>JASDFA010000003.1:65052500-67552500 GCA_035772735.1 Datura wrightii | reverse complement strand
ACGCCATAGATTTAGTATTCATCATTTCTAAGATATACGTGTTAAATTGACCTGATATAAGACATATCGACTCTGTTTATTATTATGATTAAGATTTATTGATTTTACCCAGTGTGGTACATTGGTTGGATGAATTTTTCCCTAGTGTGGTACATCAACTGGAGGCATTTTTATTTTTACCCCAATGTGGTACACTGACTGAATGAATTTTATATGGATTTTATGGATAGCTGGCTGCCAGCATTTCAGTTATAGTTTTTGTTGTGCATTACTTGGTAGCATTTATGCTTCAATATAGAGCTATTGTAAGATTTTCGCTTCCAGGATTCCTAGTTGTTACTATTCCTTATTTCTGGCTCAGTTATCATTATTATCTTATAGTAATTTTCTTCATCCTGACGTCCCTTTGTCTGGGGACCACAACTACAATCGTGCTGCAGGTACAGGCTGGGGCTCAGATCGTCAGATGCAGTAGGAGCCAGACTTCAGTGATATAGTGGTATGCTCCTCTCTTTTAGGAGCCATGTCCCAGTTTTTATTATTTTGAGTTTTGTAGGCCAGAGCCCTGTCATGTGCATTTCAGTTTGTTTACTCTATATAGGTGGATATGGACTAGTTTGTAATGTTTTTTTGGTTGTGTAATCATGTCTGCTTCCCATTTCTCTATTTAGCTTTATTATAGCCTTGTCGGCTTTCCAGGTTGCTTATTCGTTATTGTTGAGACCTTGTGGTCTAGCATCTATCTTGGTCGGTTATGACAGGTGGCTTGGCCGGCCTTAGTGTTACATTTTCAGATGCTATATAGCTAGTGTCTCAATCAATCACGAATACAGTGCCAGTTGCACCCAACCCCAGTTTTGTGTCTTGACAACCATCTTCGGTGCATACTTGGACAACCAAGTAAACTCCAAGGCATACTTCTAGACAGTCATGTTGTTCTTTTTCAAATTGACAAACTCAGCTGCCCTAGCCTCTCTCAACTCTCGAGGAAAGATCGATCCAAGAAAGTAGTAACCAACTTATCCCAATCAACGAGGCACCTATTTCCCTGCCCTCCATCCACTACTGGAAATATATATGAGTAACCCCCTTCATTTGTTATGAGGCTAAATCTTCACTCTCCTCTCCATTCACCCCATAATCTGGGTGTTCTTCTGAATCTCCTCTATGAACTCATGTCGGTCCTCATCCATCTTCGACCCAAGAAACATAGGTGGGTTCATCTTGAGGAAGTCTAGCACTCTCGCTACTACTTGATTCCCATTGTAGTGGACATGGGCCACAACATGTAGGATAGCCTGAGTAGTCATGGCCTATGCTTATATCTTAAATGCCACCTTGAACTCAATATGAGTAACCTGCTTGGGTAAGGGATCCGCTGGAGCTGGTGGGGCTGGACGATGTCCATCTTGGTTGCCATTGCCTGGCAATTTCCATTGCCATTTATTCTACCATTAACTCGGCGTGGAGGCATATTTTTGCAAACGCATATAGCATGAGTTAGAGGAATAGATAGATGTACTTCATTACACGACATAAATCATGAAAGAAGGGAACTTTCCTAAAACGTTTTACAGCCTCTTTCCCATAAGTTTGGCGCGCTTCAAACCCATGGAAAAGACTCTACTTAACTCGGCTTTCAAACACCCTGGGACACACCTAAACCTTGGCTTTGATACTAAGTTTGTCACGACCCGAGCTGAGAACTCAGACCGTGACACGAGACCTAGAAACACAAATGACTCCAAGCTAACCCAGGTACATAAATAACATGATAAGAGACTTACTAAGCAAAACTAACGCATGAGCATGATATAAGTGGAAGTCTGCGTATCAGAAGGACAAAAGAATAAACACAAATCAACAACACTGAACTATCTATACATGATTGTTTGAAAAGCCTCTACAACTCCGACGAGCTGATGGGAAAACACCCCCAACTAGCTCACTATTTCTAAAACTGAAAGTCAAGATAAAAATATAAATTTGATAACGTCCTCCAAGAATGATAATTCACATAAGAGAAAATAGAGCTGGACTGGTTGGGAGAAAACTATCGGTGAGACTAAGATGGATCACCCGAACATATATTAAGAGATGATATAGCATAGAGTGTGCGGTTAGTACTTTGAATGTACTGAGTATGTGAGGAAAGTAAAACATGCTAGTAAAACGTTAGTCTGGATTCATGAATGTAAATCAAGAAATATCATGAAAGTAAGGGTAACATGCTAAAATCCATAAATCTAGTGTATACATATTCATAAGCTATTCATCATAATGTGAACATAACGAACTAAGGTTTAGAAATAGAATGTCATGCTTGAAATCGTAAGTGAAAGGTTATAATCTGATCAATAGGTCAAATATGATATAAAATGTAATATCGGAAGTCATGAATATGAGTAACTAAACACATGAGGAACAATGGCAGATTCTTATAACCGACATACCCCACGTAAGCATATATGGAGTACGACTTGTAAATCTCTAGTCGGGAGGGTGTTCATACAATGCCAAGGGTAGACCATGAAAAAGGCATGATATCACTCATGGTGGCCCATACGGGCATGAAGAACTCTCATAGAGGACCTCATCATGGCTACATTGGCATATAGTTTTGAGACTTGAGTGTGTTGGAACCCCGGTCTACTCGGTGTTTAATACTACTCCCAAAACATATGTAGTGCACATACCATAATCATGAAACATACTTTATGTACAAGGGCTAGTTGAGATCATGTGATTCATAAACATGCTAGAGATATTTGAACTAGCCATAAAATAGATTCGTGAGTCGTCCATGATCATAAACTTGATATTTATAAAAGTCATGCATACATGAGGAAATCATAATACCCTAAAATTCATAAATTCATGAAGGGTTCTTGAGAAATCATAAATTATGATCATAAAACATAATTTAATTCATCATACTTGAAATCATGGACTTATGAGCTTAAATTTCATAAATCATGCATAATAGGGCATAAACTTCATAAACTTGAAATCATGAATTAATATTTAATTAAGGACTAAATATGCCCTAATAGCCATGAAATATCAATCAAAACATGTAGGGATTACACCTATAGAGAAAGCATGGAAGATTTGGATGAGATTGGGCATGAGGGTGGAAAAAATCCCCCATTTATGGCCCTACATACCTGGGTTTACTGGAATTCTTGCTAGGGTTTGATACGTAAGAGAGATTAAAGAGAATGAAGACGGGGAATCCTTACTTTACTTGAGAGCTTGATCTTTAAATGAGAGTGTTAGGAGTTGAACGAGGGCTAGGATGATTAAAACCCTTGTTCTTGTTCTCAAAACGACTTAGTTTAGGAGTTAGGAACTTAGAAAATACGAAAACACCCTTAATTATCCAACAAGAAAATAACACTGCCAGACCCAATGAGTGGCCTAACGACTTGTCAGGTCACTTGACGGCTCGTCAAGTCCTCCCGTTGCCACTTACCAGAATTTTCAACTTTCTGATCTTGATTCGACGCCTCCACTTAATGATTTATCATTACACTAACGGATCACTTCACCACTCATCCTGACCCTCTGAATCTCTAGGTTTTCAATCACCCATCACACCTAATGAGCATTTCATGACTTGTGGGGAGACTGAATGACTCTTCCTCAATCAGTGGTGTCTCCGAGAAGATAAACATTTTTCCCAACTTAACAACACTTAACGGGTCACTCAATGATCTGTTAGGTGACTTAATGGTCACCTGATGACTCGTTCTGTTACTTGGTGTATATTTTCCTATTTTCTTTATTTTAGTCCTCGGATTTGATCTTAGAGGCTTTTGGGGTGTTACATGACTCCTCCAATACATTTACTGAAGCAACCTATTAAGTTCTCTATTTGCGAACTACGTGATCAAGGATAGCCATTGGGACTTATTAGTAAGTCAAGTTCCCTTGGACACGTTTATAGTTAACTAGGACAATAATATATGGGTCTCCATGCACTTCCTCAACATAGAAGGCCGGAAGCACTAAAGCTAACACTGTCAGCAGCTCTAACTTTTATACCACCAACCCATTTCTCCGCATGATCCTTTAGGGGCCGATATACCTCGGGCTGAGTTTTCCTTTTCGCTCGAATCACAAGATGCCTTTCATAAGAAAAACCTCCAAGAACACTCAATCATTAACAAAAAATTCCAAGTTTCTATGCCACACATCTACATAGGATTTTATAGAAGCTTTGAACAGTTCTTGATCTCTCTTGAATCAACTTAACTTTCTACACATGCTGGTGAACCAAGTTTGGTCCAAGTAATTTTTCTTTCCCAACTTTAAACCAGCTAATAGGTGATCTGCATCTTCTCGCATACAAAGCCTTGTAGAAGGCCCTTTTAATGTTGATATGATAACTATTATTATATGTGAACTCAATGAGAGGCAAGCGGTCATTCCAACTGCCTTTGAATCTAGAACACATGCCCTTAATATGTCCTTTAGCATTAAATAGTGTGCTCAACTTTGCCATCTTTCGGTGGGTGGAAGGCTATACTCAGATTAATGAAAGTACCCAAACCTCTTTGGAAGGACTTCCAAAAGTGAACTGTGAACTAGCACCTATATCTAAAATATTGGATGCTAGGGCCCCATTTAGGCGCACAATCTCTTAGATGTTTAACATGACATAGTCTTCGGCTAAGTCTATCTTCTTGATAGGTTGGAAGTGTGTCGACTTGGTGAGTCGGTCCATACTTACCCAATTGAATCATGCTTCTGAAATGATCAAGGTAGACTTGCCACAAAATCCATACTGATCATCTCCTCTTCCATAGTACTAATTCTATACTCTTGGTTAGACTTGCGGGCCTCTGATGCTCCACTTTCACTTCCTGACATATGGACACTTTGCCACGTAGTCCGCTATATTCGTTTTCATATCTACCCACCAATATATATTTTATAAGTGATACATTTTTTTAGAACCTGTATGGATAGAGTATAGGTAGCTATGTGCCTCAGATATGATTCTCTCCTGATACCCCCATATTTGAGACACACAATCTGCCCTGATACCTTAAAGTACCATCTCTACATTGCTCGAAAGACATAATTCAGTGCTTGCAAACTTCCACCTTATTTTTGAGAAAGGTATGTCACGACCCGAACATAGGCCCGGAACAAGACACGGGAAAAGAAGCCCCGAGAGACTCCAAGTCGACCCATGGCATGAACATACATCAAACTCAATCAAGTAAAGATGAAGACCTAACATATTAAACATGGAGGAAACATAAACATAACATAACAATATGAATATACAACACGAGTCTGAAGCAGAATACAATCTATTGTTTGAAAAGCCTCTAATTCTGATGAGTTGATGGGAGAAGACACCAACTAACTCTCTAAATTTGAAACTAAAAATAAGTAAACATAACCGAATAGCAGAGGAGCCCTCAACAAATGAGGACTCATCAATAGGGACAAGATGCTAACTTCGCAGGCTAACTAGTGTTGGGGATGAGTCTAGAGATGAGAGCCTGTATCATAAAATGATATAGCATAGAGTATACGGTCAGTACGTGAAAGGTACCGAGTATGCAAGGTAAGTAAAACTGCTTAAATAAGTATGATCATTTTAAACATGCATAATACAAAACATAATGAAGATAGGAATGTGAGAGTAGGGCTTGCATGCTAATTTTTGAAATCATGATTTGAACATAACTGAATCAAATGACCTAAAGCTGAAGTCTAATAATCGTAAGTAAAACTGAATATTCGGTCAAACCTACTTTAGAACATATACATACAGACATACATATATATATATATATATCATGATAAACATGGATAACTAAAATCATGTGGAATAATGGGAGACTCATCAAACAACCGATATTACCACGATAGAGCTTATGTGGTCCCGATTATCATACTCAAGTGGGCAAAGCCGTCTAAAGCCTTGCCAGGGCTGGAGACGCTACCATAGTATCGATATCAAGCTGAAGGCCCCTTGGGAAAGGGGAAAGCTCACAAAGGAGGTTCCAAATAATCTAATCATACCTACGTTGGCGCGTAGTTCTGAGGCATAGGGTTGACTTACCCTTAGCCTACTCGATGCTATACACTACTCCCAAAAACATGCATATGCTCTCCATCGTTTTTAAGCGAACCTGACCATCGTCTAGTGACTAAGCTAAATAATCATGTACATATAAAATCTGAAATCATACATGAGGAGCCTTGGCTCAAACCATACCACAAGCTGAACATAATTGGGAGTCTTGACTCCAAAACCATGTGGTAAGCTAATTAACTTGAAATCATAAATCATACTTGAGCATACGGGCTTGCCCAATACTTAAACATGCTTGAAAATACTTGATTCACTTGAAAATATGATCATAGACATGGGTAGCTTGAAAACATGCTTTTCATCATAAATATCTCATAATACATGAGCATCCATCATAAATCTCAACTATCATGAACTTCTGTGGATGGGAATTATAATTTATAAAACTTGAAAATACGATTTATAATTAAAAACATTGTAAAACTCGCCCATGAAACATAATTCAATAATAGAAACATGCTTAGATCATTCCCATGGTACAAACTTAGGAAATTCATGCATTGGTTTAAAACCGCATAGGATCAACATATAGATTTTCATGAATTAGAGCAAAATTGGGCATGGGCGTGGATAAATTCACCCATTTATAACCCTACATACCTAAGATAGTTAGATTCTACAACTCCCTTGATTGCCCAATGAGTAATTGATGAAAACTTTGAAGAATTTGGGCTTGATCACCTCTCACCATTTTGAGAAGGATTTTCTAATTTCGGCTACTTTTAATTTTCAAATCCCAGGTCAATTCTTAGACACTTCCGGGGTATTATAATATCTCCCCCTTGGGAACATTCATCCTTGAATATGGGAAATCATATAGAAAACAGGGAAATGAAATTACCATATTCAAATACTGAGCATACATGCTGAAAACTAACGGAGTGACTGACTCTGATTTAAACTTCATGACTGAATTGAATTCATGAATCATACATACGTTCTTTTACATGAAATAAACTTCATGACTGAATTGAATTCATGAATCATACATACGTACTTTTTCATGAAAGAAACTGAGGTACATGAGTTGGATATGAAACTTAATAGAGTTTTAGGGCAGAAACTGATACCTCAAGCTGGAACTGAGCCGGTAGGAAATAGATATGGGTATCTAGCCATCATATCTGCTTCGGCTTCCCACGTAGCTCCCTCAACATTCTGATTCCTCCATAAAACTTTAACTAAAGATACTTCTTTGTTTCTTATCATTCGAACCTAATGATCCAGTATTTCCTCCAGAACCTCTTCATACTAAGGCTGTCTTTCACACCTACACTATCCACCTAAACAACTAGAGATGAATCGTCCAAACACATTTTTAAGAGAGATACATGGAAAATAGGATGAACGGAAGTTAATTCTGAGGGAAGATCCAATTCATATGCCACCTTTTCAACCCATTTCACAATCTGTTATAGGCCAACATAACGGGGATTGAGTTTCCCTTTCTTTTCGAATCTCATCACTCTCTTAATGGGAGACACCTTTAGGAATATCCAATCATTAACTTCGAACTCAAGTTCCCTCCTCCTCATATTGGCATAAGAATTTTGGCGACTTTCAACTATTTTCAACCTGTCCCGTATGAGCAGAACCTTCTCCATGGCCTCATGGACTAAATCTAGTCCTATCATTGCAGCCTCACCAACTTCAAACCAACCAATAGGCGATCTACAACTCTGATCATAGAGGGCCTCAAATAGAGCCATCTAAATGCTTGAATGATAGCTGTTATTGTATGTAAATCCAATAAGAGGCAAATGGTCATCCCAACTACCTTTGAAGTCAATCATACATGCTCTCAACATGTCCTCGAGAGTCTGAATTTTCCGCTCTACTTGACCAATCCATTTGCGCGTGAAATGTTATACTGAGCTTGACTTGAGTACCAAATCCCTTTTGAAACGACCTCCAAAACTGAGAGATAAATTGGGTAAATTTATCTGATATGATGGGTACTCCATGCTACCAAACTAGCTCTCAGATGTATAGTTCGGAATAATCCTCTGCAAAATCAGTGGTTTTGACTGATAAAAATTGAGCAGCTTTGGTCAACCTGTCCATAACCACCCAAATTGAGTCATATTGTCGACGAGTGCAAGGCAACTTGTGATAAAGTCCATATTCATTTCTTCCCATTTCCAAGTAGGGATACTGATTCACTAAGGCACACCTCCCAATCTTTGATGCTCTACCTTCACTTGCTGACAATTTGGACACTTAGCAACAAATTTTGCGATGCCCTTCTTCATGCCATTCCACCAATAGACTTCCCTTTGGTCACGGTACATCTTTGTAGCACCCGAATGTATCAAATATATGAAATCGTGAGCCTCATGCAACATTCAATTTCTCAAGTCACCAACATCTGGGACACACAGGTGACGCTAATATCGAAGCACACCATCTCCCCATTTGGAGAAGATCTCTACCTTCTGATTCTGAACGGCTTCCTCTATGTTTACCAAAATAGGGTCCTCGTCTTGTCTAGCTTTTACATCAGTCATCAAGGATGATTCTAACCTATTCTGAACTATAACACCACCATCAGGCGAGTCATCCAAACAAACTCCCAACCTTGCAAGTCGATGTACATCCTTCACCATCTCCTTCCTCCCCTTATCTACATGGGACATGCTCCCCATAGAGAGTCTACTAAGTGTGTCTGCTACAACATTGGCCTTACTCGGATGGTAAAGGACACTAATGTCATATTCCTTGAGTAGCTCCAACCACCTTCTTTGCCACAGATTTTGGTCCTTCTAGGTAAACACATATTGCAGGCTCTTGTGGTCCATAAACACATCTATATGGACCCCGTACAAATAGTGTCTCCAAATCTTCCATGCAAATACCACCGCCGCCAATTCAAGATCATGGGTCGGGTAATTCTTTTCATGAACCTTCAGCTGACTGGAAGCGTAGGCTATCACTTTACCATGCTGCATCAATACACAAAAAGGTCGATCCTAGAAGCATCTCGATACACCACAAACCCATCCTGTAGGGTCAACACTAGTGCTGGGGTGAGTCGGGTCTTCAACTCCTGAAAGCTCCTCTCACAAGCCTCCAACCATTGAAACATCACTTTCTTTTGGGTCAATTTGGTCAATGGCGCTACAATAGATGAAAAACCCTCAAAACATCTCTGATAGTACCCGGCTATACCCAAGAAACTCCTGATATCTGAAGGATTCGCCGGTCTAGGCTAATTCTTCACCACTTCTATTTTCTGAAAGTCCACCTTTATGCCCTCACTTGACACTGCATGGCCCAAAAATTCCACAGAGTCCAACTTAAACTCACACTTGTTGTGGAATATAATTGGTGGTCTTTGAGAGTCTATAATACCATCCTCAAATGAGTAGCATGCTCCTCCTCGCTCCGAGAGTATATAAGGATTTCATCGATTAACACGATCACGAACATATCCAAGTATGGCTTGAACACCCTATTCATCAATTCCATAAAAGATGCAGGACCATTCGTTAGTCCAAAAGACATAACTACAAACTCATAATGACCATACCGTATCCCGAATGTTTTCGGGATGTCACTCTCCCAAATCCTGAACTGATGGTATCTGAACGTATCTGGACCTGAGATCTATCTTCGAAAAACACTTAGCACCCTGAAGCTGGTCAAAGAAATCATCAATCTTAGGAAGTGGATACATGTTCTTGATGGTGACCTTATTCAATTGTCGATAATCAATACACATATGAAGAGAACCATCTTTCTTTCGGACAAAGAGAACTGGTGCACCCCAGGGGGATTTGCTCGGTCTGATGAACCCCTTATCTAAAAGGTCTTCCAATTACTCCTTAAACTCCTTTAGCTAGGCAGGAGCCATTATGTAAGGAGGAACAAATATAGGCTGCGTATCGAGAAGAAGGTCAATACATAAATCAATCTCCCGCTCGGGAGGGATTCCCAATAAATCATCTGATACAACCTCTAGATACTCACATACTACTGGAACAGAATGGATAATCGGGGTCTCGAACATGGCATCCTTAACCCTAGCTAAATGGTATACGCAACCTTTGGAGATCATCTTTTTTTCCTTAAGATAGGAAATGAAACGACCTACAGGCACAACTGAACTACCCTTCCATTTTATGACTGGCTCACCTAGAAATCTGAACTATATTGCTCGGGTTCTATAATTGACTGAGGCATAACATGAAAACAACCAATCCATGTCGAGAATAACATCAAAATTGATTATGTATAACTCTACTAAATCTGCTGAGGTGACTTTCTGAAGGACTATGATTGGGAAACTTCTATACACCAGCCTAGCTACAACTGACTCACCCACTGGAGTAGAGACTGAGAAGGGTTCTGACAAGATTTCAGGACTGACTCCAAAACTACTAGCCATATAAGGTGTAACAAAGACAAGGTAGCCCCTGGATATAGAAACATATATACATTAAGGTGGAAAACTCGTAACATATCAGTGACTACGTCCAAGAGACCTCCTGCTCCTGGCGGGATGCTAAGGCATAGAATCTGTTTTAGCGCTACCTGCCACCTGTGCTAGTAGATGCCCCCTATTGGGATGGGCGTGCTGGTGGAGCTACTGAACTGGAAGCTGGGCCTTGACCCCTATCATGGACCTATCTAGCTTTTGGGCAATCTCTGAGCATATGTTTAGGCTTACCGCACCCGAAGCAAGCACCTGTACCGGCCAAACACTGACCCATGTGCCTCCGACCACACTTGTCATAAACTAGGATATTGAAATTTGTGGGCCTGCTGCTTTGACCCCTAGAGCCTGATGCTCCTCCCCTCTGGTTGTGCCTAGGTCAGGATGGCATACTCATCACTAAAGATACTAGGGCTGAAGATCTCTAGTGGGGCTGCTGTCGGTGCCCACCACTTGGCCTCAGCTTAGAGAACCTATAACTGTCTGTCCTAGCCTTCTTGGCCTTTCTCTCCCTCAAATGCGCCTCCTCCATCTGCTAGGCATACAAGACTATCCGAGGAAAATCTATATCCTGATGGAGCATGGTGGTTCTGCAATCCTTGTCTAGATAGTTCGCCAACCCATGAACAAACCTGCTCACTCGAGCCTCTGATCAACCACTAACACTGGGGCGTACATTGAAAGGCGAGTGAACTCTAGGGCATATTCCTACACTATCATCTTTCCTTGTTTTAGATACATGAATTCATCCACCTTCATCTCCCTCATCTCCCGAGGGAAGAACCGATCTTGGAAAGCGACATGAAACTCATCCCAACTAATAGGGCCTGCTCCGTTTTCCCTACTATCCTTCAACTATTTAAACCAAATATGAGGCTAAATCCGCACACTCCTCTCTATTCACCCCCATGACCTGGGTGATCTTTAGAATCTTATCACTAAACTCATGTGGATCCTTCTGCATCATTGACCCAAGAAACTCTGGTGGGTTCACCCATAGGAAATCTCTGACTCATGTTGCCGCCGCATTCCCATTATTTGGGACATGCGCTACTGCCTGTTGGTTTAACTGGGCAGTCAAGGCCTGACCTAGCATCTGAATAACTGCCCTAAATTCAGCGTGGGCAAGCGGCTCCGGTGCATGGTGCTCATGAGCTGGTGCCCGTTCCCATTGCCATCCTTGTGGCCATTTCCATTTCCATTTCTTTTGCCATTAACTCTTCGGGGAGGCATGATTCTACAATCGCGAATAGCACAAGTTAGAAGGATAGAGAAACATTTCACCGCACGACATAGGTCATGAAAGAAGGGAACATTTCCTAAACGTCTCATAGCCTCTTCATCATGAGTGTGGCATGCTTCACACGCATGAAAAATACTGTACTTAATGCGTCTTTCAGACACCCTCAGACACTTTAAAACCTATTACTCGGATACAAAGTTTGTCATGACCCGAACATCGGCACGGATCAAGACACGGGACAAGCATCCCCAAGAGAGTCCAAGTTGACCCATGGCATGAACATACATCTAATGCAATCAAGTAATGTGAAAGACCTAACATAATAAACATTGAGGAAATCTAAACATAACATAACAATATGAATATACAACACAATTCTTAAGCATAATACAATCTATTGTCTTAAAAGCCTCTAATTCTGATGGGACAAGACACCAACTAACTCTCTAAATCTGAAATTGAAAATAAGTAAACATAACCGAATAGAAGTGGGGCCCTCAACAAATGAGGACTTATCAATAGGTACTAGATACTAACTTCAGAAGCTGACTAGTGCTGGGGCTGAGTCTGGAGATTAGAGCCTGTATCATAAAATGATACATCATAGAGTATGCGGTCAATATGTGGAATGTACCGAGTATGCACGGTAAGTAAAACTACTTAAATAAGTATAATCATTTTAAACATGCATAATATAAAACATAATCAGGATAAGAATCTGAGAGGTGTGCTTGCATGCTAATATCTGAAATCGCGATCTGAACATGACTGAATCGAATGACTCAAAGTTGAAATCTAATAATCGTAAGTAAAATTGAACAATGGGTCAAACCATCTTTAGAAAAAAAAAATATATATATATATATATCATGATAAACATGCATAACTGAAATTATGAGGAATAATGGGAGACTCAACATACAACCGACATTACCACGTTAGAGCTTACGTGGTCCCGACTATCACACTTAAGTGGGAAGAGTTGTTTAAAGCCTTTCCAGGGATAAAGACGCTACCATGACATTGATATCAAGCTGAAGGCCCCATTAGTCAGAGGAGACGCAATAGAGGAAAATCCTTCTACAAATAATCGGTAATAACCGGCTAGACCCAGGAAACTTCTAATATCTATTGGGGATGTAGGTCTTGGCCCGTCTTTCACTACTGCTATCTTTTGAGGATCTACTTGAATACCCTCACCTGAGATTACATGAATAAGGAAAGCCACATAATTCAGCTAGAATTCATATTTGCTGAATTTAGCAAATAGCTGGCAGTCTTTTGAGAGTCTCTAGCACTATATTCTGATGGTTGGCATTTTCTTCCTTATTTCTGGAGTATACCAGAATGTCATCTATGAATCCAATGACTAACATGTCTAGATACTGTTTGAAAACCCTAGGTCCATGAAAGCTGCAGGGGCATTAGTTAACCCAAAGGACATAACCACAAACTCAAAGTGACCATATCGAGTTTTGAAGGTTGTTTTCGGTATGTCACCTTCCCTAACTCTAAGATGCTGATATCCCAACCTGAGGTCTACCTTGGCGAAACAACTGGCTCCTTGAAGCTGATCGAACAAGTCGTTAATCCTGGGTAGGGGATACCTATTCTTAATTGTAACCTTATTTAGTTGATGGTAGTCGATACACATTCTAGGAGTACCGTCTTTCTTTCACACGAACAATACTGGAGCACCCTATGGAAAAATGTTGGGCCTGATGAAACCCTTGTCAAGAAGGTCTTTTAGTTATTCCTTAAACTCCTTAAGCTTAGTTGGGGCCATTTTGTAAGGAGGAATAGAGATGGGCTAAGTGTTAGGAAGAAGGTCTACGTTGAAGTTTATTTCCCACTAGGGAGGGACTCCGAGAATATCTTCGAGAAAACGTTAGGGAACTCACTTACAATTGGAATTGACCAAATAGTTGGGGTCTCGGAGCTAGAATTTTTTACCCGAACTAGGAGATAGATGCACCCTTCCAAAATGAGATTCCTTGCCTTAAGGTAGGAAATAAACTGACCCTTAGGCACTGAAACACTACCCATCCATTCTACAACTTGCTCATTTGGAAAGTAAAATCTGACGACTCTAATTCTGCAGTCGATTGAGGCATAAATGAAATGTAACAAATCCATGCCAAGAATTAGGTCGAAATAGACCATGTCTAGCTCTACTAGATCTATTAGAATTACTTTACTCAACACTAAGACTGGGCAGTTTCTATATATCCGAGTGGCTCTAACTGACTCACCAACTAGGGTAGAGATTAAAATTGGTTCTGAGAGAACTTCTGGACTGATTTAAAACTGAACAACTACATAAAGAGTCACGAATGATAGTGTGGCTCCTAGATCTAGTAGGGCATATACATTTAGGTGAAAAAGACGTAATATACCCATGAACACGTCATGTGAGCTCTACTAATCCTAATGAGAGGAAAAATCATAAAAGCAGTTTTGGCGGTGACCGCCATCTGTACATGAAGTGTTACCCTGTTGAACTGGTCAGCCTGTTGGGGCTGCTGAAGTGGTAGACTGTGATTTCCCTCGTGCTGCTGACGGACATTCCTTTAGCCTATGACCTAACTACCCACATACAAAGCAACCCTCTTTTCCCAAGAGGCATTCACCTAGATGGTTCTTGCCACACATAGGTAAAGTTGGGTAACAGTTGCTGGAACTATAACTCTGGGACTGAGAGCCAAATACTCCACCCTTCTGATCCTTGTGGGATAGAAAAGAAGGGGTGCTAGCTATGGTGGGTTCTAGAGTCCTTTGTTGCTGCTTCTATGGGCGGCTACTACCGTTGGATCTCTGGTGGCCATAGTCTAATTGACCCATTCTAGCCCACTTGTTCTCCCACTCCATATCCTTCAGCTTTTCTACCTCAATCTGCCGGGCATGAATGATGAGGCTGGAGAGGTCAATGTCCTTAATGAGCATGGCAATCCTGCACTCCTTAAGTGCCAGGTTTGATACCCAATTGACGAATTTAAGCATGAGAGCTCTTGGCTCCACTACCATCTTGGAGCATACCTCGACAACCGAGTGAACTCTAATGCATATTCCTCCACGGTCCTGTTACCTTGCTTTAAGTTCATGAACCCAATGATTTTAGCCTCCCTCAACTCCAGAGAGAAAAATATGTCTAGAAATGTTGTGGTGAACTCTTCCCACCCTACTGGTTCTACTCTTGCTGGTCTCCCTTCCTTCCATTGATTTTACCAAATCTATGCCGCCCCTTTTAACTAGTAGGAAGCAAAATCAGCACTCTCCGCGAAACTAACATCCGTAATCCGGGTGATCATCCATACCTCATCTACAAACTCTTGAAGGTCCTCTCCCACCTTGGTTCCATGAAAAGGTGAAGGGTTCATTTGGGTGAAGTCTCAAACCCTAGTAGTTGCTGCGAACCCGTTTGTATTCACTAGAACCACCTAGTTGTTCACTTGGTTAGTCACCGTCTGAGCCAGCAGCTGGATTGCTGCTTGAAATTCTGCTAAGGACACTTGGCCGTCCTAAGGGGCTGCTGGAGCTGGTGGGGCAGGTCAGCTGGAATTGCCATCCCTGCTTCCATTTCCTCATTTTGGAGTCATAGTTTCACTGAAACAAATAGAGCATGAGTTATGAGAATATTTTTGGGATTAAACCTCAATGCACGATAAGGAGTATGAACAAAAGGTATTTTTCCTAATGATGTCATGTGGCCTCCCCGTCATAAGTGTGGCGCACTTCACACCCACAAAAATGACTCTACTCGACACAGCTTTAAGACATCCTAGGATATTCTAAACCTAGTACTCTGATACAAAGTTGTCACGACCCGAGTCTACACCCTTGGACGAGACACGGTACTTGGTGCCACAAGTGACCCCAAGATAACCCATGGTCTAACATTGCACTGGTAACTAAGCAAACATAAGCGGAAGCTATACAAAAGTTATTACGTAATTAAAATTGCTGAAAGTGTAAACATAACTCTAAGGAATGCTGAATATCGGAGTTTGAAAGCCAACTACTATATGATGAGTTGTTTGGACAAGCCCCCAACTGACTCTAAAATCTACTAAAAAGAAACTAACTTAATAGCAATCAACGTCCTCAGAAAATGAGGACTCACCCAATGACACTACTGCTGATATCATCGGAGGGAACCACTAATGATGTTGGGACTGAGAACCTTTGCCTGTATCATAATATGATACATCATAGAAAATATGCATCAGTACTTTGAATGTACTAAGTAAGTGAGAGGTACAATAAGCATGAAAGAATAAGTTATTGTACTGAAATAACATGAAATGACCAACTGAATACTATAAACTGATAAAACTAAATTATAACTGATATGTTCAATAATGAACCTAGTTGATAGTCATAAACATATCCTAGGATTGAGATACTGAACTGAGATGAACTTGACTGAACTGATACTGTACTGACAAGTGGGAGAGTCTATAACCGACATATAACCACGTGAGCTTAACGTGGAGTTCGATGTATATGCCCCATCAATAGGACCCAATATACCTTGCTAGGGTATAAAGGCATGAACTGTGAGATCACTGTATGGGTCCATTTGGCGTAAACAACCTATGGTGGCAATGTAGTTCTAGGAACCTAGTCCAACTCCGACTGGATAATCCTAGTTTTACTACTAAGCTGATAGCTTAAAGCTAGGGCCTAGGACTAAGTCAGGGATACTTGTTTGTAAGTACCTTGAGAGTCTTATCTGACCAGATAACTATAACTGCTATTCTAAGACTGGCCAAAGCTGTTTATCTTGAAGCATCGTAACCGTTTGGAGAACAAACTGAAACTGATACTGGTAGTTCTTAAACTGGTCAGAGCTTCTTATCTGGAAGAGTCGTAACATTCTAAAGAACTGATAACTGATAACTGGGAGGCATTAGAGACACCTTAAGAACTAACTATAGTCAAACTGATCAGCTGACATTACTGAAAGATACTAAAGTTACTAACATTTTGACTGATATTGAACTAGCATGCAACGGACTGAGAATTCATATGATAGTAATAACGTGGGAATTTTGACACTGATAGAGTCAAGCAACATTAATGTCTAATCAATTATATAAGACCCTAATTACTGCATCTACAGAGTTAGGCTAAAATCAATTTACAAGAAAAAAGTGTCAACATGATAACTAAATACTGGAAATATAGCAACAAATAATATCAAGAACATTTCACATGAATATCAGAATATGACTAAAAAGTTAGTCTAATTCGAAATCTGAAGGCTAAAACTGATAGAAGATTATGGAAGGGTTTTGGGACACAAGGAAAGAACAATTTCCTTATTGAATTCCCACATACCTAGTGGAAGATTCTTGAGAAAATCCTTATGAAATTTTGAAGAAGATTGAATGCCCTAGCTTTGACCTAAAGAGTCTGTTTGTAACTTATTCGTACTGAGTCTGAGAGTTGAGAGAAGGAATGAGAGGGATACGTCGCTTGCTCCTTTAATTCTCTCCTAAACGTGCCCAAAATGACATATTTTAATGAATTAAAAGATGGGAAGTTACTAAAATAGTTCTGGAAGAAAATCTGGAAAACTGTCCGATTGGAACCAACAGGTCACACAACGAGTCATTAGTTGATACCACGACTCATTAGACGTCCTGGGTTCCTAGAAAGGGTTCAATTGATTTCTGAGCTGTGAAAGCAACGAGGGATAAAACAACTCGTTGCTCCTCACAATGGGTCATTCCATGTCTCGTTAGTTACCAAAAGACAACTGACAGGGTTGACCACGACCCAAAAAATGGGTCATTACTGCTGTCGACGACTCATTTTCTTAGTCATTTTGATACAAAATTTTTCTAGCTTCCCCTAGTTTTTCATGCAAGGTCTGAGTTTGGTCTAGGAAAATTTTGGGGTGTCATAGTATCTCCCCCTTGGGATCATTCGTACTCAAATGAAGGCTAAAATTGCTGGAAAACTGGGAAGAGAGCTGCAATCCCTAGACTGAGGCTATAAACTGATTTCTGAAGATGTGTCTAAATCCCAACTAGAAAAGGTATACTAATTGAGCTGATGCAACTAAGATGCAAAGGGAAAACATGAGAAGTGCTAATGAGTATGGAACTGACTTGAGTTTTAAGGGTAAATTTAATACCTGATCCTGAAACTGAACTGGAAAGGAACAAATGAGGGTATTTGACCATCATGTTTGCTTCTGCCTCCCATATGGCTCCCATAGCTAGCTGGTTCCTCCAAAAGACTTTTACTGAAGTGACTTCCTTGTTTCTCAGCTTACGAACCTGACGGTCTAGGATTTGAACTAGAACCTCTTCGTAAGAGAGACTATCCTTCACTCCCACACTTCCTAGTGGCACAACGGAGGTTGGATCACCGATGCACTTCTTCAATAGTGACACATGGAAGACTGGGTGCACATATTGTAACTCTGAAGGTAAATCTAACTCATATACCACGTTGACAATTCACCTCAAAATCATGTAGGGTCCTATATACCTCGGACTGAGTTTACCTTCCTTTCCAAACCTCATCACCCATTTCATGGGTGAAATTTTTAGATAAACCCAATCATTTACAAAAAATTCTAATTCACTCCTCCTCAAATCTGTATTGTCAGCTCTGAGCTATTTTCAATCTTTCTCTAATAAGTTGCATTTTCTACATAGCTTCATGAAAAAAGTT
Source organism: Datura wrightii (assembly GCA_035772735.1). Taxonomy (NCBI): domain Eukaryota; kingdom Viridiplantae; phylum Streptophyta; class Magnoliopsida; order Solanales; family Solanaceae; genus Datura; species Datura wrightii. The sequence goes on along the minus strand of JASDFA010000003.1, from coordinate 67,534,017 downwards.
TGGTCCTATCAAGGTAGCTTCGCCAACCTTAAACCACCCTATAGGATACCTATACCTTCAACCATATAATGCTAAAATGGGGCCATCTGAATTAAGGATGGAAAGTTATGAAAATAGCCCTGGAAGAAAATCTGGAAACTTCTTGATCGGGACCAACGGGTCACACAATGAGTCATTGGTTTATACCACTACTCGTTGGGACTAGTCATCGGTCCTGGGCATAACTTTGAGCTTACTAGAATTTAGAAAGGAAGGGTCCCAGGACTCATTAGATGAACCAACGGGTCATTGGTATCTCTCGTGGCCACTGGAAGGGACTTGAACATCACATTGGACCCCCTTCTCTCATAGATGATACCATAACTCATTGGTTGAGACAACGAGTCGTTGTCATTTCTCGTCCTTGCAATTGGAATCTTGGAGGATTTTGGGGCTTGACACCACGGGTGGGCACAACGACTCATTGTATGATTCAGCGGTTCATTTTTGCAACTCATTATCACTGAAAGAGTTTGTCGACAACCCTTTGGAGCTCCAACTAACGAGTCACACCATGAGTCGTTACATCAAACGCTAATTCATTATTTGACTCGTGGGTTCCTGGAAACGGTGCAATTTATTTTTGAGTTGGGAAGGCAACGAGTGATAGGACGACTCATTGCTCCTCACAACGGGTCGTTCCATGTCTTGTTGGTTCTCGAAGGACAAGTGACTAGGCTGACCACGACCCAGACAACGGGTCATTACTGCTGAGAATGAATTGTTGTCTCGGTTATTCTGAGACAAAATTTTTCTGGTTTCCCCTTGTTTTTCATGCAAGGTCTGAGATTGGTATAGGAAATTTTTTGGGGTGTTACGGAAAGGGGGAGAGATAGTGACAAGGATATAGAATATTTTAGAGTAGAGAGTACAATTCTCTACTTTCTTCTTCTTCCTAGTGAAAACACCAATATTAAAGATACAAAGCTTGGAATTGACTTTAATTATTTATGATGAATGGTTGTGAGGAATTCTTTTTTATATATTTTCTGTTTCCCTAATTATTAGCAGCTGATTTCTCTTCTATGGATTGGTGGGAATGATGGGTGTTTAAAATTTATTGGGTGTTGACTAATTGATCTTAGAATTAATTGTAATGCATGGATCTATTGATTTCTTTCAGTTTTAATCTGAAAATTAATGGTTGCAAACATTAATTGAATTCTCTAAGTTTTCTTTTGCTTGAGAAAGAGAAGTGAAGTTGCGTAAGACTTCAATTGTGAGGATTTGGAGCTTTTATCTAAGGGTTAGAGCTAGAAATAGTCTATACCCGATTCAAGCTTCATTTTAGTCAATACTTATCAAAATGATACCCTATCAAATGCATACCCCTAGTCCCTCAAATCTTGTCAAGAATAATTGAGTTATCTTGTTATGATTATAATTTTCAATTGATACTTGTTCAAACACTTCCCAATTTAACTTAATGTTTACACATTGCACTTGCTCTTGTGAATTAATTCACAAATGTTGGTAAATCTAGCCACCAATATTGATGGGAAATCGACCCCGACTCTTGTTAGGTGCTTGTTTTGCGTATGACTGTAGCCACCTCCTTAATTGGAAATTTTTTTTGGACATTATCATATTGGCCTATGGTACATATGTCCCTCATAGATTGATCTTGAGTAACAATTCTCCATTAAGGGTTCACAGATATGGACCATTGAATTAATCTATAGTCCATAGAATAGTTTGTCTGCTTGACTAGGAGAAATCGACTCTCTGATGTTTCACTTATGGAGGCAAGGTACGGATCATAAATAAAATATGTGGTTCATAGGTCATTTTATCTATTGATCGAAGGAAAAATCAAGTCCCTAAATTCCATCTAAGGTTCCCAGGTATGGATCATAAAATGATTCTTCGGTTCGCAGATTGGACCTTCTATTGAATTCACCCATTACTCAATCTCTGAAGTTCATCTATAAAATAAAAGTACGGTTCGTAAATGATTCTACGGTTCATATTTTATTTTCTAGGTCTCTCCAGTGACTTAGTAAATTAGTGCTCCCACTTACAGTGGGACTCATGACTAGTAGAAGTAATCTCTGTTCTGTAGGTCAACTACAACATTCGCATAGTTGGCTATTTATGAAATTTCATACTTCCATTATTTCAACTTGCAAGCACTTTCTTACTTGGCTAAAAACTTTATACACCATATCCACTTCACAATACACATAAAGGTCAGGTACTAAGTCAAAAATTCCTTTCGAGGGCACAGGTGTTACCGTATCACCCCTTAGGATCATTCATCCTCGAATGATGAATTGGGTACTAGAAAATTTTGAAATCCTTTAAAAAATTTAGCAGAGTTTCCTTTGCAATTTGTACTATCCTAAGTTTCAAATCTCATATCAGCTAACCAATAACATCATCATATGCCTTGCAAGGCAAAATCAGCACAAACAATAGAGAATAATACATAGAAATCATACAAAGCCTTCATTAACTTCTAAAATCATTGAATTGGAACATCACAATCAACTAAATGCCTCAGTAACTGCCTCTTTCTTACTCCTAAGTAACTCCTCTCTACTGATGGAACAATATTACTACTATGCACCGAATCTCAAGGGAAGAATAGAGTTATAAAGAGTAAGCAATCATAGGCACGAGTCAAGAATTCATAGAGCATGGGCACAATTTCATTTAAGAATGGAGCATGAGTTCTACACATAGAGAGCAATGATATAGAGGATGGAGTCATGAAAACACTGAGAAAGGCTAGAATCAATACCTGGGGCATTCTCCTCCTACTTGAGGAATAACTCGGGATACTTTTCATTCATCTCATCCTCGTCTTCTCGTGTAGCCTTTTCAACATTCTGACTCCTCCATAACACTTTCACTGAAGCAATCTCTTTAGTTCACAACTTGCAAACTTGGAAATAAATGATAGACACTAGGACTTCTTCATAAGTCAGGTTCCGTTGGACTCCTTATTCTTAACAAGGACAATTAGAGACTGGTCTCCCATGGACTTCCTCAACATGAACAAGTGAAAGATTGGATGTGCTGAAGCTAACTCTGTACGCAACTCTGACTTATTTGCCACCAACCCAACTCTCTGCATGATCCTATAGGGGCCAATACCTCGGCCTGAGTTTTCTTTTTCTCCCAAATCACATGATGCCTTTCATATGCAAAACCTTCAAATACATCAAATCATTAACAAAAAACTCAAGTTGCTACACTGCTCATTTGCAAAGATTTCTGGCAGCTTTGAGTAGTTCTTAATCGCTCATTAATAAACCTAACTTTCTCCATAGCCTGGTGAACCAAGTCTGGTCCAAGTAATTCTACTCCCCGTATATCAAACCAGCCAATATGCAATTTAAATTTTCTCCCATAAAAAGCCTCATAGGGGGCCATTTTTATACTAGCAGTAACTATTATTGTATGAAAACTCAATGAGAGGCAAATAGTTATCCCAAGTACATTTGAAATCCTGAACATGTGCCCTCAACATATTCTTGAGCATCTAAATAGTGTTCTCAGCTTGGCCATTTGTCTTTGGGTGTAAAGTTGTACTTAGATTAATGCGAGTACTCAAACTTCTCTAGAAGGTCTTCCAAAACTGAGTTGTGAACATAGTGCCTCTATTTGAAGTAATGGACATTAGATTCCCATGTAGTTGAACAATATCCCGGATGTATAACTTGGCATAGTCTTCAGTTAAGTCTATCATCATGACAGGTTGGAAATATGTTGACTTGGTGAGTAGATTCATAATTACCTATAACACCCCAGGAGTCCCTAAGATCGAATACGAGACTTTAAGTAGAAAACCAAAAGGAGTTGGAACCAATCAATAGAATGACCCTTAGTATGGGTCATTGGTAGAACCTATGGATCGTTGGTTGACCCATCCTGTAGAGGTTAGAAATTTTTGTGAAAATCTCCTAGAACAAACAAATGGATGGGACAACACGTTGGTCCCAGGGATGGGTAATTGGTTAGGCTCACTGGATTAGGTTTAGAAAGTTGTTTAGAGAAGACTCATGTTGAAAGAAAGAAAGGAATGGCTCACTGTTAGGACCAATGGTCCATGGTTGTGTTTGTGGGTTGCATCTGGCAGATTTTTAATATGATTTCCGACGGATTTTATCGTAACTTTCTATGCTTTTAAATTATAAGTGAGGTCATTTTGGGATTCTTAAGTGGTGTATTAAGAGGTTTTACTTATCCATAACACTCATTCTCTTAAAAAACCGTAAGTTGGAAATCATCTCTCAAGGAAAAGCTAGGGTTCTTCATCTTCTTCTTCTCAAATTCTCTTGGGTTTCCAAAACAAGTCCAGGAACTCTTCAAGTCAGGTATGTAGGGTCATTAATGGGAGATTCCTTCCACCCTCATAACCAATCCACTCTCAATTACTTGAATTCAAAACTACAATTACTCTTTTTATGAATTTCAAGGGTTAGACCCAATTTGATGAAAAAATCCATGATCTCTTATGATTTTGATTCTCTCATGAAAAAAATTATGTTTTATGATTATAAATGCATTATTTCTAAAATTAAAACTCTCATGAATCTCTACTTTCAAGTAATGATGAATTATCCAATTATGCATGAAGTGGATAATTCAAGCTTATGTATCATGGCTGGTCTCTGACATTGTTTTCATGGCTAGTTCACATATGTTATGCAATTATGAATATCATGATTTCTATCTTGCGATGCAAAATCAAGTATGTTTCATGAATATGATATGAGCATTATATATGTTTTGCGATTAGCATTTAACACTGAGTAGATAAGGGTTCTAGACAACCCGAGTCCCATAACTATATGCCACCATAAGATGAGTGGTCATCGCCAGTTTATAGTGTCTCCCTCACCCCTAGCCTAAGTAGTCCTCACCAGTTGAGACTGTCTTCCTTACACTATTAGGCGCATGAGTGATATCACACCTTTATGGTTCATACCCTTGGCAAGGTATGAACACATCTCCCAGCTAGGGTTACAAGTTGGGCTCCATGTATGCTTACCTGGAGTATGTCGGTTATAAAAATCTCCTACTAGTCCTTAATTTTATATACATGTTCATGTTTGTGCTTCACGATGTTATGACATATGATATTTTGGCTCAATATACACATCATTAGATTTTACTTATTATTTCAGTCATGTCAAGCTTTATGATTCAGCTTTTTGAAAGCCTTGAGCCATTATATTCAAATTACAATTAGAATCTCATGTTTTAGACTATTTGATACTCATTATTTCAGTTTACTATTTTACTACCATGTTTTACGTAACCTACATATTCAGTACATTCAAAGTATTAATTGAATACTTTTATTCTATATCATCTCATGATATAGGTACGGGTGATCAGTCTCAGCTCCGACATTTGATTTTCTCTCACTTTAGTTTAGCCCAGCCATAGATTTAGGTGAGTCCTTATCATCCGAGGACGTCAATTAGTGTTATGTTTTATTTTCATGTCTTCCAATTTTAGACTTAGCTGAGCTAGTTGGGGGCTTGTCCCAACAACTCATCTTATGACTAGAGGCTTTTCAGACAATTATGTTCAAACATTCAACGTTGTTGACTTGTAGTCCCGTTATGTTTTATGATATCCTAGACTTATGTTTATGCTTTATAACATGTTTGATTTTTCCTCTTAATATATTCTCAAGATCATGTTATGCATGTTCCATGATTAGCTTGGAGCCATTCAAGGCTCTAGGTTTGGTATTACATCCAGGGTCTATGCTCAGTTCATGAAAAACATCGTATTAGAGCATCAGGTTTAGGTGTGTCCTAGAGTGTTTGAAATCTACATTAAGTAGAGTCTTTTTCATGAATGTGAAATGTGCCACTTTTAAGAGGAAGAGGCTATAAGGATTTTTAGGAAATTTTCCTTCTTTTATGATCTATGTCATGTGACAATGTTCAAGTGTCTTACTTCTCTAACTCATGCTAAATGTGTTTGCAGAAAATGCTTCCTCGTAGAGTCAATGGAAGGAGAAACGACAATGGAAATGGTGATGAAAATGCGCATTAGCCATCCCCACCAACTCTAGTGGATCCTTTGAATATGCAGGTGGCTCATGCTGAGTTTAGGAATGCTTTTAAGATGTTGGCCCAAGCAATGACAACACAGGTCAACTGACAGTTAGTTGCATATGTGAACCCCAATAGGGGTTCTGCGGAGGCTAGAGTGCGAGACTTCAGCAGAATGAACCCACTATAGTTTTATGGTTCCAAGATGGACAAGGATCCATAAGAGTTTATTGAGTAGATCTAGAAGATCACTAGATCATGGGGATTTCTGGAAAGGAGAGTGCGGATTTAGCCTCCTATCGGCTAACGGGATAACACACATATTATTCAGATAGTGGAAGGAGGGTCGTAGGGCAGGAGCAGTTCATGTGGACTGGAATGAGTTCATGATAGCTTTCTTGGACAAGTTCATTCCTCTATAGATGAGGGAAGCAAAAGTTGAAGAATTCATCAACTTGAAGCAGAACAATATGTCAATTCTGTAGTATGTCGTGAAGTTCACTCAGCTGTCTAAGTATGCTCCAGAGATGGTTGCCGATCCGAAGCATTGCATGAACAAGTTTGTATCGAGAGTCTCTGACTTAGTGTCAAGGAATGCAGGACCGCTATACTTATAAGCGATATGGATATCTGTTGACTCATGATTCATGCTTGATAAATTGAGGAGGAGAAGTTGAAGGAGAAGAAGAGGGAGACCAAGAGGGCTAGGATAGGACACTTTGAGTACTCCCAATAGAGGATAAGTGATGGACACCATTTGCAATCTCAGCAGAGGACATCATCCCCAGTTGCATCATTATCTAGTGTCCCATCTAGGCCCAGAGGTTATTAGAGAGGTAGAGAATTAGGCTCTAGAGGTCAGAGGAGCATGTTAGGGGAGTGCACTTTCCTAGATTGTAGGAAGTATGGTAAGAACTACCTAGGAGAGTGCTTGGTAGGCTCAGATGCTTGCTTCGATGTGGGAAGCTTAGAAACAGACTCAAGGATTTGCCATTAGCCAGATAGGATGATGGTAAAGGTTGTGCCCCATCTACCATTTCTTTAGCAACTCTAGCCGCTCGCCCATCATAGTAGGAAACATCCGCTAGTGTTGGTGGCAAGAGCAGGAGAGCTCACCAAATGTGGTTACGGGTATGTTACGAGTTTTCCATCTTGATATTTATACATTGCTAGATCTAGGGGCCACATTATCCTTCTTCACTCCGTATGTTTCTATTGGTTTCAATGTCAGTCCTGAAATCTTATCAGAACCCTTCTAAGTATCTACTCCTATCGGTGAGTCAGTTATTACATGATGAGTATACAAAAATTTCCCTATTATAGTCCTCTAGAGAGTAAACTTAGCTGACTTAGTAAGTTTGAAATGGCCAAGTTTGATGTTATTTTTCAGTATGGGTTGGTTGTATTCATGTTATGCCTCAGTCAATTATAGAACCCGATCAGTAGAGTTTCGATTTTCGGGTGAACAACTCCTAGAGTGGAAGGGTAGTTCAGTGGTGCATGTAGATCGCTTTGTTTCCTATCTTAAAGCTAGAAGATGATCCTCAAGGGTTGTGATATTATTTAGTTCAGGTTAAGGACTCTAAATCCAAAACCCCAACTCTTTAGTTAGTTGCGATTATATATGAGCATCCAGGTGTGTTCCTAGATGATCTACCAATAGTCCCTCCCGAGCGGGAGATTGTCTTTGGTATTGACCTTCTCCCTAATACGCATCCCATAGGCTCCGTCCAAGCTTTAGAAGTTGAAGCAATAGTTGAAGGATCTCTTAGATAAGGGTTTCTTCATGCCTAGTAAGTCCTCGTAGGGTGCTCCAGTCATCTTTGTTCGGAAGAAAGATGGTTCTCTTAGGATGTGTATTGATTGTCGCCAATTGAACAAGGTTACAATCAAGAATAAGTATCCCCTCCACGGTATTAATGACTTGTTTGACCAGGTTTAGAGTGCCAAGTGCTTTTTGAAGAAAGACCTTAGATTCGGCTAACACCTACTCAGGGTTTGGGAGAGTGAAATTTCAAAGACATCCTTCAGGACTCGATATGGTCACTACAAGTTTGTTATTATGTCTTTTGGACTAACAAATGCTAGTATAGCTTTCATGGATTTGTTAAATAGGGTGTTCATGTGGTATTTGGACATGTTCATTTTTTCTTTATAGATGACATCCTTGTTTATTCTCGGAGTGAAGAGCATGCCGCTCATTTGAGGATTGTGTTGCAGACTCTCAAGGATCATCAATTGGTTGCTAATTTTAGCAAGTGTGAGAGGATATAGTGTACTCTGATATCAGGGCCTACTATGTGTTCATGTGGTGGATGACTTAAGAGAGTAGATATTGATAGAGGCCATAACTCTCAATATTCTATCCATCCAGGTGCCTCTAGGATGTATTACTATCTACGAGAAGTCTATTGGTGGAATGGCATGAAGAAGGACATTGCAGATTTTGTGTCTAAGTATCTGAATTGCCAGCAGGTAAAGGTTGAAAATCAAAGGCTGGGAGGTATGCTTCAGGATATCAGCATTCCTAATTGTCACGACCTGAGAGTAGACCCAAATCAAAAACATGGGACAAGGAGCCCCGAAAGACTCTGAGTCGACCCATAGCATATATCTAATTTCATTCAAGGAAAGTAGAAGACTTAACATAATAATAGAACGAAATGAAATCATGACATTAGATAGAAAGAAAGACGATACATAATCTACATATGAAAGCTGAGTACTACATATTGTTTTAAAGCCTCTAATCATAACAGACGGGTTGATGGGACAATACCCCAACTAAACCTACAAGACTAAAAACTGAAAGAAACATCAAAGTCTAAACATATGGCTCTAGGAACATGAGGATTCACCTAAAAGGGGTTGATAGCGAACTCTTAATGAACTACTGGTGTGGCTGAGCCTTAGGGTTGGGTCCCATATCATAAAACGATGCAACATACGAAGTATGTTGGTCAGTACGTGAAATGTACCGAGTGTGCAGAGTATGTAAAATGAAGATTTAAAATACATAAAGTTCATAGGAGTAGGACAACATGATCAAAATGCTGAAAACATAAAATAAACGTAAGGCTCAAGGTTTCCAAAACATTCATAACTTGTCATAATCATAAACATGAGAGAAAAGCATTTAATAGACACGACTTGAGCCAAAGAACATATTCATACTTGCATAAACCATGAGGAACAGCAGAAGATTCTTATAACCGACATACCCCATATGAGCACATATGGAGCCCGACCTGTAAACCTAGTCGAGAGGACGTTCGTACCTTGCCAAGGGTAGAACCATGAATGGCATGATATCACTCATGAAAGTCCCATTAGGGAAAAAGGGGACAATCTCAAGGGAGGTCGCAAACATGACCTACAGTGGCACGTAGTACTAAGATTCGGGGCGTAACCTAGGACCTGAACCTACTTGGTGTTAAATACTACTCCCAAAACATGCAATGTGCTCATAAGGTAACAGAAATGACATACATGGGCTAGTTAAGTCATGATAATCATAGACATGCTTGGATGTTCGTGAACTAGCCTTGAAATCGGCCCTTGAATCGACAATAATCATAAATCGTAAAATCATGCTTGACATGTAGGCATTACCCGATATTTAAACATACATGAAATATTCAATTTGGTTGAAATCATGATCATAAAAACATGGGTAATTGAAAACATGCTTCTAATTCGAAAATTCACATCATACTTGTAAAATCATCATTATCATAAACTCCCATGGATTTATCATAAATTGGGCACCTTAAATTTGAGAAACTAGTACACAATATAATGATTAAAACAATCTAAAATCAGCCCATTATTCAAAACCCATCAATTTAGACATATTTGAAACATACCCACATCAATTGCTAGAAGATTCATGCATTAGTTAAAACCCCATAACAATTGAATGGTAGAATTTTGTAGATTAGGAAGATATTGGGCATGGGTGTGGATTAAACCACCCATTCAAAACCCTACATACCTTGTTGGAGATAAACTCTACACTCCCTTGAATGCCTAAGAGGAAAATTGGGGAAGAAAGCCTTGAATCACTCTACATCACCTCTCCACCACCATCTATTCCTTTGCATGCATGAATGAGGTCTTAGGCTAGTCTTTCCCCTCTTAAACCCACCTTTCATAGGTTAAAACGATGTAGTTTAGGACCCTAGGACTTAGGAATTATGGAAAATCCCTTACTTAAATCGCATAATTTTGCTGACTGCCAGTCCCCATGAGGGACTGGACGACTCATCACTTGGGCCCACGACTCGTGGCCTTGAGTCGTGAGGTACACTGCCAAAAATCACCATGGGACTCCACAGAGGACACCACGAATCGTGGTGAGTGACCATGACTCATGGTCACCATCTATGGCCTACAAGGCCCAACTATCCTTGTAGTATTTCCAGTCTCGACATAGGTAACTCCACGAGTTGTGTGGCCTGACCATGAATCGTGGTCATGCTCGTGGTGACCCTTCAAAACTTCATTCACTTCACCTTGACCACGAGTCACCTCACGACTCGTGGTCCCTTCTCACGGGTAACCTAATGACCCGTTCTGTAACATGGTGTAGAATTTTAGTTTTTCTCCGTTTCAACTATGGGGTCTGATCCTTTGGTTTCCGGGGTATAACAATATCTCCCCTTTGGGAACATTCATCCTCGAATGTTAGAAACACATAGAAAAAGCATAAACATGCAATCATTATATGCAAATACTGATCATTTAAGCTGAAAACTGACGGAATGGCTACCTCTAAAGAGAACTACATAGCTAAACTGAATTCACATATCACATACATTTACCATAACATAAAACAAACTTTCGCACGCGAATTGAACATGGAAACTTTTTAGAGCATTAAGGCAAGAACTAATACTTCAAACTAAAACTAAGACGGTAGGGAACAGGTGAGGTTATTTAGCCATCATATCCGCTTTGGCATCCCCCGTAGTTCCCTCAACATGCTGATTTCTCCCTAACACCTTTACTGATGCCATTTTTTGTTCCTTAGCCTCTGAAACTAATGATCTAATATCTCAATTAGAATTTTGTCATAGCTGAGGCTATCTCTCACACCCACACTTTCCACCGGAACAACTAAAGCTGTCACCCAAACACTTCTTCAAGGTCGATACAAGAAAGACGGGATGAAATGAAGCTAATTCAGAAGGTAACTCTAACTCATAAGCTACTTTACCCACACGTCTCACAATTCGGTATGGGCCAACATAACAAGGACTAAGTTTCCCTTTCTTTCCAAATCTCATCAGTCCCCTCATAGGAGATATCTGCAAAAACACCCAATCATCGACTTTGAACTCGAGCTCTCTTCTTCTAACATCCGCATAGGACTTTTGGCGACTTTAAGCCATTTTGAACCTGTCTCTTATCAAATGAACCTTCTCCATCGTCTCATGAACAAAATATGGCCTTATGATAGTTGCCTCACCAACCTCAAACTACAGCTCCGCCAATAGAGAGCCTCGAACGGTGCCATTTGGATACTTGAGCAATAGCTGTTATTGTAAGAAAACTCGATCAGGGGCAAGTGATCATCCCAACCGCCTCTGAAGTCAATCACGCATGCCCTCAACATGTCCTCAAGGGTATGAATTGTCCACTCCACTTGACCATCCATTTGCGGGTGAAATGTTGTGCTGAGTTTATCTTGAGTACCAAGCCCTTTTTGAAAAGACCGCCAAAACTGAGAGGTAAATTGAGTACCTCGGTCTGAAATGATAGACAAGGGAACTCCATGCAATAGAACCAACTCCCGAATGTATAGCTTGGCATAATCCTCCGCTGAGTTCGTGGTTTTGACCGGTAGAAAATGAGCAGCTTCAGTCAGCCTATCGACCACCACCAATATAGAATCATACTGTCAGTGAGTACGAGGTAGTCTTGTAATGAAATCCATATTGATCTCTTCCCACTTTTAAGTGGAAATGTTAATATCCTGAAGTACGCCTCCTGGCCTTTGATGCTTGACCTTTACTTTCCGACAGTTCAGGCACTTGGCTACGAATTCTGCAATATCCTTCATCATGCCGTTCCACCAATATATTTCCCGCAAATCATGATACATCTTGGTGGCACCCAGATGGATAGAATACTTGGATCCATGGGTCTCATGCAATATTCGGGTCCTCAAATCATCAACATCTAGAACAAATAGGTGACCCTGGTACCGAAGCACACCATCTTCCTATTATACCCAAAGAACTCAAACATTGGACCTGGGAGTTGAAACGGGGAAAAAACTAAAAATCTGGATTGCAGGAATAGGATGAGTCATTGGACGAACCGCGAGGAGAACCCACGAGTCATTAGGTGACTCGTGGGGAGGCCTGGGAGAATGGGAATAAGGTTAGGAAAAGGAGTCCCCACAAGCTTGGGAACGACTCGTGGTCAGACACCATGAGTCATTAGATCATCCGTGGGGAGGAGGTATAAGAAAAATAGAAAAGGCAAGGCAGTTGGCTTAACACAAGGAGACCACGACTCGTCATGTCTGGCAACAGGTCGTGGTATGAGTCATTGGGTGGAATTTTAAATAATTGGCACAAGGAAGGCAGTGTACTTGACGAGGGGTTGCCACGACTCGTGGCCACTAGTAACGAGTCATTATGTTGTCCGTTAGGACCCCCAGTGATAAATTTAGACAGTGTACCTGACGGGCAAGGTGAAGGATCATTTGGGCATGTAACAAATAGTCAGGTCACCCATTAAGGTCACTTGTCAGTTATTTTCTTTGAAATAGTAATGGTCTTTTCATAATTTTCTAATATCGTAAGGCCTAAACTACGACATTTTGATTTATGAACAGGGAAAATTAAAGGGGTTAAGTTCATTTTTCCCTTCATTCATGCATGCAAGAATAGTGAAAGGCAATCTAAGGAAATTCTAGGCTCTTCTCTTCAATTCTTCCAATTTCATTCTTGGATAACCAAGGTAAGTTAAGAATCATATATCCCAGATATGTAAAGCTATCAATGGATGATTTCTTCCACACCCATGCCCATCCTCTATGATGTTTTACAAAAATTTTATTACAAACTCATGGGGTTTTGAAGATGATTTTTATAAAAGTCTAATGATTTGATAATGGGTTTTGTGATTTTAGAATCTCATCAGAATCTGTGGGTTTTAATCGACTTTTATTTCTTAAATCATTTATAATTTTATCGATTTTGATTTCTATTATATTAAGCCAAATTATGTATGACCCATGATAAATCGATTTATGATCTACAATTTTCATTGATTATATTTGCAAGTCTAGCAAGAATTATGATTCAAATTATGGATTTATGATATTACCCATCATTATTTTATGAATTTCAAGCTATATGATTGATTTACAAGTATGCATGAAACTTATGAATCATTAATTATGTTTTGGCTGACTCACGGGCCTCGCTTCATGGCTAGTTCACGTATGTACAAGTATGTTTATGATTATCATGATTTAACTAGACCATGAATTCATGCAGGTTATACTATGAGCACTATATATATTTTGGGAGTAGTATTGAACAATGAGTAGGTTCGAGGCTCAAGTTAAGCCCCGGATCTCATGAACTACGTGCCACCATAGGTATGTTGGGACCCCTTTCATGAATGTCCCCGGACCTAATGGCCCTTTTATAGTGATATCACACATTCATGGCCCTACCCTTATCAAGGAACAGACACCCTCCTGTCTAGGGTGATAAGTAGGGCTTCATGTGTGCTCATATGGGGTATGTCGGTTAAGAGAATCTCCCACTATTCCTAATGATTTATGCATGTTTATGATTATGTATATTGGCTCAAGTCATGTTAAATAAAGATTTTCTCTCATGATTATGATTACGATTGTATTACAAATGTTTTGAAAACCTTAGGCCTTATATTATGTTATGATGATTTAAGACATGAACATGATGTCCTACTCTTATAATCATTTATGAATTTTGTATATGTTTTAAATGTTTGTTTTAATTGCCTTGCATACTTATTATATTCCATGTATTGACCGCATACTTTCTATGTTGCATCATTTCATGATACAGTACTTGGCTCTCAGGCTCACCTCCATCATTAGTCCATCTCAACTTTAGCTATTAGCCTTGTTGGTGAGTCCTCAAGGTCCGAGGGCCATATGTCTAGATATTGATGGATTTCTTTTGTATCTGTTTGTTGGGTTGGTTGGGGGTGTTGTCCCCTCAATCCATCTAATATGATAGAGGCTTTCAGACAGTTTGTAGTACTCAGCTGATATGTATTTCTAGTAGTTTCCACTCACCATGCTATGTTATGTTACGTTTATGTTTCCGCTATATCGTATGTTCAGTATTCCTCCTTAAGTGATATGAAGTTAGATGTATTCTTATGCCATTGGTCGATTTGGGGCCTCTCGGGGTTCCTTGTCCCCTGTCTATGATTTGGGTGTACGTTCGGGTCGTGACAACTTGGTATTAGAGCCATAGGTTTGAAGTGTCCTAGGGAGTCTGAAAGCCATGTTAAGTGGAGTCTTTTTCATGGGTTTGAAGCGCATCACACTTATGATGAAGAGACTATGAGATGTTTAGGAAATGTTCCCTTCTTTCATAATCTATGTCATGCGATGAAAAGTCTCCCTATTCTTATAACTCATGTTATACGCGTGTGCAGAATCATATCTTCTCAAAACAATGATGGCATTCAGTCAGTGCCACCAGCTCCAATGGATTCCATGCAACTTACTGATGTAGAGCTCGGAGCCGCTCTTAGAGTATTTATGTGAGCTATGATCACGCAGCCTAATCAGCAGGCTATCACACTAGTGAACCCTGCGGGGAGGCACCATCTACTAGGATTCAAGGACTCAAGAAGGAGAGCCCGCCAGAGGTTTGTGACTCGGGTGTGGTTGGGGAGTGTAGAGGGAACAAGAGGGGAAACAAGAGGCCAAGAGCTGGAAAACTTAAGAGATCCCAACAAGGGTCAAGTAGTGGGTGTCGCTCCCAAACCCGCCAGAAGTCTCTAGTCCAAGCTCGGGGGCACAAGCCCCGGGTGAGGGGGATTACTTACCCAAATTGCGGGTGTTGTGAAAAGCACCACCGAGGGAAGTTCTTGGTAGGTTCAGATGTTTATTTTTATTGTGTCCAACTCGGTCATAAACACATGGATTGCGCTTTAGCCAAGCGAGATAGTCGGAAGGCTGTGCTCCGAATCCTCCTCCAATCAGCTCCAGCAAATTGCCCACCTCAACAACACAGTTTATCAAGAGTAAGTCGCGGTGAACCATAGATTTAGTCTCAGGTATGTCATAAGTTATTCCCTTTTACCTATCACGATTGTTAGTTTCGAGGACTACTGTAAGAGATACAATTCCCTTTGAGCATTATAAGATGAGATTATCACATGGGAGGTGAGGAAATGGTAAGAGAGGGCCAAGTCATGTCTTTAGTTTCTAGGGAGAAAGTACTATGGTTAGCATTCGGGGGTAGACTCTACTTTCTTCGTTAGATGTTCCCTTGCATATTGCTCGATACTACGCTCGACTCGCGCTTACGTTCAGAACCCTAAGATGACAGGCAACCCCATCCGTCTGCGATCTCAATATTAACATTTCATTTCATGTCATGAATCTCATTATGTATGTCAACCCATGTTTCTTAGCACACTCATCCCTATAAATTTAGTTCCTGATGTTTGTTCTATCGGCTCATGAGATGGTGCGATATCAGGTATATGCTAAGATTAGACTTCTTACATGATTCGTGCTCATGATTCCCTTACTCTAAACCCTAAGGATATTCCCTATGATGGAAATGCTGGTTAAGATGTGTACATTAAGGATAACTCCCTATCCCCGCCATAGATGCTAGACCTAGTACATGAAGCCCAATTATTAACCAAGCCTAGAAGTGTGGCAAGCCACATGGTCATGTTATGATTGTCCATCTATTTTCGTAGGATGAACCTTTCTGTATCATTACTCTGTTGTTCATGATGTGCGGAAGTGGAAGACTCTGTCCTGAGATGATTTAAATAAGATTGGATGAGACTTTCGATTTTTGAAGGGTTTGAAGTTTGAGGGTTGACCAAAGTCGACAATCTAGGTTGTCAAGCTCGAAATTGGATTCTAAGAGTTTGATCGATTCCGGGTTGTGAGTTATGATTTAGTTTGGTAGTTTGCAGGGATTATGAGGTGATTCGAGAATGATTTGAACCTCGGGTAAAATTTATAAGGTTTGAGGAAGCTAGATGTGACCATGGTACAATTGAGGTCAAGAAACTTTACATGGGTAACTTGATGGTTCCAACCGGTCCAGAGTGAGTTTCAGGATTGGAATACATATTCGGGTTTAGACAAGAGAATTTCGGATGAATGTTGGATGAACTAGAGCGCACTACATATTTTTCATGATCTTAGGCATAAGAGATGAAGACTCAGGAGTTGGGCACCTCAGGATTCTTGACAGGAATTGTAGGAGTCCGTTTGGTCGACTTAACTTAAGTAGTGTGGTAGTTCCAGACAAATCAGAATCGTCCTTCATGATTGCTGTAAGGGCAAGGAAAGATGAACCAATTTTGGTAAATCTAAAGGAAGTCCTTCAGAGTAAAAGGTGGAGGTTTTCTCCCAAGGGAGAGATGGGGTGCTACGGTACTAGGGTCGTGTGTGTGTTCCAGATGTAAGTGATTTGAGGGACAGGATTTGCATGAGGCACATAGATCTAGGTATCCTATCCATCCGGGTGCCACAAAGATGTATCATGATTTGCAGGAAATATATTGGTGGAACGTCCTGAAGAAGGATATTGTAGAATTCGTAGCCAAGTGCCCAAATTGTGAGTAAGTGAAAGTCGAACATCAAAGGCCGAGAGGCGTACTTCAGGATATTAGCATTCCTACTTGGAAGTGGGAAGAGATTAATATGAATTTAATTATAGGCCTACCTCGTACTCGCCGACACAATGATTCTATTTGGGTGGTGGTAGACAGGTTGACTAAGGTTGCACACTTTCTATTGGTCAAAACCACTGATTCAGTGGATGATTATGCCAACTTGTATATTCGGGAATTGGTTTGACCATGGAATGCCCTTGTCTATTATTTTAGACCGAGGTACTCAGTTTAACTCTCTGTTTTGGTGGTCTTTTCAAAAAGGGCTTGGGATTCAAGTTAAGCTCAACATAGCCTTTCATCCACAAACGGATGTCCAAGACGAACAAACAATACAGACTCTCGAGGATATGTTGAGAGCATGTGTAATGGATTTCAAAGGTAGTTAGGATGATCATTTTCCCTTGATCGAGTTTTCTTATGATAATAGCTATCACTCGAGTATCCAGATGGCACCCTTCGAGGCTCTTTATAAGCGATGTGTATATCGCCAATCAGATGGTTTGAGATTGATGAGGTAGCAATGATAGGATCGGATTTTGTTCATGAGGCCATGGTAAAGGTTCAGTGGATAAGGGACCGGTTAAAAACTACTTAGAGTCGCCAGAAATCAAATGCTGATGTGAGGAGAAGAGATCTAGAGTTTGATGTAGATAATTGGTTATTTGTAAAGGTATCTCCCATGAAGGGAGTCATGTGGTTCGGGAAGAAGGGGAAACTCAGTCCCTAATATGTTGGTCCCTGCCAGATCATGAGAAGAGTTGGTAAGGTAGCATATGAGTTGGACCTGCCGACAGAGTTGTCTTTGGTACATCCCGTGTTTTATGTATCATTCTTGAAGAAATGTTTGGGAGATCCAGCTTTAGCAGTTCTAGTGAAAAGTGTCGTTGTAAATTAAAGCCTTAGCTATGAAGAAGTTCCTGCGGAAATATTATATTTTCAAGTCCATAAGCTAAGAAACAAAGAAGTAGCTTCAGTTAAGGTTTTATGGAGAAACCATCATGTTGAGGGAGGGAAGTCGAAGCAAATATGATGGCTAAATACCCACATTTGTTCTCTATCGATTCAGTTTCAACTTTAGATAGCAGTTATGCCCTATGACTCTATTTAGTTTTCATGCTTAGTTCATGTGTTCAAGTTTCTTTTATGTGCATGAATGTGTATGTGAAGCTTGAGATCAATTCAGCTACGTGTTATGAAATGGAGATACTCATTCCGTAAGAATTTCGGTTAAAATAATCAGTATTGCATATGATGATTGCATGTTTCTAAGTTTCTGTGTATTTCTAACATTCAAGGATGAATGTTCCCAATGGGGAGATATTGTTATACCCCGAGAACTCAGAAATCAGACCCAGGAGTTGAAATGGAAAAAAGTTAAAAATCTGGATTGCAGGCACAGGACGAGTTGTTGGACGACTCGTAAGGAGAACCAACGAGTCGTCAGGTGACTTGGCATTACATAATCATAAGCATAAACTAGGTAGAAAAAATCACACATATTATAAAGCATAAGCTGAAGTCTAGGATATTATAAGGCATAATAGGACTACAAGTCAACATCGTTGAATATCTAAACATAATTGTCTAAAAAGCCTCTAGTCATAAGAGAAGCTATTGGGAAAAGCCCCTAAGTATCTCAGCTAATTCTAAAACTAGAAGACATGAAACAAAGACATAAGACTAACTGATGTCCTAGGATGATGAGGACTCACCCAAAGTTGAGGCTGGGCTAAACCAGAGCAAGAGCAAATCTAAGGTCAGGAATGAGACTTGAACCTATATAATGAGATGATATAGTATAAAAGTATGCAATCAATATTTTAAATGTACTACGTATGTTGGTTAAGTAAAACATGATAGTAAAGCAATATAATGAAATCATAAGTTTGAGATAGTCTAAAACATGAGATTCTAATCCTAATTTAAATATAATGGCTAAAGGTTTTCAAAAACTGAATCAAAAAGCTGGACATGACTGAAATCATAAATAAAATCTCATAAAGTGTATATTTAGAAAAAATATCATAAATAATAATATTATGAAGCACAAACATGATCATGTATAGAAAATCATGAAACAGTGAGAGATTCTTATAACCAACAACTCCAGGTGAGCATACACGGAGCCCATCTTGCAAGCCTAGCTTGGAGGTGTGTCCATGCCATGCCAAGGGTATGAACTATGCAGCCGTGATATCACTCATAAGGCCAGTAGCATAAGGAAGACACTCTCAACTAGTGAGGACTCCTTAGGCCAGGGGCGAGGGAGACACTCTCAACTAGCAAGGACCCCTCATCCTACGATGGCACGTAGTTATGGGACTCGAGTTGTCTATAACCCTTATATGATCGATGTTAAATACTACTCCTAATATATACATAGTGACCATATGATAATTATGAAACATAACTGGTTTTGCACAGCTAGACAGAAATCATGATATTCCAAAATTGCATAACATATGTGAACTAGCCATGAAAATAATGCTGAAGACCGACCATGATATATAAGATTGAGATTCATGAAATTCATGCAAATTGGATAATTCATCATAATTTGAAATAAGAGATTCATGAGAGCATTTATATAGAAATCATGCAATTATAATAATAAAACATAGATTAGTTCATAAGAGAATCAAAATCATAAGATATCATGGAGTTTTTCATCAAATTGGGTCTAACCAAAAGCATTCATAAAAATCTTAACTGGAGACTTAAATTCACATAATTGAGATTGGATTTTCCATTAGGATGGAAGAAATCCCCATTCATGACCCTACATACCTATCTTGAAGAGTTCCTTGACTTGATTTGGAAACCAAAGAGAATTTGAGAAGAAGAAGATGAAGAACCCTACTTTTCCTTGAGAGATGATTTCCAACTTACGGTGTTTGAAGAGAATGAGGGTTAGGGCTAAGTAAAATCCCTCAATACAACCCTTAAGAAACCCAAAACAACCTTACTAAGGAGTTAAAGTCATAGATAGTTACAATAACACCCTTAGGAAATCATAATAAAAATCTACCTGATAGAACCCACGACACAACCAATTGACTGTTGGTCCTACCTACGAGCTGTTCTTTTCTTCATTGCCACATGAGTCTTCTCTGAACAACCTTTTGAACCTAATACAATGAGCCCAAACATTCCATTCGTTTGTTGGTTCTGGAGATTTTCAACAAAATTCTGGACCTCCATAGGACGAGTCAACTAACGATCCATAGGTTTTACCAATGACCCATACTAAGGGTCATTCTACGGCTCGGTGCCAACTCCTGTTGTTTGTCTACTTACTATATCGAATTTGATCATAGGGACATTTTAGGTGTTATGTTATCTCCTCCTTGGGAACATTCATCCTCGAATGGAGAGTAAGTAAGAGGGAAAGATAGGGAAAGAGCTGCAATCCCTAAATTTAAAGTTGATGGAGTGACTGACTCCAAATTGAGATACATGACTGAACTGAATTTATGGGAGGAGATGTAGGTATACTATTGGATGGTTCGAGGTAGGTGTGGCTATGTTGATAGGACCTGCAACTGGACTAACTCCCAAATGTAGAGCCTAGCATAATCCTCAGCTACATTAGTAGGCTTGACTGGCAAGAAATGTGCTAACTTGGTCATCCGATCTACAATCAACCAATAGAATGATGTTGTCGGCGTGTACGGGGCAAACCTGTAATAAAGTTGATGTTTTATCTTTTCCCGCTTCCAGTTAGTTCTATACCCCGAAAACCCAAGGATCAGACTCGGGAGTTGAAATGGAGAAAAGCTAAAATTCTGCACCAGGTCATACAACGGGTCGTTAGGTGACCCGTGTAGAGGGAGCACGAGTGATAAGGTGACTTGTTGTTAAGGGGAAGTGAATGAAGTTTTGAAGGGTCACCACGGGCATGACCACTAGTCATGGTTAGGTCACATGACTCGTGGATTCACCTGTGGTCTGGACTTGAAATGTTGCAAGGATAGTTGGGCAGTGTAAGCCACGGATGGTAACCACGAGTCGTGGTCACTCACCACGATTCGTGGTGTCCTTCGTGGGGTCCCATTTTGATTTTTGGCAGTGTACCTCACAACTAAAGGCCACGAGTCGTGGGCCCTGGTGACAAGTCGTCCAATCCCCTGTGGGGACTGCTAGTCAGAAAAATTCTATGATTTAAATAAGGGCATTTTCGTAATTCCTAAGTCCTAGGGTCCTAACAACATCGTTTTAACCTCTGAAAGGTGGGTTTAAGAGGGGAAAGACTAACATAAGACCTCATTCATGCATGCAAAGGAATATAAGGTGGTACAGAGGTGATCTAGAGTGATTCAAGGCTTTCTTCCCCAATTTTCCTCTTGGGCAATCAAGGGAGTGTAGAGTTTAGCTCCAATCAGGTACGTAGGGTTTTGAATGGATGGTTTAATCCACACCCATTCCCAATTTCTCCCTAATCAATTAAATTCTACCATTCAATTCCTATGGGGTTTTAACCCAATCATGAATCTTCTAGAAATTGATGTGGGTATTTTTCAAATATGTCTATATTGATGGATTTTGAATAATAGGATAATTTTACATTGTTTTAATCATTACATTGTGTACTAGTTTCTCAAACTTAAGGTGCCCAAATTATGAGAAATCCATAGGAGTTTATGATTTTGATGATTTTACAAGTATGATGTGAATTTTTGAATTAGAAGCATGTTTTCAATTACCCATGTTTTTATGATCATGGTTTCAACCAAATTTAGTATTTCAAGTATGTTTAAATATCGGCTGCCCACATGTCAAGCATGATTTTATGATTTACGATTATGGCTGACTCACGGCCGATTTCCTAGCTAGTTCACAAACATCCAAGCATTTCTATGATTATCATCATTTAACTAGCCCATTTATCTCATGTATGTTACCTTATGAGCACGTTGCACGTTTTCGGAGTAATATTTAACACCGAGTAGGTTTGGGGCCCAGGTTACGCCTCGAATCTCAGAACTACGTGCCACCGTAGGTCATGTTTGGGACCTCCCTTTAGATTGTCCCCTTTTGACCTAATGGGACTTTCATGAATGATATCATGCCTTTCCTGGTTCTACCCTTGGCAAGGTACGAACGACCTCCTGACTAGGTTTAGAGGTCGGGCTCCATGTTTGCTCATATGGTGTATATTGGTTATAAGAATCTCCCACTGTTCCTCATGGTTTATGCAACAATGCATATGTCCTAGGGTGTCTGAAAGCCGCGTTAAGTAGATTTTTTATGGGTGTGAAGTGCGCCAAACATATGACAAAGTGGCTACGAGACTTATAGGAAATGTTCCCTTTTTTCATAATCTATGTCATGCGATAAAAAGTCTTTCTATCCTTCTAATTCATGCTATTCACATTTTGTGGAATCATGCCTCCATGCAGAGTGATCGTTAGAAGAAATAGAAATGACAATGACTACAAGGGTGTGAATGGTGACAAGCATCAGCAAGCCCCACCTATTCACGAGGAGCATGCCCCAAAGCCAGCTACCCACGCTGAGTTTAGGGCAGCGATTCAGATGCTAGCACAGGCCATGGCTTCCCAGGTTCATAACTAGATAATTGCGCATTACCCTCAGAATGAGAATATGGCGGCAGCTAGATTGAGGGATTTCTTGAGGATGAACTCACCTGAGTTCACGGGGTCGAAGGTGGACGAGGATCCACGTGAGTTCATTGAGGGGATCTTGAAGGTCACCCAGGTTATGGGGGTGGAAAATGGTGAGAGTGTTGACTTGGCCTCCTATCAGCTAAAGGGGGTTGCTAACATTTGGTACAAACAATGGAAAGACAGCAGGACAGCGGGAGCAGGCCCTATCAGTTGGGATGAGTTTTACATGGCCTTCCTCGATCCGTTTTTCCCTCGGGAGATGAGGGAGTTGAAGGTAGCCGAGTTCCTGAATCATAAGAAGGGAAATATGACAGTGCTGGAGTATTCACTCTAGTTCACTCGCTTTTAAAAATATGCCCCAAAGTTAGTGGTTGACCAGAGGGCGCGAGTGAGCAGGTTTGTGCACGGGGTGGCAGAGTATCTGGATAAAGATTGCAGGAAAGCTATCCTTCACCAGGACATGGACTACCCCTGGATAGTCTTATATGCCCAGCAGATGAAGGCATCTCATATGAGGGAGAGAGAGGCAAGAGGGTCAGGATTGACAGTTATAGGTTCTCTCAGTTGAGGCCAAGCAGTAGGCATCACCAGCAGTCTCAACACAGGGCTGTTGCACACCATCATCAGCTAGTACACCATCCAGGCCCTGAGATGATCAAAGAGGTAGGGCCTTCCCAACCTGTGAATGTTGTGGAAAGAATCACCTAGGGAGATGTTTAGTGGGCTCAGATGCTTGTTTTGGGTGTGGCAGACCTGGACATAGACTCAGGGATTGTCCTGTAGCCAGGTCACGGGGTGGTGGAGCCTGTACCCCAGCTGCTAGCTTAGTAGCTCCACTGGCACGTCCTTCTCAGTAGGGTGCTTTGACTAGTTCAGTTGGTGGCCAGCGCAAGAATAGGTTTTATGCACTTGCCTCTCGATAGGAGCAGGAAACTTCTCCCGATGTAGTTACACGTATGTTGTGAGTTTTACATATTGATTCTTATTCCTTTTTAGACATAGGAGCTACCTTGTCCTTTGTGATACCTTATATTGCTAATAGCTTGGGAGTCAGTCCTAAAATTTTTTCAAAACCATTCTCAGTTTCTACTCCGGTTGGTGAGTCAGTTGTAGCTAGGCGGGTGTATAGAGGATGCCCTTTTGCAGTATTGCATAAGGTCACCTTTGTAGACTTAGTAGAGTTAGCTATGACTGATTTTGATATTATCCTAGGCATGGGTTGGTTTTTTTAAATGCTATTTTTCATTTAATTGTGGAACCCGTGCAGTGGAGTTCCTCTTTTCGGGTGAGCTAGCCTTAGAATGGAAAGATAGTTCAGCCGTACAAGTAGGTCGCTTTATCTCCTATCTCAAGGCCAGGGAAATGATTTCTAAGGGTTGTATTTACCATCTATTTAGGGTTAAGGATGCTATGTCCGATATTCAATCAGTCCCCGTGGTATGTGAGTATCCTATGGTATTTCCAGACGATCTACCAGATGTTCCTCCCAAGAGAGAGATTGATTTTGGGATCGACCTCCTACCCGATACTCATCCCATAGCTATTCCTCCTTATAGAATGGCTTCATCCGAGCTAAAGGAGTTAAAGGAGCAGTTAAAGGACTTGTTATATAAGGGTTTCATTAGACCAAGTAAGTCTCCATGGGGTGCACCAGTCCTATTCGTCGGGAAGAAAGACGGTTCTCTCCGGATGTGTATTGATTATAGGCAGTTGAACAAGGTCACCTTCAAGAAAAGATACCCTTTACCAAGGATTGATGACTTATTTGATCAGTTTCATGGTGCCAAGTGTTTCTCCAAGATAGATCTCAAGTCCGGGTATCACCAACTCAGGTTTCGGGAGAGTGACAACCCGAAAACCGCTTTTAGGACTCGATGGTCACTACAAATTTGTTTTAATGTCTTTTGGACTAACCAATTCCCCTTTAGCTTTTATGGATCTAATGAACAAGGTGTTCAAGGAATATTAGGACATTTGCATGATCATGTTCATTGATGACATCTTGATATAGTCTCGTAGCAAGGAGGAGCTTGCCGCTCATCTGGGAGTAGTACTTCAAACTCTCAAAGATCGCCAGCTATATGCCAAATTCAGCAAGTGTGAGTTTTGGTTGAATTCAACAGCGTTCTTGGGTCACGTGGTGTCAAGTGAAGGTATAAAGGTGGATTCTCAAAAAATAGAGGCGGTGAAGAGTTGGCCCAGACCGATGAACCCTACAAATATCAGGAGCTTTTTGTGCTTAGCGGGCTACTACTGGAGATTTGTTGAGGGCTTTTCATCTATTGCAGCACCTTTGACCCAAAAGAGGTGAAATTCCAGTGGTCGGAGGCTGGTGAGAAGAACTTCCAAGAATTGAATACTCGACTCACTTTAGTCCCAGTATTGACCCTACCCGAGGGCATTGATGGATTAATAGTGTATTGTGATGCTTTAAGGATCGTACTTGGGGTTGTGCTGATAAAGCATGGGAAGGTTATAACATATGCCTCTAGACAGCTGAAAGTTCATGAGAAGAATTACCCGACCCATGATTTTGAATTGGCCGTAGTAGAATTCGCTTTGAAGATATGGTGACATTATTTGCATGGGGTCCACGTGGATGTATTCACGGAACACAAGAGCTTGCAATATGTGTTCACGCAGTAAGATCTCAATCTTCGGCAAATGAGGTGGTTTGAGCTACTTAAGGACTATGATATGAGCGTCCTTTACCACCAGGGTAAGGCTAATGTGGTAGCGGATGCACTTAGTAGACTCTCTATGAAGAGTGTCTTATACGGATGAAAGGAAGAAAGAGCTACTGAAGGAGGTGCATCGACTAGCAAGGTTGGGAGTTAGATTGGGTTACTCGACTGATAGCGGTGTTGTTGTTAAGAACGGATCAGAATCGTCTTTGGTGACTAATGTGAAAGCTAGACAAGATGAGGACCCAATATTGGTAAAGTTGAAAGAAGTCGTTAAGAATCAGAAAGTAGAGATCTTCTTTGAAGGGGGAGTGTCATGACCCGAACATGCACCCGGATCATAGACACGGGACAAGGAACCCTGGAGGCCCCAAGTCGACCCATGGCATAAGAATACATATAACTTCATATCACTTAAGGCAGAAGACTGAAAAATCAATATAGAGAAAACATAAGTGTAACATAACATAGCATGGTGAGTGGAAAGTAGTAGAAATACATATCAGCTGAGTACTACAAACTGTCTGAAGGCCTCTATCATATTAGATGTGTTGATGGGACAACACCCCCAACTAACCTGGTAAACTTATACAAAAGAACATCATCAATGTCTAGACATATGACCCTCGGAACATGACCACTCACCAACAAGGCTGATAGCTAAAAGTGAGTTGGACTAATGATGGATGTAAGCCTGAGAGCCGGGTCCTGTATCATGAAACGATACATCATATAACGTATGCAGTCAGTACGTGGAAGGTACTGAGTATGCAAGGCAAGTAAAACGGACATTTAAAACATGTGCAAAATTCATAAATGATTATAACAGTAGGACATCATGTTCGTATCTTAAATCATCATAACATAAAATAAGGCCCAAGGTTTCCAAATTATTCGTAATACAATTGTAATCATAATCATGAGACAAAAGCTTTATTTAACATGACTTGAGCCAATATACATAATCATAAACATGCATAAATCATGAGGAACAGAGGGAAATTATCTTAACTGACATACCCCATATGAGCACACATGAAGCCCGACATATAACCCTAGTCGGGAGGGTGTCTATACCTTACCAAGGGTAGGACTATGGAAGTGTGATATCACTATGAAAAGGGTCATTTGGGCTGGGGATAGTCATTAAAGGAGTCCCAACATACCTATGGTGGCATGTAGTTGTTATACCACGTAGGATTTCCAGCACCTAGATCACTTATTCACACATTGGTTAAGCGTATTTGAAGGCCATACGTGCTAAAGGAAGGCCCGGGATAAGATCGGACGAGAAACCTATCGAACCATCGCGGAAGGAGCCGAGGCAGAGCCCCTCCGCGATGGCAGCGTGTCACTGAGGTGAAGCCTCCGCGTTGGCTCTGTGACACGTTGGCCTTGTCCAGGCCCAAGTATATAAAGCTCCACTTCAGTTTTAAGATAATTATTCTCATAACTTCCAGCGAAAACAGAGAGGAAAAATCAGAGGAAGAAAAGGAACGAAAAGGGTGATATAATTTTCGTCCGATTATGCTGCCAAACGCAGTCCAAATCCAAATTAACCTCAGATACTGAGGTATTTAGCAGTAGAGAGCATTTCTACGGATTTAGTTTTCTGAAATACGGCCGACAAATCGTCGAGCTACCGAGCTAAGGTAAGTAAAATTGCTCCAAACTAGTGTCTATGTGTTCCTAGCTGTGAAGTGAATATTTCTTCCTTCTAGACTTCTGGAAAATAGCGAGTTTTCGACCGTCTTTTGATAGGCCTAAGTTTAGGCTATAATTATATCAAAAGTGATGTCGTTCTTCAGAATAAAGTTGTATTTAGTACTGATTGATATATATATATATATGAATGCAGTTGGGAGGAATAGCTGAAATACTGACCAAGCTACGCCAGTTAGTCGGGAAATCAGAAGCGAAGGTATGTAAAGCTAGTTTCCTCGGCAAGTTAGTAATCTCGGTATAGTAAAGTAATATAAAGGCCAGTAGAATGTTTAGAAGTCATGTGTTATGTTTATTACAAATGTTGGTACGATATTAGAAGAATCATGTTATATTTAGCGCGAAACTTGCTAGCACGATATAGATTCTAATACAAGTATTAGGAACTGCACAGCATGCTCAGTATGTGATGTAGTACAGAATGTTGGGATATTATCATATTCAGTTAAAACCCAGTAAAGCAATGTAATATCTGTAAGGTATCTCAGAAGTAGAATGATAGGTTAAAATGAAGTTTAGGAAGCATGTCAGAAATATTAAGTCATGTTACTATAGAAACTCAGTATACAACATGGTTTTCAGCAGAAAAACTATACCTTGTTCAGCATTAGACTCAGCACAGTATGGCAAGAGATTATATTTATACATATGTACTATTATCAGCCTCAGTATGTATTAAGTACGTACATATTACTACCTCTAGTTAAGCATACAATATGTACAAATACTTTACTACTATTAGCTTCAGTATGTGGGATATGTAGACAGTATTACTAGTTGAGACCATTGTATTGTTTTGGGGTTGGATTACCTAGCATCCATGACCGCCCCAGGGTTAATAGCTGTATCAACTCGTCCGCCAGAGGACGAGGATACGTCGCTCTACAGAGTGGCATGCCGTCCCACAGGGGACGAAGATGGGATGCCAGTTTTCCCCATATTGTGCCTTGGTCGGCCCTTACACACCCTGTCGAGCGGATACGCCCGGGTGTTGATTCAGGAGTCCTCTGGACTCAGGTACAGTTATAGTCAGGGGCTCAGCGAGCCCAAGTGCGTACCCAGGGGACCGACTGGATCCTTATAGTTATTATAGGAGATGGGATGACCGGGGTAGGGGTATAGATTGCATGCTGCTTGTACCTCCCGGCTTATGGGGGCCGGGTAAGGTTTGTGTATGCTATGTTATGTTATGTTATGTTATGCCATGTTACATAGATATGAGTAGATCGACAGTAGAACAATTCATCTCCAGGTATGACTCCTACTCCTTCCAGTATAGTTAAGAGCAGGCATAGTTTTACATTATCAGACATTTAATTTTCTTTTTCCTATTTCAGTTTCATCAGTTGTATTGTTGTCTTCAGATATTTCTTTCAGTTATTGCTTTACATACTCAGTACCAGCGGTACTAACGCCCGGTGGGGCGCTACATTACTTGCCTGCAGGTACTCATAGACGAGGAGGCGATCCCTCGTGATTCCTGTCAGCGATCGAGTATTCAGCTCCTGTCATCCGGAGACTCAATCTCAGAGGTGTATTTCGTTTTCTTTTGTTGTACAGTACGGGTAGGTTGGGGCCCTGTCCCAATCATTTCTATTATTATTCCTAGAGGCTTGCAGTCTGTATATATTTCCCTGTGGTCAGTTGAGCCGGTCGTGTGAGGCCGTGCAGTTGTATAGCTATTAGTACTTTATTTCTTTTATGCTGGCCGTGTGGGGCCATAGCTTGACAGTAGTGGTGACCCTGCCGGTCACGTAGCTTTCCAATGCTTCATTGTTGAATTACAAATAACTAGACAACATGGTGGCCTTGTAGGCCCGCATAGGTTTCCCTACGTTGAATATGTTCTGTTTAGCTGATAGTGCAGGTACAGGTGGTTATAGGCCAGTTTGCCGGAGAGAATAGGGAGAAAATATCTATAATAAACATAAAATAATATTCCACATGAATTAAATGAAGTATGACTGACAATTTCCTAACATATGATAGCTTCAGGGCTAGAACTAATAGAGAGAATAGGGAGAAATTCTGGGGACACAAGGGAAGAACTATTCCCTCGTTGAATTCCCACATACCTGGCTAAAGTTTCCCTAAATGAAGGAGCTTGAATGGCTGCAATTCATGAAGAACCCTAGACCTCGCTTGAGAGCTTTAGAAGAAGACTTACGCAATTTCTGAGAAGATCTGAGTGGGAATGTGGGGGGAAACCATTTAGCCCCTCTAAATTACCTTAAAATATACCAAAATGACATAGTTTAGAGTCTAGGAGGTTAGGAAATTACTGAAATACCCTTACGAAATTCGCAGAAAAAACAGACAGTCAGTCCCCCACGAGGGACCTAACAGGTCGTGCCTAGTGACCACTGGTCGTGGTCACCTCTCGTGAGGTACACTGCAAAAATACCATACTTGTCACCACGGAGGACACCACGAGTCATGGTGTACCAACAACTCATGGTGACCCACTCGTTAGGTACACTACCTAAAATTTCCCAGCCTTAAATTCTTATTGACCATAGGTCACATCACGACTGGTGGTGTTGACCATGACTCGTAGTCACACCCGCGTCAGCCCCACGGGTCACAAAATGACTCGTTTTATGACCTGCTGCACATTTTCTAGTTTTCTCCATTTTAACTCTTGGGTCTAGTCTTTTCAGTTTCTGGGGCATTACAATATCTACCCTGTCACGCCCCACCCTAGGGAGGCATGACTGGCACCTAGTGCCCATCTAGGACCTGAACTACTAAGCTGATTGAGCGTAAGCACCTTTGGTGCAAGGCTGACTCTACCTCTAGAATCAAGAAAACAACGGGTTATATAGCAGCTGTAAATACAACCCTCGGCTGACAAGACCTATAGCCACCAGTGAAAATAAACAGCTAACTAGAGACAAACAAACATAGGGAGTCCTATGCGGGCCGACAAGGCCACCATGATATCTAGTTATAACTGGAAAGCGAAATCAGATGCTAAATTAAGCTATGACCGACAAGGCCACCAATCAACAAATAAACAGGGCCCCACACAGCCAACACACATGGTCTAAAATACATATGGGCCCCACACGACCGATATCATCTAAGCACAGGGAAGTAATGCAATCTGCAAGCCACTAGGAGTAATAAGATGGTCGAGACAGGGGCCCGGCCTACCCATACTGTACAAAAAAATGAAATAAACCTCTATCACTCAATCTCCGAAAGAAGGGAGCTGACGATTCTGTACGGTTGACTGGAACTACGAGGGACTTGCTCCTCGTCTATGTGTACTTGCAGGCAAGTAATGTAGTGCCCCAGAAGAGGGCATCAGTACCACAGGTACTGAGTATGTAAGGCAATAACTTTAAATGATTGAAAGTAAGAAATAGAATTGACAATAACTGAAGTAAAGAAAACGATCTGAAGTTGACTGAGGTAATGAAATCAGGACTAAACATAACTGTAATAAGGAAGGTGGGGTTCGTACCTGGCCAATTAGACGTATTACTGTCTAATTATTATTAACTAAAGAAAACATAAACCTTACTTGATCCCTATAAGCCGGAAGGTACAATCAGCACAGAACAACCCACTTGGGCCCCCATTAGCCCTAGTGAGTACACCTCAAGCTATCAGTCTCGTTATTTGTAGAGAATCTAGAAGGGAGAAATGCTTACTTTAAGCCTGGGATCACATTGACATTAGTTTGGAGAAATTCCAACAACTTTGGCTCGGCGGGACGATGATTCGCCGAGTGAATTTCACAAAACTAACTCCGAAGAAATGCTCCCTGGAGCCTCATACTTCGATAGCCGAAGTTAATTTGGACTTGGACAGCGTTTAGCGGCGTAATTGGATGAAAATTAAATGTTCCCCTTCGTTCTCACCTCTGCTGGTCGTGATTATATGAATTATGATCTCATTTCTACGTGTGAAACCTTTATATACTTGAGGCAGCAGACAAGGCAACGTGGCATGTTGCCCAACGCATTGATTCTGCTCCGTGCCACGTTGGCTAACGCGGAGGATCAACTCTGTTCCACTTTGCCCCTCCAGGCAGCTTGGTTCGGCCTCCTCCCCTGAAATCCCGACTTGGCACTCATTCAACCTTTCCCTAGGCTCTTTCCTCATACGTATGGCACTCTAAAAATCCCAACCAACATACGCATAGGTCGACTAAACGTTAGAAACTTATGGGGTGTAACATCCTCCCCCCTTAAGGACATTCGTCCTCGAATGTTAACTTCTACATGCTTGAACCTTAACCTTGCAATTACTTATTCTGGAAAAATTTCGATAGAGTCTCCCCTGTAATATGGACTATCCAAAAACCCTGAAATGCAGAAAAGTCCAATACGGGTATTCCACACAATATTATTACATTCATTTCAAAATAGACTAAAGTCAACTACTCCACATATACATGTATATAATGCAACTTATGAAATAACAACAACAACATACCTCTAGCTTCACAATCTGACTAAGTCTGAAATAACTAAGGATATCTGGTTTTCATATCATCTTCTGCCTCCCAGGTCATCTCTTCTCGGTTCTTATTTTGCCATAACACCTTAACGGAAGCAACATCTTTAATTATCAGTCTTTGAATATGTCGATCTAATATGGCTACTAGATCTTCTTCATAAGCTAACTCCTCAGTTATTTGGATGTCTTTAAATTGGACAATCAGGGAGGGATCTCCTATTCACTTCCTTAGCATTGATACGTGAAAAACTGGGTGAACGGATTCTAATCTTGGGGTAAATCCAATTCATAAGCCACCTGGCCTATTCGTCGGCGAATTTGATAAGGCCCAATAAACCTCGGGCTGAGCTTGCCTTTCTTACCAAATCTCATCACACCCTTCATTGGTGAAACCTTCAGGAATACCCAATCACCCACATTAAATTCTAGGATTCTTTGTCGCACATCAGCATAATATTTCTGGCGGCTCTGAGCTGTCAGCAGACGTTCCCTGATAAGCTTTACTTTCTCTTCTGTCTAACGAATAATATCTGGCCCAATCAGTGTTGATTCTCCTATCTCAAACCAACCAGCTGGAGACCTAAACTTCCACCCATATAACGCTTCATAAGGCGCCATCTGAATTGTTGAATGATAACTGTTATTATAGGCAAATTCAATAAGCGGTAGATGTTCATCCCAGCTGCCTCCAAAATATAGCACACACGCTCACAACATATCCTTGAGCGTCTGCATGGTACGTTCTGCCTGCCCGTCTGTCTGAGGATGGAAGGTTGTGCTCAGGTTAACCTGCGTCCCAGGCCTCTCTGAAAAGACTTCCAAAATTTAGCTGTATACTGCGCCCCTCTGTCAGAGATAATTGACAGTGGAACACCATGCAATCGGACTATTTCTCTAATATACAGTTCAGCATAATTTTCGGCAGAAAGGTAGCCCTTACTAGCAGAAAGTGAGCTGATTTTGTCAACCTATCAATAATTCCTAGATAGAACCATATTTACGCCTGGTACGAGGTAACCCTACTAAGAAATCCATATTAACTACCTCCCATTTCCATAAAGGCATGGCTATATTCTGTGTCAGTTCGCCTGGTTTCTGATGTTCAGCTTTCACCTGTTGGCAATTGGGACATTGAGCTACGAATTTTGCTATCCCCTTTTTCATTCTCGACCACCAGTAAATCTCTTTTACGTCATGGTACATTTTTGTCGAACCTGGATGGAGAGAGTAACGGGCATAGTGTACCTCGCCCATAATTTGCTGGCGAAGCCCTGCCACGTTTGGAATGCAGAGGCGATCCCTATATCTCAAAACTCCATCCTCGGTTACCTGGACATCTGTCACTTCCCCTCGCTAGACCTTATTCCTGAGCTGAACCAGGCTAGGATCTTCATACTGCCGTTCTTTCACTTCCACAACCAATGATGACAGTGCGGTATTCTGGATTACTGCTCCATTGTCTCCTGATTCTACTATACGAACGACTAAACTGTCTAGCTGATGCAATTCTCAGGCCAATTCCTGCTGCTCGAGCTATAAATATGTCAGGCTTCCCATGGATTTTCGGCTAAGGGCATCCACTACAACATTGTCCCTTCATGGGTGATAAAAAATATTCATGTCATAACCTTTAACAACTCCAACCAGCGACACTTCCGCAGATTCAACTCTTTCTGGGTGAAATATACTGCAGGCTTTTGTGATCAGTGAAAATATCTACATGCACGCCATACAGGTAGTGTCTCCATATTTTCAAGGCATGAATCACCGCAGCTAACTCCAGGTCATGGGTAGGGTAGTTCTTCTCATGCTTCCTTAGCTATCTGGAAGCATAGGCAATAACCTAACCATGCTGCATCAAAACACATCCCAACCCAACACCCGAAGCGTCGCAATAGACTGCATAACCCTCTGTTCCTTCTGGCAACGCTAGCACCAGTGTCGATGCCAACTATCTTTCAGTTCCTGAAAGCTCTGCTCACATTCCTCAGTCCAACGGAATTTTTCTACCTTCTACGTCAATTTGGTTAAAGGTGCTGCTAAAGTGGAAATCCTTCCACGAACCTTCTGTAATACCCGGCTAACCCCAGGAAACTACGTACCTCGGTCAGAGTGGTAGGTCTAGGCCACGTTTTTACTACCTCTATCTTTTACGTATCTACCTATATACCAGCATCTGACATAATATGGCCCAAGAAGGCTACTCGATTCAGCCAAAATTCACATTTAGGAAATTTTGCATATAGCTGGCGATCTCTAAGAATTTGGTGCACTGTCCGTAGATGATCCTGGTGATCTGCCTCTGAGCGAGAATACACCAGAATATCATCGATAGATACTATCACGAACAAGTCCAGGTATGGTCTGAAAATGTTGTTCATCAGGTCCATGAACACTGCTGGGGCATTTGTCAGTTTGAAGGACATGACTAAAAATTCAAAGTGGTCGTACTTGGTACTGAAGGCAATCTTTGAAATATCTCTTTCACGAACTTGGACCTGATGATATCCTGACCTTAAGTAAATCTTTGAAAAATACCTCACTCCTTGTAGCTGATCAAACAGGTCGTCTATTCTGGGAAGCGAGTAATTTTTTTTGATAGTGACTTTATTCAGCTGCCGATAATCTACACACATACAAAGGGAGCCGTCCTTCTTCCTCACGAACAGAACTGGCGCAACCATGGTGAGGTACTCGGCCTGATAAAGCCCTTGTCTAGCAAATCCTTCAATTGTTCCTTTAGTTCTCTGAGTTCAGCAGGAGCCATCCGATATGGAGGAATAGATATAGGCTGAGTGTTCGGTAATAGATCAATTGAAAAATCAATTTCCCTTTCTGGGGGAATACCAGGAAGCTCATCTGGAAATACGTCGGGAAATTCTTTAACCACTGGGATAGATTGAAGGGTCAGAGGGTCTGCCCGAACATCCTGAACACTAACAGTATGATAAATGCACCCTTTTGCTATCAATTTTCTCTCCCGAAGATAGGAAATAAACCTACCTTTTGGCATGGCTGTACTACCATTCCACTCACGTACTGCCTCCCCTAGAAAGTGGAATCGGACAATCTTGGTCCAACATTCGACATTGGCATAGCATGGAGCTAGCCAGTCCATACCTATAATAGCATCAAAATCAACCATTTCTAGTTCTATCAAGTCTGTCGTAGTTTGACGACTGGCGACCTCTACCGTACACCCCGATAGACCCTTCTGGCTATAATAGGTCACCCACGGGTGGAAACACTAAGAAAGGTCGCTTGAAGCAATTCCGGCATAATACTAAACATCCGAGCCACTCAGGGTGTAACATAGGATAAGGTGGATCCTAGATCTATCAACACATAAGCAGGATGAGAGAAAATGTTTAGCATACCTGTCACAACATCTGGTGATGACTCTGACTCCTGTCGCCTCGGTAGTGCATAAGTACGGTCTGGGCCGGCACCTGAACTGGAGGCCCTTGATCTACCTTGGCCTCTGCAGGCTGAAATTGAGGGCCTACGCCCTGCCGGGGATGCTGGAGCTCGTGATCTTTCCAAGGACCTATCCTATCGATCCCGATCACCCTGACCCCTAGCTGGAAAATTCCTCATCTGATGACCTTCTTGTCCACAAATGTAGCATGTTGTGGAACCATACCTGAATGCCCTAGACTGGCGTCGACTGCAAATAGGGAAAACTGGTATTGTAAACCCACTATGCTCCACTCCTCTCAGCTGCTGTGAACCTACTACTCGCGAACCTTCGCCGGGCTCTGGCTGCCCTCGGTGACTAAACCTTCCTCTGCCGCTGCGATGGAGGCGGGGGTCTAGGAAGCCTATCTGATAACCGTGGCCTAGGTCCTCCCGGAAGCTCCTTCTGTAATTCACCCAGTCTGTCCCTGCAGTGCTGCTCCTGAGTTGTCCTCCTAAACTCCCGTTGCCGCTATCTGATACCCTCAATATTCTGAGCAAAAGCTTGCACACGGGCGATTTCCATATCCTCTCATTGTGTGGCTGTGATGCAGGTCTCAACATATTTCGGGTGCAGCCCCATAATAAAGTGGTGTAACCTGGTTGGCATTGTGTCCATAAAGGCTGGCGCATATCGAGCCAAAGAATCAAACTGCAAGCCATACTCCCAAACATTCATCGACCCCTGCTCCAAGTGTAGGAACTGATCAACCCGGGCCTTTCAAATCTCCCACTGTAGGTAATGATCCAAGAAAGCCTCTGAGAATCTGGGCCAGGTTGGAGGGGAAACTCTCATACCACAGTGCAACGATGTCCTATAATCGAAATACCGCCAACTCAACTGACCTGTGGGTGTAGCATGCATCACCTTGAAAATTCTCTGCATCTGGTCTAAGAAGTTCTGAGGTTCCTCGGTCCGATCTGTCCCTGTGAATTTCGGGGGACTTAGTGCTAGGAACTCTCAGACCCTCGAGCTACCAGGCCCTCCTACGGACTCTGCAATTGTAGGTGGCATTGGCTGGCGCAGAGCAGCCATAATCTGGGCTAGCATAACTACCGCACTCCTGACTTCCTGGTTGGATGGTACGAGTATAAAAACTGCTGGAGGCGGTGCCGTCACACCGGCCGTGCCAAGCGGCTCACGACATGGTGGAGACTGCTGGGGAGGTCGAGATGATACCTCTGTATCGTCCTCAGATCAGGTCGATTCTGACCGAGGCTGAGGCACCCTCCTAGTGCCCTCTCCTACTGCTACATCTAATCCTGCTATCATAGGGTGTCGCTGGTCCGACATTTCTCTATAAACAAAAGAGTGTAATAAGCTTAGGGACTCAACCCTATACTATACCGCTCTATAGCACAACTGAATAAGAAGAAAGAGTAACCATCCTATCATGCCTTGCAGCCTCCTGCCTATAGTATGTGGTGCACAACACATCCATAGATAAGATTCTACTTAGCACCGCTTGCAGACTCCCTGGGATACGACCTGCTCTGATACCAAGTTTGTCACGCCCCACCTTGGGGAGGAATGACTGGCACCTAGTGCCCGTCTAAGACTTGAACTACTGAGCTGATTGAGCTTAAGCACCTCTGGTGCAGGGCTGACTCTAACTCAGGAATCAAGAAAACAATGGGCTATATAGCGGCTGTAAATACAACCCTCGGCCGACAAGGCCTATAGCCACCTGTGAAAATAAACAGCTAACCAGAGACAAACAAACATAGGGAGTCCTATGCGGGTCGACAAGGCCACCATGATATCTAGTTATAACTGGAAAGCGAAATCAGATGCTAAACTGAGCTATGACTGACAAGACCACCAATCAACAGCTAAACAGGGCCCCACTCGACCAACACACATAGTATAAAACACATCTGGGCCCCACACAGCCGATATCATCTAACCGCAGGGAAGTAATGCAATCTGCAATCCACTAGGAGTAATAAGATGGTTGGGTCAAGACCCCGGCCTACCCATATTGTACAAACAAAAGAAATAAACCTCTATCACTCAAGATCCGGAAGAAGGGAGCTGACAGTTCTGTACGGCTGACTGGAACTACGAGGGACCTTCTCCTAATCTATGTGTACCTACAGGCAAGTAATGCAGTGCCCCAGAAGAGGGCGTCAGTACAACAGGTACTGAGTATGTAAGGAAATAACTTTCAATGACTGAAAGTAAGAAATAGAACTGACGATAACTGAAGTAAAGAAAGCGGTCTGAAGCTGACTGAGGTAATGAAATCAGGACTAAAGATAACTGTACTAAGGAAGGTAGGGTTCATACCTGGCCAATGAGACGTCTTACTGTCTAATTATCAGTAACTGAAGAAAACATAAACCTTAACTGGCCCCCATAAGCCGGAAGGTACAACCACCACAGAAGAACCCACCTGGGGCCCCATTATCCCTACTGAGTACACTTCAATCTATATACCCCTATCCAGGTTATACTAAGTCAACTACCATCTATAAGCGTCCTGCCAATCCCCTGGGTCTACAATTGGGCCCGCTCAGCCCCTGACTGTAGCTGTGTCTGAGTCCGGAGGACTCCTGATATCTACACCCCGGGCGTAAACGCTCGTCAGGGGTGTGTATAAAGCCCATCATGGCAATATGAGGACCTGGATCCCCATCTTCGTCCCTTGCAGATGGCATGTCGCTCCGCAGAGCGATGTATCCTCGCCCCTGGTGGGCGGCGACACAACTATTAACCCTGGGGTGGTCACGGAAGCTATATAGGTTTGCGAGTCTCAACTGAAAACAATAACTGAACATGATAACATACTCCTGACATGCTATACTGGGATTCACACTGGTTGACTATGCTGAAGAAACTAACTTGCCGAAAGGAAATGCCTTAACATACCTCGTTCGCTGTTTACCGATTGGCTGGCGAGTTCCAATTAGTATTCAATAGCTCTTCCCAACTGAAATCGTGTTAGTAGAAATATAGGACTAGTTTTAATACTAGATTCAGCAAAAAGGAAAACTTTATATATAAATATTAACTATATTCCAACCTTACAGAACACGATCGAAACCTCGTTATTTCTCAAGAATCTAGAAGGGAGAAATGCTTACTTTAAGCCTGGGATCGTATTGACACTAGTTTGGAGCAATTCCAACAACTTTGGCT
Organism: Datura wrightii; assembly: GCA_035772735.1. Lineage (NCBI taxonomy): Eukaryota > Viridiplantae > Streptophyta > Magnoliopsida > Solanales > Solanaceae > Datura > Datura wrightii. The sequence continues at coordinate 67,495,964 of JASDFA010000003.1, read as the reverse complement.
CGGCGGGACGACGATTAGCCGGGCGAATTTCACGAAACTAACTCTGTAGAAATGCTCCCTGCAGCCTCATACTTCGATACCCGAAGTTAATTTGGATTTGGACGACGTTTAGCAGCGTAATCGGATTAAAATTAAATGTTTCCCTTCGTTCTCACCTCTGCTGGTCGTGATTGTATGAATTATGATGTCATTTATAAGTGTGAGACCTTTATATACTTGAGGCATAAGACAAGGCAACGTGGCACGTTGCCCAACGTGATGATTCTGCTCCGTGCCACGTTAGCTAACGTAGAGGATCTGCTCCATGCCACTTTGCCACTCTGGGCAGCTTGGTTCGGCCTCCTCCCGCGAAATCCTGACTTGGCACTCGTTCAACCTTTCCCTGGGCTCTTTCTTCGTACATATGGCACTCTATAACTCCTAACCAACATACAAATAGGCCGACTAAACGTTAGAAACTTACAGGGTTAACATACCCCTTGGGAACATTCATCCCCGGATGTTGGAAAACATGCAGGAAAGCAGAGAATGGCAATCTTTATACTCAAATACTGATCATGAAAGCTGAAAACTAATTGAATGAATACCTCCGAACTGAAACACAAGTTTGAACTGAATTAACTAATCATACACATATTCATTTACATGAAAGAAATGGGAATACACGAAATGAAAAGGATTTTTAGGAAGGAAATTGATACCTTAAATTGAAACTGAGCCGAAAGGGAACAAATGGGGGTATCTAGCCATCATATCTGCTTCGACCTCCGACGTAGCTCCCTCAACCTGCTGATTCCTCCACAAAAATTTGACCGAAGCTACCTCTTTGTTCCTCAACTTACGAACCTGACAGTCAAGCATTTGGACTGGGATCTCTTCATATGAGAGACTATCTTTCACTCCCACACTGTCTAGTGGCACAATTGAAGTTGGATCACCAACGCACTTCTTCAATAATGACACATGGAAGACTGGGTGCAAAGATGCCAACTCTGAAGATAATTCTAGCTCATAGGCTACATTGCCAATACGCCTCAGAATTCTATAGGGTACCACATATCTGGGACTGAGTTTTTCTTTCTTCCTAAAACTCATTACCCCTTTCATGGGTGAAATTTTCAAATAAACCCAATCATCCACCGCGAACTCTAACTCTCTTCTCCTCACATCAGCATAGGATTTCTAACGGCTCTAAGCTATTTTCAGTCTCTCATGGATGAGTTATACTTTATGCATTGCCTCGTGAATCGAGTCTGGCCCTATCAAGGTAGCTTCACCAGACTCAAACCACCTTACAGGAGATCTACACCTCCTACCATACAATGCCTCAATCGGGGTCATCTGAATACTGGAGTGGTAGTTGTTGTTATACGCAAACTCGATGAGAGGAAAGGGATCATCCCAACTGCCCTTGAAATTGATCACGCACGCTCTCAAAATACCTTCTAGGGTCTGAATAGTCCGCTCAGCTTTTCCATCTTTCTACGGGTAAAAAGCTTTGTTGAGCTTGACTTGGGTACCAAGTCCCTTCTGAAAGGACATCCAAAAGTGAGAGATGAGCTAGGTACCTTTGTCTGAGATAATGGATAAGGGCACCCTATGAAGTCTGACCAACTCCTAGATATAAAGCCTAGCATAGTCCTCAGCTGAATCTATAGTTTTAATTGGGAGGAAGTATGCTGACTTACTCATCTAGTCTACTATTACCTAGATAGAATAATGCTGCTGATGAGTCCGAGGTAGACCCGTAATAAAATCCTTATTTACTTCCTCCCACTTCCAGGTGGGTATGCTGATATCTTGAGTCATACCTCTTGGTCTCTGGTGCTCTACACTGACTTGCTGGCATTTCGGGCACTTAGCTACAAATTCAGCGATGTCTCTCTTCATGTCATTCCACCAGTAAATATCTCGCTGATCAGGGTACATCTTCATAGCACCAGGATGGATGGAATATCTTGAACTATATGCTTCAACCAATATCTGGTGTCTCAAATCACCGACGTTCGGTACACACAATCTGCCTTGGTAATGAAGCACACCATCTCCCCTTTTGGAGAAAGGCTCAACTTCTTTTCTGAGAACCGCTTCCTTAAGCTTAAGTAAGATGGGATCTTCATCCTGCTTGGACTTAGCTTCAACAACCAAAGAGGAATCTGACCCACTGTGCATTACCACTCCACCCTCAGTTGAGTCAATCAACTGCTCCCCTAATCGAGCTAGTTGGTGAATATCCTTTGCTAGTTCCTTTCTTCCCTCTTCCACATGGACAACGCTCCCCATAGATACCTTGCTCAGGGCATTCGCCACCACATTGGCTTTTCCCAGGTGATATAGCACACTCATGTCATAGTCCTTCAGGAGCTCTAACCACCTTCTCTGACGAAGATTTAGGTCTTTCTGATGGTGAAAACATCCATGTGAGCCCCATACAGATAGTGTCTCCATATTTTTAGCGCAAACACCACCGCTGCCAACTTTAAGTCATGAGACAGATAATTCTTTTCATGAACCTCAAGCTGTCTGGAGGAGTAGGCTATCACCTTGCCCCGATGCATCAGAAGGCAACCAAGTCCAACTCTGGAAGCGTTGCAATATACTACAAATCCATCCGTTCCTTCCGGTAGGGTCAACACTGGAGTGGTAGTGAGTCAAGTTTTTAATTCCTGGAAACTCTCCTCACATGCATCATACTACTGAAATTTCACATTCTTCTAGGTTAGCCTAGTCAGAGGGGATGTTATAGAAGAAAAACCTTCCATAAAGCATCGGTAATACCTAGCTAGACCTAATAAACTTCTCCTTTTGGTTGGGGAGGTAGGTCTAGGCCAATCTTTCACCACTGCTATCTTTTAAGGATCTACCTGAGTACCTTCATCTGAGACAACGTGACCCAGGAAAGTCACGAACTTCAACCAGAATTCATATTTGCTAAACTTGGCGAACAACTGGCGGACCTGGAGTGTCTAAAGCATTATCCTTAGATTACTAGCATGCTCTTCCTCATTTCTAGAGTATACCACAATGTCGTCGGTAAATACAATGACGAACATATTCAGGTACTTCTTAAAGACTTTGTTCATCAGGTCCATAAAGGCTGCAGGGGCATTTGTTAGTCCGGAGGACATAACCACAACTCATAGTGACCACACCGAGTCCTGAAAGATGTTTTCAATATTTCACACTCTCTGACTCTTAGTTGATGGTACCCCGACCTGAGATCTATTTTGGAAAAACAACTGGCTCCCTGAAGTTGGTCGAATAGGTCGTCGATTCTAGGTAGAGGAAACTTGTTCTTGACTGTAACCTTGTTCAACTAATGGTAATCGATGCACATTATGAGGGTACCATCTTCTTTCGCATGAATAGTACTGGGGCATCCCAGGGAGAAACACTGGGTGACTCTTAGTTGATGACACTAATTGAAATCATCGGCAACATGATTCAATCTGGGTGATAGTAGACCAGATGACTAAGTCAACATATTTCCTCCCAATTAAAACAATAGATGCAGCTGAGGAGTATGCTAGGCTTTATATCTGAGAGTTAGTCACACATCTTGGGGTGCCCTTATCCATTATCTTAGACAGAGGTACCCAGTTTACCTCTCCCTTGTAGAAGTCCTTTCAGAAGGGACTTGGTACCCAGGTCAAGCTTAGCATAACTTTTCACCCGCAGACAGATGGGCAAGCTTAACAGACTATTTAGACCCTAGAAGATATGTTGAGAGAATGTGTGATCGATTTCAAGGGCAGTTGGGATGATCACTTTCCTCTCATCGAATTCTATTACAACAATAGCTACCATTCCATTATCTAGATAAGCCCGTTTGAGGCATTGTAGGGTAGAAGGTGCAAATCTCCATTCGGATGGTTTAAGGTTGGTGAAGCTATTTTAATCAGGCCGGACTCAATTAATGAAGCTATGTAGAAGGTACAACTCACTAGAGAACGATTGAAAATAGCTCAGAGCCATCAAAAATTTTATGCTGATGTGAGGAGAAGAGAATTGGAGTTTGTTGAGGATGACTGGGTTTACCTGAAAATTTCACCCATGAAAGGGGTAATGAGATTTGGAAAGAAAGGAAAGCTCAGTTCGAGATATGTGGGACCCTACAGAATTCTGAGGTGAGTTGGTAAGGTAGCTTATGAGTTGGCATTACCTTCAGAGTTAGCATTTGTGACCCAATATTTCATGTGTCAGTATTGAAGAAGTGCATCGGTGACCCAACTTCAATTGTGCCATTGGATAGTGTCGGAGCGAAATATAGTATCTCATATGAAGAGGTCATAGTCCAGACCCTTGACCGTCAGGTTCATAAGCTAAGGAACAACGAGGTAGCTTCAGTAAAGGTATTATGGAGAAATCAGCAGGTTCAGGGAGCTACATGGGAGGCCAAAGCAGATATGATGGCTAGATAACCCTATTTATTCCCTTCCGGCTCAGTATCAGTTTAAGGTATCAATTTTCTCCCAAAAATTGCTTTCGGTTCGTATGTTTTAGTTTTTTTCATTTAAATGATTATATGTATGATCACTGAATTCAGTTTAGACTTGTGATTTAGTTAAGAGGCAGTCATTCAACTAGTTTCCATAATTCATGATCAGTATTTGAGTATAAAGATTGCTATTCTCTACTTCCCTATGTGTTTTCCAATATTCGAGAATGAATGTCCCCTAGGGGGAGATATTGTAATGGCCCAGAAGCTCAAAGACCAGACCCATGACTTAAAATAGAGAAAATTGGGAAATCTGCACCAGGTCACAAAACGAGTCGTTCTATGACAAATGGGGGATGACCAAGAGTCGTTAAGTGACTCATGGTGAGGACTTGGAACTTGACTGGATATTTTAAAAATGGGTGACCACAAGTCGTGGTCAACACCATGAGTCGTAGGGTGATCCATGGGGATTCCAGGGGATTTTAGGTAGTGGAGACCATGAGAGGTGACCACGAGTCATGGTCACCAACCACGACCCTTTAGGTCCCTCGTGGTGTCTCGTAGAGAGAAATCAGGCAATGCACTTGATGACCTTGACCATGAGTCGTGGTCACTGTGCACGACCCGTTAGGTCCCTCGTGGAAGGAGGGGACTGGCAATCAGTTTCCAGCGAATTTTCTAAGGGTGTTTCAGTAATTCCTGGCCTCCTAGAATCTAAACTACATCATTTTAAGCATATTGTTAGACTATTAAAGGGGTTAAACGGTTTCCTTCCTCATTTTCCCCATTCAGACTTTTAGAAAACAATGTAGGATTTCACTTAGAGCATTTTAGGGCAAGAACTAGGGCAGTCAATTTCTCCTCGGTCTCTCAAGGAAATCTTTCGGTCTTCTCCACAAGATATATGGGAATTCAACAGGGGAATAGTTCTTCCCTTGTATGTTATACCCCAGAAGCCCCAAGATAAGACCTGGGAGTTTAAACAGAGGAAGCTGAAAATTTTTGCACCAGGTCACAGAACGAGTTGTTCTTTGACCTGTGGAAGAGGAACACGAGTCGTGAGGTGACTCGTGGTGAAGGATTGGGTTGAGCTGAAGGATGTAGTGGAGGGGGTCCTCATGGGCATGACCACGAGTAGTGGTCAGGCCCCACGACTCGTTAGGGCTACCGTGGCTAAGAGGATTAAGAAGGGGAAAACTGTAAGGAATTGCACCCAATGGAAAGACCCCACGGATCATGGTCAGACACCATGACTTGTAGGGAGAGTCATGGTCAGCAAGATAGGGTTTATTTGGAATCAGGTCAGTGAGGGTGACAAGTGGTGTCCATGAATCGTGGTCAGCTGTGACGACTCGCGAAGTCCCCCGTGATGAACCCAGGTGATCTGATAGACAGTGTATCGGATGACTGAAGTAACGACACGTGCAAGGTGGCAACGACTCATTAGCTCCCTCGTGGGGCCTAACAATCAGTTATTTTTTGCAAAATTAATAAGGGTATTCTCGTCATTCCTTTTCTCTAAGGTCCTATACTACATCGTTTAAAGTTATTTTTAGAGTGTATTAAGATAGTTTAAGTCATTTTAACCTATTCAAAACCCATGCATGCAAGTTAGAGAGAGTTAGAGAGAAGATCAAGACTTAACCATTCCAATTCTTCTCAAATTCTTCTTGGGCAATCAGGGAAGTGAAAGAATTAGCTATAGTCAGGTATGTAGGGTTATGAATTGGTGTTTCCGTTCACACCTATGCTCATTTACTATTAAATTATGAAAATCTATCAAAAATCTCATGGGATTTTGATTCAATTTTGTGAAAGTCTAATGACTTGCTAATGGGCTTTTATGAAATATGAGTTACATCCTATTTTATGAATTCTTATCAGATTTCACAACTATTTTGATTATAAAATTATTGTTTTTGATTTCTACCAAATTAAGCCTAATTATGTATGATCTAAGATTAATCGAGTTATGATCTTTACTTCGCTTGTCGATATTCATAAACCCATCATGATTTATGATTTGCAATATGGATTTATTCAAATACCCATTATGAGCTGATGATTTTCAAAGGATGTGTGTGTATATATATATATGATCTACAAGTATGAATGAACCCAATGATTTACTAATTATGTTTTGGCCGACTCACAAGCCTCACCCTCAGGCTAGTTCACGTATTTACAAGCATGTTCCTGATTATCATGATCTAGCTAGCCCATGAACTCATGCATATTATACTATGAGCACTATATATGTTTTGGAAGTAGTATCGAACACCGAGTAGGTTCGGGGCCCAGGTTCTGCCCCGGATCTCATAAACTACGTGACACCGAAGGATATGTTGGGACCTCCTTTGTGACATTCCCCGGCCCAAATGGCCCTTTTCGTGTGTGATCACAGCTTTCATGGTTCTACCCTTTGCAAAGTGCAAACAACCTCCCAACTAGGTTTACAAGTCGGACTTCATGTGTGCTCATATAGGGTATGTCGGTTAAGAGAATCTCCCACTGTTCCTCATGATTTGTGCATGATTACGAATATGTATATTGTCTCAAGTTATATTCATTATAGTTATTTTGTCATGCTTATGATTATGATTGTTTTGTGAATGATTTCAAAACCTTGAGCCTTACATTATGTTATGATGCTTAGGATATGAGCATGACGTCCTACTTTTATAACGTTTTATGAGTTTATCATGTTTTAAATGTCTGTTTTACTTACCTTGAGTACTCGGTACATTCCACGTTCCGACCGCGTAATTTTTTTGTTGTATCATATCATGATTCAGGACCTGGCTCTTAGGCTCATCCTCACATATAGATCATCTCAGATTTCACCTTCAGCTGGTTGGTGAGTCCTCATGTTCCGAGGGTCATTTGACTAGACCTTATGTTATTTTATGTTTTAGTACTTGGCCGAGTCAGTTGGGAGTGTTGTCCCATCAACCCATCATATGTAGTAGAGGCTTTCAGAAAATATGTAGTACTCAACTTGCGTGTATGTCTATTGACTCCCTATGTCAAGTTATGTTCTGATATGTTTACGTTTCTACTATACCTAATCTTCAGTCTTCAGCTTAAATTGAATGAAGTTAGAAGTATGCTTATGCCATGGGTCGACATGGGACTTCTCGGGGTTCCTTGTCCCGTGTTACAATCCGGGTCTATGTCGGGTCGTGACAAACTTGGTATAAGAGCCATAGGTTTTGAAGTGTCCTATGGTGTCTGAGTGCCGCGTTAAGTAGATTCTTTTTCATGGGTGTAAAGCACACCGTACTTATGGAGAAGAGGCTACGAGACGTTTAGGAAATGTTCCATTCTTTCATGATCTATGTTGTGCGATGAAAAGTCTCCCTATTCTTATAACTCGTGTTATGCGCATGTGCAGAAACATGTCTTCTCAAGAAAACAATGGGAGTTAGCCACATGCAAGTTACGGATGCAGAACTCAAAGCTTCCCTCAGAGTGTTGATGCGGGTCATGATCGTCCAGCCTAACCAACTTTCTATCGCACTAATGAACCCAACCGGGGAGGCGGCAGATACTAGGTTTCAAGGACCTCTAAGGAGGAGCTCGCCTAGGTAGGAGACACAAATGTGGGTGGGGAGCATAAGGGGAAAGGAAGGGGAACAAGAGCCTAGAATCGAAAACCTTGAGAGTTCCCAGCAAGGGTCGAGTAGTGGGAGTCACTCTCAAAACCGTCAGAAGTCTCTAGCCCAAGTTTGGGAGTACAAGCCCCGGGTGAGGGAGATTACTTACCCAATTTGGGGGCGCTGCGGGAGGCATCACCAAGGAGAATGCTTGGCAGGTTCAGATGTTTGCTTTTATTGTGGTCAGCATGGTCATAAACACAGAGATTATGCTTCAGCCAAGCAAGATGGCCAAAGAGGTCGTGCGCCGAATGCCCCTATAGCAGTCCTATCTAGCCAGTTGGTATGCTTGGAATGTGATAGATCGCACGTAGGATGATGTTTTGGCAGGTTTAGACATTTGTTACAATTTTGGAGAGGCCAGGCACATGTGTAGAAAATGCCCATCGGCCAAGAAGGGCAAAGGTAGGGCCAAGGTTCTAATCATCGGATCGAAAGGTCCATCAAATCGCTCATCCCAGCAGGATAGGTTACCAGGAGCAAGTGGCAGTCAACTTCAGATGTAGTTTCAGGTATGTTATAAGCTCTCCTATCAAACCTATCATGATTGCTAGTTCCGAGAATTGTTGTACAAGGTGCAAGATCTATTGTGTACTTTGAGATGAGACTTATTTCGTGAAGGGTAAGGAAATGGTAAGTGAAGGCCCAGTCACATCTTGCGTTTTCTAGTAAGTGATTCCTATAGATAGCATACGGGGGTAGTCCCTCCTTTCTTCTTTAGATGTTCACTCATGTATCACTCGACGCCATGCTCAACTCAAGCTTACGTTCAGAACCCTATGACGATATTCAACCTCGTCCATCATCAATCCCAATATTTCCTGTTCAGTTTTACGTGACGACCCTCGTATTGTATGTGAATCAGCTCATAAGACCATGCTATGTTAGGTATACACTCATCTTAGATTTCCCAAATGATTCGTGATTGGAGTTTCTTTACTCTAAACCCTATGGATGTTCCCTAAGATGGAAATAATGGTTAAAACGTGTACGTTCATGATAACTCCCTAATCCCGGCATAGATGCCAGACATAGCTCAGGAAGTCCAGTTATTAGCCAAGCCTGGAAGTGTAACTACCCACATGGTCATTTTATGATTGTTGATCTGTTTCCAAAGGTTGAACCTTTCTATATCATTATTTTTTTTATTCATGATTGCGGAGGTGGATGGCATCGTTTCTTAGATAACTTAATGAAGGATGGGCGAGACTTTCGATTTTTCAAGGATTTGAAGTTTGAGGGGTTGACCAAAGTCAATGATCTAGGTGTCAAGCTCGAATTTGGATTCTGAAAGCTTTGTTAGTTCCGAATGGTGATCTATGATTTATATGGGTGGTTTGCATAGATTGTGAGGTGATTCCGAAGTGATGTGAATCTTGGGTTGAACTTTTTGAGCTTTGAGAAAGCTAGGTGACCACGATCGGCTTGGGGTCAGAACAACCCTGTATGGATAACTTGAGGGGTCTAGTCAGTCTAGAATGGGTCTCATGATTGAATTGCATAATTAGGTTGTGATCGGAGGGTTTCAGATGGATTCCGGGTTGATTCGAGCATATTGCATATTTGGCATGATCTTAAGCATAAAGGATTGAAACTCAGGGGTTTGGCACTATAGAATTCTTGACAGGAATTATAGGAATTCATAGGGTCGACTCGACCGATAGCAGTGTGGCAGATTGGAATGAATCAGAATCGTCCTTGGTGATTGATGTAAAATCTAGACAAGATGAGGATCCTAGCTTGGTGAAGTTGGAGGAAGTCATCCAAGAACAGAAGGTAGCGGTCGTCTCCAACGGGGGAGATGGTGTGCTTCGATGTCAGAGTAGTTGATGCATTCTTCATTTGATAATTCGAGAAGTAGTTTGGTTGCATGGGGTTCCCTTAAACACCATGTCAGACACAGGTACCTAACTACCTCTCAATTCTAGAGGCCATTTTAAAAAGGACCAAGTACGCAAGTTAAGCTCAGCAATAGCATTCAACCTGCAAACGGATTTTCAAGCGGAGTGGACAATCCAGACTCCCAAAAACATGTTGACGGCATGCGTGATGGACTTCAAAGGTGGTTGGGATGATCACTTGCCCCTGATTGAGTTTTCTTATACCAAAAGCTATCACTCCAGCTTTCAGATAGCACCATTCGAGGCTCTCTATGGGTGGAGAAGTAGATCGCCCATCGAATGGTTTGAGGTTGGTAAGGCAGCTATGGTAGGGCCAGATTTGGTTCATAGGGCTGTGGTGAAGGTTCAACTGATAATGGACAAGCTGAAAACCGCTCAGACTCGTCAAAAGTCATATGCTGATGTGAGAAGGAGAGAGTCAGAATTCTAGGTGGACGATTGGGTATCTCTGAAGGTATCTCCCATGAAGGGAGTAATGTGGTTCAGGAAGAAAAGAAAACTCAGTCCCTGCTATGTTGGTCCCTACCGGATTATCAGAAGAGTGGGTAAGGTAGCATATGGGATGGAACTGCCCTCAGAGTTGTCTTCTGTGCATCTTATGTTTCATGTATTGCTTTTGAAGAAATATTTGGGAGATCCATCTCTAATAATCCCAGTAGACACCGTTGATGTAAAAGATAGCCTTAGCTATTAGGAGGTTTCGGTGGAAATATTAGATCGCCAGGTTCGGAAGCTAAGGAACAAGGAAGTAGCTTCAGTGAAAGTATTATGGAGAAATCATCATTTCAAAGGAGCTACGTGGGAAGCCGAAGCGGATGTGATGGATAAATACCCGCACTTATTCTTTATCCGCTCAGTTTCGACTTGAGGTATCAGTTTTGCCCTATGACTCTATTTAGTTTTCATGTTCAAATCATGTGGTTAAGTTTCTTTTATGTATGTAGATGTGCATATAATTAGTGAATTTAGTACAACTATGTAATTTGAATCAGAGATAGTCATTCTGTCAGTTTTCGGCTCAAATGACCAGTACTTAAATGTGATGATTGCATTTCTCTATTTTTCTGTATGATTTTCAACATTTGAGGATGAATGTACCAAGGGGGAGATATGTTATAACCCAAAAGCCCGAAGATCAGACCCAGGGGTTTAAACAGAGGAAACTGAAAATTTTTGCACTAGGTCACAGAACGAGTCATTCTATGACCCGTGGGGGAGGACCACGAGTGGTGAGGTGACTCATGGTGAAGGACTTTGTTGAGTTGAAGGAATTAGTGGAAGGGGATTCTCACAGGCATGACCACGAGAATCGTTGTCAGACACCACGACTCATCGGGAGGGTTGTGGTCAGTAGGATATGGTTTATTTGGAATCCGGTTAGTGAGGGTGACGAGTGGTGACCATGACTCGTGTTAACCTATGACGACTCGTGCAGTCCCCCATGATGAGCCCAGGTGATCTGATAGACAATTTAGCTGACGCCAGAGGTAACGACTCGTGCAAGGTGGCAATGACTCGTTAGGACCCTCGTGGGGACTAACGAGTAGTTATTTTGTACAAAATTATTAAGGGTATTCTCATCATTCCTTTTCTCTAAGGTCCTATACTACGTCATCTTATGTTATTTTCGGAGTGTATTAAGATAGGATAAGTCATTCTAACCTATTCAAAACTCATGCATGCAAGTTAGAGTGCGTTAGAGAGAAGATCAAGCCTTAACCCTTCCAATTCTTCTTGGGAAATCAGGGAAGTGTAAGAATCAACTATAGTAAGGTATGTAGGGTTAAGAATGGGTGTTTCTGTTCACACCCATTCAATTCTCTATTAAATTATGAAAATCTATCAAAAATCTCATGGGGTTTTGATTCAATTTTGTGAAAATCTAATGATTTGCTAATTGGCTTTTATGAAATATGAGTTACATCCTATTTTATGAATTTTTATCAGATTTCACAACTATTTTGATTATAAATTTATTTTTTTTGATTTCTACAAAATTAAGCCTAATTATGTATGATCTAGGAGGAATCGAGTTATGATCTTTACTTCAATTGTCGATATTTATAAGCCCATCATGATTTATGATTTGAAATATCGATTTATTCAAATACCCATTATGAATTGATGATTTGCAAAGTATATATATATGATCTAGAAGTATGCATGAACCCCATGATTTACTAATTATGTTTTGGCTGACTCACGGGCCTCACCCTCATGGCTAGTTCACATATTTACAAGCATGTTTCTGATTATCATGATTTAACTAGCCCATGAACCTATGCATATTATACTATGAGAACTATATATATTTTGGGAGCAGTATCGAACACCGAGTAGGTTCGGGGCCCAGGTTCTGCTCAGGATCTCATAAACTACGTGCCATCTTAGGATATGTCGGGACCTCCTTTGTGACTGTCCCTGGCCCAAATGGCCCTTTTAATGTGTGATCACACCTTTCATGGTTCTATCCTTTTCAAAGTACGAACGGCCTCCCGACTAGGTTTACAAGTCGGACTTCATGTGTGCTCGTATGGGGTATGTCGGTTAAGAGAATCTCCCACTGTTCCTCGTGACTTGCGCATGATTATGCATATGTATATTGGCTCAAGTTATGTTCATTATGACTTTTGTCTCATGCTTATGATTATGAATGTTTTGTGAATGATTTGAAAACCTTGAGCCTTACATTATGTTACGATGTTTATAATATGAGCATGACATCCTACTCTTATGATGTTTTATGAGTTTTTACATGTTTTAAATGTCACACCCCATCTTGGGAGGCATGAATGGCACTTGGTGGCCTACTAAGACCTGGACTGCTGGACTACTGAGCTTAAGCACTTCTGGTGCCAGGCTGGCTCTAACTCTGGGTTCATGGAACCAACAGGCTATATAACGGCTGTAAATACAGCCTCCGGCTGACTAGTCCTATAGCCAACCTGTAAGACAACAACAGCTAACCAGAACAACAGATGTATAAAGGAACCTATGCGGGCCGACAAGGCCACCATGGTGACTAGTCTAACTGAAACGCTGAATCAAATGCTAAACTACTCTGTGACCGGCAAGGTCACCAACTATTAACTGAATAAGGCCCCACACGGCCATCATAAACAAACTAAAACATAGAAACGGCCTCACACGACCGGTAAAACTAACCACAGGGAATATACAATATGCAAACCTTTAAGAGTACTGATAAGATGGTCGGGACAGGGCCCCGACCTACCCGTACTGTACAACAAAAGAAAAAGGAATAAATCTCTAGCTGTCAAGCTCCGAATGACAGGAGCTGATGACTTTGTGTGCTGGCTAGAATTACGAGGGATCGGCTCCTCGTCTATGAGTACCTGCAGGCAAGTAATGCAGTGCCCCCAAACGGGCGTCAGTACCACTGGTACCGAGTATGCAAAGCAATAACTAAACATAACTGAAAATAGATGGTAATACTTATAGTTACTGAATAACAGAAGATGGCTAAGACTGTCTGGGATGGCAGAATCTAATGTAAGCTTAACTGTACTGGAGAGAAGGTGAGAATCATACCTGTCAATGCGGCGTCCTGCTATCTATTAATTTAATAAATAACACGTGTAGCATACAAGAACCTATACAAGCCCCCATAAGCCGGAAGGTACCAATCATCATTCAATCTATATACCCCTACCTAGGTCTCCATCCAAAAATAACAATTCACTCCACTCATCTAGTAACTATGAGCATCCCGCCGGCCCCCTGGGTATGCAACTTAGGCTCTTTGGGCCCCTGAATATAGCTGTATCTTAGTCTGGAGGACTCCTATAAACTGTAATCTGAGATCTGTGATCAGTAATCTATAGTCTGTGCCCTGTGCGCAAGCACTTGATAGGGGTATACTATAATGTTGATCAGCCTGCTATGGGGAATGCTGCATCCCATCTTCGTCCTCAGGCAGACGACATGCCACTCCTTGGAGTGACGTATCCTCACCCTCTAGCGGGCGAGTCGACACAGCTATTAACCCTGGGGTGGAAAGGAAGCTCTAAGGGTGCCCATATAGAACAATCAGGTCTCTACAAGAAACAATAATCACATATAACATGTATAATAAATCTGATAATACTGTCCATGATCTGATATTCTATTTTGAATCTCTTGCTGAATTAAACTGAATCTGATATTGAGTTATACTGAGTCTGGAATAATATCTCGCTGTCTGATACTAATTTACTGACTTTTATTCTGCATATGGTATAATAACTCAGGCATGCTTGCTGAATTCACACTGGGCATAATACTCGGCTTCTGAAACTTTCTTCTGGAATTTACTCTATTTTACTATGCTAGAATTACTAACTTGCTGAAGAAACTAGCTTTACATACCTTAGTTACTGACTTCTTGGCTAACTGGTGTAGTTCGGCCAATATCCAACTATTTCTTCCAACTGCATTTATATTTATAGCAATTAGAACTAAATTCATCAATATTCTTGAAGAAAACACTACTTTCAATATATATATAGCCCAAACTTTGACTTATCGAAAAACAGCCGAAAACTCACTATTTCTCGGAAGTCCAGAAGGGACAAATACTCACATTAGGCCTAGGAGTATATCAACACTAATTTGGAGAAATTCCACTTACCTTAGCTCGGTGAGACGACGATTCGCCGACCGAATTTCACGAAGCTAACTCCGTAGGAATGCTCCCTGCATCTCAATACCTCGCTACCCGAAGTTATTTCGAGTTTGGACCGCGCTTAACAACGTAAACAGAAGGAATTTTAATGGAAACCTTTGTCCTCTCTGTTTCTCTACTGTTCTTTGGTTTACTCACTGGAAATATTGATAATTACCATTTAAAAACTGAAGTGGGGGCTTATATACTTGGGGTTGGACCTCACCTCCATGACACGCCGGCCAACGTGGAGGTGAGCCCTCCGTGACACATTGGCCATCGCGGAGGGGGTCTGCCCAGCCTCCTCTTGTGATGGTTCGACGTAGCGCTTGTCCGATCTTTCCCCGGGCCTTTTTCTAGCATGTATAGCATTCTAAAACTCTTAACCAACGTGCGAATAGGCCATGTAAATGTCAAGAATTTAGAGGGTGTAACATTAAATGTCTATTTTACTTACCTTGCCTACTCGGTACATTTCACTTATTCACTGCATACTTTCTATGTTGTATCGTATCATGATAAGGACCCGACTCTCAAAATCATCCTCACATGTAGATTATCTCAGAGTTCACCTTCGGCTAGTTGGTGAGTCCTCATGTTCCGAGGGTCTTTTGACTAGACCTTATGTTATTTTATGTTTTGGTACTTGGCCGAGTTAGTTAGGTTTGTTGTCCATTCAACCCATTAGATGCAGTAAAGGCTTTTAGACAATATGTAGACTATTGTCAGTTCGGTTTCAATCAAAATACTAGAATATCTAGTGTTAGTCAGAAAAGTCAGTTGATCAGTTTTAGTTGTCCGCTAGGCGGTCATGAAACTTTTTGATAAGCAGCTCTGACCATCCTTAGGGCCCCATCTTCATATTACAATTTATTCTTTAGACGGTTACTACGCTTCTAGATAAGCAGCTCTGACCAGTCTTAGAACCCAGTTCCAGAATCTGATTCAATAAGACTCTCAGGGTTCTTCCAGATATGTATCCCTAGCTAGTATTGGGGCCAGTTTTGGGCTATCAACTTAGTATTCAGTATAGGACTATCCAGTAGGAGTAGGACTTAGCGCTAAGCAGACCGGGGTTCCAGTACACCCAGGTTCCCAAAACTATATTGTCATTGTAGGTTACAGTTTTATTGGCCTCATGGCCCCATACTCTTGTGGTCACTCAGTTCATGCCTCTATACCCTGGTAAGGTATATTGGGTCCTACCGATGGGGTGTATACTTCATACTCCATATCTAGCTCATGTGGTTATATGTCAGTTATAGACTCTCCCACTAGCCAGATCAGGTCAGCTTCAAATTATTCAGTTTAGCCCTATACCATTAGACAAGGTCTTTTAGACAATATAAGCTATTATAGTTAATCAGTTTAGTAGTTTCAGTTGGTCATTACATCTCTTTTCAGTTCAGCATCTTTATTTCTTTTTTATGGCTTCTCTCACATATTCAATACATTGAAAGTACTGACGCATACTATTATGATGTTTCATTTTATGATACAGCTGTAGGATCTCAGTTTCGTCCTCGCTAGCCGATCGCTCTCAGAAGACTTCAGCTATCCTATTTGGTGAGTCTTTATCTTTTGAGGACAAAGATTATTCTACTCAGTTTTGTTTTCTTCTATTTAGATTTGGAGTAAGCCGGGGGCTTGTCCCAAAAACTCATCTGTTATAGTGGCTTTCAGACACATATATGGATTATCAGACTTGTAGTTCTGCTCAGATGTTTTTTTTAAAACTTTATGATCTAGCTCTATTTCATAAATGTTTAATAGTTTACTTTAAAGCTTCTGCTATATTTTGTGTTTACTCAGAATGCTAGTGTATGATAGACTAGGGGTTTACTTGGCGTTACTTGTGACTCCAAGTACCATGTCCCTTCCAGGGTGTATGCTCAGGGTGTGACAGGTGGCCAGCTCTTAAACAAGTTTTATGCCCTTGCATCGCGACAAGAGCAGGAGACTTCACCAGATGTGGTCACCGCTATGTTACGAGTATTCCAATTTGATGTATGTGCATTGTTAGATCCAAGGGCTACCTTATCTTTTGTGACACCCTATGTTGCTAGTAGTTTCGTAATTTGTCCTGAAATCCTATCAGAACCCTTCTCAGTCTCCACCCCAGTTGGTCATTCAGTTATAGCTCGACGGGTATATAGAAATTGCCCTATCACAGTCCTTCAAAAAGTCACCTCAGCAGATTTAGTAGAACTTTCCATGATGGATTTTGATGTAACCTTTGGCATGCATAGTTACATGCATGTTATGCCTCCATAAATTGTAGTACCAGTGCAGTAGAGCTTTGGATTCCGGGTGAGCCAGTCTTGGAGTGGAAAGGTAGTTTGATTGTGCCTATAGGTCGCTTCATTTCCTACCTTAAGGCCAGAAAGATGATTTCTAAGGGTTGTTTGTACCATCTAGTTAGGGTTAAGGATGCTACATTAGAAATCCCTACTATCTAGTCAGTCCCTATAGTATGTGAATATCAAGAAGTGTTTCCAAATGATTTATCGGGAATTCCTCCTCAACGGGAGGTCAATTTTAGTATTGACCTTTTTCCAAATACGCAACCTATATCTATTCCTCCTTACAGAATGGCTCCAGCAGAGCTAAAGGAGTTGAAGGAGCAGTTGAAGGATCTCTTAGACAAGGGTTTCATCAAACCAATCAAATCCCCATAGGGTGCACCAAGTTCTCTTTATCCGAAAGAAGATGGTTCCCTTTGGATATGCATTGACTATCGGCAATTGAACAAGGTTACCATCAAGAATAGGTATCCCCTCCCCATGATTGATGATTTGTTTGACCAGCTTCAGGGTGCTATGTGTTTATCAAAGATAGACCACAGATCCGGATACCATCATCTCAGGGTTCGGGGTAGTGACATTCCGAAGACAGCCTTCTGAACTTTGTATGGTCACTACGAGTTTGTAGTTATGTCTTTTGGACTAACGAATGCTCCTGCAGCTTTTATGGATTTGATGAACCAGGTGTTCAAGCCATATTTGGATATGTTTATGATTGTGTTCATAGATGATATTCTCATATACTCTCAGAGCGAAGAGCAGCATGCCACTCATTTGAGAGTGGTGCTACAAACTCTTAAGGATCGTCAACTGTATGCTAAGTTAAGCAAGTGTGACTTTTGATTAAACTCGGTAGCATTTTTGGGTCATGTGGTGTGAAGTGAGGGTCTACAGGTGGACTCTCAAAAGATAGAAGCTGTGAATAATTGGCCTAGACAAGTTAGTCATTCAGATATCAAGAGTTTCTTGGGTTTAGCTGGTTAATACAAGAGGTTTGTTGAAGGGTTTTCATCCATTACAGCACCGTCGACTAAGTTGACCCAGAAGAAAGCAAAGTTTCAATGGCCGGAGGCCTGTGAGAAGAGCTTGCAAGAGTTGAAAACTCGACTTACTTCAGCACCAGTGTTGACCTTACCTGAGGTACCGATGGGTTTGTGTTATACTGTGACGCCCCAAGGATCGGTCTTTGTTGCCTATTAATGCAGCACTGTATAGTTATAGTGTAATGCACCAAAAACCATAAGATCAGACCTGGGAGTTGAAATGGACAAAATAGGATTTTCTGTACCAGGTTACAGAATGAGTCATCCTGTGACCCATAGGGTAGGCCACGAGTCATGGAGTGACTCGTGGGGAAGGGTCCGGACTTGGTTTAAAAGTTTGGGATGTTGAGTGACCACGAGTTGTGGTCAACACCACGAGTTGTGGTCAACACCACGAGTAGTCAAGTTATCGAAAGGATGATTGAAAAATATAGGAAGTTTGGTAGTGCACTTAATGAGTCCTCACCACGACTCATTGGGGACACCATGACTCCTTGGGGACACCACGAGTCGTGGTGTCGGCCATGGTGATGCCCTAGTGATTTCTGGCAGTATGGAGGATGAGAGGTGACAACGAGTCATGGTCACCACTAACGATCCCTTATGTCCCCCGTGGTCACAGTAGTGGATTTTTTGGCAGAGTACTTCACGAGTTGGACCACGAGTCGTGGTCATTGGGCATGACTCATCCAGTCCCTCGTTGGGACTGACAGGGTGATTTTTCTACGAGATTTTTAGGGGCTTTTCCATAATTTCCTAAACTCCTAGACTCTAAACTACATCATTTTGGGCTCATCCAGGAGGGAGTTAAAATGGTGATCGCCGTTTTCCTCTTACCCATACTCTTGATACTTAGACTCAGAATGCAGAAACTCTCAAGGCTAGAACTTGGGCAATTGAATTCTTCTCAAATTTTCATGGAATATTCTTCGGGATTTCTTCATCAGGTATGTGGGAATTCAACAAGGGAATAGTTCTTCCCTTATGTCCCCAAAATCTTTATTATTTTCCTCTTTCAGTTTAGCCTTGTGGATTCAAAATGTAGAAGATTTTCAGACTTATATCTTTAAAATTTCTAGTAGTTTATTTCTCATGACTTTAACTAATTATTATTCCCTATATCTAGACATTTATGAGAATTGTATCTTGTGGAATAATTAATCCCTAAGTCTCAGTTCAGTAGAATTTAGGATCTTGCGTGTTGGACTAGAGTCCTCGTAGCTTGATTCTAACAGATTTGGAATCCCCATATTATTAGTGTATGTGGAAATTTTAGTCAAATATTTACATATCTAGTCTTAGTTGGATTATTAGACTTAGTGTTGTTCAGAAATATCAGCTGATTAGTTTGACTATAGCTAAATTTTGAGGTGTCAGTGATGCCTCCCAGTTATAAGTATATAGTCTGAGACATAAGTTGATCTTGGGCAAATTTATATGCCCAAGTGACACTCAAAAGTACCATTTTAGCCTTGTTTATCTATCACTGTGCATACATTCTCTTGTAATTGGTAATAAAATGTGAATTTATACTAACCAACATGATTAGCATTATTTTGCAGGTAAAATGTAATTTCGGGAAGCTAAAATGCATGTTGGAGGATATTGGGATTGGACTTGGATGCGAGCAAAGGACAAGACATTGGACAGCATAAAATAAAGGGGCTCCGCGATGGAGCCGTGTCACGTTGCTATTGCGGAGGACTTCTGCCTGGATGGGAGTTTTCAGCCCAAATTCGTGGCACGTGGCTTGGCTCCGCGTTGCACGCCGTGCCATGTTGGGATTTATTTCCTGGACCCCCAGTTCCAGTGAAGGTCCGCGTCCGTAGCGTGTCACGGAGGCAGTGCTCCGCGATGCACTCCGTGACACGTTGCTTGTTATTCCGGGAAAAATTCCCACCAGTATAAATAGAACACTTAGGTTCATTTTTCAATATTCTGACTTGGTGGAGCAAGAACGTGGGGTTACAGGCAGTTGAGGGAACGAAATTATCAGGGTTTTTCTCTCTTTCCTTTTTCTTTAATTCAATTGCTTGTATGTTTAACACTCATTTAATGATGTTTAATCCACAAATGAGTGGCTAAATCCTCTTCTTGCTGAGGTTATGAATAATTGTAGTGAAATGGATTATTGATCATAGTGGTTCTTCATCTTTTCTTCCATGTTCTATTAATTCTTGTTCTTACTGCATTAATGTGTGGCCTATGTTAATGTATATCTAAAAAGTCCGGTTTCACTCGAGAGAGCAAGAAATTGGAAAGTTGTGAATTAATAGGATATGATCTTTTCTTGGTTTGGGAAAATTGGGAATTGATTTACTTTCAGGATAGAAATATACTTGAAAGTCGTATTAGTCAATTTAGGAACCGGGTTTGTATGGCTAGAACATGAATTGCATTTAATCACAGAAATGTAGGTGGATGGTTCATGATTCTTAAGTGAGGTTAAATACGAGAGTTTTAATATCTTGGCAATTGTTCTTGGCTAACAACTCGAGGAAAAGACTAACCAAATTATATCGATAATTAATTTCATTACATGTTCTTTTAACCTCAGCATGCTCTCATTCATAGTTCAGACTCAAATTAGATAGTTATTTTAGATTTAGCATAAAAATTATAAAACTAAATATCAAACTTTTGGTCACACTGTTGTCTGCATTTTTAGAATCGAAATATAGTACACTTGAACAAATTGCACTTCATCCCAGTCCCTGTGGGATCGATACTTGGCTTACTTTAGCCACTTTACTACTTGTTCGACCACGTGCACTTGCGTGTAGTTATATACCCATATAACGCAGACCGAAAAAGTTTTTGGCACCGTTGCCGGGGACTTGTCAATTGGTTAATTTGTTTTAAGTGTTAATTTACTGTATTTTTGTTTTCTTAGTGTTGACAACTTGGTCTTAGCCTGTATTTTGCAGACTTAATTTCTGTTGAACACTGGCAAGAGACAAGGAGCTGGTGGACTCGTATATAGAGCCAGAAAGAATATTTCACAGTAAACGGAGAGAAGCTCTACAAAGAAAGGTGCAGTTGCTCAGACAGACGATCATGGAGCAACAACAAAATCCACCGGTAGTCCGGGCAGTGTTAGTGCCCGAAGAAGTAGCAGCTCGACCGGTTCGCGAGGTGGCAATCCCACATGCTAATAATGTCACATCTAGCGTCCGCAAACCTGAGCCAGGAGGGAGGTTTGAACTTAAGCAGAATATGGTGCAATTGCTGCACACTAGCGGGCAGTTTACCGGTCTCCCTCATGAAGATCCATAGCAGCATCTCCAAAATTGTTTTGAGATAAGTGACACTTACATCCCCGCTGGAGTGTCATCAGATTATGTCTGGCTTACATTGTTCCCATTCTCACTATTGGGAGAAGCCAAGAGGTGGTTGAAAGCTGAGCCACCAAATTCTATTTTTACATGGGATGATCTTGCAAGGAAATTCTTGATACGGTTTTTTCCCTACGGTAAAACAACAAGACTTAGAAGTCAAATTCTAAGTTTCAAACAGACAGAGGGAGAGAATTTATATCAGGCCTGGGAGAGATTCAAATCCATGTTGCGGGATTGTCCTCCTCATCATCAGTCCAATGATGTGTTGGTGCACACTTTTATAGATGGTTTGGAACCCCACACCAAAATATTGATAGACTCGGCAGCTGGAGGACAAGCGCTGGAGAAAACTTGCGAGGAGCTGTATACCTTGTTGAACCGTATTTCACAGGGCAATCCGGAATTGAATGTTGATTCATCAAGAGGCGGGACAAGGAAAGCAGCAGGAGTGCTAGAAGTGGATGGGTTTACAGCTATTGCTGCACAGATAGCTGCATTGCAAAATCAACTTAACACCCACTTCAGCAACATGACAATGAACCAGCCTCAAGCCCCAGTTAATGTAGTGCAGCAAATGTGGTGTGAAGTGTGTGGAAGCAGTGAGCACTCAGCTGAGTGTTGTGGAGCCAATCCTGACTCGGTAAACTTTGTGGGTAATGTACAAAGGAACCACCAACAGTATGGTAATAGCTACAATTCCAATTGGAGGAATCACCCTAATTTCTCCTAGGGTAGCAACAACCATCAGGGGCAAAATCGGGTCAGGGTGTGCAAAGGAACCAAGGAGGGCAGCAGAATTATCAAGCACAATTAAGAAACAACAATGCACCTCCTCCACCACCATCACCCAGCATTGAGGAGATGTTCAAGACCATGATAGCTAACTAAGCTCAATTGCAGGCTGACTATGTGAAATTGGCAGTCGAAGTGAAAAACAACCAGTTAGCTACCAAGGCACTTGAATATCAATTTGGGCAATTTGCTGGAGCCCAAAATGCAAGGCCTAGAGGAGGACTTCCGAGCGACACAGATCCCAATCCCAAGCAGGTGAATGCAGTGACCACAAGGTGTGGTTTGCAGCTGAAAGAGGTGGAACCAGAAAGACCACCTCAACAATCGGGAGCAGCAGAAGTTGAGAGGGAGCAAAGTACTGAAAGGGGGAAGACTAAGGAAGCTGAATTAGAAAGACCACCACCCCCGTTCCCTCAATGCTTAAAGAAACACAAGGAGGAGGCGTGTTTCAAGAAATTCATGGAGGTGCTAAAATAGGTACATATTAACTTACCTTTTGTTGATGTTTTGCAGGGAGTGCCAAAATATGCTAAGTATATAAAGGACATTGTGGAAAACAAAAGTCGGTTGACAGAGTATGCTACGGTGGCTCTAACGGAGGATTGCACTTCCCGAATTCAAAACAGACTGCCCACAAAGCTCAAAGACCCTGGGAGCTTTACTATCCAGATTACTATTGGGCAGAGCATCCGAGCTCGTGGATTGTGTGATTTGGGAGCAAGCATAAATTTGATGCCTTCATCGGTATTCAGAAAGTTGGGTCTAGGGAGTCCTAGACCCACAATAGTAATCTTGCAATTGGAGGATCAGTCCTTAGCCAGACCTGATGGCATTATGGAGGACGTTCTGGTGCAAGTTGGCTCCCTAATTTTCCCGGTAGATTTTGTCGTGCTGGATTTTGAACCAGACGCGGAAGTCCCATTTATTTTGGGACGTCCTTTCTTGGAGACCAGGAATGCACTAATTGACGTAGCTGCGGGGCAGCTAACAATGCGAGCACACGACAAGGTGGAGGTGTTCGATGTGTACAAGGCACCCAAGCTCCCGATGGTGCAGGAAGAACTCTCGGTGATCAATGTGATTGATCAAGGTGATGATGAGCAGATTAAGGATTCACGAGAGCTAATGGGAAAACAACCGGATAGGTGTAAGCACTACTGGGGGGAGGACAGTGATCGAGAGAAATCGTCCATCACCCTAGAGGACAACTGAGCTTAACGACGTCGAGCCGTGACGGTAAACCAGGCGCTGCACGGGAGGCAACCCGTGAAAATTTTCTTTCTTTCTTTCTGTAAAGTGTAAATAGATTTTTCTTTTTCTTTTTCTTGATTTACTACAAAATTTTAGTTTTTGTTTTTATTTTTATTTTTATTTAGAGTGAAACCTATAATTCTAACTAATTTTGTATAGTGAGATGAATTTTAGGTCAAACGGAGGAAAATATGCACGGAATCGCAAGGAAAATTTCGAGGTATGAAAATTAACAAAAAGTGGCAAAACAGTGAGCTGGGGCGATAGCTTCGTGTCACGGAGGTGGACCTCCGTGTTACCCTCCGTGACACGTTGAGGTATAATCCGGATTTTTTTTAAAAAAAATAAAAATTTCCAGAACAGGCTCGCGATGGCTCTGTGTCACGGAGGCAGTGCACCGCGATGCACTCTGTGACATGTTGCCGTGTATATCATGACAGGTCACACCGGGTCGCCGAGTGACCCGCGCGATTTCCCTACTTTTTAACCCCGAAAAACCCTCCCTTTCCCTTATTTTTCAATCACTCCACGACCAAACCCCCCAAAACCCATCCCCCTTCAACGTGATACGGAGTAGGATAAGGAAATCATCAAGTTTGCGTAATTTCTTCAACTTCAAGGTATGTTCTTCGATTCCATCTCATTTCTTGTCGATTTTCTTCGATATTGAGCATGTGAGGTGATCTAAGTTTGCCCTAAGTACAAATTAATCATGAATTCAATTGAATTGTTGTTGGTGAATGTTCGGAATGTCGTTATGATTGCTTGAACTCGTTAATTGCATAAATTAATCGAATTTGTTTGATAATATCATTTCTAGGGCTTGTTTTTGAATTTGAAGTGAATAACGTAGTGAACTTGTGGAATTCATGTCGGAATGTACATGTTGAGTGAGATGAGTCGGTGTGCTAGTTGTTATCATGTTAAAAGACCAACGGATTCTCGGGTTAGGGAAATAGTGAAATTTTTCAAGAAGTGGGTTGGTTGTATAGGTTCGTGTAGATAAATTCTTGTTGTTGTTTTTGTTACTTTGTTTTTCCTTGCTAAGTGCGATGGATAAAATGTTAGCGATGGTAGTGACTGTGATTAGCTGTACGAAGTCTGAGTAGTACACAGAAGATATACCGTCGAATTCTTCGAACTCACTAAGCATGATTGTATAGTTGGTTATTGTGTCTAAATAAGTATGATCTTGCCGTATTGTTGTAACTGTAGCTAAGGACTAAGTGTGGGGTAACCTAGCTTAACCCGACCTTAGCCGAAGTTAATATCCGTTAGCTTAACATTGATCTTGTCTACTTGGGTTGACAGGTAAAATGGCAAGAAGGCAAGAGAAAGGGAAAGGCGCATCAACTTCGGGCGCCGGAAGGAAGCGAATCAGATTGGGCACAACAGTCCCAGCAGCACCAGCAGTTCCACACAGCCAACGCCGCCAATACGGAACAAGATGGGTGACGTATGAGGGGAAGAAGTGGTACGCAAAGCACAAAGAAAACAAATACTTCCCCGAGGAGCACATAGCACGGGAACCATTGGCATAGGAGTTCCCTAGGATGGTGCACCGGATCGAGGCAGCTGGGCTCAACTTCATCTTTGAAGAGCCCAAGGAATGTAACTTGCACTTGGTTTGGGAACTCTATGCCAACTGGAACTCGACGATCAGAAGTCACACCATAAAAATCATAGGGCAAATAGTCACCTTGGAGCCCCACCACCTCAATGCCATCATAGGAGCGCGGAACACAGACGCCCACGTACTCCGACAGCTGAACATTACCCCACCATATGCGGACATCAGACGCACCTTGTGTGGGACCTGATCGACAGCTAGATGGAGCAGACACAAAGAGAGGGGCTACCACCAGACTTTGCCCTATTCACAGATGAACAGGGAAGCCAGAATATGGCTGAAGATTGTCTGTTCCTGCCTCATCCCGGGGGTCATATGACAGATGTAACCCGAGATCGTGTATGCCTGGTGTACGCCCTGATGAAAGGGCTGGAGATCAACGTGGGGGCAGTAATTATCTCCGCCATAAAGAGAGCCCGGTTGCATCAGGGGCACAGGTATGGCTTTGGTGGACTACTCACCACCTTCCTCAGGGACCTAGATGTCGAGGAGGAGGCCCTTCACTATTTCCCACAGATGGAGCGGCGAGCCTTAGATGTTACTAAAACTAAGGCACCCGACACCACCCACGGGCCAGTGCTTACACTTGGCGAGCGACATGCTCGTGATGATCAGTATATGGCTCGCATGTATGGGATGCAGATGCTCCAGCTGAGGATAGGCGGGAGGCCGGCGACAGAGGAGGAGCTATGGCAGCTCGAGCTAGACTACCCCTTCGGCGAAAATGCCAGGGCTCTATGCCGAGTGGGGCCAGCATTTATAGAGCCCATGGATGATAACATCCCCACAGATAAGGAGACATATCGGGAGGACTCCGATGTGGAGTCCGATGAAGACGACGGGGGCGATTCGGACATGTGAGATGAAGCAGTAGCACCCGACGAAGAAGTGGAGTACTTTTATTGATCAGGGAGTTCCACCACCCGATTTTTGTGCTATTTTAATTTTTGTGAACACTGGGGACAGTGTTCGAGCTAAGTGTGGGGTGGGAGTAGTTAGGTGCTGGGCTGTGCTGTTATGTATGTATGCTCTAATTTGTTGTCGTGCATGTGAAATTTTTTTGTTCCCTGTGATTTGTGAATTGTTAAGTTGTTGCTCTGTATTGTAAATTTATGTGAAATTAACGTGTGTTGCTGAATGTGCTAGCTGATTTTGTACATATTTTTGTTATCGAAATGATCGATATTTTTTAAAATAATTTGTACATACAATTTTTCTATCTAAATGATCGATATTTTCAACAAATTTTTTTACTTCTTGGGTTTCTCGGCGTTTGTTTTCGGTTCTTTTACCGAGAATGGTCCCATTAAACCGAAGTCATAGTAGTGACTGTTCGCTATGATGGATGGATGATGACCGTCTTAAGGGAAATGTAGTCGTTTGGAGTAGTTTTTTAAAATTAATTTTTAGTTTTTTTTCTTTGGTGGGTTGCATCCCAAAACCTGTATTACTGTATGGTTGCGAAATTCTGGTTGCGTGTTGTACATGATATTTAAAATGCAAAGGTGATTCTTATGAAAGCATGCAACTTTGTAAATATGTTGAGATACCTAGGCCATAGAGTTCAATTCAGTGTGATTGAGGCTTAATGTTTGAATTCCTGTAATTAGCTGATTGAAGAGTCTGTGAATACATCTTGAGTTGAGCATGTGCAATAAGTGTGAAGTGAGGTGTTGTTATTCCATGCTATTGTGATGTGTCTAGAACTTGCCTGGTGTGTGTACAAAACGAAATGAAGGAGGTGTATTGTAGGAAAGGATGTAGGCATTTCTTTGTTTAACCGAGAGTTTCTATTTTTCCTTGTCGTACCCACCTTGATTGTATACCCTAGTCAGCCCGTTGAGCCTTTAGCTTATTATTTTTTTTTTGTCAAAAAGTGTAAACCGAGCTTAATCCCTTCTTTTCATTAGCCTTAAAGTCTATACAAAACTCTTAAGCGCTTAAGAAGAGAAAATCATTTTCCCAAAGTGTCAAAGAGTGAGAATGGTGAATAGAAAAAGAAAAGCAGAGTGATAGAAGAAAAGAAAAGGTTGAAGGTGCACTTGCTATAAATAAACTTTAATGAAGGTGCATGAATAATCTTTGTGTTGTGTCAAAGGTGCTCAATACGATGGGCCAAACTAAAGAAAAATATCAAGAATGGGATGATGAAAAAAAAGAAACAATGTCCATGAGTTGATGGGATGTGTTGAAAAGGCGCTTAAGGATGCTGGTAGCTATTATTGGCTAACCCAATATTTACTAGTTCCGTAGCTTCCATTACAACCAGTTAAAGTCCTACGTGATCTTACATCGCACTTCTTCATATTAGTGGAGTAATACACTAAGGGCAAGCTTATGGGTCATGACATGATGCATGTGAATTCTTTTGGGAGAGAGAGCGGAATTGTGTTTACATGCCCCTGCTTAAAATTTTGTGAGTCATATGAGCAAAAAGGGGAAGATTCCCTTGTGTTGTGAGGGCACATGCTTGATGAGAGATTAATTTTCGTGTCGGATATCTTGATCAGCTGATTTGCATGAGTTTGCCAATAACGAGAGTCGATTCTTAAAGTCTAGGAGGTCTTGATGTATTGAAGGTCATTGCATTGATAGGACCATGCATGTTTTCTTGATGATTTGCTGTATTGAATAATCGGTATGACCGTAGCCTAAATTGTCGAACCAAAGTAGCGAGGTTGGGATGTAAATTGCATGAAGTGTAGGATTGTTGTTCGAGGACGAACAAGGATTTAAGTGTGGGGTAAGTGATCTTGGGAAAATTTATATGCCCAAGTGATACTCAAAAGTACCATTTTAACCTTGTTCATCTATCAATATGTATACATTCTCATCTAATTGGTAATAAAATGTGAATTTATACTAACCAACATGATTAGCATTGTTTTGCAGGTAAAATGTAATTTCGGGAAGCTAAAATGCATGTTGGAGGATATCGGGGTTGGACTTGGATGCGAGCAAAGGACAAGACATTGGACAACATAAAATAAAGGGGCTCCGCGATGGACCCGTGTCACGTTGCCATCGCGTAGTCCTTCTGCCTGGATGGGAATTTTCAGCCCAAATCCAGTGTGGGTTCACGATAGGTCCGTGGCACGGTGGCTTGGCTCCGCGTTGTACGCCGTGCCACGTTGGGATTTATTTCCTGGACCCCCAGTTCCAGTGAAGGTCCGCGTTCGTAGCGTGTCATGGAGGCAGTGCTCCGCGATGCACTCCGTGACACGTTGCTTGTTATTCTGGGAAAAATTCCCACTAGTACAAATAGAACACTTAGGTTCATTTTTCAATATTTTGACTTGGTGGAGCAAGAACGTGGGGTTACAGGCAGTTGAGGGAACGAAATCATCAGGGTTTTTCTCTCTTTCCTTCTTCTTTAATTCAATTGCTTGTATGTTTAACACTCATTTAACGATGTTTAATCCATAAATGAGTGGCTAAATCCTCTTCTTGCTGAGGTTATGAATAATTGTAGTGAAATGGATTGTTGATCATAGTGGTTCTTCATCTTTTCGTCCATGTTGTTCTATTAATTCTTATTCTTACTGCATTAATGTGTGGCCTACGTTAATGTATATCTAAAAAGTCCGGTTTCACTCGAAAGAGCAAGAAATTGGAAAGTTGTGAATTAATAGGATATGATCTTTTCTTGGTTTGGGAAAATTGGGAATTGATTTACTTTCAGGATAGAAATATACCTGAAAGTCGTATTAGTCAATTTAGGAACCGGGTTTGTATGGCTAGAACATGAATTGCATTTAATCACAGAAATGTAGGTGGATGGTTCATGATTCTTAAGTGAGGTTAAATACGAGAGTTTTAATCTCTTGGCAATTGTTCTTGGGTAGCAACTAGAGGATAAGACTAACCAAATTATATCGATAATTAATTTCATTACATGTTCTTTTAACCTCAGCATGCTCTCATTCATAGTTCAGACTCAAATCAGATAGTTATTTTAGATTTAGCATAAAATTATAAAACTAAATATCAAATTTGGTTACACTGTTGTCTGCATTTTTAGAATAGAAATATAGTACACTTGAACAGATTACACTTCATCCCAGTCCCTGTGGGATCGATACTTGGCTTACTTAAGCCACTTTACTACTTGTTCGACCACGTGCACTTGCGTGTAGTTATATACCCATATAACGCAGACCGAACATGAGTTATCAGCTTTTAGTGGTTCTTTAGACGGTTACGATGCTCCCAGATAAGTAGCTCTGACCAGTCTTAGAACCACTAGCCTCAACCTCAGTTTTTTCTTTAGACGGTTACAACGCTCCCAGATAAGCAGCTCTAACCAGTCTTACAACACTAGTTTTTAAATCTGGTCCAATAAGACTTTAAGGGTACTCCTAGACAGTATCCCTGACTTAGTCTTGGGCCCTCAATATCGAGCTATTCGCTTGACAGTAGTAGTCATGTTAGGACTATCCTGTGGGAGTAGGACTTAACACCGAGAGTGTCGGGGTTCCAGCACACCTAGGTTCCCAAACCTATGTTGCCACTGTAGGTTATTTTTTTTATTGGCCTCATGGCCCTGGACAGTGATCTCACAGTCCATGCCTTTATAAACTGGCAAGGTATATTGGGTCTTACTGATGGGGTCTGTACATCGGACTCCACATCTAGCTCATGTGGTGATATATCGGTAATAGCCTCTCCCACTAGTTAGTTTAGTCTCATTTTAGCTCAGTTCAGAACAGTTTCAGACTACTCAATAAAAATATCAATTCAGTATAGCAGTTGAGATAAATATCACAGATTTAGGGCATGTCTTTGACCATCAGACAGGGTCATTTTGACCATCTCAACATAGTTTAGTTTATTTAGTCTCAGTATTATAGTTGGTCATTGCATGCCCTTGTAGTTCAGTTGTTTTATTCTTCGTGTTATTATTTCTCCTACTTACTCAGTACATTCAAAGTACTAATGCATACCTTTTATACTATATCATTTTATGATATAGCTGCAGGTTATCAGTCTCATCCCCGTTAGCAAATCGCATTGAGGAGTTCTCAGTTGCATCATTGGTGAGTCCTCCTCTTTCAAGGGTGAATATTATTTCTTTTCTATTATATTTATTTCTTTTATACTTAGAGTTAGTTGGGGGCTTGTCCCAGCAACTAATATATAGATGGCTTTCAAACACTTACACAGATCTAGATATTTAAAGTACAGTGTCTTGTCCAGGGTATAAACTCAGGGCATGACAAACTTGGTATCACAACACTACATTTAGAGTATCCTAGGTTTCTGAAAGCCGCATCGATTAGAGTCCTTTTCATGGGTGTGAAGCGCGTCACACTTATAACGGGGAGGCTACGAGATGTTATTAGGAATACTCCCCTTTTGTTAATACTCCTTATCATGCGTTGATGTTCAATTTGAGAAATATCCTCCTAACTTGTGCTCTGTTTCATTTCTGTGAGATCATACCTCCACGATGTGATAACGAAAGAAGGGCTGGCAAACATTCACCGACCTACCCCACCACCTTCAACAGCCCTTCTGGATGACTCAGTGTCCTCCACAGAGTTCAGGACGACTATCCAGCTGCTTGCACAGACAATCACTAATCAGGTGAACCAGCAGGTGCTTTCGGTCAACAATAATGGGTTTGCAGTAGCTGCCCGAGTTCGGGACTTAACCCGGATAAACCCTCTAGTTTTCCATGGATCTAAGGTGGGAGAGGACCCATAGGAGTTTGTGTACTAGACTAGAAAGATCACCCGAATTATGGGTGTTAGATCCTCTGAGAGTGCCGTGAAATGGGTAGCCCAGATCTGATACTAATAGAGGAAGGAGGGGATACTAGTGGGAGCAGAATCGGTGGAATGGGAGGAGTTCACTATAGCCTTCCTAGATAGATTTTCCCCCGAGAGCTTAGGGAGGCTAAAGTGGCTGAATTTATAAATATGAAATAGGGAAATTGGATGGTAAAAGAGTATGCACTGGAGTTCACAAGACTATCTAAATATGCTCTAGAGATGGTAGCCGAGCCAAGATCTCGCATGCTGAAGTTTGTTAATGGAGTATCGAACTTGTTCCTCAAGGAGTGCAGGACTGCAATGCTTATCAAGGATATCGATCTCTCCAGCCTTATAGTTCATGCCCAGCAGATTGAGGCAGAAAAACTAAAGGATTTAGAGTAGAAGAACGAACGGGCAAGAACTGTCCAGTCAGATTATGGCCACAAGAGATCTGGCAGTAGTAGCTGCCCACAGCAGCAACAACAGCAGAGGACTCTAGCATCCACTTCATCCAGTGCCACTACTTTCCGGTCCTGCAAGGATCGGAGGGGTGGAGCATCTGTCTCACAGTCCGAGAGTCATAGAGTCAACAACTGCTACAGCTACACAACTTTCGCTAAGTGTGGCAAGAACCATCCAGGATAATGTCTTTATGGCCAAGAGGGACGTTTTGGGATTGGAAAACTTGGTCATCGGCTCAAAAGTTGCCTGTCAGCACGGCAGGGGAGATCAGAATCCACCACTTCAGCAACTCCAGCAGGATGACTAGCTCAGCAGGCCAACACTTCAGGTACAAATGGCGGCCAACACCAAAACCATTTTTATGCTTTGTCCTCTCATTAGGATCAGGAGAGCTCACCTGACATGGTCACACGTTTGTTCCGCCTTTTCCATCTAGACGTGTATGCCCTACTAGATCTAGGAGCCACTCTTTCATTCGTGACTTCCTATGTAGCTTTCTAGTTTGATGTCAGTCCATAAGTCCTCTCAGAACCATTCTCAGTCTCCACCCTAGTTGGCGAGTTAATTAGAGCTAGCCGGGTGTATATAAACTGCCCAGACCCAATTTTGAATAAGGTCATTCTAGCTGATCTTGTAGAGTTACACATGGTTGACTTTGACTTCATTCTTGGCATGGATTGGTTACACTCTGGTTATGCCTCAGTCGACTAGAGACCTAGGGTCGTCAGGTTTCAATTCCCCAATGAGCTAGCTTTAGAGTGGACGGGCAGTAGTTTAGTGCCTAAGGGTCGGTTTATTTCCTACCTTAAGGACAAAAAGCCTATTTCTAAAGGGTGTATTTATCATCTAGTTCGAGTCAATGATTCCAGCTCTGAGACCCCAACAATCCAGTCAATTCAAGTTGTCAGTGAGTTCCCTTATGTGTTTCCCAAAGATTTTCCCGAAATCCCTCCTGAGCGGGAAATAGACTTCGACATAAATCTTCTTCTAGACACTCAGCCTTTCTACATCCCTCCTTATAGAATGGCTCCAGCTAAGCTTAAGGAGTTGAAGGAGCAGCTAAAGAACCTTCTTGATAAAGGTTTTATCAGACCCATCATCTCTCCCTGGGGTTCTCTAATACTATTCGAAAGAAAGATGGTACCCTTAGAATGTGCATCAATTACCGTCAGTTTAACAAAGTCACAGTCAAGAATAGGTATCCCCTATCTAAGATTGATGACTTGTTCGATCAGCTTCAGGGATCCGGTTGTTTCTCTAAGGTAGATCTTAGGTCGGGGTATCATCAGCTAAGAGTCAGAGAGTGTGATACACCGAAAATATCTTTCAGAACTTGGTATGGTCACTACTAATTCGTTGTTATGTCCTTCGGACTGACTAATGCCCCCGCGGCTTTCATAGAGCTGATGAATAGATTTTTCAAGCAATATCTAGATATGTTCTTCATTGTTTTTATCGATGACCATTTGGTATACTCCAGAAACGAGGAAGAACATGCTAATCACCTGAGGATAGTGCTTCAGACACTCAGAAACCACCAATTGTTCTAAAAATTTAGCAAATGCGAATTCTAGTTGAATTCTGTCACTTTCCTTGGTCATGTGGTCTTGGGTGAGCATATTCCGGTTGATCCTCAAAAGATAGCAGTGGTGAAAGACTAGCCCAGACCTACCTCCCCAACCAAAATAAAAAGTTTTTTGGGTCTAGCCGGTTATTACCGACGTTTTGTGGAAGGTTTTTCCTCTATTGCATCTCCTCTGACTAAGTTGAATAAGAAAAAGGTGAAATTTTAGTGGTCAGATCCATGTGAGAAGAGTCTGTAGGAGTTAGAGACTCGATTACTACTGCTCCATTTTTTACCCTACCAGAAGGAAAAGATGGGTTTGTAGTGTATTGTGATGCTTCTAGGTTGGACTCAGTTGCGTTCTGATGCAGTGAGGTAAGGTGATAGCTTACGCATCCAGACAGCTCAAGGTTTATGAGAAGAACTATCCAACTCATGACCTGGAGTTGGCAGTGGTGGTGTTCGCAT
Source organism: Datura wrightii (assembly GCA_035772735.1). Taxonomy (NCBI): domain Eukaryota; kingdom Viridiplantae; phylum Streptophyta; class Magnoliopsida; order Solanales; family Solanaceae; genus Datura; species Datura wrightii. Next base: position 67,462,696 of record JASDFA010000003.1, on the reverse strand, counting down.
TGAAAATATGCAGGCACTACCTTTACGGGGCTCACATGGATGTATTTACTGATCACAAGAGCCTTGAGTATGTATTCAGTCAGAAAGATCTAAATCACTGTCAAAGAAGATAGTTGGAGCTATTGAAGGACTATGACATGAGTGTGTTGTATCACCCGAGCAAAGAAAATGTGGTGGCTGATTCCCTAAGCAGGATGTCTATGGGGAGCATGACTAATGTTGAAGAGGGCAAAAGGGAATTGGCAAAGGATATTCACAGGTTAGCTCGGTTGGAGTGTAGTTGGTTGATACAGTTGAGGGCAGAGTAGTGGTGTTGAGTGGGTCAGATTCCTCATTGGTAGTTGAAGTTAAGTCAAGACAGGATGAGGATCCCATATTGCTCAAGATTAAGGAGGCGGTTCTCAGAAAAGAAGTGGAGGCTTTCTCCAAAGGGGGAGATGGTGTGCTCCATTACCAAGGCAGATTATGCGTACCAGATATGGGTGATTTTAGACAGCAGATACTGGCTGAAGCACACAGTTTGAGATATTCCATCCACCTAGGTGCTACTAAAATGTACCGTGATTCATGGGATATTTACTGGTGGAACGACATGAAGAGAGACATCACAGAATTTTTAGCTAAGTGCCCGAACTGCCAGCAGGTCAAAGTAGAACACCAGAGACCAGGAGGTATGACTCAGGATATCAACATACCCACATGAAAGTGGAAAGAAGTAAATATGGATTTTATTATAGGTCTGCCTCATACTTGTCAACAACATGATTTAATTTGGGTGATAGTAAACTGGATTACTAAGCCAGCACACTTCCTCCCAGTTAAAACTACAAACTCAACTGAGGATTATTCTAGGCTTTATATCCGGGAGTTGGTCATACTTCATGGGGTTCCCTTGTCAATAATTTAAGATATAGGTACCTAGTTCACCTCACATTTTGGGAAGCCTTTTCAGAAGGGACTCGGTACCCAGGTCAAGCTCAGCATTGCTTTTCACCCGCAGACAGATGGACAAGCTGAGCGAACTATACATACTTTATAAGATATGCTGAAGGCGTGTGTGATCGATTTCAAGGGTAATTAGGATGATTACCTACCTCTCATCAAGTTGGCCTACAACAACAGCAACCACTTCAGTATTCAGATGGCCCCATTTGCTGCATTGTATAGTAGGAGGTGTAGATCTCCTATCAAGTGGTTTGAAGTTGGTGAAGCTAAAGTAATCAGGCTAGACTCAGTTCATGAAGCTATGCAAAAGGTACAGCTTATCCAGGAAAGGTTGAAAACAACTCAGAGCCTTCAGAAATCTTATGTTGATGTGAGCAGAAGAGAATTAGAGTTTGGAGTGGATGATTGGGTTTATCGAAAAATTTCACCCATGAAGGGGTGATGAGATTTGGGAAGAAAGAAAAACTTAGTTCGATATATGTAGGACCCTACAGAATTCTGAGGCGAATTGGAAAAGTAGCCTATGAGATGGAACTACCTTTAGAGTTATCATCTGTGCACCCAGTGTTTCATGTGTCATTATTGAAGAAGTGCATCGGTGATCCAACTTCAGTGGTACCACTAGACAGCGTAGGAGTAAAAGATAGTCTCTCTTACGAAGAGGTCCTAGTTCAGACACTTGTCCGTCAGGTTCGTAAGCTGAGGAACAAAGAAGTAGCTTCAGTCAATGTCTTATGGAGAAATCAGCGTGATGAAGGAGCTATGTGGGAAGCCGAAGCAGATATGATGGCTAGATACCCACATTTATTCCCTTCCAGCTCAGTTTTAGTTTAAGGAAGCTATGCAAAAGGTACAGCTTATCCAGGAAAGGTTGAAAACAACTCAGAGCCTTCAGAAATCTTATGTTGATGTGAGGAGAAGAGAATTAGAGTTTGGAGTGGATGATTGGGTTTATCGAAAAATTTCACCCATGAAGGGGTGATGAGATTTGGGAAGAAAGAAAAACTTAGTTCAATATATGTAGGACCCTACAGAATTCTGAGGCGAATTGGAAAAGTAGCGTATGAGCTGGAACTACCTTTAGAGTTATCATCTGTGCACCCAGTGTTTCATGTGTCATTATTGAAGAAGTGCATCGGTGATCCAACTTCAGTGGTGCCACTACACAGCGTAGGAGTAAGAGATAGTCTCTCTTATGAAGAGGTCCTAGTTCAGACACTTGCCAATCAGGTTCGTAAGCTGAGGAACAAAGAAGTAGCTTCAGTCAATGTCTTGTGGAGAAATCAGCATGATGAAGGAGCTATGTGGGAAGCCGAAGCAGATATGATGGCTAGATACCCACATTTATTCCCTTCCATCTCAGTTTTAGTTTAAGGTATCAATTTCCTCCCTAAAAACCCTATTCAGTTTCATGTTCATTCCATGTGTCACAGTTTATTTCATGTTAATGAATGTGTGTATGATTCATGAATTCAGTTCAGTCATGTAGTTTAGTTAGGAGGTAATTATTCTGTTAGGTTTCATCTTTCATGATCAGTATTTGAGTTTAATGATTGCATTTCTCTACTTTTCTGTGTGTTTCAAACATTTAAGGACAAATTTTTCCAAAGGGGAGATATTGTAACGCCCTGAAAACCCTAAGATCAGACCCGAGAGTTGAAATGGACAAAATAGGATTTTCCGCACCATGTGACAAAATGAGTCATCTTGTGACCCGTGGAGTGACTCATGGGGAAGGGTCTGGACTTGGTTGAAAAATTTGGGAAGTTGAGTGACCACGAGTCGTCAGGTCAGCCATGGCCATGGGATGATTGAAAAATGAAGGAAGTTGGGCAGTGCACTTAACGGGTCCTCACCACAAGTCATGGTGTCGCCTATGGTGACCCCCTGGTGATTTTTTTCAGTGTAGAGGATGAGAGGTGACCATGAGTCATGGTCACCACAAACAACCCATTATGTCCCCCATGTTCACGATAGTGAATATTTGGGCAGATTACTTCCCGAGTTGGACCACGAGTCGTGGTCACTAGGCATAACTAATCTATTTCCTCGTTGGGACTGGATGGGTGATTTTTATGCGATATTTTTAGGGGCTTTTCCATAATTTTCTAAACTCCTGTACTCTTACGTTGATTTGGGCTCATCCAGGAAGGAATTAAAAAGGTGATCGACGTTTTCCTCTCACTTATTCTCTCGATACTTAGACTCAGAATGTAGAACCTCTCAGAGCTAGAACTAGGAAATCGATTCCTTCTTAGATTTTCAAGGAGTTTTCCCCAGCATTTCTTCATCAGGTATGTGGGAATTCAACAAGGGAACAGTTCATCTCTTGTGTCCCCAAAATCTTAGTTATTTTCCTCTTTTAGTTTATCCCTGTGGATTCAAAATAAAGAAGATTTTCAAACTTATATCTTTAAAATTTCTAGTAGTTTATTTCTCATGATTTTAACTGATTACTATTCCCTGTTTCTAGACATTTATGAGAATTGTATCTTGTGGAATAATTTATCCTTAAGTCTCAGTTCAGTAGAATTTAGGATCTTGTGTGTTGGACTAGTTTCCTTGTAGCTTGATTCTAACAGATTTGAAATCCCCGTATTATTAGTGTATGTGTAAATTTTAGTTAGATATTTACATGTCCAGTCTCAGTCAAATTATTAGACACAGTGTTGTTCAGAAATGTAAACTGATCAGTTTGACTACAGTTATATTTTGAAGTGTCAGTGATGCCTCCTAGTTATCAATATATAGACTCAAACATAAGTTATCAGATTTTAGTGGTTCTTTGGATGGTTACGACTCTCCCAGATAAGCAGCTCTAACAAATTTTAGAACCACCAGCCTTAGCCTGAGTTTGTTCTTTAGACAGTTATGATGCTCCCAGATAAGCAGCTCTGACTAGTCTTAGAACACCAGTTTCTAAATCTGGTCCGATAAGGCTCTCAGGGTACTCCCAAAAAGTATCCCTGACTTAGTCTTGGGCACTCAGTATTGAGTTATCCGCTTGGCAGTAGTAGTCATGTTAGGACTATCCAGTGGGAATAGGACTTAGCATCGAGAGGGTAAGGTTTCCAGTGCACCCATGTTCCCAGAACTACATTGCCAATGTAGGTTATTTTTTTTATTGGCCTCATAGCCCCAGACAGTGATCTCACAGTCCATGCCTTTTTACCCAAGCAAGGTATATTGGGTCATATCGACGGGTGTGTACATTGGACTCCACGTCTAGCTCACATGGTTATATGTCGATTATAGCCTCTCCTACTAATTAGTTTAGTCTCAGTTTAGCTCAGTTCAGAACAGTTTCAAACAACTCAATACAGTTATCAGTTTAGTATAGCAGTTTAGATTAGTATCTCAGATTTAAGGCATGTCTTTGACCATCAGACAGTGTCATTTAGACCATCTCAACATAGTTCTGTTTATTCAGTTTTAGTATTACAGTTGGTCATTGCATGTCCTTCCAATTCAGTTGTTTTATTCTTCATGTTATGGTTTCTCCTACTTATTCAGTGCACTAAATGTACTAATGCATATCTTTTATGTTGTACCATTTTATGATACAGCTGCAGGTTCTCAATCTCAGCTCCATTAGCATATCACATTTAGGAGTTCTAAGCTACATCACTGGTGAGACCTCATCTTTTGAGGACGAGGATTATTTTTTTTTCAATTATATTTCTTTCAGTTAGACTTAGAGTTAGCTAGGGGCTCGTCCCAACAATTCATCAGATAAATGGCTTTCAGACACAGACACAAATCCAGATATTTAGTTTTGTTTTCAGTTGTATAAAACTTTATTATTTAGTTCTTCTTCATGAATATTTTATTTTATTATTTTAAAGCTTCTGCTATGTATTACTCAGAATGCCAGTGTTATGATAGACCATGGGTTGACTTGGGGTTACTTGTGACTCAAAGTACCGTGTCTCATCCATGGTATAGACTTGGGGTGTGACATATAGCCTATGCATCCAGGCAGATGAAGGTCCATAAGAAGAACTATCCGACTCATGATATCAAATTGGCGGCGGTAGTATTAGCCTTGATGATTTGTAGACACTATCTGTACGGGGTCCATGTGGATGTGATTATGGACCACAAAATCCTACAATTTGTGTTTACCAAAAAGGATCTGAATCTAATTCAGAGGAGGTGGTTAGAGCTTTTGAAAGATTATGGTGTGAGTGTCGTTTATCATCTGAAAAGGCGAATGTGGTGGCAGACGCTCTTAGCAGGCTTTCTATAGATAGTGTGACCCATGTAGATGAGGAGAGGAAAGAGTTAGTGAAGGATGTGCATCGGCTTGCATGGCTAGGAGTTCGTCTCATTGACTCGGCATATGGTGGTGTCATTATTCAATATGGATAAGAATCTTCCTTGGTAACTGAGGTCAAAGCTAGACAAGAAGAGGATCCTATTTTAGTAAAGTTGAAGGAAGCCATTCGGAATTAGAAGGTGGAGGTTTTCGCCCATGGGGAAGATAGTTACGATATTAGGGTTATATGCGTGTACTGGGTGTTGATGACTTGAGGGAGCGGATGTTGCATCTGGCTCACAGTTCCAGATATTCTATACATCTAGGTGCCACCAAGATGTACCGTGACCTACGGGAAATCTATTGGTGGAATGGCATGAAGAATGACATAGAAAAGTTTGTGGCTAGGTTTTTGAATTATCAACAAGTGAAGGTTCAACATCAAAGACCCGAAGGTGTGCTTCAAGACATTAACATTCCTACTTGGAAGTGGGAGGAAATTAAAAAGGACTTCATTACGAGGTTTCCTTGTACTCGCCGATAGTATGACTCTATTTGGGTAGTTGTAGACAGGTTGACTAAAGCAGCTCATTTTCTACTGGTCAAAACTACCGACTCGGCAGAGGATTAGTCTAAGTTATACATTCGGGAGTTAGTTCGATTGCATGGAGTTTCGTTGTCCATTATAATAGATAGAGGTACTCAGTTTACCTCCCAGTTTTGGAGATCATTTCAGAAGGGGTTTGGCACTCAGGTCAAGCTCAACATTGCATTCACCCGCAAACAGATGGTTAGGATGAACGGACCATTCAGACTTTTGACGACATGTTGAGAGCGTGTGTGATTGATTTCAATGGTAGTTGGGATGATCATATGCCTCTCATTGAGTTTGCATATAACAACAACTACCATTCCAACATTCAGATGGCTCTATTTGAGGCGTTCTGTGGGTGAAAATGTAGATCACCTACTGGTTAGTTCGATGTTGGTGAAGCGAAGATGATAGGACTAGATTCAAACCATGAGGCTATAGAGAAGGTTCAGCTTATAAAGGGAAGGTGGAAAACAACTTAGAGTCGCCAAAAGTCCTATACGGACGTGAGAAGGAGAGAGCTTGATTTTGAAGTTGATGATTGGGTGTTTCTGAAGGTATCCCCCATGAAGGTAGTGATTAGATTCAGAAAGAAAGGGAAACTCAGTCCCCATTATGTTGGCCCATATCGGATTATAAGACGGGTTGGCAAGGTAGAATATGAGTTGGAGTTTCCCTCGGAATTGGCTTCAGTGCATCTGGTGTTTCATGTGTCTCCTTTGAAGAAGTGCATGGGTGGCCCGACTTTGGTTGTTCCAGTGGAGAGCGTAGGTGTGAAGGATAGCCTCAGCTACAAGGAACTTGCGGTGAAAATACTTGATCGTCAGGTTCGAAGTCTAAGAAAAAAAGAAATAGCCTCGGTAAGGGTTTTGTGGAGGAATCAGCATGTCGAGGGAGCTACGTGGGAAGCCAAAATAGATATGATTGTTAAATACCCATATCTATTCCCTTCCGACTTAGTTTCAGCTTGAGGTACCAGTTTCCTCCCTAGTACTCTATTCAGTTTCATGTGCCCTAATTTCTTTCATGTTAATTGTATGCATGTGTAATTCATGAATTTAGTTTAGACATGTAATTCAGTCCAAAGTCAGTAACTCCGTCAGTTTTCAACTCTAAATGTTTAACATTTGGTAAGACAATTGCATTTCCCAGCTTTTCAATATTTTCATCCACATTCAAGGACCAATGTTCCCAAAGGGAAGATATTTTAATACCTTGAAAGCCCTATGGTCAAACCATAGGTTTGAAACAGAGAAAAGATGATTTTCTACACTAGGTCACAGGATGAGTCATCTAATGACCCATTTATTACCCCACTAGTTGTTAAGTGACTCATGATGTAGGAAGGATTTGGCTAAGATTTTGGTTTTTGGGGCTGACCACGAGACAAGCCACGACTCGTGGTCAGAGCAATGAGTTGTTGGGTCACTCGTGGTCAGAAGTTTGTATGAAGGTGAAAATTTTGGGTAGTGCTCATCACAAATCAGTCACCATGAGTTCTGGTGTCCCGCGGGGTGACTCTCAAAGGTATGAATTCCAGTGTTTGCAATGATAGGCAGGCCACAAGTTATCCCCTTAGGCAGCAATTCGTCTAGTCCCTCGTTGGGACTGGTAGTGTGTATTTTTCTACGAATTTATTAAGGGCTTTTCCGTAATTCCTAAGCTCCTAAGACCTAAACTATGTCATTTTAAGCTCAGATAAGTGTGTTTTAGGAGGGTATAGCTCATTCTAAGCCTATCCCTCTCCATGCATGCAATCTTAGAAGTTTCTAAGGGTGTTCAAGCCTAGAAGTTCATCAATTCTTCTTCAATCTCCTTTGGGCATTCAAGGAAGAGTGTAAGATCAACTTGCCGATGTATGTGAGGCTATGAATGAGAGTTCCTTTCACTCTCATGCTTTAAATTCTTCTCAAATCCATGGAATTCAATTCTATATTCAAGTTTCATGCTCTTATAGGGTTTGTTCCAATTCTTGTGAAACTCTATTATCTATCTATGGGTCAATTCCCTTCGTGTACCAAATCATGTTTTATGATCTATAGACGAATTTTGTAACTATTTTGATTATTAATTTATAATTTAAAATTTTAATTAAATTATGCCTGATTATGGATGCATCACGAAAAGTCAAGTTATGATTTCATTATGATCTTAATTTTCTTTAACCCATTTATGATTTATGATTTATGAGATGATTTCTCTCAACTACTCATCATGGATTTATGAATGTAAAGTTTATAAATACTTTACAAGTATGCATGAATTTCATAATTCATGGATTTATGACTCTTGGTCGACTCACGGGCCCTTATTCATCAAAAATCATGTATTTCAAGTATGATCAAGTATGTTATGTGTTATGTTGTGATTTTTCATCAACTTCACGAATGATTTATGATTATGAAGAGCCTGATGTGCATGTTTTTGGGAGTAGTGTCTAGCACCGAGTAGACCCGGCGTTCAGGTAAATCCCATGGTCTCAAAACTACATACCATTGTAGGTATATATGTACAAATGTTAATGTTATTGGATTCCCGTGATATCACATAATGCATGTCCCTTGCCTGGCAAGCCTGGGACGGCTCTGCCCACTTGAGTGAGATAGTTGGGGCATCATGTAAGCTCTATCATGATGGTGTCGGTTATGACGAGTTCTCCCATTGTTACTCATGATTTACGCATAGCTGTGTTATGTTACTTTGGCTCAAGTTATGTTTTATAAAGTTTTTTCTTATGATTAATGATTATGACTGGTTTACGAATGGTTTGAAAAGCTTAAGCTCTTACATTTACATTATGATATTTTCTTTATATGATCGTGTTGTCTGTAATGCCCCGGACACTCAAAGACTACACTGGGGAGTTAAAATAGAGAAAATTGAAAATCTGCACCAGGTCACAAAACGAGTCGTTATGTGACCCGAGGGGATAACTACGAGTCGTTAAGTGACTCGTGGTGAGGACTCTGAACTTGATTGGAAAAAAATTAGAGAATTGGGGTGACCAAAGGTGTGACCATGAGTCGTGGTCAACACCATGAGTCGTGATGTGACCCGTGGTCAATAACAAATTTAAGGCCTAAAAATTTTAAGCTGTGTACCTAATGAGTGGGTCACCACGAGTCATCGGGTACACCACTACTCGTGGTGTCCCTCGTGGTGACCAGTATGAGATTTTTTGCAGTGTACCTCACAAGAGGTGACCATGACTCATAGTCATAGGGCACTACCCATTGGGACCCTTGTGAGGGACTGACAGTCAGTTTTCCTACGAATTTCCTATGGGTGATTCAGTAATTTTCTAACCTCCTAAACTCTAAACTACGTCATTTTGGGTTTTAGTCAGAGGTTTTAGAGGGGGTAACCAACAGTTTATTTCATTTTCATGCATCCTCTCAAAATTTAGAATGTAGAATCTCTCTCAGCCCCGGTAGCCCTTCAAGACGACTCAGTGTCCACCGTAGAGTTCAAGGAGGCCATCTAGTTGCTCGCTCAAACTATCACCAACCAGGTGAACCATCAAGTGGTTCCAATCAACAACAATGGATCTGCATTAGCTTTCCGAGATCGAGATTTCACTCAGATGAACCGTCCACATTTTCTAGGAGCTAAAGTGGGAGAGGACCCACATGAGTTTATGGACGAAATTTGAAAGATCACTCGAATTATGGGTGTCAACTCCTCGAAGAGTGCTGACTTGGCTACCTACCAGTTAAAAGGGGTAGCCTAGATCTGGTACAAGCAATGGAAGGAGGGGAGACCAGCAGAAGCAGGACTGGTGGAATGGGAGGAGATCACTACAACCTTCCTAGACAGTTTCTTCCCTCTGGAGCTCAGGGAGGCAAAAGTAGCGAAATTCATGAATTTGAGAAAGGGAAATAGGACAGTAGAAGAATATGCTCTCGAGTTCACCAAGTTGTCTAAACATGCTCTAGAGATGGTGGCCGAGCCAAGGGCTTGCATGCTAAAATTTGTTAATGGGGTGTCGAACTTGGTCCTCATATAATGAAGGACAGTGATGCTAATTAAGCATATTAACCTCTCCAGCCTTATTGTTCATGCCCAGCAGATTGAGGTAGAAAAACTGAAGGACATGGAGCGGAAGAACAAGTGGGCAAGGACTGGTCAATCAGATTATGGCCACCTAAGGTCTGGTGGTAGTAGCTGCCAACAACAGCAGCAGAAACAGAGGCTCCAACACCTAGCTCAACCAGCGTCCCTACCTTTTGGTCCCGCCAGGATCGGAGGGGTAGAGCATCTGGCTCTCAGTCCCAGAGCTACAGTGACAGCAACAAATATCTATCTTGCCCTAGCATTGGCAAGCACCACCCAAGAGAGTGTCTTCAGGGTTGAGAGGGTTGTTTTGGTTATGGACAGCTTCGTCATCGTCTTAAAGAGTGTCTGTCAGCAGGACAGAAAGGTCACAATCCACTACCACAGCAGCTCCAGCAGGTCGACTAGCTCAATGGCGGTCAGCGCCAAACCATTTTTATGCATTATCATCTAGTCAGGATCGGGAGAACTCACCTGATATGATCGCGGGTACGTTACGTCTTTTCCACCTAGATGAATATACCCTACTGGATCCAGGAGCCACACTATCGTTCGTGACACCATACATAGTTGTTCAGTTTAATATCAGTCCAGAGGTCCTCTCAGAACCATTTTCGGTCTCCACCCCAGTTGGTGACTTAGTTAGAGCCAGTCGGGTGTATAGAAACTGGCTAGTCTCAGTCTTCAATAAGGTCATTCCCGATGATCTCGTAGAATTAAACATGGTCGATTTTGACCTCATCCTTGGCATGGATTGGTTACACTTTGGTTAAGCCTAATTCGATTGCAGAACTAGAGTTGTCAAATTTCAGTTTCCAAATGAGCTAGTGCTAGAGTGGACGGGCAGTAGTTCAACGCTTAAGGGTCGGTTTATTTCCTACCCTATGGCCTAAAAGCTTGTTTCCAAGGGATTTATCTATCATCTAGTTTAGGTTAAAGATTCCAACTTTGAGACCCTAACTATCTAGTCAGACCCTATTTTCAGCGAATTTCCTGATGTATTCCCCGAAGATCTTCCCAGAGTTCCCCCTGAGCGGGAAATTGACTTCAGTATAGACCTTCTCCCAGATACTCAGCCCATATCCATCCTTCCTGACAGAATTGCTCCAGTTGATCTTAAGGAGTTGAAGGTGCAGCTAAAGGACCTTCTTAATAAGGGTTTTATCAGACCCAACATCTCTCCCTGGGGTGCTCTAGTACTATTCATACGAAAGAAAGATAGTACCCTCAGAATGTGCATCGATTACCATCGGTTGAACAAGGTCACAATCAAGAACATGTATCCCCTACCTAGAATTGACGTCTTATTCTACCAACTTAATGGAGCCAACTGTTTCTCCAAAATAGACCTCAGGTCATGGTATCATCAGTTAAGAGTCAGAGAGTGTGACATACCGAAAGCAACCTTCAGGACACGGTATGGTCACTACGAGTTCGTGGTTATGTCCTTTCGACTCACGAATGCCCCTGCAGCCTTTATGGACCTAATGAATAGAGTCTTCAAGCAGTACCTAGATATGTTCATCATTGTATTTGTTGACGATATGTTGGTATAGTCCAGAAATGAGGAAGAGCATGCTAATCACTTGAGGATAGTGCTACAGATACTCAGAGACCGCCAGCTATTCGCCATGTTCAGCAAATGTGAATTCTAGTTGAAGTTTGTGACCTTCCTGGGTCATGTGGTCTCGGGTGAGGGTATATAGGTTGATCCTCAAAAGATAGCAGCAGTGAAAGACTGGCCCAGACCTACCTCCCCAACTGAAATCAGAAATTTCTTGGGTCTAGCCGGTTATTACTAACGTTTTGTGGAAGGTTTTTCTTCTATAGCATCCCCTCTGACTAGGCTGATATAAACAAAGGTGAAATTTCAGTGGTCAGATGCGTGTGAGAAGAGTTTCCAGGAGTTAAAAACTCGACTCACTGTCGCTGCTGTGTTGACCCTACAAGAAGGATCAAATGGGTTTGTAGTATATTGTGACTCTTCTAGAGTTGGACTTGATTGCGATCTGATGCAGCGGAGCAAGGTGATAGCCTATGCTTCCAGATAGCTCAAATTTCAGGAAAAGAATTATTCGAATCATGACCTGGAGTTGGCAGCGGTGGAGTTCGCGTTGAGAATATTGAGACAGTACCTATACGGGGCTCACTTGGATGTGTTCACCAATCACAAGAGCCTTCAATATGTATTCAGTCAGAAAGATCTCAATATTCATCAAAGAAGATGGTTAGAGCTCCTGAATGACTATGAACTGAGCGTGCTATATCACCCGGGAAAAGACAATGTGGTGGTTGATTCCCTGAGCAGAGTATCTATGGGGAGTGTGGCCTATTTTTAAGAGAAAGGAACTGGCGAAGGATATTCACCGACTACCTTGGTTAGGGATGCAGTTGGTGGACTCAGTTGAGCGTGGAGTGGTAATGCAAAGTGGGTTAGATTCCTCTTTGGTTATTGAAGTTAAGTCCAAACAGGATGAGGATCCCATCTTACTTAATCTTAAGGAAGCGATTCTTAGAAAAGAAGTTGAGGCTTTCTCCAAAAGGGGAGATGGTGTGCTCCGTTACCAGGGTAGATTGTGCGTACCGAATGTCGGTGATTTGAAACAGCAGATACTGATTGAAGCACATAGCTCGAGATACTCCATCCATTCTGGTGCCACTAAAATGTACCACAATTTACGGGATATTTACTAGTGGAACAACATTAAGAGAGACATCACTGAATTTGTAGCTAAGTGCCGGAACTGCCAACAAGTCAAAGTAGAATACCAGAGACCGGGAGGTATGACTTAGGATATCAGAATACCCACGTGGAAGTGGGAAGAAGTAAATATGGACTTTATTATGGTTCTACCTTGGACTCGTCGGCAGCATAATTCAATCTGGGTAATAGTAGATTGGATGACTAAGTCAACACACTTCCTCCCAGTTAGAACTGCAGATACAGCTAAGGACTATGCTAGGCTTTGTATCTAGGAGTTGGTCAGACTTCATGGAGCACCTCTATCCATTATCTTAGATAGAGGTACCCAATTCACCTCTCGTTTTTGGAAGTCTTTTCAAAAGGGACTTGGTACCCAGGTAAAGCTCAGTACAACTTTTTACCCGCAAATATATGGCAAGCTGAGAGAACTATTCAGACCCTAGAAGATATGTTGAGAGAGTGTGATCGATTTTAAGAGTAGTTGGGATGATCACTTGCCTCTCATCGAGTTTTCTTACAACAACAGCTACCACTCCAGTATCCAGATGGCCCCATTTGAGGCATTGTATTGAAGGAGGTGCAGATCTCCCATCGGATGGTTTGAGGTTGGTGAAGCTACTCTAATCGGGCCATACTCTATACATGAAGTTATGTAGAATGTACAGCTCATCCGGGAAAGATTGAAAAAAGCTTAGAGCCGTCAGAAATCTTAGGCTGACGTGAGAAGAGAACTAGAGTTTGCAGTGGATGACTGGGTTTATCTAAAAATTTCACCCATGAAAGGGGTAAGGAGATTTTGGAAGAGAGGAAAGCTCAGTCCGAGATATGTGGGACCCTACACAATTCTAAGGCGAATTGGCAAGGTAGCTTATGAGCTGGAATTACCTTCAGAGTTGGCATCCGTGCACCCAATATTTCATGTTTCACTATTGAAGAAGTGCATCAGTGATCCAACTTCAATTGTGCCATTGGACATTGTGTGAGTGAAAGACAGTCTCTCATACAAAGAGATCCCAGTGAAACTCCTTGACCGTTAGTTTCGTAAATTGAGGAACAAGGAGGTAGCATTGGTCAAACTCTTATGGAGGAATCAGCAGATTGAGGGAGCTACATGGGAGGCCAAACCAGATATGATGTCTAGATACTCCCATTTGTTCCCTTCTGGCTCAGTTTCAGTTTAAGGTATCAATTTCCTCCCTAAAAATCCTTTTCAGTTCATGTGTTCTATTTCTTTCATGTAAATGAATATGTGTATGATTAGTGAATTTAGTTAATACTTTTTTTTATGTTGGAGGTATTCATTCCGTTAGTTTTCAGCTTTCATGATCAGTATTTGAGTATTAAGATTTCCATTCTCTGCTTTCCTACATGTTTTCCAACAACCGGGGACAAATAATCCCAAAGGGGAGATATTATAATGCCCCAGAAACTCAAAGACTAGGCCCGGGAGTTAAAACAGAGAAAACTGGAAAATATGCAGCAGGTCACAAAACGAGTCATTTTGTGACCCATGGGGATGACCACGAGTCGTTAAGTGACTCGTGGTGAGGACTATGAACTTGATTGGAAAAAAATTAGAGAATTGGGGTGATCACGAGTCATCGTCAACACCACCAGTTGTGATGTGACTCATGGTCAATAACAAATTTAAGGATGGGAAATTTTAAATAGTGTACCTAACGAGTGGGTCACCATGACTCGTGGTGTCCCCCGTGGTGACCATTATGTGATTTTTTGTAGTGTACCTCATGAGAGGTGACCATGACTCGTGGTCATTAGCACGACCCGTTGGGTCCCTCCTGAGGGACTGGCAGTCAGTTTTTCTACGAATTTCCTATTGGTGATATAGTAATATCCTAACCTCCTGGACTCTAAACTACATCGTTTTGGGTTTTAGTCAGAGATTTTATAGGGGGTAATCGTCGGTTTATTTCATTTTCACGCATCCCCTCAAAATTTAGAACGTAGAATCTCTCTCAAAAACACTCAGGGCAGAAGCTAGGGCAATCAAACTCTCCTCAGATTCCCAAGGAATTTCTTCGGATTTCTTTATCAGGTATTTGGCAATTCAACAAGGGAATAGTTCTTCCCTTGTGTCCCCAAAGTTCTCCCTATTTTCTTGTTAGTTCTACCCCTACATATTATCGAATGTTACGAAATTCTCAGTGATGCTTCATTTAATTCATGTGGAATATTGTTTTATAATAATTATAGTTATTTTCCACCAGTTTGTGACAGTATTGATGCTTATCCCTGTACAGTAAATTTAGCCCTAGTCCTTGAGAGTAGAAAAGACTAGAATCTTGCTATATTGATTAAACCTTGAAATTTTTCCTAATTCTATCAGTGTTGTGGATTCCCATATTATATGTATATGCTGAATTCTCAGTCAGATACATGTTAGCCTAGTTTTAGTCAAAATGTTAGAATACTCAGTATCAGTTAGAAATGTCAGCTGATCAGTTTGACTAAAGAAATTCTCGAGGTGTCAGTATGCCTCCCAATTATCAGAATCAAACTCAGTATCAATTTTAGTGGTTCGTTAGGCATTCGTGACACTTTCAAATAAATAGCTCTGACAAGCCCTAAGACTCCATCTTCAGAATTAAAGTTTGTTCTTTAGACTGTTACGATGCTTTCAGATAAGCAGATCTTACCAGTCTCAGAACCCAGTTACATAATCCGATCTGATAAGACTCTCAGGGTTCTTCCAGATAGGTATTCCTGACTAGTCTTAGGCCCCAATTTCAAGCTATCAGCTTAGTAGTTAGTCTAGGACTATCCAGTGGGAGTAGGACATACCAAGCAGACTAGGGTTCCAGCGCACCCAGGTTCCCAGAACTACGTTGCCACTTTGGGTTACAGTTTTATTGTCGTCATGGCCCCAGGCTTGTGATCACCCAGTTCATGCCTTTATAACCTGGAAAGGTATATTGGGTCCTACCGATGGGGCATATACATTGGACTCCACGTCTAGCTCACGTGGTTACATGTCGGTTATAGACTCTCCCACTAGTCAGCTCAGTTTAGTCTCAGATTAATCAGTTCAGTTTCAATTTGCTTAGTTCAGCATAGTTAGTTAAGGCTCAAAAATCTAAGATATAGGGCATGTCTTTGACCATCAGACAGAGTCATCTCGACCTTCCTACTATATTTTAGTTATTTCAATTCAGAATATCTGTGGTCATTACATGTCATTCAGTTTAGTTATTTATATCCAGTATTATGTTTTCTCCTGCTTACTCAGTACATTCAAAGTATTGACGAATACATCCTATGCCGTGTCATTTTATGATACAGCCACAGGTTCTCAGTCTCAGCGCCATTAGTAGATATCTTCGGGTGATTTCAGTAGCAGAAGTGGTGAGTCCTCATCTTTCGAGGACAACATTTCATTTACTTCAGTTAATTTCCTTTCAGTTAGATTTTAGAGTTAGCTGGGGGCTTGTCCCAGCAACTCATCCACAGTAGATGACTTTCAAAAATAATTTCAGATGTTATGTATTATTGTTCTTTCAAATGTATGAACTTGCTATTATATTAGTTTTTCTTAAATGATTTTGTTATTTAAAGATTCCACTATATTTTACTCAGAATAGCCAGTGTTATGATAGACCATGGGTTGAATTGGGGTTACTTGTGACTCCAAGTACTGTGTCCCGTCCAAGGTGTAAGCTCGGGGCATGACATTGTCGTACTTTTATGAACTCTTATGTATATTAACTGTCCATTTTACTTTCCTTGCATACTCAGTACATTCCTAGTACTGACCGCATACTCTATGATGTATCATTTCATGATACAGGCTCTGACATTCAGGTTCAGCCCCACCATTAGCCGATTCTCAAAGTTCGCATCCCTCAGCTAGTATTGGTGAGGCCTCATCCTTCGAGGACATTTAGTTTTCGATAGTTATGTTGTTTCAGTTACAGACTTTTGTCAAACTAGTTGGGGATGCTGTCCCATTAGCTCATCAGTTATGTTAGAGGCTATTCAGACATTATGTAGGAATCAACTTGTAATTGTTGATTCTTTTTTAGATTGATATGTATGAAGAATTCCTCTTAAACATATTTTATTATACTAGTATCTACTTATCGTATGCTCATAGTTGTTATGTTCATACCATGGGTCAACTTGGATCCTCTTGCGGTTCCTTGTCCCGTGTATTGTTCCGGGCCTATGTTCAAGTCGTAACACAAGTCTAGTTGAGTTAAGTCCCATTGTTCAATTCTTCTTGTTATTCTTCTCAATATATCCTCCGCTACTTCTTTTAGGGAACTATAGTTGGCATTGAGGGATTGACACCCTTTTCCGCATTAGACTCCCTCTCTAGAAAGGCTTGGAGCATGGATCCCATGCACCCACATGCATTTCTTCTTCCCTCACATGGAATGACTTCATTGTTATCAAGCTCAAGGGCACAACTTCTATCATAGAAACTTTAACGAGAAGTAAACTCATTTGGGCATCCATCCGAATTTCTATCATGACCACCACATAAAGTGCATCTATACCCATCATAGAAGAAAGAAGGTGTACTCATCTCCCTTCTAGGGGCATATTTGCAATCTTACCAAAGGTGTGGTCTTCCACAATAGGGACATGGGTCATCATGATAAGGGTTGAAACCAACAAACCTCCTTTCAGTCCATGATGCCATAATGCAAATACAAATAAACAAAAATAAAAAAGCGAATAAGATGTACAACAAAATGCCAAACAAGTTTGAATGAATAAATAACTAATGGCTATCGCAAATCAATTCCCTGACAAGGGTGCCATTTTTTATAATGTCCAAATTCACTCCTCTTGATGAGAGTGTAAACGGTCATTGGTTAAAGAAATATACCCGATGAGTGTGGGGGTTGAATCGAACAAGTAATTGAGTCAATAATCCAAAAGTTATAAAATAACTCAAACTAGAACGCATCATTATTCTATATTTGAAAAGTAAAATTTGGGGAAAAAGGAAAACAACATCAAATTCAAGTTAAAACTAAGTGGAGGGAATTCTAATTGTTGCAATTGCAAGTGAGATTGCTAGGGGTTTATTATTGATGGGATAAAAAATAAAATGGGATTTACTTTGTTGCCTTAGATTCGGATTTAGCATGGATAGCAGTGGATAAATTACATTCTCTCAGTTTTCAACCACAAGAATGCTTATGCCTTGAGTTTTGTGAAATCCCAAGGCCAGATTCAAATTATCAACCACAAAAATTTTATAATGGATTAATCTATCTCTAGCCTTGACCTATAATGGAGTGAAAATATGGGTTTTGACTATATCTAGTTCAACCCCACACACCAACATTCCCAATCTTTCCTACTATCTTCTCACCCAATTCTCACCTTTCTCTCTCAAGCAAAGGCAAGAAAAGTAAAGAAAAATTCATGATTGAAACCATCAATTTTCACAATTAAAACTTGGAGAAAATAATAGAGCTATTTTTGCAATAAGAATCCAAGAGAAATTAATCAATACCCATTCAACTTCACAAACCCACCATGCACACACCCCTAGCTAGCAACATATTTAGAGAGAGAAGATACAAAGAGGTTCCACTCAACATTAATCATACCGCTTCACAAGTTTGCTTCACAAGATTTTTTAACAATGGTGGAATTCCCCCAAAATGGGTTAAAGAAATAGAAGAAGAAAAGCAAAATCTCTCTCTACAATTCTCTGTTAAGAAATCTACAAAATTCTATGGATTAGTAAATCAATAATGAGTGGTGTACAATGAGGGTTATATAAATATCTATACTTTCTTATGTATAACTTTCTACAAGTTCCCTTGGGGCTTCTAGGTGTTTTGGGACCCTTTCCAGACGTTTTTAACCCTCTTTGGATGGCTTCACTTGTGAAGCACCAGTGTTTTGCCGGTGCCAATCCGTGAATAACCGCTTTCTTGTCTGTGGAAAACAGTGGACTTGCAGGAGGAACAGGCGCTTGGACCGACGATTTGCCGCAGCCAAACCACGGGCGCTGGTGCCAAATTCTGCCAAACCGTACCAATTTAATTACTCCAATGTTACACATGATCGGATCCGCATTTCACTGTTTCAAAGAATGTCCTTAGCACCTTTTTTTTGAGTTCAAATCTTGTATTATCTTTGTCTCCTTTCCTTCAAATGACAACTATTCAAATTTTATGTGAAATTTCATGCTATTTGCTCAATTTCATGCTTTCTCTATTCAAGTTAAGTACCTACAAAGATCAAGGAGAATGGGCATAAGATCCACCTAAATGACTTGAAAACTAAACAAAAACTCATGTCTAAGCGTCTAATGAGTTGGTAAATTACCAACTCATCAGTAATCTGCCTAGATCTTGCAAACAAAAATTTCCCCTACTCATCTCTTATATTAAAAGTTGTTGATCTTAGTCCTGAGTTACCACTTGATGCACCATATTAGGTAAAAATATAGCACCAAGTAGGAGGTTTTTTCCATGTGACTGCTATACTCTTCCACCTTGTTTCTTCCTTTCAAAGAATTGTATCATCAGATTCCATTCAGTAGAAATTTGAGTCAGCTAGGGGTAAATTGTTGTTTCCATCTTGTGAAGGTGTAAATTGATCTCTTGTATTATTCTTCTTCAAGTCATTTTTCCTTCATTTAGTATTGTGTTCCTCCATTTCCAAATTTTCCAAAGTATAACACTTGGAGAAAACTCGATATAGTGTTTTATTTTTGCAATACACTTGGTAATCCACATATTACAATTGTCTAATTTACTTGTACAAATGGTCTTGCAGCTCCTACAACAAAGCTAAATGTTTTCCATATATTCTCAGCCATTTGTACTGTTAAGATATGATGTGTAATAGTTTCCTTTTTAGGGGAGTCATAACAGTTACTTTTTAAGACTATAAGTATTCCCCATTTAGCTATTACTTCATCTACTTGATGTTTTCTCTTCCGTATTAATGATATCACCCTTGATCCACCTCAACTAGTGGGTGGGTACATTTTTGATATAGTATAATTACCCAACTTTGGAGTAGGGATTGTATCAATAGAGATGGTGTTAGGCAAGAACTATTAAGCAATTTCAAATATGATTTGTGAGTTGAGATTCTATTTAAGTTGCGCTAAAGAGGTTATAACTATAACTAAATATGTAAATGCTTAAGGAGTAAATCAATATTGAGAAAAACTAGGGAAATGTCCCCAAATTTGGGTTAATCCCCCTAAATCTCTCAAAAGGGATAATTGAGAAAGAGCTTATGGTAAATATGCAAGCAATCAACTTAGGCAACCGAAGGGTTTCTTCGAACAATTCCAATAGTGTGAATCTACATCACTTTTTTCAAATTGAATAGAATTCCATTCTACCCTATTGCATTTTGCCAATGGGATTCCCCCTATATCTAGGTGAATCTACTAAACAAGGGTTAGAGCCTCGGGTTATTATTGATTGGTATTACCCAAATCTAAATTGTCTCTTTCATGCAAAATAAAGGAAATTGGGAAGGATTGAACAACTTTCATCACTAATCACATTTTACAAACCCCAGGTTAATGAAATATTCTCAAGCCTATAATCAGTTTAACTCAAATTGAGATCATTAGGGTTCACAAATCCATTGGGTTCATAATCCTAGATCTAGGTTTAGTTATACATAGAAAAAGAAGAAAAAAAAAAGAAGGTAATTAGGCATTCTTAATCATAAATCAATGATCATAGAAGAAAACGTGAATTGAGCAACTTGATCTTCAACTTCAATTACAAAGCTATGAAATCAATATGGAAAACTAGCAAAGACTATCTATAAAAGTTGAAAATAATCTAAATTTCTAAAATATCCCGTGAAAATTAATGAAAAAGACTATTTCTACTATGTCTCTAAATCTCCAATTCTATTTAAATTCGGAGTGTCCCGGTTGTGCAGAGACAGACAGACTTTTGGAAAGACAATCCATTCGTTGAACTGTCATTTGATTTTAGGATTTTTCCTGGCCTTGTCCGTGTTTTGATTGATGAAGCATCTTTTGAAAATATGGTCTGCACTCTGCTCTCTCAACTGTTTCATCATCTTTCTTGACATTGATCCGTATTCAGGTTGGCAGACTGTCATTTGAGAAGATGGTGTATTTTTTAATCATCAATTACAGACCACCTGGGTGTGGTCTCTGGATCACAAGGTTGCCTCAAGACTTTTTAAGGTGCAGACCTTCTATTGAAAGAATGGTTTGTCTCTTGCTTCGTGTTTGGAAGATTTCAGTGACTTTAATGCCTACTTTTATAATGTAATTGGCTTCCCGAAACTTAGCAAAATATAGTTAGTTTTGACTTAAATTAGTAGTAAAAGCATGCAAAACTCCATAAAAAGAAGTACAGATGTATTGCAAACTCTTGACATATCAACATCCCCAACTTAAAGAATTTGCTTGTCCTCAAGCAATTAACATAAGAGAATATAACTTAGACCTAAACTCATGTTCTAACATCAAAAATGCAATGACTAGGGTGGTTTTGGAAAATATCTTCAAGCACACAATTTTTAACGGGCCACCCCCTCCATCTTACAAAATCAGCTTTCTCACAACTATCAAGATGAAGCATGCAATCTCCACTCATGACATTATTTCTACATACATCACACCTAGATTTGAGAAGTAATTCATGCTAGCCATTAGTATCCACATGCCCTCACAATTAGACCAAGAAAAGTGTCCATTTTTAGAAGCAATGATCTCACACTCTACAAGGACATAAGATCATGAGAGAGGAGAAAAAAATTCATCTCTCACAAAGAAGTTCACAGGATAGGTCACAACTACTATATGGTTGCCTATTTTCTATAATGCCTTTTATTCTGAAAATTCGGGTTGAGGTCACCTAAAGGCTTTTCTAAGCTTGTAATAATGGTCAAAGGGCTGGTAAGATACAAATATGGTCTTTAGTAGCTCATTTACCATCCTTGAACACTACATCACATTCACACAACCTTTTTCATTTTATGATCCCTTCTTTTACTTAACAACTTTTCATAACACAAGGTACTTTTTGTAAGCTAATGTGATATGAGTTTACATAACTTTTGGTGCTTAAAACTAAGAAAATAGCATGCACTTAGGCATGTTTATATGGATAGAAGGTACTTTTACTTTGATTTTAGGGAAAGTAAGTGTTGGAGAAAAAAAGTGCAAAAGAGGCTTTAAAATGCAAAATATTAGCCAAAGTACAAGTCTCAGTATGAGCCGTACCTTGATTGTACGAGCCGTACTAAGAACCACGATGAAAGTCAAAAGGTTGAAGTAAGAGGAAAGCAACATACGACTCTCAGTCCGAGCCATAACTGGAGTCGTGGAATTATTCAGTGAAAATTTCAGAAAGGCAGACTCTTTGTATGGATGGACTCACGAATCGTAACGCCAACATATGAACCATACCATGAGACATGGTGAACTTCAGAAGATTTTTCAATACTTGGAAAAACTTCAAACACAAAAAATAGTACAAGTCATAGGAGGAAGGTACGAGCCGTACAAAAACACTTGTGAAAAATTTCAGAAGATGTCAGATTTCTTAGGGCCTACGACACGTAGGACTGTGGTACGAGTCGTACCAGCCTGCCAACACTTAGACAAAACTGCAGCAGCAAAGGAGGAACGAGAAGCAGGTACAACCCATACAATCCTCCTAGGGGTCATAGTTCCAGTCGTGACATAATCGGTGCCAGATATGGAAAATTCCCTGTTAGCTTAGGGAAAGGTTTCTAATATCTGTATAAATAGCTTTTATGTTTTATTTTAGTCAAAGAATATATAACTGATTTAGGAGACATGTGAAGAATATTATTTGTCAATTTTTATCATGTTTTGAGGAGCAATTCCTGGGATCAAATTCTTGATTTCATACATTATTTGTCACACCCCGCCTTGGGGGGTATGACTGGCACCTGGTGCCCTACTAGGACCTGAACTGCTGGACTGCTAAGCCTGGGCACATCTGGTGCCTGGCTAGCTCTAACTCACATTTCTGGAAACAAAGGGCTATATAACGGCTGTAAACATAGCCCCCGGCCCATTGGCCTATAGCCTTCTGTACCTGTATTAACAGCTGACCAGAAACATATCAATTCAGGGAAACCTATGCGGGCCGACAAGGCCACCATGCTTTCTAGTTATCTATAACTCAATCAGGAAGTACTAAAAAGCTACGTGACCGGCAAGGTCACCACTACTGGCAAACTATGGCTCCACATGACCAACATAAAAGAAAGAAAGAGTACTAACAGCTATACAACTGCACGGCCTCACACGACCGGCTCATCTGACCACAGGGAAACATACACAGACTGCAAGCCTCTAGGAATAGCAATAGAAATGATCGGGACAGGGCCCCGACCTACCCGTACTATACAACAAAAGAATTGAAATACACCTCTGGAATTCATTCTCTGGATGATAGGAGCTGAATACTCGATCGCTGACAGGAATCACGTAGTATCGCCTGCTCGTCTATGAGTACCTGCAGGCAAGTAATGCAGCGCCCCACCGGGCGTCAGTACCACTGGTACTGAGTATGTAAAGCAATAACTGAAAGCAAAATCTAGAAACAACAATGTAACTGATGAAACTGAAGTAAGAACATTAGATTAACTGTCTGATAATGTAGGTCATACCTTCTCTCATTTATACTGAAAGGAAGTAGGGGTAGTACCTGGAGACATTTCACTCTACTGCTGATCTACTTGTATCTAATGTAACATGGCATAACATAACATAACATAACATAACACACACAAACCTTACCCGGCCCCCATAAGTCGGGAGGTACAACCAGCACGGAATCTACACCCCTACCCCGGTCATCCCATCTCCTATAAACCCTGTAGGCATCCTACCGGTCCCCTGGGTATGCACTTGGGATCGCTGAGCCCCTGACTATAACTGTACCTGAGTCCGAAGGACTCCTGAATCAACACTCGGGCGTATCCGCTCGACAGGGGTGTGTAAAAGCCGACCAAGGCATAATATGGGGAAAACTGGCATCCCATCTTCGTCCGCTGTGGGATGGCATGCCACTCCATAGAGTGACGTATCCTCGTCCTCTGGCGGATGAGTCGATACAGCTATGGGGCGGTCATGGATGCTAGGTAGTCCAACCCCAAACAATATAACGTTCTCAACTAGTAATACTATCTGCATGTCTCACATTCTGAGGCTAATGGTGGTAAAATATTGTAAATATCACATGCTGAACTAGTAACAGTAGTATGTACGTATTCAATACATGCTGAGGCTGGTAAATATATATATGTATAAATATGGTCTTCTGCCAGACTACACTGGGTCTGATCCTGGACATGATATAGTCTTTCTACTGAAACTATGTTGTATACTGAGTTTCTATAGTAACATGATTTACTAGTTCTAATATGCTTTCTAGCTTCACTTTAACTTATCGTTCTATTTCTGGGATGTCTTACAGATATTACATTGCTTTACTGGGTTTCAACTGAATACAATGATATCCTAACATTCTGTGTCACATCACATACTGAGCATACTGCGCAGATTCTAACACTTGTATTAGGATCTATATCGGGCTAGCAAGTTTTGCGCAAATTATAACTCGATACTTCTAATACCGTACCAACATTCATAATAAGCATAACACATGACTTCTGAACATTCTACTGGCCTTTAAATTACGGTACTGTACCAAGATTACTAACTTGCCGAGGAAACTAGCTTTACATACCTTATCCTTGAACTATTCGTCTGTCAAACGAGACTCGGCCGGTACTTCAGCTATTTTCTCCCAACTGCATTCATAAATATGTCAATTAATATTAAATACAGCTTTACTTTAAAAGGCAACGTCGCTTTCGATATAGTTTATAGCCTAAACTTAGGCTTATCGAAAGACGGTCGAAAACTCGCTATTTTCCAGCGGTCCAGAAGGGAGAAATATTCACTTCACAGCTAGGAGCCCATAGACACTAATTTAGAGCAATTCCACTTACCTTAGCTCGGTGGCTCGACAATTCGTCGGCCGTATTTCACGAGACTGAATCCGTAGGAATGCTCTCTGCTGCTAAATACCTCAGTATCTGGAGTTAATTTGCGTTTGGACAATGTTTGGCAGCGTAATCGGACGAAAATTATATTATCTCCTTCATTCCCTCTCCTTTTTATGATTTCTCTCTCTATTTCCTGGAAATTTTCCTAAGTGTTTTAATGAATTAACCCGGAGTGGGGCTTTATATACTTGGGTCTGGACAAGGCCAACGTGTCATAGAGCCAACGCGGAGGCCTCTCCTCCGTGACACGCTGCCATCGCGGAGGGGCTCTGCCTCGGCTCCTTCCGCGATGGTTCGACAGGTTTCTCGCCCGATCTTTTCCTGGGCCCTTCTCCAGCACGTATGGCCTTCAAATATGCTTAACCAACGTGCGAATAGGTCGTCTAGGTGTCGGGAATTCTACGGGATATAACATTCTCCCCCCCTTAAGAACATTCGTCCTTGAATGTACACTGTTATCTAAAGGACTACTTACTTACTTTCTAGAAAAATTTTGGCAGAGTTTCCCCTGTAATATGGACTATAGCAAAAACCTGAAATGCAGAAAAGTCTAACACAGGCACTGCACGTAATATTTTAGGATCCCCTGGATTACTAAGTATCAATCTTTCTCATTCACACACATACAACTATAAGGTACTGCATAAGTAATAATACGGACATACCTGTAGCCTGACTAGGCCTGAAATAGGTGAGGGTATCTGGCTTTCATATCTTCTTCAGCTTCCCACGTCATTTCCTAACGGTTCCTGTTACGCCACAATACTTTAACAGATGCAACATCTTTAGTCCTCAACCTGTGAATCTGTCTGTCTAAGATAGCTACGGGAACCTCTTCATATGCTAACTCTTTTGTGACCTGGACATCCTGAACTGGAACTACTGTAGAAGGGTCCCCTACGAACTTCCTCAACATAGAGACATGGAATACTGGGTGAACAGATGCTAACTCTGGGGGCAAGTTCAATTCGTATGCAACTCGGCCTATTCTTCGCCGAATCTGATATAGCCCAATGAATCTCGGGCTAAGCTTGCCTTTCTTGCCAAAT
Organism: Datura wrightii; assembly: GCA_035772735.1. Lineage (NCBI taxonomy): Eukaryota > Viridiplantae > Streptophyta > Magnoliopsida > Solanales > Solanaceae > Datura > Datura wrightii. The sequence goes on along the minus strand of JASDFA010000003.1, from coordinate 67,437,050 downwards.
CTCATCACCCCTGTCATCGGAGACACTTTCAGATATACCCAGTCATTTACCGCAAATTCTAGATTTCTGTGCCGCATGTCTGCATAGGACTTCTGGCGGCTCTGAGCAGTCAGTAAACGTTCTCGGATAAGCTTTATCTTCTCCTCTGACTGCCGAACAATGTCTGGGCCAATCAATGTTGATTCTCCTATTTCAAACCAACCAATCGGCGACCTGCATTTTCGCCCGTATAATGCCTCGAAAGGCGCCATCTGAATAGCTGAATAGTAGCTATTATTATAAGAAAATTCAATTAACGAAAGATGCTCATCCCAGCTACCCCCAAAATCTAGCACACACGCTCGTAGCATATCTTCGAGCGTCTGAATTGTACGTTCAGCCTACCCATCTGTCTGAGGATGGAACGCTGTGCTCAAGTTAATCTGCGTTCCCAAACCTTTCTGAAACGACTGCCAGAATCTAGCTGTGAATTGTGCTCCCCTATCTGAAATGATGGATACCGGCACTCCATGCAATCTAACTATTTCTTTGATATATAATTCGGCATAATCCTCAGCTGAGAAGGTAGCCCTCACTAGCAGGAAATGAGCTGATTTTGTCAGCCTGTCAACTATTACCCAAATGGAATCATTTCTGCGTCTAGTACGGGGTAATCCTGTTACAAAATCCATGTTTATCGCTTCCCATTTCCACATAGGCACCGTTATATCTTGCATCAAACCGCCCATTTTCTGGTGCTCTACTTTCACCTGCTGACAGTTAGAACATCTAGATACAAATTCGGCTATCTCAGCTTTCATACCTGGCCACCAGTAGATGTCTCTGATGTCGTGGTACATTTTGGTCGCTCCTGGATGGAGGGAATAGCGAGCGTAATGTACCTCATGCATGATCCGCCCGCGAAGCCCTGAAACATTCGGGACACAGAGGCGGCCCTTACAGCGTAGCACATCATCCTCAGTTATCTGAAAATCTGACTCCCTGCCCCTCTGAATTCTAGCTCTGAGTTGGACTAAATCAGGATCCTTGTACTGTCGTTCTTTTACCTCTGTAACTAATGATGACACAACAGAATTCTAAATTACTCCTCTATTATTTTCTGTTTCCATTACTCGAAAGGCTAAACTAGCTAACTGATGAATTTCTTTGGATAACTTCCGCTTCTCAGGTCATAAATACGTCAAACTTCCCATTGACTTACGGCTCAGGGCATCTGCTACAACATTAGCTTTTCCAGGGTGGTATAGAATATTCACGTCATAATCTTTTAACAGTTCCAACCAGCGGCGTTGTCATAGATTCAACTCCCTCTGAGTAAAAATGTACTGTAAGCTCTTATGTTCTATGTAGATATCAACATGGACGCCGTACAGGTAATGCCTCCACATCTTTAAGGCGTGGATTACTGCGGCCAATTCCAGGTCGTGGGTTGGGTAATTCTTTTCGTGTTCCCTCAACTGTCTGGAAGCATATGCAATTACTCTACCATGCTGCATCAACACGCAACCCAACCCGACTCCTGATGCGTCACAATAGACTGAATAACCTTCTGTGCCTTCCGGCAATGCTAATACTGGGGCGGAGGTTAATCTGTCTTTCAGTTCCTGAAAGCTCTGCTCGCATGCTTCTGTCCATCGAAACTTTGCTGCTTGGTGTGTCAATTTGGTTAGAGGTGTCGCAATGGTCGAGAACCCTTCAACGAACCTCCTGTAATATCCTGCCAACCCCAGAAAGCTACGAACTTCAGTTGGAGTGGTAGGCCTAGGCCATGACTTAACTGCTTCTATCTTCTGCTTGTCTACCTGTATACCAGCGTCTGAGACGATATTCCCTAAGAAGGCCACTGAGTTAAGCCAAAATTCACACTTAGAAAATTTAGCATACAGCTGACGGTCCCTGAGAATCTGGAGCATTGTCCGCAAATGAGTCCGGTGATCTACCTCAGAGCGAGAATACACCAGAATGTCATCAATGAATACTATCACGAACAAGTCCAGGAAAGGTCTGAAAATACTGTTCATCAGGTCCATGAAGACTGCTGGGGCATTCGTTAACCCGAAGGACATAACTAGAAATTCAAAATGCCCATATCGGGTCCTAAACGCTGTCTTAGGAATATCACTCTCACGTACTCGGACCTGGTGATATCCGGACCGCAAGTCAATCTTAGAAAAGTATCTCGCTCCCTGCAACTGATCAAATAAGTCATCAATTCTGGGGAGCGGGTACTTGTTATTTACTGTAACTTTGTTTAGTTGCCGGTAATCTATACACATTCGGAGCGAGCCATCTTTCTTTCTCACGAATAAAACTCGCGCACCCCACGGTGAAGTACTCGGCCTGATGAAACCTTTATCCAACAAATCTTTCAACTGCTCCTTTAATTCTCTGAGTTCTGCAGGAGCCATACGATAGGGAGGAATTGATATTGGCTGAGTGCCTGGTAACAAGTCAATAGCAAAATCTATCTCCCTTTCTGGGGGAATACCAGGTAACTCATCAGGAAACACATCGAGGAATTCATTCACCACTGGAACAGACTGGATTGTCAGAGATTCTGCTTGGAAATCCTGGACTCTGACCAGATGGTAAATACATCCCTTAGACATCAACTTTCTCGCCTGAAGGTAGGAAATAAACCTACCTTTTGGCGTAGCGGTGCTGCCCTTCCACTCTCGCACTGCTTCTCCTGGGAAGTGGAATCAGACTGTCTTGGTCCAACATTCAACATTGGCAAAACACGGTACTAACCAATCCATACCCATTATGGCATCGAAATCTATCATTTCTAACTCGACCAGATCTACTGTGGTCTGACGGTCAGCAACCTCTACTGTACACCCGCGGTAGATTCGGCTAGCTATGATAGAGTCACCGACGGGCGTGGATACAAAGAAGGGCTGCTGCAATGATTCTGGTACAATACTAAACTTTCGTGCCACAAATGGAGTAATGTAGGACAAAGTAGACCCTGGATCAATCAACACATAAGCAGGGTGCGAGCAGATAGTTAACATAGCTGTCACAACATCAAGCGACGCTTCTGAATCTTGCCTCCCTGGTAAGGCATATGTGCGGCTTGGACCCGCACCTGCCCTGGAGGCCCTTGATCTGCCCCGACCCCTGCCTGCTAGAACTGAGGGCCTGCGCCCAGTCGAGGATGCTGTGGCTCGTAACCCTGCAGATGCCCTATCCTGTCTATCTCGGTCCTCTCGGCCTCTGGCTGGGCAATCTTTAATCAAATGGCCTTCTTGGCCACAAATATAACATGCGGTGGAACCATATCTGCATGCTCCAGGATGGCGTCGACTACATATAGGGCAAAGTGGTAGGGTATACCTACTCTGCTCCGCCCTCCTCTATAATGGTGAATCTGCCATCTGCGAGCCTCTACCAGTCTCTGACTGCCCCCTGCGGCTGAATCTACCTCCCTGCGACTATGGCGGAGGTGGGGGCCTGGGCGGCCTGTCTAACAATCGTGGCCTGGGTCCTCCCCAGGCCTCCCTCTGTAACTCAACTGGCCTGTCCCGGCGACGCTGTTCCTAACTGACCCTTCTGATCTCCCGTTGTCGCTGTCTGATGCCCTCAATATTCTGGGCAAATGCCTGAACTCGAGCAATGTCCATGTCCTCTCGCAGTGTGGCTGTAATACAAGTCTCAATATATTCTTGATTCAACCCCATGATGAAGCGATGTACTCTGGATGCCATGGTATCAACAAAGGCCGGTGCATACCGGGCCAAAGAATCAAACTGCAAGGAATATTCCCGAACACTCATGGCCTCCTGCTCCTGATGTAGGAACTGGTCTACCCGAGCCTGTCGAATCTCCCATGGCAAATAGTGATCCAGAAAAGCTCCTGAAAAGCTGGACCAGGTGGGAGGGGACACATCTCTCCCTCGGGACCTTTCTCAGCTTTCATACCATAACACAGCGATATCCCGTAACCGGAATGCTGCCAACTCAACTGATTCGGTAGGCGTGGGATGCATAACCCTGAAGATGCTCTGCATTTGATCCAGAAAATCCTGAGGGTCCTCTGCCCGGTCCATACCTGTAAACTGTGGGGGATTCAAAGCTAAGAACTCTCGGACCCTCGAACTACCGGGCCCTCCTGATAACTCCGCAACTGTAGACGGCATCGGCTGACGCTGAGCAGCCATCATCTATGCTAACATAACTACAGCAATCCTAACCTCCTAGTCGGAAGGTGTCGGTATAGGGACTGCTGAAGGTAGTGTCACCCCAAGCGGCTCCTGATGTGGTGGAGACTGCTGAGGAGGCTGGGACGATGCCTCTGTAGTGCCCTCTGATCAGGCTGTATCTAAACGAGGGTAAGGCATCCTACTGGTGCCTTCCCCTGCTGCAACATCTAAGCTCCGACCTGTGATAGGATGTTGCTCGTCTGACATTATCTGTAATCAAAGAATATTGTATGCTTTTAGGGACTCAACCCTATATTGCACCGCTCTACAGTACGACTGAATAAGAATAAAAGACAACCATCCTATCATGCCTTGCAGCCTCCTACCCATACCATGTGGTGCACAACACGTCCATGGACAGGACTCTACTTAGCACGGCTTGCAGACTCCCTGCGATACGACCTGCTCTGATACCAAGTTTGTCATACCCCGCCTTGGGGGGTATGACTGGCACCTGGTGCCCTACTAGGACCTGAACTGTTGGACTGCTAAGCCTGGGCACATCTGGTGCCTGGCTGGCTCTAACTCACATTTCTGGAAATAAAGGGCTATATAACGGCTGTAAACACAGCCCCCGGCCCATTGACCTATAGCCTTCTGTACCTGTACTAACAGCTGACCAGAAACATATTAATTCAGGGAAACCTATGCAGGCCGATAAGGCCACCATGCTGTCTAGTTATCTATAACTCAATCAGGAAGTACTACAAAGCTACGTGACCAGCAAGGTCACCACTACTGGATAACTATGGCCCCACACGGCTAACATAAAAGAAAGAAAGAGTACTAACAGCTATACAACTGCACGGCCTCACACGACCGGCTCATCTGACCACAGGGAAACATACACAGACTGCAAGCCTCTAGGAATAGCAATAGAAATGATCGGGACAGGGCCTCGACCTACCCGTACTATACAACAAAAGAACTGAAATACACCTCTGGAATTCAGTCTCCAGATGACAGGAGCTGAATACTCGATCGCTGACAGGAATGACGTAGTATCGCCTGCTCGTCTATGAGTACCTGCAGGCAAGTAATGCAGCGCCCCATCGGGCGTCAGTACCACTGGTACTGAGTATGTAAAGCAATAACTGAAAGCAAAATCTGGAAACAACAATGTAACTGATGAAACTGAAGTAAGAAGAATTAGATTAACTGTCTGATAATGTAGGTCATACCTTCTCTCATTTATACTGAAAGGAAGTAGGGGTCGTACCTGGAGACATATCACTCTACTGCTGATCTACTTGTATCTAACGTAACATGGCATAACATAACATAACATAACATAGCACACACAAACCTTACCCGGCCCCCATAAGCCGGGAGGTACAACCAGCATGGAATCTACACCCCTACCTCGGTCATCCCATCTCCTATAAACCCTGTAAGCATCCTGCCGGTCCCCTGGGTATGCACTTGGGCTCGCTGAGCCCCTGACTATAACTGTACCTGAGTCCGAAGGACTCTTGAATCAACACCCGGGCGTATCCGCTCGACAGGGGTGTGTAAAAGCCGACCAAGGCATAATATGGGGAAAACTGGCAACCCATCTTCGTCCCCTGTGGGACGGCATGCCACTCCATAGAGCGACGTATCCTCGTCCTCTGGCGGACGAGTCGATACAGCTATCAACCCTGGGGCGGTCATGGATGCTAGGTAGTCCAACCCCAAACAATATAACGGTCTCAACTAGTAATACTATCTGCATGTCTCACATGCTGAGGCTAATGGTGGTAAAATATTGTATATATCACATGCTGAACTAGTAACAGTAGTATGTACGTATTCAATACATGCTGAGGCTGGTAAATATATATACGTATAAATATGGTCTTCTGCCAGACTACACTGGGTCTGATGCTGGACATGATATAGTCTTTCTACTGAAACTATGTTGTATACTGAGTTTGTATAGTAACATGATTTACTAGTTCTAATATGCTTTCTAGCTTCACTTTAACTTATCGTTCTATTTCTGGGATGTCTTACATATATTACATTGCTTTACTGGGTTTCAACTGAATACAATGATATCCTAACGTTCTGTGTCACATCACATACTGAGCATACTGCACAGATTCTAACACTTGTATTAGGATCTATATCGGGCTAGCAAGTTTTGTGGAAATTATAACTCGATACTTCTAATACCGTACCAACATTCATAATAAGCATAACACATGACTTCTGAACATTCTACTGGCCTTTAAATTACGGTACTATACCAAGATTACTAACTTGCCGAGGAAACTAGCTTTACATACCTTATCCTTGAACTATTCGTCTGTCGAATGAGACTCGGCCGGTACTTCAGCTATTTTCTCCCAACTGCATTCATAAATATGTCAATTAATATTAAATACAGCTTTACTTTAAAAGGCAACGTCGCTTTCGATATAGTTTATAGCCTAAACTTAGGCTTATCGAAAGACGGTCGAAAACTCGCTATTTTCCAGCGGTCCAGAAGGGAGAAATATTCACTTCATAGCTAGGAACACATAGACACTAATTTAGAGCAATTCCACTTACCTTAGCTTGGTGGCTCGACGATTCATCGGCCGTATTTCACGAAACTGAATCAGCAGGAATGCTCTCTGCTGCTAAATACCTCAGTATCTGGAGTTAATTTGCGTTTGGACAACCTTTGGTAGCGTAATCGGACGAAAATTATATTATCTCCTTCGTTCCCTCTCCTTTTTCTGATTTCTCTCTCTATTTCCTGGAACTTTTCCTAAGTGTTTTAATGAACTAACCCGAAGTGGGGATTTATATACTTGGGACTGGACAAGGCCAACGTGTCACGGAGCCAACGCAGAGGCCTCTCCTCCGTGGCTCGCTGCCATGGCGGAAGGGCTCTGCCTCGGCTCCTTTCGCGATGGTTCGACAGGTTTCTCATCCGATCTTTTCCCGGGCCTTTCTCCAGCACGTATGGCCTTCAAATATGCTTAACCAACGTGCGAATAGGTCGTCTAGGTGCCGGGAATTCTATGGGGTATATCATTATTCTTGAGATTGTTCTTTGATATTCAAATATTTTTTTCTACCAATTATTGCAATAAGTATTTAATTATGTGTTTTTTTATGAATGCAAATTGCAATGTTATAACCATGAAAGGTTAAAACCTCCACAACTAGGGGTTGTAGGAACCATGGTGGATTAATGAAATAGGGTTATGCAAAAGTGATTCAAAACTAATGCTAAACCCTTGTATTGTATTCTCTTCATCTCTCAATGTTTCGTAATGGTGTACAACGTTAGGACTTGCCTGAATTCTTTACTTACTTGAACCCAGAGAAGTAGAGATTAGGAAAAGAGAATTACAACAATGCCTTGGTCTTTATGATCATTCTATTAACTTGAGTTGTGGTCTCAAGATAGTTAAATTTGAAACATATTGATAACGGTTAGTTTGAAATCACTCATAAGACCTGACCTGGTGATTGCGTATAGTCATCCAATAAGGATGAACCACTCATTTGGATGAACCCTAGTTATCAGTTCTACAAATAAGAATTGGGATTGATCACGTGTGTATACCTGAAGTAGTTATGAACCCATATGGAACAGTTACCCTATTTGTTTGCAAATTTTGATTTAAATCATGAATATAATCTTGTTTTAATATAGTTTACTTTAAAACCCCCAATTCAGAGCTAACTCACCAACAAGTTCAATTACCAACATTTGTCTAGATCTTACCGTATTCCCTGTGGTTCGCCCTAACCTTTTAGTTGGGTTCTTTATTTACAATGACCACTTCATACTTTATCAGGAAGTTTGAGTTTGAGCTTTATCAAAAAGTGGCGTCCTTGCCGGGGAATACAACTAAGATTAGATTAATTGCCTGTATTTGACTTTTGGTTCTTATTTCCCACTTTACGTTTTCTTTGTTTTTCTTTAGTGATTCATTCTAGCCAACACCAATGGAGCTACCTTTGCAAACACCGAGATTGAAGAAAAGAGCCTGCTAGCACCCATGGAAGAGATGATGAATATTGACACACTAGCAGCTATCTTGATGAACTATGAAGGAGATGGGGTACGGGGTACACGGGGCTGGTTCATGTCCTAGATGCAATAGGGTCATATAACATCAAATAAAAGAAGTTAGACCTTGATTTGAAGAACCATTTGACTTCTCTAGCAAAGCCATCAGTAGAGGAACCACCATTCCTTGAACTGAAGGCACTGCTTCCCATCTCTAATAGGCATTCTTGGGTGAATACAACACTTTGCTAGTGATTAGTGCAGCAGATTTAACAAACTGACAAGTAGAGGCTTTGGTCACAATATTAAAAAGGAACAAAAAGGAAATTGGCTGGACCATAGCTGATATCCTCGGGATCCCTCCAGGCATATGTACTAACAAAATACAGCTCAAGCCAAACTGCACACCAAGTATAGAGAATTAGCGAGACCTGATCTTAGGTAGAATTGTATGCCCAAGTGATTCTCAAATGCTTCATTTCGACTTGTTTATCTATTAGTATTTGTATATTCTCATGTGATTATTTGATAAATGCGAATTTATACTAACCAACACGATTAGTGTTGTTTTGCAGGTAAAAGGAAATTTTGGAAGCTAATATATATGTTGGTGAAGTGCGGGAATGGACTTGGAAAAAAGAAGCGGAAGTTGACAAGGGAAAGTGGCAAAAATAAGGGCTCTGCGATGGCGCCGTGTCACGCTACCATCGCGGAGGCATTCTGCCTGGGATGAATTAATTATGTCAATTTCCAGTGGAGGTTCGCGTTACCTCCGTGGCACGGAAGCAGTGCTCCGCGATGCACTCCGTGTCATGTTGAGTGTGATTACCTGGAACCTCAAGTTCTAGTGAAGGTGGGCGTTAGCACCGTGGCACGGAGGCAAGGCTCCGGGATACAAGTCGTGCCATGGTGAGGTGCAGTTACTTAGGAGCCGACTTCTAGTGGAGTTCCGCGATAGCCCCGTGGAATGGAGGGAGTGCTCCGCGATACACTTCGTGCCACGTTGCTTGTTATTCCGGGAAAAATTCTCAATAGTATAAATAGAACACTTAGGTTTTATTTTAAACATTCTGACTTGGTTGAGCAAGAACGTGGGTTACAGGCAGTTGAGAGGATGAAAATTCTAGGGTTATTCTCTTCCTTTTTCTCTTTAATTTCAATTGCTTTTGTGAATTCTACTTATTAGAAGATGTTTACTTCACAAATGAGTGGCTAATTCACTTCTTGCTAAGGTTAAGGATAATTCTAGAGGAATGTAATTATCGATCATTTCAGTTTTCATCTTTTCTTCAATGGTTGTTCTATCAGTTCTTTGTTTTACTACATTAATGTTTGGCCAATGTTAATGTATAGTATATCTTAGAAATCCAATTTTTATTTTGAAAAAGAAAGAAATTGGACAGATGAGAATTGGTAGGATATGATCTTTTCTTAGTTGAGAAAATTGAGAATTGATTTACATTCAAAATAGAAATATATCTGAAAGTCTTATTAGTCAATTATGGAATCGGTTATGTAGGGCTAGAGCATGAGATTCTTATATCAAAGAAATGTAGAATAAGGTTTCATGATTCTTTAATTGGATAGGAGTCAAAAGATTCAATCCATAGGCAATTAATTCCTCACTGGAAACCGAAGAGAAGATTAGCTGAATTAAATTAATAAAGTACATCCCTGCATGCCTTCCCTAACCTTAGCTTGTTCATTGCAATTTTTCAGACTCAAATTATAATCTAGACTTAGATTCGTATTAATTAGTGATCTTAACTCATAAAACATTATTTATTTGGTTGTTTGCATTCATAGAGATATCGTTCACTGATGCTTAAGTTAATTAATACCGTAGTTCAGTCCCTGTGGGATCGATAGTTGGCTTGAAATAAAAGACACTTTACTACTTGTACGACCACGTGCACTTGTGTGTAGTTTTAGGTCGAGCAAGTTTTTGGCGCCGTTTCCGGGGACTGGCAATTGGTAAATTTATTTTCTTAGTGTTAGTTTACAAATTCAATATAAGTGCTGACAACTTGGTCTTAGCTTTTCTCTTGCAGGTATTGAATTTTTTTCTGAACGCTTGTAAGAAATAAGGGGTTGGTGGATTCATTTATAGAGCCGGAGAGACAATTTCATAGCCAAAGAAGGGCAGCTCTAGAGAAGAAGCTACAGTTTCTAAGACAGACAATTCTAGAGCAGCAACAGAATCCACCACTTGTAAGGGCAGTTTTAGTGCCCGAGGAGATGGCAGCAAGGTCGGTCCGCGAAGTGGCAATCCCACATGCAAATAATGTTACATCTAGTATTCGCAGACCAGAGCCAGGAGGGAGGTTCGAGCTTTAATAGAACATGGTGCAGTTGTTGCACACCAGCGGGCAATTCACAAGTCTCCCTCATGAGGATCCGCAACAACATCTCCAAAACCTTTTGGAGATAAGTGACACTTATATTCCCGCTGGAGTATCATCCGACTATGTGCGGCTTACATTATTTCCATTCTCATTATTGGGGGAAGCAAAGAGGTGGTTGAAAGCTTAACCACCTAATTCTATCACCACTTGGGATGATCTTGCAATAAAGTTTTGATACGATTCTTTCCATCTGGGAAGACAGCCAGAGTTGGAAGTCAGATTCTATGTTTAAATAGAGAGAGGGTGAGAATTTTTATCAAGCTTGGGAGAGGTTCAAGTCTATGGTAAGGGACTGTCCTCATCATCACCAATCTAATGATGTGTTGGTGGACACATTTTTTGAGGGTTTAGAACCACATACTAAAACTTTGTTAGATTCAGCAGCTGGTGGGCAGGCATTGGAGAAGACTTATGAGGAGCTCTACACTTTGTTAAACCGTATTTCACAGGGAAATCCAGAATGGAATGCGGATTCAACACTAGGAGGAACGAGGAAAGCTGTAGGAGTTTTTGAGGTTGATGGTTTTACAGCTATTGCTGCACAGATAGCTGCATTGCAAAATCAACTCAACACCCACTTCAGCAGTATGAACTTGAATCAAGCACAAGCACCAGTCAATGCAGTTCATCAGGTATGGTGTGAAGTATGTGGGAGTAGTGAACACTCAGCTAAGTGTTGTTGTGCAAATCCAGACTCAGTGAATTTTGTTAGGAACGTCTAGAGGAATAATAATCAACAGTATGGCAACAATTACAACTCAAATTGGAGGAATCATTCGAATTTCTCTTGGGGGAGTAATAGCCATCAAGGACAGAGTTCGAATTAGGGCGTACAGAGAAATCAAGGGGGGCATCAGAATTTTTAGTCTCAATACAGAGGAAACAATGCACCTCCTCCACCACCCAACAACATTGAGGATATGTTCAAAACAATTATAGCTAACCAAGTGCAAATGCAGGCTGATTATGTGAAATTAGCGGCCGACATGAAAAATCAGCAGTTAGCTACAAAGGCGTTGGAGTACCAGTTTGGACAATTAGCTGGTGCTCAAAACACCAGGCCCAGAGGAGGACTATCGAGTGATACTGACCCAAACCCCATGCAGGTCAATGCAGTGACCAAAAGGAGTGGACTACAACTTAAGGAGGTGGAACTAGAAAAACCACCTCAGTAATCTGGAACAATGGAAAAAGATGGGGAACATGATGATGTGAGGGGGAAGGAAAAGGCAGCTGAGACAGAAAGACCACCACCCCCGTTCCCTTAGAGATTAAAGAAGCACAAGGAAGAAGCTTGCTTTAAGAAATTCATTGAAGTGCTGAAACAGGTACATATTAATTTACCTTTGGTTGATGTTTTGCAAGGAGTGCCGAAATACGCAAAGTATATCAAGTACATCGTAGCAAACAAAAGTAGATTGACGGAGTATGCTACGGTGGCGCTTACTGAGGAGTGCACTTCCCAGATACAGAACAGGTTGCTGACAAACTCAAGGATCCTAGGAGCTTTACCATTCAGATTACAATCGGGCAAAGTATTCAAGCTCGCGATTATGTGATTTGGGAGCAAGTATAAACTTGATGCCGACATCGGTGTTCAAGAAGTTGGGGCTGGACAGCCCTAGACCAACTACTGTGATCTTGCAGCTAGCTGACCGTTCTTTGGCCAGACCAGATGGCATTGTAGAGGATGTGCTAGTGCAAGTGGGCTCCATCATTTTCCCGATGGATTTTATCATCTTGGATTTCGAGCCGGATGCAGAAGTCCCATTTATTTTGGGACATCCTTTCTTGGCAACTGGGTGAGCTTTGATTGATGTGGCTTCTGGGCAGCTAACCATGCGAGCATATGACAAAGTAGAGGTTTTTGATGTGTACAAGGCCATGAAGCTACCGACCATTTATGAAGAGCTATCAATAATCAATGTGCTAAATCAGGAAGCACTTCTGTAGATTGTTGATTCACAAGACCCATTGGAGAGAGCCTTGATGGGCTCCAATCATTTTGGGGACAGTGCTACATATGAGATGGTGCTTATGCTGAACGAGGCAAAATGGTTTCCCAGGAAGAAAGATTTTCAGCCATTGATGAGGTCCTTGGAACCATTGCCAAAATCATCAATGGAGGAGGCACCAAAATTGGAGTTGAAGACGTTGCCTCCACATCTGAAGTATGTATTTTTGGGGGAAGATGACACCTTTCCAGTCATCATTTCTGCAGAACTGATAGAGGCGCAAGTGAGTGAGGCATTGCTGGTCCTCAAGAGGCAGAAGAAAGTAATGGGGTGGCAAATATAAGACATCGGAGGAATTAATCCAGCTTTTTGCACGCACAGGATTTTTACGGAAGAAGGATCCAAGCCAACTGTACAACATCAGCGGAGGTTGAATCCAGTGATGAAGGATGTAGTTAGGAAGGAAGTGATTAAGTGGCTTGATGCAGGTGTGGTATATCACATTTAAGACAGTGAATGGGTCAGTCTCGTTCAGTGTGTCCCAAAGAAAAAGGGATGACCGTTGTCACCAATGATAAGAATGAGCTGGTTCCTGCACGCATAGCCACAGGCTGGCGAATTTGCATGGATTATAGAAAGCTCAATGAGGCCACGAGGAAAGATCATTATCCTATCCCATTTATTGATCAGATATTGGGCAGGTTGCAGGTCAAGAATATTATTGTTTCCTTGATGGTTATTCTGGCTATAACCAAATAGCCATAGCACCGGAGGATCAGGAGATGACCACTTTTACATGTCCTTATGGGAAATATGCTTTCAGGCGGATGCCATTTGGTCTATGCAATGCACCAGAAACATTCCAGAGATGCATGATGGTGATCTTTCACGATATGGTGGAAGATTTTGTTGAGGTATTTATGGATGATTTTTCTGTTTTCGGTAATTCGTTTGCTACATGTTTGCAGAATCTTGACAGGGTGCTAGCTCGATGTGAAGACTCTAACCTTGTGCTCAACTGGGAGAAATGCCATTTTTTAGTCAAGGAGGGTATCATCCTTGGCCATAAGGTGTCATGCAAGGGGTTGGAAGTCGATCGTGCAAAGATCGAAGTGATCGAAAAGCTACCACCACCAGTGTCAGTGAAGGGTGTTCATAATTTTCTCGGACATGCAGGGTTCTACAGACGGTTCATCAGAAACTTCTCTAAAATTTCTAGACCGATATGCCGGTTGCTAGAAAAAGAGGTGAAGTTTGAGTTTGACGAGGACTGTGTTAAAGCATTCGAGGAGTTAAAACAGAAGCTGGTAGAAGCGCCTATTCTCATTTCTCCGGATTGGGAGCAACCGTTTGAATAAATGTGTGATGCAAGTGACGTGGCCGTAGGAGATGTATTGGGGAAGCGGAGGAATAAATTTTTCATTATATTTATTATGCAAGGAAAACACTTGACGCAGCCCAGGTCAATTATACTTTCACGGAAAAGGAGATGCTAGCATTGGTGTTCGCATTTGATAAATTCAGGTCCTACTTGGTGGGTTCAAAAGTAGTGGTGTATACTGATCATGAAGCAATTCGGTATTTGTTTAACAAGAAGGATGCAAAGCCCTGACTAATCATATGGATATTGTTGCTACAAGAGTTTGACCTAGAGATTCGGGACAGAAAGGGGAGCGAGAATCAAGTGGCAGATCACCTATCGCGATTGGAAAGCCGGTTGCATATAAAGGAAGGTGATATTATCAAAGAAGAGTTCCCAGATGAGCAGCTCTTGGCAATAACGGAAGCTGAAATCCCTTGGTATGCAGACATTGTGAATTTTCTGGTATGTGGAGTCTACACACCAGAGGCTACGGCTCAGCAAAGAAAGAAGTTAAGACATGATTGCAGGTATTACATATGGGATGGGTCATATCTTTTTAAGCAACGACCGGATCAAGTGATGAGACGATGCATCCCAGAGAGCCAGATCGCATAAGTATTGAGGAGTTTTCACTCATCATTGTATGGAGGGCACCACAGAGGCGAGCGGACAGCTCACAAGGTGCTACAGTCAGGTCTCTTTTGGCCTACACTGTTTAGAGATTCTATGGCATATGTAAAAATGTGTGATAGATGTAAAAGAACAGGCACAATTGGTAGAAGACAGGAGATGCCACTACATCAGATATTAGAAGTGGAGATTTTTGATATATGGGGAATAGACTTCATGGGCCCGTTCCCACCGTCATTTGGTAATCATTACATCTTGGTAGCGGTTGACTATGTATCCAAGTGGGTCGAGGCAACAGCTTGTCCCAAGAATGACAACAAGGTGGTGACGAAATTTGTGAAAAAACATATTTTCACCAGGTTCGAGACACCCCGAGCTATTATCAGTGATGGAGGGGCTCATTTTGTGAATGCAAGTTTCAAGAATTTGCTAGCTAAGTATGGGGTGCGGCAGAAGGTAGCAACAGCGTATCATCCCCAAACTAGTGGGCAAGTGGAGGTGTCAAACAGAGAGATAAAGCAGATTCTACAGAAGACAGTGAATGCACAACAAATTGATTGGTAAAGCAAACTTGATGATGCGTTGTGGGCTTATAGAACTGCATACAAGACACCCATTGGGACTTCTCTGAACAGATTGGTCTATGGAAAGGCATGTCATTTGCCTGTGGAGCTGGAACATCGAGCTTTTTGGGCCGTGAGAAAGCTGAACATGGATCTGGAGCTAGCAGGGAAGAAAAGATTGATGCAACTCAGTGAACTAGATGAGTTTCGATGGCATGCCTATGAAAGTGCCAAATGCTACAAGGAGAGAACTAAAAGATGGCACGATAGACATATGGTGTATCGGATCTTTTAGCCGGGGCATAAAGTGTTGTTATTTAATTATATATTCAAGCTTTTTCCAGGTAAGTTGCGGTCCAAGTGGTCAGGGCCATTTGAAGTGGTGAGAATGACCCCACACGGGAAGTGGAGTTGTGGCAAGAAGAAAGAAGTGCCACATTTTTGGTGAATGGGCAACGATGTAAGCATTATTCGGGTGAGGACGTTATTCGAGAGAAGACGTCCATCACTCTAGAGGATGATTGAGCATGAATAGCGTCGAGCCGCGATGGTAAATCAGGCGCTGCACGGGAGGCGACCTGTGAATGTGTTGTATAGAAGAGTAGAATTATTTGAAAAACAAAAGAGAAAAAGAAAAACAAAGAAAAAAAATAAAAATTTTTGCATTGCAACCTATGATTTCTAACCAATTTCTTGTGGTGAAATGATTTCCAGGTGGAACGGAGGGCAAATATACAAAACAAAATGCAAAGGAAAAAAATCAACGTAAGAAAATAAAAATTGGCACATTCCAGTGAGCCTGCACGATGGCTCCGTGTCACAGAGGAGGGCCTCCGCGTTACCCTCCGTGACACGTTGAGGCTTATTACGGATTTTGAAAACATCCAGAATACCTGCGTGATGGCTCCTTGTAACAGAGGCAGTGGTCCGCGTTACCCTCCGAGACACGTTGAGGTGTATTTTGCGTTGGGTCACCTCGGGTCACCGGGTCATCCGCGAGAAAAAACCTCATTTTAACCCCAAATTCCTTCATTTTTTTCTATTCTCTCATTTCCTCCGCGACCCACACGAAAAATTCTCTTCTCCCCTAACGTGACACGGACTTAGTGATCAACTTTCTTCATGTTTTCTTCAATTTCATCCTGCTCTTGAATTTTTCCTTAATATTGCTCAAATTATTGATTGTTGAACATGTTTGGTGATTAAACCTTGCCCTAAGTGAGAAATAAGCTTGAAATCGCTTGAGTTGTGATTGAATGATGTTCATAGTATCGTTGTTAGTAGATGAACTCAATGATTGCATGTTTTATTGAAATTCTTGCGAAATTGCTGGCTAGGGTTGAGGATTGAATAGGAAGAAGACTAGATGCTTTAAAATGTTGATAAATTGGGTTGTGCATGTTGGGTGAAGTGAAATGTATTGTGATTGATGTATAATATGCTAAGTTAGAAGAGGGATTTTTGGGAGAATGCAACTAGAGAATTACATAGGTTGTTGAAAAAAAAATTGCAAAGTGCTAATGATGATGTAATTGAATCGATGGAAAAATTTTTATTCATTGTACGAAGTCTAAGTAGTACAAAGTAATTATCCCATCAAATTATATGAATGCACTAAGCATGTTGAATGCTAAGAATGGCAAGATCAGGAATGTCTTGTCGAATTGTGTTGATTGTGGCTTAAGACTAAGTCTGGGGCGATCCAATTAAACCCAACCTTAATTGTAGCTAATTATGACTTGAATAACATTTAAACTTTATGTTTGAATGTACAGGAACAATGTCGGGCCGACAAGACAAGGGCAAGGGCGCATCCACATCGGGCGCCAACAGAAAGAGGGTAAGATTGGGAGCAGCAGTTCCAGCAGCACCAGCGGTCCCTAGAGGTCAACGCAGACAATACGGAACCAGATGGGTGAGTGATGAGGGGAAGAAATGGTATGCCAAACATAAAGAAACCAAATACTTCCCGGAGGAGCAGATAGCACGGGAACCACTGGAACAGGAATTCCCACGGATTGTACACAGGATTGACACCGCTGGGCTTAACTTAATTTTCGAAGAACATAGGGAGTGTAATCTCCATATTATCCGGGAGTTCTATGCCAATTGGAACCCGACCTTACGCAGCCACACCACAAAAATCAGAGGACAGGTAGTCACATTTGAGCCCCACCACTTGAATGCAATCTTGGGGGCGCGGGACGCAGACGCTCATGTCCTCTGTCAGCTGAACATCACTCCACCCTATGCGGACATCAGACACACCTTATGTGGAGCCCGATCGACAGCCAAGTGGGGTAGGCACAAGGAGAGGGGCTACCATCAGACATTGCCCTATTCTCAAATGAATAGGGAGGCCTAGATTTTGTTGAAGATTGTGTGTTCATGCCTGATCCCGGGGGTGCACATGACAGATGTCACCCGGGATAGAGTTTGTATGGTGTATGCCCTGATGAAGGGGCTGGAAATCAATGTTAGGGCGGTGATCATCTCTGCCATGAACAGAGCTCGACTGCATCTGGGGCACAGATACAGGTTCGGTGGTCTGCTTACCACGTTCCTGAGGGGCAACAATATTTAGGTGGAGGCCCTAAATTACATCCCACAGATCGACAGGCATGCCTTTGATGTCACCAAAACCAAGGCACCTGACACTACTTTCCGTCCGGTGCTCACTCTAGCCGAGAGACATGCTCGGGATGATCAGTACATGGCCCGTATGTACGGGATGCAGATGTTGCAGCTGCGCATTGGAGGACGACCCACAACGGAGGATGAGCTGTGGCAGCTCGAGTTGGATTACCCATTCAACGAGAATGCCTGAGCTTTATGTAGAGTGGGGAGTAGGGCCTGCATTTGTGGAGCCCGTGGATGATGATGTCCCTACCGATGAGGAGACACGCTGGGAGGACTCAGATGTTGAGTCGGACGAGGACGGCAGGGGTGATTCTGACATGGGGGACGAAGCACTAGTACTTGATGAAGAAGTTTAATACTTTGATTGATCAGAGAGTTTCACCACCCAACTTTTGTGATATTTTGAAATTATGTGAACATTGGGGACATTGTTCGTCTTAAGTGTGGGGTGGGAGTAGTTAGGTGCTAGCTGTTTTGTTTATGTTTGGTTTATGTTTTTTGTGCTTGTGCTAAATGTGACCTTGTCACTCTGTGTTTCATGTTCTGTAATTAATGTTGGTGTTGTAATGAATCTTGAGCTGTTGTTGTGTTGTTGTTGTGTATGATGTGTAAATATTTTTCAAATTATAGTTTTATCTTTTTCTATCGATTTTTCTATCAAAATTTTGTGTTGAATTTTTTATGTTGGGTTCCTCGGCTTTTGTTTTCGGTGCTTTTACCGAGAATAGTCCCATTGAACCGAAGTTGTAGATAGCGACTGTTTCCTATGATGGATGGATGACGACCGTCTTAAGGGAAATGTAGTCGATAGGAGTAGTTTTTTTTCTTTTTTATCTTCTTTCTATTTTTTGTTTCCCAAACGTATTGCTAATTAATGGTTCGAATTTCTTGTTACATGTTGTACATGATATTAAGATGCAAAAGTGATTCGTAAGAAAGCATGCAAAGGTGTTAAACATGCTGAGATACCTAGGCCATAGAATTCGATTCGGTGTGATCGAGGCTTAATAGTGAATTCTTGTAATTAGCTGATTGAAGAGTCTGTGAATATGTCTTGAGTTCAGCATGTGCAATGAGTGTGAGGTGAGGTTTCGACTATTCCATGCTATTGTGAAGTGTCTAGAACTTGCCTGGTGTGTGTACTAAACGAAATGAAGGATGTGGATTGTAGGAAAGGATGTAGGCATTTCTTTGAATAAATCAAAAGTTTCTCCCTTATCATACCTACCTTGAATGTAACATCCTAGTTAGCCCCATTGAGCTTTTAGCCTATTCTTTGAGAGGTACAAACCGAGCTTAATCCCTTCTTTTCATTAGGCGTGAATTTGATCCAAAACCCTTAAGCTCTTAAGAAAAAAAAACATTTTTCCCAAAGTGTAAAGGAGTAAGAAGTGTGAACCGGAAGGACAGAGGAAGTTGTGAAAACTAAAAAAAAGGTCAAAGGTGCACTTGTTGAAATTGATTGATTAATAGTAGAGAGTAAGAGAATCCATTAATGAGAAAAAAATAAAGATGCATAACTACTCTTTGCTAGTAAGTCGAGTGTGCTTAAAGAAATGGGAACAAAAACAAAGAAGAAAATTCAAGAATGAGAGGATGAAGGAAGAAGTAATGCCCGTACTAAAGGTGCGATGTATTGAAGAGCGCTTAGGGAAGCTGCTATTATTGGTTAGCCAGTATTGACTAGTTCCTCAGCTTACATTACAACCCATTAAGTCCTACGTGATCTTATATCACGTGTCCTTATATTAGTGGAGTAAAACACTAGAGGCAAGCTTATGGTTCATGAAACGATGCATGTGAATTCTTTGGGAGAGCGAGCGAAATTGTAATTTTATACCCCTACACGTAGTGCCTTGGAAATCTTATGAAGGCAAATGGGGTAATTCTCTTATGTTGTGAGGGCACATGCTTGACGAGACATAAAATTTCGTGTCAGATGTCTTGATCAGTTGATTTGCATGAGTTTGCTAAGATCGAGAATCGATTCTTGAGGTTAGGAGGTCTTAATGTGGTGTACTTCATTGTATTGATGATACCATGCATGTCTTCTTGATATTCTGTATAGTCGTAGCTTGAATGGTCGAGCCAAATTAGTTATTTGTGGGCTTCAATTGCATGAGATGTGAGAGTATTGTTCGAGGACGAACAAGGTCTTAAGTGTGGGGTAAGTAATCTTGGGCAGAATTGTATGCCCAAGTGATACTCAAATGCTTCATTTCGACTTGTTTATCTATTATTATGTGTGTATTGTCATGTGATTATTGATAAATATGAATTTATACTAACCAACATGATTAGTGTTGTTTTGCATGTAAAAGGAAATTTTTGAAGCTAATATATATGTTGGTGAAGTGCGGGAATGGACTTGGAAGCAAGAAGCGGAAGTTGACAAGGGAAAGTGGCAAAAATAAGGGCTCTGCGATGGCGACGTGTCATGCTACCATGGAGGCATTCTGCCTGGGATGAATTAATTATGTCAATTTCTAGTGGAGGTTCGCGTTACCTCCGTGGCACGAAGGCAGTGCTCCGTGATGCACTCTGTGTCACGTTGAGTGTGATTTCCTGGAACCTCAAGTTCTAGTGAAGGTGGGAGATAGCACCGTGGCACGGAGGCAAGGCTCCGCGATACAAGCCGTGCCACGGTGAGGTGCAGTTACCTGGGAGCCGACTTCCAGTGGGGTTCCGTGATAGCCCCGTGGCACGGAGGGAGTGCTCCGCGATACACTCCGTGCCACGTTGCTTGTTATTCCGAGAAAAATTCTCAATAGTATAAATTGCACACTTAGGTTTTAGTTTAAATATTCTGACTAGGTTGAGCAAGAACGTGGGTTACAGGCAGTTGAGAGGATGAAAATTCTAGGGTTATTCTCTTCCTTTTTCTCTTTAATTTCAGTTGCTTGTATGAATTCTACTTATTTGAAGATGTTTACTTCACAAATGATTGGCTAATTAACTTCTTGCTGAGGTTAAGGATAATTGTAGAGGAATGTAATTATCGATCATTGCAGTTTTCATCTTTTCTTCAATGGTTGTTCTATCAATTCATGCTTTTACTGCATTAATGTTTGGCCAATGTTAACGTATATCTTAGAAATCCAATTTTGATTTTGAAAAGGAAAGAAATTGGACGGATGTGAATTGGTAGGATATGATCTTTTCTTAGTTGAGAAAATTGAGAATTGATTTACATTCAGAATAGAAATATATCTGAAAGTCTTATTTGTCAATTATGGAATCGGTTATGTAGGGCTAGAGCATGAGATTCTTATATCATAGAAATGTAGAATAAGGTTTCATGATTCTTTAATTGGATAGGATTCGAAAGATCCAATCCATAGGCAATTAATTCCTAACTAGCAACCGAAGAGAAGATTAGCTGAATTGAATTAATAAAGTACATCCCTGCATGCCCGCCTTAACCTCAACTTGTTCATTGCTATTGTTCAGACTCAAATTATAATCAGACTTAGATTCGTATAAATTAGTGATCTTAACTCATAAAACATTATTTATTTGGTTGTCTGCATTCATAGAGATATCGTTCACTGACGCTTAAGTTAATTAATACCGTAGTTCAGTCCCTGTGGGATCGATACTTGGCTTGAAATAAAGCCACTTTACTACTTGTACGACCACATGCACTTGCGTGTAGTTTTGGGTCGAGCAACGCCTGAACCCACAAATGTAAGATGTTGTGAATAAGGAGATTATCAAGTGGCTAGAAACTGGCGTAGTCTACCCCATTGCGAATAGTAAGTGGGTAAGTACGGTACAGTGTGTTCCAAAGAAAAGTGGGATCATGGTGGTACCCAAAGAGAAGAATGAGTTGATACCGACACGACCAGTCACCGGATGGCATGTATTCATGGATTACAGGAAGCTCAACCATTGTACTCAGAAGGACCACTCCCCAATGCCATTAATGGATCAGATGCATGACAAATTAGCAGGTAGAGGATGGTACTATTTTCTCGATGGCTACTCAGGGTACAATCAGATCACTATATCCCCGGAAGATCAAGAAAAGACTACCTTCACCTGACCATATGGAACATTTGCTTTCATAAGAATTTCATTTGGATTGTGCAATGCACTAAACACATTCCAACACTGCATGATGACGATATTCTCAGATGTGGTGGAAGAAACCATCGAGGTATTTACGTATAACTTCTCAATTATGGGTGACTCATTCGAATCTTTCCTCAAACACTTAGGCAAAGTGTTGAACAGATGTGAAGAAGCTAATCTAGTCCAAAATTGGGAAAAATGTCATTTTATGGTCAAGGAAGGAATAGTGCTAGCTCACAAAATCTCTAGAAAAGGGATTGAGGTGGATAAGGAAAAAATTGAAGTTATAGTAGGTTTTCCACCACCTATTTCAGTAAAAAGGTTTAAAGCTTTTTAGGGCATGTAGGATTCTATAGGCAGTTTGTCAAGGACTTTTGAAAGATTGCATAGCCATTGTGCAAATTACTTGAGAAGTTTGTACTTGATGAGGCATGTCTAATGGATTTTAAGTGCTTGAAAGAGAAACTCACCTCTGCTCTTATTATCATAGCTCCATATTTGTCTCTTCCATTTGAAGTACTATGTGATGCTAGCAGGGTTTCTCTCGGTGCAATTTTGGGCCAACTGAGAGCAAAGATTTTCCATCCTATCTAATACTCTAGTAAAGTACCCTACACAGCCCAAAAAGAACTACACTATCACAAAACAGGAGCTGCTAGTAGTGGTCTTTGCATTCAAGATGTTTCGAGTATACTTTCTTGGAACTAATGTGATCGTCCATAAAGAACATGATGCTTTAATATACTTGATGTCTAAAAAGGATGATAAACTCGGGTTGATTTAGTGGGTGCTGTTTCTTCAAGAATTCAAGTTTGAGGTCAAAGATCGAAAATGAAGTGAAAATCAGGTAGCTGATCATTTATCCAAACTAGAGTCTGAGGGTAGGGCAAGAGAGGAGATTGATATCCACGACGCTTTCCCAGACGAGGAGGTACTAGCTATATCTCAAGACTTGATTCCCTATTTCACTGACTTTGCAAACTATTTGGTCAGCGACATGATCCCAGCAGACATGACTCCGCAGCCGAAGAAGTTCTTATTTGATGCCCGAAAATACTATTAGGAAGAATCGTAAGTATTTTGCATTTGTGCATATGGGATCATTCGTAGGTGTGTGTCATAGGTAGAAATATTGAGCATTCTGGAGGCATGTCAGTCATCCCTAGTTGAGGGTCATCATAATGGTATCTGAACTGCACAACAAATACTGCAATGCGGGTATTATTGTCCCTCTATTCACCAAGATGCCTATGATTATGCCAAGGCATGTGATCAATGTCAAAGACAGGGTGGCATTACCCACAAGCATGAGTTATAATTGACACCTTTTCTGGAAGGTGAGTTATTTGATGTATGTGGTATAGAGTTCATGGGCCCATTTGTTAGCTCATATGCGATTAAATATATCTTGGTGGCAATGGAGTATTTCTCCAAATGGGTGGAGGCTATTGCACTACCTAATAATGAAGGCAAAACTGTCAAAGCATTTCTATAGAAGCACATATTCGCTAGATTTGATAGTCCCAAAGCAATCATTAGTGATGGTGGATCACATTTCTGTAACCTCCTTTTTACAACCCTGTTGGAGAAATATAGCATCAAGCATAAGGTGGCAACACCTTACCATCCTCAGTTAAGCGGGCAGGTAGAAGTTTCAAACAGATAGATAAAGACCATTCTTGCAAAAACGGTGAACACTAATCAGACAAATTGGTCTAGGATACTCGATGATGCGTTGTGGGCCTATCGAACAGCTTATAAGACCCCCATTGATTCATCTCCATATAAGTTGGTCTATGGAAAATCATGTCATCTGCAGGTTGAATTGGAGCATAAGGCACTATGGGCTCTAAAAAACTGAACTTAAACTAGAATGAAGCAGCCAAGTTAAGGCTTGACCAGCTCAATGAGTTAGACGAATTCTGACTTAGAGCTTATAAGAGTGAAACCACTTATAAAGAAAGAATGAAGATTTATCATGATAATAAGATTGCAAAAAGGGAGTTCAACATTGGTGATTTAGTCCTACTATTAAACTCAAGGCTTTATTTGCATCTTGGAAAATTGAAATCTAGGTGGATGGTACCAAACAAAGTGGTGAATATGTCCCCATACGGTGCAGTGGAACTTGAGAACAAAGATGGAAAAAGGTTCAATGTGAACGGGCAAAGAATAAAGCTATATTTGCAAGATACGGAGGAAATAAGAGGAATCAAGGCGTTGTACCTTGATGATGCCTGGAGAATCATGAGAACAAGGTCGTGCTGTGATGTTAAATCAGGCGCTGCATGGGAGACAACCCATGGATGGTGAAGCCTGAGTAGGCACATCTATGTTCCCTTTCCTCTATTTTTACATTCTATGCTTCGAGGATGAAGCATGTTTTATGAAAAGGGGAGGGGTTGTACTTGTCATTTTTGGAATTATAATTCATTCGAGGATTTTTCTTGTCGTGTTTCTTTTCCCTTGGGCATGCTATCTAGTAGAACCAGCATGTTTAGGATTTTATTTTTGTAATTTTTTGTTTAATAGAAAGTCGCTTAGGAGTACTCATCTAATAAATTGCACTAATTGTGGATTTGTAAAAAACATTGATCCTATTTAAAAATTTTTGGATGATTAGTTGTGTACTTCTGATTACAAGCATAATTTTTATGGATCATTCTATGTCATTTAGTAAATTAGCATGTATAGTTTTTGTTAATCCATGAATAAATTGGACGGGTAGAGTGAATGCAAGACATGTACCATGAGTGAGTGAGGACTGATACCTAGTTCAATACTGCGTAGAGGATCTAGAACTTGCCCGGTTGGTCTTTACATAGGTTTTAGGATGGTTGGTTAGGAAAGGATCGAAGGCTATTTTTGTTTAGCCCATTTTTATCTTAAATGACCCTACCAAAATAATATGAGTCCCTTGATCCCGATTTTAAACCTTTAATAGACCATTTTTCTTTGATTAACCAATTAACCGTACCCATTTTTATAATGAACCTTTTTTGACCCTGGTCCCTCCTTGGACATTGTGAACCTCAACATAGGCAAAATGCCTAAGTTGAGGGTGGCTAGAGTAGGGGTGCATGAATAGTGGAAAGGTGAAAAAGGGAGAGAAAATAAAAAAGAGGAAAATAAGGTGTGGTGTGATAGAAGAAAAAGAAAAAGAAAAGAAAAAAATTGAAAAAGAGAATGATGCATGAAAAGCTTGAAGAAACAGACCACACTCATACAAGCGCATAATGATGCACGAAAAGCTTGAAGAAACACACCACACTAATACAAGCGCATAAAAAGGGTGAAAGGGGCGAAAAAAGTGAAAAAAAGAAAAAAGGGTGAAAAAGTGAAAAATGGAGCCACATGTATGTTGTATCAAGGAAGGGTTTAGTCACTTTAAAAGATCTCATATCTACCATACCTAGCTCAAAAGCCTACATTACAAGTCAAAGCATTTCATATAGTGATCCTAGCCAGACCATCTGACAAATAGAAGTATAGAAAATAAGGGCAAGCCTATGGTATCCGATATGCAGTATTTGAAACTTTTTTGTGAGAGTGAGAGTCTTACTTTCTCAGTCCCACGTTTCCTATTTTACTATATCTGTGAGTGGGACTTCATTTCCTGTGAAGGTACATGGTTTGTGTTTACTCTCTACCAGTTGTCTGTGTAAGAAGCATTGACGATGACTTGACTTTCTATTAATAGATAGATGACATATCTTGATCCCTGTTTATCATGTTTTGTGGTTGCTTATAGTGCATGTGCTGATTTGGTTCATGGAAAAAGGGTCAAAAGCTTTTTGAGTTTATAGTGCAAGTTTTGTTTGATGTTGGTTGTAGTATTCTTGGTTTATTTTCTAATTAAGAGTCATGTTTAGTTTTTATTCTCTTTGCCTAAGGACATGGAAAAGTCTTAAGTTGAGGATGTTGATGTGCTGTGAGTTTACAGCACTTTCGACGCTCAAATCTAAGAAAATAGCATGGACTTAGGTATGTTTATATGGATATGAGGACTTTTACTTTGATTTCAGGGAGAATAAGTGTTGGAGAAAAAATGTGCAAAAGAGGCTTTAAAATGCAGAAAATAAGCCAAAGTACAAGTCTCAGGACGAGCCGTACTGAGAACCATGATGAATGTCAGAAGGCTGAAGTAAAAGGTAAGCAACATACGACTCTCAGTACGAGCCGAACCAAGATGGTAAGAGTTGTAACTGGAGTCATGGAATTGTTCAGCAAATTGCACAAAGGCAGACTCTTGGTAAAGATGGACTCACATATCATAACACCAACATACGAACCCTACCATGAGCCGTGGTGAACTTTAGAAGATTCTTCAATACTTGGAAGAACTTCAGACACAACAAATATTATGAGTCGTAGGAGGAAGGTACAAGCCGTACCACAACACTCGTGGAAAATTTTAGAAGATGTCAAAGTTCTCACGACCAAACCACGAAAGTATTGTACGACTCAAATGACTGTGGTACGAGTTGTACCAGCCTGCCAACACTTGGATAAATTTGCAGTAGCCAAGGATGTAAGAGAAGCAGGTATGATCCATATAATCCTGCTACGGGTCGTAGGTCCAGCTGTGACATAGTCGACGACAAATATTGAAAATTCCCTATTAGCTTAGGAAAAGGTTTCTAATGTGTATATAAATAGATATTATGTTTTGTTTTAGTCAAAGAATATAGAACCCAAGTAGGAGACATTTGAAGAATATTATTTGTGAATTTTTATCAAGTTTTGAGGAGAAATTCTTGGGATCAAATTCTTGATTTCATATATTGTTCTTGAGATTGTTCTTTGATATTTAAATCTAGTTTTCTTCCAATTGTTGCTGTAAGTATTTAATTATGTGTTTGTCTGTGAATGTAAATTGTAATCTTACAATCATGAGAGGCTAAAACCTCCACAACTATGTTTGTGGGAACCATGGTGGATTAACGAAATAAGGTTACACAAAAGTGATTCTAAACCAATGTTAAACGCTTGTATTGTATTCTCTTCATCTTTAAATGTTCGTGACGGTATACAACGTTAGGAATTTCTTGAATTCTTTACTTGCTTGAACCTAGAGAAGTTGAGATAAGGGAAAGAGAATTAACACAAAGCCTTGATCTTTATGATCATTGTATTAACTTGAGTTGTGGTTGCATGATACTTAAATTTGGAACATATTAATAATGGTTAGTTTGAAATGTCTCATGAGACCTGACCTAGTGATTGAGTGAGTCATCTAATAGGGACGAACCAATCGTTTGGATGAACCCTAGTTGTCAGTTCTACAAGTAAGCATTGGGATTGATTACGTGTGTATACCCGAAGAAGTTATGAACCCATGGGGAACACTTACCTTAGTTGTTTGCAAATCTTGATTTAAATCACGAATATAATCTTGTTTTAATATTATTTTATTTAAAACCCCCCAATTTGGAGATAACTCACCAATAAGCTCAATTACCGTCATTAGTCTAGATCTTATCTTGTTCCCTGTGGGTTTGAGCCCAACCTTTTAGTTGGGTTCTTTATTAACAACGACCACTTCATACTTTGTCAGAAGTTTGAGTTTGAGCGTTATCATAAGCTCAATTTATTCACTTTCTCTTTTCTCTTTTTTTTTCTTTTTCTTTTTCTTTTTCTTTTTATCTCTTTGATCAATAAACTATGGGATATGGTCAAACAACTTATTTAGGTCCTTATTTTAATTTTCCACCATATCACCCCCAACTTGCAATTTTTTGCTAATTTCCATCACATTTCATAGTGTCAAGGAGGATGGGTTCAAAGGAGGGTTCACTTTAGAATTGGTTTTAGCTTTCATTTCAATTGATCAAGAAAAAGGGTCATAGGCTCAAAAGGTGAAAGTAGGGATACTTGCTTCATTTGGTAGGCTCATTTAGGTAAATATGGTTTGTGAAACACAAAGAAGAACTAAGTTCATCTCTACAAGGCATAGTCAATCATACAGTATGAGTAGCCAGACAAGTTCTAAATTGTGACCACAACAAGTGAATAAATGAAATTTTCCTCAACGCACAATAGTACATGGATATCAAATGGACTAAACAACTTTACTCTAATCTAGGAATTCATTACCAAATCATCACAATTAGATGTTAAAAATAGAGGCACATATGTCAATACCAAATAATTGTGGAAAGAATATTGAGGGGGAGCATTTTTGGAAGAATTATACAAGAATGCTATAATCATATGCCGCCACCAAATAAGTCAAAACCATTTTATTCAACTAAGAACGACTAACTTGTAGGCTGGTACCCTTAAGATTATCCCTAGCAATCTATTATTGGGCCCACATACAATGACACTCTAGCTACATATATTTGCCAGATTCAAGTGAAAATTAGCCTCCCGGGAAAGAACCATAGCTAAGAAAACCTGAGAGGACTTTAAACTAAGAAAGCAATATAAATCTATAGTTAGAAAGTGTAAAATGGAAAATTATCATATATCATCAATAAACTCATAAAAACATATTTGAACACAAAATAAGTGTCATTTTAAGCATCAAAACAATACTAACAAAAACATGCCATAAGGGACAAAAATTTCAAGCCCCTACCCCCATTAAAAATTTTTGCAATGTCTCTAATGCATGTACAAATAAAGCATAGAGAGTGGTAGAGGCTCCCTGAAACGCTCAGACTACACCACTAACTGAAGGGCTCACCTCAACATCATGAGGTTGACCCTGGGTAATGACAAGGGATGCCAATTTTGTGGCTCGAATATTTGCTGCCTCACTGGATCCATATCGGGGTCATCCTCCTCTTGGAGGACTCTTTTCTCATAATCCTCCTCTACCTCCTCCTGTATCTTCTTGTGCCACTTTCAAGCAGAGGAGTAGGACAAATCAGATGTGATGAAATGGGAGGAGGAACCTACTTTGGTGCAACTCTCACTACTGAGGCTCTTAAAGATAAATCTTATGGAGGTGAAGATCGGGCCTGAGAAGCTTGAGCTGGTGCAATATTAGGAATCAACTATATCAAGCTAGTAATAGTCCATGTTTGATCAACCAATGACAACCTAACATTTTCAGCTTGACACTCTCTTATTTATAGGAAGCACTGGAGCTCTGATTTACTTCAAATCAACTTGGAGGCTTTGAATCTCTTTCATGCTGGAGCCCTAGTATAATTGTGTAAGTCTAGCCCTAATAGCCCCCAGATAGACACTTAATAGCTCACGGGAGGCCCTAACGGACTCCTGAAGTGACTGTAATGCGTACTCAACAACCTTAGCCACAAAGGTTAGCATCTCCTTGATCAGGCGAGCCTACCGCCTCCTTTCCCGATCAAGCCTAGTAGTTATGCTCGACAATGAATCTTTGAAGCTCATGAAGGGCCTAGGAGAAGAAATAGGAACATGAGAAGGTGTAGCATTGGGGACGGACCTCCATGAGGAGTAATGATAATGACATGGACCGCAAAAAACTCTAAAAATTAGAATATTAGAAAGGGGGAAGGATTTTATTCTTGAAAAGAGAAGAAACAACAAATAGTGAATCAATTAAGAAGAAGTAGAAGAAGAAAAGGGGGGAGGGAACTCAAACAAGGAATCTTACCATTGAAGAAATCCAAGTTATGGTTCAAAGTAGAATAAAAAGGGCATAACACAAAGAGAACCTACAAAAGTCTCCACAAGCCACAAGGCTGCTACTAATATATTAAATCAAACTTAGTTACAATAAAGAGAAAAAAACCCTTTATATAGAATCTTAGAAGGGGCTGGTGAAAGACTCAATTAAAAGAAATTATATTCCCTAGGGACATAGAAGGTTGCCCACACTTATACCAACGTAGTCAACATAGATTAAAATAAAATATTAAATGGCATAGAAAGATACCACACACAAAGTCCTAGGAAGTCAACATATAATAAAACAACTCTTAAATATATTATTCTAGAAACCAATTTAACAAATGTTGTAGTATTTTCTCCATTTGGGGCTGATTTCGGCCCTATTCCATCTCCTCTTGGACTTTAATTTGGGCCTCCAAATATATGTAAGACTTGGATAAAATATCTTCATTGGCCTTGAGATCTTCTTCCATCAAAACACACTTTTTAATAGAAAATTGCAGCCCATTTGAATATGTCTTGAAATTCCTTATTCGATGGAACTTCCAAATCTTTATCCATGTCTATTAATGACATTGAGCTACCATGGATGCTATCATTCTCCCTTTATTAATGAAGATTCGTCCTCGATTCTTGACATTGACTATATTTTCACCTTCTTTGGATTTGAGCCTTTTTGGTTGCTATCATTCTTTTCCACTTAAATAAGAATTGTCCTCAAAGATTGACCAATACATTCAACCAACATGATAATCAACATTAGTTGGAGGTAAACAAAGGAAGTAGAGCAAGAATTTAATAAAAATAACACCAGGTAGTGACCATGCAACCACTTAACCCATTTAGTGCTTTTATGCACAAATACCCCTTTTATATATCCAGGCACTACATCATTTAACAAAACAATGTTATTACCCACACAAGTAGTAAAAAGACAATTCATAAGCTCTTCTAAAAATAGAGGGTCACTAGCTAGACCAAAAGCATATGAATACCAAATAAACATATCGTATTATCTCTTGCTAAACAACTTAACCTCTTATTGGATATACCATAGTCAAGATATGGATCAAAAGCAATTCTTATTGGATTGAACCTGTAAAAAAGGATCTTCAGAACAAGATAAAGATACTATGAAGTTAGCAACCTATGAGAACTTCTCCTTCTCTATACTTGAGCTATTACATTCATCATTTAGCTCAACATTCTCAACATCTATAGCTTCAAATGTTTCACGTGTCTCATTGCCTTCATTGGCAA
Organism: Datura wrightii; assembly: GCA_035772735.1. Classification (NCBI taxonomy): domain Eukaryota; kingdom Viridiplantae; phylum Streptophyta; class Magnoliopsida; order Solanales; family Solanaceae; genus Datura; species Datura wrightii. The sequence continues at coordinate 67,406,356 of JASDFA010000003.1, read as the reverse complement.
CTTCTCCAGTGATATTCTCAAACCATAACAGATTAGAGAACACTTTAAAGTCTTCTACAATTTCATCCCACAATGAGTTATTGTACACTTTAAAACCCCAGCCAATGTTAGTTTCTTCTTTGAATAAGGTACTATCATCCTCTTCACAAGGTTCTTCCTCAAATTTTTTCATGGGTTGAGAAGTGATACTAAAAGAAGAAAGATTTAGCAAATTGGAATCTGAACAAGATTCATTCTCTCTCAAATTTTCTTGGACTTATTCACTCAAGTTATCTTGCACCTCTCTTTCATCACATTGTGTCAGATTGTTCACGTGAGAAACATAATCAAAAAGGGAAGGACCCCCAATTTGAGTTATATCTTCACTTAAATCTTTGGCCTCATGAATTTGTGGTACAAGTTCAGTGTCATTTGAAACAAATAGATCATCAATAAGGTCATACCAAATGAGATAATCATGGTCAAACTTGTCTTCAAGTTGTAATTGCTTCCATAAATCATTGGATTTTATACTATCCAAATCCTCTTTAAAATTGAATTTCCTTACATCATGCAATTGTTGTTCCAACTCTTCATTGGTTCCTTCTTCATTAACCTGCACATTTGGAATAGAAACTTTAGAAAAAGAATGAGTTAATTGATTAGAGCTTGAATAAGAATCTCTCACACTAATGCACTATATTCTTTTGATCTCTTCATTTTTTCATAACTGAAATGCACTAGTTCACTCTCTATTTTACCTCTCAAACTCACATCAGTCAATTCTTTCCACTCATTCTTACTTTGTAACAACTCACTCTCTTCACTCATCACTTCCTCTCCATTTTCGTCTCCTGAGTTGTCAAGTTGCCCACCCTTACTTCTCTCTTCCTTTTGTCTCTCATCCTTTCTTTTATTAAGTGTGGAGGAGTTTTTCACTGCACTAGCTCCCATGTACTTCCCAAGAATCCCTCTTTTATCCCTTGGAGGACTTCTAAGCTCAACTCTAATTTTAGGCTTCTGAAACATGTTGTTGTTTCCCCTCTTGCATTCCTTTTCCTTTTCAAACACCTCCATTGATCTTCTTACCCTTAATTGATCTTCTTGAATCTCCATAGCTGCCAAAGAAACAAGGGCAGTATTTTTTCCATCATCTTTTACCAAGGAGTACCTATTCTTTTCTTGATCATATGAAGCTTTTCTATAGATATAGAATGGGCCTCCCCAATATGATATGACATGTGAATAAGGGAACCACATCACACCAAACCTCATCCTTGTATCTCCCAAGATTAAATCGCACCAGCACTCTCTTGTCCACCTTCACTCCTTTGAAGGTGTAGGTGAAACATGCTTAACACAAGATAAACCCACCTTATTAACAAAGTAAGCACTAACTAAGTTGTGACAAATATTTCTATCAATTTTAGTAGCACACACATTAGACAATACTTCTGTTCTAGTTTGAAAAATTTTGTTAACTCTAGTAAGCTCATGGCCTCTTCTAGGATTCCACCCCAAACTAGATCTTCCCAGAGTACATTTAATAGGATTCACACTCCCAACTCCAACATAAGCACATTAATCACTATAACTAGTCTCATCAGAATCAGAAGATTTATCACTACAATATTCATCACAAACATTATCGGTTTTACTCAAATAACAAATCTGATGTGATTCATCATAGGCACCACAACAAGAATTATAGTACATGTCCCTTCCATCATTCTTTATATCTAATTCCCAATCATCCCCACTATAATAATCCATTTCTTCATTCCAATTGCTCTCAAAATATATAGAAGACATGCTTAAATAAGAGATTGTTAGTAGTAAAATTGTCTCACATGCACTCCCTCACATGTATCTTGTAATGGCTGTCAACACACAATTAGGATTTTACCCTCAAATAACCTCACCACTCTTTCCTTTTACCATTCAAAGGATGCTCCTCAAAGTTCTTCAATGAACCAACTCAAACACTTCAAAGCAAGTTCCAATGTTTGGTTCAAGAATGGAGTTTATGTCAAATAAAGAAAAGAACAACAAAACTATAACGAACTGAAAAAAAAGGAGTACACAATGAAAATAACGAGAAAAGCATGAAAAAAATTCACACAAAATTTAAAAAAATGCGCACAAATAACTAGACTACACGACGTATGAAACAATACTTAAAATATATAGCAAGAGAAAAATATGAAACTAAATATAGTGTATAAACACTTTTAAGAACACCAAGAACATATTCAATAAGCTTTTGAATCTGATAAAATCTATGGAAACTCATCATCAACTAAGGAAGCTTTTGAAGTTCCAAGAGGACCCATGACAAGATCCCAAACAAAAATATTTGAAGACCAACTTAATGGGCGGGAATTAGCTATTAAAATGTGTCTTGTCATGGAAGAAGATCTCAAGCCCAATGAAGATATTTTTTCCAAGTATTACATCGATTTGAAGGCCCAAATTAAAGTCGAAGATGAGATGAAATGGAGCCCAAATCAGCGCCTAAATGGAGAAAATACTGCAGCATTTTTTAATTAGTTTCTAGAATTATATTTAAAGTTGTTTTATTCTATGTTGACTCCTAGGACTTTGTGTGTGGCAGCCTTTTATGCCATTTAATAGTTGTTTTGTTCTATGTTGACTTCATAGGATAATGTGTGTGGTAGTTTTCTAGGTCTTAGGAAGTATCATTTTCATTTATGATATCTTTTGACCAACCCCTTCTTCACTACTATATAAAGGGGTCTTTGTTCTTTTATGAAGATTAGATTTTGAATATTAATATATTTAAGAGTTCTTTTGAACATTTGTGGAAGATTAATTTTGGATTTATGTTGTAACCTAACTAGTTCATAGATTATGGTAGTAAGATAATTTTCTTTCTTGATATCTTTGGTTTCTTCTTGGTATTCTTAGAAGGCGATTAGTGCACTTACTAATTGTTGTCTAACGTTACTCACGAAGCAGTAAAGATCCGATTATAAACTTGATTAGTTTCTCAAGTAAAGGCATTTGGTTTACCTATAGCAAATTCGGTGTTACTTGGATCTTGTCAAATCCATATCTCTTAGTTGTTGTTAAGTCTTTTCAATTAGTTTCCTAGTTTTGCTTCCTCATTTGTTTTAAATTCATACTCTGGTTTTGGGATTTCCAACCTTTGTGTTATCAAGTGATATCAGAGTGGTTCTATCAAGATTCCATTCTTGATAATCTTGGGAGTTTCTTTAACAGAGAGCCAAAAATAAAAAATAAAAAAAATGTACTGTAGCAGTGAACAGTAATGTCAAAAAAACTATTGTGGCAGTGGACAGTAACATTTTAGTAAAAAAAGCCAAAAAAAAAGAAATTTTTTTTATTGCTCTTCAAGAAATTTTCCTCATCTAATTGTTTCGAAAGAAAAAAGGAAAGAAAGAGAGGTTTTTGATGGAACACAAGAAGAGGGGATCCAAGATCTTTATCTTGTTCTAAAATCCTTTCCTTTTGTTCGAGTCTTATTTCAACTAAATGCTGTTCTTTTTAGGGTTGGTTCTTCACTTTTTTTATGCCCCAAAATTTCTTATTTTACTACTAAGGACTTGACACTAATGGGGTTAAATATAAATCCATGAAGTCTTTTTCCAGAGGTCATTTGAGAAGAAAAAGGAAGGAGTGGGTGAGAACAATTGAGGGGAAAAAAGCCAAGTTTGAGTGATACACTATTTTCTTTAAGATGTCTAATATAGGTGATAGTGATGGTGAAAGGAGGGCTGCTCAAGAAGCAAAGATCCGAGCAAGAAATGATTTTACTTTACAAGCTATGCACCAACAATTTGAAATATGGAACTTACAATTCTACGAGATAAAGGATGTCATTGCTGAACAAAATGAGACAATAACTGAAATTAGGAGGGGAAATGGACCTGTTATACCACCCCAACGTAATCCTAGACCTCAACATAGGAGAAATGTACCCCATGCCCCTATTGTGAATCAAGAAAATCCTATTTATGATTTGATTGATGATTTTGATGTAAATCTAGATAGGATAGGGAGAAAAAGAAGGGGACAACAAGCTATATTGGAAGATGACAACATAAATAGCATAAAGATGAAGATGCCATCTTTCAAGGGCCAAAGAGATCCAGATTTCTACCTTGATTAGGAGCAGAGAGTTGAGACTATTTTCGATTGTCACAACTATTCGGAAGGTAAGAAGGTTAAGACTGCTGTTGTTGAATTTTTGAATTTTCTGACTAAGCTTCTATTTGGTGGAAAAAGCTTACAAGGGATAGATAACAAGATGGAGAACCAACCATTGCTACTTGGGCTGAGATGAAGAGTGTCATGAAGAAACGGTTTGTGCCTTTGCATTTTCAAATAGACTTGCAATAGCGTCTCAATCAATGAAGCAAGGAACCATGATTGTTGATGAATACTTTAAGGCTATGGATATGGCTATGATCCAAGCTAATTCCATGGAAGACGAAGAGGCTACTATGACTAGATTTCTTAATGGTTTAAATAGACAAATTATTGATGTAGTAGAGATACAACCATATGTAACTTTAGATGAATTAGTATATTTGGCTATAAAAGTAGAAAAGAAAAATAAAAGAAGACATCAGGCTAGTTCATGGAGGAATTAACCAAACACCATTTCCAAGAATCCATGGTAAAAAGAAGAAGTATCTTCTAGACCTCATGAAGACAAAGGCAAGGGTAAAGTAGATGAGAAAAAGAGAGGTAAATCTTTTTTTCCTACGTCATCTAAACCTTCCAGTTCCATTCAATATCATAAATGTCATGGGACAGGGCATATGATGCATGGATGTCCAACTAGAAGAAACATTATCTTGAGAGAAGATGGAAAATATGAGTAAAAAAAGTGAGGATGAGAAAGAAGAGGGAGGTATGAGTGAAGATGATGTAGAAATGCCTAATGATGGTTTTTTTAGGGTAGTTAAGAAGATTCTTGAATTAGAATATCAAAGTGAAAAGAGTGAGAAAGAGGAAGAAGATGAAGGTGAGAGTGAAGATGATGTAGAACTTCCTTTTAATCAAAGTTTGATTGCGGTAGTTAGGAGGCTTATGCCTATCAGTTTGGGAATAGATAGTGATGAACAAAGGGATAATATATTCCATACTAGGTGTGGGATATAGGGGAAAACTTGTTCTATGATTATTGACAGTGGTAGTTGTGCTAATGTGGTGAGTTCACACTTGGTAGATATGTTGGGGCTTGGATGCAAGAAACAACCTACGCCCTATAGACTCCAATGGTTGAAAGATAGTGGTGAACTAAAAGTCAACAAACAATGCATGATTTCATTCAATGTTAGTAGGTATAAGGATGAAACTCTTTGTGATGTGATTTCTATGCAAGCTTATCGTATCTTGCTTGGTTGTCCGTGGCAGTTTGATAGGCATACTTTTCATGATGGAAGAAATAATAGATATTCTCTTGATCTTAATGGTAGGAAGTATACTCTTGCACCTTTAACTCCTTCTCAAGTGTTTGAAGATCAAAAGAGATTGCGGGAATCAATGGGAAAACAAAAGGGAGGGAATAAACGTGAGCTTGATGGAAAAGAAAAGAGTCTGGCCAAGAGTTAGAAAAAAAAAAGAGATGGTCAAGAGAGAGAAAAAGAGGGAAAAAACATAAGCGGAGAGGTAAAAGAGGGCTCGAGTGGAAAAAAGAAAATTTTAGTGAGAGGAAAGAGGCTAAGGAAAAGAAAAAAGTGTGTCTCTATATAAAAGACAAGGAGTGTTTGAATGCAAGAAAAGAGGGTAGAGGGACTGCCCATAATACTACTAACATATAAAGAAGTCTTGATTAATTCTGAGATACTAACTTCTTTTTTACCAAGTAGTGTTACTTCTATTTTGCAGGATTTTGCTAATATTTTTTCTGAGAATATTCCTAAAGGTCTACCACCTTTGCGTGGCATTGACCACCAAATTGACTTTGTACCTGGAGCACAAAGTCCAAATAGGCCTGCTTATAGAAGTAATCCCAAAGAGACAAAAGAGTTTCAAAGACAAGTTGAAGAGTTACTTGAAAAGGGGTTTGTACGAGAGAGAATAAGTCCTTGCACTTTTCCTATTCTATTAGTGCCCATAAAAGATAGATCTTGGAGGATGTGTGTGGATTGTCCAGCTATCAACAAGATTACAGTAAAGTATCGTCATCATATTCCTCGTCTTGATGACATGTTAGACCAATTGCATGGGTCTAAAAATTTTTCTAAAATTGATCTAAAAAGTTCTTACCATCAGATTCGAATAAATCCTAGAGATGAATGGAAAACTGCTTTTAAGACAAAATATGGGCTTTATTAGTGCTTAATTATGCCTTTTGTCTTGACTAATACACCCAAAACTTTCATGAGATTGATGAATCATATTTTTAAGGATTTTCATGGAATGTTTGTGGTGGTTTATTTTGATGATATCTTGATCTTTTCTAAAAATCCGGAAAAGCATGTTGAACACCTAAAACATGTTCTCGATGTTCTTAAGAAGCAATAATTGTTCGCTAATCGCAAAAAGTGTACCTTTTGTGTGGATCAAGTGGTATTCTTGGGTTTTGTGGTCAGTTCTAAGGGAGTTGAAGTTGATGAAGAGAAAATCAAGGAAATCAAAGAATGTCTGAAACCTAAGAGTGTAACTGGGATTAGGAGTTTGGGCATGCTAGTTCTTATAGGAGGTTTGTTAGAGATTTTAGCACCATTGCTGCTCTTTTGACTGATGTTATTAAAAAGGACAAGGTTTTCACATAGGGAAAAAAACAAGATGCTGCTTTTAACTTATTAAAAGAAAATTTGTGTACTGCTCCACGTTTGCAATTGCCTGGTTTTTCTAAGTCTTTTGAGGTTGAATGTTACGCCTCCGGAAGAGGAGTAGGTGTTGTTTTAATGTAGGATACCAAGCCCATTGCATACTTTAGTGAAATGTTATGTGGAGCAACATTGAACTACTCAACTTATGACAAAGAGCTATATTCTTTGGTCAAAGCTTTAGCTACATGGCAACATCATTTGTGGTCTAGAGAGTTTGGAGTTAAGACTGACAATGAATCCAAAAGATACTTTAAGAGCAAAGGTAAGATAAATCATAGGCATGCAAAATGCGTTGAATCCATTGAAACTTTCCCATATGTGATTGCTTACAAGAAAGGAAAAGAGAAATGTGGTTGCTGAAGCACTTTCAAGAAGGTATGTCTTGGTCTCTACTCTTACTTCTAAATTGATGGGTTTTGATCAAATCAAGGGCCTTTATGCTAATGATTCTGATTTTGGAAATATTTTTGCAGAGTGTAAATTGGGTCCTTATGAGTGGTTCAATCTTCAAGATGGATTCCTCTTTAAGGAAAATAAGTTGTGCATTCCTAATAGCTTTTTGTGTGAATTATTTGTTAGGGAAGCACATTGTGATGCGCTCATGGGACACTTGGGAGTTACCAATACTTTGGATATACATGCTGAATATTTTTTTTTGGCCTGGCATGCGAAAGGATGTTGAGAAAGTGTGTTCCGAGTGTCTAGAATGTAAACAGGCCAAATCGAAAGTGTTACCACATGGTCTTTATACTCCTTTACTTATTCCTACTTCTCCTTGGATTTATATTTCCATGGATTTTATGTTAGTCCTGCCTAGAACTAAATATGGTATGGATAATATATTTGTACTGGTAGAACAATTTTCAAAAATGGCTCATTTTATTCCATCTTTGAAGACTAATGATGCATCACATGTGGCTGATTTATTTGTGAAAGAACTGGTTAAATTACATGGTATACCTAAAACTATTATAAGTGATAGGGATGCTAAGTTTTTAAGTAACTTTTGGAGAGTCTTTTTGGCAAAATAGGAGACTAAATTGTTATTTTTCTACATCTTCACCCGCAAACTGATGGGCAAACAGAAGTAGTTAATAGGAAATTAGGGAATATATTAAGGGATGTTTTAAAGGGAAAACCAACCTTTTGGGAGGAACAATTTCCCATAGTAGAGTTTTCCTATAATAGAACTATCCATTCTTCTACTGGTAAGTCTCCTATTGAAGTTGTTTATGGATTTGATCCTCTCACCCCGATTGATTTGCTTCCTTTGCCTACTAATGATATTGTTAAAGCAAAAATCTGTTATTTTTAAGCCTAGTGATCTAGATTGGGTGAACTTTAGGAAGGAAAGGTTTCCTACCAAAAGAAAATCCTAGTTAAACCCAAGAGGATATGGTCCATTTGAAGTCCTTGAAAAGATTGGAGACAGCGCATACAAACTTGATCTTCCTAGTGAATATCAAGTTAGTGCTACCTTTAATGTTGCTGAATTTTCTTTATTTGATGCAGCATTGAATTCGAGGACGAATTCTCCTGAAGAAAAGGGGAATGATAACATCCATGGCAACTCATCATCAACTAAGAAAGCTTTGGAATTTCCAAGAGGACCCATGACAAGATCCAAAACAAGGAAATAAATGGGCTAGAATTAGCCATTAAAAAGTGTCTTGTGATGGAAGAATATCTCAAGCCCAATGAACATATTTTCTCCAATTCTGGCTTCTATTTAAGGGCATAAATTAAAGTCCAAGAGGAGATGAAATGGAGCCCAATCAGCCCCTAAATAGAGAAAATACTGCAGCATTTTTTTTTATTAGTTTCTAGAATTATATTTAAAGTTGTTTTATTCTATGTTGACTCCTAGGACTTTGTGTATGGCAGCCTTCTATGCCATTTAATAGTTGTTTTATTCTTTGTTGACTTCATATGATAATGTGTGTCGTAGTTTTCTAGGTCCTAGGAAGTATCATTTTCATTTATGATATCTTTTGAGCAACCCCTTCTTCACTACTATATAAAGGGGTTTTTGTTCATTCATGAAGATCAGATTTTGAATATTAATATATTTGAGAGTTCTTTTGAACCTTTGTTGCAGACTACTTTTGGATTTATGTTGCAACCTAACTTTTTCATAGTTTATGGTAGTAAGATAATTTTTGGTAATCTTAGAAGGGGATTAGTACACTTACTAATTATTGTCTAATGTTACTCTCGAAGCGGTCAAGATCCGATTCTAAACTTGATTAGTTTCTCAAGTAAAGGAGTTTGGCTTACCTATAGCCAATTCTTTATTACTTGAATTTTGTCAAATCCATATCTCTTAGTTCTTGTTCAGTCTTTTCAAATTAGTTTCCTAGTTTTGCTTCCGCATCTGTTTTAAAATCATACTCTAGATTTGGGATTCCCAACCTTTGTATTATCATAATCCAAGGAGCTACAATAATCTTTACAATCCCCAAGTGACTTTTGGTTTCTTGTTGACCAAAATTCAAAGAACCTTCAAATTAAATGAGATTTTCAAGTGATTGATAAGATTTTTAATAAATCAAAGTCACCAAATCACAAGGTAAAGTATAGGATAAACCATGAACAAGTGAAGAACACTAGAAATTATTGTTCACGTCATTATTCACTTGAGGAAATAAATTTTTTGACTTTTTTTGGGTTACTGTTCATGCTATAGTAACTTTTATTTTTTTTAGATTTTTTTTTGTAGTTTTCTATGATTCAAATCAGTAGATCGGGTGACTATAAGAATACCCAACCATCCAAAGCTCTGATACCACTTGATAATGACACAGACAGTGAAAGAATCTAAAAATTAGAAGATTAGAAAGAGGAAAGGAGTTTATTCCTAAAAAGAGAAGAAACAAGAAATAGTAAATTAATTAAGAAGAAGTAGAAGAAGAAAAGGGGGGAGGGAACTCAAACAAGGAATCTTACCATTGAAGAAATTCAAGTTATGGTTCAAAGTAGAATAAAAAGGGCATAACCCAAAGAGAACCTACAAAGGTCTCCACAAGCCACAAGGTTGCTATTAATATATTAAATCAAACTTAGTCACAATGAAGAGAAAGAAACCCTTTATATAGAATCCTAGAAGGGGCTGGTCAAAGACTCAATTAAATGAAATTATATTCCCTAGGGACATAGAAGGTTGCCCACACTTATACCAACGTATCAATATAGATTAAAATAAAACATTAAATGGCATAGAAAGATACCACACACAAAGTCCTAGGAAGTCAACATATAATAAAAGAACTCTTAAATATATAATTCTAGAAACCAATTTAACAAATGCTGCAGTATTTTCTCCATTTGGGGCTGATTTGGGCCCCATTCCATCTCCTCTTGGACTTTAATTTAGGCCTCTAAATAGATGTAAGGCTTGGAAAAAATATCTTCATTGGCCTTGAGATCTTTTTCCACAACAAGACACTTTTTCATAGGAAATTGCAGCCAATTTGAGTATGTCTTGAAATTCCTTATTTGATGGAACTTCCAAATCTTTATCCATGTCTATTAATGACATTGAGCTACCATGGATGCTATCATTCTCCCTTTATTAAAGAAGATTCATATTCGAATCTTGAAATTGACTATATTTGCACCTTCTTTGGATTTGAGCCTTTTTGGTTTCTATCATTCTTCCCCACTTAAAGAAGAATTGTCCTCAAAGCTTGACCAATACATTCAACGAACATGATAATCAACATTAGTAGGAGGTAAACGAAGGAAGTAGAGCAAGAATTTAATAAAAATAACACCAGGTAGTGACCATGCAACCACATAACCCATTTAGTTCTTTTATGCACAAATACCCCTTTTATATATCCAGGCACTACATCATTTAACAAAACAATGTAATTACCTACACAAGTAGTAAAAAGACAATTCATAAGATCTTTAAAAAATAGAGGGTGACTAGCTAGACCAAAAGCATATGATTACCAAATAAACATATAGTATTTGCTCTTACTATGGATGTATGCCAACCGGCAATGCCGAGCTGAGGCATCTAGATGCTACAATTAGTGTATCATCTCTCATTTTAGTGATATCTATCTCTAGATGATCCTTTATAAAAATGTCCTCACTTGGTAGGATCGCAACTCTAGCTCTTTGGCACAATGTCGTCACCAAGCATGGGAAAGGTAGAGAGGTCGCTGCTTGTAAAGCTCCCTCCTAGAGCTCTATGCACAATATTTGTCCTAAATCTTCTTCATACAATTGATGCCACGAGCAATGATCTTTCATCCTCAAATGATGACCAAGTGTACTAGTAGTCTATGAAATCCTATAAAATTAAGCCAAAGTTTCCTTTTGTAACTAGCAGTATCCTAAAATCTAAAAGTAAGCTACAGCTAAATAGAATCAACATCACAGGCCTCACAAGGAAAAATCACTCTCAACAGAGGAAAAATAATGCATAAGTAAATCATATCATTCCCCATAGGCTTCCAACCTTTTTAATACGACATCACAAAATTATCATACATTACCTGCTAATTCTTTCTCACTCTCACTGATGGTACAATATTACTGTTAAGTATCGAAATACGGGAAAAGTTATTATGAATTGATAGAAGATAAGTGACTACAGAAACAAAACTCGAGGGATAAAGCAACATAACATAGTTCAAGGATTCACAAATGGTGGCAAGATTCAATTTAGGCATAGAGCATGAAAACACACTTGAGTAAAGCTGAAATCAGTACCTAGGGTATCTTTCTCCTTATCACGAGCCGAGCATGGACCCCGAATCGAGACATAGGACCTAGGACACGAATGGCTCCAAGATAACCCATGGTACATTCATACTAATACAGAGAGAATAATCAAGTGGAAATAACTAGAACTCAATATAAGCAGAAGCCTACATAACATAAAAATGTAAGTGTATCACGAGACAAAAATGCCGAAGCTCTACTACATAACTGTCCAAAAGACTCTAAGCTTAAGATGAGTTGATGGGACAACACCCCCAACTAACTCGGTATATCTGAAACTAAAAGTCATAGACATAAAGCATAAACTAATATATGTCCTTGAAAGATGAGGACTCACACAGACGGGAATTAAGCTAGTCTGATAGAGGAATGGGGCTAAAGATGAGGCTAACACTGATCGCCCGAACCTATATTGTGTAATGAGATAACATATAGTATGCGGTCCGTACTTTGAATGTACTGGCTATGTAGAGAATGTACAACATGCTAGTAAAAATTGAAAGTATAAACTTATGAACATAAAAGAAGATAGAACATGAGAGTAGGGATAACATTCTAAAAGCCATATTCCTGAAATAGACATAATTATGAGATATTCATCATAAGATGAACATAATGACCCAAGGTTTAGAAATATAAATCATATAGTGTACCATCTGATTAATGGGTCAAATATTCTATAAAATATAATATCATAAGACATGAACATGAGCAACTTAAAACACGAGGAACAATAGGAGTCTTCGCATAACCGACACCATCATGATAGAGCTTACAAGATACCCTAACTATCTTGCTCAAGTGGGCAGAGCCATCCTACGCATTGACATGGAAAAGAGTGATGAAGGTATGATATCACTAGTGTGCCCTTGGGTGGGGAAGCACTATCTTAAGAGGTCCTGAATATGAATATATACCTACAGTGGTGCTTAATTATGAGACCTAGGTCCTCGGAATCCCTGGCCTACTCAGTTTTAGACACTACTCCGAAGACATGCATATTGCTCATAATCATATTTTTAAAACATAGCTTAAATCTATTTCTTAAGAGTCTTGACTCCAAACATCTCTGTAAAACTGATCTTGTAAGTCTTCGCTAAAAATCATGGTGAAATGTTCGGTGGTGATGTGGCTACACGCAAGTGCACGTGGTCGAACAAGTAGTAAAGTGGCTTAATTAAAGCCAAGTATCGATACCACAGGGACTGAACTACAGTACTAATTAACTTAAGCGTTAGTGAACTATGTCTTTACGAATGCAGACAACTAAATAAATAATATTTTGAGAGCTAAGTTTACTAAGTAATAAAAATCTAAGTTAAGCTTATAATTTGAGTCTGAACAATAGTAATGAGCAAGCTGAGGTTAAAACGAACATGCAGGGAAGCAATTTATCAATTCAATTCAGATAATATTTTCTTCGGTTGCTAGTAAAGAATTATTGCCCATGGATTGGATCTTTCGACTCCTATCCAATTTAAGAATCATGAACCTTAATCTACATTTCTATGATAAAAGAATTTCATGCTCTAGCCATACATACCCGATTTCTTAATTGACTAATAAGACTTTCAGATATATTTCTATTCTGAATGTAAATCAATTCTCAATTTTCTAAACTAAGAAGAGATCATATCCTACCAATTCATATCTTTCCAATTTCTTTCCTTTTCAAAATCAAAATTGGATTTTTAGATATACATTAACATTAGACAAACATTAATGCAGTAAAAACAAGAATTGATAGAACAACCATTGAAGAAAAGATGAAAACTGAAATGAGTAACAATTACATTCCACTACAATTGTTCTTAACCTCAGCAAGAAGTGAATTAGCCACTCATTTGTGGATTAAACATCATCAAATAAGTAGAATTCATACAAACAATTGAGATAAAAGAGAAAGAGGTTGAGAAGAACCCTAGAATTTTCATCCCCTCAACTGCCTGTAACCCACGTTCTTGCTCAACCAAGTCAGAATGTTTAAAATAAAGCCTAAGTGTTCTATTTATACTCTTGAGAATTTTTCCCGAAATAACAAGCAATGTGGCTCAGAGTGTATCGTGGAGCACTCCCTCTGTGTCACGGAGGTATCGCAGTCCCTCACTGGAAGTCGCCTCCCTAGGAAATTTCACCTCAACGTGGCACAACTTGCATCGCGGAGCCTGGCCAACGTGCCACGGTGCTATCGCGCACCTTCACTGGAAATTGCCAAAATTGTTTCATCCGAGGCAGAGTGCCTCCGCGATGGCAGCGTGACACAACTCTATCGCGGAGCCTCTATTTTTGCTGCTCTCCCTTGTCATTTCCACTCCTTGTTTCCAAGTTCATTCCCGATCTTCACCAACATGAATATTAGCTTCCAAAATTTCATTTTACCTGCAAAACACACTAATCATGTTGGTTAGTATAAATTCACATTTTTACTAAAAATCACATGAGAATGTACACATAACAATCGATAAACAAGACGAAATGAAGCGTTTGAGTATCACTTGGGCATGCAATTCTGCCCAAGATCACTTAACCCACACTAAAACTCTTGTTCTTCCTCGAACAATATTCTCACATCTCATGCAATTGACACTCACGCATAGCTACTTTGGCTCGACATTTCAAGCTACAGCTATACCGATTATTTAATATAGCAAATCATCAAGAAAACATGCATGGTCTCATCAATAACAGGAAGTACACCTCATTAAGACCTCCTAAGCTCAAGAATCGATTCTCGATTTTGGCAAACTCGTGCAAATCGATTGATCAAGACATCCGACACGAAATAATCTCTAGTCAAGCATGTGCCCTCACAACACAAGAGAATTATCCCATTGCCATCATATGATTTCCAAAGCACTACATGTAGGGGTATATGAATACGATTTCGCTCTCTCTCCCAAAGAATTCACATGCATCATGTCATGAACCATAGGCTTGCCTCTAGTGTATTACGCCACTAATATAAGGACGCGTGATGTAAGATTACGTAGGACTTACGGGTTGTGATGTAAGCTAAGGAACTAGTAAATACTAGGCTAACAAATATTAGCAACTAGCTTCCTTAAGCGCTTTTCAATACATCCCACCATCATTACGGCCATTGTTTCTTCCTTCATCCTCTCAGTCTTGAAATTTTTTTCTTTGTTTTTGTTCCCATTTCTTTAAGCACACTCGACTTACTAGCAAAGATTAGTTATACATCTTTATTTTATTTAATTTCAGCAAGTGCACCTTTGACCTTTCTTTAACTTTCACAACTTCCATTTTTCCTTCCGTTTCACACTTCATACTCCTTTACACTGTGGGAAAATTGTTTTTCTTGAGCGCTTAAGAGTTTTGGATCAAATTCACGGCTAATGAAAAGAAGGGATTAAGCCGGTTTGTACCTCTTCAAAGAAAGAAAAAAATAGGCTAAAGGCCCAATGGGGCTAACTAGGATGCACATTCAAGGTAGGTATGATAATAGAGAAACTTTCGGTTTATTCAAAGAAACGCCTACATCCTTTCCTACACTACATATCCTTCATTTCGTTTAGTACACACACCAGGCAAGTTCTAGACACTTCACAATAGCATGGAATAATCGAAACCTCACCTCACACTCATTGCACATGCTCAACTCAAGACATATTCACAGACTCTTAAATCAGCTAATTACAAGAATTCACTATTAAGCCTCAATCACAACGAATCGAACTCTATGGCCTAGGTATCTCAACATGTTTACACATTTGCATGCTTTCATACGAATCACCTTTGCATCTTAATATCATGTACAACACGTAACAAGAATTTCGAACCATGAAGTAAGACACGTTTGGGAAACAAACAAAAGAAAGAAAAGAAAAAAAAACTACTCCTATCGACTACGTTTCCCTTAAGACGGTCGTCATCGATCCATCATAGGGAACGGTCACTATCTACGACTTCGGTTCAATGGGACTATTCTCGGTAAAAGCACCAAAAACAAAGGTCGAGAAACCCAACATAAAAATATTTCGAAAAAAAATTCGATAGAAAAAGATAAAAATTTTAATTTGAAAAATATTTACACCACACAACACAACCAACAACAGCTCAACAAAACACACAACAACTTCAACATTCATTACAACACCAATTTAATTTCAGAACACACAACAGAGAGTCACAAGGTCACTTTTTTTTTTCATAGGCACAACAACAAAACATAAAAATAAGCAAAGAAGCTGGCACATAACAACTCCCACCCCACACTTAAACCGAACACTGTCCCCAGTGTTCATAAAATTTCAACATATCACAAAGGTAGGTGGTGAAACTCCCTGATCAATCGAAGTATTCAACTTCATCGTCAGGTGCCGTTGCTTCATCTCCCATATCAGAATCGTCCCCGTTGTCCTTATCTGACTCAACATTTGAGTCCTCCCGACATGTCTCCTCATCGGTGGGGACATCATCATCTACGGGCTCCACAAACGTTGGCCCCACTCTACATAGAGCTTGGGCATTCTCGCCGAATGGGTAATCCAGCTCGAGCTGCCACAACTCATCCTCCGTTGCCAGCCTCCCGCCAATGCACAACTGCAACATCTGCATCCCGTACATACGTGCCATATATTGGTCATCCTGAGCATGTCGCTCGGCTAGTGTGAGCAACAGCCCATGAGTAGTGTCAGGTGCCTTGGTTTTGGTGACATCCAAGGCACGCCTGTCAATTTGTGGGATGTAATTCAGGGACTCCTCCTCGATATCATGGCCCCTCAGGAACGTGGTAAGCAGACCACCGAACCCGTATCTATGCCCCTGATGTAGTCGGGTTCTCTTCATGGCGGATATGATTACCGCCCCAACATTGATCTCCAGCCCCTTCATCAGGGCATACACCAAGCACACTCTATCCCGGGTAACATCTGTCATGTGCACCCCCGGGATCAAGCAGGAACACATAATTTTCAGTCAAATCCGGGCCTCCCTGTTCATCTGCGAGTAAGGCAATGTTTGATGGTAGCCCCTCTCCTTGTGCCTACTCCACCTTGCTGTCGATCGGGCTCCACATAAGGTGCGTCTGATATACGCATAGGGTGGAGTGATGTTCAGCTGCCTAAGGACATGAGCGTCTGTGTCCCGCGCCCCTAGGATTGCATTCAAGTGATGGGGCTCAAAAGTGACAACCTGCCCCTTGATTATGACGGTGTGACTGCGTAGAGTCAGGTTCCAGTTGGCATAGAACTCCCAAATAATATGGAGATTGCACTCCCTAGGCTCTTCGAAGATGAAGTTCAGCCCAGCGCTGTCAATCTGGTGTACAATCCGAGGGAATTCCTGTGCCAGCGGCTCCCGTGCTCTCTGCTCCTCTGGGAAGTATTTGGTTTCTTTGTGTTTCACACACCACTTCTTCCCCTCATCAGTCACCCATCGGGTTCCGTATTGTTAGTATTGCCCTCGCGGAACCGCTAGTGCTGCTGGAACTGCTATTCCTAATCGTATCCTTTTCCTGCCGGCGCTTGATATGTATGCTCCCTTTCCCTTGTCTTGTCTGCCCGACATTGTTCCTGTACAATCAAACAGACAGCCCCAATGTTATTCAAGTCATGATTAGCTACAACTAAGGTTGGGTATAATTGGGTCACCCCACACTTAGTCTTAAGCTGCAATCCAACCAATTCGACAAGACATTCATGATATTCCAATTCTTAACATTCAACCATCTTAGTGCATTCATATGAGTGAATGAAACAATTACTATGTACTACTCAGACTTCGTACACTAACTACAAATTTCTCCATTGATTCAATTTCAACATCATAGCACTTAGCAAAAAAATTTTCTCAACAACCTATGCAATTCTCAAATTTCAGTCTCCCGAAAATTCCTTCTTCTATCTTAACATATTCATCATCAAGAACAATATATTTCACTTCACCCAACATCACAACCCAATTTATTTCAACATTTCAAAGAATTTAATCTTCTTCCGATGCAATTTTCAACCCTAGCTATCAATTTCGCAAGAATTCAATAAAACATGCAATCATCGAGTTCATATACTCAAAACGATACTATGAACATCAATCAATCTTAACTCAAGTGAATTCAAGCTTAATTATCACTTAGGGCAAGGTTTAATCACCACACATGTTCAAGAATCGAAAATTTGAGCAAAAACAAGGAAACATTCAAGAACATCCCTTTAATTTGATGAATTCGAAGAAAACTCGAAGAAAATTGATGCTTAGGTCCATGGCACATTGGGGGAGAAGGGAATTTGGGGTTTGTGTCGCGAGGGATGGAAAAATAGGAAAGGCATGAGGAAAATTGGGGTTTTAAAGTGATTTTTCGCGCGGGTTACCCGGTGACCCGGTGTGACCCAACGCGAAATAACACTCAACGTGTCACAGAGGGTAACGCGGAGCACCCCCTCCATGACACGGATCCATCGCGCTAGTGTTCTAGATTTTTAAAAAATCCGGAATACTCTTCACCGTGTCACAGAGGGTAACGCAGAGCACCTCCTCCGTGG
This sequence comes from Datura wrightii, assembly GCA_035772735.1. Lineage (NCBI taxonomy): Eukaryota > Viridiplantae > Streptophyta > Magnoliopsida > Solanales > Solanaceae > Datura > Datura wrightii. The sequence continues at coordinate 67,388,307 of JASDFA010000003.1, read as the reverse complement.
CACGGAGCCATCGCACAAGCTCACTATAAATGTGCCAATTTTTATTTTGTCACCTCGATTTTTTTCCTTTGCGTTGCTTTGCATTTTTGCCCTCCATTCCACCTGAAAATCACTTCACCATAAGAAATTGGTTAGAATTCATAGGTTTCAACACAAACAAATTTTTTTTCTTTTTCTCTTTTTCTTTTCAAATAGTTCTACTCATCTATTACAACAATTTCACGGGTTGCCTCCCGTGCAGTGCCTGATTTACTATCGCGGCTTGACGTCATTCACGTTCAATCATCCTCTAGAGTGATGGACGTCTTCTATCGAATAACGTCCTCACCCCAATAATGCTTACATCGCTACCCATTTACTAAGAACGTGGCACTTCTATCTTCCTGCCACAACTCCACAGCCCCGTGTGGGGTCATTCTCACCACCTGAAATGGCCCTGACCATTTAGACCACAATTTTCCTGGAAAAAGCTTTAGTCTCGAATTAAATAGCAATACTTTCTTCCCCGGCTAAAAGATCCGATGCACCATATGCCTATCGTTCCACCTCTTCATTTTCTCCTTATAGCATTTGGCACTTTCATAAGCATGCCAATGAAACTCATCAAGTTCGCTGAGTTGCATCAGCCTCTTCTTCCCTTCTAGCTCCGGGTCCATGTTCAATTTTCTCACGGCCCAAAACGCTCGATGTTCTAGCTCCACAGGCAGATGACACGCCTTTCCATAGACCAATATGTACGGAGAAGTCCCAATGGGTGTCTTGTACGCAGTTCTATAAGCCCACAACACATCGTCGAGTTTGCTTGACCAATCAGCTCGTTGTGCATTCACTGTCTTCTATAGAATCTACTTGATTTCTCTGTTTGACACCTCCACTTTCCCACTAGTTTGGGGATGATATGTTGTTGCTACCTTGTGGCGCACCCCATACTTAGCTAGCAAATTCTTGAAACTTGCATTTACAAAATGAGCCCTTCCATCAATAATAGTGGCTCGGGTTGTCCTAAACCTGGTGAAAATATGCTTTTTCACAAATTTTGTTACCACCTTGTTGTCATTCCTGGGGCAAGCTGTTGCTTTGACCCACTTTGATACATAATCAACGGCTACCAAGATGTAACGATTACCAAATGAAGCTAGGAACGGGCCCATGAAATCTATACCCCATACATCAAAGATCTCTACTTCTAATATCTGCTGCAGCGGCATCTCCTGCCTTCTACCAATTGTGCCTGTTCTTTGACATCTATCACACATTTTTACGTATGCCATAGAGTCTCTAAACAGTGTAGGCCAAAAGAAACCTAACTGTAGCACCTTGTGCGCTGTCTGCTCGCCTCCATGGTGCCCTCCATACAATGATGAGTGACAACTCTTCAATACTTCTACAATCTGGCTCTCTAGAATACATCTTCTCATCACCTTATCAGGTCCCTGCTTAAACAAGTACGGCTAATCCCAAATGTAATACCTGCAATCATGTCTCAACTTCTTTCTTTGCTGAGCCGTAGCCTCCGGTGGATAGACTCCACTCACTTGAAAATTCATAATGTATGCACACCAAGGGATTTCAGCTTCCCTTATTGCCAAGAGCTACTCATCCGGGAACTCCTCTTTGATGTTGTCACCTTCCGTCACATGTAACCGGCTTTCCAATCGCGATAGGCGATCTTCCACTTGATTCTCGCTCTCTTTTCTGTCCCTGATCTCTAGGTCAAACTCTTGTAACAACAAGATCCATCTAATCAGCCTGGGTCTTTGCATCCTTCTTGTTAAACAGATCCGAATGGCTGCATGATCGGTGTACACCACTAATTTAGAACCTACCAAATAGGACCTGAATTTATCAAATGCGAACACCAATGCGAGCATCTCCTTTTCAGTGACTGTATAATTGACTTGGGCTGCGTCAAGTGTTTTGCTTGCATAATGAATAGAATGAAAAATTTTATTCCTCCGCTGCCCCAATACAGCTCCTACAGTCACATCGCTTGCATCACATATTAATTCAAACGGTTACTCCCAATCCGGAGAAATGAGAATAGGTGCTTCTGTCAACTTCCGTTTCAACTCCTCGAATGCTTTAACACAATCATCATCAAACTCGAACTTCACCTCTTTTTCTAGCAGCCTGCATATTGGTCTAGAAATTTTAGAGAAGTTCTTGATGAACCGTCTGTAGAACCCTGCATGTCCAAGAAAATTGCGAACACCCTTCACTGACACAGGTGGTGGTAGCTTTTCAATCACATCGATCTTTGCACGATCGACTTCCAACCCCTTGCAAGACACCTTATGGCCAAGGACGATACCCTCCTTGACTAAAAATGACATTTCTCCTAGTTGAGTACAAGGTTGGAGTCTTCACATCGAGCTAGCACCCTGTAAAGATTCTTCAAACAAGTAGCAAACGAATTACTAAAAACAGAAAAATCATCCATAAATACCTCCGAAATCTTCCACCATATCGTGAAAGATCGCTATCATGCATCTCTGGAATGTGGCGGGTGCATTGCATAGGCCAAATGACATCCACCTAAAAGCATATGTCCCATAAGGACATGTGAAAGTAGTCTTTTCCTAGTCCTCCGGTGCTATGGCTATTTGGTTATAGCCAGAATAGCCATCAAGGAAACAATAATATTCTTGACCAGCCAAGCTGTCCAATATCTGATCAATAAATGGGATAGGGTAACGATCTTTCCTTGTGGCCTCATTGAGCTTTCTCTTGTCCATGCAAATTCGCTAGCCTGTGACTGTGCGTGTAGGGATCAGCTCATTCTTCTCGTTAGTGACCATGGTCATCCCTCCTTTCTTTGGTACACACTGAACTGGACTGACCCATTCACTGTATGAAATGGGATAGACCACACCTGCATCAAGCCACTTGATCACTTTCTTCCTAACCACATCCTTCATCATCGGATTTAACCTCCGCTGATGTTGTACAGTTGGCTTTGCTCCTTCCTCCATAAAAATTCTGTGTGTGCAAAAAGCTGGATGATTCCCCTAATATCTAACATTGTCAGCCCATTGCTTTCTTCCTCCTCTTGAGAACCACCAATGCATCCTTTACCTGTGCCTCCGTCAATTTTGCGGAGACGATGACTGGCAAAGTGTCATCTTCCCCCAAACATACATATTTCAAATGTGGAGGCAATGTCTTCAACTCCAGTTTTGGTGCTTCCTCAATAGATCGTTTTGGCAATGGTTCCAAGGACCTCATTAATGGCTGAAAGTCTTGCTTCCTGAGATACCATTTTGCTTCGTTCAATATTTGCACCATCTCATAAGTATTCCTGTCTCCGAAATGATTGGAGCCCCTCAAAGCTCTTTCCAATGGATCTTGAGAATTAACAATCTGAAGAATTTCTTCCTGGTTTAGCACATTGATTGTTGAAAGCTCCTCATAGATGGTCGGAAGCTTCATGGACTTATACACATCAAATACCTCCACTTTGTCATGTGCTCGCATGGTTAACTGCCCCGCAGCTACATCAATCAACACTCTCCCGGTTGCCAAGAAAGGACGTCCCAAAATAAATAGGACTTCCGCATCCGGCTCAAAATCCGTAATAATAAAATCTACCAGGAATATGATGGAGCCCACTTGCACTAGCACGTCCTCCACAATTCCATCTAGTGTGGCCAAAGAACGGTCTGCTAGCTACAAGATCACTGTAGTTGGTCTAGGACTGCCCAACCCCAACTTCTTGAACACCGATGTCGGCATCAAATTTATGCTCGCTCCCAATTGTGATCTGAATTGTAAGGCTCCCAGGGTCCATGAGCTTTGTTGGAAACCTATTCTGTATCTGGGAAGTGCACTCCTCAGTAAGCGCCACAGTAGCATACTCCGTCAATCTGCTTTTGTTTGCTACGATGTCCTTGATATACTTTGCATATTTCGGCACTCCCTGCAAAACATCAACCAAAGGTAAATGAATGTGTACCTGTTTCAGCACCACCATGAACTTTCTAAAGCAAGCTTCCTCCTTATGTTTCTTTAATCTCTGAGGGAACGGGGGTGGTGGTCTTTCTGCCTCAACTACCTTCTCCTTCTCCCTCTCATCATCATGTTTCCCATCTTTTTCCACTACTCCTGATTGCTGAGGTGGTCTTTCTGGTTCCACCTCCTTGAGTTGTAATCCACTCCTTGTGGTCACTGCATTGACCTGCTTAGGATTCGGGTCAGTGTCACTCGGTAGTCCTCCTCTAGGCCTGGTGTTTTGAGCTCCAGCTAGTTGTCCAAACTGGTACTCCAACGCCTTTGTAGCTAACTACTGATTTTTCATGTCTGCCGCTAATTTCACATAGTCAGCCTACATTTGCACTTTGTTATCTATCATTGTTTTGAACATTTCCTCAATGCTGTTGGTTGGTGGAGGAGGTGCATTGTTTCCTCTGTACTGAGACTGATAATTCTGATGCCCCCCTTGATTTCTCTGCACACCCTGTTTCGAACTTTGCCCTTGATGGCTATTACTACCCCAAGAGAAATTCGGATGATTCCTCCAATTTGAGTTGTAATTGTTGCCATACTGTTGGTTATTATTCCTCTGGACATTCCCAACATAGTTTACTGAATCTGGATTTGCACCACAACACTCAGCTGAGTTTTCATTACTCACACATACTTCACACCAAACCTGCTGCACTACATTGACTAGGGCTTGTGCTTGATTCAAGCTCATATTGCTGAAGTGGGTGTTGAGTTGATTTTGCAATGCAGCTATCTGTGCAGCGATAGCTGTAAAACCATCCACCTCAAAGACTCATGTCGTTTTCCTTATTCCTCCTCGTGATAAATCCGCATTCCAATCTGGATTTCCCTGTGAAATACGATTTGACAAAGTATAAAGCTCCTCATAAGTCTTTTCTAATGCATGTCCCCCAACTGCTGAGTCTAGAAATATTTTTGTATGTGGCTCCAAACCCTCTATGAAAGTATGCACAAACACATCATTGGACTGGTGATGGTGAGGACAATCCCTTAACAATGATTTCAACCTTTCCCAAGCTTGATACAGATTCTCCCCCTCTCTTTGTTTAAAACTTAGAATCTGACTTCTAAGTCTTGCTGTTTTCTCGGATGGAAAGAATCTTATCAAAAAAATTCTTGCAAGATCATCCCAAGTGGTGATAGAGTTAGGTGGTTCAGCTTTCAACCACCTTTTTGCTTCCCCCAATAGTGAAAATGGGAGTAATGTAAGCCTCAAGTAGTCGGATGATACTCCAGCGGGAATGTAAGTGTCACTTATCTCCAAAAAGTTTTGTAGATGTTGTTGTGGATCTTCATGAGGGACACATGTGAATTGCCCGCTGGTGTGCAATAATTGCACCATGTTCTGCTTAAGCTCAAACCTCCCTCCTGGATCTGGTCTGGGAATACTAGATGTAACATTGTTAGCATGTGGGATTTCCACTTTGCGAACCGGCCTTGCTGCCATTTCCTCGGGCACTAAAACTTCCCTCATAAGTGGTGTTCTGTTGTTGCTCCAGAATTGCCTGTCTTAGCAACTGTAGCTTCTTCTCTAGAGCTTCCCTTCTTTGACGATGAAATTGTCTTTCCGGCTCTATATATGAATCCACCAACTCCTTGTCTCTTGCCAGTGTTAAGAAGAATTCAATATCTGCAAGAGAAAGGCTAAGATGAAGTTGTCACCACTTATGTAGAATTCATAAACTAACACTAAGAAAATAAATTTACCAATTGCCAGTCCCCGGCAACGGCGCCAAAAACTTGTTCGGTGGTGATGTGGCTACACGCAAGTGCACGTGATCGAACAAGTAGTAATGTGGCTTAATTAAAGCCAAGTATCGATCCCACAGGGATTGAACTACAGTACTAATTAACTTAAGCATCAGTGAATTAAGTCTTTATGAATGCAGACAACCAAATAAACAATATTTTGAGAGCTAAGTTTACTAAGTAATAAAAATCTAAGTTAAGCTTATAATTTGAGTCTGAACAATAGTAATGAGCAAGCTGAGGTTAAAATATACATGCAGGGAAGCAATTTATCAATTCAATTCAGCTAATATTTTCTTTGGTTGCTAGTAAAGAATTATTGCCCATGGATTGGATCTTTCGACTCCTATCCAATTTAAGAATCATGAACCTTAATCTACATTTCTGTGATAAAAGAATTTCATGCTCTAGCCATACATACCTGATTCCTTAATTGACTAATAAGACTTTCAGATATATTTCTATTCTAAATGTAAATCAATTCTCAATTTTCTAAACTAATAAGAGATCATATCCTACCAATTCACATCTTTCCAATTTCTTTCCTTTTCAAAATCAAAATTGGATTTTTAGATATACATTAACATGTGCCAAACATTAATGCAGTAAAAACAAGAATTGATAGAACAACCATTGAATAAAAGATGAAAACTGAAATGATTAACAATTACATTCCACTACAATTGTTCTTAACCTCAGCAAGAAGTGAATTAGCCACTCATTTGTGGATTAAACATCATCAAATAAGTAGAATTCATACAAACAATTGAGATAAAAGAGAGAGAGATAGAGAAGAACCCTAGAATTTTCATCCCCTCCACTGCCTGTGACCCACGTTCTTTCTCAACCAAGTCAGAATGTTTAAAATAAAACCTAAGTGTGCTATTTATACTCTTGAGAATTTTTCCCGAAATAACAAGCAACGTGGCACGGAGTGTATCGCGGAGCACTCCCTCCGTGCCACGGAGGTATCACGGACCCTCATTGGAAGTCGGCTCCCCAGGCAATTTCACCTCAATGTGGCACCGCTTGCATCGCAGAGCCTGGCCAACGTGCCACGGTGCTATCGCGCACCTTCACTGGAAATTGCAAAAATTATTTCATCCAAGGCAGAGTGCCACCGTGGCAGCGTGACACGGCTCCATCGCGGAGCCTCTATTTTTGCTGCTCTCCCTTGTCATTTTCCATTCCTTGTTTCCAAGTTCATTCCCGATCTTCACCAACGTGTATATGAGCTTCCAAAATTTCCTTTTACCTGCAAAACACACTAATCATGTTGGTTAGTATAAATTCATATTTTTACTAAAAATCACATGAGAATGTACACACAACAATCGATAAACAAGATGAAATGAAGCGTTTGAGTATCACTTGGGCATGCAATTCTACCCAAGATCATGAAACATACTTGACTCTACATAGGCTTTCCCACATCATTAAACCATACATACTTGAATAATTATTCAACTATCAAAATCATGGAACCGTAAGTTTAAAAATTCATAAACATTCATGCATACTTTGATAATTCGTCATACTAGAAATCATGGCTCATAAGCTTGAACTTTATAAATCATAAATAATAGGGAAAAATCATCAAAAGATTGAAATCATCAATTCATGAGGAATTTAAGAGTTATATCTGCCATAATAACCTTATTTTATCAAATAGAACATGAGAGAATTGAACACCTAGAGATATCATGTATAATTGCATGGAATTGGGTTAAACCCTAGAATTTCACAATTTAGTCTTGAGAAGTAGAGATAATGGAATTTAGCTTGAAAAGGGAATGAGGGTGGAAGGATTTTCTCCATTCATAACCCTACATACTTGGGATTGAAGAATCTTCAACTTAATTGGAGACCCAAAGGGAATTGAGATGAAGGAGATGATGAAATCCTAGCTCCTCTTGAGGGGATATGGTCTTCACTTAGGGGTGTTAGTAGAAGAATGAGAGTTTAGGATAATTAAAACCCTTAAAAATACCCTTTAGGAGTCTTAGAACGACTTAGTTTAGGGGTTAAGAACTTAGGAATTATGGAGACACTCTTAGAAACATGACCATAAAAGTGACCCTTCCAGACCCAGCGACCCACTTGACGATCCGTCGGGTCTCCTAACGGGTCGTTGCCTGACCTATTGCCACTACAGCCAAAAATACAGTCTCTAATCTTTTCTTGATGCCTCTACATAAAGATTCATTATGACACTCAATGGATCATTTTACCACTCATTATGACTCTCTGAAACTCTGGTTTTATCGGCTTCCTGAACCTAATGGCTCACTTAAGAGTCGTTAAGTTGACTAACAAGTCACTTGATGACTCATTCTTCGTTCTGCCACAGTTTTTTCATATTTTCTCCATATCATTCTTCAGTCCTAACCTGAGGGACTTTTGGGTTGTTACATTATCCGTCACGACCTGAGCGTAGACCCAAACCATAGACACAGGACAAAGGATCCCGAGAGACCCTAAGTCGACCCATGGCATAAGCATTTAACTAACTCATTTAATAAACATGAAGAAAATATAATTATAAACTCAGCAAAAGACAAACTTAATATAACAAATGAATAAATATTTGAAGCTCAATACAAGTCTAAGTCTGATAAGCCTCTAATCTGGACCAGCTGATGGGACAACACCCCCAACTAGCTCAGCAATACTGGAACTGAAAGAACATATAAAACAACTGAAGGTCTAGTCCTTGAAAGATGAGGACTCACCAAATAAGCAGGTGCTTACTCTTAATAATAACTATGAACGGGGTTGAACCTAAGAACTGGGTCCTGCATCATGAAACGATGCAGCATAGAAAGTATGCGGTCAGTACGTGGAATGTACCAAGTATGTGAGGTAAGTAAAACTGATTAAGTAAATAAATCATTTAAAACAATCCATAAAATATCATAAGCTTTTAAGTTTAAATAGAAGGTTACATGCATTTATTATGAAATTGTACTCTTATCATAACATGACCATGCATAGCTTTCGAACATCATGATTGACTCGAATGACTCACAGATGAACATAACATTTATATCAAAAGCTAAACAATGAGTCAAACCTTACTTTTAGAACATGCATGCATAAGGTAACCATCATGAGAAATGAATATGCAAATATGAACGATATAGATAGTGGGAGACTCATCACTTAATCGACATACCAAGATAGAGCTTACGTGGTCCTAACTATCACACTCAAGTGGGTAGAGCCATCCATAACCTTGCCAGGGAAATGGACGGTACCATGAAATCGATATCAAGCTTAAGGGCCAATCGGGCTGGGGATAGTTCACAAGGGAGAACCCAATAATATAACAGTATCAACCTACGTTGGCGCGTAGTTCTGGTGCATAGGGTGATCAACCCATAACCCGCTTGGTGCTAGACTCTTCTCCCAAAAACATGCAATGCTCTCCATCGTATATAACGAAGCTCAACATCGTCTAATGACAAAGCTCAATATGAAATCATGCATAACTCAAAATTGTATGAAATGAAGCTCAACATTGTCTATTGACAAAGCTAAATGATGAAATCATGCATAGACTCAACATCATATAAAAATGAAGCTCAACATTGTCCTTTGACAAAGCTCGATAATGACATACATCTCAATTATATATTCATGCATATGAGAAGCTTTATTTAAAAACATACCATAAGCTCAATCATAGGTGGGAGCATCTACCCCAAATCATTTGGTAAGCTATATGTAGAAATATTTAACTTATTATACCACAAGCTAAAATTTATGAAAAATTGGCAAAACTTCACTTCAAATAATGTGGTAAGATTTTGTCAGGAAAATCATCACTTTAAATCATCATGTGGGCATTGTCCAAAGCTTTATCATACTAGGATCTACACATTTTATTTTTAAAATAACATCATAATCATGGGTAGCTTTAGAAACATGCTTTTCATCATTAAATCTCATCATCATCATACATTCAACATCAATCTTTTCTTTCATGAACTTCTCAGCCATGGGCATTCAATTTCATAAGTTAGAAATCATAATTTTGATTGAAAACAATTTTTTCCCAAGCTTCGGAATTCATCTGTATAAATATAATTTAATCATGCCCATGTGTAGATTGAAGAATTATGCAATTGGGTAAAACCCCATACTTGATCGTAGACAATTTATCTCATTTGATAGAAATTGGGCATGGGTGTGGAAGAAGACACCTACACATGTCCTTACATACCTGGGAATAGTGAATTCTAACACCCTATAATAGCCCAAGCTGAGATTCCAATGAAAACCTTGAGATTTTTCCTTGAATCTCCTCTTCAAACCTTTAAACTTGCATGCATGGGAAGAATGGCTTAGAATAGGTTTTACCCTGCTTAAAACCCTCTGAAACGAGCCTTAAACGATGTAGCATAGGTCTTAGGAACTTAGAAAATTATGAGAAGGCCCTTACTATTTCACAGAAAATAACTGCCAGGTGACCCTAACGGGTAACCTGACGATTTGTCAGGACGGGCAGCGACTCATCGAGTTGGCCTTGAAGTGCACTGGTTAACTGAATAGCTGGGACTTCTAACGAATGACTTAACGACTCACCCCTTCGACCACAACTCATGGTCACTATCCATCATGTACACTACCTTATCATTTATCAAAAATCATTTTGTTTGATCACGACTCACCTCACGAGTTGTTGGGACTGGCCAAGACTTGTGGGGTCCCATCTGTTAAGTACACTGGACATCCTCCTTGAAAAGTCCAACTCCACCCCACGATTGACATGAAAACTCGTGGTGGCTGACCACGAGTCATTCCCTCACTCATGGGGACCTCAATCCTTCATTTTCCTAGGCCTCCCAATGAGCCACCTGATGACTCGTGGGGTCTCCTCACGAGTCATCCCGCGACTCGTCCTGTGCCAGAAACATCAATTCCGAAATTTTCCCATTTCAACTCCCGGGTCCGATAATTGAGCTTCCAGGGTATAACATTATCTCCCCCTCGGGAACATTCATGCTCAAATGTAGATTTATCATACTTGAAGGCTAGGGAAAGAACTGCAATCCCACAACTGAACAATCATAGTTGAAATTTGATAGAGTGACTGACTCCGGATTAAGATACATGATTGAACTAAATTCATGAAATATATGTTCGACTCAAAACTACATGCAAGTGCACGTGGTCGTACAAGTAGTAAAGTGGCTTTATTTCAAGCCAAGTATCGATCCTACAAGGACTGAATTACGGTATTAATTAACTTAAGCGTCAGTGAACGATATCTCTATGAATGCAGACAACCAAATAAATAATGTTTTATGAGTTAAGATCACTAAGTAATAAGACTCTAAGTCAAGATTATAATTTGAGTCTGAACAATAGCAATGAACAAGATGAGGTTAAGGCAAGCATGCAGGGATGTAATTTATTAATTCAATTCAGCTAATCTTCTCTTCGGTTGCTAGTCAGGAAGTAATTGCCTATGGATTGGATCTTTCGACTCCTATCCAATTAAAGAATCATGAAACCTTATTCTACATTTCTGTGATATAAGAATCTCATGCTCTAGCCATACATAACCGATTCCATCAATGACGAATAAGACTTTCAGATATATTTCTATTTTGAACGTAAATCTTTTCTCAATTGTCTCAGCTAAGAAAAGATCATATCCTACCAATTCACATCTATCCAATTCCTTTCCCTTTCAAAATCAAAATTGGATTTCTAAGTTATGCATTAACATTGGACAAACATTAATGAAGTAAAAACAAGAAATTGATAAAACAACAATTGAAGAAAAGATGAAAACTGAAATGATTAATAATTACATTCCTCTACAATTATCCTTAACCTCAGCAAGAGGTGAATTAGCCACTCATTTGTGGATTAAACATCTTCAAATAAGTAGAATTCATACAAGCAATTGAAATTAAAGAGAAAAAGGAAGAGAATAACCCTAGAATTTTCGTCCTCTCAACTGCCTGCAACCCACGTTCTTGCTCAACCAAGTCAGAACGTTTAAAGTAAAACCTAAGTGTGTTATTTATACTATAGAGAATTTTTCTGGGAAAAAGCAACGTGACACAGAGTGTATTGCGGAGCACTCCCTCCGTGCCACGGGGATATCGCCGACCATCACTGGAAATCGGCTCCCAGGTAACTGCTCCTCAACGTGGCACGACTTGTATCACGGAGCCTTGCCTCCGTGCCACAGCGCTATCGCGCACCTTCACTGGAATTTGACATAAATAATTCATCCCTGGCACAATGCCTCCGCGATGGTAGCGTGACACGGCTCCATCGCGGAGCCCTTATTTTTGCCAACTTCTCTTGTCAACTTCCACTTCTTGTTTCCAAGTCCATTCCCGCACTTCACCAACATATATATTAGTTTCCAAAATTTCCTTCTACCTGCAAAACAACACTAATCATGTTGATTAGTATAAATTCACATTTACCTAAGAATCACATGAGAATATACACATAACAATAGATAAACAAGTCGAAATGAAGCATTTGAGTATCACTTGGGCATGAAATTCTTCCCAAGATCACTTACCCCACACATAAAACCTTGTTTGTCCTCGAACAATACTTTCACATCTCATGCGATTGAAACCCACACATAGCTAATTTGGCTCGACCATTCAAGCTACGGCTATACAGATTATTTATGATAGCAAATCATCAAGAAAACATGCATGGTTTCATCAATACAATGAAATACACCACATTAAGACCTCCTAACCTCAAGAATCAATTCTTGATCTTGAAAAACTCATGCAAATCAACTTATCAGGACATCTGACACGAAATTTTATCTCTCGTCAAGCATGTGCCCTCACAACATAAGGGAATTGCCCCATTTTCCATCATAAGATTTCCTAGGCACTACGTGTAGGGGTATACAAATACAATTTCGCTCGCTCTCCCAAAGAATTCACATGCATCAGTCATGAACCATAAGCTTGCCTCTAGTGTTTTACTCCACTAATATAAGGATGCGTTATGTAAGATCACGTAGGACTTAATGGGTTGTAATGTAAGCTAAGGAACTAGTAAATACTGGGCTGACCAATAATAGCCACTAGCTTCCCTAAGCGCTCTTCAATACATCCCACCTTCAGTACAGGCATTGCTTCTTCCTCCATCCTCTCATTCTTGAATTTTCTTTTTTGTTTTTGTTCCCATTTCTTTAAGCTCACTCGACTTACTAGCAAAGAATATTTATGCATCTTTATTTTTTTTCTCATTCATGGATTTTCTTACTCTCTACTATTAATTAATCATTTTCAACAAGTGCACCTTTGACCTTTTCTTTAGCTTTCACAACTTCCGCTTTCCTTCTGGTTCACACTTCTCACTCCTTCACACTTTGGGAAAAATTGTTTTTCTTAAGCGCTTAAGGGTTTTGGATCAAATTCACGGCTAATGAAAAGAAGGGATTAAGCTCGGTTTGTACCTCTCAAAGAATAGGCTAAAGGCTCAATGGGGTTAACTAGGATATAACAGTCAAGGTAGGTATGATAAGGGAGAAACTTTCGATTTATTCCAAGAAATGCCTACATCCTTTCCTACACTTCACATCCTTTATTTCGTTTAGTACACACACCAGGAAAGTTCTAGACACTTCACAATAGCATGGAATCATCGAAACCTCACCTCACACTCATTGCACATGCTCAACTTAAGACATATTCACAGACTCTTCAATCAGCTAATTACAAGAATTCACTATTAAGCCTCGATCACACCAAAACGAATTCTATGGCCTAGGTATCTCAACATGTTTAACACATTTGCATGCTTTCATACAAATCACCTTTGCATCTTAATATCATGTACAACACCTAACAAGTCTTCCGAACCATTAATTAGATACACGTTTGGGAAACAAACAAAAGAAAGAAGAAAAAGAAAAAAAAACTACTCCTATCGACTACATTTCCCTTAAGACAATCGTCAGCCATCCATCATAGGGAATAGTCGCTATCTACGACATAGGTTCAATGGGGCTATTCTCTGGAAAAGCACCGAAAACAAAAAACGAGAAACCCAACATAAAAAAAATTCAATAAAAAAAAATTCGATAGAAAAAGATAAAAGTATAATTGAAAAATATTTACACATCACACACAACATCAGCTCAACACCACAGCAACTCAAGATTCATTACAACACCAACATTAATTACAGAACACGAAACACAGAGTCACAGGATCACATTTAGAACAAGCACAACAAACATAAACAAAACATAAACAAAACAGCTAGCACCTAACTACTCCCACCCCACACTTAAGCCGAACACAGTCCCTAGTGTTCATATAATTGCAAAATATCACAAAGGTTGGGTGGTGAAACTCCCTGATCAATCAAAGTATTCAACTTCTTCATCAGGTGTCAGTGCTTCGTCTCCCATATCAGAATCGCCCCCGCCATCCTCCTCTGACTCAACATCTGAATCCTCCCATCGTGTCTCCTCATCGGTAGGGACATCATCAACTACGGGCTCCACAAATGCGGGCCGCACTCTGCATAAAGCTCAGGCATTCTCATTGAATGGGTAATCCAACTCGAGTTGCCACAACTCATCCTCCGTTGCGGGTCGTCCTTTGATACGCAGCTGCAACTTCTGCATCCCGTATATGCGGGCCATGATTGATCATCCCGAGCATGTCGCTCGGCTAGTGGGAGCACCGGCCCATAAATAGTGTCAGGTGCCTTTGTTTTGGTGACATCCAAGGCATGCCTGTCGATCTGAGGGATGTAATCTAGGGCCTCCTCCACAATATTTTGGCCCCTCAGGAACGTGCTAAGTAGACCACTGAACCCGTATCTATGCCCCTGATGCAGTGGGGATCTCTTCATGGCGGAGATGATCACCACCCCAACATTGATTTCCAACCCCTTCATCAGGGCATACACCAAGAAAACTGTATCCCGGGTGACATCTGTAATGTGCACCCCCAGGATCAGGCATGAACAAATAATCTTCAACCAAATTCGGGCCTCCCTGTTCATCTTAGAATAGGGCGATGTCTGATGGTAGCCCCTCTCCTTGTGCCTACCCCACCTGGATGTCGATCGGGCTCCACATAAGGTGCGTTTGATGTCCGCATAGGATGGAGTGATGTTCAGCTGACGGAGGACATGAGCGTCTGTGTCCCGCGCCCCCAGGAATGCATTCAAGTGGTGGGGCTCAAAGGTGACTACCTCTTCTCTGATTTTTATGGCGTGGCTGCGTTATGTCGGGTTCCAATTGGCATAGAACTTCCGGATAATATGGAGATTACACTCCCTAGGTTCTTCAAAAATGAAGTTTAGCCCAGCGGTGTCAATCTTGTGTACAATCAACGGGAATTCCTGTTCCAGTGGTTCCCGTGCTATCTGCTCCTCTGGGAAGTATTTGGTTTCTTTATGTTTAGCGTACCACTTCTTCCCCTCACCAGTTACCCATTGTGTTCTGTATTATCGACGTTGACCTCTAGGATACGCTGGTGCTGCTGGAACTGCTGTCCCCAATCTTACCCTCTTTCTGCTGGCGCCCGATGTGGATGCGCCCTTTCCCTTGTCTTGTCTTCCTGACATTGTTCCTGTACATTCAAACATATAGTCCCAATGTTATTCAAGTCATAATTAGCTACAACTAAGGTTGGGTTTAATTGGATCACCCCACACTTAGTCTTTAGCCGCAATCAACACAATTCGACAAGACATTTATGATTTTGCCATTCTTAGCATTCAACATGCTTAGTGCATTCATATAGGTTGATGGAACAATTACTTTGTACTACTTAGACTTCGTACATTGAATAAAAATTTCTCCATCGATTCAATTGCATCATCATTAGCACTTTGCAAAATTATTTTTTTTAACAACAACTTATGTAATTCTCCATTTGCTTTCTCCCGAAAATCCTTCTTCTAACTTAGCATATTCAACATCAATCACAATACATTGCACTTCAAACAACATGCACAACCCGATTTATCAACATTTTCATGCATTTTGTGTTCTTCCTATTCAATCCTCAACCCTAGCTAACAATATTGCAAGAATTTCAATAAAACATGCAACAAATGAGTTAATCTACTCACAACAATACTATGAACATCATTCAATCATAACTCAATTGATTTCAAGCTTATTTCTCACTTAGGGCAAGGTTTCACCACAAAACGTGTTCAAGAATCGAAAATTTGAGCAATTATAAGGAAAAATTCAAGAACATACCTTTACTTCGGTGAAATTGAAGAAAACTCGAAAAAGGTTGATCACTAAGTCCGTGTCACGTTGGGGGAGAAGGGGATTTTGGGTGTGGGTCGCAGAGGAATTGAGAAAATAGGAAAAAAATGAAGGAAATTGGGGTTTAAAAGTGGTTTTTGGCGCGGGTTACCCGGTGACCCGACGCGAAATACACCTCAACGTGTCTCGGAGGTTAACGCGGAGCCCCTCCTCCGTGACACGGAGCCATCTCGCAGGTATTCTGGAAATTTTAAAAAATCCGGAATACACCTCAACGTGTCACGAAGGGTAACGCGGAGGCCCTCCTCTGTGACACGGAGCCATCGCGCAGGCTCACTGGAATGTGCTAATTTTTATTTTCTTACCTTGATTTTTTTCCTTTGCGCTTTTTTGTATTTTTGCCCTTCGTTCCACCTAAAAATCATTTCACCACAAGAAATTGGTTAGAAATCATAGGTTGCAACGCAACAATTTTTATTTTTATTTTTCTTTGTTTTTCTTTTTCTATTTTTTTTCCAAATAATTCTACTCTTCTATTACAACACAACCATGGGTTGCCTCCCGTGCAGTGCCTGATTTACCGTCGCGGCTCGACGCTACTCATTCTCAATCATCCTCTAAAGTGATGGACGTCTTCTCTTGAATAACGTCCTCACCCCAATAATTCTTACATCGTTGCCCGTTCACAAAAAATGTGGCACTCCTATCTTCTTTCCACAACTCCACTACCTCGTGTGGGGTCATTCTCACCACCTCAAACGGCCCTGACCACT
The DNA here is from genome assembly GCA_035772735.1 of Datura wrightii. NCBI lineage: Eukaryota > Viridiplantae > Streptophyta > Magnoliopsida > Solanales > Solanaceae > Datura > Datura wrightii. The sequence goes on along the minus strand of JASDFA010000003.1, from coordinate 67,371,540 downwards.
TGGACCGCAACTTACCTGGAGAAAGCTTCAACCTTGAATTAAATAACAACACTTTCTGCCCCGGCTGAAAGATCCGATGCACCATATGCCTGTCATGCCACCTTTTAGTTTTCTCCTTGTAGCATTTGACACTTTCATAGGCATGCCATGGAAACTCATCTAGTTCGCTGAGTTGCATCAACCTCTTCTTCCCATCTAGCACGGATCCATGTTCAGCTTTCTCACGGCCCAAAAAGCTCGATGTTCCAACTCCACAGGCAGATGACATGCCTTTCCATAGACCAATCTGTACGGAGATGTCCCAATGGGTGTCTTGTATGCAGTTCTATAAGCCCACAACGCATCGTCAAGTTTGTTTGACCAACCAATTCGTTGTTCATTCACTGTCTTCTGTAGAATCTGCTTTTTCTCTCTGTTTGACACCTCCACTTGCCCACTAGTTTGGGGATGATACGCTGTTGCTACCTTATGGCACACCCCGTACTTAGCTAGCAAGTTCTTGAAACTCGCATTTACAAAATGAGCCCCTCCATCACTGATAATAGCTCGGGGTGTCCCAAACCTAGTGAAAATTTTCTTTTTCACAAATTCCGTGACCACCTTGTTGCCATTCCTGGGACAAGCTATTGCCTCTACCCACATAGATACATAGTCAACCGCTACCAATATGTAACGATTACCAAATGACGGTGGAAACGGGCCCATGAAGTCTATTCCCCATACATAAAAAATCTCCACTTCTAATATCTGCTGTAGTGGAATCTCCTGTCTTCTACCATTTGTGCCTGTTCTTTGACATCTATCACACATTTTTACATATGCTATAGAATCTCTGAATAGTGTAGGCCAAAAGAAACCGGACTGGAGCACCTTGTGAGCTGTCCGCTCTCCTCCGTGGTGCCCTCCATACAATGATGAGTGACAACTCCTCAGCACTTCTGCAATCTGGCTCTCTGGGATGCATTATCTCATCACTTGATCCGGTCCCTGCTTAAAAAGATACGGATCATCCAATATGTAATACCTGCAATCATGTCTTAACTTCTTTCTTTGCTGAGCCGTAGCCTCTGGTGGGTAGACTCCACTTACCAGAAAATTCACAATGTCTGCATACCAAGGGATTTCAGCTTCCCTTATTGCCAAGAGCTGCTCATCTGGGAACTCTTCTTTGATAATATCACCTTCCTTTACATGCAACCGACTTTCCAATCGGGATAGGTGATCTGCCACTTGATTCTCGCTCCTCTTTCTGTCCCGAATATCTAGGTCAAACTCTTGTAGCAATAATATCCATATGATTAGTCTGGGCTTTGCATCCTTCTTGTTAAACAGATACTGAATTGCTGCATGATTAGTGTACACCACTACTTTAGAACCCACCAGGTAGGACCTGAATTTATCAAATGCGAACACCAATGCTAGCATCTCCTTTTCCGTGACTGTATAATTGACTTGGGCTACGTCAAGTGTTTTGCTTTCATAATAAATGGAATGAAAAATTTTATTCCTCTGCTGCCCCAATACAGCTCCTACAGCCACGTCACTTGCATCATACATTAATTCAAACGGTTGCTCCCAATTCGGAGAAATGAGAGTAGGCGCTTCTACCAGCTTCTATTTTAACTCCTCGAATGCTTTAACATAATCCTTGTCAAACTCGAACTTCACCTCTTTTTCTAGCAACCGGCACATTGGTCTAGAAATTTTAGAGAAGTTCTTGATGAACCGTCTGTAGAACCCTGCATGTCCGAGCAAATTGCGAACACCCTTCACTGACACTGGTGGTGGTAGCTTTTCGATCACTTCAATCGTTGCACGATTGACTTCCAACCCCTTGCATGACACCTTATGGCCAAGGACGATACCCTCCTTGACTAAAAAATGACATTTCTCCCCGTTGAGCACAAGGTTAGAGTCTTCACATCGAGCTAGCACCCTGACAAGATTCTGCAAACATGTAGCGAATGAATTACCGAAAACAGAAAAGTCATCCATAAATACCTCGACAAAATGTTCCATCTTATCATTAAAGATCGCCATCATGCATCTCTGGAATGTGGCTGGTGCATTGCATAGACCAAATGGCATCCGCCTGAAAGCATATGTCCCATAAGGACATGTAAAAGTGGTCTTCTCCTGATCCTCCGGTGCTATGGCTATTTGATTATAGCCAGAATATCCATCAAGAAAATAATAATACTCTTGACCTACCAACCTGTCCAATGTCTGATCAATAAATGGGATAGGACAATGATCTTTCCTTGTGGCCTCATTGAGCTTCCTGTAATCCATGCAAATTCGCCAGCCTATGACTGTGCGTGTGGGAATCAGCTCATTCTTTTCATTGGTGACCATAGTCATCCCTCCTTTCTTTGGGACACACTGAACGGGGCTAACCCATTCACTGTCTGAAATGGGGTATACCACACCTGCATCAAGCCACTTGATCACTTCCTTCCTAACTACATCCTTCATCACCAGATTCAACCTCCGCTGATGTTGCACAGTTGGCTTGGATCCTTCTTCCATAAAAATCCTGTGTGTGCAAAAAGCTGGATTAATTCCTCTAATCTCTGACATTTTCCAACCCATTGCTTTCTTCCGCCTCACTAGGACCACCAATGCATCTCTCACTTGTGTCTCTGTCAGTTCTGCGGAAATAATGACTGGCAAGGTGTCATCTTACCCCCAAAATACATACTTCAGATGTGGAGGCAATGTCTTCAACTCCAATTTTGGTGCCTCCTCAATTGATGGTTTTGGCAATGGTTCCAATGACCTCATCAATGGTTGAAAGTCTTGCTTCCTGGGAAACTATTTTGGCTCATTCAGAGTCTGCACCATCTCATACGTAGCACTGTCTCCGAAATGATCGGAGCCCATCAAGGCTCTCTCCAATCTGAAGAATTGATTCCTTATTTAGCACATTGATCGCTGATAGCTCCTCATAAATGGCCGGTAGTTTCATGGTCTTATACACATCAAAAACCTCTACTTTGTCATGTGTTGCATGGTTAGCTGCCCAACAGCCACATCAATCAACGCTCGCCCGGTTGCCAAGAAAGGACGTCCCAAAATAAATGGGACTTCCACATCCTGCTCGAAGTCTAAGATAATAAAATCCACCGGGAAAATGAGGGAGCCCACTCGCACGAGCACTCTTCCACAATACCATCTGGTCTGGCCAAAGAACGGTCAGCTAACTGCAAGATCACAGTAGTTGGTCTAGGGCTGCCCAGCCCCAACTTCTTGAACACCGATGTCGGCATCAAGTTTAAGCTTGCTCCCAAATCACATAATCCGCGAGCTCTAATACTTTGCCCAATTGTAATCTGAATGGTAAAGCTCCTAGGATCCTTGAGCTTTGTTGGCAACCTATTCTGTATCCGGGAGGTGCACTCCTCAGTAAGCGCCACCATAGCATACTCCGTCAATTTGCTTTTGTTTGCTACGATGTCCTTGCTATACATGGCATATTTCGGCACTCCCTACAAAACATCAACTAGAGGTAAATTAATGTGTACCTATTTCATCACTTCCATGAATTTCTCAAAGCAAGCTTCTTCCTTGTGCTTCTTTAATCTCTAAGGGAACGGGGGTGGTGGTATTTCTATCTCAGCTGCCTTTTCCTTCCCCCTCACATCATCATGTTACCCATCTTTTTCCGCTGCTCCATATTGCTGAGGTGGTCTTTCTGGTTCCACCTCCTTAAGTTGTAGTCCACTCCTTGTGGTCACTACATTGACCTGCTTGGGATTTTGATCAGTATCACTCAGTAGTCCTCCTCTGGGCCTGGTGTTTTTAGCTCCAGCTAACTGTCCAAACTTGTACTCCAACGCCTTTGTAGCTAACTGCTGATTTTTCATGTCAGCCGCTAATTTCACATATTCAGCTTGCATCTGCGCTTGCTTAGCTATAATTGTTTTGAACATATCCTCAATGTTGTTGGTGGTGGAGGAGGTGCATTGTTTCCTCTGTATTGAGACTGAAAATTTTGATGCCCCCATTGATTTCTCTGTACGCCCTGATTCGAACTCCGTACTTGATGGCTATTACTCCCCAAAAGAAATTCGGATGATTCCTCCAATTTGAGTTGTAATTGTTTCCATATTGTTGATTTTTGTTCCTCTGGACATTCCCAACAAAATTTACTGAGTTTGGATTGGCACCACAACACTCAGCTGAGTGTTCACTACTCCCATATACTTCACACCATACCTGATGAACTACATTGACTGGGCTTGTTCTTGATTCAAGCTCATACTGCTGAAGTGGGAGTTGAGTTGATTTTGCAACGCAGTTATCTGTGTAGCGATAGCCTTAAAACCATATACCTCAAAAACTCCTGCCGCTTTCCTTGTTCCTCCTCGTGTTGAGTCCGCATTCCATTCTGGATTTCCTTGTGAAATACGATTTAACAGAGTGTAAAGCTCCTCATAAGTCTTCTCCAATGCCTGCCCCCCAGCTGCTGAATCTAACAAAATTTTAGTATGTGGTTCCAAAACCTCAATGAATGTTTGCACCAACACATCATTAGACAGGTGATAATGAGGAAAATCCCTTAACATTGACTTGAACCTCTCCCAAGCTTGATACAAATTCTCACTCTCTCTCTGTTTAAAACTTAGAATCTGACCTCTAAGTCTGGCTGTCTTCCTAGATGGAAAGATTCGTATCAAAAACTTTCTTGCAAGATCATCCCAAGTGGTGATAGAATTAGGTGGTTAAGCTTTCAACCACCTCTTTGCTTCCCCCAATAATGAGAACGGGAATAATGTAAGCCTCACATAGTCGGATGATAGTCCAGCGGGAATGTGTCACTTATCTCCAAAAAGTTTTGGAGATGTTGTTGTCGATCTTCATGAGGGAGACCTGTGAATTTCCCGCTGGTGTGCAACAACTGCACCATATTCTGTTTAAGCTCGAACCTCCCTCCTGGCTCTGGTCTGCGAATACTAGATGTAACATTATTTTCCTGTGGGATTGCCAATTCGCGGACCGGTCTTGCTGCCATCTCCTCGGGCACTAAAACTGCCCTTAGAAGTGGTGGATTCTATTGCTGCTCTAGAATTGCCTGTCTTAGCAACTGCAGCTTCTTCCTAGAGCTTCCCTTCTTTGGCGATGAAATTATCTCTCCGGCTCTATAAATGTATCCATCAACTCCTTATCTCTTGCTAGCGTTCAGAAAAATTAAATACCTGCAAGAGAAAGGCTAAGATAAAGTTTTCAACACCTATATTGAATTTGTAAACTAAACACTAAGAAAATAAATTTACCAATTGCCAGTCCCCGGCAACGGCGCCAAAAACTTGTTCGACTCAAAACTATACACAAGTGCACGTGGTCGTACAAGTAGTAAAGTGGATTTATTTCAAGCCAAGTATCGATCCCACAGGGTCTAAACTACGGTATTAATTAACTTAAGCGTCAGTGAATGATATCTCTACGAATGCAGACAACCAAATAAATAATGTTTTACGAGTTAAGATCACTAAGTAATAAGAATCTAAGTCAAGATTATAATTTGAGTCTGAACAATAGCAATGAACAAGCTGAGGTTAAGGCAAGCATGCAGGGATGTAATTTATTAATTCAATTGAGCTAATCTTCTCTTCGGTTGCTAGTCAGGAAGTAACTGCCTATGGATTGGATCTTTTGACTCCTCCTATCCAATTAAATAATCATGAAACCTTATTCTACATTTTTGTGATATAAGAATCTCATGCTCTAGACATACATAACCGATTCCACAAATGACTAATAAGACTTTAGGATATATTTCTATTCTGAACATAAATCTTTTCTCAATTTTCTCAGCTAAGAAAAGATCAGATCCTACCAATTCACATCTATCCAATTCCTTTCCTTTTCAGAATCAAAATTGGATTTCTAAGTTATACATTAACATTGGCCAAACATTAATGCAGTAAAAACAAGAATTGATAGAAGAACCATTGAAGAAAAGATGAAAACTGAAATGATTAATGATTACATTCCTCTACAATTATCCTTAACCTTAGCAAGAGGTGAATTAGCCACTCATTTTTGGATTAAACATCTTCAAATAAGTAGAAGTCATACAAGCAATTGAAATTAAAGAGAAAAAGGAAGAGAATAACCCTAGAATTTTCGTCCTCTCAACTGCCTGCAACCCACGTTCTTGCTCAACCAAGTCAGAATGTTTAAAATAAAACCTAAGTGTGTTATTTATACTATTGAGAATTTTTTCCGGAATAACAAGCAACGTGGCATGTAGTGTATCCCGGAGCACTCCCTCCGTGCCACGGGGATATCGTGGACCCTCACTGGAAATTGGCTCCTAGGTAACTGCACCTCAACGTGGCACGACTTGTATTGCGAAGCCTTGCACCCGTGCCACGGAGCTATCGCACACCTTCACTGGAATTTGACATAAATTATTCATCCCAGGCAGAATGCCTCCGCGATGGTAGCGTGACATGACTCCATCTCGGAGCCCTTATTTTTGCCAACTCCTCTTGTCAACTTCCACTTCTTGTTTCCAAGTCCATTCCCGCACTTCACCAACATATATATTAGTTTCCAAAATTTCCTTCTACCTGCAAAACAACACTAATCATGTTGGTTAGTATAAATTCACATTTACCTAAGAATCACATGAGAATATACACATAACAATAGATAAACAAGTCGAAATGAAGCATTTGAGTATCACTTGGGCATGAAATTCTGCCCAAGATCAATATACATGCATGCTATGAAAAGAAAGGAACTGAGAAACATGAACATAACATGAAATGGAATAGAGTACTAAGGAGGAAACTAGTACCTCATGCTTGGACTGACCTGGAAGGGAAAAGATGCGAGTATTTAACCATCATATCCACTTTGATTTCCCATGTAGCTCCCTCAACAAGATGATTTCTCCATAAATCCTTCACTAAATCTACTTCCTTATTCCTCGGCTTTTGAATCAGACGATCAAGGATCCTAACTTGAACCTCTTCATAGGTAAGGTGATGAGTTGGAAATTTACTAACTCATTAGGCTCCTAAGCATGAGTTTTTGATTAGTTTTTGAGTCGTTTTTGTGGATTTTATGCTCTTTCTCTTTGATTCTTTTTAGGTGTTTCATGTGAGTAGAGAAAGCATGAAATCGAGCAAAACGGATGAAGTTTGAGATGGAAGTTGATGAGTTAGCATTTGAGGAAAGGAGACAAAGATAACGGAAGATTTGAACTCAAGAAGAGGAGTTACAGACATACTTTGAAATGGTGAAATGCGGATTCGGACGTGCGAAATACAAGAGGAACACAAACTCTGATGCCTCAAAACTGCTCCAGCCGGTGCTTGGCAATTCTGCCACCGATGAATCGCTGACCAAACATTGGTCAACCTCCAGTGAGTCACCGGTGGTCACTGCCGGTTCACTGTTTTTCATTTGGCAAGAAATCGGTGCTTAGAGGATTGGTACCAATAAAATGCCGGTGTTTCACAAGTGAGGCCTACCAAAGTACCTAGAAACCCTAAGGGCACTTGTGAAAAGTGGTACACAAGAAAGTATAGATATTTACATCACTCTTATTGTACACCACTCATTCAATCAGCATTCACTCACTCTTTCACCATACAATTGTGGAGATAGAAAGTACTTTTCTTCTTCATTCTCTTTAACCCATTTTAGGGGAATTCCACCATTGTTGTAAGACCATGTGAAGCAAATTTTTGAAGTAAATATGATGATTGTTGAGGGGAATCTTCTTGTTATCTTCTTTCTCTCTTTAAATATGCATAACTAAATTTCTAATTAGGGATTTGTGCATGGTGGGTTTGTCCAATTGAATGGGTATTGATGAATTGTTATTGGACTGTTATTGCAAGTATAAATCTATTGTCTTCTCCTAAGTTTTAATTGTTAAAATTGATGGTTGCAAACATGAATCGTGCTTTACTTTTCTTGCTTTTGCTTGAGTGAGAAAGGTGAGAATTGGGTGAGAAGATAATAGTGAGGATTTGGAGTGTTGGTATGCGAGATTGATCTAGAGATAGTCAAAACTCATATTTTCACTCCGTTAAAGGTCAAGGCTAGAGATAGCTTAATCCTTCCTCAAGCTTTTGTGGTTGACAACTTGAATTTGGCCTTGGGATTTGAGAAAACCCACGGCATAATATTCTTTGGGGTTGAAAAGCAAGAGAATGTGATTTTATCCACTGCTATCTATATTGATTTTCAGTCTAAGGCATTGAAGAAAATCCTGTTTTAGTTGTTAACTCATTTATGGTATACACCTAGTAATCTCACTTGTTATTGCAAAAATTGGAATTCCCTCCACTTAGTTTTAATTTAGAATTTGATGTTATTTTCCCTTTTCTCACAATTTTACTTTTCAAATGTTGAACAATGATGCGCTCTAGTTTGAATTAATTTATAACTTTGGATTATCGACTCAATTCTCTATGGGATTCGACCTTGACACTCGTCGGGTTATTCATTTTGATACAACGGCCATTTACATTCTCTCTAAATGAGAAGTGTAATTGAGAGTTATCATAAGTGTATCGTTCACCTCAATGTTGTCTATCGGAACAACTAAAGATGGATTACCCATGCACTTTTTCAGCAAATACACATGGAAAATGGATGCACCGAAGCTTACTCTGCTGGTAGATCTAACTCATATACCACCTTGCCAACTCGCCTCAGAATTCTATAAGGACCAACATATAGGGGACTAAGCTACCCTTTCTTCCCAAACCTCATCAATCCCTTCATGGGAGACACCTTGAGAAATACCGAATCATCGACCTTGAACTCAAGCTCTCTCATCCTAACATCTGCATATAACTTCTGTCGACCATGTGCTATTTTCAACCTTTCTCTAATAAGTTGAACTTTCTCCATAGCCATATGAATTGAATCTGGCCCTATCAACATAGTCTCACCTACCTTGAACCACCCAATAGGTGATCTACACTTCTGCCCATAAAGAGCATCAAATGGAGCCATTTGATGTTGCAGCGACATCTGCTATTATAGATAAACTCGATGAGTGGTGAGTGATCATCCCAACTACCCTTGAAATCAATGACACATGCTCTCAAAATATCCTCTAATGTCTTAATGGTCTGCTTGACCTATCCATCTATGTTTGTGTGAAAGGTTGTGCTAAGCTTCATCTGAGTACCAAGTCCCTTCTGAAATGATCTCCAAAATTGGGAGATGAATCTGGTACCTCTATCGTAAATAATTGACAAAAATCTCCATGCAACCAAACTAAATCTCAAATGTAGAGTCTAGCATAATCCTTGGATGAAATCTTTCATTTTGACTCGTAAGAAGTGAGCTTATTTGGTCAACCTATTTACAACCACCCACATAGAGTCATACTGTTGACATATATGAGGCAGCCCTATAATGAAGTACATTTTGATCCCTTCCCACTTCCAAGTAGGAATACTAATGTCGTGAAGCATACTTTCTGGTCTCTGATGCTCCACCTTCACCTGCTGGCAATTTATACACTCAGCCACAAATTCCACTATGTCCTTCCTCATGCCATTAACCAATAGGCATTCCATAGATCATGGTACATCTTGGTTGTACCTAGATGGATAGATTACCAGAGAAATGAGCCTTGCCCCACATTCTCTCTCTCAAGTCATCTAAAACCGAAAACATAATTGGCCCCGATATCAAAGTACACCATCTCCTCCTTGGGAGAAAACCTCAACTTTTTGATTTGGACTACTTCTTTAACAAGGATAGGATCCTCATCTTTCCTTTCTTTAACTTTTGTCATCAGTGAAAATTCCAACACATTCTGAACAATAAATACCCCATCCAACAAATCTATAAGGTGAACTCCTAAACGAACAAGCCTATGGACATCCTTCACCAACTTCTTTCTCCCATTCTCAACATGGGATACACTCTCCATGGACAACCTACTAAGAGCATCCGCCACTAAATTGGCCTTGCCCGAATGATAAAGGACACTCGTGTTATAATACTTGAGAAGCTCTAGCCATCTTCTTTGCCGAAAATTCAAGTCCTTCTGAGTAAACACATACTGTAGGCGCTTGTGGTCCGTGAACACATCCACATGCACCCCATATAAGTAATGTCTCCAAATCTTTAAGGAAAACACCACCTCCGCCAACTCTAGGTCATGCGTCGGGTAATTTTTTCATGAGACTTAAGCTGTCAAGAGGCATATGCAATGACCTTACCAAGCAGCATCAACACACAATGAAGACTAACCCTAGAGGCATCACGATACACCACAAAGCTATCCATGCCCTCTTATAGCGTCAATACTGGGGATGAAGTGAGTCGAGTCTTTAACTCCTGAAAACTCTTTTCACAAGCATCAGACCACTGAAATTTGACCATTTTCTGGGTCAAGTTAGTCAACAGTGCTACAATGGATGAAAATCCCTTTACAACCTCCTGTAGTAGCTAGCTAAACCTAAGAAGCTCCTAATATCAGTCGGACTGAAAGGTCTAGGCCAATTCTTCACTTCCTCTATCTTTTGAAAGTCTACCTACACACCCTTGCTAGACACCATATGACCAAAGACAGCTACTAAGTTCAGCAAAAGTGACACTTGCTGAATTTACTAAACAGCTGACAATTCTTGAGAGTCTTCAACAAAATCCTCATATGAGTGGCATGCTCCTCCTCACTCTGAGTGTATATGAGTATATCATCAATGAAAATAGTCATGAACATATCCAAATATGGCTTGGACACCCTGTTCATCAAATCCATAAAAGTTGCAAGAGCATTTGTTAGACCAAAAGAGATAACAATAAATTCATAGTAACTATACCATGTCTGAAAAGCTATCTTCAGTGTGTCCCTCTCCCTAACTCTGAGTTGAAGATAGCCAGATCTGAGGTCTATCTTTGAAAAGCACTTAGCACCTTGAAGCTAGTCAAACAAATCATCCATATTGGGGAAGGGATACTTATTATTTATGGTGACCTTATCCAATTGTCGATAGTCAATGCACATCCTAGAGGGCAATCCTTCTTCCGAAAAAAGAGAACTGGGGCACCCCATGAAGAGTTACTAGTCTTTAAGAAAACCTTATCTTAGAGGTATCTCAACTACTCTTTCAACTCCTTTAGCTTGATAGGAGCCATTCTATAAGGAGGAATGGATATGGGCTACGTATGTTGGAGAAGATTAATACAAAAGTGAATCTCCCGCTCGGGAGGGACTCCTAGTAGCTTATCTGCGAACACCTCCGGATACTCACATACTAGAGGAACTTACTGAAGACTCAGGGTCTCGGACGTGGAATCCTTAACCCGAACTAGATGGTTCACACAACCCTTTTAGATCATCTTTCTAGCCTTAAGATAGGAAAAAAAGTGACCTACCGACACAACTGAACTTCCCTTACACTCTAGGACTGGTTCACTCGAAAAATGGAACCCTACCGTACAGGTTCTAAAAATTGACCATGGCATAACAAGCGTGCAACCAATACATATCGAAGATAGCATCGAAATCGATCATATCTAACTCCACTAAGTCAGCTGAGGTGAATTTTTAAAGAATCGTGAAAGGGCTATTTCTATACACCCATCGAGCTAAAACTAACTCAACAATAGGAGTAGAGACTAAGAAGGATGCTAACAGGATTTCGGGTTTGACACCAAAACTAACAGCAACATAAGGAGTAAAACAGGATAATATAGCTCCCAAATCTAACAATGTATAAACGTAAATATGGAATACTCATAACATACTAGTGACTATATATGGTGAGAACTCCTACTCCTAACGAGATGAAAGTGCAAAGAACCTGTTCTGGCATTGTCCGCCACCTCCACTAGAAGAGGTGCCCTGCTAAGATAGGAGAGTTTTTGGATCCACTAAAGTGGTAGCTGGGGCATGGCCTCTATCATCACCCTGTCTATCTTAGGATAATCTCTGAGCATATGTCCAGGCTTCTGACACCTGAAGCAACTATCGAAGCCAACCAATAACTCTCTAGGATGCTTTTAATACACATTCTACAAGTTAGAAAAGTGCGCTCCCCAGTTATGCTCCATTGACTCTTACAACATGACGCCTTTCTCCTCTAATCACCTTGATCTTGATGGAATGTTAGGTGATGATGGAGCTAGGGCTGACGACCTCTAGTGGGACTGAGGGCGATGTCCACCACCAAACCTCTGCTTAGAGTACCTATATCTCCCTTTCCTGGCCCTCTTTGCCTCTCTCTCCTATTCCTTCATCTGTTCTGCCTCTATCTATTGGGCATATCTCATCAGTCGGGAGATATCACTGATCAGCATGGCACTTCTGCACTCCTTGACTAATGAATCTACAACCCCATTCACGAACTTGCTCATACGAGCCCTCAAATCAATAACCATCCCTGGAGCATATTTGGATAGTAGGGTAAACTTAGGGGTATAAAACTAACAATAATATCATTCTACTTAAGATTGATGAACACGGCTACCTCAGCTTCCCTCAACCCTCAGGGGAAGAATCTGTTCAAGAAAGGCATAACAATCTCATCCCAAACAATGGGGACCGTACCAGCTCCCCTGTTTTCCTTGTACTGTTGGAACCATATGTGAGCAACCCTTTTTAGCTGATAGGAGGCCAAGTCTGCTCTTTCCTCTCGTGAAACACCCATAACATGGGTAATCTTCTAGACCTCCTCAATAAACTCATGTGGTTCCTTGTCCACTTTTGACCCACGAAACTCTAGTGGGTTCATCCTAATGAAGTCTCACACCCTAGCCGCCACCGCTTCCCTATTTTGGTTCACATGAGCCACGACATACTGGTTAACCTGGGTGGTCATGGCCTATGCTAACATTATAAATATAGCCCTGAACTCCACATGGAAAACTTGCTATGTTAAGGGATTGGCTTGAGCAGGTGGGGCTGGCTGATGCCCATCTCTATTTTCATTGCCACGACTATTTTCGTCGTCATTTCTTCTTCAATTGACTCAACGAGGAGGCATATTTCTGCATACATGTATAGCATGAGATAGAGGATGTCACGACCCAAACATAGGCCCAGATCTAGACATGGAACCTAGAACCATGAATGGCTCCAACTCGATCCATTGCGTGAGCATGATAACTAAGGATCAACATTAAGTAAAACTGACGACTAAATTCTAAAATAGTGAAAGTTTGAACATGGATCAAGCATATAGAGTCAACACTAACAAGTTGAGATCTACAAATTATCTGAAAAGCCTCTAAAATTACTGACAAGCTGATGGGAAAACATCCCCAACTAGCTCATTAAAAGTCTAAAAAATAAAACTAACACAACTCAATAATCTAAAGGTCCTTGAAGGATGAGGACTCAGCAAAAAGAGAACTGTACTAAGATCTATAGACTAGGTAACAACGGGACTGAGTCTGACATTTAAACCTGTATCATGAAATGATAAAGCATACAGTATGCGGTCAGTATATGGAATGTACTGAGTATGAAAGATATGTAAAACATACAGAACAAGTATAACTGAAATCATGCATATTAACATAAATCATAACATCATAAGAGTAGGGAGTACATGAAGATATCTAAAAACATGAATAGTCATAAAATAGATCTCATAACTGAATAGAATGACCCAAAGCTGAATCTAAAATCATATGCAAAAGCTGATGAACTGATCATTGGGCCAACCCTGCTGAAAAAATATTATCATAACTAACAGACATGCATAATTGAGATCATGAGGAACAATGAAAGACTCACCATATAACCAATATTATCACGATAGATCTTACGTGATCCCAACTATTACACTCAAGTAGGCAGAGCCCTCCAAAGGCTTATCAAGGCCATGGGCGCTACCATAATATTGATATCAAGCTAAAGGACTTTTCGAGGTAAGGGAATCTCACAAGAGAGGTCCCAAAGTAAATGTGAAATCCTACGTTGGTGTGTAGTTCTGATACCTGGGGTTTTCATGAACCCCTAGCCTACTCGGTTCTAGACATTGCTCCCAAAACATGCAAAGTGCTCACCATTGTTTTTCAATGAAGCTAAAACCATACCATAAGCTTAATGTGCGAGAATAGACTTCTAAACTATATGGTAAGCTGACTTATAGAACTAAAATGAATCATTAAAACATGTTTAATCTGAGTGGGATTACGCAAAGCTTGAAGATCATGCATACTTGAAATAGAATTCACTATCCAAAATCATATATTCATATATGGGTAATATGTAAACAGACATGCATATTAGATATTTCGTTATACTTGAAATCATCAATCATAAACTGGACTTTTTCATGAACTTGCATAATTGGGAAAAATCTTCTAAAAATTGAACTCATGAATTTATAATAAAATCATGTGTAAAAAATTCCCATTAATCATCAAACATACTTTAAAACATAGAGGGAACCGACCTATAGACAATTTTTAAGAACTCTATGCAATTAGTTTGAAATCCCACTTTGATCATAATTTGAATTGAGACTTGATTCATGAAATTGACGAGAATTATGAGTATGAGAGTGAAAGGAACCCTCATTTATGTCCTCACATACTTGAAAGAACTGAATCTACACTTTCCTTAGAAAGCCTAAAGAATTTGGAGAAGATTTTGAAGGGTTCTAGGCGTGATTTTCAATGGAGAGGTTTACACATGCGTGCAGGGAGGGAAATGGTTTAGAATAGGTTTAACCCTCTTAAAACCCTCCTAACAAAGCTTAAAATGACGTAGTTGAGGGCTTAGGAGCTTAGAAATTATGAAAATGCCCTTACTTAAATCGTTGAAAATTTCAGCCTGCTAGGTGTCACGACTCATATCACAAGTCGTAGATCAATACCACGACTCTTGGTTACCATCTGTAGTCACCACTATTTTAGAGTAACTCAATTTAGTTCAGACTCAGTACAATTATCAGTTCAGTATAGCAATTTAGATCAGTATCTCAGATTTAGGGCATGTCTTCACCATCAGACTGGGTCATTTTGACCACCTGAACATAGTGCAGTTTATTCAGTTACAATATTTCAGTTTGTCATTGCATCTCCTTACAGTTAAGTTGTTTATTCTTCATGTTATGGTTCCGCTCACTAACTTAGTACATCCAAAGTGCTGACGCATACCTTTTATGATGTATCATTTCATGATATAGCTATAGGTTCTTAGTCTCCGCACCATTAATAGATCTCGCTTAGAAACTTTCAGCTGCATCATTGGTGAGTCCTTATCTTTTGAGGATGAGGATTATTTCTTTTTAAGCTATATTTCTTTCAGTTAGACTTTGAGTCAGCTGGGGGCTTGTCCCAACAACTCATCAGATAAATGGCTTTTAAACACAGTTACAGAATCAGATTTTTACTTTGTTTTCAGTTGTGAAAGAAATTGGAACACACAAACAAATAGGATTTTTAGGGAGGAAATTGATACCTTAAACTTAAACTGAGCCGGAAGGGAACAAATGGGAGTATCTAGCCATCATATCTGCTTTGGCCTCCCATGCAGATCCCTCAACCTGCTGATTCCTCCAGAAGACATTGACTGAAGGTACCTCCTTATTCCTCAACTTACGAGCCTGACGGTCAAGGATATGGACTGGGATCTCTTCGTATGAGAGACTATCTTTCACTCCCACACTATCTAATGGCACAATTGAAGTGAGATCATCGATGCACTTCTTCAATAGTAACACATGGAATACTGGGTGCACAGATGCCAACTCTGAAGGTAATTCCAGCTCATAAGCTACCTTGCCAATTTGCCTTAGAATTCTGCAGGGCCCTACATATCTCGGACTGAGCTTTCCTTTCTAAATCTCATCACACCTTTCTTGGATGAAATTTTTAGATAAAACCAGTCATTCACAACAAACTTAAATTCTCTTTTCCTCACATCATCATAAGATTTCTAACGACTTTTTGCATAGCTCTATGAACTGAGTCTAGCCCAATTAAAGTAGCTTCACAAACCTTAAATCACCCGATAGGAGATCTATACCTCCTTCCATACATTACCTCAAACGGAGCCATCTGAATACTGGAGTGGTAGCCGTTGTTGTTAGCAATCTCGATGAGAGGCAAGTGATCATCCCAACTGCCCTTGAAATCGATCACGAATGCTGTCAACATATCTTCTAGGGTCTGAATAGTTCGCTCAGCTTGTCCATCTGTCTGCGGGTGAGAAGCTATGCTGAGCTTGACTTGGGTACCAAGTCCCTTCAGAAAAGACTTCTATAAATGCAAGGTGAACTCCGTACCTCAATCTAAGATAATGGATAATGGCACTGCATGAAGTCAAACCAACTCCCGGATATAAAGCCTAGCATAGTCCTCAGCTGAATTGGTAGTTTTAATTGGGAGGAAGTGTGCTGACTTAGTCATCTGGTCTACTATTACCCAGATAGAATCATGCTTCCGATGAGTCTAAGCTAGACCCATAATAAAATCCATATTTACTTCCTCCCACTTTTCAGGTGGGTATGCTGATATCCTGAGTCATACCTCGCAGTCTATGCTGCTCTACTCTAACTTGCTGGCAATTCGAGTACTTAGGTACAAATTCAGTGATGTCTCTCTTAGTGCCGTTCCACCAGTAAATATCCCGTAGATCATGGAACATCTTCATAGCACCAGGGTGGATGGAATATCTCGAACAGTGTGTATCTACTGTCTCAAATCACCGACGTCTGGTACACACAATCTGCCCTGGTAATGAAGCACACCATCCCCCCTTTGGAGAAAGCCTCAACTTCTTTTCTAAGAAATGCTTCCTTAAGCTTAAGTAAGATGGGATCTTAATCCTTCTCGGACTTAGCTTCAACAACAAAAGAGGAATCTGAACCACTTTGCATTACCACTCCACCCTCAGTTGATTCAATCAACTACACCGCTAATTGAGCTAGTCAGAGAATATCCTTCACCAGTTCCTTTCTGCCCTCTTCTGCATAGGCCACGCTCCCTATAGATACCCTTCTCAGGGCATCCGCCACCACATTGGCTTTGCTCGGGTGATATAGCACGCTCATTTCATAGTCCTTCAGGAGCTCTAACCACCTTCCCTGACGAAGATTTAGGTCTTTCTGGCTGAATACATACTGAAGGCTCTTGAGATTAGTGAAAACATCCACACGAGCCCCATATAGATAGTGTCTCCATATTTTTAACACAAACACCACTGCTGCGAACTCCAAGTCACGAGTCGGATAATTCTTTGCATGAACTTTGAGCTGTCTAGAGGCATAGGCTATCACCTTGCCCCGCTGCATCAGAATGCAACCGAGTCCAACTCTAGAAGCATCGCAATATACTACAAATCCATTTATTCCTTCTATTAGGGTCAACACTGGAGTGGTGGTGAGTCAAGTTTTTAAAACCTGGAAACTCTTCACACACGCATCTAACCACTAAAATTTCACCTTCTTCTGGGTCAGCCTAGTCAGAGGGAATGCTATGGAGGAAAAACCTTCCACAAAGCGTCGGTAATAACTGGTTAGACCCAAGAAACTTCTGATTTCGGTTGGCAAGGTAGGTCTAGGCCAGTCTTTCTCCATTGCTATCTTTTGAGGATCAACCTAAATACCTTCACCCAAGACCACGTGACCTAGGAAAGTCACGAACTTTAACAAAAATTCGCATTTGCTGAACTTGGCGAACAACTGGCGGTCCCTGAGTGTCTGAAGCACTATCCTTAAGTGACTAGCATGATCTTCCTCATTTCTAGAGTATACTAGAATGTTGTCGGTAAATACAATAATGAACATATCCTGGTACTTCTTGAAGACTCTATTCATCAAGTCCATAAATGCTGCAGGGGAATTTGTTTGTCCAAAGGACATAACCATAAACTCGTAGTGACCATACCAAGTCTTGAAAGCAATTTTCGGTATGTCACACTCTTTGACTCTTAGGTTATGATGCCCCTACCGGAGATCTATTTTGGAGAAACAACTGGCTCCCTGAAGTTGGTCGAACAGGTCATCAATTCTGGGCAGGGGATACCTGTTCTTGACTGTGACCTTGTTCAACTGATGGTAATTGATGCACATTCTGAGGGTACCATCTTTCTTTCGCATGAATAGAGATGGAGCACCCCAGGGAGAGATATTGGGTCTGATAAAACCTTTATCAAGAAGGCTTTTAGCTGCTCCTTCAACTCCTTAAGCTCAGTTGGAGCCATTCTGTAATGGAGATGGGCTGAGTATCTAGGAGAAGGTCTATACCAAAGTCGATTTCCCGTTCAGGAGGAACTCTGGGAGATCTTCAATGTAACACATTAGGAAATTCGCTAACAATAGGGACCGACTGGATAGTTGGGGTCTGAATGTTTGAATCCTCGACTCAAACTAGATGATGGATACATCCCTTAGAAATAAGCTTCTAGGCCTTAAGGTAGGAAATATACCAACCCTTAGGCGTTGACCTATTGCCCGTCCACTCTAACACTAGCTCATTTGGAAATTAAAATTTGAGAACTCTAGTTCTACAGTCGACTGAGGCATAACCGGAGTGTAACCAATTCATTCCAAGAATAAGGTCAAAATCAACAATGTCTAATTCTACAAGATCAGCTGGAATAACCTTATTGAAAACTGAGACTAGGCAGTTTCTATACACCCGACTGGCTCTAACTGACTTGCCAACTGGTGTGGAGACAAAGAACAGTTCTAAGAGGAGCTCTGGACTGATATTAAACTGAACAGCTATGTATGGAGTCACGAATGACAATGTGGATCCTAGATCTAGTTGGGCATATACATCTAGGGGGAAAATACGTAACATACCCGTGACCACATCAGGTGAGCTCTCCTGATCCTGACGAGAAGACAATGCATAAAAGTGGTTTTGGCGCTGACCGCCATCCATACCTAAAGTATTGGCCTGCTGAGCTATTTGGCCTGCTAGAGCTACTGAGGTGGTGGATTGTGACCTTCCCTGTCCTACTTATACACACTCTTTAAGCCAATGACCAAGTTGTCCACAACCAAAACAACCCTGTCGACCCTAAAGACACTCTCCTGGGTGGTTGTTGCCACACTTAGGGCTAGCTGGATACCTGTTCCTAGCGGGATAGAAAGGTAGGGGCGCTGGCTGAGCTGGGTGTTGGAGCCCTTTACTGCTGCTGTTGCTGCTGCTGCTGTTGTGGGCGGCTACTACCGCCAGTCCTTTTGTGGCCATAATATAATTGGCCAATCCTTTCCCGCTTGTTCTTCTGCTCCATGTCCTTCAGTTTTTATTCCTCAATCTATTGGGAATGAACAATAAGGTTGTAGAGGTCAATATCCTTAATCAGTATCGCTGTCCTGCACTCTTTGAGGACCAGGTTTGACACCCCATTAACAAACTTCAGCGTGCGAGCCCTTGGCTCGACCACCATCTCTATAGAATATTTCGACAATCCAGTGAACTCCAGTGCATACTCCTCCACCGTCCGATTTCCCTGCCTCATATTAATGAACTCTGCTACTTTTTCCTCCCTGAGCTCTCGTGGGAAGAACTGTCTAGGAAGGCTATAGTGAACTCGTGCCATTCCACTCGTCTTTCTCCCGTTGGCCTCCCCTCCTTCCACTGATTATACCAGACTTGGGCTACCCTTTTCAGCTGTTAGGAAGCCAATCTCTAAGGGATTGACAACCATAATCTGGGTGATCTTTCTAATCTCGTCAACAAACTCTTGTGGGTCCTCTCCCACCTTAGATCCATGAAAATCTGAAGGGTTCATCCGACTGAAGTACCACACTCGAGCAGCTACTGCACACCCATTATTATTGATTGGAACCACCTGCTGGCTCTCCTGGTTGGTAACTGTTTGAGCGAGTAGCTGGATAGCCGCCCTGAATTCCGCGGTGGACACTGAGCCGTCTTGAGGGGTTGTTGGAGCTGGTGGGGCATGTCGGTGAGTGTTACCAGACCTTCTTCTATTACCATATTGCGGGGTATAATTCACTTAAACAAAACAGAGCACGAGTTAAGAGAATGATTTTGGAATTGAATTTCAACACACGATAAAGAGTATGAACAAAAGGGGGTTTTCCTAGTAATATCTCATAGCCTCCACGCATAATTTTGGCGCGCTTCACACCCATCAAAAGGACTCTACCCGATGTGGCTTTCAGACTACCGAAGATACTTTAAACCTAGAATTCTGATACCAAGTTTGTAATGCCCCGAGTCTACACTCTGGATGGGAAACTGCACTTGGAGTCACAAGTAAACCCAAGTCAACCCCTGGTCTATCATACACTGACATTTTGAGTAAACATAAAAATATATCGGAAGCTTTAAAGTAAACTATAAAGCATTTATGAATTAGAGATGGATCATAAAGTTTTAAAAAAACATCTAATCAAAAATACCAGTATGAAAACCAATTCTGTGTCTGAAAGCCACTACAATTGATGAGTTGTTGGGACAAGCCCCCAGCTAACTCCAAATCTAAATAGAAGAACAAAAAATGGAATAAATTAATCTTCATCCTCGAAAGATGAGGATTCACCAAAAAGAATTGTTGGAGTCTTCTGAGAGCGATCAGCTAGTGAGGCTGAGACTGAGATCTTGCAGTTGTATCATAAAACGATATAACATAAAAGCATGCATCTATACTTAGAATGTACAGAGTAAGTGAGAGATAGCATAACACAATGGAATAGGTAATTGTACCGAACAGACATGCAATGACCAACTGAAACTACTAAAACTGAAATAATTGTAATAAACTCGGGTGGTCTAAATGACCGTATATGATAGTCAAAGACATGATCTGAATCTGAAATACTAGTCTGAAAGACTATACTAAACTGAATTGAGCTAAATTGAGGCTGAATAGATTAGTAGAAGAGTCAATAACCGACATATAACCATGAGAGCTAGACGTGGAGATCGATGTATAGACCCCATCGATAGGACCCAATATACCTTTCCAGGGTATAAAGGAATGAACTGGGTGATCACAAGAGTCTGGGGCCATGAGGGCCAATAAAATTGTAACCTATTGTGGCAACATAGTTTTGGGAACCTGCGCGTTAAAACCCCAGTCCCCTCGGTGTTAAGTCCTACTCCCACTGGATAGCCCTAGACTGAATACTAAGCTGATAGCTCAAAACTGGGGCCCAAGACTAGTCAGGAATACCTGTTTGAAAGCACCCTGAGAGTCTTATCGGACCGGATTTTGGAACTGGGTTCGAAGACTGGTCAGAGCTGCTTATTTGGAAGCGTCATAATCTTCTAAAGAACAAGTTGTAATCTATAACTGGGGTCCTAAGGCTGGTCAGAGCTGCTTATCTGAAAGTGTCATGACCGCCTAGTGAACCACAAAAACTAAGTTATTAGCCTAATTTAGACAATTGGGAGGTACTACTGTTACCTCGAAAATTTCTGTAGCCAAACTAATCAGCTTACATTTCCGACTAACACTAAGTATTCTAACATTTTTAACTGAATTGCACTAACATCAATCTAACTAAATTTTCTCCACCAATTAACTATATGGAAATCCTCAACACTGAACGAATCAAGCAAATTTCACTATTTAATCACTTTTGCAAGAATCTAGGTTTTCTACGTTCAAGGACTAGGGCTAAATTTCACTTCACAAGAACAAACATCAATTCAGTCACAAGATGGTTTAAAATATCTATAATTGACATAAAATAATATTCCACGTGAATTAAATGAAGTATGACTGACAATTTCCTAACATTTGATAGCTTCGGGGCTAGAACTGATAGAGAGAAATAGGGAGAAATTCTGGGGACACAAGGGAAGTACTATTCCCTTGTTGAATTCCAACATACCTGGCTAGATTTCCCCTGAAGAAAGGATCTTGAATGGCTGCAATTGATGAATAACCCTAGACCTTGATTGAGAGCTTTGGGAGAAGACTTACGCAATTTCTAAGAAGATTTGAGCGGGAATGGGGGGGGACTGTTTAGCACCTCTAAATTACCTTAAAATATACAAAATTGACATAGTTTAGAGTCCAGGAGGTTAGAAAATTATTGAAATACCCTTAGGAAATTCGCATGAAAAAATGACTACCTATCCCCCATGAGGGACCTAATGGGTCGTGCCCGGTGACCATAGGTCATGGTCACCTCTCGTGAGGTACACTGCCAAAATCCCATACTGGTCACCAAGGGGGACACCATGACTTGTGGTGTTCCCAACAACTCATGGTGACCCACCTGTCGCCAACACTATGTAAAGTTTCCTAGAGTCACCACGGGTGACATCACGACTCATGGTGTTCCAAACGAGTCATGGTGAGGCCCTGTTGAGTATACTGCATGAATTTTCCCACTCCCAATTAAACACTAACCACGGGTCACCCCACGACTCGTGGTAACAACCGTGGTCACCCCTCCTCCTCTTCCCAAAATTTTCATCAAGTTCAAAGTCCTCACTACGAGTCATTTAATGACTCGTGGTCACCCCAATGAGTCATAGGATGACTCGTTCTGTGACCTGGTGCAGATTTTATAGTTTTCTCAATTTTAACTCCCGGGTCTAGTCTTTGAGTTTCTGGGGCATTACACATGTTTACCTAATGTGCTAATGTGTCGGTTATAGACTATCCCATTAGTCAGCTTAGTTTAGTCTCAAATTAATCAGTTCAGTTTTAGTTTGCTCACTTTAGCCCAGTTAGTTTAGACTTAGAAATCTCAGATTTAGGGCATGTCTTTGACCATCAGACAGGGTCATCTTTACCATCCCAGTATATTTCAGTTATTTCAGTTCAGTATATCAGTTGTCATTGCATGTCATTTAAGTTCATTTATATTTATCCGTTATTATGTTTTTTCTTGCTTAATCGATACATTTAAAGTACTGACGCATACATCTTATGCTATATCATTTTATGATACAACTGTAGGTTCTTAGTCTCAACGCCGATACTAGGTTTAATCCGGTGATATCAGCAGTAGCAGTGGTGAGTCCTCATTCTTCGAGGATGATGCATTATTTAATTTAGATCATTTTGTTTCAGTCAGACTTCAAAGATGGCTACAGGCTTGTCCCAGCAACTCATCAGTAGTTGATGGCTTTCAGACAGAGTTTTCAGATATTTAGCATTATAATTCTTTTAGATGTATGAACTTACTATTAAATTAGTTTTTCTTAAATGATTTTGTTATTTAAAGGTTTTTCTATGTTTTACATAGAATATCCAGTGTTATGATAGACCATGGCTTGACTTGGAGTTACTTGTGATCCTAAGTACCATGTCTCATCTAGGGTATACACTCGGGGCGTGACAATGTTGTAATAGGTTCAAAATATCTGACTTAGTTATGCCTTTGGCTATTCCCCACAACTTAGCCTAGTCTCTCTTGTTGGTGAGTCCTTTGAGGACCTTTAGTCTGATGTTGTGTTATATTATTTCAGTTTTCGAACGTTAGTGAGCTAGTTGGGGGTATTATCCCATCAGCTCTTCAGACATGTTAATGGCTTATCAGACAATCTGTAGAATTTCATCTTTGTTAGTGATGACTCTATACAGTTCATATGTACTCAGACTTCCTCTCATTCATGTTTTCAGTTGTCAATTTTCAGTTGAAGTATGTGCTTTAGTTAACATGTCCATGCCATGGGTCGACTTGGAGAAATTTGTGGTTCTAGGTTCTGTGTCTCGATCTGGGGTCTCAGCTCGTGTCATGAAAACTTTGTACCAGAGCAAACGTTTAGAGTGTCCTAGGGTGTCTGAAAGCTGCATTGAGTAGAGTCTTTTCTGCGAGGGTGAAGCGTGCCACACTTATGGGAAGAAGCTACAAGATGTTTTAGGAAACTTACCTTCTCTTATGATCTATGTCGTATGATGAAGTATCTCTCTATCCTTCTAACTCATGCTATACGCATTGATGTCTCCCAAATTACACATTGTAAATGAGATATAAAGTAGTCAATGTCAAATATAGAATCCAACAAAGGTTGGGGTCGATCCCATGAGGAATATGGAGAGAACTTACATTAATGCGTTTGGCTAATACTATTGGCTTACTTATTTCCTGGAGGGGGGGGGGATATTTGAACACAAAAATAATAAACAAGAGTAAAGACTAGTAAATAAATTTTGGTTGTATTCAATCAATAAAGTGACTAGGATTGTGTTCTCCATGACTTTATAACCACAAGGCTTTTATATTTGTGATATATTCCGGTGTTTAGCATGCAATATTGGTAAGTTAAATTCACTTAAATGGTTGGTCCCCTATCTATATTATTGTACCACACAACTTGGTCCATATACAAGTGTACTCCTAATATACCCTTACCCTTAATATCGGATGCGCTGTTCCCCGACAAAGTCAAGCTATTGATGAGGGTTGACAGTCTCAAATCTCCACTGTTAATCCCTTTTCCCATTAATCACCCCCTTGATCCGGTAAGTAAGAGTAAGACGAGTTCTAACGTTTGCAACCGTTAAAAAATAATTAAAACGAAGGGAAAAATAATCCATGCATTAAACACCATTCAAGAATCACTAAATGTTTTACCAATGTGTGTTAATTCCTCATGGTTCCCACAACCCTAGCTATGGGTTTAGCTACTCATATTTGAATGATCACAATCAAAAAATAATGAATAAATCATAATTGTAACTTACAAAGATTCGTAGAAGAAAACCACTTGAATTTAACAAAACTCCAAAACCGATGAACAAAACTTCAATGTCGTTTGATTCCCAAAATCAAGAACAAAATTACAAACTTTCTTTCTTGAACCAAGAATGATCTTTAGCAACACCAAAATTTACGTAAAAAGTGGTAGAATAAAATTTACTCGAAAAAAAAACCTAAATATTGTATTTATAGTCCCAAAAAAATCTTTTCTTAACTAAAAATGGACTCCGGGTTGGCTGTGGTAACGGGATAAGTAATGACTCGTTCGGTCTCAGAATGATTCGTGGCCAGTGAATTTGACTCATTCTTAGCAGCTTGTCCATTCCTGGTGATGGGTCACCTAACGGCTTGTTAGGCCTGGGCACGAGTCGTTAGGTCCCTCGTGGCCTTGGCTCACCAATTCGTCCAGTGCACTTGATGGATGCCCACAGTGTCTGATGATGATTCTTCGCTTCACCTGACGACTCAATATGTCTTTCGTTGTTTTCATTGGGAACTCTTTAGAAATTCTCCTCCCAATCTCCACAACTATCTTAACTACTCGTTACCAGATGTAACGAGTTGTGCATTCAACTCATGAGGTACACTGGATCTTATTTCTAAAATTCCTACTCTTCTCCACGACTCCAGGCACGAGTCATTCATTGGGACAATGACTCGTGACCTGGGTAGAAACCTACATTTTGTCCATTATTGCCTTACTTTGCCCATTTCCCATTCCGAACCTGTTTTCCTACAGCACTTAACATAAACACATCATATATACAAAAACATACCTGGAATGTGCATATTTTCTTTGTTTTAAGCCTCGAAAGTTTCGTAATATCATGGCACATCAACACCCTCAACTTAGAACTTTTGCCTGTCCTCAGGCAGTAACAAAATAAAATAAACTACTTCGACGCTTCAATCAAAAGAAGCTTAGGAAACTTACGGCAGTCACAACTCTTCATCTAATCAGATTTTCTAACCCCTCCTTTATCATATACAATCAAATCATAATGCATATGTAAAATTTTAAACCATGACACAGAAGAATCGAAACATGGAAAAATATTGTCACTTGCAACCATGCACATAAATCTATAACACTGACCCAGACAGTTTGTAGACGATTTCTTTTACCAAATGCTCTCACCACAAAGAAGTCCTACACTCGCTCATGTGCATATAATCATATCAACGTACTTCTCTTAGGACTAGGTAAGATCACATTCGCTCTCACGAAGAAATTCTAACTATGCATATGCAATACAATAAGCTTACCTTTACTTTTAATATCTCGATTTTCAGACAGGTAACTAGGATCACTATAGGGCTTTTTAAGCTTGTAATGTAGGCTTGGGTTTGGGTATAGTACATATAGGACTAGTAGCTTAACCCTCCCTGGCACTACACACACCTTGACTCCACTTTTAACCTTCTTTTCATATTTTCTCCCTTTTTCCTTTGCTTTCTTCTTCTTTTACTTTCACATGCAACTACGAGTGCGGTGTTCCTTCTTTTAGGTACTCATTACTTTCATTCATTTTTTTTGTTTTTTTCCTTTTTTATCTTATTCTCTTTAACATAATTTTTTTCTTTTCATTCATTATGCACACCACACCAGCTCATTCATTTTCATCACTAAATTTTATTCCACCCTACTCTTCTTAATCACCCCTATTATAACCACCCTCAACTTAGGCTATTTTCCTGAGTTTCAGTTCACAATGTACAAGGAGGGACAAGAACCAAAACAGGTTCATTTTAATCAAAGCAGGAAGGTGAATTGGTGTTAACAAAAAGAAAGGTCAATTTAAGCTCAAAATTTGGATCAAGGGATTTTTATTTTCATTTGGTGGGTCTTTTAAGGCTAAAGTGGACTCATTCATCAAATATGGCCTATGATCCTTTTCTAGTTTCAACATCCTCTACCTCGGTACAACTGACCAGGCAAGTTCTAGATTGACACACACAATAGAATTTAACTAATATGTCTTACTCACACATAGCACAGGCCAATATCATCACTTCTACTAACTGCTAGTTCAGGTACAGTCATATAATGATAAACATGTTCATAATTTTATGCCATGCAAATATTCACAAAGGTCATACTTGTCGATTTTAACACACATATAAAAGTTTTAGGAGGGGACAATAACCGTTCAACTAAATTCAAAAATTCATGCTACTGACTTCCTTAAGTTCACCTAATTTTCATTCGACTGACACAAACAACCACAAAAACATAAAAACCTAAATGTGTCGGTTCTACTAGATAAGGAACACCTGAGGTAAAAGATATCCAGCAAGAAAAAACCTCGGGTTATGTTCAAAAAAAATACACAGGTATACCTCCCCACCCCCATCAAGAAAAGCATACATCGTCCTCGGCGCATATATAAAAACAAAACATGCAAATAGGGAACATACCTATGCGACATAGGCGTCTGCAACCTGGTAAGTGGAGGGTGCAGATACTCCTCCAGTGTAATCTCATGTACCACCATCTTGACCCGGTGCGTTTTCAAAACCTACGGAGCTTGTACCTTCTCCACAAGCTCTCGCTGCCTCAACTGCGACCCTCTACCGAGCCTCTTCTCTGGATAGTTATAGCATTGTCTCCATTTCGCTCTCACTTCTGCTCACAGAGCAAAGAATCATCCTCATCAAAACTTGCCTCCTCACGAGGCCTCTTTCCCATATCCTGCACCACCGGCTCCTTAGTGATAAATCAAATATTGGCAGCAATTCTTCCTCGCTCTCGTCATCAATCACTGGAAGTATGGTTGGAGGGATCCTAGCTACATATCATGTGGACAACTCCCGCAAGTCTACTCAGAGTGTTGTTACCTCTGCATACCACCTTTCCAGCTTGGCCACCTGTAACTGTGCAAGGCACTCATCCATGCACCTCTCGAAGGCATCTAACCGGCTATGCATTGATCTAGAGAGAGCCTCCAACTCCTTTGTAACCCAAAGCTTAACTTGCTCCATTAGCAGCTTAACTTGAAGAGCTGTGTGTGCTTGCTATTTTACGGCTTTCGCCAGCCGCCTAGCCATGTTTGTTTGGAATTCATGGGAAATAGTGACTACACCGACTGAAGGAGCACGTGAGGGTGCAATAGGTGGTCGAGGTGCTGTTGCTGAGGATGAAGACTCTAGAACCTCAACAGGTGTGGGAATATCGGCTGAATCTATAGCCTCAAGCTGGCTACCAATCTCTCTAGCCTCTATGGGCTCTGTCACAATCTCAGTAAATAGTGCAGCCTCAATCTGCATGTCGCTGCTCAATGCCTCTTCCAATAAAGTCGCTCTAGTGGATGCGGAAAACTGACTCCTCGCTCTCGATACCGGGTTTGTTTCGTCTTTTATCAACCTGATATCAGTGATCTTATGGACCATTACTCGCTGATCAACCAACGACAATTCTGGAACCTTTGACTCCTGATAGAGTCTATCAATGAGGCATGGAATACAAATGGTAGTGTTGTCTACTATCGCCACTCTTGAATCTCCTCAGCAATGTATTGCAGGAAGTTTATGGCGCACCCCTCCGTGATGCTAGCTACCAGTGCAACTCAATTAGGTGAAAGCACATTGTCATTATTTGCTGGTACTAGCCTGTGCCGAACCAATGACCACCAAAATTTAGCTTGGAAGTTTAATGTGGCTTTTTTATCTGGGACTCGGTGCCATGCAACCACTCAACCAGCAGACCCCTTGTGGCAATGACTCATGACAGCCAAGTGTACTTCCTAATTCGTTCTATACTATTTAACTTCTTGGTTTTGATTTTCTTGAGCTTGGACACTCTGTGATCGAACTCAGCTGTATTCATCGGGTCAAGATAATTTGTACAATAGAGAAGTCTAGAGATGGTCCTCTTAGATATATCTACAGTTGTCTCCCGAACCAACACATGTGTCAAGGTGGGCCTTTTCTTCCAGTCTTGGCCTCCCAAAGCCAAAAGTTGTAACGTGGTTATGTAGGCGGCATAAAACTCTCTAACCAGGCAAGGGCTGCAGCTCCCTGATGGCTTAGTTAAGGACACGAACCTATATCTCTTAAACAGTACCTGCAACTCAGGGAGGTCCTTGAGCCCCGTGGTGACCAGTTTGGGCTCCTCATAGATGCTCCTCTTTGGATGGCCTTTTTCATTCGGAGTAATGTCGCTGTTGTAAATGGCCTGCATACCACGAACACACAACACCTCAGCTGCCGCGGTTGATCATTAGATGTATTGGATGTCTCTGTCAACTCTTCATTTGTGCTTCCATGTTGGGCACGTGACTCATCAGCACCCTCTACATTTGCTACAGTTGTGGTGCCCTTGAGAGCAATCGGGACTATGGCCCCAGCATTCTCATCTGCTAGACTTGGTGGGTCTCTTACAAGTGGAGTAGGAGCATAAACCAGGGCTATCGGATTTGTAGGGAATTATGTCCTAGCCCTGGTGGATCTCCTTTGAAGTTCCTCTTCTGAAACATCGTATGCCTCCTCCGAGCTACTAGACTCTTCGGATGAGGAGGGCGCGTCCCTAAGTCAGCAATATGATGGTTTACTCCTCTCCGACACCTGTTTCTTGGCTGGACCCTTAATTGGTGTACCCTTCAGAGCCATTGTACCTGTGGGATGATAGTTAGTACTAAAGGTGAGATGAAATAAAACCATCTTATAATTGTTTCCCTGCAAACGGGATGAGGGACATAACGAGTCGTTGCCACTAGCCACGACTCATGAAGTCACTCGTTGTCTGTAGGTCATTTTTTTCTTTGTTGGACCAGTGGACTTAACAACTGGTCAGAATGAATCGTTACTTGAGGAATCGACTCGTTAGACCAGTCGTGAGGTACACTGGTTACTTAGCCCAATTCCCCACTCAGGACGAGCTATATAATGAGTTGTGAGGTGATACCACCAGCCGTTACATGGCTTGTGCTCAAGAGTCTGTGAAAAATAACATTACCCATGTTCCATCTCAACTAAATTAAAATCCCACAAGCACAGATCTCGTTCTTCCAAAAATGACAGTGATTGATTTCAATGGAATTTAATGGCAACTAGGGTTTACCGGATAGTCTATCACAAGTCAACCAATCCCATATTCATCATTAATTACTCTTTTCAATCCAACCCACACAATGATAGAATTCTTTATAGCATTGTATATAATTGTTGAACATGATTTTATGTTCCAAACAATCTAGCATTTTCATATAATATCAAACATAAATCATCGAGGCATAGCAATGTTACAGGGTTGAGTCAATCAAAACGCTTGAAAAAGGAAGAAATTAGTACTCACAGTGACCAAAATGAGAGGACAAGTTTGTTAGCAGCATGAGAGTTTAATGCACAGTCGCAATTTGAGGCTTGTCATCTAGGCAGCTTCAAGTATGATCGAGTGTGTGTGTGTTCTTTGCGAGTGAGAGGTATACTGAGAGGATGAAAAGAAAGTGCAAAATTTTGAGTGGGAAGTTTAGTTTAAGTTCATGTAAGAGTATGAGGGCGCAATCAGGTGTTTTGTATGTTTAAAGATTAAATTTCCCTAATTGATACGTGAGTCGGGTCGGGTTGATGATTTACTTAAAAACTTACCATGACCCATGTAACGGGTCGTTATGTACAGCAACGACTCATTTGGTTGTTCATTCGATTGAATGGGTATAGGGTCTTGCCTAGGACCTAATGACTTATGTAACGATTCATAGTGCTACCCAATGAATCGTGGCATGAGTCGTAGGCCCTGAACTGCAGTAGCTTTACGATGGGTCCCTAGATGAATTGTTGGGTCTCCCAACGATTTGTTAAGTCATTCGTTTTCACCATTTTCAGCTTAATTTCGTCTTTGTCATCATTTGGTCAACCGTTGTCTACACTGCTTTCTATGGCAGTGACCATGATCCACTTGACGAGTCATTTGGTTTGATGACGACTGTTTCTGTGCTTTTTGGCACCAGCAACTCAAGTTCAGATTTTTGGTTTCAGCTTCAAATTTCCCATCTTAATCACCTGCACACATCAACACACGTAAACACTATATTTTTCTTACAATTACAATTTGGGTTTCCT
This sequence comes from Datura wrightii, assembly GCA_035772735.1. Lineage (NCBI taxonomy): Eukaryota > Viridiplantae > Streptophyta > Magnoliopsida > Solanales > Solanaceae > Datura > Datura wrightii. The sequence continues at coordinate 67,340,890 of JASDFA010000003.1, read as the reverse complement.
CCCAAGAAGCGCCTGATTTAATGTTGCAGCACGATGCAGGTATTTTGACTACTCAAACTTCACCAAAACACCTCCATGTGTTGCCTCTCATGTAGTTCCTGATTTAACGTCGCGGCATGACGCAAGTCCCCGGCTTACTCAGATATCACCCAGAGCCTAGAGATCCACTAGCTTTATTTCTTCGCATTTCCCCAGATATGCTTTCACCCATTGACCATTGAATTTAAAGTGCTTTCCTTGATGGTTTTTCTAGTTCAATTTCCCCATGAGAGAATACTTGAACCACTCGAACAGCACCAACCATTTGGACTTCAACTTGCCAAGAAACAAGCGAAGCCTAGAATTGAATAGTAACACCGTATCGCTCAGGATGAACTCTCTTTTATCAATCTTCTGATCATGCTGAATTTTCATCCTTATTTTATAAATTTCAAAACTCTCATAGGCTTTCAAGTGAAATTCGTCTAGCTCATTCAATTGATCAAGCGTCAAGTTCGCAGCTTCACTCCAGTTCAAATTCAGCTTCTTCAGCGCCCATATAGCTTTGTCTTAAGTTCAACCGGAAGATGAAATGCTTTCCCATATACAAGATGATATGGAGACATACCTATAGGAGTCTTGAATGCGTTTTGATAAGCCCATAAAGCATTATCTAGCTTCGTAGACTAATCTGTCCGGTTAGCATTTACAGTCTTCGCTAAGACAGTCTTTATCTCCCGGTTGGAGACTTCAACTTGCCCACTATATTATGTATGATAGGGGTGTTGCCACCCTATGTTTCACCCCATATTTTTCCAATAATGTCTGAAACAGCCATTTACTAAAGTGTGAACCCCCATCACTAATGATCGCTCTCGGAACCCCAAATCTGGCAAAAATATTCTGCTTCAAGAATGTTGTGACACCCTTCCTTTCAATATTTGGAAGTGCAATTTCCTCCACCCATTTTGAAACATAGTCCATAGAAACCAGTATGTACTTCATCCTATTTGGGCTCACAAATAGGCCCATGAAATCAATGCCCTACACATCGAACATTCAATGAAGAGGATGGGAGTAAGAGGAAGCTCATGCCTCCTTGCGTTTGGCATGCATCACATGCCTTTGTGAAATCATGCACATCCTGGTGAATGGTTGGCCAATTAGTACCCACACTGCAAAATCTTTTGGGTTGTGCGAATCCCACTGTGGTGACCCCTAACAGGGGATGAGTGGTAGGCCTCCAATATGCTCAACATCTCCACCTCGGGCACGCGACTTCGAATTACCCCATCAGCATATATGCGGAATAAGTGAGGCTCATCCCAGAAAAACTTCTGCACATCAGACATGAACTTCTTCCGCCTGTGAAAAGATAAGTTTCCAATACAACATTACTCACCAGATAATTAGCAAAGTCTGCAAACCATGGGATGAGATCCTGTGAGGCATCTAAAACCTACTCGTCGGGGAATGGATCATCTATGTCAAGATCATCACATAGTGATACATCTGGTTCCAATATTAACAAGTGATCCACTACTTGGTTTTCGGTCCCTTTTCGGTCTTTTACCCCAAACTCGAACTCTTGCAGCAGAAGAACCCATCGAATTAATCGTGTCTTGGCATTCTTCTTTGCCATCAGATATCTCAGAGTTGCATGATCTGTATGGACTATCACCTTAGTTCCAAGAAAGTACACCTGAAACTTCTCGAATGCAAAAACTACAGCCAAAAACTCCTATTCTATCATAGTATAATTTTTCTGAGTTGCATTAAGAGCCTTGCTAGCATAAAAAATAGGATGGAAAATCTTTTCACGCCCCTGACCCAACACAGCTCCTAGGGCCACTCCGCTAGCATCACATATAACATCTAATAGTAAGGACCAGTCAGGTGCCACTATTATTGGCTCAGTGGTCAATCTCTCTTTTAGGCATTCAAACGCCTTTAGACATGCCTCATCAAAAACAAACTTCACCTCTTTCTCAAGCAGTTTATAGAAAGGATGTGGCAATCTTTGAGAAATCCTTGATGAATCTCCTATAAACCCCTATATGACCAAAAAAGCTTAAAACACCTTTCACAGAAATTGGAGGTGGTAGACTAGCAATTACTTCAATCGTGGCCCTATCCACCTCAATACCCTCTTATGGCCTAGAACTATACCTTCTTTGACCATGAAATGGCACTTTTCCTAGTTAAGCACCAAGTGGGTATCTTCACAACACTGCAGCACCTTGCTCAAATGAGCCAAACAATATTTGAATGAATTGCCCACCACTGAAAAGTCATCCATAAAGACTTCAATGGTGTCCTCCACCATGTCAGAAAATATGGGTATCCTGCAATGCTGAAAAGTAGCGGGCGCATTATGTAACCTAAATGGCCCTCTTGAAAGCAAATGTACCATATGGATAGGTGAAAGTCGTGTTCTCTTAGTCTTCGGGGGCTATTGATATCTGATTGTACCCCGAATAACCATCAAGAAAATAGTACCATCCTCTACCTGCAAGTCGGTCTAGCATTTGATCCATGAATGGCATACGAAAATGATCTTTTTGAGTCCAATGGTTCAACTTCCTGTAGTCCATGAATACTCTCCAACAGGTGACTAGCATGAGTGGAATGAGCTCATTGTTAGCATTTGGGACCACCGTGATTCCTCCCTTCTTCGGTACATACTGAACTAGGCTCACATATTCGCTGTCAGCAATAGGGTAAACCATACCTGCATCCAACCACTTGATGATTTCCTTCTTCACCATCTCTTGCATAGGTGGATTCAACCTATGTTGATGCTAAATACTCAGAATACAATCTAGCTCTAGTGGGATCTTATGAGTGCAAATATCGGCTGGGGTTCCAATAAGATCTGAAATGGTCAACCCGATGGCTTTTTTATATCTCTTCAAAATGGAGACCAAAGCCTTCACTTTCCATTCCTCTAGGTTAGCTGGAACAATGACCGATTAAGTGTTACCGGTTCCCAGAAATACATACCGAAAGAGAGAAAGAAGTGCTTTGAGCTCCAATACCAGAGGCTCCTCAATAGATGGCTTGGACGATGGGGTCACCCGATTTTTCATGTCAACATCAATATTCTTTGGATCATAGGTGTATGAACCCATACCATAAAGTGCATTAACTATCTCCTCACCCCTATAGATCTCCTCAGCACCAACATTCATAAAAACTGCTACTAAATCCCCAGGAATCAATAATTCCCCATGGGCATAATTGGAAACTCAAGTTCCACAACATCAATTATTGAGACCACCCTAATGTCATTTTGCTGCTTCATGGATCGACATACATTGAATGTCACCTCCTCATTGTTCAACCGGAATTTTAGCTGTCCGATTTCCATACCTACAAGAGTATGTCCAGTGATGAGGAATGGTTGCCCCAAGATAATGGGCACCTCGAAATCAACCTGACAGTCCATAATGACAAAATTGGCTAAAAGTATAAAGGACTCCACCTTTACAAGAACATCATATAGAATTCCCACCAAATTTTTCACCATACGATCTGCCATCAAAAGCCGCATTGTAGTCGGTTTGGGGGCTCCCAAGCCCAACTGTCTGAACACTACTAGCGGCATCAAGTTAATACTAGAACCCAGATCAGATAGCGCCTTAGAAAAATTAAAGGCTCCAATAGTGCTCGGTATGGTGAATGCTCCAAGGTCTTCCTTTATCTGGACAAGAGAACAGGATGCTTTGCACTACAGTGGTGCAAATTATCTGTAGGTTCAAAGCTTACGGTCCTATTTCTAGTGACAAGGTCTTTTATGAATTTAGCATAGCTGGGCATCTGCTCAAGTTCCTTGACTAATGGGATGTTCACATGTAATTGTATCAACATGGAGATGAATTTGTGATACTTCCCATCTTCGACCTTTTTCTTCAACCTCTGTGGAAAAGGGGGAGGAGGTCTAGGAATAGCTGTGATCTTTTGTGGTACCTCCTTCTCCTTCTCATTGCCAGATCCTTGCTCCTTTTCATTACTAGGAGCGATCTTCTCGACTGAATCATCAACCAAAGTCTGATTCTCGGAATCTGCCATCCTATCATTATCAATCACTAAGGGCTCTATTGTCTCTTCAATCACAACTGGCCTTGGAGGATCAACTGTCACCTTCCCACTCCTAGTACTGACCATCATGGAATGACTGTCATTTTTTGGATTTTGAACTGTATTGTTGGGAAGTGTGTCTTTATGCCTCTGGTTCATCACAACAAACATATAACTCAGTTGCTGTTCAATTTGCTTAATGGCCACGACATGTGATTCCACCTTTTGGTTCATACTAGAAATATTAGCGCGGAGTTCCTTGAAATGGCCATTTGTCACCTCCATCTGCTTAAGTACCTTAGACAACATGTCTTCCATCCTTGAACCACTAGACTCTACCTCACAATTCCTTGGAGGAACATATAGACCGCTTCTATCATTCTTTTACTCCTCATTCTTTTTTCCAATCTCCATTGTCTTTGTATTGACCTCGGTTGTAATTGTTATCCGTATAGTAGTTACGACCTTGGTTCCCCTTACCTTGATGCCATGAGTCTTGGTTAGACCCTTGGGTGTTAGTCTGGACACCCGCCCCTTGATGATTCAAATAATTAGCTTCCTCCTCAGATTCTGATTCACCTCCATCATTTCTTGGGACCTTATCCTGAGAACCCACAACATTCACCTTTTCAGCCCCGGCTCCTATCAAATTCTTAGCAAGAAGCCCCATTGTGGTCTTTATTTTAGCAATATCTTGATCTCTCTCTTCATCCTCCCTTCTCTGCTCCGCAGACATACCTACAACATAAGTACAAACCGAAGTCTTCGACTGTCTTGTGTGCCAAGCGTGGTTGATTTTAGTGATTCTGTAAAGTACCTCAGCAGCCTCAGCATAAGTGTGATTCATGAATATTCCGCCAGACATGGTATCAACCACTGCCTTGGTGTTAGCATTTAGTGACCTATAGAAGATCTCCGACAATGTAACATCTGGGATCCTGTGGTTGGGCATCTTTTTGAGCTTCTTGTTAAACCTCAACCATCTCTCATTAAGTGCCTCAGAACTTAATTTCCTGAAGTTATATATCTCATCTTTCAGCTACAAAGCTCTGGTAGGTGGGAAGAATCTTTCAAGAAAATCTCTTTTTAACTCCCTCCATGAAGAGATAGAATCGTTGGGCAGTTCTGCCAACTAGAGCGTTGTCTCATTCCTTAATTAAAAGGGAAATAACCTCAATCGTATCACCTCTTAGCTCACTCCTAGTTGTTTATATGCTTTACAGATACCCATGAAATTAGTCAAGTGAGTATGTGCATCATTAGTTGCATGACCCGCAAATATCCCCTTCATGTTGAGCAGTTGGATCATAGCACTGGTAATATCAAACTTTTCCCCAGCAGGCAAAAGGGGAGGGATAATAGCCCCAATGGCACCGGCTTAATCAATATCAACATCATCATACTCATCAAAATACTGATGCCTCTGCTGATCTGGACCTCTGTTCCTTCTAGATTTCTCTACTTCGTCAACTAGGCATTGCTCTTTTGCAACCCTTGCTAACTCTCGATCTCTTGACCAATCTTGTTCCTCAGCTAGCATTCTGGCTGTAGCCTGGTCCACTGTCTCTTACACTTGTACATTGTCCATTCTCCTAAGATTTTGTAGTGTTTGTTCAAGTTCGTGATCGATTGTAACCAGGGATTTTCCTTGGCTCCTAATACTGGGAATGCACGAACCTAAGACTTGTTAAGAACAAAAACAACAAAATAAAAATAAAAAGGAAATAAGGCCCAATAGTAAAGCAAACACAATTAACAAAAGTCTTAACTGTATTCCCCAGAAACGACGCCAAAATTTTATGTTGCCCAAATTAGACCTCGTAAATGTGAGATAAAGCGATCGATGACAAATATAGAACCCAACAAATGTTGGGGTCAATCCCATGAGGAATGTGGAAAGAACTTGCGTTAATGCGCTTGGCTAATACTATTAGCTTACCTATTTCCTAGGGGGAAAAGATTTGATGACAAAAACAATAAACAAAAGTAAAGACTGGTAAATCAATTTCGGTTGTATTCAATCAATAAAGTAACTAGAATTGTGTTCCCCGTGACTTAATAAGCACAAGGCTTTTACACTAGTGATCTATTCCGGTGTTTGGCGTGCAATATTGGTAAGTTAAATTCACCTAAATAGTGTGTTCCCTATTTAGATGATTATCACCACGCAACTTGGTCCATATACGGGTGTACGCCTAATTAACCATTATCATTAATATCGGATTAGCTATTCCCGGACAAGGTCAAGCTACTAGATGAGGGTTGATAGCCTCAAATCTCCGTTGTTAATCCCTTTTTCCATTTATCACCCCCTTGATCTAGTAAGTAAGAATAAGACGAGTTCCAACTTTTGTAACCATTAAGAAATAATTTAAATGAAGGGAAAAATAATACATGCATTACACCCCGTTCAAGAATCACCAAGTGATTTACCTATGTGTGTTAATTCATCATGGTTCCCAATATCCTTGTTATAGGTTTAGCTACTCATATTTGAATGATCACAATCACAAAATAGTGAATAAATCATAATTGTAACTTCCAAAGATTCGTAGAAGAAAACCACTTGAATTTAATAAAACTCCAAAACCGATGAACAAAACTTCTATATCATTTGATTCCCAAAATCAAGAAAAAAATTACAAAATTTATTTCTTGAACCAAGAATGATCGTTAACAACACCAAATTTACATGTAAAGTGGTTCTCGAAAAATAAACCTAAATATTATGTTTATAGTCCCAAACAAAATATTTTCCTAAATAAAAATAAACTCCAGGTCGGTAGTGGTAATGGTCCAAGTAACGACTCGTTGGGTCTCCCAACGAGGTTCGTGGCCATTGAATTTGACTCATTCTCAGCAGCTTGTCCAGTCCCGGTGACGGGTCACCTAACGACTCGTTAGGCTTGGGCACTAGTCGTAGGTCCCTCGTGCCCCTGGCTCACCAATTCCTCCAGTGCACTGGACAGATGCCCAAAGTGTCTGATGATGATTCATCACTTCACCTGACGACTTGTTATGTCTTTCATTGTCTTCACTGGGCACTCTTTAGAAATTCTCCTCCAAGTTTCCACAACTGTCTTAACGACTCATTACCAGATGTAAATAGTCGTGCCTTCAATTCATGAGGTACACTAGATCTTCTTTATAAAATTCCTACTCTTCTCCATGACTCCAGGTACGAGTTGTTCATTGGGATGATGACTCGTGACCTGGGTAGCAGCTTGCATTTTCATCCTTTATTGCCTTACTTTTCCCATTTCCCATTTCGAACCTGTTTTCCTACAACACTTAACACAAACACATCATATCTACAAAAATATACCTGGAATATACATATTTTCTTGATTTTAAGTGTCGAAAGTGCCATAATATCACGGTACATCACACGTTTGCAGAATCATGCCTCTACGTCGAGTAAATGGTAGAAGACCAAAAATGGAAATGGAAATGAAGATGGCAATGGAGATGGGCACCAGCAAGCCTTGCCAGCACAAACAAGTCCTTTATCCGAGTAGGTCATGTCGAGATTAGAGTGGTTTTTCAGATATTAGTGTAGGCTTTAACCACTTAGGTCAACCAGCAAGCATGGCCCATGTCCCTTAGAATGGGAACACATTGGTGGCTCGAGTTCACGACTTTCTCAAGATGAATCCAGTTGAGTTCCTTGGGTCATGAATGGATGAGGAGCCTCGTGAGTTCCTTGAGGAAATATAGAAGATCACCCAGATTATGGGGATGACGGGAGAAGAGAGCGCAAACTTAGCCTCCTATCAGCTGAAGGAGGTTGCTTATAGTTTGTACTATCAGTGGAGGGACGGTAGAGTAGTGGGTGCAATTCTCGTGAGATGTGATGAGTTCATGACTGCCTTCTAAGACATATTCTTCCTAAGGGAGTTGAGGAAAGCAAAGGTGGTGGAGTTCGTCAACTTGAGGAAAACTAATATGACCGTGTAGGAGTACGCCTTGGAATTCACTCAGTTGTCCAAGTATGCACCGATGATGGTTGTAGATCTGACAGCCCGTGCAAACCAATTTGTGTATGGGGTGTCAGATTCGCTAGTCAATGAGTGTAAGACTGCAATGCTGAATAGTGACTTAGAATTCTCTGGATTAATTATATACACCCAACAAATAGAGTCGAATCAGATTAAAGGAAAGGCAAGAGAGGCCAAGAGGGCCAGGCAAGCAGTTTTGGGTTTTTCTAGTAGAGGCCCGGTGGCAGACATCATCAACAGTCTCACTAGAGGTCATCAACCCAGCACCATCAACAGCCAGTGTTCCATCCAAACTTTGGGAGGATCATAGCAGTATGGAGTTAGGTTTGAGGGGATAGAGGGTCATGCTGGTAGAGCGCACCTTTCCAATCTGCGAAAAATGTGGTAAGAACCACATAGGAGAGTGCCTAGTCAGCTCAGATACTTTCTTTGCATGTGGAAAACCCGAGCATATGCGCAGAGAGTGTCCTTTGGATAGGCAGGGTGATAGTAGAGGTCGTTCCTAGACTACCAGTCAGCAACAACTGCAGCAGCACGTGCTTCTTAGCAGGGTGCATCCACTAGCACAGGTGGTGGTCAATGATAGAACAGTTTTTATGCCCTCCCATCTCGTTAGGAGTAGGAGGTCTCTCCAGATGTGGTTACTTGTATGTTGCGAGTATTTCATCTTGATGTGTATGCATTGTTAGATACAGGGGCTACTTTATCTTTTCTGACTCCTTATGTCTTAATTAGTTTCGGAGTCTATCCCAAAATCCTATCAGAACCCTTCTTAGTCTCTACACTGGTCGGTGACTCAGTCATAGCTAGATGGGTATACATAAATTGCCCTATCACAATTCTGCATAAAGTCACCTCAGCCGATCTAGTAGAGTTAGACATAACTAATTTTGATGTTATCTTTGGTATGGATTGGTTGAATGCATGTTATACCTCATTGAATTGTAGATATCGTACAGTAGAATTTTGATTTTTGGGTGAGCTAGTCCTAGAATGGAAGGGTAGTTTAGTTGCACCTTTGGGTTACTTTGTTTCCTACCATAAGTCCAAAAAGATGATTTCCAACGATTGCTTATACCATTTAGTTTGGGTTAAGGATGCTATATCCGAGACCCTGACTCTTCAGTCTGTCCTTGTAGCATGTGAGTATCCGGAGGTTTTCCCAGATGATCTACTAGGAGTCCCTCCTAAGTGGGTGATTGACTTTGGTATCGACCTTATTCCCAATACGCAACTTGTATCTATTCCTCCTTACATAATGGCTCAAGTTGAACTAAAAGAATTGAAAGAGCAATTGAAGGATCTCTTTGATAAGGGCTTCGTATGGCCTAGAATGTCCCCGTGGGGTGCACCCGTTCTCTTTGTTCAAAAGAAGGATGGGTCTCTTCATATGTTCATTGACTATCACCAGTTGAACAGCAATACGATCAAGAAAAGCTATCCCCTTCCCAGAATTGATGAGTTGTTGGACCAACTTCATGACGCTAAGTGCTTCTCAAAGGTAGACCTCTGATCTGGATATCATCAGCTTAGAGTTAGGGAGAGTGACATTCCAAAGACAGATTTCCGGACTTTGTATGGCCACTATGAGTTTGTTGTTATGTCTTTTGGACTAATGAATGCTCCTGCAACTTTCATGGATTTGATGAACAGGGTGTTCAGGTCATATTTGGACATGTTCATCATTGTCTTCATCAATGACATTATCATATTCTCTCAGAGCAAGGAGGAGCATGCCGCTCATTTGAGGGTGGTGCTACAGGCTCTCAAGGATCGCTTGTTGTTTTTCAAATTCAACAAGTGTAAATTTTTGCTGAACTTGATTGATTTTTGGGCCATGAATTTTCCTAGACCAGTTAGTCATTCGGAGATCAGGAGTTTCATGGGTTTAGTTGGCCATTACAGGAGGTTTATTGAAGGATTTTCAACCATTGCAGCACCATTGACTAACTTGACCCAGAAGAATGTCAAATTTCAGTGGTCGAATGGCTGTGACAAACATTTTCAGGAGTTAAAGACTGTCTCACTTCTACTTCGTATTGACCCTATCAGAGGGCACAGATGGATTCGTTGTGTATTGTGATGCCTCTAGGGTTGGTCTTGGATGTGTGTTGATGGAGCATGGTATATGTGGATGACAAAAGTTTATTAAATTCAAATCCATACAAAATTTGGATTATATTAAATTTTAAATATATTAGTCCAAATAAATATTTTGGATTAATATAGTTAAATTCATTATTTGAGTCCAATAAATATGAATTTAATTAATTATCCAATTTCATTAGGTTAGTCCATCAAATTGGGGTACAAATAATGAACCCACTTTACTGAGCCCGTGATGTCATCTTTCTAGAGGCCCAAATAGGTGCCACATGTCAAATGAGGTGGCAATTCAAGTCAAATAAATGGGCCACTAAAACCATGCCACATGTCGAATGAGGTGGCAATCCAAGTCAAGTAAGTGAGCCATTAAAATCATGCCACGTGTCAAAATGAGGTGGCAATCCAAGTCAAACAAATGAGCCACTAAAATCATGCCATGTGTAAAAATTAGGTGGCAATCCAAACCAAACAAATCAGCCAATAAAATCATGCCAAATGTGTAAGTGACATGTTCTAGCCAATCAAATTGAAGTATGCCACCAAGGAATATGATTGGTTAGTTCAAACTGACCAATCCAATCAAACAAAGGCATCACCCCGACAACTGTTTGGTCAGTTTGGTATACTACAACGACACGCAAGTGCACGTGGTCGAACAAGTAATAAAGTGGCTCAAGTAACCCAAGTATCGATCCCACAGGGACTGGGCTAGGGTAACAATTTACTCAGGTGTCACTATACTTTAACTCAAAAAATGTAGACAATAGTGTGAAGAAGATTTTGATATTTTGGATTCTAATATTATGCTAAATCTAAAATGAATATATAATTTGAGTCTGAACTATGAATATGAGCATGCTGAGGTTAAATGAACATGTAAAGAAATAAATTATCGATACAATTTGATTAATCTTTTCTCTGGTTTCTAGTCAAGAATTATTGCCAATGGATTAAAACTCTCGTATTTAACCCAACTTAAGAATCATGAACCGTCCACCTACATTTCTGTGATAACACGAAATTCATGTTCTAGCCATACAAAACCGATTTCTTAATTGACTAATACGACTTTGAGGTATATTTCTATCCTGAAGGTAAATCAATTCTCAATTTTCCCAAATTAAGAAAAGATTATATCCTCTCAATTTACAACTTCCAATTTCTTGCTCTCTCGAGTGAAACCGGACTTTTTAGATATACATTAACATTGGCCACACATTAATGCAGTAAGAACAAGAATCAATAGAACAACCATGGAAGAAAAGATGAAAAACCAATTGATCAATAACTACATTTCAATACAATTGTTCTTAACCTCAGCAAGAAGAGGATTTATCCACTCATTTGTGTATTAAACATCATTAAAATGAGTGTTAATCATACAAGCAACTGAAATCAAGAAGAAGGAGATAGAGAAAAACCCTGAGTTTTCGTCCCCTCAACAGCCTGTAACCCACGTTCTTGCTCCACCAAGTTAGAATAATTAAAAATGAACCTAAGTGTTCTATTTATACTTGTGGGAATTTTTTCCGGAATAACAAGCAACGTTGCACAGAGTGCATCGCGGAGCACTGTCTCCGTGAAACGCCACCGACGCGGACCCTTACTAGAATTTAGTCGTCCAGGTACTTAGGCCCAACGTGGCACGGCGTGCAACGCGGGGCTAGTCCAACGTTCCACGACCCCAACGCGCACCTCCACTGGAAATAGGCATAATTTCACCATCCCGGCAGAATACATCCGCGATAGCAGCGTGACACGACTCCATCGCGGAGCCCCTTTAATTTGTGCCTTCAAGTGCTTTTTCCTTAGCTCGCATCCGAGTCCAACCCCGATCTCTCCCAACATGCATTTTAGCTTCCCAAAATTTTATTTCACCTGCAAAACAACGCTAATCATGTTAGTTCGTATAAATTCACATTTTATAACAAATCACATGAGAATGTATAAACATCGATAGATAAACAAGGCAGAATTGACACATTTGAGTATCACTTGGGCATATAAATTTTCCCAAGATCACTTACCCCACCCTTAAATCCTTGTTCGTCCCCGAACAACAATCTTACACCTCATGTAATTTACACCCCATCCTGGCTACTTTGGTTCGACAATTCAAGCTACGGTCATATCGATTATTTAATACATCAAATCATCAAGAAAATACGCATGGTCCTGTCAATACAATGACCTTCAACACATTCAGACCTCCTAGACTCAAGAATCGACTCTTGATATTGGCAAACTCATGCAAATCAGCTGATCAAGATATACGACACAAAATTTAATCTCTCGTCAAGCATGTGCCCTCACAACACGAGAGAAGGTTTCCCTTTTTAATCACATAAACTCAAAAGATTACATACAGGGGCATATAAACACAATTTCGCTCTCTCTCCCAAAAGAATTCACATGCATCATGTCATGAACCATAGGCTTGCCTTTAGTGTATACTCCAGTAATATAAGGAAATGTGATGTAGGATCACGTAGGACTTAACGGGTTGTAATGTAAGCTTCGGAACTAGTAAATATTGGGCTAACCAATAATAGCCACTAGCATCCTTAAGCGCTTTTTGAATACATTCCGTCAACCTCATGGGCATTGTTTCTTCCTTGGTCCTCCCATTCTTGAAGTCTGTCTTTATTTTGACCCATCTCTTTAAGCACACTTGACTTAATAACAAAGATTATGTATACATCTTCATTATATTTAATTTATAACAAGTGCACCTTTAACCTTTTCTTTCCTTTCATCACTCTGCTTTTCTTTTCTTTTCACCATTCTCACTCTTTGACACTGTGGGAAAATTATTTTCTTTTCTTATGCGCTTAAGAGTTTTGGATCAAATTCACAGATAATGAAAAGAAGGGGTTAAGCTCAGTTTACACCTTTTTGACAAAAGAGAAATAATAGGCTAAAGGCTCAATGGGCTAACTAGGGTGTACATTCAAGGTGGGTACGATAATGAGAAAGAGAAACTTTCGGTTAAAACAAAGAAATGCCTACATCCTTTCCTACAATACACGTCCTTCATTTTGTTTCGTACACACACCAGGCAAGTTCTAGACACTTCAAAATAGCATGGAAGAAACGAAACCTCACTATATGCTCATTTCACATGCTCAACTCAAGACATATTCACAGACTCTTCAATCATCTAATTACAAGAATTCAAACATTAAGCCTCAATCACACTGAATCGACTCTATGGCCTAGGTATCTCAACATATTTACAAAGTTGCATGCTTTCATACGAATCACCTTTGCATTTCAAATATCATGTACAACACGCAACCAGAATTCCGCAACCATAAAGTAACTACGGGTTTTGGGATGCAACCCACAAAAGAAAAAAACTGAAAAATAAATGAAAATAATCTACTCCTAACGACTACATTTCCCTTAAGACGGTCGTCATCCATCCATCATAGGGAAAAATCACTAACTAAGACTTCGGTTAAATGGGACCATTCTCGGTAAAAGAATCGAAAACAAACGCCGAGAAACCCAAAAATTTAAAATTTCATGAAAAAATTTTAATGAAATTTTTTTAAAAATATCGATCATTTCGATAAAACAAAAATATGTACAAAGCCAGCTAACAACATTCAACAGCAACCAACAGCTTCACATTACTTACAATACAAAACATACCCACCAAAATCACAGGATCACAATTTTATCACATGCACGACAACAGAACAGAAACATACATTAAAATCAACAGCAACCAACACCTAACTACTCCCACCCCACACTTAAATCGAACACTGTCCCCAGTGTTCACAAAAATTAGCATAGTACAAGAATGGGTGGTGAAACTCCCTGATCAATCAATGTATTCCACTTCTTCATCAGGTGCTGCTGCCTCGTCTCCCATGTCTGAATCGCCCCCATCATCATAATCTGACTCCACATCGGAGTCATCACGACGTCTCTCCTCATCTGTTGGGACGTCATCATCCGTGGGCTCCACAAAAGTTGGCCCCACTCGGCATAGAGCCCTGACATATTCGCCACAAGGGTAGTCTAGCTCGAGTTGCCACAGCTCCTCTTCTGTTGCCGGCCTCCCGCCTATTCGCAGCTGGAGTATCTGCATCTCGTACATACGAGCCATGTATTGATCATCCCGAGCATGTCGCTCGGCTAGTGTAAGAACTGGCCTGTGAGTTGTGTCGGGTGCCTTAGTTTTGGTGACATCTAAGGCCCGCCGCTCCATCTGTGGGATGTAGTCAAGGGCCTCTTCCTCAATATCCTGGCCCCTCAGGAACGTGGTGAGTAATCCACCAAACCCGTACCTGTGCCCTTGATGTAAACGGGCTCTCTTCATGGAAGAGATAACCACCGCCCCCACGCTGATCTCCAGCCGTTTCATCTGGGTGTACACCAAGCATACACGATCCCAGGTTACATCTGTCATATGCACCCCCAGGATTAGGCAGGAACAAACAATCTTCAGCCATATCCTGGCTTCCCTGTTCATCTGTGAGTAGGGCAAGGTCTGATGATAGCCCCTCTCCTTATGCCTACTCCAACGTGCTATAGACCGGGTTCCACACAAAGTGCGTTTGATGTCCGTATATGGTGGAGTGATATTCAGCTGTCGAAGCACATGGGCATCTGTGTCCCGCGCCCCTAAGATAGCATTAAGGTGGTGGGGCTCAAAAGTGACTATTTGCCCCCTTATCTTGATGGTTTGACTTCTAAGAGTCGACTTCCAGTTGGCGTAGAATTCTCGAATCAAGTGCAAGTTGCATTCCTTGGGGTCTTCAAAGATGAAATTCAGCCCGGCTGCCTCGATCCTCTGGACAATCCTGGGGAACTCCTGTGCTAACGGTTCCCTAGCAATGTGTTCTTCGGGGAAGTATTTGCTTTCCTTATTCTTCGCGTACCATTTCTTCCCCTCCTCTGTCACCCATCAGGTTCCATATTGACGGCGTTGGCCGCGTGGAACCGCTGGTGCTGCTGGGACTGCAGTTCCCAGCCTAATTCTTTTTCTTCCGGCGCCTGATGTTGATGCGCCTTTTCCCTTGTCTTGCCTGCTTGCCATTGTTCCTGTCAAACCAAACAGACAAGTTCAATGTTAAGCCAAGTAAAATTAACTTCGACTAAGGTTAGATTAAGCTAGGCTACCCCACACTTAGTCTTTAGCCAAAATCATAACATTACGGCAAGATCATACTTATTTTCACAAACAAACAACAAAACATAACACATATGCTTAGTGCATTCAGAGAATTCGACGGTATACATTCTATGTACTACTCAGACTTCGTACAACTAATCACAATAATAACCATCGATAACATTCCATCGCATAGCACTTAGCAAGGAGAACAAAGAAACAAGAAAAGAATTTATCTACATGAATCCATATAATTCATCCATTTCTTGCAATTTCCACAATTTCCTTAACCCGGAAATCCATCGGTCTTTTAGCATAATACAGTTAGCACAACGGACTCATCTCATCCAACATAAACAACCCAACTGGAATTCCAAAGTTCAACTCAATTTTTCCGTTTCACACTCAAATTCAAGCCCTAACTATGCTTTTATTAAAAATCCTATCAAGCTATGTAATTTTCGAGTTCATGCAAGCACGATGATTCTACGAACTTCAATCAACAATAACTCAATCGAATTTAAGCTTAATTTCTACTTAGGGCAAGTTTTTTTCATTTCCTATGCTAAAAATCAAAAAAATAAGGTAAGAAATGAGATGAAGTTAACAAACATACCTTAAATTCGATAATATCGAAGAAAAGTTGATAAAATTGAACTCCTAGGCCGTGTCACGTTGGGGAAGGGGGGAATTTCAGGTTGTTTGTCGCGGAGGAGGTGAGGAATGGGAAAAATGAGGCAACATCGGGGTTAAAAGGGGGGTTTTCCGCGCGGGTCACCCGACGACCCGGTGTGACCCGTCGCGAAATACACCTCAACGTGTCACGGAGGGTAACGCGGAGCATGCCCTCCGTGACACGGAGCCATCGCGCAGGTGTTCTGGAATTTGTAAAAATTGTTTTTAATTATTTTTTTCTCTTTTTTTTCTTTTTTTTTCTTTTTCTTTTTCTACGAAATCTATTCACATTTTACAAAGAAAATTTAACGGGTTGCCTCCTGTGCAGCGCCTGGTTTAGCGTCGCAGCTTGACGTCCTTAAGCTCAGTCATCTTCTAGGGTGACGGACGTTTTCTCTCGACCACCGTCCTCACCCCAGTAATGCTTACATCGCTCCGGTGGTTTTCCCAATAACTCTCATGACTCAACTATCCGTGCATCAGCAGCTTGATATATCACGTTGATCACCGAGAGTTCCTCGTACACAGTCGGGAGCTTGGTGGCCTTGTATACATCAAACACTTCCACCTTGTCATGTGCTCGCATAGTTAGCTGCCCTGCAGCTACATCAATCAGTGCTTTCCCAGTCGTCTATAAAGGACGTCCCAAAATAAATGGAACTTCCGTGTCTAGCTCAAAATCCAGCACAACGAAATCAACCGGGAAGATAAGGGAGCCCACTTGCACCAGCACGTCCTCCACAATGCCATCAGGTCTGGCTAAGGACCGATCCGCTAGTTGCAATATCATTGTTGTTGGTCTAGGACTCCCTAGACCCAACTTCTTGAATACCGATGACGGCATCAAATTAATGCTCGCTCCCAAATCACATAATCCACGAGCTCGAATACACTGCCCAATTGTAATTTGTATAGTAAAGCTCCCAGGGTCTTTGAGCTTTGTGGGAAACCAGTTTTGTATCTGGGAAGTGAACTCCTCCGTGAGAGCCACCGTAGCATACTCAGTCAACCGACTTTTGTTCGCCACGATGTCCTTAATATACTTTGCGTACTTCGACACTCCCTGCAAAACATCAACAAGAGGTAAGTTAATATGTACCTGTTTCAGCACCTCCATGAATTTCTTGCAACATGCCTCCTCCTTGTGTTTCTTTAATATTTGAGGGAACGGGGGTGGTGGTCTTTCTGATTCAGCCTCCTTTTTCTTCCCGCTCTCATCAATTTGCTCCCTCTCAACTTCTACTGCTCCCGATTGTTGAGGTTGTCTTTCTGGTTCCACCTCTTTAAGCTGCAAACCAATCCTTATGGTCACTGCATTCACTTGCTTGGGTTGGGATCCGTGTCGCTCGGGAGTCCTCCTCTAGGCCTGGTGTTTTGGGCTCCAGCAAATTGCCCAAATTGATACTCTAGTGCCTTAGTAGCTAACTGGTTGTTCTTTACCTCGGCTGCCAATTTCACATAGTCAGCCTGCAATTGAGCTTGGTAGCTATCATTGTCTTGAACATCTCCTCAATGCTGGGTGATGGTGGTGGAGGAGGTGCATTGCTGCTTCTATATTGTGCCTGATAGTTCTGCTGCCCTCCTTGATTCCTCTGCGCCCCCTGACTCGAACTCTGCCTTGATGGTTGTTGCTACCCCAAGAGAAATTCGGGTGATTCCTCCAGTTGGAATTGTAGTTGTTGCCATACTGTAGGTGGTTGTTCCTCTGTACATTTCCCACAAAGTTCACCGAATCAGGATTTGCTCCACAACACTCAGCTCAGTGCTCACTACCCCCGCACACTTCACATTAAATCTGCTGCACTACATTCACTGGGGCTTGAGTCTGGTTCATTGTCATGTTACTAAAATGGGTGTTGAGTTGATTCTGTAAAGCAGCTATCTGTGCAGCAATAGCTGTAAAACCATCCACTTCTAGGACTCCTGTTGCTTTCCTTGTTCCTCCTCTTGACGAATTAGCATTCCACTCCCGATTTCCCTGCGAAATATGATTTAATAAGGTATACAGCTCCTCATAAGTTTTCTCCAATGCTTGTCCCCCAGCTGCTGAGTCTAGCAAGATTTTTGTGTGGGGTTCCAAACCCTCTATAAAAGTGTGCACCAGCACATCATTGGATTGGTGATGATGAGGACAATCCCGCAACATGGACTTGAATCTCTCCCAAGCCTGATATAGATTCTCTCCATCTCTCTGTTTAAAACTTAGAATTTGACTTCTAAGTCTTGTTGTTTTACCGGATGGAAAAAATCGTATCAAGAATTTCCTTGCAAGATCATCCCACGTAGTAATAGAATTGGGTGGCTCAGCTTTCAACCACCTCTTGGCTTCTCCCAACAGTGAAAATGGGAACAATGTAAGCCTGACATAATCTGATGACACTCCAGCGGGGATGTAAGTGTCACTTATCTCTAAAAAATTTTGAAGATGTTTGTCACACCCCACCTTGGGGGGTATGACGGGTACCTGGTGCCTGCTAGACTCTAGACTGCTAAATGGTCCAGCCTGAGCACATCTGGTGCTTTGGCTGGATTTGGTTCTATTTCAAGAAACAAATCGGCTATATAACGGCTGTAAATACAGCCTCTGGCCAACTGGCCTGTAGCCATCTGTACCTGCAACAACAGCTAACCAAAAACAGACTTATAACAAGGAACCTATGCGGGCCGACAAGACCACCATGCTGTCTAGTTATCTGTAACTCAACACAAGACTGCTGTAAAACTACGTGACCGGCAAGGTCACCACTACTGTCAAACTAGGGCCCCACACGGCCAACATAAACTGGAATACAAACAGATACAGCAGACTGCACGGCCCCACACGACGGCTCAAATAACCACAGGGAATATATACAGACTGCAAGCCTCTACGAATACTGTAAGAACTTAATAGAAATGATCGGGACAGGGCCCCGACCTACCCATACTGCACAACAAAAGAAAAGGAGCTACACCTCTGGGAATCAGACTCCGGATGACAGGAGCTGATGACTCACTGGCTGGCTGGAATCACGAGGGATCGGCTCCTCGTCCGTGAGTACCTGTAGGCAAGCAATACAGCGCCCCGCTGGGCGTCAGTACCACAGGTACTGAGCATGTAAAGCAAACTGAAATATGCAACTGAAACGAATAGCACAATAACATGACATTTAAGCAAGAAGTAGCTGAGTCTATCTAGCTGAGGATAACTGGGGAGAGTTTATACATTCTGTAACTAACTGAGCGTACCTGAAGACGTGTCGTCCTTCTGTGTGTCAGTATCTACTAGCACATATCAATATATATAATAATACACACAATACCTGACCGACCCCCATAAGCCGGAAGGTGCCAACAAAGCAAGCAATCTATTTACCCCTACCCGGGTCTAAACCAACCAAAAACAAGTCACTCCACTCCTCTTATAACTGTGAGCTCCTCCTACCGGCCCCCTTGGGTACGTAGCTCAGGCCTTGGCCTCTGACAATAAACTGTGTCTGAGTCCGAAGACTCCTGCCTCTGGGCACAGGTGTGCACACAGAGTGGTCTGCCCCTGTAAACAGGGTGTGCTAGCTCTGCGCAGAGTAAACTGAACTACCCCTGCAAGCAGGGTGGTCTGGACCGTATTATCATGGTGGTCGGCCATCATCGTCCTTTAGTCGGACGGCATCGCCCAGCTGGTGGCGGTATCTGAATCTGGTATTAACACAGCTATAACCCAGGGGCGGTGGGGATGCTAAAGGGTGCCCACATGCCACAACAAGTCTCAACATACAAAACACATACACAGCAAGCATGCTCAATGCAAAATACTAACCATATTCTCTTCTTGTATCTCAAGGCCAGTTTGTATTAAATAACTGAACTATATTTTGTGTTACACTATTCCTGATTGCTGGACTAACTGCTACCTGGCCTTTATCTGTCTATCTGACTATATCTGGATATAGCTCAATAACATCAAATGTACCACCTACTACTGGATACAATCTCAACAGATGTAATACGTATTACCTGATTATCTACTATTCTGATTATCGCATGATACGTAATTAATATACTAGCATGCTTGCTGGAAATTATACTAAAATCATTCCTGTATGCTGGGTATCGGTTAATAGCCTTTATTCTATTTACTTTCTAAGCTATACTTCCTCGCTTGCCGAAAGAATAACTTTACATACCTGGTTTCTGAGTACCCGACCGACCGGTGTGATTTCCGTAGGTACTTCTGCTGTTTCTCCCAACTACATTCATATACACGTCAATTAGAACTAAATACATTAATATTCGGGAGAAATTATCACTTTTTATATATATATTTATCCCAACTTCAACCTTTCAGAAAACGATCAAAAACTCGTTATTTCTCGATAGTCCAGAAGGGATAAATGCTCACTGCAACACTAGGAACACATTGGTACTAATTTAAAGTAATTCTATTTACTTTACCTCGGTAGCACGACGTTTCGCCGGCCAAATTTCACGAAACCAACTCCGTAGGAATGCTCTCTGCAGCTTTATACACCTGTACCTGAGCCGGAATGGAGTTTAGACCGCGTTTCGACGCGTAATTGGAAGGAAATTATATATGTTTGTCGTGGGTATTGTTCTCATATGAAGATGCCCTGTTTTTGCTGGAAATTTGCTGCTTTTAAATGGAAAAGCCGACCTTGCTATTTAATTTTTTTAATTTTTTTTTTCTTTCTAAATCCCTTAACCAACATGACTTTAGGCTATTTATTTATTTAAAATTTATGGGGTGTAACATCCTCCCCCCCTTAAGAACATTCGTCCTCGAATGACATTCTGTCTAGAGGACTTTCTCAACTTACTCAACTTGTTTCTCGAAAACTTTTGGCAGAGTTTCCCTTGTATTATGGACTAACTCATAATTCTTGAAAAGCAGAAAAGCCCAATACAGGTACTCTACACGATATAATAACATTCATGTATAAAACTATCTATAATCAATCGCCTGCTTTCATATATGAAGTATAAGCATTAATAAGGAAAAACAGTTCTAACATACCTCCCATTTGCCTATGCTTGGAATAAGTGGGGATATATGGCTTTCATGTCCTCCTCAGCTTCCCAGGTCATTTCTTCTCGGTTCCTGTTACGCCACAATACTTTGACAGACGCAATATCTTTAGTTCTCAATCTACGGATCTGTCTATCTAAGATAGCTACTGGAACCTCCTCATATGCTAACTCTTCAGTGACCTGGACATCCTGAACTGGAACAACTGTGGAAGGGTCTCCTACAAATTTCCTCAACATAGATACATGAAATACTGGGTGAACAGATGCTAACTCAAGAGGCAAGTTCAATTCGTATGCAACTCGGCCTATTCTCCGCCGAATCTGATATGGCCCAATGAATCTCGGGCTAAGCTTGCCTTTCTTGCCAAATCTCATCACCCCTTTCATCGGAGACACCTTCAGGTATACCCAGTCATTTACCGCAAATTCTAAATTTTTACGCCGCATATCTGCATACGACTTCTAGCGGCTCTGAGCAGTCAGCAGGCGTTCTCTGATAAGCTTTACCTTCTCCTCTGACTGTTGAATGATGTCTGGCCCAATCAACGTTGATTCCCCCACTTCAAACCAACCAATCGGCGATCTGTATTTTTGCCCGTATAATGCCTCGAAAGGCGCCATCTGGGTGGCTGAATGATAGCTATTATTGTAGGAAAATTCAATCAACGAAAGATGCTCATCCCAGCTACCCCCAAAATCTAGCACACATGCTCGTAGCATGTCTTCGAGCGTTTGGATAGTCCTCTCAGCCTGCCCATCTGTCTGGGGGTGGAATGCTTTGCTCAAATTGATCTGCGTTCCCAAACCCCTCTGGAATGACTGCCAAAATCTAGCTGTGAATTGTGCTCCCCTGTCTGAAATAATAGATACCGGCACTCCATGTAGTCTAACTATTTCTCTGATGTATAACTCAGCATAATCCTCGGCTGAGAAGGTAGCCTTCACTGGCAGGAAATGAGCTGATTTTGTCAGCCTGTCAACTATTACCCAAATAGAATCATTTCTGCGTCTGGTACGGGGTAATCCTGTTACAAAATCCATTTTTATCGCTTCCCATTTCCACATAGGCACAGCTATATCCTGCGTCAGACCGCCCGGTTTCTGGTGCTCCGCTTTCACCTGCTGGCAGTTAGGACATCTAGATACAAATTCAGCTATTTCAGATTTCATACCTGGCCACCAGTAGATGTCTCTGATATCGTGGTACATTTTCGTTGCTCCTAGGTGGAGGGAATAACGAGCGTAATGTACCTCATGCATGATCTGCTGGTGAAGTCCTGAAACATTCGGGACACATAAACGGCCCCCACAACGTAGTACTTCATTTTCAGTCACTTGGAAATCTAACTCTTTACCCTCCTGAATTCTATCTCTTAGCTGGACTAAGTCAGGGTCCTCGTACTGCCGTTCTTTTACCTCTGTAACTAGTGATGACTCGGCAGAATTCTGAATCACCGCTCTGTTATTTTCTGTCTCCACTACTCGAACGGCTAACCCAGCTAGTTGATGAATTTCCTTGGCTAATTCCCACTTTTCGGGCCGCAAATACGCCAAACTCCCCATTGACTTACGGCTCAGGGCATCTGCTACTACATTAGCTTTTCCTGGGTGATAGAGAATATTTACATCATAGTCTTTCAACAATTCTAACCAGCGACGTTGCCGCAGATTTAACTCCCTCTGTGTGAAAATGTATTGCAAACTTTTATGATCTGTGAAAATGTCTACATGGATGCCATACAGATAATGCCTCCAAATTTTCAGAGCGTGGATCACTGCGGCCAGTTCCAGGTCATGGGTCGGATAGTTCTTTTCGTGTTTCCTCAGCTGTCTGGAAGCATAAGCAATCACCTTACCATGCTGCATCAACACACAACCCAGTCCCAAACCTGAAGTGTCGCAATACACCGCATACCCATCTGTTCCCTCTGGCAATGCTAGTACTGGGGCGGAGGTCAATCGGTCTTTCAATTCTTGAAAACTCTGCTCACATGCCTCCGTCCACTGAAATTTTGCTGCTTTCTGTGTCAGCTTTGTCAGAGGTGCTGCTATAGTGGAGAATCCTTCAACAAATCTCCGATAATATCCTGCTAAACCCAAGAAACTGCGGACCTCAGTCGCAGTGGTAGGTCTGGGCCATGTCTTGACCGCCTCTATTTTCTGTGTGTCTACCTGTATACCAGCATCCGACACGATGTGCCCCAAAAAGGCAACTGAGTTCAGCCAGAACTCACACTTAGAAAACTTGGCGTACAGTTGACGTTCTCTAAGGATCTGGAGTACTATTCGTAAATGGTTCTGGTGATCTGTCTCTGAACGAAAATATACCAGAATATCATCGATAAATACTATCACGAATAGATCCAAGTACGGTCTGAATATGCTGTTCATCAGGTCCATAAACACTGCGGGAGCATTTGTCAGTCCAAAAGACATAACTAGAAATTCAAAGTGACCACACCTGGTCCTGAAAGCAGTCTTTGGAATATCCCTCTCCCGAACCCGGACCTGGTGGTATCCGGACCTCAGATCTATCTTAGAGAAACATTTGGCCCCCTGCAACTGGTCAAACAAATCATCTATTCTCGGGAGCGGGTATTTGTTTTTAACCGTTACCTTATTCAGCTGCCGGTAGTCCACACACATACGGAGTGAGCCATCTTTCTTTCTTACAAACAGAACTGGCGCACCCCACGGGGAAGTACTAGGCCTGATAAAACCTTTGTCGAGCAAATCTTTTAACTGTTCTTTCAACTCTCTAAGCTCAGCTGGTGCCATGCGATACGGGGGAATGGATATAGGTTGAGTCCCTGGCAACAAGTCAATCGCAAAATCTATCTCCCTTTCGGGAGGGATACCAGGCAACTCATCCGGAAATACGTCAGGGAATTTATTGACCACTGGAACAGACTGAAGAGTCGGAGGTTCCACCCGAACGTCCTGGACTCTAACTAGGTGGCAAATACATCCCTTTGCTATTAATTTTCTTGCCTTAAGGTAGGAAATAAACCTACCTTTCGGCGTAGGTGTACTCCCTTTCCACTCTCGCACTGCTTCCCCTGGAAAGTGAAATCGGACCGTCTTGGTCCAGCATTCTAAGTCAGCGTAGCATGGCACTAACCAGTCCATACCCATAATGGCATCGAAGTCGACCATCTCGAGTTCTATTAAGTCTACTGTGGTCTGGCGATCAGCAACCTCTACCGTACACCCTCGGTAAACTCTTTTAGCTGTAATCGAGTCACCGACCGGTGTAAGCACTGAAAAGGGCTGCTGAAGCAATTCTGGTTCGATACTCAACTTTCGGGACACAAATGGTGTGATATATGACAATGTAGACCCTGGATCAATCAATACATAAACAGGATATGAACAGATAATCAATGTACCTGTGACCACGTCGGGAGATGCCTCTGAATCCTGCCTCCCCGGTAATGCATAGGTACGGCTCGGGCCTGCACCTGAGCCAGAGGCTCCTGGTCTACCTCGACCCCTATTTCCTGAACCTGGGGGTCTACGCCCTGCTGAGGCTGCTGGAACTCGTGGCCCTGCTGACGCTCTATCCAGATCATCCTGACTACCCTGTCCCCTGGCTGGACAATCTCTCATTAAATGCCCTTCCTGTCCGCAGTAATAACACCCTGGGAAGCCCTGCCTGCAGGCTCCAGAATGTAGCCGGTGACATATAGGACAAGGGGTGGATGTAAATCTACTCTGTTCTACCCTCCGCTGCTGAGGTGAGGCTACTGTTCGTGAACTGCTACCGGACTCCGACTGACTCCGGCGAATGAACCTGCCCCTCTGTTGCTGTACCGGTGGTAGAGATCTGGGTGGCCTATCTGAAAACCGTGGTCTTGTCCCCCTAGGAATTTCCCTCTGCATTTCAGCGGGTCTGCTCCTACGGCGCTGCTCTGAAGTCGCTTGTCTGTCACCCCGCTGTCGCTGCCTCAAGCCCTCAATTGTCTGTGCGAAGGCCTGTACCCTGGCTATGTCCATGTCCTCTCTCAAAGTAGCTATCATGCACGTCTCTATGTACTCTGGATTCAGGCCCATAATAAAGCGGTGGACTCTGGACGACATGGTGTCCACAAATGCTGGAGCATAGCGGGCTAAGGAGTCGAATTGTAAGGAATATTCACGGACGCTCCTAGCCCCCTACTCTAAATGTAAGAACTGGTCCATCCGGGCCTGTCTGACCTCCCGGGGTAAGTAATGGTCCAGGAAGGCCTCTGAAAAGCTGGACCATGTAGGAGGGGCTGCATCTCTCCCCCGAGACCTCTCCCAACTTTCATACCACAAAATAGCAATATCCCTTAATCTGAACACTGCTAGCTCAACTGATTCTGTTGGGGTTACGTGCATGACTCTAAAGATCCTCTGCATCTGGTCCAGAAAATCCTGAGGGTCTTCCGCTGAATCCGACCCTGTAAACTGAGGGGGTCCCAACGCCAAGAATTCTCTGACCCTGGAACTACCTGGCCCACCTAGGCATTCTGCTGCTGTAGGTGGTGCTGGCTGACGCTGAGCAGCTAGCATCTGAGACAACATAACCACCGCACTACGTAACTCCTGATCAGATGAAGTGGGTGCAGGAGCTGTGGAAGGCGGTGCTGCCTCAAATGGTGTCTGGCGAGGCGGAGACTGCGGGGAGGGCCGAGATGACGGCTCCGTATTGCTCTCAGACCGGGCGGAATCTGGCTGTAACTGAGGCATCCTACTGGTGCCTTCGCCCGCTGCTGTATCCAATCTCCTACCTGTAGCTGTGTGCCACTGGTCTGCCATAATATCTGTAAGCAAAGAGGGTGGTGAGTTTCAAAAGTCAACTCTATACTGTACCGCTCTATAGCACGACTGAATAAGAAAGAAGAGTGACAATCCTAACATGCCTCGCAGCTTCCTGCCTATAGTATGTGGTGCACAACACATCCATAGACAAGACTCTACTTAGCACGTCTTGCAGACTCCCTGGGACACGAACTGCTCTGATACCAAGTTTGTCACACCCCACCTTGGGGGGTATGACGGGCACCTGGTGCCTGCTAGACTCTAGACTGCTAAATGGTCCCGCCTGAGCACATCTGGTGCTTTGGCTGGCTTTGGCTCTATTTCAAGAAACAAATCGGCTATATAACGGCTGTAAATACAGCCTCCGGCCAACTGGCCTGTAGCCATCTGTACCTGCAACAACAGATAACCAAAAACAGACTTATAACAAGGAACCTATGCGGGCCGACAAGGCCACCATGTTGTCTAGTTATCTGTAACTCAACACAAGACTGCTGTAAAACTACGTGACCGGCAAGGTCACCACTACTGTCAAACTAGGGCCCCACACGGCCAACATAAACTGGAATACAAATAGCTACAGCAGACTGCACGGCCCCACACGACGGCTCAAATAACCACAGGGAATATATACAGACTGCAAGCCTCTATGAATACTATAAGAACTTAATAGAAATGATCGGGACAGGGCCCCGACCTACACATACTTCACAACAAAAGAAAAGGAGCTACACCTCTGGGAATCAGACTCCGGATGACAGGAGCTGATGACTCACTGGCTGGCTGGAATCACGAGGGATCGGCTCCTCGTCCGTGAGTACCTGTAGGCAAGCAATACAGCGCCCCGCTGGGCGTCAGTACCACAGGTACTGAGCATGTAAAGCAAACTGAAATATGCAACTGAAACGAATAGCATAATAGCATGACATTTAAGCAAGAAGTAGCTGAGTCTATCTAGCTGAGGATAACTGGGGAGAGTTTATACATTCTGTAACTAACTGAGCGTACCTGAAGACGTGTCGTCCTTCTGTGTGTCAGTATCTAGTAGCACATATCAATATATATAATAATACACACAATACCTGACCGACCCCCATAAGCCGGAAGGTGCCAACCAAGCAAGCAATCTATTTACCCCTACCCGGGTCTAAACCAACCAAAAACAAGTCACTCCACTCCTCTGATAACTGTGAGCTCCTCCTACCGGCCCCCTTGGGTACGTAGCTCAGGCCTTGGCCTCTGACAATAAACTGTGTTTGAGTCCGAAGACTCCTGCCTCTGGGCACAAGTGTGCACACAGAGTGGTCTGCCCCTGTAAACAGGGTGTGCTAGCTCTGCGCAGAGTAAACTGAACTACCCCTGCAAGCAGGGTGGTCTGGACCGTATTATCATGGTGGTCGGCCATCATCGTCCTTTAGTCGGACGGCATCGCCCAGCTGGTGGCGGTATCTGAATCTGGTATCGACACAGCTATAACCCAGGGGCGGTGGGGATGCTAAAGGGTGCCCACATGCCACAACAAGTCTCAACATACAAAACACATACACAGCAAGCATGCTCAATGCAAAATACTAACCATATTCTCTTCTTGTATCTCAAGGCCAGTTTGTATTAAATAACTGAACTATATTCTGTGTTACACTATTTCTGATTGCTGGACTAACTGCTACCTGGCCTTTATCTGTCTATCTGACTATATCTGGATATAGCTCAATAACATCAAATGTACCACCTACTACTGGATACAATCTCAACAGATGTAATACGTATTACCTGATTATCTACTATTCTGATTATCGCATGATACGTAATTAATATACTAGCATGCTTGCTGGAAATTATACTAAAATCGTTCTTGTACGCTGGGTATCGGTTAATAGCCTTTATTCTATTTACTTTCTAAGCTATACTTCCTGGCTTGCCGAAAGAATAACTTTACGTACCTGGTTTCTGAGTACCCGACTGACCGGTGTGATTTCCGTCAGTACTTCTGCTGTTTCTCCCAACTACATTCATATACACGTCAATTAGAACTAAATACATTAATATTCGAGAGAAATTATCACTTTTGATATATATATTTATCCCAACTTCAACCTTTCGGAAAACGATCAAAAACTCATTATTTCTCGATAGTCCAGAAGGGATAAATGCTCACTGCAACGATAGGAACACATTGGTACTAATTTAAAGTAATTCTATTTACTTTACCTCGGTAGCACGACGTTTCGCCGGCCAAATTTCACGAAACCAACTCCGTAGGAATGCTCTCTGCAGCTTTATACACCTGTACCTAAGCCGGAACGGAGTTTAGACCGCGTTTCGATGCGTAATTTGAAGGAAATTATATATGTTTGTCGTGGGTATTGTTCTCATATGAAGATGCCCTGTTTTTGCTGGAAATTTGCTGCTTTTAAATGGAAAAGCCGACCTTGCTATTTAATTTTTTATTTTATTTTATTTTATTTTATTTTAATTTTTTTTTTTTTTGCTTTCTAAATCCCTTAACCAACATGACTTTAGGCTATTTATTTATTTAAAATTTATGGGGTGTAACAATGTTGTTGTGGATCCTCATGAGGGAGACCTGTGAACTGCCTGCTGGTGTGCAGCAATTGCACCATGTTTTGTTTGAGCTCAAACCTCGATGTGACATTGTTAGCATGTGGGATTTCCACCTTACGAACCGGCCTAGCTGCCATTTCCTCGGGCACTAACATTGCCCTTACAACTGGTGGATTCTGTTGTTGCTCCATGATTGTTCGTCTGAGCAACTGCAGCTTTTTCTCTAGAGCTTCTCTCCTTTGACGATGAAATTGTCTTTCAGGCTCTAAATATGAGTCCACCAGCTCCTTGTCTCTTTCCAGTGTTCAACAGAGATTACTATCTGCAAAATACAGGCTAAGACCAAGTTGTCAACACTACGAAGAAATAGTAAACTAACACTTAAGAAAACTTTACCAATTGCCAGTCCCCGGCAACGGCGCCAAAAACTTGTTCGGTCAGTTTGGTATACTACAATGACACGCAAGTGCACGTGGTCAAACAAGTAATAAAGTGGCTCAAGTAAGCCAAGTATCGATCCCACAGGGACTGGGCTAGGGTAACAATTTACTCAGGTGTCACTATACTTTAACTCTAAAAATGCAGACAATATTGTGAAAAAGATTTTGATATTTTGGATTCTAATATTATGCTAAATCTAAAATGAATATATAATTTGAGTCTGAACTATGAATATGAGCATGCTGAGGTTAAATGAACATGTAAAGAAATAAATTATCGATACAATTTGATTAATCTTTCCTCTGGTTGCTAGTCAAGAATTATTGCTAATGGATTAAAACTCTCGTATTTAACCCAACTTAAGAATCATGAACCGTCCACCTACATTTCTATGATAACACGAAATTCATATTCTAGCCATACAAAACCGATTCCTTAATTGACTAATACGACTTTCAGGTATATTTCTATCCTGAAGTTAAATCAATTCTCAATTTTCCCAAACTAAGAAAAGATCATATCCTATCAATTCACAACTTTCCAATTTCTTGATCTCTCCAGTGAAACCGGACTTTTTAGATATACATTAACATTGGCCACACATTAATGCAGTAAGAACAAGAATCAATAGAACAACCATGGAAGAAAAGATGAAAAACCAATTGATCAATAACTACATTTCAATAAAATTGTTCTTAACCTCAGCAAGAAGAGGATTTAGCCACTCATTTGTGGATTAACCATCGTTAAAATGAGTGTTAATCATACAAGCAATTGAAATCAAGAAGAAGGAGATAGAGAAAAACCCTGAGATATTTGTCCCCTCAACCGCCTGTAACCCACGTTCTTTCTCCACCAAGTCAGAATAATTAAAAATGAACCTAAGTGTTCTATTTATACTTATGGGAATTTTTCCGGGAATAACAAGCAATGTGTCACGGAGTACATCGCGGAGCACTTTCTCCGTGACACGCCACCGACGCGGACCCTTACTAGAATTTAGTCGTCCAAGTACTTAGGCCCAACGTGGCACGGCGTGCAACGCAGGGCTAGGCCAACATGCCACGGCCCCAACGCGCACCTACACTAGAAATAGGCATAATTTCACCATCCCGACAAAATGCATCCGCGATGGCAGTGTGACACGGCTCCATCGCGGAGCCCCTTTAATTTGTGCCTTCAAGTGCTTTTTCCTTAGCTCGCGTCCGAGTCCAACCCCGATCTCTCCCAACATGCATTCTAGCTTCCCAAAATTATATTTCACCTGCAAAACAACGCTAATCATGTTGGTTAGTATAAATTCACATTTTATAACAAATCACATGAGAATGTATAAACATCGATAGATAAACAAGGCAAAATTGACACATTTGAGTATCACTTGGGCATATAAATTTGCCCAAGATCAAAAACTACAATAGGGGTCCTCATAACTCACAAGAGGAGGAAAATTAAGAACAAAAGCAAGAAGAGAGCTCTTGGATCAAAGATCGAAAATTCTCTATAAGATACAAGTTCAAGATACAAGCTTAAGCAATCAAGTTTAAGCAATCAAGTTCAAGATCAAGATCAAGAACAAAGGCAAATATCAAGACTTTTAATATCAAGTTACTTGTTCGTGATAAATAATTTGAAGATGGAGATTCAAGATCAAGCTACTTAGGCCCTTGAATCCAAATCAAATCCAAGTTCAACATATCTCATATCATCATTGGGAGAATCAGAGGATTATATAGAGATTGTATCACTCATCATATTTGAAATCAAATATTTTATTCCACGGTTTTCTTGTCTTGATTATTATTTTTCTCAACTCAAAAATTTGTTGGGAACAGTATGGTCATTGTGTATGCCTCTAGACAACTTAAGACTCATGAGAAGAATTACCCGACGCATGACCTAGAGTTGGCAGCGGTGGTGTTCGCACTAAATATTCAGAGACACTACTTGTATGGAGTGCATGTGTATCTATTTACGAACCACAAAAACCTACAGTGTATGTTCACCTAGAAGGACTTGAATTTGCAACAAAGAAGATAGTTGGAGTTACTCAAGGACTATGACATGAGTTTCCTTTATCAATCGAGCAAGGACAATGTAGTGGTGGATTCCCTTAGAAGACTATCCATGGAGAACGTTTCTTATGTGGAAGATGGATGGAAAGAGTTGGTGAAGGATATGCATCGGGTTGCACAATTAGGGGTCCACCTTGTGGATTCGACAGATGGTGGTATTATTGTTCAGAATGGTTCAGAATCTTCTTTTGTGATTGAGGTCAAGGCTAGGAAAGAGAGGGATCCCATTTTGTTAAAGTTGAAAGAAGCGGTTCAAAATCAGAAGGTGGAGGTCTTCCCCTAAGGGGGAGATGGTGTACTTCGATTTTAGGGTCATTTATGTATTCCGGATGTCGATTATTTGAGAGAAGGATGTTGCTTGAGACCATGGTTCCTAATATTCTATACCTCCAGGTTCCCCCAAGATATACCGCGACCTACAAAAAGTCAATTGGTTGAATGCATGAAGAGGTACATAGCAGAGTTTGTGGCTAAGTGTTTGAATTGTAAATAGGTTAAAGTTGAGCATCAAAGACCATGGGGTATGCTACAAGACATCAGCATCCCCACTTGTAAGTGGGAAGAGATCAATATGGACTTCATCATAGGGTTGTCTCGCACTTCCCACAGTATGACTCTATTTGGGTGGTGGTAGACAGGTTCACCAAAATAGCTAATTTCTTATCAATCAAAACTATCGATTCAGCTGAGGACTATGCTAGATTATACATTTGAGAGTTGGATCGGTAGAATGGGAATCCTTTTTCCATAATTTAAGAAATAGGTACTCAGTTTACCTTATGGTTTTGGAGATTCTTTCATAAGGGACATGGTACTTAAGTCAAGCTTAGCATAGCTTTTCATCGGTAGACGGTCTGTTAGGCCAACTTGACCATTTAGACTCTTGAGGATATGTTGAGAGCATGTGTGATTGAATTCATAGGTAGTTGGGATGATCATTTACCTCTTATCAACTTTGCTTATAATAACAGTTACCACTCTAGCATTTAGATGGCTCTGTCTGAGGCTCTCTATGGGTGGAGGTGTAGGTCGCCTATTAGTTTGTTCGAAGTAGGTTAAGCTACGTCGATAGGGCCAAATCCTGTTCATGAGACCATGAAAAAAGTTTAGCTTATTAGGTAAAGGCTGAAAACAGCCCAGAGTTGCTAGAAGTCGTATGCGAATGTTAGGCAAAGAGAACTCGAGTTTCAAGTTGATGATTGGGTGTTCGTAAAGATATCTCCTATGAACGGAGTGATGAGGTTCAGAAAGAAAGGTAATTTTAGTCCCCGATATGTGGATCCATACAGGATTGTGAGACGTGTTGGTAAGGTGGCTTATGAGTTGGAGCTACCAACGGATTTAGCTTTGATGCATCTAGTTTTCCATGTATCATTATTAAAGAAGTGCATCAATGACCAAACTTTGGTTGTTCCAGTGGAGAGCATAGGTGTGAAGGATACCCCTAGTTACGAGGAGGTTCCGGTCAAGATACTTGATCATCAGGTTCGGATGTTAAGGAACACAGAAGTAGCTTTAGTGAAAGTCTTGTGGAGGAATCAGCTTGTTGGGGGAGCTACGTGGGAAGCCAAAGAAAATATGATGGCTAGATACCCGCATTTATTTCCTTCCAGCCCTGTTCCAGAATGAGGTGTCAATTTCCTCTCTAATATTCTATTTATTTTCATGTTAAGTTCATATCTCTCAGTTCCTTTCATGTTTTAGCATTTATGTATGATTAATGAATTTAGTTTAGTCATGTATCTCAGTCTGGAGTCAGTCACTTCATTAAACTTCAGCTTCAGTTGTTCAGCATTTGGGATTGTAGTTCCTTTCCCCAGACATTCAGTATGTTCTCCCCACATTCGAGGACGAATGTTCATAAGGGGGAGATATTGTAATACCCTAAAAGTTCCTTAGACTAGACCCGAGATTTGAAAGGTGATTAGTAGGAAAAGTTGGATAGTTGCTTTAGTATGACTCTATGAGTCATAGGTTGGTTGTATGGGTCGTAGGAAGACAAGTGATTCAGTTCAGAGCTTTCTTTCCCTAGACTCCGAGTCCTACTATAAGTCGTAGTGTGTGGGTACGACTCTTGGTATGGATTATAATAAGTACTTGGGATTTTTAAGATGCTGGTTGTACGAATGTTGGTATTACTCGTGATA
Source organism: Datura wrightii (assembly GCA_035772735.1). Classification (NCBI taxonomy): domain Eukaryota; kingdom Viridiplantae; phylum Streptophyta; class Magnoliopsida; order Solanales; family Solanaceae; genus Datura; species Datura wrightii. The sequence goes on along the minus strand of JASDFA010000003.1, from coordinate 67,307,886 downwards.
GCCTGTTATGGGTCATAGTAGGATTCATGGAAATATTAAGAGGATTGGAGGTTTTGGACTTGGTCAATATGGGGGGATACCACGAGTCATAGGAGGATTGTACGATTCATGGTATGAGTCTTGACAACTGATAGAAACAATTTTCCTGCGAATTTGGTAAGGGTATTTTCATAAAAACTAAGCTTCTAAGCCCTAAACTATATCGCTTTAAACTCTGTAAAGAGGGTTTTAAGGGAGTTTAACCTATTCTAAATCATTCCCCTCACATGCATGCAAGATTAGGAATTCCCCATTGAAGATCAAGCATAGAATTCATCAATTTCTTCTCAAAACCTATTGGGCATTCAAAGTCAGGTGTAAATCCAACTCCCCCAGGTATGTAAGGCTATGAATGAGTGTTCCTTTCACTCTCATGCTCAAATTCTCCTCAATTTCATGAATGAAGTCTCAATCCAAGTTATGATCTAAAAAGGGTTTTATCCAAATTTTATGAGATTCTCTATGATTTACTTATGGGTCAATTTCCTTCATGTTTAAAGCATGTTTTAAGATTTATGGTCAGATCTTAATACCTAATTTGATTTAAATTCATGATCTCAAATTTTTTAGAAAAGTAAGCCCAATTATGCAAGTTTCATGAAAAGTCAAATTTATGATTCTATTATGATTTCAATTCTCCTAAGCCCTAATTATCGTTTATTATTGATGATATGATTTCTTAAAGGTGCTCTTCATGAACTAATGAATTTCAGGTGTGGTGATTTTCGCAAGCATGTATGTTCTTTATGATTTCTGTGTTTATGATTTTGGCCAACTTACAGGCCCTTATTTCAAGGCTAGTAATGTATTTCAAGTGAGATCAAGTATGTTATGATTTAGATAGCCCATATACTTCATGTATGATTTCACGATATTTATTTGAGCCCTCATGTGCATGTTTTTGGGAGTAGTGTCTAGCACCGGGTAGGCCCGGAATTCAGGTACACTCCAAGGTCTCAGAACAATGTGCCACCATAGGTATATATCCATGACTAACCCTATGGGGTCCTTATTAGTCAAATCACGCCAAGTATCATTCCTTTCCATGGCAAGCTTGGGACAACTTGTCCACTAAAGCGAGATAGTTGGGGCATCATGTAAACTCTGTCATGATAGTGTAAGTTAAGATGAGTCCTCCTATTATTCCTCATGATTTCAGTTATGCATGCTTATGACTTACGATATTATGTTTTCAGTAGGTTTGACCCAATGATTTTAGCTATGGCAAGCCATATGATTTTATTTCTAGCATTGGGTCATTCTATTTAGATATGAAATTCAATTATGATTATACATGTTTTCAAATATCAACATGCAGTCCCTACTCTAATAATCTTATATTTATATTTATGTGCATGATTTCAATTTATTCTTACCCAACCTATTTTTACTTACCTTACATACTCAGCACATTCAAAGTACTGACCGCATACTCTATGCTGTATTATTTAATGATATAGGTTCAGACGATCCGACTCAGTTTTGCCATTAGCCAGTCCACACAGCATAGTCCAGTCTTTCTTTTTGATGAGTCCTCATCCTTCTAGGACCTTAAGTCTGATTTCACGTTATGTTATTCCAGTTTTCAGATGTTAGTAAGCTAGTGGGGGTGTTGCCCCATCAACCCTTCAGATATGTTAGAGGCTTATCAAACAAACTATAGAGCTTAAGCATTATTAGTGTTGACTCTTTACGGTTGATATGTACTCAAACTTTCACTCATTCATGTTTTAAGTTATCAGTTTTCGCTTGAAATATGTGCTTTAGTTATCATGTGCATGCCATGGGTCAACTTGGAGATATTCGTGGTTCTAGGTTCTGTGTCTTGATCTAGGGTCTCAGCTCGGATCGTGACAGTAGTACTAATTGATTACCTCGGCAGTGATGTCAACCTACACTCCTTTGAGTGTGACGCAGTCTATCATGTCTTGCTGCATCTTTGGCCTCTTTATGATTGCATCAAAGTTAGCCCTATAAGCTACTTTCTTGGAGGTCGAGTGAGGAATTCTTATCTAGAATCTAATAAGGTAAAAGGTCTCCGGGTAGTTATTCAACCCATTTGTGCTAATCTATTTCTCCTTGATTATGCTTTGATGAGGTTTTCCATTTATAATTTTCCACCCTTTCGGATGTTGTTCTTTGGCCCCAACTACTGACCATATAACCCGGGCCATCTCCTCTATTTTTCTATGCATCTCAACCTTCTTCTATATTCAGAGTTTTTTGTTTTATATGGCTTACCCCCTCTCACTGAATTTTTCATTTCTAGTGTCCTTTGAGGACCACTCGACTGGGGTGACCCATTAGGCTCGTCCCATTGTGTATGTTTATTCTCTATTGTGACTTAGAGGTAGAGGGGCTGCCATTTATTTATTGTCTATTCTCTAAATTATTCATCGGCATGGAAGCATACTCCACGCGATTTGAGTTGGGGGCTGACATGGTGATTGACTTTAGTGGTGGTCCTTATCCTCTTTGCTTTGGTAAGTGGTGCTCTCATTCCTCCTCAAAATGTGTTGGTTGATCTCGAAGGAGAGAACTTTTTGGTGGAGCCTTTCCAACATTCTTCACTGCATGTTTTAGAGCCATTCCTGCAAAATTTTTAGCCAAATTACTCAACTGACCGGTGAAACACCTAGGCAAAAATGTTTGACAAACTTGTGATTTTTCTCAGATATCATCCAGTTATGGACTGTAAGTGAAGAATACAATTTGTACTTCACTTTGCAGTCCGAATTTATGCTCTTATAGAGGGGTGAGGTGTAGTAACGAATCATAGATTGATTTCATGGTCCATAAGTGATGTTGTAAGTCATTAAGTAGAACCTCATCCCAGATGAGGTCGACTTACATTTATCACTTGCAGATTGTACATTGTTGTTTTGGTTAGTGAGTTGCTTTTTATTGGATTCGACCTTTTTGATTCCTACTTACGTCTCATATATTACATATACGGGTTGTATGTTAGACAGTAATTCATAAACAAAGTCATAAACATTTTGGACTTGAGTTACGGTCAAACATGCAGTCTGTATATGTATTATATCATTGTACTTTACATTTACGAAGGAAGTTTCACCTACTTAGTAAATTTTTTCAATATTATCTTTAATTGTACTTCTATAGTATCACCTACAGATCGTGAATGCAATTTACGGTCCATATCCCACTTAATTTAAGTCTAATCTCTAGAAATCCATGTCATACCTACAAATCTACCCCATGTCTATTCATGCTCTATTTCACTATACCTAATGATTAAACATTTATGAAAAGTCGATGATTTGTCACCTAGGGTTTAAGATGCGCTTTGTGCGTGGAATAGTAGTGTTTGATTGATTTTGAAGCAGTAACTTCGATCTCAGTTCTAACCCTAGTATTGGATCAGAGGTTATCTTCGTGTGTGTGTGATTATTAAGAAGCTTGTCATGGTGCTTGCACTTTTGGTTGATTGACAATGGTGGGAAGGGATTTGTGAGGAAGATGAGGGAAGCTAGTTAGGCAAGGCTTATATTTGTTTTAAAAAAATTGTTGGCTTTTACTTTGGATATCTGATCGAACATTTCCATCTATGGTCGTTAATAGATTTTACGATCCAACTTACAGGCTACAAGTGGGTTCATAAGACTGTCAAAAAAATGTCATGTACGGTCCGTATATGAGCCCTTAAAATTAATATATGGGTTGTATATGACTTGCGTTCTAAACTTAGTCATCTTTATCAAGATCACTCAAGAAATCTTATGCGCCTCGTACATATTAGTGCAGTCCATATGGAAGCCGTAAGTGGTAATAGTGAAGCTTGTAATTTGCTCTCCACTTATGCCTATATTTTACGGTTTGCATAATGGAATCGTAGTTGATGTGCCGAGAAATTGTGGCACAAAATGAGATTTTTAGCTTAAAATATTATGGTTCTAAGTATATGATGGTATCCTTTTCCTATGTGCATGAAATACAGGTAGTTGAATAAATGTTTGAACTTGGGCTAAAAAACATAAGTTTGGGCTGTGGAAGACAACTGACGGACCGTGAAATCGAAGAACGGTCTGTCCTGAGAGTCATGAAAAAGAGTCAGAGAAGTTATAAGTTGAGACTAAAATGACGACCAAGAATATGGGCCAAGGAATTGGTCCACGAACAGTCCTATCACTCATGATAAACCTTTAGAAAAGCAAGAAAAATGTTAGTAAATTGACGACTTAGTTAGCGGCCCTAGAAACCAAAGGACAGGCCGCCCTGACAGTAGTGGAAAATGTCCTGTGGATGTGCTAACTTGTAGGATTCAAAGAACAACCAAGGTCATGGCTCGTGGAAACTTTGACGGACTGTAGTTTGAACCGTCCTTATATGCAGAGACCCAGTCAATAGAGGCGATTGATGGACTACTCCATCTTTCCGTGGAGTATGGTTACAAAGGAAGGTCCGTGGAGTTTGCCACAAATAGGATAGGATAGCTTTGTTTTAAATAGTTTTAATATATTTTCCTTATTACATTACGCACTACCCACAGAAAAGAACAATTTGTATTGGGAGAATGTAACTTCTTGTTCAAATTTCATAGAAAAAGAATTAACATTATGTTTGTGTTCTTGGATTTTGAAGATTGAATCTTGATTTCGTTTTGACAAATATACATCCAAGTTCTCCTTTTCATCTTTTGTGATTTATCTTTATGAATTGTTAAACTCAATTTGATATGATGGAATAACGAATGCAGGGTAATGAACATAGTGACTATTGAACGGGGAATAGGATTATGTTGTTATTCTCTTTATTTTAATTGATTTTTATTGGTTGCAAATATCAATTCCCTCCTATATATTTAACTTGCTTGACCAAAAAAGTTTAGATTAGGAAAAGAGATAATAATGGAGATTTGAGACTACTAACTCTCATCTAATGACTTGAGCTCTAACGAGAATAGACAATCCAAGGCAAATGACGAGGGCAATAATACAAACACTCAAAGTCCGAGAGGACTTAAAGTGAAATTGATTTACGTAGGTTGAGAGACGTTAGACGATTGCATACATATCACTAAGATAGGTCACTAATATAACATACCTGATAAGTTTTGATATCACAGTCCTAGTTATTTCTTAATTACTAAATACATCTATGAGGTTTTCACACATCAGTTTTGTTACTGAAAGTCTTTAAGTTCTTAAGTTTTTATTATAAAACCCCTGTGAAATATTTACTACCAGTTTAAGACTCACATTTGACTAATTTGTTGTCATATTCCTTGTGGGATTCGACCCTAACCTAGTTAGGTATTATATTTAATAGTGAGCAATTTATACTTTTTAAGAGGTGTAATTTGGGTGTATCAAATTTTGTTTCCATTGCTAGGTAATATGGTTTAGAGTTAGTTGAATAGTGTTTAAATTTTTCTTTTAGTCCTTATTTATAAATTTAATTTTGTTTGTTGTTTTTTTGATTTCAAGAGTTATGTAAAATCCCTGTAATATCCCCAAAACCCAAGGATCAGACCTAGGAGTTGAAATGGAGAAAAAGAAAATTTTCTACATCAGACTACAGGACGAGTCATCCAATGATCCGTCAGGAACACCACGAGTCATTAAGTGACTCATGGGGAGGGGTCTAACCATGTTTGGAAATTTCATGTTTGGGGCGACCACGGGTGCGAGCACGACTCGTGGTCAACCCTATGACTCGTTAGGTCACCTATGTTCAAAGGTGGTTTGAAGGATGAAGGAAAGCAGACAGTGTTGGTAACAGGCCATCACCATGAATCGTCGGGTACACCAAGAGTCATGGTGTCCCTCATGGTGACCCTCAGAAGAAATTTGGCAGTGTAAGTAACAACAGGCAGACGATGAGTTGTCCCCTGAACCATGAGTCGTCTAGTCCCTCATGGGGACTGGCAGTGTGTTTTTCCCTGTGAATTTATTAAGGGATTTTTCGTAATACCTAAGTTCCTAAGGCCTAAACTACGTCATTTTAAGCTAAAAATAGAGTGTTATAAGAAGGGTTAAGTCGTTCTAAGCCTATCATAATTCATGCATGCAAGCTTAGAGGTTTGAGAGGTGATCAAGCCTAGTTCTTCAATGTTCTTCCTCAATTCTCATTGGGCAATCAAGGAAGTTGTGAAAATAAGATCTCTTCAGGTATGTAGGGTTACGAATGAGTGTAATTATCCACACCCATGCCCAAGCACTCTCTGTTTCATGAAATCCTTATTGATGAATCTATGGGGTTTTTACCCAATGTGTGAATTTCCTAAATATAAATCATGGGTATGATCTAAGCATGTTTTAAATGTTGAATTATGATAAATGGGCAGATTTTACAATGTTTCAAATTATAAATTATGTTTTCAAGTTTTATAAAAGTATGATGCCCATCCGTGAAAGTCCATGAAAGTTAAGATCTATGAATTATGTGTACAAGCATGATTAGATGCATATGAAGAAAGTATGATTTCGATTACCCATGTCTATGATCATGTTTTCAAAGTGAATCAAGTTGATTTAAAGCATGTTAAGTACTGGGCAATCCCATCTGATCAAGTATGTTTTACGATTTTATGTAATTCGCTTACCACATGGTTTTGGATTCTAGACTCCCAATTATGTTCTGCTTGTGGCATGGTTTGAGCCAAGGCTCCTCATGCCTATGATTAAGATTTATGCCTGTATGTTATGAGTCAGCTTTGTTGAAAAATGATGGAGAGAATATGCATGTTTTTGGGAGTAGTGTCTAGAACGCAGTAGGCTAATGGTCAGTCAACCGTATGCCTCAGAACTACGCACCAATGTAGGTGTGTTCAGATTATTTGGGACCTCCCTTGTGAGCTTCCCCTTCGCCCAAGGGGCCTTCAACTTGATATCGATATCATGGTAGCATCCTTATCCTTGGCAAAGCTTTGGACGGCTCTACCCACTTGAGTGTGACAGTCAGGACCACGTAAGCCCTATCGTGGTAATATCGATTGTATGAAGAGTCTCCCATTGTTCCTCATGATATCAGTTATGCATGTTCATCAGTCATGATATTATGTTTTAAGTAGGTTTGACCCAATGCTCAGTTTTACTTATGATTATTAGTTTTCAGCTTTGGGTTTTTCAATTCAGTTATGATGTTGAGCTATGTTCAGATCATGATTTTAGAAAATAGCATGCAAGCCCTACTCTCAGAATCTTATCTTGATTGTATTTTATACTATGCATGTTTAATGATTTTTTACTTACTTAGCGGTTTTACTTACCTCACATACTCGGTACATTCCAAGTACTGACCGCATACTCTATGCTATATCGTTTCATCAGTTGGTAGTCCTCATCTTTCGAGGGTCTTTCTTATCAGATATGTTCCATATTTTTAGTTTTCAGACTATAGTGAGTTAGTTGGGGTCTTGTCCCATCAACTCATCAGTATTAGAGGTTTTTCAGACAATGTATGTATTCAGCTCTAGACTTATATATGTATTTCGATATTATGTTATGTTTAGAATTTTGCTATATTAATTATGTTGATCTTTCTTTTTATTTGGATGAGTTAGATGTTATATTCATGCTATAGGTCGACTTTGAGCCTCTCCGGGTTTCTTGTACTGTGTCTCAATTCGAGCCTATTTCGGATCGTGACAAACTTGGTATTAGAGAATTAGGTTTTGAGGTGTTCTAGGGTGTCTGAAAGCTGTGTTATGTAGATTTTCTTTCATGGGTGTGAAGTATGCCAAACTTATGACGAAGAGGCTATGAAACATTTTGGAAATGTTCCCTTCTTTCATGATCTAAGTCATGCGATGAAATGTCTCTCTATCCCTCTAACTCGTACTATACGCATTTGCAAAATCATGCCTCCCCACAGAGTAAATGGAAGGAGAAATGGAAATGGGAATGGCCATGAGAATGGCAACAAAGACGGGCACCAGCAAGCCCTACCATCTCATGAGGAGCACGTACCTAAGCTGATTGCCCACACAGAGTTCAAGGTGGCTATTCAGATGTTAGGTTAAGCCATGACCGCCTAGATCAATCAGCAGGTGGTAGCGCATATCCCTCAGAACGGGAGTGTAGCGACTAAAAGAGTTAGAGATTTTCTGAGAATGAACCTTCCTGAGTTCCTTGGGTTAACGGTGTACGAGGAACCACATGAGTTTATCGATGAGGTTCTGAAGATCACCCAGATTATGGGGGTGACGGGGAGGAGTGCGCTGATTTATCCCCGTACCAGTTGAAAGGGGTTACGCACATTTTGTTCAAGCAATGGAAAGATAGTAGTGCAGTTGGAGCAGGCAGTATCAGTTGGGATCAGTTTCATGCCGCCTTTCTAGATCAGTTTTTCCCTCAGAGATGAGCGAGATCAAAGAAGCCGAGTTTTTGAATATAGCAAGGGAAGATGACCGTTCAGGAGTAGTCCTTGGAGTTAATTTGTCTATCCAAGTATGCACCTAAGATGGTTGCAGATCAGAGAGCCTAAGTGAGCTAGTTCGTGCATGAGGTAGCAGACTACCTAATCAAAGATTATTGGACCACAATGCTTCACCAGGACATTGAATCTGCTTGGATAATCCTACACGCCCAGCAGATGGAGGCGGTACAGATGAGTGAGTGGGAGAGAGAGGCCAAGAGGGCCAGGACCGATAACTTTGGATTCTCCCAGCAGAGACCTAGTGCGCACTGTCAATAGTCCTATTAGAGATCTTCAACCCCGGCACCTTCAGCTATGAGTGTTTCATGCAGGTCTAGGTGTGATAGAGGGGACGAACATAAGGCTCTAGAGGCCAAAGTAGTAGACCCGTAGAGACCAACCCTTCTGAGTGTAGAAGATGTGGTCGGAGACACGTGGGTCAGTTCTTGGAAAGATATGATGTTTGGGTTCTTGTTTCAAGTGTGGGAAGCGCGGAAAAATTCTTAGGGATTGCCCAATAGCCAGATAGGGCCATGATAGGGGCCGAGGCCCAGCTTCAAGTTCAGCATCTCCACCAGCACGCGCAGCTCAGCAGGGGGCATCTAGTAGTGCGAGTGGGAGATAGTGCTAAAACAGATTTTATGCCCTAGCCTACTATCAGGAGTAGAAGGTCTCCCCAAATGTAGTCACTAGTATGTTACGAGTATTCCACCTTGATGTATATGTGTTGTTAGATCCAAGTACTACTTTATCTTTTGTGACACCCTATGTTGCCAGTAGTTTCAGAGTCATTGCCCAAATCTTATCAGAACCCTTCTCAATCTCTACTCTAGTTGGCGATTCAGTTATAACTACACAGGTGTATAGAAACTGCCCTATCACAGTCCTTCAGAAAGTCACCTCAGCAGATTTAGTAGAGTTAGACATGACCAATTTTGATGTGATCCTCGGCAAGGATTAGTTATTTGCATGTTATGCCTCAGTCAATTGTAGAACCAGTGCAGTAAAGTTTAGATTTCCAGGTGAACCAGTCCTAGAGCAGAAGGGTAGTTCAGTTGTTCTTGTAGGTCATTTCATTTCCTACCTTAAGGGCAGAAAGATGATTTCTAAGGGTTGTGTGAACCATCTAGTTAGGGTTAAGGAAGCTACATCAGAAACACCGACTCTCCAGTCAATCCCTGTAGTGTTGAGTACCTAGAAGTGTTCGTTGATGATCTATGGGGAATCCCACCTGAGCGGGAAATCGATTTTGGTATTGTCCTTATTCCCGATACGCAGCCTTTATCTATTCCTCCTTACAGAATGGCTCCAGCTGAGCTAAAGGAGTTGAAGCAGCAGTTGAAAGACCTTTTGGGCAAAGGATTCATTAGGTCTAGAAAATCCCCGTGGGGTATGCCAATTTTCTTTGTCCGCAAGAAAGATGGTTCTCTTTGTATGTGAATTGATTATCGGCAATTGAACAAGGATACCATCAAGAATAGGTATCCTCTCCCCAGGATTGACGATTTGTTTGACCAGCTTCAGGGTGCTAAGTGCTTTTCGAAGATACACCTCAAATCTGGATACCATCAGCTTAAGGTTAGGAAGAGTGACATTCCGAAGACAACCTTCAAGACTCGGTATGGTCACTATGAGTTTGTCGTTATGTGTTTTGTACTAATGAATGCTCCTACAACTTTTATGAATTTGATGAACAGGGTGTTCAAGCCATACTTGGATATGTTCGTCATTGTGTTCATAGATGGCATCTTAATATACTCTCAAAGCGAGAAGGAACATGCTGCTCATTTGAGGGTGGTGTTAAAGACTCTTAAGGATCACCAGTTATATGCTAAATTCAGTAAATGCGAGTTTTGGTTGAACTCAATGGCATTTTTGGGCCATGTGGTGTCAAGAGAAGGTGTGCAGGTGGACTCTCAAAAGATAGAAGCAGTGAAGAATTGGTCTAGATCACTGAGTCCTTCGGATATCAGGAGTTTCTTGGGTTTAGCTAGTTATTATCAGAGATTTGTTGAGGGGTTTTCATCCAGTGCATCCCCATTGACTAAATTGACCTAGAAGAAAGTGAAGTTTCAATGGTCGGAGGCTTGTGAGAAGAGCTTCCAAGAGTTGAAGACTCGACTCACCTAACCACCTGTATTGACCCTACCTGAGGGTACCGATGGGTTTGTGGTATATTGTGATGCTTCGAGGATCGTCCTTGGTTGTGTATTGATGCAGCACAATATGGTTATAGAATATGCTTCCAGGAAGCTAAAGTTTCATGAAAAGAATTACCCGACTCATGATCTCAAACTGGTGGTGGTGGTATTTTCCTTGAAGATTTGGAGACACTATTTGTATGGGGTCCATCTAGATCTGTTTACAGACCATAAAAGCCTACAATATGTGTTTATCCAAAAGGATCTAAATCTACGTCAAAGAAGGTGGTTGGAGCTACTCAGGGATTATGATATGAGTGTCCTTTACCATCCGGGCAAGGCTAATGTGGTAGAAGACGCGCTTAATAGGCTTTCCATGGAGAGTGTGTCCCATGTAGATGAAGGGAGGAAGGAGTTGGTGAAGGATGTACATCAAGCCATGGTTGGGAGTTCATTTGGTTGACTCGACCAATAGTGGTATTATTGTGCAGAATGGGTTAGAATCATCCTTAGTGACCGATGTTAAGGATAGGAAAGATAAGGATCCTATTTTGGTGAAGTTAAAGGAAGCCGTTCAGAATCAGATAGTAGAGGTCTTCTCCAAAGGGGGAGATGGTATGCTCTGATATCAGGGTCATTTGTGTGTACTAGATGTTGATGATTTGAGAGATCGGATATTGCACGATGCTCATAGTTCTTGATATTCCATAGGTCCAGGTGCCACCAAGATGTACCGTGACCTATGGGAAGTCTATTGGTAGAATGGCATGAAGAAGTGCATAGCAGAGTTTGTGGCTAAATGTCCAAATTGTCAGTAGGTGAAGGTTGAGCACCCGAGGCTAGGAGGTGTACTTGAATACATCACTATCCCTACCTGGAAGTGGGAGGAGATCAATATGGACTTCATCACAGGGTTTCCTCGTACTCGCCGACAATATGACTCTATTTAGGTGATTGTGGATAGGCTGACTAAGGAAGCTCATTTCTTATTGATCAAATCCACTAATTCAGTAGAGGATTATGCTATGTTATACATTTGGGAGATAGTTCGGTTTCATGGAGTGCCCTTGTCCATCATATTAGATAGAGGTACTCAATTTACCTCCCAGTTTTAGATATCGTTTCAGAAGGGACTTGGTACTTAGGTCAAGCTTAGCACATCCTTTCACTCGCAAACAAATGGTTAGGCCGAGCGAACTATTCAGACTCTTGAGGACATGTTGAAAGTGTGTGTTATTGATTTCAAGGGTAGTGGGATGATCATTTGTCTCTCTTTGAGTTTGCATATAACAACAGCTACCATTCCCACATTCAGATGGCTTCATTTGAGGCTCTCTATGGGAAGAGATCTAGATCTCCTATTGGTTGGTTTGAAGTCGGTGAAGCTGCGGTGATAGGTCCAGATTCAGTCCATGAGGCTATGGAGAAGTTCACTCATAAGGGATAGGTTGAAAATAGCTCAGAGTCGCCAAAAGTCCTATGCGGATGTAATGAGGAGAGAACTTGAGTTTGAAGTCGATGATTGGGTGTTTCTAAAGGTGTCTCCCATGAAGGGAGTGATGATATTCTGGAAGAAAGGGAAACTCAGTCCCCGTTATGTTGGCCCATATCAGATTGTGAAATGGGTTAGAAAGGTAGTATATGAGTTGGAGTTGCCCTCAGAATTAGCTTTAGTCCATCTAATTTTTCATATATCACTCTAAAAGAAGTTCTTGGGTGACCCGACTCTAGTTGTTATGGTGGAGAGCTTGGTGTGACGGACAACCTTAGTTATGAGGAGGTTCCAGTGGACATACTGGATCATCTTTTTCGAAAGCTAAGAAACAATGAAGTAGTTTCAGTCAAGGTTTTATACAAGAATTAATGTGTTGAAGGAGCTACGGGGAAGCCGAAGTAGATATGATGGTTAACTACCCGCATCTATTCCCTTTCGGCTCAGTTTCAGCTTGAGGTATCAGTTCCCTCCTTAGTACTATATTCAATTTCATGTTTAACTTATGTACCCCAGTTTCGTTCATGTCAATGAATGCATGTGTGATTCAGGAATTCAATTTAGTCATACAGTTCAAATCGGAGTCCGTCACTCTGTTAGTTTTCAACATGTATGTTCAGTATTTTAAGTATGATGATTGCATTTCACTTCTTTTTAGTATGTTTTCCAACATTTGATGATGAATGTTCCCAAGAGGGAGATATTGTAATACCCTGAAAACCCTAAGATCATACCTAGGAGTTGAAATGGAGAAAATAAAATTTTCTGGACTAGGTCACTGGACGTGTCGTCTAGTGACTCGTCAGGAACATTACGAGTCACTACGTGACTCGTAGGGCAGTGTATGACCATGTTTGGAAATTTCAAGAATGGGTTGACCACGGGTGTGACCACGACTCGCAGTCAACCCCAAAACTCATTAGGTCACCCGTGGTCAAAGGTGGTTTGAAGGATGAAGGGAAGCAGGAAGTGTTGGCAACAGGTCATCACCACGAATCATCGGGTACACCACGAGTCATCGTGTCCCTCAGAAGAAATTTGGTAGTGTAAGTAATGACAGGCAGACGACGAGTCGTCCCCCAGACCACGAGTCGTCCAGTCCCTTGTGGGGACCGGTAACATGATTTTCCCTACAAATTTATGAAGGGCTTTTCCATAATTCCTAAGTTCTTAAGGCCTAAACTATGTTGTTTTAAGATAAGAGTAGATTATTTTTAGAAGGGTTAAGTCATTCTAAGCCTATCCTAATTCATACATGCAAGCATAGAGGTTTGAGAGTGGATCAAGCCTAGTACTTCAAAGTTCTTCCTCAATTCTCATTGGGCAAATAAGGAAGTTGTGAAAATCGGTTCTCTTCAAGTATGTAGGATTAGGAATGAGTGTAATTGTCCACACCCATGCCTAATACTTCTCAATTTCATGAAATTCTTATTGATGAATCTATGGGGTTTTTACCCAATGTGTGAATTTCCTAAGTATCAATCATGGATATGATATAACCATGTTTTAAATGTTGAATTATGATAAACGGGCAAATTTTACAATGTTTTAAATTATAATTATGTTTTCATGTTTTCTAAAAGACTGATTCCCATCCCTGAAAATCCATGAAAGTTGAGATCTACGAAGAGTGAGATGAGATGTTTATGAAGAAAGTATGATTTCGAATCACCCATGTCTATGTTCATGTTTTCAAAGTGAATCGAGTAGATTTCAAGCATGTAAGTATTGGGAAAGCCCATATGATCAAGTATGTTTTATGATTTCATGTAATAAGCTTACCACATGGTTTTGGAATCTAGACTTCCAATTATGTTTATCTTGTGGTATGGTTTGAGCCAAGGCTCTTCATGCTATGATTTAGATTTATGCATGATGTTATGAGTCAGCTTCATCCATAGACGATGGTTCAGCTTCATTGAAAAATGATGGAGAGAATATGCATTTTTGGGAGTAGTGTCTAGCCCGAGTAGACCAAGGGTCAGTCAACGCTATGCCTCAGAACTATGCGCCAACATAGGTATGTTCAGATTATATGGGACCTCCCTTTTGAGCTTCCCCTACCCCCAAGGGGCCTTCAACTTGATAGTGATATCATGGTAGCGTCCTTATCCCTGGACAAACTTAGGTCGGCTTTACCCACTTGAGTGTGATAGTCGGGACAACGTAAGCTTTATCGTGGTAATGTCAATTATATGATGAGTCTCCCATTGTTCCTCATGATTTCAGTTATGCATGTTTATCAGTCATGATATTATGTTTTAAGCAGGTTTGACCCAATGTTATGTTTTACTTATGATTATCAGTTTTTAGCTTTGGGTCATTCGATTCAGTTATGATGTTCAGTTATGTTCGGATCATGATTTCAGAAAATAGCATGCAAGCCCTACTCGCAGAATCTTATCTTTACTATGTTTTATACTATGCATGTTTAATGATTTTTTAACTTATTTAGCAGTTTTACTTATCTTGCATAGCAGGTACATTCCACGTACTGATCGCACACTCTATGCTGTATCGTTTCATGATACAGGCTCTTATATCCAGACTCAGTCTCGCCAATAGCCATGTTCTCGGCATTAGTACTTCCCGATAAGAGTTGGTGAGTCCTCATATTTTTAGGGCCTTTCTTATCAGATATGTTCCATATTTTCAGTTTTTAGACTATAGTGAGTTAGATGGGGTCTTGTCCCATCAACTTGTCAGTATTAGAGGCTTTTCAGACAATGTATGTATTTATCTCTAGAATTATGTGTATTCCGATGTTATGTTATGTTCAAACTTCCGCTACATTAATTATGTTGATCTTCCATTTTATTTGGATGAGTTAGATGTTATGTTCATGCCATGGGTTGACTTGGAGACTCTCAAGGTTTATTGTCCCGTGTCTCAATCCGGGCATATGTTCGGGTCGTGACAATCCCACTGGGAGAAGAGTTGACATAATACGAGTTGAGGCTATGCGACAAGCAGAGGAAGCTCAACTAGTTGAGGTGACTAGGATGGTTGAAGCCGCAGAACGTATTGCTGCTCTTACAGCTAAAAATAGGAAAAATCCTCTATTTCACCGTGGGTGTAAAGCCATATGAAATATTCTCTATTAGAAGGACTTGATCTTTAAGAAGTTGGATTTACAAGTTCCATCGTACCACCCCTCTGTCAGCAAATGCTATGTTCAACATCACCAACATTATGATGCAGTTTCTATGAAGAATTTGTTTAATGGTTTAGCTGGCAAAGATCCAAATCAGTACTTGAAATATTTCACAGGGATTTGCAAAGCTGATATATTACCGGGTGTATCTCAGGAGGCGATCAAGCTAAAATTATTTCCCTTCTCCCTTACTGGAGAAACTACACTATGGCTACATGAGTTGTTTAATGAGTTAATCTCTACCTGGTTGGACATAACCACAAATCTTCTAGAAAGATATTTCCCATCATCTTGGATGATTCAGCTGAGAGACAAGATAACAACTTCATACAACTGGCTGGTGAAGAGTTTCATGAAGCTTTGCTTAGCTTTAAGAAGTTGAAGCAGTGTCCTAATTATAAGCTACTAGAAGAGGTTCTTTTGGAAATAATTTACAGGTCATTGAGTGCCATAAGCAAGGAAGTAACTGATAGTATTGTTGAAGGCTCTATGATGGCACATACTTTCAGAGAGGCCAGTAGAATTTTAGCACCCCGAAAGTTTCTAAGATCGGACCCCGGACTTAAAAAAAGAAATTAAAGGAAGCGGAAACTTTTCCTCAGAATGAGTCATGGTATGACACATTAGATGACTCTACGAGTCGTGGTAAGACTCGTGGTAAGCAGATAGTGAACGTTCCCAGGGGTAATGACTCACATCACAATTCGTGAGGTGAGGTAACGAGTAGTGGAGTCCCTCGTTACGAGCAGCAGTTCAGTATGTTTGGGTCAAGTCTTCGGCGGATCACGATGGAAGTGACATCTCGTTGGGTCAAGTAACGAGTCATCCTTAGGAGTCGTCTAGTGGAATCCAGAAAGAAATCAAAGTTGAGGCAGTGGTGACGATGAGAGAGTTAGGATGAGTCGTTGTGTCAGGTAACGACTCGTTATGTAAGCCATGGGAAGGAAGAGAAGGATTTTGTGTTTCAGTGGTAATGGAAGGATCCATGAGTCATTAAGTCAGTCATCATCCTTCGAGGAATATTTATGAGATTTTCTGGAAGTGATCACGAGTGCTACTTAATGAGTCGTCCTGTGTCCACGACTCGTGAAGTCCCTCGTGGGGACTGGCAGCAAGAGTTTTCCTGTGTTTTTTCAAGGGTGTTTTAGTAAAATCTTAGGCTTCTAACTCCTAAACTACGTCATTTTGAGTACCATATGGGACGTTTTTAAGTTTTCCTCCAAGCCTTAACCCTCATTCCATCAAAAGACACTCTCAAACTCTTTTTCTTCATCTCTCTCGAGACTCAAGGATAACCTAGTGTTTCTTCAAGGGCGTCAAGATCCAAGTTCTAGTGGGGGACTTCTTCCAATCAGGTATGTGGGACTTCAA
This sequence comes from Datura wrightii, assembly GCA_035772735.1. Taxonomy (NCBI): domain Eukaryota; kingdom Viridiplantae; phylum Streptophyta; class Magnoliopsida; order Solanales; family Solanaceae; genus Datura; species Datura wrightii. Next base: position 67,291,307 of record JASDFA010000003.1, on the reverse strand, counting down.
CAAGGATCTCCTTTCATCCTTGTGTTCCGAATTGTTATACTTAAACCCTAATCCCTAGATTTCTAGAAAAGCATGTTCTAGGATTTCAATTTATGGATGAATTCTCGTATGCATTCTATGAATTCTAAGACCTATCATGATTAATAGCCTTATATGCTTACAAAATTAATTTTTAGATCTCAATTTACGTTCATGATACGCGGGTAGCATGATTGTAGAATTTTCACCATGATTTAGCGTAATTCTGATATGGCGTTTTCAATAAACTCTTACCATTAACTCATTATATATATGTTTAAAGCATGAGTTGATCATAGGGGCTTCCATAATTCTAGAATATATGATTTAATATATGTGTTGAGGTATGATTAGAACATATGGGCTTGGGTGAGTATGAAACATGTACATGCCTTCACTGTGATTTTGGGTATATGTTAAAGTATGACTTGGACCAATGGATCTTACACGAATCGAGGACATATGATATATGCTACGAACTCGAGATTTAAATGTTGTGAATGTGTGTAAAGTATGACCTGACCCTATAGATCTCTCATGAATGTAAAATGTATGATTTAACTCTAATTTTGGGACTATTATGATATGAATTGCAATGACAATGCATGATAATGATCTTTCAGACTTTCAGGCTTGTTTATTGTACAGAGTAGCCTTGATAAGACATTAAATGAATTCAGTATGATATAATTAGTGGAATCATCATGTCTCTGATAAGCTGAAGTAGCTTAGACTAGATGAATGAAGCCAGATTAGTGCCCTCCATGTTCTAGCATGATCAGGGACTCTCCATACCAGAGAATGTTTCCCTTAGTCAGTCTGGGACTCTCAACAACAGAGAATGTTTCCCTTAGTCAGTCAGGGACTCTCAATAGCAGAGAATGTTTCTCTTAGTCAGTTAGGGATTCTCAATAGCTGAGAATGTTTCCCTTAGTGTGTTAGGGATTCTAAATAGCAGAGAATGCTTCCCCCCTTAGTCAGTCAAGGACTCTCAATACCAAAGAATGTCTCCCTTAGTCCACGATATCAGTTCAACTCAACTCCATATAATTTCAGACTTCAGTTTAAATCAGTCTTAGCATAATTTAGTCTCAATTATTAGCAGATAGTCATTACAGTGTATGATATCAGTTACAACTTCTAAGATCCAAGTCAGTACTTGAAATATTTCAAAGGGATTTGCAAAGCTGATATATTATCGGGTGTATCTCAGGAGGCCATCAGGCTAAAATTATTTCCCTTCTCCCTTACTGGAGAAGCTACACTATGGCTACATGAGTTGTTTAATGAGTTAATTGCTACCTGGTTGGACATAACCACAAATCTTCTAGAAAGATATTTCCCATCATCTTGGATGATTCAGCTGAGAGACAAGATAACAACTTCATACAACTGGCGGGTGAAGAGTTGCATGATGCTTCGCTTAGCTTTAAGAAGTTGAAGCAGTGTCCTAATTATAAGCTACTAGAAGAGGTTCTTTTCGAAATAATTTACAGGTCATTCAGTACCATAAAAAAGGAAGTAACTGATAGTATTGTTGAAGGCTCTATGATGGAACATACTTTCAGAGAGGCCAGTAGAATTGTAACACCCCAAAAGTTCCTAAGATTAGACCCCGAACTTAAAATAAGAAATTAAAGGAAGCGGAAACTTTTCCTCAGAATGAGTCATGGTATGACCCGTTAGGTGACTCTACGAGTCGTGGTAAGACTCGTGGTAAGTAGACAGTGAAGGTTCCTAGGGGTAACGACTCACATCACGACTTGTGAGGTGAGGTAAAGAGTTGTGGAGTCCCTTGTTATCAGCAACAGTTTAGTAAGTTGGGGTCAAGTCTTTGGTGGACCATGAGGGAAGTAACGACTTTTTGGGTCAAGTAACGATTCGTCCTAAGGAGTCATCAAGTGGAATCTAGAAAGAAATGCAAGTTGAGGCAGTGGTGATGACAAGAGAGTAGGACAAGTCGTTGTGTCAGGGAACGACTCATCATGTCAGTCTTGGGAAGGAAGAGCAAGATTTTAGGTTTAAGCGGCAACAGAAGGAGCCACGAGTCATTAAGTCAGCTAACGACTCGTGAAGTCAGTGGTCGTCCGTCGAGGAATTTTATGTGTTTTTCCAGTAGTGATCACGAGTGGGACTTAATGAGTTGTCCTGTGTCCCATGACTCTTGAAGTCCCTTGTGGGGATTGGCAGCAAGATTTTTCCTGCATTTTTCCAAGGGTGCTTTTGTAAAATCCTAGGCTTCTAACTCCTAAACTATGCCATTTTGAGTGCCATATGGGATGTTTTAAAGAGTTCTTCCTAGCCTAATCCCTCATTCCATCAAAAGACATTATCAAACTCTTCTTCTTCATCTGTCTCAAGACTCACGGATCACCTGGGGTTTCTTCAAGGGCATCAAGATCCAAGTTCTAGTGGGTGATTTATTCCAATCAGGTATGTAGGACTTCAACAAGGATATCCTTTCATCCATGTGTCCCAAATTTTTATACTTAAATCCTAATCCCTAGATTTCTAGAAAAGCATGTTCTAGGGTTTCAATTTATGGATGAATTCTCGTATGCCTTTTATAAATTCTATGACCCATCATGATTAATAGCCTTACATGCTTACAAAATTACTTTCTAGTTCTTGATTTATTTTCATGATATGTGGGTAGCATGATTGTAGAATTTTCACAATGATTTATCATAATTTTGATATGGGGTTTTCATTAAATATTCGCATGCTCTTACCATGAACTCATTATATATATGCTTAAGGCATGAGACATTGGCTTCCGTAATTCTAGAATATATGTTTTAATATATGTGTTGAGGCATGATTAGAAATTATGGGCTTGGGTGAGTACGAAACATGTATATGCCTTCACTATGATTTTAGGTATATGTTAAAGTATGACTTTGACCTATGGATCTTACATGAATCTAGGATATATGATTTATGCTATGAACTCAGAATTTAAATGTAGTGGATGTGTGTAAAGTATGATCTGACCCTATAGATTTCTCATGAATATTAAATGTATGATTTAAACTCTTATTTCGGGACTATGATGATGTAAAATGGGATGACAAAGCATGATAATGATCTTTCAGACTTTCGAGCTTGTTGATAGTAGAAAGTAGCCTTGATTAGATTTTAAATGAATTCAGTATGATGTAATTAGTGGAATACTCGTGTCTCTAATGAGCTGAAGTAGCTTAGACTAGATGAATGACATCATATTAGTGCCCTCCATATTCTAGCATGATCAGGGACTCTCCATAACAGAGAATATTTCCCTTAGTCAGTCAGGGACTCTCAACAGTAGAGAATGTTCCCTTAGTCAGTTGGGGACTCTCAATAGCAGAGAATGTTTCCCTTAGTCAGTCAGGGATTCTCAATAGAAGAGAATGTTTCCACCCTTAGTTAGTCAAGCGCTCTCAATAGCAGAGAATGTCTCCCTTATTCGACGATATTAGTTTAGCTCAACTTCGTATAGTTTCAGACTTCAGTAGAATTCAGTCTCAATTATCCGAAGATAGTCAGTATAGTGTATGATATCAGTGACAACTTTAGTTCTTAGTACATGTATAGTACATGTCCCCTATGCATCCATTTGATTATACTTCAGTAAATGTTTTCAAATAACAACTTTATGTCTATATATATACATCTTAGACAGGGTTGTTGTATTTCAGTTCAGTTATAAGTTTAGTGATGTACTCTGTTACTTCCTTCCTGTATACTTGCATGATTTAGTTTCTTTACGCTTCACACATGCTCAGTACATTCCAAGTACTGACTGTATACTTTATGTGCTATAACATTTCCTGATATAGAATCAGGTTTCCAAGCTCAGCCTCGTTGCTAGACACTCTCCATTTTCATCTTAACTGATTGTGGTGAGTCCTCATTCCTTGAGGATGAGGTCAATGTTTTCCTATTTCAGTTATAATTTAGTTCTCAAACTTTAGGAGTTAGCTGGGGGCTTGTTTCAGCAAATCATTGTTGTAGTAGAGGCTTTCAGACTTGTATAAATAGATTCATCTTTTGTATCGAAATTTTTTGTTAGATTATGTTTTTATGGTTTTTGTTTAGACTCTACTAGTTAGCTTCTGCTCAATTATGATTCTGTTAGCTGTCATCTTGCTAATGCTATGTTATGATCATGCCATGGGTCGGACTTGGAGCCTTTCGGGGTTTCTTGTCCCGTGTTTCTATCCGAGCCCATGATCGGGTCGTGACAGAGATACTGGAAATAATGACCAGAACTAATAGAGCCTGGCGCACCAGGGGTCAGAAGGTGCTACCATAAACTATTCTAAGAGCTTAACTGCGGAGCAGAGAAGAATAGAAATGGAGCATGATTGGGATATGGCCCACATGTAGACTCAACTCGACCTGATCACCAAACACTTGATAGGATTATCCTCTCAGAAAGTTCAAGTAGTTGTTTCACAAAATAAAGCGCCCAGGTACGATGACTATTATTCGAAATTGGAGGAAGAGGCCATCTTTATTAATAATTAGATGGGGGATTTCCAGGCCAACACCCAAGGGTCTAATCAAGACTCTTTACATCAAGGTTAGGAGAATCAAGGTCAGAACTATTATGAAAAAAATAATTATGGTTGTTCAAGGTAGAAAGATAGAGACCAGGATGTGTAACAGATATGGGTAGAGAAATGATAGAACTGGTGGTTATGCTCCACTAAGAGCTAGAGAACAAGTTGTTAATGATTCTGCTAGTTCCACGATGTCATGCCAGGAGCCTACACCTTGGGCGTGTTCAACACTCAAACTGCTAATGGTTTAAGTAAACCTTTAGCCTGAGTAACTACTAGCTGAGAAGACAATGAAAATATGCTAAAGCAATAACTACAATGAACTCAATAGATAAATCAAGTAATTTCAACTAAACTCGTCTATGAAGCCTCTAAGTTTTAAAAAGGCGGGTATTGGGACAAAGTTCCAGCAACTACCCCAAGCTCTACTAAAAACAAAACTATAATTGGAGTCCTCCAAGGGTAGAAGGCCTCACCAAAGCTGGATAGAGAAGATCCAATTGATGCGTGATGTGTCAAAGATTAGTGACACATCTTTGTTTACTATTATAGCATTGTGCATATCATTTGGAGTGAAATTAAGAAGAAACTAACGTAATGGTGCTATGTTTTAGGATCCAAAAAAATTGGATAAAGAAAGGAGCTAAGGCCACAAAACTACCCAAAAAATGAGGCAAAAGACGGAGCGTCATTCTGAAGAACCGTTCATCCCTCAATTCGTCCCTTCCAAGCTACAAGTTCCTGAAACCTAGAAATTTGGGTCCCTAGAGTATAGTTGAAATGACAGTCCGTCCCTCCAAAGGACGGCCCATCAGTTAACAGCTAGATCAGAGCTTGGCATAATGGAATTTCTCTAATACGAAGTGATGTACGGACCATCTCTCCAAAGGAGAGTCCGTCTCTGAAAGGATGATAACTTAAGGGACAGAAGAAGCATTGTAGAGTATGGTCCAAAGGATAGTCAGTCCTTCAAAAGAACCATCTGTCCCTGCACACTTGGCACTTAGATGTTTAAATTTTGTTGGCTTTTTGGAGCATAGTATAAATAGATTTTTGAAAGAATTCTTCCAATAATTCAAAGCCTAATATTATCAAAAAAGTGCGTACAACATTGAGGTTTGAAAAATCCAAACATCTCAGAGGACAAATTGGATCATTTTCATCTCAGGACCTTTTACTTTTTTATCATGTAGGATTTCAATAGCTTTTCATTTCTTAGTTCATAGCTAGCAGAGAGAGTAGATTCTAGACCATCTTCTCAAATATATTGGAGAGCGAATTCCAATAATTGAAGATTATCATCTATCAAGTAAAGATCTCAATTCCTTTTGCTAAGAATGTCTTATTACTTCTCTTATCTTCTTCTTTAAGCCATGGGTTACTAAACCCAGATCTAGGATTTTGAACTCTATTGATCCTAATTTATTAAAATTAAGTTTGGGCTGTTGAACATTTGATTGATTTTTTGCTTTATAGCTTGTGATTGGTGATGAAAAGTCATCCAATCCTGCCCAATTACCCTTATGAGGCTTAAGAGAGCAAATTTGGGTTGGGTTATCAATAATCAACAACGACTCGAGGTATCACCCTTGTTTAATGGATTTTCCTAGACATAGGTTGAGTTAAAATTGGCAAAGAAGAAATTGGGTAGAAAGGAGTTCTCTTCAATTTGACAAAATTGATGTAGATTGACACCTATGGTAATGTTGAAAGACACCCATGAGTTGCCTTAGTATATTGCTTGCATGTTCAGCCCTAGCCCTGTCTCAATTCTTTCACATTGGGTGATATAAAGGGGTCGACCCAATATTGGGATACTTCCCTAGAATTATCTCTAATTTCTTATAACCCTAACTTAATACAGTTTATAGTTGTAGTTAAATTCCCTTACACTCAATTTTGAATAGTTTCTAACCAGGTAATACTTTAATGTTTAGCACTAGATAGTTTGGGATTTGGTATTCTCAGTGGGATTCGACCCCAACTCCTTGTTAGGTTTCTATATTTGCATCGATTGTTTACACTACCTTATATTGAGAATGAATTTGAACGACATCAAATATTATAACACCATTGTTTGGGACTATGACATAAGCCCTATCTAACTCTGATACTCTAGTTTGCTTGCTTAGATCTATTCATTTATCATTTCTTTATCTAGTGTTGTGTAGAAGGTGAAGGCCAATGTTCTAAACTTGTGAGGATGGATCATGAGTACTTTTGGAATGCTTGTTCACATGATGACCCATATAAGCATCAAGATTATTGTGGAGGATATTCCCCTCCACATCAATTCTATTCAGATTAAGGAGGGAAATCAAAGCATGATGAAGAAATAGTATATGAGGCCTCAGCCTTTGATGTGGAGAGGACTCCATATGAATATGATCAAGATCCATATTTTCCCTTTCCCATTCATCAAAATCATTCGGAGTTCCATGAACAAGTCCTGAGAGAACAAGGTAATTGGAGCAAGCCTTGCATGTAGTGAATGGATAGGACCTCAAACCCAATCTTGATCCATAAGCTCTATATCAGAGATTATGCTCACCCAAATATTGCCAAATCAATAGGAGGAAGAAGATACTCTCAGACATGTGACTAAGGTTGTGAATGCTCAAAGAAGATTCACTCTAGAGTCTTGATTTCCACATGAGCCAAGTGTTGAACTATGGCAATACACCCATAACTTATTTTGATGAGGCTCTTGAGCATCATGAAATGGATCTATCTACTTCTTGTTTGGCGGTCACAACAAGAAGCGGGAAGGTGGTACATTCTAAACCATGCATGATTATAGAAGAACAAATTCATGATGCTGAAAACTTACTTCCAGAGGTCAATGAAGCACCGAAGGAGATTAGTGACGAAGTGTCTAGTGAAAAAGTGAATGTAGAATGCCAGAAGGAGGCTCCACTACCCTTATGCAAGCATCCTATTCCTAACCCTTCGTTCCCGCAATGCATTAGGAAGAAACATAATGATGAAAGAATGGCAAAATACTTTGAGATGTTAAAGTAGGTGCCCTTGACTATTCCAGCCCTAACCAATTAACTCATTCTTTTTCTACCGTTCCAAATGTGCAGGTCAATGAAGAATAAATCAATGAAGAGTTGGAACAACAATTGCATGAAGTAAGGAAATTCAGTTTTAAAGAGGATTTGGAAAGTGTAAAGGCCAATGATTTATTGAAGCAATTGCAAGTTGAAGACAAGATTGAACTTGATTGTCTCAAGTGGTATGACCTTATTGATGATCTATTTTTTAAAGACGAAACAGAACTTGTACCACAACTTCATGAGGCCAAAGTTTTAAGTGAAGATTTAACTTAATTTGAGAGTGATTCTTCCCTTTTTAATTATTCTTCTCATGTGAGCACTCTATCATAATGTGATTAAAGAGAGGTGCAGGGTAAATTGAGTGAACAAGTCAAAGGAAATTTGAGAGAGAATGATTTTTTTTCACATTCAAATTTGATAAATCTGTCTTTTTTTAGTATCACTTCTCAATCCATGCAGAAATTTGAGGAAGAACCTTGTGAAGAGGATGATAGTACCTCATTTGAGGAAGAAACTAACAATGGTTGGGGTTTTAAAGTGTAAATAACTCATTGTGGGAAGAAATTGGAGAAGACTTTAAAATGATCTCTGGTCTATTATGCTTTGAGAATATTACTAAAGCGGTTGCCACTGAAGGCAATGAGATACATCAAACATTTGAAGCCGTAGATGTTTAGAATGTTGAGCTAAATGATGAATGTAATAGGTCAAGTGTAGAGAAGGAGAAGTGCTCATAGGTTTCTAACTCTTGGTATCTTTATCTTATTCTGAAGATCCTTTTTTACAGGTTCAATCAAAGCTACTTCTCAAAAGAATTGCTTGTTATCCATATCTTCATTATGGTATATCCAATGGTGAGGTTAAGTTGTTTAACAAGAGCAAATATGATATGTTTGTTGGGTATTCATATGCTTTTGGTCTATATAATGACCCTCTATTATTTAAAGAGCTTATGAATTGTGTTTTAACTGCTTGTGCGGGTAATACATTATTTTGTTAAATGGTATAGTGCTTGGATATTTAAAAGGGGTGTTTGTGCAAAAAAGAACTAAATGGGTTAATTGGTTGCATGGTCACTACCTGTTGTTATTTTTACCAAATGCTTTCTCTGATTTCTTTGTTTGCCTCCTACTAATTTTGCTTATCATGTTGGTTGTAGGTATTGGTCAAGCTTTGAGGACAAATCTTCTTTAAGTGAGGGAGAATGATAGCAACCAAAGAAGCTCAAATCCAATGAAGGTGCAGATATAGTCAATGTCAAGATTCGAGGACGAATCTTCTTTAAGAAGGGGAGAATGATAGCATCCACGGCTGCTCAATGTCATTAAAATACATGGATAAGGATTTAAAAGTTTCATCAAATAAGAAATTTCAAGACAAACTCAAATGGGCTGCAATTAACTATTAAAAAGTGTCTTGTGATGGAAGAAGATATCAAGCCGAATAAAGATATTTTCTTCAACTCTTACATCTATTTGGAGGCCCAAATTAAACTTCAAAAGGAGATGTAATGGGGCCCAAATCATCCCCCAATGGGAGAAAATATTACAGTAATGTTTAATTAGTTTCTAGAATATTTAAGAGTTGCTTTATAGATGTTGACTTTCTAGGACTTTGTGTGTGGCAGATTTCAATGCCATTTAGTGTTTTGTTTTAATCTATGTTGACTACATTGTTCTAAGCGTGGGCAATCTTCTATGTCCCTAGGGAACATAATTTCTTTAATTGAGTCTTTGACCAGCCTCTTCTTGTATTTTATAAAAAGGGGGTTCTTTCTCTTTATTGTAACTAAGTTTGATTTAATATATTAGTAGCAGCCTTGTGGCTTGTGGAGACCTTTGTAGGTTCTCTTTGGGTTATGCCCTTTTTGTTCTACTTTGAACCATAATTTGGATTTCTTCAATGGTAAGATTCCTTATTTGAGTTTCCTCTCCCCTTTTCTTCTTCTACTTCTTCTTGATTGATTCACTATTTCTTCTTTCTTCTCTTTTAAAGAATAAACTCTTTCTTCCTTTCTAATCATCTAATTTTTAGAATCTTTTGTTGTCCGTGTCATTATCACTCTCCATAGCCGAGAATGTTTCCCTTAGTCAGTTAGGGACTCTCTTTTAGCCGAGAATCTTTCCCTTAGTCAGTCAGGGACTCTCCATGACCCAGAATGTTTCCCTTAGTCAGTGAGGGACTCCCCATAACAGAGAATGTCTCATTTAGTCTACGATATCAGTTCGGCTCAACTTCGTGTAATTTTAGACTTCAGTTTAAATAATTTTAGCAAGATACATACTCAATTATCAATAAAGAATCACAACAGTGTATGATATCAACTACAACTTTAAATTCTCAGTATATGTCCAGTACATGACCCTTATTCATCAGTTTTATTATACTTCGGTAAATGTTTTCAAATAAAAGTTTAATGGCAATCTATATATCTATCTCATACAGGGTTGTTATATTCCAGTTCAGTTGCATGTTGATGTATCTAGTTTACTTCCTTCTTATATATTTTCATTGTTTGATTAATTATTCTTCCCGCATACTTAGTACATTCCAAGTACTGACCGCATACTTTATGTGCTATATCGTCTCATGATGTAGATTCAGGTTTTTGGACTTAGCCGCATGGTTAGACAGGCTTTATTTCCCTCTCAGCTGGTTGTGTCGAGTCCTCATCTCCCGAGGACGCTATCTGTGCTTTCTATTTTAATTTATGTTTAAGTTTCAGACTTTAGGATTAGCTCGGGGCTTATCCCAGCAACTCATCAGTGTAGTAGAGGCTTTCAGACTTGTGTAAGTAGATTCAATGTTATGTATCAGAGTTTTATTATCTTATGCTTTATGTATCAGTTGGCTTCCGTTCAGTATGATTTTTTTGTTAGTTATTTTCTAGTTAAAGCTATGCTATGAACATGCCATGGGTCGACTTGGAGCCTCTAGAGGTTCCATGTCCCGTGTCTCGATCTGGGCCTATGTTTCGGTCGTGAAAAACTTGATATCAGAGCATTAGGTTTATAGTGTCCTAGGGTGTTTGAAAGTCGCGTTAAGTAGAGTCCTCTTTATGTGTGTGAAGCGCGCCACAATTACGACGCAAAGGCTATGAAACATTTCAGGAATGTTCCCTTTTCTTCATGATTCTTATCATACGTAGAGTATGAAACTCTTAAAGTTCCTCTCCTAACTCATGCTTTGTGCACCGCAGATTATGCCTCCCAGATGAGCAAATGGAAGAAGAAATGGTAATGAGCGCCAACAAGCACCACCAGCCCCGGCGAACCCGATTGATGACCATGTTACTCATGTCGAGTTCTGGGCAACCTTTTATATATTGGCGTAGGCCATGACTGCCCAGATTAATCAGCAAGTGATGGATCGTGTTCCCGGAATGGGAACATAGCGGCGGTGAGAGTGAGAGACTTCCTTCGAATGAATCAACCAAATTCTTAGGGTCAAAGGTTGACGAGGATCCGTATGAGTTCTTGGAAGAGATCCAGAAGATCACCCAAATCATGGGGGTCAGGAACTGAGAGCACAGACTTAGCCTCCTACTTGATGAAAAGAGTCGCTTACATATGGTTTTGCCTATGGAGAGACAGTCGGGGAGTTGGAGCAGCCCCCGTAAGTTGGGACGAGTCTATGATTGCATTTCTAGATAGGTTTTTCCCTACGGAGTTGAGGGAGGCCAAGATGGAAGAGTGCATAAACTTAAGATGAAACAACATGACTGTCCAGGAGTATGCATTGGAGTTTACCCGGTTGTACACGTATGCACCGGAGATGGTAGCTGACCAGAGGGCTCGTATGACTAGATTCGTGAATGGAATATCAGACTCCTTGGTCAAAGAGTGCGGGACTGCCTTTTTGCACAGGGACATAGACTTTCCACGTTTGGTTATATTCTCTCAACAAATAGAAGCCAAACAGATGAATGAAAAAGAGAGAGAGGCCAAAAGGGCTAAGACAAGAGATTTAGAGTTTTACCCTCAGAGGTCGAGTGGTGTGCGCTGCTCACACTACCAGCAGAGTTCATCAGCCTCAGCACCTTCGACAGCCAGTGTTTCATACAAACCCAGTGTAAGAGAGAGTACGTACCCATTGTGTATGTGCTGTAGGAAACACCATTTGGGAGAATGCATGGCCGATCGGATGCTTGCTTTTGGTGCGGCAAGATGGGTCATAAGCATCGGGATTGCACAACACCTAAGCGAGGCGATAGTAGAGCCTAGGCCACCTCTTCAGTAGCTCCGATAGCCCGTCCATTTCAGTAGGGTGCATCATCTAGTGCAGGTGGTGGACAATGTCGAAATCGCTCCTACACCTTGGTAGAACATCAGGATAAGGTAAAGTCACCAGAAGTGATACGTGATGCGAATAGTTGTGAGTATAAGGCTTGCAGTGAATTTTAGAATTGAAGGAGAAGCTAGGAGTTAGTGATTTAGCCCCGACCTTAAGAAAGATTCACGTGCCTTATAATAATGGCTTTATGCTAAGGGGAGATGGTAAGTATGTGAGGCAAGTCAAATCATGAGAATGCTAATAGGGAAATTCCAGCCCTATCAACTCTGGTATGTCAATCCCTTTAGGTTTAGATAACCTCTCTTGTATTTTAGTTGAAGATATGCTCTACCCCTTTCTTATGTTCAGACTTCCAGAATTTCTAAGTAGTCATTTCAAACAACGATGCCAGTCTTACTCTATAAATCCTTGAGACTTATCTTCATGTTATGAACTAGCTATGTGTGCTAACTCATGTCTTCCAGTATGTTTAGCTCGAACTCAGTATTTAGAAGTTTCTTTACTAGCTCAGCAGGTTAGGTTTACCTCATGTACTTGCTCAGTTTTAGTTGTCACGAATGATTCATGCTCATGAGTTCCTTACCTTCAGTAGACCAGATATCATGAATTCTATCTCAGTACTGGTTAGGGGAAACGAATCCTTCTCAGTGTCTACCTAGTTCCATGTCAATTTCATGTCTTTTAGTCCCTCTTTGCCTTAGCAAGCATGTATGATTTAGATATTCAGTTCATATATGTAGGATCAGCCGGAGTCGGATATTCCATTGGTTTCAACTATAACTGATCAATTTTGGGATTTCAGTTTCATCCCTATCCTTTCAGTATGTTTAGCCAACATTCGAGGATGAATGTTCCCAAGGGGGAGATATTGCAACACCCCGGAAGTTCCTAAGATCAAACCCCGGAGTTAGATGGAGTCAGTAGAAAAACCAGCAGGAATTGCCTCAAAAATACTCGTCCAATGAGTCATTGGTCGCTCCAGTGACCCATTAGAGGGAACCATGGGAAGGGTTTTCAGAAATAGTACGTGGTTTTTATACCACGACAGGATAGCATGAGTCGTCGTGGGAAACAACGACTCGCTAGTTGTAACCGTGGTGAGCAGACAGACCAAGCCTCTCAAAGGCGATGAGTCAACTGATGACCCATTTGTTGCTGTAATGGATCATCTTGAAGAGTCGTTGGTTGGAGTTCAGGGTTCTGGGTCAGTAATGACAGACAAAGACAACGAGTCGCTGGATGAAGCAATGACTTGTCATGTTGGTCGTTGGAAAGAAATTGAAGGTTGGACCAGTGGTGAAGACGGAAGGTGATGACAAGTCGTTGGATGAAGTAATGACTCATCCTAATTGTCATTAGTTGAGGAAGCAAAAACTGAAAAATCACTTCTCCAGTGGCAATGGATGGTCACCACGAGTCATGGAGAGGACCAACGACTCGTGGTGAGGGTCATGGTCACTAACGGGCAGATTTTAAGGCTTAAATCCTAGGGGTATTTTGGTAAAGTCCTATGCTTCCAATTCCTAAATGGTGTCATTTTGAGTATTAGAAGGGACGTTTTTAAGGGTTTTCCTAGTCTAATCCCTCACTCCCTCAAAATATCCTCTCAAACTCTTCTTCCTCCTCTCTCTCAAGACTAGGATTCAACTAGGATTTCTTCAAGGCTTTAAGGGTAAAGTTCAAGTGTGGACTTCTTTCAATCAGGTATGTGGATTTTTCTACGCGCACATCCTACCGTCCTTGTGCCCCAAACTTTTTATTAAAAACCCAAATTTCTTCTTCTAGAAAAACATGTTCTAAGGTTTTGATTTATGGGTGATTTCTTCTATGCCCTCTATGAATTTAAGACCCATTATGATTAACAGTCTTGTATGATTATGGGATTTATTTCAATATCTCGAATTATGCACTTAATATGGGAAATGCATGATTATAGAATTTTCACAATGAAATAGCCTAGAACCTTAAATGGGATTTCATAATTATTCACATGCTCTTATTATGAACTTGTATCCATGTCTAAAGTATAGGAATATTGTATGAACTCTCTTAAACCTAGAATATATAATTTAATAGATATGTTGAGATGTGATTATAACTTATGGGCTTGATTAATGTGAAGTATGTATATGTTTTCACTATGATTTCGATGTAAATGATTTGGGTATGAGCTGAACCTATGGTAATGGCATGATTATCAAACCTTCTTCATGAATTAGAGTAAATTTTGAAATGGGGTCCATGAAATATTAATATTCTTCCACCATGATCTCATTGTACATGTTAAAGTATGATTTGAATCTATGGATCTTACATGAATCTAAGTTATACGTCATATTCTATATAATGTGAATTTGAGATTCAGATGTGGTGAACATGTTTAAATTATTATCTGATCCTATCAATGCTTAATGAAATTATAATGTATGTTTTAAACGATTACTCGAGACTATGATGATATGAATTATGATGATAAAGCATGAGAATGATCCTTCAGGCCTTTGGGCTTGTTGTTAGTAGAAAGTAGCCTTAATAAATTCTAAATAATTCGGTATGATTATCAGTGTGATGTAAATAGTTGCATGCTCATGACTCTAATTAGCCAAAATGGCTTAGACTAAAAGAATGATGTAAGACGAGTGACCTCCATGTTCTAGAATTCGGGACTGTCTATAGTTGAGAATGTTTCCCCTAGTCAGTCATGGACTCTCCATAGCCGAGAATATGTCCCTTAGTCAGTTATGGACTCTCTATAGCCGAGAATGTTTCCCTTAGTCAATCAGTCAGTGACTCTCATAGAAGAGAATGTCTCCCTTAGTCTATGATATTAGTTCAGATTAGCTCCATATAATTTTAGACTTTAGTTGAAATCAATTTAGCAGGATACAGACTCAATTATCAACAAAGAACTAGAATAGTGTATGATATCAGCTACAGTTTAAATTCTCAGTATATGTGCAGTACATGACCCTTATGCATCTGTATGATTATACTTCGGTAAATGTTTTCGAATAAAAGCTTAATGACAATCTATATAGGTATCTCAAATAGGGTTGTTGTATTCCAGTTTAGTTGCATATTGATGTATCTAGTTTACTTCCTTCTTGTATATTTTCATGTTTAGATTACTTACGCTTCCCGCATACTCAGTACATTCCAAGTAGTGACCGCATATTTATGTGCAATATCGTCTCATGATACAGATTTAGGTTTCTAGACTCATCCGCGTAATTAGATACACTTCATTTCCCTCTCAACTGGTTATAGTGAGTCCTCATCTCCCAAGGATGCTATCTATGCTTTCTATTTTCATTTATGTTTCACTTCCAGACTTTAGGATTAGCTGGGGGCTTTCCCCAGCAACTCATTAGTGTAGTAGAGGCTTTCAGACTTGTGTAAGCAGATTCAGTGTGATGTATCAGTGTTTTATTAGCTTATGATTTATATATCAGTTGGCTTCTATTCAGTATGATTTTTTTGTTAGTTATTGTATAGTTAAAGCTATGCTTTGAATATGCCATGGGTCGACTTGGAGCCTCTTAGGGTTTCATGTCCTGTGTCTCAATCCGGACCTATGTTCGGGTCGTGACACTCACCATCTTTCCCAGCTTGAAGAAGCTGGAACACCTATTAAAGGGTTAGAAATTAATGATGCATTCCCGAATGAATGCATGTTGGTGGTGACAACTTGCACAACAGAATGGTACATATACTATGTGAATTATCTGTTTACCAAGGTGGTGCCAAAAGGTATCATACCGTATCAAAGGAAGAAATTTCTCAATGAAGTGCAATACTATTACTGGGAGGAGTCGTACTTGTTCTGCATGTGTGTGAACAACAACATTAGGAGACATGTGCACAAGGATGAAATGATGAATATGTTAAGGGCATGTCATGACTCCCTAGTAGGAGGTCATCATGGGGAAATTCGTACAACTGCAAAAGTTTTAGAGTGTGGCTACTATTGGCCCACCATGTATCATGATGCTAATATGTTGGCCCGAGCTTCTGATCAATGATAGAGACAAAGATCTATATCAAGGACGTAAGAGATGCCCTTAAATTTTGTCCTAGAAGTGCAGTTGTTTGATATTTTGGGCATTTACTTTATAGGTCCTTTTGTGTGCTCTTATGAGATGACTTCCATTTTGATAACAGTAGATTATGTGTCCAAACGGGCAGAAGCCATAGCATCGACTAACAATGAAGCGAAGAGTCTGATAGCTTTCCTCAAGAAAAACATCTTCACCCGGTTTGGCACCCCCCCTCAGTGCATGATAAGTTGATGAGTTGGTAATTTTACCAACTCATTAGGCACTAAAACTTGAGTTTTTATTTCATTCCTAAGTTGATTATTTGGATTTTATGCCCTTTTTTCTTTCGTTGTGTGTAGATGGCTAAAAGAGAGAAAAGAGCAAAAATGGAAAAAAAAGAAGAGACTGAGAGTGAACTCAGCAATTCACAGATGAAAATCAGAAGACGCCGGCCAAAGTCTGAATATTACTGCCTCAAAGGATTAATGCCACCGTGGATTCATGACTTGCAAACGACAAGTTGCCGGTCCCATCGCTGAATGATACCCAAAAGTTTTGGAAAACGGCTTGAAGACTCGTCTGTTCAAAGATTGGCATCGGCGAAATGCCGGGTGAACCGCCAGAGTTCACGGGAATTTAGCAAAGATGCAGACAAGATACCCGGTAGTTCACGGATTGTAACCGGCAAACCGCCGGTGCTTCCACCGGTTCTAGAACGGTGCACATGGTGGTATAATCGTCCAAACACTAAAAAAGAGATAAAAAGTGCCCTACTTTTCAGGATATAAATAGAAGATAAAGTACTTTGTACAGGGGGGATGCAGAGGGAAAGATAGAAATAGAGATTTTGAGAGAAGACAAAGCTTACATCACATCAATGTTTCCCCTTTTAGCTGCAGAACATTCTCTTAGCTGAAAGAGGGAGATTCTAATTGAAAATCGTAGAAAGTACTCTATTCTATTTCTCTTTGTACTAGTAAGTTTTAGCTATTGTTGAAGATTATTTTGTGAAGTTGATTTATCTACTCTTGCTATTAAATTCAATGATGCTATTGATGAATGTTTTTTTGAATTTCTTAACTATGAGCAGCTAAAATCATTAACTAGAGGTGTGTGATGATGAGTACTTAATTGGATTGGGTATTTCTGGAGTTATCTTCATATTGTTCATGCAAGTGTAAATCTATTAGATTCTCTTCAGTCTATAAAAGAAGATCCATTGATTATGATATGGGTCTATCTATTCTTGCTTAATTGTTGCTTGAAAAAGAATAATTAAGTATTGGAAGAGAATTTAGTAGTGGGTGTAGAGAAGAGATTGTGAAATTAGTTTAAAATAGCTGAAATTGCATTCTATTTCATTATTAGAAGCTAATAGCTAGGAAGTAGTGCAGTTGCTAATCCAAATGATATCGGGGTAAGCTAAATTGTGACTAGAGGTTTGACAAAAATATAGTGAGAGGTAATTAGAAGGCTGAAAAGCTGTAATTACCTACTTCCCGAGACTATTTACACTTGTTGAACTTATAAGATGATTTGACATGTCTCGATCTAGTTAGTATTTAATCTACACCGCACCTCTAGTCTTTCACATCCTTGTTGACAACTTAATAGATCTTGCTATTTTATTTCACTAAATCGACCAATACAATTTTCTGAAAATATCAATTCCCTCAATTTGATTTGTTTTTATATTAAATTTACGTGGTGCAA
Source organism: Datura wrightii (assembly GCA_035772735.1). Taxonomy (NCBI): domain Eukaryota; kingdom Viridiplantae; phylum Streptophyta; class Magnoliopsida; order Solanales; family Solanaceae; genus Datura; species Datura wrightii. Next base: position 67,273,640 of record JASDFA010000003.1, on the reverse strand, counting down.
GCTAACGTGAATTTCTCAATCGACACTTCAAACTATCATTCCTTAGTCCATGAGGGATTCAACCCCGGAACTTGTCGGGTTACTTGTTTTGATACTTCAACCGTGTATATTCTTTGCATTAAGAATATATTTTTGACATTATCAAAAATGGCGCTATTGTCGGGGACTAGCACTTGATGATCTTGTGATGATAGTGTAGTTGAAATAGTGTTGCATTGTGACTACTTAACATGACTTGCTATGTTGTTAGGATTGCATAACCACATGTGTTATCACTCCCAAGCAGGAGATAGCTCATTGGAGGATAACATGGAACTCGAGGAAGATAATCCAGTGATGCCGGAAGTTGCAGGAGCTATTCGCCTACCACCAACGGTAGGGATGCAGTGTTTCATGTCACAAGCCCCATGCTTCACTTATTGCAAATGAAGGGGCTCTTTCGTGGATAACCAAGTGAGAATGTGAATCGTCATTTGAGAAACTTCTTGCAAATATGCCAACCCTTCAATATAACAAATATAAGTAAATAGTCAATCAAGTTGAGACTCTTCCTTTTTTCATTGACGGGAGAGGCAACAATGTGGCTAGAGAAACTCCCTATGGGATGTATTACTTCATGGCAGGAGCTAACTGAGGCCTTCTTGGACCGCTTTTTCCCTCCATCAAAGATGCTTCAGTTGAGGGATGATATTACAAATTTCAGGAATGAATCGGGAAAGCCTTTACACGAGGCGTGGTTAAGGTTTAAAAAGAAGGTTGCTCTTTGCCCAAATCATGGATTGCCGGATGGAGTGCTTCTCCAAAGCTTCTGCAGAGCCCTTGATTCAATCAAAGAGTCCATGGCCAACAACCTAACAAGTTGTTCTATTATGGATCAAACATATGGGTTGGCCAAAGCCCTCATAGACCGAATAACAAAGACCAACAAGGCTTGGCATACAAGAGAAACAAATGTGTCCACTCATGAGATTAGTTCAAGAGCATTGGTGGCAGAGTTGCGAAAACTGGATGAAGAGCGAGATGAAAATCTGACCAAGATGATGACACAACTAGAATTGATGACCAAGCATGTGATGGGAGTAGGTCCAGATGTGGTAAATGTCTTGGGAATGCAAGGTCCCTTACAATATGAAGGAGAGTCAACACCGCCAAGATATGATGAGGAATGCCAATATATGGGCAACCAAATGGGAGGTCCTCAATCTAGCTTCCAAGGAGCAAAGTTAGGCCCAAGGTGCCCAAGGGATGACAACCAAGTTTTGAAAAATCGTGAGCCACAAGGATGGCCTGAAAGGAAAGAATAATGTGGTAATAGAGGGCTGAACCAAGAGAGTGATCGCTATCACTAGAGTTCGAATCCACATATTCCCCTCCTAAGGTTGGGAATCCTCAAAATCACCCAGGCATGAGTGATGCGGCAATTCAAAAATGGAAGAAATTCCATTGATAGTTTTAAAGAAGGTTAAGTCGACCGAGAGTGGGGTAAAGGAATTAACAGGGGAGGTGTCTAACCTCTCCCAAACAGTGAGTTCACACTCTACCTCCATCAAGCATTTGGAAGCCCAAATGAATCACCTATCAGCTCAACTGAACCCCTAGATGAAGGGAACACTACTTTGTGACACAATGCCTAATCCCAAAAAAGATGGTCAATGCATGGCCATTGTCACTAGGAGTGGAAAGATGATTGGAGATGCCTTGATGAAGCCTAGCAAGGTTGATAGCCCGAAATTAGTTGAAGAAGATGAAGTCGATAAAACGCCAATGACTTCGAAGAATGAAGAAATGATTGATGAGGAAAAAGAGGAAAAGGATGATAAAATCCTCGCCCATGTTGATGATGATGAGGCGGGCATGAAGGCCCTGAATGATGATTGGGTTGAATCAAGCATTCCACCTCCTTAGCCACAATGACTGACCAAGAAAAAGAAGGATGACTAGTTTAGAAAGTTTGTTGACATGTTTAGCAAGTTTTCCATAAATATATTATTAGTGGATGCTTTACTCGAAATGCCCAGCTATGCAAAGTTTATAAGAGATTTGCTGAAGAAGAAAAAGGTAGTTGATGCAGGAAATGAAGAGAAAATGCACCATTGTAGTGCGGTGATGATGAGTAATCTTGCCCCCAAAAGGGAGGATCCCGGAGCTTTTACAATCCCATGAACAATTAGGATATGTGTGTTTAAAAAGGTCCTATTGGATCTCGGCGCCATCATAAATTTGATGCCCCTAATCATCTTTAAGAAATTGGGACATGGAAGCATGAAACCGACATCAATGAGCCTGCTAATGGTAAAAAGGTCAATAAAAAGACCGGTGGGGGTGCTAGAAGATCTGCTGGTAAGAGTAGACAAGTTTATTCTACCGGCTGATTTTGTTGTTTTGGATTGTGAGATGGATGCAGAGGTTCCCATTATTTTGGGAAGACCATTGTTGGCTACGGGGAGAATCGTGGTAGACGTGGAGCTTGGAGAGTTAAATTTTTGAGTTAGAAGTGAGGAGGTCACATTCAAGGTGTGTCCATCAGCTGAAACGCCTCTGGAATGCAAGGTGATTGGAATATTGCAAAATGATTATGCGGACAAAGGATTGGAGCTTAATGAGATAGAGTCGGATGATGACTCATCAGAAAAAAGAGTTGTTGAAAAAAATGGGTCGCTTCTTGGGAAGCAACCCAAGTGTTTAGTGAATTATTTGATGTTTTTGTTTTTGTAGGAATTGTGAAATGAGGAATAAAGGGAGAAATGAACCATGAAGGAAGGACCAATGAGGGTCCAGTGAGCCGTCGGTCCAGAAACCTGAACTACCGGTGAAAGCGAGATAAAGAAGAAGGCTGAGGTTTGGATCGAAGAATCGACGGGCCCATCGGCGACCCATCGAATCAAATCCATGGGCCACCGGTGGATAGCCAATACAGAATAGGAAACTTGAGTAAAATGTGGCCCATCAAAAAATGTCAGGCCAAGCATCAGGTGACATGCCTCAGTGGGGAGCTTCACCCCCTCCACAATCCCCTCGAACAAGTGGTCTCTATCGACTTGTGGAGATGACAAAATCGCACAAAAGCCAACTTCATCATTTGGCTAAGAGCCTCCCAGAACTCATTGCCAAGACAAGTAAGAAGGAGCTCAAGTCACTGTATGAGAATGTCGCCACTTTATGCAAGAGGGTAGATTCAGTAGAAGGGGAAGTCACTTCCCTCCGAAACGAGGTACACGAGTGGAAGAGTCGGACTTCGGTAGAAGTGCTAGAAATGAGTGCCTTGGATGCTGTAGTGGCTCCTCCTTCCTCAGTTCAGGGGCCAATTAATGATCTATTTTAAGGGCTGGGAGATAATTTCACTGGGCTAGGTGAGGCCAACGACGGTCGATGATAGTGGGGCAGGCGTTGACGATGAAGAGGAGTAACCCGCTCAGGGAGTTCCTTGTCTCTATCCCTTTTCAATATTTACATAGGGGACAATGTATGCTCTTAATTGGGGGAGGGATGAGCACAATTGATGAGGGGGACAGGGATGGGTGTTTCTTTGGTGTTCTTATGGTTTTACTTGAGTCTGAGTAAGTCCAGCCTTTGTCAGGCTGTTATGTTTTATTTTAATGATTGGTGATTACCCTTGTTGGGTGTGTCCTGTTTTCAAAAGAATGAATGAATAATTTTGTTCAGTTCTTTTTATGATGGATGATTGGTGACTAAATGGGGTCTTCGTTTTGAATTGCAAAATCTTGAAAATCTTTAATGAAGTGACCCCAAAGTCTTGTTCCTTTTTCACCGCTGTAAATAGCAGTGTAGAAATTAAAACTCTGAGAATTTCCTTTTCACCACGGTTCTTTCCCAAGGAGCATTCTTTTATTTTCATTATTTTTGTTGCCGAACCGAGTTGGTTTTTCCCAATGATGGATTGGGTGGCGATATTCTTAAGGGAAAATGCCATGTTTCTTTGAGTCTTTTGTGAAGTTGTTTTGAGTGGCACCACCGAAAAAAAATTGTTGAAATGGAATTGTAAAAACAAGGGTGTAAAAATGAAGATAGTAAGCAAGTGTTTACATCGTAGCATAGTATTCCTTGTCATATATTGTAAATCCCTGCTTGACTTATGATGGTTGCTTGCTTTGATGTCCTAATTTGGTGTCTTGTGTTGATAATGAATCTTGTAGACTCTTTAAGGGTGATGCCTTGTGTCGTGAGGACAATTTTGATAAATCACCTGCATTACATCTTGTCTAGAACTTTCCCCAAATGTGATTCAAGGAGAAATGCAAGATGTAGTTGCGCCAAGAACATGAGTTTAGCCTTTCCCTTGTCTAGTCACTTCACCCATATGCCCTTCATGAGCATTGATCCTTGTTAGCCAATGTTGATCCTTAGACCCTTTCTTTGGCAACCACATTACAAGCCTTAAGATCATTCTTAATACCTCTTTTTTTCCACCATTCTCCCTAAATGCTAGTGACAATATAAGTAATGAAATGAGGATCAAAGCCTCAGAAAGAGGGAGTGATAAAAACATTTGTGAAAAATAAGGCAAAAGCCTAAGTTTGGGGGTATGCAAAATAAACGGGGAAGATAAGAACCATAGTATGAAAGTAACACCGCCTTTTGTCAACATGCACCAAGGGATAAATCAAATAGAAAAAGACAATTTGTGTGAATTGGTGTTTCCTCTTGTGGTAATAAGGCCAGTTGCGAAAGCAAAAGGGGTTATAAGGGGGATTGTTAAAGAAATGAAAGTATTCAACAAGGAAAGACGGGAAAAAAGGTGAAGTAAGTGGAATTGATGTAAGGTATGTCACAAAAAGAATTAGGGAGGATTTAGTCACTATAGCCAAATGTTCATCCTACCCTTACCCCGAGCCTACATCATAACCTACAAGTCCTAAGTGATTCTAGGTGCAACTACTCTACATTAGTGGCGAATTACATGAAAGGAAAGCTTATGGGTCAAGTGTATGCCTGAAGATTTCTTTTGGGAGACTGAGTGTGAGTGCCTCTTCCAAATAATCCCTTGTGTGCATTCAAATGATTACATGAACAAAAGAATAGGGATCCTTATAGGGCCCAAGGAATGTAAACTCTAAGGCAAGCTTTGAATTTGCAGTGATTATAACTTGAGATGCTATGTGTGTTACTTGGTTGAGCTATGCCCTTGATTTTATATATGATTCCTTTCACAAGCTTTGCTTGGTAGAAAGTGGTTTCCTGTTTGAAACATCTTTATTGTTTTGGTCTTTTGGGGTATTTTCTTCTATTTTTCAGTGAGCGTGGTGAGTATTTTTCGGTTGTCATAGTCCAGGTGATTGGCGAGGTCTTATTATGAATATAGGTGGCATATTCCTCAATAATTGAGTATTTCATTACTTGAGGACAAGCAATGATTTAAGTTTGGGGGATTGATGAGTTGGTAATTTAAAAACTCATTAGGCTCTAAAACATGAGTTTTTGTTTCGTTCTTGAGTTGATTATTTGGATTTTATGCCCTTTTTTCTTTCGTCATGTGAAGATGGCTAAAAGTGAAGAAAAGAGCAAAAATGGAGCAAAAAGAAGAGACTGAGAGTGAATCAGCGATTCGCAGATGAAAACTAGCGAGACGCAGGCCAAAGACCGAATATCACTGCCTCAGAGGATAAATGTCATCGACAGTTCCTAACTTGCCAGCGGCGAGTCACCGGTCCAATCGTCGAATGATACCTAAATGTTCTAGAAAATGGCTTGAAGACCCGGTGGTTCATGAATTGGCATCGGTGAAACGCCAGGTGAACCGTCGATGTTCACTGGAAATAAGCAAAGAGATGACATGATACCCGGTGATTAACGGATTGTAACCAACAAACCACCGGTGCTTCCACTGGTTCTAGAACGGTGCTCATGGGGGTATAATCGTCCAACACTAGAAAAGAGATAAAAAGCGCCTACTTTTCAGGATATAAATAGAAGATAAAGTACTTTGTACAGGGGGATGCAGAGGGAGAGATAGAAATAGAGACTTTGAGAGAGGACAAAGATTACATCACATCATTGTTTCCCCTTTTAGCTGCAGAACATTCTCTTTGCTGAAAGAGGGAGATTCTGATTGAAAATTGTAGAAAGTACTCTATTATATTTCCTCTTTTTACTAGTAAGTTTCAACTATTGTTGAAGATTATTTTGTGAAGTTGATTTATCTACTCTTGCTATTAAAGTCAATGATGCTATTGATGAATGTGCTTTTGAATTTCTAAACTATGAATAGCAAAAATCATTAATTAGAGATGTGTGATTATGAATACTTAATTCGATTTGGTATTGCTAGAGTCATCATCATATTGTTCATGCGAGTGTAAATCTATTAGATTCTCTTCAATCTATAAAGGAAGATCCATTGATATGATATGGGTCTATCTATTGTTGCTTGATTGTTGCTTGAAAAAGAATAATTAAGTATTGAAAGAGAATTTGGTATTGGATGTGGAGAAGAGATTGTGAAATTAGACTAGAAATAGCTGAAATTGCATTCTCTTTTATTATTAGCAATTGCTATGAAGTAGTGCAGTTGCTAATCCAAATAATATCGGGTTGAGCTAAGTTGTGACTAGAGGTTTGACAAAACTCTAGTGAGAGGTAATTGGAAGGATGAAAAGCTACAATTACCTACTTCCCGAGATTATTTAAACTTGCTGAACTTATAAGATGACTTGGCATGTCCCGATCTAGTTAGTATTTCATCTACACCACACCTCTAGTATTTCAAATCCTTATTGACAACTTATCTGATCTTGCTATTTTACTTCAGTAAATCTACCTATACAATTCTCTAAAAATTTCAACTCCCCCAATTCGATTTGTTTTTATATTAAATTTACGTGGTGCAAGCTAACGTCAATTTTTCAATCGACATTTCAAATTATCATTCACTAGTGCACGTGGGATTCAACCCCGACACTCGTCGGATTACTTGTTTTGATACTTCAACCGTGTATATTCTTTGCACTAACAATATATTTTGGACGTTATCAAAAATAGCGCTATTGTCGGAGACTAGCACTTGATGATCTTGTGATGATAGTGAAGTTGAAATAGTTTTGCATGGTGACTACTTAACGTGAGTTTATGTTGTTAGGATTGCATAACCACATGATTCATCACTCCCAAGCAGGAGATAGCTTAGTGGAGGGTAACATGGAACTCGAGGAAGATAATCCAGTGATGTCGAAAGTTGTAGGAGTTATTCGCCTACCACCAATGCTGGGGAATGATGTGTTTCATGTCACATGCCCCATGCTTCACTTGTTGCAAATGAAGGGGCTCTTTGGAAGAAAACCAAGTGAGAATGTGAATTGTCATTTGAGAAACTTCTTTGAAATATGTCAACCCTTCAATATAACAAATATCAGTCAATAGTCAATCAGGTTAAGACTCTTCCCATTTTCATTGACGGGGGAGGCAACAATGTGGCTAAAGGAACTCCCTCTGGGATGTATTACTTCATGGAAGGATCTAACCAAGGCCTTCTTGGACCATTTTTTCCCTCCATCAAAGAAGCTTCAGTTGAGGGATGATATTACAAATTTCAGGAAAGAACCGGGAAAGCCTTTACACAAGGCATGGTTAAGGTTTAAAAAGAAGGTTGCTCTTTGGTCAAATCATGGATTGCCGGATGGAGTTCTTATCCAAAGTTTCTACAGGGCCCTTGATTCAATCAACAAGTCCATGGCCAAAAACCTAGCTAGTTGTTCTATTATGGATCAAACATATGGGTTGGCCAAAGACCTCCTAGACAGAATGAAAAAGATCAACAAGGCTTGGCATACAAGAGAAACAAATGTGTCCACTCATGAGAATAATTCAAGCGCATTGGCGGCAGAGTTGCAAAAACTGGATGAAGAGCGGGATGAAAATCTCACCAAGATGATGAGACAACTAGAATTAATGACCCAGCATGTGATGGGAGAAGGTCCAAAGGTGGTAAATGTCGTGGGAATGAAAGGTTCCTTACAATATGAAGGAGAGTCATCACCGCCAAGATATGACGAGGAATGCCAATATATGGGTAACCAAATGGGAGGTCCTCAACCTAGCTTCAAAGGAGAAGGCCCAAGGGATGACAACCAAGTTTGAAGAAATCGTGAGCCACAAGGATGGCCTGAAAGGAATGAAAGATGTGGTAATAGAGAGCTGAACCAAGAGAGTGATCGCTATCACTGGAGTTCGAATCCATATATTCCCTTCCTAAGGTTGGGAATCCTCAAAATCACCCAGGCGTGAGTGATGCGGCAATTCAAATATGGAAGAAATGCCATTAAGAGTTTTAAATAAGGTTAAGTCGACCGAGAGTGGGGTGAAGGAATTAACAGGGGAGGTGTCTAACCTTGCCCAAACAGTGAGTTCACACTCATCCTCCATCAAGCATTTTGAAGCCCTAATGAATCACCTATCATCTAAACTGGACTCCCCCGGATGAAGGGAACACTACTTAGTGACACAATTACTAATCCCAAAAAAAGATGGTCAATACATAGCCATTGTCACTAGGAGTGGCAAGGTGATTGGAGATGCCTCGATGAAGCCTAGTAAGGTTTATAGCCCGAAATCAGTTGAAGAAGATGAAGTCGATAAAACGCCAATGACTTCGTAGAATAAAGAAAATATTGATGAGGAAAAAGAGGGAAAGGATGATAAAATCCTCCCTCATGGTTATGATGATGATGCAGGCATGAAGGCCCTGAATGATGATTAGGTTGAATCAAGCATCCCACCTCCTTATCCACAATGACTGACTAAGAAAAAGAAGGATGACCAATTTAGAATGTTTGTTGACATGTTTAGCAAGTTTTCTATAAATATAATGTTAGTGATGCTTTACTCAAAATGCCCAGTTTTGCAAAGTTTATGAAAGATTTGCTGAAGAAGAAAATGGTAGTTGATGCAGGCAATGAAGAGAAAACACACCATTGTAGTGCGGTGATGATGAGTAATCTTACCCCCAAAAGGGAGGATCCCGGAGCTTTTACAATCCCATGAATAATTAGGATATGTGTGTTTAAAAAGGCCCTATGTGATCTCGGCGCCATCATAAATTTGATGCCCTTGATCATCTTTCATAAATTGGGACTTGGAAGCATGAAACCGATATCAATGAGGATACTAATGGCAGACAGGTCAATAAAAAGACCTGTGGGGGTGCAAGAAGATGTGCTGGTAAGAGTAGACAAGTTTATTCTACCTCCTGATTTTGTTATTTTGGATTGTGAGATGGATGCAAAGGTTCTCATTATTTTGGTAAGACCATTGTTGGCTACGGGGAAAGTCAAGGTAGACATGGAGCTTGGAGAGTTAAAACTTTGAGTTAGAAAAGTGAGGTCACATTCAAGGTGTGTCCATCAGCTGAAACGCCTCCGGAATGCAAGGTTATTGGAATGTTGCAAAATGATTATGAGGACAAAGGATTGGAGCTGAAGGAGATAGAGTCGGAAGATGACTCGTCAGAAAAAGAGTTGTTGAAATAAATGGTTCTACGTCGTGCCACGACGTTAACTAAGGCGCTTCTTGGGAAGCAACCTTAAGTGTTTTGTGAATTATTTGATGTTTTTGTTGTTTTTGTTTGTGTAGGAGATGTGAAATGAGGAGCAAAGGGATAAATGAACCATGAAGGAAGAAACAGCGAGGGACCAGTGAGTCGCCGGTCTAGAAACCTGAGCTGCCGATGAAGGCGAGCACAAAGAAGAAGGATGAGGTTTGGATCGAAGAATCGGCGGGCCCATCAGCAACCCATCAATCAAATACGTGGGCCGCCGGTGGATAGCTGATAGAGAATAGGAAACTTGAGTCAAATGTTCCGCATACAGAAATGTTGGGCCAAGCATCAGGTAACATGCCTCAGCGAGGAGCTTCACCCCCTCCACAATCCTCTCAAACACGTGGTCTCTATCAACTTGTGGAGATGAAAAACTCGCACAAAATCAAACTTCAACATTTGGCTAAGAGCCTCCCAGAACTCATTGCCAAGACAATCAAGAAGGATCTCAAGTCACCGTACGAGAATGTCACCACTCTATGCAAGAGAGTGCATGCAGTAGAAGGGGAAGTCACTTCCCTCCGAACCGAGGTGCACGAGTGGAAGAGACGGACTTCGGTAAAAATGCCAGACATGAGCACCTTGGATGCTGCAATGGCTGCTCCTTCCTCAATTCAGGGGAAAAATGATGATCTATTTGAAGGGATGGGAGATGATTTCACTGGACTAGGTGAGGCCAACAGCAGTGATGTTGGTGAGGTAGGTGCTGACGATGAAGAGGAGTAACCCACTGAGGGAGTTTCTTGTCCCTTACCCTTTTTCATATTTACATTGGGGACAATGTATGCTCTTAAGTGGGGGAGGGATGAGCACAATTGATGAGGGGGACAGGGATGGATGTTTCTTTGGTGTTCTTATGTTTTTTCTTGAGTCGGAGTAAGTCCAGCCTTTGTCAGGCTGTTATGTTTTATGTTAGTGATTGGTGATTGCCCTTGTTGGGTGTATCCTGTTTTCAAATTAATTAATGAATGATTTGATTAAGTTTTTTTATGGTGGATGATTGGTGACCAAATGGGGTCTTCGTTTTGAATTGCAAAATCTTGAAAATCTTGAATGAAGTGACCCCAAAGTCTTGTTGCTTTTTCACCGGTGTAAATAGTAGTGTAGAAATTAAAACTCTGATAATTTTCTTTTGACCACGGTTCTTTCCCAAGGAACATTCTTTTATTTTCATTATTTTTGTTATCGAACCGAGTTGGTTTTTCCTAATGATGGATTGGGTGGCGATATTCTTAAGGGAAAATGCCATGTTACTTTGAGTCTTTTGTGAAGTTGTTTTGAGTGGCACCACCAAAAAAAAATTGTTGAAATGGAATTGTAAAAACAAGGGCATAAAAATGAAGATAGTAAGCAAGTGTTTACATCGTAGCATAGTATTCTTTGTCATATATTGTAAATTCCCTACTTGACTTATGACGTTTGCTTGCTTTGATGTCCTAATTTGGTGTCTTGTGTTGATAATGACTCTTGTACACCCTTTAAGGGTGATGCCCTATATGGTGAGGACATTTTTGATGAATCTCATGCATTACATCGTGTCTAGAACTTTCCCAAATTGTGATTCAAGGCGAAATCCTAGATGTAGTTGCGACAAGAACATGAGTTTAGTCTTTCCCTTGTCTAGTCACTTCACCCATATGATCTTTATGGGCATTGATCCTTGTTAGCCAATATTGATCCTTAGACTCTTTCTTCGGCAACCACATTACAAGCCTTAAGATCCTTCTTAATACCTCTTTTTGGCCACCATTCTCCCTAAATGCTAGTAAATAGATAAGTAATGAAATGACGCTCAAAGCCTAAGAAAGAGGGAGTGATAAATACATTTGTGAAAAATAAGGCAAAAGCCTAAGTTTGGGGTTATGCAAAATAAAGGGGGAAGATAAGAATTATGGTATGAAGGTAACACCGCCTTTTGTCAACATGCACCAAGGGATAAATCAAAAAGAAAAAGACAATTTGTGTGAATTGGTGTTTCCTCTTTTGGTAATATGGCTAGTTGCGAAAGAAAAAGGGGTTACAAGGGGGATTGTTAAAGAAATGAAAGTCTTCAACAAGGAAAGACGGGAAAAAAGGTGAAGTAAGTGGAATTGATGTAAGGTATGTCACAAAAAGCAATAGGGAGGATCTAGTCACTATATCCAAATGTTCATCCTACTCTTACCCCGAGCCTACATAATAACCTGCAAGTCCTAATTGATTCTAGGTGCAGCTAGTCTACATTAGTGGTGAATTACATGAAGCGCAAGCCTATGGGTAAAGTGTATGCGTGAAGATTTCTTTTGGGAGAGTGGGTGGTCGTGCCTCTTCCAAATAATCCCTTGTGTGCATTCAAATGATCACATGACGAAAATAATAGGGACCCTTATAGGGCCCAAGGAATGTAAACTCTAAGGCAAGCTTTGAATTTGCAGTGATTATAACTTGAGATGCTATGTGTATTACTTGGTTGAGCTATGCCCTTGATTTGCTATATGATTCCTTTCATAAGATTTTCTTGGTAGAAAGTGGTTTCCTGTTTGAAACATCTTTATTATTTTGGTCTTTTGGGGTATTTTCTTCTCCTTTTCAGTGAGCGTGCTGAGTATTTTTGGGTTCTCATAGTCCAGGTGATTGGCAAGGTCTAATTATGAATAGAGGTGTCATATTCCTAAATAATTGAGTATTTGATTACTTGAGGACATGCAATGATTTAAGTTTAGGGGTTCGATGAGTTGGTAATTTACAAACTCATTAGGCTCTAAAACTTGAGTTTTTGGTTCGTTCTTGAGTTGTTTATTTGGATTTTATGCCCTTTCTGCTTTCATTGTGTGAAGATGGCTAAGAGTGAAGAAAAGAGCAAAAATGGAGCAAAAGGAAGAGAGTGAGAGTGAATCAACGATTCGTAGATGAAAACTGGCGAGACGCCGGCCAAAGGCCGAATATCACTGCCTGATACTATTAATGTCACCGGCAGTTCGTAACTTGCCAGCGGCGAATCGCCGGTCCAGTCGCTGAATGATACCTAAATGTTCTAGAAAATGTCTTGAAGACCCGATGGTTCACAAATTGGCATCGGTGAAATGCCGGGTGAACCGCCGATGTTCACTGGAATTTAGCGAAGATGCATAAAGATACCCGGTGATTCACGGATTGAAACCAGAAAACCACCGGTGCTTCCACTGGTTCTAGAACAGTGCTCATGGGGGTATAATCATCCAACACTGGAAATGTGATAAAAAGTGCCCTACTTTTCAGGATATAAATAGAAGATCAAGTACTTTGTACAGGGGAATGCAGAGGGATAGATAAAAATAGAGACTTTGAGAGAGGACAAAGCTTACATCACATCATCGTTTCCCCTTTTAGCTGCAGAAAATTCTCTTAGCTGAAAGAGGGAGATTCTGATTGAAAATTGTAGAAAGTACTCTATTCTATTTCCTCTTTGTACTAGTAAGTTTCAGCTATTGTTGAAGATTATTTTGTGAAGTTGATTTATCTACTCTTGCTATTAAAGTCAATGATGCTATTGATGAATGTGTTTTTGAATTTCTTAACTATGAATAGCTAAAATCATTAATTAGAGGTGTGTGATGATGAATACTTAATTGGATTGGGTATTGCTAGAGTCATCTTCATATTGTTAATGCAAGTGTTAATCTATTAGATTCTCTTCAGTCTATAAAGAAAGATCCATTGATTATTATATGGGTCTATCTACTGTTTCTTGTTGTTGCTTGAAAAAGAATAATTAGGTATTGAAAGAGAATTTAGTACTTGATGTGGAGAAGAGATTTTGAAGTTAGTCTAGAAATAGATGAAATTGCATTGTCTTTCATTATTAGCAGTTAATAGCTAGCAAGTAGTGCAGTTTCTAATCCAAATCATATCGGGTTGAGCTAAATTTTGACTAGAGGTTTGACAAAACTCTAGTGAGAGGTAATTAGAAGGATGAAAAGATATAATTACCTACTTCCCGAGATTATAAATACTTGTTGAACTTATAAGATGACCTGGCATGTCCCGATCTACTTTGTATTTCATCTACACGCACCTCTAGTATTTCACATCCTTGTTGACAACATCACTGATCTTGCTATTTTATTTCACTAAATCGACCAATACAATTCTCTATAAATTTCAAATCCCCCAATTTTATTTGTTTTTATATTAAATTTACTTGGAGCAAGCTAACGCCAATATTTCAATCGACACTTGAAACTATCATTCCCTAGTCCACGTGCGATTCAACCCCGACAATTATTGAGTTACTTTTTTTGATACTTCGGCCGTGTATATTCATTGCATTAAGGATATATTTTGGACGTTATCAAAAATGGTGCTATTGCCGGGGACTAGCACTTGATGATCTTGTGGATGGTGAAGTTGAAATAGTTTTGCATTGCGACTTCTTAATGTGAGTTCGTTATGTTTTTAGGATTCCATAACCACATGAGTCATCACACCCAAGCAGGAGAAAGCTCAGTGGAGGGTTACATGGAACTCGAGGAAGATAATCCGGTGGTGCCGGAAGTTGCAGGAGCTATTCTCCTACCACCCACGGTGGGGAATGCAGTGTTTCATGTCACAAGCCCCATGCTTCACTTGTTGCAAATGAAGGGGCTCTTTCATGGAAAACCAAGTGAGAATGCGAATAGTTATTTGAGAAACTTCTTGCAAATATGCCAACCCTTCAATATAACGAATATCAGTCAATAGTTAATCAGATTGAGACTCTTCCCTTTTTCATTAACGGGGGAGGCAACAATGTGGCTAGAGGAACTCCCTCTAGGATGTATTACTTCATGGAAGGTGCTAACCGAGGCCTTCTTGGACTGCTATCTCCCTCCATCAAAGATGCTTCAGTTGAGGGATGATATTACAAATTTCAAGAAAGAACCGGGAAAGCCTTTACACGAGGCATGGTTAAGGTTTAAAAAGAAGGTTGCTATTTGCTCAAATCATGGATTGCCGGATGGAGTGCTTCTCCAAAGCTTCTACAGGGCCCTTGATTCAATAAACAAGTACATGGCCAACAACCTAGCTAGTTGCTTTATTATGGATCAAACATATGGGCTGGCCAAAGCCCTCCTAGACCGAATGATAAAGACCAACAAGGCTTGGCATACAAGAGAAACAAATGTGTCCACTTATGAGATTAGTTCAAGCGCATTGGCGGCAGAGTTGCGAAAACTGGATGAAGAGCGGGATGAAAATCTCACCAAGATGATGAGACAACTAGAATTGATGACCAAGCATGTGATGGGAGTAGGTCCAAAGGTGGTAAATGTCATGGGAGTGCAAGGTCCCTTACAATATGAAGGAGAGTCATCACCGCCAAGATATGACGAGGAATGCCAACTTATGGGCAACCAAATGGGAGGTCCTCAACCTAGCTTCCAAGGAGAAAACTAAGGCCCAAGGTGCCCAAGGGATGACAACCAAGTTTAGAGAAATCGTGAGCCACAATGATGACTTAAAAGGAATAAAAGATGTGGAAATAGAGAGCTGAACCAAGAGAGTGATCGCTATCACTGGAGTTCGAATCCATATATTCCCCTCCTAAGGTTGGGAATCCTCAAAATCACCCAGGCGTGAGTGATGCGGCAATTTAGAAACGGAAGAAACCCCATTGAGTGTTTTAAAGAAGGTTAAGTCGACCGAGAGTGGGGTGAAGGAATTAACAGGGGAGGTGTCTAACCTCTCCCAAATAGTGAGTTCACACTCTGCCTCCATCAAGCATTTTGAAGCCCAAATGAATCACCTATCAGCTCAACTGAACCCCTGGATGAAGGCAACAGTACCTAGTGACACAATTCCTAATCCCATAAAAGATGGTCAATGCATGGCCATTGTCATTAGGAGTGGCAAGGTGATTGGAGATGCCTCGATGAATCCTAGCAAGGTTGACAGACCAAAATCAGTTAAAGAAGATGAAGTCGATAAAACGCCAATGATCATAAAGAATGAAGAAAAGATTGATGAGGAAAAAGAGGGAAAGGATGATAAAATCCTCCCCCATGCTGATGATGATGAGGCGGGCATAAAGGCCCCGAATGATGATTGGATTGAATCAAGAATCAAACCTCCTTATCCACAATCACTGACCAAGAAAAAGAATGATGACCAGTTTAGAAAGTTTGTTGACATGTTTAGCAACTTTTGTATAAATATATTGTTAGTGGATGCTTTACTCCAAATTCCCGGTTATGCAAAGTTTATGAAAGATTTGCTGAAGAAGAAAAAGGTAGTTGATGCAGGCAATGAAGAGAAAACGAACCATTGTAGTGCGGTGATGATGAGTAATCTTGCCCCTAAAATGGAGGATCCCAGAGCTTTTACAATCCCAAGAAAAATTAGGATATGTATGTTTAAAAAAGCCCTATGTGATCTCAGCGCCATCATATATTTGATGCCCCTGATCATCTTTAAGAAATTGGGACTTGGAAGAATGAAACCGACATCAATGAGGCTACAAATGGAAGAGAGATAAATAAAAAGACCGGTGGGGTTGCAAGAAGATGTGCTGGTAAGAGTAGACAAGTTTATTCTACCGGTTGATTTTGTTATTTTAGATTGTGAGATGGATGCAGAGGTTCGCATTATTTTGGGAAGACCATTGTTGGCTACGGAGAGAGTCATGGTAGACGTGGAGCTTAGAGAGTAAAAATTTCGTGTTGGAAGTGAGGAGGTCACATTCAACGCGTGTCCTTTAGCTGAAACGCCTCCCGAATGCAAGCTGATTGGAATATTGCAAAATGATGATGAGGAAAAAGGATTGGAGCTAAAGGAGATAGAGTCGGATAATGACTCATCAGACAAGAGTTATTGAAAATTATGGGTCTACACCGTGCCATGACGTTAACTAAGGCGCTTTATGGGAAGAAACCCAAGTGTTTAGTGAATTATTTGATGTTTTTGTTGTTTTTGTTTGTGTAGGAGCTGTGAAATGAGGAACAAAGGGAGAAAAGAACCATGATGGAAGGAACAACGAGGGACCAGTGAGTCGCCGATCCATAAACCTAAACTTCCGATGAAGGTGAGCACAAAGAAGAAGGCTGAGGTTTGGATCGAAGAATTGGCGGGCCCATCGACGACTTGTCGAATCAAATCTGTGGGCCGCCGATGGATAGCCGATAGAGAATAGAAAACTTGAGTCAAATGTGCCCCATCCAGAAATGTCGGGCCAAGCATCAGTTGACATGCCTCAGCGGGGAGCTTCACCCCTTTCACAATCCTCTCAAACAAGTGGTCTCTATCGACTTGTGGAGATGACAAACTCGCACAAAAGACAACTTCAATATTTGGCTAAGAGCCTCCCAGAACTCATTGCCAAGATAATCAAGAAGGAGCTCAAGTCACTGCATGAGAACGTCGCCACTCTATGATAGAGGGTGGATGCAGTAGAAGGGGAAGTCACTTCCCTTCGAACCGACGTACATGACTGAAAGAGTCGGACTTCGGTAGAAGTACCAGACATGAGCACCCTGGATGCTGTAGTGGCTCCTCCTTCCTCAGTTCAGGGGCCAATTGATGATTTGTTTGAAGGGCTGGGAGATGATTTCACGGGGTTAGGTGAGGCCAACAGCGGCGATGGTGGTGAGGCAGGCACTGACGATTAAGAGGAGTAACCCACTTAGGGAGTTCCTTGTCCCTTTCCCTTTTGCATATTTACATTGGGGACAATGTACACTCTTAAGTGGGGGAGGGATGAGCACAATTTATGAGGGGGACAGGGATGGATGTTTCTTTGGTGTTCTTATGTTTTTTCTTGAGTCTGAGTAAGTACAGCCTTTGTCAGGCTGTTATGTTTTATTTTAATTATTGGTGATTACCCTTGTTGGGTGTGTCCTTTTTTCAAATGAATGAATGAATGCTTTGGTTCAATTTTTTTTATGATGGATGATTGGTGACTAAATGGGGTCTTCATTTTGAATTGCAAAATCTTAAAAATCTTGAATGAAGTGACCCCAAAGTGTTGTTCCTTTTTCACCGTTGTAAATAGTAGTGTAGAAATTAAAACTCTGAGAATTTTCTTTTGACCACAGTTCTTTCCCATGGAGCATTTTTTTATTTTCGTTATTTTTGTTGTCGAACTGAGTTGGTTTTCCCCAATGATGGATTGAGTGGCGATATTCTTAAGGGAAAATGCCATGTTGGTTTGAGACTTTTGTGAAGTTTTTTTGATTGGCACCACCGAAAAAAAATTGTTGAAATGGAATTGTAAAAACAAGAGCATAAAAATTAATATAGAAGGCAAGTGTTTACATAATGGCATAGTATTCTTTGTCATATATTATAAATTCCCTGGTTGACTTATGATGTTTGCTTGCTTTGATGTCCTAATTTGGTGTCTTATGTTGATAATGACTCTTGTAGACCCTTTAAGGGAGATGCATTGTGTGCTGAGGTCATTTTTGATGAATCTGATGCATTACATCCTGTCTAGAACTTTCTCCAAATGTGGTACAAGGCGAAATCCTAGATGTAGTTGTGACAAGAATATGAGTTTAGGCTTTCCCTTGTCTAGTAACGTCGCCCATATTCCCTTCATGAGCATTGATCCTTGTTAGCCAATGTTGATCCTTAGACCATTTTTTTGGCAACCACATTACAAGCCGTAAGATCGTTCTTAATACCTCCTTTTGGCCTCCATTCTCCCTAAATGCTAGTGACAAGATAAGTAATGAAATGAGGCTCAAATCCTAAGAAAGAGGGAGTGATATAATCATTTGTGAAAAATAAGGCAAAAGCCTAAGTTTTGGGGTATGCAAAATAAAGGTGGAATATAAGAATTATAGTATGAAGGTAACACTTCCTTTTGTCAACATGCACCAAGGGATAAATCAAAATGAAAAACACAATTTATGTGAATTAGTGTTTCCTCTTGTGGTAATAAGGCTAGTTCTGAAGGCAAAAGGGGCTATAAGGTGGATTGTTAAAGAAGTGAAAGTCTTCAACAAGGAAAGACGGGAAAAAAGGTGAAGTAAGTGGAATTGATGTAAGGTATGTCACAAAAAGCATTAGGGAGGATCTAGTCACTATAGCCAAATGTTCGTCCTACCCTTACCCCGAGCCTACATCATAACCTGCAAGTCCTAATTTATTCTAGGTGCAGCTACTCTACATTAGTGGAGAATTACATGAAGGGCAAGCCTATGGGTCAAGTTATGCATGAAGATTTCTTTTGGGAGAGTGAGTGTGAGTGCCTCTTCCAAAATAATCCCTTCTGTGCATTAAAATGATCACATTACCAAAAAGAATAGGGATCCTTATAGGGCACAAGGAATGTAAACTCTAAGGCAAGCTTTGAATTTGCATTTATTATAACTTGAGATGCTATGTGTGTTACTTGGTTGAGCTATGCCCTTGATTTGCTATATGATTCCTTTCATAAGCTATGCTTAGTAGAAAGTGGTTTCCTGTTTGAAACATCTTTATTGTTTTGGTCTTTTGGGGTATTTTCTTCTCTTTTTCAGTGAGCATGGTGAGTATTTTTGGGTTGTCATAGTCCAGGTGATTGGCAAGGTCTAATTATGAATAGAGGTGGCATATTCCTCAATAATTGAGTATTTCATTACTTGAGGACAAGCAATGATTTAAGTTTGGGGGTTTGATGAGTTGGTAATTTACAAACTCATTAAGCTCTAAAACTTGAGTTTTTATTTCGTTCTTGAGTTGATTATTTTTATTTTATGCCCTTTTTGCTTTCGTTGTGTGAAGATGTCTACAAGTGAAGAAAAGAGTAAAAATTGAGCAAAAAGAAGACAGTGAGAGTGAATCAGCGAATCGCAGATGAAAACTGGCGAGACGCCGGCCAAAGGCCGAATATCATTGCCTCAAAGTATTAATGTCACCGGCAGTACATAACATGCCAGCGGTGTGTCGTCGGTCCAGTCACCAAATTATACCTAAATTTTCTATAAAATGGCTTGAAAAATCGGTGGTTCACGAATTGGCATCAGTGAAAGGCAGGGTGAACCGCCAATGTTCACTGGAATTTAGCGAAGATGCAGACATGATACCCGGTGATTCACGGATTGTAACCAGCAAACCACTAGTGCTTCCACTGGTTCTAGAACGGTGCTCATGGGGGTATAATCATCCAACACTGGAAAGGAGATAAAAAGTGCCCTCCTTTTCAGGTTATAAATAGAAGATAAAGTACTTTGTAAAGGGGGATGCAGAGGGAGAGATAGAAATAGAGACTTTAAGAGAGGACTAAGCTTACATGACATCATTGTTTCCCCTTTTAGCTGTTGAACATTCTCTTAGCTGAAAGAGGGAGATTCTGATTGAAAATTGTAGAAAGTACTCTATTCTATTTCCTCTTTGTACTAGTAAGTTTCAACTATTATTGAAGATTATTTTGTTAAGTTGATTTATCTACTCTTGCTATTAAAGTCAATGCTGCTATTGATGAATGTGTTTTTGCATTTCTTAACTATGAATTGATAAAATAGTTAATTAGAGGTATGTGATAATGAATACTTAATTGGATTGGGTATTGCTAGAGTCATCTTCATATTGTTCATGGAAGTGTAAATCTATTAGATTCTCCTCAGTCTATAAAGGAAGATCCATTTATTATGATATGAATCTATTTATTATTGCTTGTTGTTTCTTGAAAAAGAATAATTAAGTATTGAAAGAGAATTTAGTACTGGATGTGGAGAAGAGATTGTGAAATTCGTCTAGAAATAGCTGAAATTGCATTGTCTTTCATTATTAGCAGTTAGTAGCTAGGAATTAGTGCAGTTGCTAATCCAAATCATATCGGGTTGAGCTAAATTATGACTAATGGTTTGACAAAACTTGAGTGAGAGGTAATTAGAAGGCTGAAAAGCTATAATTACCCACTTCCCGAGATTATTTACACTTGTTGAACTTATAAGATGACCTGGCATGTCCCGATCTACTTAGTATTTCATCTACACTGCACCTCTAGTCTTTCACATCCTTGTTGACAACTTCACTGATCTTGCTATTTTATTTCACTAAATGGACCAATACAATTCTCTGAAAATTTCAAATCCCCTAATTTTATTTGTTTTTATATTGTATTTACGCGGTGCAAGCTAATGCCATTATTTCAATTGACACTTGAATCTATCATTCCCTAGTCCTCGTGCAATTTGACCCTGGCACTCATCGGGTTACTTGTTTTGATACTTTGGCAGTGTATATTCTTTGCATTAAGGATATATTTTGGATGTTATTATAAGCGATGGAGGATCTTATTTCTATAAAGACTCTGAGAATTTGCTCTTAAAATATGGAATCAAGCACAAGGTGGAAACCTCATAACACCCGCAAACAAGTGGTCAGGTGGAGGTATCCAACTGGGAAATTAAGAACATACTATATAATAATGTTAATGGTAATCGAACTGACTGGACTAGGAAACTGGATAATGAATTATGGGCATATAGAAGTGCATATTAAACACCAATTGGAGCTTCCCCTTATCTATTGGTTTTTTGAAAAGCTTTCCAACTACTGGTGGAGCTGGAACACAAAGCACTATGGGCCTTGAAGAAACTAAATATGGAATGGGTTGATGCTACAAAGCTCTTAATTAATCAGTTAAATGAATTGGATGAGTTTTGGTTCTACTCTTTTGAGAACGCAGTCCTTTATTAGGAAAACATGAAATATCTACATGATAACAAGAATCAACATCGTGAGTTTCACCCTAGTGATCAAGTGCTATTGTTTAATGCCAAGCTCAAATTATTTCTTGGGAAGCACAAAATGAGGTGGTCAATGACATTCAATGTAATACCCCGGAAGTACCTAAGATTAGACTTGGGAGTTAAAAATTTAAAACTGCTGAACCTGGGGAAATTGTTGCAGAACGAGAGGTCCTACAGATGTTGGTTCAACCAACAACCCATTGGAGTGAGTCGTGAAAGGTGTTTGGTTTGGGGTAGTGGACACAACGACCGACATAATGACTCGTTGTGGGAAACAACAAGCCGTTGTTGGTAGCCATGGTAAGATGTGGACTTGAGATTCAGGGAAGCAATGGGCCACCCAACGACCCTTCATGAGGTACCATGGATCGTGGTGAGCAGTCGTTGTTAGGATGGTGAGATGGCTAGTGTATGTGACGGAACGAGACCACGACTTGTGGGTTCCAGTAACGAGTCGTGGTAAGGCTCGTGGTTTGAGGACGTATAAAGTTGAAAGAAGGAAACCATGATAGAATGAATGACCCGTTGAAAGTAAGAATGAATCATTGTTTCAGTCATTGTTTGAGCCAAGGCTTAGCCTGGATAGTGCATAGCACAGACAGATACCACGGGTTGTGGTATCCTCCAACGACTCGTTGGGTCGTCCGTTGTTTGGTCTAGTGAGCAGTTTTTCTGCATAATTAGTAAGGGATTTTTGTCATTCTTATGTTCTAAAGCCCTACACTACATCGTTTAAGGCTCGTTTCAGTGAGATTTAGGAGGGGAAAACCTATCCTAAGTTATTTTCTTCCATGCATGCAAACTTGAGAGGTTGAAGAGGTGATTCGAGGCTAGTATTTAAGGTTTCCATCCAATTTCCTCTTGGATAATTTAAGATTTGGTGGAATCAATCCCTTCTAGGTATGTAGGGTTATGAGTGAGTGTTTCTTTCCATACCCATGCCGAACCTCTATCTAAGCATGAGAAATACCTATGTTCAAGTTATGAGGTTTTCACCCAATTGCATAATTCTTCAATTTCTATACATCGGTACGATTAGATTATGTTTCTATTGATGAATTGAGAAGCATGGGCAGATTTTAAATTGTCTTCAATCAAAATTGGGTTTTCTAGTTTTATGAAAATAAAGGCCCATGGATGAGAAGTTCATGAAAGAAGAGAATGATGATGAATGTATGATGATGATGAGATTTGATGATGAAAAGCATTTTTCTAAAGATACCCATGATTATGATATTGTTTACAAAATGAATTGAGTAGATCCAAGCATGATAAAAGTTTTGGTCAAAGCCCCTATATCGAGTATGATGATGTAGTATCTCTAAAGTAAGATTACCACATGGTTTGGGAGTAAAGGATCCCACTTATCTTTGAGCTTGTGGTGTGTTTCGAAATAAAGGTTGTTATTTGCATGAATTCACAATTGAGATGTATGTTATTATTGAGCTTCATTTTCATACAATGTCAAGTCTATGGATGATTTCATTGTTGAGCTTTGTCATGGATAATGTTGAGCTTTGTTATTAAACGATGTAGAGCATATGCATGTTTTTGGGAGAAGAGTCTAGCACCAAGTGGGTTAAAGGTCGATCACCCTATGCCCTAGAACTACGTGCCAACGTAGGATGATACTTATATATATACTATATTGGGGCCTACCTTGTGAGCTATCCCTGCCCCGATTGTGCCCCAAACTTGATATAGATATCATGGTATCGTCCTTAGTCCTGGCAAGGCTTTGGATGGATTTACCCACTTGAGTGTGATAGTAGGACCAGTAAGCTTTATCGTGGTATGTTGGTTATGTGATGAGTCTCCCAGTGTTCCTCATCATTCAGTTATGCATATTTACTACTCATAATTTCTATATACACATGCATGATTTAAAATCAAGGTTTGACTCATTGTTCATCTTTTCTTATAAATGTGATATTTCAACTTTGAGTCATTCGAGTCAAATTCCCTTATGTATTTTCAGCTTCAGTATTGTTGAGTTAGTTAGGGTGTTGTTCCATCAACTCATCCAGATTAGAGGCTTTTTAGACTTATGTATTTATTCAGCTTCAGATGCTTATATGATGTTATTTTGAGTTAGACTTCCGCTGAGTTTATATTATTGATTCTTTAGTTTATTGATTGAGTTAGATGTATGCTTATTCCATGGGTCGACTTGGGGTATCTCGGGGTCCCTTGTCCCGTGTCTATGATACGGGCCTCCGTTCGGTTCGTGACATTCAAGGTGGTGAGTGTTACTCTTTAGGAATGTAGAGTTGGAAATAGAGGATGGGAACCAAACCTTCAAGGATGGTTAGCGTGTTAAGCATTACTTGGGTATCACAGATGAAGAAAGGATTATGGAGAAATTTCGTTTCGGTGATTGCCCAATTTCAGACTAGCAAGATGATCTCATGTTTGTCGAGCCACGATGTTAAACCAGGCGCCTCTTGGGAGGCAACTTAAGCATTTTGGACTAATGAATATTGTTTTATACAGGTATACTTAACATGTTGAAGGAAAAAAACAGTTAAGAAAGCTCAAATATTTAGCCCTAAATGACGGCTAGGAAGACGAACCGCTCTTTTAAGAGATGGGTCATCTGTCTGTCTGTCCATTGCCTCCTCTTCCACAGCCAAACAGAGAGCTTTTGTAACTTTAATTCTTGCACTCTCTTTATGTTAGTACATGAGGGCATTGCACCATGTTTGGATGGGGTGGCGGGTATTATTTGGAATGCATGTGTTTTGATTGAATCGGTGAATGTATATTATTGTAGCACATCAATGTAGTCCAAATTCTTATAGATTTCTTAGTATAGCTTCTTCTTTTTTGTTCTTACATTAACTTCTCTTTTTCTTTTATAGTGTAGATGCCTCCTTGATTTTCTTAGCCATGGTTCTTCCTCAGGAGGCTTAATTTATGTGGAGTCTAGTCAATAAAAGTAGTTAAGTGTCATAGTGCATGAGCCCGATGATGGATTGCTCAGGTGAATTCCTTAAGGGTACCCGCCTACTTTGTTTGAGTCACCTTTGGATAAGTAGATCGTTTTTTACTTAGAGGGTGGTGCCAATATAGCTTTCTGCATGTTTGAGCTGATTTTTGAAAATAATGCAAGCCCCTCAAAAAAATTTTGTTTTAGTTGTTTTACATTGAGTTGTATATCTCCATTTGTGACATGAAATTGTTGGCAATGTGTTCCTAGTTTAGAGTGATATGTTAGAAAATTCTATATCCCTTTTCCAATGTGTGGGAAAGGAAAATTGTTTGTTCACTTGATTTGATCACACTTTAGAACTTACCTTCATACTTGTGCATGAATATATGTTTGACTATGGGTTGTAGAGATGAATTAGGCTATCTTTGTGCTTCATAAGCCACATGTGCCACCGAGACCTACCAAATGATGCATGAATCCCTAGTCTCACTCTTTTAGCTTATTGACCCTTTTCTTGATCAACTGTAATGAAAGAAAAAACCAATTCTCAACTTGACCCTCTTTCGAACCCATCTTCCTTTACATTTGAAAAATGATGAAAAATAAGCAAAAAGTTTTAAGTTAGGGGTGATAAGGAGGGAAGGAAAGAAAAAAGGCCAAAAAGATGTTGTATGAGCACATCTTGAGGTTTAATCGAGCAATGAGCTAAAAATAAGAAAAAAAAAAAGAATTCAAAAAAAAGAGAGAAAAATGAAGTTTGATCTAACAAAAAAACACTTTGGGGTGTGAAAAATGCCAAACCAAAAGATGAGATGAAAAGAAGGGATAAAAAAGGTGAAAAGGGTGTGAAAACATGATAAAGTGGTCTAGAAGGGTAAGTGAATCACTAAGATACTAAATCGTACACTACCAACCCTCTAACCTTTAATACAACCATATACAAGTCCCCATGTGATCTCAACCTGGATACTCAAAAAGAAAGGCACTTGAGTAAATGGGCAAGCATATGGTAGTTGTCAGCTATCTTGTGAAATTTTTTGTGAGAGTTGGCTGCATTTCTCTCTTCTCTATGTATTGAATGTCCTTATAGTGTGTGTTGTCATTACTTCAGAAAAAGGAAACTTGGTCTAATAGTGAGGGTGTGTAGATTTGAATGGCTAGAATGTATCACTTCTCTTGTTTGGGTATATGTATACTGATGTGATGTCATGAATGTAGATTGCATTCTTAGTCCAAATGGTTGCAAGAAAACGATATTTTGATTGATAGAGGGGGTGCCTTGGGGATTTGATGTGTTGATAGCTATTGTTGACAACCACCCTAGTCATGATAATTTGTGAGTCCGGGACATTAGTTAGGTCTAGGGTAATTCTCTTCTTTATTTGCTTAAGGACAAGCAAATGCTTTAAGTTGGGAGTGTTAATGTGTTGGGGATTAGCAACACATATTTTCTTCATTTTAAAGTATTATGTGTCATTTGGAGTGAAATCAAGAAGAAAGTAACCTAATTTTGCTATGTTTCAGGATCCAAATATATTGGATAAAGAAAGGAGCTAAGGCTAGAAAACTGCCCAAAGATGAGGGCAAAGACGAATTGTTAGTCTAAAAACGATCCGTCCCTTAATCCATACCTTCCCAACTGCAAGTTCCACAAACCTAGAAATTTGGGTCCCTAGAGTATGGTGGAAAGGAAGGTCCATCCATCCAAATGACGGCCGGTCAGTTGACAGCTAGATTAGAGCTTGGCAGAATGGGATTTCTCCAGTATGAAGTGAAGTATGGACCATCTCTCCAAAGGATGGTTCATCTCTCAAAGGAAGATAGCTCAATGGACAGAAGCAATAATATAGAGTACGGTCCAAAGGATGGTCTGTCCTTCCAAAGGACGGTCCATCCCTGCACACCTGACACTCTGATGTTCAAATTTTATTGGCTTTTTGGAGCATAGTATAAATAAATTTTTCTTGTAATTTTCATAACATTTCATTCCTTAGTTCGTAGCTAGTAAAGAGAGTAGATTCTAGACCTTCTACTCAAATATATTGTAAAGTTAATTCCTGTAATTGAAGATTATCATCAATCAAGTAAAGATCTCAATTCCTTTTGGTAAGAATGTCTTATTACTTCTCTTATCTTCTTCTATCCATGGGTAACTAAACTTAGATCTAGGGTTATGAACCTAATTGGTTGTGAACCCTAATAATCTCAATTTGTAAAAATTGAGTTTGGACTATCGAACATTTGATTGATTTTTGCTTTGCAGCTTATGATTGGTAATGAGAATCATCCAATCCTGCCCAATTACCTGTTGAGGCTTAAGAGAGAAAATTTGGGTTAGGTTGGTTAGCATCAGTCAACAATATCTCAAGGCATAAACATTGTTTAATGAATTCTCTTAGACATAGGTTGAAGTCAAGATTGGCAAAGCAATTGGGTAGAATGGAGTTCTGTTCAATTTGACTAAATTGATGTAGATTGACACCTATGGTGATGTTGAAAGACACCCATGATTTCTTAAGTATATTGCTTGTATGTTCATCCCTAGCCCTATCTCAATTCTTTCACATTGGCTTATTTAGGGGGATCGACCCAATATTAGGGACATTTCCCTAGAATTATCTCTAATTTCTTACAACCCTAGCTTAATACAGTTCATTTGTAGTTAAATTCCATTACTCTCTATTTGAATAGTTTCTAATCTTGCAATACTTCACAGTTTAGCAGTAGATTGTCTAGGCTTCGAGTAGTCTTTGTAGGATTCGACCCCAAGTCCTTGTTAGTTTTTAATATTTACATTGATCATTTACACTAACCTATATTTGGAGTAGATTTGAACGACATAAATGCGTCTGCTGCCGATCTTCTCTACCTAAATCTGTATCATAATAAGATGAAGTGCCAAATGGAGTAAGTACGAGACAATGTATGGTGTATAAAATAGCTAAGTGAAACGACAGAAAAATAAGAATCTCCAAACAGAATGAACATACTGACTAAATCTAAAACTTTAAATGATGCAATAACGCACAAATATAAAAGTTGTATAAATAGTTATTCAATTTAAAGCTATGCATCAAATAAGTTAAATATATATATATATATATATATATACATATATATGTTTATATATATATATATATATATATATACATATCTTTAGTTGGGAGTTTCTCTTAACCGATATACATTATAAATATACGCATGATGTACAACCTCTAGCCCAACTAGGAGAGTTGTCCAAAACTTTGCCAGGGCAGAGGGCGAACTAAATTGTAGATCCATACAAAGTCCTTACTAGGGGCTGTTTGAGGAGTCGCCCGAATAGATGGCATGATCCTAACCTACACTGGTTATATAGTTCTAGGGATTCAGTAATTCGTACCCTTAACCCATCTCGGTGCTAAATAATCTTGCCAAAACTATGCTCATATATGTATGTCTATCTGAGCAGCTGAAACATCTTTATAAATCCCTTTATCTATAATTGTAATAGATGTTTAAAACTTTGGTGACCCTCTATGCTCAAAAATTTGAGTAAAACTAATGAGGTTCTATGCTCAATACTACGTGATTCAAAAATAGACTGTACTTTATTTTTTAAAATCATACTATTAGCTATACTAGTTGACTGAAATCCTTTTATGAAAAACTCTCTACAATATGCTATTTCTTTAGTTAGGAAAAAAATATACATATCTGAAAATACAAAGGTTTCAAAATATAACTTTTCATGCAGCTTGGGTCCATGAGATAGAATGACCTGAACAAAAATCAATAATCAAGAGAATAAATATACAATACAGCATAATGAGAAATCAATAGTGAATAACTAAAATTTACAGGAAAGAAGACCACATCATAGAATTGGGCAAAAACCCTAGCTCTTATGTTCTCTAAAATCTTACTAGAGATGTAGGGAACTGATGTCGCCCAAGCGCACGCAAGCGCACATGGTCATCAAGTAATATAGGATTTTGATTTCCAGATATTGTAACCAAGGGACTTATCAATTTAATCGTTATAAGGTTATCACTTTAATTTCACTAATCTACAAAATAGTTAAAATGAAGATTGATTTGGAAAATTAAACTACTAAAACTTCAAATAAAAAATTAACTAAAAACAATTGTAAGATTGATTGTATTTAGATGATGGTGAAAGACTAGGGCAATGGCACTAGGTTAGTTTCAAGTTGTGTTTTCAAGACGTAATTAAATTGGTATGATTCTTTCTATGGTTGTTAGTTCAAGTTACTATCCCATTTCTTGCCACTATCACTACCATCCAAGAACTATTTCATGAATCGTAACACCTATATCTTATGGTCATAGGAGAACAATAAAGTAATGGTTATGTCTACTTTTATTTCAACTAAACGGGGTTGAAGGGTATATCCCTATCCTCAACAACAACTTCTATCCTATCTCTAATGGGTTCAAGGGTCTTTGAATTCCCGTTCTTTATTTATTTTTAACCCTTTCCCAAGTTCAATCGAAAGCCAACAGATTACTTACAAGGTGATCAACATTATAAATAATAAATTAACACAAATCCAATACAAACAACCATAAAAGAAGAGTTGAAACTAATATTAATCAGTCAATCATATACTCAACCATCCACATTGCCCAAATCCTAGAGTTATGAGCTTAGACACTTATAGGCAAGCGGAAAGACTAAAACGTAGTCATCATCATGCAAAAGTACGATAATGAAAAGATAAAACCTAAGTAGAACTTGTCTCTCCTCCCAATTTGCATTACAATCCGATCAATCCATCAAAAGATATGATGAAAGATATGCTAAAAACGTCCTAGATGTTATATATACAGGAGTTCCTTGAAATGACGCTTTTTCCCTCAAGTACTTGGCTTTAAAATCAATAATTTTAGTCCAGAATAGGTATGGTGCACTGCCCCACCTATCTCACCAAGGACTTACCCAAATTTCAGAAATTTCAGCTCCGAAAAAGGTCTGGTGCTCTGCCCCCTCTATCTCTCCAAGGTGTTCGTCAAATTTCTCTAAGTCTGGACACCTCTGGCGTGGGGCCCCACTTATCTCGCCATGTTTTTGAAGTGAAATTCTCTGATGTTCAAGGGCTGGCGCATCAACCAAAAGTTTTGATCTCTGAAATTTTAGGACTTGGTGTTGGGCGCTAGCCATAGCACCAGGCCCTTCAGCTCCTCAAATCTTCACGCCTTGCATCATTTTGATCCCATTTTTCTTAGTTTCTTACTAAAATCAACTCAAATCGTTTGTTAGCGCATAATATACAAATACATTAATCTAGGCATAAACTAAGCATTATGACCTTAAAACATGATCAAATATGGGTAATAATATGGAAAATGGGCATAAAAATATACCCAACATCACCACCCCACACTCAAACCATTGTTCTTCCTTGAACAATCCTCAAAACATACCTAAAATGATATTTCACAATCACACTTGACACCTCTATCAACTCTTACTCAAGCAACTAGCATGGATCATTAATAGAGTGGTTTACCATATTACAACAATTCTCACAAAGCACATAAAAGGATTTCACAATCAATAACACACAACCTCTATAAAGGACTCATCTTTTCAACAAAAAGGGCCAACATGATTAAATGTGACACATGCAGCAAGTAGTACACCGAATTAGTCCTCTTGTGCCCCACACTTTTAGTGATATTCCTCTCTCTAATTTTTCAATGTAAAGACATGGAACACAATAAGTAAGGCACACTCTCACTCACAAATGATGTAATTCACATATGTAATCATACCATATGCTTGTCCTTCATGTACATTTGGATTACCTGATTGCTTCAAGAGATTAAGATCACTAAGACATTTCTTTATTGTAATGTAGGTTAAGGGATGGGTAGGATTGATATTTTGTCTTATAGTGACTACAACCCTAAGTACTTTTAATACATATTTTACTTTTCTTGTCCACCTCCTTTTTTCTTATTTGTTCACCCTTCATCTACTCACCCTGGTCTTTTCTTTTCATGCCTCATTTTTTACTACCTGACTTCTAGTTTTCTAATCATAGAATCACTAAAGATTTTTGTAATTAAAGCTCTCTCTTTCAATTTCCTAGCAGCAAGTAGACAACACAATTTTTATGGCCACCCCTTCTTCTCACTTTTCTTTTCTTACCACAAATTTTTTTTTCTTTTTCCCTTAACATTATACATCGGTGTACCTTTACTTTCATGTTTCAAAGTGCCTAAGAGTACTTTGGGTCTATAAGTCTGAGGTCTCACAAAAAGAGGGACTAAGCTACTATTGAGGCTAATAAAGAATAAGGCTTTTAGGCTCAAAGAGGGTAACTAGGGAGAATGATTGGGAAGGTAAAACAACTATAGGAAAAGAATGGTTTCTTCAAAGAAATGCCTTGATTATCTATTAACTCTGTACCAACTAGTTATCCTACATAACTAAGTGAAGTTCTAGATGCTACAATATATACACACAAAGCAATTCTGCTCACCTCTCATGGAAATAAGAATGTAATCAGTTTCTATAGCTACATATTCACACAATCATATTGAATGTCAAGTTTATTCATTACTAAACCCTATGGATATGTTGAGTCAAATTAAAGAGATATGTGTGTCTCTCTTGGATCCCCAGTCATGCAATCAAGATGACCACTCTATTTTGCTCCAGCATAACCACTAAGAAGAATATCAACAAGCATACAAGCGGATGACCTATGAATCAATCCGAAAAAATAAAAATGTGATGGAACTTCCCTTAAGGCGGTCGTCATCCATATATCATAGGTAAACGTCATTACTCTATGACTATGACTCCGACAAAAAAAAATTGACTCCAAAATAAAGAAACAATAAATAATATAGTCAACACAAACAACAAGTCAAAATGTCCCAGATATCCAAGACAACATCATCATACTAGCTATTACAACCCATGACCTACAAATTATTAAGGTACTACTATGAGGAATGACATAATAATGCTATGACCTAGTACAAATATAGCAATCAAAGAGCAACAGGAATATATCTTTCCTCCACCCTAGACTTAAAAAGGTGCATTGTTCTCATTTCACACACAATCATATCATAATGGGAGAGAAAAAGAACTTCCTGGGTCGCTAAGCATCATCTCAAGATTATACTCCTCATCCTCATCATCATCTTCGCCATCAACCTGCATGCCATCCGTAGAAGAATCATCCTTCTCATCCCTATCTAATCCATGAACACCATCCGTAAGGATTGTGGCCTCATCATCATCAAGTGGCTTCTCAAAGGCTGGGCCCACTCGGCACATCAACATAGCACTCTTCATGAACGGATACCGTGCCTCTAAAGTTGTCATCTCCTTTGTAATAGCAGGTCGACCTCCTAACTTCAGTTGTAATTCCAATATCCCAAATATACAACCCTGCCAACTTTAATCACGGGCTAGCCGCTTAGCTATTGTACGAAGAGGGCCTATGGAATGGACAGTCTCCATCACCTTTGTAACGTCTACCATCTTTCTAACCAAGTGTCTTGCCAAAGGTAAGCAAGGTCTGAATCCTCCTCCTCAATACCTTCCTCCTTTAACATCATGGTCAAGAGACTACCGTGAAAATATTTCCATCTGCAATTGTCTCGTGATCTTCTCATATTGTCATAAATCACAACACCAAAGTTGATAGGTATTCCCTTCATCAACATGTAAACCAAGACAATCCGCTCTTGAGTCACCTCCATCATATGTGTCCCAGGGAGAAAAACAATAGACACCAACTTCACCCACACTACCTCCCTATTCAAATAAGCAAATGCAAGTATGGAATGAGTGCCATTATGATCCCTTGCCCAACGGGCGGATGAGTGCTCACCATATAAAGTGTGAAAAATATCTCTGTATGGAGGCTTCTCCATGAAGATAAAATACTCCGAAGGATTTACTCTATTTGTGTGTCTCTAGGAAGCATTGAACCTTTAACTGTGAACCGCACGACCTGACCTCTGATCATTACCTTGGTGCTCTCTCCAAATGAGGTATCCCAGTTTGCGTAGAACTCCCTCACCAATGTGTGGTTGAACCTCTCTAGCTCATTAAAGATGTAACCTGCTCCCAAATCACGTATCTTGTCCTGAATGGCCAGGAACACAAGTGCTAAGCGTCCCTCATCTATCCAATTCTCAGGTGCATACTTAGCTTCTTTTTCAGTGTTGAACTAAGTAAGACCATGAAGCTCTACCGTGTTCGCTTCAAATCTCCTCGAGGGGCTGGCTTTGGACGCCGAAAACTAGCCCCCTTTTTGCCTTTTCTAGCCCTCTTAACACTTGGATCCGCAACAACCACCTTCTTTCCTTTTGATGCCATGGTAGCTAACAAGTAAAAATAAAGAACTTCACAAAATAAGCTCATGAACTAAAAGACTAACTAACTAATTGTCGAAGGTGCAAAATCCACCCCAAGCTTAATTTGCTAGTATGCTAGTGAGAATTTGTCAAATGGAGTACTCAAGACTTCCCCCATCATCATCCAATCTCAACAATTCAATTTAATTCACTAACTCCATACTACACAAAGTTCATGGAATTTTTTTCTTTCTTTTCAACTCTCTTTTAGCTTTAAGCTTTCAAGTATGATTCACCTAGGCCATCCTTCTCACTTTCCTCCTCCAATTAATAACTCAAGTAATTCATGTTATGAAGTAGCACTATTCAATTCACTCAACAAACAATAGTTAATTTACTACCATTCATTATGAATTAATCAAGAATTTCAGCAACTCAAGCATTTTTCATATTCCAGAATTCCATACCCATGTAATTTCTAACTCTACAATTAATACATCTACCTACCAACATTCATGACTTCAATTCACCAACCTCCAATACCCCCACAAGTTCACATCACTATATTCAACAAAGAATAAAGCTACCCAACAAAGATAACATACTATCATGGAATAATTTAAGTTTTTAAGCTTATCAAACCCAAAGCATGAAATTCAAGGTTTTCACCAACAATGGTGATTTGAGTTTCAAATCTTGGAGGAGAAAGGTGTGGGAGCATGCTTTCATCATTTTCTAACCAAGAGAAGAGAAATATACTTACTTGACTTTAAGATCAGAGCTTCACCAAAGCTTTGGAGAAGACAACAATGGAGGGAAGAGAGCAATAGAGAACTAGACTTAAGGGAGAAAGAGAAAGGAATTTTTGCTTTTTTGTTTTTCAACTTTTTTAGGGAAAAGGATGAATGATACTTTAAATAAAGAAGTGGGCATGGGCTTTTATGTAATTTAAAGATCTTTTGAGTCAACATTGACCAAAGTTTTTCTTCTACATAGTCCCTGGTGCGCCGCTCTCTCTATACCACCACAAACTTAGAATGTTTTTTTCTAGAGACATGAGGGTGGCACGGCATGCCATCCGTAGCCTCACCTGACAAAATTTTTTTCTTCTAGGATTTAACTCCTGGTGCCCCACGCCTGGCATCTCATCCCATACTTACACTTTTTTAGCTCAATGTCCTAGCTTGTTCTCCCCTGTTACGCACTATTCGTCTCTACAAAAAAGAGAAAAATATACAAAATGTTAGAAGGATGGGTTGCCTGCCACCAAGCGCCTTAGTTATAGTCATGGCACGACATTCATGGGTTTCCTCCTATGCAGTGCCTGATTTAACATCATGGAATGACTATGGTCCCTTTCACTCATTCATTTGAGTGGACTTATTATCATACCAAGGATCTGCTAAGCTTTCATGCAGCACATGGTACTCAACAACTTGATTATAACCTCCATGTTCTCCTATTGCTTTCACTGTGTAGTCCTCATAGTGAGGTGGCATTCATGCTGCTCTAAAGCCTTCAAACAGTGCCTTCTGGCCATCTACTCTCATAGACATCTTGCCCGACTGAACATGTATGGCAACATTGGCGGTGGCTAAGTATCCTCTCCCCAAAATTAGAGGAAATACTGCATTTGCCTCATAGTCAAGGATTATAAAGTCCACCGACAGGATGAAAGATCCTACCTTAGTCACAACATATTCAATGACTCCTTCAAGATAGGCCAGAGGCCATTCCGCAAGCTACAATGTAAAAGTGGTAGGATGTGGTTCACCTAATATCATAGTTCTGAACAGGGATACTGGTATCAAAGTTATGCTTGCACGCAATTAAATAAGGCAGAACTAACTTCCTTGCTTCCAATATTGACAGGGATAGTGAAGATCCCAGGATCCTTTAGCTTTTGAGGAATTTTGTTCTTAATTCAGGAACTACACTCTTCCGGAAGAGCCACGGTGTAAACTCTGTATGCCTCCTCTTATTGGCCACGATATCCTTGAGTTACCTGGCATACTTCGGGACTTCCTGCAAAAGTTTAACCAATGGAATATTCACATGAACCTGCTTCCACTACTCAAGAATCTTACTACAAGTTTTATCCTTTGTCTTCTTCAACCTTTGAGGAATGGAGGAGGTGGTCTAGCTACCACACTTTTCGGTTGTGGGTTGCTAGACTCCCCACCTCTGTCTGAGAAACCATAGCCTGTTCGTCAACAACTTTTTCTTTTTTGGGAATAGCCTTACCTAGATTTTTACCACTACACAAGAAGATTGCACTCATATTTTCCTTGGGGCTCTTCTCGGTGTTACCCGGGAATGCCCCCTGTGGTCTGTTGTTCTATTGTACGGCCAATTTCCTCATCTGCCTCTCAAGCTCATGGATGGACTTTTTCATTTCATTAACCACTTGCATCTGTTGAACCATCCATTTCTTCATTGTCTCCTCAAGAGAACTGCTCTGCTGCTGGCCTTCTAGACTTTGATAAGTGTTTTGGATTCTTTGGAAGTTTTGATTCCCTCACCATGAGGGATTTTCTCCATTCTGATACAACTTATTATATCCTTTACCTACAAAAACTCCAACACAGCCTTGTTTTTCTATAAAATATACAGACTCAAACT
Organism: Datura wrightii; assembly: GCA_035772735.1. NCBI lineage: Eukaryota > Viridiplantae > Streptophyta > Magnoliopsida > Solanales > Solanaceae > Datura > Datura wrightii. The sequence continues at coordinate 67,238,537 of JASDFA010000003.1, read as the reverse complement.
TAAGATGACAACCTGAATAAGCGTTTCTTTCTCTACATGCCTCACGTAATGGTGGTAGGATTTGTACCTATTGTACCTGCTGCACATAGCTTTCTACTGGTGTGGTCACCAACTTACTAATCACATTCACCAACTAGCAAATGTCGGCTCTTATTGCCGCAACACCATCCACCTCAAGCTTTCTCGGTACCTTTGTTGCTGCAAATCCTCTACTTGAGACTTGATAATCTTGACTCCCCATAGACATGAGGTTCAAGAGAGACTCAATTTCATCATAACTTTTGGATAGAATTTGTCCCTGTGTGGTAGTGTCTAGGAGTATCTTCAACGCGGGCTTCAGGAAGTTTTGCTCAATTATCTCCTTAGGTTGCATGTGGTGTGGATAATCCCTCAAGTAAACCTTGTAACGTTCCCATGCTTGAGCTAGTGTTTCTCCATCTTTCTGTATGAATTCAGAGATCTTTAATATCAGTTCTTTAGTTCTTCTCGAAGAAAAAAACTGGTTGATGAAACTTATTGGAGAGGATCTCCCATGTGGTGATGGATCCTGCAGGCTCATTTTGAAGCCACTCCTTGGCTTCTTGAATTAGTGAGAAGGGAAATAGAGTCAACTTGAAATATTAATCTGACATGTTCTGGTAGTAGAAATTTTCACTCAGCTCTACGGATGCCATTAGGTGCCTGTGGGAATCCTTGTGCGGCTTGCCTTGAAATTGGCAATTGTTTTGGACCAACCACACACTCCCTTCTTTTAGCTAAAAGTTCCCAGTGATGGCCTGTTTGACGATCTCTCTAGAAGCATTCTCCAAATTTGGCCTAGCAAAATGCATCACTGGAACTCTCTCATTCTCTTCACCTGCTGCCTGCCCGATGTTTTCCATAGCTAGCCTTTGAAAGGTTCTCTCTATTTCAGGATCAGGAGAAGCAAAAGGTAGTCCCTAACTTCTCGTGCTTGGCATACACTAAGGAAAACAACCCTGTGAACTTCAACATAAACAAGAAACAAACACAAAATACAAACTAATGAAACAACATTCTAACCTACAAATGATTAAACAATATTCAAGTCCTCGGCAACACTGCCAAAAACATGATATCGCCCAAGCACACACAAGTGCACGTGATCGTCAAGTAATATAGGATTTTGAAGTCCAGATATCATACTCATGGGATTTTTCAATTTAATCGTTATAATGTTGTTACAATAATTTCACTAATCTACAAAATAGTTAAAATGAAGAATTAACTAAAAACAATGTAAGCTTGATTGTATTTCGATGATGGTGAAATACTAGGGAAATGGCACTTGGTTGGTTTCAAGTTAAGTTTCCAAGACGTAATTAAACTGGTATGATTCTTCCTATGGTTGCTAGTTGCAAGTTCCTATCTCATTTCTTGCCACTGTACCTAGCATCCAAGAACTATTTCATGAACACTAATGCTTATATCCCTATGGTAGTAGGAGAACAATGAAAGGATGATTATGCCTACTTGTATTTGAACTAAACAGGGTTGAAGGATAAATCTCTATCCTTAACAACAACTTCTATCCTATAACCAATGGGTTCAAGGGTCTTTGAATTCCCATTGTATATTTATTTTTAGCCCTTTCGATTCCCTATCCCAAGTTCAATCGAAAGCCAATAGATTACTTACATGGTGATAAATCTTATAAATAATAAATTAACACCAATAAATACAAACAACTATAAAATAACAGTCGAATCTAATATTAACCAGTCAATCAAATACTCAACTATCCACTTGTCCAAAACCCTAGAGGTATGATCTTAGTCACTCATAGAAAAGTGGAAAAACTCTAACTTAGTCATCATCATGCAAAAGAATGACAAAGAAAAGTGAAAACCAAGTAGAACTTGTCTCTTCTCCCATGTTGTGTTACAATCTAATCAATCCATCAAAAGATATGATGAAAGATATGCTAAACATGCCCTAGATGTTACATATATAGGTGAGCCTTCAAATGACACTTTTTCCCTCAAGTACTTGGCTTTAAAATAAGCAATTTCAGCCTGGGATAGGTTTGGCCTACCGCTCCACCTATCTAACCAAGGACTTAGCCAATTTTCAACAATTTCAACTCCGGAATAGGTCTGGTGTGCCACCCTCTCTATCTCACCAAGGTGTTCGTCAAATTTCTCTATGTCTGTACAACTCTGGCACTTGGCCCCACTCATCTCACCAATTCTCTGAAGTGCAATTCTCTGAAGTTTAAGGGCTGGCGCAACCTGAAGTTTTATTCTCTGATGTTTTAGGACTTGGGGCGGGGTGCTAGCAGTAGCAACAAGCCCTTCAGCTCCTCAAATCTTCACTCCATTCAACATTTTGAGCCCATTTAGCTTAGTTTCCTTCTAAAATCAACTCAAATTATTTGTTAGCACATAAAACACACACAGAGGAATCGAAGAAAAATTAAGGATTATGAACTCAAAACATGATCAAATGTGGGTAAAAACATGGCAAATGGGCATAAAAATAAGTCCAACATCACTACCCCATACTTAAACAATTGTTTGTTCTCGAAACTCATGTTTCACCATACTCAAAACACACCTAAACTCATGTTTCACCATCTCGATTGACACCTCTTTCAGCTCTTACTCAACCAACTAGCATGGATCATTAATAGAGTGGTTTATCAATATACAACAATTCTCAGAAAGAATATAGAAATATTTCACAATCAAGAACACAAAACCTCTATAAATGACTCATTGTATCAACACAAAGGGCCAACATGATTAAATGTGACACATGCAGCAAGTAGTACACCGAATTAGTCCTCTTGTGCCCCTCACTTTTAGTGATGTTCCTCGCTCAAATTTGTCAATGTAAAGACATGGAAAACAATAAGTACGGCACACTCTCACGAACAAATGATGTAATGCACATATGTAATCATACCATAGGCTTGCCTTTCATGTACATTTAGACTACTTAATTGCTTTAAAAGATTAAGATCACAAGGATTCTTCTTGGATGTAATGTAGGCTAAAGGACATGTAGGATTGATATTTTTATTTATAGTTACTACAACTCTAAGCACTTTTAAGACATATTTCACTCTTGTTGTCCACCACCTTTTTCCTTGTTTGTTCACCTTTCATCAACTCACCCTTGTCTTTTCTTTTCATGCCCCATCTTTCACTACTTGATTGCTAGTTTTCTGATCATAGAATCACTAAAGAGTTTTACAATTAAAGCTCTCTCTTTCAATTTCCTAGCAGCAAGTAGACAACACAATTTTTATGGCCACCCATTCTTCTCACTTTTCTTTTCTTTCCACAATTTTTTTTATTTTTCCCTTAGAATTATACTTCAGTGGACCTTTAATTTCATGTATCAAAGTGCCTAAAACTACTTTGGATCAATAAGTTGAGGTCTCACAAAAAGAGGGATAAAACTACTATTGAGGCTAAGAATGAATAAGGCTTTTAGGCTCAAAGGGGGTAATTAGGGAGAATGATTAGGAAGGTAAAACAACTGTAGAAAAAAATGGTTTCGTCAAAGAATTGCCTTGATCATCACTCAACTCCCTACCAACTAGTTATCCTACAACATATACACACAAAGCAATTCAGCTCACCTCTCATGGCAACAAGATTCTAATTGGTTTCTACAACTACATATTCACACAATCATATTGAATGACAAGTTTATTCATTATTAAGCCCTAAGGATATGTTGAGTGAAATTAAGAGATATGTGTGTCTCTCATGGATCCGCACTCATGCAATCAAGATGACCGCTCTATTTACTCCAGTGTAGCAGCTAAGAGGAATATAAACAAGCATACAAACGGTTGACCTATGAATCAATCCTTAAAAATAAAAATGTGATGAAGCATCCCTTAACACGGTTATCATCCATCTATCAAAGGGAAATGTCATTACTCTATGACTACAACGACTCAAACAAAAAAAAAAAATTGACTCCAAAATAAACCACCAAAAATAACATAGTCAAGACATACAACAAGTCAAAATATCCCACGCATCCATGTCAACATCACCATACTAGCTATTACAACCCATGACCTACGAATCATCAAGCTACTACTACGAGGAATGACATAATAATGCTACAACCTACTAAAAATATAGCGATCAAAGAACAACAAGAATCAATCTTTCCTCCACCCCACACTTAAAAAAGGTGCACTGTCCTCAGTGCACATGATAGCATCCATGGTAGTTCAATGTCATTAAAAGACATGGATAAGGATTTGAAAGTTTCATCAAATAAGAAATTTCAAAACAAACTCAAATGGGCTGCAATTAGCTATCAAAATGTTTCTTGTGATGGATGAAGATCTCAGCCCAATAAATATATTTTCTACAACTCTTACATCTATTTGGAGGCCCATATTAAAGTTCGAAAGGAGATATAATGGGGCCCAAATCATCCCCCAATGGGAGAAAATATTGCAGTAATTTTTAATTAGTTTCTAAAATATTTAAGAGTTTTTTCTATAGATGTTTACTTTCTAGGACTTTATGTGTGGCAACTCTCAATGCCATTTAGTGTTTTATTTTAATCTATGTTGACTACATCTTTCTAAGTGTGGGCGGCCTTCTACGTCCCTAAGGAACATAATTTCTTTAATTGAGTCTTTGTCCAGCCCCTTCTAGGATTCTATATAAAGGGGGTTGTTTCTCTTCATTGTAACTAAGTTGGATTTAATATATTAGTAGCAGCCTTGTGGCTTGTGGAGACCTTTGTAAGTTCTCTTTGGGTTATGCCCTCTTTGTTCTACTTTGAACCATAACTTGGATTTCTTCAATAGTAAGATTCCTTGTTTGAGTTCCCTCCCCACTTTTCTTCTTCTACTTCTTCTTAATTGATTCACTATTTCTTGTTTCTTCTCTTTTCAAGAATAAACTCCTTCCCCCCTTTCTAATCTTCTAATTCATAGAATCTTTTGCTGTCTGTGTCATTATCAAGTGGTATTAGAGCTTTGGATGGTGTGGTATTCTTATACTCACCCGATCTACTGATTTGAATCATACAAAACTACAAAAAAAAATCTGAAAAAAGGGAAAAGAATTACTATAACGCGAACTGTAACCCAAAAAAAAGTCTAAAAAAAAATTTCCTCAAGTGAATAGTGATGTGAACAATAATTTCTAATGTTCTTCACTTGTTCATGGTTTGTTCTATACTTTAGATTGTTATTTGGTGACTTTGATTTATTAAAAATCTGATCAATCTCTTGAAAATCTCATTTGATTTGAAGGTTCATTGAATTTTGGTGAATAAGAAACTCAAAAGTCACTTGGGGATTGTAAAGGTCATTGTAGCTCCTTGGATTCAAAAGCTCATTGAATATGTTCTTGGTGTTATTGAAAGTCTTTATACACAATATTTAGTTTCATATTACTCTCTTGCTAGATACTTTATGTATTTGTTCATACTTAGTGTAGTCTGGTGATTTGTGCATATTTTTTAAAATTTCATGTGAATTGTTTTCATGTTTTTCTCTTTATTTTCATTGTATACTCCTTTGTTTCTAGTTCGTAATAGATTTGCTGTCCTTTTCTTTATTTCATTCATAATAGATTTGCTGTCCTTTTCTTTATTTGACATAAACTCTATTCTTGAACCAAACATTGGAACTTGCTTTGAAGTGTTTGAGTTGGTTCATTTGAGTTGGTTCATTAAAAAACTTTGAGGAGCATCCTTTGAGTAGTAAAAGGCAAGAGTGGTGAGATTATTTTAGGGTAAAAGCCTAATTGTGTGATATACGAGTGTTAACAGCCATTACAATATACATGTGAGGGAGTGCATGTGAGACAACTTTACTACTAACAATCTCTTCTTTTAGAATGTCTTCTACAGATTTTTAAAGCAATTAGAACGAAGGAATGGATGATTATAGTGGGAATGATTGGGAATCAGATTCAAAGAATCCTAGAAGAGGCCATGAGAGAGTTAAAAAGATTTTTCAAACTAGAATGGAAGTATTGTGTAATGTGTGCGCTACTAAAATTGATAGAAATGTTTGTCACAACTTAGTCAGTGCTTACTATGTTAGAAAGCTGGGTTTATCTTGTGTTAAACATGCTTCACCCTACAACTTCAAAGGAGTGATGGTGGACAAGAGAGTGCTGGTGCGATTTAATATTGGGAGATACAAGGATGAGGTTTGGTGTGATGTTGTTCCCTTATTCACATGTCATGTCTTATTAGGAAGGCCATGATATCTCTATGGAAAACCTTCATATGATCTAGAAAAGAATAGGTACTCCTTGGTCAAAGATGATGGAAAAACGACTGCCCTTGTTTCTTTTGCACCTATGGAGATTTAAGAAGATCAATTAAGGGTAAGAAGATCAATTGAGGTGTTTGAAAAGGAAAAGGAATGCAAAAGGGGAAACAACAACAGTTTTGAGAAGCCCAAAATTAGAGTTGACTTTAGAAGTCCTCAAAGAGATATAAGAGGGATTCTTGGGAAGTACATGGAAGCTAATGCAGTGACAAACTTCTCCACACTAAATAAAAGTAAGGATGAGAGAAAAAAGAAAGAGAAAGTAAGGGTGAGCAACTTGACAACTCAAAAGAGGAAAAAGGAGAGGAAGTGATGAGTGAAGAGAGTGAGTTGTCAAAAAGTAACAATGAGTGGAAATAATTGAGTGATGTGAGTTTGAGAGGTAAAATAGAGAGTGAACCAGTGCATTTGAGTGATGAAAAAAATAAAGAGATTAAAAGAATAGAGTGCATTAGTGTGAGAGATTCTTATTCAAGCTCTAACCAATTAACTCATTCTATTTCTACTGTTTCTGTTCCTAATGTGTAGGGTCAATGAAGAAAAAATCAATGAAGATTCTGAGAAACAATAGCATGAAGTGAGGAAATTTAGTTTTAAAGAGGATTTAGAAAGTGCAAAGGCCAATGATTTATGTAAGCAATTGCAAGTTGAAGACAAGTTTTACCTTGATTGTCTTATGTGGTATGACCTTATTAATGATCTATTTATTTCAAATGAAACAGAATTTGTACCACAAGTTTATGAGGCCAAAGTTTTAGGTGAAGATATAACTCAAATTGGGAGCGATCCTTCCCTTTTTAATTATTCTTCTCATATGAGCACTCTATCACAATATGATGAAAGAGAGGTGCAGGGTAACTTGAGTGAACAAGTCCAAGGAAATTTGAGAGATAATGAATCTTGTTCACATACAAATTTGCTAAATCTTTCTTGTTTTAGTATCACTTCTCAATCCATACAGAAATTTGAGGATGAACCTTGTGAGGAGGATGATAGTACCTCATTTGAGGAACAAACTGACATTCGATGGGGTATTAAAGTGTACAGTAACTCATTATGGGATGAAATTGGAGAAGACTTTAAAGTCTTCTCTAATTTGTTATGGTTTGAGAATATCACTGGAGAAGTTGCGAACGAAGGCAATGTGTCATGACCCAAGAGTAGACCCGGATCGTAGACACGGGACAAGGAACCCCGAGAGGGCTCTAAGTCAACCCATGGCATAATCATATAATACACTTACCAAAAAGACAACTTACAATATGGATAAGCGGAACTGATAACAAAATCAAATATAGCTCATATTATAGAAATCTTAACAACACTTAAATACAACGTGGAAATCTATCTAAACAAGTCTGAAAGCCTTCTACTAACTAATGAGTTGCTGGGACAAGGCCCCCAACTAACTCCGAAAGTCTGAAAAAAACTGAAACATAATAAAATAAGAATATAGGCCACTTCCTTGGAAGATAAGGACTCACCGCTGGCATCTCAAAGAGAGAGAAGCGTATTTAGTCACGCGACTGGATCTGGAGACCTGAATCTATATCATAAGATGATATAGTACAAGAGGCGTGCTGTCAGTACTTGGAATGTAATGATTATGCAGGAACGTCAATAAATAACTCATAAGCATAAGTATACAAGCAGGGAGTAAAATAAATCACAGGATTAGTAACACAACCGAAATGAGGTACAACAACCTGGTTTGAGATCCACATATTCATATAGACATAATCATATTATAAGAACATGCATAACTATAAGTTTAATGATGCAAAAAAGTAGTAATCATAATGATATAGAGATGCAATGTCGTGACTGATATCATGAGGATCCGTGACTGTCTAAGGGAACAAAGGATCTGATATAGTGAGTCATTAACTAGCTAAGGATGCTCGTCCCGACTGAAGGAGGAGAAACATGCATGGCTTGTAGCTAAGGATGTCAGTCCCGACAGGCTAGGGAAATACTCCTACTAACGAGAATCCTGGCTGACTAGGGAAATATTCTTGCTAACGAGAATCTCAATTGACTAGGAAATCATTCTTGCTAATGAGAATCCCCACTGACTAACGGTAATCTAAATTGCAACAGCTAATCAAAGTCAAGGACATTTACTGATTTTTCTGTCATACAACATTCTCATCAACGGGATGGGGGCTACTTACTAATAACATCAAGCCCAACAGTTGGAATATCATTTTCATGCGTTATCATCATAATTCACCTCATCATGGAGTCCAATCAATAGATATCTCAAGCGTCTTATGCTAACGAGCATTCTACAGAGTCACATTATGCATATACTATCATGACATTCCGAATTCCAAGTTCATCTCATTGAACATGTAATAGGAGATCATACATGGTTTATAAATACAACTCATACTCTATCAAGATACATGACTTCAATTATTTAGGTCTACAACATTCCACCCACTTGTCATAATCACTCCTTTGTGAACTCTTTAGCCACAAACGTTTTAGATTCCATGATTTTTATAAAAATAATTTTAGTAAGGAAAAATAATATAGAATCCACCCAATCTTTGTAGTTCAACAATGGAGATTCAATCTTGTCATGGCCAATCAATTAAATCTAGAACATGGTGATGACACATAATTTACTTCAATTACTCAAGCCCACAACGCCTAGTCAATCCAACATGGTCCTCAATATCATAATCAAGTCACGAGGGTTAATTATGCAGTATTTCCACACTTCCATAATAATCATGAATTTCTACGGTAATCAGGGGAGAAATGACCAATTCCCATTCAACACTTAAATCGGGTTAGGAAGAACATACTACACCCATACATACTCAACCTATATTTTCACAATTTCTTCATATTCATGCATTGCTACGAAAATTAATTGAACAATAAGCAACACCCATTCATTACTCAAGACAATTTATGAACAAGATGTTATCCTCAGGCATTCCCAATATATGGTCCAAATTCCAAACAACCTATCAAATTAACATCCCAAATAAATTCCATAGTTGCAGTAATTATTTGCATTTTAGTAAAAGAATGAAGAAGAAATTACCCATTATTCATGTTACACCCCATAAGTTTTTGACACTTAGTTGGCCTATTCGCATGTTGGTTAAGAGTTTTAGAATGCCATACGTGCGAGAAAAGGGCCCGGGGAGAGACCGGACAAGCGCCACGTCGGAGCGTCGCAAGGCAAATGCGAATTATAAATCCCATTCGACAAATGTGACTTATAAATTGCATTCGACAAATGCGACTTAAAGGGGGTTCAGGTCCAAATATATAAAGCATTTCACTTTGTTTTTAAATGATTTCATTTGATAATTTCCAGCAAACACGAACAGAAATAGAGGAAAACGAAGGGTTTGATTAAATATTCATTTGATTACGTCCTCAAACGCTATCCAAACTCAAATGAACTTCGGGTAGCAAAGTATAAAGCTGCAGGGAACATTTTTACGGAGTTAGTTTCGCGAAATTCAGCCGACGAATCGTCGTCACGCCGAGCCAAGGTAAGTGGAATTTCTCCAAACTAATGTTAATATACTCCCAGCATTAAAGAGAGTATTTCTCCCTTCTAGACTTCCGAGAAATATTGAGTTTTCGGCCGCTCTTTGATAAGCCAAAGAATAGGCAGTAGGTATACCCCTAAATATGGTTTCTTTCCAAATAATAGTAGAATTAATTCTATTCTTTCGTGAATATGAATACAGTTGGAAGAAATAGTTGAACATTAGCTGAGTTGTGCCAGTTAATCAGAAAGTCGCCAGGCGAGGTATGTAAAGCCAGTTTCTTTCGGCAAGCTAGTAGTTCTAGTATAGCAAAATAATATGAATTTCAGTAGAGTGTTTCAGAAGTCGTATATTATGTTCAGTGTGAAATTTAGTAAGCATGTTAGAAATATAATACAATGTTCAGCATGAAATTCAGTTAAATAGTATAAGTCCCAGCAGAATATTCCAGAAATATTATTATAGATTCAGTATATTTTAGTATCAGATTCACTACATTTCAATATGAGATTCCGAACAGAATACTAGAACATATATATTATTATCAGATCCAGTATATATATTAAATGTGCCTATTGCTATCTATAGAGACATGATTTTTCTGTGTTGGGCACCCTTAGAGCTTCCTTGACCGCCTCAAGGTTAATAGCTGTGTCGACTAGCCCGCTAGAGGGTGAGGATACATTGATCTACGGAGTGGCATGTCGTCCGCCAGCGGACGAAGATGGGATGCAGATTCCCTATAGCAGGTTGATCAACACTATACTACACCCCTTGTCGAGCGCTTGCGCCCGGGGTACAGATTATAGTTTTCATATTACAGATTTCAAATTTCAAATTTTAGATTTAAGGAGTCTTTCAGACTCAGATACAGCTAAAGTTGCATACCCATGGTGCCGGCTGGATGCTCATAGTTACTAGGTGGATGGTCTGACCTGGGTAGGGGTATATAGATTATGTGTTGGTTGGTACCTTATGGCTTATGAGGGTTGGTGAGGTTCTTGTATGTTATGTTGTGTTAGTTATTAATAGATAGAAAGTAGACCGCCATGTTATTAGGTATGACTCTTACTCTCTTCAGTAAAGTTACGCTCTTTTCAGTCAGTCTCAGCCCGTCTCCTATTACTTTAGTATCTATCAGTATTATTGTTTGCTTTCAGTTATTGCTTTGCATACTCAGTACCAGTGGTACTGACGCTCGTTTTGGGGCGCTGCATTACTTGCCTATAGGTACTCATCGACGAGGAGTAGATCCCTCGTGGTTCCAGCCAGCGTATAGAGTCTTCAGCTCCTGTCATCCAGAGCTTGACAGCTAAAGGTTTACTTCCCTTTTTGTTTGTACAGTATGGGTAGGCCGGGGCCCTATCCCGACCATCTTATTATTCTTAGAGACTTACGGATTGTATATTCCCTGTGGTTAGTTATACCGGTCGTGTGGGGCCGTATGTATGTTTCAGTTTGCATGTGATGGCCGTGTGGGGCCTTGTTTAGTTGTCGTTGGTGACCTTGTCAATCATAGATTAGTTCAGCACTTGATTATACTTTTCAGTGATAACTAGTCAGCATAGTGGTCTTGTCGGCCTGCATAGGTTCCCTTATGCTCAGTTGTTCTGGTTTGCTATTATATTCCTACAGGTGGCTATAGGCCTAGTTGGCCGGAGGCTGTATTTACAACCGTTATATAGCCCGTTATTTTCATAAATCCAGAATTAGAGACAACTTGGTACAAGAAGTGCTTAGGCTCAGTAGTCGAGTAGTCCAGGTCCTAGCAGGGCACCAGGTGCCAGTCATGCCTCCCAAGGCGGGGCGTGACAAACTTGTTATCAGAGTAGGTCGTATCCCAGGGAGTCTGCAAGTAGTTCTAAGTAGAGTCTTGTCTATAGATGTGTTGTGCACCACATACCATAGGCAGGAGGCTGCAAGGCATGATAGGATGGTTACTCTTTCTTCACATTTAGTCATGCCATAGAGTAGTACAGTATAGGGTTGAGTCCCTAAAGCTTACTATACTCTTCGTTTATAGATAAAATGTCAGATCAGTGACACCCTATCATAGGCCGAAGATTGGATATAGCAGCAGGATAGGGCACCAGCAGGATGCCCCAGTCTCGATTAGAATCAGCCCGATCTGAGGGCGATGCAGAGGCATCGTCCCGACCTTCTCAGCAGTCTCCACCCCATCAGGAGCCACTCGGGACGACACCACCTCCGACATTTCCTATACCTAGACCATCTGACTAGGAGGTCAGGAGTGCAATAGTTATGTTAGCGCAAATGATGGATACTCAGTGCCAGTCAATTCCACCTACAACTGCAGAGTCATAAGGTGGGCCTAGTAGTTCGAGGGTCCGAGAATTCCTAGCACTAGGTCCCCTACAGTTTACTGGGACAGATCGAACAGAGGACCCCAGGACTTCCCAGATCAGCTGCAGAGGATCTTTCGGGTAATGCATATTACATCTGTAGAGTCGGTCGAATTGGCGGTATTCTGACTGAGGGATATTGCTGTGTTGTGGTATGAGAGTTAGGAAAGGTCTCGAGGGAGAGACGTTGCCCCTCCGACCTGGTGTAGCTTTTTAGAGGCTTTCCTAGACCGTTATCTACCACGAGAGATCCGACAGGCCTGGATTGACCAGTTTTAACACTGGAGTAAGGGGCGATGAGTGTTCGAGAATACGCCCTACAGTTCGATTCTTTGGCCCGATATGCTCCAGCCTTTGTAGACACCATGCCATCCAGAGTCCACTGGTTTATTATGAGGCTAAACCCAGAGCATATTGAGGCCTGTATGACAGCTACTTTGCGGGAAGATATGGATATTGCTCGAGTACAGGCTTTTGCTTAGACTATTGAGGGCCTCAGACAGCGGCAATAGGATAGCAGACGAACAAGTCAGGAACAACGCCGCAGGGACAGGTCAGATGAGTTACAGGGGGAGATTCGAACAGGGTCTAGGCCATGGTTGTCAGATAGGCCATCTAGACCCCCCCTCCATCACAGCAGTAGAGGGGTAGATTCAGTCGTCGAGGACACAGAGTCTTGTGGAAGTTCTCGAACAGTAGATTCACCCCAGCAGAGGAGGGTAGAAAAGAGCAGGTATACACCACCACTTTGCCCAATTTGTAGCCGACGCCACTCTGGAGCTTGAAGATAAGGCTCCACAGGGTGTTATATATGCGTACAAGAGGGTCATGTGATGAGAGATTGTCCAGCCAGGGGTCAGGGTGACCGGGATAGACAGGACAGGGTATCAGTAGGGTCGCGAGCTCCAGCAGCCCTAGCAGGGCACAAGCCCTCAATTTCAGCAGGCAGAGGCCGAGGAAGATCAGGGGCCTCTAGTTCAGGTGCGGGCCCAAGCCGTACCTATGCATTACCAGCGAGACAGGATTCAAAGGCGTCTCCAGATGTTGTAACAAGTATGATGACTATATGCTCTCACCCTACTTATGTATTAATCGATCCGGGATCTACCTTGTCCTATGTTACCCCATTAGTGGCTCAAAAGTTTAGTATTGTACCAGAATTGCTTCGGCAACCCTTTTCAGTATCTGCACCCATGGGTGACTCTATTATAGCCAGAAGGGTTTATTGAGGAGTATAGTAGAGGTTGCTAACCATCAGACCACAACAGATTTGGTAGAGTTAGAAATGGTTGATTTTGACACCATTATGGGTATGGATTGGTTAGCTCCACGCTATGCCAATGTAGAATGCTGGACCAAGACGGTCTGATTCCACTTTCCAGGGGAGGCTATACGAGAGTGGAAGGGCAATACAGCTACGCCAAAAGGTAGGTTTATTTCCTATCTTCGGGCGAGAAAGTTGATAGCCAAGGGGTGCATTTACCATATTGTCAGAGTTCAGGATGTTCGGGTAGAGCCTCCGACTCTCCAGTATGTTCTAGTGGTTAACGAATTCCCCGATGTATTCCCAGATGAGCTACCTGGTATTCCCCCAGAAAGGGAAATAGACTTTGCAATTGATTTATTACCAGGCACTCAGCCCATATAAATTCCCCCTTATTGCATGGCTCCTGCTGAACTCAGAGGACTAAAGGAGCAGTTGAAAGTTTTGTTAGACAAGGGCTTTATCAGGCCGAGTACTTCACCTTGGGGTGCGCCAGTTCTGTTTGTAAGAAAGTAGGATGGTCCCTCCGCATGTGTATAGATATCGACAACTGAATTAAGTTACTATCAAGAATAAGTATCTGCTTCCCGGGATAGATGATCTGTTTGATTAGTTATAGGGAGCTAGATACTTCTGAAAAATTGACTTAAGGTCCGGATATCATCAAGTTCGGGTCCGTGAAAGGGACATTCCAAAGACTGCCTTCAGGACAAGATGCGACCATTTTGAATTATTAGTCATGTCCTTTGGGTTGACGAATGCTCCAGCTATGTTTATGGACTTGATGAACAGTATTTTTAGACCATACCTGGACTTTTTCGTGATAGTGTTTATTGATGATATTTTGGTGTATTCTCACTCAGAGGTAGACCACCAGGATCATTTGCGGACAGTGCTTCAGATTCTCAGGGACCGTCAGCTATATGCCAAGTTCTCGAAATGTGAATTATGGCTGAATTCAGTAGCCTTTATGGGTCATATCATGTCGGATGTTGGTATACAGGTGGATAAACAGAAAATAGAAGCAGTAAAAGCATGGCCCATACCTACCACTCTGACCGAGATACGCAGTTTCCTAGGGTTAGCAGGGTACTACAGGAAGTTTGTTGAAGGATTTTCCACCTTAGCAGCACCTCTGACAAAACTGACACAGAAGGAAGCAAAATTTCAGTGGACTGAGGCATGTGAGCAGAGCTTCTAGGAATTGAAAGATAGGTTAACGTCAGCTCCAGTGTTAGCATTTCCAAAAGGTACAGAAGGTTATGCAGTTTATGTGACGCTTCGGGTGTTGGGTTAGGATGTGTGTTGATGCAGCATGGTAAAGTAATTGCTTATGCTTCCAGAGAGATGAGGAAACATGAAAAGAACTATCCTACCCATGACTTGGAATTGGACGCAGTGATTCACGCCTTAAAGATATGGAGACATTACTTGTATGGCATCCACGTGGATATTTTCACTGATCATAAGAGCCTATAGTATATCTTCACCCAGAAAGAGTTGAATTTGCGGCAGTGTCGCTGGTTAGAGCTATTGAAAGACTATGATGTGAATATTCTGTATCACCCAGCGAGAGCTAATATGGTGGCAAATGCCCTTAGTCGTAAATCTATGGGAAGTCTGGCACACTTACATCCTGAGCAGCGGGAATAAGCCCGAGAATTGCATCAGTTAGCCAATTTAGTCGTTCGTGTAGCAGAAACAGAGGACAACAGAGCGGTAATCCTGAACACTACAATGTCATCTTTAGTCATGGAAGTAAAGGAACGATAGTATGAAGATCCTAGCCTAATTTAGCTTAGAAACAGAGTTCAGCAAGGAGAGGTGATAGATTTTTAGATAACCGAGGATGGGGTATTGCGATGTAAAGATCGCCTTTGTGTTCCAGACGTTGCAGGGCTTCACCAGTAGATTATGGGTGAGGTATATTATGCCTGTTTTTCTCTCCACCCAGATTCGACGAAAATGTACCACGCTATAAAAGAAATCTACTGGTGGCCAGGAAGGAAGAAGGGGATAGCAAAATTCATAGCTCAGTGTCCCAACTGCCATCAGGTAAAAGCTGAACATCAGAAACTAGGCGGAATGACTCAGGATATAGCTGTGCTTGTATGGAAATGGGAAGAAGTAAATATGGATTTTGTAGTAGGATTACCCCGCACCAGGCGTAGATATGATGCGATCTGGGTGATTGTTGACAGACTAACAAAATCAGCTCATTTTTTGCCAGTAAGGGCTACCTTTTCCACCCAGGATTATGTTGAGTTGTACATCAGAGAAATAGTCAGGTTGCATGGTGTTCTAGTGTCCATTATCTCCAACAGAGGGGTGCATTTTATAGCTAAATTCTGGCAATCATTTCAGAGAGGCTTGGGGACGCAGGTTAACCTGAGCACATCTTTTCATCCTCAGACAGATGGGCAGGTAGAACGCACCATTCAAACGCTTGAGGATATGTTGCGAGCATGTGTGTTGGATTTCAGAGGTAACTGGGATGAACATTTACCACTCATTGAGTTCTCCTATAATAACAGTTACCATTCAGCTATTCAGATGGCGCCTTATGAGGCATTATATGGATGAAAGTGCAGATCTCCAGTTGGTTGGTTTGAGGTAGGAGTATCAGCATTGATTGGGCTGGATATCATTCATCAATCAGAGGAAAAAGTAAAGCTTATCAGAGAATGTTTACTTACTGCTCAGAGCCGCCAGAAATCTTATGATGACGTGTGGCACAGAAACTTGAAATTTAATGTGGGTGATTGGGTATTTCTAAAAGTTTCCCCTATGAAAGGTGTAATGAGATTTGGCAAGAAAGGCAAGCTCAGCCCGAGGTTTGTTGGGCCTTATCAGATTCGCCGAAGAATAGGCCAAGTGGCATATGAGTTAGACTTAGCTCCAGAGTTAGAATCCGTCCACCCAGTTTTCCATGTATCAATGCTGAGAAAGTGCATAGGAGATCCCTCCAGAATTGTCCCAGTCCAAGATGTTCAGGTTACAGAGGAGTTGGCCTATGAAGAAGTTCTAGTAGCCATACTAGACCGGAAGATCCGCAGATTAAGAACTAAAGATGTTGCTTCTGTCAAAGTGTTATGGCATAACAGGAACCGAGAGGAAATGACTTGGGAAGTAGAAGAAGATATGAAAGTCAGATACCTTTAGTTATTTGAGACTTAGTCAGCCAGATGTATGTTGATATTGCTGTTTTATGAGTTGCTTTATATTCATGTGTATAAGTGAGATGTTGACTTCAGTTTATAATGAAATGAATGCTATATTATTATATGGAGTACCTGTATTGGACTTTTCTGTGTTTCCGGATTTTTGAAATAGTCCATATTACAGGGGAAACTCTGTTGAAATTTTTCCAGAATAAGTAGAACAAGTCAAAATTTGTGTGAACAGAAGTTAAAATTCGAGGACAAATGTTCTTATGGGGGGAAGGATGTTATACCCCGTAAGTTCTTGACACTTAGTTGGCCTATTCGCATGTTGGTTAAGAGTTTTAGAATGCCATACATGCGAGAAAAGGGCTCGGGGAGAGACCGAACAAGCGCCAAGTCGGAGCGTCGCAAGGCAAATGCGACTTATAAATCGCATTCGACAAATGCGACTTAAAGGGGGTTCAGGTCCAAGTATGTAAAGCCTTTCACTTTGTTTTTGAATCATTTCAACAGATAGTTTCCAGCAAACACAAATAGAAATAGAGGAAAACGAAGGGTTTGATTAAATATTCATTCGTTTACGCCGTCAAACGTCGTCCAAACTCAAATTAACTTCGGCTAGCGAAGTATAAAGCTGCAGGGAACATTCCTACAGAGTTAGTTTCATGAAATTCAGCCGGTGAATCATCGTCACATGATCTTGGGAAAATTTATATGCCCAAGTGACACTCAAAAGTATCATTTTAGCCTTGTTTATCTATCAATGTGTATACATTCTCATGTAATTGGTAATAAAATGTGAATTTATACTAACCAACATGATTAGTATTGTTTTGCAGGTAAAATGTGATTTCGGGAAGCTTAAATGCATGTTGGATGATATCGGAGTTGGATTTGGATGCGAGCAACGGAAAAGGCAGTGGACAGCATGAAATAAAGGGGCTCCGCGATGGAGCCGTGTCACGCTGCCATCGTGGAGGCATTCTGCCTGGATAGGGAAAATAGGACCAAATTCCAGAGAGGGTACGCGTTTGTCCGTGGCACGGAGGCCTGGCTCCGCGATGCACGCCATGCCATGTTGAGCCTTAATTCTCGGACCCCCAATTCCAGTGAGGGTCCGCGTTCGTAGCATGTCACGGAGGCAGTGCTCCGCTATGCACTCTGTGACACATTGCTCGTTATTCCGGGAAACATTCCCAGCAGTATAAATAGAACACCTAGGTTCATTTTTCAATATTCTGACTTGGTGGAGCAAGGACGTGGGTTACAGGCAGTTGAGGGACGAAAATATCAGGGTTTTTTCTCTCTTTCTTTCTTCTTTAATTCAATTGCTTGTATGATTAACACTCAATTTAAGATGTTTAATCCACAAATGAGTGGCTAATTCCTCTCCTTGCTGAGGTTATGAACAATTGTGATGAAATTTGATCATTAATTATTTGGTTTTTCATCTTTTCTTCCATGTTGTTCTATTAATTCTTGTTCTTACTGCATTAATGTGTGGCCTACGTTAATGTACATCTAAAAAGTTCGGTTTCACTCGAGAGAGCAAGAAATTGGAAAGTTTTGAATTAATAGGATATGTTCTTTACTTGGTTTGGGAAAATTGAGTCTTGATTAGCTTTCAGGATAGAAATATACCTGAAAGTCGTATTAGTCAATTTAGGAACTGGAATTGTATGGCTAGAACATGAATTGCATTTGATCACAGAAATGTAGACGGATGGTTCATGATTCTTAAGTGAGGTTAAATATGAGAGTTTTAATCTCTTGGCCAATGTTCTTGGCTAGCAACTGGAGGAAAAGATTAACCAAAGTATGATGATAATTAATTTCATTACATGTTCATTTAACCTCAGTATGCTCTCATTCATAGTTCAGATTCAAAGTAGATAATTGTTCTTGGCTTTAGTATAAAATTATAAAACAAAATATCAAACTTTTAGTTATACTGTTGTCTGCATTTTTAGAAGTAAAATATAGTACACTTGAGCAAATTGCACTTCATCCAAGTCTCTGTGGGATCGATACTTGGCTTACTAAAGCCACTTACTACTTGTTCGACCACGTGCACTTGCGTGTCGTTTTATACCCCACAAATCACGCGAACAAGTTTTTGGCGCCGTTGCCGGGGACTTGGTAATTGGTGAATTTGTTTGAAGTGTTAATTTACTGTATTTTTATTTTCTTAGTGTTGAAAACTTGGTCTTAGCCTGTATTTTGCAGACTTAATTACTGTTGAACACTGGCAAGAGACAAGGAGCTGGTGGAATCGTATATTGAGCCAGAAAGGATATTTCACAGTAAACGAAGAGAAGCTCTACAAAGAAAGATGCAGTTGCTCAGACAGACGATCATGGAGCAACAATAGAATCCACCGGTAGTACGGGTAGTGTTAGTGCCCGAAGAAGCAGCAACACGGCCGGTTCGCGAGGTGGCAATACCACATGCCAATAATGTTACATCTAGTATCCGCAAACCTGAGCCGGGAGGGAGATTTGAACTTAAACAGAATATGGTGCCGTTGCTGCACACTAGCGGGCAGTTTACCGGTCTCCCTCATGAAGATCCACAGCAGCATCTCCAAAAATTTTTGGAGATAAGTGACACTTACATCCCCGCTGGAGTGTCATCAGACTATGTCCGGCTTACATTGTTCCCATTCTCATTATTGGGAGAAGCCAAGAGGTGGTTGAAAGTTGAGCCACCGAATTCTATTTCTACGTGGGATGATCTTGCATGGAAGTTTTTGATACGGTTTTTTCCCTCTAGTAAAATAGCAAGACTTAGAAGTCAGATTCTAAGTTTCAAACAGAGAGAGGGAGAAAATTTATATTAGGCCTGGGAGAGATTTAAATCCATGTTGCGGGATTGTCCTCACCATCATCAGTCCAATGATGTGCTGGTGCTCACATTTATTGAGGGTTTGGAACGCCACACCAAAATATTGCTAGACTCAGCAGCTGGAGGGCAAGCGCTGGAGAAAACTTATGAGGAGCTGTACACCTTGTTGAACCGTATTTCGCAGGGCAATCAAGAATGGAATGCTGATTCATCAAGAGGTGGGAAAAGGAAAGCAGCAGGAGTGCTAGAAGTGGATGGGTTTACAGCTATCGCTGCACAGATAGCTGCATTGCAAAATCAACTTAACACCCAATTCAGCAACATGACATTCAACTATCCTCAAGCCCCAGTTAATGCAGTACAACAGATGTGGTGTGAAGTGTGTGGAAGCAGTGAGCACTCAGCTGAGTGTTGTGGAGCTAATCTAGACTCGGTAAACTTTGTGGGTAATGCACAAAGGAACCACCAACAGTATGGTAGTAGCTAGAACTCCAATTGGAGGAATCATCCTAATTTCTCATAGGGTAGCAACAACCATCAGGGCCAAAGTTCGGGTCAGGGTGTGCAAAGGAACCAAGGAGGGCAGCAGAATTATCAAGCTCAATTCAAAAACAACAATGCACGTCCTCCACCACCATCACCCAGCATTGAGGAGATGTTCAAGACCATGATAGCTAACCAAGCTCAATTGCAGGCTGACTATGTGAAATTGGCAGCCAAAGTGAAAAACAACCAGTTAGCTACCAAGGCGCTTGAATATCAATTTGGGCAATTTGCTAGTGCCCAAAACACAAGGCCTAGAGGAGGACTTCCGAGCGACACGGATCCCAATCCCAAGTAGGTAAATGCAGTGACCACAAGGAGTGGTTTGCAGCTGAAAGAGGTGGAACCAGAAAGACCACCTCAACAGTCGGGAGCAGCTGAAGTTGAGAGGGAGCACAGTACTGAAAGGGCGAAGACTAAGGATGCTGAATCAGAAAGACCTCCATCCCCGTTCCCTCAATGACTAAAGAAACACAAGGAGGAGGCGTGTTTCAAGAAATTCATGGAGGTGCTCAAATAGGTACATGTTAATTTACCTCTTGTTGATGTCTTGCAGGGAGTGCCGAAATATGCTAAGTATATAAAGGACATCGTGGCAAACAAAAGTCGGTTGACTGAGTATGCTATGGTGGCTCTAACGGAGGAGTGCACTTCTCGGATTCAAAATAGACTGCCCACAAAGCTAAAAGACCCTGGGAGTTTTACTATCCAGATTACTATTGGACAGAGCATCCGAGCTCGTGGATTGTGTGACTTGGGAGCGAGCATAAATTTGATGTCGTCTTCGGTATTCAGGAAGTGAGGCCTATGGAGTCCTAGACCCACAATGGTAATCTTGCAGTTGGCGGATCGATCCTTAGCCAGACCGGATGGCATTGTTGAGGACGTTCTGGTGCAAGTTGGCTCCCTAATTTTCCCGGTAGATTTTGTCGTGCTGGATTTTGAACCAGACGCGGAAGTCGCATTTATTTTGGGACGTCGTTTCTTGGCAACCGGGAAAGCACTAATTGACGTAGCTGCGGGGCAGCTAACAATGCGAGCACATGACAAGGTGGAGGTGTTCGATGTGTACAAGGCCCCCAAGCTTCCAACGGTGCATGAAGAACTCTCGGTGATCAATGTGATTGATCAAGGTGATGATAAGAAGATGAAGGATTCCCGAGAGTTAATGGGAAAACCACTGCAAAGGTGTAAGCACTACTGGGGGGAGGACGGTGATCGAGAGAAATCGTCCATCACCCTAGCGGACAATTGAGCTTAACGACGTCGAGCCGCGACGGTAAACCAGGCGCTGCACGGGAGGCAACCCGTGAAAAAAATTTTCTTTCATTTTGTAAAGTGTAAATAGATTTTTCTTTTTCTTTTTCTTGATTTACTACAAAATTTTTGGTTTTTGTTTTTGTTTTATTTGTATTTAGAGTGAAACCTATAATTCTAACCAATTTTGTATAGTGAGATGAATTTCAGGTCAAACGGAGAAAAATATACACGGAATCGCGAAGGAAAAGACGAGGTATGAAAAATTAATAAAAAGTGGCAGACAGTGAGCTGAGGCGACAGCACCGTGTCACGGAGGTGGACCTCCGCGTTACCTCCGTGACATGTTGAGGTATAATCTGGATTTTTTAAAAATTTCCAGAATAGTCTCGCGATGGCTCCTTGTCACGGAGGCAGTGCACCGCGATGCACTCCGTGACACGTTGCCTTGTATATCGCGACGGGTCACACTGGGTCGCCGGGTGGCCCGCGCGATTTCCTTACTTTTTAACCCCGAAAACCCTCCCTTTCCCCTCATTTTTTAATCCCTCCATGACCAAACCCCCCAAAACCCATCCCCTATCAACGTGACACGGAGTAAGGCAAGTAATTCAACGATTCTTCTTTGATTCTTCAAAGACAAGGTATGTTCTTTGATTCCCTCTCAAATTCTTGTGGATTTTCTTCGATTTTGAGCATGGGAGGTGAGCTAAATTGCCCTACATAGTAATTAATTATGAATTCGAGTTAATTGTTGTTGATGAATGTTCGGAATGTCGTTATGATTGCTTGAACTTGTCGATTGCATAACTTAATTGAATTTGATTGATAATCTCAATTCTAGGGCTTGTATGTTGAATTTGAAGTTGAAAATGTATTGAAATTGTGAATTTTATGCCAGGATGGATGTGTTGAATGAGATGAGTCGATGTACAAATGGTTAGGATGTTAATAGAACGACTGATTCTCATGTTGGGGAAATGTTGAAATTTGTAAGAATTGGTTGGTTGTATAGGTTCATGTAGATAAATTTTTGTTGTTGTTTTCGTTTCTTTGTTTTTCGTTGCTAAGTGTGATGGGTAAAATGTTAGCGATGGTAGTGATTGTGATTAGGAATACGAAGTCAGAGTAGTATGCAGAAGTTATACCGTCGAATTTTTCGAACGCACTAAGCATGTTTGTATAGTTGTTTATTGTGTGTAAATAAAGATAATCTTGCCGTAGTGTTGTAACTGTAGCTAAGGACTAAGTGTGGGGTAACCTAGCGTAACCCGACCTTAGCCGAAGTTAATATCCATGAGCTTAACATTGATCTAGTTTACTTGGGTTGACAGGTGAAATGGCAAGCCGGCAAGATAAAGGAAAAGGCGCATGAACTTCAGGCGTCGGAAGGAAACGAATCAGACTGGGCACAGCAGTCCCAGCTGCACCAGCAGTTCCACGCGGCCAGCGCCGCCAATACGGAACGAGATGGGTGACCGATGAGGGGAAAAAGTGGTATGCGAAGCACAAAGAAAACAAATATTTCCCCGAGGAGCACATAGCACGGGAACCATTGGCACAGGAGTTCCCTAGAATGGTCCACCGGATCGAGGTAGCTGGGCTCAAGTTCATCTTTGAAGAGCCTAAGGAATGCAATCTGCACTTGGTTCGGGAGTTCTATGCCAATTGGAACCCGACGATCAGAAGTCACACCATCAAGATCAGAGGGCAAATAGTCACCTTGGAGCCCCACCACCTCAATGCCATCATAGGAGCGCGGGACACAAACGCCCACGTACTCCGACAGCTGAACATTACCCCACCGTATGCGTACATCAGACCCACATTGTGTGGGACCCGATCAACAGCTAGATGGAGTAGACACAAAGAGAGGGGCTACCACCAGACTTTGCCCTATTCACAGATGAATAGGGAAGCCCAAATCTGGCTGAAGATAGTCTGCTCATGCCTAATCCCAGGGGTACATATGACAGATGTAACCCGGGATCGTGTATGCTTGGTGTACGCCCTGATGAAAGGGCTGGAGATCAATGTAGGGGCGGTAATTATCTCCACCACGAAGAGAGCCCGGTTGCACCAGGGGCAAAGGTATGGCTTTGGTGGACTACTTACCACTTTCCTCAGGGGCCTCGATGTTGAGGAGGAGGCCCTTGACTATATCCCACAGTTGGAGCGGTGGGCCTTAGACGTTACTAAAACTAAGGCTCCCGACACCACCCATGGGCCGGTGTTTACACTTGGCGAGCGACATGCTCGTGACGACCAGTATATGGCTCGGATGTATGGGATGCAGATGCTCCAGCTGAGGATACGCGGGAGGCCGGCGACAGAGGAGGAGCTATGGCAGCGCGAGCTAGACTACCCCTTCGGCGAAAATGCCAGGGCTCTATGCCGAGTGGGGTTAGCATTTGTAGAGCCCACAGACGATGATGTCCCCACAGACGAGGAGACACATCGGTAGGACTCCGATGTGGAGTCCGATGATGACCACAGAGGCGACTCGGACATGGGAGATGAAGCAGCAGCACCCAACGAAGAAGTGGAATACTTTGACTGATCAGGGAGTTCCACCACCCGATTTTGTGCTATTTTAATTTTTGTGAACACTGGGGACAGTGTTCGAACTAAGTGTGGGGTGGGAGTAGTTCGGTGCTAGGCTGGGCTGTTTTGTTTGTATGCTCTCTTCTGTTGTCATGTATGTTGCTTGTCCTTGTGAGTGTGAATTGTTAAGTTGTTCTGTATTTGTAAATGTTTGTTAAATTGATATGTGTTGCTGAATGTTGCTAGCTGATTCTGATTCTGTACATATTTTTGTTATCGAAATGATCGATATTTTTAAAAAACATTTTTTTTAAAATAATATATTTTGTAAATCATTTTTCTATCGAAATGATCGATATTTTCAACATTTTTTAATTCTTGGGTTTCTCGGTGTTTGTTTTCGGTTCTTTTACCGAGAATGGTCCCATTGAACCGAAGTCATAGTTAGTGACCGTTCCCTATGATGGATGGATGACGACCGTCTTAAGGGAAATGTAGTCGTTAGGAGTAGATTTTTTTCAATTATTTTTCAATTTTTCAGTTTTTTTCTTTGGTGGATTGCATCCCGGAACCTGTAGTTATTGGATGGTTTCAAAATTCTGGTTGTGTGTTGTACATGATATTTAAAATGCAAAGGTGATTCGTATGAAAGCATGCAACTTTGTAAATATGTTGAGATACCTAGGCTGTAGAGTTCGATACGGTGTGATTGAGGCTTAATGTTTGAATTCCTGTAATTAGCTGATTGAAGAGTCTGTGAATACATCTTGAATCGAGCATGTGCAAAAAGTGTGAAATGAGGTGTTGATATTCCATGCTATTGTGAAGTGTCTATAACTTGCCTGGTGTGTGTACAAAACAAAATGAAGGAGGTGTATTGTAGGAAACGATGTAGGCATTTCTTTGTTTTAAGCGAGAGTTTCTATTTTTCCTTGTCGTACACACCTTGATTGTATACCCTAGTCAGCCCATTGAGCCTTTAGCCTATTATTTTTTCTTTTGTCAAAAAGTGTAAACCGAGCTTAATTCCTTCTTTTCATTAGCCGTAAAGTCTATACAAAACTCTTAAGCGCTTAAGAAGAGAATCATTTTCCCAAAGTGTCAAAGAGTGAGAATGGTGAAAAGAAAAAGAAAAGCAGAGCGATAGAAGAAAAGAAAACGTTGAAGGTGCACTTGCTATAAATAAACGATAATGAAGGTGCATGAATAATCTTTGTTGTTGTGTCAAGTGTGCTTAATGCAATGGGCCATACTAAAGAAAATCATCAAGAATGGGATGATGGAAAAAAAAGAAACAATGTCCATCAGTTGATAGGATGTGTTGAAAAGGCGCTTAAGGATGCTAGTGGCTATTATTGGCTAATCCAATATTTACTAGTCCGTAGCTTCCATTACAACGCGTTAAAGTCCTACGTGATCTTACATCACACTTCTTTATATTAGTGGAGTAATACACAGGGCAAGCTTATGGGTCATGACATGATGCATGTGAATTCTTTTAGGAGAGAGAGCAAAATTGTTTTTACATGCCCCTGCTTGAATGTTTGTGAGTCATATGAGCAAAAAGGGGAAGATTCTCTTGTGTTGTGAGGGCACATGCTTGATGAAAGATTAATTTTCGTGTCGGATATCTTGATCAGCTAATTTTGCATGAGTTTTCCAATATCGAGAGTCGATTCTTAAAGTCTAGGAGGTCTTAATGTATTGAAGGTCATTGCATTGATAAGACCATGCATGTTTCTTGATGATTTGCTGTATTGAATAATCGGTATGATCGTAGCCTAAATTGTCGAACCGAAGTAGCGAGGTTGGGATGTAAATTGCATGAAGTGTAGGATTGTTGTTTGAGGACGAACAAGGATTTAAGTGTGGGGTAAGTGATCTTGGGCAAATTTATATGCCCAAGTGATACTCAAAAGTACCATTTTAGCCTTGTTTATCTATCAATGTGTATACATTCTCATGTAATTGGTAATAAAATGTGAATTTATACTAACCAACATGATTAGTATAGTTTTGCAGGTAAAATGTGATTTCGGGAAGCTTAAATGCATGTTGGATGATATCGGAGTTGGACTTGGATGCGAGCAAGGGAAAAGGCAGTGGACAGCATGAAATAAAGGGGCTCCGCGATGGAGCTGTGTCACGCTGCCATCGTGGAGGCATTCTGCCTGGATAGGGAAAATTCGCCCAAATTCCAGAGAGGGTCCGCGTTTGCTCCGTGGCACGGAGGCCTGGCTCCGTGATGCACGCCGTGCCACGTTGAGACTTAATTCCCGGACCCCCAATTCCAGTGAGGGTCCGCGTTTGTAGCGTGTCACGGAGGCAGTGCTCTGCGATGCACTCCGTGATACGTTGCTCGTTATTCCGGGAAAAATTCCCAGTAGTATAAATAGAACACTTAGGTTCATTTTTTAATATTCTGACTTGGTGGAGCAAGGACGTGGGTTACAGGCAGTTGAGGGACGAAAATATCAGGGTTTTTTCTCTATTTATTTCTTCTTTAATTCAATTGCTTGTATGATTAACACTCAATTTAAGATGTTTAATCCACAAATGAGTGGCTAATTCCTCTCCTTGCTGTTATGAACAATTGTGATAAAATTTGATCATTAATTATTGGTTTTTCATCTTTTCTTCCTTGTTGTTCTATTAATTCTTGTTCTTACTGCATTAATGTGTGGCCTACGTTAATGTACATCTAAAAAGTCCGGTTTCACTCGAGAGAGCAAGAAATTGGAAAGTTGTGAATTAATAGGATATGTTCTTTACTTGGTTTGGGAAAATTGAGTCTTGATTAGCTTTCAGGATAGAAATATACCTGAAAGTCGTATTAGTCAATTTAGGAACCGGAATTGTATGGTGATCACGGGCAAAAATATATGCCCGAGATACTCTTTATTACTTCAATTAGTCTTGTTTATCTAAGTTATCGTATACATTTTCATGTAATTTTACATAATGTGGATATATGTGCTAACCAACATGATTAGCCTTTGTTTTGTAGGTTTTGATGATGTTTGAGTAACTAATCCATGAAGTTGGTGAAGTAGAAGCTTAGAGACGGAATTAACACGCAAACGTCGTCAAGGAAGAGGCACAAAACAGCCCACCGGTGCGCGACAAGGTGCCACGGCAGGCAGGCCGCTCAAAACAGCCCACCTGCGCGTTGGCAACGTGCCACGGCAGGTGGGCTCCGCGACCATGGGCCTACAACGCGCTGCCCAGGCAGCGTGACACGTTGCCAACGCGGCAAGGTGCTGCCTGGGCCGATCTCGGGTGATTTTCCAGAAAGCCTCCGCGTCCGTAGCGTGTCACGGAGGCCGTGCTCCGCGTTGGCCTCCGTGACACGTTGCTTGTTAATCTGGGACAGATTTCTACCAATATAAATAGCACACTTAGGTTTATTTTTCATAATTCAGACTTGGTAGAGCAAGGAACGTGGGTGAGGAGCAGTTAAGGGACGAAAAAGCTAAGAGTTTTCTTCTCTTTCCTTCTTCTTTCCTTCAATTGTATGCATGATTTCCACTCATTTGAGGATGATTAATCCAAGAATGAGTGGCTAATTCTCTTCCTTGCTAAGGTTTTGAGCATGTGTAGTGAATTTTGATTGTTAATTATATGGTTTTCCATCTTCTTCTTGCATGTTGTTCTATTAATTCTTGTGCTTACTACATTAGTGAATGGCCAACATTAATGTACATCCAAAAAGTCCAATTACACTCGAGAGAGCAAGAAATTGGAAAGTTGTGAATTAACAGGGTATTGTTCTTAACTTGATTTGGGAAAATTGGGTTTTGATGTGCTTTCGTGATAGAAATATACTTGAAAGCCGTATTAGTCAATTTAGGAACCGGAATCGTAGTGCTAGGTCATAAATTGCATTTGATCACAGAAATGTAGACGAATGGTTTATGATTTTAAAGTGAGGTTAAATACGAGAGTTTTAATCTCTAGGCTAATGTTCTTGGCTAGCAACATGAAGAGAAGAATAACCGAATTATGATTACTATCGAATTCATTACTTGTTCTTAACCTTGGCATGCTCTTATCCATAGTTTCAATTCACCGTAAATAATTGTTAATAGTTTTAGTATATAGTTGATAAACAAAATTATTTAACTTTTGGTTACGTGGTTGTCAGCATAATTAGAAGTAAACTAGAATATAGTATACTTAAGTAATTTTACTTATCCAGAGTCTCCTTGGATCGATACTTGGCTTACTTAGCCACTTTATTACTTGTTTGACCATGTGCACTTGCGTGTCGGTTTTAACCCCAACCGAGCCAGCCGAACAAGTTTTTGGCGCCGTTGCCGGGGAGACTTGGCAATTGGTGAAATTGTTTTAAGTGTAACTTACTGTATTTTTGTTTTATTTTCTTAAGTGTTGACAAATTGGTCTTAGTGTTGTTTTGATTTTTTATTTTTTTTTATTTTTTTTTTCATTTTATATTTCTTCTTTGTCGTATACCCTTATTGACATGACATCTTGGAATATAAATGGTGGATACGCATATTTCGGCAAATCTTGCATGAATTGCGGAGGACCCCCTTGTGGCAAAACTGTAACACGTGCAATATATGTGGGTGTCAATATGGCCATTGGGGTGATTGTCCAAAGGCCTATTCCTCTCCCCCATGCCCCCGCTATGATCCTTTTGTTGATTTTGCTGAATATAGGCATGTTGAAAATGAGGACTTGGGACGCCAAGTTCAAATAGAAGACATGATGAAACAACTCCTGGAGCAATCAGAAGCAATGAAGGAGTCTGTGGCAGAATTGATAGTTCAGCAAAAGGAGAATGCCGAGGCCGTAAGCAGGATGAGCATCAAATTCACGGAGATGATTGCTGAAGCGGAAGCGTGTGGTCAATCGCAGGCAACAGTTTTAGCCAATATTCAAGAGGGACTACAAGAGGAAGATAAGGGTGAATTTTTAGATGAAGCCCAACAATTGGAAACTCTTGAGTGTCCCCGTGATGAGCTCACACTGACTGAAAATCCATTCTTGAAAGGAGAAATAGAGTATCCCCCAGCTGACAGTAATGGAGAAATAGATGTCAATGATGAAAAGGTGTATACAAGTAAGGAGGTCAAGCACAATGCAGTTTCAGAGTTGAGGTGTATTAGACCACACTCTACGCATTTTTCAACATTAAATTTGGTTGACAACCTAGAAATAGAGTCTTCCAAGTTTGTAGAGAAATGTCTAGAGGAAGACCAAGCTCCGTATATTCTGAAATTTGCTAACTCGAAGCAACGAAATGACTTCACTTACTCAAGGGCCAATAGCTTCAAAAGAAAACATCTACTGCTTGGTCCTTACAATTTTTCACCACCACCCCTCGAGCATAAGAGGAAATTAGAGAAGAAATTAGGGGTGCGGTTCATATCCTCAAGGTGGAGGAAAAAGTGGTGAAACTTGGTACGTCGTGCCGCGACGTAAAATTAGGCACTGCTTGGGAGGCAACCCAAGGGTACCATGGGTACCATTTTAATTTCTTGCATTTACGTTTATTTTGTTTATTTTTCATCTTGTTTTGTTCTGGTGGAAAGTTAAGCGCAGATGGAGGGGAAGTCTGAGTACCCGTGAAGGAGGAAGCTAACAAGCATGTAAAAGAAAAAGTGTGGGCTTGAACACCCACTTGTCCAAAGTTGAAGAAAACCATGCTGTCAGCTAGGCCTAAAGGCCTCAGGGACTATTTCTCACCCTTTGTAAATTTTAATTTGATGCTATGAGGACATAGCATGATTTAAGTGTGGGGTGAGGGAAATTTCAAGGGAAATTTCAAATTTTCTGTGCTTAACGATTTTGGTGAATGTAATGCTTGTGCAAAAGTTGGTGAGAAATTTGAAAAATTTGAAAAATTTTTGTGAATTAAGCATGACTTCATCACCCGTTGGTTTTTCTTTTCGGTTCTTTTCCGATGGGGGGTCTTTGAACCGAAGAATAATTTTTTTTTTCTTTCTTTCTTCTTTTTCTTTCTTTCCTTTGTCTGTATATAGTGTTTTTAGTCATATTTAGGGACTGTTTCCGACGATGGATGGATGACGACCGTCTTGAGGAAAAATTAGTCGATAGGTTTTAGGTTTTTGAAACCATAACTAATTGGTGCTTGATGTTCTTTTTATGTGCTATACATGGTTGTAAGATGCAAGTAAGTTCAGTGTGAAGCATGCTAGTGTATAACTTTGTTTGAGACACTTAGGCTCTTGAATTTGACTCAATATGATGGAAGCTTAATTCTGAATTCTTGTGATTAGCTGAGTAAGAGTCTACTGAATGTGTCTTGATTTGAGCATGTGCCATGAGTGTAAGGTTTTTGAGTATTCCGTGCTATTGTGGATTGTCTAGAACTTGCCTGGTGTGTTTATAAAACGAAATGAAGGATGTGAATTGGAGGAAATGATTTAGGCATTTCTTTGAATGAACCAAACTTTTATCCCTCCTTATACCTACCTTGAAAAATTAATCCTAGTTAACCCCATTGAGCCTTGAGCCTATTCTTTGGCAGCTGCAACATAAGCTTAATCCTTTTTCTTTCATTAGCCTTGAATTTGATCCAAAACTCCTAAGCGCTTAAGGGAAAAATATGAAAGAGTAAAGGAGTGAAAAGAAAGGAAAAGTAGCAAGTTGTAGAAGTGGAGAAAAGGAAAAAGGTGCACTTGTGTGAAAATGGTTGATTATTAGTAGGGAGTAAGAAAATAAATAAATGAAAATTTACTTGTAGAACTCCTTGCTAATAAGCTAAAAAAACGCCTAAAGAAAGGGGGAACAAAAGAGGAAAAAGAAAGATGAAAAGAGAAAAAGGTGAAGTGAGGGAAGGGAAGTTTGTAATGAAGGCGTGATGTATTAAAAGCGCTTAGGAAAGATAGTCACTATTACTGATCACAATAGTACCTACCCGTACCTGAGTTACATTACAACCTAAAAAGTCCTACTTGATCTTACATTCATACATCCTTAAATTTGTGGAATAAAACACTAAGGGCAAGCTTATGGGTCATTACATGATGCATGTGAATTCTTTGTGAGAGTGAGCGTAATTCTATTCATATACCCACACATGTTGTGATATAAAAAAATTGTTTTTGCGTGTGAAATTGGGTAACTCTCTTTCCGTGAGGGGCACATGTTGAATGAAGGATATAATTCATGTGGGATTTCTTGATCAGTTGATTTGCATGAGTTTGCTAAAAAATTGAGAGTCGATTCTTGAGGTTAAGAAGTCTTAACATGGTTGTATTTCATTTCAATGATCGAATAAGGCATGCTCTATTTTTAGCTTGTATCTTATGTAATCATTGTAGCCGTAACTTGAATTATCTTGCTAAATTAGTTATGTAGGAGTCTCCATTTGCATGATATGTAAAAGGTTGTTCGAGGACGAACAAGGCTTTAAGTGTGGGCTTGTGATCACGGGAAAAAATATATGCCCGAGATACTCTTTATTACTTCAATTAGTCTTGTTTATCTAAGTTATCGTATACATTTTCATGTAATTTTACATAATGTGGAGATATGTGCTAACCAACATGATTAGCCTTTGTTTTGTAGGTTTTGATGATGTTTGAGTAACTAATCCATGAAGTTGGTGAAGTAGAAGCTTAGAGACGGAATTAACACGCAAACGTCGTCAAGGAAGAGGCACAAAACAGCCCACCGGTGCGCGACAAGGTGCCACGGCAGGCAGGCCGCTCAAAACAGCCCACCTGCGCGTTGGCAACATGCCACGGCAGGTGGGCTCCGCGACCATGGGCCTACAACGCGCTGCCCAGGCAGCGTGACACGTTGCCAACGCGGCAAGGTGCTGCCTGGGCCGATCTCGGGTGATTTTCCAGAAAGCCTCCGCGTCCGTAGCGTGTCACAGAGGCCATGCTCCGCGTTGGCCTCCGTGACACGTTGCTTGTTAATCTGGGACAGATTTCTACTAATATAAATAGCACACTTAGGTTTATTTTTCATAATTCAGACTTGGTAGAGCAAGGAACGTGGGTGAGGAGCAGTTAAGGGACGAAAAAGCTAAGAGTTTTCTTCTCTTTCCTTCTTCTTTCCTTCAATTGTATGCATGATTTCCACTCATTTGAGGATGATTAATCCAAGAATGAGTGGCTAATTCTCTTCCTTGCTAAGGTTTTGAACATGTGTAGTGAATTTTGATTGTTAATTATATGGTTTTCCATCTTCTTCTTGCATGTTGTTCTATTAATTCTTTTGCTTACTACATTAGTGAATGGCCAACATTAATGTACATCCAAAAAGTCCAATTACACTCGAGAGAGCAAGAAATTGGAAAGTTGTGAATTAACAGGGTATTGTTCTTAACTTGATTTGGGAAAATTGGGTTTTGATGTGCTTTCCTGATAGAAATATACTTGAAAGCCGTATTAGTCAATTTAGGAACCGGAATCGTAGTGCTAGGTCATAAATTGCATTTGATCACAGAAATGTAGACGAATGGTTTATGATTCTAAAGTGAGGTTAAATACTAGAGTTTTAATCACTAGGCTAATGTTCTTGGCTAGCAACATGAAGAGAAGAATAACCGAATTATGATTACTATCGAATTCATTACTTGTTCTTAACCTTGGCATGCTCTTATCCATAGTTTCAATTCACCGTAAATAATTGTTAATAGTTTTAGTATATAGTTGATAAACAAAATTATTTAACTTTTGGTTACGTGGTTGTCAGCATAATTAGAAGTAAACTAGAATATAGTATACCTAAGCAATTTTACTTATCCAGAGTCTCCTTGGATCGATACTTGGCTTACTTAGCCACTTTATTACTTGTTTGACCACGTGCACTTGCGTGCCGGTTTTAACCCCAACCGAGCCAGCCGAACATATGGCTAGAACATGAATTGCATTTGATCACAGAAATGTAGACGGATGGTTCATGATTCTTAAGTGAGGTTAAATACGAGAGTTTTAATCTCTTGGCAAATGTTCTTGGCTAACAACTGGAGGAAAAGATTAACCAAAGTATGATGATAATTAATTTCATTACATGTTCGTTTAACCTCAGCATGCTCTCATTCATAGTTCAGATTCAAAGTAGATAATTGTTCTTAGCTTTAGTATAAAATTATAAAACAAAATATCAAACTTTTAGTTATACTATTGTCTGCGTTTTTAGAAGTAAAATATAGTACACTTGATCAAATTGCACTTCATCCAAGTCTTTGTGGGATGGATACTTGGCCTACTAAAGCCACTTAATACTTGTTCGACCACGTGCACTTGCGTGTCGTTTTATACCCCACAAATCATGCAAACATCACACCGAGGCAAGGTAAGTGGAATTGCTCCAAACTAGTGTTAACATACTCCCAACATTAAAATGAGTATTTCTCCCTTCTAGATTTCCGAGAGATAGCGAGTTTTCAGCCGCTCTTCGATAAGTCGAAGAATAGGCAATAGGTATACCCCTAAATATGGTTTCTTTCCAAATAATAATAGAATTAATTCTATTCATTTGTGAATATGAATATAGTTGGAAGAAATAACTGAACATTAGCTGGTCTGCGCCAATTAATCAGAAAGTCGCCAGGCGAGGTAAGTGAAACCAGTTTCTTTCGGCAAGCTAGTAGTTCTAGTAGAGAAAAATAGTATGAATTTCAGTACAGTGTTTCAGAAGTCATATATTGTGTTCAATATGAAATTTAGTAAGCATGTTAGAAATATAATACAGTGTTCAGCATGAAATTCAGTAAAACAGTATAAGTCCCAGCAGAATATTCTATAAATATTATTACAGATTCAGTATATTTCAGTGTCAGATTCAGTACATTTCAATATGAAATTCAAAACAGAATACCAGAAAATAAATATTATTATCAGATACAGTATATACATTACATGTGCCTATTGTTATCTGTGGAGACATGATTGTTCTGTGTTGGGCACCCTGAGAGCTTCCTTGACCACTCCAGGGTTAATAACTGTGTCGACTCGCCCGCCAGAGGGTGAGGATACGTTGCTCTACGGAGTGCAATGCCGTCCACCAGCGGACGAAGATGGGATGCAAATTCCCCATAGCAGGCTGATCAACACTATACTACACCCCCTGTCGAGCGCTTGCGCCCGGGGTGCAGATTACAATTTTCAGATTACAGATTTCAGATTTCAGATTTCAGGAGTCCTCCGGACTTAGATATAGCTATAGTCAGGGGCCCAGTGAGCACAAGTTGCATACCTAGGGAGCAGGCTGGATGCTCATAGTTACTATGTGGATGGTATGACCTGGATAGGGGTATATAGATTGTGTGCT
The DNA here is from genome assembly GCA_035772735.1 of Datura wrightii. Taxonomy (NCBI): domain Eukaryota; kingdom Viridiplantae; phylum Streptophyta; class Magnoliopsida; order Solanales; family Solanaceae; genus Datura; species Datura wrightii. The sequence goes on along the minus strand of JASDFA010000003.1, from coordinate 67,204,470 downwards.
GGTTAGTACCTTACGGCTTATGGGGGCTGGTAAGGTTCTTTTATGCTATGTTGTGTTAGTTATTAATAGATAGAAATTAGACCGCCATGTTATTAGGTATGACTCTTACTCTCTTCAGTAAAGTTATGCTCTTTTCAATCAGTCTCAGCCCGTCTCCTATTACTTCAGTATCTATCATTATTATTGTTTGCTTACAGTTATTGCTTTGCATACTCAGTACCAGTGGTACTGACGCCCGTCTTGTGGCGCTGCATTACTCTCCTGCAGGTACTCATAGACGAGGAGTAGATCCCTCGTAGTTCCAGCCAGCATATAGAGTCTTCAGCTCCTGTCATCCGGAGCTTGACAGCTAAATGTTTACTTCCCTTTTTGTTTTGTACAGTATGGGTAGGCCGGGGCCCTGTCCCGACCATCTTATTATTCTTAGAGGCTGCGGATTGTATATTCTCTGTGGTTAGCTTTACCGGTCATGTGGGGCCGTATGTATGTTTCAGTTTGCATGTGATAGCCGTGTGGGGCCTTGTTCAGTTGTCGGTTGGTGACCTTGTCGGTCATAGATCAGTTCAGCACTTGATTATACTTTTCAGTGATAACTAGTCAGTATGGTGGCCTTGTTGCCCCGCATAGGTTCCCTTATGCTCAGTTTTTCTGGTTAGCTGTTATATTTCTATAGGTGGCTATAGGCCTTGTCAGCCGGAGGCTATATTTACAGCCGTTATATAGACCATAGTTTTCATAAATCCCGAATTAAAGCAAGCCTGGCACCAAAAGTGCTTAGGCTCAGTAGTCCAGCAGTACAGGTCCTAGTAGGGCACCAGGTGCCAGTCATGCCTCCCAAGGCGGGGCGTGACAATTCAAACCCCAGATCATGATATTCTAAATAAATTAAATTGGATTCTTATTAAATCATTTTGGGGCACAAGGATGGACGAATATCCTTGTTGAAGTCCCGCATACCTCGTAGATGAAAATCCTGATTGAAAATCTACCTTGAAGCTTTTAGAACACCTTGGTGAAACCCCTAGGATTTTTGAGAAGAGAGGAGGAAGAAAGAGATTGAGAGAATGAGGGTTTAGGTCTAGAAGAACCCTTAAAAACGTTCCCAAACATACCCAAAACGACATCACTTAAGAAGTGGAAGCATAGGATTTTACCAAAACACCCTTGAGAAAAACATAAAAATCTGGCCGAACCGGAACCCACGACTCACCCGACGAGTCGTTGTCACACCCGATGACTCATTAGGTGCACTCGTCAAGTCTACTGGAAATCTCAACCTTCAGGCTGCGACCAATGTAAAAACTCGTTACGACACCCGACGAGTCGTCATGTCCTTCCGTCAAGTACATTGGAAATCCTTTTTAAAACTAAAGCTTCTCCCTCCTAACGACCAACATAACGAGTCATTGCCACACCTAACGACTCGTTAGGTCCATCCGTCATGAACACTGCCTAAGGCTTCCCTGGCCTCCACCCAATGACAAACCTGATGAGTCGTTGCCAAGCTAGAAGACTCGTTAGTTCGTCCGTTGCCACTGCCTCCTGACTCCCACACCACGATTGCACATGACGACTCGCGGTATCCCACCATGAGTCGTTAAGTCTCCCGTCCTGAGATATTTTTGCTAGTTCTCTGCACTTTTCCAATTAAACTCCCAGGTCTTATTCTTTGCCCTTTTCGGGGTATTACAATATCTCCCCCTTGGGAACATTCTTCCGAGAATGTTGGATGAACATACTGAAAAGATAGAGATGAAGTCGATATCCAAATATTAATCAATCACAGCTAAAGATCAATGGAGTATCTGACTCTGGATCAATCTTGTACACCAAACCTAATCGTTCACATCTAACATACATACCATGACTCAAGGAAACCAAAGAACATGGAACAAACATGGAACTAGACAAAACACCACAAGAAAATTCTTCCCCTTTTTATCTGTAACTGAACTAACACAAACTAAACCTTCGCTCTCAAATTGCCTTCCAATACTAAGTCAGGATTCAAAATATCTAATCTAACTGAGAGTAAGGATTTCATAAGCATGAGTCATCCCCGACATCTAGGACTCAACACATACATGAGATAATCTGACTCTACTGAGTTAACAAACAACTTCCAAAGAGTGAATTCAATCCAAGCACATAAGAAAGCATGGATCAACACACATAACTGATTCATAACATGAATATAAGAATTAAGGACTCATAGGGAAAGACTGCCACCGCTAACTGAAATGGTTACTTCTAAGCTTCGAAGATCTTCAAATAGGAATCGACACCACTTTAACTTCAACTGAAATTACAAGAGAAATTATCTGAACCTCGAAGGGATCAACCTAATGCAACTGCTAGAGTTGGAACTGCTTATGAGTATTCTCAAGATCTAATTTATTTCACATATTCACTATCTCCCCTTAGCTTAAAGTCATCGTCCTAAGGCTCTCGAATCTTACGTTAGGTCAGGCTGAATTACTAATTCTTAACACCTCTTTCACTTCTAACCTTCACCACAAGCCTTATACTAACAGCTACTCACATTACACATCAACAATCTCTTTTCACAATCACAACAAGGCTTCTTATTCAGTGCTAAGGTTGGCAACATATAAGGGGACAACATAAGATTCACAACATACCTGTGGCCACTACTGGCGCCTTGCCCTGATCCTGATGGGCTGCTACTACATAGAGAGGTTTTGACGATGTCTACCTCCTGGGTGAGGGGATGTACCCTTCATCTCTCACCCTGCTTAGCCGCTGCGCTATCTCAGTGTATATGGCCTACTTTGCTACACCAAAAACAAACATCTGAGACAGCCATGTAAACTCCCAAGTGGTTCTTTCCACAGCTCATACACAATGGGTACATGATCTACCTTACTCTGGGCTTGTACGGAGTACTGGCTGTCGAAGATGCTGGAGCTGCTGGTCTTTGATGTTGGTGTGAGTGATACCCGCTACCCAACCTCTGATGGGGGAACTCTAAGTCTCCAGTCCTGTCCCTCTTGGCCTCTCTCTCTTTTTCTTTCACCTATTCTACTTCCATTTGTTGAACAAATATTACTAAGCGTGGGAAGTCTATGTCCCCGTGCAACATGGAAGTCCCGCATTCTTTGACCAAGGAGTCTGACACTCTATTCATGAACCTACTCACTCAGGCCCGCTGGTCGGCTACCATTTTCGGTGCATACTTAGACAACCGAGTGAACTCTAACGCATACTCTTGGAAAGTCATGTCATTTTGTCTCAAGTTAATGAATTCTCCTGCCTTTGCCTCCCTCAACACCCGAGAGAAAAACCTATCCAAGAACACTGTCATAGGGACCCGCTTCGATTCCCCAGTTGTCTCTCCACTGAAAATACCAGATGTAAGCAACTTCCTTTAACTGGTAGGAGGCTAAGCCCGGTCTCTCTTTCCCCGTCACTCCCATGATATGAGTAATCTTCTGTATCTCCTCCAAAAACTCAAATGTGTCCTCATCCACCTTTGACCCCAAGAATTAAGGTGGGTTCATCTGAAGAAAATCTCTTATCCTTGTCGCCGCCTCATTTCCTTGCTATGGTGCACGGGCTACCACCTGCTGATTAATTTGAGTGGTCAGGGCCTGTTCCAATATGTGGATGGCTGCTTGGAACTCGGTATGAGCAACAAAATCCTCCATTTGGTCTGCCTGGGCTAGTGGTACCTGCTGGGGGCCATTATACCTCTTCCATTCGCTCGTCGGGGAGGAATTATCTGCGAGCGCATAAAGCATGAGTTAGGGGAGGAACTGATTAGAGCTTCATGCTCTACGCACGATAGGAATCATGAAGGAAAAGGAACATTCCTAAAATGTCTCATAGCCTCTTCATCATAAGTGTGGCGCGCTTCACACCCATGAAGAAGAATCTACGTAATGCGGCTTTCAGACACCCTAGGACACCCTAAACCTTTGCTCTAATACCATGTTTTTCATGACCCGAGAGTAGACCCGGATCATAGACATGGGATAAGGAACCCCGAGAGGCCTCCAAGTCAACCCATGGCATAATCATTGCATACACTTACCAAAAAGACAACTAACAATATGGATAAGAGAAACTAATAACAAAATCTAATATAACCCATATTACAGAAATCTTAACAACACTTAAGTACAACGCGGAGATCTGTCTACACAAGTCCGAAAGCCTTCTACTAACTGATGTGTTGCTGGAACAAGACCCCCAGCTAACTCCAAAAGTATTAAAAATACTGAGACATAATAAAATAAGAATATAGGCCATGTCCTCGGAAGATGAGGACTCACCGCTAGCAAATGAATGGGAGAGAAGCGTATCTAGTCACGCGTCTGGATCTGGAGACCTAAATCTATATCATAAAATGATATAGCACAAGAGGCATGCAGTTAGTACTTGGAATGTACTGAGTATTCAAGAACGTAAATAAATAACTAATAAGCATAAGTGTAAAAGCAGGGAGTACCATAAATCACAGGATCAGTAAAACAACCGAAATGAGGTATAACAACTTGGTATGAGTTACACATATTCATATAGATATAATCATATTATAAGGACATGCATTAGTATAAGTTCAATGATGCACAAAAGTAATAATCATAATGATACAGAGATGCAATGTCATGACTGATATCATAAGGGTCCTTGACAATCTAAGGGAACGAAGGCTCTTATATAGAGAGTCAGTAACTAGCTAGAGATGTTAGTCCTGATTGAAGGAGGAGAAACATGCATGGCTAGTAGCTAGGGATGTGAGTCCCCACAGGCTAGGGAAATACTCTTGCTAAGGAGAATCTTGACTGACTAGGGAAACATTCTTTCTAACGAGAATACCGACTGAATAGGGAAATATTCTTGCTAACGAGAATCCCGACTAACTAACAATAATCTAAATTGCAACAGCTAATCAGAGACAAGGACGTTTACTGATTTTTCCATCATACAACATTCTCATCAACAGGTTGGGGGCTACTTACTAATAACATCAAGCCTGACAAAATATCATTTTCATGCATTATCATCATAATTCACCTCATCGTGAAGTCCAATCAATAGCTATGTCAAGCATCTTACGCTAATGAGCATTTTACAGAGTCACATTATGCTTATACTATCATGACATTCCGAATTACAAGTTCATCTCATTCAACGTGTAATAGGAGATCATACATGGTTTATAAATGCAACTCATACTCTATCAAGATACATGACTTCATTTATTTAGGTCTACAACATTCCATACACTTATCATAATCACTCCTTTTTGAACTCTTTAGCCACGGGCATTTTAGATTCCAAGATTTTTATAAAAACAATTTTAGTAAGGAAAAATAATATAGAATCCGTCCAAGCTTCGTAGTTCAACAATGGAGATGGAATCTTGTCATGCCCAAACAAGTAAATCTAGAACATAGTGATGGCACATAATTTACTTCAATTACTTAAGCCCACAACGCCTAGTCAATCCAACATGGTCATCAATGTCACAATCAAGTCACTAGGGTTAATTATGCAATATTTCCACACTTCCACAATAATCATGAATTTCTACGGCAATCAGGGAAGAAATGAACAATTCCCATTTAATACTTAAATTGGGTTAGGAAGAACATACTACACGCATACATACTCAACCTATATTTTCACAATTTCTTCATATTCATGCATGGCTACGAAAATCAATTGAACAATAAGAAACACCGATTCATTACTCAAGCCAATTTATGAACAACATGTTATCCTCATGCATTCCCAACATATGATCCATATTCCAAAAAACCCATCAAATTAACATCAAAAATAAATTCCACAATTACAGTAATTATTTGCATTTAAGAAAAAGAATGAAGAAGAAATTACCCATTATTCAAACCCTAGATCATGATATTCTAAATAAATTAAATCGGATTCTTATTGAAACATTTTGGGGCACAACGATGGAAGAATATCCTTGTTGAAGTCCCGCATACCTAGTAGATGAAAATCCCGATCGAAATTCTTCCTTGAAGCTTGTAGAACACCTTGGTGAAAGCCCTAGGATTATTGAGAAGAGAGGAGGAAGAAAGAGATTGAGGGTTTAGGTCTAGAAGAAGCCTTAAAAACTTCCCCAAACATACCTAAAACGACATCACTTAAGAATTGGGAGCATAGGATTTTACCAAAACACCCTTGAGAAATCTTAAAAATCTGGCCGAACCGAAACCCACGACTCACCTGACGAGTCGTTGTCACACCCGACGACTCGTTAGGTGCACTCATCAAGTCTACTGGAAATCTCAACCTTTAGGCTACGACCAACGTGATGACTCGTTACCACACCCGATGAGTCATCATGTCCTTCCGTTAAGTACACTGGAAATCCTTTTTAAAACCAAAGATTCTCCCTCGTAACAAATGACATAATGAGTCGTTGCCACACCTAACGACTTGTTAGGTCCATCCATCATGAACACTGCCTAAGGCTTCCCTGGCCTCCACCCAATGACCAACCTTACGAGTCATTTCCAGGCCAGACGACTTGTCAGGTCATCCGTTTCCACTGCCTCCTAACTCTCAAACAATGACAACACACGAAGGCTCACGGTATCCCACCACAAGGGGTTAAGTTGCCCGTCCTGAGATATTTTTTCCAGTTTTATGCACTTTTCCAATTAAACTCCCAAGTCTTATTCTTAGCCCTTTTCGGGGTATTACACAATGAGATACATGATACATTTGAAGCCATAGATGTTGAGAATGTTGAGCTAAATGATGAATGTAATAACTCCAGTGTAGAGAACGAGAAGTGCTCACTGGTTGCTAACTTCATAGTAACTTTATCTTATTCTGAAGATCCTTTTTTACAGGTTCAATCCTAGCCACTTCTCAAAAGAATTGCTTTTGATCCATATCTTGACTATGGTATATCCAATGGTGAGTTTAAGTTATTTAGCAAGAGCAAATACAGTATTGATCAAGCATTAAGGACAAATCTTCTTTAAGTGAGGGAGAATAATAGCAACCAAAGAAACTCAAATCCAATAAAGGTGCAAATATAGTCAATGTCAAGATTCGAGGATGAATTTTCTTTAAGAAGGGGAGAATGATAGAATCCATGGCAGCTCAATGTCATTAAAAGACATGGATAAGGATTTGAAAGTTTCATCAAATAAGAAATTTCAAAACAAACTCCAATGGGCTGCAATTAGCTATTAAAAAGTGTCTCGTGATGGAAGAAGATCCTAAGCCCAATGAAGATATTTTCTTCAACTCTTACATATATTTGGAGGCCCAAATTAAAGTTCAAAAGGAGATGGAATTGGGCCCAAATCACCCCTCAATGGGAGAAAATATTGCAACAATTTTTAATTAATTTCTACAATATTTAAGAGTTGTTTTATAGATGTTAACTTTCTAGGACTTTGTGTGTTGCAGCTTTCAATGCCATTTAGTGTTTTTTTCTAATATACGTAGACTACATTGGTCTAAGTGTGGGCAGCCTTCTATGTCCCTAGGGAACATAATTTCTTTATTTGATTCTTTGACTAACCTCTTCTAGGATTCTATATAAAGGGAGTTCTTTCTCTTCATGGTAACTAAGTTTGATTTAATATATTAGTAGCAGCCTTGTGGCTTGTGGAGACCTTTGTAGGTTCTCTTTGGGTTATGCCCTCTTTGTTCTACTTTGAACATAACTTGCATTTCTTCAATGGTAAGATTCCTTGTTTGAGTTCCCTCCCCCCTTTTCTTCTTTTACTTCTTCTTAGTTGATTCACTATTTCTTGTTTCTTCTTTTTCCAAGAATAAACTCCTTCCCTCTTTCTAATCTTCTAATTTTTAGAGTCTTTCATTGTCCGTGTCATTAGAAGGATGGGATGCCACCCACCAAGCACCTTAGTTATAGTCGTGGCACGACATTCGTGGGTTGCTTCCCATGCAGCGCCTGATTTAACATCGTGGTATGACTATGGTCCCCGTCACTCCTTCAACCGAGTGGACTTGTGACCACACCAAGGATCTACTAAACAATTCATGCAGCACATGCTGCTCAACAACCTGACTACAACCTCCAGGTTCTCCCGCTAGTTTCACTGTGTAGTCCTCATAGTGAGGTGGCATTCGTGATGCTCGAAAAACTTCAAACACTATATCCTGACCATCTACTCTCATATAAATCTTACCCGACTTAACATGTATGACAATGTTAGCGGTGGATAAAAATCCTCTCCCCAAAATGAGTGGAACTGCTACATCTACCTCATAGTCTAGGATTATAAAGTATGTTGGAAGGATGAAAGATCCTTCTTTAATCAGGACATCTTCAATGATTCCTTCAGGATATGCCAGAGGCCTGTCCGCAAGCTACAACGTCACTGTGGAAGGACGTAGTTCACCTAATCATAGAGTTATAAGTAGGGATGCAGGTATCAAAGTTATGCTCATAGCCAAATCACATAAGGCAGAACCAACTTCCTTGCTCCCAATAGTGATAGGGATAGTGAAGCCCCTATGATCCTTTAGCTTTTTAGGAATTCTTTTATTAATTTGGGAACTGCACTCTTCAGTAAGAACCAAAGTTTCAAATTCTGTAAACCTCCTTTTACTGGCCATGATATCCCTAAGATACCTGGCATACTTCTGTAATGCCCTAGAAACTCAAAGACTAGATTCAGGATGTTAAACAGAGAAAACTGAAAAATCCACACTAGGTCATAAAACGAGTCGTTAAGTGATTTGTGGTAGGGACTCTAGACTTAGTTGAAAACTTTGGAAAATGGGGTGACCATAAGTCATGGTCAACACCACGAGTCGTGATATAACCCATGGTGAAGAACAAATTTATGGCCGGGAAAAAGTTAGGCAGTGAACCAACGACTAGTCACCTTGAGTCGTGGTCCATGCCACGACCCATTAGGTGACTCGTGGTTCAAGATAATTTGAGGAATGAAGATTTGGTCAATTTTGGTGATGGGTGGGTCACCACAAGTCATTGGGTGCACCACGAGTCGTGGTGTACCTCGTGGTGATCGACAGGAGGTCTAGGCAATGTACCTCACGAGTGTGACCACGAGGCGTGATCACTGGGCATGACCCGTTAGGTCCCTCGTGGGGGGGCCTGACAGTCAGTTTTCTTGCGAATTTCCTAATGGTGTTTCAAAAATTTCCTAATATCCTAGACTCTAAAATACGTCATTTTGGTATATTTTAAGGGAATTTTGAGGGGTTAAACGGTTTCCTTCCTCATTTTCCCTATTCAGGCTTTTAGAAAAATAATGTAGATTTTCTCTCAGAGCATTTCAGAGCAAGAACAAGGGAAGTCCATTTCACCTCGGTTTCTCAAGGAAATTCATTGGGATTCTCCACAAGGTATGTGGGAATTCAACAAGGGAATAATTCTTCCCTTGTGCCACAAAAATTCTCCCTATTTTCTTTATCAGTTCTAGCCCTACATATTATCGAATGTAAAGAAATTCTTAGTCATGCTTCATTCAATTCCTATGGAATATTCTTTTATAATAATTATAGGTATTGTCCATCAGTTTGTGATAGTATTGATGATTATCCATGTACAATAAATTTATCCCTAGTCCTTGAGAGAAAAAAGAATAGAATCTTGCGATAATGTTTACATATTGAATTTTTCCTTGATTTTACCTGTGCTGGGAACTCCCACGTTGTTTATTGTATTTAACATCAGTTAGACTGTTATCAGTTCGATTTCAGTCAATGTTCTAGAATATCTAGTGTTTGTTAGAAATGTCAACTGATCAATTTGATTGTAGAAATTTTTGAGGTGTCAGTAGTACCTCCCAGTTATCAGAATTGATTCAGAACTCAGTTTAAGTAGTTTACTAGGAGGTCATCAAACTATTAGATAAGCATCTTTGACCAGACTTTGAACCCCAGTTATGGATTACAGCTTGTGCTTAGACGTTCACGATGCTTCTAGATAAGCAGCTCTTGGCAGTCTTAGAACTGAGTTCCAGAATTCGGTCCGATAAGACTCTCAGGGTGCTTCTAGATAGGTATCCCTAACTAGTCTTGGACCCAAGTTTCAAGTTATCAGCTTAGTATTCAATCTAGGACAATCTAGTGAGAGTAGGACTTAGCACTAAGCGGACTGAGGTTCCAGCACACCCTGGTTCCCAGAACTATATTGCCACCATAGGTTACAGTTTTAATGGCCTCATGGCCCCAGTTTGTTTTGATCACCCAGTTCATGCCTCTATACCCTGGCAAGGTATATTGGGTCCTATCGATAGGGTGTATACGTCAGACTCCATATCTAGCTCGCGTGGTTATATGTCAGTTATAGACTCTCCCTTTAGTCAACTCATTTCACTTCCAGATTAGTCAGTTCAGATCAGTTTAGTTCAGTATCTCAGATTTAGGGCATGTCCTTGACCATCAGAAAGGGTCTTTTAGACCATCTCAGTTATTACAGTTATTCAATTCAATAGCTCCAATTCATCATTGCATGTCTTTTCAGTTTAGTACTTTTATTTCTTATATATAGTTTATCTCACTTACTAAGTAAGTTCAAAGTACTGATGCATACTTTTATGTTGTATGATTTTATGATATAGCTGCAGGATCTCAGTCTCAGCCTTGCTAGCCGATCGCTCTTAGAAGACTTCTTCTGTTCTAAGTGTGAGTCCTTATCTTTTGTGGACGAAGTTTATTTTACTCAATTTTTCTTTCTTTTATTTTAGTTTAGGAGTTTGCTGGGGGCTTTCCTTGCAACTCATCAGCAGTAGTGGCTTTTACACGCAGATTTTGTTTTTCAGACTTGTAGTTTTGTTCAAATCTTTTCAAATATTATGAATCAACTTTATTCTCTTAAATGCTTATATTGTTTCTTTAAACTTCCGCTGTATATATTTATATGTTAATCACAATGCTAGTGTATGATAGACCAGGGGTTGACTTGGGGTTACTTGTGACTCCAAGTACTATGTCCCCTCCATGGTGTAAGCTCGGGGCATGACAAACTTGGTATTAGAGTACTAGGTTTAGAGTATCCTCGAATGTTTGAAAGTCATATTGAGTAGAGTCCTTTTCATGGGCGTGAAGTGCGCCACACTTATGACGGGGAGACTACGAGATGTTATTAGGAAAACTCCATTTTATTCACGGATCTAAGGTGGGAGAGGACCCACAAGGGTTCGTGGATGAGATTAAAAAGATCACCTGAATTATGGGTGTTAGTCCCTTAGAGAGTGTCGACTTGGCTACGTACCTACTGAAAGGGTTAGCCCAGGTCTGGTACGAACAGTGGAAGGAGGGGAGGCCAATGGAAGTAGGACTGGCGCAATGGGAAGAGTTCACTACAGCTTTCTTGGACAGATTCTTCCCTTGAGATCTTAGGTAGGCAAAAGTAGTGGAGTTTATGAATCTAAGACAGGGAAATCGGATAGTACAATAATATACTCTAGAGTTCACCAGGTTGTCCAAATATGCTCTAGAGATGGTGGCCGAGCCAAGGGCTCGAATAATGAAGTTTGTTAATGGGGTGCCGAACCCGGTTCTCAAAGAGTGCAAGACAACGATGCTGATTAAGGATATTGACCTCTCCAGCCTTATTGCCTATGCCCAGCACATTGAGGCAGAAAAACTGAGGGACATAGAGCAAAAGAACAACCGAGAAAGGACTGGACAATCATATTATGGCCAGCAGAGGTCTGGCGATAGCAGCCGCCCATAGCAGCAGTAGCACCACCAGCAGAGGGCTCCAACACCCAGCTCAGCCAGTGCCCCTATCTTTCAGTCCCTCCAGGATAGAAGGGGTGGAGAATTTGGCTCTCATTCCTCGAGCTATAGTGCAAGAAACAGGTATCCAACTTGCCCTAAGTGTGGAAAGAACCACCTAGGAGAGTGTCTTTAGGGTTGAGAGGGCTGTTTTGGTTGTGGACATCTTGGTCATCGGCTTAAGGAGTGTTCGTCAATAGGACGGGGAAGGTTAAAATCCACTACCTCAGTAGCTCCAGCAGACCAATACTTCATGTATGGATGGCGATCAGCGCCAAAACTGTTTTATGCATTATCACTCGTCAGGATCAAGAGAGCTCACCTGATGTGGTCACAGGTATGTTATATCTTTTCCACCTAGATGTATATGCCCTACTAGATCCAGGGGACACACCATAATTTGTGACTCCATACATAGTTGTTCAGTTTAATATCAGTCTAGAGGTCCTCTCAAAATCATTTTCAGTCTCGACCCTAGTTGGCGAGTCAGTTAGAGCCAGCCGGGTGTATAAAAACTGCCCAGTCTCAGTCTTCAATAATGTTATTCCAACTGACCTTGTAGAATTATACGTGGTCTATTTTGACCTCATCCTTGGCATGGGTTGGTTGCACTCTGGTTATGCCTCAGTCAACTGTAGAACTAGAGTTGTCAAATTTCAGCTTCCAAATGAGCTATTGATAGAGTGGACGGGTAGTCGTTTAGCGCCTAAGGGTTTGTTTATTTCCTACCTTAAGGTCTAGAAGCTTATTTCTAAGGGATGTATCCACCATCTAGTTCGGGTCAAAGATTCCAACTCTGAGACCCCAACTATCCAATCAATCCCTATTGGTAGCGAATTTCCTAATGTGTTCTCTAAAGTCCTCCCAGGAGTTCCTCCTGAACGGGATAGACCTTCTCCCAGATACTCAGCCCTTCTCCATTCCTCCTTACATAATGGCTCCAGGAAACCTTAAAGAGTTGAAGGAGCAGCTATAAGACCTTCTTGATAAGGGTTTTATCAGACCCAACTTATCTCCCTGGGGTACTCTAGTATTATTCGTGCAAAAGAAAGACGGTACCCTCAGAATGTGCATCGATTACTGTTAGTTGAACAAGGTCACAGTCAAGAACAGGTATCCCTTACCCAGAATTAGCAACTTGTTCGACCAACTTTAGGGAGCAAGCTGTTTCTCCAAAATAGATCTCAGGTCAGGGTATCATCAGCTAAGAGTCAGAGAGTGTGACTTACCGAAAATAGCTTTCAGGACTCGGTATAGTCACTACTTGTTTGTAGTTATGTCCTTCAGACTAACAAATGCCCCTGTAGCATTTATGGACCTAATGAATAGAGTCTTCAAGCAGTATCTAGATATGTTTATCATTGTGTTTATCGATAACATTCTGGTATACTCAAGAAATGAGGAAGAGCATGCTAATCACTTGAGGCTAATACTTCAGACACTTATGGACTGTCGGTTGTTCACCAAGTTCAGCAAATGCAAATTATGGTTAAAGATGTGACTTTTCTAGGTCGCGTGGTCTCGGATGAAGGTATTTAAGATCCTCAAATGATAGCAGTGATAAAAGTCTAGCCTAGTACTCCCAAACCGAAATCAAAAGTTTCTTGGGTCTAGATAGGTATTACCAACACTTTGTGGAAGGTTTTTCTTCTATACCCTCTAACTAGACTAACTCAGAAGAAGGTGAAATTTTAGTGGTCAGATATTTCCAGGAGTTAAAAATTCAACTCACTACCGTGCTAGTGTCAACCCTACCAGAAGGATCAGATGGGTTTGTAGTTTATTTTGATGCTTCTAGAATTGGACTCGATTGCGTTCTGATGCAGCGGGGCATGGTGATAGCCTACGCCTCCAGATAGCTCAAGGTTCATGAACATAATTATCTGACGCATGACCTAGAGTTGGCAGTGGTGGTATTTTCTTTGAAAATATGGAGACACTATCTGTATGGGACACATGGATGTTTTCACCGATCACAAGAGCATTCAGCATGTATTCAGTAAGAAAGATCTAAATCTTCGCCAAAGAAGGTGGTTAGAGCTACTGAAGCACTATGAAATGAGCGTGTTGTATCACTCAGGCAAGGCCAACGTGGTGGCTTATTCCCTGAGTAGAGTGTCTATGGGGAGCATGACTCATGTTGAGGAAGGCAAAAAGGAACCGGCGAAGGATATTCACCGACTAGCTCGGTTAGGGGTGCACTTGGTGGACTCAGCTGAGGGTGGAGTGGTAATGCAATGTGGGTCAGATTCCTCTTTGGTTGTTGATGTTAAGTCCAAACATGATGAAGGTTCCATCTTACTTAAGCTTAAGGAAGCGATTCTCAAAAAATAAGTTGAGGCTTTCCCTAAAGGGGGAGATGGTGTACTCTGTTACCAGGACAGGTTATGTGTACCGGACGTCGGTGATTTGAGATAGAAGATACGGCTGAAGCAAACAAATCGAGATACTCCATCCACCCTGGTGCTAATAAAATGTACCGCATTTTGCGGGATATTTACTGGTGGAACGGCATGAAGAGAGACTTCGCTGAATTTGTAGCTACTTCCCCGAACTGCCAGCAAGTCAAAGTAGAGCACCAGAGACCGGGAGGTATGACTCAGGATATCAGCATACCCACATGGAAGTGGGAAGAAGTGATTATGGATTTCATTACGGGTCTACCTTAGACTTGCCGGCAACATGATTCTATCTGGGTAGTAGTAGATCGGATAACTAAGTCAGCACACTTCATCCAAGTTAAAACTACAGATGCAGCTGAGGACTATGCTAGGCTTTATATCAGGGAGCTAGTCAGACTTCATAGGGCGCCATTATCCATTATCTCAAACAGAGATACCCAATTCGCCTTCTCATTCTGGAAGTCCTTTCAGAAGGGACTTAGTACCCAGGTCAAGCTCAGCACAGCTTTCCACCCATAGATAGATGGGCAAGCTGAGTGGACTATTCAGACCCTAGAAGATATGTTGAGAGAGTGCATTATCGACTTTAAGGAAATTTGGGATGATCACTTTCCTCTCATCGAGTTTTCTTATAACAACAAATACCACTCCAGTATCCAGATGGCCCAGTTTGAGGAATTGTATGGCAGGAGGTGTAGATCTCTTATCAGGTGGTTTAAGGTTGGTGAAGCTACTTTAATTGGGTCAGACTCATTTCATGAAGCTATGTAGAAGGTACAACTCATTGGGGAAAGATTTAAAACAGCTTAGAGCCGTCAAAAATCTTATGCTAATGTGAAGAGAAGAGAATTGGAGTTTGCAGTGGATGATTGGGTTTATCAAAAAGTTTCATCCACGAACGGGGTAAAGAGATTTTGGAAGAAAGGAAAGCTCAGTCCAATATATGTGGAAACTTATAGAATTCTAAGGAGTATTGGCAAGGTAGCTTATGAGTTGGAATTGCCTTCAAAGTTGGCATCTGTGTGCCTAGTATTCCATGTGTCACTATTTAAGAAGTGCATGGGTGACCCAACTTCAATTGTTGCATTGGACAGTGAGGGAGTGCAAGACAGTCTCTCATACGAAGAGGTCCTATTCCAAATCCTTGACCGTCAGGTTTGTAAGCTGAGGAATAAGGAGGTAGCTTCAGTCAAAGTATTATAAAGAAATCAACAGGTTGAGGGAGCTACGTGGGAGGCCGAAGCGGATATGATGGCTAGGTACCCCATTTGTTCCCTTCTAACTCAATTTCAGTTTAAGTTATCAGTTCTCTCCCCAAAATTTTCTTTCAGTTCGTATGTTTCAGTTTCTTTCATGAAAATGAATATGTGTATAATTAGGGGATTCAGTTCATACTTATGATTCAGTTCAGAGGTAGTCATTTCGATAGTTTTCAGCTTTCATGTTCAGTAATTGTGTATAAAGATTGCCATTCTCTACTTTCCTGCGTATTTTACAACATTCGAGGACAAATGTTCCTAAGGGGGAGATATTGTAATTCCCCAAAAACTCAAAGAATAGACTGGGGACTTAAAATAGAGAAAACTAGAAAATCTGCACTAGGTCACAGAATGAGTCGTTCTGTGAACCGTTGGAGGTGATCATGAGTCATTAAGTGACTCGTGGTGAGGACTCTACACTTAGTTGAAAATTTTAGAAAATGGAGTGACCACTTGTGTGACCATGAGTTGTGGTCAACACCATGCATCGTGATATGATTCGTGGGCAAGAACAAATTTAAGGCCAGGAAAAAGTAAGGCAGTGAACCTAATGACAAGTCACCACGATTCATGGTCCATGCCACGACCCGTTTGGTGACCCGTGGTTTAGGATAGTTTGCGGAATTAAGATTTGGGCAGTGTTGGCGACGGGTGGGTCACCACGAGTGATTGGTTGCACCACGAGTCATGAGGCCCTCGGGGTGACCATCAGGAGGTTCTAGGCAGTGCACCTCACGAGTGTGACCATGAGTCGTGGTTACTAGGCACAGCCCGCTAGGTCCCTCGTGGTGGGGGCTTGACAGTCAGTTTTCTTGTGAATTTTCTAAGGGTGTTTCAGTAATTTTCTAACCTCCTAGACTCTAAACTACGTTGTTTTGGTATATTTTTTCAGGAATTTAGAGGGGTTAAATGGTTTCCTTCCTCATTTTCCCCATTCAGGCTTTCAGAAAGACAAAGTAGGTTGTCTCTCAGAGCATTTCAGATAAAGAACTAGGGCAGTCCATTTCTCCTTGGTTTCTCAAGGAAATTCTTCGGGCTTCTCCACCAGGTATGTGGGAATTCAACAAGGGAACAGTTCTTCCCTTGTGTCCCCAAAATTCTCCCATTTTTCTTTATCAGTTCTAGCCCTGTAGGTTATCGAATGTTAAGAAATTCTGAGTCATGCTTTTTTAGTTCCCACGGAATATTGTATTATAATAATTGTAGATATTTTCCACTAGTTTGTGACAATATTGATGATTATCCCTGTACAGTATATTTAGCCCTAGTCCTTGAGAGTAGAAAAGACTCGAATCTTGTGATAGTGTTTGCGTATTGAATTTTCTTGATTTTACCAGTGTTGGGAACTCCCATGTTGTTGATTGTATTTAATATCAGTCAAACAATTGTCAGTTCGATTTCAGTCAAAGTGCTAGAATATTCAGTGTTTGTTAGAAATGTCAGCTGATCAGTTTGACTACAGAAATTCCTGAGGCGTCAGTAGTACCTCCCTGTTATCAGAATCATATTCAGAACTTAGTTTTAGTAGTTCACTAGGCGGTGATGAAACTGTTAGATAAGCAGCTATGACCAGCCTTGGGACCCCAGTTATAGATTACAACATGTTCTTAGATGGCCACGACATTTCTAGATAAGCAGCTCCGACCAGTCTTAGAACCTAGTTCCAAAATCTGGTCCAATAAGACTCTCAAGGTGCTTCTATATAGGTATCCCTGACTAGTCTTGGGCCCCAGTTTTGAGCTATCAGCTTAATATTCAGTCTAGGACTATCAAGTGGGAGTATGACTTAGCACCGAGTGGACCGGAGTTCCAGTACACCCAGGTTCCCAGAACTACGTTGCCACCATAAGTTACAGTTTCATTGGCCTCATCCCTGGACTCTTGTGATCACTCAGTTCATGCCTCTATACCATGGAAAGGTATATGAGGTCCTACCAATTGGGTGTATACATTGCACTATACGTCTTGCTCGCGTGGTTATATGTCTGTTATAGACTCCCCCACTAGTCAGCTCATTTCAGTTCCAGATTAGTCAGTTCAGATTAGTTCAGTTCAGTATCTCAGATTCAAGGCATGTCCTTGACCATCATACAGGGTCTTTTAGACCATCTCAGTTAGTACAGTTATTCAGTTTAGTAGCTCTAGTTGGTCATTGCATGTCTTTTCAGTTCAGTACATTTATTTTTATATATGGTTTCTCTCACTTACTCAGTACATTCAAAGTACTAATGCATACTTTTATGTCATTTTATGATACAGCTGCGGGATCTCAGTCTCAGCATTGCTAGCCGATCACTCTCAGAAGACTTCAGCGTTTGTAAGTGTGAGTCCTCATCTTTCGAGGACGAAGATTATTTTACTCAGTTTTGCTTTCTTTTATTTAGATTAGGAGTTAGTTGGGGGCTTTTCCCAGGAACTCATCAGTTGTAGTGGTTCATACGCAGATTTGGTTTTTCAGACTTGTAGTTTTATTCAAATGTTTTCAAACAATCAACTTTATTCTCTTAAATGCTTATATTGTTTCTTTAAACTTCCGCTGTATATATTCATATGTTACTCAGAATGCTAGTGTATGATAGACTAGGGGTTGACTTGGGGTTGCTTGTGACTCCAAGTACTGTGTCCCGTCTAGGGTATAAACTCGGGACATGACATCTTCGAGACATCCTACAAAAGTTTCACCAATGGAATATTCACATGTACCTTCTTTAAAAACTCAATAAACTTACTACAAGTTGTGTCCTCTGTCTTCTTCTTCAACCTTTGAGGGAATGGAGGAGGTGGTCTAGCTACCACAATTTTTGGTTGTAGGTTGCTAGACTCCCCCACCTCAGTCTTAGAACTCGCAGCCTATTCCTCAGCAACTTTTTCTCTTTTGGGGATAGCCTCACCCAGCTCTTTACCACCGCGCAAGAAGATTGCGGTCATATTTTCTTTGGTGATAACAACACAGACAGCGAAAGAATCTAATAATTAGAAGATTAGAGAGGGGGAAGGAGTTTATTCTTTAAACGAGAAAAAACAAGAAATAGTTAATCAATTACGATGAAGTAGAAGAATAAAAGGGGGGAGGGAACTCAAACAAGGAATCTTACCATTGAAGAAATCCAAGTTATGGTTCAAAGTAGAACAAAAAGGTCATAACCCAAAAAGAACCTACAAAGCTCTCCACAAGCCACAAGGCTACTACTAATATATTAAATTAAACTTCTTTACAATGAAGAGAAAGAACTCGTTTATATAGAATCCTAGAAGGGGCTGGTGAAAAACTCAATTAAAAGAAATTATATTCCCTAGGAACATAGAAGGCTGCCCACACTTAGACCAAAGTAGTCAACATATATTAAAATAAAACTTTAATTGGCATAGAAGGCTTCCACACATAAAGTGCTAGGAAGCCAACATATAATAAAACAACTCTTAAATATATAATTCAGGAAACCAACTTAACAAATGTTGCAGTATTTTCTGTATTTGGGGATGATTTTGGCCCTATTCCATCTCCTCTTGGACTTTAATTTGGGCCCCCAAATAGATGTAAGACTTGGAAAAAATATCTTCATTGGGGTTGAGATCTTCTTCCATCACAATATACTTTTTAATAGCAAATTGCAGCCCATTTGAGTATGTCTTGAAATTCCTTATTCAATGGAACTTCCAAATCTTTATCCATGTCTATTAAGGACATTGAGCTACCATGGATTCTATCATTCTCCCCTTCATAAAGAAGATTCATCCTCGAAACATTGACTATATTTGCACCTTCGTTGGATTTGAGACTTTTTTGTTGCTAGCATTCTCCTCCACTTGAAGAAGAATTATCCTCAAAGCTTGACCAATACCTTCAACTAACATGATAATAAAAATTAGTAGGAGGTAAACAAAGGAAGTAGAGCAAGCATTTGACAAAAGTAACACCAGGTAGTGACCATGCAACCACTTAACCCATTTAGTTCTTTTATGCACAAACACCCCTTTTAAATATCAAGGCACTACAACATTAAACGAAATAATGTAATTACCCATACAAGTAGTTAAAACACAATTCATAAGCTCTTTAAATAATAGAGGGTCATCAGCTCGACCAAAAGCACATGAATACCAAATAAACATATTGTATTTGCTCTTGCTAACTAACTTAACCTCACCATTGGATATACCATAGTCAAGATATGGATTAAAAGCAATTCTTTTGAGAAGTGGCTTAGATTGAACCTGTAAAAAAGGATCTTCAGAACAAGATAAATATAATATAAAGTTAGCAACCTGTGAGTACTTCTCCTTCTCTACACTTGAGCTATTAACATTATCATTTATCCAAACATTCTCAACATCTATGGCTTCAAATGTTTCATGTGTCTCATTGCCTTCATTGGCAATTTCTGTAGTGATATTCTCAAACCATAACAGATTAGATAACACTTTAAAGTCTTCTCCAATTTCTTCCCTCAATGAGTTATTGTACACTTTAAAATCCCATCCAATGTTAGTTTATTCTTCCAATGAGGTACTATCATCTTCTTCACAAGGTTTGTCATCAAATTTTTGCATGGGTTGAGAAGTGATACTAAAAAAAGAACGATTTAGCAAATTGGAATCTGGAAAAGATTCATTCTCTCTCAAATTTTCTTGTACTTGTTCACTAAAGTTATCC
This sequence comes from Datura wrightii, assembly GCA_035772735.1. Lineage (NCBI taxonomy): Eukaryota > Viridiplantae > Streptophyta > Magnoliopsida > Solanales > Solanaceae > Datura > Datura wrightii. Next base: position 67,184,419 of record JASDFA010000003.1, on the reverse strand, counting down.
TGCACCTGTCTTTCATCACATTGTGTCCGATTGCTCAAGTGAGAAACATAATCAAAAAGGGAAGGATCACTCCCAATTTGAGTTATATCTTCACTTAAAACTTTGGCCTCATGAATTTGTGGTACAACTTCAGTGTCATTTGAAACAAATAGATCATCAATAAGGTCGTACCACATGAGATAATCAAGGTCAAACTTGTCTTCAACTTATAATTGCTTCCATAAATCATTGGATTTTACACTTTCCAAATCCTCTTTAAAACTGAATTTCCTTACTTCATGCATTTGTTGTTCCAACTCTTCATTAACCTGCACAATTGGAATAGAAATTGTAGAAAAAGAATGAGTTAATTTGTTAGAGCTTGAACAAGAATCTCTCACACTAATGCACTCTATTCTTTTAATCTCTTCATTTTTTTCATCACTTAAATGCACTAGTTCACACTCTATTTTACCTCTCAAACTCACATCACTCAATTATTTCCACCGATTCTTACTTTTTGACTACTCACTCTCTTCACTCATCACTTCCTCTCCTTTTTCCTCTCTTGAGTTGTCAAGTTGCCCACCCTTACTTCTCTATTTCTTTTGTATCTCATCCTTACTTTTAATTAGTGTGGAGAAGTTAGTTACTGCACTAGCTCCCATGTACTTCCCAAGAATCTCTCTTTTATCTCTTGGAGGACTTCTAAGGTCAACTCTAATTTTATGCTTCTCAAACCTGTTGTTGTTTCCCCTTTTGCATTCCTTTTCCTTATCAAACACCTCCATTGATCTTCTTACCCTTAATTGATCTTCTTGAATCTCCATAGGTACCAAAGAAACAAGGGTAGTCTTTTTTCCATCATCTTTAACCAAGGAGTACCTATTCTCTTTCTAGATCATATGAAGCTTTTCTATAGAGATACCATGGCCTTCCCAATAATACATGACATGTGAATTAGGGAACCACATCACACCAAACATCATCCTTGTATCTCCCAAGATTAAATCACACCATCCCTCTCTTGTCCACCTTCACTCCTTTGAAGGCGTAGGGTTAAGCATGCTTAACATAAGATAAACCCACCTTTTTAACAAAGTAAGCACTAACTAAGTTGTGACAAACATTTCTATCAATTTTAGTAGCACACACATTAGACAATATTTTCGTTCTAGTTTGAAATATCTTGTTAACTCTAGTAACCTCATGGCCTCTTCTAGGATTCCTCCCCAAACTAGATCTTACTAGAGTACATTTATTCACACTCCCATCTCCAACTTAAGCACATTCATCACTATAACTAATCTCATCATATTCAGTAGATTCATCACTACAATATTCATCACAAACATTATTGGTTTTACTCAAATCACAAATCTGAAGTGATTCATCATAGGCACTACAGTCATAGCAAGAATTATACTATATCTCCCTTCCATTATTCTTTACATCCGATTCCCAATCATCCCCACTATAATCATTCATTTCTTCGTTCCAATTGCTTTCAAAATCTGTAGAAGACATGCTAGAACAAGAGATTGTTAGTCGTAAAGTTGTCTCACATGCACTCCCTCACATGTATCTTGTAATGGCTGTCAACACTCGTATATCACACAATTAGGCTTTTACCCTCAAACAATCTCACCACTCTTGTCTTTTACCACACAAAGGATGCTCCTAAAAATTCTGCAATGAACCAACTCAAACACTTCAAAGCAAGTTCCTATGTTTGGTTCAAGAATGCAGTTTATGTCTAATAAAGAAAAGATCAGAAAACTATAACGAACTGGAAACAAAGGAGTACACCATGAAAATAAAGAGAAAAACATGAAAAAATTTCACACGAAATTCTAAAAAATGTGCAAAAATCACTAGACTACACTAAGTATGAACAAATACTTAAAGTATCTAGTAAGAGAATAAAATGAAACTAAATATAGTGTATAAACACTTTCAAGAACACCAAGAGCATATTCAATGAGCTTTAGAATCCAAGGAGCTACAATGACCTTTACAATCCCCAAGTGACTTTTGAGTTTCTTGTTGACCAAAATTCAAAGAACCTTCAAATCAAATGAGATTTTCAAGAGATTGATCAGATTTTTAATAAATCAAAGTCACCAAATCAAGAGGTAAAATATAGAACAAACCATGAACAAGTGAAGAACACTAGAAATTATTGTTCACGTCACTATTCACTTGAGCAAATAAATTTTTTTTGACTTTTTTTGGGTTACTGTTCACGCTACTGTAATTTCTTTTTCTTTTTTTTTTGATGATTTTTTTGTAGTTTTCTATGATTCAAATTAGTAGATCAAGTGATTATAAGAATACCAACCATCCAAAGCTCTGATACCACTTCATAACGACACGAACATCGAAAGACTTTAAAAATTAGAAGATTAGAAAGAGGGAAGGAGTTTATTCTTGAAAAGAGAAGAAGCAAGAAATAGTGAATCAATTAAGCAGAAGTAGAAGAAGAAATGTGGGGAGGGAACTCAAACAAGGAATCTTACCATTGAAGAAATTCATGTTATGGTTCAAAGTAGAACAAAAAGGTCATAACCCAAAGAGAATCTACAAAGGTCTTCACAAGCCACAAGGCTATTACTAATATATTAAAATCAAACTTCATTACAATGAAGAGAAAGAACCCCTTTATATAGAATCCTAGAAGGGGTTGGTCAAAGACTCAATTAAAAGAAATTATATTCCCTAGGAACATAGAAGGCTACCCACACTTAGACCAGTGTAGTCAATATAGATTAAAATAAAACATCAAATGGAATAGAAAGCTGCCACACACAAAGTCATAGGAAATCAACATAGAATAAAACAACTCTTAAATATATAATTCTATAAACCAATTTAACAAATGCGGCAGTATTTTCTCCATTTGGGGCTGATATGAGCCCCATTCCATCTCCTCTTGGACTTTAATTTGGGTCTCCAAATAGATGTAAGACTTGAAAAAAATATCTTTATTGGGCTTGATATCTTCTTCCATCACAAGACACTTTTTAATAGAAAATTGCAGCCCATTTGAGTATGTCTTGAAATTCCTTATTTGATGGAACTTCCAAATCTTTATCCATGTTTATTAATGAAATTGAGCTGACATAGATGCTATCACTTGGGGTTCTTCTCGGTGTTACCAGGAAGTGCCCCTTGTGGTCTGTTGTTCTACTGTAGCGCCAATTGCCCTATCTTCCTCTCAAGCCCATGGATGGACTTTTGCAATTATGATGTGTTCTGAGTTTACAACACTTTCGAAGCTCAAAACTAAGAAAATAACATGGTCTTTGGTATATTTATATGGATGTAAGGTACTTTTTCATTGATTACAGGATAAATAGGTTTTGGAGAAAAAATGTGCAAAGGAGAGCCTGAAAGTGCAGAAAATAGGCTTAAGTCATAGTTCTCAGTACTAGCCATAGAAAGGTGGTACTAACCATACTGCATGTTGAGAGAAGTTTTAGAAAGCTAAAGATGAAGTGTGCATCATATGACTATCATTACGAGTCGTACAAAGCTTGTACGGGCCGTAGTAAAGAAGTCGTGGAAGGATTCAAAAGATTTACACAAGAGGATGACTCCGGCTACGGATAGACGGTAAGAGTCGTGGAATCAAGGTACAAGTCATACCAAAGCACCCGTGAAGAACTTCAGAAAAATTGCAAAGTCTTATAGTCAAGCCACGGATGCACGGTACATCTCGTAGGAAGCATGTACGAGTTGTACCAAGGTCCAACACTTTGCAAAATTTCAGCCAACCAATGACATAAGGGAAGAAGGTACGACCCGCACATACCTTCTATGGATCGTAGGATAGGTCGTGACGCAGACAGCTTCAGTTATGGAAATTCACCCTGTTAGCCTAGGAAAAGGATTTCTATGTCTATATAAATACGTTTTATGTTTTATTTTCATAGGAGTGGTGATTATGAGTGATTAGAAGTAGTTAGAAATCAAGTTAGAGAGAATTAGACGTGAGAATTGAGTTTTTCAACTTGTGATCAACCTTTTTTTGACTTTCTCTTGATCTTGATATTTTTCTTGAGGATTTTGCTAATTAATGCAAAGAAGTTTTTCTCTCATCCATAATTGTATGTGTTGATTTATGTATTTAATTATGAATGCAAATCACAATCTTCCAACTATGAGAGGCTAAAACCTCCATAGATAGGGTTGTGGGAACCATGGTGTATTAACACACTAGGGTTACATAAAAGTGATTCAAAACCAATGCAAAACACTTGTATTGTATTTTTTTCATGCTTAAACATTTCTTAACGGTCTGCAACATTCAAACATGCCCGAATTCTTTACTTGCTTGAGCCTAGAGAGGTCGAGATTAGGAAAAGAGAATTATAACAAAGCCTTGATCTTGATGATCATTGCATTAACTTGAGCTTTGGTCGCAGGATAGTTAGATTTGGGACATATTGATAACAGTTAATTTGCAATGGCTCAGGAGCCCTGACCTGGTGATTGAGTATAGTCATTCAAAAGGGACGAACCAGTTGTTTGAATGAACCTAAGTTATCAGTTCTATAAGTAAGCATTGATGATGATCATGTATGCATACCCAAAGCATTTATGAACCCATGGGGAACACAAGACCCTAGTTATCTTTCATTCTTGATTTCAACAAAAGTTTTAACTGTGTTTTTAAATATATTTTTCTTTAGAACCCCCAATTTGGAGTAACTACTTAACAAGTTCACTTTCGGCTTTAGTCTAGCTCTTCCATATTACCTATGGGTTCAACCCCAACCTGTAGTTGGGTTCTTTATTGACAACGTCCTCTTCATACTTCAGTAGGAGGTATGATTTGAGCATTATCAAAAGGTGGTGCCATTGCCGGAGAATATGATTAAGACAAGATTATTTTCTTGTATTGGACTTTTCGGTAATCATGTCCCTTTTTACACTTTTCTTTTTTTTTCTTTTGTGACTCTCTCAGGATACATCAAGGGAATGATCCCTCAATCAAACACCCAGATGGAATGTGATAAGCTGTCAATGCTTGTAGAAGAGATGATGACTATTGATACATTGGCAGTTGTGATGATGAATTATGAGGGAGATGGGATACTGGAATACATGTTGACTGTGAACGCTTAAAATGGAATGGGGTCATATAACTTCAGGCCAAAGAAGTTAGACCTGGTTCTAAAGTATCATTCAACATCGCTGGCCAAACCATCTGTAGAGGTCCCACCAGTCCTTGAGCTGAAAGCACTACCTTCCCATCTCAAGTATGCATTCCCAGGAGAAGACATTACTTTACCTGTCATAATTGCAGCGGACCTATTAGAAGATCAGGTGGGAGCTTTGGTCAACATACTAAAACGGTACAAAAAGGCAATTGGTTGGACCATAGTTGATATTATCGAAATCCCACTAGGTATATGTACTCACAAGATCCAACTAGAGCCAGACTATAAACCAAGTATAGAACATTAGTGCCGACTAAACCCTCCAATGTAAGAAGTTGAAAAGAAGAAAATTATCAAGTGGCTGGATGCTGGTGTCATATATCCCATCGCAGATATCAAGCGGGTGAGCTCATTTCAGTGCATACCTAAGAAAGGTGGGATTAAAGTGGTGCCCAATGGGAAGAATGAGTTGATACCAAAATTACCAGTCACAGGATGGTGTCTATGCATGGATTACAGGAAACTCAACCACTAGACCTAGAAGGACCAATTTCCAATGCCATTCTTTGATTAGATGCTGGACAGACTGGCAGGTAGAGGTTGGTACTGCTTTCTTGATGGATATTCAGGATATAATTAGACTACCATCACTTTATAAGACCAGGAGAAGACGAACTTTACTTGCCCATATGGAAATTTTGCTTTAAGAAGAATGCCATACGGATTGTGCAATGCACCAGCCACATTCCAACGTTGCATGATGTCCATATTCTTACACATGGTGGAAGACACCATTGAAGTATTTATGGATGGTTTTTCCATTGTAGGTGACTCATTTGAATCTTGCCTCGACCATCTAGGCAAAGTATTGAAAAGATGCGAAGAAACAAATTTATTCCTAAACTGGGAAAATGGTCATTTTTTGGTTAAGGAGGGAATAGTGTTGGGTCATAAAATCTCAGGAAAGTGGACAAGGTAAAAATTGAAGTTATAGCAGGTTTGCCACCCCCTATTTCCATAAAAGGGGTCAGGAGCTTTTTAGGGCATGCGGGATTCTACTAAAGATTTATCAAGGATTTTAAAAAAAAATTTCACATCCATTGTGCAAATTACATGAGAAGGAGGTAAAATTCATGTTCGATGAGACATGTCTAAGGGCTTTTGACTGCTTAAAAGAGAAACTCACCACTGCTCTTATCATCGTGGCTCCAGATTGGTCTCTTCCATTTGAGGTAATGTGTGATTCTAGGAGTGTCACTCTTAGTGATGTTTTAGGCCAAAGAAGAGCAAATATCTTTCATTCAATCTATTAGGCTAGTAAAACACTCAATATAGCCTAGAAGAATTACATGGTCAAAGATGGCAGTGGTCTTTGCATTCAAAAAATTCAGAGCACACTTGCTTGAAACTAAGATGATCAATCATACAGACCATGTTTCTTTAAGATACCTAATGTCCTACAAGGATGCTAAACCCAAATTGATTCAATGGGTACTTTTGCTCCAAGAATTTAAGTTTGAGGTTAAAGATCCGAAGGGAACGAAAAATCAGGTAGCAAATCATTTATCCAGGCTTGAGTCCAAGGCAAGAGCAAGAGAGGTGATGGATATTGATGATGCCTTCCAAATGAAAAGGTACTAGCTGCATCGCAGGATTTGATTCCCTGGTTTGCCAATTTTTTAAATTACTTGGTTAGCGATATAATACCCGTAGACCTAACTCCTCAATAGAAGAAGAAGTTCTTATTCGATGCTCGTAGATATTACTGGAGGAGCCATATATATTTCGCATTTATGCAGATAGGATCATCCATAGGTGTGTGACTGAAATAGAAATGCTGAGCATTCTGGAGGCTTGTCATTCATCCCCTATTGGGGGTTATCATGGTGGTATCAGAACTGTTAATAAGATCTTACAATGTGGATATTATTGTCCCTCTATTCACCAAGATGCATATGACTTCGCCAAGTCTTGTGATCAATGCCAAAGACAGGGTGGTATTACCCGTAAACACGAGTTGCCACTAACCCCCATCTTGGAAGTTGAGTTGTTTGACGTGTGGGGCATTGATTTCATGGGCCCATTTGTTCGCTCATGTGGAATGAAATACATCTTGGGGGAAGTGGAATATGTCTCCAAATGGGTGGAGGCAATTTCACTACCAAACAATGAAGGCAAGAGTGTTACACCATTCCTTCGGAAGCACATATTCACTAGTTTTGGCACTCCCAGAGCTATTATTAGTGATGGTGGATCTTGATCGTGGGCAAAAATAGCATGCCCCAGTGATGCTTTATACCTTAATTTAGCCTTGTTTATCTAAGTTATTTTATACATTTTCATGTGATTTTATGTAAATGTGAATATATACTAACCAACATGATTAGTCCTTGTTTTTGAAGGTTAATAATGCATTTGAGGAACTAATTCATGATTTGGTGAAGTGGAGGAATGGAATCAAGAGCAAAACGTGAAAGTCAACAAGAAAACATGCAATAACTGGCACCCTGCGCGATAGGGGCCGTGGCACGCTGCTAACGCGGCAACACTTGGCCAAAAATTGCATTTTTTGGCACATTCCAGTGAGGATACGCGTTACCAATGTGTCACGGAGGTCAAGAAGGGCGTTCAGCTCCGTGACACGTTGCTGTTCCACCACAGGCCAAATTTTGCAATTTTTCAGCATAGTATAAATTGAACCCATAGCTCCTAAAATCATTTGGTCACGATTTTATTCTGAAAAACCACCTAGGAGTGAAGGGAGAAGTGGGAGAACTCATCTAGGGTTTATTCCCTTCTCATCTACCAAATTCATGTAAGTATGTTAGTTTAGTATTAGCTAATTGTAGTTTTACGAACATGAATGGCAAGAACCCTTCCTCTAGGGTTGAAGCCATGAATTATGATTGTGCTTTTATGAATTTGTTTTGGAATTAAGTTATTGATTGTTGTTTTTGTCTTGCATTCTGGATTGTTGGTTGTTTTTATGATTGATCACCATGAAAGCATATTTGTTAGCTTGAGTAATAGCTTGAGAAAGCATTACCTAGGTCAGGACATGAGAATGTATGGAGCATGTTTGTATCTCGGGAGAGATTTTTGTGTCAGGATAGAAATATACCTAACACCGTGCTTGGTTGACACACGGGGTTATGAAAGACCAACTTGGGATGTCACATCACCACTCGAAGAAGTAGTTGTGAGGCTAAGTTGAGTTAAATGGTTAGACGCACGAAAGTCCCTAATCGTTTCCCCGTAAACCACAACATAATTGATTGCCCGCGACTAGAAAATTAAACTCCTTGCTCACAATGATGCAGTGAGGCTAGATTGCCGTGTTTAGAGGCTCGAAAGACCATAAACATGCAATTCTAATTATGTGAAATAACAATTGATAGTTCCATGCTTAACCCATTGTAAATCGTAGGATCGCATGATTAATTGGTTTTAACTCTATGTTGCTCCTTGAGTGATTTCAAAATATTTCGTTGACCCAAACTTAGACTTAATTAATCTCAATCGAAAATGTCTATAACCAACACTTGAGGTATTTAAGATCACAATAAAAATGGATAGTTAGAGGAATGGGTCCAGTCCCTGTGGGTTCGACAATCCGGTTCTTAAAAAGAGCCACTATATTACTTGCATGACCCGTACACTTGCGGACGCGCGAATCGGGCAAGTCAAGTTTTTGGCGCCGTTGCTGGGGACTCAGCGAAGTTTTGATAATTTATCTATTTTTGTGTGATTTTTGAATTTCCTTAAGTGTTGAGAAACTTGGTCTTAGTTTGCTTAATTGCAGGTGACAGGTTGTCCTGCCGAGCTGGCTAGAAATAGAGAGCTTGTGGAACCGTTGCAGGAACCTGAACGTCAAATCCATTTGCAAAGGAGAGTAGCTCTAGAACAAAAGCTGAAGAGACTTCAAGAAAAGGTGCAACAACAACCACCCGCAGGACAAGCACAATTGTCATCCGAAGCAATGGCAGCAAGACCAGTTCGCGAAGTAGCAATCCCACTAGCGACGAATGTGACCTCTAGCATCCGTAAACCGGAACCTGGAGGGCACTTTGAGCTTAAACAGAACATGGTGCAGCTGTTACATTCTAGTGGTCAATTCACTGGGATGGCACATGAGGACCCGCAGCAGCACTTACAGAGCTTTTTAGAGATTAGTGACACGTTTGTCCCTACCGGCGTGTCCACAGATTATGTCCGAATGACCCTCTTCCCATTTTCACTGTTGGGAGAGGCGAAAAAGTGGCTGAAGGCTGAGCCACCGAACTCCATAACTTCATGGAATGACTTGGCTAAGAAGTTCCTTATCAGATTCTTCCCTTCAGGCAAAACTGCAAGGTTGAGAAGTGAAATACTCAGTTTCAAGCAGAGGCCTGATGAGAACTTATATATGGCTTGGGAAAGATTCAAGTCATTGTTGAGAGATTGCCCCCATCACCAGCAATCAAATGAAGTGCTGGCCCATACCTTTGTAGATAGTCTAGACCCACACACAAAAATATTACTAGACTCTGCATCGGGTGGGCAAGCCTTGGATAAGACTTATGATGAGTTGTACACCTTGTTGAATAGAATTGCACAAGGAAATCTAGAGTGGCACAGTGAGTCATCGAGAGGGGCAGGAAAGAGATCGGGGTTGATAGAAGTAGATGGTTTGAATGCCTTGGAAGCACAGTTAGCTTTGTTCCAGCATCAAATGATGACTCAGTTCAATAAACTGAGTATGAACCAACGCCAGGGCCAGGTTAATGAAGTTCAGCAAGCTCCGAGTTGGTGTGAAATTTGTGGTAATAATGGGCACCATGCAGAATCTTGTGGAGCCAATCCGGAGTTAGTCAGTTTTGTTAGTAATGTGCAGCGCAACAATCAGAATTTTGAAACCAGTTACAACAGAAATTGGCAGGGCCACCCGAATTTTTCTTGGGGTGGAAACCAAAAGCAAAATTATATGCTACCTTAACAACAACAGTATCAGCAGAATAGGCAGAATGATGGGAAATTGAGTAGCAGCATTGAGGAAACACTGCAGAAACTTATGGAGACCCAGAATCAGTTAGCAGAAAATCAGGCGAGGATGGCAACAGACTTAACGAATCAGCAAGTAGCCACCCGCAATCTTGAAAAACAAGTGGGTCAGATAGCAGCTGCTCAAAACATGAGATTACAAGGGGGATTACCTAGCGACACAGATCCTAACCCCCGGCAGATCAATGCCATCAGTTTGAGAAGCGGTAAGAAATTAACTGATGCAATGCCAAAAGAGATGAGAAAGGGGTTGCAGCCAGAGTTGGTTAGACCAGAACCATCCATCAACATGGGAGATAATCAGTGTGCTGGCCAACAAAATGCAGAACTTTCATTGCAGCCAGCACAAAGACCACCACCACCATTCCCTCAGAAATTCAAAAAGAGCAAGGAAGAGGAATGCTTCAAAAAGTTCTTCGAGAGCTTCAAAGAACTTCACATAAATTTGCCTCTTATTGATGTCTTGCAGGGAATGCCCAAGTATGCTAAATACTTGAAGGAAGTAATGGCGAACAAAGTGAGATTGGTGGATGTCCAGACTGTAGCACTGACTGAGGAGTGCAGTCACAGGGTATTGAGCAAAATGCCGAAGAAGCTCAAAGACCCAGGGAGTTTTACCCTCCCCATACTAATTGGTAAAGCTGAGCTGTTACGAGCTTTGTGTGACTTAGGGGCAGCAGTCAATCTAATGCCCCTATCCTTATTCAACACCTTGGGGTTGGGAAAATCGAGGCCGACAAGGTTGATGCTGCAGCTGGTTGACAAGTCGCGAGTGACACCTGATGGAATAATAGAGGACCTTCTCATCAAAGTAGGTAAGTTCATTATACCTGCTGATTTTATTGTCTTGGATTTTCAGGTTGATGACCAGGTACCCCTGATCTTGGGACGACCATTCTTGGCCACTGGAGGAGCGGTGATTGATTTGAAAGCAGGGACCCTGAAAATGAGGGTTGAGGATGAAGAAGAAATCTTCCGCGTTTACCAAGAAATGAACCCATATGCACACTATAGAAACCTTTGTCAGGTTAGTGTGTTGGCAGAGGATAAGTGTGGGGTGGAGGATTCCACAGGTGCAGGGCCAAAGGCAATTACAAGTGTTCAGCCCGAGTCTGATAAAGGGCTTCAAATTGAGAAGAAGTTGGAGAAAGAGAGGAACAGGGCTGAGGTTGTTTCCTCTAAACAGCAAAAGAAAAGGAGATGGTTCTCGAAAGAGGACCCAGGTATGAGGATGTCCTGAAAAGGATAGTCCACGTCGGGCCACGACGTAAAATAAGGTGCTACTTGGGAGGCAACCCAAGGGTACCACAGGTACCATTTTAATTTCTTGCATTTGTGTTGATTTTATTTATTTCTCATCTTGTGTTGTTTTTGGTGGAAAGTTAAGTACAGATGGAGGGGAAGTCTGAGTACCCGTGGAGGAGGAAGCTAAAAAGCATGGACGATAAAAAGTGTGGGGTCGACACACACTTGAGCAAAACTGAAGAAAAGCATGCTATTTGCTAGACTCAAGGCCTCAGGGAGTATTTCTCACCCTTTTTAAATTTTAATTTGATGCTATGAGGACATAGCCTTATTTAAGTGTGGGGTGCGGGAAATTTCAAGGGAAATTTCAAAAATTTTTGTGCTTAACAATTTTGTGGTGAATGTAATGCTAATGCTTGAGAAATTTGAGAAATTTGAAAAATTTGAAAATTTTTGTGAAGTAAGCATGACTTCATCACCCGTTGGTTTTTCTTTTCGGTTCTTTTCCGACGGGGGGTATTTGAACCGAAGAATAAAAATTTTCTTTTTCTTTCTTTCCTTTGTCTGTATATAGTGTTTCTAGTCATAGTTAGGGACTGTTTCCGACGATGGATGGATGACGACCGTCTTAAGGAAAAATTAGTCGGTAGGTGTTTGGTTTTGTTGAAACCATAACTAATTGGTGCTTGATGTTCTTGTTATGTGCTATGCATGATTGTAAGATGCGAGTATGTTCAGTGTGAAGCATGCAAATGTATAACTTTGTTTGAGACACTTAAGCTCTTGAATTTGACTCAATATGATTGAAGCTTAATCTGAATTCTTGTGATTAGCTGAGTAAGAGTCTGATGAATGTGTCTTGAATTGAGCATGTGCCATGAGTGTAATATTTTTGAGTATTCTGTGCTATTGTGGATTGTCTAGAACTTGCCTGGTGTGTTTATAAAACTAAATGAAGGATGTGAATTGTAGGAGATGATTTAGGCATTTTTTTCGAATGAACCAATTCTTATCCCTCATTTTACCTACCTTGGAAAGATTAATCCTAGTTAGCCCCATTGAGCCTTGAGCCTATTCTTTGACAGCTGCAACATAAGCTTAATCCTTTTTCTTTCATTAGCCTTGTGTTTGATCCAAAACTCCTAAGCGCTTGAAAAAAAAAACCCGAAGGAGTAAGGGAATGAGAAGAATAAAAAGAAAGGAAAAGTAGCAAGTTGTAGAAGTGAGAAAAGGACAAAGGTGCACTTGTGTGAAAATGGTTGATTATTAGTAAGGAGCAAGAAAACAAATTAATGAAAAATTATTCATAGAACTCCTTACTAATAAGTTAAAAGTGCCTAAAGAAAAGGGGAACATAAGAGGAAAAAGAAAGCTGAAAGGAGAAAAAGGTGAAGTAAGGGAAGGGAAGTTCGTAAGGAGGGCGTAATGTATTAAAAGCGCTTAGGAAAGATAGTCACTATTATTGGCCAGAATAGTACCTGCCTGTCCCTTAGCTTACATTACAACCCATTAAGTCCTACTTGATCTTACATTCACACATCCTTAAATTAGTGGAATAAAACACTAAGGGCAAGCTTATGGGTCATTACATGATGCATGTGAATTCTTTGTGAGAGTGAGCGTAATTCTATTCATGTACCCACACATGTTGTGATTTAAAAAATTATTTTTGCGTGTGATTGGGTAACTCTCTTTCCGTGAGGGGCACATGTTGAATGAAGGATATAATTCATGTGGGGTTTCTTAATCAGTTGATTTGCATGAGTTTGCTAAGATTGAGAGTCGATTCTTGAGGTTAAAAAGTCTTAACATAGTTGTACTTCATTTCAATGATCAAATCGTGCATGCTCTATCTTTAGCTTGTTATCTTACGTAATCATTGTAGCCGTAGCTTGAATATTCTTGCTAAATGAGTTATGGATGAGTCTCCATATGCATGAGATGTAATAGGTTGTTCGAGGACGAACAAGACTTTAAGTGTGGGGTAGGTGATCGTGGGCAAAAATAGCATGCCCGAGTGATGCTTTATACCTTAATTTAGTCTTGTTTATCTAAGTTATTTTATACATTTTCATGTGATTTTATGTAAATGTGAATATATACTAACCAACATGATTAGTCCTTGTTTTTGAAGGTTAATAATGCATTTGAGGAACTAATTCATGATTTGGTGAAGTGGAGGAATGGAATCAAGAGCAAAACGTGAAAGTCAACAAGAAAACATGCAATAACTGGCACCCTGCGCGATAGGGGCCGTGGCACGCTGCTAACGCAGCAACACTTGGCCAAAAATTGCATTTTTTGTCACATTCCAGTGAGGGTACGCGTTACCAACGTGTCACGGAGGTCAAGTAGGGTGTTCAGCTCCGTGATACGTTGTTGTTCCACCACAGGCCAAATTTTGCAATTTTTCAGCATAGTATAAATTGAACCCTTAGCTCCTAAAATCATTTGGTCACGATTTTATTCTGAAAACCACTTAGGAGTGAAGGGAGAAGTGGGAGAACTCATCTAGGGTTTATCAAATTCCCTTCTCATCTACCAAATTCATGTAAGTATGTTAGTTTAGTATTAGTTAATTGTAGTTTTATGAACATGAATGGCAAGAACCCTTCCTCTAGGGTTGAAGCCATGAATTATGATTGTGCTTTTATGAATTTGTTTTGGAATTAAGTTATTGATTGTTGTTTTCGTCTTGCATTCTGGATTGTTGGTTGTTTTTATGATTGATCACCATGAAAGCATATTTGTTAGCTTGAGTAATAGCTTGTGAAAGCATTACCTAGGTTAGGACATGAGAATGTAAGGAGCATGTTTGTATCTCGGGAGAGATTTTTGTGTCAGGATAGAAATATACCTAACACCATGCTTGGTTGACACACGGGGGTTATGAAAGACCAACTTGGGATGTCACATCACCACTTGAAGAAATAGTTGTGAGGTTAAGTTGAGTTAAATGGTTAGACGCACGAAAGTCCCTAATCGTTTCCCCGTAAACCACAACATAATTGATTGCCCGCGACTAGAAAATTAAACTCCTCGCTCACAATGATGCAGTGAGGCTAGATTGCCGTGTTTAGAGGCTCGAAAGACCATAAACATTCAATTGTAATTATGTGAAATAACAATTGATAGTTCCATGCTTAACCCATTGCAAATCGTAGGATCGCATGATTAATTGGTTTTAACTCTATGTTGCTCCTAAAGTGATTTCAGAATATTTCGTTGACCCAAACTTAGACCTAATTAATCTCAATCGAAAATGTCTATAACCAACACTTGAGGTATTTAAGATCACAATAGAAATGGATAGTTAGAGGAATGGGTCCAGTCCTTGTGGGTTCGACAATCCGGTTCTTAAAAAGAGACACTATATTACTTGCACGACCCGTACACTTGCGGACGCGCGAATCGGGCACGTCAGATCTCACTTTTATAAATGCCTCTTTAGGACCCTGTTGGAAAAATATGGTGTCAAGAATAAGTGGCCACACCTTACCACCCTCAATCAAGTGGACAAGTGGAAGTCTAGAACAGGGAAATCAAGACCATCCTGGCAAAGACAGTGAACACTAGCTGAATAGATTGGTCTGGGAAGCTCGATGATGCACTATGGGCTAACTGAACAACTTATAAGACCCCCATTGGTTCGTCTCTGTACCAACTGGTTTATGGAAGAGAATGTCATCTACCGGTTGAACTAGATCATAAGGCGTTATGGGCTCTGAAAAAGTTGAACATGAACTGGAATGAAGAAGCCAAGATGAGACTTAACCAGCTTAATGAGTTAGATGAATTTCGACTTAGAGCTTTTGAGAGTGCGGCCATTTATAAAGAAAGGATGAAGATCTACCATGATAAGAAGATTGCAAAAAGGCAGTTTAGCCCGAGTGATTTGGTCTTACTATTCAATTCAAGACTCCAGTTGCAACTTGGGAAGCTGAAATCGAGATGGATGAGACCTTATAGAGTAGTGCATGTGTCTCCATATGGTGTAGTGGAACTTGAGAAAAAAGAAGGAAAAAGATTTAAAGTAAAGGGCCAAAGAATAAAGTTGTATCTTGGAGATGTGGAGGAATTAAGAGGAATAGAGGTAGTATACCTTGATGATGTTGGCGGAGTCACAAAAGCCACTTCGTGCCGCGACGTTAAATCAGGTACTTCATAGGAGGCAACCCATGAATGGCGAAGTCCGAGTAGCCTCAGGTATGTTCCTTTCCCTATGTTGTTGTAGTTCATGCTTCGGGGATGAAGCTTAATTTTCAAAAAAGGGGAGGGGGTATACTTGTGATTTTTGATTCGTCCAAGGGTTTTTCTTGCCATGTTTCTTTTCCCTAAGAGATGCTATCTAGTATAACCGGCATGTTTAGGATTTTTATTTCTCATTTTGTGATTTTTGTTTAATTAGGAAATAACTAAGGAGTACTCAGCTAATGAAAATGTACTAGTTTTGAATTTTGAAAATTTTTTTGACCCTACTTAAAATTTTTTGATGCATTAGCTATGTATTTGTGACTGCATGCATGGTTTATATTGATCTTTTTATGTCCTTAAGTTTATTAGCATGAGGAGTCTTGCTAAGCCATGTGTAAACCAGACATGTAAGGTGTATATAAGTCAGATACCATGAGTGAGTGAGGTATACTACTTAGTTCAGTATTGTGTTGAAGATGTAGAACTTGTCTGGTTGGTCTTTGCATAGGCTAAGGATGGTTGGTTAGGATATGATCATAGGCCTTTTTTTTGCTTAGCTCACTTTTAGCCTAAATAACCCTACCAAAATCATATGATTCCCTTGATCCCAATTTTGAGCCTTTAGTAGACCATTTTTCTTTGATTAACCGATTAATCGTACCCATTTGTTTATAATGAACCTGTTTTGGCCTTGGTCCTTCCATGGATATTGTGAACACTAATATAGGCTAAATTCCTTAGTTGAGGGTGGCTAGAGTAGGGGTGCATAAATGACGGGAACAAGAAAAGGGAGAGAAAAGAGAAAAGGTTAAAAATGAGGTGTGGTGTGAAAAAAAAATGAGATGAAAAAATCTGAAAATCGTGGAAAAGAAAGTTCAAAAGAAAAATTGCTGGAAAATGTTGAAAATACACCAAACCTATACAAATGTGCATAAAAGAGGTGAAAAGGGAAGAAAAGGAATGAAAAGCATAAAGGGTTAATAGGTGAATGGTGTAGACAATGTATGTAGTGCTAAGGGATAGTCACTTGTAAAAAGCTTTCATATTTATCATGTACAACCCTAAGGCCTACATTACAATTCATAGCAAGTCCTATAGTGATCCTAATACGACCATCTGATAAACTGAGGCAGAAAAAATAAGGGCAAGCCCTATGGTATCTGATACATAATATTTGGAACTTCTTTGTGAGAGTGAGCGCCTTGGTTGTTTAGTCCCATGCAATAGTTGATACTATATCTGTGGTGGGGACTTCATTTGTTGTGAGGGTACATGGATTATGTCTACTTTTACCATTGGTATATGTGAAAAGAAAAGGTGATGACTTGATTGCCTGTTGATATCTAGATGACATGTCTTGATCCCTGTTTAGCATGTTTTGTGGTTGCTTGTAGTGCATTAGCTGATGTTGGTTCTTGGAAAAGGGTTAGAAATTGTTGAATGTATAGTTCAAGTTTTGTTTATTATTGGCTATAGTATCCTAGGTTTATTTTCTAGTTGAGCATTCGTATTTAGTTTTTCTTTTTCTTTGCCTGAGGACATGCAAAAGTCTTAAGTTCAGGGTGTTAATGTGCTGTGAGTTTATAGAACTTTCGACGCCATACACTAAGAAAATAGCATGGACTTAGGTATATTTATATGGGTATAAGGCACTTTTTCTTGGGTTATAGGATAAATAGGTGATGGAGCAAAAATGTGCAAAAGATAGCCTGAAAGTGCAAAAAATAGACTTAAGTCACAGTTCTCAGAAGAAGCCGTATGATGGTGTTACGAGCCGTACTGCAGGTCGTGAGAAGTTTCAGAAGGCTAAGGATGAATAGTGCATCATACGACTCTGAGTATGAGTCGTACAAAGCTTGTATGGGCCGTAGTGAAGAAGTTGTGGAATGATTCAAAAGATTTGCACAAGAGGCTGACTCCTGCTACGGATAGACAGTACGAGTCGTGGCATCAAAGTATGAGTCGTACCAAAGCACTCGCAAAGAACTTCAAAAAATTTGCAGAGTCTTAGAGTCAAGCCGCGGAAGCATAGTACGACTCGTACGAAGCATGTACAATTCACACCAATGTCCAACACTTAGCCAAATTTCAGCCAGCCAATGACATACGGGAAGCAGGTATGACTCATACATACCGGCTACAGGTCATAGGACAGGTCGTGACTCAGGCAACTTTAGTTATGGAAATTCACCCAGTTAGCCTAGGAAAAGGACTTTTATGTCTATATAAATACGTTTTACATTTTATTTTCATAGGACAGGTGAATAGGAGTGATTAGAAGTAGTTAGAAATTAAGTTGTTCAACTTGTGATCAACCCTTTCTTGACTTTCTCTTGATCTTCGTATTTTTCTTGAGGATTTTGCTGATTAATAAAAAGAAGTTTTTCTCTCATGCATAATTGTAAATATTGATATATGTATTTAATTAGGAATGCAAATCACAATCTTGCAACTATGCGAGGCTAAAACCTCCATAGCAAGGGTTGTGGGAACCATGGTGGATTAACAAGCTAGGGTTACATAAAAGTGATCCCAAACCAATGGATTACACTTGTATTATATTCTGTTCATGCTTAAACGTTTCTTAATGGTGTACAATGTTAGGAAATGCCCGAATTCTTTACTTGCTTGAGCCTAGAGAGGTAGAGATTAGGAAAAGAGAATTACAACAAAGTCTTGATATTGATGATTATTATTAACTTGAGCTGTGGTAGCAAGATAGTTAAATTTGGGACATATTGGTAAAGGTTAATTTGCAATCGTTCATGAGAGATGACACGGTGATTGAGTATCGTCATTCAGTAGGGATGAACCAGTCGTTTGAATGAACCTAAGTTATCAGTTCTATAAACAAGCATTGGTGATGATCACGTATGTATACCCGAAGAAGTTATGTAGCCATGGGGAAGACAAGACCGTAGTTATCTTTCATTCTTGATATCAACTAAAGTTTTAACTGTGTTTTTAATTGTTGTTTTCTTTAGAACCCCCAATTTAGAGTAACTACCAAACAAGTTCACTTACCAGCTTTAGTCTAGCTCATCAATATTCCCCGTGGGTTCGACTCCAACCTCTAGTTGGGTTCTTTATTGATAACGTCCGCTTCGTACTTCGGTAGGAGGTATGGTTTGAGACCCACAGGCTGTTTTTTGGTAAATGCCAAGCACTCGGAGTAGTGGAGATTCCCTGATTTCGTTGAACCCATAAATTGAAGGACACTACACAGGATGGAAAACCAGGAACAAAGAGATGTCCGCATAGTTGAAGAAGCTAGGAAAGCTTTGCTAGCTCGGCAAACTACACTTCAGGATATGGAAGATATCAGAGAAGAGGTATTAATGCTGGTCGACATGGGAGGGGCAATAGAGGTTATAGACTTTCCCCTCAGTTCTTTGATGATAAGGACCCATACATTGATGAAGTTGGGTCAACTGGAGCAATTGTGCCACCACCACTGCTTGCTGGGGCCAAATTTGATATCACGAGCACCATGATTCAATTGTGAAACACGAAAGGGGTGTTCATTGGTCACGTAGGGGATGAAACCAACCTGCACTTGATGAACATCGCTGGAATATGCAAGGCGTATAGGTTGCCCGGAGTTAGCCAAGATGTCAGTAGGCTCAGACTTTTCCCCTTCTCTCTATCAGGGGATGCCACTTTATGGTTATTAGAGTTTCCCAACGACTCCATAAACAATTGGAGGGAACTCAAGTAGGCCTTCTTGGAGAGATTCTTTCCCCCCTCCAGAATATTGCAGCTAAAGGATGAGATCTACAATTTCTTACAACTCAAGACCGAGGCACTTCATGAAACCTGGTTGAGGTTCAAGAAGAAGTTGACAAAGTGCCCGAACCATAAAATCCCAGATGACAGTTTGTCGGAATTTTTTTATAGGTCTTTAAATAATAGCACAAAAGTTGTTGCCGGCATGGTGGCAGGAGGAGCATTGATGAGTCACACCTGGGAGCAAGCTCCTACAATCCTTGACAAGGTGACTAAGACAAATAGGGCATGGCATACTAGGGAGGCTAATGCAGCGCTCGGTACATATGTTGTTGGTTTGACTACAGAATAATGTAGGAAGGAAGAAGAACACGGTCAGGAGTTAGCTCACATACGCACATCATTGGATTTGCTTACAAAGCACATCATAGGAGCAGGAGCCAAAAAGGTAAATGCAGTGGGGACACAAGGAATGGAGTCGGGAGCTGATCACTCTTACTCCAAGCAAGGGGAAAATTTCCTGGACAGCCAAGTGGTGGGTTTTTGAGCCGACGCCCAAGCATCTAGGCAAGACAATTGGCGCCAAGGTTTTGGAAACCAAGGTCGGAACCAATACAGAGATAACTTTAACCGAAATGAGTACAAAGATAGGAGCCGCAGTTATGAGCGCGATGGAGAATGGAGAAGGAATGATGGCTACCGCGATGACTGGGCTGGAGTTTATGTGCCTCCCAATGCATGAGAGGGGGAGGCTGGGCAATCAATGTTATAGAGCATGATGACCTAGAAGTTGAAAAAGGTGAGTTTCACTGAAGAGAAATTGAAGGAGATCCATGGTTACATATCAAGTATGGGTCAAAGAGTGGAATCTCATGCAACTGCCTTCAAGCAGATTGAGCAGCAGCTTAGGAAACTGTCAGTATCACTGAACCCTATACAAAAGGGTAAACTGCCTAGCAACACCGTCCAGAACCCAAAGAATGATGGCCACTACATAGCAGGGATGCCTAGGAGTGGTAAGACAACAATTGACCCCCTTTTTCATTTGTAGTTGAATGGAAAAAAGATAGCATTATTTAGGAGAATGATAAGAGTGCTAAGATGGAGAGTGTTGAGTTGCCAGAGGCCCTGATAGAGGAGAAAGAACCTAACATTGATCAAGGAGCAACTCAAGTGCACAGAGGTATCCTGCGACCACTGCCACCATTACCTCATAGAATTAAGAAAAAGGTGGAAAATGGTAAGTTACAAAAATTCCTTTCGATGCTTAAGCAACTATCTAGGAACATACCATTGGTAGATGCATTGGAACAAATGCCGGGATATGCTAAGTTTGTGAAGGACTTGCTGACGAAGAAGAGGTCTGTAAGCTATGACCTGGTAGACAATGTACATCACTGTAGTGCCATAGCTACACGAGTCCTGGCTCAAAAGAAGGAAGACCCAGGTGCTTTCACTAAACCGTGCACCATTGGCAATGTCGAGTTTGCAAGGGCACTTTGTGATTTGGGAGCAAGCATCAACCTGATGCCCTTGGAAGTATTCAAGAAATTGGGCTTAGGAGCCCCTACACCGACCACTATGCGACTACTAATGGCTGACAGGACTGTGAAGAAGCCATTGGGGATCCTGTTCGATGACTGGTTAAGGTGGACAAATGAATATTCTCAGCAGACTTCATGATTTTGGATTGCGAGGTTGATTATGAGGTGCCCATCATTTTGTGGCGACCATTCCTTGCGACTTGGAGGGCCTTAGTAGATGTGGAGGCTGGCCAGCTAAAGTTTAGACTAAACAAAGAAGAGGTCACTTTCAACATCTGCCGAACAATGTAGCAACCCAAGGAATACAGTGTAATCTCAGTACTAGAGGATGATATGAGTCACTTGACGAATTCTGAATAATCAAGAGACTTGCGTCATGCCGTGACGTTAAATCAGGTGCTTCATGGGAGGCAACCTAAGTGATGGCTTGGTGAAGTCAGAGTAATCGGGCCACCTACGTAATGCTGCGATGTTAAATCAAGCGCTTCATGGGAGGCAACCCAAGTTATTGAACTAATGTGTGCTCAGTGTGCAGGGAAAACAAGAAAATGAGGCAGAAAAACTACTGAAAAAATAGCTGCTATGGCTCTCACTATGACTTGTGACAAAATCCTAGGAGACATAGTAGGAGGCATGGTGAGGTTCAGAGATGTAATTCAAAAGCAACGACCTACAAGTCCTCATACGAACAGTACCCTCCTTGTACGAGTCGTAGGATGTATTCGTAGGTCCCCAAGTAAGTTTTCAAAACTCTAACTTACGGGTTCAAGGGATGAGTTGTACGTCCTTCCTATGACTCGTGGTATGAGTCGTGACGGGAAAATTTTTTAAAATTACCCTACTCGACCCAGGTTTTCACATCTGCCCATTTTCCTATTTTAAACCGACAACATAACATGACCCTTCTTCCCATGCAAACAAAATCAAAACTATGAACCCAACCTATGAATCCCACATACCCGTGACTCAAAAGAAAGGAATCTAAGTTAAGTGCGCCTCAACCCACATTTGTGATTACTAGTCGAAGAATGAAGCAACAAGTAAGTAAAGCATTGAATATTGAAAATCTTAACATGCTTGTAGTTATCACGGTCGAAACCCCTTGGAGTAGTGTTTTTTGCTCGAAATATCTGAAAGATACAATGATTAGGGATGTTATTGAACCATGAACGACTGGGAAACATTATATTTTTGTTGGGATAAACTTGTGAAGTGAATCCTTTCAAATTTGAAATACGGGTAGTGATTAAAAAAGGGAGGAATTAGTAGTGGTTAATTGATTGAATGATATGCCTGGATTGGGGAAAATTTGAGTACCCAAATTGTGAAAAAGAATCCCTGCAAACTGAAAAAAATTGAATAAAGGAAAAGGTGGTATGAAACACAGTATGATTCGTGGTTTTCCACTATATGTCATACTGTGCGTTCGTATCCAAGACCTGAACAGGGCTAGGCTAGATGAGGCAGAAGAGTCCTTCCTACGACTCATTGAATCTACCTATGGGTCATACCACAAGGCATGGTAAAATACAGAGAAAATGGTAGTGTTGGGGATTCATCAAACGACTCAAGGTATGGGTCATACCTTCGTGGTACGAGTCGTACCTGCGAGCCATAATATGCATACAGAGTTTCTGGGCCTTCATACGAGTCGTACCTTTAGGGTATGACCCGTACTGTCGACCCATGTTAAGAATATGAAAATTTTCTTTTCTAGTTATTTTTTTCTCGAATATGGAATTCTTTCTTTCTCTACAGGAATAATGACAATGAAGCAAAAAGCATCCAAAGCAACAACCCGAAGGACATTACTTGATGAAACATCTGAGTCTGAGGCTGAGCGAGCAGACAATTCTCCTAGTGGTTCAGTCAAGGATTATTAGGTAGATACTTCAGACACTGAAAAAACTAGAACCACTAGGGAAAAAGCAAAAGAACAAGTTGAAGAAGCTAATGCCACATCTGCCCAAGCTCTCTAGTCTAAGGAGGGAGCTTGAGAAGGTAATCAAGATTCTGGAAATGACTCAAATGCAGAAGATGGGTCTGAGGAGACCCAATCTGGTGAGGTAAGTGGCAGAGATGAATCAGAGGAGGATGCCCTTAATGCTGCACAAGTACAGACCCCATCTAGAGAGAATCGCATAATCCGGTGGAGAGTGCCGAGAGCTAGAGAGATTTATGAGCAAGGCATTTCTATCACTGCCAAAAAAAAGCCAAGGCGGAGCATCCAGGAAGAACCGCAGATCCTCACAAACTCATTGAATGAAGTTGAGGAGATGAAGCGGATATTCAGCTTCTACGGTTTCGAGTAGATGGCCAAGACTCCAGCTCAGTATAAAGCAAAATTGGTCTGGGAGTTCTATGCCAACTAATTGGCCACCATGGAGAAAAAGTCAAAGGAGGGGCACAAAATAAAAGACCATCTCCATGTAGAGAGTGTTTGGTCCGAGGACGAGAGGTAGACATATCAGAGCAGAAAATTTCTCGGGTTCCATATGGACCACAGTTCATGCCTACACAGATGATGCCTGAGTATGACTATAGGGTGGAGGAAATGAAGCAGATCAGGAATTTGGGCTTGCAGGAAAGGCAGAGGCAGCTGCAATGGTTGGCAGGTGTTATTGCTGAGAATAAGGAAGAAGTAGAGTGGGTTACTGGTGGAAAGAAGGTGACAAAGAACTCGCTCAATTTCATAGCAAAAGCTTGGTGGAGACTAGTATGCCACAAGTTAGTACCCACGGTAAATGATAACACATTGAGTGCTGACAGAGCAGCTTTGATGGCATGACTCATATCCCATTATCCTATAAAAATCTCGAGGATTATAACAGAGGAGATATGAGACCGGGTGGTGGGAGTGAGTACTACCATCCCATTCCTAAGCCTTGTATTCATGCTATGCACAGAGGTAGGGGTGCCAATATGACGGAGTGAGGAGCGGTTGATCGGAGGCCAGAGGATTGTAGACATCGACCTTATCTGGGATGAGATGAACCCAGTAAGCTGAAAAAGGATTCCCACCGCAATTCCATCAGTCCAGCCAGCAGGGGGGTCAAAGGGGAATGTCCCCATCTTACATGAGCAGAGCGAAACATCGGCTACAGATGCTGGTCATTCAGAGTCAACTCCTACCACTTCAGCTGCACCATAACCTATCCTGTAAACTCAGACCACAGTAGGGCATATTTTGGTGCCTTATGACTTTCTCAAAAACTTGTCAAATGGTTGACCATGGCAGAGCAAAAAATTCAAGCTATGATGGAAATCGTAAAGCCATGGGTCAAAGCTGAGAAAGATACAACAGCTCAGGCTCTACCTGCTTACTTAGATTGATTTGAGAGCCGGTTCAATGTGCGGATGGTAGACTAGATGGACACCGGTAGTCTTTGTAAGGAGTTGGGGGCTATTCGGAGCCAAGTAACCGAGTTGTCATCATGACAACCGGCACTAACAGCAGCCCCCACTCTTCCAAACCTAGATATAGAGCTTGTTGAGGAGATTGACTTGGCGGCTTATTGGGAGCTGACGGTAGCTTCTGGAGATAAGGGAAAGAAAGAGCTTCAGATGATGTAGAGAAGAGTCTCAGGAAGAAGAGGAAAAAGGAAAGGAAAGAATGCAAGAGGGCGAGAGCAGAGAGCTTACAAACTCATGGCTCATATATGTCAGAGCTGCATGAGCGATCTAGAGGAGAAGGCAGCTCCACCATAACTCAGCCCAATCTTTCCAGTGGACGTGACCCTCCGTGTGAGCCACCTTCAGCCCCAATTTACACAGAGGTCATAGAAGCGGCCACGACTACTGAGGGGGTAACCACTCCCCCTGTGGATACTTCAATGAGTGTGTCGAACACTACTAGCTCCATGATTACAGTGGAGGTACCTCCTCCGCAGGACAACAGAAGCGCCTAGAGCGCCACATGTATGTTCCCTTCCCTATGTTCTAGTAGTACATGCTTCAGGGGCGAAGCTTAATTTTCAAAATAGGGAGGGGCTGTACTTGTGATTTTTGGGATTTTTGATTCGTCCAAGGGTTTTTCTTTCCGTGTTTCTTTTCTCTTGGACATGCTATCTAGTAGAATCGACATGTTTAAGATTTTTATTTCTTATTTTGAGATTTCTGTTTAATTAGGAAATAACTTAGGACTACTTAGACAAACAAAATGCACTAGTTTTGAATTTTGAAATTTTTTTTAACCCTACTTATATTTTTTTAGTGCATTAGCTATATATTTGTGACTGCATACATGGTTTCTGTGGATATTTTGCTGTCATTTAGTTTATTAGCATGAGGAGTCTTGTTAATCCATGTGTAAACAAGACAGGTAAGGTGAATATAAGTCATGTACCATGAGTAAGTGAGGTATATTACTTAGTTCAGTATTGTGTTAAAGATCTAGAACTTGACTGGTTTGTTTTTCAATAGGCTAAGGAGGGTTCGTTAGGATATGATCATAGGCTGTTTTTGTTAAGCTCACTTTTAGCCTAAATAACCCTACCAAAATCATATAATTCCCTTGATCCCAATTTTGAGCCTTTAATAAACCATTTTTCTTTGATCAGCTAATTAACCGTACCCATTTGTTTATAATGAACCTGTGTTGGCCCTGGTCCTTCAATGGATATTGTGCACCTCAACATAGGCAAAATGCCTAAGTTGAGGGTGTCTAGAGTAGGGGTGCATAAATGATGGGAACAAGAAAAAGGGAGAGAAAAGAGAAAAGGTTAAAAATGTGGTGTGGTGTTAAAAAAAGGAGATGAAAAAGTTTGAAAATCTCGAAAAAGAAAGTTCAAAAGAAAAAATGCTGGAAAAAGTTAAAAATACACCACACCCATACAAATGTGCATAAAAGAGGTGAAAAGGGAAGAAAATAAATGAAAAGCATAAAGGGTGAAATGGGTGAATGGTGTAGCCTATGTATGTAGTGCCAAGGAAGGGATACCCACATATAAAATCCTTCATATTTATCAAATCTAGGGCTTAATCCTACATTACAAGCCACAACAAGTCCTATAGTGATCCTAATCCAACCATCTGATAAACTAAAGCAGAGAAAGTTAGGGCAACCTATGGTATCTGATACATAATATTTGGAACTTCTATGTGAGAGTGAGCGCCTTGCTTGTTTAGTCCTATGCAATAGTTTATACTATATTTGTGAGTGGGGACTTCATTTGTTGTGAGAGTACATGGATTATGTTTACTTTTACCATTGGTCTATGTGAAAAGCATCGTTATTGACTTCATTTCCTGTTGATAGTTAGATGACATGTCTTGTCCCTGTTTAGCATATTTTTTGGTTGCTTGTAGTACATTAGCTGATGTTAGTTCATGGCAAAGGGTCAGAAATTGTTGAATGTTTAGTTCAAGTTTTGTTTAGTATTGGCTGTAGTATCCTAGGTTTATTTTTTAGTTGAACGTCATATTTAGTTTTTCTTTTTCTTTGCTTGAGGACATGCAAGAGTTTTAAGTTGAGGGTGTTGATATGCTGTTAGTTTACAATACTTTCAACGCTCAAAACTAAGAAAATAGCATGGGCTTAGGTATATTTATATGGATATAAGGCACTTTTTCTTTGGTTATAGGATAAATAGGTGTTGGAGCAAAAATGTTCAAAAGATAGGCTGAAAGTTCAGAAAATAGGCTTAAGTCACAGTTCTTAGTACAAGCCTTAGGATGGTGCTACGAGCAGTACTGCAGGTCATGAGAAGTTTCAGAAGGCTAAGGATGAAGAGTGCATCATACGACTCTCAGTACGTGTCGTACAAAGCTTGTCCGGGCCATAGTGAAGAAGTTGTGGAATGATTCAAAAGATTGACACAAGAGGCTGACTCCTGCTACGGATAGACAGTACGAGTCGTGGCATCAAGGTATGAGTGGTACCAAAGCACTCATGAAGAACTTCTGAAAAATTACAAAGACTCAGAGTCAAGCCACGGAGGCACAGTACGACTCGTAGGAAGCATGTACAAATCGTACCAAGGTCCAACACTTAGCCACATTTCAGCAAGAAGATGACATATGGGAAGCAGGTATGACCTGTACATACCTGCTATGGGTCGTAGGACAAGTCGTGATGCAGACGACTTCAGTTATGGAAATTCACCCTGTTAGCCTAGGAATGGATTTTCATGTCTGTATAAATATGTTTTATGTTTTATCTTTATAGGAGAGGTGATTAGGAGTGTTTAGTGGTTAGATATCTTGTTAGAGAGAATTAGACATGAAAATTGAGTTGTTCAACTTATGATCAACCTTTTTTTGACTTTCTCTTGATCTTCATATATTTCTTGAGGATTTTGCTGATTAATACAAAGAAGTTTTTCTCTCATCCATATTGTAAGTATTGATTTATGTATTTAATTATGAATGCGAATCAAAATCTTACAACTATGAGAGGCTAAAACTTCCATAGCAAGGGTTGTGGGAACCATGGTGGATTAACAAGCTAGGGTTACATAAAAGTGATTCAAAATAAATACAAAACACTCCTATTGTATTCTCTTCATGCTTAAAAATTTCTTAACGGTGTACAACGTTAGGACATGCCCGAATTCTTTACTTGCTTGAGCCTAGAGAGGTAGAAATTAGGAAAAGAGAAATACAACAAAAGCCTTGATCTTGATGATCATTGTATTAACTTGAGTTGTAGTCGCAGGATAGTTCTTACACCCCGGAAGCCCAAAGATCATACCTAGAAGTTGAAACAGAGGAAAACTAAAATTTGGCACCAGATCACAGCACGGGTGGTTAAGTGACCCGTGAGGAGGGACCATGAGTCTTGAAGTGACTCGTGGTCAAGAAGGGAAGTGGGATGATTTGGGGATACACCACGGGCATGACCATGATTTTTGGTCAGACCACACGACTTGTGGAGTCACCTGTGGCCTGGACGGGGAGTTGGCAAGGAAATGTTGGATAGTGGGGATCACGGGTGGTGACCACGAGTTGTGGTTAGGCACCATAATTCATGGGGTACCTCGTGGGGTCCCCTAATTTATTTTGGCAGTGTACTTGATGGTTTGAGGGCACGAGTCGTGGCATCTGGAGACAAGTCGTCAAGTCCCTCGTGGGGACTGGCAGTCAACAAAACCCTGTGATTTAAGTAAGGGTATTTTTGTAATCCCTATGCTCTAGGGTACTAAACTACGTCATTTTAGGCTATGAGAGGTGGGTTTAAGAGGGGAAAACTATCCTAAAGTCTTCATTCATGAATGCAAGAGAATAGAAGAGTGATAGAGAGGTGATCAGAGGGTGATTCAAGGTTTTCTCCTGCAATTTTATTTTGGGCATTCAAGAGAGAGTAAGGTTCAGCCTCCAATAGGTATGTAGGGTCATGAATAGGTGGTTCCTTCCACACCCATGCCCAATCCTTCTCTTCAAAGTATGAAACTCTATGTTGTATCTAATGGGTTTTCACCCAATTACATGAATTACCTAATTCTACACATGGGTTTGAATTGATTATAATTCTATTATCGAATTACGAAGCATGGGCAAAATTTTATAATGTTATCAACTCAAATTCACGAATCTAGTTTTGTAATTCAAAGGCCAATTGATGAGATGTTCATGAAAAGTGAGATTTCTAATGAATAACTGATGATGATGTGATATTATGAGTAAAATCATGTTTTAAAGCTACCCATGTTATGGTTGATATTTTTTATTAGAATTTAGCATTTGTATAGTATGATAAAGCTTTGGGAAGGCCCACATGTTGAGTATACATGATGATTTTCTCGAATTGAGCTTACCACAATGTCTTGGAGTGAAGACTCCCAATTTTATATTCTTAGCTTGTGGTATGTTTTGAGTTAAGTCTTTCTATGCATAGCTTACCACATGGTTTTGGAGTAAAGGCTCATCATTATGCTTTTAACTTGTGGTATGTTTTGAACTAAAAGCTTCTCATATGCATGATTTCATATTTGAGATGTATTTGATCATTGAGCTTTGTCAATAGATGATGTTGAGCTTCATTATAAATGATGTAGAGCATATGCATGTTTTTAGGAGTATGGTCCAGCACCGAGTAGGCTATGAGTCGATCACCCTTTGCCCCAGAACTACACGCCAATGTATGTTGATACTATTATATTTTGGGACCTCCCTTCTGAGCTTTCCTTGCCCGAATAGGCCTTCAGCTTGATATTGGTATCATGGTAGCTCCTTAGCCCTGGCAAGGTTTTGGACGACTCTTCCCACTTGAGTGAAATAGTCGGACCACGTAAGATTTATCATGGTATTCGGTTAAAAGACGAGTCTCCCATTGTTCCTCATGATTTAAGATATGCATATTCATTACTTACAAGATTTATGTAAATGCATGTTCTAAAGCAGGTTTGACTCAACGTTCAGCTTTTACTTATAAATGTCAGAATTCAACTTTGAGTCAATCGATTCAGTTATGGTGTTATGAAGTTATGTTATGTTATATTATGAAGAGATCCTGATTTCATATAGAATGCATGCAAGCTCTACTATCAGATTCTTATATTTACACTTACATTATTCATTGTCTTTAATTAATTTTATTTACTTTAGCGGTTTTACTTACCTTGCGTACTCGGTACATTTTACATACTGACCGCATACTTTCAATGCTGTATCATTTCATGATATAGGACCCGGCTATTAGCTTCATCCCTTCACTTAGTTAGATTATCGGAGTTAGCATTTGCCTTATTGGTGAGTCCTCATCTTCCAAGGACTAGACTATTCATTTTTTCTTTATGTATTTCAGTTTCAGCTTGTTGAGTTAGTTGGGGTCTTGTCCTATCAACTCATCATGTTTAGAGGCTATTCAGACATATGTATGTATTCCGCTTCAGATTTCATATTCTGAAGTTACATTCAAGTTAGACTTTCTCTATGATTGTATTGTTGATTATTCAGTTTCTTGATTGAGTTTGACGTATGCTTATGCCATGGGTTGACTTGGGATCTCTCAGGGCTCCTCCTCCCGTGTTACGATCGGAGCCTCCATTCGTGTCATGAAAATAGTTAAATTTGGGACATATTGATAACAATTAATTTGAAATCGCTCATGAGACCTGAACCGGTGATTGAATATAGTCATTCAATAGGGACGAACTAGTCATTTGAATGAACCTAAGTTTGGAAACTTTGATTTAGATTGATAGGATTCTGTCAAATCTTTCCTAATTTTTAAATTGCACTCAATATCAGTTCAATAAGTAAGCATTGGTGATGATCACATATGTATACCCGAAGAAGATCCTAGTTATCTTTCACTTTTGATTTCAACTAAAGTTTTAACTGTCACACCCCGCCTTGGGGGGTATGACTGGCACCTGGTGCCCTACTAGGACCTGAACTGCTGGACTGCTAAGCCTGGGCACATCTGGTGCCTGGCTGGCTCTAACTCACATTTCTGGAAACAAAGGGCTATATAACGGCTGTAAACGCATCCCCCGACCCATTGTCCTATAGCCTTCTGTACCTGTACTAACAGCTGACCAGAAACATATCAATTCAGGGAAACCTATGCGGGCTGACAAGGCCGCCATGCTGTCTAGTTATCTTTGACTCAATCATAGAATATTAGGAAGCTATGTGACCGGCAAGGTCACCAATACTGTCAAGCTATGGCCTCACACGGCCAACATGAAAGAAACAAAAGTACTAACAGCTAAACAACTGCACGGCCTCACACGACCGGCTCATCTGACCACAGGGAAATATATACAGACTGCAAGCCTCTAGGAATAGCAATAGAAATGATCGGGACAGGGCCCCGACCTACCCGTACTATACAACAAAAGAACTGAAATACACCTCTGGAATTTAGTCTCCGGATGACAGGAGTTGAATACTCGATCGCTGACAGGAATCACGTATTATCGCCTGCTCGTTTATGAGTACCTGCAGGCAAGTAATGCAGCGCCCCACCGGGTGTCAGTACCACTAGTAATGAGTATGTAAAGCAATAACTGAAAGCAAAATCTGAAAACAACAATGTAACCGATGAAACTGAAGTAGGAAGAAATAGATTAACTATCTAATAATGTAAGTCATACCTTCTCTCATATATATACTGGAAGGAATAGGGGTCGTACCTGGAGACGTATCACTCTACTGCTGATCTACTCGTATCTAACGTAACATGGCATAACATAACATAACATAACATAGCACACACAAACCTTACCCGGCCCCCATAAGCCGGGAGGTACAACCAGCACGGAATCTACACCCCTACCCCAGTCATCCCATCTCCTATAAACCCTGTAAGCATCCTGCCGGTCCCCTGGGTATGCACTTGGGCTCACTGAGCCCCAAACTATAACTGCATCTGAGTCCGGAGGACTCCTGAATCAACACCCGGGCGTATCCGCTCGACAGGGGTGTGTAAAAGCCGACCAAGGCATAATATGGGGAAAACTGGCATCCCATCTTCGTCCCCCATGGGACGGCATGCCACTCCGTAGAGCGACGTATCCTCGTCCTCTGGCGGACGAGTCGATATAGCTATCAACCCTAGGGCGGTCATGGATGCTAGGTAGTCCAACCCCAAACAATACAACGGTCTCAACTAATAATACTATCTGCATGTCACACATACTGAGGCTAATAGTGGTAAAGTATTGTATACACTATATGCTGGACTAGTGATAGTAATATGTACGTACTTAATGCATGCTGAGGCTGGTAACAATATATGTGCATAAATATAGTCTTTTGTCAGGCTGTACTGGGCTAATACTGAACAGGATATAGTGTTTCTGCTGAAAACTATGTTGTATACTGAGTGTCTATAGTAACATGATTTACTATTCCTAACATGCTTTCTAACTTCATTTTCACTTATCGTTCTGTTTCTGAGATGTCTTACAGGTATTGCATTGCTTTACTGGGTTTCAACTGAATACGATGATATCCTAACATTCTGTACTACATCACATACTGAGCGTGCTATGCAGTTCCTAATACTTATATTAGAATCTATATCGTGCTAATCATAATATGATACTCCTAATATCGTACCAACATTCGTAATAAGCACAACATATAACTTCTGAATATTCTACGGGCCTTTAATTTACTTTACTATGCCGAACTTGCTAACTTGCCGAGGAAACTTAACTTACATACCTTATCCTTGAACTAATCGTCTGTCGGACGAGGCTCGGCCGGTACTTCAACTATTTTCTCCCAACTGCATTCATAAATATGTCAATCAATACTAAATACAGCTTTATTTTAAAGAGCAACATCACTTTTGATATAGTTTATAGCCTAAACTTAGGCTTATCGAAAGATGGTCGAAAACTCGCTATTTTTCAGAGGTCCAGAAAGGAGAAATACTCACTTCACAGCTAGGAACACATAGACACTAATTTAGAGCAATTCCACTTACCTTAGCTTGGTGGCTCGATGATTCGTCGGCCGTATTTCAGGAAACTGAATCCGTAGGAATGCTATCTGCTGCTAAATACCTCAGTATCTGAGGTTAATTTGAGTTTGGACAACGTTTAGCAGCATAATCGAACGAAAATTATATTATCTCCTTCGTTCCTTTTCTCCCTCTGCTGGCTTGCTCTATTTTCTGGAAGTTTATAAATGTTTTTATCATTTAAAACCGAAGTGGGGCTTTATATACTTTTGCCTGGACAAGGCCAACGTGTCACGGAGCCAACGCGGAGGCCTCACCTCCGTGACACGCTGCCATCGCGGAGGGGCTCTGCCTCGGCTCCTTCCGCAATGGTTCGACAGGTTTCTCGTCCGATCTTTTCCCGGGCCTTTCTTCAGCACGTATGGCCTTCAAATATGCTTAACCAACATGCGAATAGGTCGTTTAGGTGCTGGGAATTCTATGGGGTATAACATTCTCCCCCCCTTAAGAACATTCGTCCTCGAATGTATACTGCTATCTAGAGGACGACTTAACTTATTTTCTAAAAAAAAATTTCGACAGAGTTTCCCCTGTAATATGGACTATAGCAAAAACCTGAAATGCAGAAAAGTCCAACACAGGTACTGCACGCAATATTTTAAGATCCACTGGATAACTAAGTATCAATCTTTCTCATTCACACACATAAAACTATAAGGTACTGCATAAGTAATAATACGGACATACCTGTCGCCTGACTAGGCCTGAAACAGGTGAGGGTATCTGGCTTTCATATCTTCTTCAGCTTCCCACGTCATTTCCTCACGGTTCCTATTACGCCACAATACTTTGACAAATGCAACATCTTTAGTCCTCAACCTGCGAATCTGTCTGTCTAAGATAGCTACGGGAACCTCTTCATATGCTAACTTTTCTGTGACCTGGACATCCTGAACTGGAACTACTGTATAAGGGTCCCCTACGAACTTTCTCAACATAGAGACATGGAATACTGGGTGAACAGATGCTAACTCCGGAGGCAAGTTCAATTCGTATGCAACTCGGCCTATTCTTCGCCGAATCTGATATGGCCCAATGAACCTCGGGCTAAGCTTGCCTTTCTTGCCGAATCTCATTACCCCTTTCATCGGAGATACTTTCAGATATACCCAGTCATTTACCGCAAATTGTAGATTTCTGCGCCGCATATCTGCATAAGACTTCTGGCGGCTCTGAGCAGTCAGTAAACGTTCTCGCATAAGCTTTATCTTTTCCTCTGACTGTCGAACAATGTCTGGGCCAACCAATGCTGATTCCCCCACTTCAAACTAGCCCACCGGCGACCTACATTTTCGCCCGTATAATGCCTCGAGAGGCGCCATCTGAATAGCTAAATGGTAACTGTTATTATAAGCAAATTCAATCAACGAAAGATGGTCATCCCAGTTACCCCCAAAATCTAATACACAGGCTCGCAACATATCTTCGAGCGTTTGGATAGTCCGCTCAGCCTGCCCATCTGTCTGAGGGTGGAATGCTGTGCTCAAATTGATCTGCATTCCCAAACCTTTCTGAAACGACTGCTAGAATCTAGCTGTGAACTGTGCTCCCCTATTTGAAATAATGGATACTGGCACTCCGTGTAATCTAACTATTTCTCTGATATATAATTCGGCATAATCCTCAGTTGAGAAGGTAGCCTTCACTGGCAAGAAATGAGCTGATTTTGTCAGCCTGTCAACTATTACCCAAATAGAATCATTTCTGCGTCTAGTACGGGGTAACCCTGTTACAAAATCCATGTTTATTGCTTCCTATTTCCACATAGGCACCGTTATATCTTGCGTCAAACCGCCTGAGTTTTGGTGCTCTGCTTTCACCTGCTGACAGTTAGAACATCTAGATACAAATTCAGCTATCTCAGCTTTCATATCTGGCCACTTGTAGATGTCTCTGATGTCGTGGTACATTTTCGTCACTCCTGGATGGAGGGAATAGCGAGCGTAATGTACCTAATGCATGATCCGCCCACGAAGCCCTGAAACGTTCGGGACACAAAGGCAGCCCTTACAGCGTAGCACATCATCCTCAGTTATCTAAAAATCTGACTCCTTACCTCTCTGAATTCTATCTCTGAGTTGGACTAAATCAGGATCCTCGTACTGTCGTTATTTTACCTCTGTGACTAATGATGACACAGCAGAATTCTGAATTACTGCTCTATTATTTTATGTTTCCATTACTCGAACGGCTAAACCAGCTAACTGATGAATTTCTTTGGCTAACTTCTGCTTCTAAGGTCGCAAATACGCCAAACTCCCCATTGACTTACGGCACAGGGCATCTGCTACAATATTAGCTTTTCCGGGGTGGTACAGAATATTCACATCATAATCTTTTAACAGTTCCAACCAGCGGCGTTGCCGTAGATTCAACTCCCTCTAAGTAAAAATGTACTGTAAGCTCTTATGATCTGTGTAAATATCAACATGGACGCCGTACAGGTAATGCCTCCATATCTTTAAGGCGTGGATTACTGCGGCCAATTCCAGGCCGTGGGTAGGGTAATTCTTTTCGTGTTTCCTCAGCTGTCTGGAGGCATATGCAATTACTCTACCATGCTGCATCAACACACAACCTAACCCAACGCCTGACGCGTCGCAATAGATTGAATAACCTTCGGTGACTTCCGGCAATGCCAGTACTGGGGCGGAGGTTAATCTGTCTTTCAGTTCCTGGAAGCTCTGCTCACATGCCTCTGTCCATTGAAACTTTGCTGCTTTCTGTGTCAATTTAGTTAGAGGTGCCGCAATGGTCGAGAACCCTTCAACGAACCTCCTGTAATATCCTGCCAACCCCAGAAAGCTACGAACTTCAGTCGGAGTGGTAGGCCTAGGCCATGACTTAACTGCTTCTATTTTTTGCTTGTCTACCTGTATACCAGCATCCGACACGATATGCCCTAAAAAGGCCACTGAGTTAAGCCATAATTCACACTTAGAAAATTTAGCATACAGCTGACGGTCCCTGAGAATCTGGAGCACTGTCCGCAAATGAGTCCGGTGATCTGCTTCAGAGCGAGAATACACTAGGATGTCATCAATGAATTCTATCATGAACATGTCCAGGAAAGGTCTGAAAATACTGTTCATCAGGTCCATGAAGACTGCTGGGGCATTCGTTAACCCAAAGGACATGACTAAAAATTCAAAATGTCCATATCGGGTCCTGAACGATGTCTTAGGAATATCTCTCTCACGTACTCGGACCTGGTGATATCCGGACCGCAAGTCAATCTTAGAAAATATCTGGCTCCCTGCAACTGATCAAATAAGTCATCAATTCTGGGGAGCGGATACTTGTTCTTTACTGTAACTTTGTTTAGTTGCCGATAATCTATGCACATTCGGAGCGAGCCATCTTTCTTCCTCACAAACAAGACTGGCGCACCCCACGGTGAAGTACTCGGCCTGATGAAACCTTTATCCAACAAATCTTTCAACTGATCCTTTAATTCTCTGAGTTCTACAGGAGCCATACGATAGGGAGGAATTGATATCGGCTGAGTGCCTGGTAACAAGTCAATAGCAAAATCTATCTCCCTTTCTGGGGGAATACTAGGTAACTCATTAGGAAACACATCAAGGAATTCATTCACCACTGGAACAGACTGGATTTTCGGAGATTCTGCTTGGACATCCTGGACTCTGACCAGATGGTAAATACATCCCTTAGATATCAACTTTCTCACCTGAAGGTAGGAAATAAACCTACCTTTTGGCATAGCGGTGCTGCCCTTCCACTCCCGCACTGCTTCTCCTGGGAAGTGGAATCGGACCGTCTTGGTCCAACATTCAACGTTGGCAAAACATGGTACTAACCAATCCATACCCATTATGGCATCGAAATCTATCATTTCTAACTCGACCAGATCTACTGTGGCCTGACGGTCAGCAACCTCTACTGTACACCCGCGGTAGATTCGGCTAGCTGTGATAGAGTCACCGACGGGCGTGGATACTAGGAAGGGCTGCTGCAATGATTTTGGTACAATACTAAACTTTCGTGCCACAAATGGAGTAATGTAGGACAAGGTAGACCCTGGATCAATCAACACATAAGCAGGGTGCGAGCAGATAGTTAACATACCTGTCACAACATCAGGCGACGCTTCTGAATCTTGCCTCCCTGGTAAGGCATATGTGCGGCTTGGACCCGCACTTATACTGGAGGTCTCTGATCTGCCCCGACCCCTGCCTGCTGAAACTGAGGGCCTGCGCTCAGTCGAGGATGTTGTGGCTCGTGACCCTGCAGATGCCCTATCCTGTCTATCTCGGTCCTCTCGACCTCTGGCTGGGCAATCTTTCGTCAAATGGCCTTCTTGGCCACAAATATAGCATGCAGTGGAGCCATATCTGCATGCTCCAGGATGGCGTCGACTGCATATAGGGCAAAGTGGTAGGGTATACCTACTCTGCTCCGCCCTCCTCTGTACTAGTGAATCTTCCATCTGCGAGCCTCTACCAGTCTCTGACTGCCCCCGGCGGCTGAATCTACCTCCCTGCGACTGTGGCGGAGGCGGGGTCCTGGGCGGCCTGTCTAACAATCATGGCCTGGGTCCTCCCGGGCCTCCCTCTGTAACTCAACTGGCCTGTCCCGGCGACGCTGTTCCTGACTGACCCTTCTGATCTCCCATTGTCGCTGTCTGATGCCCTCAATATTCTGGGCAAATGCCTGAACTCGAGCAATGTCCATGTCCTCTCGTAGTGTGGCTGTAATACAAGTCTCAACATATTCTGGATTCAACCCCATGATGAAGCGATGTACTCTGGATGCCATGGTATCAACAAAGGCCGGTGCATACCGGGCCAAAGAATCAAACCACAAGGAATGTTCCCGGACACTCATGGCCCCCTGCTCCAGATGTAGGAACTGGTCTACCCGGGCCTGTCGAATCTCCCGTGACAAATAGTGATCCAGAAAAGCTCCTGAAAAGCTAGACCAGGTGGGAGGGGACACATCTCTCCCTCGGGACCTTTCCCAGCTTTCATACCATAACACAGCGATATCCCGTAATCGGAATGCTGCCAACTCAACTGATTCGGTAGGCGTGGCATGCATAACCCTGAAGATTCTCTGTATTTGATCTTGAAAATCCTGAGGGTCCTCTGTCTGGTCCGTACCTGTAAACTGTGGGGGATTCAAAGCTAAGAATGTTCGGCTGTTTCGGTTGGTATTATATATTATAAACCGACACGCAAGTGCACGTGGTCAAACAAGTAATAAAGTGGCTAAGTAAACAAAGTATCGATCCAAGGAGGCTCAGGATATGTAAAATTTGACTAAGTATACTATATTCTTATCTTACTTCTAATTATGCTAACAACAACGTAACCAACAGTTAAATGAGTTTTTGTTTATAGAATATATACTAAAACTATTAACAATTATTTACTGTGAATTTAAACTATGGATATGAGCATGCCAAGGTTAAGAATAAGTAATGAATTCGATTATAATAATAATTCGGTTAATCTCTTCTTCATGTTGCTAGCCAAGAACAGTAGCCTAGAAATTAAAACTCTCGTATTTAATTTCACTTAAGAATCATAAACCATTCGTCTACATTTCTGTGATCAAATGCAATTTACGACCTAGCAATACAATTCCGGTTCCTAAATTGACTAATACGGCTTTCAAGTATATTTCTATTAGGAAAGCACATCAAAACCCAATTTTCCCAAATCAAGTTAAGAACAATACCCTATTAATTCACAACTTTCCAATTTCTTGCTCTCTCGAGTGAAATTGGACTTTTTAGATGTACATTAATGTCCGCCAAGCACTAATGCAGTAAGAACAAGAATTAATAGAACAACATGAAAGAAGAAGAAGAAAACCATATCATTTACAATCAAAATTCACTACACATGTTCAAAACCTTAGCAAGGAAGAGAATTAGCCACTCATTTGTGGATTGATTATCCTAAAACAACTGTAAATTATACATTCAATTGATTGAAAGAAGAAAGGAAGAGAAGAAATCCCTTAGCTTTTTCGTCCCTCAACTGCTGCTAACCCACGTCCTTGCTCCACCAAGTCTGAACTACTTAAAATAAACCTAAGTGTGCTATTTATACTAGAGGGAAATTTTTTCCGGAATAACAAGCAACGTGTCACGGAGGTCAACGCGGAGCACTGCCTCCGTGACACAGCATGGACGCGGACCTTCACTGGAAATCCAGGGTCTAGTAAAATAGCCTCAACGTGGCACGGAGGCCAACGTGGAGGCCTATCTCCGTGCCACGGAGCTGTCGCGAGGCCTCACTGGAATTTGCCATTTAATTTCCTCTCCAGGCAGTGTGCCTCCGCGATGGTAGCGTGGCACGGCTCCATCGCGGATCCCCTATAATTTGTGCATTCCAATGTCTTTTCCACGCTCGTATCCAAGTCCAACTCCGATATAGTTCCAACATGCATTTTAGCTCCTAAAAATCATATTTTCCTTCAAAACAAATGCTAATCATGTTGGTTAGTATAAATTCACATTTTATTACCAACTACATGAGAATATATACATATTGCACACAAACAAGGCGAAAATAATACGTTTGAGTATCACTTGGGCATGTAAATCTGCCCAAGATCACTTACCCCACACATAAATCCTTGTTCGTCCTCGAACAACACATACACAACTCATGCAAATTACATCCCGACCTTCATCACTATGGTGCGACCATTTACGCTACGGTCATACCGATTATTCAATTTTTGCAAATCATGACGAAAACATGCTTGGTCTTACAATACAATGACCTTTAATACATCAAGACTTCCTAGACTTTAAGAATTGATTCTTGATATCGGCAACCTCATGCAAATCAGCTAATCAAGAAATCCGACACGAAAATCATTCTTTCATCAAGCATGTGCCCTCACAACTCAAGAGAATCTTCCCCTATTTGTTCATGCAACACACAAACATTCAAGTAGGGGCATATAAAAATTAATTTCACTGACTCTCCCAAAAGAATTCACATGCATCATGTCGTGACCCATAGGCTTGCCCTTAGTGTATTACTCCACTAATATAAAGAAATGCAATGTAGGATCAAGTAGGACTTTAATGGGTTGTAACGGGGCTATGGATCCAGTATATATATTGGATTAGCCAATAATAGTCGCTAGCATCCTTAAGCGCCTTTTCAACACATTCCCATCGACTCATGGACATTGTTCCTCTCTTTTCTCTTTTTCTCCCATTCATGCTGGTTTACTTTCGTACTACCCATTTCATCAAACACACTTGACACAAAACAAAGGGTTTTCATGTACCCTCAATATCATTTAATTATAACAAGTGCCTCTTCAACATCATCTTTTCTTTCCTCACTCTGCTCTTCTTTTTCTTTTCACTCTTCTCACTCCTTGACACCTTGGGAACATTTTCTTTTCTCTGTAAGCGCTTAAGAGTTTTGTATAGACTTTTACAGCTAATGAAAAGAAGGAATAAAACTTGGTTTATACAATTTTGGACAAAAGAAAGAAAGAAATCGGCTAAAGGCTCAACGGGCTGACTAGGGTATACAACATATAAAAAGGTAGAGTTTGACAAGAAAAAAATGGAAACTATCGGTTAAAACAAAGAAATGCCTACATCCTTTCCAACACTACACCTCCTTCATTTCGTTTTGTATACACACCAGGCAAGTTCTAGACAATTCACAATGGCATGGAATAACAATACCTCACTTCACACTTCATGCACATGCTCGAATCAAGATGCATTCACAGACTCTCTAATTAGCCAATCACATGAATTCAAAATTAAGCCTCAATCATACTGAATCAAATTCTGCAGCCTAGGTACTCAACATATTTACCAACTTGCATGCTTTCAAACGAATCATTTTCACATTTTGAACATCAGTTACACACGCAACGAAAATTTTGCAACCATAAAGCAACTACAGTTCATTGATGCAATCCACCAAAGAAAAGTTAAAAACAAATTAAAATCCTACTCCTACCGACTACATTTCCCTTAAGGCGGTCGTCATCCATCCATCATAGGGAACGGTCACTAACTATGACATCGGTTCAATGGGACTATTCTCGGTAAAAGAACCGAAAACAAACTCCGAGAAACCCAAAATAAAAACCGAAAACTTTTTGCAACACATCGATCATTTCGATAGAAAAATATTTACAAAAGATTTTGATAAGTGCAAAA
Source organism: Datura wrightii (assembly GCA_035772735.1). Classification (NCBI taxonomy): domain Eukaryota; kingdom Viridiplantae; phylum Streptophyta; class Magnoliopsida; order Solanales; family Solanaceae; genus Datura; species Datura wrightii. The sequence continues at coordinate 67,143,934 of JASDFA010000003.1, read as the reverse complement.
TATTTTCGCAAAATTTTTTTTAAAAAAATATATACAGAAATATTTACAAACTATTTACACTAGCAACCACAACTTTGCATAACACACATCAGTAACCACAAAAATATATACGGATACACACAAATCAGTTCACAGCAGGGTAGCACAAACATACATACAAACCAAGGAAAAAGCATACAGCAGATTAGAGCCTAAGTCCCAGCACCTAGCTACTCCCCACCCCACACTTAAATCGAACACTGTCCCCAGTGTTCACAAAAATTACAAAACAACATTTCGGGTGGTGGAACTCCCTGATCAGTCGAAATCTTTGACTTCTTCATCTGGTGCTGCTGCCTCGTCCCCCATGTCTGAGTCAGCTCCATCATCATCATCGGACTCGACATCGGAGTCCTCCCGACGTGTCTCCTCATCAGTAGGGACATCGTCATCAGTCAGCTCCACGAAGGCTGGTCCCACTTGGCATAAGGCTTTGGCATTCTCGCCAAATAGGTAATCCAGCTCCAGCTGCCATAATTCTTCCTCGGTGGCTAGTCTCCCACCAATCCGTAGCTGAAGCATCTGCATGCCGAACATACGTGCCATGTACTGATCATCACGAGCATGTCGCTCGCCCAAAGTCAGCACTAGCCCGTGTGTGGTGTCGGGGGCCTTAGTTTTTGTCACATCGAGGGCCCTCCACTCCAACTGCGGAATGTAATCCAAGGCTTCTTCCTCGACATCGAGGCCTCGGAGGAAGGTGGTGATGAGTCCGCCAAACCCGTATCTGTGGCCCTGGTGTAGTCTGGCTCTCTTCATGGCGGATATAATTACCACCCCAACATTAATCTCAAGCCCTTTCCTAAGGGCATACACCAAGCAGACACGGTCCCGGGTCACATCCGTCATATGAACTCCTGGGATCAAGCACGAACATATAATTTTCAACCATATTCTGGCGTCCCTGTTCATCTGCGAATAAGGCAGAGTCTGGTGGTAACCCCTCTCCTTATGTCTACTCCATCGGGCTGTGGATCGAGCCCCACACAACGTACGTCTGATGTCGGCGTATGGTGGGGTGATGTTTAGCTGGCGGAGAACGTGGGCGTCTGTGTCCCGTGCTCCAACGATGGCATTAAATTGCTGGGGTTCCAGAGTGACAATCTGCCCTCTGATTTTTATTGTGTGGCTTCTGATGGCCGGGTTCCAATTTGCGTAGAACTCTCAGACCAAATGAAGGTTGCACTCCTTGGGCTCCTGAAAGATAAAGCTGAGCCCAGCTGCTTCAATCCTTTGCTCAATACGGGGGAACTCCTGTGCTAGTGGTTCCCGTGCAATATGTTCCTCTGGGAAGTACTTGCTCTCCTTATGCTTAGCATACCATTTCTTTCCTTCCTCGGTTACCCACCTTGTTCCGTATTGGCGGCGTTGGCCGCACGGAACAGCTGGTGCAGCTGGGACTGCGGTGCCCAATCTCATTCTTTTTCTGCCGGTGCCTGAGGTAGAAGCACCCTTGCCCTTATCCTGTCTACTAGCCATTGTACCTGTCAATATAAATTAACAAGCACAAAGTTAAGCTATAAAGATGTTAACTTAGGCTAAGGTCGGGTTACACAACATTTACCCCACACTTAGGCCTTAGCTACTTTTACAAAACTACGGCAAGGATAACTCTATTTACACCAAAGACAACAAGTATACACTTTATGCTTAGTGCGTTCACAAAAAATTTCGACAGCATAACGGTTAGTGTACTACTCAGACTTCATACAGCTAATCCCAATCCTACTATCTCTAGCAATTCAACCATCGCACAAGCAATAAAAACTAAAACTAAAAACAACGACAAAAACATTCTATATACAAACGAATCCAAATAATCAAACCAATTTACACAATTTTCGCACTTTCCCAAAAATTCGAGAATTCGTCGTCTTTTAACATTCATACAATATTTACAATGACTTATCTCAATTTACAAACACACCCCGGCATCTAATTTATCGAATTATCAAGTCACCCAAGTCAAATTCAACAACCCATGCCCTAGAATACAATTCTACAATCAAATTCGAATTATTTACGTAATCGATAAGTTCAAACGCTACTTAGAACAATCCGAACATATATCCATCACAAATAACTCAACATCATGTTAAATTGCTACTTAGGGTGATATATCTCACCTCACATGCCCAAAGTCGACTAAAATCGCCAAAAATTTGAGAGAAACGAGGAAAACATACCTTTGAATTGAAGAACCGAAGAAACTTGACGTATTCCTTGCCTAATAGCGTGGCACGTTGGTTGGGGAGGGGGATTTGGGTGTTTTGGTCGCGGAGAGTAGAAGAAATGGGGAAAAATTGGGCAAAATCGGGGTTAATTTAAAGAAATACACGCGGGTCACCAGGCAACCCGGTGTGAACCGACACCAAATATAAGGCAACGTGTCACGGAGGGTAACGCGGAGCCCCTCCTCCGTGACACGGAGCCAACGCGTTGGCTTACTGGAAATTTTAAAACAAATCCGGATTTTGCCTTCAACGTTTCACGGAGGGTAACGCGGAGCCCTTCCTCCGTGACACGGAGCCAACGCGCCAGTGCACTGTTTCTTCCCTTAAATTATTTTTTCATACCTTGCCTTATTTTTCCCGCTTCCATGCATATTTTTCTCCGTTTGACCTGAAAATCACTTCACTAAACGAAATTGGTTAGATTAATAGATTTCCCTAACTAAAATGAAAAAAAATACTAACTAAAACAAAAAATTTGTACGAAATCAAGAAAAAGAAAAATAAAATAAAAATACAAATTAATTACACTCTACTAAAAGAAGAAAAATAGAATATTTTTCTTTTCACGGGTTGCCTCCCGTGCAGCGCCTGGTTTACCATTGCGGCTCGACGTCCATTATGCTCAATTATCTACTAGGGTGAGGGACGATTTTTCACGATCCTTGTCCTCCCCCCAGTAGTGGTCAACCTCATCTGGTGGCCTTCCTGTTAACTCTCGGGAATCATTCATTATATTAGCAATCCCATGATCAATCACATTGATCACCGAGAGTTCCTCATTTACAATCGGGAGCTTGGGTGCTTTGTACACGTCAAACACTTCTATCTTGTCATGTTCCCGCATTGTAAGTTGACCCGCAGCTACATCAATTAATGTTTTTCCGGTTGCCAAAAAGGGTCGTCCCAAAATAAATGGGACTTCAGCATCTGGTTCAAAGTCCAGAACAATAAAATCGACCGGAAAAATGAGGGAGCCCACTTGCACTAACACATCCTCAACAATGCCATCCGGCTTAGCTAAGGACCTGTCCGCTAGCTGCAAGATTACCGTTGTAGGTCTAGGACTCCCTAGACCTAACTTTCTGAATACCGAAGATGGCATCAGATTTATACTTGCCCCCAAGTCGCATAATCCATGAGCTCGGATACTTTGCCCAATAGTCAGCTGGATAGTAAAACTTCTAGGGTCTTTCAGTTTCGTGGGCAGTCTATTCTGAATCCGGGAAGTGCATTCCTCCGTTAAAGCCACCGTGGCATACTCAGTCAAGCGACTTTTGTTAGCCACGATGTCTTTAATATATTTTGCATATTTGGTCATTCCCTGCAAGACATCAACAAGAGGTAAATTAACATGTACCTGTTTAAGCACCTCCATAAATTTCTTGAAACACGCCTCCTCCTTGTGTTTCTTAAGTCGTTGAGGGAACGGGGGTGGAGGCCTTTCTGATTCTGCTTCTTTAGTCTTCCCCCTATCAGAACTTTGTTCCTCCTCAACATCTGCTGCTCCTGACTTTTGAGGCGGTCTTTCCGGTTCCACCTCCTTCAACTGTAAACCACTCCTCGTGGTCACTGCATTTACCTGCTTCGGATTAGGATCCGTGTCGCTAGGTAGTCCTCCTCTGGGTCTTGTATTTTGGGCACTGGCAAATTTCCCAAACTGATATTCAAGAGCCTTGGTCGCCAATTGATTGTTCTTCACTTCGGCTGCCAATTTAACATAGTCAGCCTGCAATTGTGCCTGATTAGCGATCATGGTTTTGAACATCTCCTCAATGGTAGGTGATGGTGGTGGAGGAGGGGCATTGCGATTTCTGAATTGAGCTTGATAGTTTTGTTGCCCTCCTTGATTTCTCTGCATACCCTGACCAGAACCTTGGCCTTGTTGGTTGTTGCTACCCCACGAAAAATTTGGATGGTTCCTCCAATTTGAGTTGTAGCCACTACCAAACTGCTGCTGATTTCTCTGTGCATTGCCCACAAAGTTAACAGAATCAGGATTTGCAACACAGCACTCAGCCGAATGCTCACTACTACCACACACTTCACACCACATCTGCTGGACTGCATTGACTAAAACTGAAGGCTGGTTCAAATTCATATTGCTGAAGTGGTTGTTTAACTGATTTTGCAAAGCGGCTATCTGTGCAGCGATAGCTGTAAATCCATCCACTTCAAGCACTCCCGCTGCTTTCCTTGCTCCACCTCTTGATGAATCTGCATTCCAATTTGGATTGCCCTGTGAAATTCGGTTGAGCAAAGTGTACAGCTCCTCATTGGTCTTTTCCAGCGCTTGCCCTCCAGCTGCTGAGTCTAACAGAATTTTAGTATGGGGTTCCAAACCCTCAATAAATGTGTGTACCAACACCTCATTGGACTGATGATGATGAGGACAGTCCCGCAACATGGATTTAAATCTTTCCCAGGCTTGATATAGATTTTCTCCCTCCCTCTATTTAAAACTTAGAATTTGACTTCTAAGTCTGGCTGTTTTACCAGAAGGGAAAAATCTAATCAAAAACTTCTGTGCAAGATCATCCCACGTTGATATAGAATTGGGTGGTTCAGCTTTTAACCACCTCTTGGCTTCACCAAGTAAGGAAAACGGAAATAAGGTGAGCCGAACATAATCAGGTGACACTCCAGTGGGTATATAAGTGTCACTTATCTCCAAAAAGTTTTGGAGATGTTGTTGTGGATCTTCATGAGGGAGACCAGTAAATTGCCCGCTTGTGTGCAAGAGTTGGACCATATTCTGCTTTAATTCAAACCTCCCTCCAGGCTCTGGTTTGCGGATGCTAGAATGTACATTGTTAGCATGTGGGATTTCCACCTCGCCAACCGGCCTTGCTGCTGCTTCATCGGGCACTAACACTGCCCTCACAACTGGTGGATTTGGTTGCTCCATAATAGACTGTCTGAGCAACTGCAGCTTCTTTTGTAGAGCTTCTCTATGTTGACTATGAAATTCACGTTCAGGCTCTAAGTAAGATTCCACCAGCTCTTTGTCCCTTGCCAGTGTCACAGAAATCAATTCTGCAACATACAGGCTAAGACCAAGTTGTTAACACTTAAGAAAATAAAAATAAAAATACAGTAAATTTACACTAAACACAATTTCATAAATTTGCCTAGCCTCCCCGGCAACGGCGCCAAAAACTTGTTCGGCTGTTTCGGTTGGTATTATATATTATAAACCGACACGCAAGTGCACGTGGTCAAACAAGTAATAAAGTGGCTAAGTAAACAAAGTATCGATCCAAGGAGGCTCAGGATATGTAAAATTTGCTTAAGTATACTATATTCTTATCTTACTTCTAATTATGCTAACAACAATGTAACCAACAGTTAAATGAGTTTTTGTTTATAGAATATATACTAAAACTATTAACAATTATTTACTGTGAATTTAAACTATGGATATGAGCATGCCAAGGTTAAGAACAAGTAATGAATTCGATTATAATAATAATTCGGTTAATCTCTTCTTCATGTTGCTAGCCAAGAACAGTAGCCTAGAAATTAAAACTCTCGTATTTAATTTCACTTAAGAATCATAAACCATTTGTCTACATTTCTGTGATCAAATGCAATTTACGACCTAGCAATACAATTCCAGTTCCTAAATTGACTAATACGACTTTCAAGTATATTTCTATCAGGAAAGCACATCAAAACCCAATTTTCCCAAATCAAGTTAAGAACAATACCCTATTAATTCACAACTTTCCAATTTCTTGCTCTCTCGAGTGAAATTGGACTTTTTAGATGTACATTAATGTCGGCCAAGCACTAATGCAGTAAGAACAAGAATTAATAGAACAACATGAAAGAAGAAGAATAAAACCATATCATTTACAATCAAAATTCACTACACATGTTCAAAACCTTAGCAAGGAAGAGAATTAGCCACTCATTTGTGGATTGATCATCCTAAAACAAGTGTAAATTATACATTCAATTGATTGAAAGAAGAAAGGAAGAGAAGAAATCCCTTAGCCTTTTCGTCCCTCAACTGCTGCTAACCCACGTCCTTGCTCCACCAAGTCTAAACTACTTAAAATAAACCTAAGTGTGCTATTTATACTAGAGGGAAATTTTTCCCGGAATAACAAGCAACGTGTCACGGAGGTCAACACGGAGCACTGCCTCCGTGACACGGCGTGGACGCGGACCTTCACTGGAAATCCAGGGTCCAGTAAAATAGCCTCAACGTGGCACGGAGGCCAACGCGGAGGCCTATCTCCGTGCCACGGAGCTGTCGCGAGGCCTCACTGGAATTTGCCATTTAATTTCCTCTCCAGGCAGTGTGCCTCCGCGATGGTAGCGTGGCACGGCTCCATCACTGATCCCCTATAATTTGTGGATTCCAATGTCTTTTCCACGCTCGTATCCAAGTCCAACTCCGATATAGTTCCAACATGCATTTTAGCTCCTAAATATCATATTTTCCTTCAAAACAAATGCTAATCATGTTGGTTAGTATAAATTCACATTTTATTACCAACTACATGAGAATATATACATATTGCACACAAACAAGGCAAAAATAATACGTTTGAGTATCACTTGGGCATTTAAATCTGCCCAAGATCAAAGAACTCTCGGACCCTCGAACTACCGGGCCCTCCTAATAACTCCGCAACCGTAGACGGCATTGGCTGACGCTGAGCAGCCATCATCTGTGCTAACATGACTGCAACACTCCTAACCTCCTGGTCGGAAGGTGTCGGTATAGGGACTGCTGAAGGTAGTGTCGCCCCAAGTTGCTCCTGACGTGGTGGAGACTGCTGAAGAGGCTGGGACGATGCCTCTGTAGTGCCCTCTGATCGGGCTATTTATAATCGAGGGGGAGGCATCCTGCTGGTGCCTTCCCCTGCTGCAATATCTAAGCTCCGACCTCTGATAGGATGTCGCTGGTCTGACATTATCTGTAACCAAAAGAATATAGTAAGATTTTAGGGACTCAACCCTATATTGTACCGCTCTACAGCACGACCGAATAAGAATAAAAGACAACCGTCCTATCATGCCTTCCAGCCTCCTACCCATAGTATGTGGTGCACAACACATCCATGGATAGGACTCTACTTAGCACGACTTGCAGACTCCCTGGGATACGACTTGCTCTGATACCAAGTTTGTCACACCCTGCCTTGGGGGATATGACTGGCACCTGGTGCCCTACTAGGACCTGAACTGCTGGACTGCTAAGCCTGGGCACATCTGGTGCCTGGCTGGCTCTAACTCACATTTCTGGAAACAAAGGGCTATATAACAGCTGTAAACGCAGCCCCCGGCCCATTGGCCTATAGCCTTCTGTACCTGTACTAACAGCTGACCAGAAACATATCAATTCAGGGAAACCTATGCGGGCCGACAAGGCCGCCATGCTGTCTAGTTATCTGTGACTCTATCATAGAATATTAGGAAGCTATGTGACCGGCAAGGTCACCACTACTGTCAAGCTATGGCCTCACACGGCCAACATAAAAGAAACAGAAGTACTAACAGCTAAACAACTGCACGGCCTCACACGACCGGCTCATCTGACCACAGGGAAATATATACAGACTGCAAGCCTCTAGGAATAGCAATAGAAATGATCAGGACAGGGCCCCGACCTACCCGTACTATACAACAAAAGAACTGAAATACACCTCTGGAATTCAGTCTCCGGATGACAGGAGCTGAATACTCGATCGCTGACAGGAATCACGTAGTATCGCCTGCTCGTCTATGAGTACCTACAGGCAAGTAATGCAGCGCCCCACCGGGCGTCAGTACCACTGGTACTGAGTATGTAAAGCAATAACTGAAAGCGAAATATGAAAACAACAATGTAACCGATGAAACTGAAGTAGGAAGAAATAGATTAACTGTCTAATAATGTAAGTCATACCTTCTCTCATATATATACTGGAAGGAATAGGGGTCGTACCTGGAGACGTATCACTCTACTACTGATCTACTCATATCTAACGTAACATGGCATAACATAACATAACATAACATAGCACACACAAACCTTACCCGGCCCCCATAAGCCGGGAGGTACAACCAGCACGGAATCTACACCCCTACCCCGGTCATCCCATCTCCTATAAACCCTGTAAGCATCCTGCCGGTCCCCTGGGTATGCACTTGGGCTCGCTGAGCCCCTGACTATAACTGCATCTGAGTCCGGAGGACTCCTGAATCAACACCCGGGCGTATCCGCTCGACAGGAGTGTGTAAAAGCCGACCAAGGCATAATATGGGGAAAACTGGCATCCCATCTTCGTCCCCTGTGGGATGGCATGCCACTCCGTAGAACGACGTATCCTCGTCCTCTGGCGGACGAGTCGATACAACTATCAACCCTGGGGCGGTCATGGATGCTAGGTAGTCCAACCCCAAATAATACAACAGTCTCAACTAGTAATACTATCTGCATGTCTCACATACTGAGGCTAATAGTGGTAAAGTATTGTATACACTATATGCTGGACTAGTGATAGTAATATGTACGTACTTAATGCATGCTGAGGCTGGTAAAAATATATGTGTATAAATATAGTCTTTTGCCAGGCTGTACTGGGCTAATACTGAACAGGATATAGTGTTTCTGCTGAAAACTATGTTGTATACTGAGTGTCTATAGTAACATGATTTACTATTCCTAACATGCTTTCTAACTTCATTTTCACTTATCGTTCTATTTCTGAGATGTCTTACAGGTATTGCATTGCTTTACTGGGTTTCAACTGAATACGATGATATCCTAACATTCTGTACTACATCACATACTGAGCGTGCTGTGCAGTTCCTAATACTTATATTAGAATCTATATCGTGCTAATCATAATATGATACTCCTAATATCGTACCAACATTCGTAATAAGCACAACATATAACTTCTGAATATTCTACGGGCCTTTAATTTACTTTACTATGCCGAACTTGCTAACTTGCCGAGGAAACTTAACTTTACATACCTTATCCTTGAACTATTCGTCTGTCGGACGAGGCTCGGCCGGTACTTCAACTATTTTCTCCCAACTGCATTCATAAATATGTCAATCAATAATAAATACAGCTTTATTTTAAAGAACAACATCACTTTCGATATAGTTTATATCCTAAACTTAGGCTTATCGAAAGACAGTCGAAAACTCGCTATTTTTCAGAGGTCCAGAAGGGTGAAATACTCACTTCACAGCTAGGAACACATAGACACTAATTTAGAGCAATTCCACTTACCTTAGCTCGGTGGCTCGACGATTCGTTGGCCGTATTTCACGAAACTAAATCCGTAGGAATGCTCTCTGCTGCTAAATACCTCAGTATCTGAGGTTAATTTGAGTTTGGACAACGTTTAGTAGCGTAATCGGACGAAAATTATATTATCTCACGGAGACAACGCGGAGGCCTCACCTCTGTGACACGCTGCCATCGCGGAGGGGCTCTGCCTCGGCTCCTTCCGTGATGGTTCGACAGGTTTCTCGTCCGATCTTTTCCCGGGCCTTTCTTCAGCATGTATTGCCTTCAAATATGCTTAACTAACGTGCGAATAGGTCGTTTAGGTGCCGGGAATTCTATGGGGTATAACATTAACTGTGTTTTTTAATTTTTTTTCTTTAGAACCCCTAATTTGGAGTAACTACCTAACAAGTTCACTTATCGGCTTTAGTCTAGCTCTTCCATATTCCCTGTGGGTTCGACCCCAACCTCTAGTTTAGTTCTTTTTTGACAACGTCTGCTTCATATTTTTGTAGGAGGTATGGTTTGAGCGTTATTAGTTTCATTAATCACTTGTGTCTGCTGCACAATCCATAGCTTCATTGTCTCCTCAAGAGAATTGCTCTATTGTTGGCTTTGTGGACTTTGATAAGTGTTCTGGGGATTTTGGAAGTTTTGATTTCCTCCCCATGAGGGATTTTCTCCATTCTAGTACCCCTGATTATAGCCATTACATGCAAAACCTTCACCGTGACCTTGTTGTCCCACAAAGTATACAGACTCAGGATTAAGAGGACAACCTAAATAGGCATGGTTTTCTCCACACAATTCACATGATGGTGGTTCGATTTTTTCCTATTGTACCTACTGCACTTGGCTTCTAGTTGGTGTGGTCACCAACTTACTGATTAAATTTACCAGTTTGCTAATGTCTGCTCTAATTGTCGTAGCGCCATCCACCTCAAGCTTTCTCGGCACCTTTGCTGCTATAAATCCTTTGACTGAGTCTTGATAATCCTAACTACCCACAGACATGAGGTTCAATAGAGCCTTTATTTCATCATAACTTTTGAACAAAATATGTCCCTATGTGGTAGTGTCTAGGAGTATCTTCTTCTCGACCCTCTATGATGTTTTTCCCAATTATCTCCTTAGGTTGCATATGGTGTGGACAAGTCCTCAAGTAATCCTTGTAACATTCACATGCTTGAGATAACATTTCTCTATCTTTCTGTATGAATTCACAGATCTTTCCCCTTAGTTCTTTAGTTCTTCTTGAAGAGAAAAACCGGTTGATGAACGTATTGGAGAGGATCTCCCAAGTGGTGATGGATCCTATAGGCTCATTTTGAAGCTACTCCTTAGCTTCTACAATGAGTGAGAATGAAAATAGATTCAACTTGACATATTCATCTAACATGTTCTGGTAGTGAAAATTTTCACTCGACTCTACGAACGTCATCAGATGCCTGTGGGGATCTTCGTGCGGCTTGCCCTGAAATTGGCAAGTGTTTTGGACCAACTGCTAATGATTTGGTAATTCACCAACTCATTAGGCTCTTAAGCGTGAGTTTTAGCTTAGTTTTCAAGTCATTTAGATGAATTTTAGTCCCTTTATTGCCTTTTTATGTGTAGACATCTGAGTTGAAGAAAAAGAGCAAGAAGTGGAGTAAAAAGAAGAAAATCAGGTGAAAACCAACACACCACCGAAGGACATCGGTGAAACGCCAGCCAAATGCCGATGACCACTGCTTTGAGGAGCAAATGCAATTAGTGGCCGCGAACATCAACCAATGACTCACCTGTTAAATCACCTATAGACTCCTGAACTTGCTGTACCAAGGAGGAAAGTAATTGGCGTAGTGCGGTTAGAGACCGGTGAATCACTAAAGGCATCACTGAATGCTATTAGAAATCACTCAAAGTGCAGAAGATGATAGACGGCAGTTCGCGGAATGTAACGGGCCAACCGCCGGTTATTTTGTAAGTGACAAAATGCCTGAACAGGGGAAACTGCATCTAAAACTTAAAAAGATGGAAGACAGTAGAATTTTATTGGTTGAAATTGTTGAATATTACTTTTCTTTTCTTCATCTTCTTCCTTAGCAAGGTATCACCATTGTTGCAGACATATTTTGAATTTGATTTTGCTGCTCTTATTAATGAAATTAATATTGAATATACTTTTTAGTTTCTTAACCATGAGTAGCTAAATCTTCAACTAGTGGTGTGTGGTGATGAGTGCTTGATTAGATTAAGTATTGCTAGATTCATCTCAATATTGCTTAATTAGTGTAAATATGTTAAGTTCTCTTCAATTTATAAGTGATAATCTATAGTGGAAAATGTATGTCTACATTTCTTACTTGATTTCTGCTTGAAAGATATGAATTGAGTATTGGGAGAGAATTTAATGGGGGAAATGGATGTGATGTTGTGGAGTTGGGATAGACATAGACAAACCCCATATTCACACTCCTTATTAATAGCTAATAGCTTTAGATAGTGCAGCTCTTATCCAAACTTGATTGGGCTAATTTAATTGTGTCTAGTGGTTCGAAAGAACACTAGAAAGAGGCATTCACGTGGTTGAAAAACATAGAATGCCCACTTGTCCAAAGTTATTTACACAATTTGCAATGATGAGATGATCTAGCATCGCCTTGTTTAATTAGCACATAATCTAAACCACACCTCTAGTTTCTCTCATTATTGTTGTAATTGGTTATTTTGTGGTTCTAATTAGCTGAGTTAGAATCCGTACCATATTGTTAACATCAAGTTTCACCCAAAATATTTACTTCTTTGTTTGTTTTGAGTGGTGTGAACTAATTTAAATTTTCCAAACAACACTCGCATATATCACTTGTTAGTCTTTGTGGGATTCGATCCCGACATCCGTCGGGATATTTTTATTAATACAATGACTGTCTACACTCTTTCATAAAGAAGATTGTATTTTAGAAATTATCAAAAATGGCGTTGTTGCCAGGGACTGGTACTTGATATTCTTGTGGTGATTGTTAATTTGAATTTGTCTTGCATCTTAGCTGTTGACGTTGATTTTTCTATGATTATTAGGGTAAAGTCATATGAGTCATCACTCCCAAGCAGGAGATAGCTCAGTTGAGGGTAATATGGAGCACGAAGAAGATAACCCAATGATGCCTTAAATTGTGTGAGCCATTCGCCTACCGCCTACGGTAGGGAATGCGTGTTCCTTGTCACAAGTACAATGCAACATTTTCAACAAATGAAAGGGCTCTTTGGGGGCAAATCGAGTGAGGATGCAAATCACCTCTGAGGAATTTCATAGAGACCTACCAGACCTTCATAATAACAATATAATTTAATAGTCTATCAGGATAAGGCTCTTTCCATTCTCCCTAACGGGAGAGGCGACTATGTGGTTGGAGGAACTCCCTCCTGGTTGTATTACATCATGGCAAGAATTGACTGAAGCCTTTTTGGATTGTTTCTTGCCTTAGTCAAAAATGATGCTGCTGAGGGATGATATCACAAACATTACCCAATAGCCTGGGGAACCGTTGCATGAAGCATGGCTAAGGTTCAAGAAGAAGGTGTCCCTTTGCCCCAACTATGGTCTCCCTGATGGTGTGCTCCTTCAAAGTTTTTACCGAGCTCTAGACTTCATTACCAAATCCATCACCAATAATTTAGTTGGAGGATCAATCATGGATTAGACATATGGTTTAGGTAAGGACCTTTTGGATAGAATGACAAAGACAAATCGGGTATGACATAGGAGAGAGACCAATGTATCAGCACATGATGTTGGTTCTAGTGTGTTGGCAGCCGAGTTGCGAAAATGAGATGAAGAGCGAGATGAAAATCTTGCTAAAATAATGACACAGCTAGAACTAATGACAAATCATCTGATGGGGGCAGGGCCCAATGTTGTGAATGTTGTAGGTATGCAAGGTCCATTGCACTTTGAAGGAGAATCATCGCCCCCGAGATACGATGAAAAGTGCCAATATAGGGAAAATCAGATGGGGTATTCTCGACCTGGGTATCAAGTGACTAATCAAGGCCCTTGGAATCCATAGGAAGAGAATCAAGGTATGAGAAATCGCGATGCATAAGGATTTCCCGATAGAAACGAAAGATGGGGCACTAGAGAGTGAAATCCAGGGGGAACGCTATCATCGAAGTTGAAACCCATATGTCCCCCCTCCTAAAGCTGAGAACGCCCAAAATAAGACAGGTGTGAGAGATGTAGGTAGCTCAATAATTGAAGAGTTGTTAGCTAGAGTCCTTAAGAAATGGAATCAATCGACATCGGGGTCAAGGAATTAAAAGGGGAGGTGTCTAACCTTGCCCAAACTGTGAGTTCTCATTTAGCCTCCATTAAGCCTTTGGAAGCTCAAATGAACCATTTGTACTTTCAAATGAACCACCAAATGAAGGGAGCACTCCCAAGTGATACAATGCCAAACCCGAAGAAAGATAGCCAATGGATGGCCATTGCCACGAGGAGTGGTAAAATGGTTGGAGATGCAGGTGTGAAGCCTAACGAGGTTGTTGCTCCTAAAACAAATAATGAAAATGAATCTAATGTGGTTCCAAAAGCACCAATTGGTTGTGAAAATTCTTAAGATGAAGGTGAGGGAGAGGCTGATGAAGTTCCCTCAAATGTTGATGAAGAAGAGGCATACATGAAGGCCTCAAATGATATAGAAAAAGAACCAAGAGCTCCACCCCCTTATCCATAATAGTTAGCTAAGAAAAAAATGGATGGTCAGTTCAGTAAATTGATCAACATGTTCAGTAAATTGTCCATTAAGAAAAAAATGGTGGTGAGTTCAGTAAATTTATCATTGGTGGATGCTCTACTTTATATGCCCGAATATGCCAAGTTCATTAAGGAGCTACTGATAAAGAACAAGGTGGTAGATGAGGGAATTAGAGAGACAACTCATCATTGTAGTGCAATGATGATGAGCAATCTTTCCCCAAAGCGGGAAGATCCAGGAGCCTTCATGATTCCTTGTACTATCGAGTTTTGTGTGTTTAAGAAAGCCCTCTGCGATCTTGGCGCAAGTATAAATCCGATGTCTCTTATCATCTTCAAGAAATTAGGGCTTGGGAACACCAAACCCACATCAATGAGGTTATTAATGGTTGATCGCTCCATAAAAAAACTTGTGGGTGTGTTAGAGGATGTATTGGTCAGGGTTGATAAATTTATTCTACCAGCTGATTTTGTGGTTCTTGATTGTGAAATGAATATAGAAGTTTCGATCATTATAGGGAGACCATTGCTCGCCATGGCTGGATCTTTGGTAGATGTGGAGCTAGGCGAGCTCAAGTTTCGGATTGGAAGTGAAGAGGTTACCTTCAAGGTGTGCCCATCCATTGAACCTCTAGATGAATGCAAAGTGATTGGAGTTCTACATGAGAAGAATGAGTATAGCGGAGTTGATATGGAGGAGGCTGAGTCAGATGATGATCTTAGAAGAATGAATGTTAAATGAGAAATATGTCATGCCATGACATTAACTAAGGCGCTCATTGGGAAGCAACCCAAGTGTCTTATTTTGAATGTTTTCATGTCATTGTTGTTTTTTTGGTTTTGCAGGACTAATTAGGTGAGAAGTAAGGAGAGGAAGCACAAAACCAAGGTAGGCAACGCACTGGATTGGTGAATTACCAAGCCAGATGCACAAACTGCCGCAACCTTGAGTATGCAAGCAGAAACTTGGGAACACAACTGTTAAAATGGTGAATGAGCCAATGGAATGCCGATGCAAATTTGCGTACCACCGCTTGATCGCCGGTGTAAGCCAGAATACTTGAGCAGTGGGTGCCCAAGCGATGATCCACCAGTGGAACACAAAACCTAGTTCATGAACTGCCAGTCAATCGCTGGTTGCAAGACAATAAAATGGGCACAAAATCAAGCATGAGATGGTAAGCCGGCAAACTGTCGGATCCAATCGGCAACCGCCGGTGTAACGCTGGTGAAGGTACGAGTTTTATTTTAAAATCTTAACCAAATGTCGGACCTACCTGACCCAAAATCTATTTGTAGCCGCCCTAATCCACAAAAAAATCCCTTAGACTCCCCTTTTTTCCTCTTTTAACACTTTCCCACACTCATTTTTATTTTTCCAACACCCCACCTTTCCATATTCCCACAACTCCCTCTCTTCCACTTCCCATACAATTAACAATTAACACACCATTAACAGTCCACCTCCTCCTCAACCAACCACATTCTCACCTTATCACCTGTAAAGTCCCCCACCCTTTCTACCTAATTTTCACTACCCTCACAATCTTCCTCTCTACCAAACAAGTCTCCAGAGTTTTCCATTGTTGAGCATTATCAAGCTTCCACAGCTAGTTTCTGCCAAACATTCTCTTAAGAGTGGTAATTTACCCTCAACTTCCTTATTTTCTAATCAATGGTAATATGGTTGCATATAGATGTTGCTATGATATACATTCCCCTTCTCTTTACTGCCATTCTCCCCAATATTTTCATGATTGATACCATAGTTGTTTACCTTCAGTTCCCTGTTAGTCCTAATTAGTTTCTGCTACTACCTTACATATTCGGTACATATCGTACTGACGGCCAACTATGGGACGCTGCATACTTGCCTACAGGTTTAGATAGACTGGATTCAGGACCTCCGTTAGCAGCTATTCAGGGTTAGCAGATTGGCTAGCTCCTTTCATCCAGAGTTTCCAGGTTGTAGAACTTACCCGTCCTTTATTATGTAGCTTTTGGGTTGGCCGGGGCCCTGTCCTGACCAATATTTTTTTCAGTCTTAGAGGCTTGCAGACTATAGTCTTCAGTTAGTTGGTTGTTGTTAACCGTGTGGGGCCTATGTATGTATTATTTTACGCGTTGGCTACGTAGGGCCTAGTACAGCTGCCTGTTCTCATTCTTGTTATAACTGGATAGCATGGTGGTCTTATTGGCCCGCATAGGATCCCTTTTTAGTTCTGTATTAGCTGGGTTAACTGTTTTCTTTTACAGGTGCTGCGTGGCCTTGTCGGCCTGAGGCTGTGTTTACACCCGAGATATAGCAGTTTGTTTTCTTGGTTATGAGTCACTAGTAGGCACTAGTAGTGTTTGTGCCCAGCCAGGTCAGCATAGATCCCAATGTGGCATTAGGTGTCAGTCATGCCTCCCATGGTGGGGGTGATAACAACAATGATAGAATCAAGGAACAAGGGAGACTAACCAAACAGGAAAAATTCTAAGTGATCTCATTCAACTTTAGGGATAAAGTCTGTTGCGCGCGTATCGCTGCTCGGTATATATTAAAAACCGACACGCAAGTGTACGTGGTCAAACAAGTAATAAAGTGGCTAAGTAGCCAAGTATCGATCCAAGGAGGCTGCTCTAGATATGCAAAACTGCCTAGTTTACTATATCTCTATTCTATTTCTAACTATGTTAACAACAATCCAACCAAGATTTGAGTGAGTTTTGTTTCTAAACTAATTATATACTGAAATTAATAACTACTATTTACGTTGAATTTAGACAATGGATATGCACATGCCAAGGTTAAGAACGAGTAATGAACTTGATAATCATGATAATTTGGTCATCCTCTTCTTCATATTGCTAGCCAAGAACGTTTGCCTAGAAATTAAAACTTCCGTATTTAATTTCACTTTAGAATCATAAACCATCCGTCTACATTTCTGTGATCAAATGCAATTTATGACCTAACACTCCAATTCCGGTTCCTAAATTGACTAATACGGCTTTCAAGTATATTTCTATCAAGAAAGCACATCAAAACCCAATTTTCCCAAATCAAGTTAAGAACAATACCCTATTAATTCACAACTTTCCAATTTCATGCTCTCTCGAGTGAAATTGGACTTTTTAGATATACATTAATGGTGGCCAATCAATAATGTAATAAACACAAGAATTAATAGAACAACATGCAAGAAGAAGAAGAAACCATATCAATTATTACCAACATTCATTACACAAGTTCAAAACCTCAGCAAGAAATGAATTCGCCACTCATTCTTGGATTAATCATCCTAAAATGAGTGTAAATCATGCATACAATTGAAGGAAAGAAGAAAGGAAGAGAAGAAAACTCTTAGCTTTTGTATTCTTCAACTGCCACAAACCCACGTTCCTGCTCTCCACTTCTGAACTCAGGCTAAAAAAACTAAAACAAAAAAAAACTCCCTTTAAAAATAACCTAAGTGTGCTATTTATACTGGTGGGAAATTTTTCCCGGAATAACAAGCAACGTGTCACGGAGGCCAACGCGGAGCACTGCCTCCGTGACACGGCGTGGACGCGGACCCTCTCTGGAAATTGCAGGGTCCGGATAATTGGCCTCAACGTGGCACGGAGGCCATCGCGGAGGCCTATCTCCGTGCCACGGAGCTGACGCGCAAGCACACTGGAAATTGCCAATTTTATTTCTGCCCAGGCAGTGTGCTACCGCGATGGCAGCGTGGCACGGCTCCATCGCGGAGCCACTGTAAAATGTGCCATCCAAGGCCTATTCCACGCTCGCATCCCAGTCCAACTCCGACATAGTTCCAACACGCATTTTAGCTCCTAAAAATCACATTATCCTGCAAAACAAATGCTAATCATGTTGGTTAGTATAAATTCGCATTTTATTACCAAATACATGATATTATATACACATTGCACAACAAACAAGGTAAAAATGATACGTTTGAGTATCACTTGGGCATATAAATCTGCCCAAGATCACTTACCCCACACTTAAATCCTTATTCGTCCTCGAACAACACATACACAAATCATGCACATCACATCTCAACCTTTGTCACTATGGTGCAGCCATTTACGTTACGGTCATACCGATTATTCGATTTTTGCAATTCATCAAGAAAACATGCTTGGTCGTACAAGACAATGACCTTAATACATCGAGGCTTCCTAGACTTTTAAGAATTGATTCTTGATATCGGCAAACTCATGCAAATCAACTAATCAAGAAATCCGACACGAAAATCAATCTTTCATCAAGCATGTACCCTCACAACTCGAGAGAAACTTCCCCTTTTTATGTTCATGCAGCACACAAACATGCAAGTAGGGGCATATAAAAATTAATTTCACTCTCTCTCCCAAAAGAATTCACATGCATCATGTCATGACCCATAGGCTTGCCCTTAGTGTATTACTCCACTAATATAAAGAAATGCAATGTAGGATCAAATAAGACTTTTAATGGGTTGTAACTGGGCTATGGATCTAGTATATATATATTGGATTAGCCAATAATAGTCGCTAGCATCCTTAAGCGCCTTTTCAACTCATTCCCATCGACTCATGGACATTGTTCCTCTCTTTTCTCTTTTTCTCCCATTCATGCTGGTTTACTTTCATACAGCCCATTTCATCAGGCACACTTGACACAAAATAGAAGGTTTTCATGTACCCTCACTATCATTTAATTACAATTAGTGCCTCTTCAACATCATCTTTTCTTTCCTCACCTTGCTTTTCTTTTCTTTTCACTCTTTTCACTCTTTAACACTTTGGGAAACATTTTCTGTTCTTTGTAAGCGCTTAAGAGCTTCTTAAAGACTTTAAGGCTAATGAAAAGAAGGAATGAAGCTTAGTTCATATAAATCTGGACAAAAGAAAGAAATCGGCTAAAGGATCAACGGGCTGACTAGGGTATACAACATATAAAAAGGTAGAATTTGACAAGAAAAAAAAATGGAAACTAACGGTTAAAACAAAGAAATGCCTACATCCTTTCCAACACTACACCTCCTTCATTTCGTTTTGTATACACACCAGGCAAGTTCTAGACAATTCACAATGACATGGAATAGCAAAACCTCACTCACACTTCATGCACATGCTCGAATCAAGATGCATTCACAGACTCTTTAATTAGTCAATTACATGAATTCAAGATTAAGCCTCAATCATAATGAACCAAATTCTATAGCCTAGGTAACTCAACATATTTACAAAATTGCATGCTTTCACATGAATCATTTTCACATTTTGAACATCAATTACAACACGCAACGAAATTTTAGCAACCATAAGCAACTACAGTTTATTGATGCAATCCACCAAAGAAACTAAAAACAAAACATCTACTCCTATCGACTACATTTCCCTTAAGACGGTCGTCATCCATCCATCATAGGGAACGGTCACTAACTATGACCTCGGTTCAATGGGACTATTCTCGGTAAAAGAACCGAAAATAAAATCCGAGAAACCCAAAAATAAAACTTCAAAATTTTTGCAACACATCGATCATTTCGATAGAAAATATTTACAAAATATTTTGATAAGTGCAAAATCTTTTCGCAAAAATTTTGAAAAATATCGATCATATCGATAAAGAAAAAAAATATTTACAAAATTTACAAAATATTTACAAAGGCAACCATAACTTTCAAAAACACACATCATTAGCCACAAATTAATATATACACATAAATCACAAAATCAGTTCACAACAACAGGGAAAGCACAAACATACATAAACGTCAAGGAAAAATTATACAGCAAATCTAGAGCCTATATCCCAGCACCTAACTACTCCCCACCCCACACTTAAATCGAACACTGTCCCCAGTGTTCACAACAATACAAAGCACAACATATGGGTGGTGGAACTCCCTGCTCAGTCGAAATATTCGACTTCCTCATCCGGTGCTGCGGCCTCGTCGCCCATATCCGAATCTGCTCCATCGTCGTCATCGGACTCCACATTAGAGACCTCACGACGTGTCTCCTCATCAATAGGGACGTCGTCATCAGTCGGCTCCACAAAGGTTGGCCCCACCTTGCATAAGGCTCTGGCGTTCTCGCCAAAAGGGTAGTCCAGCTCCAGCTGCCATAATTCATCCTCGGTGGCTGGTCTCCCACCTATCCGTAGCTGCAGCATCTACATGCCGAACATACGGGCTACATACTGGTCGTCACGAGCATGTCGCTCGCCCAGAGTCAGCACCGGTCCGTGTGTAGTGTCGGGGGCCTTGGTCTTTGTCACATCAAGGGCCCTCCGCTCCAACTGCGGAATGTAATCCAAGGCTTCTTCCTCAACGTCGAGGCCTCGGAGGAAGGTGGTGATGAGTCCGCCAAACCCGTATCTGTGGCCCTGGTGTAGTCTGGCTCTCTTCATGGCGGATATTATGACCGCCCCCACATTAATCTCAAGCCCTTTCATAAGGGCATACACCAGGCAGACACGGTCCCGGGTCACGTCTGTCATATGCACTCCCGGGATCAGACACGAACATACAATTTTTAGCCAGATTCTGGCCTCCCTGTTCATCTGCGAATAAGGCAGAGTCTGGTGGTAACCCCTCTCTTTGTGTCTACTCCATCGGGATGTGGATCGAGCCCCACACAACGTACGTCTGATGTCGGCGTACGGTGGGGTGATGTTTAACTGACGGAGGACGTGGGCGTCTGTGTCCCGCGCTCCCACGATGGTATTCAGCTGCTGGGGTTCCAGAGTGACAATCTGCCCTCTGATTTTAATAGTATGGTTCCTGATGGCCGGGTTCCAGTTTGCATAAAATTCCCAGACCAGGTGAAGGTTGCACTCCTTGGGCTCCTGAAAAATAAAGCTGAACCCAGCTGCCTCAATTCTCTGTACGATGCGAGGGAACTCCTGTGCAAGTGGTTCCCTTGCAATATGTTCCTCCGGGAAGTACTTGTTCTCCTTATGCTTTGCGTACCATTTCTTCCCTTCATCGGTGACCCATCGTGTCCCGTATCGGCGGTGTTGACCGCGTGGAACAGCAGGTGCAGCTGGGACAGCAGTGCCCAGTCTCATTCTCTTTCTGCCGGTGCCTGAGGTTGAAGCACCCTTGCTTTTATCTTGTCGGCTGGCCATTGTACCTGCCAATTTACACAGACAAGCACAACGTTAAGCTAAAAACTTGTTAGCTTCGGCTAAGGTCGGGTTAAACAAAATTTACCCCACACTTAGTCTTTAACAATATTTACAACATTTTAGCAAGGATAGCTCTATTTACACCCCAAACACAATCAACTATAAACCTGTTGCTTAGTGCGTTCACAAAAATTCGACAGCATAACGGCTAGCGAACTACTCAGACTTCATACAGCTAACCCAATCCTACTATCGACAGCTATTCACCCATAGCACTTAGCAACAATAACAACAATACAAACCTATTATATACAACTAATCTAAGCAATTCAACCAATTCACATATTAGGCAATTTCCCACAAAAATTCGAGAATTAGTCGTCTTTCAACAATTATACAATAGTTACCACGACTTATCTCAAATAATAAACACACCCCGGTATCAATTTTGTCAAACTATCAAGTTACCCAAGTTAAAATTCAACAACCCCAAGCCCTAGAATGCAATTCGACAATCAAAATTGAACTATTCAATCAATCGATAAGTTCAAACGTCAACTACAACAATCCGAACATAATCAATTACAAAATAATTCACGTCATGTGTAATTTCTACCTATGGTGATATATCTCAGCTCACATGCTCAAAATCGACAAAAATCGCCAAATTCTTTAGATAGATGATGAAAACATACCTTGGAATTGAAGAATCGATGAAAACTTGACGTTTTCCTTGCCTATTAACGTGGCACGGAGCTTGGGGGTAGGGGAATGGGTGTTTTTGTCGCGGAGGGTAGAGGGAATGGGGGAAAATAGGCGAAAATCGGGGGTTTATTTAAAGGAAACACGCGGGTCACCCGGAAACCCGGTGTGACCCGACACTGGGATAAGGGCAACGTGTCACGGAGGGTAACGCGGAGACCCTCCTCCGTGACACGGAGCCAACGTGTTGGCTTACTGGAATTTTTTTAAAAAAATTGCAGATTTGCCTTCAACGTGTCACAGAGGGTAACGCGGAGCATTGCCTCCGTGACACGGCGCCAACGCGCCAGTGCTCTGTTTCACCATCAAATTTTATTTTTCATACCTCGCCTCGTTTCCTCGATTCCAAGTATTTTTCCTCCGGTATACCTGAAAATCACCTCACTAAACAAAAATTGGTTAAACGAATAGATTCCCTACTAAAAAATAAAAATTTACTAAATTACTAAATAAAAAATTACTAAATAAAATGCAAATCTAAGCCTAATCAAGAAAAAAGAAAAGAAAATAAAATAAAAGAAAAACTTTACACTAAAGAAAGAAAAAGAATATTTTTCACGGGTTGCCTCCCGTGCAGCGCCTGGTTTAACGTCGCGGCTCGACAACCTTTATGCTCAAGTTTCTACTAGGGAGATGGACGATTTGTCCCGATCATGGTCATCTCCCCAGTAGTTCTCAACCTTGTCTGGTGGCCTACCTAGTAACTCTCGGGAATCACTCAATCCATTTGCATTCCCATGATCAATCACGTTGATCACCGAGAGTTCCTTATAGACAGTCGGGAGCTTAGGTGCCTTGTACACGTCGAACACCTCAACCTTGTCGTGTGCTCGCATTGTGAGTTGACCCGCAGCTACATCGATCAATGCCTTTCCGGTTGCCAAAAAGGGTCGTCCCAAAATAAATGGGACTTCCGCATCTGGTTCAAAATCTAGAACAATGAAATCTACCGGAAAATGAGGGAGCCTACCTGCACTAGCACATCCTCAACAATGCCATCCGGCTTAGCTAAAGACCTGTCTGCTAGCTGCAAGATCACTGTTGTAGGTCTAGGACTCCCTAGCCCTAACTTTCTGAATACCGAAGATGGCATCAGATTTATACTTGCCCCCAAGTCGCATAACCCACGAGCTCGGATACTTTGCCCAATCGTCAGCTGGATAGTAAAACTTCCAGATCCTTCAGTTTAGTGGGCAACCTGTTCTGAATACGGGATGTGCATTCCTCCGTTAAAGCCACCGTGGCATACTAAGTCAAGCGACTTTTGTTGGCCACAATGTCTTTGATATACTTTGCATATTTTGGCACACCCTGCAAGACATCAACAAGAGGTAAGTTAACATGTACCTGTTTAAGTACCTCTATGAATTTCTGGAAACACGCCTCCTCCTTGTGTTTCTTAAGTCGTTGAGGGAACGGGGGTGGAGGCCTTGCTGGTTCAGCTTCTTTGGTCTTCCCCGTATCTGAGGTTTGTTCTCCCTCAACATCTGCTGCTCCTGACTTTTGAGGCGGTCTTTAATTGTAAACCACTCCTCGTGGTCACTGCATTTACCTGCTTAGGATTGGGATCCGTGTCGCTAGGTAGTCCTCCCCTTGGTCTAGTATTTTGGGCACTAGCAAATATCCCAAACTGATATTCAAGAGCCTTGGTTGCCAATTGATTGTTCTTTACTTCGGCCGCCAGTTTGACATAGTCAGCCTGCAATTGTGCCTGGTTGGAAATCATGGTCTTGAACATTTCCTCAATAGTCGGTGATGGTGGTGGAGGAGGGGCATTGTGATTTCTTAACTGATTCTGATAGCCTTGTTGCCCTCCTTGGTTTCTGTGCATACCCTGCCCTGAACCCTGGCCTTATTGATTGTTGCTACCCCACGAAAAATTTGGATGATTCCTCCAGTTCGAGTTGTAGCCACCACCAAACTGTTGTTGATTCCTCTGTGCATTGCCCACAAAGTTGACAGAATCAGGATTTGCACCACAGCATTCAGCTGAATGCTCACTACTACCACACACTTCACACCACATCTGTTGGACTGCATTGGCTGAGGCTGAAGGCTGGTTCAAATTCATATTGCTGAAGTGAGTGTTTAACTGATTTTGCAAAGCAGCTATCTGTGCAGCGATAGCTGTGAATCCATCCACTTCAAACACTCCCGCTGCTTTCCTTGCTCCACCTCTTGACGAATCTGCATTCCATTCTGGATTGACTTGTGAAATTCGGTTGAGCAAAGTGTACAACTCCTCGTAAGTCTTCTCCAGCGCTTGCCCTCCAGCTGCTGAGTCTAACAAAATTTTAGTGTGGGGTTCCAAACCCTCAATAAAAGTGTGTACCAACACCTCGTTTGACTGATGATGATGAGGACAGTCTCGCAACATGGACTTGAATCTTTCCCAGGCTTGATAAAGATTTTCTCCTTCCCTCTGTTTAAAACTTAGAATCTGACTTCTAAGTTTAGCTGTTTTACCTGAAGGGAAAAATCTGATCAAAAACTTCCTTGCAAGATCATCCCACGTTGATATAGAGTTGGGTGGTTCAGCTTTTAACCACCTCTTGGCTTCACCAAGTAAGGAAAATGGAAATAAGGTGAGCCGAACATAATCAGGTGACACTCCAGCGGGTATGTAAGTGTCACTTATCTCCAAGAAGTTCTGGAGATGTTGTTCCGGATCTTCGTGAGGGAGACCGGTAAACTGTCCGCCAGTGTGCAAAAGTTGCACCATATTTTTCTTTAACTCAAATCTCCCCCCAGGCTCTGGTTTGTGGATGCTGGAATGTACATTATTAGCGTGTGGGATTGCCACCTCGCGAACCGGCCTGGCTGCTACTTCCTCGGGCACTAACACTGCCCGCACAACTGGTGGATTTGGTTGCTCCATCATAGATTGTTTAAGCAACTGCAGCTTCTTCCGAAGAGCTTCTCTACGTTGACTGTGCAATTCACGTTCTGGCTCTAAGTAAGATTCCACCAGCTCCTTATCCCTTGCCAGTGTTCACAGAAATAAAAATCTGCAAAATACAGGCTAAGACCAAGTTGTTAACACTTAAGAAAATAAAATACAAATACAGCAAATTTACACTAAACACAATTTTACAAATCGTCTAGCCTCCCCGGCAACGGCGCCAAAAACTTGTTGCGCGCGTATCACTGCTCGGTATATATTAAAAACCGACACGCAAGTGTACGTGGTCAAACAAGTAATAAAGTGGCTAAGTAGCCAAGTATCGATCCAAGGAGGCTGCTCTAGATATGCAAAACTGCCTAGTTTACTATATCTCTATTCTATTTCTAACTATGTTAACAACAATCCAACCAAGATTTGAGTGAGTTTTGTTTCTAAACTAATTATATACTGAAATTAATAACTACTATTTACGTTGAATTTAGACAATGGATATGCACATGCCAAGGTTAAGAACGAGTAATGAACTTGATAATCATGATAATTTGGTCATCCTCTTCTTCATATTGCTAGCCAAGAATGTTTGCCTAGAAATTAAAACTTCCGTATTTAATTTCACTTTAGAATCATAAACCATCCGTCTACATTTCTGTGATCAAATGCAATTTATGACCTAACACTCCAATTCCGGTTTCTAAATTGACTAATACGGCTTTCAAGTATATTTCTATCAAGAAAGCACATCAAAACCCAATTTTCCCAAATCAAGTTAAGAACAATACCCTATTAATTCACAACTTTCCAATTTCATGCTCTCTCGAGTGAAATTGGACTTTTTAGATATACATTAATGGTGGCCAATCAATAATGTAATAAACACAAGAATTAATAGAACAACATGTAAGAAGAAGAAGAAACCATATCAATTATTACCAACATTCATTACACAAGTTCAAAACCTCAGCAAGAAAGGAATTAACCACTCATTCTTGGATTAATCATCCTAAAATGAGTGTAAATCATGCATACAATTGAAGGAAAGAAGAAAGGAAGAGAAGAAAACTCTTAGCTTTTCTATTCTTCAACTGCCACAAACCCACGTTCCTGCTCTCCACTTCTGAACTCAGGCTAAAAAAACTAAAACTAAAAAAAACTCCCTTTAAAAATAACCTAAGTGTGCTATTTATACTAGTGGGAAATTTTTCCCGGAATAACAAGCAACGTGTCACGGAGGCCAATGCGGAGCACTACCTCCGTGACATGGTGTGGACGCGGACCCTCTCTGGAAATTGCAGGGTCCGGATAATTGGCCTCAACGTGGCACGGAGGCCATCGCGGAGGCCTATCTCCGTGCCACGGAGCTGACGCGCAGGCACACTGGAAATTGCCAATTTTATTTCTGCCCAAGCAGTGTGCTACCGCGATGGCAGCGTGGCACGGCTCCATCGCGGAGCCACTGTAAAATGTGCCATCCAAGGCCTTTTCCACGCTCGCATCCCAGTCCAACTCCGACATAGTTCCAACACGCATTTTAGCTCCTAAAAATCACATTATCCTGCAAAACAAATGCTAATCATGTTGGTTAGTATAAATTCGCATTTTATTACCAAATACATGATATTATATACACATTGCACAACAAACAAGGTAAAAATGATACGTTTGAGTATCACTTGGGCATATAAATCTGCCCAAGATCAAAGTCATCCTTACAACAAAGAGCATTTAGACGATATTTAGATGACATAGAATATCCATTGATTAACTTAGTATATATTTCACCAGCTATAACGGAATTTGGCATATAATTCATCCACATTCGAAAGCTCAGGGCTAGAATTCACTTTATGGGGACAACATCAACATAGTCTTAAATGAATGGAATCATATCTAAAATAAACAGGGATAATATTCTACATGAATTTAAAGAAATCTGATATATATACACATTCCCTTCACATATGAAAAATTAGGGCAAGAATTCATAGAGAACTAGGAGGGATTTTGGGGACACAAGCGAAGAACTATTCCCTTGTTGAATTCACACACGCCTGGCTATGAATTCCTTGGAGAAGAAAACTTGAATCACTGCAAAAAGATGAGAAGCCTTAGTCCTACTTAAGAGTTCTTGAGATGAAACTTTATCCAAATTTCTCTGAAAATCTGAGTCGGAATGAGGGGGAAACCGTTTAGCCCCTCTAAATCTCCTTAAAATAACACAAAGCGATGTAATTTAGAGTCTAGGAGGCTAGATAATACTGAAACACCCTTGTGAAATTCACAAGAATAACTGACTTCTAGTCCCCCACGAGGGACCCAATAGTTCGTGCCTAGTGACCACGAGTCGTGGTCACATCTCATAAGGTACACTGCCAAAAATCTCATACTGGTCACCATGGGTGACACCACGAGTCGTGGTGTACCCGACGACTCATGGTGACTCACTCATTAGGTAAACTACCTAAACTTTCCCGATCTTAAATTTGATATTGACCATGGGTCACGTCACCACTCATGGTTACACCTATGGTCTCCCCAATTCTCCAATTTTTATACCAAGTTCAAATTCCTCCCCACAAGTTACTTAAAAACTTGTTCTCACTCGTATGGGTCACAGAAGGACTCGTTCTGTGACCTAGTGCAGATTTTCTAGATTTCTCCATTTTAACTCTCGGGTCTAGTCTTTGAGTTTCTAAGGCATTACAGATACAATGGGCAGCAAAATTTCTCACCATAATTTGAAATTTGAAACCAAGTTGTGGCTAGATTTCATTTGTGGCAGCATCATACCTTTCAAAAATGAGTAGCGGGATAGTTTGGAAGCGGCTATTCTTATTTCTTGCATCATGTTAGGGGTTCCTAATAAACATTGGGGAGATTGTGGATTAGCAAATGAAGAGAAAAGAAAGGCAGGCCAGCACTTCCATGTCATATGTCATGCTGATTTCTCAACTGTGTTCGCAAGCTGGAGTGCCACTGTTCCGTGATGAGACCCCTGTACCTGCTTCGGGTGTAATCACAGTAGACCAAAATTGAGATGTTGAGCCACCCATAGTAAAGCGGAAGAGGATGCAGGCTTTTGATTAGCCGAGGGGTTCTCATGGATCTGAGTAATCTCCTCAAGCCCCATATTTGAATATGCCTCACCAAGAAGCTTCAGGCCATAAATCTAGTGACGTATTTATGCCGGGAGCATCACCCCCTCCAACATCCTCCCAATTAAACGGTCTCCACAAGCTGGTGGAAATGTACAACTCTCATGAGAGTCAACTTCAAAAGCTAGCTAAGAGCCTCCCTGCTCTTATCACTCGAACGGTTAAAAAGGAGATGAAATCTATGTATGAGAGCCTGACCATACTATGTAAGAGTGTAGATGTTGTAGAGAGGGTTTTCACCTCTCTCTAAACTGATGTAAGGGAGTGGAAGAATCAGACATCCGTGGAGGTTCCTGATTTGAGTGCTCTTGATGCTGCAATGGCTACCCCTTCTACAGTTCGAGGCCCTTTAGATGATTTGTTCGAGGGCTTGGAATATGACGCTGAGGATCCAGGTGATATAGACTTTGAGGGTGAGGCAGGAGCAGGTGCAGATTATGACGTAGATGATGAGTAGTGACCCACTTAGGGAGTCTCTCTCCCTTTTATTTTGTATGCATACATTGGGGACAATGTAATCTTTAAGTTAGGGGTGGGATGAGTGCTTTCTAGTGGGGTCAATTGTGTTTTGTTTTGTGATGATTTGATGTAGTCCTTGTCGGGCTTTTTTTTTATTTGATAAAGAATTGTGAGCCTTTGTCGGGTTCATTTTTAGTATTGTTGATGATTGCCCTTGCCATGCTAGTTGTGTTGATAAAATCTGAATGAATGAAATAGATGAGTTTTCTAGATGTTAGTGTGCTAGTGATGAAAATTGGGTCCTTGCTTCGAATTGTTAAATATTGAATTATGACCCATGTCTTTTGTTCACCTGTGTAAAGAGTAGAATAGTAATCAAACTCCAAGGGTTTTCTTCTTACCACGGTTCTTTCCCATAGAGCATTTTTCTTTTTCTTTTCTCTTTATTGTCGAACTGGGTTGGCACTTCCCAATGATATATTGTGAGGCGACTCTCTTAAGGGAAAATGCCACATCTTTTTTGAGTCTTTTATGGAGCTGTTTTGGGAGGTATCGTGGCATGAAAAAAGGGCTTTTGAAATGAGAATGTAGCACTCTTTGTCATACATTGTAGATTCCTTGTTTGGCTAATGGATTGCATGCTATAATGTCTTGAATCAAGATCTTGTGATGATAATGACTTCTGTGGACTCTTTGGGTATGATGCCTTGTGGTAAGGATCTTTTTGAATCGCATGCATAGCTTCTTGTCTCGAACTTTCCCAAAGTGTGACTCAAGGCAAAATCCTAGATGTAGCTGCGCTTAGAACATTATCTTAGTCCCTCTTTTGTTAAGTTACTTCACCCAAAATGACCTCTTTGAACATTCATATTTGATAGCAAATGTTTGAGCCTTGACTATTTCTTTGAAAAACACCTTACAAGCCTAATGACCACTTTACTCCTTCTCTTTGGAACCCATCCTCCCTAATTGCTAGTGATGAAACAATGAAAAATGGGGCTTGATGCCCTAGAAATGGGGATCAATAAGGGTGTGAATGTGAAAATGAGGCAAAGGCCTAAGTTTGGGGGTTAGCAAGTGTAGGGGCAAAAATGAGAAGCATAAAATTGAGGTAGCACCAAAATTGCAATGAGATAAGTGAATTGATGGGTAGAAAGACCTAGAAACATGAAAAGAGGATGAATAGTTAACAGGTACTATCTCTTGCATAGATAAGGCTAAATGTGAAATTCATAGATGTTATAAGGGTGGCTCATGTTACACAAAAGATAAAGATAATGAACAAGGAGAAATAAGGTGGAGTGATCTAAACAAGATGATGGGATGCCACAAGAATTTGTAAAGGCATTAGGGAGGAGTTAGTCACCAAAGACAAACAATTATCCTACGCTTATCAATAGCCTTCCTTACAACGCATAAGTCCTAAGTGATTTTGAGTGCAGTTGCTCTACATTAGTGGAGAATTACACAAAGGGAAAGTCTATGGGTCGAGTTGCGTGCATGAAGATTTCTTTTGGGAGAGTGAGCATGATCATCTTTTTCTACAATCCCTTATGTGTATGCATTGATTTCATGATAAATAAAAGGGATTCTCTCTTTTGTGAGTGGCATTATTCCTTTTGAGGACACAATTGCATTAAGGTAAAATGTGTGCATAAGGCATGAGTGCAAGCTCTAAGGCAAACTTTAAATGTGCAATGATTATGAATTGAAATGTTATGTGTACTTTGTGGATAAGGTATGCCCTTGTTTTGCAAAATGAAAGATCTATTGAATCATGTCTTTCAATTGTGGTGTCCTTTTGATACTTTTCCATTTTTGTTTTGGGGGGATGTGCTTCTCTTTTTCTGTGAGTTAGTGAGCATTTTTGGGTTGTGATAGAGTAAGTGGTCATTGATGTATCAACTTGTGTGGAGTGGCATGTTTCTTAACTGATAAGAATTGCATTACCTAAGGACAAACAGTAGTTCAAGTTTGGGGGTTTGATAAGTTGATAATTTACCATATCAATAGGCTCTTAAGCATGAGCTTTAGCTTAGTTTTAATTCGTTTAAATGAATTTTATGCCTTCTTTTTCCTTTTTATGTGCATACATCTGAGTTGAAGAAAAAGAGCAACAAGAGGAGTAAGAAGAAGTAAATCAAGTGAAAACCAGCACTCCACCGGAGGACACCGGCAAAACACAGACCAAACACAGATGACCACTACTTTGAGGCAAAAATGCAACAAGAAGTTTCGGACATCAACCGACAGCTCACTGGTTAAATTGCCTACAGGTTCCTGAACTTGCTGGACCAAGGAGGTAAGTAATCGGCATAGCGCGGTTAGAGGATGGTGAATCACGGAAGCCGTCGCTGAAGGCCAATGGAAATCATTGAAAGTGAAGAAGATGACAGATGGAGATTAACGGAATGTAACCGAAGAACCGTCGGTGCTTTCGCAAGTGGCAAAACGCATGAACATGGGTAATTGCGTCTTACATTGAAAAAGAGGAGAATTGGTTTTCCTATTTTTGTATATAGTCTAGAAGAAAGTACTCTGTGCACATTATATCTTAACTTTAGCTTTTTGAACATTCTTTTTTTCTTTGGAAGAAAGTAGAATTCTATTGGTGCAGATTGTTGAATATTAATTTTTTCTTCTTCATCTTCTACCTTAGCAAGGTATCACCATTTTCCAGACATAATATTGAAAATTATTTTGCTTCTCTTTTTAATGAAATCAACGAGTTTATTATTGAATATGCTCTTTAGTTTCTTAACCATGAGTAGCTGAATAATCAAAAAAAGGTGTGTGGTAATGAGTGCTTAATTAAATTGGGTGTTGCTAGATTCATCTCAATTGCTTAATTAGTGTAAATCTATTAAGTTCTCTCCAATTTATAATTGATGATCTATAGTTGCAAATGTAGGTCTACTTTTCTTGATTTCTGCTTGAAAGAGAAGAATTGAGTATTGGGAGAAAATTTGATGGGGAAAATCGATGTGATATTGTGGAGTTGGGCTATACATAACCAAAACCCATATTGACACTCCTAATTAATAGCGAATAGCTAGAGATAGTGCAAATCTTGATCCAAACTTGATTGGGCTGATTTAATTGTGTCTAGTACTTCGAAGGAACTCTAGAAAGAGGTATTCATGTGGTTGAAAAACATAGAATTCCCACCTATCCAAAGTCATTTACACAATTTGCAATGATGAGATGATCTAGCATAGCCTTGGTTAATTAGCACATTATATACACCACACCTCTATTCTCTCTCATTATTGTCTACAACTTTGGTTATTTTACCATTCTGATTAGCTGAGTTAGAATCAATACCATATTGTTTGCATCAAGTTTCCCCCAAAGTAATACCGCTTTGTTTCTTTTGAGTGGTACGAACTAATTTAAATTTTCCAAAAAACACTTCCGTATATCACTTGTTAGTTTCTGTGGGATTCGACCCCGACATCTGTCAGGATATTTATTTTTATACAATGACTATCTACACTCTTTCATAAAGAAGAGTGTATTTTTGATGTTATCAACAACACGTCCCTTCTTTCAGCTTAAAGTTCCTAGTGATGGCCATTTTGACGATCGCTTTAGAAGCGTTCTCCAAATTAAGCCTAGCAAAGTGCATGGCTAGAACTCTCTCATTCTCTTCACCTACTGCCTTCCTGATGTTTTCCATAGCTAACCTTCAAAAGGTTCTCTCTATTTCAGGATCAAGAGAAGCCAAGGGTAGTCCCTGACTTCTCGTGCTTGGCATACAATAAGGCAAACAACCCTGTGAACTTCAACAAAAACAAGAGACAAATGTAATATATAGATAGAGAAACAAAATCATAACCTACAAATGATTTAAAAAATATTCAATTCCCTAGAAACGGTGCCAAAAGCTTGATTTCGCCCAAGCACACGCAAGTGCACATGGTCGTCAAGTAATATAGGATTTTGAAGTCAGATATCGTACCCAAGGGACTTGTCAATTTAATTGTTATAAGGTTTTCACTTTAGTTTCACTAATCTATAAAACAGTTAAATAAAGATTGATTTGAATAATTAAACTGCTAAAACTTCAAATATAAAATTAACTAAAAACAATTGTAAGCTTTATTGTATTTCAATGATGGTGAAAGAATATGGCAATGGCACTTGGTTGGATTCAAATTGAGTTTTCAAGACGTAATTAAACTGGTATGATTCTTCCTATTATTTTTAGTTTCAAGTTACTATCCCATTTCTTGCCACTATCCCTATCATCCAAGAACTCTTTTATGAACCCTAACGCCTATATCCCTATGGTAGCAGGAGAATAATAAAATGACGATCATTCCTACTTGCATTTCAACTAAATGGGGTGGAAGGGTATATCCCTACCCTCAACAAACATTTCTATCCTATCACCAATGGGTTCAAGGGTCATTGAATTCCCGTTCTCTATTTATTTTTAAACTTTCGACTCCGTTTCCTAAGTTCAATTGAAAGCCAATAGATTACTTACAAGGTGATCAATCTTATAAATAATAAATTAACACAAATACATATAAACAATCATAAAAGAACAGTCGAATCTAATATTAATAAGTCAATCAAATACTCAAACATCCACATGGCCAAAACCCTTGCGTTATGAGGTTAGCCACCCATAGACAAGTGGCAAAACTCAAACATAGTCATCATCATCCAAAAGTACGATAAATAAAATAGAAAACCTAAGTACAACTTGTCTCTCCTCCCAAGCTGCGCTACAATCAATCCATTAATAGATAAAATGAAAGATATGCTAAAAATTCCATAGATGTTTTATATATAGGTGAGCCTTCAAATGACGCTTTTTCCATCAAGTACTTGGCTTTAAAATTAGCAATTATAGCCTAGAATAGGTCTGGCGCACTTCCCCACCTATGTCACCAAGGACATAGCCATCTTTTTAGCAATTTCAACTCCCGAATAGGTCTAGTGCGTCAGCCCCTCTATCCCGGCAAGGTGTTCATCAAATTTCTCTAAGTCTAGAGACCTCTGGTGCAGGGAGCTACTCATATCGCCAAGCTTGTGAAGTGTAATTCTCTAAAGTTCAAGGGCTGGCGCGACGTGCCAGCCATAGCCCCAACCTAATGTTTTGTTCTCTGATGTTTTGGGACTTGGTGCAGGTTGTCAACTATAGCACCAGGCCCTTCAGCTCCTCAAATATTCACTCTTTGCATCATTTTGAGTCCATTTTGCTTAGTTTCCTGCTAAAATCAACTCAAATCATTTGTTAGCGCATAAAACAAACACATAAATGAATTTAAGAATAAATTAAGTATTATGAACTCAAAACATGATCAAACATGAGTAAAAACATGGAAAATGGGAATAAAAATATGCCCAACATCAGGCACGAGGAAGAACAGGGTTCCTCACTATGAGAAGCCTTATATACCCGTACTGATGAACTCTTGCCTATTGATTGAGAATACAAGGGTTGAAGATGAAGAACCTAAGCTTCCCTAAGAACTTGAGAGTTAATATTTCTCTGAGTATTGAATGATATGTGAGGGAATGGGGGAGTAGCCTATTCAAACCCCCTTAATTCCCCTTTAACAAAAACCAAAATGTCCTGGTATAGGAGTTAAAAGCTTAGAAAGTTATGAAACTACCCCTGGAAAAACATACTAGAATTCTAGCATTCATTCCCATCGAATCACACCATGAGTCGTCCTATCAAGCCATGGTTTGTGGTCACTAGGTGACTTGAACACTTGCAAAAACTCATACAATGGCCCATTAGTATGAGTCGTCATTTGATACCACGAGTTATTCCTTAACTCGTGATGCTTGGGTTTAACTTTAACGTTTCACTTAATGGGGTGATGCCCACGACTCGTGATCCCACTTTATAAGTTGTGGCTTGGATTCCTAGTCACTGTGAGGAAAATATAAAGTTGCTAAACTTGTACTAGTCTGCTTAGGATGGTTCTGACCAGGACTCATCATCTCATCCAATGACTTGTGGTTAAGATCGTGGTGACTGGACACATTATGATATCTCAAGACTACTTACCACAAGCCTTCCCACAACTCGTGTCCTCACACCGCTGCTCATGGTATGAGTCATTCTAAGGGTAAAATTTAACTTTCTTCTAGTTTCTAGTTCATGTAAAGGATCTAATCGTAGGGGCTTTTGTATATTACACAAATTGGAGACGTGCTTTTTATGTGCTGCAAATGGTGGAATCTACATATGCAAGTGTTAAGAAAATTCGGGGAGACTTGTCAAGTATGGGTCAGTTGGTTGATTCACACTATACTTCAATCAAATGGCTGGAAAAGCAAATTGCACAGTTGTCAACATTATTAAATTAGAGATAGAAGGGTGATTTATCAAGTGACATAGTTTGTAACCCTAGAAAGGATGGTCAGTGCGTGGCTGTTACTATCAAAAGTGGGAAAACGACAACTGAAGAGCCCAAACTTGTTAAGAATGTTCGCAAAATAAAGACTATTCCAGATCCATTGGTAGTAGCTGATGACACTAATATGGAGATTGTGGCTGAGTCTTGAAAAACTAGTTTCTAGAAGTGAGAAAAATGGAAAAGTTGTTGAATAACTAGTAAAAGAGAAAGTGCCTGCTCGTGAGAAGGAATAAGAGAAGGAATGCTTAAAACTATTCACTCAGATACCAAGTCCACCTCCTCCTTTTCCTCAGCGCCTCAAGAAAAAAGTTGAAGATGGTAAGTTTTGTAGGTTTATTTTCATGTTGAAATAGTTGCCAATTAATATTCCATTGGTAGAAGAACTCGAGAAGATACTGGGATATGCTAAATTTATGAAGGATTTAGTGACCAAGAAAAGGAAGGCCAACTTTAAACAATTGGGCAACTTACAGTGCATTGCTATTCCATCCCACTCCTTGGTTCAGTAGAAGGAGGACCCTAGTGCTTTCATAATCCCCTGTACAATGGGAGCTTTCAACTTTTCCAAGACACTGTGTGATTTAGGTGCTAACATCATGTGATGCCACTAGCAATATATGAGCAGCTGGGCTTGGAAGCTCCAAAATCGACTATGAGGTGGTTGTTAAGTGGCTGAGGCATAGTAAATAAACTGGTTGGCATATTGATCTATATATTACTAAAAGTGAAGAGTTTTATCTTTTCAGCATATTTTATGATACTGGACTGCGATGTAGACTTGAAGGTCCCTATCATCTTGGGATGACCTTTCTTGGCCACCAGTAAAGCACTGGTGGATGTTGAGAGCGGCGAGTTAAAATTTAGACTAAATAATGAGGAGGTAATATTTAATGTATACAGGCCAATGAAGCAGCCAAAAGATATGAGTGCCATATTTATTATCGACACCATTGAGGAGGTAGTAAAAGTTATGAAAGAGGAAGCACTTGTAGCTGAAGTTCTAGTAGTTGTGATAATGAACATGGCAGATAAGTATTATAAAGGATTCAAGGAAATAGAGGAGGTTGAACCTTCTAATTTAGGAGGTGGTAAAGAAAGAAATCAAGAGGTTAGATATAGGGGTAGTTTACCCAATCTCAGATAGTAAGTGGGTCAACCCAGTGCAGTGTGTACCAAAAAAGGGTGGTGTGGTAATAGTTCATACTGAGAAGAAAGAACTAGTCCCAACCATAACAATGACCAACTAGAGAGTTTTTATGGACTATAGCAAGTTGAACAATTGGACTTAAAAAAAACACTTCCTACGGGTTTAGTTTCTCAAAATTCGGCCGGCGAATCGTCATGCTACCAATCTAAGGTAAGTGGAATTTCTCCAAATTAGTGTCAATATACTTCTAGCCCTAAAGTGAGTATTTCTCCCTTCTGGACTTCCGAGAAATAGTGAGTTTTCGGCCGTTTTCGGATAAGTCAAAGTTTGGGCTATATATATATTAAAAATGTTATCTTCTTCCAGAATATTAGTGTATTTAGTCCTAATTGATATATATATGGATGCAGTTGGGAGAAATAGCGAAAATACTGACCGAGCTACGCCATTTAGTTGGGAAATCAGAAGCAAAGGTATGTAAAGCCAGTTTCTTCGGCAAGTTAGTAGTTCCGGTATAGTAAAATAGTTCAAGTACCAGTAGAATGTTTCAGAAATAGCATATTATGTTTAGTATGCATTTTAGTATGATATTAGTAACATTATGTCATGTGTAGCGTGAAACTTACTAGCACGATGCAAATTCTAGTAGAAAGTGACCCAAAACAGTACAACATCCCCAATATGTGATTTAGTAAAGTATGTTAGGATATTATCGTGTTCAGTTGAAACTTAGTAAAGCAATATAAGTTCCTGTAAGGTATTTCAGAAATAGAATGGTGGCCTAAAATGAAGTGTAGAAAACATGCTAGAAATAGTAAATCATGTTACTATGAAACTCAGTTATACAACATGATTCCCAGCAGAAAAAACTATATCTTGTTCAGCATTAGACTCAGCACAGTATGACAGGAGATTGTATATATACCATTATCAGTTTCAGCATGTATTAAGTACATACATATGACTATCATTAGTTTTAACATGTAGCATATACATACACATTTTTGTCACTAGTTTCAGCATGTGGTATACGAAGTTAGTATTACTAGTTGAGACCATTGTATTGTTTTGGGGTTGGATTACCTAGCATTCATGACCGCCCCAGGGTTAATAGTTGTATCGACTTGTCCGCCAGAGGGCGAGGATACGTCACTCTACAGAGTGGCGTGCCATCGCCCATGGGACGATGATGGGATGCCGGTTTCCCCATATTTTTCCTTGGTCGGCTTTTATACACCCCGTCGAGCGGGTACGCCCGGGGTGTTGATTCAGGAGTCCTCCGGACTCAGGTACAGTTATAGTCAGGGGCTCAGCGAGTCCAAGTGCATACCCAAGGGATTGGCAGGATGCTTATAGTCATTATAGGAGATGGGACGACCAGGGTAGGGGTATAAATTGCGTGTTGGTTGTACCTCCCGGCTTATGGGGGCCGGGTAAGGTTTATGTGTGCTATGTTATGTTATGTTATGTTATATTATGCCATGTTACACTAGATATGAATAGATCAACAGTAGGATGCTACATTTCAGGTATGACTCCTACTCCTTTCAGTATAGTTGCGGACAGTTTTGAACTCATACTCTCAGTCAGTTACAGTCTATTTCCTTCTACTTCAGTTCTATTAAGTTATATTTCTTGTCTTTAGTTATTTTCCAGTTGTTGCTTTACATACTCAGTACCAGCATTACTGACCCCCGTTTGGGGCGCTGCATTACTTGCCTACAGGTACTCATAGACGAGCAGCCGATCCCTCGCGATTCCAGCCAGCACACAGAGTCATCAGCTCTATTCATCTGGAGCTAGATAGCTAGAGGTTTATATCTTTTCTTTTGTCGTATAGTATGGGTAGGTCGGGGCCCTATCCCGATCATATTATCAGTATTCTTAGAGGCTTGTAGATTATGTATTCCCAGTGGTTAGTTGTACCGGTCGTGTGAGGCTGTGTGTACGTTTTAGCTTGTTTATGATGGCTGTGTGGGGCCTTATTCAGTTGGTAGTGGTGACATTGTCTGTCACGTAGCGGTTTAGCACCTGTTTTCTTGATTTAGAGATAACTAGACAGCATGGTGGCCTTGTCGGCCCGCATAGGTTCCTTCATACTACTGTTGTTCTGGTAGCTATTGTTTGTTTACAGGTGGCTATAGGACTAGTCGGCCGGAGGCTGTATTTACATCCGTTATATAGCCCGTCGTTTTCTTGAATCCAGAATTAGAGCCAGCCAGGCACCAGAAGTGCTTAGGCTCAGCGGTCTAGCAGTTCAAGTCCCAGTAGGGCACCAGGTGCCAGTCATACACCCCAAGGCAGGGCGTGACAAACTTGGTATCAGAGCAGGTCGTATCCTAGGGAGTCTGCAAGCCATGCTAAGTAGAGTCTTGCCTATGGATGTGTTGTGCACCACATACTATGGGTAGGAGGCTGCAAGGCATGATAGGATGGTTGCCTTTTATTCTTATTCAGTCGTGTTGTAGAGCGGTACAATATAGGGTTGAGTCCTTAGAGCTTACTGTATTCTTTGGATACAGATAATGTCAGACCAGCGACATCCTATCACAAGCCGGAGCTTGGATATTGCAGCAGGGGAAGGCACCAGCAGGATGCCTCACCCTCGTTTAGAAACAGCCCGATCAGAGGGCAATACAGAGGCATCGTCCTAACCTTCTCAGTAGTCTCCACCACATCATGAGCCACTTGGGGCGACACCACCTCCAGCAGTCCGTATACTGATACCTTTCGACCAGGAGGTTAGGAGTGCGGTAGTTATGTTAGCACAGATGATGGCTGCTCAGCGTCAGCTGATGCCGCCTATAGTTGCAGATCAGCAGGAGGGCCCGGTAGATCGAGGGTCCGGGAATTTTTGGCTCTGAATCCCCCATAGTTTATGGGTATGGACCGGACGGAGGACCCTCAGGATTTTCTAGATTAGAATTAGAGAATTTTCAGGGTTATGCATGCCATGCCTACAAACTCGGTTGATTTGGCAGCATTTCGGTTACGAGACATCGCCGAGTTGTGGTATGAAAGCTGGGAAAGGTCCCGAGGGAGAGATGTCTCCCCTCCGACCTGGTCCAGCTTCTCAGGAGCTTTTCTGGATCACTATTTGCCGCGGGAGATTCGACAGGCCTGGATGGGCCAGTTTCTACATTTAGAGAAGGGGGCCATGAGTGTTCGGGAATACGCCTTGCAGTTGGATTCTTTGGCTCGGTATGCACCGACCTTTGTTGATACCATTGCATCCATAGTACACCGCTTCATCATGGGGTTGAATCCAGAATATGTTGAGACTTGTATTATGGCTACACTGTGAGAGGACTTGGATATTGCCCGAGTTTAGGAATTTGCCCAGAATATTGAAGGCATTAGGCACCGACATCGGGAGATCAGGAGGACCAATTAGGAACAATGCCGTAGGGATAGGCCAGTTGAGTTACAGAGGGAGGCTCGGGGAGGACCTAGGCCACGATTGTTAGATAGGCTACCCAACCCCTGCCTACACCACAGCCGCAGAGGGGCAGATTTAGCCGCAGGGGGCAGTCAGAGACCGGCAGAGGCTCGCAGATTACAGATTCACCATTACAGAGGAGGGCGGAGCAGAGTAGGTATACCCTACCACTTTGCCCTATATGCAGCCGACGCCATTCTGGAGCATGTAGGTATGGCTCCATTGGATGTTATATTTGTGGCCAAGAGGGCCATCTGATGAGAGATTATCCAGTCAGAGGACAGGAGGACCAGGATAGACAGGACAGGGCATCCGCAGGGTCACGAGCTTAAGTATCCTCGGCAGGACGCAGGCCCTCATTTTCAGAAGGCAGGGGCCGGGGCAGATCAGGGGCCTCCAATGTAGTTGCGGGCCCAAGCCACACATATGCCTTACCAGGGAGGCAGGATTCAGAAGCGTCACCTGATGTTGTGACAGGTATGATGACTATCTGCTCATACCCTATTTGTGTATTGATTGATCCAGAATCTACTTTGTCCTACATTACTCTATTTGTGGCTTGGAAGTTTAGTGTTGCACCAGAATTACTTTAGCAACCCTTTTCAGTATCCACCCCCATCGGTGACTCCATTATAGCCAGAAGGGTCTATCGCGGGTGTACAGTAGAGGTTGCTGATCGTCAGACCACAGTAGACCTGGTAGAATTAGAAATGGTCCATTTCGATGCCATTATGGGTATGGATTTTGTCTCCGTGCTATGCAAATGTAGAATGCTGGACCAAGACAGTACGATTCCACTTTCCAAGGGAGGCAATATGAGAGTGGAAGGGCAGTACAATTACGCCAAAAGGTAGGTTTATTTCCTATCTTCAGGAGAGGAAGTTGATAGCTAAGGGGTGCATTTACCATCTTGTCAGAGTTCAGGATGTTCGGGTAGAGCCTCCGAATCTCCAGTCAGTCTCGGTGGTGAATGAATTCCCTGAAGTATTTCCAGATGAGCTACCTGGTATTCCTCCAGAAAGGGAAATAGATTTTGCAATTAATTTATTACCAGGAACTCAGCCCATATCAATTCCTCCGTATCGTATGGCTCCTGCTGAACTCAGAGAATTAAAGGAGCAGCTGAAAGATCTGTTAGATAAGGGCTTTATCAGGCCGAGTACTTCACCTTGGGGTGCGCCAGTTCTATTTGTGAGAAAGAAGGATGGCTCGCTCCGCATGTGTATAGATTACTGGCAGTTGAATAAGGTTACAGTTAAGAATAAGTATCCACTTCCCAGAATAGATGATTTGTTTGATCAATTATAGGAGGCCAGATATTTCTCCAAGATTGATTTGAGGTCCGGATACCATCAGGTTCGAGTTCGTGAAAGGGACATTTAAAAGATAGCTTTCAGGACCATATACGGCCACTTTGAATTTCTAGTTATGTCTTTTGGGCTGACGAATGCTCCCGCAGTATTCATGGACCTGATGAACAGCATCTTCAAACCGTACCGAGACCTGCTCGTGATAGTGTTCATTGATGACATTTTTGTATATTCTCGCTCAGAGGTAGACCACCAGAATCATATACGGACAGTGCTTCAGATTCTCAAGGACCGTCGGTTGTATGCCAAATTCTCCAAATGTGAATTTTGGCTGAACTCAGTAGCTTTCTTGGGGCATATTGTGTCGGATGCTGGTATACAGGTAGACACACAAAAAATAGAGGTAATAAAAATGTGGCCCAGACCTACCACTCCGACTGAAGTCCATAGTTTCCCGGGATTAGCAGTAGATATAGAAGATTTGTTGAGGGGTTCTCCACCATAGCGGCACCTCTGAATAAGCTGACGCAAAAAGCAGTAAAGTTCCAGTGGACAGAGGCATGTGAGCAGAGTTTCCAAGAATTGAAAGACAGGTTGACCTCCGCCCCAGTATTAGCATTGCCAGAAGGTACAGAGGGTTATGTAGTTTATTGTGATGCTTCAGGTATTTTGTTGGGATGTGTGTTGATGCAGCACGGTAAAGTGATTGCTTATTGATCTTGGGCAAATTTATATGCCGAAGTGATACTCAAATGTGTCATTTTGCCTTGTTTTTCTATCGATGTTTGTACATTCTCATGTGAATTGTAATAAAATGTGAATTTATACTAACCAACATGATTAGTGTTGTTTTGTAGGAAAAATATAAAGTTATGGAGCTAAGATGCATGTTGGGAGAGATCAGGATTGGACTCGGAAGCTAGCAAGGGAAAATGCACAAGGAAAGCACTAATTAAAGGGGCTCCGTGATGGAGACGTGTCACGCTGCCATCGCGGATGCCTTCTGCCTGGATGCTTAAAATATGTCAAATTCCAGTGAAGGTGCGCGTTGGGGCCGTGGCACA
The DNA here is from genome assembly GCA_035772735.1 of Datura wrightii. NCBI lineage: Eukaryota > Viridiplantae > Streptophyta > Magnoliopsida > Solanales > Solanaceae > Datura > Datura wrightii. Next base: position 67,101,948 of record JASDFA010000003.1, on the reverse strand, counting down.
TTGTCCTAGCCCCACGTTGCACACCGTGCCACGTTGGGCCTTAATACCTAGACGACCGTATTCCAGTGAGGGTCCGCGTTGGTGGCGTGTCACGGAGGCAGTGCTCCGCGATGCACTCCGTGACACGTTGCTTGTTATTCCGGGAAAAATTCTCACTAGTATAAATAGAACACTTAGGTTCATGTTTATTTATTCTGACTTGGTGGAGCAAGAACGTGGGTTACAGGCAGTTGAGGGGACGAAAATCTCAGGGTTTTTCTCTATATCCTTCTTCTTTATTTCAATTGCTTGTATGATTAACACTGATTTAACGATGTTTAATCCACAAATGAGTGGCTAAATTCCCTTCTTGCTGAGGTTAAGAACATTGTATTGAAATGTGATTGTTGATGAATTGGTTTATCATCTTTTCTTCCATGGTTGTTCTATTGATTCTTGTTCTTACTGCATTAATGTGTGGCCAACGTTAATGTATATCTAAAAAGTCCGGTTTCACTCGAGAGAGCAAGAAATTGGAAAGTTGTGAATTGATAGGATATGATCTTTTCTTAGTTTGGGAAAATTGAGAATTGATTTACCTTCAGGATAGAGATATACCTGAAAGTCGTATTAGTCAATTAAGGAATCGGTTTCGTATGGCTAGAACATGAATTTCGTTTTATCATAGAAATGTAGGTGGAAGGTTCATGATTCTTAAGTTGGGATAAATACGAGAGTTTTAATCATAGGCAATAATTCTTGACTAGCAACCGGAGGAAAGATTAATCAAATTGTATCGAAAATTTATGTCTCTACATGTTCATTTTAGCCTCAGCATGCTCATACTTATAGTTCAGACTCAAATTGTATATTCGTTTTAGACTTAGTATAAAATTAGGAACAAAATATCAAAATCTTCTTCACACTGTTGTCTGCAATTTAGAGTTAAAGTTTATTGACACTTGATTAAATTGATACCTTAGTCCAGTCCCTGTGGGATCAATAATTGGCTTACTTGAGCCACTTTACTACTTGTTCGACCACGTGCACTTGCGTGTAGTTATACCCAATAGTCCGAACAAGTTTTTGGCACCGTTGCCGGGGACTGGCAATTGGTAAATTTTTTTTAAGTGTTAATTTACTATTTCTTCTTAGTGTTGACAACATGGTCTTAGCCTGTATTTTGCAGATACTAATTTCTGTTGAACACTGACAAGAGACAAAGAGCTGGTGGACTCATATTTAGAGCTGGAAAGATAATTTCATCGTCAAAGGAGAGAAGCTCTGGAGAAAAAGCTGTAGTTGCTCAAACAAACAATCCTGGAGCAACAACAGAATCCACCAGTTGTAAGGGCAATGTTAGTGCCGAGGAAATGGCAGCTAGGCCGGTTCACGAGGTGGCAATCCCACATGCTAACAATGTCACATCTAGCATCCGAAAACCTAAGCCAGGAGGGAGGTTCGAGGTTAAACAAAACATGGTGCAATTGCTGCACACCAGCGGGCAATTCACAGGTCTCCCTCATGAGGATCCACAGCAACATCTCCAAAACTTTTTGGAGATAAGTGACACTTACATCCCCGCTGGAGTGTCATTAGATTATGTCAGGCTTACATTGTTCCCATTCTTACTTTTAGGAGAAGCCAAGAGGTGGTTGAAAGCTGAGCCACCTAATTCCATCACCACATGGGATGATCTTGCAAAGAAATTCTTGATACGGTTCTTTCCATCTGGTAAAACAGCAAGACTTAGAAGTCAAATTTTGAGTTTTAAATAGAGAGAGGGAGAGAATTTGTATCAGGCTTGGGAGAGATTTAAATCTATGTTGCGGGATTGTCCTCATCATCACCAATCCAATGATGTGCTGGTACATACTTTCCTAGAGGGTTTGGAACCAATCACAAAAATCTTGCTAGACTCAGCAGCTGGGGGACAAGCATTGGAGAAAACTTATTAGGAGTTGTATACCTTGTTAAATCATATTTCACAGGGAAATTCGGAGTGGAATGCTGATTCGTCAAGAGGAGGAACAAGGAAGGCAGCAGGAGTCCTAGAAGTGGATGGTTTTACAGCTATTGCTGCACAGATAGCTGCTTTACAGAATCAACTCAACACCCACTTCAGTAACATGGGCATGAACCAGACTAAAGCTCCAGTGAATGTACTGCAGCAGATTTGGTGTGAAGTGTGCGGGCGTAGTGAACACTCAGCTGAGTGTTGTGGAGCAAATCTTGATTCGGTGAACTTTGTTGGTAATGTACAGAGAAACAACCACCTACAGTATGGCAACAACTACAATTCCAACTGGAGGAATCACCCGAATTTCTCTTGGGGTAGCAATAACCATCAAGGGCAAAGTTCGAGTCAGGGGGCGTAGAGGAATCAAGGAGGGCAGCAGAACTATCAGTCACAATACAGAAGCAACAATGCACCTCCTCCACCACCATCACCCAGCATAGAGGAAATGTTCAAGACAATGATAGCTAACCAAGCTCAATTGCAGGCTGACTACGTGAAATTGGCAGTCGAGTTAAAGAACAATCAGTTAGCTACAAAGGCGCTGGAGTACTAGTTTGGGCAATTTGCTGGAGCCCAAAACACCAGGCCTAGAGGAGGACTTCCGAGTGACACTGATCCCAACCCCAAGCAAGTGAATGCAGTGACCATAAGGAGTTGTTTACAGCTTAAAGAGGTGGAACCAGAATGACCACCTCAACAGTCGGGAGCAGCAGAAACTGAGAGGGAGCAAAGTGATGAGAGGGGGAAGAAAAAGGAGGCTGAACTAGAAAGACCACCACCCCCGTTCCCTCAACGATTAAAGAAACACAAGGAGGAGGCATGTTTTAAAAAGTTCATGGAGTTGCTTAAACAGGTACACATTAACTTACCTCTTGTTGATGTTTTGCAGGGAGTGCCGAAGTACGCAAAGTATATTAAGGATATCGTCGAGAACAAAAGTAGGTTAACTGAGTACGCTACAGTGGATCTTATGGAGGAGTGCACTTCACAGATACAAAACAGGTTGCCCACAAAGCTCAAGGACCCTGGTAGCTTTACAATACAAATTACAATCGGGCAGAGTATCTGAGCTCGCGGATTATGTGATTTGGGAGCGAGCATTAACTTGATGCCGACATCGGTATTCAAGAAGTTGGGGCTAGGGAGTCCTAGACCAACAACAACGATCTTGCAACTAGTAGATCGTTCCTTGGCAAGACCTGATGGCATTGTGGAGGAAGAAAGCAATGGGCTGGCAAATGTCAAATATTCAGGGTATCAATACAGCTTTCTGCACACACAGGATTTTCATGGAGACAGGAGCAAAGCCAACTGTTCAGCCTCAGCGAAGGTTAAATCCAATAATGAAGGATGTGGTGAGGAAAGAAATAATTAAATGGCTTGATGTAGGTGTGGTCTACCCTATCTCGGACAGTGAATGGGTCAGTCCCGTTCAGTGCGTTCCAAAGAAAGGAGGGATGACCGTGGTCACCAATGAAAAAAATGAGCTGATTCCTACACGAACCGTCACAGGCTGGCGGATTTGCATGGACTATAGAAAGCTTAACGAAGCCACAAGGAAAGATCATTATCCTATCCCATTCATTGATCAGATATTAGACAGGTTGGCTGGACAGGAATATTATTGCTTCTTTGATGGGTACTCTGGCTATAACCAAATAGCCATAGCACCGGAGGATCTGGAGAAGACTACTTTTACCTGTCCTTATGGGACATATGCTTTTAGGTGGATGCCATTTGGGTTATGCAATGCACCCGCCACATTCCAGAGATGCATGATGGCTATTTTCCATGACATGTTGGAGGATTTTGTTGAGGTATTTATGGATGATTTTTCTGTTTTCGGTAATTCATTTGCTACTTGTTTGCAGAATCTTGACAGGGCGCTGGTTCACTGCGAAGAATCCAACCTTGTACTAAACTGGGAAAAATGCCATTTCTTAGTTAAGGAAGGTATTTTCCTTGGCCAGAAAGCGTCTCGCAAGGGGTTGGAGGTCGATCATTCTAAGATTGAGGTTATTGAGAAGTTACCGCCTGTGTTGGTGAAAGGTGTTCGCAGTTTTCTTGGGCATGCAGGGTTCTACAAACGGTTCATCAGAAACTTCTCAAAAATTTCTAAACCACTATGCAGATTGTTAGAAAAAGAGGTGAAGTTTGAATTGGATGATGAGTGTGTTAAAGCATTCAAGGAGTTGAAGTAGAAATTGATAGAAGCACCTGTCCTTATTTCTCCGGATGGGGAGCAACCATTTGAATTGATGTGCGATGCAAGTGATGTGGCTGTGGGAGCTATATTGGGGCAGAGAAAAAATAGAATCTTTCATTCTATTCATTATGCAGGCAAAACACTGAACACTGCCCAGAGTAATTATACAGTCACAGAGAAGGAGATGCTAGCATTGGTGTTTGCATTTGATAAATTCAGGTCCTATTTGGTAGGTTCAAGAGTAGTGGTGTACACCGATCATGCAGCGATTCGGTATCTGTTTAACTAGAAGGATGCAAAGCTCAGGCTGATCAGATGGATCCTGTTGTTGCAAGAGTTCGACCTCAAAATTAAGGACCGAAAGGGGAGCGAAAATCAGGTGGCAGATCGCTTATCGCGATTGGAAAGCCGGTCGCATGTGAAGGAAGGTGATAGCATCAATGAGGAGTTCCCCGATGAGCAGCTCTTGGCAATAGGGGAAGCTGAAGTTCCGTGGTACACAGACATAGTCAACTTGCTAGTGAGTGGAGTCTATCCACCTGAGGCGACAGTTCAGCAGAGGAAAACATTGAGGCATGATTGTCGGTATTTTATCTGGGATGAGCCATACTTATTTAAACAAGGACCAGACCAGGTGATGAGAAGATGCATCCCGGAGAGCCAGATTGCAGAGGTGTTGAGGAGTTGTCACTCTTCGTTGTATGGGGGGCACCATGGAGGCGAGCGGACAGCGCACAAGGTTCTACAGTCAGGTTTCTTTTGGCCTACATTGTTCAGAGACTCTATGGCATATGTCAAAATGTGTAATAGATGTCAATGTACAGGCACAATTGGTAGAAGACAAGAAATGCCACTGCAGAATATACTGGAAGTGGAGACCTTTGATGTATGGGGCATCGATTTCATGGGCTCGTTCCCACCATCATTTCGTAATCGTTACATCTTGGTGGCCGTTGATTATGTATCAAACTGGGTGGAAGCAATAGCTTGCCCCAGGAATGACAACAAGGTGGTAACAAAATTTGTAAAAAACACATTCTCACAGGTTCGGGACATCTCGAGCCATTATCAGTGATGGAGGGGCTCATTTTGTCAATGCAAGTTTCAAGAAGCTACTAGCCAAGTATGGGGTGCGCCACAAAGTGGCAACAACATACCACCCCCAAAATAGTGGGCAAGTAGAGGTGTCGAATAGAGAAGTGAAGCTGATTCTCCAGAAAACAGTAAATACACAACGGAATGATTGGTCAAGCAAACTTGATGATGCATTGTGGGCGTATAGAACTACTTACAAGACACCGATTGGAACTTCTCCATACCGATTGGTCTATGGGAAGGCATGTCATCTGCCAGTGGAGTTAGAGCACCGAGCCTTCTGGGCTGTGAGGAAATTGAATATGGACTTAGAGCTAGCGGGCAAGAAGAGACTAATGCAACTCAGTGAACTTGAAGAGTTCCGTTGGCATGCTTATGAGAGTGCTAAGTACTACAAAGAAAAAATGAAGAGGTGGAATGACAAGCATGTGGTGCATCGTATTTTTGAGCCGGGGCAAAAAGTATTGCTCTTGAATTCAATATTGAAGCTGTTTCCAGGAAAGCTGCGGTCCAAATGGTCAGGGCCATTTGAGGTAGTGAGAATGACCCCGCATGGGGCAGTAGAGTTATGGCAAGAAGATCGGAGTGCCACGTTCTTGGTCAATGGGCAGCGATGTAAGCATTACAGGGGTGAGGACGGTGGTCGAGAGAAAACGTCCGTCACCCTAGAGGATGATTGAGCTTAATGACGTCGAGCCGCTACGGTAAACCAGGCGCTGCACGGGAGGCAACCCGTGAATTTGTTGTAAAATGTGAATAGATTTCGTAGAAAAAAAAAGAGAAAAAAAATGAGAAAAAAAAATAAATAAAAATATAAAAACAAAAAAAAAATTGTAGTTTATGTGAAACCTATAAATTCTAACCAATTTCTTGTTGTGAGATGAATTTCAGGTTGAACGGAGGATAAATGTGCAAAGGATCGCAAAGGAAAAATTGATGTAAGAAAAATAATAAAAAGTGGCAAAACAGTGAGCCCACGCGATGGCTCCGTGTCACGGAGGGCATGCTCCACGTTACCCTCCGTGACACGTTGAAGTGTATTTCGCGACGGGTCACACCGGGTAGCCGGGTGACCTGCGCGAAAAACCCTCCTTTTTAACCCCGTTTTCCCTCATTTTTTCCCATTCCTCACCTCCTCCGTGACAAAAAACCCAAAATCCCCCGCTTCCCCAACGTGACACGGACCTAGGAGCTAAATTTCTTCAACTTTTCTTCGACATCATCGAATTGAAGGTATGTTTGTTAACTTTATCTCATTTTTTGCCTTATTTTTCTGATTTTTAGCATAGGAAGTGAGGAAAACTTGCCCTAAGCGTAAATTAAGCATGAACGCATGTAAATTATTATTGATAGATGTTTATAGTATTGTTGTGATGGTATGAACTCGATAAATACATGTTTGATTGAAATTCTTGCGAAATTGTAGCTAGGGTTAGAATTCAAATATGAAGAAGTTAAAATTGAGTTGAAATGTGAAATTCTTCTTGGTTTGTGCATGTTGGGTGAGGAACATTATGTTGTGTTTAATGTTAAGACGATTAAGGAGCGACGGATTGTCGGGTTAATGAAGTTGTTGAAATTGTATAGAAATTGGGAGAATTATATAGGTTTTATTGCTAGAAATGTTTGCTAAGTGATATGTGATGAAATGTTATCGATGGTAATGCTGTGATTAGCTGTACGAATTCTGAGTAGTACATAGAATTTATACCGTCGAACTCTCTGAATGCACTAGGCATATTTGCTATGTTTTGTTGTTTGTGTTTTTTTTAATTGGAAATAAGTATGATCTTGCCGTAATGTTGTGATTGTGGCTAAAGACTAAGTGTGGGGTGGCCTAGCTTAACCCAACCTTAGTTGAAGCTAATTTTAACTGGAATAACATTGGACCTGTCTGTTTGGTTTGACAGAAACAATGGCAAGCAGGCAAGATAAAGGGAAGGGCGCATCAACATTAGGCACCAGAAGGAAAAGAATTAGACTGGGAACAACAGTCCCAGCAGCACCAGCGGTTCCACGCGGCCAACGCCGTCAATATGGAACCCGATGGGTGATAGAGGAGGGGAAGAAATGGTACGCAAAGCATAAGGAAAGCAAATACTTCCTCGAAGAACACATTGCTAGGGAACCATTTTCACATTAATTTCCCAGGATTGTCCACAGGATTGAGGCAGCTGGGCTGAACTTCATCTTTGAAAACCCCAAGGAGTGCAACTTGCACCTGATTCGGGAATTCTACGCCAACTGGAACCCGACACTCAGAAGTCACACCATCAAGATAAGAGGGCAGATAGTCACTTTTGAGCCCCATCACCTTAATGTTATCTTGGGGGCGCGGGACACAGATGCCCATGTGCTTCGGCAGCTGAATATCACTCCACCATACGCGGACACGAGACGCACTTTGTGTGGAGCCCGGTCTACAGCACGTTGGAGCAGGCATAAGGAGAGGGGTTACCATCAGACTTTGCCCTACTCATAGATGAACAGGGAAGCCAGGATATGGCTTAAGATTGTTTGTTCCTGCTTGATCCCGGGGGTGCATTTGACAGATGTCACCCGAGATCGTGTCTACTTGGTATACGCCCTGATGAAGGGGCTGGAGATCAACGTTGGGGCGGTGATTATTTCCACCATGAAGAGAGCCCGTTTACATCAAGGGCACAGGTACGGGTTTGGTGGCTTACTGACCACATTCCTGAGGGGCCTAGATGTTGAGGAGGAGGCCCTTGACTACATCCCGCAGATGGAGAGGCGCGCCTTAGATGTCACCAAAACTAAGGCACCCGACACCACTCACGGGTAAGTTCTCACATTAGCCGAGCAACATGCTCGGGATGATCAGTACATGACTCGCATGTTTGAGATGCAGATGCTCCAGCTACGCATAGGCGGGAGGCTAGCAACAGAAGATGAGCTATGGCAGCTCGAGCTAGACTACCCTTTTGGCGAAAATGCCAGGGCTCTATGTCGAGTGGGGCCAGGTTTTGTGGAGCCCACTAATGATGATGTCCCCACAGATGAGGAGACACGTCGTGATGACTCTGATGTGGAGTCAGATGATGACGACAGGGGAGATTCAAACATGGGAGACGAGGCAGCGACACCTGACGAACAAGTGGAATACTTTGATTGATCAGGGAGTTTCACCACCTACTTTTGTACTATGCTCAATTTTGTGAACACTGGGGACAGTGTTTGATTTAAGTGTGAGGTGGGAGTAGTTAGGTGTTGGTTGTTGTTGTTATTAATGTATGTCTCTGTTCTGTTGTTGTGCTTGGATAAACTTGTGACCCTGTGATTTTTGTGTATGTTTGTATTGTAATTAAGGTGAAGCTGTTGTGTGTTGTTGAATGTTGTTAGCTGGTTTTGTACATATTTTTGTTTTATCGAAATGATCGATATTTTTAAAAATTTTCATGAATTTTTTTTAATTCTTTCGGTTTCTCTGCATTTGTTTTCGGTTCTTTTACCTAGAATAGTCCCATTGAACTGAAGTCGTAGTTAGTGACCGTTCCCTATGATTGATGGATGACGACCGTCTTAAGGGAAATGTAGTCGTTAGGAGTAGATTTCTTTTGTTCCTTTTTTCTTTTAGTTTTTTTTTATTGGTTGGTATCCCAAAACCTGTCATTACTTTATGGTTGCGAAATTCTGGTTGCGTGTTGTACATGATATTTGAAATGCAAAGGTGATTCGGATGAAAGCATGCAACTTTGTAAATATGTTGAGATACCTAGGCCATAGAATTCGATTCGGTGTGATTGAGGCTTAATGCTTGAATTCTTGTAATTAGCTAATTGAAGAGTCTGTGAATATGTCTTGAGTTGAGCATGTGAAATGAGTGTATGGTGAGGTTTCGTTTCTTCCATGCTATTGTGAATTGTCTAGAACTTGCCTGGTGTGTGTACAAAACGAAATGAAGGATGTCTATTGTAGGAAAGGATGTAGGCATTTCTTTGCATTAACTGAAAGTTTTTTTTCATTATCGTACCTACCTTTAATGTACACCCTAGTTAGCCCATTGAGCCTTTAGCCTATTTCTTTCTTTTGTCAAAAAGGTGTCAGCCGAGCTTAACCCCTTCTTTTCATTATCCGTGAATTTGATCCAGAACTCTTAAGCGCTCAAGAAAAAAAAATAATTAAATATTTTCCCACAGCACCAGGGAGAGAATTTTGAAAAGAAAAAAAAAAGCAGAGTGATGAAAGGAAAGAAAAGGTCGAAGGTGCACTTGGTATAAATTACATATAATGAAGATGTATAAATAATCTTTGTTTATTAAGTCAAGTGTGCTTAAAGATATGGGGTCGAAAATAAAGACAAACTTCAAGAATGGGATGATGAAGAAAGAAACAATGTTCATAAGGTTGATGGGATGGATTGAAAAAGCGCTTGAGGAGGCTAGTTGTTATTATTGGTTAGCCCAGTATTTGCTATTTCCGTAGCTTACATTACAACCCGTTAAGTCCTACGTGATCTTACATCATGTGTCCTTATATTAGTGGAGTAATACACTAAAGGCAAGCCTATGGTTCATGACATGATGCATGTGAATTCTTTTGGGAGATAGAGCGAAATCTTGTTTATATGCCCCTGCACGTAATGTTTTGAGTTTATGTGATTAAAGAGGGGAAAATTCTCCTATGTGGTGAGGGCACATGCTCGACGAGAGATTAAAAATTCGTGTCGGATATCTTGATCAGCTGATTTGCATGAGTTTTCTGATATCGAGAGTCGATTCTTGAGTCAAGGAGGTCTTAATATGTTGAAGGTCATTGTATTGATAAGACTACGCATGTTTTCTTGATGATTTGTTGTATTAAATAATCGGTATAACCGTAGCTTGAATTGTCGAGCCAAAGTAGCCAGGATGGGGTGTCAATTGCATGAGGTGTAAGATTATTGTTCGGGGACGAACAAGGATTTAAGTATGGGGTAAGTGATCCTGGGCAAATTTATATGCCCAAGTGATACTCAAATGTGTCATTTTGCCTTGTTTATCTATCGATGTTTGTACATTCTCATGTGAACGGTAATAAAATGTGAATTTATACTAACCAACATGATTATCGTTGTTTTGCAGGAAAAATATAAATTTATGGAGCTAAGATGCATGTTGGGAGAGATCGGGATTGGACTCGGAAGTTAGCAAGGGAAAATGCACAAGGAAAGCACGAATTAAATGGGCTCCGCGATGGAGCAGTGTCACGCTGCCATCGCGGATGCCTTCTGCCCGGATGCTTAAAATATGTCAAATTCTAGTGAAGGTATGCATTGGGGCCATGGCACGTTGGCCTAGCCCCGCGTTGCACGTCGTGCCACGTTGGGCCTTAATACCTAGACGACCGGATTCCAGTGAGGGTCCGCATTGGTGGCGTGTCACGGAGGCAGTGCTCCGCGATGCACTCCGTGACACGTTGCTTGTTATTCCGGGAAAAATTCCCACTAGTACAAATAGAACACATAGGTTCATTTTTATTTATTCTAACTTGGTGGAGCAAGAACGTGGGTTACAGGCAGTTGAGGGGACGAAAATCTCAGGGTTTTTCTCTATCTCCTTCTTCTTTATTTCAATTGCTTGTATGATTGACACTCATTTAACGATGTTTAATCCACAAATGAGTGGCTAAATTCCCTTCTTGCTGAGGTTAAGAACATTGTATTGCAATGTGATTATTGATGAATTGGTTTTTCATCTTTTCTTCCATGGTTGTTCTATTGATTCTTGTTCTTACTGCATTAATGTGTGGCCAACGTTAATGTATATCTAAAAAGTCCGGTTTCACTCGAGAGAGCAAGAAATTGGAAAGTTGTGAATTGATAGGATATGATCTTTTCTTAGTTTGGGAAAATTGAGAATTCATTTACCTTCAGGATAGATATATACCTGAAAGTCGTATTAGTCAATTAAGGAATCGGTTTTGTATGGCTAGAACATGAATTTCGTTTTATCACAGAAATGTAGGTGGAAGGTTCATGATTCTTAAGTTGGGTTAAATACGAGAGTTTTAATCCATAGACAATAATTCTTGACTAGCAACCGGAGGAAAGATTAATCAAATTGTATCGATAATTTATTTCTCTACATGTTCATTTTAGCCTCAGCATGCTCATACTTATAGTTTAGACTCAAACTGTATATTCGTTTTAGACTTAGTATAAAATTAGGAACAAAATATCAAAATCTTCTTCACACTGTTTTCTGCAATTTAGAGTTAAAGTTTATTGACACTTGATTAGATTGATACCTTAGTCCAGTCCCAGTGGGATAGATACTTGGCTTACTTGAGCCACTTTACTACTTGTTCGACCACGTGCACTTGCGTGTAGTCATACCAACAGTTCGAACACTTATGCTTCTAGACAACTGAGGAAACACGAAAAGAATTATCCTACCCATGACCTGGAACTAGCCGCAGTGATCCACGCCCTAAAGATATGGAGACATTACCTGTACGACGTCCATGTGGATATTTTCACTGACCATAAGAGCCTACAGTATATCTTCACTAAGAGGGAGTTGAATTTGCGGCAGCGTCGCTGGTTGGAGTTATTGAAAGATTATGATGTGAACATTCTGTATCATCCGGGAAAGGCCAACGTAGTAGCAGATGCTCTCAGCCGCAAATCTATAGGGAGTTTGGCGTACTTGCAGCCCGAGCAGCGGGAGTTGGTCAGAGAAATACACCAAATAGCCAGTTTAGCCGTTCGTGTAGTAGAAAAGAGTACAACAGAGCGGTAATTCAGAACACCGCAGTGTCGTCATTAGTTGTGGAGGTAAAGGAACGACAGTATAAAGATCCTGACCTGGTTCAGCTTAAGTACAGAATTCAATAAGGAAAAGCGCCTGATTTTCAGGTAACTGAGGATGAAGTGTTGCATGTAAAGGCTGCATTTGTGTTCCAGACATTTCAGGGCTTCGCCAACAGATCATGAGCGAGGCGCATTACGCCCGCTATTCTCTCCACCAAGGCGCAACAAAAATGTACCATGATATTAAAGAAATTTACTGGTGGCCAGGTATGAAGCGGGAAATAGCAGAATTTGTAGGCCAGTGTCCTAACCGTCAGCGAGTAAAAGCGGAACACCAGAAACCAGGTGGGTTGACTCAGGACATAGCTGTGCCTCTTTGGAAGTGGGAAGCAGTAAACATGGACTTTGTAGCAGGATTACCCCGTACCAGGCATAGACATGATTCAATTTGGGTAATTGTTGACAGACTGACAAAATCAGCCCATTTCCTGCCAGTAAAAGCCACTTTCTCTGCCGAAGATTACGCCGGAATGTATATCAGAGAAATAGTTAGATTACACGATGTTTGAGTATCTATTATCTCTGACAAAGGAGCACAATTTACAGCTAGATTTTGGCAGTCATTTCAGAGAGGTTTGGGAATGCAGATTAATTTGAGCACAGCATTCCACCCGCAGACGGATGGACAGGCGGAACGCACTATGCAACACTCGAGGATATGCTATGGGCGTGTGTGCTGGACTTCAGAGGTAGCTGGGATGAGCATTTACCGCTGATTGAGTTAACTTATAACAATAGTTACCACTCAGCTATCCAGATGGTGCCCTTTGAGGCATTGTATGGGCGAAAATGTAGATCACCAGTTGGCTGGTTTGAAGTAGGAGAGTCAGCGCTGATTGGGCCAGGTATTATTCATCAGTCAGAGGAGAAGGTAAAGCTTATCAGAGAATGCCTACGGACTGCTAAGAGCTGCCAGAAATCGTATGCTGATGTGCGGCGCAGAACCCTAGAATTTAATGTGAATGACTGGGTATTTTGAACGTATCTCCAATGAAAGGGGTGATGAGATTCGGCAAGAGAGGTAAGCTCAGTCCGAGGTTCGTTGGGCCTTACCAGATTCGGCGGAGAATAGGCCAAGTGGCATATGAGTTGAACTTGCCCCCAGAGTTAGAGTTTGTTCATCTAATTTTCCACGTGTCTATGCTGAGGAAATATACAGGGGACCCCTCCAGAGTTGTCCCAGTCCAGGATGTCCAGGTTACAGAAGAGCTGGCCTATGAAGAGGTCCCAGTGTCCATACTAGACAGGCAGATTCGCAGGTTGAGGACTAAAGATGTTGCTTCTATCAAGGTACTGTGGCGTAATACGAACCGAGAGGAAATGACCTGGGAAGTAGAGGAGGACATGAAAATAAGATATCCTCACTTATTCCAAGCCTAGTTAGCCAAGAGGTATGTTAGTATTGTTATCTTATGAAATGCCTTATATTAAATGCATAAATGAGATAGTCGACTCTAGTCTTTGGCCTGATGAATCATGTAGTATTGTGTGGAGTGCCTGTATTGGACTTTTTTGCATTTTAGGTTTTTGAGATAGTCCATATTACAGGGGAAACTCTTCCAAAATTTTTCTAGAATAAGTCAAGTAAGTTGAACTTCTTGCAAGTAGAAGTTTACATTCGAGGACGAATGTTCTTAAGGGGGGGAGAATGTTACACCCCGTAAATTCACGACATGTAGATGGCCTATTCGCATGTTGGTTAAGAGTTTTTGAATGCCATACATGTTAGGAAAAGGCCCGGGGAAAGACCGGATAAGCGACACGTCGAACCATTGCAAGAGGAGGCTGGCAGACCTCCTCCGCGATACACGGCGTGTCACGGAGGCTAACCTCCGCGACACACAGCGTGTCACGGTGGTGAGGTGCAGCCCCAAGTATAACAACCTCCAAACTTCGGTTTTTGTTTCATTTAAATTAAAATTTCCAAAAAATAACAGAGAGCATAGTTAAGAACAGAGGGCACGAAGGATTATTTGAAGTTTCCTTCAAATTACGCCATTATACGCGGTCCAAACTCGAAATAAACGTGGGTAGTGAGGTATTAAGCAGCAAGGAGCATTCCTACGGGTTTTGTTTCGCAAAATTCGGTCGGAGAATCATCGTGCTACCGAGATAAGGTAAGTAGAATTGCTCCAAATTAGTGCCAATATACTTCTAGCCCTAAAGTGAGTATTTCTTCCTTCTGGACTTCCAAGAAATAGCTATTTTTTGGCCGTTTTCTGATAAGTCAAAGTTTTGGCTATATATATATATTAAAAGTGTTATCTTATTCCAGAATATTAGTGTATTTAGTCCTAATTGATATATATATGGATGTATTTGGTAGAAATAGTGAAAATACTGACCGAGCTACGCCAGTTAGTCGGGAAATCAGAAGCGAAGGTATGTAAAGCCAGTTTCTTCGGTAAGTTAGTAGTTTCGGTATAGTAAAATAGTTCAAGTGCCAGTAGAATGTTTCAAAAACCACATATTATGTTTAGTATGCATTTTAGTATGATATTAGTAACATCATGTCATGTGTAGCGTGAAACTTACTAGCACGATGCAAATTCTAGTAGAAAGTGACCCAAAACCGTATAGCATGCCCAATATGTGATTTAGTAAAGTATGTTAGGATATTATCATGTTCAATTTAAACATAGTAAAGCAATATAAGTTCCTGTAAGGTATTTCAGAAATAGAATGGTATCCTAAAATGAAGTTTAGAAAGCATGCTAGAAATAGTAAATCATGTTACTATGAAATTATACAGCATGATTCCCAGCAGAAAAAACTATATCTTGTTCAGCATTAGACTCAGCATAGTATGACAAGAGATTGTATATATACCATTATCAATTTCAGCTTGTATTAAGTACATACATATCACTATCATTAGTTTTAGCATGTAGCATATACATACACATTATTGTCACTAGTTTCAGCATGTGGTATAAGCAGTTAGTATTACTAGTTGAGACCACTGTATTGTTTTGGAGTTGGATTACCTAGCATTCATGACCGCCCCAAGGTTAATAGTTGTATCGACTCGTCCGCTAGAGGGCGAGGATACGTCGCTCTACGGATTGTCATGCCATCCCCCAAGGGATGAAGATGGGATGCCGATTTCCCCATATTTTGCCTTGGTCGACTTTTATACACCCCCGTCGAACGGGTACGCCCGGGATGTTGATTTAGGAGTCCTCCAGACTCAGGTACAGTTATAGTCAGGGGCTCAGCGAGCCCAAGTGCATACCCAGGGGATCGGCAGGATGCTTATAGTCATTATAGGAGATGGGACGACTGGGGTAGGGGTATAGATTGTGTGTTGGTTGTACCTCCTAGCTTATGGGGGCCGGGAAAGGTTTATGTGTGCTATGCTATGTTATGTTATGTTATATTATGCCATGTTACGCTAGATATGAATAGATCGACAGTAGGACGCTACATTTCAGGTATGACTCCTACTCCTTTCAATATAGTTGCGGACAGTTTTGAACTCATACTCTCAGTCACTTACAGTCTATTTCCTTCTACTTCAATTCTATTAAGTTATATTTCTTGTCTTTAGTTATTTTCCAGTTATTGCTTTACATACTCAGTACCAGCGTTACTGACCCCCGTTTGGGGCGCTGCATTACTTGCCTGCAGGTACTCATAGACGAGGAGCCGATCCCTCGCGATTCTAGCCAGCACACAGAGTCATCAGCTCCATTCATCCGGAGCTAGATAGCTAGAGGTTTATACCTTTTCTTTTGTCGTATAGTATGGGTAGGCTGGGCCCCTATACCGATCATATTATCAGTATTCTTAGAGGCTTGCAGATTATGTATTCCCTGTGGTTAGTTATACCGGTCGTGTGAGGGCTTGTGTACGTTTTAGCTTGTTTATGATGGTCGTGTGGGGCCTTGTTCAGTTGGTAGTGGTGACCTTGTTGGTCACATAGTGGTTTAGCATCTGTTTTCTTGATTTAGAGATAACTAGACAGCATGGTGGCCTTGTCGGCTAGCATAGGTTCCTTCATACTACTGTTGTTCTGGTTAGCTGTTTTTTGTTTACAGGTGGCTATAGGACTAGTTTGCTGGAAGATGTATTTACAGCCATTATATAGCCCGTCATTTTCTTGAATCTAGAATTAGAGCCAGCCAGGCACCAGAAATGCTTAGGCTCAGCAGTCTAGCAGTTCAGGTCCCAGTAGGGCACCAAGTGCCAGTCATACCCCCCAAGGCGGGGCGTGACAGTTATGGACGACTCTACCCACTTAAGTGTGATAGCTAGGACCACGTAAGCTCTATCCTGGTATGTCGGTTAAGTGACGAGTCTCCCATTGTCTATACTATTCAGATTTGCATATTCATTATTCATGGTGATTACTTTTCACATGCATGTTCTAAAAGCAAGGTTTGACTCATCGTTAAGCTTATATCATAAATGTTATGTTTCAACTTTGAGTCATTCGAGTCAATCATGATGTTATAAAGCTATGCATGGTCATGTCATGAGTAAGATTTCGATTTCAGAATGAATACATGTAGCCCTTCTTTTTAGACATGAAATCTTATGATATGTTATGAAATGTTTTAAATGATTTATTTTACTTAAGACATTTTACTTACCTTGTATACTCGGTATATTCCACATACTAACCGTATACTTTCTCTGCTGTATCATTTCATGATACAGGACCCGGCTCGCAGCTTCAACCCTGCTCTTAGATAGCTTTTCAGAGTTAGTATCTTCTCGGATTGGTGATTCCTCATTCTTCGAGGACTAGACTGTCATTTTCCTTTATGTATTTCCAGTTTCAGTATTGTTGAGTTAGTTGGGGTCTTGTCCCATCAACTCATCCAAACTAGAGGCTTTTCAGACTTATGTATGTGTTAGCTTCGATTGTTATACTGATGTTATGTTGAGTTAGACTTTCAGTGAGTTATATGATGATTTCTTCAGTTTACCGAATGAGTTATATGTATGCTTATGCCATGGGTCGACTTGGGGACTCTCGGGGTCCCTTGTCCCGTGTCTTCGATCCAGGCCTCTATTCGGGTCGTGACAATTTAGTAGTGCTCCCAATGACTAGTCACCATGAGTTGTCGGGTACACCATGAGTCGTGGTGTCCCTCGTGTTTACCAGTGATGATAGGCTTCCAGTGCTGGCAACGAGAGTAGACCGCGAGTCATGGTCCTTGACGATGAGTGTCGTCCAGTCCCTCATTGGGACTAGCAGTGTGTATTTTCCTGCAAATTTATTAAGGGCATTTTCATAATTACTATGTTCCTAAGTCCTAAACTACGTGGTTTTAAGCTCAGTTAGATTATTTTAAGAGGGTTTCATTCATTCTAAATCAGTACTCTCCAAGTATGCAAGACTAGAAGGTTCCTAGGGGTGAGAAAGTCTAAAATCCATCAATTCTCCTTCAATTTCCTTTTGGCATTCAAGGAAGAGTGTAAGATAAACTTACCCAGGTATGTGAGGCAATGAAAGAGAGTTCCTTTCACTCTCATGCTCAGACTTCTTCTCCATTCCATGAATCTCAATCCTAGATTTAAGTTTCATGATCTTATGGGGTTTATCTCAATTCTTGTGAAATCCTCTATGATCTATCTCCGGGTCAATTCCCTTCATTTATCAGATTATGTTTTATGATTATGGGTGGATTTTATAACTATTCTGAATTTAAATTTATAGTTTTGAATTTCAATTAAATTATGCCCAATTAAGTATGCTTCATGAAAAGTCAAGTTATGATCCTATCATGATTTTGATCTTATTAAGTCTAAATTGTGATTTATGATTCATATTATGATTTCTCTTCAAATACTCATCATGAATTTATTAATATCAAGTATATACATCTTTTACATGCATGGACTTCATGAATTATGGATTTATGACTCTTGGCCAACTCATGGGCCCTTACTCATGGCTATTCATGTATTTCATGTGGGATCCCTCATGTTATTATTTATTTGGCCATGTATTTCATGAATGATTTTACGATTATTATACGAGCCCTCATGTGCATGTTTTTGGGTGCAGTATCTAGCACCAAGTAGATCCGACGTTCAAGTAAATCTCCTGGTCTCAGAACTACGTGCCACAGTAGGTAAATACTCTTACTATTGGATCCCTGTGATATCACCATACTGCACTTCCCTTGCCTGGCAAGCCTGGGATGGCTTTGCCCACTTGAGCGAGATAGTTGGGGCATCCTATAAGCTCTATCATGATAGTGTCGGTCATGATGAGTTCTCCCATTGTTCCTCATGATTTATGCATTTTCATGTTATGTTATTTTGGATCAAGCTATGTTTTTATAAAGTTTCTCTTACGATTACGATTACAAATAAATTATGAATGCTTCGAAAACACCTCATGTTGTGTTATGATATTTACTTCACGTTCATGTTTTCCAATTCTTATGAATTTTTATGTGTTTTAACTTTCTATTTTACTTACCACTCATACTCGGTACATTTCAAATACTGACCGCATACTCTATGATGTATCGTTTCATGATACATGTCCAAGAGATCAACCTCAGCGGCACCATTAGTCTTGCTTTCCTCTTAGAACTGTATTACCCAGGATTGGTGAGTCCTTATCATTCGAGGACACTCAGTTATCTATAGTCATTTTATTCAATTACAGACTTTATTTTGTCGAGCTAGTTGGTGATGCTATCCCATCAGCTCATCAGTTATGTTAGAGGCTATTCATACATCATGTAGAAATCAAGTTGTCATTGTTGACTTTCTTTTAGATTGATATGTATTCAGACTTCCTCTTAAGAATGTTTTATTATAGCAGTATCTGTTTATTGTATGCTCTTAGTTCTTATGTTCATGTCATGAGTCGACTTGGAGCCTCTCGGGGTTCCTGGTCTCGTGTTTCTATCCAGGCCTATGTTCGAGTCATGAAAAACTTGGTATCAGAGCATTAGGTTTTGAAGTGTATTAGGGTTTCTGAAAGATGCATTAAGTAGAGTCTTTTTAATAAGTCTGAAGCATGCCACACTTATGACAAAGACGCTACGAGACGTTTAGGAAATGTTCCCTTCTTTCATGATCGATGTCATATGATGAAATGTGTCTCTATTCTTCTAACTCGTTCTATACACATTTTCAAAATCATGTCTCCTCCCCGAGTTAACGGAAGAAGAAACGGGAACACAATTGGCCATGAGAATGGCAATAGGGATGGGCACCAGTAGGCCCCACCAGCCACCGAGGATCCTGTACTCGAACATCTTTCCCACACAGAGTTTAGGGCAGCCATATAGATGCTAGATCAGGCTTTGACACCCCAAGTCAACCAATAGGCAGTAGCGCATGATCCCTCAGAATGGTAGTGCGGCAGTGGCGAGAGTTAGAGATTTTCTAAGGATGAACCCTACGGAGTTCCTTGGGTCAAAGGTAGATGAGGATCCCTACGAGTTTATTGATGAAGTTCTGAAAACCACCCAGATCATGGGGGTGACCGGGGAGGAGTGCGCAAATTTAGCCTCGTATCAGTTGAAAGGGGTTGTGTACATATGGTTTAGACAATGGAAGGATATCAGTACAGTTGGAGCAGGCCCCATTGGTTGGGATGAGTTCCATACCGCATTTCTGGATTGGTCTTCCCTCAAGAGATGAGGGAGATAAAAGCAGTTGAATTTGTGAACCTAAGGTAGGGTAATATGACAGTCCAAGAGTACACTTTGGAGTTCACTCATTTTTCCAAATATGCACCAGAGCTAATGGCTGATCAAAGAGCTTGGGTGAATAGGTCTGTACATGGAGTAGTGGACTACTTGGACAAGGATTGCAGGACCGCAATGCTTCATCAGGACATTGATTGGTTTTTTACACCCAGTAGATGGAGATGGTGCATTTGAGAGTGAGAGAGAGAGAGAGGCCAATAGGGCCTGGACGAACAATTATGGGTTCTCCTAACAGCGATCGCTGGGGGGGGCATCACCAATAATCTCATTAGAGGTCATTAGCTCCAGCGCCATCTTTGGCCAGTACCCCATCTAGACCACGGGGTGATCAGAGGCCTTCAGAAAGTGAGGCAAGAATCATATAGGAGAGTGCTTGATGGGATTAGATATATTTTTGGGTATGGTAGAGCCGGCCACATATGCCGGGAGTGTCCCTAGGCTAGACAGGGTGATAGTAGAGGTCGTGCTCAGGCTACTAGTTCGGCAGCAGCCCTAGCTCGGTAGGGTGCGTCCACCAGTGCAGGTGGTGGCTAGCACTAGAACAGGTTTTATGCCCTTGCATCCTGTCAGAAGAAGGAGACTTCACCAAATGTGGTCACCGGTATGTTATGAGTATTCCATTTTGATGTATATGTATTGTTAGATCCAGGGGCTACTTTATCTTTTGTGATGCCCTATGTTGCTAGTAGTTTCAGATACAGTCCTGAAATTCTATCAGAACCCTTCTCAGTCTCTACTCCAGTTGACGATTCAATTATAGCTCGAGGTGTATATAGAAATTACCCTATTAGAGTCCATAAGAAAGTCACATCAGCAGATTTAGTAGAGATAACCATGAAGAATTGTTATGTTATCTTTGGCATGGATTGGTTACATGCATGTATGCCTCAGTAAATTATAGAACCCGTGCAATAGAGTTTTGATTTCTGGATGAGCCAGTCTAAGAGTGGAAGGGTAGTTCAGTTGTGCGTGTAGGTCGATTCATTTTCTACCTTAAGGCAAGAAAGATGATTTTTAAGGGTTGCGTGTACCATCTAGTTTGGGTTGAGGATGCTACGTCTGAAACCCCAACTATCCAGTCAGTTCCTATAGTATGCGAATATCCAGAAGTCTTTTTAGATGATTTACCGGGAATTCCTCCTAGGTGGGAGATCGTTTCTTGTGTTGACCTTCTTCCCGATATGCAACCTATATCTATTTCTCCTTACAGAACGGCTCCAGTTGAGCTAAAGGATTTGAAGGAGCGGTTGAAGGATCTCTAAGACAAGGGTTTCATCAGACCTAGCAAATCCCCTTGGGGTGCACCAATGCTCTTTGTCCGAAAGAAGGATGGTTCCCTTCGGATGAGCATTGATTATCAGCAATTGAACAAGGTTACAATCAAGAACAAGTATCCTCTCCCTAGGATTGATGTTTTGTTTGACCAAATTTAGGGTGCTAAGTGTTTCTCAAAGATATACCTCAAATTCGAATACCATCAGCTCAGGGTTCGGGAGAGTGACATTCTAAAGACAACCTTCAAGACTCGGTATGGTCACTATGAGTTTGTAGTTATGTCTTTTGGACTAACGAATGCTCCTACGGATTTTATATATTTGATGAAAAGGGTGTTCAAGCAATATTTGGATATGTTCATGATTGTGTTCATAGATGATATTCTCATATACTCTCAGAGCGAGGAGGAGCATGTCGTTCATTTGAGGGTGGTGCTACAGATCCTTAAGCATTGCCAATTATATTTGAAGTTTAGCAAATGTTAGTTTTGGTTAAACTCAGTGGCATTTTTGGGTCATGTGGTGTCCAGTGAGGGTTTACAGGTGGACTCTCAGAAGATAGAAGTGGTGAAGAATGGGCCTGGAACAGTGAATCCTTCGGATATCAAGAGTTTCTTGGGTTTAGCTAGTTACTACCGGAGGTGTGTTGAAGGTTTTTCATCCGTTGTAGCCCCATTGACTAAGTTGACCTAGAAGAAAGTGAAGTTTCAATGGTCAGAGGCCTGTGAGAAGAGCTTCCAAGAGTTGAAGACTCGACTCACCTCAGCACCGGTGTTGACTTTACCTGAGGGTACCGATGGGTTTGTGGTATATTATGACGCCCGAGGATCGGCCTTGGTTGTGTATTAATGTAGCATGGTAAGGTTATAGCCTTTGTTTCCAGGCATTGATGGTCCATGAGAAGAACTATCCGACTTACGACCTCGAATTGGCGGCAGTAATATTTGCCTTGAAGATTCAGAGACACAATATGTACGGTGTCCATGTGGATGTGTTTACGGACCATAAAAGCCTACAGTACGTGTTTACCCAAACAAATCTGAATCTATGTTAGAGGAGGTGGTTGGAGCTTTTGAAAGATTATGATATGAGTGTCCTTTATCATCCGGGTAAGGCCAATGTGGTGGCATATGCTCTTAGAAACTTTCTATGGAGAGTGTGTCTCATGTAGATGAGGGGAGGAAAGATTTAGTGAAGGTTGTGCATCGGCTTGCATGACTAGGAGTTTGTCTTGTTCACTCAACGGATGGTGGTGCATTGTTCAGAATAGACCAAAATCATCCTTGGTGACCGAGGTCAAAGCTAGACAAGATGAGGATCCTATTGTGGTAAAGTTGAAGGTAGCCGTTCAAAATCAGAAAGTGGATGTCTTCTCTCAAGGTGGACATGGTGTGCTTCGATATTAGGGTTGTTTGTGTGTTTCGGGTGTTGATGATTTTGGAGGTCAGATGTTGCACGAGGCTCATGGTTCCAGATATTCTATACATCCAGGTGCCACCAAGATGTACCGTTACCTACAGGATGTCTACTAGTGGAATGGCATGAAGGACATAGTAGAGTTTGTGGATAAGTGTGCGAATTGTCAACTGGTGAAGGTTAAGCATAAAAGACCTGGAGGTGTGCTCCAAGATATTAGTATCCCTACTTGTAAGTGGGAGGAGATTAATATGGATTTCGTTACAGGATTTCCTCGCACTCGTCGACAGTATGACTCTATTTGGGTGGTTGTAGATAGGTTGACTAAGGCAACTCATTTCCTATCGGTTGAAACTATCGATTCAATGGAAGAATATGCCAAATTATACATTTGGGAGTTAGTTCGATTTCAAGGAGTACCCTTGTCCATCATATCAAATAGACGCACTCAGTTTACCTCCCAAGTTTGGAGATCGTTTTAGAAGGGACTCGGTACTCAGGTCAAGTTTAACACAGCATTTCACTGCAAACAGATGGTCAGGTCGAGCGGACTATTCAAACTCTTGAGGATATGTTGAGAGCATGTGTGATTTATTTCAAGGGTAGTTGGGATGATCATTTAACTCTCATTGAGTTTGCATATACCAACAGCTACATTTCCAGCATTCGGATGGCTCCATCTAAAGCTCTTTATGGGTGGAGGTTTAGATCACCTATTGGTTGGTTTTAGGTCAGTGAAGCTTCATTGGTAGGTCCAAATTTGGTTGACGAGGCTATGGAGAAGGTTAATCTTACAAAGGAGAGGTTGAAAACAGCTCAGAGTCGTCAAAAGTCCTATGCAGACTAGAAGGAGAGAGCTTGAGTTTGAAGTTGATGATTGGGTGTTTTCGAAGGTATCACCCATGAATGGAGTGACGAGATTCAGAAAGAAAGGGAAACTCAGTTCCCTTTATGTTGGCCCGTACCGAATTGTAAGACGGGTTGGCAAGGTAGTACATGAGTTAGAGTTGCCCTCCGAATTGGCTTTGGTGCATCTGGTGATTCATGTGTCTCTTTTGAAAAAGTGCATAGGTGACCTGGCTTTGGTTCTTCCTATGGAGAGCATAGGTGTGAAGGATAACCTTATCTATACGGAGGTTCCGGTGGAAATACATGATCATCAGGTTTCAAAGCTAATAAACAAAAAAGTAGCCTCAGTCAAGGTTTTGTGGAGGAACCAGCATGTTGATGGAGGTACTTGGGAAGCTGAAGCAGACATGATTGCTAAATACCCGTATCTATTCCCTTTTGGTTCAGTTTCAGCTCAAGGTACTATTTTTGTCCTTAGTACTCTAATCAGTTTCATGTTCAAATCGTGTGCCCCAGTTTCTTTCATGTCTATGTGTGTGTATGGGATTCATGAATTCAGTTTAGTCATGTCCTTCAGTCTAGAGTTATTCACTCCGTCAGTTTTCAACTTTAGATGTTCAGTATTTGGTATGACAGTTGCATTTCTCAACTTTAAGTATGTTCATCCATATTCGAGGACGAATGTTCCCAAGGTGGAGAATTATAATACCCGGAAATCCCTAAGATTAGATCCGAGGGTTGAAATGGAGAAAACACTACACCAGGTCACAGGATGAGTCGTGCAGTGACCCATGAGGTGCACCACGAGTCATTAGGTGACTCGTGGAGAGGAGGAAGGTTTGGTTGGATTTATGGGTTGGGGATTGACAAACAGGTGGAGCCACGAGTTGTGGTGAGGACCATGAGTCATTAAGTTGGCCATGGTCAAGAGTTTGTCTTGGATGTTGAAGGTTTAGAAATGCCCCCAACAACTAGTCACCCCGAGTCGTCGGGTCCCTCGTAGTGACCAGTGATGATAAGCTTCTGGTGCTGGCAATGAGAGTAGACCACGAGTCGTGGTCGTTGATGACAAGTCATCCAATCCCTTGTTTGGACTGGCAGTGTGTATTTTCCTGCAAATTTATTAGGGTCTTTTCCGTAATTCCTAAGTTCCTAAGGCCTAAACTACGTCGTTTTAAACTCATTTAGGATTATTTTAAGAGGGTTTATCTCATTCTAAATAACTCCTCTCCATGCATTCATGACTAAAAGGTTCCTAGGGGTGAGCAAGTCTAAAATCCATCAATTCTCCTTCAATTTCTTTGGTTATTCGAGGAAGAGTATAAGATCAATGTATGTACGGCTATGAATGAGAGTTCCTTTGACTCTCATGCTCAAACTTCTTCTCCATTCCATGAATCTCAATTCTAGATTTAAGTTTCATGATCTTATGGGGTTTATCCCAATTCTCGTGAAATCCTCTATGATCTATCTTTGGGTTAATTCCCTTCATGTATCAAATCATGTTTTATGATATATGGGCAGATTTTATAACTATTTTGAATATAAATTTATAGATTTGACTTTTAATTAAATTATGCCCAATTATGTATGCTTCATGAAAAGTCAAGTTATGATCCTATTATAACTTTGATCTTATTAAGTCTAAACTATTATTTATGATTCATGTTCTGATTTCTCTTTAAGTACTCATCATGAATTTATGAATATCAAGTATATACATGTTTTACAAGTTTGCATGGACTTCATGAATTATGGATTTATGATTCTTGGCCAACTCATGGGACCTTACTATTGGCTAATCATGTATTTCAAGTGGGATACATCATGTTATTACTTATTTGGCCATGAATTTCGTGAATGATTTTACGACTATTATATGAGCCCTCAAGTGCATGTTTTTTGGAAGAAGTGTCTAGTACTGAGTACACCCATCGTTCAAGTAAATCACGTGGTCTTAGAACTAAGTGCCACCATAGGTATATACATTTATTATTGGATCCCTGTGATATCACCATACTGCACATCCCTTGCTTGGCAAGCCTGGGACGGCTCTCCCACTTAAGCGAGATAGTTGGGGCATCAGTAAGCTCTATCATGATAATGTCGGTTATGAAGAGTCCTCCCATTGTTCCTCATGATTTATGCATTATCATGTTATGTTATTTTGGCTCAAGCTATGTTTTTATAAAGTTTCTATTACGATTATGACTACAAATAAATTATGAATGCTTTGAAAACCTTGAGCCCTCATGCTATGTTATGATATTTACTTCATGTTCATGTTGTCCTATTCTTATGAAACTGTCCATTTTACTTACCTTGCATACTTGGTACATTCCAAGTACTAACCGCATACTCAATGATGTATCGTTTGATGATACATATCCAAGATATCAGCCTCAGTTGCAACATTAGTCTTACTTTCCTCTTAATATGTATTAGACGTGATTGGTGAGTTCTCATCATTCGAGGACACTCAGTTATCTACAGTCATGTTATTTTAGCTACAGACTTTCTTTTGTTGAGCTAGTTGGGGATGCTGTCCCATCCGCTAATCAATTATGTTAGAAGCTATTCAGACATTATGTAGAAATCAACTTGTCATCGTTGACTCTAGTTTAGATTGATATGTATTCAGACTTCGGCTTAAGCATGTTTCATTATACCAGTATCTGTTTATTATATGCTCTTAGTTGTTATGTTGGTGCCATGGGTCGACTTGGAGGCTCTCGAGGTTCTGATGAGTTGGTAATTTACCAACTCATTAGACTTTAAAACTTGAGTTTTTGTCTAGTTCCCGAGTTGATTATTTGGATTTTATACCCTTTTTTACTTTTGTTGTGTGCAGATGCCAAAGTTTGAAGAAAAGAGAAAAAAATAAGGTAAAAATTAGGAAATGAGCATAAGCGTCAAGGCGCAGGTGTTAACTGGCGAAATGTCAGCTAAGAGCTGAAGGTCACTGCCTCAGAGGATGAATGGCACTGGCGGTTCACGAGTCACTCGTGGCGAGATGTTGGTGCAGTCGTTTAATGACACTCAGAAAATTTTGGAATTAGCATCAAAGTCCCGGCGGTTCACGGATTGGCATAGGAGAAATAATGGGTGAAACGCCAAAGTTCACTTGAAATGAGTACAGAAGAAGAGAAAATATCCAGCGGTTCACGAATTTCATTGGTGAACCGCCGATACTTTCGCCGGTTTTAGAACAATGATATTAACGGTATACCTGTCCACTGCTAAAAAAGGGAGGAAAAGTACCCTACTTTTCAAGATATAAATAGAAAAAGAAGTACTCTGCAAGGGGGAGAGGAAAATAGAAATAGAAAGTTAGAGAGATTGAGAGAAAAGCCATATACATATCACATCGTTATTTCATCTTTTAGCTAAAGACAATCTCATAGCTGATAAAGGGATTTTGATTGAAATTTGTAGAAGATACTCTACTCTATTTTCTTCTTTTATATAATTAAGTTTCTGTTGTAGTGAGGGATAATCTTGTTTTTGATTTATCTACTCTTCTTATTAAATTCAATGATGCTATTGATGATTGGGTTTTTGAATTTCTTAACTATGAGTAGCTAAAATCATTAACTGCAGGTGTGTAATGATGAATACTTAATTGGATTGGGTACTCCTAGAGTAAACTTCATAATGTTCAATCAAGTGTAAATCTATTGGATTCCCTTCAATCTATTAATGAAGAACCATTGATGATGATATGGGTCTATCTATACTTACTTGATTGTTGCTCGGGAGAGAATAATTAAGTATTGGAAGGGAATCTAGTAGTGGGTATGGATAAGAGATTGTAAAATTAAGCTAGTAATTGCTGAAATTATTTTCTCCTTCCTAATTAGCAGCTAATATCTAGGAATAGTGAAGTTTCTAATCTTAATCAATTCGGGTGAACTAAATCGCAGCTAGAGTTTGAGAAAACTCTAGCTAGGGGTAGGCAATAGGCTGGGAAGCTGAGGCTACCGATTTCCCAATATTATTTACACTTGTTGAACTTATGAAGATGACCTGGCATATCCTGATCTAGTTAGTATTTCATCTATATCTCACCTCTAGTATTTCACACTATTGTCAACAACTTAGCTGATCCTTTTACTTTTAGTTCACTAAAGAAATTTGTGTGATTCTATGCAAAGTTTATTCCCCCCCACTTTTATTGTTTTTATGTTAAATCTATATGGTTCAAGCTAATATCAATTTCTCAATCGACGCTTGAATTCATCACTCTCTAGTCCTCGTGGAATTCGACCCAGGCACTCATCGGGTTACTTGTTTTTATACATTGACCGTGTATATTCTTTGACTTAAGAATATATTTTGGACGTTATCAAAAATGGCGCTGTTACCGGGGACTAGTGCTCAATAATCTAGTGAGTGATTGATTGTTAAGTTGAATTAGTGTGCATCGTAGCTACTTGATTTGATTTATTGTTGTGTTGTTAGGATCTCACCACCTCATGAGCCATCACTCCCAAGCAGGAGATAGCTCAGTGGAGGGGAACATGGAACTTGAAGAAGATAATCTGGTGATGCAGGAAGTTGCAGGAGCCATTCGCCTACCACCGACAGTAGGGAATGCAGTGTTCCATGTTACTAACACCATGTTGCACTTATTGTGGATGAAAGGGCTTTTCGCAGGCAAACCAATCGAAGATGAAAATCGGCATTTGAGGAATTTCTTAGAAATTTGCCAGCCCTTCAACATCACAAACATTAGTCAAGAGTCAATTAGGTAGAGACTCTTCCCTTTCTCATTAACGGGGGAAGCAACAATGTGGTTAGAGGAACTTCCTCCGGGGTGTATTACTTCGTGGCAAGAGTTAACCGAGGCTTTCCTAGATCGTTGTTTCCCTCCCTCAAAGATGTTACCACTGAGGGATGATATTACAAACTTCCGACAAGAACAAGGAGAGCCTTTGCATAAGGCATGGTTAAGGTTTAAAAGAAGGTTGCTCTTTACCCAAATCATGGATTACTAGATGGAGTACTTCTCCGAAGCTTCTATAAGGCCCTTGATTCAATCAAGAAATCCATTCCCAGCAACCTAGCTAGGGGTTCAATTATGGACCAAACATATGGGTTAGCCAAAGCACTCCTTGACCGAATGACAAAAACCAAAAGGGCTTGGCACACAAGGGAGACAAGTGTCTCCACTCATGAGATCAACTCAAGTGCATTAGTAGTAGAGTTGCAAAAAAGGGATGATGAGCGGGATGAGACTCTTGCAAAGATGATGACACAATTAGAACTAATGACCAAACATATGATGGGAGCAGGTCTGAAGATAGTAAATATTGTGGGAATGCAAGGTCCCCTGCAATATGAAAAGGAACCTTCACCACCAAGATATGACGAAGAATATAAATATATGGGTAACCAAATGGGAGGGCCTCGACCTGGCTTCCAAGGAGAAAACCAAGGCTCTTGGAACCCAAGGGATGGTAACCAAGGGTGGCAATATCGTGAGCAGCAAGGATGGTGAAAGAAATGAGTGGTGGAGCGATAGAGAGCCAAACCAAGAAGGTGATCGCTACTATCGAAGTTCAAATCCATATATTCCACCTCCGAAGGTTGGAAATCCTCAAAACCAACCAGGAGTAAGTGACGTGGGTAGCTCAAAAATTGAAGAAATGCTCTCAAGAGTTTTGAAGAAGGTGGAGTCGAACAAAAGTGGGGTGAAAAAATTAATAGGGGAGGTGTCTAACCTCACTCAAATAGTGAGTTCACACTCGGCATCCATCAAGCATTTGGAGTCTCAAATGAATCATCTATCGGCCCAAATGAACCCTACAATGAAGGGAACATTACTTAGTGACGCAATGCCTAATCCGAATAAAGATGGTCAATGTATGGCTATTGTCACTAGATGAGGCAAGAGGATTGGAGATTCCCCAAGAAAGCCTAGTGAGGTGGACAACTCGAAAGTAGTTGATGAAGATAATGTTCATAAAACGCCAATGACTCCGTATAATGAATAAAACATTGAGGACGAAATAGAGGAAAAGGATGATGAGATCCACATTCAAGTAAATGATGAAGAGACGGGCATGAAGGCCCCGGCTGATGATAGGGTTGCATCAAGAATCCCACCACCGTATCCACAACGGCTTACCAATAAAAAGAAGGAGGATTAGTTTAAGAAGTTTGTTGACATGTTTAGCAAGTTTTCCATAAACATACCATTAGTGGACGCTTTGATCTAAATGCCCGGCTAAGCAAATTTGATGAAGGATTTGTTGAAAAAGAAGAAGGTGGTTGATGCTTGAAATGAAGAGAAAACGCACCATTGTAGTGTGGTAATGATGAGAAACCTTTCCCCAAATAGGGAAGCTCCTGGAGCGTTTACAATTCCATGCATGATTGGGATTTCTGTGTTTAAGAAAGCTCTATGTGATCTCGGTGCAAGTATAAAAGTGATGCCCCTTCTCATTTTTAAGAAATTAGACCTCGGAAGAACGAAACCGACAGCTATTGCAGCTACTAATGGCAGACAGGTCAATCAAAAGACCTGTGGGGGTGCTAGAAGATGTACTGGTGCGAGTGGACAAGTTCATTCTCCCAATTGATTTTGTTATTCTAGATTGTGACATGGATGTGGAAGTTCCCATTATTTTGGGAAGACCTTTGTTGGCTACCGGGAGAGCAATGGTAGATGTGGAGCTTGGATAGTCAAAGTTTCGGGTTGGTGGTGAGGAAGTCACCTTCAAGGTATGTCCGTCAGCTAGAACTCCAACCGAATGCAAGGTGATTGGAGTAGTGCAAAATGATGCTATGGGAGACGGAAGTGGATAATGACCCATCGAATATGAAGAATTGAAAAAAGACTACGTCGTGCCACGACGATAAATAAGGCGCTTCTTTGGAGGCAACCCATGTGTTTATTGAATTATTTTGATGTTTTTGTTGCTTTTTGTTTTTGTAGGAACTGAGAAATGAGAAGCAAAGTAAGAAGAAAATAAGGAAGAAAGAACCGGCGAGAGACCGGCAAACCACCGGTCTAGAAATGTGGATCACCGAGGAAGAGGGAGCTCAAAGTAGAAAGCTGTGATTTGAATTGACCAATCGGCAGGCCACCGGTGAATCACCGAATTAGATTCATGGGTAGCCGGTGTATCGCCGGCCTGAAGCAAAAAACCTGAAGCTAAACCACAGATTCGACAGATGACCAGCAGAATGCAAATGCAAGTCGCAAATCACCAGTTGAAACCAGATCACTAGGCATAGTACAAGATGAAATAAGCATAGGGGTGAACCATCGAATGGAATCGAAGCGCCGGTCGGGGATCGTACTGAAAAAAAAAAGGATGTAAATAGCTTGGCCCACAAAATCCCAAATGCCTACCCAGCCATCCTATTCTGCAAATATTCCCATAGCTTCCCTCTTTCCAACATGTTTCTTTCCATTTTTCTCTCTACATCACCCAACATTCTCAATTCCCTACATTTTTCCATTTTCAACCTCTCCACTTTCCCACCTTTTCACCTTCAAACTTCTCACCAACACACCCGCATTAAACTCCCCATCTTCCCCATCAACCTATCACATTCCCACTTTCCACCTTTAAATACCCATCCATATTTCACTATCAAAATCACTCCACTCATACCATCTACTATATATTCATCTAAAGGTGCCACTGAAATCTTGAGCTATTTTCCTTTTTGACTCAAGAAGAGTGTGCAACTAGTCTTCCAACTCTGTAACTTTTCTCTTGCCCCTGCTTTAATTGTCGTACAGGTACCTGATTCTGTAGGAGTAATATTTCATTTCCATTCCTGTGTTAAATCTTGAATCTGTTATTCTTGTCAAATTGAGTGGAGATGTGCTTTTGTGATGAAATTATGAAAAGGGTGAAGTCTAAGTAACCCATTTACATAATGCATAACATTTTGCCCGATGATAGATCGGGTGACGCTAATCGTAAGGGCTAAACATCATGAATATGTGGGTGAATGGAGTATAGATACTGGTATTATGTCTGTTTTGAATATGTGTTAAGGGGCGGTTGTGAGTAATGAGTTGTAAATTTGGAGACGACAGAGGCCGGCAATTCGCTGGTCGGGTTCGGCAAAATACCTATGAGGCGCCGGTTCACTCTGAAATTGGTCCTAGCTACTGAGTGACTCCTGTGTTACTTCGGCAGTTCATGAAACTTCATTGGTGAGAAGCTTCTTGAACCACCGAAAATGGCATGATTTTCGCCAGTGATTTGTTAAGCATCAGTGGCTCGCGAAGTGTCTTCGGTGAACTGTCGGTTGTCCGCTGGTACATCCTACTCTTTATATGATTGTTTGATTTTCCTTTGTTTCATAGTTCTTCTTTACACTAGTTTCTTTTATTTTAATTTCTACTTCAACGTCTTGTCATTAACATACCTCTTGTAGAAAACATATCATGCCGTCCTCCGGAACACCGGCAAAGGAGAGGCCCCTTCTCCCTCTGCTAGCAAGGGAAAAGGCAAATCGAAGGCTACTCCATCACGAGCCAACACGAAGGAAGCCATAATTCTCTGTGTTCCCAATATGAAGGAACACTATGTCATCTTCCTGGGACGCTCCATCACGGTAGAGAAGAGGTTTGACTTGGCTGGGTTGAAAGGTGATTTCCCTAACATCAACGAGCAGTTCACCCACAGGCAATTGCATACATTTTCCAACCCTTTGCCACCATATTACCCCAGTCTGGTCATAGAGTTCTATGCCTCCCATCAGACCCGCCAAGAGTGTATGCAACATCGGGGTAAAGTGGATGAGTTCCCCTACTTACCTTCAGTGATGATTCAGGGGGTGGAAGTTGATATCACCCCCGCTGCTATAAACTATCTGTTTTGGGAGGGTGAAATCAACTCCGTTATAGAGTACATAGCATGGGTGGCTCGCATTATTGTTGTTGATAATCCTCTCTGGGCCTCAGTGGGTGGCGAGATCTCTTGCCACAATTTGAATTTTGAGGCCAAGCTGTCGCTGGACTTTATTTGTTCTCGCATCATCCCCTCCAAATATGAGTAGCGGGTCACCATGGAAGCGGCCATCCTGATTGCTTGCATTATGTCAGGGTTCCCCATCAACTTCGAGAAATTGTAGCTCAACAAATGAAGCCCGACAGTCCAGTACTTCCATGCCATATGCTATTTTGATCTGCCAACTTTGTGCAGCAGCTGGAGTGCTCTTTTCCATGACGAGACTCCTTCCTCTACTCTAGGAGTGATTGCTATTGATAGGGAGAGACGCTGAGGCACCGATAGTAAAATAGAAGCGCCTGCAAGCCTTTGGCGTGCAAGAAGAATCCCTCTCCCACGGGTCATCCTAATCTCCAATCGCCCCAAAATCCAATGTGCCTTAGCCTGACATGTCGGGCCAAGCATCGGATGGCATACCTCAGCAAAGAGTTTCTACACCACCCCAATCTTCTTAGCCAAGTGGTCTCCATCGTCTTGTGGAGATGACAAACTCTCATGAATGTCAGCTTCAATGCTTGGCCAAGAGTCTCCTAGCACTCATTGCTAAAACAATCAAGAAGGAGCTCAATTCCCTGTATGAGAATGTCACCACTTTATGCAAAAGTGTGTAGGCTATAGAAGTGGCAGTCACATCCCTCCGAGATGACGTGCAAGAGTGGAAGAGTCGGACTTCAATTGAAGTGCTCGACATGAGCACCTTGGGTGCTGCAATGGCTGCTCCGTCCTTAGCTCGTGGGCTAATTGATGACTTGTTTGAAGGGCTGGGTGATGATTTCATTGGGCTTGGGGATTCCAGCGAAGGTGATGGTGGTGATGCTGAGGCTGACGATGAAGATTAGTGACCCACTCAGGGAGTTCCTTGTCCCTTTTCCCTTTTTGTATATTTACATTGGGGACAATGTATGATTTAAGTGGGGGGAGGGATGAGCGCTGTTGATAGGGGGAGATTTGTTTCATAAAAAAATTCTTGATGTTTTTTTCTTATTTGAGCTTGAGTAAGTCCATCCTTTGTTGGGCTGTCGAGATTGATGATTGCCCTTGTTAGGCGTGTTTGTTTTATAAATGGATGAATGACTTGGTTTGTATCTTTTTGTGAATGGTACTTAGTGACTAAATTGGGTCTTTGGTTTTAAGCATCATATTTTGAAAATTGGGAATGATATGACCCCAAAATTTTCTTTCTTTTTCGCCATTGTAAATAGCAGGGTAGAAATTAAAACTCCAAGAGTTTTCTTTTGACCACGGTTCTTTCCCATGGAGCAGTCTTTTATTTTAGTTATTCTTGTTGTCGAACTGGGTTGACTTTTCTCGATAATGGATTGAGTGGCGACATTCTTAAGGGAAATGCCATGTCACTTTGAGTTTGTTGTGAAGTTGTTTTAAGAGGCACCAACTAAAATTCTCCTTGTGTTGAAATGAGAATGTGAAAATAATGGCATGAAGCTAGAGATAATGACCAAATCTGACACCATAGCATAGTAATCTTGGTTGTACATTGTAAATTCCCTGCTTGACTTATGATGTTTGCATGCTTGATGTCCTAATGTGATGTTTTGTTTGGGAAAATGACTCTTGTAGACCCTATAAGGGTGATTCTTTGTGTGGCGAGGATATTTTTGTGAATCTTGTGCATTACATCTTGTTTAGAACTTTCCCTAAATGTGATTCAAGGCGAAATCCTAGATGTAGTGGCACCAAGAAAATGAGTGTAGGCCCTAAGTTGTCTAGCCACTTCAACCATACGCCCTCCATGATCATTAATCCTTGTTAGCCAATTTTGAGCCTTAAAACCTTTTCTTGGCAACCACATTACAAGCCTTAAGACCATTCTTAATACCTCTTTTGGCCCCCATTATCCCTAAATGCTAATGACAAGATAAGTTTTGAAGTAAGGCTCAAGCCCTAAGAAGAAGGGAATGAGAAAAGCATGTGTGGAAAATGAGGCAAGAGCCTAAGTTTGGGGGTATGTAAAGCAAAGGGGGAAGATAAGAATTATAGTGTAAAGGGAACATCAAGAACATCATTTTTTTTCAAAGTGCACCAAAAGATGAATAAAAAAAGGGAAAAAGACTATTTGTGTGAATTGGTGTTCCCTCTTGAGGTAATAAGGCTAAGGGGGGAAGCAAAAGAGGGGCTATAAGGAGGAGTATTAAGAAATAAAAGGCATCAACAAGAAAAGAGAGGAAAACAAGGTTGAACGAGCAAAATTGTTGTAAGGCATGTCACAAATAGCATTAGGAGGGATCTAGGTGCATCACAGCCCGCAAGTCCTGAATAATTCTAGGTGCAACTACTCTACATTAGTAGCAAACTACATGAAGGGCAAGCCTATAGGCAAGTGTATGCATAAAGATATCCTTTGGGAGAGTGAGTATGAGTGCCTCTTCCAATTAATCCCTGAAATGAATTCAAATGATGAAAGAGTCAATATAATAGAGATCCTTATATTGGGTGAGTGGCATCATTCCTTTTATGGATGCAAGAGCATTTAGAGCTAATATGGACATATAGCAAGGAGTGAAAACACTAAGGAAAGCTTTGAATTTTTAGTGGCTATAACTTGAGATGCTTTGTGTGTTACCTGATTGAAAAATTCCTTTGTACGATTAATGATTCCTTTCAAAGCTTCACTTGATAGAAAGTAGTTTCCTGCTTGAAACATCTTCATTGTTTTGGTCTTTTGGGGTATTTTATTCTCTTTTCGGTAAGCATGGTGAATATTTTTGGATTTTCATAGTACAGGTGATTGGCAAGGTTTAATTGTGAAGAAATGTGGCATTTTACTCAAAAGTTGAAGTATTGCATTACTTGAGGACAAGAGATGGTTCAATTTTGGGGGTTTGATGAGTTGGTAATTTACCAACTCAAATAGACTCTAAACGTTGGGTTGTTGTCTAGTTCCCGAGTTGATTATTTGGATTTTATGCCCTTTTTGCTTTTGTTGTGTGCAGATGACAAGGATTGAAGAAAAGAAAAAAAATGGAGTAAAATGGAGGAAATGAGAAGAAGTGGTGAGATGGAGGTGTTAACCGGTGAAACACCGGCTATAAGATGAAGGTCATTGCCGTAGAGGATAAATGGCACTGGTGGTTCACGGTCACCCATGGCGAGATGTCGGTGCAGTCACTGTGTGACACTCAGAAATTCTAGAATTAGCATCGAAGACCCAGCAGTTCACGGATTGGCATCGGCCAAACACTAGGTGAACCTTCGATGTTCACTAGAAATAAGTACATAAGAAGAGCAAATATCCGGCAGTTCACAGATTTCATCGGCGAACTGCCGGTACTTTCGTCGGTTTTAGAACGATGCTATTAAGGGTATAACTATCCATTGCTGAAAAAGGGAGGAAAATACCCTAGTTTTCATGGTATAAATAGAAAAAGATATACTCTGCAAGGGGAGAGGAAAAAGAGAAGATGGGGAGTTAGAGAGATTGAGAGAAAAGCAAAGTACACATCACATCATTATTTCCTCTTTTAGCTGAAGATAATCTCTTAGATGATAAAGGGATTTTGATTGAAATTTGTAGAACATACTCTGCTCTATTTTCTTCTTTGATAGTATTAAGTTCAACTGTAGTGAAGGATAATTGTGCTTTTGGTATATCTACTCTTCTTATTAAATTCAATGATGCTGTTGATGATTGGGTTTTGAATTTCTTAACTATGAGTAGCTAAAATCATTAACTAGAGGTGTGTGATGATGAATACTTAACTGGATTGGGTATTTCTAGAGTCAACTTCATAATGTTCAATTAAGTGTAAATCTATTGGATTCCCTTCAATCTATTAATGAAGATCCATTGATGATGATATGGGTCTATCTACACTTGCTTGATTGTTGCTCGGGAGGGAATAATTAAGTATTGGAAGAGAATCTAGTAGTGGGTATGGAAAATAGATTGTGAAATTAAGCTAGTAATAGCTGAAATTACTTTCTCCTTACTAATTAGCAGCTAATAGCTAGGAATAGTGAAGTTTCTGATCCAAATCAATTCGGGTGAGGTAAATCGCAGCTAGAGTTTGGAAGAAAACTCTAGCTGGGGGTAGTCAATAGGCTGGGAAGCTCAGGCTACCTATTTCCTATGATTATTTACACTTGTTGAACTTATGAAGATGACCTGGCCTATCCCATCTAGTTAGTATTTCATCTACACCGCACCTCTAGTATTTCACACTATTGTCAACAACTTAGTTGATCCTTTTACTTTTAGTTCACTAATGAAATTTGTGTAATTCTCTGCAAAGTTTATTCCCCCCCCCCCTTTTCATTATTTTTATGTTATATCTATATGGTGTAAGCTAATATCAATTTCTCCATCGATGCTTGAATTCATCACTCCATAGTCCTCCTGGGATTCGACCCCAGCACTCGTCGGGTTTCTTATTTTGATACAACGACCATGTATATTATTTGAGATAAGAATATATTTTCGGTGTTATCTGGTTCCTTGTCCCGTGTCTCTATCCTAGCCTATGTTTGGGTCGGGAAATTTAGTTTCAGATTTAGTGAGTTAGTTGGGGTCTTGTCCCATCAACTCGTTAGTTTGTCGAGGCTTATTAGACATAGTATATTTCTATTCTGTATTTTTGTTATGTATTCATATATTCAATGTGATCAACTTTTCAGACTTCCATTATGTAATATATGTATATATATAGACTTCCATTTTATTATTATGTTTAGTTCAGATGTCATGTTCATGCCATGGATCGACTTGGAGTCTCTCGGGGTTCCTTGTCCCGTGTCTCAATCTAGGCCTATGTTTGGGTCGTGAAAAACTTGATATCAGAGAAATAGGTTTTGAAGTGTCCTAGGGTGTCTAAAAGCCACATTAAGTAGAGTCTTTTTCATGGGTGTGAAGCGCACCACACCTATGACGAAGAGGCTACAAAACATTTTAGGAAATGTTCCCTTCTTTTATGATCTATGTTGTGCGATGAAATGTCTCTCTATACTTCTAACTCGTGCTATACGTGTTTACAGAATCATGCCTCCTCATCCAGTTAACGAAAGAAAAAATAGAAATAGAGATGGCCATGAGAACGACAGAGGAAATGGGCACCAGTAGGCCCCACCAGCCCCAGAGGATCATGTGCCCCAGTAGGTGGCCCATGCAGAGTTTAGGGATACCATTCAGATGCTAGCTCAGGCTTTGACTGCCCAAGTAAACCAATAGACGGTAGCACATGTCCCTTAGAATAGGAATGCAACAGCGTCTAGAGTTAGAGATTTTCTGAGTATGAACACTCTGGAGTTTCTTGGATCAAAGGTGGACGAGGAACCACATGATTTTGTTGATGAAGTTCTGAATATCACTCAGATCATAGGGGTGACCGGGGAGGAGTGCGTACATCTAGCCTCTTATCAGTTGAAGGGTGTAGCACATATTTGGCTCAGACAGTGAAGGATGGTAGGGTAGTTGGAGCAGGCCCTATTGGTTGGGATGAGTTCCATGCCACATTTTTGGATCGGTTCTTTCCCCGAGAGATGAGGGAAATCAAAGAAGCGGAATTTGTGAACATGAGACAGAACAACATGACGGTTCAAGAGTATGCTCTAGAGTTTACCCGCCTTTCCAAATATGCACCTGAGATGGTGGTGGACCATAGGGCTCGAGTGAATCTCGTGCATGGGATAGCAAACTATTTGTCAAAGATTTCTGAACCGTGATACTTCATCGAGACATTAATTTCTCATAGATAGTTCTGTACGCCCAGCAAATGGAGGCGGTGCAAGTTAGTGAGCAGGAGAGAGAGGCCTAAAGGGCTAGGATTGATAGCATGGGATTCTCGCATTAGAGACCTGATGGTGGGCACCGTCAGCAGTCCCACCCTAGATCATCATTTCCAGTGCCATTAGTAGCGAGTGTGCCATCCAGATCTAGGCATGACCGGAGGGGACGAGCATCAGGCTCTCAAGGTCAGGTGAGCAGATTTGTGGAGCCTAGTTATCTAGCTTGTGACAAGTGTGGCTGAAGGCACACGGGTCAGTGCTTAACAGGTTCAAGTGCTTGTTTCGGTTGTGAGAAGCCCTGACATATGCTCAGAGATTATCCGACATCTAGACAGGGTCATGGTAGAGTCTAAAACCCATCCACTAGCTCAGAAGCCCCAACAGCACGCTCAGTTCAATATGGAGCCTCCACTAGTGCGGGTGGTGGTCAGTGTCACAGAGGATTCCATGCCCTTGCCCCTCGGCAGGAACAGGAGACCTCCCCAGATGTAGTCACTGGAATGTTATGAGTATTCCACTTTTATGTATATGCATTGTTAGATCCAGGGGCTTCCTTATCTTTTGTGACACCCTATGTTGCTAGTAGTTTCAGAGTCAGTCCCCAAATCCTATCAGAACCCTTCTCAGTCTCTACTCCAGTCAATGATTTAGTTATAGCTCGACGGGTATATAAAAATTGCCCTGTCACAGTTCTTCAGAAAGTCACCTCAGCAGATTTAGGGTGCCAAGTGTTTCTCAAAGATTGACCTCATATTCGGGTATCATCAGCTCAGGGTTCGGGAGAGTGACATTACGAAGACAGCCTTTAGGACTCGGTATGGTCACTATGAGTTTATAGTTATGTCTTTTGGAATAACGACTCCTGCATCTTTTATGGATTTGATGAATAGGGTGTTCAAGCCATATTTGGACATGTTCGTAATTGTTTTCATAGATGACATTCTCATATACTCTCGAAGTAAAGAGGAGTCTGCCGCTCATTTGACAGTGGTTCTACTGAATCTAAAGGATCATCAGTTGTATGCTAAATTCAGGAAGTATGAGTTTTTGTTAAACTCGGTAACATTTTTGGGCCATGTGGTGTCAAATCAGGGTGTACTAGTAGAATCTCAAAAGATAGAAGCTGTAAAGAATTGGTCTAGACCAGTCAGTCCTTTGGATATTAGGAGTTTCTTGGGTTTAGCTGGTTACTATCGATGGTGTGTTGAAGGGTTTTAATCCATTGCAGCATTTTTGACTAAGTTGACCTAGAAGAAAGTGAAGTTTCAATGGTTGGAGGCTTGTGAGAAGAGCTTCCAAGAGTTGAAGACTCGACTCACCTCAGCAGTGGTGTTGACCCTACTTGAGGATACTAATGTGTTTGTAGTATATTGTGATTCCTTGAGGATTGGCATTGGTTGTGCATTAATGCAGCATGGTAAGGTTATAGCCTATGCTTCCAGGCATCTGAAAGTCCATTAAAAGAACTATCTGACCCACGACCTCAAGTTAGAGGTAGTTGTATTTTCCTTGATGATTTGGAGACACTATCTTTATGGGGTTCATGTAGATGTGTTTATGGACCACAAAAGCCTACCATACGTGTTTAGGCCAAAGGATCTAAATCTGCATCAAAGAAGGTGGTTGGAGCTCCTTAACAACTATTACATGAGTGTCCTTTATCATTCAGGCAAGGCCAATGTGGTGGCGGACTCTCTTTGCAGGCTTTTTATGGAAAGCGTGACCCATGTAGGTGAGGAGAGGAAAGAGTTAGTGAAGGATGTGCATCGTCTTGCGCAACTAGGAGTTTGTCTTGTTGACTCGAAGGACGGTGGTGTCATTGTTCAAAATGGGTCAGAATCTTCCTTTGGTGACCGAGGTCAAAGCTAGACAAGACGAGGATCCTATTTCCGTAAAGTTGAAGAAAGCCATTCATAATCAAAAGGTGGAAGTCTTCTCCCAATGGGAGATGGGGTATGATCTTGGGCAGATTTATATGCCCAAGTGATACTCAAACGTATCATTTTTACCTTGTTTGTTGTGCAATGTGTATATAATATCATGTATTTGTTAATAAAATGTGAATTTATACTAACCAACATGATTAGCATTTGTTTTGCAGGATAATGTGATTTTTAAGAGCTAAAATGCGTGTTGGAACTATGTCGGAGTTGGACTGGGATGCGAGCGTGGAAAAGACCTTGGATGGCACATTTTATACTGGCTCCGCGATGGAGCCGTGCCACGCTGCCATCGCGGTAGCACACTGCTTGGAGAGGAAATTAATTGGCAGATTCCAGAGAGGGTCCGCGTCCACGCCGTGTCACAGAGGCAGTGCTCCGCGTTGGCCTCCGTGACATGTTGCTTGTTATTCCGGGAAAAATTTCCCACTTGTATAAATAGCACACTTAGGTTTATTTTTAATCAGTTTTTAGTTTTTAGACTAAGTTCAGAAGTGGAGAGCAGGAACGTGGGTTTGTGGCAGTTGAAGAATAGAAAAGCTAAGAGTTTTCTTCTCTTCCTTTCTTCTTTCCTTCAATTGTATGCATGATTTACACTCATTTTAGGATGATTAAACCAAGAATGAGTGGCTAATTCCCTTCTTTGCTGAGGTTTTGAACTTGTGTAATGAATTTTGGTGATAATTGATATGGTTTCTTCTTCTTCTTGCATGTTGTTCTATTAATTCTTGTGCTTACTACATTATTGATTGGCCACCATTAATGTATATCTAAAAAGTCCAATTTCACTCGAGAGAGCACGAAATTGGAAAGTTGTGAATTAATAGGGTATTGTTCTTAACTTGATTTGGGAAAATTGGGTTTTGATGTGCTTTCTTGATAGAAATATACTTGAAAGCCGTATTAGTCAATTTAGGAACCGGAATTGTAGTGCTAGGTCATAAATTGCATTTGATCACAGAAATGTAGACGGATGGTTTATGATTCTAAAGTGAAATTAAATACGAAAGTTTTAATTTCTAGGCAACGTTCTTGGCTAGCAACATGAAGAAGAGGATGACTAAATTATCATGATTATCAAGTTCATTACTCGTTCTTAACCTTGGCATGTGCGTATCCATTGTCTAAATTCTAAAGTAAATAGTTGTTATTAATTGTAGTATATAAATAGTTTAGAAACAAAAACTCACTCAACTCTTGGTTGGATTGTTGTTAGCATAGTTAGGGATAGAATAGAAATATAGTAAACTAGGCAGTTTTACATATCTAGAGCAGCCTCCTTGGATCGATACTTGGCTACTTAGCCACTTTATTACTTGTTTGACCACGTGCACTTGCGTGTCGGTTGATAATATTTAATACCAACCCGAGCAGTACAAGCCGCGAACAAGTTCTTGGCGCCGTTGCCGGGGAGGCTAGGCGATTTGTAAAATTTTGTTTAGTGTAAATTTGCTGTATTTGTATTTTTATTTTCTTAAGTGTTAACAACTTGGTCTTAGCCTGTATTTTGCAAATTTTTATTTCTGTGAACACTGGCAAGGGACAAGGAGCTGGTGGAATCTTACTTAGAGCCAGAACGTGAATTGCACAGTCAACGTAGAGAAGCTCTTCGGAAGAAGCTGCAGTTGCTTAAACAGTCTATGATGGAGCAACCAAATCCACCAGTTGTGCAGGCTGTGTTAGTGCCCGAGGAAGTAGCAGCCAGGCCGGTTCGCGAGGTGGCAATCCCACATGCTAATAATGTACATTCCAGCATCCGCAAACCAGAGCCTGGAGGGAGATTTGAGTTAAAGCAAAATATGGTGCAACTTTTGCACACTAGCGGGCAGTTTACCGGTCTCCCTCACGAAGATCCGCAACAACATCTCCAGAAATTTTTGGAGATAAGTGACACTTACATACCCGCTGGAGTGTCACCTGATTATGTTCGGCTCACCTTATTTCCATTTTCCTTACTGGGTGAAGCCAAGAGGTGGTTAAAAGCTGAACCACCCAACTCTATATCAACGTGGGATGATCTTGCAAGGAAGTTTTTGATCAGATTTTTCCCTTCAGGTAAAACAGCTAAACTTAGAAGTCAGATTCTAAGTTTTAAACAGAGGGAAGGAGAAAATCTTTATCAAGCCTGGGAAAGATTCAAGTCCATGTTGCGGGATTGTCCTCATCATCATCAGTCAAATGAGGTGTTGGTCCACACTTTTATTGAGGGTTTGGAACCCCACACTAAAATTTTGTTAGACTCAGCAGCTGGAGGGCAAGCGCTGGAGAAGACTTATGAGGAGCTGTACACTTTGCTCAACCGAATTTCACAAGGCAATCCGGAATGGAATGCAGATTCTTCAAGAGGTGGAGCAAGGAAAGCAGCGGGAGTGCTTGAAGTGGATGGATTCACAGCTATCGCTGGACAGATAGCTGCTTTGCAAAATCAGTTAAACACTCACTTCAGCAATATGAATTTGAACCAGCCGTCAGCCTCAGTCAATGCAGTCCAACAGATGTGGTGTGAAGTGTGTGGTAGTAGTGAGCATTCAGCTGAATGCTGTGGTGCAAATCCTGATTCTGTCAACTTTGTGGGCAATGCACAGAGGAATCAACAGCAGTTTGGCGGTGGCTACAACTCGAATTGGAGGAATCATCCAAATTTTTCGTGGGGTAGCAACAATTAACAAGGTCAAGATTCAGGGCAGGGTATGCACAGAAACCAAGGAGGGCAACAAGGCTATCAGAATCAGTTCAGAAATCACAATGCCCCTCCTCCACCACCATCACCGACTATTGAGGAAATGTTCAAGACCATGATTGCCAACCAGGCACAATTGCAGGCTGACTATGTCAAATTGGCAGCCGAAGTAAAGAACAATCAATTGGCAACCAAGGCTCTTGAATATCAGTTTGGGCAATTTGCTAGTGCCCAAAATACTAGACCAAGGGGAGGACTACCTAGCGACACGGATCCCAATCCTAAGCAGGTGAATGCAGTGACCACGAGGAGTGGTTTACAATTAAAGGAGGTGGAACCGGAAAGACTGCCTCAGAAGTTAGGAGTAGCAGATGTTGAGGGAGAACAAACCTCAGATATGGGAAAGACCAAAGAAGTTGAACTAGCAAGGCCTCCACCCCCGTTCCCTCAACGACTTAAGAAACACAAGGAGGAGGCGTGTTTCCAGAAATTCATGGAGGTACTTAAACAGGTACATGTTAACTTACCTCTTGTTGATGTCTTGCAGGGTGTGCCAAAATATGCGAAGTATATCAAAGACATCGTGGCCAACAAAAGTCGCTTGACTGAGTATGCCACGGTGGCTTTAACGAAGGAATGCACATCCCGTATTCAGAACAGGTTGCCCACTAAACTGAAGGATCCTGGAAGTTTTACTATCCAGCTGACGATTGGGCAAAGTATCCGAGCTCGTGGGTTATGTGACTTGGGGGCAAGTATAAATCTGATGCCATCTTTGGTATTCAGAAAGTTAGGACTAGGGAGCCCTAGTCCTACAACAGTGATCTTGCAGCTAGCAGACAGGTCTTTAGCTAAGCCAGATGGCATTGTCGAGGATGTGCTAGTGCAGGTAGGCTCCCTCATTTTTCCGGTAGATTTCATTGTTCTGGATTTTGAACCAGATGCGGAAGTCCCATTTATTTTGGGACGACCCTTTTTGGCAAC
Organism: Datura wrightii; assembly: GCA_035772735.1. Taxonomy (NCBI): domain Eukaryota; kingdom Viridiplantae; phylum Streptophyta; class Magnoliopsida; order Solanales; family Solanaceae; genus Datura; species Datura wrightii. Next base: position 67,058,289 of record JASDFA010000003.1, on the reverse strand, counting down.
CGGAAAGGCATTGATCGATGTAGCTGCGGGTCAACTCACTATGCGAGCACACGACAAGGTTGAGGTGTTCGACGTGTACAAGGCACCTAAGCTCCCGACTGTCTATAAGGAACTCTCGGTGATCAACGTGATTGATCATGGGAATGTGAACGGATTGAGTGATCCCCGAGAGTTACTAGGTAGGCCACCAGACAAGGTTGAGAACTACTGGAGAGATGACCATGATCGGGTCAAATCGTCCATCTCCCTATTAGACACTTGAGCATAAAGGTTGTCGAGCCGCGACGTTAAACCAGGCGCTGCACGGGAGGCAACCCGTGAAAAATAATTTTTTTTCTTTTTCTTTCTTTAGTGTAAAGTTTTTCTTTTATTTTATTTTCTTTTCTTTTTCTTGATTAGGCTTAGATTTGCATTTTATTTAGTAATTTTTTTATTTATTTAGTAATTTAGTAAATTTTTATTTTTTAGTAGGGAATCTATTCATTTAACCAATTTTTGTTTAGTGAGGTGATTTTCAGGTATACCGGAGGAAAAATACTTGGAATCGAGGAAACGAGGCGAGGTATGAAAAATAAAATTTGATGGTGAAACAGAGCACTGGCGCGTTGGCGCCGTGTCACGGAGGCAATGCTCAGCGTTACCCTCCGTGACACGTTGAAGGCAAATCTGGAATTTTTTAAAAAATTCCAGTAAGCCAACGCGTTGGCTCTGTGTCACGGAGGAGGGTCTCCGTTTTACCCTTCGTGACACGTTGCCCTTATCCCAGTGCCGGGTCACACCGGGTTTCTGGGTGACCCACGTGTTTCCTTTAAATAAACCCCTGATTTTCGCCCATTTTTCCCCATTCCCTCTACTCTCCGCGACCAAACACCCATTCCCCGACCCCCAAGCTCCGTGCCACGTTAATAGGCAAGGAAAACGTCAAGTTTTCGTCGATTCTTCAATTCCAAGGTATGTTTTCATCATCTATCTCAAATTTTTGGCGATTTTTGTCGATTTTGAGCATGTGAGGTGAGATATATCACCCTAGGTAGAAATTACACATGACGTGAATTATTTTGTGATTGATTATGTTTGGATTGTTGTAGTTGACGTCTGAACTTATCGATTGATTGAATAGTTCAATTTTGATTGTCGAATTGCATTCTAGGGCTTGGGGTTGTTGAATTTTAACTTGGGTAACTTGATAGTTTGATGAAATTGATGCCGGGGTGTGTTTATTATTTGAGATAAGTCGTGGTAAATATTGTATAATTGTTAAAAGACGACTAATTCTCGAATTTTTGTGGGAAATTGCGTAATATGTGAATTGGTTGAATTGATTAGATTAGTTGTATATAAAATGTTTGTATTGTTGTTTCTATTTTGTTGTTGTTATTGTTGCTAAGTGCTATGGGTGAATAGCTGTCGATAGTAGGATTGGGTTAGCTGTATGAAGTCTGAGTAGTTCGCTAGCCGTTATGTTGTCGAATTTCTGTGAACGCACTAAGCAATATGTTTATAGTTGATTGTGTTTGGGGTGTAAATAGAGCTATCCTTGCTAAAATGTTGTAAATATTGTTAAAGACTAAGGGTGGGGTAAATTTTGTTTAACCCGACCTTAGCCGAAGCTAACAAGTTTTTAGCTTAACGTTGTGGTTGTTTGTGTAAATTGACAGGTACAATGGCCAGCCGACAAGATAAAGGCAAGGGTGCTTCAACCTCAGGCACCGGCAGAAAGAGAATGATACTTGGCACTGCTGTCCCAGCTGCACCTGCTGTTCCACGCGGTCAACACCGCCGATACGGAACACGATGGGTTACCGAGGAAGGAAAGAAGTGGTACGCAAAGCATAAGGAGAACAAGTACTTCCCGGAGGAATATATTGCAAGGGAACCACTTGCACAGGAGTTCCCTCGCATCGTACAGAGGATTGAGGCAGCTGGGCTCAGCTTTATCTTTCAGGAGCCCAAGGAGTGCAACCTTCACTTGGTCCGGGAATTCTACGCCAACTGGAACCTGGCCATCAGGAGCCATACTATTAAAATCAGAGGGTAGATTGTCACTCTGGAACCCCAGCAGTTTAATGCCATCGTGGGAGCGCGGGACACAGACGCCCACGTCCTCCGCCAGTTAAACATCACCCCACCGTACGCCGACATCAGACGTACGTTGTGTGGGGCTCGATCCACAGCCCGATGGAGTAGACACAAAGAGAGGGGTTACCACCAGACTCTGCCTTATTCACAGATGAACAGGGAGGCCAGAATCTGGCTAAAAATTGTATGTTCGTGTCTGATCCCGGGAGTGCATATGACAGACGTGACCCGGGACCATGTCTGCCTGGTGTATGCCCTTATGAAAGGGCTTGAGATTAATGTGGGGGCGGTCATAATATCCTCCATGAAGAGAGCCAGACTACACCAGGGCCACAGATACGGGTTTGGCAGACTCATCACCACCTTCCTCCGAGGCCTCGATGTTGAGGAAGAAGCCTTGGATTACATTCCGCAGTTGGAGCGGAGGGCCCTTGATGTGACAAAGACCAAGGCCCCCGACACTACACACGGACCGGTGCTGACTCTGGGCGAGCGACATGCTCGTGACAACCAGTATATGGCCCGTATGTTCGGCATGCAGATGCTGCAGCTACGGATAGGTGGGAGACCAGCCACCGAGGATGAATTATGGCAGCTGGAGCTGGACTACCCCTTTGGCGAGAACGCCAGAGCTTTATGCAAGGTGGGGCCAGCCTTTGTGGAGCCGACTGATGACGACGTCCCTACTGATGAGGAGACACGTCGTGAGGACTCTGATGTGGAGTCCGATGACGGCGATGGAGCTGATTCAGATATGGGCGACGAGGCCGCAGCACCGGATGAGGAAGTCGAATATTTCGACTGAGCAGGGAGTTTCACCACCCAAAATTTTGTGTTTTGTATTATTGTGAACACTGGGGACAGTGTTCAATTTAAGTGTGGGGTGGGGAGTAGTTAGGTGCTGGGACATAGGCTCTATATTTGCTGTATAATTTTTCCTTGACGTTTATGTATGTTTGTGCTTTCCCTGTTGTTGTGAACTGATTTGTGATTTATGTGTATATATTCATTTGTGGCTAATGATGTGTGTTTTTGAAAGTTATGGTTGCCTTTGTAAATATTTTGTAAATTTTGTAAATATTTTTTTTCTTTATCGATATGATCGATATTTTTCAAAATTTTTGCGAAAAGATTTTGCACTTATCAAAATATTTTGTAAATATTTTCTATCGAAATGATCGATGTGTTGCAAAAATTTTGAAGTTTTATTTTTGGGTTTCTCGGAGTTTGTTTTCGGTTCTTTTACCGAGAATAGTCCCATTGAACCGAGGTCATAGTTAGTGACCGTTCCCTATGATGGATGGATGACGACCGTCTTAAGGGAAATGTAGTCGATAGGAGTAGATGTTTTGTTTTTAGTTTCTTTGGTGGATTGCATCAATAAACTGTAGTTGCTTATGGTTGCTAAAATTTCGTTGCGTGTTGTAATTGATGTTCAAAATGTGAAAATGATTCGTTTGAAAGCATGCAATTTTGTAAATATGTTGAGTTACCTAGGCTATAGAATTTGGTTCATTATGATTGAGGCTTAATCTTGAATTCATGTAATTGACTAATTAAAGAGTATGTGAATGAATCTTGATTCGAGCATGTGCATGAAGTGTGAGTGAGGTTTTGCTATTCCATGTCATTGTGAATTGTCTAGAACTTGCCTGGTGTGTATACAAAATGAAATGAAGGAGGTGCAGTGTCGGAAAGGATGTAGGCATTTCTTTGTTTTAACCTTTAGTTTCCATTTTTTTTTCTTGTCAAATTCTACCTTTTTATATGTTGTATACCCTAGTCAGCCCGTTGAGCCTTTAGCCGATTTCTTTCTTTTGTCCAGATTTATATGAACTAAGCTTTATTCCTTCTTTTCATTAGCCTTAAAGTCTATAAGAAGCTCTTAAGCGCTTACAAAGAACAGAAAATGTTTCCCAAAGTGTTAAAGAGTGAAAAGAGTGAAAAGAAAAGAAAAGCAAGGTGAGGAAAGAAAAGATGATGTGAAGAGGCACTAGTTGTAATTAAATGATAGTGAGGGTACATGAAAACCCTCTATTTTGTGTAAAGTGTGCCTGATGAAATGGGCTGTATGAAAGTAAACCAGCATGAATGGGAGAAAAAGAGAAAAGAGAGGAACAATGTCCATGAGTCGATGGGAATGAGTTGAAAAGGCGCTTAAGGATGCTAGCGACTATTATTGGCTAATCCAATATATATATACTAGATCCATAGCCCAGTTACAACCCATTAAAAGTCCTATTTGATCCTACATTGCATTTCTTTATATTAGTGGAGTAATACACTAAGGGCAAGCCTATGGGTCATGACATGATGCATGTGAATTCTTTTGGGAGAGAGAGTGAAAGTAATTTTTATATGCCCCTACTTGCATGTTTGTGTGCTGCACGAACAAAAAAGGGGAAGTTTCTCTCGAGTTGTGAGGGTACATGCTTGATGAAAGATTGATGTTCGTGTCAGATTTCTTGATTAGTTGATTTGCATGAGTTTGCCGATATGAAGAATCAATTCTTAAAAGTTTAGGAAGCCTCGATGTATTAAGGTCATTGTCTTGTACGACCAAGCATGTTTTCTTGATGATTTGCAAGAATTGAATAATCGGTATGACCGTAGCGTAAAATGGTTGCACCATAGTGACAAAGGTTGAGATGTGATGTGCATGATTTGTGTATGTGTTGTTCGAGGACGAACAAGGATTTAAGTGTGGGGTAAGTGATCTTGGGCAGATTTATATGCCCAAGTGATACTCAAATGTATCATTTTTACCTTGTTTGTTGTGCAATGTGTATATAATATCATGTATTTGTTAATAAAATGCGAATTTATACTAACCAACATGATTAGCATTTGTTTTGCAGGATAATATGATTTTTAAGAGCTAAAATGCGTGTTGGAACTATGTCGGAGTTGGACTGGGATGCGAGCGTGGAAAAGACCTTGGATGGCACATTTTACACTGGCTCCGCGATGGAGCCGTGCCACGCTGCCATCGCGGTAGCACACTGCCTGGAGAGGAAATTAATTGGCAGATTCCAGAGAGGCTCCGCGTCCACGCCGTGTCACGGAGGCAGTGCTCCGCGTTGGCCTCCGTGACACGTTGCTTGTTATTCCGGGAAAAATTTCCCACTAGTATAAATAGCACACTTAGGTTTATTTTTAATTAGTTTTTAGTTTCTAGACTAAGTTCAGAAGTGGAGAGCAGGAACGTAGGTTTGTGGCAGTTGAAGAATAGAAAAGCTAAGAGTTTTCTTCTCTTCCTTTCTTCTTTCCTTCAATTGTATGCATGATTTAAACTCATTTTAGGATGATTAATCCAAGAATGAGTGGCTAATTCCCTTCTTTGCTGAGGTTTTGAACTTGTGTAATGAATTTTGGTGATAATTGATATGGTTTCTTCTTCTTCTTGCATGTTGTTCTATTAATTCTTGTGCTTACTACATTATTGATTGGCCACCATTAATGTATATCTAAAAAGTCCAATTTCACTCGAGAGAGCACGAAATTGGAAAGTTGTGAATTAATAGGGTATTGTTCTTAACTTGATTTGGGAAAATTGGGTTTTGATGAGCTTTCTTGATAGAAATATACTTGAAAGCCGTATTAGTCAATTTAGGAACCGGAATTGTAGTGCTAGGTCATAAATTGCATTTGATCACAGAAATGTAGACGGATGGTTTATGATTCTAAAGTGAAATTAAATACGAAAGTTTTAATTTCTAGGCAACGTTCTTGGCTAGCAACATGAAGAAGAGGATGACTAAATTATCATGATTATCAAGTTCATTACTCGTTCTTAACCTTGGCATGTGCGTATCCATTGTCGAAATTCTAAAGTAAATAGTTGTTATTAATTGTAGTATATAAATAGTTTAGAAACAAAAACTCACTCAGCTCTTGGTTGGATTGTTGTTAACATAGTTAGGGATAGAATAGAAATATAGTAAACTAGGCAGTTTTACATATCTAGAGCAGCCTCCTTGGATCGATACTTGGCTACTTAGCCACTTTATTACTTGTTTGACCACGTGCACTTCCGTGTCGGTTGATAATATTTAATACCAACCCGAGCAGTACAAGCCGCGAACAGGGTACTATGATATCAGAGTCATTTGTGTGTACCGAGTTTTTATAACTTGAGGGAGCGGATGTTGCATGAGGCTCATGGTTCCAGATATTCTATACATCAAGGTTCCACAAAGATGTACTGTGACCTACATAAAGTCTATTGGTGGAATAGAATAAGGAAGGATATTGCGGAGGTTGTGGATAAGTGTTTGAATTGTCAGCAAGTGAAGGTTGACCATCAAAGACTCGGAAGTGTTTCTCAAGACATTCGCGTTCCTACTTGGAAGTGGAAGGAAATCAATATGGACTTCATTACAGGGTTTCCTCATACTTGCTGACAGTATGACGCTATTTGGGTGGTTGTAGACAGGTTGACTAAAGCAGCTTATTTTCTACTGGTCAAAACTACCGATACATTGGAGGATTATGCTAAGTTAAACAATAGGGAGTTAGTTTGGTAGCATGGAGTGCCCTTGTCCATTATATCAAATAGAGGTACTCAGTTACCTCCCAATTTTGGAGATCATTTCAGAAGGGACTTGGTACTTGGGTCAAGCTCAGCACACATTTCACCCGTAAATAGATGGTCAGGCCGAGCAGACCATTCAAACTCTTGAAGATATGTTGAGGGCATGTGTGATTGATTTCAAAGATAGTTGGGATGATCATTTACCTCTAATTGAGTTTGCATATAGCAACAGTTATCATTCTAGAATCCGGATGGCTCTATTTGAGACTCTCTATGGGCGGAGATGTATATCGCCTATTGGTTGGTTTGAAGTCACTGAAGATGCATTGATAGGACCTGATTCAGTTCATGAGGCTTTGGAGAAAGTTCAACTTATAAGGAAAAGGTTGAAAATAGCTCAGAGTCGCCAAAAGTCCTATGTGGATGTGAGGAGGAGAGAGTTTGAGTTTGAAGTTGATTCTTGGGTTTTTCTAAAGATATCTCCCATGAAAGGAGTGATGAGATTTGGAAAGAAGGGAAACTCAGTCCCTGTTATGTTGTTCCATATCGGGTTGTAAGACGGGTTGTCAAGGTAGCATATGAGTTGGAGTTTCCCTCGGAATTGGCTTCAGTGCATCCGAGGTTTCATGTGTCACTTTTAAAGAAGTGCATGGGTGATCCAGCTTTGGTTGTCCAATGGAGAGCGTAGGTGTGAAATATAGCCTAAACTAATAAGAGGTCCCAGTGGAAATACTTGATGGTCGTGTTTAGAAGCTAAGGAATAAAGAGGTAGCTTCGGTAAAGGTTTTGTAGTGAAATCAGCATGTTAAGGGAGCTATGTGGGAAGCTGAAGTAGATATGACAGCTAAATACCCGTATCTATTCCCTCCCTGCTCGGTTCCAACTTGAGGTACTAGTTCCTCCTTAGTACTCCATTCAGTTCCATGTTCAGTTTATGTGTTATCATTTCTTTTTGTCAATGCATGTATATGTGATTCCTGAATTCAGTTCAGCTATGTATTTCAGTCAGGAGTCAGTCACTCCATTAGTTTTCAGCCTTAGAAGTTCAGTATATGAAATGTTAGTTATGTTTCCTCAGTTTTTCAGTATGTTCTTTCACATTTGAGGAAGAATGTTCACGAGGGGGAGATATTGTAATACCCAGGAAGTTCCTAAGACTAGATTCAGGAAATTGAAATAAAAACAGCAGAATAATCTAAGATTTCTCTCAAAACGACTCATGATGCATGTCGTTGGTGAGTCTAAACACCCATTGGAGGCACCCGTGGTGAGGGTCTACAGAGGTAAACTTGGGAGTAGTGGGTCTAAGGATGACCCGTTGGTTGTTATAACGAGTCGTGGTGTGGGAGTACTTGTGATGGTGGTCTTTGTCAGGATGGCCGACACAAGTCACGACACGACTCATTGTATAAGACAACGAGTCTTGGTATGTTCCTGTTGTGAGGATTTCAAGGAAGTGGACAGTGCTGACAATGGATGAAAATGATGAGTCGTTGGGGCTTGTAATGATCCACCCTGCCCAGTCGTGGTGGCAGACCTGAGTCTGGAAATGGAGTGAAACCACGGGAAGAGTAACGACTCATGGGAGCAAGGAACGAATCGTTGTATCACTCATTGTCACTGGTAGTGCAAAAATTCCAGACTTTTCATTAAGGGTATTTTTGTAATTCCTAATCCCTAAGGTCCTAAACTTCGTCCATTTGGGCTCAGTTAGTAGGGTTTTAAGGGTGTTAAACTTATTCTAAGAATTTCCACTCCATGCATGAAGCTTACAGCCTTTCCTTGGAGATCAAGCTTGAAGAATTTTCCCAACTTCCCTCCAAATTCCTTTGGGCATTCAAGAGGGTTGTGTAATCAGAATTTTCCAGGTATGTAGGGTTGTGAATGGGTGTATCCATCCACTTCCATGCCCAATTTCTCTTCAATTTCATGTGATTTCTAAGTGGATGAATTTATAGAGGTTTAACCCAACCTGTGAATTCTCTAAGTATCTATCATGGGTATTCTCTATGTATTTTTCTAATGTTGAATTATGAGTCATGGGCATGTTTTATAATGTTTTAAATTACAAATCATGATTTCAAATTTACAAATTATGATGCCCAATTATGAAAGTTCATGAAAAGATGAGATTATGATATATGTTATCAAGCATGATGAGGTGTATATGATAAGTGTATGGTTTCGAATTACCCATGTCTATATTCATGTTTTTGACTATAAAAGTCTATTTCAAGTATGTCTAAGTATGGAAAAGCCCATATGATCATGTATGTTTCATGACTTATCCCAATTTCATGTTATTAGCTTACCACATGGATTTTGGAGTTTAGACTCCAACACTTCTCAACTTGTGGTATGGTCTGAGTCAAGACTCCTCATGTTTTGATTTTAGATTTTTACATATATTGTTATGATTCAGCTTCGTCACTAGACTATGGTTTAGCTTTGTTGAAAAATGATGGAGAGCATATGCATGTTTTTAGGAGTAGTGTCTAGCACCGAGTAGGCTAAGGGTCAGTCAACCTTGTGCCTTAGAACTACCTGCCAATGTAGGTATGTTCAGACTATTTGGAACCTCTCTTGTGAGCTTCCCTTGCCCCCAAATGGGCCTTCAGCTTGATATCAATATCATGATAGCGTCCCTAGCCCTGGTAAGGCATTAGACGGCTTGCCCACTTGAGTGTAATAGTCAGGAACACGTAAGCTCTATCGTGGTAATGTCGGTTACATGAGGAGTCTCCTATTGTTCCTCATGATTTCAGTTATGCATGTTCATCAGTCATGATATTGTGTTTTTAGAAGGTTAGAACCAACGTTCAGTTTTACTTATGAATACTCAATTTCTACTTTAGGTCATTCGATTCAGTTATGATATTCAATTATGTTTAAATCATGTTTTGAGATAATAGCATGCAAGCCCTACTCTCTGAATCTTATGATGAAATGTTTTATGATATGCAGGATTTATAAATTTACTTACTTATCGATTTTACTTACCTTGCATACTGAGTACATTCCACGTACTCACCATATACTTTATGTTGTATCGTTTCATGATACAGGCTCCGACATTCAGGTTTAGTCCTCCCGTTAGCCAGATCTGCAGAGTTGCACTCCTCAGCCAGAGTTGGTGAGTCCTCATCCTTCGAGGACCCTTCTATCAGTTATTGTTCAGTACTTTCAGTTTTAGACTTAGTGAGTTAGTTGGGGTCTTATCCTATCAACTCGTCAGTATGTAGAGGCTTATCAGACATAGTATGTTTCAGTTCCAGATTTTTGTTATGTATTTAGATATTTGATGTGATCAGCTTTTCAGAATTCTGTTATATGATATATATATATATATATATATATATATGTCAGACTTCCGTACTATTATTAAGTTGAGTTCAGATGTCATGTTCATGCCATGGGTCGACTTGAAGCCTCTCAAGATTCCTTGTCCTGTGTCTTGATCTGGGCCTATGTTTGGGTCGTGACACGAACCAGTCGTTTGGATGAACCCTAGTTATTAGTTCTTCATATATGCATTGGGATTAATCACATGTGTATACCCGAAGTAGTCATAAACCCATGGGGATCAGTTACCCTAGTTGTTTGCAAATCTTAATTTAAATCACCAATATAATCTTGTTTTAATATTGTTTTCTTAAAAAACCCCAATTTGGAGATAACTCACCAACAAGTTCAATTACCGACATTAGTCAAGATCTTAACCTATTCCTTGTGGGTTTGACCCCAATCTTTAAGTTGGGTTCTTTATTGACAACAACTGCTTCATACTTTGTTAGAAAGTGTGAGTTTTAGCATTATCAAAAAGTGGCATCGTTGTCGGGGAATATGGCTAAGATTAGATTACTTTCCTGTAATTGACTTTTGGTGGTTATTTCCTGAATTACATTTTCTTTTTGTTTTTGGATATCAGGTTGTCGTTTGTTGAATACCAAGTACTCATCGTAGTGGAAACCCCATGATTCCGTTGGATCTAGAAATCGAAAGAACACTTCGAAAGATGGAGATCCAATAGCAGAGAGATGTCTGTATAGCGGAAGAAGCTAGGCAAGCCAAGCTAGCTCGGCAAGCTGCACTTCAGGATGTGGAGCATGCTCGCGATGAGGTTGTTAATGCTCAACATGGAAGGGGAAATAGAGGCCAAAGATATGCCCTTCAGTTCTTCGATGAAGATGACTTAGACAATAATGAAGGCGGGTCAACCAGAGCTATTGTACCACCACCATTGCCTGCTGGGGAAAATTTTGACATCACTAGCACCATGATCCAATTATTGAATATGAAATGGGTGTTTAGTGGCCACGCAACTGATGATTCCAACCTACGTCTGATGAACTTTTTTGGAATATGCAAGGCGTATAGGTTACCCGGAGTCAGCTAGGATGTTATAAGGCTACAACTCTTTGCCTTTTATCTGTCGGGGGAAGCCATATTATGGTTATCGGAGTTGCCCCATGACTCCATTACCAACTGGAGGGAGCTCAAACAAGCTTTCCTAGAAAGATTCTTTCCACTCTGCAACATGATGCAGCTTAAGGATGAAATCTATAATTTTCGACAACTGAAGAATGCGACACTTCATGAAACCGAGTTAAGGTTCAAGAAGAAATTGACCAAGTGCCTGAACCCCAAAATTCCTGATGACGGTCTGTTGGAGATTATCTATATATCATTAAACAACAATGCGAAAGAAGTGGAAGATACAGTGGTGGGAGAAGCACTGATGAGCCACACCTAGGAGCAAGCTGCCACAATTCTAGATGGAGTAACCAAGACAAATAGAGCATGGTACACCCAGGGAGCAGAAGCAGCGACTGGTACATATGTTGTTGGTTTAACTGCAGACCAACGAAGGAAAAAGAAGAATGTGACCAGGAATTAGCTCATATGGGCACATCATAGGATCTGCATCCAGAAAGGTTTATGCAGTGGGGACATACAGATAGGAGCTAGGGTCGGACCAGTTAGATTTCGAGAAGGAGGCAAACTTCTTAGACAACCAGGTGACAGGTTTTCGAGCCAACACCCAAGGGTCTGGACAAGACACTTGGCGCCAAGGTTCTGGAAACCAAAGTCGGAACCGGTATAGAGAAAATTACAACTAGAATGGGAACAAAGATAGAAGCTAAGGTCGTGAGCACAAGGGAGATTGGAGAAGGAATGACAGTTACCTGAATGCACATAAGGGGGAGGCTGGACAGTTGAAGTTAGAGAGCATGATGGCTGAGATTCTAAAGAAGGTGATTTCCACAGATGATCAGCTGAAAGACATCCGTAGTGATATTCGAGCATGGGTGAGAGAGTGGAGTCACATGCTATGTCTTTCAAGCAGATCGAACAACAGCTAGGGCACCTGTTAGCATCTATGAACCATAGGCAAAAGGGTACACTACCTAGTAGCACAGTCCAGAATCCAAAGAATGATGGTCACTGCATAGCTTTGATGACTAGGAGAGGAAAGACCACGGTTGACCCCCTCTGTCGGTTATAGTTGAAATGAAGAATGAAAGCATGATTGACAATGAGGAAGATGTTGCTGAGAAGGAGAATAATGCGGATGCTAAGTTGACTGAGGCTCCAAATGTTGAAAACAAAACTGAAAGGTTATTCCATGACCATCGCTACCGTTCCCTCAAAGAATGAAGAAGAAGGCGGAGAATGGTAAGTTTCAGAAATTCTTGTCAATGCTCAAACAGTTATTTGTAAGCATACCATTGTTCGAGTCGTTGGAACAAATGGCAGGATATGCCAAGTTTATGAAGGACTTTGTCACGAAAAAAAGGTCCCTGAGCTATAATCTTGTGGATAATGTGTATCATTGTAGTGCTATAGCCTCACAGGTCCTTGCCTAGAAGAAGGAATATCCAGGTGCCTTTTGTTCACTCCCAATCGCACACAAGTGTACGTGGTCGTACAAGCAATAAAGTGGCTTTATTTCAATCCAGGTATCAAACCCACAGGGACTGTAATGAAGGAGTAATTTTTCTCTAAGTTTTTAGTATACACACTTCTTTATACAAGTAGACAAGAAAAATAAATGGTGATTTTTCAAGAATATTAGTTAATGTAACCTTAAGTAAAAATTATGAATTATAATCTGAACAATAGCACGAAAAAGCTGATGTTAAGGCAAAACATGGAGATATGTAATTTATATATTAAATTTCAGTCAACACTTCTCTTCGGTTGTTCATCGGGAATTATTAACAATGGATTGGGTCTTTCGAACTCCTCACCAATTAAAGAATTATGTGATTTACATTACACATCTCGGTGATGCAACAACTCATATTCTCATAAACCAAACTAAATTCCATAGATGACCAAATATGACATTACTGATATATTTCTATTCTGAACGTTAATCTTCTCTTAATTTCTCAACCAAGACAAGAACATATTTCACCAATTCACATCCATCCAAATAATCTTCGTTTCGGAAATAAAATTGAAATTATAATATATACATTAACAATGGCAAATCATTAATGTAGTAAAAACAAGAATCAGTAAAACAACCATTTTAGAGAAGATAAAAACTGAAATAACCTCAATTACATTCTACTGCAATTATCCTCAACATCAGCCACAGGTGAATTAGCCACTCATTTGAGGATTAAACATCTTCAAACAAGTAGAAAACATACAAGCAATTGAAATTTAAGAGAAAAAGGAAGAGAATTAACCCTAGGACTTCTTCAGCTCAACTGCTTGATACCCACGTTCTAGCCTGAAATGTCAGATACTTTAGAATAAAACCTAAGTATGCTATTTATACAAGTGAGAAATTTCCCGAAATAAACTGGCAACGTGGCACGGAGGCTATCACGGAGCATCAACTCCGTGCCATGGCATTGTCGCGGAGCCTCACTGGAACTTGGATGCACAGATTCTTAGCCTCAGCGTGGCACGGAGGCTATTGCAGAGCCTCGGCTCCGTGCCACGGACATGTCGCGCACCTTCACTGGAATTCGGGTGTGCAGCAAAGTCTTTCCAACGTGTCACGAAAGTGAACGCGGAGCATAGGCTCCGTGACACGGTGCCATCATGCACCTTCACTGGAATTCACCTAAAATTTCACTCTAGGGAGAATGCTACCGCGATGGTAGCGTGCCACGACCTCTATCGCGGAGCATCAATTGCTTAGTATTTTCTTGCCGACTTTCGCGTTTTGCTTCCGTGTCCATTCCTTCACTTCACCAACATGTAGATTAGTTTCCAAAATTCATTTTAATTTGAAAAAACAATAGGTAATCATGTTGGTTAGTATAAATCCACATTTACATAAAAATCACATGAGAATGTACACATAGAAGTAGATAAACAAGTCAAAATTAAGTAATAAATTATCACTTGGGCATGCAATTCTGCCCACAATCACCTACCCCACACTTAAAGCCTTGTTCATCCTCGAACAACCCTTTTACATCTCATGCAAATGAAACTCACACATAGCCAATTTAGCAAGACAGTTCGAGATATGGCTGCAATGACTGGTTGAGATGACAAGTAAAAAATTAGTGCATGCAAGGTTTACCCATTAAAATCATATTTAACTATGTTAAGACTTCCTAACCTCAAGACTTGACTCTCAATCTCAGCAAACTCATGCCAATCAGCTGATCAAGAATCCGACATGAATGTTATCCCTCATTAAACATGTGCCCTCACCACACAAGAGTTACCTATTTTTTATTCACGAATTTTCAACTCACAATATGTATGGATGAATGAATAGAATTTCGCTCACTCTCTCAAAGAATTCGCATGCATCATGTGGTGAACCATAAACTTTCCCTCAATGTTGTACTCCACTAATTTAAGGATGTTCGAATGTAAGTTCAAGTAAGACTTTTTAGGTTGTAATGTAGGCTAATGGAAGGTAGGATCACCTTATGGCTTATAACAGTGACAATCTTTCCCAAGCGCTTTTACTACATCACATTTTTATTAAAGACACATTTTCTTTTACTTCACCTTCCTTCTTTTCACTCTTGAATTATCTTCCTTCCTGTTCCCCTTTCTTTAAGCACACTTGGCCTATTGGTAAGGAGTACTTAAGAACTTTTTCATTCATTTATTTTCTTACTCCCTACCAATAATTAGGAATTTTCAACCAAGTGCACCTCTAAGTTTTTCCTTAACTTCCACAACTGCTATTTTTCCTTCTTTTTCCCACTTCTCACTCCTTCACTCTTTCGGATTTTTCACTTAAGCGCTTAGGAGTTTTGGATCAAATACAAGGCTCATGAAAGAAAAGGATTAAGCTTATGTTGTAGCTATCAAAGAATAGGCTTAAGGTTCAATTGGACTAACTAGGATTCAACATTCAAGGTAGGTAAGGCTATGAGTAATAAATAGGCTCATTAGAAGTAATGCCTAAATAATCTCCTACACTCTACATCCTTCATTTCGTTTTGTATACACATCAGGCAAGTTCCAGACAATCCACAATAGGACCGAATATTCGAAAAACTTACAATCACTGCACATGCTCAATTTAAGACATATTCAATAGAATCTTAACTCAGCTAATTACAAGAATTCAAAATTAAGCCTTAATCACATTGAGTCAAATTCTAGACCCTAGGTGTCTCAACATATTTAGAACACTTGCATGCTTCCGTACTAACCACACTTGCATCTTACAATCATGTGTAGCACATAACCAGAATGTCGAACCATTAATTAGCTACGTGTTTAAAAAACTCAAAACCTACTGACTAAATTTCCCTTAAGACGGTCGTCATCCATCCATCATAGGGAACAGTCTCTACCTAAGACTGCAGTTCAAAAGGACTATTCTCGAAAAAAGAACCAAAAATAAAAACCGAGAAACCCAAACAAAAAATTTAAAAATAGAAACAACTTGCACAAATAATTACACAAATAAATCCTTAACAAGCACCACATACACACAATCATCAACACAGCACGAAACACAATGTCACACATTCAACCACTTAAGTACAAGCACAAGCACAACACAGTCTTTCTACACCAGCACCTAACTACTCCCACCCCACACTTAGTCGGAACACTATCGTCAGTGTTCACATATTTGCAATTAAAAACACAGTTTGGGTGGTGTAACTCCCTGATCAATCAAAATGCTCAATCTCTTCATCAGGTGCTAATGCCTCATCTCCCAGATTAGAATCTTCTCCGCCGTCTTCCTCTGAGTCAGTGTCTGAGTCGTCCCGACGAGTTTCCTCATCAGTGGGTACGTCGTTATCAACTGGTTCTACAAATGCGGGCCCAACACTACATAATGCTTGGGCATGCTCATTAAATGGATAATCCATCTCGAGCTGCCACAATTCATCCTCCGTAGCAGGCCTTCCACCAATCCGCAGTTGCAGCATCTGCATCCCATACATTCGGGCCATGTATTGGTTATCCTGCGCATGTCGCTCGGCGAGTGTAAGCACAGGCCCGAATGTGGTATCAGGTGCCTTGGTCTTAGTGACATCCAAATCACGCTGGTCAAATTGAGGAATGTAATCCAGGGCCTCCTCTTCAATACCATGGCCCTTGAGGAAAGCTATTAGAAGACCACAGAACCCACACCGATGCCCTTGATGAAGTATGGCTTTCTTCATTGCTGAAATAATCACCGCTCCAACATTTATCTCGAGCCCTTTCATCAATGGATATACAAAACAAAATCTATCCGAGGTGACATCAGTCATATGCACCCCCGGGTTTAGGCAAGTACTCACTATCTTCGACAAAATCCTTGCTTCTCTGTTCATTTGGGAGTATGGTAATGTCTGGTGATATCCTCTTTTCTTGTGACGACTCCACCTGGTTGTTGATCGTGCTCCACATAATGTGCGTCTAATATCTGCATACGGTGGAGTGATGTTCAACTGGCGAAGGACATGCGCGTCTGTGTCCTGCGTCCCCAAGATGGCATTAAGATGCTTTGGTTCAAAAGTAACCACCTGTCCTCTGATCTTGACTATGTGGCTGTGCACGGTGGGGTTCCAATTAGCGTAGAATTCCCTTATGAGATGAAGATTACACTCTTTGGGTTCTTTGAAGATGAAGTTTAACCCCAGAGTGTTTATCCTGTGTAAGATTCTCGGGAATTCTTGAGCTAGTGGATCCCTTGCTATTTGCTCCTCAGGGAAATACTTGGTTTCCTTGTCCTTGGAGTACCATTTCTTCCCCTCATCCAATACCCAGCGTGTTCCATACTGCCTTCATTGCCCCCTTGGAACTGGTGGTGCTGCTGGCACTGTTGCCCAAACTCTAAGTCTTTTTCGGCTGGCGCCAGATGTGGATGCACCTTTTCCCTAGTCTTGCTGTCCAGATATTTTTCCTATTCATCAAAAGCATATATTTCAAATGTCATTCATGGTATAGTTGGCTACTACTGAGGTTGGGCTTAAATTGATCACCCCACACTTAGTTGTTGGCCTAATTCATACAATTCGGCAAGAACAACCACATAATTCCATCTCTTATTTCTCAAAAGGCTCAGTGCATTAGTAAAAGTCGATGGAATAGTTTCATTGTACTACTCTAAATTCATACAATGCATTGTTAAAGTTCATCCATCTATCCATTTACAAAGTGCATGAGCAAGTCACAATTTTGTGCACAACAACCTATTGGATTTTTCCTACTTTCCTCCCCAAAAATCAACCTTCAACCTTAACATAATCGAAGTTTAATCACAAATTTTTAACTCCAACAACATACACAGCTCAAGATTTTTTTCTTTCTCTACCCTTTCTTCTTCTTCCAAACTCAATTTCTCATCCCTAGTTATCAACAATGTAAGATTTTCAATACAAATCATGTAATTATTAAGTTCATAACACAACATTAGCACAAAATCAACATTCATCCATGACCCAATCAATTACACATCTTATTAATAACTTAGGGCAAAATTTCATCATAAAACATGTTCAAGAATTGAAATATGCAGCAAGAATGACAAAAATTCGAGAACATACCTTTACTTGAAGAGTTTGAAGAAGACTTGAAGAAATTTCTTAAGTTAGAGATGTGGTACGTTGAGGGAGAAGGGGGAATGGGGGGTTTTGTCGTGGAGGATTGCAGAAGAATGGAGGAAAAATGTGTTTTTGGGGTTAAAAATAATGATTTCGCACGGGTTAAACCAATGCCCCGAGCTGACCCAACGCGCATTTGGCCTCAACGTGTCACGGAGGCCATCGCGGAGGTCACTCTCCGTGACACGGAGCCATCGCGGAGGTTCACTGGAATTTGACATACCTGAACATAAATCCCAGCGTGTCACGGAGGCTAACGCGGAGCACACGCTCCGTGACACGGGGCCATCGCGGTAGCTCATTGCCTCTTGCCCCAATTTTCATTTTTTACCTTTGTTTTCCACTTGGGATTTTGTATTTTGCCCTCCATATCTCCTGAAAATCATCCAACAACAACAACTCATTAGAAAATAGTGGGTTGCCTCCCACCTAGCGCCTTAGTTTTCTTCATGGAATGACCTTTTTTTTAAAATAGTTTCTAACTATTATAGTCATTACATTCACGGGTTGCCTCCCGTGCAGCACCTGATTTACCATCGCGGCACGACGCCTCTCATCCTCATTCTTTTACTAAGGTGATAGACATCTTCTCTCGATTAACTCCCTCACCCCAGTAGTGCTTACACCTTTGTCCATTCACTAAAAATGTGGCACTTTTATCCTCTTGCCACAATTCAACCGTGTCGTATGGGGTCATCCTTACTACTTCAAGCGGCCCAACCACTTGGAGTGTAATTTCCCTGGGAAGACTTTCAATCTAGAGTTGAATAGCAGCACCATTTGGCCTGGTCAAAGATTCGATGCACCATATGCCTGTCGTGCCATCTTTTCATTTTTGCTTTGTAGCATTTTGCATTTTCATATGCGTGCCATCGAAATTCATCCAACTCACTCAGCTGCATCAATCTCCTCTTTCCTGCTAGTTCAGGATCCATTTTCAGCTTCCGCACAGCCTAATAAGCTCGATGTTCAAGCTCTACGAGGAGATGACATGCCTTACCGTAAACCAATCTGTACGGTGAAGTCCCAATGGGTGTCTTATATGCAGTTCGATAATCCCACAACGCATCATCCAGTTTGCTTGCCCAATCCTTGCGTTGTGCATTCACCATTTTCTGCAAAATCTGTTTAATTTCCCTGTTTGACACCTCTACTTGTCCGCTAGTTTGGGGAGGATATGCTGTAGCCACTTTATGCCGCACCCCGTATTTCGCTAGCAAATTCCTGAATCCTGCATTCACAAAATGTGCCCCTCCATCACTGATAATTTCTTGTGGCATACCAAACCTGGTGAAAATCTGCTTCTTCACAAATCTAGCCACCACCTTGTTGTCGTTCCTGGGACACGCTGCTGCCTCAACCCACTTGGACACGTAGTTCACTGCCACCAAGATGTATTTATTGCCAAACGATGGTGGAAACGGGCCCATAAAACTATCCCCCCACACATCGAATACCTCAACTTCCAATATATGATGCAATGGCATCTTATGTCTCCTTCCTTGTTCCTGCTCTTTGACATCGATCACATACTTTGACATAAGCTGTAGCATCTTTGAACAGTGTGGGCAAAAAGAAACTGGACTGCAGCACTTTGTGAGCAGTACGCTCTCCTCCATGATGACCTCCATACGACGATGAATGACAACTCCTCAACACCTCTACCGTCTGACTTTCGGGAATGCACCGCCTCATCACTTGATCTGGTCCTTGCTTGAATAGATACGGCTCATCCCACATGTAATACCTGGACTCATGCTTCAGCTTCTTCCTTTGTTGAGCCATTTCCTCAGGTGGGTATATTCTACGTACTAACAAGTTTACAATATCTGCATACCAAGGGAGTTCATCTTCCTTTATTGCCAAGATTTTTTCATCAGGGAACTCTTCTCGGATGCGCTCACCTTCCATTACATGTGAATGGTTCTCTAGTCGCGATAGGTGATCTGCAACCTAATTTTCACTTCCCTTCCTGTCTCGGATCTCTAGATCAAACTCTTGCAGCAATAATTCCACCTGCTTAGCCTGGGCTTCGCATCTTTCTTGCCAAATAAGTACTGAATTTCCACATGATCAGTGTGTACCACCACTTTCGACCCTACTAGGCAGGATCTAAACTTGTCAAATGCAAACACTAGAGCCAACATCTCCTTCTCCATGACTGTATAATTAACTTGTGCAGCATCAAGCATTTTTCTTGCATATTAGATGGAATGAAAAATCTTATTCCTTCACTGCCCGAATACTGCTCCCGCAACCGCATCACTTGCATCACACATTAACTCAAAAGGATGTTCCCAATCAGGAGCAATGAGAATAGGAGCTTCCACCAGCTTCTTTTTCAGCTCCTTAAATGCTTCTACACATTTCTTGTCAAATTCAAACTTCACCTCTTTTTCTAACAACCGACATATTGGTCTAGAAATCTTAGAGTAGTCTTGAATAAACCGTCTGTAAAACCCAACATGTCCTAAGAAGCTGCGAACACTTAACTGATACTGGTGGTGATAGTTTTTCAATCACCTCTATCTTTGCACGATTGACCTCCAAACCTCTGCACGACACCTTATGGCCAAGGACAATACCCTCCTTGACTAAAAAGTGACACTTTTCCCAGTTGACCACCAGGTTTGAGTCTTCACATCTGGCTAACACCCTGTCTAGATTCTGCAAACACATAGCAAACGAGTTACCAAAAATAGAAAAGTCATCCATAAATACCTAGACATAGTCTTCCACCATATCATGAAATATTGCCATCATGCATCGCTGGAATGTGGTTGGTGCATTGCATAGACCAAAGGGAATCCGCCTGAAAGCATATATCCCATAAGGACATGTAAACGTGGTCTTCTCCTGATCTTCTGGTGCTATGGCTATTTGATTATAGCCAGAGTAACCATCCAGAAAGCAATAATATTCCTGCCCTGCCAGCCTGTCCAACATCTGATTAATGAATGGAATCGGATAGTGATCTTTCCGAGTGGCCTCATTGAGCTTCCTATAATCCATGCAAATTCGCCAGCCCGTGACTCTGCGTGTGGGAATTAGCTCATTCTTTTCATTTGTGACCACTGTCATTCCCCCTTTCTTGGGAACGCATTGAACTGGGCTAACCCATTCACTGTCTGAGATGGGATATACCACTCCTGCATCCAGCCACTTGATCACTTCCTTTTTGACTACATCCTTCATCACCGGGTTCAACCTCCACTGATGTTGCACAGTTGGCGTTGATCCCTCTTCCATGAATATCTTGTGCATGCAGAAAGCTGGACTGATCCCCTTAATGTCTAACATCTGCCATCCCATTGCTCTCTTTCGCCTCTTAAGGACCACCAACGCTTCTTTCACTTGTGCATCTATCAGTTCTGCTGAAATGATGACTGGTAAGGTGTCATCTTCACCCAAGAATACATACTGCAGATGTGGAGGCAATGTCTTTAACTCTGATTTGGGTGCCTCCTCTATTGATGCCTTTGGGGATGGTTCCAAGGACCTCTTCAATGATTCAAAATCTTTCTTCCTGAAGAACCATTTTGGCTCATTCAAAGTATGCACCATATCATATGTCGCACTGTCCCACCAAGGCTCTCTCCAAGGGATCCTGTGAGTCAATAATCTGAAGGGTCGATTCCTGATTCAAAACACTGATTGCTGATAACTCTTCATAGATGGCAGGTAGCTTCATAGCCTTGTAGACATCAAAGACCTCTACCTTATCATGAGCTCTCATGGTTAGCTGCCCAGCAGCTACATCAATTAAGGCTCGCTCGGTTGCCAAGAAGGGACGTCCCAAAATAAATGGGACTTCCGCATCTGGCTCATAATCAAGAATTATAAAATCCACTGGGAAAATCATGGAGCCTACTTGCACTAGCACATCCTCCACAATTCCATCAGGTCTTGCCAATGAACGGTCAACTAGCTGCAAGATCATAGTGGTGGGTCTAGGACTACCCAACCCCAGCTTCTTGAATACTGATGTTGGCATCAAATTTATACTTGCTCACAGATCGCACAAACTACAAGCTCGAATAGATTGCCCAATTGTAATTTGAATAGTGAAGCTCCCAGGATCCTTGAGCTTTGTCGGCAATCGATTTTGTATACGGGAGGTGCACTCCTCAGTAAGTGTAACTGTAGCATAATTTGTCAGTCTGCTCTTGTTTGCTACAATGTCTTTGATGTACTTAGCATATTTTGGCACTCTCTGCAGCAAATCTACTAAAGGAAGATTAATATGTACCTGCTTCAACACTTCCATGAACTTCTTGAAGCATGCTTCCTCCTTGTGCTTTTTCAATCTTTGAGGAAACGGGGGCGGTGGTCTTTCCATCTCTGCTGCCTTTTCATTCCCCCTCACATCATCGTTTCCTTCATCCTTTTTTGTTTCTCCAGATTTTTGAGGTTGCCTTTCGAGTTCCACTTCCCCGAGTTGCTTTCCACTCAGGGTGGTAACTACATTAACCTGCTTAGGATTTGGGTCTGTATCACTTGGTAATCCTCCCCTCGGTCTAGTATTTTGGGCTCCAGCTAACTGTCCCAACTAATACTCCAATGCCTTTATAGCTAACTGCTGATATGTCATGTCAGCTGTCAATTTTACCTGATCAGCCTGCATCTACGCCTGGTTAGCTATTATGGTTTTAAGTATATCCTCGATGTTGCTGGACTGAGGAGGTGCATTATTTCCTATGAACTGCGACTGAAAATTGTGATGACCCCCTTGATTTCTGTGCACGCCCTAATTTGAACTCTGTCCCTGATGACTATTACTCCCCCATGAAAACTTTGGATGATTTCTCCAATTTGGGTTGTAACTGTTGCCATACTGCTGATTGTTGTTCCTCTGGGCGCTTCCAACAAAATTTAACGAATCTGGATTGGCACCAGCTGAGTGTTCTCTACTTCCAAAGACTTCACACCACACCTGTTGAACTGCATTGACTGGGGCTTGTGTCTGGCTCAAACACATGCTGCTGAAATGAGTGTTAATTTGATTCTGCAAAGTAGCTATTTGTGCAGCAATAGCTATGAATCCATCTACCTACAAGACCGCTGTCGCTTTCTTCACTCCCCCTCAGGTTGTATTAGCATTCCATTCGGGATTACCTTGTGAAATACGGTTCAACAAGGTGTACAGCTCTTCGTATGTCTTTTCCAATGCCTGCCCCTCGGCTGCTGAGTCTAACAAAATCTTTGTATGCAGTTCCAAGCCATCAATGAATGTATGCACCAACCCATCATTAGACTGATGATGGTGAGGACAATCTCTTAACATTGACTTTACCCTCTCCCAAGCCTGATACAAATTCTCACCCTCTCTCTATTTGAAACTTAGAATCTGACTTCTAAGCCTGGCTGTCTTCCCTGATGGAAAGAATCGTATCAAAAACTTCCTCGCTAGGTCATCCCAAGTAGTAATAGAATTTGGCGGTTCAGCCTTTAACCACTTCTTGGCTTCCCCCAGCAGTGAAAATGGGAATAGTGTAAGCCTTACATAATCAGATGATACTCCAGTGGATATATATGTGTCACTTATCTCCAAGAAGTTTTGGAGATGCTATTGTGGATCTTCATGAGGGAGACCTGTAAATTGCCCGCTGGTGTGCAATAACTGCACCATATTCTGCTTAAGTTCAAATCTCCCCCCTGGTTCCGGCCTACGAATGTTGGATGTTACATTATTCGCATGTGGGATTGCCACCTCGTGGACCGGTCTTGCTTCCATCTCTTCTGGAACTAAAACTGCCCTTACAATCAGTGGATGTTGTTGTTGCTTTAGAATTGCCCTCCTTAATAACTGCAACTTTTTTTCTAGAGCTTCCCTCTTCTGTAGATGAAATTGTCTCTTCAGCTCTAAAAACCGATCCACCAACTCCTTACCTCTTGCCAGCGTTCATAAACAACTTAGTACCTGCAAGAGAAATCGCTAAGATCAAGTTGTCAACACTTGTATCGAACTTGTAAACTAACAGTAAGAAAATTAAGTCACCAATTGTGCCAGTCCCCAGCAACGGCGCCAAAAACTTGTTCACTCCCAATCGCACGCAAGTGCACGTGGTCGTACAAGTAATAAAGTGGCTTTATTTCAAGCCAGGTATCGAACCCACAGGGACTGTAACGAAGGAGTAATTTTTCTCTAAGTGTTTAGTATACACACTTCTTTATACAAGTAGACAAGCAAAACAAAAGGTGATTTTTCAAGAATATTAGTTAATGTAACCTTAAGTGAAAATTATGAATTATAATATGAACAATAGCACGAACAAGCTGAGGTTAAGGCAAAACATGTAGATATGCAATTTATTGATTAAATTTCAGTCAACACTTCTCTTCGGTTGTTAGTTAGGAATTATTAACAATGGATTGGGTCTTTCGAACTCCTTACCAATTAAAGAATTATGAGATTTACATTACACATCTCTGTGATGCAACAACTCATATTCTCATAAACCAAACTAAATTCCATAGATGACCAAATATGAGATTACATATATATTTCTATTCTGAACGTTAATTTTCTCTTAATTTCTCAACCAAGACAAGAACACATTCTACCAATTCACATCCATCCAAATAATCTTCCTTTCGGAAATAAAATTGGAATTTTAATATATACATTAACAATGGCCAATCATTAATGTAGTAAAAACAAGAATCAGTAGAACAACCGTTTTAGAGAAGATAAAAACTGAAATAATCTCAATTACATACTACTGCAATTATCCTCAACCTCAGCCAAAGGTTAATTAGCCACTCACTTGAAGATTAAACATCTTCAAACAGGCAGAAAACATACAAGAAATTGAAATTTAAGAGAAAAAGGAAGAGAATTAACCCTAGGACTTCTTCAGCTGAACAGCTTGATGCCCACGTTCTAGAATGAAATGTCAGATACTTTAAAATAAAACCTAAGTGTGCTATTTATACAAGTGAGAAATTTCCCGGAATAAACTTGCAACATGGCATGGAGGCTATCGCAGAGCATCATCTCGATGCCACGACTTTGTCACGGAGCCTCACTAGAACTTGGATGCACAGATTCTTAGCCTCACCGTGGCACGGAGGCTATCGGGGAGCCTCAGCTCCGTGCCATGGACTTGTCACATACCTTCACTGGAATCCGGGCGTGCAGCATGTTCGGTGTGTTATATGGTATCTAAACCGACACGCAAGTGCACGTGGTCGAACAAGTAGTAAGTGGCTTTAGTAAGCCAAGTATCGATCCCTCAGAGACTCGGATTAAGTGAAGTTTGCTTAAGTATACTATACTATATTTCACTTCTAAATATGCTGACAACAACATAACCAAAAAGTGAATAATTTGTTTTATAAATTCTATACTATAACTACTAACAATTATCTACTTTGAATTTAAACTATGGTTATGAGCATGCCGAGGTAAAGAACATGTAATGAAACTGATTATCATCATAAATTGGTTAATCTTTTCTTCCAGTTGCTAGCCAAGAACATTAGCCAAGAGATTAAAACTCTCGTATTTAATCTCACTTAAGAATCATAAACCATCTGTCTACATTTTAGTGATTAAATGCAATTCATGACCTAGCAATACAATTCCGATTCCTAAATTGACTAATACGGCTTTCAAGTATATTTGTATCAGGAAAGCTCATCAAAACTCAATTTTCCCAAATCAAGTAAAGAACAATATCCTATTAATTCACAACTTTCCAATTTCGTGCTCTCTCGAGTGAAATCGGACTTTTTAGATGTACATTAATGTAGGCCACACACCAATGCAGTAAGAACAAGAATTAATAGAACAACATGGAAGAAAAAGATGAAAAACCAGATGATTAATAATCAAAATTCATCACAAGTGTTCATAACCTCAGCAAGGAAGGGAATTAGCCACTCATTTGTGGATTAATCATCCTAAAACAAGTGTTAATCTACAAACAATTGAATTAGAGAAGAAAGAAAGAGAGAAAAAACCCTGAACTTTTCGTCCCTCAACTGCCTGTAACCCATGTCCTTGCTCCACCAAGTCTCAATCTGAAAAATACACTTAAGTGTTCTATTTATACTAGTGGGAATTTTTCCCGGAATAATGAGCAACGTGTCACGGAGTGCATCGCGGAGCACTGCCTCCGTGACACGCCGTGGACGCGGACCCTCACTGGAATTGTGGGTTCGTGAATATAACACCAACGTGGCACGGCGTGCAACGCGGAGGCTAGCCACCGTGCCATGGAGCTGTCGCGAACCTCCACTGGAAATTGATGAATTTTCACCCTCCAGGCAGAATGCCTCCGCGATGGCAGCGTGACACGGCTCCATCGCGGAGCCCCTTTAATTTGTGCAGTCCAATGCCTTTTTCTGTGCTCGATTCCAAGTCCAACTCCAATATCATCCAACATGCATTTTAGCTCCTCGAAATCACATTTTACCTACAAAACAATGTTAATCATGTTGCTTAGTATAAATTCACATTTTATTACAAATTACATGAAAATGTATACGCATTGCTAGATAAACAAGGCGAAAATGATACTTTTGAGTATCACTTGGGCATATAAATCTGCCCAAGATCACTTACCCCACACTTAAATCCTTGTTCGTCCTCGAACAACAAACATACCATTCATGCAATTTACATCCCAACCTTCGCTACTATGGTGTGACAATTTAAGCTACGGTTATACCGATCATTCAATATTGCAAATCATCAAGAAAACATGCATGGTCTTATTAATTGCACTGACCTTCAATACATTAAGACTTCCTAGACTTTAAGAATCGACTCTCGATATCGGCAAACTCATGCAAATCAGCTAATCAAGATATCCGACACGAAAATCAATCTTTCCTCAAGCATGTGCCCTCACAACTCAAGAGAATCTTCCCCCTTTTTGCTCATGTGACACACAAACATTCAAGTAGGGGCATGTAAAAATAATTTCACTCTCTCTCCCAAAAGAATTCACATGCATCATGTCATGACCCATAAGCTTGCCCTTAGTGTATTAATCCACTAATATAAAGAAATGCAATGTAAGATCACGTAGGACTTTAATGGGTTGTAATGGAAGCTATGGAACTAGTATATATTGGATTAGCCAATAATAGCCACTAGCATCCTTAAGCGCCTTTGCAACACATTCCCATCAACTTCTGGACATTGTTTCTCTCTTTTCCTTTTTTTTTTCATCATCCCATTCTTGACGATTTACTTTAGTATGGCCCATTTCATTAAGCACATTTGACACAATAACAAAGGTTATTCTTGCACCTTCATTATCGTTTATTTATAGCACGTGCACCTTCAACCTTTTCTTTTCTTTCCTCACTCTGCTTTTCTTTTTCTTTTCACCATCATCACTCTTTGACACTTTGGGAACATTATTTTCTTCTTAAGCGCTTAAGAGTTTTGTATAGACTTTACGGCTAATGAAAAGAAAGGATTAAGCTCAGTTTATACTTTGTGGACAAAAGAAAGAAATAATAGGCTGAAGGCTCAAAGGGCTGACTAGGGTATACAATCACAGAAAGGGGGAGTATGACAAGGAAAAAAAATTTAGAAACTCTCGGGTAAAACAAAGAAATGCCTACATCCTTTCCAACAATACACCTCCTTCATTTCGTTTTGTACACAAACCAGGCAAGTTCTACACACTTCACAATAGCATGGAATAACAATACCTTACTTCACACTTTATGCACATGCTCAATTCAAGATGTATTCACAGATTCTTCAATCAGCTAATTACATGAATTCAAACATTAAGCCTCAATCACACCGAATCGAACTCTACAACCTAGGTATCTCAACATATTTACAAGATTGCATGCTTTCATACGAATCACCTTTGCATTTTGAATACCAGTTACAACACGCAACCAAGATTTCGCAACCATATAGTAACTACAGGTTTCGGGATGCAATCCACCAAAGAAAAACGAAAAATTAATTTAAACAAATCTACTCCTAACGACTACATTTCCCTTAAGACGGTCGTCATCCATCCATCATAGGGAACGTTCACTAACTATGACGTCGGTTCAATGGGACTATTCTCGATAAAAGAACCGAAAACAAACACCGAGAAACCCAAAATAAAAATTGAAAAATTTTGCAAAACATCGATCATTTCGATAGAAAAATTATTTACAACATATTTTAAATATGAACAAAATATTTTCACAAAATTTTAAAAATATCGATCATTTCGATAAGAAAAAATATTTACAAAAATTTTTTACAGAATCAGCTGGCAACATTCCACAACACACATCAATTCCACAAATATGTATAGATACAGAACAGTTTAAAAATTCACAAACACAGGGAAACAAAACATGTAAATATACAGAGGAAAGCATACAAGCAAACCAGTCCAGCCCAGCACCTAACTACTCCCACCCCACACTTAAATCGAACACTGTCCCCAGTGTTCACAAAAATTAAAAATCACAAAATTGGGTGGTGGAACTCCCTGATCAGTCAAAGTATTCCACTTCTTCATCAGGTGTTGCTGCCTCATCTCCCATGTCCGAGTCGCCTCCGTCGTCGTCATCGGACTCCACATCGGAGTCCTCCCGACGTGTCTCCTCATCCATGGGGACATCATCATCTGTGGGCTCTACAAAGGCAGGCCCCACTCAGCATATAGCCCTGGCGTTTTCGCCAAACGGGTAATCTAGCTCGAGTTGCCATAGCTCCTCCTCCGTGGCTGGTCTCCCACCTATCCTGAGCTGGAGCATTTGCATCCCATACATCCGCGCCATGTACTGGTCATCACGAGCATGTCGCTCGCCAAGTGTCAGCACTGGCCCGTGGGTGGTGTCGGGAGCCTTAGTTTTGGTCACATCGAAGGCCCGCCGCTCCAACTGTGGGATATAATCCAAAGCCTCCTCCTCGACGTCGAGGCCTCTGAGAAAGGTGGTGAGTAGTCCACCGAAACCATACCTGTGGCCCTGGTGCAATCGGGCTCTCTTCATGGCGGATATGATGACCGCCCCGACATTAATCTCCAGCCCTTTCATCAGGGCGTACACCAGGCAAATACGGTCCCGGGTCACATCAGTCATGTGTACCCCCGGGATTAGGCACGAGCAGACTATCTTCAACCAGATTCGGGCTTCCCTGTTCATTTAAGAATATGGCAGAGTCTGGTGGTAGCCCCTTTCCTTGTGTCTGCTCCATCTAGCTGTGGATCGAGCCCCACACAGTATGCGTCTGATGTCGGCATACGGTGGGGTAATGTTCAGCTGGCAGAGAACGTGGGCGTCTGTGTCCCGCGCTCCGATGATGGCATTTAGCTGGTGGGGTTCCAGAGTGACTATCTGCCCTCTGATTTTGATGGTGTGGCTTCTTATTGACGGGTTCCAATTTGCATAGAACACCCGGACCAGGTGCAAGTTGCATTCTTTGGGCTCCTGAAATATGAAACCGAGCCCAGCTGCCTCGATTCGGTGAACCATTCTGGGAAACTCCTGTGCCAATGGATCCCGTGCTATATGCTCCTCGGGGAAATATTTATTCTCTTTATGCTTGGCATACCACTTTTTCCCCTCGTCAGTCACCCATCTCGTTCCATATTGGCAGCGCTGGCCGCGTGGAACTACTGGTGCAGCTGGGACTGCTGTGCCCAGCCTGAGTCGCTTTCTTCCGGTGCCTGAAGTTGATGCACCCTTACCTTTATCTTGCCTTCTTGCCATTTTACCTGTCAACACAAGTAAACAAGCTCAATGTCAAGCTAAATGAATATTAACTTTGGCTAAGGTCGGGTTAGCTAGGTTCACCCCACACTTAATCCTTTAGCTACAGTTATGATACTACGGCAAGAATAACTTTATTTACACCAAACAACCAGCTATACAATCATGCTTAGTGCGTTCAAACGAAAATTCGACGGTATAACTTCTGCGTACTACTCAGACTTCGTACAGCTAATCCCAATAACTACCATCGATAACATTTTAATCATCGCACTTAGCAAAGAAAAACAACGAAACAAAAACAACAACAAAAATTCTATACAAATGAACCTATACAACCAACCAAATTTGAACAAATTTCAACATTTTCCCCAAACCCGAGAATTCGTCGTCTATTAACATACAAATAATTTGTACAACGATTCGACCCATTGAACACGTACAACCCGGCATACAATTCATGATTTCGACACATTACCAACTTCAAATTCAACAACAAGCCCTAGAATTGATTTCTTCTATCAAATTCGAATAATTCATGCAATCGACAAGTTCAAACGATCATTACAACATTCCGAACATTTATCAATCAACAATTTACTCGAATTCATGCTAAATTTCAACTTAGGGCAATTTATCTCACCTCCCATGCTTAATTTCGAATAAAATCGACAAAAACTTGAGAGAGAATCGGAAAACATACCTTAACGTTGAAGAAGCGAAGAAAACTTGGTAATTTGTTGCCTTAAGCCGTGGCACGTTGGTGGGGGAGGGGTTTTGGGATGTTTGGTCGCAGAGGAAAATGAAAATGAGGGAAAAAAGGGAGAAATCGGGGTTTAAAAGGTAGAAAACACGCGGGTCACCCGGCAACCCGGTGTGACCCGTCACAATTTACACGGCAACGTGTCACGGAGTGCATCGCGGTGCACTGCCTCCGTGACACGGAGCCATCGCGACAGCTTTCTGGAAATTGTAAAATTTCCGGATTACACCTCAACGTGTCACGGAGGGTAACGCGGAGGTCATCCTCCGTGACACGGAGCTATCGCCCCAGCTCACTGTCTTCTACATTTTATTTATTTTTCATACCTCGCCTTTTCCTTCACGATTCCGTGCACATTTTCTTTTGTTTGACCTGAAAATTATCTCACTAAACCAAATTGGTTAGAATAATAGGTTTCACCTAACTAAAAAATAAAAATACTAACTAAGAAAAAGAAAAATCTATTTACACTTTACAAAATGAAAGAAAAAAAAAATTTCATGGGTTGCCTCCCGTGCAGCACCTGGTTTACCGTCGCGGCTCGACGTCATTTACGCTCAATTGTCTGCTAGGGTGATGGACGATTTCTCACGATCATTGTCCTCCCCCCAGTAGTTCTTACACCTATCCGGTGGTCTTCCCAATAACTCTCGGGAATGCTTCATCTGCTTAGCATTACCATGATCAATCACATTGATCACCGAGAGTTCTTCATGCACCATCGGGAGCTTGGGTGCTTTATACACATCGAACACCTCTACCTTGTCGTGTGCTTGCATTGTAAATTTCCCCGCAGCTACGTCGATTAATGCTTTCCCGGTTGCCAAGAAGGGTCGTCCCAAAATAAATGGGACTTCTGCGTCTGGTTCAAAATCTAGAACAATAAAATCTACCGAAAAAATTAGGGAGCCAACTTGCACTAGAACATCCTCAAAAATGCCATCCGGCCTAGCTAAGGATCGATCCGCCAACTGCAAGATTACGGTTGTAGGTCTAGGACTCCCTAGACCCAACTTTCTGAATACCGAAGATGGCATCAGATTTATGCTCGCCCCCAAATCACACAATCCACGAGCTCGGATGCTTTGCCCAATAGTAAGCTGGATAGTAAAACTTCTAGGGTCTTTTAACTTCGTGGGCAGTCTGTTTTGGATCTGGGAAGTGCACTCCTCCGTCAAATCCACTGTGGCATACTCAGTCAAATGACTTTTGTTGGCCACGATGTCTTTAATGTATTTAGCATATTTAGGCACTCCCTGCAAGACATCAACAAGAGGTAAGTTAACATGTACCTGTTTAAGCACCTCCATGAATTTCTTGAAACACGCCTCCTCGTTGTGTTTCTTGAGTCGTTGAGGGAACGGGGGTGGAGGTCTTTCTGATTCAGCTTCTTTGGTCTTCCCCCTTTCCGAACTTTGCTCCCCCTTAACTTCTGCTGCTCCCAAATTTTGAGGTGGTCTTTCTGGTTCCACCTCCTTCAGCTGCAAACCACTCCTTCTGGTCACTGCATTTACCAGCTTCGGATTCGGATCCGTGTCGCTCGGCAGTCCTCCTCTGGGCCTTGTATTTTGGGCACTAGCAAATTGCCCAAATTGATACTCAAGAGCCTTGGTCGCTAACTGGTTATTTTTCACTTCGGCTGCCAATTTAACATAGTCAGCCTGCAATTGCGCTTGATTAGCGATCATGGTCTTGAACATCTCCTCAATGCTGGGTGATGGTGGTGGAGGAGGGGCATTGTTATTTCTGAATTGAGATTGGTAGTTCTGTTGCCCTCCTTGATTCCTTTGCATACCCTGACTCGCACTTTGGCCTTGATGGTTGTTGCTACCCCATGAAAAATTTGGATGGTTCCTCCAATTTGAATTGTAGCTACTCCCATACTGCTGATGATTTCTTTGTACATTGCCCACAAAGTTAACCGAATCAGGGTTGGCTCCACAGCACTCGGCTGAGTGCTCACTGCTTCCACACACTTCACACCACATTTGCTGGACTACATTAACTGGAGCTGAAGGCTGGTTCAAAGTCATGTTGCTGAAGTGGTTGTTCAATTGATTTTGCAAGGTAGCTATCTGTGCAGCGATAGCTGTGAATCCATCCACTTCAAGCACTCCTGCTGCTTTCCTTGTTCCACCTCGTGATGACTCAGCATTCCATTCTGGATTGCCCTGCGAAATCTGGTTTAGCAAGGTGTACAGCTCCTCATAAGTCTTTTCCAGCGCTTGCCCTCCAGCTGCTGAATCTAGCAAAATTTTGGTATGGGGTTCCAAACCCTCAATAAATGTGTGCACCAACACGTCATTGGACTGATGATGATGAGGACAGTCCTGCAACATGGATTTAAATCTCTCCCAGGCTTGATATAAATTTTCTCCCTCTCTCTGTTTGAAACTTAGAATTTGACTTCTAAGTCTTGCTATTTTGCCAGAGGGAAAAAACCTTATCAAAAACTTTCGTACAAGATCATCCCACGTTGAAATAGAATTTGGTGGCTCAGCTTTCAACCACCACTTGGCTTCTCCGAGTAATGAGAACGGAAATACTGTAAGCCGAACATAATCAGGTGACACTCCAGCGGGTATATAAGTGTCACTTATCTCCAAAACGTTTTGGAGATGCTGTTGTGGGTCTTCATGAGGGAGACCGGTAAATTGCCCGCTAGTGTGCAACAGTTGCACCATATTTTGCTTGAGTTCAAATCTCCCTCCAGGCTCTGGTTTGCGGATACTGGATGTAACATTGTTGGCATGTGGGATTGCCACCTCGCGAACCGGCCTTGCTGCTGCTTCTTCGGGCACTAACACTGCCCTCACAACCGGTGGATTTTGTTGCTCCATAATAGTCTGTCTGAGAAACTGCAGCTTCCTTTGTAGAGCTTCTCTTCGTTTACTATGAAATATACATTCAGGCTCTATATAAGATTCCACCAGCTCTTTTGTCTCTTGCCAGTGTTCACAACAATTAATTCTGCAAAATACAGGCTAAGACCAAGTTGTCAACACTTAAGAAAAGAAAATAAAAATACAGTAAATTTACACTTAACACAATTTCACCAATTGCCAAGTCCCCGGCAACGGCGCCAAAAACTTGTTCGGTGTGTTATATGGTATCTAAACCGACACATAAGTGCACGTGGTCGAACAAGTAGTAAGTGGCTTTAGTAAGCCAAGTATCGATCCCTCAGAGACTCGGATTAAGTGAAGTTTGCTTAAGTATACTATACTATATTTCACTTCTAAATATGCTGACAACAACGTAACCAAAAAGTGAATAATTTGTTTTATAAATTCTATACTATAACTACTAACAATTATCTACTTTGAATTTAAACTATGGATATGAGCATACCGAGGTAAAGAACATGTAATGAAACTGATTATCATCATAAATTGGTTAATCTTTTGTTCCAGTTGCTAGCCAAGAACATTAGCCAAGAGATTAAAACTCTCGTATTAATCTCACTTAAGAATCATAAACCATCCGTCTACATTTCTGTGATCAAATGCAATTCATGACCTAGCAATACAATTCCAGTTCCTAAATTGACTAATACGGCTTTCAAGTATATTTCTATCAGGAAAGCTCATCAAAACTCCATTTCCCCAAATCAAGTAAAGAACAATATCCTATTAATTCACAACTTTCCAATTTCGTGCTCTCTCGAGTGAAATCGGACTTTTTAGATGTACATTAATGTAGGCCACACACCAATGCAGTAAGAACAAGAATTAATAGAACAACATGGAAGAAAAAGATGAAAAACCAGATGATTAATAATCAAAATTCATCACAAGTGTTCATAACCTCAGCAAGGAAGGGAATTAGCCACTCATTTGTGGATTAATCATCCTAAAACAAGTGTTAATCATACAAACAATTGAATTAGAGAAGAAAGAAAGAGAGAAAAAACCCCGAACTTTTCGTCCCTCAACTGCCTGTAACCCACGTCCTTGCTCCACCAAGTCTCAACCTGAAAAATTCACTTAAGTGTTCTATTTATACTAGTGGGAATTTTTCCCGGAATAATGAGCAACGTGTCACGGAGTGCATCACCGAGCACTGCCTCCGTGACACGCCATGGACGCGGACCCTCACTGGAATTGGGGGTCCGGGAATATAACACCAACGTGGCACGGCGTGCAACGTGGAGGCTAGCCAATGTGCCACGGAGCTGTCGCGAACCTCCACTGAAAATTGATGAATTTTCACCCTCCAGGCAGAATGCCTCCGCGATGGCAGCGTTACACGGCTCCATCGCGGAGCCCCTTTAATTTGTGCAGTCCAATGCCTTTTTCCGTGCTCGATTCCAAGTCCAACTCCGATATCATCCAACATGCATTTTAGCTCCTCGAAATCACATTTTACCTACAAAACAATGCTAATCATGTTGGTTAGTATAAATTCACATTTTATTACCAATTACATGAAAATGTATACGCATTTCTAGATAAACAAGGCGAAATTGATACTTTTGAGTATCACTTGGGCATATAAATCTGCCCAAGATCACAGCAAAGTCTTCCCAACGTGTCATGGAAGTGAACGCGGAGTATAGGCTCAGTGACACGGTGCCATCGTTCACTGAAATTCGCCTAAAATTTCACTTTAGGCAGAATGCTACCGCGATGGTAGCGTGCCACGACCTCTATCACGGAGCATCAATTGCTTAGTATTTTCTTGCCGACTTCCGCGTTTTTCTTCCGTGTCCATTCCTTCACTTCACCAACTTGTAGATTAGTTTCCAAAATTCATTTTAAACTGCAAATACAATAGCTAATCATGTTTGTTAGTATAAATCCATATTTACATAAAAATCACATGAGAATGTACACATAGAAGTAGATAAACAAGTAAAAATTAAGTAATAAAGTATCACTTGGGCATGCAATTTTGCCAACGATCACCTTTACTATTCCATGCACAATTGGCGATGTTGAGTTCGCAAGGGCACTCTGTGATTTGGGAGAAAGCATCAATCTGATGCCGTTAGCTTTGTTTAAGCAGCTGGGCTTGGGAGCCCGCACACCGACTACTATGCGGCTACTGATGGACGACACAACTGTGAAGAAACCTGTAGGGATCCTGTTTGATGTGCTTGTTAAAGTTGACAGATTTATATTACCAGCGGACTTTGTGATCGTTGATTGCTATGTTTATTTTGAGGTCCCCATCATTTTGGGGTGACCATTCCTTGCCACTTGGATAGCCATAGTAGATGTGGAGGCTGGCTAGTTGAAGTTCAGACTAAATAAAGTAGAGGTCAACTTCAATGTCTGCCGGTCAATGAAGCATCAGAAGGAATACAGAGTTTCCTCAACAATAGAGGATGAATCCAAGTTCCTTGACGTAGTCTGAGTAGTCAAGAGACATGCGTCATGTTGCGATGTTAAATTAGATGCTTCTTGGGAGGCAACCCAAGTGGTGGTTTGGTGAATTCTAAGTAACCGAACCACCTGCATCGTGCCGCAATATTAAATCAAGTGCTTCTTGGGAGGAAACCCAAGTTTAATAACTTATGTATGTTTAGTGTGCAGTGGAAACAAAAATAGGTGGCAGAAAAATTGCTAATTAGGTAGGTGCTACGGGTTTCAGTACGACCCTTGAGAGTGTTTTACGAGAAGTAGCACCAGTCGTGGTGAGAATCAGAGATATATTTCAGTGCATTAGTTTAGGTACGATTGGTCGTAAGAATCATAACCTCATTCTACGGGTCATAGTACTCACTATGTCTATGAACTATGCTAGGCATGGATCACATTGAAAGAAAGACATATGAGTCATAGTACAAATCGTAAGATATGCTCGTAGGTCTATAGGTAAGTTTCTCAATCTCTCTATAATGGGTCCAAGGGATGAGTCATAGGCGCTTCCTACGACTCATTTTACGAGTCGTGACGGATCAAAATATTTAAAAGTACCTGACTCGGCCAAGATTTTTAAAAAATCTGCCCTATAACCTATATATGCTCAAAGGAATCTTACCCT
Source organism: Datura wrightii (assembly GCA_035772735.1). Taxonomy (NCBI): domain Eukaryota; kingdom Viridiplantae; phylum Streptophyta; class Magnoliopsida; order Solanales; family Solanaceae; genus Datura; species Datura wrightii. The sequence goes on along the minus strand of JASDFA010000003.1, from coordinate 67,022,192 downwards.
TCTCCCACGCTCTTAAAACCTAAACTCATGACTCCCTCACACTCTTAACTCAATATCAAAAATCAATTGAGCATGTTCTTTCTCAAATTACATCGAGAATCCCAATCACAACCCTAGTCTCGATTGACAGCCGAAGTATCCTTATTCAAGTAAGTGTATTTCTTTTAATTTGATATGTACGACTTGTGTTCTTGATACAAACCTATTAATCCCTGAGATTTCTCACATGATTGAATAATTAAAAAAGGGACAATGACTAGGGACGTGAACAAAGTGTTTTCTACTGGGTAGAGGCTTGAACTTGTAAAAATTGCGCATTTGAAATGTTAAAATTGAGTTATGGGTTGTGATTTAGAAAGGGAAGGAATGGGAAATTATAAAACTTGTTAAATGCATGCCTGGACTTGGGGAATTCTGAGTACCCAACATTAAGTTTAATCCTCCTGCAAATTGAACAAAATATAAGGTAGGGACAGGCTTTACAAGCCTTCCCACGACTCTTAGGATGCCTCGTTGGGACTGTCCCAAGCTAAATTTGAAATAATCATGTGGTATGCATCCTATTACGGCTCGTGGTTTACTGCTACGAGTCGTACCTTGGCACTAATACTGAGAATCTAAAAATGGTCAAGTCCACAAGTGATAGTACGATCCATCCTACGACTCGTGGAATCGACGTACGGGTCGTACCATGAGTGGTGGAAAAATACAAAACAATTGTTTTAAAGGGGAATTCTCATATGAATCGTGGTACGGACCGTACCTTCATTGTATGAGTCGTACCTCAGAGGCGTAACATTAACTTGAGATATTACGGGTCTCAGTATGAATCGTACCTCTAAGGTACAACCCTTACTTTTGACCTGTGATAAATTACAGAGGAATTCTTTCCTGCTTTCTTTTTCTCAGATTTGGAATTCTAACCCTTTTTCTCTACAGGTACAATGATAATGAAATGTAAAGCATCAAAGGCAACTGCTCGGAGGACATTGCTTGATGAGACCTCCGGATCCGATCAAGCGAGCAACTCCCCTAGTGGTTCATTAGATGAATACAAGGTTGATACATCAGATACTGACAGGACTTGAACCACTAGGGAGAAGGACAAAGCCCAAGCCATGGCGGCCATTGCCACATCCGTCGGTGCTCCCCAGTTTGAGGAGGGAGAGGAGGAAAGAGTTCAAGAGTCTGTGAGTGACTCAAATGAAGAAGAGGGGTCCAAGGAGGCCCAATCCAGAGATGCAAGCAGTGAGTCCGGATTAGAAGAGGAGGCACCAAATGCCGAGCAGGAGCAAACTCCGCCTAGGGAGAACAACCACATCCGGTTAAGAGTGCTAGGAACACAGGAAATATCTGAATAGGGCATTGCTCTCACTGCCAAGAACAAACATAGGCGGAGCATTCAAGAAGAGTTGCGGATCCTCACAAATTCATTGAACGAGGTAGAGGAGATGAAGTAGATATTCCACTTCTTCTGATTTGAAAAGATTGCAAGGACCCCGGACCGATACACTTCAGAAATTGTCCGAGTGTTATACGCCAATGATTTGGCAACCATGGAGTAAAAAGGAAAAGAGGGGCAGAAGTTGAAAGATTAGCCCAAGCTAGAGAGTGTCCTGGTTAGAGGCCGAGAGGTTGATATATTCAAGTGCACTATTGCTCGAATATTATATGGGCCCCAGTTCATACCACCACATGCTACACCAAAATATGACTGTCAGGTGGAAGCTTTGAAATAGATCAAGCAGCTCAGCTTTGTTGAGAGGCGGAGGTAAATACAATGGTTGTCCAGCGTGATCGCTGAGGACAAAAAAGAGGCAGAGTGGGTCACTAGCGGCAAGCAGGTCATGAAGAACTCCTTAAATTTCATAGCAAAGGCCTGCTGGACATTAGTTCGCTGCTGGATGGCACCAACGGTTAATGATAATACCCTCAGTACAAACAGAGCATCTTTGGTGGCTTGTATATGTCTAAATATCCCATCAATATTTCGAGGTTCATTGTAGAGGAGATGCGCGATCAAGATATGGGATTGAGAACTACCATCACATTCCTGAGTCTCATTTTTAGATTATGCACAGAGGGAGGTATCAAGGTGCGTCGTGGTGAGGAGAATCTAATTGGAGGACAACAGATCACTGAAATTGGCCTAATCCGGGATGAGAAGAACATAGTAAGTCGAGCCTGACTTTCCAACATAGTCCCACTATCGCGGGTCGCTGGGGGCGCACAAGTGAATTCCCCACTTCATTGGAGCAAGGTGAGACACCGGCTACAGATGCCATTTATTTAGATGAAACTCCTAACACTTCTATCGCACCACCTATGAACCTCCCGAGCCAAACTCCAGCCAAGTACATGCTAGTGCCTCAGGAATTTCTCCAAAAGCTAGCCATGAGACTGAACATAGATGAGAAAAAGGTTTATTCAATGATGGAAAATGTCAAGCCTTTAGTAAAGGCTAAGATAGAGATAACTGCACAGGCCCTACATGCTAGATTAGATGGATTCGAGAATAGATTCAATATTTGCATGGCCAAGCAGACTGATACGGGCAGCCTCCATGAGGAGTTGGGGGCTTTTCGAAGTCAAGTGGTCGAGCTGTCATCAAGGCAGTTGGCAATCATAGCAACCCCCACTCTACCTGACCTCGATACCAATTGATGAGGAGCTTGATCTTCCGTCTTATTATGAGCCCACATGATAAAATAAAGAGAAGGGGAAAAAGAGGGTCACTGAGGATGTTAAAGACGAGACCCCAAAGAAGAAGAGGAAATGAGAGAAAAGAGAGCGCAAGAGAGCACGATTAGAGAGTTAGTAGACTCATGACATGCATAAATTAGAGATGCTTGAGAGAGCCAGAGGAGTAGGTAGCTCTATCACAACCTAGGCAGAGATTGCGAGTGGCAGGGACCCTTCACGCGAGCCACATTCATCCCGACTATTCCAGAGGCTATAGTGTCATGACCCAAACATAGGCCTGGATCAAGACACTAGACAAGGAACCCCGAGAGGATCCAAGTCGATCCATGGCATAATCACAACATGACACTATTAGAATAACAACTAACATAACACATAATTAAGTGGAAGCTAACTGAAAGAGTCAAATTAAATTCCATAAGAACTAATGTAACAAAACTTTGATACAAAGTTTAATCTGTCTATACAAGTCTGAAAGTCTCTACTAAATTGATGAGTTGCTGGGACAAGCCCCCAGCTAATTCCTAAAGTTTGAAAAACTGAAACATAAATGAAATAGAAAACATAGATCGTGTCCTCGAGAGATGAGGACTCACCACAGTAGCTGAGATGGGAATGGAGCGTATCTAACCACGTGGCTCAGTCTGGCAACCTGAATCGATATCATGAAATGATATAGCACATAAAGTATGCATTAAGTACTTGGAATGTACTGAGTATGCAGGAAGCATAAATAAACTAAAACATACAAGAATATATGAAGGAAGTAAACTAAGCACATCACTTAACATATAATTGAGCTGAATTACAATGACCTGTCTGAGATACACACACACACACACACACATATATATATAAATCTGAAAACATTTACTGAAGGATAATCAAATTGATGCATATGGGTCATGTACTGCACATATAATAAGAACAGAGGTTGTAACTGATATCATACATTGTGCCAACTATATCCTGATAACTGAGACTGAATTATGCTAAATCTAATTTGAACTGGAGTTTGAAACTGTATAGAACTAAGCTAAACTAATATCATGGACAGAGCTAAGGGAGACATTCTCTGCTATGGAGTGTCCCTGACAGACTAAGGGAGACGTTCTCTGCTATGGAGTGTCCTTGACTGACTAAGGGAGACGTTCTCTGCTATAAAGACTCCCTAACTAAATTAAGGGAAACATTCTCAACTATTTAGAGTCCCTGATTAAGATAAGGGAAACATTCTCTTCTAATGAAAATCCCTGATTGGGCTAAGGGAGACACTCTCTGCTAATGAGATTCCTTGACTGAACTAAGGGAGACATTCTCTGCTAATGAGATCTTAATCATGCTTTGTTCTCGTAGTTCATAACATTTCAATCCCGATTCATAACACATTGCATATATTCTAGCTTCGTGAAGGCTCCATAGGTTAAAGTTATACTTTAAACATAAACATCGAAATTGTAGTGAAAATATGTACATACTTCACATTCATCAAAGCCCATGAGTTTAGTTCATGCTTCAACACATATAATACAACATATGTTCAAGATTTTCGAGAATGCATACGATCTACATATACTTTAGACATGGATACAAGTTCATGATAAGGGTATGTGAATAATTAACGAAATCCCATTTCAAATTCTAGTCTAACTCATGTGAAAATTCTATAATCATGTTATTCCCACATCAAGTACATAATTCGAGATCTTGAAAGTAATTTCCTAAGCATACATGACTATTAATCATAATGGGTTTTACAATTCATAGGAGGCATAGATCAAATCCTAGGACATGCTTTTTTAGAAAATCAAGGAAATTGGAGTTTAGCATCAATAATTGGGACATAAGGATGGAAGGAGATCCTTGTTGAAGTCCCACATACCTGGCTTGAAGAAAACCCCACTAGAACCTTGGATCTTGATGCCCTTGAAGCAACCCTAGGTGATCGTTGGACTTGAGAGAAGAAGAAGAATAAGAAGCCTCATAGATGATTTTTGAGAGGATGAGGGGCTTAGGCTAGTGACAACCCTTAAAAATGTCCCATTTGGTACTCAAAATAGTCTAGTTTAGGGGTTAGAAGCATAGGATTTTATGAAAACACCCTTAGAAATGCACTGGAAAATTAATACCGCCAGTCCTTATGAGGTACTTCACGAGTCGTGGGTTGACAACGACTCGTGGTGCCAAGTCATGGAGTACACTTGAAATATTCTCAAAAATTCCTCAAATGGATGACGACTGACTTCACGAGTCGTTAGTTGACTTAACGACTCGTGGCTCCTTCTGTTACTACTGAAGCCAAAATCCTTCTCTTTATCCCATGACTAACACGACGAGTCATTACTTGGTACGATGACTCATCTTGTCCTCTCATTTTCACCACTGCCTTGGGACCCCTTTGAATTTTGATATTCATCCGATGACCGACATAACAAGTCGTTGCCTACCTAACGACTCATCGGGTCGTCCGTTGTTACTGAGCCATACTTGCACCTCTTGACTGCATGCCATGAGTCAAACCATGACTTGTTGGGTCACCTAACGAGTCATACCATGACTTATTCTGAGGAAAATTTTTTCACTTCCCTGTTGATTTCTTATTTTTAAGTCTAGGGTCTAATCTTAGAAACTTTTGGGGTGTTACAATATCTCCCCATTGGAAACATTCATCATTGAATGTAGGCTACACTTACTAAAAACAGGGGAAAGAACTAATATCCCAAACATTGAGCATTTACAAAAGAAACTGATAGAGTATCTAACTCCGAGATAATCTTACATATCTAAACTGAATATCTAAATCATATATGCATACTAAGGTGTGAGAGGGACTGAAAGACATGAAACTGTCATGGAACTAAATAGAATACTAAGAAGGATTCTTTCCCTCTAACTGGCACTGAGCTGATACAAACTAAGCCATCATTCTCAAATCTCTTTCTAATAATGAGCTAGAATTCATGATATCTGGTCTAACTGAAAGTAAAGGACTCATGAGCACGAATCATTCATGACATCTAAAGCTGAGCACATACATGAGGTGCCCTTATCTACTAAGCTACTAAAGCAACTTGTAAAGAATGAGTTCGAGCTGAACATATTAGAAGGCATGAGTTAACACACACAACTGGTTTATAACATGAAGATGTGCCTTAGGGATTCATATGGTAAGACTAGCATCGCTGTCTGAAGCGGTTACCTAGAAATTCTAGAAGTCTGAACATAAGAATGGGTAGAGCATAGCTTCAACTGAAATACAAAAGGAATTATCTGAACCTGAAGGGATTGACATACCATAACTATTAGGGCTGGAACTCCCCTACTAGCACACTCAAGATTTGACTTGTCTCACGGACTTACCATCTTCCCCTTAGCTTAATGTCATCATTCTAAGGCTCCTGAATCTTTCTTATGGTTCGGGTTACACTGCTAGCTCTTGAGGTTTCCTCCACCTTTAACATTCACTACAAACATCATACTCACAACTATTCACACCATACATCGACAATCTCTTCTCAACAAACATCACAAGAGCTCCTTATTCAACATTAGGGTTCTTAGGCTAGCAACATGCAAAGAGTAATGCGAGAAATTCATAACATACCTATGACTACTTCTGGGGACTTGCCCTTATCCTGATGTGCGGCCAAGGAATAGGAGCGATTTTGATGTTGCCCGTCACCTGCGCTATATGATGCACCCTGTAGGAATGGGCAATTCACATGAGCTACTGAAGAGGTGGCTGGGGCTCTACTCTTTCCCCACTTAGCTGCTGCTCAATATCGATGTTTATGACCCAACTTGTCGCACCATAAACAAGCATATGAGTCGGTCATGCATTCTCCCAAATGGTGCTTCCCATAGCTCTTACAAGCCAGATAGATAATCTCCCTTACCCTAGGTCTGTATGGAACACTAGCTGTCAAAGGTGCTGGGATTGATGATCTCTGCTAGCAGCATGAGCGGTGTCCACCACTCAGCCTTTGAGAGGAAAACTCTGAATCTCCTGTCCTAGCCCTCTTGGCCTCTCTCTTTTTCCTTGACATGTTCTGCTTCTATTTGTTGAGAGAATATCACCAAACGTGGAAAGTCTATGGCGGTCTTGCACTCTTTGACCAAGGAGTCTCACACTCCATTCATGAACCTGCTCACGCGAGCCCTCTGGTCGGCTACCATCTCTGGTGCATACTTGGACAACAGGGTAAACTCCAACGCGTACTCCTGGATAGTCATGCAGTTTTGCCTCAAGTTGATGAACTCTGTCGCCTTTTCCTCCCTCAACTCCCTAGGGAAAAACATGTCTAGAAATGTAGTCATAAATTCATCCCAACATACGAGGGCAGCTCCAACTCCCCGACTATCTTTTCACTGATAAAACCATATATCAGCGACTTATTTCAGCTGGTAGGAGGCTAAGTCTAAACTTTCCGTTCCCGTTATCCCCATGATTCTGGTGTTCTTCTGGATCTCCTCTAGGAACTCAAATGGCTCCTCATCCACCTTTGACCCTAAGAATTCTAGTGGGTTCATTCTGAGGATGTCTCTTACCCTAGACGCTGCTATATTCCATTCAGGGGAACATGAGCCATCGCCTGTTCATTAATCTAGGCGGTCATGGCCTGTGCCAACAGCTGAAAGGCTGCATTGAACTCGGCTTGCATGATGTGTTCGTCCATCGGGTTTGCTAGGGCTGGTGGGGCTTGCTGGCACCCGTTACCATTTCTTCTTCCATTCTCTCGTCTGGGAGGCATGATCTGCAAGTACGTAAAGCATGAGTTAGGAGAGGAACTGTTAGAATTTCATACTCTACGCACAATATGAATTATGAAGAAAAGGGAAAATTCCTAAAACGTCTCGTAGCCTCTTTGTCATAAGTGTGGCGCACTTCACTCCCATGAAAAAGACTCTACTTAATGCGACTTCCAGACTCCGGAGGAAACTCTAAACCTTTACTCTGATATAAGTTTGTCATAATCCAAACATAGGCCTGGATCAAGATATTGGACAAGGAACCCCGAGAGGATCCAAGTCGATCCATGGCATAATCACAGCATGACACTATTAGAATAACAACTAACATAACACATAACTGAGCTGAAGGTAACTAAAAGAGTCTAATTAAAATCCATAAGAACAAATGTAACAAAACTTTGATACAAAGATGAATCTGTTTATACAAGTCTGGAAGCCTCTACTAAACTGATGAGTTGCTGGGAAAAGCCCTCAGCTAATTCCTAAAGTCCAAAAATTTGAAACATAAATGAAATAGAAAACATAGATCGCGTCCTCAAGAGATGAGGACTCACCACAAGTAGTTGAGATGGGAATAGAGCATATCTAACCACGTGGCTGAGTCTGGCAACCTGGATCTATATTATGAAACGATATAGCACATAAAGTATGCGGTCAGTACTTGAAATGTACCGAGTAAGCAAAAAACGTAAATAAACTAAAACATACAAGCATACAAAAAAGGAAGTAAACTGAGTACATCACTGAAAACATATAACTAAGTTGAATTACAATGACCTTATCTGAGATACATATATATATATATATATATATACAAACATATATATAAAGCTTTTATTTGAAAACATTTACCGAAGCATAAACAAACTGATGCATAAGGGTCATGTACTACACATATAATGATAAATGGGGCTGTAATTAATATTGTAGACTATACTGACTATCTGCTGATAACTGAGACTAAATTATGCTATATCTTATTTAAACTAGAGTCTAAAACTATACAGAACTGAGCACAACTGATATCATGGACTGAGCTAAGGGAGACATTCTCTGCTTGGTGTGTCCCTGACTAACAAAGGGAGACGTTCTCTGCTACGGAGTGTCCCTGACTGACTATAGGAGACGTTCTCCGCTACAGAGACTTCCTAACTAAACTAAGGGAAATATTCTCGACTACTGAGAGTTCTTGACTGAGCTAAGGGAAACTTCTCTGCTAATTAGAATCCCTGACAAGGCTAAGGGAAACATTCTCTGATAATGAGAATCCCTGACTGAACTAAGGGAGACATTCTCTACTAATGAAAATCCCCGACTGAGCTAAGGGAGACATTCTCCGCTATAGAGAATCCCTAACTAGACTGAGAGAAATGTTCTGACTGATTGAGGGAAACATTCTTGGATATGGAGAATCCTGATAAACTTTTACATGAACATACCAATCTGACAATCATTCATATAGTCTAAGCTACTTCTGCTAATTAGAGATCTGGGTGGTCATGTAGTTACGTCATACTGAATTCATTTAAAATCTGATCAGGGCTACTTTCTACTATAAACAAGCTCAAAAGTCTAAAAGATCTAAATCATGCTTTTTTCTCGTAGTTCATAACATTTCAATCTCGATTCATAACACATTGCATATATTCTAGCTTCATGAAGGCTCCTTAGGTTAAAGTTATACTTTAAACATAAACATCGAAATTGTAGTGAAAATATGTACATACTTCACATTCATCAAAGCCTGTGAGTTCTGTTCATGCTTCAACACATATAATACAACATATGTTATAGATTTTCGAGAATATATATGATCTACATATAATTTAGACATGGATACAAGTTCATGATAAGGGTATGTGAATAATTAACGAAATGCCATTTCAAATTCTAGTCTAACTCATGGTGAAAATTCTATAATCATGCTACTCCCACATCAAGTACATAATTCGAGATCTTGAAAGTAATTTCCTAAGCATACATGACTATTAATCATAATGGGTTTTATAATTCATAGGAGGCATAGATCTAACCCTAAGACATGCTTTTTTAAAAAATCAAGGAAATTGGATTTTAGCATAAAAATTGGGACATAAGGATGGAAGGAGATCCTTGTTGAAGTCCCACATACCTGGCTTGAAGAAAACCCCTACTAGAACCTTGGATCTTGATGTCCTTCAAGCAACCATTGGTGATCCTTGAACTTGAGAGAAGAAGAACAAGAAGAAACCTCACGGATGATTTTTGAGATGATGAGGGACTTATGCTAGTGAAAACCCTTAAAAAGTCCTATCTAGTACTCAAAAGGACATAGTTTAGGAGTTAGAAGCGTAGGATTTTACGAGAACACCCTTGGATATTCATAGGAAAATTAACACTGCCAGTCCTCATGAGGCACTCCATGATTCACGGGGTTGAAAACGACTCATGGTGCCAAGTCGTGGAGTGCATTGAAAATATTCTCAAAAATTTCTCGAGCGGACGACGACTGACTTCACGAGTCGTTTGTTGACTTAACGACTCGTGGCTCCTTCATTACCACTGAAGCCAAAATCCTTATCTTCATCCCATGACTGACACGATGAGTTGTTACTGGATACGATGACTCATCCTGTCCTCTCGTTGTCACCACTACCATGAGACCCCTTTGAATTTCGGTATTCATCCAACGACCTACATAATGAGTCGTTTTCTTCCTAACGACTCATCGGTCGTCCATTTTTACTAAACCACACTTGCACCTCTTCACTTCTTCCCATGAGTTGTACCAGGACTCGATGGGTCACCTAACTAGTCGTACCACGGCTCAATCTGAGGAAAAAATTTTCCACTTCCCTGTTGATTTCTTATTTTAAGTCTAGAGTCTGATCTTAGAAACTTTTGGGATGTTACATGTAGAGCGATCCATACTACTGAGGGGGTAACCACTCCCCGTATTGATACACTATTGAGTGCACTGGCCACCGCCAGGATGACAAGAGCGCATAGTGCACTGGGAGGTACCTCCTCCGCAAGATGACAAGAGCGCATAGTGCACCGCAGGTATGTTCCCTTCCCTTTGTTTTTACATTCTATGCTTCGGGGATGAAGCGTGCTTTTTAAAAAGGGGAGGGGGTGTACTTATCATTTTTGGGCTCTTGTTTCATCCGAGGGTTTTCTTACTGTATTTCTTTTCCCTCGAGCATGCTATCTAGTAGAAACGACATGTTTAGGATTTTATTTTTGTGATTTTTTGTTTCATTAGAAAGTAGCTTAGGAGTACTCAGCCAATACATTGCACTAGTTGTGGATTTGTAAAAAAATTGACCCTATTTAAAATTTTTTGGATGATTAAGTGTATACTTGTGATTGCAAGCATGATTTATGTGGATCTTTCTATGTCATTTAGTTTATTAGCATGTATAGTTTTTATTAATCCATGAATAAACCGGATGGATAGAGTGAATGCAAGACATGTACCAGGAGGTGAGTGATATCTGATACCTAGTTCAATACTGCGTAGAGGATCTGAACTTCCCGGTTGGTCTTTCCATAGGTTTTAGCATGGTTGGATAGGAAAGGATCATAAGCTATTTTTGTTTAACCCATCGTTTTTACGCACTTCCTAGCCATGTTTTGCCCATACTTTACTATGTTTTGAGAAGAAATTATGTGTGTTGCATGTGTTTTACGATATATATTTGCGAAAAGATCTAATGCACATGATTAGATGCTTTCAGGGCCAAAAGTGATGGATTTGGGTGTATTTGAGTCTTGTGGAACGAAGGTGAAGAAGTTGGATTAAACAAGTGAAGATCAAGGCATGTAGCACTACACTGCCACACCTGCGCGACCAGCAGCGCGGCGCGTAGGCCTTACTACGCAATGGGAGGCGAGAGACGCCAGCCCTACAGCGCAACTAGAGGCACGAGGCGCTGGACCTATAGTGCGATACAGTGCGCAACGCGACACCCTTGCCTGCATGATGCCAGGCGCGGTACACCAGTCATGTCCGGGTGCAACAAAGGATTCCTACTTCAACTAGGAAAGGAGCTACGAATCCTAAATCAAATTCCTGAAGGAATAAAGAAGGCATAAATAAACTATTACAAATACCTTTATTTTTATATAATGAGAGTCAAGCCTTAGCAAACTTAGAAGCCAATTTTTAGTGCCATGTCTTGACAAGTTTGACGAGTTTAGATAAGTTAGCGGAGTTTTAGTTCACAACATACATTGAGATACCTCTAGTTGAATTGTTCTTCCTTATTTTTGCAATAAGCAAGTGAGTTTCTTCCTATCATCTTTGTAAGTATTAATTTATGTGTTTGTCTATCAATGCCATTAATTTACTCATAATAATGAGAGGCTAAAACATCCACAACTAGGGTTGTGGGAACCATGGTTAACTAACGAACTAGGGTTTGCATGTCGTGATTCTAAACCAATACTAAATGCTTGTATTATATTCTCTTCGTCTTTAACATTTCTTAGTTGTGCGCAACGTCAGGACTTGCCTAAATTCTGTACTTGCTTGAGCCTAGAGAGGTAGAGATTAGGAAAAGAGAAGTACAACAAAGCATTGATTCTTTATAATCATTATATAACTTGAGCTGTGGTCGCATGATAGTTAATTTTGGAACAAATTGATAATGGTTGAATTGATATCGCTCAGAGACCTAACCCAGTAATTGAGTATAGTCATCCAGTAGGGACGAACCAGTCATTTGGATGAACATATGTTATCAGTTCTACAGGTAAAGTATTGGGAGAGATCACAAGTGTAAAACCCGAAGTTGTTATGAATCCATGGGGAACACTCACCCTAGTTAATTTCATAAATTTGGAATCAACATTCAATTTCTCAACAATATTACTTGTTACTTTTACAAATTCCCCCCTTTAGGAGATAATTGACTTAAAAGCTTAAATACTAGCGTTCTTCTACATCCTTCCATATTCCTTGTGGTTTTGACCCCAACCTCTTTGTTGGGTTCTTTATTGACAACATCCATTTCATAACAGGAGTGTGAGTTTGAGTGTTATCAAAAAGTGGTGCCATTGCCGGGGAATACGGCTTAGGATTAGATTAATTTCTTGTAATTAACATTTAGTCTTTATTTCCTATTTTACATTTTTGTTTTCTTTTTCCGATGTGTCACAGGTTAGCATGGTAAAAAAAAGCCAAAATGTGACCACGACCTCAAGAGGCATCTTAATGAAGTCTGAGTAACCAAGATACCTACATTGTGCAGCGACATTAGATGAGGTGCTACTTGGGAGGCAACCCAAGATCATTTTTCGTTTTTATGTGTTTGTTCAAGTATGCAGGAGTAAATCATAAACCATAATTTTTTAGCATGAACGTTGAAAACGGGGTGCAAAAAGGCAGGTCCATGATGCGGAGGGCTTGCCCAGGTGAAAAATAATAAAGCATGAAGAAAAGGAAGGAATATGAATCAAAAAGGATTTAAATAAAAAGAGAAATCGTATAAGGAAATTAAGCAGGCAGCTCAATGAAAGAAAATGATTATAATATTAATATTTTTTAAAGGAAAGTTGTAAGGTAAAATTTTGCAGTTGCAAATTGATGATTGTATTATCAAAAGCAGTGGCAGCCACAATTCTTAGGCAATGCAAAGCAGCAAGCACCGCTTCGCACAACTCAAGCTGATGTGTGGTCCTCGCAATGCGAGGCATGAATTCTAGATCCGAATTATTTTCAAATTTATTTTGGACTTAGTTTATTTTGTGTGAAATTCTTTCTTCACTTATATGTAGTCCTTAAAACTATTTTAGAACACAATTGCTAACGACATAGATCACTCGGAGATGGGAGAAACTGCTTTTGCCTCCTCAGACGACAAGGATTAGAGGCCCAGGGAGTTCTTCTTTCACTCTTTTATTTTATGCTTTATTGTTGTAGCACTGGGGATAGTGCTACCTATTAATTGTGGGATGGGATAAGCGAACTTCATATTATCATGCATGCCTTAATTGCTAAATTTGCACTTGGTAGGCCTATTTTATGGGATTTATGACTTATTTTGCATACTTGATTGGTTTGTAGTAGTTTTTTTAGTTTTATTTTGTTTTGGATTTCACCGATTTTTGTTTTTGGTACTTTTCCGGTGATTACTCCCTTTGAAAAGACTAGAGAGTGTCTAGATTTTTATTTTTTTTAATCATTGAGTCATGACTTTTTCCGATGATGGATGGATGATGACCGTCTTAAGCATAAATTAGTCATTAGGAAGAATAAAAACTTGAGCTTTACAAATGTTAGGTGCTTCACATTAGATATCATTGAGAGTTTATAAAATTCACTCAAAAATGCATGAAAAATGTAGAAACACTTAGTTTTTTGGAACTTGACTCTTGTACTTGAAGAAAAAGGGCTTGATTATGTTATGCATGCAATATGAATATATGTGTTTATGTGATCTTCATTTCCATTGTTAAACCATTTTGTGCCAATGTGTGAGGAATTTTTGATATACTCCATGCTTGTAAATTGATGTCTAGAACTTTCCTGGTGTGTGTGAGAAGCAAAATAAGAATGATGGATTTAAGAAGTGATATATGTGTTTCTTTGGTAGCCTTGTTTTAGCCTATTTTACCTACCTTGATTTAAATATCCTCGTTAGCCGTTTTTAAGCCTTAGCCTATTCTTGTGATAGTATATTACAAGCTTAAATACCTTTGTGTTCTATTGACTTTTATTTGATACAAATGACTCCTAGAGCACTTTCATTGAAATTTTTTTCCATGAGAGGAGCATAAGTGAAGAAGTGAAAGGAAAATCTAAAAATTGTGGAAATTAGAAGGAAAGAAAATAGTGAAAATTTCTATACAAGGAGGGAGATATTAGTGGGAAAACAAAAAGAAGAAAGACCTTCGAAAAAAATGATGATAAAAAAAATGTGTTTATAAGCTCAATGTTGAAAAAATCCTCACTAGTCACCTAGGATGAAAATTTATAAAATAAAAGGAGGTATTAGGAGAAAATTTTGAAATTGAAGAATGTGCTTAAAAATCAATGCATTGTGAAGTATTAAAGTGCTTAGGGAGATTAGTCACAATCTTGGCCAAATAGTCCCTACTGTCCCTTAGCCTACATTACAATCATGTTAAGTCCTAATTGATCCTTGATTCAAAATTTATATTAGTGGAGTATTATACTAAGGGAAAGACTATGGATCGTCTTTTGCATGTATGTTGAATTCTTTCGGAGAGTGAGTGGAAACTGTGTTACTTATGCCCAAGTTTATATTGCTTTATATCTTTTTTGAGAAAGGGCATCTCCCCAAATAGTGAGGGGCACAATGGTAAGACTTTGGTACATATTGATTGCTAAATTACATATGATTCATATTGACCCAAAATATGTCTTGATGAGTTAGTTTTCAAAAGCTAAGTAATTTCGAACTTTGACATTTTAATGTTGATTTTATATCCATGTGAGTGAATTATTGACACTTTATTGATTTGTCTCATGATCCTAAGTGCAAGTAGACCTATGCGTAGGATGAATTTTGTCCCTAAATTTGAGAAGGGAAGTAGTAGATTGTTCGAGGATGAACAATAGTTTAAGTGTGGGTGTTAATGAAGGGTGTATTTACGCACTTCCTAGCCATATTTTGCCCATACTTTACTATGTTTTGGGAACAAATTGTATGCGTTGCATGTGTTTTATGATATATATTTGTGAAAATAGCTAATGCACATTATTAGCTACTTTCAGGGCTAAAAGTGATGGATTTGGGTGTATTTGAAGCTTTTGGAACGAAGGTGAAGAATTCGGATTGAACAAGTCAAGATCAAGGCATGTAACACTGCACCGGCACACTTGCGTGACTAGCAGCACAGCACGCAGGCCTTACTGTGTGATGAGGGGTGCGAGGCGTCGACCCTGTAGCGCGACCAGAGGCATGAGGCGCCATCCCTTCAATGCGATACAATGCTCGACATGGCACCTTGCTTGCGCCATGCTAGGTGTGGCGCACCAGTACTATCTGGGTGCCAACAAAGGAATCCTACTTCAACTAGGAAAAGGAGATACTAATCACAAATCAAATTCTAGAGGGAATAAAGAACGCATAAATCTACTATTACAGATACTCTTTATTTTTTTTGTTATGAGAGACAAGTATTAGCACACATAGAAGTTAATTTTTAGTCATGACAATTTTGATGAGTTTAGATAAGTTAGCGGAGTTTTAGTTCACGACATTCATTGAGATACTTCTTGTTGAATTGTTTATCCTTATTTTTGCACTAATCAAGTGAGTTTCTTCCTATCATCTTTGTAAGTATTAATTTATGTGTTTGTCTATGAATGCTATTAATTTACTTATAAACATGAGAGGCTAAAACCTCTACAACTAGGGTTGTGGGTACCATGGTGAATTAACGAACTAGAGTTTGCACGACGTGATTCTAAACCAATACTAAACGTTTGTATTGTATTATCTTCGTCTTTAATGTTTCTTAACGGTGCACAATGTAAGGACTTTCCTGAATTCTCTACTTTCTTGAGCCTACAGAGGTAAAAATTAGGAAATGAGAAGTACAACAAAGCCTTGATTCTTTGTAATCATTGTATAACTTAAGTTGTGGTTGCAGGATAGTTAATTTTGGAACAAATTGACAGTTAATTGAAATCTCTCATGAGATCTAACCTAGTAATTGAGTATAGTCATCCAAGAGGGACGAACTAGTAGTTTGGATGAACATATGTTATTAGTTCTACAAATAAAGTATTGAATAGATCAAAAGTGTAAAACCCGAACTAGTTATGAATCTATGGGGAACACTCACTCTAGTTAATTGCAGTAATTTGGAATCAACATTCAATTTATCAACAATATTACTTGTTACTTTTACAAATTCCCTCTTTAGGAGGTAATTTACGTAAAAGCTTAAATACTATTGTTCTTCTACATCCTTCCATATTCCTTGTGGGTTTGACCCCAACCTCTTTTTTGGGTTCTTTATTGACAATGTTTGCTTCATAATTTGTCAGGAGTGTGAGTTTGAGCGTTGTCAAGGAGATTACAAAAATACCCCTGGGAACATGTCATTAAAATTTGACTATCAAGCACCATGAGTTGTACGCACAAACAACGACTCGTGGTTTCCTTCCGTTGCTAGCTTATTAAATTTTCCAAGCTTACTGTTTCTCAAACCACAATCCTCGCAACGACCCCTTGTTTCCTACAATGAGTCATACCATGTGTCACGACCCTAACATAGTCCCGGATCTAGACACGGGACCTTGAGCCATTAATGGATCCAAGTCGACCCATGGCATGAACATGGAAGCTACAACATAAATATAACAGAAGACTAAATTCTGAAATATCGAAAGTCTGAATAGTAAAACATTTAAACTAGGGAAATCTCAAAACACTAAATCCGAAGCTGGATATAAAATCTATGTCCGAAAAGCCTCAAACATACTGATGAGATGATGGGACAACACCCTAACTAGATCACTAGAAGTTTGAAACTGAAAATGATGATAACTCAACTATCTAAAGGTCCTCAAAGGATGAAGAGTCACCAACAACGCTGCCTATGCTGAACTCTTGAAACTAGCTAGTAGCGAGATTCTATCTCAATGTCTTATCCTGTATCATGAAATGATACAACATAGAGTATACGGTCAGTACTTGGAATGTACTGAGTATGCAATGTAAGTAAAATAGGCTAAGTAAGAAAACTAAAATCATGCATATCTTAAGTCATAACATCCAATGATTCTAAGAGTAAAGGCTATATGCTGATATCTGAATACATGAATAGACATCACTGAAATAAGTACATATGGCTTGCCATTTATGAAATCATAGGTAAAAAACTCATGAACTAATCATTGGATCAAACCTGCTGAAAATATGATATAGTATTTTATAGTACATGCATTACTAAAATCATGAGGAACAATGGGAGACTCGTCTTAACCGACAACCATCATGTAAGAGCCATGATAATCATACATCTGGCCCACATGGAGGAGAGCTATCTTAAGACTTTCTAGGGTTAAGGATTAAGTAAAGTGTGATATCATGGTGGGCCCTTGGACCTAGGGAAATGCACTCTTGAGAGGCCCTAAAGTATGCCTACGTTGGCGCGTAGTTTATGAGACTGGGGAACCTTGGAACCCCAAGCCTACTCGGTGCTTGACACTACTCCCAAAACATGTATAAAGCTCATTTATTCATCGATCAAAACATAACTTGAATCTTAACATATGGGGAGTCTTGACTCCAACAAATGAGATAACTAAACTTATTAACCCTGGCTAAATCATGAAATCGTTCAACTTGAGTGGGCTTACCCAAATCTTAACATCATGCTTGCATGAGATAGACATCATAATTAAAATTATAAGTATATTCATGGGTAATTTGAAAACATTCATATATATTAGAAATCTCATCATACTTGGAAGCACAAATCATGAACTCAACTTTTCCTGAAACTTACATAATTGGTTATCATGCTCTTAAAACTTGAAATCATGAATTATAATCAGAATAGGTATAAAACTTTCCCATGAATCTTAAAACATCATTTAAAACATGAAGGGAATCGACCCATGAATTAAACATAGAAAATCTTATAGTATTGGGTTAAGTCCCCATAGAATCATACTCATGAATTAATGAACTTGAGATGCAATTTGGGTATGACAATGAAGGGAAACTCTTATTCATGACCATACATGCTTGGGTAAGCTGATTCTCAACTTCTCTTTGAAAGCCCAAGAGATTTGGAGGAGAATTGGAGGGTTTCAAGCTTGATCTTCAAAGGGAAACTTCTAATCTTGCATGCATGGGAGTTGAAAGAATTAGAATAGGTTAAATCCTCAGAAAATCCTCCTAACAGTTCTTAAAACAACGTACTTTAGGGCTTATGAGCTTAGGAACTATGGAAATTTCCTTATTAAATTCGCATAAAAACTAATCAATGCCGAAGCCATGACTCACACCACAAGTCATACCCTGACACCACGACTCATGGGTTCCTTCCATTGTTGTCATTTCTGCATCCTAGAGATTCTGGATTTTTTCACGGGTCACACAATAACTCATACCACTAATCCATGAGTCGTTGGACCCATTCGTTACCATGACTGGGAAAATTTCCTTCTCCTTCCTACGGGTGTGAGTAACGACTCGTTGGTCCTTAAAACGGGTCGTACCTTGACCTGTACATCCAAACCTGTCACCCTAGATCCAACCTATGAGTCCTTACCACGAGTCATGTCATGACTAGTACCTTTCGTCCTAACAATCCAAAACCAAATGATGACTCCAATCCACGAATCACTACTAGGTCCCATGAGTCATTACTGGACTCATTGCTATCAACTTTTCCTCAGCAGATTGCTAACTATGACCGAACCTACGACCCATAACTTCTTCCCACGACTCGTACCATGAGTTGTTTTGAGGTGATTCTTCCAATTTTTCTATTGATCAAATTTCAAATATCGAGTCTAGTCTTAGACACTTTCGGGGTATTACAATGTCTCCCCCTTGGGAACATTCATCCTTGAATGTTGGGTAAACATGCTGAATAATTGGGAAAAGGAACTGTCTTTTCGAATACTGAATATTAGAAGCTGAAAACTGACGTAGTGACTGACTCCGAACTGAACTGAATTCATGAATCACATATACATGCACTGACATAAAGGAAATGGGAGACATGAACTAGATTTTACACCCAAATTTTTTTTTGGTGATTATCTGATATTTGTATGCTAGATTAATAGAAGTACGAGTTGTATATTGGTCGTAGATGAAAAGGAAAATGTATACAAACAAAAAAGCGATGTGTATGTAAAGTTCATAAGTAAGGATCAACTTTAAATGATCATATCTCCCAATATATAACAAATTAGAGCCCTACGACCTGTCAAATTAAAGGTCTTTGAGTCTAGTTTTCAGAATTCAAATCGCTTATCAATCAGAGTTCGAAGTAGAAAGTTATAGGTATTTTATGGAGGCACTATCGGGTAGTGATGTAGCCACAGCCAAAACAGCTTTATATTTGTTATACCCCGTAAGATTTACGACACCTAGATGGACTATTTGCACGGTAATTGAGCATATTTGAAAGCCATACGTGCTAGAGAAAGGCCGAAAAAGGATCGGACAGATAGCCTGTCGAACCATCGCGGAAGGAGCCGAGGCAAAGTCCCTGCGTGATGGCAATGTGTCACGGAGGTGGAGCCTCCGCGTTGGCTCCGTGACACGTTGGCCCTGTCCAGGCTCAAGTATACAAGCCCCACTTTGGTTTGATTTCATTTAACTCATCAAAAATTTCCAGAGAACGTAGGAAAACATAGAGGGACGAAGGAGGTTAACATATAATCGTTCGATTACGCTGCCAAATGTTGTCCAAACTCAAATTAACCTTAGATACCGAGGTATTTAGCAGCAGAGAGCATTCCTACAGATTTAGTTTCGCGAAATACGGCCGACGAATCGTCGAGCTACCGGACTAAGGTAAGTGGAATTGCTCCAAACTAGTGTCTATGTGTTTCTAGCTGTGAAGTGAATATTTCTCCCTTTTGGACTTCTGAAAAATAGCGAGTTTTTGACCGTCTTTCGATAAGCCTAAGTTTAGGCTATAATTATATCGAAAGTGATGTCGTCCTTCAGAATAAGGTTGTATTTAGTACTGATTGATATATATATGAATGCAGTTGGGAGGAATAGCTGAAATACTGACCAAGCTACGCCAGTTAGTCGGGAAATCAGAAGCGAAGGTATGTAAAGCTAGTTTCCTCGGCAAGTTAGTAATCTTGGTATAGTAAAGTAGTTTAAAGGCCAGTAGAATGTTCAGAAGTCGTGTGCCATGTTTATTACGAATGTTGGTACGACATTAGAAGCATCATGTTATGTTTAACGCGAAACTTGCTAGCACGATATAGATTCTAATACAAGTGTTAGGAACTGCATAGCATGCCCAGTATGTGATGTAGTACAGAATGTTAGGATATTATCGTATTCAGTTGAAACCCAGTAAAGCAATGTAATATCTGTAAGGCATCTCAGAAGTAGAATGATAGGCTAAAATGAAGTTTAGAAAGCATGTTAGAAATAGTAAATCATGTTACTATAGAAACTCAGTATACAACATGGTTTCCAGCAGAAAGACTATATCTGGTTTAACATTAGACTCAGTACAGTATGGAGAAGATTATGTTTATACATATATACTATTATCAATCTCAGCATGTATTAAGAACGTACATATTACATCACTAGTTCAGCATACAGTATGTACAAATACTTTACTACTATTAGCTTCAGTATGTGGGATATGCAGATAGTATTACTTGTTGAGACCATTGTATTGTTTTTGGGTTGGATTACCTAGCATCCATGACTGCCCCAGGGTTAATAGCTGTATCGACTCGTCCGCCAGAGGACGAGGATACATCGCTCTACGAAGTGGCATGCCGTCCCACAGGGCACGAAGATGGGATGCCAATTTTCCCCATATTGTGCCTTTGTCGGCCCTTATACACCCCTGTCGAGCGGATACGCCCGGGTGTTGATTCAAGAGTCCTCTGGACTCAGGTACAGTTATAGTCAGGGGCTCAGCGAGCCCAAGTGCATACCCAGGGGACCAGCAGGATGCTTATAGTTATTATAGGAGATGGGACGACCGGGGTAGGGGTATAGATTGCGTGTTGTTTGTACCTCCCGGCTTATGGGGGCCGGGTAAGGTTTGTGTGTTCTATGTTATGTTATGTTATGTTATGCCATGTTACACGAGATACGAGTAGATCGACAGTAGAACGATACATCTCCAGGTATGACTCTTACGCCTTCCAATATAGTTAAGGGTATGCATAGTTTTACATTTTCAGACAGTTAATCTACTCCTTCCTATTTCAGTTTCATCAGTTGCATTGTTGTTCTCAGATATTTCGTCAGTTATTGCTTTACATACTCAGTACCAGTGGTACTGACGCTCGGTGGGGTGCTGGATTACTTGCCTGCAGGTACTCATAGACGAGGGGCCGATACCTCGTGATTCCAGCCAGCTCACAGAGTCATCAGCTCCAGTCATCCAGAGCTAGATAGCTAGAGGTTTAACCCTTCTCTTTTGTTGTACAGCATGGGTAGGTCGGGGCCCTGTCTCGACCATCTTATCAGCATTCTTAGAGGCTTGCAGACTGTATATATTTCCCTGTGGTCAGATGTGCCGGTCGTGTGAGGCCGTGCAGTTGTATAGCTGTTAGTACCTTTGTTTATGTTATGTGGCCGTGTGGGGCCGGAACTTGACAGTAGTGGTGACCTTGCCGGTCACGTAGCTTTCCAGTATTTCATTGTTCAGTTATGGATAACTAGACAGCATGGTGGCCTTGTCGGCCCGCATAGGCTCCCCTATATCGATATGTTTCTGGTCAGCTGTTAGTACAGGCAGGTGGCTATAGGCCTAGTCAGCCGGAGGCTATATTTATAGCCGTTATATAGCCCGTTGTTTCCCTGAATCTGTGTTAGAGCCAGCCAGGCACTAGATGTTCTCAGGCCCAGTAGTCTAGCAGTTCAGGTCCTAGTAGGGCACCAGGTGCCAGTCATACCCCCCAAGGCGGGGTGTGACAAACTTGGTATCAGAGTAGGTCGTGTCCCAGGGAGTCTGCAAGTCATGCTAAGTAGAGTCTTGTCTATGGATGTGTTGTGCACCACATACTATAGGCAGGAGGTTGCGAGACATAATAGGATGGTTACCTTTCTTTCATACTCAGTCGTGCCATAGCACAGTACAGTACAGGGTTGGTCCTTTTAAAACTTATCATATTCTTTGAATATAGATACAAGTCAAACCAGCGAAATCCTATCCCAAGCATAAGATCAGATATAGCAACAGGAGAGAACATCAGCCAGTTACAAGGTAACTACAGCAGCTGGAGGAGGTAACAGGGACCTCCCAATGTTAATCTTTTATTGGTCGATAACTTCAGAATAGGAAGTCATAACTTCAGAATAGGAAGTCATAAGCATAACGTATAAATGAGTCGATTTATTTGTTAGATATATATATATATATAAGACCTGATTAAGATAGTAGACAATATTAGATTATTATATAAGTGTGAGAAAGAGAGGGAAATGTAGGATCCCCACCTCCATTCCTTCAGGTGTGGTACAGTTCCATGTCTTCATTTCGTTGTAGTAAGAGAAAGTTATTCCTACCCCTTAGTTTTGATCCCAGCGTAGCAAAGGGCATAAGGATTGAGATGATGTTGCCCAAAGCAGACAGTAAGTGAAAGGTGGATTGGTTGATTCCAGAAAGTGTTAGAAAGAGTAAGGAGCCCTTATGATTATGTAAGTTGTGCAGACTCTCACGGTAATAAGTCACAAGAGCAAGTAAGACTACTAGCTTACTCGAAGTGGGTGTAGGATATCCGTCAATGATGGACTCCCCGTAAGAGTCAAGTTCAAGTTAGGAAAGGGTTGAATCCGCCGTGGCATGCTAACAACGGCAGGGTATGTCTGCAAGATAATAGTTATAATCTTAGCTATGATATCAAAAGACAGGGAGATTATATGAATAAGATGGGTCCGACTGCAAGTCAGAAGAAGTATAGGTTGAAACTTTACTGGCAACCTTATTGACAGTGTAAGGCAAGGTACCTTGAACCCCATAGCCTAGTTTAAGGAAGATGAAGGTGAAGAGCATGAATACTAGATTTTGAGGGAAAATCAGAATCACCTCTAGATTGATAGAACATTGTGTATTAAGGACTAAACCTTAGACGAACAGTTAAGAGACAGTAAGGTTGTAGTTTAGAATGTTGCGGTATGTCCGCCCAAGGAGAAGGTAAGAGGGTACCGAACCAGAGACTCCAATCTAGTGTGGCCCAGAGGCAAGGTCCAACAGACAGTCACGGGCCTTAATATAATGCCAAGTAAGGCCACAAGGTTCGGATGTTGACCCCACATTGTAAGAGTGGCGAAATTTCAAATAGCAGATCATAGCTAAAGTGCATGTGTGTGTTGCTTTAAGAATGGGATGAAAAAAAATCCCATGTAATGATACGAGAGGATATGAGATATTATTAGTCTGCAGGAGCGGTATATCATGTGCGGTATGAAATTCAGTAAGGCATGTTAGAGATTATGTATCACCATAAAATTCAGTATGTATTGTACATAGTAGTTGATATATATATATCTACAGATGATAGATATGATGTAAGTAGTTGGCAATGGGGGTTACAGTCACACGGATTTTGGTTAGCTGCTAGGAAATATATACAGATCGTACTACAGGACCCCTCACCAAAAGAGAGGGTGGCACGTTAAGTGGTCGTGCATCATTTTCCCAGCCTTGTAGGTGAGAGTTGGCCTTAGTCAACCTAGCAGCTATTATGCGGAACACCCCGCAAGTCAGCCGACCGTCTCAGTCAGAAAAACCTGTAGGCACCCCAAGAAAGAGTCCATATCAGTAGTCAGTGACGGACTAGTACTCCAGCTGGTTTTCGTAAGGTATTCAGATACAGAGCCCTAACAGAAGGCCAGTCTTTACAGAATGGCTCATAAGACCGAGAATTTCCAAGGATAGTAATATAATCCAAGGGGGTACGAATAAGGCGTAAGAAATTGGTAGTGCTCTGCTAACACAGTGTTTACTAAGACAAGGAGATCGGTAGGTTCCCTATGAAGATCCAGGAACGGATTTCCTGAGAGTAGGTTGCACTAAGAACAACACTACACTTGTTCAATTAGGAGGACAAAACAGTTAGTCATCCACAACGCCGCAGTTATGCATGAGCTACAGATGACCGGGTAGGACATGTAGAGCATCGTTTGACTACTACAGCATCCAACCCAGCTATTTAGTTAGTCAAGGTTATTCAGCTAGACTATTAGAGATCATGATCATTGTCAGGATCCTCTGATCAGATACGGGCATGGTGTGCAGATAGTCGTTCAGGTTATCTCAACAACAAGTAGCCTTAGCATGCGGCCAGAAGGCCAGATAAGCTCTAGCTATACCGGTAGATTACTTGTCAGATTCTCCGGTATAATAAACCAATATGACCGTTAGATTTATGCCAATTTTTTTAAATGTGAATTTTGGCTGAGTTCAGTAGCCTTTTTGGTCACATTGTGTCGGAGGCTGGTGTGCAGGTAGATACACAGAAAATCGAAGCAGTGGAGACATAGCCCAGACCTACCACTCCGATCGAAGTACGCAATCCCTGCGGTTAGCCGGGTACTATAGAGGGTTTGTGGAAGGATTTTCCACCTTAGCAGCACTTCTGACTAAATTGACACAGAAGGCAGCAAAGTTCCAGCAGACTGAGGCGTGTGAGTAGAACTTCCAGGAGTTAAAAGAAAGGTTAACATCAGCTCCAATGTTAGTATCGCCAGAAGGTACAGAGGGTTGATGCATCATGGTAAAGTAATAGCTTATGCTTTCAGGCAGTTGAAGAAACGTGAAAAGAATTATCTTGCCCATGACCTGGAGTTAGCTGCAGTAGTTTATGCCTTAAAGAGTGAATATTTTGTATCACCCAGGAAGGGCTAATGTGGTAGCAGATGCCCTTAGCCGTAAATCTATGGGGAGTTGGCATACTTGCAGCCTGAACAGCAAGAATAGGCCCGAGAATTACACCAGTTAGCCGGTTTAGCCGTTCACATAGCAGAAATAAAGGATAACAGAGCGATAATACAGAATGTCGCAGTGTTGTCGTTAGTGGTGGAAGTAAAGGAACGGCAGTATGGAGACCCTCGCCGGGTTCAACTTGAACACAAGGTTCAGTAAGGAGAGGTGACATATTTTCAGATAACCGGGGATGAAGTGTTGCGATATAAAGGCCGCATTTGTGTTCCAGATATTTTGGGGCATCGCCAGCAGATTATGAGCGAGGCGCATTACGCCCTCTATTCTCTCCACCCAGGCGCGACGAAAATGTACTATGATATCAAAGAAAACTACTGGTGGCCAGGTATGAAAAGAGAAATTGCTGAATTTGTAGCTCAGTGTCCTAACTGCCAACAGGTGAAAGCAGAACATCAGAAACCAGGCGGTTTGACCCAGGACATAGCTGTGCCTCTCTAGAAATGGGAAGCAGTAAATATGGATTTTGTAGCAGGATTACCCCGTACTAAACACAGACATGACTCTATATGGGTGATAGTTGACAGATTGACAAAATCAGCTCAATTCCTGCCAGTAAGAGCTACTTTCTCGGCCGAAGATTATGCTGAGTTGTATATCAGAGAGATAGTCAGATTACATGGAGTACCAGTATCCATTATTTCAGACAGAGGAGCACAGTTTACGGATAGATTTTGGCGGTCGTTTCAGAGAGGTCTGGGAACGCAGATTAAATTAAGCACAGTATTCCATCCTCAGACAGATGGGCAGGCTGAGCGCACAATTCAGACGCTCGAAGACATGTTGCGAGCGTGTGTGCTAGATTTTGGTGGTAGCCGAAATGAGCATTTGCCGTTAATTGAATTTGCCTACAATAATAGCTATCATTCATCCATCCAGATGGCGCCTTTTGAGGCATTATACGGGCGAAAATGCAGATCACTAGATGTTGGTTTGAAATAGGAAGTCAGCGTTGGTTGGCCCAGACATTGTTCAGCAGTCAAAGGAAAAGGTAAAGCTTATCCGAGAATGCTTACTGACTGCACAGAGCCGCCAGAAATCATATGCAGATGTGCGGCGCAGAAATTTGGAGTTTGATGTGAATGACTGGGTATTTCTGAAGTATCCCCGATGAAAGAGGTAATGAGATTCGGCAAGAAAGGTAAGCTCAGCCCGAGGTTTATTGGGCCTTATCAGATTGGTCGAAGGATAGGCCGAGTAGCATATGAGTTGAATTTGCCTCCAGAATTAGAATCCGTTCATCCGGTCTTTCATGTATCTATGCTGAGGAAATGCATAGGAGACCCGTCCAGAGCAGTCCCAGTCCAGGATATCCAGGTTACGGAAAAGCTGGCCTATGAAGAGGTTCCAGTAGCTATCTTAGACAGACAAATTCGCAGATTGAGGACTAAAGATATTGCATCTGTCAAGGTATTGTGGCGTAACAGGAACCGAGAGGAGATGACTTGGGAAGCGGAGGAAGATATGAGGACCAGATATCCTCACTTATTCCAGGCCTAGTCAGGCGACAGGTATGTCCGTATTATTACTTATGCAATACCTTATAGTTGTCTATGAATAAATGAGAAAGATTGATGCTTAGCTATCCAGTGAATCCTAAAGTATTGTGTGCAGTACCTGTATTGGACTTTTCTGCGTTTCAGGTTTTTGGTATAGTCCATATTACAGGGGAGACTCTGCCAAAATTTTTCTAAACAAGTAAGTTGAGAAGTTCTCTGGATAGCAGTTTCCATTCGGGGACGAATGTTCTTAAGGGGGGGAGAATGTTATACCCCGTAAGATTTTCGACACCTAGATGGCCTATTCGCACGGTAATTGAGCATATTTGAAAGCCATATGTGCTAGAGAAAGGCCCGGAAAAGGATCGGACGGATAGCCTATCGAACCGTCGTGGAAGGAGCCAAGGCAGAGTCCCTCCGCGGTGGCAACGTGTCACGGAGGTGGAGCCTCCGCGTTGGCTCCCTGACACGTTGGCCCTGTCCAGGCTCAAGTATATAAGCCCCACTTCAGTTTGATTTCATTTAACTCATCAAAAATTTCCAGAGAACGTAGGAAAAAAGAGAGGGACGAAGGAGGTTAACATATAATCGTTCGATTACGCTGCCAAACGTTGTCCAAACTCAAATTAACCTCAGATACCGAGGTATTTAGCAGCAAAGAGCATTCCTACGGATTTAGTTTTGCGAAATACGACTGACGAATCATCGAGCTACCGGACTAAGGTAAGTGGAATTGCTCCAAACTAGTGTCTATGTATTTCTAGCTGTGAAGTGAATATTTCTCCCTTCTGGACTTCTGAAAAATAGCGAGTTTTTGACCGTCTTTCGATAAGCCTAAGTTTAGGCTATAATTATATCGAAAGTGATGTCGTCCTTCAGAATAAGGTTGTATTTAGTACTGATTGATATATATATGAATGCAGTTGGGAGGAATAGCTGAAATACTGACCAAGCTACGCCAGTTAGTCGGGAAATCAGAAGCGAAGGTATGTAAAGCTAGTTTCCTCGGTAAGTTAGTAATCTTGGTATGTAAAGTAGTTTAAAGGCCAGTAGAATGTTCAGAAGTCGTGTGTCATGTTTATTACGAATGTTGGTATGACATTAGAAGCATCATGTTATGTTTAGCGCGAAACTTGCTAGCACGATATAGATTCTAATACAAGTGTTAGGAACTGCATAGCATGCCCAGTATGTGATGTAGTACAGAATGTTAGGATATTATCGTATTCAGTTGAAACCCAGTAAAGCAATGTAATATTTGTAAGGCATCACAGAAGTAGAATGATAGGCTAAAATGAAGTTTAGAAAGCATGTAAGAAATAGTAAATCATGTTACTATAGAAACTCAGTATACAACATGGTTTCCAGCAGAAAGACTATATCTGGTTTAACATTAGACTCAGTACAATATGGAAGAAGATTATATTTATACATATATACTATTATCAGTCTCAGCATGTATTAAGAATGTACATATTACTATCACTAGTTCAGCATACAGTATGTACAAATACTTTACTACTATTAGCTTCAGTATGTGGGATATGCAGATAGTATTACTAGTTGAGACCATTGTATTCTTTTTGGGTTGGATTACCTAGCATCCATGACCGCCCCAGGGTTAATAGCTGTATCGACTCATCCGTTAGAGGACGAGGATACGTCGCTCTAAGGAGTGGCATGCCGTCCCACAGGGGACGAAGATGGGATGCCAGTTTTCCCCATATTGTGCCTTGGTCGGCCCTTATACACCCCTGTCGAGCGGATACGCCCGAGTGTTGATTCATGAGTCCTCCGGACTCAGGTACAGTTATAGTCAGGGGCTCAGCGAGCCCAAGTGCATACCCAGGGGACCAGCAAGATGCTTATAGTTATTATAGGAGATGGGACGACCGGGGTAGGGGTATAGATTGCATGTTGTTTGTACCTCCCGGCTTATGGGGGCCGTGTAATGTTTGTGTGTGCGATGTTATGTTATGTTATGTTATGCCATGTTACACGAGATACGAGTAGATCGACAGTAGAATGATACATCTCCAGGATACATCTCTAGGTATGACTCCTACTATCAGGTAGCCACCGACTCGATTCTCATAAACTCCAGTCCTAGTATTAGAAGTGTTGACATATGAGTATGTTATGTAATGTTATGTTCATGCACAAAGTCTACATATAGGATAGTCAGTTCCAGAGTTACTGATTATCTCTCTACCCTATCTTTTGAGTTATATTTAGTTGTTATTTTCCATTGTTTATATTGACAGGTTCCAGAGTATCAGGTTGTAGCTATTCCCTTCTTTGGTTCAGTTTATTGTTGGCACTACTTTTTTACAGCTTTCAGTCTTACATACCAGTGCATTTTTTTGTATTCACATCCCTTTGCATGGGGACCCTACAATCATGTTGCAGGTACAGGTAAGATCTCAGATCGAAAGATTCAGTAGGAGCTCAGATCCAACATATAGTTAGTATGCTCCCCTCTTTCAGGAGCCTATATTTGGTTGGGTCATTTTGAGTTTTGTTACACAGATGGGTAGGATGGGGCCCTATCCTGTGCATTCAGTATTGTTTTATTTTTTTAGAGGCTTTTGTGGACTTGTCGTACAATTGTTTAGTTCCAGTGTATTTTATGGCCTAGCTGGCCTTCCATAGTTTCTTTTCAAATATTATTATGGCCACGTTTGCATTCTATCTTGTCACGTTTATTGAGACCTAGTCGGTCCATTTCTATGTATAATTGACTGTGACAAGTGAACCAGATGACCTAAGGGTTGCAGTTCAGACGCTATATAGCTGGTTCCTCGATCTCTTCGTAATCGAGTGTCAGTCGTGCCCTACCCCAGTATTGGGGTGTGACAATAGACATGAAACTAAATAGACTACTAAGGAGGAAACTGGTACCACAAGTTGGGGCTAAGCTGGGAGGGAAAAGACATGGGTATTTAACCATCATATCTGCTTCAGCTTCCCACGTAGCTCCCTCAACAAGCTGGTTTCTCCACAAAACCTTTACTAAAGCTACTTCTTTGTTTCTCAGCTCCCAAACGTGACGGTTAAGTATTTCAACCGGAACCTCTTCATAGCTAAGGCTATCCTTCACACCTATGCTCTTCATTAAAACAACCAAAGCCGGGTCACAAATGCACTTTTCCAAGAGCGATACATGAAAAACTGGATGTACTGAAGCCAACTCCACTGGTAGCTCCAACTCATAGACCACCCCATGAATAGAACACACAATCCTGTAGGGACCAACATATCGGGGACTAAGCTTCCCTTTCTTTATGAACCTCATCACTCCCTTCATGGTAGACACCTTCGAAAACATCCAATCATCAATAACAAACTCCAGTTCTCTCCTCCTCACATCAGCATAGGACTTTTGACGACTTTGAGCTATTTTTAGCCTTTCCCTTATAAGCTGAACTTTCTGCATAGCCTCATGAACTGAATCTATCCCTATCAATGTAGCCTCACCTAGCTCAAATCAACCAATTGGCGATCTACATCTCCTCCCATAAAGAGCCTCAAACGAAGCCATCTGACAGCTGGAGTGGTAGGTATTGTTGTAAGCGAACTAGATAAGAGGTAAATGATCATCCCAACTACCTTCGAAGTCAATAACACATGCTCTCAACATATCCTCAAATGTTTGAATGGTCCGCTCAGCCTGACCATCCGTTTGTGGATTAAAAGCTATGCTAAGCTTTATTTGAGTTCCAAGTCCCTTCTGAAATGACTTCCCAAACAACGAGGTGAATTGAGTACCTCTATATGATATAATTGACAAGGACAATCCGTGCAATCGAACTAACTCCTAAGTGTACAATTTAGTATAATCCTCCACTGAGTCAGTAGTTTTGACCGGTAGATGGGCTGCTTTAGTGAACCTATCAACAAAAACCCAAATAGAATCATATTGTTGACGTGTACGAGGCAACCCTTAAATCCATATTGATATCTTCCGACTTTCAAGTAGGGATGATAATGTCTTGTAGCACACCTCCAGGTCTTTGATGCTCGACTTTCAATTGCTGACAATTCAGACACTTGGCCACAAACTCTGCTTTGTCCCTTTTCATGCCACTCCACAAATAGACATCCTGTAGGTCACGGTACATCTTGGTGGCCCCTAGATGCATATAATATCGAGAACTATGAGCCTCATGAAACTTTTGATCTCTCAAGTAATCAACATCCCGAACACACAAATGACCCTGATATCAAAGTACACCATCTCCCCCTTGTGAGAATACCTCTACCTTTTGGTTATGAACCATTTTACTTCAATTTTACCAAAATAGGATCCTCATTTTTTCTAGACATGACATCAGTCACTAAAGAAGATTCTGAACTGTTCTAAACAATGACACCACCATCCGCCGAGTCAACAAGATGACCTCCTCATCCTGCAAGCTGATGTATATCCTTCACCAACTCTTTCCTTTCCTCTTCTATATGAGAAACACTCTCCATGGAAAGTTTTCTAAGGGTATCCGCCACTACACTGGCCTTGCTCGAATGATAAAGGACACTCTTGTCATAGTCCTTGAAAAACTCTAACCACCTCTTTTGTCGTAAATTCAGGTCCTTCTGAGTAAACACATACTGAAGGTTCTTGAAGTTCGTAAATGCATCCACATAGGCCCCATACAAATAGTGTCTCCAAAGCATCAATGCAAACACTACCGCTACCAACTCTGGGTCATGGGTGGGTTAATTCCTCTCATGAGTCTTAAGCTATCTAGAGGCATACTCTATGACCTTACCATGTTGCCTCAACACACAACCTATACCGATCCTTGAGGCATCGTACTACACCACAAATCCATCTATACCCTCAGGTAGGGTCAATACTGGGGGCTGAAGTTACTCGAGTCTTTAACTCCTGAAAACTCTTCTCACAGGCATCCAACCACTGAAATTTAGCTTTCTTCTTGGTCAACTTAGTCAATAGTGCTGCGATGGATGAAAATGCTCCAACAAACCTCCTATAGTAACCAGCCAAACCCAAGAAACTCCTGATATCCAAAGGATTAACTGTTCTAGGCCAATTCTTCACAGTTTCTATCTTTTAAGAGTCCACTAGCATACCCTCGCTTAACACCACGTTACCAAAAATGCTACTAAGTTCAGTCAAAACTCACACTTGCTGAATTTAGTAAACAAATGGCGATCCTTGGAAGTCAACAACACAATTCTCAAATGAGTAGCACGCTTCTCCTCGCTCGTAGAGTATATGACAATGACATCTATGAACACAATCACGAACATGTCAAAATATTGCTTGAACGCCCTATTTTTCAAATCCATAAAAGCTGCAGGAGTATTCATTAGTAAAAATTACATAACTACAAACTCACAGTGACCATACCGAGTCCTGAAAGTTGTCTTCGGAATGTCACTCTCCCTAACTCTAAGCTGATGATATCTGGATCTGAGGTCTATCTTCGAGCAACACTTGGCGCCCTAAAGTTGGTCAAACAAGTAATCAATTCTGGGGAGGGGATACTTATTCTTGATTGCGACTTTGTTCAACTGTCGATAGTCAATACACATGCGAAGAGAACCATCCTTCTTTTGAACAAAGAGAACTGGTGCACTCTACAGGGATTTTCTAGGTCTGATGAAACCCTTGTCTGATAGATTCTTCAACTTCTTTCAACTCCTTTAGCTCAGCTGGAGCCACTTTGTAAGGAGGAATAGATATAGTCTATGTATCGGGAGAAAGGTCAATACCAAAATTAATCTCCCACTCGGGAGGGACTCCTGCCAGATCATCTGGGAAGACCTCTGGGTACTCAGCACTATAGCAACGGACTAGAGAGTTGGGGTCTAGGATGTAGCATCCTTAACTCGAACTAGATGGTAAACAAATCCCTTAGAAATCATCTTCCTGGTCATAAGGTAGGAAATAAAGAGAACTAAAGGCACAGCTGAACTACCCCTCCACTCTAGGATTAGGTCACGACCCGAGCAGAGGCCCAAATCATACAAATGGGACAAGGGACATCGAGAGACCCCTAGTCGAACCATGGCATAGGCATACATCTAACTCACTTAATAAACTGAAGAATCAACAATATAAACTCAATAGAAGTCTAACTTAAATATAACATCAGAATAAACATCCGAAGCTTATTACATATATAACTCTGAAAAGCCTCTAATCTGGATGAGTTGATGGGACAAGACCCCAACTAACTCAACAATATTGAAACTGGAAATACATAAGTGAAACTGAAAGTCTAGCCCTCGAAGGATGAAGAGCGGGGATGAAGCTGACAGCTAGGTCCTGTATCATGAAGCGGTACGGCATAGAAAGTATGCGGTCAGTACATGGAATATACCGAGTATGCAAGGTAAGTAAAACCGCTAAAGTAAGTGAAAATCATTTAAACACAATGCAGTAGTTAAACATAATATCAGTAAGCTGAGAGTAGGTATTTCATGTATCATTTTTGAAATCATGATCTTTTCATAACATGACAATACATAGCTTTATAGCGTCAACTACCTCGAATGACTCAAAGATGGAATATAACATTTATTGAAAAGCTGACCATAGAGTCAAACCTTACTTAGAGAACATGTATGAGTATATAATAACCATGAGTAATGAATATGCAAGTTCTGAATCATATAATACAATGGGAGACTCGTCATTTAACCGATATACGACGATAGAGCTTACGTGGTCCCGACTATCACACTCAAGTGCACAGAGCCATCAAAAACCTTGTTAGGGATAAGGATGCTACCACGACATCATATCAATATGAAGGCCCATTCGGGAAAGGGGAAGCTCACAAGGGAGGTCCCAAGACATATAACAGTATCAACCTACATTGGCGCGTAGTTTTGGGGCATAGAGTGATGGACCCTTAGCCCGCTCGGTGCTAGACTCTTCTCCAAATAACATGCATATGCTCTACATCGTATATAACAAAGCTCAACATCGTCTTTTGATGAAGCTCAACATGGATTCATGCATAAACTAAACATTGTATGAAACCAAAGCTCAATAATAACATACATCTCAATCGAATTCATGCATGTGAGAAACTTTAGATCAAAACGTACCACAAGATGAGCATACTTGGGAGCCCTTTCTCCAAAATCATGTTATAAGCTATACGTAGGAAGATTTAACTCAAACATACCACAAGCTAAAATATGGAATTTGGGAGACTTCACTCCAAAACAATGCGGTAAGCTTATTTCGAAGAAATCATCATTTGAAATCAACATGTGGGTATTTCCCAAAGCTTTAACATATTTAGAAATCTCAATTCTCATTGAAGACACAATTATAGACATGGGTAGTTTCAAATCATGCTTTGCATCATAAAATCTCGTCATTATCACATTTACTTCGTAAATCTTACTTTTCATGATCATATCATCAATGAGATTCAACATTCATAAAAGCTAGAAACATAATTTTAATTGAAATCATTTTAAAATCAGCCCATGCTTCACAATTCGATAATAAAATCATAATCAATTCATACCCATGTAAAGAAATTGAATATTCATGCATTCGGGTAAAAACCCCACACTTGATCATTGGAGATTTTCATGATTCGATAGAAATTGGGCATGGGTGTGGAAGAAGACACCCACTCATAACCCTACATATTTGGAAGGGATGATTCTTTCATTTCCCTAATTGCCCAAGATGAGATTCCAATGGAAACCTTGAAGACTTGCTCTAAATCACCCTTTCAACCTCTCAAGTTTGCATGCATTGAATGAAACAACTTATAATAGGTTTTCCCCTCTTAAAACCCTTCAAAACGAGTCTTAAACGACGTAGTATAGGTCCCAAAAACTTAGGAATTACAAAAAGACCCTTACTGAATTCGCAGGAAAATACTACTAGGTGGTCCTAACAGACAACCTGACGGATTGTGGTCCATGGAAATCACTCGTTGCCTAGCTCGTCAAGTACACTGCCTCAACTACTTCACTTTACACATAAATCACCCCATGATTTACACCACAACTCGTTACCTCACCTAACGAGTTGTGGTCGGCTTCTCTTAGGTACACTACCTTAATTTCCTCTTCTTTTTTTCTAACACACCCCATGGCTGACCTGACAATTCGTGGGGTCTGACCACGAGTTGTTGCCATGCCCGTGCGGAACACTTCTCTTCAAAACTTCCCTGCTCTTCATGGGTCTCCCCACGAGTCACCTAACGACTCGTGGGCTATCCTCACGAGTCGTCCTACAACTCGTCCTGTGCCTGCAATACCAATTTCACATTCTTCCCATTTTAACTCCTGGGTCTGATCTTTAAGTTCCCGGGGTATAATAGAATGGCTCTCCCGAAAATCGAAACTCTACCGCACGGGTTCTATAATTCCCTGAGGCATAACATGTATGTAACAAAATCATGCCAAAGATAACATCAAAATCCATCGTATCTAACTCTACTAAATTTGCTGAGGGTGACTTTCTGAAGGATTGTGATAGGGAAATTCCTGTATAACCGTTGAGCTATAACTGAATCACCAACTGGGGTAGAGACTGTTAAAGATTCTGAGAGAATTTTAGGACTAACTCTGAAATTACTAGTAACATAAGGTGTCACAAAAGATAATGTAGCCCCTGGGTCTAACATTGCATAAATGTCAAGATGAAATATTAGTAACATACTAGTAACCATATCTGGAGAGACCTTCTGCTCCGGACGAGATGAGAGGGCATAAAACTTGTTCTGACACTGACCACCAACTGCACTAGTGGATGCACCCTGTTGAGCTGAGCATGCTGGTGGAGCTGTTGAACTGGTGGATGGGTCTCGACCTCTACCATGGCCCTGTCTAGTTTCTAGGCAATCTCTGAGCATGTGATTGGTCTTCCGACACCCGAAACATGTACCTAAACCTGCTAGGCACTCTCCGCGTGCCTTTTGCCACACTTGCTGAACACTAGAAGACTAGGCTCTCCTAACCTGCTCCCTTGACCTCTGGAGCCTGATGCCCATCCCCTCTAATCATGCCTACATCTGGGTGGCACACTTGCTAATGACAACTCTAGAGCTGATGATCTCTGGTGGGACTGTTGATGATGTCCACCACTAGACCTTTTCTAGGAGAACCCAAAACTGTCTGTCTTGGCCCTCTTGGCCTCTCTCTCCCACTCCTTCATTTGTACTGCCTCTACCTGCTGGGCATACAAATCTAATCAAGAGAAGTCAATGTCATAATGGAGAATAGTGGTCCTGCAATCCTTGACCAAGTAATCCGCTACCCCATTCACAAACCTGCTCACCTGAGCCCTCTGATCAGCCACCATCTCCAGGGCATATTTGGACAATCGAGTGAACTCTAGAGCATACTCTTGAACTGTCATATTGTTCTATTTCAGATTCACAAACTCTGCTGCCTTAATTTCCCTCATCTCCCGGGGAAAGAATCGATCCAAGAATGCGGTGAGAAACTTACCTCAACTAATGGGACCCGCTCCGATGCCCCGGCCATCCTTCCATTATCTATACTAATTATGAGCGACCCCCTTCAACTGGTAGGAGGCTAAATCTACACACGCCTCCCTCTTCACCCTCATAATCTCGGCGATCTTCTGAATCTACTCAATAAACTCATGTGGGTCCTCGTCCACTCTCGACCCAAGAAACTCAAGGGGATTCATCTTGAGGAAATCCCTAACTCTAGCCGTCGCGTTGTCATTCTGGAGAACATGGGCCATCCCTTCTTGTTGACTTAAGCGATCAACGCTTGTGCTAATATCTAAATAACTTCCCTAAACTCAGCATGGGAAACCTGCTCGGGCACATGGTCCAAGGGGCTGGAGGGGCTTCCTGGTGCCCATCTCCATTGCCATTCTTGTGGCCATTTCCGTTTCCATTTTCATTCCTTCTTCCATTAACTCGTCATGGAGGCATGATTCTGCAAACGCGTATAGCACGAGTTAGAAGGATAGTGTCATGACATAAGTTTAAACCCTGGAAGAGACATGGTACTTGGTGTCACAAGTAACCCCAAGCCAACCCATGGTCTTTCATAACACTGGTAATCTGAGTAATCTTAGCGGAAGCTTAAATAAATAAATCATTTGAGGAAAACTGACTAATAAAAGCTTATACATGAAAACAAAACTGAAGCCTGAATTTGTGTCTGAAAGCTATCTATACCTGATGAGTTTCTGGGACAAGCCCCCAGCAAACTCTAAGTCTAACTGAAATAAAAATGACTAAAGGAAAATAAACATCGTCATCGAAAGATGATGACTCACCATTGGCGCAGCTGATAACTCCTTGAGAAGATCTGCTAACGGTGCTGAGACTGGGGAACCTGCGGCTATATCATAAAATTATACAACATAGAAGGTCAATACTTTGAATGTACTGAGTAAGTAGGAGAAAACATAGCACGAAGAATAAATAACTAAACTGTAATGACATGCAATGACCAACTAAAATGTTGAAACTGAATAAACTGAAATATACTGAGATGGTAAAAATGACCCTGTCTGATGGTCAAAGAGATTCCCTAAATTTGAGATATTGAATCTGAACTAACTATACTAAACTGAGTAAACTGAAACTGCTCTGAACTGAGATAATCTGAGACTGAACTGACTAGTGGGAGAGTCTATAACCGACAAATAACCACGTGAACTAGACGTGGAGTCCGATGTATACACCTCATTGGTAGGACCCAATATATCTTGCCAGGGTATAAAGGCATGAATTGGGTCCAACGAGTCATTGGAGCTGACCATGAGTCTTTTTGAGGCAACTTTTCTGGTTTTCTTCTGGATTTTTCTTGCAAGGTCTGAGTCTGATCTAGGAAAGTTTCGGGGTGTTACAATATCTCTCCCTAGGGATCATTCATCCTCTAATAAAGGCTAAAACTACCGGAAACCTAGGGAAAAGAGCTGAAACTCCCAAACTGAGACTATGATTTAGTTTCTGAAGGAGTAACTGACTCCAGACTAACTTAACCAAGCTAATAGAGCTGATGCAACTAGAATCCACATAGAAAATCTGAATAGAGTTGATGAGTACAGAACTGAATAGAGTACTGAGGAGGGATTTATTACCTGATGTTGGAACTGAACTGGAAGGGAATAAGTGAGGGTATCTAGCTATCATGTCAGCTTCTGCTTCCCATGTGT
Source organism: Datura wrightii (assembly GCA_035772735.1). NCBI lineage: Eukaryota > Viridiplantae > Streptophyta > Magnoliopsida > Solanales > Solanaceae > Datura > Datura wrightii. Next base: position 66,984,452 of record JASDFA010000003.1, on the reverse strand, counting down.
CTCTCTCAACTAGTTGGTTCCGCCACCGGACCTTCACCAAAGCGACTTCCTTGTTTCTCAGCTTACGAACCTGACGGTCAAGGATCTAAACTAGGACCTCTTTGTAAGAGAGACTATCTTTCATTCCCACATTGTCTAGTAGCACAACTAAAGTTGGATCACCGGTCCACTTCTTCAATAGTGGCACATGGAAGACTGAGTGCACAGTGCTAACTTTGGGGGTAGTTTTAACTCATATGCCACACTGTCAATTCGCTTCAGAATTCTGTAGGTCCCACATATCTCAGACGGAGTTTTCCTTTCTTCCCAAACCTCATCACCCCTTTCATGGGTGAAATTTTTAGATAAACCAATCATCCACTGCAAACTCTAACTCTCTTCTCCATACATTATCATAGGATTTTTAACAGCTTTGTTCTTTTCAACCTCTCCCTGATAAGTTGCACCTTCTACATAGCCTCATGAACTGAGTCTGGCCCTATCCGGGTAGCTTCACCAATCTCAAACCACCCTATGGGAGACCTACATCTCCTACCATATAATGCCTCAAACCGGGACATCTAGATATTGGAGTGGTAGCTGTTGTTGTACGCAAACTCGAAGAAAGGTAGGTGATCATCCTAACTGCCATTGAAATCTATCACACACGCTCTCAGTATATCTTCCAAGGTCTAAATAGTACGCTCAGCTTGTCCATCTGTCTGCGGGTGAAAAGTTGTGCTGAGCTTGACCTGGGTACCGAGTCCCCTCTGAAATGACTTCCCGAAATGCGAGATGAACAGTGTACCTCTATCTGAAATAATGGAAAATGGCACTCCATGCAGTCTGATCAACTCCCGGATATATAACCTAGCATAATCCTCAGCTGAATCTGTAGTTTTAATTGAGAGGCTATGTGCTGACTTGGTCATCCGGTCTACAATCACCTAGATTGAGTCATGATTCCAACGAGTACGAGGTAGACAAGTAATAAATCCATATTCACTTCTTCCCATTTCCATGTGGGTCTGCTGATATCCTGAGTCATACCTCCCAGTATCTGATGTTCCACCTTGACCTGCTGGCAGTTCGGGCACTTAGCCACACATTCTGCAATATTTGTTTTTATGTCGTTCCACCAGTAAATATGTCATAGATCACAGTACATCTTAATAGCCCCTGGATGGATAGAATATCTTGAACTGTGTGCTTCAGCCAGGATCTGCTGTCTTAGGTCACGCACATCTAGAACACATAGTCTACCCTAGTAACAGAGTATACTATCTTCCCCTTGGGAGAAATCCTCCACGTCTTTTTTGAGAACCGCCTCCTTCAGCTTTAGCAGTATGGGATCTTCATCCTTCCCTGACTTAGCTTCAACTACTAATGAGGAATCTGATCCACTCTGCACCACTACTCCGCCCTCAGCTGTATCAACCAACTGCCCTTCCAACCAAGCTAACTTGTGAATATCCTTAGCTAGTTCTTTTTTGCTCTCTTCAATATGAGCCACGTTCTCGATAAACATCCTGCGTGAGGCATCAACCACCACACTGGCTTTGCCTGAGTGGTACATCACACTCGTGTTGTAGTCCTTCAATAGCTCCAACCATCTTCTCTGACGAAGATTTAAATCTTTCTGACTAAACACATACTGAAGGCTCCTGTGAATGGTGAAAAAATCGATGTGAGCCCCGTAATGGTAGTGCCTTCATATTTTCAATGAAAAAACCATTGTTGCCAACTACAGGTCATGAGTCGGATAGTTATTTTCATGAACCTTGAGCTGTTTGGAGGCGTATGCTATCACCTAACCCTGCTACATCAGAATGCAACCGAGTCCAACTCTAGAAGTGTCACAACACACTTTTGAACCCATCGGTTCCTTCTGGCAAGGTTAACATTGGATCGGTAGTGAGTCGAGTCTTTAACTCTTAGAAATTCTTCTCACACGCATCTGACCACTGAAACTTCACCTTTTTCTAAGTCAACCTAGTTAGAGGAGATTCAATGGAGGAAAAAACTTCCACAAAACATCGGTAATAACCGGCTAGACCCAAGAAATTTCTGATTTCGGTTGGGGAAGTAGGTCTTGGCCAGTCTTTCCCTGCTGCTACCTTTTGAGGATCTACCTAAATACCCTCACTCAAGACCACATGAACAAGGAAAGTCACAAACTTCAACCAGAAGTCACATTTGCTGAACTTAGCGAAAAACTGGCGGTCTCTGAGCGTCTTTAGCACTATCGTTAGATGGTTAGCATGTTCTCCTTCGCTTCTGGAGTATACCATAATTTCATCAATAAATACAATGACGAACATGTCTAGATATGGCTTGAAAACCCTGTTCATCAGGTCCATGAAAGCTGCGGGGGCATTAGTTAGTCCGAAGGACATAACCACTAATTCATAATGACCATATCGAGTTCTGAAAGTTTTTTTTGGTATGTCACATTCTATGATCCTTAGCTGATGGTACCCCCGCCTACGATCTACCTTGGAGAAATAACTGTCTCCCTGAAGCTGATCAAACAAGTCATCAATCTTGGGTAGGGGATACCTGTTCTTTACTTGTGACCTTATTCAACTGATGGTAGTCGATAGATATTCTGAGAGTACCGTCTTTCTTTTGCACGAATAATACTGGAGCACCCCATGGAAAGATGTTGGGCCTGATGAAACCCTTGTCAAGGAGGTCTTTTAACTGCTCCTTCTTCTCTTTAAGCTCAGCTGGAGCCATTCTATAAGGAGGGATGGAGATGGGCTGGGTGTTTGGGAGGAGGTATATGTCGAAGTCTATTTCCTGCTCAGGAGGAACTCTAGGAAGATCTTCAGAAAACACATCAGGGAACTCACTGACAACTGGAACTAACTAAATAGTTGGGGTCTCGGAGCTAGAATCTTTGACCCGGACTAGATAATAAATACACCCTTTAAAAATAAGCTTTCTCGTCTTAAGGTAGGATATAAACCGACCCTTAGGGGCTGAACTACTGCCCGTCCACTCAAAAATTGGCTTATTAGAGAACTGAAATCTGACGACTCTAGTTCTACAGTCGACTGAGGCATTACCGGAGTGTAACCAATCCATGCCAAGAATGAGGTCAAAATCAACAATGTCTAACTCTACAAGATAAGCTGGAATGACCTTATTCAAGATTGAGACTAGGCAGTCTCTATACACCTGCCTGGCTCTAACTGACTCACCAACTTGGTCCGTTAGATCCAGCTGGAGCATATTTAAACAATCATGTGAACTCCAGTGCATACTCTTCCACCATCATATTACCCTGTTTCAGATTCATAAATTCGGCCACCTTAGCCTTCTTGAGCTCCAGGGGGAAGAATCTGTCTAGGAAGGCTGTTATGAACTCCTCCCACTCCACCGATTCTACTCCCACTAGTTTCCCTTCCTTCCACTGATCGTACCAAATCTGGGCTAACCTTCAGTTGGTAGGCAGCCAAGTCATCTCTCTCAGAGGAGCTAACACCCATAACTCAGGTGATTTTCCTAAATTCATCCACGAACATCTATGGGTCCTCTCCCACCTTAGATCCATGGAAGGCTTGAGGGTTCATCCAGGTGAAGTCCCGAACACGGGAAGCTGCTGCGAACCCATTAGTATTGACCAGAACCACCTACTGGTTCACCTGGTTTGGGACTATTTGTGCAGGCAGTTGGATTGTCGCTTTGAACTCTACGGAGGGCACTAGGTCGTCCTCAAGGGCTGCTAGAGGTGGTGGCGCAGGTCGGTGAGCGTTGCCGACCCTTCATCCGTTACCACGTCTTGGTGGCATGATTCACTAAAGTGAAACAGAGCACGAGTTAGGAGAACATTTCTAGAATTGAACTTCAACATACGATAAAGAGTATGAACAAAAGGGAGTGTTCCTAATAACGTCTCATAGCCTCCCTGTCATAAGTGTGGCGTGCTTCACACCCATGAAAAGGTGTTACACCCCCCATAAGTTCTTATTATCTAACCGATGCATTTGTACGTACGTTGAGAGTTTAGGAGTATAATGCATGCGGAAAAAGGCCCGGGGGATGAGTATACGAACGTGGCATCGAGTGAGCAGGAAGCTGGGGCCAGAGGCCAAGCGCCTTAGGCACCGCACCGCTCTTGCCGATCTGGCGCTATGGCCGACGCGCGGCACACCCATGCTCAGTGCGATAGGTGGCGCGTCGTGCCCCCCTGTCACCACCTTAAAAGCTATATAAACCCCCTCAAGTATTGAATTGAATCATTTCACACATCTCCTTCAACAGAGAAATAAGAGCAGCCAACAATTTCACATGATTTTTGTCAAGTTACACTGTCAAACTCTGTCTAAACACAAATTCATCCTAGATAATGAGTTCTAGGCTTACAAGAAGCATTGTTGCGGAGTTATTTCATGATAATTCGCTCGGTGAGTTGGAACTCCATCGAGTAAAGGTTGTTGGAATTGCTCCAAATTGGATTCTAAATGGCCACTGACAATAGGTAAGCATTTATACCTTCTAAACTATCGAGAAATGGTGGGTATCTGGCTGAGTTAGTAAGAGTTGAATTATAGTTGATATTATTATCGAAAGATATTATTATTGGCCAAATTTAGTATTGAAACTAGCCCTATATTCTCAGTATAAAGACTGCAATTGAGTGGGATTGCTGGCTTAAGGTTGGAACTAATCAGTTAAATGAGAATCGGCATTCGACTTATCTTAAGTCTTATTCCTTCGGCAAGTTATTCTCATCATACAATGATACGACTTATGTTTCTGAGCACAGATAACAATCCTACGTGTTGTAATTAGCTGTTTCTAGTATATAAGATCCATGTATATCGTGGTTAGCTTTTATCAGTAGATTATGATTGACATATGTTGTGACTAGTAGCTAGAAAACAAATTAAGAGTACATTGCAGTATCCCTTGTGGGGAAAGATGAGGTTAAGGGTGACTCACGCTACAAGCTTCATAGGAATTCTTTTGCCCTTCTGTTCACTGAGTTAGTAGAAATGATGTTTTGCTGCCATGTCTAGGCTTCAGATATTTGTAGATAATAGTTGGATCTAAGTTAGTAAGTTGAATAGTATAGGCGTAGCCAAGCGATATAACTATCAGTTCGGCACCTATATTTTCAGTAGAACTCGTCCATAGGTCGTTAGCGTACCTTGAAGCCTCCAGGACTAGAATTATGTTAGTATGGCCTTACCCCAGATTCAGTGGCATCAGAGTTGCCAAGAGAGTTGGGGGGTTAGTCCGCCACCTAGTGGCTATCGCTAGTGACAGTTAATTTCAGTCGACACAGTGCATATCCTATAGGTCACTTAGGGCACCACCTCAGTTGTTACCAGCCTGATAGGGCAGTAGATACCCTAAGGGGGGGAGCTTTGTTAGTAGCTAGATATGGGGCTAAAGCCTGCCTACTCTTATAAGATACTCAGGTACAGGTTTCGAGGAATGGCTAAGTCCAGATAAACACACTTACAAGGTTAGGAATTGCCCAGAGAAGGCATATGAAATTTGAACAGACCAAGTTAGTGTCCAAGGGAATAGAACCACAGTATTACAGTATTACCTCCAGGCTAAGAATTATAATAAGCTGCCTATGGAAGGTTAGGGAAGACTGCTCAGGAGTGTATCCGATTAGTAGCAGCCCCCAGTTGTTCTACGCAGAGGACAAGTATTCTAGAGTAAGCCTAATATGGTCAGCTGCTACAAATAGATCTGAGTCGAAAGCGATGACATAGTAACCCTTATTAGAGGAAACCCTATCTAGGTTGGTTTTGCTTACGACATGTGGGTTGTTAGAGGTTGTTGACCTTGGGACATGCTCATAGGGGCAGTATGATCTTCGAAAGCACCAGATTGAGGTTGTGAGGGATGTATTGTGTTACACTAGCTTGAGGTCGTGAGGGACATATTGAGATCCAGTTACAGAAGATACATTATGGCCCATAGTCGAGCCAAGGCTCGGGGCCCAGTTAATGCAACTACAGTAAGATCCATAGTCGAGCCAAGGATCAGATCTAGTCATAGCAGTCACACGATGACCCACAGTCGAGCCAAGGCTCGGGGTCCAATTATAGGAGCCCAAATGGTTCAAACACAAACACAGCCACAGGAAGTCTATCAGGTTTGGATACAACTTCAGTGAATGAGTATTCTTGAGTTACAGTATGCTTACGAACCTTTAGTAGCCAGATAGCAGAAGTGTACATTGTTTGCACCTGTCGAGGCTTATGGGGGCCTAGGTAGGTTATTTTGTGCTTCTTGTATCTTCCTGTCTTATGGGGGCCAGATTAGGTTCTTGTTTGTATATTTGTTTGCCAGCTATAACTTATGAATGAATAGTCGCACCATTTCAGCTCATACAAGTGTAGTGAATTACTAGATACATGTTAACAAAAGGAAGCTTATAGGTTAACTTTTGGCCCTTATTACTGTTCACTTTTAGTCTTTATCAGTCTTACTCAGCTTCTGTTATTGCCTTACATATTCGGTACATATTGTACTGACGCCCAACTATGGGGCACTACATAAATTGCCTGCAAGTTTAGACAGATAGAGTTTAGGACCTCCATTAGCAGTTGTTCTGAGTCAGCAGTTCGGCCTGTTCCTTTCATTCGGAGCTGCCAAGTTATAAAGATTACAGTCTTTTATTTATAAGGCATTTGGGTAGGCCGGAGCCCTGTCCCGACCATTATTCCTATTCTTAGAGGCTTGCAGACTACAATCTTCAATTAGTTGGTTGTTGTTGGCTGTGTGGGGCCCATGTATGTCTTCTTTTATGTGTTGGCCATGTGGGGCCTAGCATAGCTGCTAGTTTTCATTCCTATTGTAACTAGACAGCATGATGGTCTTGTCGGCCCGCATAGGATCCTTATTGTTGTGTTGTTGTTGGTTAGCTGTTTCCTTTTACAAGTGGCTACGAGGCCTTATCGGCCTGAGGCTGTATTTACAGCCGAGATATAGCTCATCAATTTCTTGAATTAAGTTTCAGGAGTGCATCAGAAGAGCACCGGCCAGTCACGTTAGTGCAGATCCCAGTGTGGCACTAGGTGCCAGTCATGCCTCCCTAGGTGGGGCGTGACAAACTTGGTATCAGAGACGTTCGTATCCCTGAGAGTCTGCAAGCCGTGTCTAGTAGAGTTTTGTTTATAAGTGTGTTGTGCACCACATTTTATAAGCAGGAGGCTACGAGGCATGATAGTAAAGTTACCCCTCCTTCTTCTCAAATCGTGTTATAGAGCCAAGTTAGATAGGGATGAGTCCCTAAGTTTTTTTGTTGTTCTGTTTGTCTAGAAACATGGTTAATATGGGACAGACTTCAGCCAACTGCAAGTCAGCTACAGAAGAAGGAGAGGGTATTACTGTGGTGCCATAATTAGGAGGGGACAGTTAGCCTAAGGGCAAAAAAAGACGTCTTTTAATCACCCCAGCACCCTCTCGGGGCACCAGGAACCTCATAGGTGACAGATATGCTGGAGCCATACCCAATATTTTTTTTACAATTAAGAGGTTAGTAATACAACATATGTATGAGTTGTCTCACTTAGTAGATAGTTAGAATTAGACAGGGGCGACAACTAATGTTGGATTACCTAAAAGGTAGAAAGGAAGGGGGAAATTGCGGGGTTCTTACCCCCAACTCTTCGGAGGAAATAAAGTTACATACCTCAGCCCCACCGTCGTAATATATGGCTATTTCCGGCCTCCCAGCCTTTTCTCAATATGACAGAAAGAGTAAATGTGATGTTGCCCCAGTATGAATAGCAAAGAGGTGCTAGAGTTGTTGATTTCAGAAAATGATAGAAAGTGAGTAAGACCCCTAGTGTTCATGTAAGTTACCTAGACCCTCACAACTGTATTTCAGGAGGGTAGGTAAGATTTTTAGTAGCACCCAAGTATGGGCGAGATCCCATAAGCAGTAAACTCCAAGCAATAGCGAAGTTTAAGCTATAAATAGATTAACCCCATTACGGTGTGTGGATGAAAGGTAAGACATACCTGTAGAATTAGGGCTATGGACCTAGTTTGCTATGTCGAAGGATAGGGAAATTATATGAATGAAATCGGCCCGAGTGTGGGTTAGAGCGATTCGGGTCCATAGATTTGGCTAGTAGTATCCTTGGCAGTGGAGGCATGAGCCCCAAATCGCAGCCCCTAGAAGTAAAGAGGAGGCATGAGTTTCTAACTTTGTACCCCTAGTTGTGGAGGTAGATGAGTGATGGTGCGGATACCCTAGCCTAGTGTAGTAAGAGATAAGGACCAGCAGAAGGAGCCACCTGCCCTCGAGATAGTAAAGGATAGAGTCTTGAGACCCGGAGGTCGACTCTATGTTCTAAATGTAGCAGAGTTTCATCAGTAGATTACAGCAGGGCATACCCGGCCCGTCATTTCCCCCACTCAGGTTTGACGGAAGCGCGCCGGGTTATAGAAGAGATTTACTGCTGGCACAGGAAGAAGAAGAAGGATATTTCCGAGTTGTGACACAGAGCACCAATGGCTAGCAAGAGTAGGCTTGGCATTAGAAATCGAACGGGCTAATTCAGAGAATAGTCGTGCCTGCATGAAAGTAGGAAGTGGACAATATGAATATAGCTATAAGGTTACCTCATATCAGGCGTAAACATGACCCTATTGTGTCATTATTGAGAACTAATTAGATTAACTTATTTATTGTCGATTGGAATGATGTTTCAGCTAAAGACTACACCAAATTGAATACGAAAAATACATTACGGCTATATGGTATCTCAGTGCCGATTAACTTCTGGCAAAGGGGCACAACTCATAGCTAGGTTTAGGAAGAGTTATCAGGACAGATAGGGATGCATGTTAAGTTAAGTACCGCCCCTTATTCCTAAATAAATAGCCAAGCAGAGCACACGACTCTGACACCCCGAGTTATGTTAAAGGTGGGAATGTAGGTTTCCTATATGATGTCCTGAAGCAGGTAAGTCAAGGATAATTGAACCAAGCATACTACATCAGTCAGAGGGAGACAGTTAAACTAATTCTTAGATATGTATCGCCAGCCCAGGGTCGACAGAAGTCTTACTCTAGCGTATGGAGAAGTTAGAGATTAAAGCAATGACTGGATGTTCCTAAAAATTTCACCAATGAGGGGCGTTATGAGATCTAACAAACAGGGCAAGTCCAGCCCTAGATTCATTAAGCTATACCGAATCCTAAGGGATATTGGCCAAGTGGCCTATGGGATAGAGTTGCCTTCAGGGCTAGGATCTGTCTATCAACACTACATAAGTGCGTAGAAGGCCTTTTCTCAGATTGACCAGTTGGGGATACTTAAGGTATAGAAGTGTTGTTCCACGAAGAGACTCCAATAGTTATCCATCTTGAGAATCAGAGCTTATTAAAGTATCATGTGGGAACATAAACACAGAAAAAAATGAAGCTACAGATACTTGTTCAAGGATCTACGATGATAGTATACATACTCAGACAATTTTAGTTAAGGCGAGACAGTTTCAGATATTATACAGTTGACTTTGTTGCTATTATTATCAGTTGGTTACATCTATGTGATAGAACTATGTTTTAGCTTCAATCAGAAACCCTTTAGACGCCTGTGTTGGACTTTTCTGCATTTCAGGGTTCCGATTAGTCCATAATACAGAGGAGACTCTGCCAGAAATTTTCTAAGTATTAGTCAAGAAAGTTAACCCCTTTAAGCCTCAAGATGACATTCGAGGATGAATGTTCCTAAGGGGGAGGATGTTATACCCCATAAGTTCTAATCATTTAACCAATGCGTTCATATGTATGTTGAGAGTTTAAGAGTAAGATGCATGCGGAAAAAGGCCTGGGGGATGAATATACGAAAATGGCATCGAGCAAGCAGGAAGCTAGTGCCAGAGGCCAGGCGCCGTGCCAGAAGGTCTGGTGCTATGGCCGGCGCGCGGCACACCCATGCCCAGCGCAATAGGTGGTGCACCGCGCCCCCCATCACCACCTCAAAAACCATATAAACCCCCTCAAGTCTTGAATTGAATCATTTTACACATCTTATTCAATAGAGAAATAAGAGCCGGAGATAATTTCACATGATTTTCGTCAAGTTACACCATCAAACTTCGTATAAACATAAATTCATCCTGGATAATGAGTTCTAGGCATGCGAGAACCATCACTGCGGAGTTATTTCATGAGAATTCACTCGGTGAGTCGGAACCCCACTGGGTAAAGGTTTTCAGAATTGCTCTAAATTAGATTCTAAACAACCACAAACTATAGGTTAGCATTTATCCCTTCTAAACTCTTGAGAAATTGTGGGTTTCTCGATGAGTTAGTCAGAGTTGAATTATAGTTGATATTATTATCGAAAGATATCGTTATTGGCCAAATTTAGTATTGAAACTAGCCCTATTTTCTCAGTATAAGGACTGCAGTTGAGTGGGACTACTGGCTTCAGGTTGGCACTAATCTGTTAAACGAGAATAGGCATTCGAGGTATGTTAATGCTTATTCCTTCGACAAGTTATTCTCATCGTCAATGATACGACTTATATTTATGAGCATAGACACCGATCCTATGTATTGTAATTAGTTATTGCTAGTATGTAAGGTCCATGTATGTCATGGTTAACTACTAGCAGTAGATTATGATTACATATGTTGTGGCTAGCTACTAGAAAGCATATTAAGAGTATATTGCAGTATCCCTCATCGGTAAAAAAGAGGTTAAGGGTGACTCACGCTAGAAGTGTCATAGAAATTCCTCTGCCCTTCTGTTCACTGAGTTAGTAGAAATGATGTTTTTTTCCATGTCTAGGCTTCAGATGTTTGTGGATAATAGTTGGTCCTGAGTTAGTAAGTTGAACAGTATAGGCGCAGCCGGGCAATATAACAATCAGTTCGGCGACTGTACTATAAGTAGAGCTTGTCCAGAGGCTGTGGCGTACCTTGATGCCTCTACGGCCAGAATTATGTTAATATGGCCTTACCCCAGATTGAATGGCATCAGAGTTGCCTAGAGAGTTGGGGTTCAGTTCACCACATAGTGACTATCGCCAGTGAAAATTAGTTTCAGTCGACATGGTGCTTATCGTACACGTCACTCAGGGCACCACCTTAGTTGTCACTAGCCTGATAGGGCAGTAGATACCTTAGGGGGCAAGCTTTGTTAGTAGCTAGATATGGGGCTAACGCCCTAGCCTACTCTTATTAGATACTTAGGTACAGGTTGTCGGGAATGGCTAAGTCTAAATAAACACGCCTACGAGGTTAGGAATTGCCCAGAGAAGGCATATGAAATTTGAATTGACCAAGTTAATGTCCAAGGGACTAGAACCACAGCATTACAGTATTACCTCCAAGCTAAGAGTTATAATAAGCTTCCTATAGAAGTTTTGGGCAGACTGCTCAGGAGCGTATATGATTAGTTGTAGCCCACAGTTGTTTTATGCAGAGGACAAGTATTATAGAGTAAGCCTAATACTATAAGCCGCTAAAAATATATCTGAGTCGACAGTGATGACATAGTAACCCTCATCAGAGTTAACCCTAGCTAGGTTGGTTTTTCTTACGATGTATGGGTTGTTAGAGGTTGTTGCCCATTGGGCCATGCTCACAGGGGCAGTACGATCTCCAAGAGCACCAGTTTGAGGCTGTGAGGGCCATATCGAGTTACACTAGCTTGAGGCCGTGAAGGCCATATTGAGATCTAGTTACAACAAATACACTATGTCCCATAGTCAAGCCAATGTTCGGGACCTAGTTACAGCGGCTACAGTATGATCCATAATCGGGCAAAGGCTCGAGATCTAGTCATAGAAGTCACAGGATAAGCCACAGTGGAGCCAAGGCTCAGGGTCCAGTTATAGGAGCCCAAATGGCTCAAACATAGATACAGCCATAGGAAGTCTATTTGATTTGGATAAAGATTCAGAGAACGAGTATTCCTTAGTTATAGTATGCTTACAAACCTTTAGTAGCCAGATAGTATAAGTGTACATTATTGCACCTGCCGAGGCATATAGGGGCCCAGGTAGGTTAGTCTGTGTTTCTTTTATCTTCCTGGCTTATAGGGGCCAAGTTAGGTTCTTGTTTGCATATTTGTCTGCCAGCTATAGATTATAAATGAATAGTCGCACAGTTTTAGCTCATACACGTGTAGTGACTTACAAGATGTAGGTTATGAAAAGGAAGCTTACAGGTTAACTTCTGGCGCTTATTACTGTTCACTTTTAGTTTTTATCAGTCTTACTCAGCTTCTATTATTGCCTTACATATTCGGTACATATTGTACTAACGCCCAACTATGGGCATTGCATACTTGCCTACAGGTTTAGACAGACAGAGTTCAGAACCTCCATTAGCAATTGGTCAGAGTCAGCAGTTTGGCCAGTTCCTTTCGTTCGGAACTGCCAGGTTATAAAGATTATAGTCTTTTATTTATATGGCATTTGGGTAGGCCAGGGCCATATCCCGACCATTATTCCTATTCTTAGAGGCTTGTAGACTACAGTGTTCGGATTGTTAGTTGTTGTTGGTCGTGTAGGGCCCATGTATGTCTTCTTTTACGTGTTGTCCGTGTGGGGCCTAGTATGGCTACCAGTTTTCATTCGTGTAAAAAGTAACTAGACAACATGGTGGTCTTGTTGGCCTGCATAAGATCCCGATTATTGTTCGGCTTGTTGGGTATAACTACACCCAAATGCACGTGGTCGAACAAGTAGTAAGGTGGCTCAAGTAAGCCAAGTATCGATCCCAAAGGGACTGGACTAAGGTATCAATCTAATCAAGTGTCAATAAACTTTAACTCTAAACTGCAGACAACAGTGTGAAGAAGATTTTGATATTTTGTTCCTAATTTTATACTAATTCTAAAACGAATATACAATTTGAGTCTGAACTATAAGTATGAGCATGCTGAGGTTAAATGAACATGTAGAGAAATAAATTATCGATACAATTTGATTAATCTTTCCTCCGGTTGCTAGTCAACAATTATTGCCTATGGATTAAAACTCTCGTATTTAACCCAACTTAAGAATCATGAACCTTCCACCTACATTTCTGTGATAAAACGAAATTCATGTTCTAGCCATACAAAACTGATTCCTTAATTGACTATTATGACTTTCAGGTATATTTCTATCCTGAAGGTAAATCAATTCTCAATTTTCCCAAACTAAGAAAAGATCATATCCTATCAATTCACAACTTTCCAATTTCTTGCTCTCTCGAGTGAAACCGGACTTTTTAGATGTACATTAACGTTGGCCACACATTAACGCAGTAAGAACAAGAATCAATAGAACAACCATGGAAGAAAAGATGAAAACCAATTTATCAATAATCACATTTCAATACAATTGTTCTTAACCTCAGCAAGAAGGGAATTTAGCCACTCATTTGTGGATTAAACATCGTTAAATGAGTGTTAATCGTACAAGCAATTGAAATAAAGAAGAAGGAGATAGAGAAAAACCCTGAGATTTTCGTCCCCTCAACTGCCTGTAACCCACGTTCTTGCTCTACCAAGTCAGAATAATTAAAAACGAACCTAAGTATTCTATTTATACTAGTGGGAATTTTTCCCGGAATAACAAGCAACGTGTCACGGAGTACATCGCGGAGCACTGCCTCTGTGACACGCCACCAACGTGGACCCTCACTGGAATCCGGTCGTCCAGGTATTAAGGCCCAACGTGGCATGGCATGCAACGCGGGGCTAGGCCAACGTGCCACGGCCCCAACGCGCACCTTCACTGGAATTGGGCATAATTTCAGCATCCAGGCAGAATGCATCCGTGATGGCAGTGTGACACGGCTCCATCGCGGAGCCCCTTTAATTTGTGCTTTCCTTGTGCTTTTTCCCTTGCTAGCTTCCGAGTCCAATCCCGATCTCTCCCAACATGCATCTTAGCTCCATAACTTTATATTTTTCCTGCAAAACAATGCTAATCATGTTGGTTAGTATAAATTCACATTTTATTACAATTCACATGAGAATGTACAAACATCGATAGATAAACAAGGCAAAATGACACATTTGAGTATCACTTGGGCATATAAATTTGCCCAAGATCACTTACCCCACACTTAAATCCTTGTTCGTCCCCGAACAATAATCTTACACCTCATGCAATTGACACCCCATCCTGGCTACTTTGGCTCGACAATTCAAGCTGCGGTTTTACCGATTATTTAATATAGCAAATCATCAAGAAAACATGCATAGTCTTATCAATACGATGACCTCCAACACACCAAGACCTCCTAGACTCAAGAATCGACTCTAGATATCGGCAAACTCATGCAAATCAGCCGATCAAGATATCCGACATTAACTTCAATCTCTCATCGAGCATGTGCCCTCACCACACAAGAGAATTTTTCCCCTTTTTAATCACATGACCTCCCAATATCACATGCAGGGGCATATAAACAAGATTTCGCTCTTTCTCCCAAAAGAATTCACATGCATCATGTCATGAACCATAGGCTTGCCTTTAGTGTATTACTCCACTAATATAAGGACACATGATGTAAGATCACGTAGGACTTAACGGGTTGTAATGTAAGCTACGGAACTAGCAAATACTGGGCTAACCAATAATAACAACTAGCCTCCTTAAGCGCTTTTTCAATACATCCCATCAACCTTATGGGCATTTTTTCTTTCTTCATCCTCCCATTCTTGAAGTTTGTCTTTATTTTTGCCCCCATATCTTTAAGCACACTTGACTTAATAACAAAGATTATTTATACATCTCCATTATATTTAATTTATAACGAGTGCACCTTCGACCTTTTCTTTCCTTTCATCACTCTGCTTTTTCTTTTCTTTTCACCATTCTCACTCCTTGACACTATGGGAAAATTATTTTTTTTCTTGAGCGCTTAAGAGGTTTGGATCAAATTCACGTAAAATGAAAAGAAGGGGTTATGCTCGATTTACACCTTTTTGACAAAAGAAAGAAATAGGCTAAAGTCTCAATGGGCTAACTAGGATGTACATTCAAGGTGGGTATGAAAAAAAAATTCGGTTAAATCAAAGAAATGCCTACATCCTTTCCTACAATACACATCCTTCATTTCGTTTTGTACACACACCAGGCAAGTTCTAGACACTTCACAATAGCATGGAAGAAACGAAACCTCACCATACACTCATTGCACATGCTCAACTCAAGACGTATTCACAGACTCTTCAATCAGCTAATTACAAGTATTCAAACATTAAGCCTCAATCACACCGAATCGAACTCTATGGCCTAGGTATCTCAACATATTTACAAAGTTGCATGCTTTCATACGAATCACCTTTGCATTTTAAATATCATGTACAACACGCAACCAGAATTTCACAACAGTAAAGTAACGACAGGTCCGGCGCCTGATGTTGATGCGCCCTTCCCTTTATCTTGCCTGCTTGCCATTGTTTCTGTCAAACCAAACAGACAGGTCCACTATTATTCAATTAAAATTAGCTTCGACTAAGGTTGGGTTAAGCTAGGACACCCCACACTTAGTCTTTAGCCACAATCACAACATTACGGCAAGATCATACTTATTTCCAATTTGCAAAAAAACAAAAAACAAAACATAACAAATATGCCTCGTGCATTCAGAGAATTCGACGGTATAAATTCTTTTGTACTACTCAGACTTCGTACAGCTAACCACAACATTACCATCGCTCACATTTCATCACATAGCACTTCGCAAATATTTCTATCAACAAAACCGATACAATTCCCCCAATTTCTATGCAATTTCAACAATTTCATTACCCCGACAATCGGTCGCGCCTTAATCGTCTTACGTTAAGCACGACATAATGTTCCTCACCCAACATGCACAAACCAAGAAGAATTTCACATTTTAACTCAATTTTAACTTCTTCATATTTGAATTCTAACCCTAGCTACAATTTCGCAAGAATTTCAATCAAACATGTATTTATCGAGTTCATACCATCAGAACGATACTATGAACATCAATCAATAATAATTTACATGAATTCATGCTTAATTTACACTTAGGGCAAGTTTTCCTCACTTCCTATGCCCAAAATCGGAAAAATAAGACAAGAAATGAGATGAAGTTAACAAACATACCTTCAATTCGATGATATCGAAGAAAAGTTAACAAATTTTAGCTCCTAGTCCGTGTCACGTTGGGGAAGGGGGGATTTTGGGTTTTTTGTCACTGAGGAGGTGAGGAATGGGAAAAAAATGAGGGAAAACGGGGCTAAAAGGGAGTTTTTTCACGCGGGTCACCCGGCAACCCGGTGTGACCCGACACGAAATTTCCTTCAACGTGTCACGGAGGGTAACGCGGAGCATGCCCTCCGTGACATGGAGCCATCACGCCAGTACTCTAGAATTTTTCAGAAATTCCAGATTACACTTCAACGTGTCACGGAGGGTAACGCGGAGCACTCCCTCCGTGACACGGAGCCATCGCGTAGGCTCACTGTTTTGCCACTTTTTATTATTTTTCTTACCTCGATTTTTTCATTACGATCCTTTGCATTTTTCCCTCCGTTCAACCTGAAATTCATCTCACAGCTAGAAATTGGTTAGAATTTATAGGTTTCACATAAAATACAATTTTTTTGTTTTTATTTTTATTTTTTTTATTTTTCTCATTTTTTTTCTTTCTTTTCTACGAAATCTGTTCACATATTACAACAATTTTCACGGGTTTCCTCCTGTGCAGCGCCTGGTTTACCGTCGCAGCTCGACGTCATTAAGCTCAGTCATCGTCTAGGGTGACAGACGTTTTCTCTCGACCACCGTCCTCACCCCAGTAATGCTTACACCGCTGCCCATTGACCAAGAACGTGGCACTCCGATCTTCTTGCCACAACTCTACTGCCCTGTGCGGGGTCATTCTTACTACCTCAAATGGCCCTGACCATTTGGACCGCAGCTTTCCTGGAAACAGCTTCAATCTTGAATTGAAGAGCAATACTTTCTACCCCGGCTCAAAAATACGATGCACCACATGCTTGTCATGCCACCTCTTCGTTTTTTCTTTGTAGTACTTGGCACTCTCAAAAGCATGCCAACGGAACTCTTCAAGTTCACTGAGTTGCATTAGTCTCTTCTTTCCCGCTAGCTCTAAGTCCATATTCAATTTCCTCAAGGCCCAGAAGGCTCGGTTCTCTAACTCCACCTAGCAGATGACACGCTTTACCATAAACCAATCGGTATGGAGAAGTTCCAATTGGTGTCTTGTAAGCAATTCTATATGCCCACAACGCATCATCAAGTTTGCTTGACCAATCATTACGTTGTGCATTCACAGTTTTCTAGAGAATCTGCTTCACTTCTCTATTCGACACCTCTACTTGCCCACTGGTTTGGGGGTGATATGTTGTTGCAACCTTGTGGCGCACCCCATACTTGGCTAGTAGCTTCTTGAAACTTGCATTGACAAAATGAGCCCCTCCATCACTGATAATGGCTCGGGGTGTCCCGAACCTAGTGAGAATGTGTTTTTTCACAAATTTTGTTACCACCTTGTTGTCATTCCTGGGGCAAGCTATTGCTTCAACCCACTTTGATACATAATCAATGGCCACCAAGATGTAACGATTACCAAATGATGGTGGGAACGGGCCCATGAAATCTATGCTCCATACATCAAAGGTCTCCACTTCCAGTACATTCTGCAGCGGCATCTCCATGGTGCTGTCCGCTCGCCTCCATGGTGGCCCCCATACAACGAAGAGTGAAAACTCCTCAACACCTCTGCAATCTGGCTCTCCGGGATGCATCTTCTCATCACCTGATCCGGTCCCTGTTTAAATAAGTATGGCTCATCCCAAATAAAATACCGACAATCATGCCTCAACTTTCTTCTCTTCTGAACTGTCGCCTCAGGTGGATAGACTCCACTCACTAGCAAGTTGACTATGTCTGCATACCAGGGAACTTTAGCTTCCCCTATTGCCAAGAGCTGCTCATCCGGGAACTCCTCATTGATGTTATCACCTTCCTTCACATGCGACCGGCTTTCCAATCGCGATAAGTGATCTGCCACCTGATTTTCGCTCCCCTTTCTGTCCTTAATTTCGAGGTCGAACTCTTGAAACAACAGGATCCATCTGATCAACCTGGGCTTCGCATCCTTCTTGTTAAACAAATACCGGAATCGCTGCATGATCGATGTACACCACTACTCTTGAACCTACCAAATAGGACCTGAATTTATCAAACGCAAACACCAATGCTAACATCTCCTTCTCTGTGACTGTATAATTACTTTGGGCAGTATTCAGTGTTTTGCTTGCATAATGAATAAAATGAAAGATTCTATTTTTCCTCTGCCCCAATACAGCTCCCACAGCGACATCGCTTGCATCACACATCAATTCAAATGGTTGTTTCCAATTCGGGGGAATAAGGATAGGTGCTTCTATCAATTTCTGCTTTAACTCCTTGAATGCTTTAACACACTCATCATCCAACTCAAACTTCACCTCTTTTTCTAATAATCTACATAATAGTCTGGAAATTTTGGAGAAGTTTCTGATGAACCGTCTGTAGAACCCTGCATGCCCAAGAAAACTGCCACCTTTCACCGACACAAGTGGTGGTAACTTCTCAATAACCTCGATCTTAGCACGATTGACCTCCAACCCCTTGCGAGACACTTTGTGGCCAAGGACGATACCTTCCTTGACTAAGAAATGGCATTTCTCCTAGTTGAGTACAAGGTTGGATTCTTCGCAGCGAGCCAGCACCCTGTCAAGATTCTGCAAACAAGTAGCAAACGAATTACCGAAAACAGAAAAATCATCCATAAATACCTCAACAAAATCCTCCACCATGTCGTGGAAAATCGCTATCATGCATCTCTGGAATGTAGCGGGTGCATTGCATAACCCAAATGGCATCCGCCTAAAAGCATATGTCCCATAAGGACAGGTAAAAGTAGTCTTCTCCTGGTCCTCCGGAGCTATGGCTATTTGGTTATAGCCAGAGTACCCATCAAGGAAACAATAATATTCCTGTCCAGCCAACCTATCTAATATCTGATCAATGAATGGGATAGGATAATGATCTTTCCTTGTAGCTTCATTAAGCTTTCTATAGTCCATGCGAATCCGCCAGCCTGTGACGGTTCATGTAGGAATCAGCTCATTTTTCTCATTGGTGACCACGGTCATCCCTCCTTTCTTTGGAACGCACTGAATGGGGTTGACCCATTCACTATCCGAAATCGGGTAGACCACACCTGCATCAAGACACTTAATGATTTCTCTCCTAACCACATCCATCATTGCTGGATTTAACCTTCGCTGAGGTTGAACAGTTGGTTTTGCTCCTGTCTCCATGAAAATCCTGTGTGTGCAAAAAGCTGGATTGATACCCTGAATATCTGACATTTGCCAACCCATTGCTTTCTTTCTTTTCATGAGGACACCCAATGCTTCCTTCTCCTGTGCCTCCGTCAATTATGTGGAGATGATGACTGGCAACGTCTCATCTTCCCCCAGAAAGACATATTTTAAATGGGAAGGCAATTCCTTCAATTCCAACTTTGGTGCTTCCTCAATGGATGGTTTCGGTAATGGTTCCAGAGACCTCATCAAAGACTGAAATTCCTGTTTCCTTGGATGCCTTTGTGACTCATTCAGCATTTGTACCACCTCATAAGCGTCTCTATCTCAAAAATGATCGGAGTTCATCAACACACTTTTTAGTGGGTCTTGAGATTCAACAATCTGACGAATTTCTTCTTGATCAAACACACTGATTGCTGAAAGCTCCTCATGTATGGCCGGCAGCTTCATGGCCTTAAATACATCAAATACCTCAACTTTGTCATGTGCCCGCATGGTTAGATGCCCTGCAGCTACATCAATAAGTGCTTTCCTGGTAGCCAAGAAAGGATGTACCAAAATAAATAGGACTTCCACGTCTGGCTCAAAATCCAGCACGACGAAGTCTACTGGGAAGATAAGGGAGCTGCACCAACACGTCTTCCATAATGCCATCAGGTCTGGCTAAGGAACGATCCGCCAGCTGCAAGATCACTGTTGTTGGTCTAGGACTCCCTAGCCTCAACTTCTTGAATACCTATATCGGCATCAAGTTAATGCTCGCTCCCAAATCACATAATCCACGAGATCGGATACTCTGCCCAATTGTAATTTGTATTGTAAAGCTCCCAGGCTCCTTGAGCTTTGTGGACAACCTGTTTTGTATCCGGGAAGTGCACTCCTCCGTAAGAGCCACCGTAGCGTACTCAGGTAACCCACTTTTGTTCGCCATGATGTCCTTAATATACTTTGCATACTTCGGCACTCCCTGTAAAATATCAACAAGAGGTAAGTTAATGTGTACCTGTTTAAGCACCTCCATGAACTTTTTGAAACACACCTCCTCCTTGTGTTTCTTTAATCTTTGAGGGAACGGGGGTGGTGGTCTTTCTGGTTCAGCCTCTTTTTTCTTCCCCCTCTCATCACTTTTCTCCCTCTCAGTTTCTGCTGCTCCCGCCTGTTGAGGTGGTCTTTCTAGTTCCACCTCTTTAAGCTGTAAACCACTCCTTGTGGTCACTGCATTCACTTGGTTGGGGTTGGGATCAATGTCACTCGGAAGTCCTCCTCTCGGCCTGGTGTTTTGAGCTCTGGCAAATTGCCCAAACTGGTATTCCAGCGCCTTTGTAGCTAACTGATTGTTCTTTACCTCGGCTGCCAATTTCACGTAGTCAGCCTACAATTAAGCTTGGTTAGCTATCATTGTCTTGAACATTTCCTCGATGCTGGGTGATGGTGGTGGAGGAGGTGCATTGTTGCTTCTGTATTGCGACTGATAGTTCTGCTGCCCTCCTTGATTTCTCTGCGCAACCTGACTTGAACTTTGCCCTTGATGGTTATTGCTACCCCAAGAGAAATTCAGGTGATTCCTCCTGTTGGAATTGTAGCTGTTGCCATACTGTAGGTGGTTGTTTCTCTGTACATTACCAACAAAGTTCACCGAATCAGGATTTGCTCCACAACACTCAGCTGAGTGTTCACTACTCCCGCACTATTCACACCAAATCTGTTGCACTACATTCACTGGGGCTTGAGATTGGTTCATGCTCATGTTACTGAAGTGGGTGTTGAGTTGATTCTGTAACGCAGCTATCTGTGCAGCAATAGCTGTAAAACCATCCACTTCTAGGACTCCTGCTGCTTTCCTTGTTCCTCCTCTCGACGAATCAGCATTCCACTCCGAATTTCCCTGCGAAATACGATTCAACAAGGTATACAGCTCCTCATAAGTTTTCTCCAATGCTTGTCCCCTAGCTGCTGAGTCTAGCAAGATTTTTGTGTGGGGTTCCAAACCCTCAATGAAAGTATGCACCAGCACATCATTGGATTGGTGATGATGAGGACAATCCCGCAACATAGATTTGAATCTCTCCCAGGCCTGATACAGATTCTCTCCCTCTCTCTGTTTAAAACTTAGAATTTGACTTCTAAGTCTTGCTGTTTTACCGGATGGAAAGAACCGTATCAAGAATTTCTTTGCAAGATCATCCCACGTGGTGATGGAATTAGGTGGCTCAGCTTTCAACCACCTCTTAGCTTCTCCCAAAAGTGAAAATGGGAACAATGTAAGCCTAACATAATCTGATGACAATCCAGCGGGGATGTAAGTGTCACTTATCTCCAAAAAATTTTGAAGATGTTGCTGTGGATCCTCATGAGGGAGACCTGTGAATTGCCCGCTGGTGTGCAGCAATTGCATCATGTTTTGTTTAAGCTCGAACCTCCCTCCTGGCTCAGGTTTGCGGAAGCTAGATGTGACATTGTTAGCATGTGGGATTTCCACCTCGCGAACCGGCCTAGCTGCCATTTCCTCGGGCACTAACATTTCCCTTACAACTGGTGGATTCTGTTGTTTCTCCACGATTGTTTGTCTGAGCAACTGCAGCTTTTTCTCTAGAGCTTCTCTCCTTTGACGATGAAATTGTCTTTTCGGCTCTAAATATGTGTCCACCAGCTCCTTGTCTCTTGCCAGTGTTCAACAGAAATTAGTATCTGCAAAATACAGGCTAAGACCAAGTTTTCAACACTAAGAAGAAATAGTAAACTAACACTTACGAAAAAATTACCAATTGCCAGTCCCCGGCAATGGCGCCAAAAACTTGTTCGGCTTGTTGGGTATAACTACACGCAAGTACACGTGGTCAAACAAGTAGTAAAGTGGCTCAAGTAAGCCAAGTATCGATCCCACAGGGACTGGACTAAGGTATCAATCTAATCAAGTGTCAATAAAATTTAACTCTAAACTGCAGACAACAGTGTGAAGAAGATTTTGATATTTTGTTCCTAATTTTATACTAAGTCTAAAACGAATATACAATTTGAGTCTGAACTATAAGTATGAGCATGCTGAGGTTAAATGAACATGTAGAGAAATAAATTATCGATACAATTTGATTAATCTTTCCTCCAGTTGCTAGTCAAGAATTATTGCCTATGGATTAAAACTCTCGTATTTAACCCAACTTAAGAATCATGAACCTTCCACCTACATTTCTGTGATAAAACGAAATTCATGTTCTAGCCATACAAAACTGATTCCTTAATTGACTAATACGACTTTTAGGTATATTTCTATCCTGAAGGTAAATCAATTCTCAATTTTCCTAAACTACAAAAAGATCATATCCTATCAATTCACAACTTTCCAATTTCTTGCTCTCTCGAGTGAAACCAGACTTTTTAGATATATATTAACATTGGCCACACATTAACGCAGTAAGAACAAGAATCAATAGAACAACCATGGAAGAAAAGATGAAAACCAATTTATCAATAATCACATTTCAATACAATTGTTCTTAACCTCATCAAGAAGGAAATTTAGCCACTCATTTGTAGATTAAACATCGGTAAATGAGTGTTAATCATACAAGCAATTGAAATAAAGAAGAAGGAGATAGAGAAAAACCCTGAGATTTTCGTCCCCTCAACTGCCTGTAACCCACGTTCTTGCTCCACCAAGTCAGAATAATTAAAAATGAACCCAAGTGTTCTATTTATACTAGTGGGAATTTTTCCCAAAATAACAAGCAACGTGTCACGGAGTGCATCGCGGAGCACTGCGGATCTTGGGCAAATTTATATGCCCAAGTGATACTCAAAAGTACCATTTTAGCCTTGTTTATCTACCAATGTGTATACATTCTCATGTAATTGGTAATAAAATGTGAATTTATACTAACCAACATGATTAGCATTGTTTTGCAGGTAAAATGTGATTTTGGGAAGCTTAAATGCATGTTGGATGATATCGGAGTTGGACTTGGATGCGAGCAAGGGAAAATGCATTGGACAACATGAATTAAAGGGGCTCCGCGATGGAGCCGTGTCACGCTGCCATCGCGGAGGCATTCTGCCTGGATAGGGAAAATTCGCCCAAATTCAAGAGAGGGTCGCGTTTGCTCCGTGGCACGGAGGCAGTGCTCCGCGATGCACGCCGTACCACGTTGAGCTTTAATTCCCGGACCCCCAGTTCCAGTGAGGGTCTGTGTTCGTAGCGTGTCATGGAGGCAGTGCTTCGCGATGCACTCCGTGACACGTTGCTCGTTATTCCTGGAAAAATTCCCAGCAGTATAAATAGAACACTTAGGTTCATTTTTCAATACTCTGACTTGGTGGAGCAAGGACGTGGGTTACAGGCAGTTGAGGGACGAAAATATCAGGGTTTTTTCTCTCTTTCTTTCTCCTTTAATTCAATTTCTTATATGATTAACACTCAATTTAAGATGTTTAATCCACTGAGTGGCTAATTCTTCTCCTTGCTGAGGTTATGAACAATTGTGATGAAATTTGATCATTAATTATTTGGTTTTTCATCTTTTCTTCCATGTTGTTCTATTAATTCTTGTTCTTACTGCATTAATGTGTGGCCTACGTTAATGTACATCTAAAAAGTTCGGTTTTACTCGAGAGAGCAAGAAATTGGAAAGTTGTGAATTAATAGGATATGTTCTTTACTTGGTTTGGGAAAATTGAGTTTTGATTTGCTTTCAGGATAGAAATATACCTGAAAGTCGTATTAGTCAATTTAGGAACCGGAATTGTATGGCTAGAACGTGAATTGCATTTGATCACAGAAATGTAGACGGATGGTTCATGATTCTTAAGTGAGGTTAAATATGAGAGTTTTAATCTCTTGGCAAATGTTCTTGGCTAGCAACTGGAGGAAAAGATTAACCAAATTATGATGATAATTAATTTCATTACATGTTCGTTTAACCTCAGCATGCTCTCATTCATAGTTCGGATTCAAAGTAGATAATTGTTCTTAGCTTTAGTATAAAAATTATAAAACAAACTATCAAACTTTTGGTTACACTGTTGTCTGCATTTTTAGAAGTAAAATATAGTACACTTGAGCAAAGTGCACTTCATCCAAGTCTCTAAGGGATCGATACTTGGCTTACTAAAGCCACTTACTACTTGTTCGACCACATGCACTTGCATGTTGTTTTATATACCCACAATCATGCGAACAAGTTTTTGGCGCCGTTGCCGGGGTCTTGACAATTGGTGAATTTGTTTTAAGTGTTAATTTACTGTATTTTTATTTTCTTAGTGCTGACAACTTGGTCTTAGCCTGTATTTTGCAGACTTAATTGCTATTGAACTCTGGCAAGAGACAAGGAGCTGGTGGAATCGTATATAGAGCCAGAAAGGATATTTCACAGTAAACGAAGAGAAGCTCTAAAAAGAAAGCTGCAGTTGCTCAGACAGACGATCATGGAGCAACAACAGAATCCACCGGTAGTACGGGCAGTATTAGTGCCCGAAGAAGCAGCAGCACGGCCGGTTCGTGAGGTGTCTATCACACCCCGCCTTGGGGGGTATGACTGGCACCTGGTGCCCTACGAGGAACTGACTGCTAGACTGGTAAGCCTAGGCACATCTGGTGCCTGGCTAGCTCTAACCCACATTTCTGGAAACAAAGGGCTATATAACGGCTGTAAACACAGCCCCGGCCCATTGGCCTATAGCCTCCTGTACCTGCAACAACAGCTGACTAGAACATGCAACTATAGGGAACTTATACGGGCCGACAAGGCCACCATGCTGTCTAGCTGTCTATAACTCAATCACAACGTACTGAAAAGCTATGTGACCGGCAAGGTCACCACTACTGATAAACTATGGCCCCACACGGCCATCATAAAAGAAAGAAAAAGCACTAACAACTAACAACTGCACGGCCTCACACGACCGGCTCAACTGACCACAAGGGAATATACAGACTGCAAGCCTCTAGGAATAGCAATAGAAATGATCGGGACAGGGCCCCGACCTACCCATACTATATAACAACAGAAACTGAAGTACACCTCTGGAATTCAGTCTCCGGATGACAGGAGCTGAATGCCCAACGCTGACAGGAATCACGTGGTGTCACCTGCTCGTCTATGAGTACCTGTAGGCAAGTAATGCAGCGCCCCACCGGGCGTCAGTACCGTTGGTACTGAGTATGTAAAGCAATAACTGAAAGAGATATCTGAAATCAATAACATAACTGATGAAACTGAAATAGAAGGATAGCTTAACTGTCTGATAATGTAAGTCATACCTTCTCTTAATCATACTGGAAGGAGTAGGAGTCATACCTGAGGATTAATCGTTCTACTGTCGATCTACTCGTATCTACTGTGACACAGTATAACATGTTATAACATACATAGCATACACAAACCTTACCCGGCCCCCATAAGCTGGGAGGTACAATCAGCACAGAATCTATACCCCTACCCCGGTCATCCCATCTCCTATAATGGCTGTAAGCATCCTGCCGGTCCCCTGGGTATGCACTTGGGCTCGCTGAGCCCCTGACTATAACTGCATCTGAGTCCGGAGGACTCCTGAATCTGCACCCGAGCGTATCCGCTCGACTGGGGTGTGTAAGGGACGATCAAGGCACAAATATAGGGAAAACTGGCATCCCATCTTCGTCCCCTGGCGGGACGGCATGCCACTCCGTAGAGTGACGTATCCTCATCCTCTAGCGGATGAGTCGATACAGCTATTAACCCTGGGCGGTCATGGATGCTAGGTAATCCAACCGCAAACAATACAACGGTCTCAACTGGTAGTACTGTCTGGGTATCTCACATGTTGAGGCTAATAGGGGTAAAGTATCATATATATTACATGCTGAGCTAATGATAGTAATCTTACGTATCTGTTACATGCTGAGGCAGGTGAATATATATAAATATGAACATAATCCCCTGCCAGACTGTACTGGGCAAATGCTATACAAGATTATGTTTCTGCTGAAAACTCTGTTGTTTACTGGGTTTCTGTATACACTATATGCTGGACTAGTGATAGAAATATGTACATGCTTAATACATGCTGAGGCTGGAAGTACTATCTATGTATGTACGAATATAGTCTTTCTGCTGAACTATGCTGTATACTGACTTTCTATAGTAACATGATGTACTATTCCTGACATGCTTTCTAAACTTCATTTTAGTCTGCTATTCTATTTCTGAAGTGCTTTACGGGTACTGCATTACTATACGGGGTTTCAACTGAATACAACCATATCTTAACATGGCATATCACATCACATACTGAGTATACTGGGCAATCTCTAACACTTGCGTTAGAATCTATATCATACTGATAGGTTTCATACACATTACAACCCAATGTTTCTCACATCGTACCAATATTCATAATAACGCAATACTCGACTTCTGATCGTCCTACTAGTCCGTAAAATGCTATACTGTCTCAATATTACTTAACTTGCCGAAGGAAACTAACTTTACATACCTTATCTTTCAACTATTCGTCTGTCGGACGAGGCTCAGCCGGTACTCCAACTGTTTTCTCCCAACTGCATTCATAAACATATCAATTAACACTAAATACAACTTTATTTCAAAAGGCAACGTCACTTTCGATATAGTTTATAGCCTAATCTTAGGTTTATCGAAATACGGCCAGAAACTCGCTATTTTTCAGCGGCCCAGAAGGGAGAAATATTAACTTCTCAGCTAGGAACACATAGACACTAATTTAGAGCAATTCTACTTACCTTAGTTCGGTGGGTCGCCGATTCGTCGGCCATATTTCACGAAACTAAATCTGTAGAAATACTTTCTGCCGCTAAATACTTCGGTATCTGGGATTAATTTGAGTTTGGGCAGCGTTTAGTAGCGTAATCGGACGGAAATTATATAATTTCCTTCGTGCTTACCTCCTCTCTGCCGCTTTGCTCTATTCTCTAGAAATTTTTAAAGGTTTTAACCAATTAAAACCGAAGTGGGGCTTTATATACTTGGGCCTGAACCTGGCCAACGTGTCACGGAGCCATCGCGGAGGCTTCACCTCCATGACACGCTGCCATCGCGGAGGGGCTCTGCCTGGCTCCTACCGCAATGGTTCGATGGGTTTCTCGTCCGGTCTTTTTCCCGAGCCTTTCTCTAGCACGTATGGCCTTCAAATATGCTTAACCAACGTGCGAATAGGTCATCTAGGTGCCGGGAATTCTACGGGGTGTAACATTCTCCCCCCCTTAAAAACATTCATCCTCGAATGTACACTGTTATCTAGAGGACTACTTACTTACTTTCTAGAAAAATTTCGGCAGAGTCTCCCCTGTATATGGACTATAGCCAAAACCTGAAATGCAGAAAAGTCCAATACAGGTACTGTACACAATACGGTAGGATTCACTGGATGGTTACGTATCCATTTTTCTCATTTATACATATACAACCATGAGATTCCACATAAGCAATAATACGGACGTACCTGTTGCCTGACTAGGCCTGAAATAGGTGAGGATATCTGGTCCTCTTCCTCCGCTCCTCAAGTCATCTCCTCTCCGTTCTTGTTACGCCTCAATACCTTGATAGACGTAATATCTTTAGTCCTTAATCTGCGAATCTGTCTGTTTAAGATAGTTATTGGAACCTCTTCATAGGCCAGCTTTTTCATAGCCTGGGTATTCTGGACTGGGACTGCTCTGGACGGGTCTCCTATGCATTTCCTCAGCATAGATACATGAAAGACCGGGCGAACGGATCCAAATTCTGGAGGCAAATTCAATTAACGGTAAATGCTCACTTTTGGCTACTACCGAAATCTAGCACACACGCTCGCAACATGTCTTCGAGCGTCTGAATTGTGTACTCAGCCTGCTCATCTGTCTGAGGATGGAATGCTGTGCTCAAATTAATCTGCGTTCCCAAACCTTTCTGAAACGACTGCCAGAATCTAGCTGTGAACTGTGCTCCCCTATCTGAAATAATGGATACTGGTATTCCATATAATCTGACTACCTTTCTGATATACAACTCAGCATAATCTTCGGCCGAGAAAGTAGCTCTTACTGGCAAGAACTGAGCTGATTTTTATCAATCTGTCATTTATCACTCATATAGAGTCATGTCTGTGTTTAGTACGGGGTAATCTTGCTACAAAATTCATATTCACCGCTTCTCATTTCCAAAGAGGCACAGCTATGTTCTAAATTAACCTGCCTGGTTTCTGATATTCTGCCTTCAACTATTGGAAGTTAGGACACTAGGCTACCAGTAGTTCTCTTTAATGTCATGGTACCTCTTTGTCATATCGGGATGAAGAGAGTAGCGGGCGTAATGCGCCTTGCTCATAAACTGCTGACGATGCCCCAAAATATCTGGAGCGCAATGCGGCCTTTATATCGCCACATTTCATCCCCGGTTACCTGAAAATATGTCACTTCTCCTTACTGAACCTTGTGTTCAAGTTAAACCTGGCTAGGGTTTCTATACTGCCGTTCCTTTACTTCCACCACTAACGACAATGCTGCGATATTCTGTATTATCGTTCTGTTATCTTTTATTTCTGCTATGTGAACGGCTAAACCAGCTAACTAGTGAAATTCTCGGATCTATTCCCACTGTTCAGGCGGCAAGTATGCCAACTCCCCATAGATCTACGACTAAGGGCATCTACTACCGTATTAGCCATTCCCGGGTGACACAAAATTCTTGCTTTTTCAGGCATAAGCTACTGCAACTACCTCCAGGTCATGGGTAAGACAATTCTTTTCACGTTTCTTCAATTGCCTGAAAGCATAAACTGTTACCTTACCATGCTGCACCAACCCTCTGTACCTTCTGGCGATGCTAACACTGGGGCTGAGGTTAACCTGGCTGTTAACTCTTGGTAGTTCTGCTCACACGCCTCAGTCTACTGGAACTTTTGCTGCCTTCTGTGTCAACTTAGCCAGAGGTGCTGCTAAGGTGGAAAATCCTTCCACGGACCCTCTGCAGTACCCGGCTAACCGCAGGGACTGCGTACTTCGATCAGAGTGGTAGGTCCAGGCTAGATCTTCATTACTTCGATTTTTCTGTGTATCTATCTGTACACCAGCCTTTGACACCATGTGACCAAAAAGGCTACTGGACTCAACCAAAATTCACATTTACGATTTTGGACATATAACTGATGGTCATACTGGTTTATTATACCGGAGAATCCGACAAGTAGTCTACCGGTATAACTAGAGCTTATATGGCCTTCTGGCCGCATGCTAAAGCTGCTTGTTGCTAAGGTAACCTTGAACAACTATCTGCACACCATGTGCCCGTATCTGATCAGGGGGTCCTGATATGGACCATGACCTCTAATGATCTGGCTGCATAACCTTAAATAACTGAATAGTCGGGTTGAATGACCCGAATGTGGCAGTAGTCCCACCATACTCTACCCGTGCTACTTGAGTGCTTATAGTTCATGCATAATCACAAACTCGTGGGCATCTAATTGCTTTGTTATTTTGCTTAACCCACTGGAAGGCTGGACTTATTCAACTTACTCCCAGGCGATCAATCTCTGGATCTTCACGGGGAGTCTACTGATCCCCCGATCTTAATAAACACTGTGCTAGTAGGGTACTATCAATTACTTATGCCTTGTGTGTATCCACTTGGATCTATACTGCTGTTCTGAGGAATTCTCGGTCTTATAGGCTATTCTGTAACTACTGGCCTTCTGCTAGGGCTCTGTATCTGAATATCTTACGAAACCCAGCTGAAGTACCAGTCTGTCACTGACTACTGATGTGGACCCTTCCTTGGGGTACCCACGGGTATTCTAACTGGGACGGCCGGCTGACTTCTGGGGGGTTCTACATAACAACTGCTAGGTTGACTAAGGCCGACTGTCGCCCACAAGGCTGGGAAAACGACGTATGACCACTTAACATGCTAGAACAATTCTGGTATTGCTAATCTCTGAAATTTGCCTACTCAGTCTCTAATCCTGGTTCTGGAACATGCACTACTGTTACCGATCTTCAGGGATGCCTCCCTGCTAATGCAGGTGCCAGCTGGTCGGTAGACCGTCTAACTGCGCCCCTATCATCTGGCCATCTGTCTTAGGCCAATAACTCTGGTAAGCTCCTAGAGCCTAGATCTGACAACAACACATAAGTTTGTTAATCTAATAACTGAGAACTGAGATAGTTTCTATGACTTCATACGTAACTCACACTCACACTTAATCCGCCCTTTCTCTTCTTCTTTTCTTTCTTTCTTCTCCCTCTTCCTTCTCTCCTTTTTTTTTGTCCCGCAATGCAATTTGTATAGGCTTTCTATTACTAATCCGCAATTGTGATTGTAGCCCTTATAAGCAGCCACTCACAACCTATCTATTATCTGTATATCTATATATCGCTGGCTACGTACAATATGTACTGATTCCTGTGGTAATTCATAACCTCTGACATGTTCTGCTGAGTCTCACATCGTACATGATACATTTCTTCTACGGCCTAATAATATCTCCTGCCCTGACTTATCATTTCATTGCATTGTCACCCCATTCTGAAGGTAACAACATAAACATTCTAGTTATTGTCTGCTATTCGAAATTCCGCCACTCTTATGATGTGGGGTCGACGTTCGAATCTTGTAGCCTTACTAGGCATATATTGAGAGCCCATAACTGTCTGCTGGGCCTTATCTCTAGGCTACACTAGATTAGAATTGCTGTATCGGTAACTTCTTAACTTTTCCATAGCGGACATGCTGCGGTATTCTGAACCGTAGTCTTACTGTCAGCCCGAGGCTTAATCCTTAATACGATACTTTATCAATCCGGGGTAGTTCTAATTTCCCCACAAGATCTGACATTCCTGCTTCTTCCTCTCATCTGGCTTAGACTGAACTCTGGGGTTCAAGGTACCTGCCTTTCATTGCTAATGAGATTACTCATCAAGCCTCGGCCTATACTTCTTCTGGCGTATATGGCGGACTTGGCCTTTTTCTGACTCAAACTTGACTATTATTAGGCATTCATCACTAGCAGGTCTGTTACCCCTACTTCGGGTAAGCTAACAGTCTTACTTTCTTTACTGGCTTGTTATCATAAGGGTCTGCACAACTTACGTAATCACAAGGGCTCTCTATATTTTCTACTACTTACTAGGATCAATCAACCCATCTTTACTTACTGCATGATTTGGCAACCCCCTCTCAAGTCTTATGCTCCTTTACTATACTGGTATCGAACTTAAGAGGTAGGAATAACCCTTTCTTATTGCAACATAAAAGCATTCAATTGTACCATATCCAAAAAGATGTATTTGGGATTTCTGCATTTGTTCTCTCTTTCTTATACTTACCTGGTGGTCTGACCTTATCTGCAATCATAATCAGATCTTATATAACTAATAAGTAAATCAACTCATGTGTACATTATACTTCTGACTTCCTATTCTGACGTTATCAACGTATACTAGGAATAATGCCAATAAAGGTATTACGCTGGGAGGTCTCTGATACCCCCTCCTGCTGCTATAGTTATCATGTAACTGACTGAGGTCCTTTTCTGTTGCTATCTCCGATCTTCTGCCTGTGATAGGGAAGTGCTAATCTACCTTTGTATCTGTAATCAAAGAATACGGTAAGTTTTCAGGGACTCCACCCTATACTATACCGCTCTAAAGCACGACTGACTGAGAAGGAAAGGTAACCATCATATCATGCCTCGCAGCCTCTTGCCTATAGTATGTGGTGCACAACACATCCATAGACAAGACTCTACTTAGCACGGCTTGCAGACTCCCTGGGATACGACCTGCTCTGATACCAAGTTTGTCACACCCCGCCTTGGGGGGTATGATTGGCACCTGGTGCCCTACGAGGAACTGACTGCTAGACTGGTAAGCCTAGGCACATCTGGTGCCTGGCTAGCTCTAACCCACATTTCTGGAAACAAAGGGCTATATAACGGCTGTAAACACAGCCCCCGGCCCATTGACCTATAGCCTCCTGTACCTGCAACAACAGCTGACCAGAACATGCAACTATAGGGAACTTATACAGGCCGACAAGGCCACCATGCTGTCTAGCTGTCTATAACTCAATCACAACGTACTGAAAAGCTACGTGACCGGCAATGTCACCACTACTGATAAACTATGGCCCCACACGGCATTCATTAAAGAAAGCAAAAGCACTAACAGCTAACAACTGCACGGCCTCACACGACTGGCTTAACTGACCCCAGGGGAATATACAGACTGTAAGCCTCTAGGAATAGCAATAGAAATGATCGGGACAGGGCCCCGACCTACCCATACTATATAACAACAGAAACTGAAGTACACCTCTGGAATTCAGTCTCCGGATGACAGGAGCTGAATGCTCATCGCTGACAGGAATCACGTGGTGTCACCTGCTCGTCTATGAGTATCTGCAGGCAAGTAATGCAGCGCCCAACCGGGCGTCAGTACCGCTGGTACTGAGTATGTAAAGAAATAACTGAAAGAGATATCTGAAATCAATAACATAACTGATGAAACTGAAATAGAAGGATAGCTTAACTATCTGATAATGTAAGTCATACCTTCTCTTAATCATACTGGAAGGAGTAGGAGTCATACCTGAGGATTAATCGTTCTACTGTCGATCTACTCGTATCTACTGTGACACAGTATAACATGTTATAACATACATAGCATACACAAACCTTACCCGGCCCCCATAAGCCGGGAGGTACAATCAGCACAGAATCTATACCCCTACCCCGGTCATCCCATCTCCTATAATGGCTGTAAGCATCCTGCCGGTCCCCTGGGTATGCACTTGGGCTCGCTGAGCCCCTGACTATAACTGCATCTGAGTCCGGAGGACTCCTGAATATGCACCCGGGCGTATCCGCTCGACTTGGGTGTGTAAGGGCCGGGCCGATCAAGGCACAAATATGGGGAAAACTGGCATCCCATCTTCATTCCCTGGCGGGACGGCATGCCACTCCGTAGAGTGACGTATCCTCGTCCTTTGGCGGACGAGTCGATACAGCTATTAACCTTGGGCGGTCATGGATGCTAGGTAATCCAACCCCAAACAATACAACGGTCTCAACTGGTAGTACTATCTGGGTATCTCACATGCTGAGGCTAATAGGGGTAAAGTATCATATATATTACATGCTGAGCTAATGATAGTAATCTGTACGTATCTGTTACGTGCAGAGGCAGGTAAATATATATAAATATGAACATAATCCCCTGCCAGACTGTACTGGGGCAAATGCTATACAAGATAATGTTTCTGCTGAAAACTCTGATGTTTACTGGGTTTCTGTATACACTATATGCTGGACTAGTGATAGAAATATGTACATGCTTAATACATGCTGAGGCTGGAAGTACTATCTATGTATGTACGAATATAGTCTTTCTGCTGAACTATGCTGTATACTGACTTTCTATAGTAACATGATTTACTATTCCTGACATGCTTTCTAAACTTCATTTTAGTCTGCTATTCTATTTCTGAAGTGCTTTACAGGTATTGCATTACTATACGGGGTTTCAGCTGAATACAACCATATCTTAACATGGCATATCACATCACATACTGAGTATACTGAGCAATCTCTAACACTTGCGTTAGAATCTATATCATACTGATAGGTTTCATACACATTACAACCCAATGTTTCTCACATCGTACCAATATTCATAATAACGCAATACTCGACTTCTGATCGTCCTACTAGTCCGTAAAATGCTATACTGTCTCAATATTACTTAACTTGTCGAAGGAAACTAACTTTACATACCTTATCTTTGAACTATTCGTCTGTCGGACGAGGCTCAGTCGGTACTCCAACTGTTTTGTCCCAACTGCATTCATAAACATATCAATTAACACTAAATACAACTTTATTTCAAAAGGCAACGTCACTTTCGATATAGTTTATAGCCTAAACTTAGGCTTATCGAAAGACGGCCAGAAACTCTCTATTTTTCAGCGGCCCAGAAGGGAGAAATATTCACTTCTCAGCTAGGAACACATAGACACTAATTTAGAGCAATTCTACTTATCTTAGTTCGGTGGGTCGCCGATTCGTCGGCCGTATTTCACGAAACTAAATCTGTAGAAATGCTCTCTGCCGCTAAATACTTCGGTATCTGGGATTAATTTGAGTTTGGGCAGCGTTTAGTAGCGTAATCGGACAAAAATTATATAATTTCCTTCGTGCTTACCTCCTCTCTGCCGCTTTGCTCTGTTCTCTGGAAATTTTTAAAGGTTTTAATCAATTAAAACCGAAGTGGGGCTTTATATACTTGGGCCTGAACCTGGGCAACGTGTCACGGAGCCATCGCGGTGGCTTCACCTTCGTGACACGCTGCCATCGCAGAGGGGCTCTGCCTGGCTCCTCCCGCGATGGTTCGACGGGTTTCTCGTCCGGTCTTTTTCCCGGGCCTTTCTCTAGCACGTATGGCCTTCAAATATCCTTAACCAACATGCGAATAGGTCATCTAGGTGCCGGGAATTCTATGGGGTGTAACAGTGGCAATCCCACATGCCAATAATGTTACATCTAGTATCCGCAAACCTAAGCCGGGAGGGAGATTTGAACTTAAACATAATATGGTGCAGTTGCTGCACACTAGCGGGCAGTTTACCGGTCTCCCTTATGAAGATCCACAGCAGCATCTCCAAAATTTTTTGGAGATAAGTGACACTTACACCCCCACTGGAGTGTCATCAGACTATGTCCGGCTTACATTATTCCCATTCTCATTATTGGGAGAAGCCAAGAGGTGGTTGAAAGCTGAGCCACCAAATTCTATTTCTACGTGGGATGATCTTGCACGGAAGTTTTTGATACGGTTTTTTCCCTCTGGAAAAACTGCAAGACTTAGAAGTCAGATTCTAAGTTTCAAACAGAGAGAGGGAGAAATTTTATATCAGGCCTGGGAGAGATTTAAATCCATGTTGCGGGATTGTCCTCATCATCATCAGTCCAATGATGTGCTGGTGCACACATTTATAGAGGGTTTGGAACCCCACACCAAAATATTGCTAGACTCAGCAGCTGGAGGGAAAGCGTTGGAGAAAACTTATGAGGAGCTGTACACCTTGTTGAACCGTATTTCGCAGGGCAATCCAGAATGGAATGCTGATTCATCAAGAGGTAGGACAAGGAAAGCAGCAGGAGTGCTAGAAGTGGATGGGTTTACAGCTATCGCTACACAGATAGCTGCATTGCAAAATCAACTTAACACCCACTTTAGCAACATGACATTGAACCAGCCTCAAGCCCCAGTTAATGCAGTACAACAGATGTGGTGTGAAGTGTGTGGAAGCAGTGAGCACTCAGCTGAGTGTTGTGGAGCCAATCCCGACTCGGTAAACTTTGTGGGTAATGCACAAAGGAACCACCAACAGTATGGTAGTAGCTACAATTCCAATTGGAGGAATCATCATAATTTCTCATGGGGTAGCAACAACCATCAGGGCCAAAGTTCGGGTCAGGGTGTGCAAAGGAACCAAGGAGGGCAGCAGAATTATCAAGCTCAATTCAGAAACAACAATGCACCTCCTCCACCACCATCACCCAGCATTGAGAAGATGTTCAAGACCATGATAGCTAACCAAGCTCAATTGCAGGCTGACTATGTGAAATTGGCAGCCGAAGTGAAAAACAACCAGTTAGCTACCAAGGCGCTTGAATATCAATTTGGGCAATTTGCTAGTGCCCAAAACACAAGGCCTAGAGGAGGACTGCTGAGCGACACGGATCCCAATCCCAAGCAGGTAAATGCAGTAACCACAAGGAGTGGTTTGCAGCTGAAAGAGGTGGAACCAGAAAGACCACCTCAACAGTCGGGAGCAGCTGAAGTTGAGAGGGAGCACAGTACTGAAAGGGGGAAGACTAAGGATGCTGAATCAAAAAGACCTCCACCCCATTCCCTCAACGACTAAAGAAACGCAAGGAGGAGGCGTGTTTCAAGAAATTCATGGAGGTGCTGAAATTGGTACATGTTAATTTACCTCTTGTTGATGTCTTGCAGGGAGTGCCGAACTATGCTAAGTATATAAAGGACATCGTGGCAAACAAAAGTCGATTGACTGAGTATGCTACGATGGCTCTAACAGAGGAGTGCACTTCCCGAATTCAAAATAGACTACCCACAAAGCTAAAAGACCCTGGGAGTTTTACTATCCAGATTACTATTGGGCAGAGCATCCGAGCTCGTGGATTGTGTGACTTGGGAGCGAGCATAAATTTGATGCCGTCTTCGGTATTCAGGAAGTTAGGCCTAGGGAGTCCTAGACCCACAACGGTAATCTTGCAGTTGGCGGATCGATCCTTAGCCAGACCGGATGGCATTGTTGAGGACGTTCTGGTGCAAGTTGGCTCCCTAATTTTCCCGGTAGATTTTGTCGTGCTGGATTTTGAACCAGACCCGGAAGTCCCATTTATTTTGGGACGTCCTTTCTTGGCAACTGGGAAAGCACTAATTGACGTTGCTGCGGGGCAGCTAACAATGCAAGCACATGACAAAATAGAGGTATTTGATGTGTTTAAAGTAATGAAGCTGCCAACTATACATGAGGAGCTTTCAGCAATCAATGTGGTTGAACATGAAGAAATTCGTTAGATTGTTGAATCTCAAGACCTATTGCAAAGAGTGTTGACGCACTCCAATCATTTTGGAGATAGAGAGGCGTATGGAATGGTCCAAATGCTGGATGAAGCTCAAAATCATCCTAGGAGATAGGAATTTCAATCATTGATGAGGTCTCTAGAACCTTTGCCGAAACCATCCGTTGAGGAGGCACCGAAGCTGGAGCTGAAAGAATTGCCTCCCCATTTAAAATATATCTTTTTGGGGGAGGGTGAGACGTTACCAGTTATCATCTCTGCAGACTTTACAGAGGCACAGGAGAAGGCAGCATTGGGTGTCCTCAGAAAGAGGAAGAAAGCAATGGGTTGGTAAATGTCAGACATTCAGGGTATCAATCCATCTTTCTGTACACACAGGATATTCATGGAGACAGGGGCCAAACCAACCGTTCAGCCGCAACGAAGACTAAATCCAGCAATGAAGGATGTGGTGAGGAAAGAAATAATTAAGTGGCTTGATGCAGGTGTGGTCTACCCAATTTCAGACAGTGAATGGGTCAGCCCCGTTTAGTGTGTTCCAAAGAAAGGGGGGGTGACTGTGGTCACCAATGAGAAAAATGAGTTGATTCCTACCCGAACCGTCACAGGCTGGTGGATTTGCATGGATTACAGGAAGCTAAATGA
Source organism: Datura wrightii (assembly GCA_035772735.1). NCBI lineage: Eukaryota > Viridiplantae > Streptophyta > Magnoliopsida > Solanales > Solanaceae > Datura > Datura wrightii. The sequence goes on along the minus strand of JASDFA010000003.1, from coordinate 66,946,909 downwards.
AGCATGAGGAAAGATCATTACCCCATCCCGTTTATTGATCAAATATTGGATAGGTTGGGGGGACAGGAATGTTATTGCTTCCTTGATGGGTACTCTGGTTATAACCAAATAGCCATAGCTCCGGAGTATCAAGATAAGACTTCTTTTACCTGTCCTTATGGGACATATGCTTTCAGGCGAATGCCGTTTGGGTTATGCAATGCACCCGCCACATTCCAGAGATGCATGATGGCTATTTTCCATGACATGGTGGAGGATTTTGTTGAGGTATTTATGGATGATTTTTCTGTTTTCGGTAACTCATTTGCTGCTTGTTTGCAGAATCTTGACAGGGTGCTGGCTCGATGTAAGGAATCCAACCTTGTATTAAACTGGGAGAAATGCCACTTCTTAGTGAAGGAGGGTATTGTCCTCGGCCACAAAGTGTCTCGAAAGGGGTTGGAAGTTGATCGTGCTAAGATCGAGGTTATTGAAAAGTTTCCACCACCTGTGTCAGTGAAAGGTGTGCGCAGTTTTCTTGGGCAGCAGGATTCTATAGACGATTCATCAAAAACTTTTCAAAAATTTCTAGACCACTATGCAGATTGCTAGAAAAAGAGGTAAAGTTTGAGTTGAATGATGAGTGTGTTAAAGCATTCGAAGAGTTGAAGCAGAAATTGATAGAAGCACCTATCCTCACTTCTCCAGACTGGGAACAACCATTTGAGCTGATGTGTGATGCCAGTGATGTGGTTGTGGGAGCCGTATTGGGGCAAAGAAAAAATAGAATCTTTCATTCTATTCATTATGCAAGCAAAACGCTGAATACGGCCCAAAGCAATTACACAGTCACAGAGAAGGAAATGCTAGCCTTGGTGTTTGCATTTGACAAATTCAGGTCCTATTTGGTGGGTTCGAAAGTTGTGGTGTACACAAACCATGCAGCGATTCGGTACCTATTCAACAAGAAGGATGCTAAGCCTAGGTTGATCAGATGGATTTTGTTATTGCAGGAGTTCGACCTTGAGACCAAAGACAGAAAGGGGAGTGAGAATCAGGTAGCAGATCACCTATCACGATTGGAAAGCCGATCGCATGTGATGGAAAGTGATAACATAAATGAAGAGTTCCCAGATGAGCAACTCTTGGCAGTTGGGGAAGCGTAAGTTCCCTGGTACGCAGACATAGTCAACTTTCTAGTGAGCGGAGTCTACCCACCTGAGGCAACAGACCAGCAGAGAAGGAAATTGAGGCATGATTGCCGGCACTTTTTTTGGGATGAACCATACTTATTTAAACAAGGACCAGATCAGGTAATGAGAAGATGCATCCCAGAGAGTCAGATTGCAGAAGTGTTGAGGGGCTGTCATTCTTCATTGTATGGGGGTCATCATGGAGGCGAGCGAACAACACACAAGGTTCTACAGTCAGGTTTCTTTTGGCCGACACTGTTCAGAGACTCTATGGCATATGTCAAAATGTGTGATAGATGTCAGCGTACAGGAGCAATTGGCAGAAGACAAGAGATGCCGCTGCAGAATATACAGGAAGTTGAGCCCTTTGATGTATGGGGCATTGACTTCATGGGCCCATTCCCACCGTCATTTGGTAATCGTTACATCTTGGTGGCCGTAGATTATGTATCAAAATGGGTGGAAGCAATAGCTTGTCCCAGGAATGACAACAAGGTAGTAACGAAGTTTGTGAAAAAACATATCCTTGCCAGGTTCGGGACACCCCGAGCCATTATCAGCGATGGAGGGGCTCATTTTGTCGATGCAAGCTTCAAGAAATTACTCCCTAAGTATGGGGTGCGCCATAAAGTGGCGATAGCATACCACCCCTAAACTAGTGGGCAAGTAGAGGTGTCAAATAGAGAAGTGAAGCAGATTCTCCAAAAAACGGTAAATACACAACGGAATGATTGGTCAAGCAAACTTGATGATGCGTTGTGGGCGTACAGAACTGCTTACAAGACACCGATTGGAACCTCACCATACCGACTGGTCTATGGAAAAGCATTTCATCTTCTGGTGGAATTAGAGCACCGAGCCTTCTGGGCTGTCACGAAGCTAAATATGGACTTAGAGCTGGCGGGCAAAAAGAGACTAATGCAGCTCAGTGAACTTGACGAGTTCCGCTGGCATGCCTATGAGAGTGCCAAGTACTACAAGGAAAGAACTAAAAGATGGCATGATAAGCATGTAGTGCATCGCATTTTCGAGCTGGGCCAGAAAGTCTTGCTCTTCAATTCAAGATTGAAGTTGTATCTAGGAAAGCTGAGGTCTAAATGGTCGGGACCATTTGAAGTGGTAAGAATGACCCCGCATGGGGCGGTAGAATTGTGGCAAGAAGATCAGAGTGCCACTTTCTTAGTAAATGGCCAGAGGTGTAAGCACTAATGGGGGGAGGACGGTGATCGAGAGAAATCGTCCATCACCCTAGCGGACAATTGAGCTTAACGACGTCGAGCCGCGATGGTAAACCAGGCGCTGCACGGGAGGCAACCCGTGAAATTTTTTTTCTTTCATTTGTAAAGTGTAAATAGATTTTTCTTTTTCTTTTTCTTGATTTACTACAAAATTTTTCGTTTTAGTTTTTGTTTTATTTGTATTTAGACTGAAACCTATAATTCTAACCAATTTTGTATAGTGAGATGAATTTCAGGTCAAACGGAGAAAAATATGCACGGAATCGCGAAGGAAAAGACGAGGTATGAAAAATTAATAAAAAGTGGCAGACAGTGAGCTGAGGCGATAGCTCCGTGTCACGGAGGTGGACCTCCGCGTTACCTCCGTGACACGTTGAGGTACAATTTGGATTTATTTAAAAATTTCTAGAATAGTCTCGCGATGGCTCCGTGTCACGGAGGCAGTGCACCGCGATGCACTCCGTGACACGTTGCCTTGTATATCGCGACGGGTCACACCGGGTCGCCGGGTGACCCGTGCGATTTCCTTACTTTTTAACCCCGAAAACCCTCCCTTTTCCCTCATTTTTTAATCCCTCCGCGACCAAACCCCCCAAAACCCATCCCCTATCAACGTGACACGGAGTAAGGCAAGAAATTCAACGATTCTTCTTCGATTCTTCAAAGACAAGGTATGTTCTTCGATTCCCTCTCAAATTCTTGTTGATTTTCTTCGATTTTGAGCATGGGAGCTGAGCTAAATTGCCCTACGTAGTAATTAATTATGAATTCGAGTTAATTGTTGTTGATGAATGTTCGGAATGTCGTTATGATTGCTTGAACTTGTCGATTGCATAACTTAATCGAATTTGATTGATAATCTCAATTGTAGGGCTTGTATGTTGAATTTGAAGTTGAAAATGTATTGAAATTGTGAATTTTATGCAGAGATGATTGTGTTGAATGAGATGAGTTGATGTACAAATTGTTAGGATCTTAATAGAACGATGGATTCTCGGGTTGGGGGAAATGTTGAAATTTGTAAGAATTGGTTGGTTGTATAGGTTCATGTAGATAAATTTTTGTTGTTGTTTTCATTTCTTTGTTTTTCGTTGCTAAGTGTGATGGGTAAAATGTTAGTGATGGTAGTGATTTTGATTAGCTGTACGAAGTCTGAGTAGTACGCAAAAGTTATACCGTCGAATTTTTCGAACGCACTAAGCATGATTGTATAGTTGTTTATTGTGTGTAAATAAAGATAATATTGTCGTAGTGTTGTAATTGTAGCTAAGGACTAAGTGTGGGGTAACCTAGCGTAACCCGACCTTAGCCGAAGTTAATATCCGTGAGCTTAACATTGATCTTGTTTACTTGGGTTGACAGGTGAAATGGCAAGCCGACAAGATAAAGGAAAAGGCGCATCAACTTCAAGCACCGGAAGGAAACGAATCAGACTGGGCACAGCAGTCCCAGCTGCACCAGCAGTTCCACGCGGCCAGCGCCGCCAATAGGGAATGAGATGGGTGACCGATGAGGGGAAAAAGTGGTACGCAAAGCACAAAGAAAACAAATATTTCCCCAAGGAGCACATAGCACGGGAACCATTGGCACAGGAGTTCCCTAGAATGGTCCACCGGATCGAGGCAGCTGGGCTCAAGTTCATCTTTGAAGAGCCCAAGGAATGAAATCTGCACTTGGTTCGGGAGTTCTATGCCAATTGGAACCCGACGATCAGAAGTCACACCATCAAGATTAGAGGGCAAATAGTCACCTTGGAGCCCCACCACCTCAATGCCATCATAGGAGCGCGGGACACAGACGCCCACGTGCTCCGACAGCTGAACATTACCCCACCGTATGCGGACATCAGACGCACGTTGTGTGGGACCCGATCAACAGCTAGATGGAGCAGACACAAAGAGAGGGGCTACCACCAGACTTTGCCCTATTCACAGATGAACAGGGAAGCCCGAATCTGGCTGAAGATAGTCTGCTCATGCCTAATCCCAGGGGTACATATGACAGATGTAACTCGGGATCGTGTATGCCTGGTGTACGCCCTGATGAAAGGGCTGGAGATCACCGTTGGGGCGGTAATTATCTCCGCCATGAAGAGAGCCCGATTGCACCAGGGGCGCAGGTATGGCTTTGGTGGACTACTGACCACCTTCCTCAGGGGCCTCGATGTTGAGGAGGAGGCCCTTGACTATATCCCGCAGTTGGAGCGGCGGGCCTTAGACGTTACTAAAACTAAGGCTCCCGACACCACCCACAGGCCAGTGCTTACACTTGGCGAGCAACATGCTCGTGATGACCAGTATATGGCTCGGATGTATGGGATGCAGATGCTCCAGCTGAGGATAGGTGGGAGGCCGGCGACAGAGGAAGAGCTATGGCAGCTCGAGCTAGATTACCCCTTCGGTGAAAACGCTAGGGCTCTATGCCGAGTGGGGCCAGCATTTGTATATCCCACAGACGATGATGTCCCCACAGACGAGGAGACACGTCAGGAGGACTCCGATATGGAGTCCGATGATGACGACGGAGGCGACTCGGACATGGGAGATGAAGCAGCAGCACCCGACAAAAAAGTGGAATACTTTGACTGATCGGGGAGCTCCACCACCCGATTTTGTGCTATTTTAATTTTTGTGAACACTGGGGACAGTGTTTGAACTAAGTGTGGGGTGGGAGTAGTTCGGTGCTGGGCTGGGCTGTTTTGTTTGTATGCTCTCTTCTGTTGTCATGTATGTTGTTTGTCCCTGTGAGTGTGAATTGTTAAGTTGTTCTGTATTTGTAAATGTTTGTTAAATTGATGTGTGTTGCTGAATGTTGCTAGCTGATTCTGATTCTGTACATATTTTTGTTATCGAAATGATCGATATTTTAAAAAAAATATATATATTTTGTAAATAATTTTCCTATCGAAATGATCGATATTTTAAACATTTTTTAATTCTTGGGTTTCTCGGCGTTTGTTTTCGGTTCTTTTACCGAGAATGGTCCCATTGAACCGAAGTCATAGTTAGTGACCGTTCCCTATGATGGATGGATGATGACCGTCTTAAGGGAAATGTAGTCGTTAGGAGTAGATTTTTTTCAATTATTTTTCAATTTTTCAGTTTTTTTCTTTGGTGGATTGCATCCCGGAACCTGTAGTTACTGGATGGTTTCGAAATTCTGGTTGCGTGTTGTACATGATATTTAAAATGCAAAGGTGATTCGTATGAAAGCATGCAACTTTGTAAATATGTTGAGATACCTAGGCTGTAGAGTTCGATTCAGTGTGATTGAGGCTTAATGTTTGAATTCATGTAATTAGCTGATTGAAGAGTCTGTGAATACATCTTGAATCGAGCATGTGCAAAAAGTGTGAAGTGAGGTGTTGATATTCCATGCTATTGTGAAGTGTCTAGAACTTGCCTGGTGTGTGCACAAAACGAAATGAAGGAGGTGTATTGTAGGAAAGGATGTAGGCATTTCTTTATTTTAACCGAGAGTTTCTATTTTTCCTTGTCGTACACACCTTGATTGTATACCCCAGTCAGCCCGTTGAGCCTTTAGCCTATTATTTTTTCTTTTGTCAAAAAGTGTAAACCGAGCTTAATTCCTTCTTTTCATTAGTCGTAAAGTCTATACAAAACTCTGAAGCGCTTAAGAAGAGAAAATCATTTTCCCAAAGTGTCAAAGAGTGAGAATGGTGAAAGGAAAAAGAAAAGCAGAGCGATAGAAGAAAAGAAGAGGTTGAAGGTGCACTTGCTATAAATAAACGATAATGAAGGTGCATGAATAATCTTTGTTGTTGTGTCAAGTGTGCTTAATGCAATGGGCCATACTAAAGAAAATCATCAAGAATGGGATGATGGAAAAAAAAGAAACAATGTCCATGAGTTGATGGGATGTGTTGAAAAGGCGCTTAAGGATGCTAGTGGCTATTATTGGCTAATCCAATATTTACTATTCCATAGCTTCCATTACAACCCGTTAAAGTCCTACGTGATCTTACACCGCACTTCTTTATATTAGTGGAGTAATACACTAAGGGCAAGCTTATGGGTCATGACATGATGCATGTGAATTCTTTTGGGAGAGAGAGTGAAATTGTTTTTACATGCCCCTGCTTGAATGTTTGTGAGTCATATGAGCAAAAAGGGGAAGATTCTCTTGTGTTGTGAGGGCACATGCTTGATGAAAGATTAATTTTCGGGTCGGATATCTTGATCAGCTAATTTGCATGAGTTTGCCAATATCGAGAGTCGATTCTTAAAGTCTAGGTGGTCTTAATGTATTGAAGGTCATTGCATTGATAAGACCATGCATGTTTCCTGATGATTTGCTGTATTGAATAATCGGTATGACCGTAGCCTAAATTGTCGAACTGAAGTAGCGAGGTTGGGATGTAAATTGCATGAAGTGTAGGATTGTTGTTCGAGGACGAACAAGGATTTAAGTGTGGGGTAAGTGATCTTGGGCAAATTTATATGCCCAAGTGATACTCAAAAGTACCATTTTAGCCTTGTTTATCTACCAATGTGTATACATTCTCATGTAATTGGTAATAAAATGTGAATTTATACTAACCAACATGATTAGCATTGTTTTGCAGGTAAAATGTGATTTCGGGAAGCTTAAATGCATGTTGGATGATATCAGAGTTGGACTTGGATGCGAGCAAGGGAAAAGGCATTGGACAACATGAATTAAAGGGGCTCCGCGATGGAGCCGTGTCACGCTGCCATCGCGGAGGCATTCTGCCTAGATAGGGAAAATTCGCCCAAATTCCAGAGAGGGTCCGCGTTTGCTCCGTGGCACGGAGGCAGTGCTCCGCGATGCATGCCGTTCCACATTGAGCTTTAATTCCCGGACCCCCAGTTCCAGTGAGGGTCCGCGTTCGTAGCGTGTCATGGAGGCAGTGCTCCGCGATGCGCTCCGTGACACGTTGCTCGTTATTCCGGGAAAAATTCCCAGCAGTATAAATAGAACACTTAGGTTCATTTTTCAATATTCTGACTTGGTGGAGCAAGGACGTGGGTTACAGGCAGTTGAGGGACGAAAATATCAGGGTTTTTTCTCTCTTTCTTTCTTCTTTAATTCAATTGCTTGTATGATTAACACTCAATTTAAGATGTTTAATCCACAAATGAGTGGCTAATTCCTCTCCTTGCTGAGGTTATGAACAATTGTGATGAAATTTGATCATTAATTATTTGGTTTTTCATCTTTTCTTCCATGTTATTCTATTAATTCTTGTTCTTACTGCATTAATGTGTGGCCTACGTTAATGTACATCTAAAAAGTCCGGTTTCACTCGAGAGAGCAAGAAATTGGAAAGTTGTGAATTAATAGGATATGTTCTTTACTTGGTTTGGGAAAATTGAGTTTTGATTTGCTTTCAGGATAGAAATATACCTGAAAGTTGTATTAGTCAATTTAGGAACCGGAATTGTATGGCTAGAATGTGGATTGCATTTGATCACAAAAATGTAGACGGATGGTTCATGATTCTTAAGTGAGGTTAAATACGAGAGTTTTAATCTCTTGGCAAATGTTCTTGGCTAGCAACTGGAGGAAAAGATTAACCAAATTATGATGATAATTAATTTCATTACATGTTCGTTTAACCTCAGCATGCTCTCATTCATAGTTCAAATTCAAAGTAGATAATTTTTCTTAGCTTTAGTATAAAAATTATAAAACAAACTATCAAACTTTTGGTTACACTGTTGTCTGCATTTTTAGAAGTAAAATATAGTACACTTGAGAAAAGTGCACTTCATCCAAGTCTCTGAGGGATCGATACTTGGCTTACTAAAGCCACTTACTACTTGTTCGACCACGTGCACTTGCGTGTCGTTTTATATACCCACAATCACGCGAACAACTACCTCTGTGACACTCCACCAACGCGGACCCTCACTGGAATCCGGTCGTCCAAGTATTGAGGCCCAACGTGGCACGGCGTGCAACGCGGGGCTAGGCCAATGTGCCACAGCCCCAACGCGCACCTTCACTGGAATTGGGCATAATTTCAGCATTCAGGCAGAATGCATCCGCGATGGTAGCGTGACACGGCTCCATCGCGGAGCTCCTTTAATTCGTGCTTTCCTTGTGCTTTTTCCCTTGCTAGCTTCCGAGTCCAATCCCGATCTCTACCAACATGCATCTTAGCTCCATAACTTTATATTTTTCCTGCAAAACAATGCTAATCATGTTGGTTAGTATAAATTCACATTTTATTACAATTCACATGAGAATGTACAAACATCGATAGATAAACAAGGCAAAATGACACATTTGAGTATCACTTGGGCATATAAATTTGCCCAATATCAGTTATTGTGTTGTTGTTGGTTAGCTATTTTCTTTTACAGGTGGCTATGAGGCCTTGTCGGCCTGAGGATGTATTTACAACCAAGATATAGCTCGTCCATTTCTTGTATTAAGTTACAAGCGTGCACCAAAAGTGCACCGGCCAATCAGGTTAGTCCAGATCCCAGTGTGGCACTAGGTGCCAATCATGCTTCGCAAGGTGGGGCGTGAAAAAAGGACTATACTCGACGCAGCTTTTAGACATTCTAGGATACAATAAACCTAGTGCTCTAATACCAAGTTTGTCATGACCCGAGCCTATACCCTGGACGAGACACAGTACTTGGAGTCACAATTAACCTCAAGCCAACCTATGGTCTATCATAACACTAGTAATCTGAGTAATCTTAATGGAAGCTTAAATAAATAAATCATTTAAGGAAAACTGAATAATAAAAGCTTATACATGAAAACAAAACTAAAATTCTGAATTTGTGTCTGAAAGTCATCTATATCTGATGAGTTTTTGGGATAAGCCCCCAGCTAACTCTAAGTCTAACTGAAAGAAAAATGATTGAAGAAAAATAAACATCGTCCTCGAAAGATGAGGACTCACCAAAGGCGCAGTTGATAACTCCTGGAGAATATCTGCTAACGGTGTTGAGACTGGGAATCTGCGACTGTATCATAAAATGATACAACATAGAAAGTATGCATCTAATACATTGAATGTACTGAGTAAGTAGGAGAAAACATAACACAGTGAATAAATAACTGAACTTTAATGACGTGCAATGATCAACTGAAATGCTGAAACTGAATAAACTAAAATATATTGATATGGTCAAAATGACCCTAACTGATGGTCAAAGACATGCCCTAAATTTGAGATATTGAATCTGAACTAACTTTACTGAATTGAGTAAATTGAAACTGTTCTGAACTGAGCTAATCTGAGACTAAACCAGCTAGTGGGAGAGTCTATAACCAACATATAACCACATGAGCTAGACATGGAGTCCGATGTATACACCCCATCGGTAGGACCAAATATACCTTGTAAGGGTATAAAAGAATGAACTGGGTGATCACATGTCTGTGGACATAAGGCCAATAAAAACAACCTACGGTCGCGATGTAGTTCTAGGAACCTGGGTGCACTGGAACCTCGATCCGCTCGATGTTAAGTCCTACTCCCACTAGATAGTCCTAGACTGACTGCTAAGCTGATTGCTCGAAACTGGGGCCCAAGACTATGTCAAGGATACTTATCTTGAAGAACCCGGGGGTCTTATAGGACCAAATTCTGTAACTGGTGTTCTAAGACTGGCTAAAGCGACTTATCAGGGAGCATCGTAACCGTCTAAAGAATAAACTAAAATCTGAAGCTGGGGGTCCTAAGACTGGTCAGGGATGCTTATCTAGAAGTGTCATAACCGTCTAAAGAACCACTAAAATTTGATATGTGAGTCAAATACTAATAACTGGGAGGCACCACTAACAGCTTGAGAAATGACTATAGTCAAACTGATCAGCTAACATTTTTAGACAACACTGAGTATGCTAATAATCTGACTGAGATTGGACTAAAATCCATTTGATTGAGATTTCAACATATACTAACAATATGGGAATCCCAAAACTCATAGAATCAAGCTACAGGGAAAACTAGTCCAGCCCACAAGATTCTGATTCTACTGAACTGAGAAGTATGGCTAAATCATTCCACTATCAGCTAGTTTCACAAAATTTCTAGAAATAGGGAATAATAAATTAGTTAATATCATGAGTAATATTCCAGTTTAAATCTTAATGAAGTTTATTTGAAAACTTTCTACAATTCGAATCCACAGGGCTGTAACTGATAGAGGAAATAAAGAAAGGTTTTGGGGACACAAGGGAAGAAAAATTCCCTTATTGAATTGCCACATACCTGGATAAGAAATCCCTAGAGAAGAAGGCTTGAATTTTTGCAACTAACAAAGAGCCCTAGTTCTTGCTTGAGAGGAATGGCCTGGGTTCTATGATCATTATTCTAAAAGTTTATGTGGTGAATGAGGGAGGAGAACCATTTAAGCCCTTTAAATTCTTTGAAAAATATTCTTAAAATGACATAGTTTAGGGATTAAATAAGTGGTAAATTACAAAAATATCTTGGAATAAAATCTAGAAAACTGCCCGACAGGGGACCAACGGGTCACTCAACAAATTATTGGCTGAGACCACGACTCGTTGGGACCAGTCTTTGGTCCTACTGCCTGGGTTTTCGATTAATTGGAATTGGCAATGGGAGATACCATGACTCGTTGGATGAACCAACGGGTAATTGGTTCCTCCCATGGTCACTGGACAAGAAAACTGGGAGGCTTAACGACGGGCAACACAACGACTCGTTGGTGGACCCAACGGGTCATTGTGTCCAATCGTTGCCTACACTCGAAAAAGTCTAACGATTACTGAACTTGACCCCAAGGGTGGTCAAAATGACTCGTTGTGAGATACAATGTGTCATTGTTCTCACTTGTCATCACTTAAAGGAGTTTTTGGGGCTCTCAACCAATAACTCACACCACAAGTCGTTGTTACACACGAAGACTTGTTGGTTGAGTCTTTGGGTCTTGGAAGACAGACTTCTAAGCTGGGGACCAATGAGTGACAGGAAGACTCATTGTTTCTCAAAATTTGTCGTTCCTTATCCCATTGGTTTTTGAAGGACTAAACCGAGCTGACCACGACAGACACAACGAGTCGTTGGAGCTGACCATGACTCGTTGTCTTAGTCGTTCTGAGGCAACTTTTCTGGTTTTCTTCTGGATGTTTCTTGCAAGGTCTGAGTCTTGTCTAGGAAAGTTTTGGGGCATTATAGATAGAGAGATATTTCATCGCATGACATAGATCAAGAAAGAGGGGAAATTTTCCTATAACGTTTCGTAGCCTCTTCGCCATAAGTGTAGCACGCTTCACACCCGTGAAAAAGACTACTTAACATGGATTTCAGACACCCTAGGAAACTTCCAAACCTAATACTCTAATACCAAGTTTGTCATGACCCGAACATAGGCCCGGATCTAGACAGGGAACTTAAAACTATAAATGGCTCCCAGTCGACCCATGGCATGAACATGGAAGCTAAGGCTCAACATAAATAAAGAGAAAGACTAAATTCTGAAATATCAAAAGTCTGAATAGTAAAACATTTAAACAACGGAAATCTCAAAACACTGAATCTGAAGCTGGATATACAAACTATGTCTGCAAAGCCTTTAACATACTGACGAGCTGATGGGAAAACAACCCAACTAGCTCATTTGATGTATGAAACTTAAAAATGATGATAACTCCACTATCTAAAGGTCCTCGAAGCATGAGGAGTCACCAACAATGCTGCCTGCACTGAACTCTGAAAACTGGCTAGCAGTGAGACAAGATCTGAACATCTGACCCTATCTTATATCATGAAATGATACAGCATAGAGTATATGGTCAATACTTGAAATATACTGAGTATGCAAGGTAAGTAAAACAGGCTAAGTAAGAAAACTAAAATCATGCATATCCAAAGTCATAACATCCAATGATTCTGAAAGTAAAGGCTATATACTGATATCTAAAAACATGAATAGACATAACTGAAATAAGTACATATGGCTTCCCATATCTGAAATCATAGGTAAAAGCTCATGAACTGATCCATGGATCAAACCTGCTGAAAACATGATATAGTATCTTATAGTACATTCATTACTGAAATCATGAGGAATAATGGGAGACTCGCCTTAGCCGACATCCACCATGTATGAGCTCATGATGATCCCACGTCTAGCCCACATCGAGGAGGGCCATCCTAATCCTTGTAAGGGAGAAGGATTAAGTAATGTGTGATATCACGGTAGGCCCTTGGGCCGGTGGAAATGCTTTCTTGAGAGGCCGCAATGTATGTCTACATTGGCTTGTAGTTTATGAGACTGGGGAACCTTGATACCCCAAGGTTACTCGGTGCTCGACAGTACTCCTAAAACATGTATAATGCTCATATATACATAGATCAAAACATAACTTGAATATTAACATATGGGGAGTCTTGACTCCAACATATGAGATAACTGAACTTATTAGCCTTGGCTAAATCATGAAATCTTGCTTAACTTGAGTGGGCTTGCCTAAATCATAACATCATGTTTGCATGAGATAGACATCATAAGTAAAATCCAAAATATATTCATGATGGTTAATTTGAAAACATTTATATATATTAGAAATCTCATCATACTTCGAAGCATAAATCATAAACTCAACTTTTTGTGAAACTTGCATAATTGGTCATCATGCTCTTAAAACTTGAAATCATGAATTATAATCAAAATAGGTGTAAAACTTGCCCATGAATCTTAAAACATCATTTAATACATGAACATAATTGACCAACGAATGAAACATAGAAAATTTTATAGAATTGGGTTAAGACCCCATAAAATCATACACTTGAATTCATGAACTTTAGATGGGATTCATGAGAGTGATGGGAAACTCTCATTCATGACCCTACATACCCAGGTAAATTGATTTTCAACTTGTCTTTGAAAGTCCAAGAGATTTTGATGAGAATTGGAGGGTTTCATGTTTGATCTTCAAAGGAAAACTTCTAATCTTTCATGCATGGGAGTTGAATGAATTAGGATAGGTTAAACCCTCTTAAGAACCTCCAAGCAGAGCTTTAAATGATGCAGTTTAGGGCTTAGAAGCTTAGGAATTATGGAAATTCCCTTATTAAATTCATAGAAAAACTTATTAAAGCCGAAGCTGCGACTCACATCACGAGTCGTACCCTGATACCACGATACATGGGTTCCATCCGTTGTTTCCATTGCTTCATCCTAGAGTTTTTGGAATTTTCCATGGGTTACAAAAAAACTCATATCACCAACCCACGAGTCATTGGATCTGTTACCATAACTGGGAAAATTTCCAGCTTCTTGCTATGGCTGTGAGTAACGGCTCGTTGTTCCTTACAATGGGTCGTACCTTGACCTGTACCTTCCAACCCTGTTGCCCCAGATCTAACCTATGAGTCCTTACCAAGATCCATGGTTCCTTTCCATGAGTCGTGTCGCGACACCTACCTTCCATCCTTACAATCCAAAATTAAACGATGACTCAAATCCATAAACTGTTACTAGGTCCCACGAGTCGTTACTGGACTCATAGCTATAAACTTTTCCTTAGTAGATTGCTAACCCAAGCGATCCTATGACCTATTACTTCTTCCGACGACTCATACACGAGTCGTTTTGAGGTGATTCTTCCTATTTTTCTGCTAATCACATTTCAAATCTTTAGTCTAGTCTTAGGTACTTTCGGGGTATTACACCATGACTCGTGGTTAGGGGTCCCCATATCGCATACTATCACCCCCACGACTACATACAAAGACCTTTTACTTCCCCGAATCCTGCCACTCAAAAAAAGACCATGACCTGTCCCACCATACAATGAGTCATACCTTGACTCGTAGGTCCAAGATTTGATATCCAATAGCTTATCACGACTCCCGAACATAACTAGTTACATCAACCTAGACTCGTTCTACGAGTCTTTATCACTATTTGGAGAAACTACTGGCTCACCATGACTCCATCCTATGACCCGTATTATGGGACAATGACTCGTACAATGAGTAGTTCTGAGAGAAATTCTGTAGATTTTTCTACTGAATATACTACAAGTCTAAGGCTTGGTCATAGGGACTGTTGGGGTGTTACATTATCTCCCCATTGGGAACACTCATCCTCGAATGTGAGCAAATGAAGCTGAAAGATAGGGAAAGAGTCGTAATCCAAAAACTAAAAGCTATAGACTAGAGTGATTGTCTTTGGACTGAGATACATGATTGAACTGAATTCATGAAATGTACACGCATGCTATGACATGAAAGCAACTTAGAGAAACGAACTTGACATGAAACTAAATAGATTACTAAGGAGGAAACTGGTACCTCATGCTGGAACTAAGCCAGAATGGAAAAGATGCATGTATCTAGACATCATATCTACTTCGACTTCCCACGTAGCTCCCTTAACAAGTTGATTTCTCCGCAAAACCTTCACTAGAGCTACCTCCTTATTCCTCAACTTATGAAACTAATGATCAAGGATCTCAATCGGAACCTCCTCATAAGTAAGGCTATCCTTCACACCTGTTCTCTCCACTGGAATAACTAAGGTCGGGTGACCAATGCATTTCTTAAACAGAGATACATGGAAATTTGGGTGCATAGAAGCTAACTTTGCTGGTAGCTCTAACTCATGTGCCACCTTGCCTACTTGCCTCAGAATCATATATGGACCAACATATCGGGGACTAACCTTCCCTCACTTACCGAACCCCACCACCTCCTTCATGGGAGACACCTTAAGAAACACCCAATTATCAACCTCAAACTCAAGCTCTCTCCTCTTAACATCCGGATACAATTTATGAAAACTCTGAGCTATTTTCAGCCTTTCTCTAATAAGCTAAACCTTCGCCATAGCCTTATGAATTGAATCCGGACTTATCAACATAGCCTCACCTACCTCAAACCATCCAATAGGTGACATACACCTACACCTAAAAAGATCCCTAAGCGGGGCCATTTGAATGTTGGAGTAGTAACTGTTATTGTAGGTGAACTTGATGAGAGATAAGTGATCATCTCAATTACCCTTAAAATAAATCACGCATGCTCTCAACATATTCTTAAGAGTCTGAATGGTCCGCTTGGCCTGACTATCTCTCTGCGGGTGAAAAGTTGTGCCAAGCTTCACCTGAGTACCAAGTCCCTTCTGAAATGATCTCCAAAACTAAGAGGTGAATTGAGTAAGCTTATCTAAGATGATGGACAAAGGAACTCCATGCAATCGAACTAACTCCCGAATCTACAATCTAGCATAATCCTAGGCTGAATTGGTAGTTTTAATTTGTAAGAAATGGGTTGATTTGGTCAACCTTTCCATAATTATCCATATAAACTTATAATGTCGGCGAGTACGATGTAAACTGGTAATGAAGTCCATATTGATCTCTTTCGACTTTCAAGTAGGAATACTAATGTCCTGAAGCATACCTCTAGGTTTTAGATGCTCCACCTTCACCTGTTGACAATTCGAACACTTAGCCAAAAACTCCACTATGTACTTCTTCATGTCATTCCACCAATAGACTTTTCGTAGGTCATGGCACATCTTGGTGGCACCTGGATGGATGAAGTGTCGAGAGCCATAAGCCTCGCTCAACATTCGCTCTCTCAAGTAATCTATAACTAGCACACACAATATAAAAGTACACTATCTCCCCCTTGGGAGAAAACCTCCACTTTTTGATTCCAATGAGCTTTCTTCAGCTTCACTAGGATAGGATCCTCATCTTTCCTAGCTTTGACTTCCATCACCAAAGAAGATTTCGACCCATTCTGATCAATAACACCACCATCCGTCGAATCTATAAGGCGAACCCCTAAATGAGAAAGCCTATGGATTGATCTTGGGCAAATTTATATGCCCAAGTGATACTCAAAGGTGTCATTTTAGCCTTGTTTATCTATCAATGTTTATACATTCTCATGTGATTGATAATAAAATGTAAATTTATACTAACCAAAATGATTAGCGTTGTTTTACAGGTGAAATATAATTTTGGGAAGCTAAAATGCATGTTGGAAGAGATTGGGGTTGGACTCGGATGTCAACAAGGAAAAAATGCAAAATTTGGCCTGTGGTGGAACAACAACGTGTCACGGAGGCAGTGCTCCGCGATACACACCATGTCACGGAGGTAGTGCTCCGCGATACACAACGTGTCACGGAGGCAGTGCTCCACGATACACAACGTGTCACGGAGGCAGTGCTCCGCGATACACTCCGTGACACGTTGCTTGTTATTCCGGGAAAAATTCCCACTAGTATAAATAGAACACTTAGGTTCATTTTTCAATATTCTGACTGGGTGGAGCAAGAACGTGGGTTACAGGCAGTTGAGGGGATGAAATTATCAGGGTTTTTCTCTCTTTCTTTCTCCTTGTATTCAATTGCTTGTATGTTTAACACTCATTTAACGATGTTTAATCCACAAATGAGTGGCTAATTCATCTTCTTGCTGAGGTTATGAACAATTGTAATGAAATGTGATCATTGATTCTTTGGTTTTTCATCTTTTCTTCCATGGTTGTTCTATTAATTCTTGTTGTTACTGCATTAATGTGTGGCCTACGTTAATGTACATCTAAAAAGTCCAGTTTCACTCGAGAGAGCAAGAAATTGGAAAGTTGTGAATTAATAGGATATGATCTTTTCTTGGTTTGGGAAAATTGGGAATTGATTTACTTTCAGGATAGAAATATACCTAAAAGTCGTATTAGTCAATCTAGGAACCGGATTTGTATGGCTAGAACATGAATTGCATTTAATCACAGAAATGTAGGTGGATGGTTCATGATTCTTAAGTGAGGTTAAATACGAGAGTTTTAATCTCTTGGCAATAGTTCTTGGATAGCAACCGGAGGAAAAGACTAACCAAATTATATCGAAAATTAATTTCATTACATGTTCGTTTAACCTCAACATGCTCTCATTCATAGTTCAGACTCACATTAGATAGTTATTTTATATTTAGCATAAAAATTATAAAACAAAATATCAAACTTTTGGTTACACTGTTGTCTGCATTTTTAGAATCGAAATATAGTACACTTGAGCAGATTGCACTTCATCCCAGTCCCTGTGGGATCGATAATTGGCTTACTTAAGCCACTTTACTACTTGTTCGACCAAGTGCACTTGCGTGTAGTTATATACCCATATAACAAACATACCGAACAAGTTTTTGGCGCCGTTGCCGGGGACTGGCAATTGGTGAAATTTTCCTAAGTGTAAATTTACTATTTTTTTTCTAAGTGCTGACAACTTGGTCTTAGTGTTTGTTTTAATTCTTTTTTATATTTTTTAATTTTATTTTATTTTTCTTCTTTTTCGGATACCCTTATTGACATGACATCGTGGAATACAAATGGTTTAAATGGTGGATACTCATATTTTGGCGAAGCTTGTCTGAATTGCGGAAGACCCCACTTGTGGCAACACTGTAACACGTGCAATATATGTGGTGGTCAAGATGGCCATTGGGATGGCTGTCCGAATTCATATTCCCCTCCCCCAAGCCCCTACTATGATCCTTCTGTTGTTTTTGCTGAATATAGGCATGCTGAAAATGCGGACTTGGGATGCCAAGCTCAAATAGAAGATATACTGAAACAACTCCTGGAGCAATCAGAAGCAATGAAGGAGGCGATGGCAGTATTGAGAATTCAGCAAGAAGAGAATGCAGAGACTTTAGAAAGGATGAGCATCAAATTCATGGAGATGATTGCTGAGGCTGAAGCTTGTGATAAATTGCAGGTAACAGTTTTAGCCGATATTCAAGAGGAACTACAAAAGGAAGACAAGGGTGAATTTTTGGATGAAGCCCAACAATAATCTCTTGAGTGTCCCCGTGATGGGCTCACACTTATGGAAAATCTATTCGTGGAAGAAGAGATAGAGTATCCCCTAGCTGACATTAATGGAGAGATAGATGTCGATGCTGAGAAGGTCTTTACAAGTAAGGAGGTCAAGCACAATGCAGTTTATGAGTTGAGGTTTATTGGACCACACTCGAAGCATTTTTCGACATTAAGTTTGGTTGACAACATAGAAATAGAGTCTTCCAAGCTTATAGAGAAATGTCTAGAGGAGGACCAAGCCCCGTATATTTTGAAATTTGCTAACTCGGAGAGACAAAATGACTTTGCTTACTTAAGGGCCAACAAGTTCAAAAGGCAACATCTACTGCTTGGTCCTTACAATTTTTCACCACCACCCCTGGAGCATAAGAGGAAATTAGAGAAGAAATTAGGGGTGATATTCATATCCTCAAGATGGAGGAAAAAGCGGTGAAACTTGATACGTCGTGCCGCGATGAAAAATTAGGCACTACTTGGGAGGCAACCCAAGGGTACCATGGGTACCATTTTAATTTCTTGCATTTAAGTTTATTTTATTTATTTTTCATCTTGTGTTGTTTTGGTGGAAAGTTAAGCACAGATGGAGGGGAAGTCTGAGTACCCGTGGAGGAGGAAGCTAACAAGCATGGAAGAGAAAAAGTGTGGGGTCGAACACCCACTTGTGCAAAGTTGAAGAAAGGCATGTTGTTAGCTAGGCCTAAAGGCCTCAGGGAGTATTTCTCACCCTCTTTAAATGTTAAGTTGATGCTATGGGAACATAGCATTATTCAAGTGTGGGGTAGGAAAATTTTAAAATTTTTGCGCTTAACGATTTTTGGTGAATGTAATGCTTGTTAGAAATATTTGAAAAAAAAAATTTTTTTTTTTGTTGTGAGTCAAGCATGACTTCATCACCCGTTGGTTTTTCTTTTCGATTCTTTTCAAACAGGGGGTCTTTGAACCGAAGAATAAAAATTTTTCTTTGTCTGTATATAATGTTTTTAGTCATAGTTAGAGACTGTTTCCAACGATGCATGGATGACGACCGTCTTGAGGAAAATTAGTTAGTAGGTTGGTTTTTGAACCCGTAGCTAATTGATGGCTTGATATTCTTGTTATGTGCTATAAATGATTGTAAGATGCAAGTATGTTTAGTGTTGAAGCATGCAAGTGGTATACCTATGTTTGAGACACCTAGGCTCTTGAATTTGACTTGATATGATTGAAGCTTAATTTTGAATTCTTGTGATTAGCTGAGTTAAGAGTCGGCGGAATGTGTCTTGAATTGAGCATGTGCTGTGAGTGTAAGTTTTTCGAATATTCCGTGCTATTGTGGAATGTCTAGAACTTGCCTGGTGTGTATATAAAACGAAATGAAGGATGTGAATTGTAGGAGATGATTTAGGCATTTCTTTGAATGAACATAAATGTTATCCCTCACTTTACCTACCTTGAATATTTAATCCTAGTTAGCCTCATTGAGCCTTGAGCCTATTCTTTGATAGCTACAACATAAGCTTAATCCTTTTTCTTTCATTAGCCTTGAATTTGATCCAAAACTCCTAAGCGCTTGAGTGAAAAAAATTCCAAAGGATGAGGGAGTGAGAAGCGTGAAAAAGAAGGAAAAGTAGAAGTTGTGAAAGTTGAGAAAAGGACAAAGGTGCACTTGTGTAAAAATGGTTGATTATTAGTAGGGAGTAAGAAAATAAACGAATGAAAAAAAACAAATTTGCTTAAGTACTCCTTACTACTATGCTGAGTGTGCTTAAAGAAATGGGAACAAGAAGAGAAAATTCAGGATTAAAAAGAATGAGGGTGAAGTAAGGGAAGAGATATCCTTAATGAAGGTTGAAGTTATTAAAAGCGCTTGGGGGAAGATAGTCACTACTACTGGCCAGAATAGTACCTACCCGTCCCTTAGCTTACATTACAACCCATTAAGTCCTACTTGATCTTACGTTCAAACATCCTTAAATTAGTGGAGTAAAACACTAAGGGCAAGCTTATGGGTCATTACCTGATGCATGTGAATTCTTTGTGAGAGTGAGCGTAATTCTATTCATTTACCCATACATGTTGTGATTTAAAAATTTGCGTGTGAAAATGGGTAACTCTCTTGTTGTGAGGGCACATGTTTAATGAAGGATATAATTCATGTTGGATTTCTTGATCAGTTGATTTGCATGAGTTTGCTAAGATAGAGAGTCAATTCTTGAGGTTAGGAAGTCTCAACATAATTGTATTCCATTTCAATGATTAAACCGTGCATGCTCTATTTTTAGCTTGCTATCTTAAATAGTCATTGTAGTTGTAGCTTGAATTGTCTTGCTAAAATTAGCTATGTGTAAGTCTTCATGTGCATGAGATGTAAAAGGTTTGTTCGAGGATGAACAAGACTTTAAGTGTGGGGTAAGTGATCTTGGGCAAATTTATATGCCCAAGTGATACTCAAAGGTGTCATTTTAGCGTTGTTTATCTATTAATGTTTATACATTCTCATGTGATTGATAATAAAATGTGAATTTATACTAACCAACATGATTAGCGTTGTTTTGCAGGTGAAATATAATTTTGGGAAGCTAAAATGCGTGTTGGAAGAGATTGGGCTTGGACTCGGATGTCAACAAGGAAAAAATGCAAAATTTGGCCTGTGGTGGAACAGCAACGTGTCACGGAGGCAGTGCTCCACGATACACAACGTGTCACGGAGGTAGTGCTCCGCGATACACTCGGTGACACGTTGCTTGTTATTCCGGGAAAAATTCCCACTAGTATAAATAGAACACTTAGGTTCATTTTTCAATATTCTTACTGGGTGGAGCAAGAACGTGGGTTACAGGCAGTTGAGGGGACGAAATTATCAGGGTTTTTCTCTCTTTCTTTCTCCTTGTATTCAATTGCTTGTATGTTTAACACTCATTTAACGATGTTTAATCCACAAATGAGTGGCTAATTCATCTTCTTGCTGAGGTTATGAACAATTGTAATGAAATGTGATCATTGATTCTTTGGTTTTTCATCTTTTCTTCCATGGTTGTTCTATTAATTCTTGTTCTTACTGCATTAATGTGTGGCCTACGTTAATGTACATCTAAAAAGTCCGGTTTCACTCGAGAGAGCAAGAAATTGGAAAGTTGTGAATTAATAGGATTTGATCTTTTCTTGGTTTGGGAAAATTGGGAATTGATTTACTTTCAGGATAGAAATATACCTGAAAGTCGTATAGTCAATCTAGGAACCGGGTTTGTATGGCTAGAACATGAATTTAATTTAATCACAGAAATGTAGGTGGATGGTTCATGATTCTTAAGTGAGGTTAAATACGAGAGTTTTAATCTCTTGGCAATAGTTCTTGGCTAGCAACCGGAGGAAAAGACTAACCAAATTATATCGAAAATTAATTTCATTACATGTTCGTTTAACCTCAGCATGCTCTCATTCATAGTTCAGACTCACATTAGATAGTTATTTTAGATTTAGCATAAAAATTATAAAACAAAATATCAAACTTTTGGTTACACTGTTGTCTGCATTTTTAGAATCGAAATATAGTACACTTGAGTAGATTGCACTTCATCTCAGTCCCTGTGGGATCGATACTTGGATTACTTAAGCCACTTTACTACTTGTTCGACCATGTGCACTTGCGTGTAATTATATACCCATATAACAAACAGACCGAACATGGATATCCTTCACAAACCCCAATCTCCCATTCTCGACATGAGACACTCTCTCCATGGACAGCCTACGAAGAGATCCACAACTACATTGGCCTTGCCCAGATGATAAAGGACACTCATGTCATAGTCCTTGAGAAGCTCTAGCCATCTCCTTTGCCGCAAATTTAGATCCTTCTTAGTCAACACATACTGAAGGCTCTTGTGGTCCTTGAACACATCCACATGCACCACATACGAATAGTGCCTCCAAATCATCAAAGAAAATACAATAGCTGCCAACTCTAGGTCATACGTCGTATAATTATTTTCATGAGTCTTAAGTTGTCTAGAGAAATACGCAATGACCTTACCATGCTACATCAACACACAACCAAGACCAACCTTAGAGGCATCACAATACACAACAAAATCATCCGTTCCCTACGGCCGGGTCATTAATGGAGATGAAGTGAGTCGAGTATTTAACTCCTAAAAACACGTCTCACAGGCATCCGACGATTAAAGTTTGACCTTCTTCTGGGTCAACTTAGTCAATTTTGCTACAATGAATGAAAATCCCTCTACGAATCTCCTGTAGTAGCCAGCTAAACCCAAAAAGCTCATAATATCTATAAGAATAACAGATCTAGGCCAATTTTTCACCTCTTCTATCTTTTGATCGTCCACCTACATACCGTCGTTAGACACTACATGGCCCAAAAATGCTACTGAATTTAGCCAAAACTCATGCTTGCTGAATTTAGCAAACAGCTGGCAATCGTTAAGAGTCTGCAACACGATCCTCAAATGAGCGGCATGCTCCTCCACGCTCCGAGAGTATATGAGAATATCATCTATGAAGACAATCACAAACATATCCAAATACTACTTAAACACCCTGTTCATCAAATCTATAAAAGTTGCAAGAGCATTCGTTAGTCCAAAAGACATAACTATGAAGTCACCATACTGAGTCCTGAAGGCTCTTTTTGAGATTTCACTCTCCCTAACTCTGAGCTGATGTTGGTCGGATCTGATGTCTATCTTTGAAAATCACTTGGCACCCTGAAGCTGGTCAAATAGGTCATCAATCCTAGGGAGTGGGTACTAATTCTTGATCATGACCTTGTTTAACTACCAATAATCAATGCACATTTTAAGGGAACCATCCTTCTTCCGAATAAAGAGAACTAAAGCACCCCATAGGGACTTACTAAGCTTGATGAAACCCTTATCTAGGGGGTCCTTCGACTACTCTTTTAACTCTTTTAGCTTGGTTGGAGCCATTTTATAAGGAGGAATGGATATAGGGTGCGTATCAGGGAGAAGGTCAATACCAAAATCAATCTCCCACTCGGGAGGGACTCCTGGTAGATCATCTAGGAACACTTCCGGACACTCACACATAACAAGAACAGACTGAAGATTGGGGTCTTAGATATAGAATCCTTGACCTGAACTAGATGGTACACACAACCCTTAGAGATTATTTTCCTAGCCTTGAGATAGGAAATAAAGTGACCTACAGGCACAACTGAACTACCCTTCCACTCTAGGAATAGTTCATTCAGAAATAGGAACTCTACCGTATAAGTTCTACAATTAACTGAGGCATAAAATACATGTAATCAATCCATACTGAATATAATGTCGAAGTCGGTCATATTTAACTCCACTAGGTCATTTGAATGAACCCTAGTTATCAGTTTTATAAGTAAAGTATTGAGATAGATCACAAGTGTAAAACCTGAAGTAGTTATAAATCTATGGGGAACACTTACCCTAGTTAATTGCATTAATTTGGAATCAACATTTAAAGTCTCAACATTATAACTTGTTACTTTTACAAATCCCCCCCCCTTTTTAGGAGATAATTGACTTAAAAGCACAAATATTAGCTTTCTTCTATAGCCTGACCTTCTTCCCTATGGATTCGACCCCAACCTCTTTATTGGGTTCTTTATTGACTACGTCCATTTCATACTTTTTCAGGAGTGTGAGTTTGAGTATTATCAAAAAGTAGTGTCGTTGCCAAGGAATACGACTTAGGATTAGATTAACTGCTTGTATTTAACTTTTAGTCATTATTTCATATTTTACATTTCTGTTTTCTTTTTTTTCCTCGAACTTTTCATAGGTTAGCATGGTGAATCAAGAGTCCAACATGTGACCGCGATCCCAACAGGTATCTTGATGAAGTTTGAGTAATCAAGATACCTGCGTCATGTCGCGACATTAAATTAGGCGCTACTTGGGAGGCAAACCAAGATAATTTTTGATCTTTTTAGAGTTGATATATTTGTTCAAGTGTGCAAGAATTAAGTCATAAAATTGTGAAAGAAATTTGGAGCAAAAATGATTTAAAAATAAAAAAATTATGTAAGGAAATTAAGCAGGAACCTCAATGAATGGAATTCAATATAATAATAATAATAATATTTATATAAAGGAATTGAAAAGAGAAAAGAAAGAGATACTTCCCTAAGACTTCAGCAAAAAATGCAGCATAAATATGAGCAGCATTTAATACTGATCAAGAATGCATCAAGCAACGCGTCGAGCAGCTATTTTTGCGGAATGACACTCGCGATGTGAGGTGCCAATTATCAACCAAAAATTATTTTTCAATTTATTTTGGACTCGTCTTATTTAGTGTGGTATTTTTATACATTTATAAGTAGTCCTTAAAAATATTTAGAACATAATTGCTAAAGACGGAGATGACTTAGAGATGTGGGAAGCTGCATTTTCCCCCACAGACGACAAGGCATAGAGGAGTAGGGAGTTCTTTTTTCAATCTTTTACTTTATGCTTTATTATTTTAGCACTTGGGACAGTGTTATCGATTAAGTGCGGGGTGGGAGAAGTGAACTTCATACCATGCATGCCTTAATTGCTAAATTTTCACATGGTAGGCCTAGTTGTTTTGGAGATTTATGACTTATCTTGCAAACTTGTTCATTGTAGTGGTATTTTTTTTAGTTTTATTTTATTTTGGGTTCCTCTGATTTTTGTTTTCGGTACTTTTCTGGTGGATAATCCCTTAGAACCGACTAGAAATTCTAGATTTTTATTTTTTTTAGTCATTGAGTCATGACTTTGCCCAATGATGGATGGATGATGACCATCTTAAGGGTAAATTAGTCATAGGAAGAACAAGAACTTGGACCTTACGAATGCTAGGTGCTTCACTTTGGTATCAGTGAGTCTTTATGAAATTTACTCAAAAATGCATGACAAAGGTAGAAACAATTAGTCATTTAGAACTTGACTCTTGTAATCGAAAAAGTGGGCTTAATTATGTTATGCATGCAATATGGATAGATGTGTTTGTGTGATCTTTATTTCAAAACAATTTTGTGCCAATGAGTGAGGAATTCTTTTAGCTTGTAAATTGATGTCTAGAACTTGCTAGTGTGTGTGCAAAGCGAAATAAGAATGATGGATTTAGGAAGTGATATAGGCATTTCTTTGGTAGCCTTGTTTTTATCCAATTTTTACTTACCTTTATGTAATTGTCCTAGTTAGCCATTTTGTGCCTTAGCCTATTCTTTTGATAGCCATATTACAAGCTTAAATCCCTTTTTGTTCTATTGACTTTTATTTGATCCAAATGACTCCTAGAGCACTTTAATTGAAAATTTTTGTATGAAAGGAACATATTGGAGAAGTGAAGGGAAAAGCTAAAAAGTGTGGTAAATTAGAAGAAAAGAAAAGGGTGAAATTCGCTAAACAAGGAGGGTGATGTTAGTGGGAAAAGAAAAAGAAGAAAGAGCTTTTTGAAAAAAATGATGATGAAAAAGTTGAGCTTAATTGTTGAAAAATTCCCACAAGTCACCCAAGTGAAAATTTAAAAATAAAAGGAGGTATAAGGAGAAAAATGAAAAATGGAAGAATATGCTAAAAATCAAAGTGTTGTGAAGTATTAAAGTGCTTAGGAAGATTAGTCACTATCTTAGCCAAATAGTCCCTATCCATCCCTTAGCCTGCATTACAACCATGTTAAGTCCTAATTAATCCTTGATTCAATGTTCTATATTAGTGGAGTATTTACACTAAGGGCAAGCCTATGGGTCGTCTTTTGCATGAATATTGAGTTCTTTGGGAGAGTGAGTGGGAATTGTTTTATTTATGCCTAAGTTTATATTGACTTATATCTTGTGTGAGAAAGAGCATCTCTCCAAATTGTGAGGGGCACAACGATAAGACTTTGGTATATCTTGATTGCTAAATTACATATGATTCATGTTGGCCCAAAATATGTCTTGATAGGTTAGTTTTAAAAAGTTAAGTGATTTTGAACTTTGACATTTTAATTTTGACCCTATATGCATGTGAGTGAATTGTTTGAGCTTTATTGATTTGTCTCACGATCGTAAGTGCAAGTAGACCTATTCGTAGGATGAATTTTGTGCCTAAAATGGAGAAAGGAAGTACTAGATTGTTCGAGGACGAACAATAGTTTAAGTTTGTGGGGGTGATGAAGGGTGTATTCACGCACTTATTAGCCATATTTCACCAATACTTTACTATGTTTCTAGAACAAATTATGCGTGTTTGCATGTGTTTTATGATATATAATTTTAAAAAGAGCAAACGCACATGATTAGATACTCTCAGGGCTTAAAGTAATGGATTAGTATGTATTTATGGATTTTGGAATGAAGATGAAGAAGTTGGGTTTAACAAGGCAAAGCTTAAACATTTAGCACTGCACTGGCCACACCTGCGCGACCAGCAGAACGGCATGCAGGCTATCTGGTGCAACAAGAGGCGCGAGGTGCAGGCCTAATCTTAGGCATATTTATATTCCCAAGTTCTATTTTGTCAAATTAATTAATTATACTGTCATGTGTTTTATGTATTTTTTTGTGCATGAACTAACCAATGTGATTAGCATTTCTTTGCAGGTGAAATATGCTTAGGCGGGGATAAATATGATGGTTAATGCACAAGAAGGAAGTTTGAAAGAAGTGCAAGAAATATGGCATGAAGTTGCATAGGCCACCAACATGCCACGCTTGGCCATAGGCGCGCCCAGCAACGTGCCATGTCGTGCGTGCGCGCTCGAGGTGCTGCAAGGCATAAGCCCTGTGCCTTGCCACTGTGTCACGTAGGCACCTGCTCCTCGCCAGGCGCCGTGTCACGCAGGCGACGCACACAGCCTACCTATGCCATCTTGATCAAAGCTGCCATCTAGTGTGCCTGCATGTTGTCTTCGTGCCACGCCAGGCCCTCCTGCGTGCCAATGTCTATGTCATATCATGCCTGCTCTGTGATGAGGGTCGTTTCATGCCCGAAGGCACCATGCCATGGCATGCCAGCATAGAGATTTCAGTAGCCTGCCATGATGGAGCCTTGCCATGCTGTCTGGTTGGCGCGACCAGTGGCGTGTCACGGGGCAGTATGGGCACGACAAATTTTTGCATTTTTCCACTTAGTACAAATTCCACACTTGGTTGTTTTATTGAGATATCACGTATTTTATTTTGAAAAATGGAAAGGAGCAAAGAGAGAATGGAGGAACTTCACCTAGGGTTTGAATTCTTTGCTTCTCATTTAATCATTCTTGTAAGTGCTCAAATTCAAACATGTTTTTGAATCATTGTATGAACATAAGTGGCTAAAACCCTTCTTCTAGGGTTGAGGCCACATGAAATGATTGTATTTGAATGAATTCATCTTTGGCTCGAGTTTTCTTTGTTGTTTTGTCTTGCATTCTTATTAATTATTGTTTTAATGCTTGATCACCTTTGAAATGTACTTGTTAAGCTTAGGCAAAATCTCAAAAGAGTAACCTTAGGTTAGAACTAAGAATGCAAGGAGAAAGTTCTTGTCTTTAAGATATGATTTGCGGTTATGATAGCAATTATACCTAGCTCGCCTTTCTTGGTTAATATAACGGGAAGATAGCTAGACACTTAGGATTAAATTGTCACATCAGCACTCTCAGATGTAATTGTGAAGCTAATTCTAGGTTAAATGATTAGAGGTACGAAAGTCAATAATCAAGGGCATAAATCCTGTAAACCACATCCACATTGTTAATTGCTCAAGAATTAGGACATGACATCCCCGCTCAATGATGTAGGTGTGAGACTAATTTTGTTGTGTTTAGAGGCTCAAAAGACCATGAACATTGAGATTAACCCAAAGAGACAACAAATGATTGTCAATACTTGAACCATTGTGAATTTTAGCATTGCATGATTATTAGGCCTTAACTCTAGATGCTTCTTATTACTATTTTCCGAATTATTTGTGATCACCACTTAGATATAGTTTCAACTTCAAATGCTTAAAATCAACACTTGTGAAATTTTACTTAACACTTGAACTTGAATATTCGCTGAAATAGTCCAGTCCTTGTGGATTCGGTATCCGACTCTTTAGATTCACTATATTACTTGTACAACCGCGTACGCTGGGTCGCAACAAGTTTTTGGCGTCGTTGCTCAGGACTGGAAACTTTTGGTGAATTTTTAGTTTTTGTGTAATTTTTACTTTTCTTAAGTGTTGAAAATCTTGGTCTTTGTCTGCTTCATTGCAGGTAATAGATTTGTCCTTGCAGCACTGGCAAGGAATAGAGAACTGGTGGACCCATTGTTGGAGCCTGAGCGACAGTTGCACTTGCTACAGAGAGAGTCTCTTAAGCGAAAGTTGTAGTGGTTACAAGAGAAGATTATTGAACGTAAATAGTATTCACCAGTTGGGCAAAAGTTGTTGTCAGAGCCAATGGCAGCCTGACCAGTACGCGAAGTGGAAATCCCACTCGCGGCAAATGTGACCTCCAACATCTGCAAACTGGAGCCTGGAGGCAACTTTGAGATGAAGCAGAACACGGTGCAGCTGTTGCACTCTAGTGGTGAATTCACAGGAATGACACATGAACACCCATAGCAGCACCTACAGAACTTCTTGGAAATCAGTGACACTTTCATCTCGACCAGAGTGTCAACTGATTATGTCAAACTACCCTCTTCCTATTTTCACTTTTGTGAGAGGCAAAGAGGTGTCTGAAGGTAGAGCCACCGAATTCCATCACATCTCGGGACTACCTAGCAAGGAAGCTCCTCATTATATTCTTTTCCTCTGGCAAGACTACAAAGCTCAGAAGTGAATACACAGTTTCAAGCAAAAACCAGAGGAAAATCTATACCTATCCTGGGAGAGGTTAAAGTCATTATTGAGAGACTGCCACTGTCATCAACAGTCGAATGAGGTGTTAGCCCACACCTTTGTGGAAATTCTAGATCCACGTAGAAAAATCTTACATGACTCTGCATCGGGTGGGCAAGCACTTGAGAAGACCTACGATGAGCTATACACTCTGCTGAATAGAATTTCCCAAGGGAGTCTGGAGTGGCACAGTGAGTCATGTAGAAGGGAAGGTAAAAGAGCAGCAGGGTTGATTGAGGTAGACAGTGCCAAATGGTTTGGCAGCAAAATTAGCTTCACTATAGCACCAGATGATGACTCAATTTAGCAAATTGAATATGACCAGCCAAAAACACAGGTTCATGTAGTTCAACCAGCTCCTAGATGGTCTGAGATTTCTGGAAATAATTGGCACAGTGCAGACTCTTACCGGGCCAATTCAAACTTAGTCAATTTTGTAGGTATTGTGCAGAGGAACAATCAGAATTATGGGAACACCTACAAAAAGAACTGGCATAGTCAACCAAAATTTTCTTGTGGTGGTAGTTAGAGTCAAAACTACGATCAACCTCAGCAATAGTAGTACCAGCAGCAGATTAGGCAAAATAGTGGCCAATCCAGCAATAGCAACATTAAGGAGATGTTGCAGAAAATTATGGCCACCCAGACCCAGATGGCAGAAAATCAGGCAAGGATAGCCTCAGACTTGAAGAATCAGCAGATGGCCACCAGAAACTTGGAGAATCAGATGGGTTAGTTAGCAGCTACTCAGCATAACAAACCTCAGGGACGGTTACCAAGTGATACAGATACAAACCCCCAAAAAATCAATGCCATTAATCTGAGGAGTGGCAAGTAGTTAGTTGTGCACCACAAAATGAGAAGAGAAATAAGGTGCATCCAGAGCTAGTCAGATCAGGTCCATTAGCTGATAGAGGAGATAATTCGAGTGCTCAACACATGATGCACAATCATCATTGCAGCTAGCATAGAGAACACCACGACCATTACCAAAAAGGCTCAATAAGAGTGTAACACCCCAAAAGTCGTTAAGACTAGACTCAAAACTAGTGAGTTTAGATACTTCAATGCCCCAAACTTTCGGGATAAGTTTGGAACCATTCTAGGTATATGGATAGGTTCGAGCCTAATGAATTATTTGGATACTAGGTTTTAATATCAGTCTTCAAATGTGAGAAGTGCAATGGATAAAAACGAAGGTCATAAGAAACTTCTAGCACAATTTTGAGTTGAGAGCCTTCTCACCAATTGAGTTTCCGTACAAGTTCTAGCAAGGGTCAGCTTCTAATGACTATAGATCCTATTTTACAAAGTGTTTTTGTGTGATTCAATATATCAAATTGAAGCCCTTCGAGTCTTCTTTCCAATGCATCTAATCTTGCATCAATTAGAATGTTAAGTAAAACGTTATGAGCAATTTAGTGAAACTACACTAGATCACAGAATGATTCATCAGGTGAATCGTTAAGCCACCTAACGACTAGTTATGTGACCCATTAAGTGGCCAAAATTGCTTGAAAACTTCAGTTTCAGAGGGAACTTCATGACTGGTTAAGTGACCCCTTAAGTCACCTCACAAATCGTTAAGTGACTCGTTAAGTGGCAAAATTTGGTGGAAATCCTAATAGACTTCATGGATTGGACTCACGACTTGTCCAGTACCTCACGATTTGTGATTTCCCTCGTGAGGACTAGCAGGGTCCTTTTTCCTGCGAAATTTCAAAGGTGTTTTCGTAAAATCCTAAGCTTCTAATTCATAACTGACATCATTTTGGGTATTAGATGGGATGAATTTAACGGTCCTTCCTAGCCGAATCCCTTATTCCACCCAAAAACCTCTCATAAGTTCTTCTTCCTCTTCTCTCCCAAGGATTAAGATCACCTACGGTTTTCTTCAATGGCTTCAAGATCAAAGTTCTGGTGGGGGATTTCATCAATCCTGGTATGTTGGACTTCAACAAGGAATTCTTTTCATCCTTTTGTCCCAAATTTTATGTTAAAACCCCTATTTCTTTGATTTCTAGAAATGCATGTCTTAGGGTTCCAATCTATGCATGAATTCTCACATATTCTCCATGGGTTTCAAGACTCTCATGATATGTAGCTTTGTATGTTTATGAAATGGCTCCCAAATTCATGATTTATGTATATGATATGATAGTAGCACGATCTTCTAAAATTTCACCATGAATTAGCATTATTTTGAGATATGACCCTTATGAAATATTTACATGATTTTATAATGAATTCGATGTATATGTCTAAAGTATGGTTGAACCATGAGTTTCCTAAATCTAGAACATATAATTTTTGTATATATGTTAAATCGTGACTAGAACCTAAGGGCTTTCATGAATATGAAACGCATGAAGTATACTACGTTGTGGGTCCTATAATGTTATGAATTTTGATGACAGGGCATAATCATGATTCTTCAGACTTTCGGGCCTTTTGATAGTAAAAAGTAGCCTTGATCAGATTCTAATGAATTCAATATGTTATGATTAGTTGAACACTTAGGACTCTGATTAGCTGAAGTAGCCTACACTAGACAAATGATATCAGTTCTATGTTTTTCCTTAGCCTAGTCAGGGACTCTCAATAGCAAAGAATGGTTCCCTTAGCTCAATTAGGGATTCTCAATAGCAGAGAACGATTCCCTTAGTTCAGTCAGGGATTCTCAATAATAGAGAATGTTTCCCTTAGTTCAGTTAGGGATTCTCAGTAGCAGAGAATGTTTCCCTTAGCTCAGTCAGGGATTCTTAATAGCAGAGAATGCTTCCCTTAGTTCAGTCAAGTACTCTTAATAGTAGAGAACGTCTCCCTTAGTTTACAGCTTCACTTCTTGCTTAGCTTCGTATAGTCTCAAACTTTAGTTCAAAATTCGTCTTAGCAGAATTTAGTCTTAGTCGTCAGCAGATAGTCAGCACAATGTATTATATAAGTTACATCTTTACTTCTCAGTATATGTACATGAACCTTATGCATCAGTTTTTTTCACGCCCCACCTTGGGAGGCATGACTAGCACCTAGTGCCACACTGGGATCTAGACTAACCTGACTGGCCTAAAGCACTTCTGGTGCATGCCTATAACTTAATTCAAGAAATACATGAGCTATATCTCAGCTGTAAATACAACCTCTGAACAACAAGGCCACCTATAAAAGAAGACAGCTAACCAACAACAATGCTATAACAGGTATCCTAGGCGGGGTGACAAGACCACCATGTTTCCTAGTTATAAATGAATGAAATTAGGCAACTAAAACTATGCTATAGCCGACAAGGCTGCTAACTGACGGCTAAACAAGGCCCCACACGGCCATCACATGAAATAAAACATACATAGGCCCCACTTGGCCAACAACAAAAGCTAACAACTGGAAATCTGTAGCCTACACGCCTCTAAGAGTAGAATAATGGTCGAGACAGGGCCCCAACCTACCCATAAACTGTACAACAAAAGAACAAACCTCTTCTAACTATCAACTTTGGAGGAAAGGAGCTGAATGAACTGCTAACTCTAGCTGATGGTTATGAATGCCCCGAACCGCATCTATCTACACCTACAGGCACGTAATGTAGTGCCCCAAGGATGGGCGTCAGTACAACATGTACCGAATATGTAAGGCAGTAAAGTAATAATGAACGAAAACTAAGTAAGCTGGAGTAATCAAGAAAGAGGGTAGAAATTCAACCTGAGTGATCTCATCATCTAAAATATCTAACTAACAAGTATATATATACAAACAAGAACATAACTGGGCCCCCATAAGCCTGGAAGGTACAAACAACACAGAATAACCTACCTGGGCCCCCATAAACCCCGACAAGTACAAACAATGCACACTCTTGTTGTCTGGCTACTAAAGGTCCATAACTCAGGATTTACTCATTCTCTCAAGTTGTAACTGAGCCTGATAGGCTCCTATAGTTGTGCCTATGTCTGAGCCATCTGGGCTATGTAATTGGACCTCGAGCCTTGGCTCGACTGTGGCTCATCGTGTGACTGCTATAACTAGATCCCGAGCCTTGTCTCCACTATGGATCATACTGTAGCTGTTGTGACTGGGCCCCGAGCCTTGGCTCAACTATGGCCCATAATGTAACTACTGTAGTTGGACCCCGAGCCTTGGTTAGACTATTGGTTATAACATAACTTTTGTAGATGGACCCCGAGCCTTGGCTCAACTATGGGTCATAATATAAATGTTGTTGCTATACCCTGAGTCTTGGCTCGACTATAGGTCATAATAGAAGATCTGAAAACTAGATACAGCCCTCACGGCCTCACTCTGGTCCCTCCAGACATCATACTGCTCCTGTGAGCATAAACCTATAAGAAACAACATCCAAACCCCGAATATCGTATACAACAATCAAGCTGGCTAGGGTTAACTCTAACAAGGGTTACTATATCATCGGTATCGCCTCAATTTAATTAATAACAGCTGACCACAATAGGTTTACCCTAAAGTACTATAGATACACAAGTCATACTAACTTTACAATGAACATAAGTTGTCGAAAAGGATAGCCTTATATACCTAAGGTGCCGACTTTTCATTTAACTAGCGAGTTTCAACGTGTAACCGATGGTCCTATCCAACTTCAGCCCTTATACTGAGAGAATAGGGCTAATTTTAATACTAAATTCGGCAAATAATGATAACTTTCGATAATAATATCAACTATAATTTAACTCTAAATAACTCGGAGAAAACCTGCAATTTCTCGAGAGTTCAGAAGGTAGAAACACTTACTTAATTCCTGTGGCCGTTTAGGATTCAATTTGGAATAATTCTGACAACTTTTACTCGACGGAGTTCTTGTGTGCTGAGAAAAATTTCAATAGATAACTCTGTAGAAATGCTTTCCTTAGGCTTAAGACTTATTACCTAATGTTAATTTGTATTTGGACGGCGTTTGGTAGCGTAAT
The DNA here is from genome assembly GCA_035772735.1 of Datura wrightii. Lineage (NCBI taxonomy): Eukaryota > Viridiplantae > Streptophyta > Magnoliopsida > Solanales > Solanaceae > Datura > Datura wrightii. The sequence goes on along the minus strand of JASDFA010000003.1, from coordinate 66,912,919 downwards.
TCAAAGAAAATTGTATGAGACTTATGTTGATGCTCTGTTTTTGGCTGAGGTTAATTATCATGTAATGAATTGAATTAAACACGGATGGCTTTATAGAGATAGAGCGGTGGTGGTGGTTGTGCGGTGCGCCCCCCATTGCGTTTCATTAGAGGCGCGACGCGCCGCTGCCTGCGCCAAGGCAGGCTGCGTGACACGGCACCCAGCGTGCCTACCTCCTGGCCTCGGCCCCTGTCCGTTTTTCAATGCACTTGGAGTCTACCTCCCGGGCCTTCTCCTGGGGGTTTTGTATGCTAAAATTCTCAATGTACATGCATGCATGACGATCGTACTATGAAGATTTATGGGGTGTAACATCCTTCCCCCCTTTGGAACATTCTTCCTCGAATGTCATCTTCAGACTTAAAGGAGTAACTCTTTTAATTAGTATTTAAAAAGAAAAATTTTGGTAGAGTGTCCTCTGTAATACGGACTATCCGAAAACCTAAAATGCAGAAAAGTCCAACATGGGCACCTCACAGGATGCTATAAACAGCTATTCCACAATAGTGAGATAGCCAGCTAAACAGTACTGATAACATAACCAGTAAAATAACAACTGAACAACAACCTCATCTTAACTACATAATCTGGGTCAATCCTGGAACAAGTGAGGATATCTAGATATCATATCATCCCCAGCTTCCCAAGTCATCTCTTCTTTATTTCTGTTCCTCCATAGTACTTTAACGGAGGCTACATCATTAGTTCTCAGTCTATGAGCCTATCTATCTAGTATGGCAATTGGAATTTCTTTATAGGCTAACTCCTCATTAACTTGAACATCCTCAACTGGCACAACTTGGGATGGATCCCCTATACACTTTCTCAACATAGACACATGAAAAACTGGGTGAACCAATTCTAACTGTAGAGGCAACTCTAACTATGCCACTTGGCCTATCCTTCGGAGAATCCAATACGGCCAAACGAATGTTGGGCTACGCTTGCCTTTATTGCCAAATCTCATCACGCCCTTCATCAGTGATACAAGGAATACCCAATCGTTAACTTTAAATTCCAATTCTCTACGCCGCACATCATAGTAGGACTTTTGACGACTTTGGGCTGTTAGTAACCGCTCGCTGATAAGTCTTACTTTCTCTTCTGACTGGTGAATGATATCCGATCCGACTAGCTCTCACCTACCTCAAATCATCTAATGGGGGACCTGCATTCTCGCCCATATAGTGCCTCATAAGGCGCCATTTGAATTGTCGAATGATAGTTTTTATTGTAGGTAAGTTCAATGAGGGGTAAATGCCCATCCCATCTTTCTCCAAAATCTAGCACACACACCTGTAACATATCCTCGAGTGTCTGAATAGTGTGCTCTACCTGACCATTTGTCTGAGGATTGAATGTTGTACTCAAATTAACCTGTGTCCCCAAACATTTTTGAAATAACTAGCAAAATCTAGCTGTAAACTGTGCCACTCTATCTGAAATGATAGATGTTTGGACACCATGCAATTGGACTATCTCTTGAATATATAATTCAATGTAATCTTCGGTGGAAAATGTAGTCCGGACTGGCAGAAAGAGAGATAATTTTGTCAACTTATCAACAATAACCTAAATAGAGTCAAATTTGTGCCTAGTAAGGGGTAATCCTGTAACAAAATCCATATTAACTGCCTCCCATTTCCAAATAGGTATAGCCATCTCCTGATTTAATCCGCCAGGTTTTTGTTGTTCAGCCTTTACTTGCTGGCAATTAGAAAATTGTGCTGCAAATTTAGCTACACCCTTTTTCATTCCCGGCCACCAGTATATCGCTTTTATGTCGTGATACATCTTTGTCCAACCTAGATGAAGAGAGTACTGAGAGTAATGTACCTCTTCCATAATCTGATGGAGGAGACCTGCTACATCTGGAACGTGGAGGCAACCTCTGCACCGCAAAACCCCATCTCCGATTTACCTCGAAAGCTAATAATTCACCTTGCTGAACTTTATCTCTAAATTGTGTTAAATGAGAATCCTCATACTGCCTCTCTTTTACCTCTACCACCAGGGATGATACCACTGTGTTCTAGATTATAGCCCCATTATCTTCTAAATCTACTGTCTGAACTGCTAAACTGGCTAGCCGGTGCAATTCTCGAGCCATTTCTCGCTGTTCTGGTCTCATATGTGCCAAACTACCATGGATCGGCGACTAAGGGCATCTGCTACAATATTGGCCTTTCCTATGTGAAATGTTCACATCATATTCTTTAAACAACTCTAGCCAACTACGTTGTCCCAAATTCAGCTCTTTCTCTGTGAAAAAAAATCGGAGGCTTTTATGATCAGTAAAAATATCAACATGCACCCCATACAAGTAATGCGTCCATATCATTAAGGCATGAATCACTGCAGTAAACTCCAGATCATGGGTGGGATAATTCTTTTCGTGTTTCCTCTATTACCTTGAAGCATAAGCAATGACCTTCCCGTGTTGCATCACAATACACCCTAACCCAATGCCCTAAGCGTCGCAATATACAGTACAACCCTTTGAACCTTCCAGCAAAGCTAATACTAGTACCGCTGTCAATCTGTTTTTCAATTCCTGGAAACTCTGCTCATAGGCCTCAGTCCATCGAAAACTTGGCTGCTTTATGACTCAATTTAATCAAGGGCATTTACTAGGTAGAAAATCCTTCCACAAACCGTCTGTAATACCCGACTAATCCCGGGAAAATGTGAACCTCTGTTGGAGTTGTTGACCTTGGCCATGTCTCTACTGCCTCTATTTTCTATGAATCAACTTAAATACCAGCCTCTAATACAATGTGGTCGAAGAAAGCTACAAAATTTAACTAGATCTCACATTTAGAGAACTTTTCATATATCGAGTGGTCCCTGAGGATTTGAAGTACTACTCACAAATGATCTCGGTGTTCCTCTTCTGAGCGGGAGTATACAGGATATCCTCAATGAATACTATCACAAATAGATCTAAATATGTCTGGAAGATACTATTCATTAGTTCCATGAACACTGTTGCTTCATTTGTCAACCGGAAGGACATAACTAGAAACTCAAAATGACCATACCTGGTCCTGAAAGCTGTCTTCGGGATATATTTCTGCCAAACTCAAACCTGATGGTGCTCGGATATCAAGTCAATTTTGGAAAAGTATTTTTCCCCTTGCAGCTGGTCAAATAAATCATCTATCCTTGGAAGAGGATATTTTTTCTTAATAGAAACTTCATTCAACTATCGATAATCTACACACATGCGTAAGGAACCATCTTTCTTTCTTACAAACAGAAGTGGTGCACCCCACGGTGAAGTACTCAGCCTGATAAAACCCTTATCTAACAAATCTTTCAACTGTTCTTTCAATTCTTTTAATTCAGTAGGGGCCATCCAATACGGGATAATGGATATAGGCTGAGTATCTGATAGCAAGTCTATCGAGAAATCTATTTCCCGCTCTGGGGAAATACCAGGAAGTTCGTCTGGGAACACATCTGGAAACTCATTAACCACTGGAATAGACCGGAGAGTCGGGTATTCTTCTTGTATATCTTGAACCCTAACAATATGGTAGATATAACCCTTTTCTATCAACTTTTTCGCCTGAAGATAGGATATGAAGTTACTTTTTGGTGTAGCTGTATTACCTCTCCACTCTCGCACTACCTCTCCCGGGAAATAAAATCGGACAATTTTGGTCCTACACTCTACAGTGGCGTAACATGGCGCCAGCCAATCCATACCCATAATCACATCAAAATCAATCATTTCTAGTTCTATTAGATCTGCTAAGGTCTGGCGACTAACAATCTCTACTGTACGACCCCAGTAAATTCTTTTTGAAATGATAGAGTCACCGATGGGTGTAGACATCGAGAAGGGTCGCCGAAGCAATTTCGGCTCTATATCAAACTTTCGGTCAACTAATGGAGTAACATACGACAAAGTGGAACCCGGATCTATCAAGGCATAAACTAAGTGAGAGCAAACTCTAATATAGCTATCATAACATCTGGCAATGACTCTGACTCCTATTGCCTCGATAGTGCATATGTGCGATCCTGACTGCTGCCTGAACTGGATGCCCCTGATCTACCTCGGCCTCTGCCGGCTAGAGCTGAGGGCCTGCGCCCTGCAGAAGGTGCTGGGGCATATGAACTTGCTGAGGATCTATTTTGCTAGTCCTGACCGCCCTGGCATCTAGTTGGGCAATCTCTCATTATGTGTCCCTCTAGTCCACAACAATAACAGGTGGTGGAACCATACCTGCACCTCCCCGAATGCAGCCTATGACAGGTACTGAAAGGTGGTACTGCTGGCCCTATCTAATTTGGCCATCTCTGCTGCAGTGAGACTAAAGCTCGTGAACTATCGCCAGGGCTTGACTGCCAATGACAATCTGATCTGCTACCCTACTGTTGCTAGAATGTGGGCCTAGGTGGCCTACCTTATAAATGGGGACTGGGCCCACCCTGAAAATTTGCCTGAAAATCTATGGGTCTAGCCCTCCAACACTGCTCTTGACCTACCCTTTCCATGGCACACTGACACTGCTTGAGCTCCTCTATATTCTGAGAAAAAGCCTAGATTCATGAGGTATCCATATCCTCTCACGGTGTGGCTATAATGCAAGACTCCATATATTTTGGCGCAAGTTCCATAATAAACCGGTGCACCCTGGCTGGCATCGTATCAAAAAATGAGGGCGCACATCTGGCTAAGGAATCAAATCTCAATGCATATTCTCTGACACTCATTCTGTCCTTCTCCAAATGCAAAAACTATTCTACACTGGCCTATCAAACCTCTCGGGGCAAATAATGGTCTATGAAAGCCTCAGAGAAGCTCGGCGATGTAAGTGGAAGTGCATCTCTGCCCTGAGATCTTTTCCCAATTCTCGTACCACAAAACTGCTACCACTTGCAACCAAAATACTGCTAGCTCAACTGATTCTGGATGAGGCATCCATAACCCTAAATATTCTCTATAGCTGATCTATGAAATTTTTGTGGTCCTCTCTACGATCTATCGTTGTAAACTGTGGTGGACTCAAAGCAAGGAACTCACAGACTCTCGAGCTACTGGGCCCCTCAGTGGGCTCAATGGTAGCTGGTAATACTTGCTGAGGCTGACGCTGGGCAGCCATCATCTGAACCAACGTATAGAATGCACCCTTGAGCTCCTAATCTAATGGCATAGGCTGGTGGTGGCACTGGTATATCTGCTGCCCTAGTGGGCTCTAAGTGTGGTGGGGAGTGCTGGGGAGATCGAGGTGATGTCTCCCTATATCCCTCAAATCAGGCTGCCTCTGCTTGGGGCCCCTACTAGTGCCCTCTCCTACTGCCACATCCAATTCTTGGCTATTCACGGTCCGTCATGCGTCAGACATTTCTCTGTAAATAAGTAGAATAACATAAGCTTAGGGATTTACCCTATACAACACAACTCTATAGCATTATTGGAGGAGAAAGAAGAGTAACCACACTATTTTTCCTCGAAGCCTCCTATCTATAGAATATGGTGCACAACACATCCATAGACAAGACTCTGCTTGACATGGCTTGCAGACACCCTGTGATACGACCTACTCTGATACCAAGTTTGTCAAGCCCCACCTTGGCAGGCATGACTGGCAGCTAGTGCTACACTGGGATCTGGACTAACCTGATTGGCCTGGTGCACTTCTGGTGCATGCCAATAACTTAATTCAATAAATCGATGAGCTATATCTCGACTATAAATACAGCCTCTGGCTGAAAAGGCCACCTGTAAAAGAACACATCTAACCCACAACAATGCCATAATAGGGATCATATGCAGGCCGATAAGACAACCATGCTGCCTAGTTATAACTGAATGAAATTAGGCAACTAAAACTACGTTGTAGCCGACAAGGATACTAACTTACAACTAAACAAGGCCCCACACGACCATCACATGAAAAAACATACATAGGCCCCACTTGGCCAACAACAAAAGCCTACAACTGGAAATATGTAGCCTTCAAGCCTCTAAGAGTGGAATAATGGTCAAGACAGGGCCCCGACCTGCCCATAAACTGTACAATAAAATAACAAACCTTTTCTAACTATCAACTTTGGAGGAAAGGAGCTAAATGAACTGCTAACTCTAGCTGATGGCTAAGAATGCCCCAAACCACGTCTATCCACACCTGTAGGAATGTATTTCAATGCCCCAAGGATGGACATCAATACAATATGAATCGAATATGTAAGGCAGTAAAGTAATAACTTAACGAAATCTGAGTAAGCTGGAGTAATCATGAAAGAGGGTAGGAATTCAACCTGAGTAATGTCATCATGTGAAATATCTAACTAACAAGTATATGTATACAAATAAGAACCTAATTGGGCCCCCATAAGCCTGGAAGGTACAAACAGCACAGAATAAGCTACCTGGGTCCCTATAAGTCCCGACAAGTACAAACAATGCACACTCCTGTTGTGTGGCTACTGAAGGTCTGTAAGCATACTGTAACTCAAGATCTACACATTCTTTAAAGTTGTATCTGAGCCTGATAGGCTCCTGTAGCTGTGTCTGTGTCTAAGTCATTCGGGCTATGTAACTGGACCGCGAGCCTTGGCTCAACTGCGGGTCATCTGTGACTGCTGTAACTAGATCCCGAGCCTTGGCTCCACTATGGATCATACTGTAGCTTCTATGACTGGGCCATGAGCCTTGGCTCCACTATGGGCCATAATGTAATTGCTATAGCTTGACCCCGAGCCTTGGCTCGATTATGGGTCATAACATAATTGTTGTAGTTGAACCCCGAGCCTTGGGTCGACCATGGTTCATAATATAACTGTTGTAGCTGGACCCCGAGCCTTGGCTCGACTATGGGTCATAATAGAAGCTCTAAAACTGGATATGGCCCTCACGACCTCACTCTGGTCCCTCCGAAAATTATAATATTCCTGCGAGCATAACCCTATAGGCAACAACATCCAAACCCCGAATATCATATAAAACAATCAAGTTGGCTAGGGTTAACTCTAATGAGGGTTACTATATCATCGGTATTGTATTAATTCAATTCATAACAGCTGACCAAAATAGGTTTACTCTGAAGTACTATAGATACACTAGTCATACTAACTTTACGATGAATGTAACTTGTCGAAAAGGATAGCCTTACATACCTCAAGTGTTGACTTTTCATTTTACTGGTGAGATTTAACTTGTAATCGACGGTCCTATCCAACTGCAACCCTTATATTAAGAGAATAGGGCTAATTTCAATACTAAATTTGGCAAATAATGATAACTTTCGATAATAATATCAACTATAATACCACTCTGAATAACTCAGCGAAAACCCACAATTTCTCGAGTTTAGATGGGAGAAACACTTACCTAATGCTTGTGGCTGTTTATGATTCAATTTGGAACAATTCTAACAAATTTTACTCGACGGAGTTTCAATGTGATGAGTGAATTTTCGAGACATAACTCTGTATAAATGCTTTCCGTAGGCTTAAGACTTATTATCGGAAGTTAATTTCCATTTGGACTGCATTTGATAGTGTAATTCAAAGAAAATTGGATGAGACTTACATTGATGCTCTATTCTTAGCTGAGGTTAATTATCATGTAATGAATTGAATTGAAGAAGGATGGCTTTGTATAGATAGGGTAGTGGCAGAGGGGTGTGCGGCGCACCCCCATCACACTGCATTAGGGGTGCGACACGCTGCTGCCTACGCCAAGGCACGCTGTGCGACGCAGCGCCCAGCGTGCCGACCTCCTGGTCTCACCCCCTACTTTATGTGTTGTATTGTTTTATGATATAAATTCAGGTTTCCAGACTCAGCCCTGTGGTTAGACACGCTCTATCCCCATATCAGCTGACAATCATAAGTCCTCATCTCCCGAGGATGAGATCTATGTTTTTCCTATTTCATTTAATATTTTAGTATTCATACTTTAGGGGTTAGCTAGGGACTTGTCCTAGCAGCTCATCAGTGTAGTAGAGGCTTTCATACATGTATAAACAGATTAAGCTTATGGTTCAGAGTTTTAATAGACTATGTTCTTATAGGTTTTGATTATACTCTATTTTAATAGACTATGTTCTTATGGGTTTTGATTAGACTCTTTCAGTTAGCTTCCGCTCAGTTATGACTCTGTTAGCTGTTATCTTGCTAGTGTTATGCTATGATTATGCTAGGGGTCGACTTGGAGCCTCTCAGGTTCTTTGTCCTGTGTCTCGATCCGGGCCAATGTTTGGGTCGTGACAAAGAGTAAGGAGGATGCATGATTCAAAAGGTTCTTTGATATTTTCAAAGAACTTCATATAAATTCTCCTCTTATTGATGTTTTACAGGGAATGCCTAAGTACGCCAAGTACTTAAAGGATGTGGTGACCAACAAAGTAAGGCTGGTGGATGTCAAGACTGTGGCTCTTACTAAGGAGTGCAATTACAGGGTAATGAGAAAATTTTCCAAAACTCTCAAAGACCCAGGGATTTTCACCCTTCCTGTACAAATAGGTGAATCTTGAATAATGAGGGTCATGTGTGACTTAGGGGCAACAGTGAATTTTATGCCCCTATCTTTGTTCAACACACTCAGTTTAGGGAGACCAAGCCGACAAAAGTGATGCTGCAGCTGGCGGACAAGTCAACAGTAGCATAGAGGGTATTATTGAGGACCTTCTAATTAAGAAGGCAAATTTATTATACCTGTTGATTTCATCATTCTAGATTTTAAAGTTGACAACAAGGTATCCCTAATCCTGGGACGGCCATTCCTGGCTACTGGTGGAGCGATAATTGATGTGAGAGCGGGTACCCTGAAAATGAGGGTCAATAATGAGGAAGACCTCTTCAGAGTCTACTAGAAGATCAACCCACCCACACACTATAGCGATCTTTGCAAGATTTGTGTGCTTACAAATGCTAAGTGTGGGGTGGTATATTCCATGGGTCCATTGTTGCAAGAAATGCTGACACTTAAGCCTGAGTCTAATAGAGGATAGAACTTGAAGAAGGTGATGGAGTAAAAGAGGGAAAAGGTGGAGGTTGTTCCCTCTAAAAATAAGAAGATGAGAACATGGTTCTCAAAATGGAATACTATTTTGAGGATATCCTGAAAAGGATAGTTCACGTCGTGCCGCGACGTAAAATCAGGAGCTGCTTTGGAGGCAACCCAAGGGTACCATAGGTACAATTTTATTTTCCTTTTGTTTTGATTTTGTTTATTATCACTTGTTTTGTTGTTTGTTGTTGTTAATTAAGCACAAGATAAAGGGGAATTCTGAGCACCCAAAGAAGCAAAAGCTAAGGAGCATGGAAAAATGCAAGTGTGGGGTCGGTGACCCAGGTGTTTAACTATGACAATACATGCTGATAGCTAGGCCTAGAGGCCTCAGGAAGTATCTCTCACCTGTGTTTTGATTCTAAATGATGCTTTGGGGTCATAACATATTTTAAGTGTGGGGTGAGGGGAAATTTCAAAATTTGTGCTAAGTGATTTCGAATGAATGTGGTGCTGGGTATAATATATTTTTTTGATAAAAAAGTTTGAATTGAGCACATTTCACTCACTCTTTGGTTTTTCTTTCCGGTTCTTTTCCAAAGGGGGGCACTTTGAACCGAGAGAATAAAATTTTTGGTTTGTCTGTACATAGTTGTTTTAGTCATAATTAGGGACTTTTCCCGATGATGGATAGATTATGACCATCTTGAGGGAAAATTAGTCAGTAGGTTTTGTTTGTGAACCCTTAGCTAATTGCATGCTTGATTCTTTTGTTAAGTGATACATAGGATTGTAAGATGCAAGTGGTGTTAATGGTGAAGCATGTTAAGCATATTGTATGACGCTGTTTGAAATAATACATGGGCATGTAAATATATCCAAGATCACTGCCCACGCTAAAAGCCTTGTTCGTCCTCGAACAACTCCATTACATCTCATGCACTCGAAGGACTCATACATAACCAATTGAAGCAAGACACTCAAGTTAAGGATACAACAATTAATTTAGATATCAAGTTTAAAATAGATCATGTGATATATATGACCAACTAAACTCACATACAACTATGTTAAGACCTCCTAGCCTCAAGAATCGACTCTAAAACCACAACAAACTCATGCATATTAGCCAATCAAGAAGTCCAATACGAATCTTATCTTTCCTCAAACATATGCCCTCACAACATGAGAGATACCCATTTTCACTCTCAACTTGTCAAATTATAACATGTATGTTTATATGAATAAAATTAAGCTCACTCTCACAGAGAATTCACATGCAACATGTACTAACCGATAAGCTCGCCTTTAGTGTTTTACTGCACTAATTTAGGAAATTTAGAAGTAAGATCAAGTAGGACTTATCGGTTTGTAATGTAAGCTAAGAAACGGGTAGGTACTATTCTAGCCAGTAATAGTGACTATCTTCCCTAAGCGCTTTTAATACATTGCACTTTGCTCATTAAGCTCCTTTTCTTCTTTTACTTTACCTTTTATTCTTTTTAATTCTCACTATCCTCTTTGTTTCCCCCATTTCATTAAGCGCACTTATACTCTTAGTAGGGAGTACTTAAGTATTAGAAACGTTTTCATTCTTTTGATCTTTTACTCCCGACTAACAGTTAAGCATTTTTCAAATAAATGCACCTATAGTCTTTTCTTCAACTTCCACAACTATTATTTCCCTTCATTTTCACAATTCTCACTCCCTTAACTCTTTTGCATTTTCACTTAAGCGCTTAGGAGTCTTGGATCAAATTAAAGTTTATTGAAATAAAAGGATTCAGCTTATGTTGTAGCTATCAAATAATTGGCTTAAGGCTCAATGGGGCTAACTAAGATTATACATTACGATAGGTAAAGCAAAGGATGAAAATTAGGCTCATTCTAAGATATTCCCAAATCATCTCTTACATTTAACATCCCTTATTTCATTTTGTATACACATCAAGCAAGTTCTAGACACTACATAACAGCATGGCATATACAAGAAACCTTACACTCAGTGCACATGCTCAATTCAAGATAGACTCATATAGATTATTAACTCAGCTAATCACAAGAATTCAGAATTAAGCTTTAAGCATACATAGTCACATTGCTAAGCCTAAATGTATTAAACAAAGTCATACACTATGCTCCACATGTTTCATAATTAAAACCACTTGGATCTTACAATCATGTATAGACTCAACAAGCATCAAGTAGTAAATCAACTAAGGGTTCAAAAATAAAACCTACTGAGTAATTCCCTCAAGATGATCATCATCCATCTATCATCAAGAAAAGTCCCTAACTATGACTAAAATAGTTATGTACAAACATAAAAAAACTTTATTCTCGGTTCAAAGTACCCCCCTTCAAAAAAAATTAAAAAGAAAAACCAAAGGGTTGGTGAAATATGCTCAACTCCAACTTTTTCAGCAAACAATATTATCCCAAGCACCAAATTCACCTGAAACCAACATCACAAAAAAAAATTAAATTACCCTCACGCTACCCTTAATTTATGCTATGTCCCTAAAGCATTATTTAAAATCAAAACTAAAAGTGATAGATACTTCCTGAGGTCTCTAGGCCTAGCTAACAGCATGTATTGTCCATTTTTCATCACATGGGTCATTGACCCCATACTCATCTTTTTTTCCATGCTCCTTAGCTTCCTCTTCGAAGGGTACTCAGACTTCCCTCAATATGTTCTTATTTCACAAAAACAAAAAAGTGAAAATAAACAAAATAAAAACAAAAGAAAAAGAAAATTGTAATGTGGTACCCTTAATTTGCCTCCCAAGCAGTGCCAAATTTAACGTTACAGCACGATGTGAACTATCCTTTTCAGGATATTCTCAAACAAGTATTCCCTTTCGGGAATCATTTTCTCTTCTTCTAGTATTTGGAGGGAACAACCTCCACACTATCCCTCTTTACCTCCATCACTTTCTTCAACTTATTTTCCCCATCAGGCTCGGGCTTAATTGTCAGGATGTCCAACAACAATGGACCCATGGAATCCATCATCCCACAATTAGCATCTGTCACCACACTGATCTTACAAGATATTTGTAGTGTGTGGGTGGGTTGATCTCCTGATATTCTCTGAAGAGCTCCTCATCATCATTTACCCTCATTTTCAAGGTGCCAACTCTCACGTTAATTATCATTCCACCAGTAGCCAAGAATAGCCGTCCCAAGATTAGGGATACCTTGTCATCAAATTTAGAATCCAAAATAATGAAATCAGCAGGTATGATAAATTTACCTACTTTGATGAGAATGTCCTCAATAATCCCCTCTAGGGCCACCATTGTTTGTCTGCCAACTGCAACATCACTCTTGTGGGCGCTGGTCTCTACAAACCAAGTCTATTGAACAGTGATCGTGGCATCAAATCCACTTCTTCCCATAAATCACACAAGGCCCTCATTATGCCTGCTTCACCTATTTGTACGGGGAGGGTGAAACACCCTAGGTCTTTGAGATTTTTGGGTATTTTTCTCATTACCCTGAAACTGCACTCCTTCATGACTGCTACAATATAGACATCCACCAACCTCACTTTGTTGGCCATCACGTCCTTTATGTACTTAGCGTACTTAGGCATTCCCTGTAAAACATCAAGTAAGGGAAAATTTATGTGAAGTTCTTTGAAGATATCAAAGAACTTCTTAAAGCAAGCTTCCTCCTTGCTCTTCTTGAGCCTTTGTGGGAATGGTGGTGGTCATTTCTGCACTGGCTGCAATGATGATTGTGCATTGTCAGTCGCAACACTCTGATTATTTCCTATTACAACTGATGGACCCAGTCTGACTAACTGTGGTTGTACCTTATTTTTCTTCTCCTTTTGTGGTATGTCAGTCAACTGCTTTCCACTCCTCAAACTAATGGACATAACCTATCGGGGTTTGGATCTGTATCACTGGGTAAACCTCCCCGAAGTCTATTGCGCTGAGCAGCTTCTAATTGACCTATTTGCTTTTCCAAGTTCCGAGTTGCCAGCTACTGGATCTTTAAGTCTGAGGCCATCCTTTCCTGATTGGCTTCCATCTGGGTCTAGTTGGCCATGATCTTCTACAACATCTCTTTGATGTTGCTAAACTAGCCACTATTCTATCTATTCTACTGTTGGTACTGCTTCTACTGAGCCTACTAGTAGCTTTGACTCTAATTACCATCCCAAGAGAAATTCATATCATTCTGCCAGTTCTTGTTATAGGTTTTTCCATACTTCTGATTACCTCTTGGCACATTACCTACAAAGTTCACTAACTCTGTATTGGCTCCACAAGAGTGTGCACCATGGCCGCTTTTTCCACATATCTCACACCAACTAGGTGTTGGTTGAACTACATTAACCTATGCATGCGACTGTGTCATACTCAGTTTGCTGAATTGTGTCATCATCTGGTGTTGGAGTGAAACAAACCGGGCTGCCAATGCATTGACACTATCAACCTCAATAAGCCCCGCAGATCTCTTTCCTGCCCCTCTAGATGATTCACTGTTCCACTCTGGATTTTCTTGGGTAATCCTGTTCAAGAGCGTGTACAGTTCGTCATAGGTCTTCTCAAGTGCTTGCCCACCCAATGCGGAGTCTAGTAAGATTTTAGTGTGAGGATCTAGACTTTCCACAAAGGTGGTGGGATAACACTTCAGTAGACTGCTGATGGTGAGGGTAGTCACTCAACAGTGACTTGAACCTCTCCCAGGCCAAGTATAAATTTTCCTCTGGTCTCTGCTTGAAACTAAGTATATTGCTTCTAAGCTTTGCAAACATTCCAGAGGGAAAGAATCTGATGAGGAACTTCCTTGCTAGGTTATCCTAGGTAGTGATGGAATTCGGTGGCTCTGCCTTCAGCCACCTCTTCGCCTCTCCCAAAAGTGAAAATGGGAAAAAGTTAAGTCTGACATAATCAGTTGACACTCTGGTGGGGACGAAAGTATCACTGATTTCAAGAATGTTCTGTAGGTGTTGTTGTGGTTCTTCATGTGTCATGCCCGTGAGTTGCCCACTCGAGTGAAAAAGCTGCACCATATTCTGTTTAAGCTCAAAATTGCCTCCAAGCTCCGGTTTGCGTATGCTGGAGGTAACATTTGTTGCGAGTAGGATTTCCACTTCACAAACTGTTCTGGCTGCCATTGTCTTTTGCAAAAACTCTTCCTGCTCAACTATTTGATGGGGTTATATTTCACAAACATTTCCTTGTAACAGCTGCAATTTTCGTTCAAGAGCCTCTCTCCGTAACAAATGAAACTGTCGTTCAGGCTCTAATAATGGATCCACTAGTTCTCTATTCCTTGTCAGCATGCTGCAAGGACAATTCTGTTACCTACAAATGAAATAGATTAAGACCAAAATTTTCAATACTGAAGAAAATAAAAAATTACACAAAAACTAAAAATTCACAAAAAGTTGCCAGTCCCCGGCAACGGCGCCAAAAACATGTTGTGCCCCAATGCATGTGCCAGCGTACACTATCGTACCAGTAATATGGTGACTCTTTAAGAGCTGGATAACGAACCCATAGGGACTGGACTCGTAATACCCTAGAAGGGACTAAGAATAGACCCAACAGTTAAAGTTGAAAACTGCAGAAGACTTGGAATTTTGCACCAGTGCAACTCGAGGTGCGCATTGTGGTGCGGACCTACAACTCCTGACTCGAGTCGTGATGAGTTAGGGAGCCTGAGGTTATACCACAAGTAGTCCTACGGGTCATGATAAGTGGGTACGATTCGTGGTTAGGAGTCGTGGTGAAATTCTCAGTGGTGCCAGAGTGGGTCATCATGGGTCATTGTACGACTCGTAGGATATAGCAACGAGTCGTGGTGAGGACTTGTGGTTAAGTCGTATTGGTTTGTGTGGATGGTACCATGGTTGACAGTACAACACGTAGGATGTTGGTATGAGTCTTGTATCCCATTCGTGGCCAAATTCAGAAAATTGGGAAAAATGGTGAGGTGACCACGAGAGGTAACCACGAGTCCTGACTTAATGGTACGACTCGTGGTACGAGTCGTGGTCGGGACCAGACCTATTTTTAGGGAAATTTCATTAAGGGAAATTTCAACTTTTAAATGCTTTTGGACCCTAAACCACGTCATTTTGAGGTCGGGACAGGGTCTTTTAAGGAGGAAAAACTCATACTAAATCTCAGTTGGTATTTGCAAGAACTACAGAAGGGAGTAGGAGGAGATTCAAGTGTTCTTCAATTCTCTAAGTTTTCACCTAGAGTTTTTCACGGGAGTTGAGAATCATGTAATTCCAGGTATGTGGGATTTCAAATGGGTAGTTTAGTCCCTATCCATGCCCAATTTCTCCATAATTCCATGTTTAACTTACCAACTTTTGATGGGTCATAACCCAAATGCATGTTTCCTCACAAATCGATATGAGTATGTTGTAGTATGTATAAAATCATGGGTTTGAATTATTGGGCTGTTTTCACTTATTTTATTAATTTTTTTGATGATTTAATCACTAAAAGCACACGCGCCCAAATCATGGGGATTTTGGTGAAATTCATCGTTATGGTGATTTTCTCAAGCATGATATGAACTCTTGAATTTAAGCATGTTTTCAACTACTCATGTTATTATGATTATATTTCCTATAGTTTAAGAATTTCATGTATGATTGAAACTATGGGCAATGCCCACATGTCACTTATGATTTATGAACGATGATTTTAGCCAATTCACGGGCCAAATTCCATGGCTAGTATTACGAATTCTCAAGCATGATATGATTCTCATGACTTAACTAGACATTCATGTCATGCATGAATTTCTATGAGCACGTTGCATGTTTTGGGAGTAGTACTTAATACCGAGTAGGTTTTGGGCCCAGGTTACGCTCCGAATCTCACAACTATATGCCATCGTAGGTTATGTTGGTACCTCTCAGTAATTGTCCCATATGCCCTATGGGGCCTTCACGAGTGATATCATGCCTTTCATGGTTCATACCCTTGGCAAGGTATGGATGACCTCTCGACTAGGTTTATAGGTCGGGCTCCATGTGTGCTCATATGGGGTATGTCGGTTATAGAAATCTCCCATTGTTCTTCATGGTTTTTAAGTGAATGCATGATTATGTTTCTTTTGTCTCAAGTTATGTTTTATGAAATATTTTCCCAACATGTTATAACAATGACATGTTTACATATATTTTGGAAGTACTAAGCCTTACGACATACTTACGATTTTAGTCCTATGATCATGATGTCCCCACTCCTTTAACTTTTATATTTTTAAGCATTATTTAGCATACCCTACATACTCAATACCTTCCAAGTACTGACCCACATATTTTCAGGATCTAGTTCGCAGGTTCAGCATCATTCCTAGCTTACTCTCAGTTCTACTCTCAGCCTTCAGTGGTGAGTCCTTATGATTCGAGGACTTCATGTTTAAACCTTCTTTATCTTTTATTTTCAGAATGTTGGGGTTAGTTGGGGTCTTGTCCCTTCAATCCGTCTATTATGATTAGAGGCTTTCAGACTTAAATGTAGTATTCCATTATTTATGCTCGGATTATGTATTACCGTTTCTTATATTTCATGTCACGTTTCATTTAAATTCTTGACATTTAAGTTAAGTCTTCAGCCTTATGTGTATAAATTAGATTTATGCTCACGCCATGAGTTGACTTGGAGTCTTTTGGGGCTCCTTGTCTCGTGTCTACGATCTGAGTGTACTCCCGGGTCGTGACAAACTTGGTATCAGAGCCATAGGTTCAGATGTGTCCTAGGGATTTTGAAAGTCGCGTTAAGTAGAGGCTTTTTCATGGGTGTGAAGCATGCCACATTTATGATGAAGAGGCTACTAAACGTTGTAGGAAATATCCCTTTCTTTCATGATCTATATCATGCGGTGAAAACCTCTCCATCCTTCAAATTTGTGCGTTTCGTGATTTCAAAAAATTATGTCTCCCGGAAGGATGATCGGGAGGAGGAACATAAATGATGAAGTCCATGAGGGTGGCCATGATAATGGGTATCAACAAGACCCACCGGTTCAGGAGCCCCAGGCACAAGAGCCAACTGCCCACATCGAGGTTCGGGTGGCGATTCAAATGTTGGCACAAGCGTTGACCGCTCAGGTCAACCAGCAGGCTATCGCGCACGTTCCTCAAAACAGCAATGCAGCAGCAGCCCGAATCAGGGACTTTTTAAGGATGAACCCTCCCGAGTTCTCTGGGGCAAAGGTGGACGAGGATCCACACGAGTTCATTGAAGTGTTCTTGAAGGTCACTCAGGTGATGGGGGTGAAAAGTGAGGAGTGTGTGGACTTGGCCTCATATTAGCTAAAGGAGGTTGTTTACATTTGGTTCAAGTAATGGAAGGATGGTAGGGCAGTGGGTGCAGGCCTATCAGTTGGGATGAATTCCACATGGCCTTTCTCGACAAGTTCTTCCCTCGGCAGATGAAGGAATTGAAAGCAACCGAGTTTGTTAACCTCAAGAAAGGGAAGATGACGGTGCTATAATATTCACTTGAGTTGACTCGCCTCTCAAAGTATGCCCCGGAGTTAGTGATAGACCAAAGGGCGCGAATGAGCAGATTCGTGTAGGGAGTAGCTGAGTATCTAGATAATGATTGCAGAACAGCATGCTTTATCAGGATATGGACAACCCACAGATAGTCCTCTATGCCCAGCAGATGCAAGCAGCCCATATGAGGCAGAGGGAGGCCAAGAGGGCCAGAACTGACAGCCACAGGTTCTCCCAGACGAGGCCAAGGGGTGGGCCTCACCAGCAATCCCAGCACAGGTCCATTACACCATAATCATCTTCATCCAGTACTCCATCCAGGCCACAAGACGGTCAGAAGAGCAGGGCCTCAGGTTTGAGAAGTCAAAATAGCATGCGCACAGAGCGCACGTTCCCATCTTGTGCTAATTGTGGAAAGAATCACCCAGGGAAGTGTTTGGTGGGCTCAGATTCTTGTTTCGGGTGTGGAAAACTAGGACACATACTCAGGGATTGTCCTGCAGCTAGGTCGGGGGGTAGTGGAGTCCGCACTTCAGCAGCCAGTTCAGCGGTTCTAGTGGCACATCAGACTCGGCAGGGTGCTTCGACTGGTTCAGCTGGCGGCCAGTGCCAGAATTGGTTTTACGCACTTGGCTCTCGACAGGAGCGGGGGGCTTCTTCCAAATGGTTACGGGTATGTTACGAGTCTTTTATACTGATGCTTATGCTTTGTTAGATCCGGGAGCTACACTGTCTTTTGTGGCACCTTACATTGCTAATCACTTTGGAATCAGTCCTGAAATCTTATCCGAACCATTCTCTTTATGTACTCCGGTTGGTGATTCAGTCATAGCAAGACGGGTATATAGAGGTTTCCCTATTACTGTATTGCATAAGGTTACCTCCGCAGACTTAGTAGAATTGGTTATGATCGATTTTGACATTATTTTGGGTATTGACTGGTTGTTTGCATGTTATGCTTCTGTTAATGATAGGACTAGAGTGGTGAAGTTTCGATTTCCAAAATGACCCAGTGTTAGAATGGAGGGGAGGTTCAGTGGTACCTGTAGGTCAGTTTATCTCCTATCTCAAGGCTTAGAAAATGATTGCTAAAGGTTGTATATACCATTTGGTTAGGGTTAAGGATGCCACGTCTGAGACCCCAACCATTCAGGTAGTCCCCGTGGTATGTGAGTATCCTAAGGTATTTCCAGATGACCAACCAGGTGTTCCTCCCGAGAGGGAGATTGATTTTGAAATTGATCTCTTGTCCGACATGCAACCCATATAAATTCCTCCTTACCGAATGGCTCTTTCTGAGCTAAAAGAGTTAAGAATAATTGACGGATTTGCTAGATAAGGGTTCCATCAGGCCGAGCAAATCTCCATGGGGTGCCCCAGTGTTGTTCGTCCGAAAGAATGATGGTTCCCTTCGGATGTGTATTGACTATAGACAGTTGAACAAGGTCACCATCAAAAATAGATACCCTTTACCCAGGATCGATGACCTATTTGATCAGCTTCAAGGTGCCAAATATTTCTCCAAGATATATCTCAGGTCCGGGTATCACCAGCTCAGGGTTCGGGAGAACGACATCCCAAAGACTACTTTTAGAACCCAATATGAATTCGTTGTTATTTCTTTTGGACTAACCAATGCCCCTGCAACTTTTATGGACCTTATGAATAGGGTATTTAAGGCATACTTGGATATGTTCATGATTGTGTTAATTGACAACATATTAATATACTCTGGGAACGAGGAGGAACACGCCGCACACCTGAGGGTAGCACTCCAGACCCTCAGGGACAACTAGTTATACGCTATGTTTAGCAAATGTGAATTTTGGCTGAAATCAGTTGCATTCTTGGGACATGTGGTGTCAAGCGAAGGTATAATGGTGGACTCTTAGAAAATCGAGGTAGTAAAGAACTGGCCCAAAATGGTAAACCCTTCAGAGATTACAAGCTTTTTAGGCTTAGCAGGTTACTATCGGAGGTTCGTGGAAGGCTTCTCATCCATTGCAGCCCCACTGACTAGATTGACTCAGAAAAAGGTGAAATTCCAATAGTAGGAGACTTGTGAGAGGAGCTAGGAATTGAAGGTCAGACTCACTTCAACACCGGTGTTGACTTTACCGAAGGGTACCGATGGCTTCGTTGTATATTGTGATGCTTTGAGGATCGAACTGGGATGTGTATTGATGCAACATAGGAAAGTCATAGCATATGCTTCCAGACAGCTGAAAACTCACGAGAAGAATTACCCGACCCATGATCTTGAGTTGGCTGTGGTGGTATTTTCTTTAAAGATATGGTGACACTACTTATATGGGGTTCATGTAGATTTATTCACAGACCACAAGATCTTACAATATGTGTTCACACAGAAGGACTACGACATGAGGTTCCTTTATCAACCAAGGCAAGGCCAACGTGATAGCAGACACTCTTAGTAGACTTTCTATGGAGAGTGTGTCACATGTCAGTGTAGACAAGAAGGAGCTGGTAAAGGAGGTACATCGACTTGCACGGTTGGGAGTTAGGTTAGATGGTTCGATCGATGGTGGGGTTATAGTTCAGAATGGGTTAGAGTCATCTTTGGTAGCATAGGTGAACGCTAAACAAGATGAAGATCCAACATTGGTAAAGTTGAAAGAAGTTGTTCAAGGTCAGAAAGTAGAAGTCTTCTCCAAAGGGGGAGATGGTGTGCTTCGGTACAAGGGTCGCTTATGTGTTTCGGATGTGGGGGATTTGAGGAGTTGGATGTTGCATGAGGCTCACGAATCCAGATATTCTATCCATCCAGGTGCCACCAAGATGTATCATGCCTTGCGGGAAATCTACTAGTGGAATGGCATGAAGAGGGATATTGTGGAATTTGTAGCCAAGTGCCCGAATTGCCAATAAGTGAAAGTCGAACACCAGAGAACGGGGGGTATACTTCAAGATATCAACCTTCCTACTTGGAAGTGGGAAGATATCAACATGGACTTCGTAACAGGTTTGCCCCGCACATGTAGACAGTATGGCTGCATCTAGGTTGTGGTGGACAGGTTAAATAAGGCTGCTCACTCCTACCAGTCAAAACCATCGATTCAGCAAAAGATTAAGCAAAGTTGTACATCTGAGAGTTGGTTAGATTTCTTGGAGTGCTCTTGTCCATTATATCAGATAGAGGTACTCAGGTCACCTCCCAGTTTTGGAGATCTTTTCAAAAAGGACTTGGCACTCAGGTCAAGCTTAGCACGACATTTCATCCGCAAACAGATGGTCAGGAGGAGCGGACTATCCACACTCTTGAGGACATGTTGAGAGCTTGTGTCATTGACTTCAAGGGTAGTTGGGACTAGTAGTTGCCTCTTATTGAGTTTTCCTACAGCAACAGCTATCACTCCAACATTCAAATGGCACCATTCGAGGATCTTTACGAGAGAAGGTTTAGATCGCCCATTGGGTGGTTTGAAGTCGGTAAGGCTTCATTAATAGGTCCAAATTCAGTCCATGAGGTTATGGAGAAAGTTCAGTTAATAAGAGGAAGGCTGAAAATGACTCAAAGTCGCCAAAAGTCTTATGCGGATGTGAGGAGAAGGGAGCTTGAGTTTAAGGTCGATGATTGGGTGTTTCTGAAGGTATCTCCCATGAAGGGAGTGATAAGATTTGGGAAGAAAGGGAAACTCAGCCCCCGCTATATTGGCCCATATCGGATTGTGAGGCAAGTGGGTAAGGTAGCCTATGAGTTAGAGTTACCTTCAGAGTTGGCTTCAGTTCATCCCGTATTTCACGTATCGCTCTTGAAAAAGTGCATGGGAGACCCAGCCTTGGTGGTTTCGGTGGAAAGTGTTGGCATGAAGGATAGCCTCAGTTATGTGGAAATTCCTGTTGCAATCTTGGATCGTCAGGTTAGAAGGTTAAGGAATAAGGAAGTGGCTTCAGTAAAGGTGTTATGGAGAAACCAGCATGTTGAGGGAGCTACGTGGGAAGCTGAAGCAGATAGCATGGCTAAATACCCCCATTTGTTCCCTACCGGCCCAGTTTCAGTTTGAGGTATTTGTTTTTCCCTAAACCTCTAATCAAATTTTCATGTTCCATTCATGCATTCAAGTTTTTTTCATGATATGATATATGTATGTGATGTTTGAATTCAATCCATCTATGTAGTACTTTTCGGGGGTAGTCATTCCGTCGGTTTTTGGTTTAAATGATCAGAATTTGCATATGGTAATTGTATGTTTCTATTTGTTGCTTGTTTCCTACATTTAAGGATGAATGTTTCCAAGGGGGAGATATTGTAATACCCCGTAAGGGCCTTAGAATAGACCCGGGAGTTGAAGTTGAAAACTACAAAAGACCTGGAATTTTGCACCAGTACAACTCGAGATACGAATCGTGGTGAGGACCTACGACTCGTGACTCGAGTCGTGATGAGTTCGAGAGCCTGAGGTTATACCATGAGTAGTCCTATGAGTTGTGATGAGTGGGTATGACTCGTGGTTAGGAGTCATGGTGAATTTCTCATTGGTGCCAGAGTTGGTCGTCACGGGTCCTGGTACGACTCATAGGATGTAGCAACGAGTCGTGTTGAGGAGTTGTGGTTAAGTCGTATTGGTTTGGTTGGACAGTACCACGGTTGACAGTATGACCCGTAGGATGTTGGTATGAGTCGTGGTATCCCAGTCGTGCCCAAATTCAGAAAATTGGGAAAAATGGTGAGGTGACCACGAGAGGTAACCACGAGTCATGACTTGATGGTAGGACTCGTGGTATGAGTCGTGGTTGGGGACAGACCTGTTTTTCAGGAAAATTTCATTATGGGCAATTTCGACTTTTAAACGCTTTTGGACCTTAAACCACATCGTTTTGAGGTCGGGACAGGGTCTTTTAAGGAGGAAAAACTCATACTAAATCTCACTTGGCATTTGCAAGAACTAGAGAAGGGAGTAGGAGGAGATTAAAGTGTTCTTCTTCAATTCTCCAAGTTTTCACCTAGGGTTTTCCAAGGGAGTTGAGAATCACATAATTCCAGGTATGTGGGATTTTGAATGGGTAGTTTAGTCCCTACCTATGCCCAATTTCTCCTTAATTCCATGTTTAAGTTACAAACTTTTGATGGTTCATAACCCTAATGCATGTTTCCTCACAAATCGATATGAGTATGGTTTAGTATGTCTAAAATCATAGGTTTGAATTATTGGGCTGTTTTCACTTATTTTATTCATTTTTTTGATGATTTAATTCCTAAAAGCACATGTGCCCAAATCATGGGGCTTTGGTGAAATTCATGGTTATGGTGATTTTCTCAAGCATGATATGAACTCTTGAATTTAAGCATGTTTCAACTACTCATGTTATTATGATTATGTTTCCTATAGTTTAAGCATTTTATGTATGATTGAAACTATGGGCAATGCCCATATGTCACTTATGATTTATGAACTATGATTTTAGCCAATTCATGGGCCAAATTCCATGGCTAGTATTACGAATTCTCAAGCATGATATGATTCTCACGACTTAACTAGACATGCATGTCATGTATGAATTTCTATGAGCACGTTGCATGTTTTAGGAGTAGTACTTGATACCGAGCAGGTTTGGGGCCCAGGTTACGCTCCGAATCTCACAACTATATGCCATCGTAGGTTATGTTGGTACCTCTCAGTAATTGTCCCATATGCCCTATGGGGCCTTCACGAGTGATATCACGCCTTTCATGGTTCATACCCTTGGCAAGGTATGGACGACCTCCCGACTAGGTTTATAGGTCGGACTCCATGTGTGCTCATATGGGGTATGTCGGTTATAGAAATCTCCCATTGTTCCTCGTGGTTTTTAAGTGAATGCATGATTATGTTTCGTTTGTCTCAAATTATGTTTTATGAAATGTTTTCCCCACATGTTATATCTATGACAGGTTTACGAATACTTTGGAACTATTAAGCCTTACGACATACTTACGATTTCAGTCTTATGATCATGATTTCCCCACTCCTTTAACTTTTATGTTTTTAAGCATCATTTAGCATACCTTACATACTCAGTACCTTCCAAGCACTTACCCACATATTTTTAGGATCTGGTTCACATGTTCAACATCGTTCCTAGCTTGCTCTCAAACTGCTCTCAGCCTTTAGTGGTGAGTCCTCATGATTCAAGGAATTCATGTTTAGACCTTGTTTATCTTTTGTTTTCAGAATGTTGGGGTTAGTTGGGGGTCTTGTCCTTTCAACCCATCTATTATGATTAGAGGCTTTCAGACTTAAATGTAGTATTCCGCTATTTATGCTCGGATTATGTATTTATCGTTTCTTATATTTCATGTCACGTTTCATTTAAATTCTTGACTGTTAAGTTAAGTCTTCAGCCTTATGTGTATGAATTAGATTTATGCTCACACCATGGGTTGACTTGGAGTCTTTCGGGGCTCCTTGTCCCGTGTCTACGATTCGGGTGTACTCTCAGGTCATGACAGGACTATTACAGCGAATATTCAAGTTCAAATGCTAAATTAAATTTCACAAGTGTTGTTTTGAAAGATTTGAATTTGTGTTTCTAAATCTACGGTGATCACAACTAATTCAAAAAACAAGAAGTAGAAACATCTAGAGTTAAGGCCTAGCAATCATGCAATGCACATTCATCTTTGTTCAAGTATGAAATTTCATTTGTTGTCTCACAGAGTTAATCGCATGTTCATGGTCTTTTGAGCCTCTAAACACAATAAATTAGTCTCACAAGTACATCGTTGAGCGGGGATGTGGCGTCCCAATTCGTGCTCAATTAACTATATGGAGTGGTGTATGGGGTTTATGCCCTTGGTTATGGACTTTTGAACCTCCAACCATTTAACATAGAATTAACTTAACAACTACGTCTGTGAGTGGTGATGTGACAATTTAATCCTAAGTTTCTAGATATCTTCCCATCTTATAACCAAGCGAGGCGAGTTAGATATATTTCTATCCTAATCGCAAATCAAGTCTTGAAGACTTTGAACTCAATTCTTGAATTCTTAGTTCTAACCTAATTTTACTCTTTCGAGCTTTTGCTTAGCTTAACGCATGCATTTTAATGGTGATCAAACATTAAAATAGTAAACAAGCAAGAATTCAGGACAAAACACGAATGAAACTTGATCCAAAGATGAAATTACACAATTGCATTCATCTTTTATGGCTTCAACCTTAGAAAAAGGGGCTCAACCACTCATGTTAATATAAGAAATCATATTCAATATAATTCTTGTAGAAACAAGAATGAAATAAGAAAGAATTTACACACCCTAGGTAGAGTTTCCTTCTTCTCTCCTTCACTCCTTCCGTACATCCAAAATAATGTTATGATAAATGAAATAAAAGCCTAAGTGTTTAATTTATATTAAGTGGGAAAGTGCAAAATTTTGGCCAAGGAGGGGCTAGCTTCATGCCATGCTGCCCATCGCGACACAGCATCATCGTGACATGGAGCCAACACGATAGCTCACTAGAATTTGGCATCAGAAGGGCATGGCATGGCATTGGTCGGGTGTGGCATGGAGGGCATCGCGCTGCTATAAGGGCACGGAATGGCCTGGACATGGGCGTCGCTTGCCTTGGAGTGTTGTCTTGCGCACACCTCTGTCCTTATGGCACGGAGGGCATCGTGCAGGAACCCTAGTATGGCATGGAGCCTACATGTAGGCACACTGCTTGTGGTCCCTCGTGCGCATGGCATTGGCGTGGCATGACACCTAACACGCCAATGTGCCAACGTACCACAGACCTCGTGCGGCAGTCTTCTTTTCTTGGCATGTTCATTCTTCTTCATTGTAATTCATTCCAAACTCCCTTCTTGCTCATGCATCATCATAAGTAGCCTCTTCTTAGCATATTACACATACAAAACAAATACTAATCATGTTGGTTAGTTTGAAACACAATTATACACAAATACATGAGAAAGTAATCAACTTAATCAACAAACATGACTCGAATTTAGACATAAAATAGCACTTGGGCATGTAAATATGCCCAAGATCAGCTTTAGATTGACGAACTCAGCTGCCTTTGCCTCTCTCAACTTCCTAGGAAAGAACCTGTCCAAGAAAGCATTCACAAACTTGTCCCAACCCATGGGAACCGCTCCAACTACCCTGTTGTCCTTCCACTGATGGAACCATATGTGAGCAACCCTCTTCAGATGATATGAGGCTAGCTATGTACTCTCCTCTCCAGTCACCCCCAAAATCTAGGTGACTTTCTGGTCCTCCTCTATGAACTCATGTGGGTCCTTATCCATTTTTGACCAAAGAAACTCATGTGGGTTCATCCTGAGGAATTCTCACACTCTTGCCTTAATTGTATATATATGCTCCCCTCTTTCATTTAAATCATTTCCAAAAATGAAACCACGGCCAGAAATAGAAGAGCACACTAGTTTTGATTAGTTTTCGCCCGATTACGTTACCAAACGCAGTCCAAACGCAAATTAACTTAGGGTATCAAGTTCTAGGCCTATGGGAAGCATTAATATAGAATTATTTCTCAAAAATTCGCTCGGAAAACCAGAACTCCACCTAGTAAAAGTTGTCAAAATTGCTCCAAATTGATTCCTACCAGGCCATAGGCATTAGGTAAGCACTTCTCCCTTTTGAACTCTCGAGAAATGATAGATTTTCGACCGAGTTATTTGAAGTTGAATTATGGTTAATACTATTATCTAAAGTTATCGATATTTGTCGAGTTTAATATTGGAATTAGTTCTATTCTCTCAGCATAGAGGTTATAGTTGGAAAGAACTACCGATTGCAAGTTGAAACTCGCCAGCTGAACAAAGTCAGCATTCGAGGTATGTTAAGGCTTATTCCTTCGGCAAGTTATTCTCGTCGTATAGTGATACAACCTATATTTTAAACATAGATAATGATCCTATATATTGTAATTAGCTACTGTTAGTATATAAGAAACAGGTATGTCATGACTAGATAGTATCAGTAGATTACGATTACCAATGTTGTGCTTAGCTGCTAGAAAATGTATAAAGATTATGTCGTAGTATCCCTTGTTGGGAAAGAACATGTTAAGTGTGACACATGCTAGAAGCATCGTAGGAATTCCTCTATTCTTCAGCTAATTGTGTTAGTAGAATTGGATGTTTTATTGCCAGGCCTAGACCTTAGAAGCTCGTGGATAGTTATTAGGCCTGAGTTAGTAAGTCGAGCAGCGTAGGTGCAACTATGTGATATAACTATTAGTTTGGTGCCTGTATTGTCAGTGAAGCATGCCCAGAGGCTATTGGTTTACCCTCATGCCCCAAGGCCAGATATTTAGAAAGGATGGCCATACTTTAGAGTCAGCGGTACTAGGGTTTTCTAGTGCACTGAGTGACAGCCTGCCATCTAATTAGCTACTACCAGTGACAATCAGTTCCAATTTACTTAGTATTCATCATACAAGTCACCCAGGAAGCCATCCCAGTCGTTCAATTTAGATAGACCCGTGGGTACCCTAAGGAAGGGGACCTTATCAACAGTTATAGGTGGAGCCAACACCCCGGCCCACTCCTATAAGATGCTCAGGTATAGGCTGTTATGAGTGGCTAAGTCCAGGTAAACTTAACTACAAGGTTAGGAATCGTCCAGAAGAGTCATATAAGATCTGAACAAACAAAGTGAAAGTCTAAATGACCAGAACTATGTTAGCCCAGTATTATCCTCAGGCTAAGAATTTCAGTAGTCCACACGTGGAGGATTAGGGGCCGACCGCTCAAAAGCATGTTCAGTCAGTAGCAGCACTACAATCGTTCTATAGTTGCTTATGAGTTATAGTTACCCGAGCAGGACATTCATAGTATTGTTAGGCCACTCCAGACCTCAAACTATCCGATCTAGACCATTAGAGATTATGATCACTATCAGGATCCTCTGATCTGATACAGGTACACTGGGTATACCTGCTAGCAGCTATATAGATTATTCTAGTGGTGAGCAGTGGTTGCGTTAGGCCCAGAAGGCCAGATATGCCTTTTGAGTGGATAGATTGAGACTTCAATATAGCACATCGGTTGGGATTACCCTCACCTAGGAGACTTCCTCGACCACCCCAGGGTTACTAGCTATGTCGTCGCCTACAGAGCTATATGATGTCGCTCCAAGGAGAGATATGTCATCCCAAGGGATAATGAAGAGGCCCAAGGGCCACATTGTAGTTCATTCCATGGATGGACTATTATTTTTATGCCGCATCGGCATCACCGACCCTCGTCGAGCCTGGTGCCCAGTGTGAAGTTATCAGGAGTCCACTAGACTCAGACACAACTATAGATCAGGAGTCGAATGGGCTCAGTTGCAGACCCATGCGACCGGTGGGATGGCTAAAGCATCAGTAAAGTCATAGGGACCTTGTTAGGGGTATATATATTGAAGTCTGCTTACCAGGTATGGGGGCCCCGAGAGAGTTATTATGTGTCGATTGTACCTTCCAGGCTTGTGGGGGCCAGGTTAGTTCTTGTTTGTGTTCTTGTCTACTAGCTATAGCTTATAAATTTATGATTGTATAGTCATAGCTCATATACGTGTAGTATTTTACTAGATGCAGGTAATGAATAAGCAAACTTCCACGTTAATTTCTGCCCCTTCTTTCTACTTACTTTCAGTCTTTAATAGCTTCTACTCAGCTTGCATTATTGCCTTGCATATTCAGTACATATTGTACTAATGCCCAACAATAGGATGCTGCATACTTTCCTATAGGTTAGGCAGACTACAACATCCAGTTAGTTAGCTGTTGTTGGCCGTGTGGAGCCCATGTATGTCTTATTTAGGTGGCGACCATGTGGGGCCTAGTATAGATGCTTGTTTTCGCCCATGTATGTCTTATTTAGGTGTCGACCATGTGGGGCCTAGTATAGCTACTTGTTTTCCTTTCTGTTATAACTAGACAGCATGGTGGTCTTGTCAGCCCACATAGGATCCCTATTGATGTATGTTGGTTGGGTTAGTTGTTCTCTTTTACAGGTGTTGATTGGCCTTGTCGGCCCAAGATTGTGTTTACAGCCAAGATATAGTAGTTTGTTTTCTTGAGTTTAAGTCATTCATAAGCACTAGAGGTGCCTGTGCCCAACAAGGTCAGCCCAGATTCCAGTATGGCATTAGGTGCCAGTTGTGCCTCCCAAGGTGGGGCTTGATTAACTTGGTATCAGAGCTTGTCATATCCTAGCGAGTCTGTAAGCCGTGTCTAATAGAGTCTTATCTATGGTTGTGTTGTGCAGCACATTCCTTAGGCAGGAGGCTACGAGGCATTATAGTATGATTACCCTTTCTTCTTCTCAAATCGTGCTATAGAGTTTAGTTGTACAAGGTTGAGTCCCTAAGCTTTCATTACTATGTCTGTCTAGAATAATATATGATGTAAGACAAACTCCAACCAGCCGTAAGATAACTACAACAACATGAGGAAGTACCAGTAAGGTGCCACGGTTGGTGGAAAGTCAGTCTAAGGGCAGCTGACGTCTTTTAAATTTCTCCCATCACCCTCCCGCGGAACCAAGAACATCATAAGGTGATAGATATGCCAGCATTGTCCCCAGTTCTTTCTGCAGCCTCGGAGTTGGAGGTCAGGAAGTATAGTATATATATATATATATGTATGAGTTGGCTCCCTTAGTAGACATGAAGAATTAGGTACAGACAGTAGTTAATGGTTGATTACTTGAAAGACACGAAGGATCGTGCGAGTACAACAGAAAGTGCAAGTATCAATGCCATATTGTCCAGAATTAATAGTAAAGGTGGGCTAGAATTGAGCCTCCGAGAAGGATTAGAGAATGGTTGAGACCCTTAGTGTTAACAAATTTATCTAGACCCTTACAACAGTAAATCAAGAGGGCGAATAAGGTTTCCAGCAGCACTTAAGTGCGTGTGAGAGAGTCCATAAGCGATAAACCCTCAGTAATAAGTAAAGTTCAGGTCAGAAAAGGGTTGATTCTGTTGCAGTATGTTAATGATTGTAGGGTATATCTGCAAGGTAATGGATATGCCTCATTTGTTATGTTGAAGGACAGAGAGATCATATGAATGAAATAGGCCCGAGTGCGGGTCAGAAGGATACAAGTCAGTAGCCTTGGTCAATAAAATCTTTGAAAGAATGAGGCAGAAGGCACGAACCTCAGAGCTCAGTCTAACAGAGCAAGGGGAAAGGCACGAGTACTTAACTTTGGAGGGAAATAGAATCACCTCTAGGCTAAAAGTAAATTGATAAAGTATGGGACCACCGCCGAATGTGGAGAAATAAACATCGAGCTGACAGTTAAGAGATAGTGAGGGGTTAACATAGAATGCTGAAATATCACCACCGGTTGTGGAAGCAGAGGAGTGGAGACACAGAGATTCTAACCTAGTACAACCTAGAGACAAGGCCCAGTAGTAAGTTAATGGCCTTTGAGATAATATCGCTTCAAATCATGCTTTTCATCATAATATCTCATCATTATCACATTTTCTTCACAAATCTCACTTTTCATAATGATATCATCAATGGGCTTCCACATTCATAAGGCTAGAAATATAATTTTTAATTGAAATCATTATAAAATCTTCCCATGCTTCACAATTTCATAATAAAATCATAATCAATGCATACCCATGTAAAGAAATTTAAGATTTATGCATTTGGGTAGAAACCCCATACTTGATCATAGGAAATTCTCATATTTTGATAGAAATTGCGCATGGGTGTGAAAGAATGCACCCACTCATAACCCTACATACCTGAAAGGGATTGATTCTGCCACTCATCTAATTGCACAAGAAGGATTTGAATGAAAACCTTGGAGAATTTCTCTAGATCACCTCTTCAACCTTTCAAGCTTGCATGCATGGAAGGAATAATCTTAGAATAGGTTTTTCCCTCTTAAAACCCACTAAAACGAGTCTTAAACAACATAGTATAGGCTTTAGGAACTTAGGAATTATGAAAAGGCCCTTACTAGATTCGCAGGAGATTACTGCCAGGTGGTCCTAACGACTCGTGGTCCAAGGCAATGACTCGTCACCTACCTCGTCAACTGCACTACTTGTCTGATCTCCCGGGCTCGTAACAGCCAACATAACTACTCGTTAGGGTGACCATGACTCATGGTCACCAGTCGTTGAGTGTACTATCCTTCTCTCTTCTTTTTTCCTTCTCCCCACCCACGGCTGACCTAACAACTCATGGGGTCTGACCACGAGTCGTTGCCACGCCCATGGGGATCCTCTTTATTCCAACTTCCAAACTCCTGCTAGGCCTCCCCACAAGTCACCTGATGACTCGTGGGCTCTCCTCATGAGTCGTCCCACGACTCATCCTGAGTTTGCAACATCACTCTTATATTTTGCTCGTTCCAACTCCCAGGTCTGATTTTTGGACTTCCGGGGTATAACAATATCTCCCCCTTGGGAAGATTCATCCTCGAATGTTGGAAACAAGCAAGAAATATAAACATGCAATTATCATATGCAAATACTGATCATTTAAATCAAAAACTTACGGAATGACTATCTCCGATTCATATCACATAGCTGAACCGATCTAATGCTTTACACACACATCCATACACATAAAAGAAACTGGAACACATGAACTGAACATGAAAACTAAATAGAGTCATAGAGCAAAATTGATACCTCAAGTCGAATTTGAGCCGGTAGAGAATAAGTATGGGTATTTAGCCTTCATGTCCGCTTCGTCTTCCCATGTAGCTCCTTCAACATGCTGATTTCTCCATAGTACTTTAACTGAAGCTACTTCTTTGTTCCTCAGCCTCCGAACCTGACGATCCAATATTTCAACTGGAACCAACTCGTATCTAAGGTTATCCTTTACTCCAACGCTGTCCACCGAGACTAATAAGGCTTGGTCTTCCACACATTTCTTCAAAAGAGACACATGAAATAAAGGATGCACGGAAGATAACTTTGATGGTAAGTCTAACTCATACGCTACCTTACCAACTCTTCTCATAACCCAATAGGGACCAACATAGCGAGGATTGAGTTTTCCTTTCTTCCCAAACCGCATGACTCACTTCATAGGAGACACCTTCAAAAATACCCAATCGTTCACCTCAAACTCCAACTCCCTCCTCCTTACATTATCATATGACTTTTGACGACTCTGAGCGGTTTTCAGCCTATCCCTTATCAACTGAACCTTCACTATAGCCTCATAAACCGAATCTGGCCCTATCATTGCTGCCTCACCAACCTCAAACCAACCGATGGGCAATATACACCTTCGCCCATAAAGAGCCTCGAACGGTGCCATCTGGATACTGGAGTGATAGATTTTATTATAAGAAAACTCGATCAGGGCAAGTGATCATCCCAAATACCTTTGAAGTCCATCACGCATAGTCTCAACATTTCCTCGAGAGTCTAGATTGTTCATTCCGCTTGGCCATCCATCTCCGGATGGAAGGCTGTACAGAGCTTAACCTGAGTCCCAAGCCCCTTCTGAAAAGACCACCAAAACTGGGAGGTAAACTGAGTATCTCAGTCTGAAATAATGGACAAGGGCACCCAATGTAGTCGAACCAACTCTTGGATATACAACTTGGCATAATCATCCGCTGAGTCTATGGTTTTCACCGGTAGGAAATGTGTAGCCTTGGTCAGCCTATCTACCACCACCCAAATAGAATCATAGTGTCGGCGTGTACGAGGTAGGCCTGTAATGAAATCCATGTTAATCTCTTTTTACTTCCAAGTAGGAATGTTGATATCCTGAAGTACGCCTCCCGGCCTTTGATGCTCAACCTTTACTTGCTAATAGTTTAGGCACCAGGCTACGAATTCTGCAATATCCTTCTTCATGTCGTTCCACCAATATATTTCTTGCAAGTCATGATACATCTTGGTGGCACTCAAATGGATAGAATATCTGGATCCATGAGCCTCATGAAAAATACAACTTCTTAAGTCATCGACATTCGGAAAGCATAAGTGACCCCGGTACCGCAGCACACCATCTCCCCCTTGGGAGAAGGCCTCCACCTTTTGATTTCAAACGACTTCTTTCAGCTTCACCAAAATCGGATCCTCATCTTGTTTAGCTTTCACATCAATCACCAAGGATGATTCTAACCCGCTCTGGACAACAATACCGCCATCGGTCGAGTCAACCAACCTAACTCCCAACCTTTCCAGTCGATGTACATCTTTCACCAACTCCTTCTTTTCCTCATCCACATGGGACACACTTTCCATAGAGTACCTACTAAGTGCATCTGCTACCACATTAACCTTACCCGAACGGTAAAGAACACTCATATCATAGTCCTTGAGTAACTCTAACCACCTCATTTGTCGGAGATTGAGGTCTTTCTACGTGAACACATATTGTAAGCTCTTTGTGGTCCGTAAACACATCCACATGGACCCCATATAAATAATGTTTCCATACTTTCAATGCAAATACCACCGCTGCCAACTCTAGGTCATGGGTCGGGTAATTCTTCTCATGGATTTTCAACTGTCTTGAGGCATATTCTATCACTTTTCCTTGATGCATCAATACACACCCGAGTTCGATTCTTTAAGAATCACAATACACCACAAAACCATCTATACCCTCGGGTAGGGTTAACATAGATACTGAAGTGAGTCGAGTCTTTAACTCTTGGAAGCTCTTCTTACAAGCCTCCGACCATTGGAACTTCACCTTCTTCTGAGTGAACTTGGTCAACGGTGCCACAATAGATAAGAAACCCTCAACAAACCTCCAATAGTAACCAGCTAAACCCAAGAAACTCCGAATATCCGAAGGATTCACCGATCTAGGCCAATTCTTCACCACCTCGATTTTTTGAGAATCTACCGTTATGCCCTCACACGATACCACATGGCCCAAAAATGCCACAGAGTCCAACCAAAACTTGCAGTTGCTGAACTGAGCATACAATTGGCGATCCTTGAGGGTCTGAAGCACTATTCTCAAACGAGCAGCATGCTCCTCCTTGCTTCGCGAATATATAAGGATGTCATCAATGAACACAATCATGAACATGTCCAGATATTGCTAAACTTCATGTTCATCAGGTTCATGAAAGCTACAAGAGCATTCGATAGTCCAAAAGACATAACTAGAAACTCATAATGACCATACCGCATCCTGAAGGCTGTCTTCGGGGTATCACTCTTTCGAACTCTGAGCTGATGATATCCGAACCTGAGCTCTATCTTTGAGAAACACTTGGAACCCTAAAGCTGATCAAACATATCATCGATCCTTGGTAGAGGATACCTGTTCTTAACATTGACCTTGTTTAATTGTCGATATTCAATGCACATCCAAAGCAAACCATCCTTCTTCCAGAAAAATAACACTGGTGCACCCTATGGAGACTTTCTCGGTCTAATGAAGCCCTTATCTAATAGGTCCTTCAACTGATCCTTCAACTCTTTTAGCTCGGCTGGATCCATCCTGTAGGGGGGAATAGATATAGTCTTCGTGTTAGGAAGAAGATCAATACAGAAATAAATCTCCCGCTCGGGAGGAACAACTAGCAAATCATCAGGAAAGACCTCTGGATACTTACGTACTACAGGAACTGACCGGATAGTTGGGGTTTCGGACTTGGCATCCTTAACCCTAACTAAATGGTACATGCAACCCTTAGAAATCATATTTATGGCCTTAAGGTAGGAGATGAATCGACCTATAGGCACAGATGAACTACCCTTCCATTTTAAGACTGGCTCACCTTGAAACCTGAACTCTACTGCCCAGGTTCTAAAATTAACTGAAGCATAGCATGCAAATAGCTAATCCATGATGAGAATAACATCAAAATCGATCATGGATAACTCTATCAAATCTGTTGAGGTGACCTTATAAAGGAACGAGACTAGGCAACCTCTATCCACCCATCTAGCTATAACTAAGTCACCTACTAGAGTGGAAACTGAGAAGAGTTCTGACAAGACATCGGGACTGGCTTTGAAGCTACTGGACACATAATGTGTCATAAAAGACAAGGTAGCCCCCAGATCTAGCAAAACATAATCATCAATATGGAAAACTCGCAACATACCAGTGACTACATCCGGGGAGACCTCCTGCTCCTAACAGGATGCTAAAGCATAGAATCTATTTTGGCGCTGACCGCCAGCTATGCTAGTAGATGCCCCCTAATGTGCTGAGCATGCGAAGGGGTTGCTGAACTAGAAGCTGGGCCTCGGCCCCCAACTTGATCCTGCCTCATTACTGGACAATCTCTGAGCATATTCCTAGGTTAGCCACACCCGAAACAAGTACCTGAACCTGCCAAACACTGGCATGTCTTCCCTTGACCACACCTGCTACAAGTTGGGATGCTGGAATCTTCGAGTCTACTGCTCTGACCCCTCACACGTGATGCTCGCCCTCTCTGATAATGCCTAGGTCGGGATGCCACACTCAATGCTGATGAAGCTAGGGCAGATGATCTCTGGTGAGTCTGCTATCGGTGCCCACCACCGCACTTTTACTGAGAGAATCTGTGGTCCTTGGTCCTAGCCCTCTTGGCCTCCCTCTCTCTTGAATGAACCGCCTCCATCTGCTGGGCGTACAACACTATGCAGGGAAAGTCCATATTCTGGTGGAGCATTGCAGTCCTGCAATCCTTATCTAAATAGACCGCTACCCCATGGACAAATCCACTCACCCGCATCCTCTGATCGGCTACCAACTCTGGATCATATTTCGACAGTCGAGTAAACTCAAGGGAATACTCTTGTACAGTCATTCTCCCTTACTTCAGATTTACGAACCATCTACATTCAGCTCCCTCTTCTCCCGAGGGAAGAACCGGTCTAGAAATGCAACATGAAACTCTTCCCAAGTGACCAGACCTGCTCCTGCGACCTTGCTATCCTTCCATTGGCAAAACTAGATGTGCACAACCCCTTTTAACTAATAAGAGGCCAACTCGGCGCACTCAACCCCGTTCACCCCCATGACCTGGGTGATTTTGACAATCTCATCAACAAACCCATGTGGGTCCTCATCTACCTTGGACCCAAGGAACTCCAGCGGGTTCATCCTCAAAAAGTCTCCGAATCGAGCCGCCACTGCATTACCATTTTTTGGAACATGCACAAGGGCCTGCTGATTGACTTGAGCGGTCGAGGCTTGTGCAAGCATCTGAATAGCGGCTCGGAACTTAGCATGGGCAGCTGGCTCCGGTACTTAGGGCTCTTGAAATGGCGGGCCTTGCTAATGCCCATGACCATTGCCATTCTCGTGGCCCTCACCATCTCCATTCCTCCTTTCATTTATTCTTTGAGGAGTGATGATTCTACAATCGTGAATAGCAAGAATTAGAGGGATAGAAATACTTCTCATTGCACGATATAGATCATGAAAGAAGGGAACATTTCCTAAACATCTCGTAGCCTCTTCTTCATAATTTTGGCGCGCTTCACACCCATGAAAAAGAATCTACTTAATACGTCTTTCAGACACCCTAGGGCACTTTAAACCTATGGCTCTGATACCAAGTTTGTCACAACCTAAACAGAGGCCTGGATCGTGACACGAGACAAGGAGCCCCAAGAGACCCCAAGTCGACCCATGGCATAAGCATATAAGTAACTCAATCGAGAACTGAATAACCATCAATACATTCATAGTGGAAGTCTAACTTGAATATAACATCATAATATAAATCCGAAGTTGAATACATACGTATGTCTGAATAGCCTCTAAACATGACGAGTTGATGGGACAAGATCCCAACTAACTTAACAAGCTGAAAACTGAAATACATGAAGAAAATATAGATAGTCTGGTCCTCAGAAGATGAGGACTCACTGATTGGCAGAAGCTAACTCCGATGAACTGTCTAAGAGCGGGGCTGAACCTGAGAGTCGGGTCCTGTATTATGAAACAATATAGCATAGAAAGTATGCGTCAGTACGTGGAATGTACCGAGTATGCAAGATAAGTAAAACCACTAAAGTAAGAAAAATCTTTTAAAACACAATGCATTAATTAAACATAAACATCAGTAGACTGTGAGTAGGGATTGCATGTAGTCTTTCTAAAATCATGATCCTTTCATAACATGAAAATAATTAACTTTATAACATCAAGCTGACTCGAATGACTCAAAGATGAAATATGACATTTTTAGAAAAGATGAACATTGAGTCAAACCTTGCTTTTAGAACATGCATGTATAAAATAATAACCATGACTAATGAATATGCAAATCTAAATCATATAGACAATGGGAGACTCGTCACCTAACCGACATACCACGATAGAGCTTATGTGGTCCCGACTATCACACTCAAGTAGGCAGAGCCGTCCAAAACCTTGCCAAGGCTAAGGATGCTACCATGATATCGATATCAAGTTGAAGGGCCATTAGGGTCGGGGATAGCTCACAAGGGAGGTCCCACTAATAGAATCATATCATCCTACATTGGCGCGTAGTTCTGGGGCATAGGGATAATCGACCCTTAACCTGCTCGGTGCTAGACTCTTCTCCCAAAAATATGCATATGCTCTACATCGTATATAACGAAGCTCAATGATCAATTATATCTCAAATATGAAATCATGCATATGAAAAGATTTAGTTCAAAATATACCACAAGCTGGAAACGTACATGGGAGCCTTTGCTCCAAAAATCATGTGGTAAGCTATGCCTAGGAAGACTTAATTCAAAACATACCACAAGATAGAATATAAAATTTGGGAGGCTTCGCTCCAAAAAATATGGTCAGCTTAGTTCGGGAAAATCATCATTTAAACTTAACATGTGGGCATTTCCATAAGCTTTATCATACTTAGAAATACACAATTCTCATGGAAAATATAATTACAGACATGGGTAGCTTCAAATCATACTTTTCATCACAATATCTCATCATTATCACATTTTCTTCACAAATCTCACTTTTCATAATCATATCATCAATGGGCTTCCATATTCATAAAGCTAGAAATATAATTTTTAGTTGAAATCAATATAAAATCAGCCCATGCTTCACAATTTCATAATAAAATCATAATCAATGCATACCCATGTAAAGAAATTTAAGATTCAAGCATTTGGGTAGAAACCCCATACTTGATCATAGGAAATTCTCATATTTTGATAGAAATTGGGCATGCTTGTGGAAGAAGACACCCACTCATAACCCTATATACCTGGGAAGGATTGATTCTACCACTCCTCTGACTTCCCAAGAAGGATTTGAATGAAAATCTTGGAGAATTGCTCTAAATCACCTCTTCAACCTCTCAAGCTTGCATGCATGGAAGGAATAATCTTAGAGTAAGTTTTCCCCTCCTAAAACCCACTAAAACGAGTCTTAAATGATGTAGTATAGGCTTTAGGAACTTAGAAATCATGAAAAGACCCTTAATAAATTCACAGGAAATTACTGCTAGGTGGTCCTAACGGACGATCTAACGACTCGTGGTCAAAGGCAATGACTCGTCACCGAGATCGTCAAGTACACTTCTTGTCTGATCTCCTGGGCTCGTAACGGCCAACATAATGACTCGGTGACCACGAGTTATGGTCACCAGTCATTGAGTGTACTATCCTTTTCTCTTCTATTTTCCTTCTTCTAACCCTAAGGCTGACCTGATGACTCGTGGAGTCTGACCATGAGTCATTGCCACGCCCGTGGGGACCCTCTTTCTTCCAACTTCCCAAACTCCTCCCATGCCTCACCACGAGTCACCTAACGACTTGTGGGCTATCCTCATGTGTCGTTCCACGACTCATCCTGAGTCTGCAATATCACTTTTTCATTATCCTCGTTTCAACTCCCGAGTCGATTCTTTGGACCTCTGGGGTATAATACTGGATAGAATATTTAGGAATTAGGAGTTTCTAGAGTTGTTGCCTAATAGTGAAGTTCATCACTATAAGAAAAGGGTCTGACAATGCTCCATTACATGTCATATGCAACACAAAAGAGAGTTAATTAAGAGGGCTTTCAAGTTTCAGAATTTCTGGATCGAACATAATCAATTTAGGAAAGTGGTGGAGGAAATCTGACAATATATTTTGTGGGAAGTCCATTTTTTGTGTATAAGGCAAAAATGAAGAAAGTAAAGATGACCTTCGTAAACTTAAGGAAACTAACTTATGGGAATATACCAGCAGATTGCCATGTTGGAGGATACTATAAAGGTTAAGGAAATTCAGGTGGAAATGACTCCTACAGCAGAAAGTAGAATGCAACTAGCCAAAGTTGAAGCTTATTTTAAGAAGTATAGGAATATTGAGCATGAGTATTGGAAGCAAAAATCAGAAATGAAATGGTTCACAGAGGGTGATTGTAACACAAAATTATTTCACTCATATGTGGAAGGAAGAAGGAGAAGATTGTATATAAGGGAAATTAAAGACTCTGAAGGATAGGTTCTAAATTCAAAAGAGGCTATAGCGGGGGCAACAACCATATTCTTTGAAGAGTAGTTTTGCAAGGAGAATGACATAGTAGACTTTACCATGCTAAACATGATTCCTAAGATGATCTCAGAGGATCATAATACTGAGATGGATAGAATTTCAAGTCAAGAGGAGGTTAAAAAGGTGGTATTTGAGCTTAATGGGGAAGTGGTCCAGATGGGTTTCAGGCAGAGTTTTTCAAGAGTGATGGGACATAGTAGGGCCGGACATCAAAAATAAGGTAAGGGCATTCTTTTGTGGATAGAAGATCCCTAGGTACATTACTCGTACCAATCTGGTTATGATCTCAAAGAAGGAGAAGGCTATGTACTTTAGGGACAATAGGCCTATAAGTTTGAGCAACTTTGTGAACAAGGTTTTGTCAAGAGTGTTACATGATAGAATTGTTGGGGTCCTACCTCTTATTATATCTAGAAATAGATTTGGTTTTGTGAGGGGTAGAAGTATCACAAAAAATATATTGTTAGCTCAATAAATTATCATAGATATTAATATAAGGAAGAAGGGGCACAATGCAGTGGTAAAAATTGACATGGCCAAGGCATATGATAGGGTTTCATGGATCTATCTCACAAAAGTTCAGAGGAGCTTTGGGTTTTCAAAAGTAATTATTGACATGGTGTGGAGACTAGTGTCCAATAATTGGTATTCTGTAATAGTGAATGGGCAATCTAATGGTTTTTTAGATCCTCTAGGGGATTAAAACAAGAGATCCTTTATCCCCTACCCAATTTTTTATTGCAGCTAAAGTCCTAGCTAGAGGATTGAACAATATTCATTCTAATCCCGACTTTAGGGGATTTGGATTGCCTAAATGGAGCCTAGAGATTGATCATTTGTCTTATGAAGATGATATAATCCTATTTTGTTCAGGTGATAAGAAGTCCATAAAGATCATGATGAAAGTGTTGATGGATTATGAGAAGATTTCGGGGCAATTGATTAACATGAACAACAGCTTCTTATACCTACATGAGAATACTCCATTGGTGATAACTCAAAGGATTAGAAGGTGAACAGGGATTAACCAAAGATTCTTTCCTCTGACTTACTTAGGATGCCTAGTCCTTTATAGAAGGATGAAGAAAAAACATTTTGAGGATCTAACTAGGAAGATCTCAAGAAGATTAATGGCATGGCAAAACAAGTTCTTATCTTATGGAGAGAGGTATGTGTTGATAAATCATGTCCTCCAAACAATGTTAATAAATCGAATTTCTACTATAAGCCCTCCTAAAGAAGTGCTTAATTGGGTGTATAAACTTTTTGCCAAGTTTTTTTTTAAGTAAATCGGAGGGGTTACAGAGAAACATTGGGTGGATTGGGAGAAAATGTGCTATCCAAAGTTGGAAGGAGGTTTGGATTTTAGATCACTCTTTGATGTATCTAAGGCTTTTATGGATAAAATATGGTAGAGATTTAGAACTTCAATAGACTCTTTATGGAGTGCCTTTCAGTGGAACAAATTTTGCAAAAAAGCACATCCTCTTTTAGCAAGTGGAAGGGGAGCTTCAAATGTGTAGAAAAAGATGGTACAAGTTAGAGACTA
This sequence comes from Datura wrightii, assembly GCA_035772735.1. Lineage (NCBI taxonomy): Eukaryota > Viridiplantae > Streptophyta > Magnoliopsida > Solanales > Solanaceae > Datura > Datura wrightii. Next base: position 66,872,457 of record JASDFA010000003.1, on the reverse strand, counting down.
AGTGGAGCATGATATTTGGTGGCAAATAAAAGCTGGAGATGCCAGCTTTTGGTTTTATAATTGAATTTAGCAGAGGGATCTGTATTTTACATAAGACAAGGTGGAGGAGGAGGAAGTGGAGGTTAAGGAGTTCAGCCATAATGGGAAATGTAATAAAGACAAGTTGAGGAGTAAGATTTCAGAGGAGATGATTGAACATGTGATAAGGCATATTAAACCAAGAACAAATGGGGAAGGGGATACAACATGGTGGATGGGAAATAACCAAGGAGAATTTAAAGTTAGCTCTGCCTATCAAATGGTGAGGACAAGGAGAGAAGAGGAGGAATGATTAGCTAATATATGGATTAAAGGAATCCCTTTTAAAATGAGTTTCTTTATGTGGAGGGTTTGGAAGAGGAGAATTACAACAAATGATAATTAGAGGAGGATGAGAATACAAGTGGTGTCTAGGTGCTATTGTTGTGAGAAGCATAAACTGGAAACCGTGGGATATCTATTTTTAACAACTCCAATAACCTTAAATCTATGGAAGCAGTTTGCTTTATGTGCAGGTTTTAATCCAAATGAAATGCAACTATATAACTTGATAACTACTTGGTGGAAGATTTCGGCCCCAACAAAGCTAAAGGAGTTGTATATTGCAATGCAAGTAATGATTATGTGGCAGTTGTGGAAAAGGAGAAATGATCAGGCACTTAAAAGGAGACTAATATATCAAGGATGATTTTGATGATTCATCAAACTATTCAAATGTACATAAAAGTCAGATATCCCTGGGTATTAGTTCGAACTCAATTTGAAGGAATTGTGACTACTCTCCAACACTATAAGTCTAGGCTCTACCATAAGATAGTTAAGTGGGAACTTCCAAAGGAATCCTGCATCAAAGTGAACACAGATGAAGCACGTAGAGGCAATCCAAGACTGAGCACTTATAGCTTTTTCATAAGAGATGCTATAGGGGAATCAATCTATGCAAAGGCAAAGAAGATAGGGATCAGCAGCAACATGAAGGCAGAGGTACAGGCAGTGAAGAATGCAGTGCAGTATTGCAAGGGAACTTATGAGACCCATAGGTTGACTCTGAGTTCCAAAGGTGGAAGGACTTCGTTAGAAGACTATGGCCAAGGTGCACTATGTCCATTACCACCTCCACCCAGAGCTTATTGAAAGCACATCATGTGATAAAGAGAGACCTACTGATGACATGGGATGAGGGAAGATATTGTTGAGTTGTAGCATAGAACTCTAATGACCAGCCAGGGGAGGCTGGACATCAGGAATAGAGCAGGCCAATTCAGGAGATGGTCGTGTCTGCAAGGATGTGTAAATTAATCAACATGAAGTTAAAGTCTATGGTGAGCTAAATGTTTAAGAAGTAGTTTGGTTGTGTGGAGCCCAAGTATCTAATAAATTGTGACGGAGAGGCACAACGCACAACTAGGTTTTGGAGAGGTGTCAGAACGGATTGGGATGCAAGTCAATTTGAGTATGACTTCCCATCCCTAAGAAAAGGGCCAAGCAGCGCAGCCGATTTAGGTGCTTGAAGATATATACATAGGTCCCCTATATGATTACCTGACGCAGGCAAATTAAGGGTAGTTGAACCAGGGCATACTGCATCAGGCGAATAGAGAAAGTTAAACTTACCATAAAATAGGTACCAATAGCCCAGGGTCGTTGGAAGTCCTACTTTAATGTACGGCGTAGGCAGTTGAGGATTGAAGCAGCAGCTGGGTATTTCTAGAAACTTTGCCAAAGAAAGGCGTTATGAGATTTGGTAAAAAGGGCAAGCTTAGCCTTAGATTCATTGGACCATATCATATCCTCTGGAGGACAGGTAAGGTGGAATATAAGATGGAATTGCGTCCAGAGCAAGAATTTTTCCATCTAGTCTTTCACGTGTAAGTGTTGTAAAAGTGCATAGGTGGTCCGCTTCGAATTGTATCGGTTGAGGTTGTCCAAGTTACTGAGGAGTTAGCCTACAAAGAGATCCCAGTTGCCATACTAGATCTTCAAGTTTGTAGGTTAAGGACTAAAGATGTGGCCTCCATCAAGTTTTGTGGAGGAACAAAAAAAGAGAAGAGGCGATCGGGGGAATTGATCCAGATTATGCAGTCAAGGTCAGGTCGTTGTTCAGTTGTCATCTTACTGTGTATGGTTGGTTATCTTTATATGGTGAAATAGCTATTTATAGCATCCTATGAGACGTTGATGTTGGGTTTTCTGTATTTCAGGGTTTCGGATAGTCCATAATATAAAGGAGCCTCTGCCAAATTTTTTTCTAAATATTAGTCAAAAGAGTTAACCTCTTTAAGCCTGAGAATGATATTCGAGGATGAATGTTCCCAAGGGGGGAGGATGTTACACCTTGTAAATGGTAACGATTAGTAAGCATATGCATGGATTTGTGACGAGTAATGAGAGCTTGATGCATGGAGGAAAAGTCTCAAAAGCAGGGTCGGGCGAGACTAGGCCGTGAAGGGCCAGCGCGATGTGCCAGCCGGTAGAACACTGGCCAGCGCGGCATGCCACGCCCACTAGCGCATGGAGGGGCGTGACACGGGGCAGTCTAGGCACTTTGGCGATGCGGGGTGCCCCTCTGCCACTAGCCTAATTGTATATATATGCTCCCCTCTTTCATTTAAATCATTTCTAAAAATGAAACCACGGCCAGAAATAGAAGAGCATGCGAGCTTTGATTAGTTTTCGTCCGATTACGCTACCAAACGCCGTCCAAATGCAAATTAACATTGGGTAACGAGTTTTAGGCCTATGTAAAGCATTACTATGGAGTTATTTCTCAAATATTCGCTAGGCAAACTGGAAATCCATCTATAAAAGTTGTCAGAACTGCTCCAAATTAATTCCTACCCAGCCACAGGCATTAGGTAAGAACTTCTCCCTGCTGAACTATCAGGAAATGATAGATTTTTGGTTGAGTTATTCAAAGTTGGATTATAGTTAATTCTATTATCAAAAGTTATTGATATTTGCCAAGTTTAGTATTGAAATTAGTTTTACTCTCTCAGCATAGAGGTTACAATTGGAAAGAACTGTCGATTGCAAGTTGAAACTCGCCAGCAGAATAAAGTCAGCATTAGAGGTATGTTAAGGCTTACTCTTGCAGCAAGTTATTGTCATCGTATAGTGATACGACCTATGTTTTAAACATAGATAATGACCCTAGGTGTTGTAATTAGTTGTTGTTAGTATATAAGGATCAGGTATATTGTGACTAGCTGTTATTAGTAGATTGCGGTTACCTATGTTGTAGTTAGCCGCTAGAAAATGTATAAAGATTATATCATAGTATCCCTTGTCGGGAAAGAACATGTTAAGTATGACATAAGCTAGATGCATCGTAGGAACTCCTCTATTCTTCAATTCATTGTGTTAGTAGAATGGGATGTTTTATTGTCAAGCCTAGACCTATTGAGCCTAAGTTAGGAAATTGAGCAACATAGGCGCAGCTAGGCGATATAACTACCAGTTTGACGCTTGTTTTGTCAGTGAAGCACGCCAAGAGTCCATTGGCGTACCCTCACACCCTAGGGTCATAATTTTAGATAGGATGGCCATAATTAAGAATCAGCGGCACTAGGGTTATCTAGCGCACTGAGTGACAGCCTGCCATCTAGTTTGCTACTACCAGTGACTATCAGTTCCAGTTGACTTAGTATTATGTCAGATAGATCCGTGGGTACCCTAAGGAAGAGGACCTTATTAGCAGTTAGATGCGGGGCCAATGTCCCAACTTGCTCCTATACGATGCTCAGGTACAAGTTGTCGTGAGTGGCTAAGTAAATTTAAACTTACCTACAAGGTTGGAATCATCCGGAAGAGTAATATAAGATTCGAACAAACCAAGTTAAAGTATAAAGGACCAAAACTATGTTAGCACAGTATTACCCTCAGGCTAAGAATTTCAGTAGGCCACCTGTGGAGGATTAGGGGCCGACCGCTCAAAAGCATGTTCGGTCAGTAGCAGACCTACAATTGTTCTAAGCAAAGGAACTAAGTATTTGGTTGTTTGCGACCCTACAGTTGCTAATGAGTTATAGTTGCCCGAGCAGGACATTTAGAGTATTGTTAGGCCACTCCAAACCTCGCCATATTCAATCTAGACCATTAGAGATTATGATCACTATCAGGATCCTCTAATCAGATACAGGTACACGGGGTGTGCCTGCTAGCAACTACACAAATTATTCTAGGGGCAAGTAGTAGTTGCGTTAGGATACACCTTTCTAGTGGCTATTGAGACTTCAGTATAACACATCGATTGGGATTTCCCTCACCTAGGAGCCTTCCATGACCACCCCAGGGTTACTTGTTGTGTCGTCGCCTATGAGGCTATATGACATTGCTCCAAGGAGTGATATGCCATCACAAGGGATGATGCAGAGGCCCAAGGGCCATATTACTGTCCATTCCATGGCTGGACTATTATTTTTATGTCGTATCGGAATCACTGACCCTCGTTGAGCCTGTTGCCCAGGGTGCAGTTATCAGGAGTCCACCAGACTCAAACACAGCTATAGATCAGGAGTTGAGTAGGCTCAGTTGAAGACCCAGGGGACCGATGGGATTGCTATAGCACCAGTGGAGTCATAAGAACCTTGTTAAGGGTATATAGATTGAAGTGGGCTTGCAAGGACTTATGGGGGCCCCGAGCAGGTTATTCTGTGTTGATTGTACCTTCCAAGCTTATGGGGGCCAGGTTAGGTTCTTACTTATATTATTGTTTGTTAGCTATAGCTTTTGAATATATGACTGTGTCGTCATAGCTCATATACGTGTAGTGTTTACTAGATGCAAGTTATTAATAAGAAGATTTCTAGGTTAATTTCTGCCCCTTCTTTCTACTTACTTTCAGTCTTTAACAGCTTCTACTCAGCTTTTGTTATTGCCTTACATATTCAATACATATTGCACTATTTCCCAATTATGGGGCATTACATACGTGCCTGCAGGTTAGACAGACAGAGTTTAGGATCTTCAGTAGCAGTTGTTCAGAGTCAGCAGTTTGGCCAACTCCTTTCATTCGGAGTTGCCAGGTTGTAGAGATTACAGTCTTTCATTTATATAACATTTGGGTAGGATGGGGCCCTGTCCCGACCACTATTAGTATTCTTAGAGGCTTGCAGACTACAAAATCTAGTTAGTTAGTTGTTGTTGGCCGTGTGGGGCCCATGTATGTGTTATTTAGGTGTCTGCCATGTGGGTCCTAGTATAGCTGCTTGTTTTCCTTTTTGTTATAACTGGATAGCAAGGTGGTCTTGTCGGCCCGCATAGGATCCCTATTGATGTATGTTGGCTGGGTTAGCTATTTTCTTTTATAGGTGTTGCGTGGCCTTGGCGGCCCGAGGTTGTGTTTACAACCGAGATAATGCAGTTTGTTTTCTTGAGTTTAATTCATCTAATTAAATTTATCTAAACCCTTACAACAGTAATCAAGAGGGCAAATAACGTTGCCAGCAGCACTTAAAGTGCATGTTAGAGAGTCCATAAGTGATAAACCCTCAGTAATAAGTAAAGTTCAGGTCAGAAAAGGGTTGATTCCGCCGCAGTATGTTAATAACGGTAGGGTATATCCACAAGGTAATGGCTATGGCCCCAGCTTGTTATGTCGAAGAACAAAGAGATCATATCAACAAAATAGGCTCGAGTGCGAGTCAAAAGGATAAAGATCGGTAGACTTGGTCAGTAAAATCTTTGACAGTATGAGGCAGAAGGCACTTACCCTAGAGCTCAGTCTAAGGGAGCAAGGGGAAAGGCACAAGTATTTAACTCTACAGGGAAATTGAATCACCTCTAGGCTAAAAGTAAATTGACAATATATGGGACCACCGCTGAATATTGAGAAAGAAGCATCGGGCTAACAGTTAAGAGATAGTGAGGTTGAAACCTAGAATGCTGCAATATCACCACCGGTTGTGGAAGTAGAGGAGTGGCGACACAAAGATTCTAACCTAGTAAAACCAAGAGACAAGGCGCAATAGGAAGTTAATGTCCTTTGAGATAATAAGGGGGACTCATAGACCCAGAGGTCGACTCTAAGTTCCAAAGGTGGCAGGACTTCGTTAGCAGACTATGGCCAAGGTGCACTATGTCCATTACCCCCTCCACCCCGTAAATGGTAAGGATTAGTAAGAGTAAGGGTGGATTTGTGATGACTAAAGAGAGCTTGACACATGGAGGAAAAGAATAGGAAGGAAGGTCGGGCGAGGATAGGCCGCGAAGGGCCAGCACGACGCGCCAGCCGGCAGGGCACTGGCCAGCGCGGTGCTCCACACACTTTGGCGCATGGAGGGGCGCAACATGGGGTAGTCTCAGCACTTTGGGCGGTGCGGGAGTCCTCCCTACCACCTCCCTAATTGCATATATATGCTCCCTTCTTTCTTTTAAATCATTTCCAAATATGAAACCACAACCAGAAATAGAAGAGAATGCGAGTTTTGATTAGTTTTCATCCGATTACACTACCAAATGTCATCCAAACACAAATTAACTTCAGGTAACTAGTTCTAGGACTATGAGAAGCATTACTACAGAGTTATTTCTCAAAAATTCGCTCGGCAAACCGGAACTTCTCCGAGTAAAAGTTGTCTGAATTGCTCCAAATTGATTCCTACCCGGCCATAGGCATTAGGTAAGCACATCTCCCTTCGAAACTCTTGGGAAATGATAGATTTTCGGACAAGTTATTCGAAATTGGATAATTGTTAATTCTATTATCAAAAGTTATCGATATTTTCCGAGTTTAGTATTGAAATTAGTTCTATTCTCTCAGCATAGAGGTTACAGTTGGAAAGAACTGTTGATTGAAAGTTGAAACTTGCCAGCTGAACAAAGTCAGCAATTGAGGTATGTTAAGACTTATTCCTTCGGCAAGTTATTCTCATCGTATAGTGATACGACCTATGATTTAAATGTAGATAATGATCCTATATGTTGTAATTAGCTGTTGTTAGTATATAAGGATCTGGTATATCGTGACTAGCTGCTATTAGTAGATTACAGTCACCTATGTTGTGGTTAGATGTTAGAAAACGTATAAAGATTATATCGTAGTATCCCTTGTCGGGAAAGAACATGTTAAGTGTGACATAAGCTAGAAGCATCGTAGGAACTCCTATGTTCTTCAATTCATTGTGTTAGTAGAATGGGATGTTTTATTGTCAAGCCTGGACTTTAGAAGCTCATGGATTGTTATTAGGCCTGAGTTAGGAATTTGAGCAGCATAGGCACAGTTAGGTGATATAAATACCAGTTTGGCACCTGTTTCATCAGTGAAGCACGCCTAGAGGCCATTGGCGTACCCTCACACCCCACGGTCATAAATTTATATAGGATGGCCATACTTTAGAGTCATCGGTACTAGGGTTATCTAGTGCACTGAGTGATAGCCTGCTATCTAATTAGCTACTACCAGTGACTATCAGTTCCAGTTGACTTAGTATTCGTCATACAGGTCACCCAAGAAGCCATCTCAGTCGTTCGAGCCAGATAGACCTGTGGGTACCCTAAGGAAGTGGACCTTATTAGCAATTAGATGCGGAGCCAACGCCCCAGCCTGCTCCTATAAGATGCTCAGGTACAGGTTTCCATGAGTGGCTAAGTCCATGTAAACTACCCTACAAGGTTAGGAATTGTCTAGAAGAGTCATATAAGATCCGAACAGACCAAGTTAAAGTCTAAAGGACCAAAACTATGCTAGCACAATATTACCCTCAAGCTAAGATTTTCAGTAGGCCACCTGTGGAGGATTAAAGGTCGACCACTCAAAAGCATGTTCAGTCAGTAGCAGCCCTACAATCGTTCAAAGCAAAGGAGCTAAGTATTTGGTCGTCTGTGACCCTACAGATGCTTATGAGTTATAGTTGCTAGAGCAGGACATTTAGAGTATTGTTAAGCCACTCCAGACCTCTACCTATTTGGTCTAGACCATTAGATATTATGATTACCATCAGGATCCTCTGATCAAATACAGGTACATGGGTGTTCTTGCTAGCAGCTATACAGATTATTCTATGGGCAAGCAGCGGTCTCGTTAGGTCCAAAAGGCCAGATACGCCTTTGGAGTAGCTAGATTTACACTTCAGTATAGCACATCGGTTGGGATTGCCCTCACCTAGGAGCCTTTCTTGACCACCCCAGGGTTACTAGCTGTGTCGTCGCCTGCGGGGCTATATGACGTTGCTCCAAGGAGCGATATGTCGTCCCAAGGGACGATGTAGAGGCCCAAGGGCCATATTACAGTCCATTCCATGGTTGGACTATTATTTTATGCCACATCGGCATCACTGACCCTCGTTGAGACTGGTGCCTAGGGTGCAGTTATCAGGAGTCCACTAGACTCTGACACAGCTATAGATCAGGAGCCGAGTGAGCTCAGCTGCAGACCTAGGGGACCTGTGGGATGGCTATAGCACCGGTGGAGTCATAATAACCTTTTTAGGTGTATATAGATTTAAGTATGCTCACCAGGGCTTATGGGGGCCCCGAGATTTATTTTGTGTTGATTGTACCATCCAGGCTTATGGGGGCCAGGTTAGGTTCTTGTTTGTATTCTTTTATTCTAGCTATAGCTTATGAATATATGATTGTACAGTCATAGCTCATATACGTAGTGTTTTACTAGATGCATGTTATGAATAAGCAGATTTCCAAGTTAATTTCTGCCCCTTCTTTCTACTTACTTTCAGTCTTTAACAGCTTCTACTCAGCTTTTATTATTGTCTTACATATTAAGTACATATTGTACTGACGCCCAACTATAGGGCGCTGTATACTTGCCTGCAGGTTAGACAGACAGAGTTCAGGATATTCAGTAGCAGCTGTTCAGAGTCAGTAGTTTGACCAGCTCCTTTCAATCAAAGTTGCCAGGTTGAAGAGATTACAGTATTTCATTTATATAGCATTTGGGTAGGCTGGGGCCCTGTCCCGATCACTATTTGTATTCTTAGAGGCTTGCAGACTACAGTGTCTAGTTAGTTACCTGTTGTTGGCCATGTGGGGCCCATGTAAGTCTTATTTAGGTGTGGTTGTGTGGGTCCTAGTATAGATGCTTTTTTTCCTTTTTGTTATAACTAGACAGCATGGTAGATTTGTCAGCCTGCATAGGATCCCTATTGATGTATGTTTGCTGGGGTAGCTATTTTCTTTTACAGGTGTTGCGTGGCCTTGTCGGCCTGAGACTGTGTTTACAACCGAGATATAGTAGTTTTTTTTCTTGAATTTAAGTCATTTATAGGCACCAGAGGTGCTTGTGCCCAGCCAGGTCAGCCGAGATTCCAGTATGGCATTAGACGCCAGTTGTGCCTCCCAAGGTGGGGCATGATAATAGATTATGAAAAATAGGAAATTCTTAAAACTTTATTTAACCTCTTTCATATAAGTATGGAGCGCTTCACACCCATGGAAAAACTCTACTTAACGTGGCTTTCGGACACCCTAGGACACATCTAAACCTTGCCTCCCGAGTTGAGACCCGAACCGATACATGGGACCTAGAACCATGAATGGCTCCAAGCTAACCCATGGTACGTACAAAACATGATTATAGTCTCAGTAAGAAGAAATAAAACATGAATATGACATAAGCAGAAGTCTGCATGTCATAAGGATAAAAACGTAAACACAACTCAACAACATCGAATTGTCTATACATGATAGTCTAAAAAGCCTCTTCTAATATGACGAGTTGATGTGAAAACATCCCCAACTAGCTCAGCATTTCTAAAACTGAAGGAAATGATAAAAACATAAAATTGATACATCCCCGGAAAATGAGGACTCACCCAAGCGGGAATAGGCTAGACTGATTGGGAGTGAGCTATTAGCGAGACTGAGATGGATCACCCGAACCTATATCATGAGATTATATAGCATAGAGTATGTCGTTTGCACTTTGAAAGTAGTGAGTACATAAGGTAAATAAAACATGCTGGTAAAACAATAGTCTGAAATCATGAATGTAAATCAAGAAAGTCCATGAGAGTAAGGACAACATGCTAAAATCCATAAATCTAAAATATACATAATCATAAGTTATTCGTTGTGATCTAAACATAATGACCTAAGTTTAGAAATAAAAATCATATAACCTTTAATTCTTGAAATTGTAAGTGAAAGCTCATAACACTGATCAATGGGTTAAATATTCTATAAAACGTAATATCATGAGTCATGAACATAAGTAACTAAAATCATGAGGAACACTGGGAGATTATACCCCATGTGAGCATACATGGAGCCCGACCTATAAATTCCTAGTCGGGAGGGTGTTCATATCTTGCCAAGGGTAGAACCATGAAAAAGGCATGATATAACTCATGGGTGGCCCATATAGTTATGGTAGACACTCTCATGGAGGACCCCATCATGGGTATGTTGTCACGTAGTTCTGAGACCTGGGTGCGCTAGAACCTTGATCTACTCAGTGTTAAATACTACTCCCAAAATATATATAGTGGTCATATCATAATCATAAAACATACTTAAAGTACATGAACTAGTTGAAATCATGATACTCATAAATATGCTTGAGATATGTGAACTAGCCATAAAATAGGCGTGTGAGTAGACCATGATCATACACTTGATATTCATAAAAGTCATGCATACTTGAGGAAATCATCATACTCTAAAATCCATAAATTCATGAAAGGTTCTTCTGAAAATCATGCGTTTTAATCATAAAATATAATTTACTTCATCATACTTGAAATCATGGACTTATAAGCTTAATTTATAAATCATGCATAATAAGGCATAGTTTTCACAAAACATGGAATCATGAATAAATAATTAAATTGAGAGTAAAATTTGCCCCATTAATCTTAATCATTGATTGAATCATGACGGAATAGGACCCATAAACATGCATGGATGTTACACCCCAGAAAAATTTTTGGTGACTATTTGATGTTTGTATGTTATTTTAAAGGAAGTACGGGTTGTATATTGGTCATAAGTAATGAGGAAAACATGTATGAATGGAAAAGATAAAGTATGTAAAGTTCATAAGCAAGGGTCTACTTTAAACAGCTATAACTCCCAATATATCATGATTTAGGAGTCCTACAACCTATCAAATTAAAGGTATTTGAGTTTAGTTTCCAGAACATTAAACCACTCATCAATCCAAGTTTGGAGTAAAATGTTATAGGCTTTTTATGGTGGCACTTTCGAGCAGTGACGTGGCCACCGCCCAAAAAAGAGCCCACAGACCTAAGTATATAAATACCCAATATTTGGCTTATCTTTCATTACACAACTTTTTCAGATTTGAGCTACCTACTTACACTTCAAAATTCTCTCTTTATTTCCAGAAACTACTGAGGAGAATTCAAGGGGAAACACCAAGGTTAAACTCCAAGCAAACACAAGACTAGCAAGAGTTAGTTTCCAAAAGTACAAGGTGAACTAGGGACTGGTTTTGGAGCTTGTTTTGGCAATGTTTTGGAGAGCAGTTGCTGCATTTTAAAGGCTGGTTATGCTTCCTACATATCTTAATAAGGATTAAATCCAAGAAGGAAGGTAAGAATTTTACCCTCTTTAAACGCCTCAAATTGTAAGCAAAAGGGCTGGAATTAGCTTTAGTAACTTAATTGAGATAAATAATAGAATCCTTCTTGATAAACTAAAAAACAATTTATGCCAGCCTTTTGCACTACCAAGTAAAATTGAGTTAAATGAATGTTTAAATATGGTAGATGTTCAGCATGAGCTGCTTTTCATGGTTGCATATTGGATTGTATTGAGTTGAGTTCATGCTCTTGATTTTTAAGGATTTTTGGCAGTTTCTTTGGCTAGAAATCTACCTCATATTGAGGGGAAGTACCATAGTAGAATTTAGGTAATTTCTTCCATCATATTTTCCTCCTAAAAAGCTAATGGAAACAAGTAGAGAAAATGGCTAAAATGTTGTTAATGTTGCCTTGTGTGTTGTTGTTGTGGCTATTGTTGGTGTGACGTTTTGCTGCATATCTTGGCTTAAAACAACCTTGTCATGTGTTTATAAACTCAAGTAATTGAAGGGGATAAGTTCTGGTTGTTAAAGGAAAGAACCAACTAAATAAAGCTCATCGAAACAAGGTATGTTAAGGCGTCCTATCATCGTTGTTCAAGCACGATATAGACTGTCAAAAAGGCCAATGTTCTTGTGTCTTCACACTCATATTGAAGGAATTATTATTCTTCCCAAAGGGGGGAAAGTTCATGACATTGAATTTGAATTGTTAAACATGTTTGGAACAAGTAAATGTGAGATGAAATACGTGACACTTCCAATTATGTTGTAGTTGTAAATCAAGTCTGACGTCCCTTTATTGTGGGCACCATAAGATGGTCCTTTAGTATAAGTTATATATATGTGATGTTAAATGTGTTTAAAGGTCTATTTTCTAGGTGAAATTGGTGAAACAACGAAGATGACGACGTGTAAATGATTTTAATCTAAGTAAAGATGTCGCAAGCTATTAAGGGTAAATGAGCTTATTGAATTAGAATTGTCTTATTATGGTTGTACTTTATCTTATGTGTATGTTAAGAAATATGCCAGTCTAAGGGGAGATTTCATAATCCCTTTTCGTTAAAACGAACGAACTAGCGAGTCTTCGAGCTCTAATGTCTCTTTGAACACGATTTATAAATCTTGTTTAAACTCTTGGGTCATCTGAAGTTTCTTATGATTTATACAAGTTTTGGGTACATGCATTTAAGTCCTATTTTCTATTTTTATATGTTATATGTGCTCACTTGAAGTTTTGTGTTACGAAGGAGGCTTATGCAAGCCATAGATTTAGTATTCGTCATTTTTATGCTATACGTGTTAAATTGACCCAATATAAGCCATATAGGTGATCTTGGGTATATTTACATGCCTAAATACTATATTATACCCATGTTGTAACTTAATTTAAGAATAATCTCATGTATTTTGTGTATTTTGTGGCCATGGACTAACAAATATGATTAGCTCTCTTTGTAGATTGAAATGTCCAATGTATGGAGCTCAATGTGAAAATAATGGTCCTAATCTTGAAGATAAATGTTAAGGGACGAATTATGGATGATGAGACAAGCTAAAAAGGACACTTGGAGTCAACTCCGTGCCACGGAGAAGTATTGGGGCGTTTAACAACGTGCCACGGAGCAATGAATTAATTTGTATAATAGGGGCTACCAAACAGTGAGCCTGCACAATTGCTCCATGTCACAGAGCCTGATCTCCGCATTAAGCTCCTTGCCACGGAAGAAAATCTTCGTGATGGGCAGTGTGCCACGGAGCTGTTTCACCATAGGCGAAATTTTGCATTTTTCCACCTTATTATAAATTGAACGCTTAGCTTCTAATTTCATTATCACGAAATATCTTTGGGAACCGTAAAGGAGCGAAGGGAGAACGAGGGAAACTCTACCTAGGGTTCATAAACTTTCATTCTCTTTTACCATTCTTTTAAGTACATTACTTTAATTATGTTTTTGAGTAATTGTACAAACATGAGTGGCTAAAATCCTTCCTCTAGGGTTTAGGCCACAAGATATGAATGTAATTGGTTGATTTTCATTATTGTTTTGAGTTTTTAGTTGTTATTTTGTCTTGCATTCTTAATTACCATTGTTTTTATGCTTGATCACCATGAAAAAAAACTCGCTAAGCTTAGGTAATAGCTTGAAAGAGTAACCCTAGGATAGAACACAAAAATGTGGGGAGCAAGTTCTTATCTCTATGATAGGATTAGTGGTTAGGATAGAAATACCTAATTTGCCTTGCTTGGTTAATAAAATGGGATGAGATAGACACTGACTTAGAATTGTCACATCACCACTCATAGAAGTACTTGTGAAGATAAGTCTGGTTAAATGATTAGAGGTACGAAAGTCCATAATCAAGGGCATAAACTCCGTTAACCACATCTTAAATTGCTCACGAATTAGGATGTCACATCCCTACTCAACGATGTAGGTGTGAGAATAGTTTGTCGTGTTTAGATGCTTGAAAGACCATGAACATGGCATTTTAATTATGTGAGACAACTGTTGAAGTTTTCATACTCAAAACATTGTGAATTGTAGCATTGCATGATTATTAGGCCTTAACTCTAGTTGCTTCTTATATCGTTTCTTGAGTATTTTATGATCACCTCTAGACTTAATTAGAATTTCTCAAAATTTCTATAATCAACACTTGTGAAGGTTAATTTTAACACTCAAACTTGATAATTCGCTAAATTGGTCCAGTCCTTGTGGGTTCGACATCCGACTCTGAAAAAGGGCCACTGTATTACATGTACGACCGCGTACTCTTTCGAGTGCGTTGGAGCACAAAAATAGGCTTCATTTATGATTATAATTAATATTTATTGATTTTACCCTGGTGTGATACACTGGTTTGAGGTATTTTTATTTTACCCCGGTGTGGTATACATGTATATATTGCAACTTATGAAACAACCACAACAATATACCTCTAGCTGCACAATCTGACTAAGTCTAAAATAACTGAGGATATCTAATTTTCATATCATCTTCTGCCTCCCAGGTCATCTCCTCTCGGTTTTTATTCTTCCATAACACCTTAACAGAAGCAACATATTTAGTTCTTAACCTGCGACCTTCTGATCTAGTATGGTTACTGGAACTTCTTCATAAGCTAACTCCTCCGTGATTCATCTTTGACTGGGACAACTTGGGAGGGATCTCCTATGCACTTCTTCAACATTGATACATGAAAAACTGGGTGAACAGATTCTAATTCATGAGGTAAATCCAATTCATAAGCCACTTGGCCTATCCTTCGGAGAATCTGATAAGGCCCAATAAACCTGGGGTTGAGCTTGCCTTTCTTACCAAATCTCGTCACGCCCTTCATTGGTGAAACCTTCAGGAATACCCAGTCACCCACATTAAACTCTAGGTTTCTCCGCCACACATCAGCATAAGATTCCTGGCAACTCTGAGAAGTTAACAAACGTTCCCTGATAAGCTTTACCTTTTCCTTCTGCCCATTTTAACATGCACAGGTTTTCTCTATCTGCCTGAAGTTATCATCCAGAAGGCTTCCACTTCCATTTATAGTGGGCCTCGAGAGTCTGAGTTGTATATTCCACTTAGCTACTAGTTGGGGTATGAGGAACCGTGCTTAAGTTAACATATGTCACCGTCTGTTCTAACATCCTTCCTAAAATTTAGTCGTAGATTGCGCCCCTCTGTCGAAATTTATCAAACACTGGGGCTCCACGCACTCCATCTACTTCTGGGGTATTTAACCTGGAATAAGTCTTAGTGGTGACATAATTTCATCTGGCGAGGCACAAATTGACCTCATTGTTCTTATTATACTGACTCAAATAAGGTCAGGCTACACCTGGTGTGAGATAACCCCGTGACTGTATTCATATTAATTACTCTCCACTCCCTTGCAGACACGACCATATCTTATATTGGATAGCTCGGTTCCTGCTATTTCACCTTTTCTGGCCTATCATTGGGACTCTGCTTCTATGATCTAATGATACGTCCTCTCCTCTTGTACCATCTTGTTGCATTTTCGTTAAATTCTGGGAGCAACAAACACATGCACCTTAGCTATGGTCTGCTATTTGAAGTTCCGCCACCCTTGGAACGTGAGGTCAACATCCGGACCTTGTGACCTTGCTTGTTGTTATATTGAAGGCCCGTAACTGTCCGTTGGGCCTTATTTCAAGGTTGCACTAGATTAGATTCTCCGTGTCGGCACTCTCTTACCTTCCCCTTAGGATAACGTACCGCAACATTCTAGGCTACAACCTTACTATCTCTTAACTATTAGCCCGAGGCTTAGTCCTCAAATATGAGATGTTCTATCGACCTGGAGGTGATTCTAATTTCCCCCAAACTCTGGTATTCATGCTTTTCCCCTTACCTTTCTTAAGGAGCTCTTGGGTTCATGGTACCTGCATTACACTTTCAATAAAGTTACTGGAAAAGTCTCGGCCTATACTTCTTCTGGCTTGCAATTGGACCCCTTTAATTCATATGACCTCCATGTCTTTCGATATCACAAACTAAGATCATAACGATTATCTTGCAGGCATATCCTGTCGTCATTAGCATGCTACGGCGGATTCAGCCTTTTTCTGACTTGAACTTGACTATTACTGGTAGTTTATCACTAATGGATTTCTTACACACACTTCGAGTAAGCTGGTAGTCTTACCCGCTCTTCTGACTTATTACCGTGAAGGTCTGGAAAACTTACATAAACGTTGGGGGTCCCCACTATTTCCTAACACTTTCTAGAGTCAACAAATCCAACCTTCGCTTACTATTTACTTCAGGCTATATCGCTTCAATTCTTACGCCCTTTGCTATATCGGAAACAAAACTAGGAGGTAGGAATAGCCTTTTCTTACCACAATGAAATGGAAATAAACATTCGAAAGGATGGAGGTGGGAATCCTGCATTTCCCTCTCTTTTTCACATCCATCAACTACTCTAATATTAATTGTCATCTTGACCAGATCTTGTATTTCTAATAGATAAGTCGACTTGTATATACTCTATACTCCTGACTTTCTACTCTGAGGTTATAAAAAGGAACTGGGGATGGTGCTGGTAGATGTATCACATTGTGAGGTTCCTGGTACCTCGGGAGAGTATTGGGGAGATCAAAGACGTCCGCTCCCGTCCTTAGGCTGACTATCTCCCAACTATGACGTCTTAATGATACCTCCTCCTACCGCTATAGTTATCTTGCAACTGGCTGGTGTCTGTCTTATATTAAACATTACCCTAGAGAGACATAACAAGGAAAACTTAGGGACTTAACCCTATAAAACTTTGCTTTATAGCACGATCTGAGAAGGAGGGGTAACCATACTATCATGCCTCGTAGCCTCCTGCTTATAGAATGTGGTGCACAACACATTTATATACAAGACTCTACTAGACATGGCTTGCAGACTCCCTAGGACACGAACTGCTCTAATACCAAGTTTTTCACGCCCCACCTTGGGGGGTATGACTGGCACCTGGTGCCCTACTAGGACCTGAACTGTCGAGCTGACTAAGCCTAACCACCTCTGTTGAAGAGCTGACTCTAACTCTAGAATCAAGAAAACAACGGGCTATATAGCGGCTGTAAATACAACCTCCGTCCGACAAGGCCTATAGCCCCGATGAAAGTAAACAGCTAACAAGAGACAAACAATCATAGGGAGTTCTATGCAGGCCGACAAGGCCGCCAATCAACAGCTAAACAGGGACCCACACGGCCAACACACATCATCCTAAACACAAGGGAGTAACACAATTTACAAGCCTCTAGGAGTAATAAGATGGTCGGGATAGGGCCCCCACCTACCCATACTGTACAAACAAAAGGAATAAACCTCTACCACACAAGCCTCAGAAGAAGGGAGCTGACGGTTCTGTACGGCTGATTGGAACTACGAGAGACCTGCTCCTCGTCTATCTATACCTGCAAGCAAGTAATGCAGTTCCCCAGAAAAGGACATCAATACAATATGTACTGAATATGTAAGGCAATAGATAAGCTGAATAGGACTGGAAGTAAATAAAAAGAAGGGATGAAAGATTAACCTATACGCTTGCTGATTCGTAATCTTTATCTAACTGACACTACATGTACATAAGCTAAGACTACATACTTAAACATTTATACACTACAGCTAGCAGACAAGAATTCAAAGAAGAACCTCATCTGGCCCCTATAAGCCGGGAGGTACAATCAGCACAGAATAACTCGTTCAGGCCCCCATAATTCCTGGCGAGCACACCTCAGTCTATATGCCCCTACTAAGGTGTCTAAAACTTTACTGGTACTGTAGCCAACCTACCGGTCCCCTGGGTCTACAACTGGGCTCGCTTGGCCCCTGAACTGTAGCTATGTCTGAGTCCAGAGGACTCCTGATATCTACACCTCGGGCGTAAACGCTCGGTGGGAGTGTGTATAAGGCCAACCACGGCATATGAGGATCTGGATCCCCATCTTTGTCCCTTGCGGACGGCATACCACTCCGTATAGCGATGTATCCTCGCCCCTGGAGGGCGGCGACACAGCTATTAACCCTAGGACCGTCATGGAAGGCTTCTAACTGAGGGCAACCCCAACCCAGGTGCTATACTGACACATAAATATATCTGGATAAAGAGAGCGTATCTGGCCATCTGGGCCTAATGCTAATGCTACTCGCTTCTAGGATAATCTATATGGCTGTCTTCAGGCACGCCATGTGCCCATATTTGATCAGAGGTGTCATGCCTCATAACTGGGCGGAGGGCACGACTGGCTTCCCATACCTGACTGACTGGGAAGCCGACTATATGACATCTATAACTGTGACACTTAGGCCGTCTAGGCCACCTGTCACAATCAACTGGAGCACAAACTAGACCCATAATGTCTCAACAATACAGGGTAAACAACTGAAATGGAAACAACGCTATGAGTATGCTAAACTAAACAACAAAAAGCCGACAAGGCCACAAACTGAATACCATTGTACACACTAATTCCACAAAGCCTTTAAAGAATAAACTGACTGATGGTCGGAACAGGACTCCGACCTACCCATAACCGCATCTCAAAACTCTAGCTGAAACAAAACCAGTCTTAGCTCCAGAAAGAAAGGAGCATACCAACACATCCACTAATCTCACGAACTGCTACTGCAACTGGCAATCCCTACCTCTACCTGCACCTGCGGCACAAACGCAGGTCCTCAGGCGAAGGGACGTCAATACGAATGAAATGTACTGGTATGTAAGGCAGAAAACTGTAAACATGTAAGATAGCAATGATAACTGAGCCAGAAATAAGGAATAGTAACAACCTGGAATCCTGTAAACTAAAATCTGACAATAAGTCAATACTGAAGTGCAAATGCAACCAAGTAATGCACAAGAAAAACTATAACTGTAATTCTAGCAACCAGCCAACCATAAATCCATATATAAAATTCGTCCAGCTGGTGTACCATACCAGGGAAAAAAAATATGTCCAACCGATGTACCACACCAGGGTAAAATAAAACTATCTCCAGCCGATGTACCACACCGGGGTAAAATAAAAATATCTCCATCCGATGTACCACACCGAGGTAAATAAAAATATCTTCAGCCGATGTACCACACCGGGATAAAATAAAAATATCTCCAGCCGATGTACCACACCGGGGTAAAGTAAAAATATCTCCAGCTGATATACCACACCGGGGTAAAATAAAAATATCTCCAGCCGATGTACCACATCGGGGTAAAGTAAAAATATCTTCAGCTGATGTACCACACTAAGGTAAAATAAAAATATCTCCATCCGATGTACCACACCGAGGTAAAATAAAAATATCTCCATCCGATGTACTAAAATAAAAATATCTCCAGCCGATGTACCACACCGGGGTAAAAGAAAAATAATTCTCAATCAAAATCATAAATAGGGCTGATATAGTTTATATTGAGTCAATTTAACACGTATGGAATATAACTGACAAATGTTAAATTTGTGGTCGGAATAGGCCTCTCTCGTAACCCATAAATGCAAGTGAGCACCCATGTCATGTAAAGCTATAAAATATGCATATATATCACATGAAGCTGTCAAATGATACATGAACATGTCGACTCAGTTACTTGAAGGACCTTCAAGAGGTTTAGACAACATAAGAACTTTTGTAGGCTTACAAACAATGTCCTACAAATAATCCTACCAATTGAACATATTACTTGGGTAGAAACACATAGAGCTCATTTCTACACAATTCTTTAACATTTGGGAACTGCAAATATATACTGCCTACCAGGTGGTTCCTTTACTTGTATCGACAACTATACATTGGAATTTCATTGCCAAATTTATCATGTAGATAAGCACATATAGTTCTTAATTCATTTGACTTATTTGCAGGAAAACATGGAAATTATAACTAGGAACTTGGAGTTATTTGTCATATACATAGAACTGAGAACTGAACTATAGATATAAAATGTATGAGACTTCTATATAATGTATAACTTGTATTTAGTTAACTGGGTGACCTCCAGGAGACTTCCCGGTATTCGAAGTTCTGAGCTTAACTGATCATTATCATAGCCTGCACTTATACTTACTTAGACAATAGGAACATCGGTACATGGGAGAATCTCTCCTCTGAATTTAGGAAATTCAACTGATAACTCAACAAGAGCTAAACATAAAGATGCATGACTTGAATATAACTGAAAGAATTCAACTGTATGTTATAACATGAAAATCATATACATTAAGACTTCTTACTGGAAAGACATATAAAAACTTGAGTTTTTAGACTCGTATACAACATCAGATACTTTACCTAGACATTAGCATAATTCTTGAAATATCTTCTCTCAAAAACTTCTTAGATCAGGTAGCACATTTCAACATAAATTTGGGACGTAAGACATAACTTAAGGATTTGAGACTTGGAGCTCTATAACTTAGGAACTCGTGAGTAACTCTCTAAGTGATTCCTAATAGGCAAGTAAAGATATATAGTCGTAATTCGTGTGATGCTGGATTGACTTACATAACTTTGCAATTATCTGCAGAGCTTAAGAAAGCTTACATAATCATAAGTGACTTAGAAGATCCTAGGATTACCCTTGTCATACATGGTAGAAAATTTCAACACTTAGAATAGATAACTTAACATAATCCTTTTCGGGTATAGCAGAGAGCTTCTCAACTTAAGTTACTATTTTGTAGACGTTCAACTCTAATTATTTCGTAGAAGGTTAACACTTTAGTGGTTATTCATCAACATAATACATATTGAACATAAACAACTTAATTTATAACTCCTTTGCTAAACGTCTTTAGAACAGGGTTAATCTTCCTACCTTTTGCCTACCTCGTTCACCATCGTAACCCATATCGTCTAATTTAACAATATTTAGCTCTACTTTCCTTATTCATCTTAACTTCTTTGCCAAAAATTATTCACTCTACACTCAAGTTTTTTACCCTCGTGTTCACTATTCCATCAATTCTTGTATGCACTTACCTCTTTGCCTAATTGACAACTTAGCCACGCTTTCCCCGTTACCATGTATCGATTTAGCTTATTCGCTACGTGCTGCTTGCTTAGCTTTAAAGAGGAAAAATATAAAATATACTTTTTACCTTAAGCACTTTAAAACATAAACATATAGGAGGGATTAACAATATTATTAAAACATCATTTAAATAAGCTCGTTTACCCTCAATCGGCTTAGCGTCATCTTCTTAGCTTAAGTTCAATTACATGTCGTCGTCTTAGCATTTCGTACCAATTTCACTAAGTGAACAGATCGTAACATATATTCAACATCACATATATAGTATACTGAAAAGGAACAGCTCACGGTGCCCACATTAAGGAGACTTCAGACTCGATTTAGAACTATGGCAACAATCGTATAAAAATTACGCCTTTCGCTTCACATTTGTTCGCTTCAACCATTCTTAACGATTCAAGATTTATGCCATGTAGTTCCAACCCTTTGGAAAGGAGCATACATGCCTCAATATGATTTTAAAAACATGGGAATATTGATCCTTTCAATAACTTAGCTTCTTGCTTGAAAAACAAGGAAAGGGACGCCTTTACATACCTTGGCACGTCGACTCTAATTTCGCCGAAAATCTTCCTTTCAAGCTTACTCCTTAAGGCTACTTCCAAGTCCTATTTACAAACCCAAAAAGCAGCAACTTCACTTCACCAAAATTCTGGAAAAATTGCGCAGCAACATGCCACAAAAACGCACAAAGAAACAATAACACAATACTACAACATTCTCCAAGTTATAACCTCATAAACTTAAATAAATCATAAAGGGAATTACTTACCCTTTCTTGGAGATGTTATCAGCTAACGTAGGAGTAAACTCCTACTGTTTCCTCTTCCTAGAATCATCTAAAATCGCAGCAATAGCACAATCAACCACAAGACAACAACAAGTCATGACTTCCTTCCAAGGTTCTCTTTTCAAAGCCCAAAAGAGACAAGAGTAAAGTTTCTTACCTGGTATATCTTTTCACCATGTGATAGGGCTTTGAATTCTCTGAATTCTGAAAAACAAATCAACTAAAACGGAGTAAAAATGAGCTTTCTAGCTCAATTTTACTTCATATAGGCGGACTGGCAAGGGTTCGGGCGACGCCCGCGTGCGGCGCCCGTGCGACATGCCCTCGCGCGCACGCGCACCCTGCTGCCTGCCTGTCTCGGCGCCCGCGTGCCAGGGCGTTTTCCCAGCCGATAGTGTTGTCTTCAAACGAGCATAACTTTTTACTCCGAAATCCGATTGACGAGCGGTTTTTTTCACTGTAAACTAGAGTCAAATACCTTTAATTTGAAATATTATGCAACTTCTGGATCATTGTATGTGTGGATATATGAGCATTTAAAGTTGACCCTTATTTACAAACTTCACATACTCTTCGCTTTTCCCTTTGTACATGTTTCCCTCATCACCTACGGACAACATACGACCCATAATTCCCTTAATATGACATATAACTCAAATAATAATCGAAAAAAATTCTGGGGTGTAACAAGAGGATCCTGATAGTGATCATAATCTCTAATAGTCTGGGCTGAATAGAGCAAGGTCTGAAGTGGCCTAACAATATTCTGAATATCCTACTCGGACATCTATAACTCATGAATAGCTCTGGGGTTACGGATAGCTAACTACTTTATTCTTCTAATTAAAAAACTATAGGGCAGGGATTGGTCAAACTTGCTTCTACGCGATCGGCACCCTGGTCCTCCATAGAGAGCTTACCGATCTCCTTAACTTGTGGTTAACACTGTACTAGAAGAGTACTACTGACTCCTTAGGCCCTGTCTAAATCCACTAGGATCTATATTACTGTCCTGGGCAATTCTTAATCTTATAGGCAATTCTATATAGACTGGCCTTCTCCTGGCACACTGTACCTGAATACCTTACAAGAACCGTCTAGGTTGTTGGCGCGTCACTGACTACTGATGTGGACCCCTCCTTGGGGTACCCACGAGTTTATCTGACTCGGACAACTGGCTGGCTTGTTGGGCGTCCAACATGATAACTGTTAAGTCGACTAAGACTGACAATTGCTGATAAGGCTAAAGGGACGGCGGGCGATCACTCAATACACTTTGGACAACCCTGGTGTCGCTAACTCTATAATATACTTATTCTTTCTCTATTTCTGGTTCTGGAATGTGTGATAACGTCAATGACCTCTAGGGATGCTTTCCTGCCAATACAGGCGCCAACTGGTCGTTAGACCACCTAACTGTGCCCATACTGTTTAACCAACAGATTCAGGCCAATAACTCTTATGAGCTTCTGAAGTCTAGGCCTGGAAACAAACATATAAGTCTACCATCACAATAAACTGAGAACTAAAAGAGTTTCTATAGTGTTCATAACGCGAATCACATTTAACCTGCTCCCTTTTAGCGAGGAGTCCTGCAGTATGATCTGTATACGTTTTCAAGCAGCTAACTAGAATTTATGTAACTATAATCCCTAATAGCAGCTAATCCCAACATAGTTGATATCTATATATGTATATCAATATCAGCTAATTACAACATATCGAATTACAGTCTAATGGTAGAAACTATCTGCAGCATCTGAGATCGTTATTTTTATTCGAGAACATAAGTCGTAACACTGTACGAGAAGGATACTTGTCGAGAGTTAAGCCTTACATACCTCGTTCGCCATTTTCTGACTAACTGATGAGTGTCAACTCGTATTCAACTGCCCTTGTCAACTGTAATCATATTAATGGAAGAATAGGGCCAACTTCATTACTGAATTCGAAGAAAACGATAACTTATATATATATACTGACTATACTTCAACTTATTAAAAGACGATCAAAAACTCATAATTTCTCAGGAATCTAGAAGGGAGAAAAACTTACTTTAGGCACGTGATCGTATTGACACTAGTTTGGAACAATTCCATCAACTTAAGCCAGCGGGACGACGATTCACCGGGCGTATTTTATGAAAATAACTTCACAGCGATGCTCTCTGTAGCCTTATACTTCACTACCCGGAGTTAATTTAGATTTGGACGGCGTTTAGCGGAGTAATCGGATGATTTCCAAATGTTCTCCCTCATTCTTACCTCTGCTGGCCAAGGTTATTTGAGAAATGAAATAACATCTAAGTGTGAGGCCTTTATATACTTGAGGCGGCAGACAAGGCAACATGGCACTCTGCCGGTCGCGCCAATTTTGCTCCGTGCCACTTTGCCCCTTTGGGCATCATGATTCGGCCTCCTCCCGTGAAATTCCAACTTTGCACTTGTTCGGCCTTTCCCCGGGCCCTTTTCTCGTACGTATGGAACTCTAAAAATCTCAACCAACATACAAATAGACCAACTAAATATTAGAAACTTACGGGGTGTAACAGTGCGAGTATTATCTTTTGTTTAATTCTCTTGCTACGTATGCTCTGCACATGTTTCAGATGATGGAGGATAGAGTTCATCGGTTCATGTTAGGTCTAGGGATTCATATAGCTCGAGATTGTTTGGGGGTATCTACTCAGGAGCTCATGGACATTGCACGAATTTAGGCTTTTTCCTAGAGGACGGAGCATTTAGTTCATCAATTATGGGATACCGGAGATAGTAGGAGCAAAGGAAGAGAGCTAGGACCATGGGTCCTTATAGAGGGCCGTAGAGTGACCCAGGTGCTCATTCATCCAAGTAGTTAGTTAGTCCTACAAGGAGTTACCCATCTCAGTTTAAGGGATAGAGAAGAGATTAGGGCCCAGCTCCATCTAGTTCTCGACGACAGGTGCGGGCAGGGCAAAGGAGACCATCATTGTTGCCTTATCCTCAATGTAAGAGATCCCATTGAGGTTATAGCCGTCAGGGGTAGAATGTATACTATCATTATGGGCAGCTAGGGCATTTTATGAGGGATTATTTTGATAGGGTCAAGGCATATCAGGTGCGATCAGAGTGATCAGTGGTTTCTTTGTCATTCTCCATTCGACCTGGCAGACCTGATCCTTAGTCGGCAGCAGGCCATGGAAGAGGCTGAGGAAGAGAGGCTTTTGGTTCCGGGACAACCCAGAATCGATTTTATGCTTTGCACGTTCGGTAGGACCAAGAGGCCTCACCTGATGTTGTTACAGGCACTCTGATTATCTATTCTCGTGCAGTATATGTCTTGCTTGATCCTAGATCTACACTCTCTTATATTACACCATTGGTTTCAAGTCAGTTTGAGACAATCCCTATGTTATTATCTAATACCATTTGTTGTTTCTACGTTAATTGGCGAATATGTGCTTTCTAGATGAGTTTACCAAAACTGTGTAGTATTGGTATGTGATAGATCAACCTTAGCTGGTCTATTTGTTCTTGAAATGGCTGATTTTGATGTCATTATGGGTATGGATTAGTTGACAGCATATTATGCTAATGTTGATTGCAGAGCCAAGGTTGTTACATTCCATTTTCCCAGCGAGCTATTTGGGGAATGTCAAGGTAATGCCGCTACGCCTAAAGGTAAGTTTATTTCATACCTTAAGGCTTAAAAGTTGATATCCAAAGGTTGTATTTCTCACTTGGTTTGGGTAAGAAACTTGGAATGTGAGCCTGCAACTCTCTAGTCAATTTCTGTTGCAAATGAGTTCCCCGAGATCTTTCCAGAGGATTTGCCTAGAATTCCTCCTAAAAGGGGCATAGATTTTTCTATTGATTTACTTCCAGGCACTTAGTTGATATCCATACCTCCATACATAATGTCCCCATTAGAACTAAAATTGTAACACCCCGGATAATTTAAGCAATAAAATCGTGCTTTTGGGGTAGGACTAAAAGTATCTAATAGGCTTAGAAGGAAGTATTATGAGTTATTTGAATTACTCTATGATCATATTTAAGTTTGGACATCGATCAAGTTGTAGAACAAAATTCGAAAAAAGTTATCGCGAAATTTCCTTTTTGAGATTCTTTAAAATTAGGTCAAATGTCTTGAGGCTTTTCTCCCATCTATAAGGAGTTACGGGGTGTGAGATCTATCAAATTAAATATATATGAGTCTAGTTTTCATTGCATTAAATCATTTGTCAATCCGACTTTGGAGTAGAGAGATATTCGCGTTTTCCCCAGACCACGCAAGCAGGCACCTCACAGGGTCTTAAGGCGGTGGAGGATTATTTAACCCCCTTTGGTCGGTTGTTGGTCATCAAAAATTCATTTTCCAGCATATGTTTCATATGAAACCTCTCTCAAGTTCTATCCATGGTTTCCTTTGGGTTTTTGGGCTAGAAGCCATGGTTCAACATGATTTTTGTGTCGGGAAGTCGAGAATCGCGTGTAGTCCGTGGTTTGGTGTCTTTTCCAGGCTGTTGGTGGTTGTTTCGTGGTGAAGCTATTGGTAAGACTTATTTAGTTTGTTCTCCTTATTTTTTAAGGTTTTTTATAGGTGTTTTAATGCCGACGGAGTTTCTACCGTCGAATTCCTATGAATATTGTCGGGTAAGCTTCGTTTGTCTTGTTTTGTTGTTGAGTTGTGTTGGATGTGTTTTGGCAGAATTTTGGACTGCCTTTAGGAATTAGGTTCATGGTTTTGAAGGATCAATTTCGGCTAGGCATGAAGCTAAGGTATGTTAGGCTTGTCCCTCCCTTTGTCGGCATAAATTCCATAGTCGTCATCCGTGTTGACGTGTGTGTTAGTTGTTTTTTGATGGTTTTGTTTTTTCTATTATTGAACTCTTGTTCTACTATTCATATGGTTATAATGGGGTGTTTAAGGTGCTGGTTTGGTTGGTGGCTCGTACTTGAGTGCGGAGAATCGTAGTCATGGAAAATTATTAGGCTTGTGTCGAGAGGCCGTGTGTGAAGCGTGTGGTTCTTTTATCAAGTTTTGGGATGTTTAAGTGAATATTATTAGGTGATTATATTGACAAGTGAATGAGGGGTTTAGAGTGGCTAAGGTCGATGGCTGTGACGATCTATTTTTATATTTAATTCAGAGGTCGTGTCGGCTATGTCGATGGCATGTAGCGACCGTGGTGACACTTGGGCTGGTTTGGCCGTGTCCCTTGATGTTAGTGGTGAATAGAGTGGCTTGTGGGCTATTTGATCATGTATTACTATTGTTGTTGATTGTGTGTGTGCTTTGCTTGAGGCCTTGTGGCTTGTGGATACTCGATGCACGAGAGTTATTCCGGCTAGGGGTCGAGCCCGAGGTACCTTGTGGCTTGTGGATACCGGATGCACGAGAGTGTTTACCGGCTGAGGGGTTGAGCCCATGGAGTGATATGACCTACGGGGTTGAGGATGATGTCCTCCGTAGTGTCGAGTTGAGACATGATTCGAGAGTGGTCCGACATGTTTGAGCCTTCTTGGGATTGCAATTTAGTTCTCCCAGATGGATTGAGCTCTGCTAATTGTGCTTAGCCGAGAGAGAGTCCGACAATGCTTGATTGATGATGTTCACTGACTGGTGTTTACTTTTGATATGCTTGGCATTATATTGTAATTGCTGCTTGTGTTATATGTTATCTGATAGTAGTGGATGCTAGATATTGGTTGGTGTTAGCTGGAGGCCGTCGAGAGGTCTAGAGGCGATGACTGGTGAGCTATGTTGGCTAGGTGCCGCTGTGTTATTGTTTACCTTTGGACTTGCCGGGCTTATGGGGGCCAGGTAGGTTTTGTTTGTATGTTTATTTGTATTTACTAGGCTTATGGGGGCCAGGTAGGTTCTATGTGTTTAATTATGTTGAGTTCTCCTTCTGCTATTTGGTATATTTGTTGATCTCTAATCTATGTCTTCTAGTTGTTTCTGCCTACACTATTGTACTAACGCCCTAGTTGGGGCGCTGCATTCATGCCTGCAGGTGATGGTGGGCTGTTAGATTGAGTTGTTGGGTGCTGAGTGGAGTTCCAGCTGAGTTGGTGTGCTCCAGGTCTTTTGGAGTTGCCAGATGTTTGAGTTAAGGGTAGTTCGGGGCCCTGTCCCGATCATTTGATTACTAATGTATTCATAGAGGCTCATAGACATTGTTGTGGTTTTAGTATGTTGTTATAGGCCAGGCGGGCCATGTTGTATAGTTGTTTTCCATTACGTGGCCTTGACGACATATGGTATTTATTTTTTTTTTGGTTGGTTAGGTGAGCCAGCTTCTATTATAGTCTATCATCTTATTCTGATTTTATAGTTTTTGTGTTGTTGAACCTCATCAGTTCTGGCCTTTGTTTTATTTTCGGTCATCGTGTATTCTCATATCAGGGGTGGCACTTGGTGCCAGTCATGCCTCCCCGGGTTTGGGGTGTGACAAAAATAATGAAAGGAGCAGTTGAAAGATTTTCTCGAGAAGGGTTTTATCTGACCTAGTGCGTCGATGTAGGGTGCACCAGTGTTTTTTGTGTGAAAGAAAGATGGGTCATTGTGAAATGTGCATGATTACGTGGCCTTGACGACATATGGTATTTATTTTTTTTTTGGTTGGTTAGGTGAGCCAGCTTCTATTATAGTCTATCATCTTATTCTGATTTTATAGTTTTTGTGTTGTTGAACCTCATCAGTTCTGGCCTTTGTTTTATTTTCGGTCATCGTGTATTCTCATATCAGGGGTGGCACTTGGTGCCAGTCATGCCTCCCCGGGTTTGGGGTGTGACAAAAATAATGAAAGGAGCAGTTGAAAGATTTTCTCGAGAAGGGTTTTATCTGACCTAGTGCGTCGTTGTAGGGTGCACCAGTGTTTTTTGTGTGAAAGAAAGATGGGTCATTGTGAAATGTGCATGATTATAGGCAACTGAACACGGTAATCATTAAGAATAAATTTCCGCTTCCTATGATTGATTACTTGTTTGATCAGTTACAGGGTGCCACATGCTTTTTGAAGATTGAATTGAGATCCGGGTACCATTAGTTATGGGTTAGGGAGGTTGATATCCTTAAGGCTGCCTTCAAAACTAGATATGTCCATTATGAGTTTTTAGTGATGTCATTTGGGCTGACTAATACCCAAAAGCTTTTATGGACCTGATGAATCGGGTGTTTAGGCCTTTTCTTAATGTATTTATGATCATCTTCATTAATGATATTCTGATTTACTCGTGATCAGAAGTCGAGCATGAAAATCATCTGAGAGTAGTATTGCACAATCTCCAAGAGCACAGGTTATACGCTAAATTTTCTAA
The DNA here is from genome assembly GCA_035772735.1 of Datura wrightii. NCBI lineage: Eukaryota > Viridiplantae > Streptophyta > Magnoliopsida > Solanales > Solanaceae > Datura > Datura wrightii. The sequence goes on along the minus strand of JASDFA010000003.1, from coordinate 66,843,269 downwards.
ATTTGAGTTTTGGCTGAAGTCTGTAGCTTTTCTTGGCCATATGATTGTAGCTGAAGGTATAAGGGTGGATGGCAAGAAAATAGAAGCCATGAAGAACTAGCCTAGACCCTTGAATCCTATAGAGGTTCGTAGCTTTTTGAGGTTAGCAGGTTATTACCGCCATTTGTGGAAGGTTACTCTACTATCTCTGCGCGATTGACAAAGTTGACTCATAAAGCAACTAAGTTTAAGTGGACAGAGGCATGTGAGTGGAGTTTTCAGGAGCTGAAGGATAGGCTGACTTCAACATCTGTACTAACTTCTCCAGAGGGTGTCGAGGGTTATTTGGTTATTTTGATGCTTCTAGAGTTGGGCTAGGTTGTGTTCTGATGCAACACGGCAAGGTTATTACTTATGCCTCTAGATAGTTGAGGAAGCACGAGCAAAATTATCCTACCCACAATCTTGAGTTGGTCGCAGTGGTATTTGCATTGAAGATTTGGTGCCACTACTTATAAAGGGTACATGTTGATATCTTCACAGATCATAAGAGCCTCTACTACTTGTTTTAACATAAAGAGTTGAATTTGAGGCAAAGAAGATGGTTAGAGTTACTAAAAGATTATAATGTGCATATCTTGTATCATCCAAGCAAGGCAAATGTTGTTGTTGATGCACTAAGTCGCAAGTGTATGGGTAGCTTGAGTGTTACACCCCATAAGTTTCTATCGTGTAACGAACGCGTGCGCACATATTTTGAGATTTTTAGAGTACGGTGCACATGGAAAAAGGCTCGGGGAATGAACGGACAAATATGAAATTTTTTGAGCAGGAGGCCGAAGGCCAAGGCATGGGGCCCCAGGTGTCACGTCGCGCCACACCCTCGGTGCAGGGGTTGGCCCATCGAGCCCCTTCCTCAGTGCATTAGATGTGGCGTCACTCCCATGTTTTGGTGTTATGGGTGGTGCGTCGCACCCCCCCCCCCTTCCACCACCCTATTATTATATTAAGTCCCTTCTTGACGATTTGAAATCATTCTCAATATTTTTCCTCTGCCAAACTTGAGAGCAAGCTGGGTTTTCATCTAATTTTTGTCAAGTTACGCTGCTAAATTCCGTTCAAATGAAAATTCACCTTGGATAACAAGTTCTAGGCCTACAAGGATCATCCTTGCGGAGTTATTTCATAAATATTTGCTTGGAGTACCGGAACCCCACTGAGTAAAGGTTGTCAGAATCACTTCAAATTGAATCCTAAACTGCCACAGGCATTGGGTAAGCATTTCTCCCTTCTGAACTCTCAAGAAATTGTGGGTTTTCGGTCGAGTTAAACAAATTTGAATTATAGTTGATATTAATATCGAAAGATATCATTGTGTGCCGACTCCTACTATTGAAATAGCTTTTTTCTCTCAGCGTAAGGGATGCAAGGGAGTGGAAGTGCTGGCTCCAGGTTGGAAACTTTTCGGGTGAACGAAATTCAGCATTCGAGGTATGTTAAGGCTTATTCCTTCGGCAAGTTATTCTCATTGTATAATGATACGACTTATGCTTTTGAACGTAGATAACAATCCCATGTGTTGTATTAACTGCTGCTTGTAGATAATTCTTATATATGTTGTGGGTAGTTGTTAGAAGACATGTTAAGAGTAGATTACAGTATCCCTCATCGGGAAAGAATAGGTTAGGTGTTACACACTAGAAGTGTTATAGTAAGCCCTCTACACTTCTGTTCAGTGTGTAGTAGGATTCTAACATGTTGCTGCCATGCCAAGGCCTTAGAAACTTAGGGTTAACTGTTGGGCCTGTTTCAGTAAATTGGACAGTAAAGGGCATAGACGGACGATATAACTTGTAGTTTGACGCATGGATAGACAGTGACGCTCTCCAAGAGGCCGTTGGCATATCTTAGCGCCTTTAGGGCCAGAATATGAATAAAATAGTCCTACCCTAGAGTCAGCAACACCAAGGTTGCTGATGGGGAAGGTGACAACCTATTATATAGTTAGACACTGCCAGAGGTTATTAGTTGCAGTCGACTTAGTGTCACACCTACGAGTCACCAGGAGGTCACTCTAGTAATACGAGTCAGATAAACCCATGAATACCCTAAGGAGGGAATCTTATCAGTAATGAAATACGGGGAGAACGCCCCAACCCGCTATTACAGATGCTCAGATATAGATTTTCACGTGTGGCTTTGACCAAGTAAACCTACCTACGAGGTTAGGATCGCCTGGAGAAGTTATATGGAATCTGAACAGACCAAGTTAGTGTCCTAGGGACTAGAATCATAATAGCACAGTATTACCTTCAGGCTAGGGATCATAGCAAACCGCCTGAGGAAGGTTAGGGGTTGACTGCTCAGGAGCATGTTCAATTAAGTGGCAGCCCTACAGTTGTCCTAAGTAAAGGAATTAGGCAGTTGACTGTTCGCGACATTATGATTCACTTATGAGCTACCAGTGTCCTAACATGACATTTAGAGTATCGTTAGGCCACTCTAGATCTCGCCCTATTCGGTCCAGACCATTAGAGATTATGATCACTATCAGGATCCTCTGATCAGATATAGGCACACGGGGTGCGCCTGTTAGCAGCTATGCAGATTATTCTAGGGGCAAGTAGCAGTCGCGTTAGGCCTTAAACGCCAGATACGCCTTCTAAGTAGATAGGTTGAGACTATGATACAATATATTGGTTGGGATTAACCCCACCTAGGAGAGCCTTCCGCTGACCAGCCTTAGGTACTAGTTGTGTCGTTGCCTTCGGGGCTATATAGATTGCTTCAAGGAGCCAGATGTTGTCTCAAGGGACTATGCAGAGGCCCAAGGGCCATATTATAGTCCATTCCATGGCAGGACTATTATTTTATGTCGTATCGGCATCACTGACCCTCATCGAGCCTAGAGCCCAGGGTGTAGTTACTGGAGTCCACCGGACTCAGACACAGCTACAGGAGCCAAGCGGGTTCAGTTGCAGACCCAAGAGACAGGTAGGTCGGTTATAGCACCAGTAGAGTCATAGGAACCTGGATAGGGGTATATAGATTGAAGTGTGCTTGCCAGGGCTTATGAAGGCCCCGATAGGTTATTTCTGTGTTGCTTGTACCTTCTAGGCTTATGGGGGCCAGGTTAGGTTCTTGTTTGTATCCCTGCCTACTAGTCATAGCTTGTGAATATGTAATTGACTAGTCTTAGCTCATATACGTGTAGTTTTTTTCTAGGTGCAGGTTATGAATAAGCAAGCTTACAGGTTAATGTTTCTGCCCCTTCTTTCTACTTACTTTCAGCCTTTAACATCTTCTATTCAGCTTTTCATTACTGCCTTACATATTCGGTACACATTGTACTAACACCCAACTATGGGGCGCTGCATTGCTTGCCTGCAGGTTTAGACAGACAGTGTTCTGGATCTCCATTAGCAGTTGTTCAGAGTCAGCACTTTGGCCAGCTCCTTTCATTCGGAGTTGTTAGGTTGTTGAGATTACAGTTTATATAGAATTTGGGTAGGACGGGGCCCTGTCCCGACCATTATTTCTATTCTTAGAGGCTAGTAGACTGCGGTCTTCAGTTAGATGGTTGTCATTGGCTGTGTGGGGCCTATGTATTTCTTATTCTACGTGTTGGATGTATGGGGCCTATGTATTTCTTATTCTACTTGTTGGCCGTGTGGGGCCTAGTATAGCTGTCTAATTTCATTCCTATTATAACTAGACAGCATGGTGGTTTTGTCGGCCCACATAGGATCCCTATTAAGGTTATGTTGGCTGGGTTAGTTGTTTTCTATTAGAGGTGTCGTGTGACCTTGTCGGCCTGAGGCTGTGTTTACAGCCGATATATAGCAATTTGTTTTCTTGAATTTAAGTAGCTAGGAGGCACCAGAGGTGCCTATGCCCATCCAAGTCAGCCCAAATTCCAGTATGGCATTAGGTGCCAGTCATGCCTCCTAGGCGTGACAAACTTGGTATCACAGCAGGTCGTATCCTACGGAGTCTGCAAGTCATTTCTAGTAGAGTCTTGCATATAAATGTGTTGTGCACCACATTCTATAAGCAGGAGGCTATCAGGCATGATAGTATGGTTACCCTTTCTTCCTGTCAGATCGTGTTATAGAGCCGAGTTATACAGGGTTGAGAACCTAAGATTTCATTGCTATGTCTATCTAGAATAAGGTTTTATATAAGACAGACTCCAGCCAATCGCTAGTTAATTGCGGCAGTAGGAAAGGGTTCCAGTGCAATGCCCAAGTTGGGGGACAGCCAACCTGAGGACAAAGGCGGACGTCTTTTAATCTTCCCGGTATCTTCCTGGGGCACTAGGAACATCATAATGTAATAGATATCCAACATTGTCCCCAATTCTTTCTACAGCCTCAGAGTAGAAGGTCAAGAGTATGGTATATATATGAGTTGACTTATCTACTAGATACATAGGATCAGACAGGGGCAACAGTTAACGTTGGATTATTTGGAGGGTACGAAAGAAGGGGGAAGTGCGGGATTCTTACCTCCAACCCTTCGGATGTTGTAAAGTCCATACCTCAGTTCTATTGTGGTAAGAAATGGCTATCTTCCGCCTCCCTATTTTGTTTTCAGTATAACAAAGAGTGTAAGTATTGAGGCGATATTGCCCAGAGTAAATAGTAAAGGAGGGCTAGATCCGTTGACTCCTGGAAAGTGTTAGAAGGTGGTTAAGACCCCTAGTGTTTAAATAAGTTATCTATACTTTTACGGTAGTAAATCAGGAGGGAGGATAAGATTTCCAGTAGCACTTAAGTGCGTGTGAGAGAGCCCACAAGTGATAAACCCCCAACAATAGTAAAGCTCAGATCAGAAATAGGCCGACTCTGTCGTAGTGTGCTAATGACGGTAGGATATACCTGCAAAATAATGGTTATGGCCCTAGCTGGTTATATCGAAGAACAGAAAGATCGCAGGAACGAAATTGGTCTGAGTGTGGGTCAGAAAGATACAAGTCAACAGAATTAGTTAGCAATATCTTTGAAATTATGAGGCAAAAGGTACGAACCCTAGATTTTAGCCTATGGAAGCAAGGGAAAGGGCACGAGTATCTAACTCGGGAGGAAAACAGAATCACCTCTAGATTGAGGTTGGTTGACAGAGAATGGAACCTCCGCTGAATGTCGAGAAACAAGCATCGGGCTGACATTTAAGAGATAGTGAGGTTGTAACCTAGGGTACCACAATATTACCACCAGTTGTGGAGGTAAAGGAGTGATGGTACGGAGACTTTAACCTAATAAAGCAACAGGGAGTCATCAGCCTTTAAGGTAATAGGGTGCGGAGTCATGAGACCTAGAGGTCGACTCTGCATCCCAAATGTGGCAGAACTTCGTTAGCATATTACAGTAACGTATATTATGTTTGTTGTCCCTCTCCATCCAGAGTTGAACAAAAATGCGTCAAGTTGTAAAAGAGGCCTACGGATACCAGGGGAAGGAGGAAGGTCTTGTTGAGTCATAGTGCAGAGCTCCAATTACCAGCCATGGAAGGCTGGACAGCAGGAACCGAGCAGACTAATTCAGGAGATAGTCGTACCTGCAGGGGAGTGGAGAGTGGTAAACATGAATATAGTTATAGGGTTACCTCATACCAGATGTAAATTGACCCTATTGAGTCTAGTATAGAAAGGCTAACGAGATCAACTCACGTCTCGCCAGATGGAATTGTTTTTCAGCTAAAGCTTATGCCAAGTTAAATGTTTAAGAAGTAGTCTGGTTACATGGAGCCCCAGTGTCTAATAAACTCTGACAGAGAGGCACAATTCCTAGCTAGGTTCTGGGAAGCCATTGGAATAGATTGGGACGTGTGTTAGCTTAAGTGAGGCTTCTCATCCCTAAACAAATAGCCAAGCAGAGCACACAATTCAGACACCCAGAGATCTGCTATGAGTGGAAGTGGAGGCCTCCTAAATGATAACTTGAAGCTGATAAACTAGAGGTAGTTGAACCGGGCATACTAATACATCAGCCAAACAAAGGAAGTTAATATTTTCAAGAAGGATGTATCGGCTGCCCAGGGTTATCGAAAGTCCTACCTTAACGTATGGCATAGGAAGTTAAAGATTGAAGTGGCAACTGGGTATTCCTGGAAAATTCACCAATGAAGGGCGTCATGGAATCTGATAAGAAGGATAATGTCATGACCTAAACGGAGGCCCGGATCGTAGACACGGGACAAGGGACCTCGAGAGACCCAAAGTTGACCCATGGCACATGCATACGACTATTCTCAATTAAACAAGCGGGACCTTAAACATAATACATAGTGGAAACCCAACCATAGCATAATATCAAGAAATACTGGACATATACAAGAGTTGAGTACTACATACTAGTCTGAAAGCCTCTACTACATACGATGGGTTGATGGGAAAACATCCCCAACTAACCCGAATAGTAATGAAACTCAAGATAACATAAAAGCCTGTCAAACAGCCCTTAGAACATGAGGACTCACCAATGAGCTGATAGCGTAAGTTGAGATGGACTAAGGATGAGGACAAGCCTGAGATCCGGACACTGTATCATGAAATGATACAGCATAGGAAGTATGCGGTTAGTACGTGAAATGTACCGAGAATGCAAGATAAGTAAAACCGCGAGGTAATATAAATCCATTTAAGAAATTTATACATATATCATAAGATTTTAAGGATAAGAAGAAGACTACATGCATTCATTATTAAATTATACTCATATTATACATGATCATGCATGACATTAGAACATCATGACTGACTCGAATGACTCAAGCTGAAACATGACATTTATATTGAAACCGAAACAATGAGTCAAACCTTACTTCTTGTACATGCATGCATAACTAATCATCATGAATAGTGAATATGCAATATGAATGATATGGATAGTGGGAGACTCATCACTTAACCAACATACCACGATAGAGCTTACGTGGTCCCAACTATCACACTTAAGTGGGAAGAGCCTTCCATAACCTTGCCAGGGTGATGGACGCTACCAAGATATCGATATCAAGCTCAAGGGACAATTGGTCCGGGGATAGCTCACAAGGGAGGTCCGAATAATGTATAAGTATCAACCTATGTTGGCGCGTAGTTCTGCGGCATAGGGTAGTCGACCCTTAACCCGCTCGGTGCTAGACTCTTCTCCCAAAAACATGCAATGCTCTACATTGTATATAACAAAACTCAACATGAAATCATGCATGACTCAACATCGTAAGAAACAAAGCTCAACATTGTCAATTGACAAAGCTCACTAATGATCATGCATAGACTAGACATCATATGAAAATGAAGCTCGACATTTTCCTTCGACAAAGCTCAATAACGCCATACATCTCAATTATAGATTCATGCATATGAGAAGCTTTATTTTGAAACATACCACAAGCTCAATCATAGGTGGGAGCATCTAATCTAAATCATGTGGTAAGCTACATGTAGAAATATTTACTCGACATACCACAAGCTAGAATTTATAATAAGAATTGGGAAATTTCTCTTTAAACAATGTGGTAAGCTTATTTTGGGAAAATCATCGCTTTAATCAACATATGGCCATTTCCCAAAGCTTTATCATACAAGGATCTACACATTCTTATTTTTGAAAACAACATCATAATCATCGGTAGCTTTAGAAACATGTTTTTCATCACCAACATCATCATTATGACACATTTACCATAAATCACCTCTTTTATGAACTCTTCACCCATGGGCGTTTTAGATTCAATTTTTAGAAAAACAAATTTTATAAGAGAAACAAGTTAGAATCCGTCCAAGCTTCGTAAATCATCAATATCAACTCAATCTAATCATACCCATGAATAGAGATATAAGAATCATGCAATTGATCAAAACCCCATAATTGATTATTCATAATTTAACACTAATTGATAGGAATTGGGCATAGGTGTGGAAGGAAGACACCCATTAAAACCCTACATACCTGGAAATGGATTGACTCAAAGTTCCTTGAATACCTACTAAGAAATTGATGGAAAATTGGGGAAGAAGGCCTTGAATCTCCCAAAAATCTCTCTAAAGTTCTTGCATGAGAATGGGCATGCATAAAGGACTTAACTCATCTTATCACACTTAGAAAATATCCAAAATGACATTGTTTAGGGTCTAAAAGCGTGGAAAAGTCAAAAATTCCCTTAATGAACCTGCCTTGAAAACTAGTCGGATAAAACCCACGAGTAGTATCAAGGGGTCGTGGAAGCAACCCACGGCCCGTCCTGTCTATTCATTGAAAACACTGCTGAAAGCCCATTCTCAGAATCGTACCATGGAAACATAGGACGGATCGTCCTAAGCTTCAACGGACCATTCCTTTGGTCGTTGCTTCCTTCTTCTGAAATTCTGCATTCGTATTCCACGAGTCTCACCACGGCTCGTTGTAAGCTTCAACATGTCGTGGTTTCCACCCGTTGTCTCCACTGCAATAGTCCACAGCCCTACCACGACTGCTAATAATGGACCATTATTCCTCACAACAGGCTATTGTAAAACCCGTTGTTACTTCAGCCATTTGGGCTGACTCCTTACCACACCACCACCACGACCCGTTGTTTCTTACAACGGGTCGCCGAATCAACCATTGTTTCCCCCTGAAATCTAAACTCCTGAACCCACGACCACAAAAGATGGCCCTTGGGTACTTACCACGGTTCGTGGTACCTATCATTTTGCAAACGTTTTCCCAACTTTTAGCAGTTTTCCATTTTAGCTTCCCGGGTCTACTCCTAAGAACTTCCAGGGTATTACAATATCTCCCCCTTGGGAACATTCATCCTCGAATGTAGGAAACAAGAAACAAACAGAAACATACAATTTATCATAACCATATACTGATCGTTTTAACTGAAATTTTCACGGAATGACTACCTTTGAATAAAACCACATAGCTGAAATAATCTCATACCTCACATACACATTCATACACATAAAAGAAACTTTTACACATGAACCGAACATGAAGACTAGATAAAATCATAGGGCGAAATTGATACCTCAAGTCAGAACTGAGCCGGTAGAGAATAAATGTGGATATTGGCCATCTTATCTGCTTTAGCTTCCCACATAGCTCCCTCAACCTGTTGATTTCTCCATAAGACCTTAACTGAAGCAATTTCTTTCTTCCTCTACTTCTAAACCTGATGATCCAAGATTTCAATAGGAATTTCTTCATAACTGAGGCTGTCTTCCACCCCAATGCTGTCTACCGGGACTACCAAGGTTGGATCACCCAAACACTTCTTCAAAAGTGACATGAAAAATGGGATGAACTGAGGACAACTCCGATGGCAAGTCCAACTCATAAGCTGCTTTACCAACTCTCCTCACAACCCAGTAGGGACCTACATATCGGGGACTGAGCTTCCCTTTCTTTTCGAACCGCATGAATCCCTTCGTGGGAGATACCTTTAGAAAGACCCAATCGTCCATATCAAACTCCAAATCCCTCCTCCTCACATCAGCATACCATTTTTGACGACTCTAAGCGGTTTTCAACCAATCCCTTATCAACTGGAACTTTACCGTGGTCTCATGAACCGAATTGGGTCGTATCATGGCTGCCTTACCTACCTCAAACCAACTGATGGGTGATCTACACCTGTTCCCGTACAGAGCCTCGAACGGTGCCATCTGGATACTAGAGTGATAATTGTTATTATAGGCAAACTCAATCAAGGGCAAATCATCATCCCAACTACCTTTGAAATCCATAACACATGCCTTCAACATATCCTCGAGAGTCTGAATGGTTCGTTCTGCTTGGCTGTCAATTTGCGGATGGATGGCTGTACTGAGCTTAACTTGCGTCCTAAGTCCCTTTTGAAACGAACGCCAAAATTGAGAGGTAAACTGAGTACCTCGGTCTGAGATAATAGACAAGGGCACTCCATGAAGCCGAACGAACTCTTGAATATACAGCTTAGCATAGTCATCCGCTGAATCTGTGGTCTTGACTGGTAGAAAGTGTGCAACCTTGGTTAACCTGTCGACCACCACCCAAATGGAATCATAAAGTCGTCGAGTGCAAGGTAGGCCTGTAATGAAATCCATATTAATCTCTTCCCACTTTCAAGTGGGAATGCTGATATCCTGAAGTATGCCTCCCGACCTTTGATGCTTGACTTTCACTTTCTAGCGGTTCGGACATTCTAGCTTTGAAATATCCTTCTTCATACCATTCCACCAATAGATTTCTCACAAGTCCCGATACATCTTCATGGATCCTGGATGGATAGAATATATGGTACCATGTGCCTCATGCAATATTCAGACTCTCAAATCATCAACATCTGGGACACATAGTCGACCCTGGTATCATAGCACACCATCTCCCCCTTGGTAGAAAACCTCAACCTTTTGACTCTACACCGCTTCCTTCAACTTTCTCAAAATCGGATCCTCATCTTGCCTAGAATTGACATCAACCACCAAAGATGATTCTGACCCATTTTGCACAACAACGCCGCCATCAGTCGAATCGATCAATTTAACTCCTATCCTAGCAAGTTGGTGGACATCTTTCATCAACTCCTTATTTCCCTCATCCACATTGGACACACTCTCCATAGAGAGCCTACTAAGTGCATCCACAACCATATTAGCCTTGCCTCGGTGGTAGAGAACACTCATGTTGTAGTGCGTCAATAACTCCAACCACCTCCTTTGTCGAAGATTTAGATCTTTTTGTGAGAACGATTATTGCAAGCTCTTGTGATCGGTGAATACATCCACGTAGACCCCATACAAGTAATTCCGCCATATCTTCAATGAAAACACCACCGCAGCGAACTCAAGATCATGGGTCGAGTAATTCTTTTCATGAACTTTCAGCAATCTTGAGGCATATGCTATTACTTTCCCATGCTGCATTAACACATACACAAGTCCAACTCGTGAAGCATCACAATACACCACAAAGCCGTTCGTACCTTCGGGTAGAGCCAACACTGGTGCTGAAGTGAGTTAGGTCTTCAACTCCTGGAAGCTTTTCTCACAAGCCTCCGACCATTGGAACTTTACCTTTTTCTGAGTCAATCAAGTCAACGGGGCTGTAATGGATGAGAAACCTTCAACGAACCTCTGATAATAACCCGCTAAGCCCAAAAAGCTCCTAATGTCTGATGGGTTCACCAGTCTGGGCCAATTCTTTACTGCCTCGATATTTTGCGAATCTACTTTTATACCCTCACTTGACACCACATGGCCTAGGAATGCCACAAAATCTAACTAGAACTCACATTTGCTTAACTTTGCATACAGTTGCTGATCCTTGAGGGTTTGAAGCACTACTCTCAGGTGAGTGGCATGATCCCCCTCGCTCAGAGAGTATATAAGAATATCATCAATAAATACAATCACGAACAGCTCAAGATATGCCTTGAATACCATGTTCATTAGATCCATAAAAGCTGCAGGGGCATTGGTTAGTCCAAAAGATATAACTACAAACTAGTGACCATACCGGGTTCTAAAGGTTGTCTTTGGAATGTCACACTCCCGAACTTTGAGATGGTGATATCTGGACCTGAGACCTATCTTCGAGAAACACCTGGCACCCTGAAGCTGGTCAAAAAAATCCAATCCTGGGCAAGGGGTACCTGTTATTGACGGTGACCTTATTCAACTGCTGATAATCAATGCACATATGAAGGGAACCGTCCTTCTTTCGAACAAATAATATTGGTGCACCCCATGGAAACTTACTCGGCCTAATGAAGCCTTTATGCATAAGTCTTTCAACTGATATCTCAACTCTTTCAGCTCAGCTGGGGCCATTATGTAGTGGTGGGATAGAAATGGGCTATGTGTCGGGAAGAAGGTCTATACCGAATCAATCTCCCACTCAGGAGGTACACCTGGCAAATAATCAGGAAAGACCTCTGGGTACTCACATCTGACTAGAACTGACTGAATGGTTGGGGTATCGGACTCCACGTCCTTAACCCTAACTAGATGGTACATACAACCCTTGAAAATCATCTTCCTAGCCTTAAGATAAGAAATATATTGACCTAAAGGCACAGCTGAACTACCCCTCCACTCTAAAATAGAATCACCCAGAAATCTGAACTCTATTGACCGGGTTCTACAATTAACTGAAGCATAGCATGCATATAGTCAATCCATGCCGAGAATAACATCAAAACTAGTCATGGCTAACTCTATCAAATTTGCTGAGGTGACCTTATGAACAATTGAGACTGGGCAATCTCTATATACCCATCTAGCTAAAACTGAGTCACCTACTGGAGTAGAAAGTGAGAAGGGCTCTGATAAGATATCGGGACTGACTCTGAAGCTACTAGCTATGTAAGGCATCACAAAAGATAAGGTAGCCCCTGGATTTAGCAAAGCATACACATCAGCATGAAAGACTCTCAACATACCAGTGACTACATCTAATGAGGCCTCCTTCTCCTGGTGAGTGGCTAAGGCATAGAATCTGTTTTGACGCTGCCCGCTAGCTGTGCCAGTAGATGCCCCCTCATGTGCTCTGTATGGATGAGGAGCTACTGAACTAGAAGCCGGGCCTCGGCCCCCAACCTGATCCTACCTCACAGCCGGACAATCTCTGAGCATATGTCCAGGCTGCCCACATCCAAAACAAGCTCCTAATCTTGCTAAGCACTGGCCCGTGTGCCCTCGGTTATATCTGCGGCAAGCTGGTGTGCTGGAATATATGGGTCTACTGCTATGACCCCTCGAGCCTGATGCTTGCCCCCTCTGATCATGCCAGTGCCTAGATGGCACACTCACGGCTCATGATGCAGGGGCTGACGATCTCTAGTAGGTCTGTTGTCATTGCCCACTGTCGGACCTCTGCTAAGAGAATCTGTGGTCCTCAGTCCAGGCCCTCTTGGCCTCCATTTCCCTCGAGCATGCTGCCTCCATCTGTTGAGCATACAACACTATGTGAGAGAAGTCCATGTCCTGGTGGAGCATAGCTGTCCTACAGTCCTTGTCCAAATATACTGCAATACCATGCAAAAATCTATTCACCCGCGCCCGCTGGTCAGCCACCAACTCAGAGGCGTATTTAGATAAATGGGTGAACTCAAGGGCGTACTCCTGGACAGTCATCCTCCCTAGCTTTATATTCACAAATTCAGCTGCTTTCAACTTCCTCATTTCTCGAGGGAAGAACCGATCGAGGAATGCAACCTAAAACTCCTCCCATGTGATCGGACCTGCTCCAGCAACCCTGTTGTCCTTCCACTAGCGGAAACAAATATGCGCAACCCTCTTCAATTGGTAGGAGGACAACTCTACGCACACTACACTACTCACCCCCATAACCTGGGTGATCTTGACAATTTCATCAATGATGTCGTACAGGTCCTCATCTACCTTGGACCCCAAGAACTCCGGCAGGTTCATTCTCAAAAAGTCTCGGACTCTGGCTGCCGCCGCATTACCGTTCTGAGGAACACGCGCAACGGCTTGCTAATTGACTTGAGCAGTCAAGGCCAACGCCAACATCTGGATGGCAGCTCAGAACTCAGCATGAGCGGCTGGCTCCGGTGCCTGGTGCTCTTGAACTGGTGGGGTTGGCTGATGCCCATGACCGCTTTCCTCATCGTGGCTTGCGCCACCTCCATTCCTCCTTCCATTCATCCTCCTAGGCCATGATTCTGCAATTGCGAATAGCACGAATTTAAAAGGATAGAAAGGCTTTTTCATTGCATGACATAGATCATGAAAGAAGGAAACATTTCCTATAATGTTTAGTAACCTCTTCGTCATAAGTGTGGCGCGCTTCGCACCCATAAAAAAGACTCCACTTAACATGGCTTAAAGACTCCCTAGGACACATAAACCTATGGCTCTGATACCAAGTTTCTCATGACCCGAACGGAGGCCCGGATCGTAGACACGGGACAAGGGACCCCGAGAGACCCCAAGTTGACCCATGGCATATGCATACGACTATTCTCAATTAAACAAGCGGGACCTTAAACATAAAACATAGAGAAAACGTAACCATAGCATAACATCAAGAAATACTGGACATATACAAGAGCTGAGTACTACATACTAGTCTGAAAGCCTCTACTACATATGATGGGTTGATGGGACAACATCCCCAACTAACCCGAACAGTACTAAAACTCAAGATAACATAAAAGTCTGTCAAACAACCCTCGGAACATGAGGACTCACCAATGAGCTAATAGCGTAAGCTGAGATGGACTAAGGATGAGCATGAGCCTGAGATCCGAACCTTGTATCATGAAACGATACAGCATAGAAAGTATGCGGTCAGTACGTGGAATATACCAAGTATGCAAGGTAAGTAAAACCGCGAGGTAATATAAATCCATTTAAGCAAGTTATACATATATCATAAGCTTTTAAGGATAAGAAGAAGACTACATGCATTCATTATGATATTATACTCGTATTATACATGATTATGCATGGCTATAGAACATCATGACTGACTCAAATGACGCTACCAAGATATCCATATCAAGCTCAAGGGCCAATCGGGCCGGGGATAGCTCACAAGAGAGGTTCCAATAATGTATAAATATCAACCTATGTTGGCGAGTAGTTCTGGGGCATAGGGCAGTTGACCATTAACCCGCTCGATGCTAGACACTTCTCCCAAAAACATGCAATGCTCTACATCATATATACGAAGCTCAACATCGTCTATTGACGAAGCTCAACATGAAATCATGCATGACTCAACATCATATGAAATGAAGCTCAACATTGTCTATTGAAAAAGCTCATTAATGAAATCATGCATAGACTGGACATTATATGAAAATGAAACTCAACATTGTCCTTCGACAAAGCTCAATAATGCCATACATCTCAATAATAAATTTATGCATATGAGAAGCTTTATTTCGAAACATACCACAAGCTCAATCATAGGAGGGAGCATCTACTCCAAATCATGTGGTAAGCTACCTGTAGAAATATTTATTCGACATACCACAAGCTAGAATTTATAATAAGAATTGGAAAATTTCTCTTTAAACAATGTGGTAAGCTTATGTTGGGAAAATCATCGCTTTAATCAACATGTTGGCATTTCCCAAAGCTTTATCATACTAGGATTGACACATTCTTATTTTTGAAAACAACATCATAATCATGGGTAGCTTCAGAAACATGCTTTTCATCACTAACTTCATCATTATGACACATTTACCATAAATCACCTCTTTTATGAACTCTAAACCCATGGGAATTTTAGATTCAATTTTTAGAAAAAAAATTATAAGAGAAACACGTTATAATCCACCCAAGCTTTGTAAATCATCAATATCAACTCAATCTAATCATACCTATGAATAGAGATATAAGAATCATGCAATTGATCAAAACCCCATAATTGATTATTCATAACTCAACACAAATTGATAGGAATTGGGCATAGCTGTGGAAGGAAGACACCCATTAAAACCCTACATACCTGGAAATGGATTAACTCAAAGTTCCTTGAATACCCACAAAGAAATTGATGGAAACTTGGGGAAGAAGACCTTGAATCTCCCAAAAATCTCTATAAAGTTCTTGCATAAGAATGGACATGCATAAAGGACTTAACTCATCTTATCACACTTAGAAAATATCCAAAACAACATAGTTTAGGGTCTAAAAGCGTGAAAAAGTCGAAAATTCCCTTGATGAACCTTCCCTGAAAACTGGCCGGATAAAACCCATGAGTAGTATCAACGGGTCGTGGAAGCAACCCACGGCCCGTCCCGTCTCTTCGCTGAAAACACTGTTGAAAGCCCATTCTCAGAATCATACCACAGACACACAGGACGGATCATCCTAAACTTCAACGGACCATTCCTTTGGTCGTTGTTTCCTTCTTCTGAAATTGTGCACTTCCATTCCACGAGTCTTACCACGGCTCATTGTAAACTTCAATGGGTCGTGGTTTGCACCCGTTGTCTCCAATATGATAGTCCAAAGCCCTACCATGACTGCTAACAATGGAACATCATTCCTCATAACGGGTCGTTATAACACCCGTTGTTACTTCAACCATCCGGGTTGACTCCTTAGCAGGACCACCACGACGGCTCGTTGTTTCTTACAACGAGTCATCGAATCAACCGTTGTTTCTCCCTGACATCTGAACTCCTGAACCCACGTCCACAAACGATGGTCCGTGGTTACTTACCACGGGTCGTGGTACTTGTCGTTCTGCAACCTTTTCCCAACTTTTAGCAGTTTTGTATTTTAGCTAATCAGGTCTACTCCTAAGCACTTCCGAGGTATTACAGGTAAGCCCAAACCTAGATTCATTAATCCTAAATAGATCCTCCGGAAGATCAGCTGAATGGACTATAAGATAAAGTTTCCTTCGGGGCTTGGACATGTTCATCACATTACGCAAGTGTGTAGAAGACCTTGTTTCAGATTAATCCAATTTGGATACTCAAGGTACAGGAGCACTGTTTCATAGAGAGACTCCAATAGTTATAGGAGACATCTTGATAACCAAGTTGTAGCTTATTAGGGTATCGTACAGAAATATAGTATAAAGGAATTGGTAAACTATGAATGATGCGAAATCTAGACAGTTTCACTTGGTATGTGCTTGATGTGAATTTCTATATGCTGATAAACCACTTAATCATATGATCTATGCTAGTTGGTTGAGTGAGAATTGATAGAGGCAACAAGTGGTGAGAAAAGATGAGTTTATGCATATAATTGAGGACTGTTCGAGGATGAACAATGGTTTAAGTGTGGGGTGGTGATGTTGGGCATATTCTTATGCCCATTTGCCATGTTTTTGCCAATTTTTTATCTTGTTTTGAGTTCATAATCCTTATGAAATGCATAAATTCATTTTTTTGTGTGTTTTGTAAGGGAGCAAATGTGTTTAGGTGTTTTGAGCAAGAAACCAAGGAAAAATGGCTCAAAAATGATCCAAGGTGTGAAGAAAGAAGAGTTTGCGAAGGTTGGCCTAGTGAGATGGCTTGCGTGGCGCACCAATCCCAAAACATTAGAGAAATATGCATAAAATTTGGTTCTATGGGTGGTGTGGCACGCCAGTTCCCTCACTTCGGAGGAAATATTGATCAACACCTTCGCAAGATAGATGGCGTGGCACACCAGAAGCATTCCAGACTTGGCAAATTTTTCTAACACTCTGGTGCTTTAGATGGCATGGCGTGCCAGAGGTGTCCGGATGCTCAGAAATTTGACTAACACCTTGGTGCATTGGCTGGCATGGGGCGCCCAGAGCAAAACATCAGAGGAAAATTGAGCCAAACCTGGTGCACTGGGTGGTGCCGGACCTATTCTGGGATGAATTTTGCTGATTTTGAAGCTAAATACTTGAGGGAAAAAGCATTATTTGAGGCCTCACTTATAAATATAACATCTAGGTTGTTTGTTATCTATCGTACATCACATTTTGGGATTGTATAGACCATTGTAAGTATCTTTTGGGAGGAGAGACAAGTACTTAGGTTATTCTTCTTTTCTTTATTATTTACTTTGAATGATGATTATGTCTTTGTTTTTTTGCTTGAACATGAGTGGCTAAACTCCTATTCTAAGGTATTGGTCATAGTTGATGGTTGACGTTTGATGGATTTATTATTGCTAGTATTGATTCTTCATTGAAGGTTGTTTATATTTACTTATGTTAATTGCTTGTTCATTAGTTGATCATCTTTTGAATAAATTTGTTGGCTTTGGTTGAACCCGGGAGAGGGAACTTAAAGGGTTAAAAATAAATATAAAATAGGAATTCAAATACACTTTGGCCCATTTGTTGAAGGATAGAAGTTTTTGATGAGGATAAGAATATACCCTTCAACCTTGTTTAGTTGATATACAAGTAGCCACAACCATTATCTCATGCTTATCCTGCGACCATAGAGATATAGGCATTAGGGTTCATGGGATAGTTCTTGGATGCTCGAGAGAGTGGAAAGAAATGAGAAAGTAACTTGCAACTAGCAACCTTAGAAAGAATTAATCGAGCTAATCAATTCTTGAAGACTCAACCTGAAGCGAAAGTGCCATTACCCTAGATTCTATCATCATTTGAAGTACAAACATTTATGAAATCACGTTAAGTTCAGTAGTTAATTTTTCTTTTCAAGTTTAGTAGTTTAAATCTCCAAATCATTCCCCATTTTTATTATTTTTTATTAGAATAGTGAGATAAGAAAATAACCTTGGACAATTAATCTGACAAGCCTCTGAGGGATCGATAATCGGGACTTCCCTGTCCTATATTACTTGACAACCATGTGTACTTGAGTACACTTGGGCAACATCATTCTATGGAAAATAAGTTCAACATAGGTAGGGGTAATGATTTACAGGTTCATTGCCTCACACATGTGTTCCATCTGCGTGTTGTAGATCTTCATCTGCAAAACACAGATGGCCAACTTAAGGTCAGTGATTCTGCCTCGCACCTGTGATTCATCTATGTGTTGCGGATCCTCACCTGCGGAATACAGATGACTCGCAGACATAGACAGTCTACCCATTGCAACTTCTTCCTTTTTTCAATCCAATTCTTTTTCTTTTCTTATCCTAGTGTAGATGCTTTCTTTGATTTTCTATTAGACAAAAATACAAAATAGTATGGTCTATGTTTTGGGGCACTCATATCATTTTACAGGAATGTTTTCATCAAAGCCCTAGGATAATAAAAAAGCCTCTATGGGGGTGGACACACCCCAATAAGCATAATTATATAAGGACATGCAGATCGCACAACTCTGATTTGGTCTTGAAGAGATGGAGGCTTACTATCTCGCATTTAGAGAGAAGTGGTCAAATTACGGAAGAGGCCCAATTTGATGTCAACTCTTTCAAAGTTGACTTCCCTAATATTGAAAAATAATTCCATATCCAGGATTAGGATCCTTTTACTGAAACTCTAGACCCCTACCTTTTGGAGTTGGTGTGAGAGTTTAATGCCTCTTATGGAGCTCGGCAGGACCTTATGAAGCACAAGGGTCGAGTGGAAAAGATTCCTTGTTTATTATCTGTGCTAGTACAAGGAAAAGAGGTAGATATCACCCCTGAAGAAATTAACTCCATTTATTGGGTGGATCAAATACGTCTTGGAACGAGGTTTACAAGGAGGATGGGCGTGAAAGATAACTAATTTGCATGGGTAGCAGGTATTATTGTTGAGGGTCAGCCTCTTTGAGCAGTTGTGAAAGGAGATATTCATCACCAATATCTTAAATTTGAAGCTAGAATGTGGCTTGACCTGGTGTATACTCATCTTATACCTTCCAAGAACATCACATATGTTCCCAATGAAGCGGCCATTCTCATAGCATGCATCATGACTGGCATCCATATTAATGTGTGGGAAATCATAGCTGAATAGTTCAAGAGGAATGCCCGACAACAAGTCACTTCTATGTCATTCCCAATCCTTATTAGCTTATTGTGTTTCAGGGCCGACTGTTGTTTGTTCTGACCCCTGGACAAAACGTGGTGAGTAGAGAGAGTCTTTGATTTGGACACAAAAAGAGACAAGGATACTCAATCCTTTAAAAACTCGAAGTTGACTACAAAATGGAGTGCCCCTCCACTTGCCGAAGTGTCAGGAGACACATCTATTTCACCTTTGGACGATAGACCTGTCTCTCCACCAGCGAGTGGCCTTCTCAAGTTGGTACACATGGCCCATAAACATAATGCTCAATTAGTCAAGCTAGCCAAGGTTGTTCCTCCCATGATACACCATGCTATCAACATAGCTATGAAGCCCGTGGTTGAAAAGTTATGTAATCTTTGTGGTCGGGTGGATATACTTAAAGAGGAAGTAGATGCTTTGAGGATGGAGCTGGAAAGAAAATGGATATATCCATGGAGATAGACTTAAACATCCCAGCAGTGGTTCCAGCCTTACCAATTGTAGATAGAAGTCCCCCCAGATGATTGGTGGGTAGGGGATAGTTTGTCAGGCAGTGTTGTGGCTGAAGAAATTCATGTATCTGAGCAGCCTTCCGATAGGGTAATTCAGAACTTAGATGATACTCACCATGGTGACCTGTATTTGACACCTCCAATATACACTTATCAGTATACTAGGACCCTTCCACACAGATGGGTGGTTTCTTCACCATACCTCCCTCTTGCATTCCCACCAAATTCCTTGATGCCTTCCATTGCTAACATTGCTTTGATGCATTTCTCATGAGGAGGTCACTCTAAACCTTCATTTGTGCGGGGGTTCTCCTACTTTTTAACTCTTACTACTCGTATTCCTTGAGGACAATGCATTATTTTTTGTTGGGGGTGGGGCATCTGATGTAAATGGTTTGATTTGAATGAAGGACTATCCTTGTCGGCCTTGTTCTGAATTGATTTAGATTTTGACTCTTGCCAGGCATAAATTGTTCTTGTGATAAAGATGTGAGTTGCCATTCCTGGGTTGGTTTTACATGTCAACTGTTATATGGCATAATAGTCAATAAATAAACTCCAAAGGTTTTCTTCATACCACGACTCTTTCCCAAAGAGTGAAATTTTCTTTTATTTATTTTTGTGTCAAACCGAGTGACATTTTTCTATGATGGATTGAGAGTCAACTTTCTTAAAATAATATGCCAAGTCTTAGTGTCAATTTGAGTCCTTCTTGCACTTATTTTAAGCCGCACCACCAAAAAATTTTACTTGGCCAAACATGTGATTTTTGAGATAAAAAGGGACAAATAAATTTGGAAAGAGCATTCCCTTGTCATGATGTCCATATCATTTGCTTGACTTCTTGATTCACCAGACGAGTGTGAAAAACTGGAAACACCTTGTCAAAAGTCATGTCTTTTTAATCGATCTTATGAATGGATGAAACTCCTTGGAGTGTGATTTTGTGTGTGGTAAGATTTTTTGCTTGATTCTTATGTATACATATTCATCTAGAACTTGCCCTGAATGTGATTCAAGGCGAAATCTTAGAAGTAGTTGAGCTTGGAAGATGACCTTAGGCCCTTCTTGTATAGTCACTTCATAGAAAATAAGGCCTTCCTTTAACATTGATCCTAGCTAACCAATTTTTGAGCCATAAGCCTTTTTCTTGGAAACCACATTACAAGCCTTAAGCCTTTTTGAATCCTTTACTTTGGCACCCGTTCCTCCCTAATTGCTAGTGATAGAAGAAAAATAGGGGCTTCAAGCCCAAGAGTTTGAGAAGAATGAGAAAATGAAATGTGATGTAGGCAAAAGCCTAAGTTTGGGGGTATACCCAAAAGGATAAAAGGGAAATGAGCTTCAATGAGAGGTAGCACCAATTGCTAAGCGTAAAAAGATTAAAATGAATGGTTGAAAAAACTTTTGATCAAAAGAAAGAAGAATATAATTGGGTGGTGCTATCTCTTGTATAGAGAAAGCTTGATATAAAAACTGAAGGTGTTACAAGGGTGGCTCTTTGGAAAGATTTGGATGGTGAAAAAGGGAGAGATAAAGTGGAGTTGACTCTCTATGTGTGAGCGGGATGTTTGAATGGTGTCACAAAGGCATTAGGAAGGTTCTAGTCACTCAAACTAAATAATGTCCTGCCTTTACCCCTAGTCTTCATTATAAGCTGCAAGTCCTTAGTGATTTTCAAGTTTGGCAACTCTACATTAGTGGAGTGTTACATGAAGGGCAAGCCTATGATTCGATGTGTGTGTACTTGAATGTCTTTGAGATAGTGAGCATCATTATCTTATAATCACTATTTTTGTGAATTGCATGATCATGAGTGGGATTCTCTCTTGTGGTAAGTGACATTACATCCTTGGAGTGAATGTTAAAATTTTGATTTCAATTGAGAGGAATGAATGCGATAAGTTATGAAGTGAACTTCTAGGGAAACCTTGAATATTGATTGCCAATGACTTGAGATGCTTATTGGTTTTGATTTGAATGAAAATGTCCCCAGTTTTGAATTTAATGAATGATGTTGACAGGGCCAAATGCTTGTGGTGGTGCCAATTGAAGTTGTGCACTTGTTTGAGTCATTTTAATTTTTGAGTATGTGTGTAATTTTAGGGTTACCTTGAGTCTTAATAGTCTTGTGTACAGCTCTCATGATGTAATATGCTTAAGTAAATTCTACTTGTGAGTGAATGCTTTGCTTGAGGACAAGCAATAGTTCAAGTTTGGAGGTTTGATGAGTTGGTAATTTACCAACTCATTTGGCTTTTAAGCATGAGCTACTTCCTTGTTTTCACTCAATTTAGGAAGGTTTTATTCCTTTTGTCTTCTTTTATGAAGGCATTTAACTTCGATAAAGAAAATGGAAGAATTGAACTAAAAGCAATCTGCTGGAAGAAAATGGGTCATGCGTGCCACACATGGGGCACCTGCAAAAGCAGATGACACTGGAAGATTTGGTGAGCTAGACCGGTGAAATGCATATTTGTATCTACGAACTGTGAATGCTAACACAGACAACATAAAAGGGTCACTGGTTAATCCTGCAAGAAGACCTGTGAGCCACAAAAGGACTCCTATAAAATGTAGGTGCCACGAAAGTGATCCTTGTCATTGCTAGGCAATCTCGTCCAAAAATGTACAAATGTACCTTAGAAGCTTCCAACAGCAATTTTGGGAGTTGTCCAAAAAGAATTTCAGAGATTTTTACCTGAACTATACATACACATGTCATAAGAGAGAATACATAACATAGAGTGGACAGTACATCATAGAGAGAGCTAGAGTACATTTTTGCTTTTCTTCTTCATTGGGAAAACCACCATTTTTTCAGACCTTGAGCTTGAGTTGAGATTTAATTACTTAATATGATGAGCTTAGAGAACTTCGTTATGTATGTAATTTCTCTCTCTTTGACTATGAGTAGATAATTTTTTTCCTAAGGGTGTGTGTGCATGATGGGTGTCTAGACTTGATTGCGTTTTGATTATTTGTTCTTAAAATTGATTAGATAGCATGGGTGTATTGTTTTCTTCAAGTTCTAATTTAATACTTGATGGTAGGAAACATTGATTTAGCTTTCTTGTATTGCTTTTGCTTGAAAGAAGTAAGGTTAGGCGAGGATTCAATAGTGAGGAATTGGAGTGTTGGATAGATGGGTTGGCGCTGGAGCTAGAGATAGTCAAAACCCAAATTCATACACCATTAAAGGATTAGAGCTAGAAATAGTCTAACCCTTCCTCAAGCTTATTGGTTGTTTTGTAATTATGGCTTTTGGGTTTGAGAAAACCCAAGTTATACACATCTTTTTGGTTGAAAAACATAGGGTATAGCCATAACCAAGGATATCTATGCCCTGATAAAGTCTAAGACTCTTAATCAATCCCTCTCTAGTCGACGCCCCGTCAAATACACACCCCTAGTCTCTCTCATTTATTGCAACATGTCATTTTTCCCTTATCTTATTCTAAATTTTAAATCCAATACTTGATTACTCTTTTTCCCCAATTTTTACTTTACATTGTTGAGGCATGCCATTTATATGTGTGATTTTATTTACAATATTTGGATAATCCAACCCCAATCCTCATGAAATTTGACCCCGACGCTCATTTGGGAAATTTTTTTTGTTAATGATCGTAGCCACATCCTTTATTGGAGAAGTGTTTTTTAACATAATCAATTAAGAATTTACATGTTTCATTATTTCTTCAATGGTTACTCATGAGTTGGTAATTTACCCACTCATTAGACTTTTAAGCATGAGCTATTGCATGATTTTCACATCAATTAGGAAGGTTTTATTCCTTTTCTCTTTGATTTTGTAGGTATTGGATTGAGACAAGAAAAATAAATGAATTGAACAAAGAATGAGTCTGCTGGAAGCAAGAACCTGCGTTCCGCACATTGGAACCTATGAAGCGCAGGTGCAGCATAGAAAAGCACTGGTCCTGAGTTGAAGGGCACCTGCAAAATGCAAGTAGGCACTTGCGAAATGCAGGTTCAATGGAAAATGGAGTCCAACAATTCTGTCCAAGACCTACGAACCACGGATGGGCACCTATGGAATGCAGGTACCACGCAAGTGGCTAGAATGCTGATTGGATAAAATTGTCCAACTCTGGAACAAATTCAATGTGGAAGCTTCCAAGGGCATTTGAGGAAAGATGTAAAAAAAGAGAATATGCAAAATTACCCTAAATGTACTCATACTTGTTATAATTTGTAATTCTTAGCTAAAAAGTAGAAAAGTACATTGTTCTTCCTCTTCGCTATTCTTGAGCTAAAACCACCATTGTTGCAACTTTGTAAGATTAAGTTTCTATTCAAATATGATGAATGTTAGTGAATCACTCATGGGTATCTCTTCTTTAGCTTCATCTATGTGTAACACCCCAAAAGTCCCTAAGATATCAGACCTGAGGATTGAAATGGAGATATTAGAAAAATCTACACCATGTCATAGAACGATTCATTGAGTGACTCATCAAGTGACCCAATGGGTCGTCCAATGACCTGTTAAGTGTGCAGTGGTGGAGAAAATAATGATTTCCAGTATACTTCAGGGATTGAGGAATGAGTCGTTAAGTCCCTTGACGACCCTTAAGTGACTTGTTGAGTGAGAAAAGATCAGAGAATGGGTTTTACCTCCAGTGGTGATGGGTCAAACAATGACCCATTACTTGACCCGATGGATCATGGTGTGAGTCGTTGGGTCTGGCAGTGTTATTTTTCTGTTGGATCATTAAGGGTGTTTTTATAATTTTCTAAGTTCCTAACTCCTAAACTAAGTCATTTTGAGCATAAGAAGAAGGGTGTTTTAGGTTTTTAATCATCTTAACCCTCATTCTACTCCTAACTCTCTCGTTAGAAGATCAAGCTCTCAAGTGAAGCAAGGATTCCCATCTTCATCCTCTTCAATCTCTCTTGGGTATCAAACTCTAGCAAGAATTCTTCAATACCAGGTATGTGGAGTTATCAATGAGGGATTCCTTCCATTCTCATGCCTCTTTGTAATTAAAAACATGATTTTGTCAACTCCGCATGCCCTAATCTGAAATTCTAGTGTTGGGTTGGATGTTGTTGAAATACCTTCATGATCATCTATGAGAATAGTTTCTCCTTAATCCAATACACTTTTCCATCATTAGGGTTTCATGCTCCTATAAAGTCTCTCATGAAACTATGAATTGTAAGTTTCAAGCATGGTTATGGATTTCTAGGGTTATGTTCAAATTGTGATTAGATTCTATGATTCTCTTGTGGACTCAAGCCCCTCAAGTTTTATATTATGTTTTATTATCATGATGCATGATTTTCACAAGAACCCTTTATGAGTATATGAATTTCAAGATATGTTGATTTTCTCGAGTATGCATGGCTTTCATGAAAAATTCAAGTTTATGTATCATGGCCAATTGTGGCATTATCTTTCATGGATAGTTCACCTATGTCAAGTATGACTATGATTTCATGATTTTAAAATATCCATGTAAGATCAAGTACATTTTCACGATAATGATTATGAGTCATGTGCATATTTTTTGGAGTAGTGTCTAGCACCAAGTAGGCTAGGGATTCAGGAAAATCCTGAGTCTCATAACTACATGCCACCGTAGGTATATATTCATGTATGAGGCCTCCCCAAAGACTGTTCCCCCAGCCCGACGGGGCTCACGAGTGATATCATGCCTTATCGCTCTTTTCCCTAACAAGGCTTAGGATGGCTCTGCCCAATTGAGAGAGATAGTTAGACCATCATTTAAGCTCTTTCATGAAGTCATCGGTTATGACGAAGCCTCCCATTGTTCCTCATGTTTTTAGTTACGCATGTTCATGTTTTATGATATTATGTCTGATTGCATATTTTACCCATTGATCAGTTTGAGTTTTCACTTATGTTTTCAAGTATAGCACACTATATGATTTCATTTTTAAACTTTGGGTCATTATTGAGATGAATAGCTTATTATTATGTATGTCTCAGAAATATGGCTTTTAGCATGTTGTCTTAACTCTCATGATCTATCGTGATTTATACTCATGATTTCAGACTAACATTTTACGAGCATGTTTTACTTACCTTATATACTCAATACATTCAAAGTACTGACCGCATACTATATGTTATTCGTCTCATGATATAGGTTTAGGTGATCCATCTCAGTCCTGCCGATAGCTCGCCCCCAATAATCCAGCTCTATTCCCTCTTGGGTGAGTCCTCATTCTCTAAGGACGTTATCAGCTTTATGGTTTTAACATGTCTTTCAGTTTTAGACTTTAGCAAGCTAGTTGGGGGTATTGTCCCATCAGCTCATCTTACGATCAGAGGCTTTTCAGACAGACATGTTGTAGATGACTCAGTGTTGTGATATTGACACTCTTACTTAGGCTCTATGTTGCATAGATTTCCCCTTATCAATTTTTATGTTTTAAATTCTTCTTTAGTTCACGCTCTTGATTTGCTATGCTTATGACATGGGTTAGCTTATGGCTATTCGTGGTTCTAGATCCCATGTCTTGGTCCGGGGTCTTAGCTCAGATCATGACACTATGAGTAACTAATTTAATTGCTACGAGTTTATGCATGATTGGGGTTTAGAATGGATTGAATGTTGTTGATATAGTCTTAAATTTGATTGTAATGCATGAATCTAGTGTTTCCTCTAAGTTTGAATGCTATAATTAAAGGTTGCAGACATTAATTTACTTTTCTTATCTTGCTTTTGCTTGCAAGAGAGGAGTAAGATATGGGTGAGAAAGTATTAGTGAGAATTTGGGTCATGGGTATGTGGGGTTAAGCTATAGAAAGTAAAAACCCATTTCCATCACCCATTAAAGGGCTGAAGCTAGAGATAGTTCATCTCTTCCTCAAGCTTTTGGTGGCTAATTTATAGTATTGACCTTGAGGTTTGAGAAAACCCAAGGAAAATTCACCCAAGTGGTTGAGAAACATCAGATGTAGTCTTTTCCATCACTATTCATGTTGTAATTGATATTTGAGACTAGTTAATTGACCCTAATCCAATCGATGCCCCTATCAAAAGTACATCCCTAGTTCATTCTCATTGCTTGCAACAATCAACTTGCTTTTTTACTTAGAAATTAGCATTCTATAGCTTACTCTTTTTCCACCAATTTTCCCCTTTTTACAATATAAACAATGATGCATGCCAAATTGATTTACTCTACGACTTTTGGTTGATCTATTCCAACTCTCTGTGGATACGACCCCAACATATGTTGGGAATTTATTTTTTGACAACGATCGCCGCCACCTCTTGTAACGGGGAGAAATATATTTGGGCATGAATCAAATAAAAATGAAATCATTGCCAGGGAGTTGAATATGATTTCCATTAGTTGTTAAGTAATTCAATTTTTGTAGTTAGTTTGCTGGTTGTTTAGGTTCATAAAAATGATCTATCTCACATGGATACTACAAGATATAGAAGAATCTTCATGTATAAACTCTGCTCAATGAATGAATAAAATATGGAAAAAAAAGAGGAGGAAAGAGATGCTATGTTGACAAATATTATGACTCGGATTGGGCTGATAGCAATGTGTATGAGAGGTTCTCATCTGGGATGTCAAGGAACATTCCAAAGATTACGGTATTCCGGTGATGAGAAACAAGGTCAACATATGAAATTGTAGCCCAATTGAGAAGTTTGGAGAGTGAGAAGACTGCACATTCAAAAATAGAACCCATGCTTGAAATGGTTATGGAACAAGTCCTTTCCACTGACTTGGGGATTTGACAATTGAAAGGTGATCTTTTTAGAGCTCACTCCAATGGTGAAAGATCATGACATCTCTATTAGACACCTGGAAGAAGGATGAACCATATAGCTTCTCAAACGAGATCGGAGATGAATGTGAAGGAAAAGGAGTCGGTCATGAAAAATGCCACTCCAAGTCAAAGAAACATTAAGGAGGAAAACATAGAGAAACATATTGAGGAGATATTATTCAAAGAGTCAGTAGAAGGCATTCTCTTGAATAACATTGTTGAACGTAGTGAAGGGTTCAAAGAAGCTTGTCATGCTATAACAAGTGTTGGGTCCTATCATCACCAATCAAAGAACCTTGACCTTGATCTTAAGAATCAGAAAACTCCTCTGTCACAGCCCTCCATTCTCGAACCTCTGATGCTAGAACTTAAACCGCTGCCCTCACATTTGAAGTATGCTTATTTGGATAAAAATGAAACTTTACCGGTAATCATCCCGGCTAAGCTAACCGAGCAGCAAGTAGAAGCTCTGCTGGCAGTCTTAAAGAAGCAATTTGAGCAATTGGATGGACTATAGCTAATATAATAGGCATTCCCTTGGGTATTTGTACTCATAAAATCAACCTTCAAGAAGATTATAACCCCTCAGTGGAACATCAAAGACGTTTAAACCCACCTATGCAAGAGGTGGTTAACAAAGAAATCATCAAATGGTTGGACACGGGGATTGTATATCCAAGAGCTTGTAGTAATTGGGTAAGCCCGGTCCAATATGTGCCTAAAAATGGAGGGATCACCGTGGATCCAAATGAAAAGGAAGAAGTAATAGCTACTTGGTCGATCACCGGATGGAGAGTTTGCGGAAGTTGAACTCATGGACCAAGAAGGATCACTTTTCGGCCCTGTTTATTGATCAAATGTTGGACTGACTGGCTGGAAAAGAATATTACTATTTTTTTGGATGGATATTCAGGGTATAATCAAATATCCATCGCCCCGGAAGACCAAGAGAAGACAATCTTCACATGCCCCTAAGGGACATTTGCATTCAAGAAGATGCCCTTCGGACTTTGTAATGCTCTAGCTATATTCCAAAGATACATGGTGTCAATTTTGTTAGATATGGTGGAGGATACCATGGAATTTCATGGACGATTTTTCCGTTGTGGGAAATTCGTTCAACGATTGCTTGGCTCACTTGAATGATGTGTTGAAAAGGTGTGAAGAAACAAATTTGGTCTTAACTAGGAGAAGTGCCATTTCATGGTGAAGGCAGGCATTGTGTTAGGGAATAAAATTTCTGAGAAGGATATGGAAGTGGACCAAGCAAAGATTGAAGCTATCTCTCATTTACCTCTTCCAAAGACTGTGAAAGAAATCCGAAGTTTCTTGGGTCATGCAGCTTTTATTGCTAGTTCATCAAGGATTTTTCCAAGGTGACTCACCCTTTGTTTCGACTATTAGAGAAGGATGTCAAGTTCTATTTTGATGATGCATGTATGAAGGTATTCCTTTAATTGAAGGAGAAGCTTATATCAGCCCCTATCATCATCGCACCAGATTGGTCTAAGCCATTTGAACTAATATGTGATGCAAGTGGTGTTGCCTTAGGGGCGGTGCTTAGGAAAAGAAGAGAAAAGATCTTTCATCCTATATACTACGCTAGCAAGACCCTGAATGATGCCCAATGTGGTATTTTCCTTTGAGAAATTTCGATCATATTTGTTGGGGACTAAAGTTGTGGTGCACACTAATCATGCAACACTACGGTACCTCATGAAAAAGAAAGATGCAAAGCCCAAACTCATCAGATGGGTGCTTTTGTTACAAGAGTTTGACTCTGAGGTCAAGGATAGAAAAAGATGTGAAAACCAAGTTTCCAATCATCTATCTCAATTAGAGAAAGATGTTAGGCTAGGTGGGGACGATGATATAGATGATGCATTTCTCGATGAACGAATTCTAGCTGGTTCTCATGATTTAGTACCTTGATTTGCTGATTTTGCCAACTTCTTGGCTAGAAACATAATGCCTGAAGGTCTAAGTTTCAAACAAAAGAAAAAGTTCATGTATGATGTTTGAAAGTTTTATTGGGACGAACCATATCTTTTCGTATTTATGCTGATAGCATGATTCATCGGTGTGTTCCAAAAGTAGAAATGATACCTTTCCTTGAGGCATGTCATTTTTCACCAATCAGAGGCCATTATGGAAGGGTCAGGACAACAACAAAAGTGTTGAAATGTGGATTCTATTGACCCACTCTTCATCACAATGCTCACGATTTTGTCAAGCAATGTGATCAATGTCAGTGTTCAAGTGGTATTTTAAGACATCATGAGCTCCCATTAACACCTATCTTGGAGGTGGAGCTATTTGATGTTTGGGGAACAGATTTCATGGACCTTTTGTAAGATTTTATAGGAATACTTACATTCTTGTAGCTGTTAATTATGTGTCCAAGTGGGTTGAGGCAGTGGCTTTACCAAATAATGAAGGAAGGAGCGTAACCCATTTCTTGAAGAAACACATTTTCTCAAGGTTTAGCACTGCGCATGCCATAATCAGTGATGGAGGGTCACATTTTTGTAATAGGTTTTTTGGAGCATTGCTCGTGAAGTATGGAGTGAAGCATAAAGTAGCTACACCTTATCATCCTCAAACAAGTAGCCAAACGGAGGTATCTAACAGGGAAATCAAAGTTGTTTTGACAAAAACAATGAATGCCAATAGAATCAATTGGGCTAGAAAGCTAGATGATGCCCTCTGGGCATACCAAATGGCTTATATAACACCCATTGGCAGGTCCCCTTACTAGCTAGTATTCAGAAAGCTTGTCATCTACCGATAGAGCTGGAACACAAAACAATGTGGGCCTTGAAAAGTTAAAATCTTGATTGGGGAAGGGTCGTCCGCGCAAGAGTTAGGAACCTTAATGAAATAGATGAGTTCTGGATGAGGGCTTATGGGAATTCCTCTATATATAAATCCCGAATAAATTACTGCCATGATCAAAAAATTTTGAATAGGGAATTTGGTCCAGGAGATTGGGTACTGTTGTTGTCACGACCCGAATATAGGTCCGGATCGATACACGGGACAAAGAACCCCCAGAAGCTCCAAGTCGACCTATGGCATGAACATATCATCTAATTTAAACATAATAAAGCAGGAAATCAACATAATTAACATACCGTAAGTCTGATAATCTTATAAAATCAAAATACATAAATCAAACTGAAGTTGACTAGATTCTATGTCTGAAAAACCTCTACTACTAACAAGTTGATGGGACAAGACCCCAACTAACTCACTAAAGTATGAAACTAACATTACTAGATACAACTAAAAATGAGGGCCCTCAAAAGATGAGGACTCACCAACTATGGCTGATAAGTGCTAATGTTGTAGGTCCGGCTAATGACGGGGCTGAGCCTGAATATCCAAGCCTGTATCATGAAATAATGCAACATAGAGTATGCAATCAGTACGTGGAATGTACCGAGTATGCAAGGTAAGTAAAACCAGTAAGTAAATAAATAAAAATAGAGATCATGCATAATCACATAACATTTCATCATAAGAGTCTGAGAATGGGCTTGTATGCTATAATCTGAAAACATGATTTAAACATCACTAAATCTCATAATTGAATCGAATGACACAAAGCTGAAAAATTATATTCATGAGTAAAACTGAACATTAGGTCAAACATGTCGAAAACATAATACCAAGACTGATGAACATGCATAACTGAAATTATAAGGAACAATGGAAGACTCATCTTATAACCTACATACCACGATAGAGCTTACATGGTCCCGACTATTATACTCAAGAGGGCAGAGCCGTCCAAAGCCTTGCCAAGGCTAAGGACGATACCATGATATCAATATTAAGCTGAAGGCCCCTTGGGGGCAGGGCTCACAGGGGAGGTCCCAAAAGTATATATATAAACTACATTGGCGCGTAGTTCTGAGGCACAGGGTTGATTAACCCTTAGCCTACTCGGTGCTAGACACTTCTCCCAAAAACATGCATGTTATCTCCATCATTTTTCAACAAAGTTGAACCATCATCTTGTGAAGAAGATGAATGCAATAATACATGAAAAAAACTAAAAACGTAACATGAGGAGCCTTGGGCTCAAACCATACCACAAGCTGAAAAAAATAGTGGGAGTCTAGACACCAAAATCTATGTGGTAAGATAATAACATGAAATCATGAAACATACTTAATCATATGGCTTTTCCCAATACTTAAATATTCTTGAAATATATTTGATTTATTCGAAAACATGGACATGGACATGGGTAATTCGAAATAATACTTTCATCATATACATCTCATCATGCTTGGATGCATATCTCATAATCTCAACTTTTCATGAACTTCCATCGATGGGCATCATAATTTGTAAAACTTGAAAACATAATTTGTAATTGAAAACATTGTAAAATATGTTCATAAATCATAATTCAACATTAGAAACATGTATAGAGTATACCCATGATAGATACTTAGAGAATTCACAACTTGGGTTAAAACCTCATAGATTCATCAACTAAGAGATTTTATGAAATTGAGGAGGGATTGGGCATGGGTGTGGATGAATACACCCATTCATAACCCTACATACCTGGGTACTTCTGATTTCACAACCCTCTTGAATGCCCAAAGGAAATTGAAGAAGAATTGATGAACTACTAGGCTTGATCACCCTTAGAAACTTCTAGGCTTGCATGCATGGAGAGGGATAGGGTAAGAATGAGTTAAACCCTCTTAAAACACACCTATTTAGGCTTAAAACGACGTAGTTAGGGACTTAGGAGCCTAGAAATTACAAAAATGCTCTTAATGGTTCGACAAAAAATTTCATACTGCCAGAAACGACGACTCGTTTGCCATCTCGGTTAAGTTTGCTTAGTCCGTAAGTACACTGGAATTTCCCACTTCTGCTCAAACCACGGGTCACTTAAGGACTCATTAGGCAAATGACGAGTCATTTGCTTAGTCCGTGATGTACAGCAAAGTTTCCCACTATTGCTCAAACCACGGGTCACTTAATGACCGTTAGGTAAATGATGAGTCATTTACAAATGACAGGTGAAAATTAACGAAGTGACTGGCTCCAAACTGAACTACATGAATGGACTGAATTCCTGAATCATACATACATACATTGACATGAAAGAAATTGGGGCACATGATCTAAACATGAGACTGAATAGAGTGCTAGGGAGGAAACTGATACCTCAAGCTGAAACTGAGCCGAGAGGGATAAATGCGGGTATTTAGCCATCATATCTACTTTGGATTCCCATGTAGCTCCCTTAGCATGTTGGTTCCCCTACAAAACCTTTACTAAGGCTACTTCTTTGTTTCTTAGCTTTTATACCTGACAATCCAGTATTTCCATCGGAATCTCCTCATAACTATGGCTATACTTCACACCTATACTCTCCACGGTAACAACTAGAGATGGATCACCCAAACACTTCTTTAAGAGAAATACATGAAAAACTGGATAGACTGAAGCTAATTCTGCGGGTAACTCCAACTCATATGCTACTTTTCCAACCCGTTTCACACTGGTACAGACCAACATAACGGGGATTGAGTTATCCTTTCTTTCCAAATCTCATCACTCCCTTCATGGGAAACACCTTTAGAAACAACCAATCATTGACTTCAAACTCAAGTTCTCTCCTCCTCACATCTGCATAGGACTTTTGGTGAACCTGAGTTTTTCAACCTGTCCCTTATAAGCTGAACTTTCTCCATATCCTCATGCACAGAATTTGATCCTATCATTGCAGCTTCACTGACTTCAAACCAACCAATGGCGATCTACATCTCCGTCCATAAAAAGCCTCAATGGAGCCATCTGAATGTTGGAATGGTAGTTCTTGTTATATTCAATCTCAATGAGAGGCAAATGGCCATTTCAAATACCCTTGAAACCAATTGCACATGCTCCCAACATATCCTCAAGAGTATGAATGGTCTGCTCGGCCTAGCCATCTGTCTGCGGGTGAAATGTTGTGCTAAGCTTGACCTGAGTACCAAGTCCCTTTTGAAATGATCTCCAAAATTGGAAGGTAAACTGAGTAGCTCTATCTAATATGATGGACAAGGGCATGCCATGCAATCAAACTAACTCCTGAATATTCAATTTGTCACAATCCTCCACTGAATCAGTAGTTTTGATCGGTAGGAAATGAGCTGCTTTAGTCAACCTGTCTACAACCACCCAAATCAAGTCATACTGTCGGCGAGTACGAGGCAACCCCGTAATAAAGTCCATATTGATTTCCTCCCACTTTCAAGTAGGGATACTAATGTATATAAGCACACCTCTAGGTATTTGATACTCAACTTTCACCTGTTGAAAATTCGAGCACTTAGCCACAAATTCTGCTAAGTATTTCTTCATGCCACTCCACTAATAGACTTCCCGTAGGTCACGGTACATTTTGGTGGCACATGGATGGATAGAATATCTATAACCATGAGCCTCGTGCAACATTCAATCTCTCAAATCATCCACACCTAGAACACACAAGCGACCTTAATATCGCAACACACCATCTCCCCCTTGGGAGAATACTTCCATCTTCTGATTCTAGACAGCTTCCTTCAACTTCACCAATTCTTTCCTTCCCTCATCTACGTGTGATACACTCTCAATAGAAAGTCTTCTAAGAGCGTCTGCCACCACATTGGCCTTTCCCGGATGATAATGGACACTCATATCATAATATTTAAAAAGCTCCAACCACCTTCTTTGATGCCGGTTTATATCCTTCTGAGTGGACACGTACTATAGGCTTTTGTGGTCTGTAAACACATCTACATGGACCCTATACAGATAGTGTCTCCAAATCTTCAAGGTGATACTACTACTATTAACTCGAGGCCATGAGTCGGGTGGTTCTCTTAAGCTGCCTAGAAGCATAA
Source organism: Datura wrightii (assembly GCA_035772735.1). Taxonomy (NCBI): domain Eukaryota; kingdom Viridiplantae; phylum Streptophyta; class Magnoliopsida; order Solanales; family Solanaceae; genus Datura; species Datura wrightii. The sequence continues at coordinate 66,808,684 of JASDFA010000003.1, read as the reverse complement.
GCTATGACCTTATCCCACTGCATCCATACACCATCGAAACCAACCCTCAAAGTATCACCCTACACAACAAGTTCATTTAAGCTCCCCTACCTTCCAAAGTCATTCCGAACGTACACGTTGTAACCATTATTTGCATTATGGGGAAATGTACAAAGGGCTTAGAGTAAGAGAATCGTGAGCATGAGTCATTCGTGAGACTTAAGCTGAACATATACCTGGTATGGCATGATCTTATGAGCCGAGCATGTTGAGAGACATGAGTTAACATATATTGCGAGTTTATGACATGAAGTCGAGACTTGTAGATTCACAGAGTAAGACTGGGATTGCCATCTCAAGCGGTCATTTAGAATCTGGAGGGTCTATTCATAAGATTGGATGGTGTGCAACTTTAACTGGGCATAAGAGAAGTCATCGAGACCTGAGAGATTGGCATTCCATAGCTATTAGTGTTGAGACTCCTCTTGTTAGAACACTTAAAATCTGACTTGGCTCATTGACTTATCATCTCCTCATAGCTTAAAACCATCATTCTAAGGTTCTTGGACCTTTCTTAAGATCGGGATAAACCACTAAATTGCAACTCTCTGCTCGCCTCTAAGGCTTAACTGAAATCTCCAGACTTATATCCATTGTATACCCTTCACACAATAAATCTCATACTAAAATGCAAAAAGGATCTTGTACCTTATATAGTAGTTCTCGGAACTAGCAATCATGCATGGTTCGACAAGAAGACTTATAACATACTTGGGACTACATTTGAGGTTAACTGCCACTTGCTCTTGGTAACTTGTCTTGCTGAGATGGACAATTTGCTGGAGTTGCTGATCTGGTGGTTGGCGCACTGGCTCCACCCTTGACCTGTTTGGCCGATAGGCAATTCCAGCGTATGTGTCTGGGCTCCACACACCCGAAACAAGTACCTAAACTTGCCAAACACTGACCCATGTGTGTTCTACTGCATTTCAGGCACGCTGACTGACTAGATAGGGCTGCTGGAGGGGTGGTCGGGGCACAACCTCTCTGGCCATCTTGCTTGGTTGAAGGGCAATCTATGTGTTTATGACCGGGCGGCTATAACAGAAGTAAACATATGAACCCACCAAGCACTTTTCTAGGTGGTTCTTCCCATAGCGCCCACAAACTGGATAAGTAATCTCCCTCACTCGGGGCTTGTTTCCCCGAACTTGAGCTAAAGACCTCTATTGGGGTCGAAAGCGACTCCCACTACTTGACCCTTGCTGGGAACTCTCTAAGTATTCGGTCCTGGGATTTTTTCCCCCTTTATCCCCCCTTGAACTTTCCATCAATACTCAAACTACCAAACTTATATGAACTCCTCCTCTTGAAGTCTTGAACCCTACTAGCTACCGCCTCTCCGGTAGGGTATGTTGATGCGATAGTCTGCTGGTTAGGTTGGGTGATTATGGCTCGCATCAACACTCTAAAAGAGGCCCCGAGTTTTGCATCTGTGCCTTTCCCTAACATGGGATCCATTAGAGTTGGTGGGGTTAGCTGACTCCCATTGTTTCTTTAAGGAGACATGTTTCTGTATACGCGTACAACACGAGTTAGAGGAACGGAGAGAGTTGAACTCATAGCACGAGGTAGAATCATGAAACAAGGGGACATTTCCTAAACATCTCACAGCCTCTTCGTCATAACTGTGGTGTCCTTCACACCCTTGAGAAAGACTCTACTCAACGCGACTTTCATACACCCTAGGACACATCAAACCTAATGCTCTGATACCAAGTTTGTCACGACCCAAACATAGGCTCGGATCAAGACACAGGACAAAGAACCCCGAGAAGCTCCAAGTCAACCTATGGCATGAACATATCATCTAACTCAAACATAATAAAGCAGTAAATCAACATAATTAACATAGCAAAAGTCTGATAATCTCATAACATCGGAATACCTATCTCAAATCGAAGTTGATCACATTCTATGTCTGAAAAAGCCTCTACTACTGACAAGTTGATAGGACAAGACCCTAACTAACTCACTAAAGTCTGAAACTAATAGTACTATATAAAACTGAAAAGGAGGGCCCGTGAAAGATAAGGACTCACCAACTCTGGCTGATAAGTGCTAATGTTGCAGGTCTGGCTAATGACGGGGCTGAGCCTGAATATTCGAGCCTGTATCATGAAATGATACAACATAGAGTATGCATTCAGTACATGAAATATATCGAGTATACAAGGTAAGTTAAACCGCTAAGTAAATAAATAATAATAGAGATCATGTATAATCACATAACATTTCATCATAAGAGTTTGAGAATGGGGCTTGCATGCTATTATCTGAAAACATGATTTAAACATAACTGAATCTCATAACTAAATTGAATGACCCAAAGATGAAAACTGATATTCATGAGTAAAATTGAACATTAGGTCAAACCTGCTGAAAACATAATATTAGGATTGATGAACATGCATAACTAAAATCATGAGGAACAATGGGAGACTCGTCTTATAACCGACATACCACGATAAAGCTTACATGGTCCCTACTATTATACTCAAGAGGGTAGAGCCGTCCAAAGCCTTGCCAAGGCTAAGGACGATACCATGATATCAATATCAAGCTGAAGGCCCCTTGGGGGTAGGGAAAGCTCACAGGGGAGGTCCCAAAAGTATATATATAACCTATGTTGGTGCATAGTTATAAGGCATAGGGTTGGCTGACCCTTAGCCTACTCGGTGCTAGACACTACTCCCAAAAACATGCATTTTCTCTCCATCATTTTTCAATGAAGTTGAACCATCGTCTAGTGACGAAACTGAATGCAATAATACATGCAAAAATCTAAAAACATAACATGAGGAGCCTTGGGCTCAAACCATATCACAAGCTGTAAAAAATAGTGGGAGTCTAGACCCTAAAATCCATATGGTAAGCTAATAACATGAAATCGTGAAACATACTTAATCATATGGATTTTCCCAATACTTAAACATTCTTGAAATATATTTGATTTATTCGAAAACATGAACATGGACATGGGTAATTCGAAATTATACTTTCATCATATACATCTCATCATGCTTGGATGATATATCATAATATCAACTTTTCATGAACTTCCATGGATGGGCATCATAATTTGTAAAACTTGAAAACATAATTTGTAATTGAAAACAGTTCATGAATCATAATTCAACATTAGAAACATATATAGAGTATACCCATGATATATACTTAGAGAATTCACAACTTGCGTTAAAACCTCATAGATTCATCAACTTATAGATTTTATGTAATTGAGGGGGGTTGGTCATGGATGTGTATGAATACACTCATTAATAATCCTACATACCTGGGTACTTCTAATTTCACAACCCTCTTGAATGCCAAAAGGAAATTAAAGAAGAATTGATAAACTTCTAGGCTTGATCACCGTTAGAAACTTGTAGGCTTGCATGCATGGACAGGGATAGGGTAAGAATGATTTACACCCTCTTAAAACACACCTATCTGGGCTTAAATTGACGTAGTTTAGAATTTAGGAGCTTAAAAATTATGAAAATGCCCTTAATGGTTCGACAAAATATTTTATGCTGCCAGAAAAAATGAGTCGTTTGACGACTCGTTAGGCAAATGATGTGTCATTTTCTTAGTCCATGAAGTACACTGGAATTTTCTACTGCTGCTCAAACCACAGGTCACATAACGACTCATTAGGAAAATGAAGAGTCATTTGCTTAGTCCATGATGTACACTGGAATTTCCCACTGCTGCTCAAACCACGGGTCACTTAACGACTCGTTAGGAAAATGACGACTCATTTGCCGACTCGTTAGGGGATATTCTTATTTACAAATGACAGGTAATTTGCTGACTCATTAGCAAAATGACGAGTCACTTAACGACTTGTTAGGTAAATGACGAGTCGTTTGCTGACTTGTTAGGAGATATTCTGATCTTTACAAATGACGAGTGATTTACATGTGATTGTTTCTAGGAAAGTTGAAATTAAAGTGGTTCAGTCCCTTTAAGGTGTTTCAAGTCTTTGCAAATGGAGCTATTGAGCTTAAAGAGGAAGATGGACTAAAGTTTAAGGTCAATGGCCAACGTGTTAAAAAATCTTTGGGTGCTCTCAAGGAAATCGATTTGATTGAAGTCACATACCTTGATGAGCCTTAGCATAAGGGAAATTTGTTACGCCGCGACATTAAAATCAAGCGCTTCTTTGGAGGCAACTAAGTGTCTTTAAATTCATTTGCATTTCACTTCTTTTGTTGTTTTTGTTTTGTAGGATGGATTGGAATGGAAACTAAGTAGAAGAAAATAAGGGATGGCAACTGCTTAGGACCTGCGAAATGCCGGTGCAAACCCGTAGAACATAGGCCAGGTGCAGCTCCAAACTAGTAAACCTAGCAAAACCCTAGCCTGCCTGCATCTCACCTATGAAATGCAGGTGAAGATCCATGGAATGTAGGTCATTAGCAGTTTCAAAGCAGAATACCTAGAAAAAATTATGAAAAAAGAGGAAATCTATGTGAGACCTGCAAAATGCAAGTATAGACCCGCGGAACGCAAGTCTATCATAGGTGCATCACAGCAAACTGGGAAGACATGAGGCCACCTACATTTTGATTTGCGTTAGCAGGTGCAGTTCTACGGTCGCAGGTCTAGCGTAGGTACAAGTATGAAATGACTTTAAAATGTTAACCACCCCATTAACCAATCCCAACCCATGGCTTACCCAAATCTTTTAAACTTCTTCCCAATTCCAAAAACATCCATTTTTCTACACCATTTCCCCACTTTCTCTACTTTCCAACTACCACTATAATTTCCCATATTCCTCCATTAATACCACCTTAAAACCCACCAATCGCTTCACCTCCTCCATTCCTATAAACTCCACTGGTTCTCCACCATTTTCCACCATCACTTATCATTTCAAACACCATAAAGAAGAAAAAGGGGCTAGGGTCGACCACTTCAAAGAAAATTTTTCAAGTTTCCATTTCTCTTTACCACTCACTCCATTTGATGTATTCTTGATTTTCATCTTTAATTCTTGAGTTTTCATAGTATTTGTAGACAAGCAAGCATCATAACCTTGATTCTCCATGACCCATGTTTTCCCCCACTTCCCATTACTTGTTCTTAATGTGCATAATGAAGTTGATGTTTATGGGTGTTGTGGGTAATCTTGAAATTACAAAATTAATTAGGTAGAAAGTGTTGTTTTGTAATGATTACGCCTTTTTCTTGTGCTCTTATGATTTGAAAATTTAGTTGGGGGTGAAATTTAAGTAACCCACTTGTTGAGATGCTTGATTTTTTCTGATGATAGATAGATTGATGTCCTTCTTAAGGAAAAATTATTATCTTTTCTTATGTGCTTGATTATAGATGAAACTGTGATAAGATGGATGAGTAGTGTGAAATGTAAAGTTTCTTTGTGAATGTGGGTCGAAGGGGTGACTCGATGTTTCCCGATGATAGACAGGGTAACGTCCATCTTAAGGGAAGTCGTTGAGTGGTCCAAATGGTTGATGTTGTGTTGATATTGTTTATAAATCTTTCAAGGAAGTCTGAGTACCCGTTAGATAGTGATTGGGGTCATATGTGTGTAAAATGAGCAAAAAATTCGATGTTAGCCACTGCTGAGCAACTGTGGGTCTCAGATTGTTATTTGTGTATCGCAGGTTGCAACGTAGGTGAACGGGTCAAGCATTAGGTACACTGCCCCCTCCTGTGTTGCACCTGCAACCCACGGATCGACACTGGCAAAACACAGGTGCAACGCAGAAGGATATCAAATTTTCTTAGGCTCTGCCGCATACCTGCGACGAACCTGAAACCGGGGGTCTCAACATGCAAAACGCAGGTTCGACGTGGGTGCCTCCAGTGATTAGATAATTATGTTCCATTTTTTTGTTGGACATCCAATCTCTTTTTCTTTTTATCTCTTAGCTTACCATAGTTGTTTACTTAGACTTTCTTTTATGAAAAATACAAAAAAGAATGTGGTTTATGTATGGCACTCATGTGATCTTGCAAAAACATGTCACCCACTAGATGTCGGGATAAAGGAAAAGCTCCTATGGAAACTGACACATCTCAGGAGGTGGAAGAAGTGGAAACTATGAGAATCTCACAACTACATTTTGGGCTGCCCAGAATGGAAGCTTATTATATCTCATTCACAAAGAAAAGGGCCATCATGGAAGAGTCATAATTTGGTTCGACTCTTATGAAATGGACTTCCTTGATCTGGCTACGGAATTCCAACTTCATGATTGGGAGCCGTCCACTATGCCCTTGGACCCCTATTTCCCAGAGTTGATGAGAGAATTTTATGCCTCTTATAGGGCACGGTAGGATCTCCTCAAGCACAGAGGTTGAGTGGATATGATGCCTTGCTTGACAATGGTTCTAGTGTGAGGCCAGGAAGTTAGCATAACTCTAGAGGCCATCAATTACATTTATTAGGCTAATACGGTGCGTCCTGATTTAGGGTTCACAAGGAGGCTGACAGACAAAGATAATCAGTTTGCATGTGTGGAAGGTATTATTGCTGGAGGGCAATCGAAGTGGGCCATTTTAAAGGGCTAGATTCATCGATCTTAAATTTGAAGCTCGAATATGGCACAACTTGGTGTATGCTCGCTGATCTTAGGCATAGTTTCGTGCCCAAGTGATAACTATACCAGAGCTTTAGTCATGTTTTTACCTTAATTTTCGCATAATCTCATGTAATTGTGCTTTTAATTGTGTGCATGAACTAACCAATGTGATTATCCCATGTTTGTAGGTGAAATATGCTAAGGAGGGGGCTTAATATGATTTTGTATGAGTAAGAAGGAAGCTTGGAAGAAGTTTTGAGGAAAATGCATGAAGTTGCCAAGAGAAGTAGGCTGTCGCACATGCCAACATGCCACACCAGGCAAGCAGAATGCCAAGAACTGTGCCATGCCCATGCATGCATGCGCGAGGGCCAGGCAAGTCAGTAGTTGCACGTGATGGCGTCGTGCCACACCAGGCATTGTGCGCATTCATCAATGTGTCACGCTATTCCTTCATCATGTCCAGGGTCGTGCCATGCCCGACAGCATCCGTCCATGCCACAACTACCAGTACCCACCCCAGTGAGCATCCGTGATGGTTCTATGCCACACCACTGCCTTGGCGCGATGGGCAGCATGGCACGGAGGTGGCATATGCACAACAAAAATTCCTATACTATAAATACAACACTTAGTGTATTTCATATTTTTATCACGATATTATTTTGGAAAACATAGAGGAGCGAAGGGAGAACAAAGGAAACTCTACCTAGGGTTCTTTTTCTTTTATTTTTCCACTCTTGTATTTCATGAATTCAAACATTAAGATGAATTCTTGTATTAGCATGAGTGGCTAAAACCCTTATTCTAGAGTTGAGGCCAACGAATATGATTGTAATTTCTTAATTCCATTTGGTTCAAGTTTTCATTGTTGTTAGTTCTTGCATTCTTATTTTTAGTTATTTTAATGCTTGGTCACCATTGATATGCACTTGTTGATCTCAAGAAAACTCGAAAGAGAAAAACCTAGGAAAGAACTAGGAATGCAAGAAGTAAGTTCCAGCCTTTAGGGATGATTTTTGGTTAGGATAGCAATATCCCTAATTTGCCTCGCTTGGTTCTAAAACGGAAAGATAGCTAGACACCTAATTTGAAATTTTCACATCACCACTCTTTGATGTAATCGTGATGCTAAGTTAGGTTAAATGGTTAGAGGTTCGAAAGTCCATAACCAAGGGCATTAACCTCATAAACCACTCGACGTAGATAAGTGCTTATGAATTAGGTTGTCACATTTCCACTCAATGATGTAGTTGTGAGGCTAATTTGACTATGTTTAGAGGCTCGAAATACCATCAACATTGCATTTATCTTGTGAGACAAAAAATGAAGTCACATAGTTGAACCATTGTGAATTTTAGATTTGCATGAATGTTTGGCCTTGACCCTGGATTCTTCTCACTATTGTTTTTCCAATTACTTTGTGATCGCACTTAAATTTAGTCTCAACAACAAAATCTGGAAAACTAGCACTTTTGAAATTTCATTTAATACTTGAACTTGACAATTCACTTAAAATCTAGTCCCAGGGTTTGACATCTAGCTCTTAAGAGTCACTATATTACTTGCATGACTGCGTGGGCTTGTGCGTGTGCTAGAGCGCAATCAGGTTTTTGGCACCGTTTCCAGGGACTAGCAACATTTGGTGAACTTCACGTTTTTGTGTGTTTGATATTTTCTTAAGTGTTAGAAAACTTCATCTTGGTCTGTTTAATTGTTGGTAACAGGTTGGTCCTTGCAGCAAGCTGACAAGGGATAGAGAATTTGTTGAACCATATCCCGTATCTGAAAGAAGGTTGTGACAACTGAGAAGGGAAGGTTCCACTATGTGTCCTATCTAGCAGATTCCATTGGACGAGGTTGCATTGGCATAGATGGCAGCAAGACCTTTTCGTGAAGGGCAATCCCACTCGCAATGAATGTGACCTCTAGTATACGGATACTGAAGCCTAGAGGTTGATTCGAGTTAAAGAAAAACATGGTGCAGTTGTTGCACACGAGCGAGCAGTTCACTAGAGTAACACATGAGGACCCACAGCAGCATCTGCAGAATTTCTTAAAAATCAGTGACACATTCATCCTCGCTGGAGTGTCAACTTATAACGTAAGGATCACTCTTTTCCCATTCTCTCTTTTGGGAGAAGCAAAGAGGTGGCTGAAGGCAGAGCTACCGAACTCCATCACAACTTGGAATGACCTTGCCAGGAAGTTCCTCGTCAGATTTTTCCCATCAGGCAAGACTGCAAAGCTGTGAAGTGAAATACTAGTTTCAACCAAAGGCCGAAGGAGAACCTTTATTTGTCTTGGGAGAGGTTCAAGTCATTGTTGAGAGACTGCCCTCATCATCAGCAGTCAAATGAAGTGATAGCCTATACTTTTGTGGAGAGTCTAGACCCACATACAAAAATATTTTTAGACTCTATATTAGGTGGGCAAGCACTGGAGAAGAGCTATGATGAGTTGTACACTCTTTTGAATAAAATATCATACGAAAATCCAGAGTGACACAGCGATGCATCCCAAAGAGCGGGCAAGAGAGCAATTGGGTTGATTGAAGTGGATAGTATCAATGCCTTAGTAGCTTAGTTGGCCTCATTTCATCATCAAATGATGACTCATTTCAGCAAGCTGAGCATGGCACAGCCGCAAGCATAGGTAAATGCACAGCAACCAACTCCTAGCTGTTGTAAGATATATGGAAACAACGAGCACAGTGCAGACACTTATGGGGCAAATCCATAGTCAGTCAACTTTGTAGGGAATGTGCCAAGAGGTAATCAGAATTATGGGAACACCTACAATAGGAACTGGCAGAATCACCCTAACTTTTTTTGGGGTAGAAATCAAGGGCAGAGTCAAAGTTTTCAGTTGCCTCAATAGTAGTACCAGAACCGGGGTAGGTAGAATAGTGGACAATCTAACAACATTTAGGAGATGTTGCAGAAAATCATGGCCAATCAGACTCAGATGGTAACTGACCAAGAAAAAATGGCAGCTGAGTTAAAAAATCAGCAGTTGGTCACTCGTAACTTAGAGAAATAGATGGGTCAGATTACAACGGCTTAGCATAATAGACCACCGGGGGATTTACCCAGTGATACAGACACAAACCCCCAGCAAGTCATGGCCATCAGTTTGATGAGTGTAAAAGAGTTAGCAGAGGCACCAAGAAAAGAGAAGAAGAATAAGGTGCAGCCAGAGCTAATCAGACATGGTCCATCAGCTGAATAGAGCAATAATTAGAAAGTTGCAGCACACAATACCTATCAGCAGTGCAGCCACTACAGAGAACATCACCACCATTCCTGCAAAGGCTAAAGAAGAGCAAGGATGATGAAGCTTTTAGAAATTATTTGATATTTTCAAAGAACTTCACATAAATTTGCCTTTTATTGACCTTTTGCAGGGATTGCCTAAGTATGCTAAGTACTTGAAGGATGTAGTGGACAACAAGATGAGGCTGGTGTATGTCCAGAATGTAGCACTCACTGAGGAGTGCAGTTTCAAGGTGATGAGCAAGATTCCCAAAAAGCTCAAAGACCCAGGGAGTTTCACCAGTTTCACCCTCCCCGTACAAATAAGTGGAGAATATGTGATGAGGTCCTTGTGTGGTTTAGCGGTGGCAGTGAACTTGATGCCCCTATCTCTATTCAATACACTTGGTTTGGGGAAGAAAAGGCCCACTAGAGTGATGTTGCAACTGGCGGACAAGTCAAAGGTAGCCCCGGAGGGGATTATTGAGGACCTGCTCATCAAAGTGGGTAAGTTCATCATACCAATTGATTTTACAATTCTAGACTTTGAGGTTGATGACAAGGTACCCCTCATTCCTGGATGTCCATTTTTGGCAACTGGAGAAGTTGTAACTGATGTGAGGGCTAGCACCCTGAAAATAAGGGTGCATGATGAGGAGGTGATGTCTAGAGTGTACCAGGAAATCCACCCCCCAACACACTACAGAGATCTTTGCAAGATCACTGTATTAACAGAGGATGAGTGTGGGGTGGGGGATTTCAAAGTTACAATTCTAAAGGATCTCTCAATGAGAAAGCCTGATCCTGTTGTTGAACAAGTGCTAAAAAATTTAGAAATGAAGAAAGTGATAGAGGTGACAAGGGAAAGTGTGGAGGCTTTTCCCTCTAAAATCAAGAAGAAGAGGAGATGGTTCCCAAAAGGGAAGAAGTGTTTGAGGACATCTGGTGAAAAGATGGTTCACGTCGTGTCTCTACGTAAAATCAGGGCTGCTTGGGAGGCAATCCCAGTGTACCACAGGTACGATTCTTTTTCCTTTATTTTTTTATTTTGTTTATCTTCACTTTAATTGTTGTTTTTGGTTTATTAGGCACAAGAAAAGGGGAAGTTTGAGTACCCTTATAAGTAGAAGCTAAGGAGCATGGCAAAACACAAGTGTGGGATCATAGACCCATGAGTCAAAAATTGAGGAAATATGTTGTTAGCAAGGACTAAAGGCCTCAGAAAGTATCCCTAGCCCTTGTTATAATTTTAATTAATGCTTTGGGGACATAGCATATTTTAAGTGTAGGGTGAGGAAAATTTCAAAATTTTTGTGATGTTGAGTTAGGGTGATGGTCTAAAATTTATTTGATGTGAAGTCTAAGTTGAGCACAATTTACCCACCCTTTGATTTTTCTTTTTGATTCTTTTCCAAAGGGGGTCACTTTGAACCAAGAATAATTTTTTTTGTTTGTAAATAGTCGTTTCAGTCATAGTGAAGGATTTTTTCTAACAATGGATGGATGACAACCGTCTTGACGGAAAATTTGTTATATTGAGAGTCTGTATGTGTCTGTCTAAACTTGAGCATATGCAGTGAGTGTGAGATTTTGTATAATCCATGCTATCATATAGTATCTAGAACTTGTCTGGTGTGCTTGCAAAGCAAAATGAGGGATATTAATTATAGGAGATAATGTAGGCATTTCTTTGAATAAGCTTATTTTCATCCTTTGCTTTACCTATCCTTAGTGCATAATCCTAGTTAGCCTCATTGAGCCTTTAGCCTATTCTTTGTTAGCTTCAATAAAAGCTTAATCCTTTTCTTTCAATAGCCTTGAATTTTATCTAAAACTCCTAAGCGCTTAAGCGAAAATGCAAAAGAGTTAAAGGAGTGAGAATCTTGAAAAGAATGGAAATAGTGGTTGTGGTAGTTGAAGAAAAGATTAGAGGTGCAATGTTCAAAATGCATAAGTGATTGGTAGGGAGTAGAAAAGAACAAAAGAATGCTTAAGTACTCCCTACTAATAATATAAGTGTGCTTAAAGAATTGGGGAAACAAAAAGGAAATTGAGAGTTGAAAAGAACAAGAGATGAAGTAAAAGAAGAAAAGAAGAGTGTGTGCTTAATGAGAACATGTAATGTATTGAAATCACTTAGGGGAGATAGTCACTATTACTGTCTCGAATAGTACCTACCCATCCCTTAGCTCAACCCATAAAGTCCTACTTAATCTTACCCTTAGACATTCCTAGATTAGCAGAGTAATACATTAAGGGCAAGAATATGGGTCGTTGGATGTTGCATGTGAATTCTTTGTGAGAGTGAGCGTAATTGTTATTCATATACCCATAAATAGTATAGCTTGTAAATTTTTGAGTGGAAATGGGTATCTCTCCTGATATGAGGGCACATGTTTGAGGAAAGATAGAATTCATGATTGACGTCTCAATTGGCTAATGTGCATGAGTTTGTTGTGGTTTTAGAGTCAATTCTTGAGGCTTGGAGGTCTTAACTTAGTTATCATGATTTTAACTGTGCAATATACATCATGCTCTATTTCGAACTTGCCATCTGAGTTAATCATTATAGCCTTAAATTGAGTCGTCTTGCGTCAATTAGTGGTTGGTGAGTCTTCCATGTGCATGAGTTGTAAAGGCGTTATTTGAGGACGAACAAGGATTTAAGTGTGGGTAGTGATCTTGGACATATTTGCATGCCCAGTGATAATTATACCAGAGCTCTAGTCGTGTTTTTACCTTAATTTTCGCATAATCTCATGTAATTGTGCTTATAATTGTGTGCATGAACTAACCAATATGATTAGCCCATGTTTGTTGCTGAAATATGCTAAGGAGGGGGCTTAATATGATGATTCATAAGCAAGAAGGAAGCTCGGAAGGAGTTTTGAGGAAAATGCATGAAGTTGCCAAGAGAAGCAGGCTACCACACATGCCAGTGTGCCACGCCAAGCAAGCAGCATGCCAAGCATCGTGCCACGCCTATGCATGCATGCGGGAGGGCCAGGCAAGACAGTAGCTGCACGTGATGGCGTCGTTCCATGCCAAGCATTGTTCGCGTCCATTAGCGTGTCACGTTGTGCCTTCTTCATGTCCAGGGTCGTGCCACGCCTGACGGCATCTGGCCATGCCACAAATACCAGTGCCCATTCTAGTGAGCATCCGTGATGGTGCAGTGCCACGCCATTGCCTTGGCGCGATAGGCAGCGTGGCACAGAGGTGGCATACGCACAACAAAAGTTCCTATACTATAAATAGAAACTCTACCTAGGATTCTTTTTATTTTATTTTTACACTCTTGTATTTCATGAATTCAGATATTAGATGAATTCTTGTATTAGCATGAGTGACTAAAACCCTTCTTCTAGGGTTGAGGCCACAGAACATGATTGTAATTGCTTAATTCCATTTGGTTCAAGTTTTCATTGTTGTTAGTTCTTGAATTTTTTTAATTCATTTTAATGCTTGATCACCATTGAAATGCTCTTGTTGATCACAAGCGAACTTGAAAGAGAAAAACCTAGGATAGAACTAGGAATTCAAGAAGTGAGTTCCAGCCTCTAGGGTTGATTCGTGGTTAGGATAGGAATATACCTGATTTGCCTCGCTTGGTTCTAAAATGGGAATATATCTAGACACCTAATTTGGAATTGTCACATCATCTCTCTTTGATGTAGTTATGATGCTAAGTTACGTTAAATGGTTAGAGGTTTTAAAGTCCATAACCAAGGGCATTAACCCCGTAAACCACTCCACGTAGATAAGTGCTTATGAATTAGGTTGTCACATCCCCGCTGAATAATGTAGTTGTGAGGCTAATTAAATTATATTTAGAGGCCTGAAAGACCATTAATATTGCATTTATCTTGTGAGACAATAAATGAAGTCACATAGTTGAACCATTGTGAATTTTAGCTTTGCATAAATGTTTGGCCTTGGCTCTAGATTCTTCTCATTATTGTTTTTCCAATTACTTTATGATCGCACTCAGATTTAGTCTCAACAACAAAATCTTGAAAACTAGCACTTTTGAAATTTGATTTAACACTTGAACTCGAAAATTCACTTAAAATCCAGTCCCTGTGGATTCGATATTTGGCTCTTAAGAGTCACTATATTACTTGCACGACCGCGTATGCCGGAGCGTTCATTATTCCCTCCAAAAACACAATGCATGTTCCTATTAAGATGGCCATCCTTGTAGCATGCATCATGGATCGCAACATATCAATTTGGGGGAAATCATTGCAGAGCAATTCAAGCAAAATGCTAGACAGCAAGCCACCTCTATGCCATATCTTATCCTCATTGGTTTGCTTTACATGCAAGCCAACTGCCCTCTATTTCAACCATTGGATAAGACAAGGAGAGCAGAGGGTGTGAATACTTTAGCCACTAAAAGAGATAAGGAGGCTCTAGTTTCAAAGCGACCCAAGTGGACTTCAGGATCGAGTGCTCCTCTACCCACTATGCCATATGGCCGCTAAGCCTGTCTCTCAACCAAAGAGTGGTCTTCTCAAGATGGTGCAAATGGCTAGTGCTCACGAGGCTCAACTAGCAAGGTTAGCCAAAGCTATCCCTCCAATGATCCAACAGGCTATAAAAATCGCTATGAAACTAATGATAAACAAGTTGGTAGTTTGTGTGCTCGGGTGGATGTGCTACAAAATGAAGCAGCGTCTTTATGGGAGAAAGGGAATAGAAGAAGAGAAATACTACTTCCTATGGATTTTGACTTGAACATCCCACCAGCTGGACAGGACCCACCTATGGTGGATAGCAACCCAAGGATGACTAGTGCATGGGGTATAGCCCAACTGAAAATGCACCAACCGCAGAATTTCAAGATAGCAAGCCATCACGTGTTGAGATACCTCCTTCCACAGAGGCTTCTCACCTAGAGGACCCATATCAAGTGGCTCCAATTTATTCATACCATGAAGCCAGGACCCTTCCAGACAGATGGATAGTAACTACACTTGGTGAACCACTTGCGCTCCCACCTAACCTATTGATGCCTTCCGTGATGGACATAGCCTCACAGTATTTTTCATGAGGGACCCATTATGTAGGAAGTTGTCCTAATATCTCTTTCCATATATATGCTTTAGGAACAATCATGTTTATTTAGGGGGGGGAGGTAGATGCCCTTATCGGGTCTGTGAGGAGTTGTTGTGATGCTTAGTTGAATGAATTCCCAATCTTATTTTGAACTAATGAAAATTGTTGGTCTTTCTTTCTTTCTTGACATTGTGAAGTTCCATTGATAGGTTGGTTTATATTCCAATTAATTCTTGACTCGTGCTCTGAAAATCTCCATTACTTATAGTAGATAGTAATAAACTCCAAGGATTTTCTTTATACCATGGTTCATTCCCAAGGAGAAAATTTTTCTTTCTTTTCTCTTTTGTGTCAAACCGGGTGACATTTCCCTATGATATATTGAGAGGAGTCTTTTGATCGTGGGCTAAAATAGCATGCCCGAGTGATGCTTTATACCTTAATGTAGTCTTGTTTAACTAATTTATTTTATACATTTTCATGTAATTTATATAAATGTGAATATATGTGCTAACAAACATGATTAGTCCTTGTTTTGTAGGTTTCAATGATTTGGAGGAACTAATTTATAAGTTGGTGAAGGAAAGGAATGGAGTCGGAAGCAATCGGCGAAAGTTGGCAAGGAGTAGGCCATGGCAAGGATGGCAGCGTGCCACGCTATGCGTGTGCCGTACCCAGCGCCGTGCCACACCTAGGCATGGAAAGCGAGCAAATGCGGCAGCAGGCAGTGCTCCAGCGAGCCAGCAACGTGCCACGGCATGCCACCCCCGCGCCAGGAGAGTGTCAACGCGCTGCCCAAGCAGCGTGACTCGCTGCCAACGCGGCAAGAAGGCTGACTAGGGTCGATTTTGGGTGATTTCCAGAAATCCTTCGCGTTACCTCCGTGTCACGGAGGTAGTGCTTCGTGATACACTCCGTGACACGGAGCCATTTCCACGACAAGCTAAATTGTGCACGTTTCTCATTCATTATAAATAGGTCCTTTAGCTCCTAAAACCACTTTGTCACGATTTTATTTTGGAAAACTACCTAGGAGTGAAGGGAGAAGTGGGATAACTCATCTAGGGTTTGTCAAATTCCCTTCTCATCTACCAAATTCATGTAAGTATGTTAGTTTAGTAGTAGTTAGTTGTAGTTTTACAAACATGAATGGCAAGAACCCTTCCTCTAGGGTTGATGCCACGAATTATGATTGTGATTTTATGAAATTATTTTGGAATTAAGTTATTGATTGTTGTTTTCGTCTTGCATTGTGGATTGTTGGTTGTTTTTATGATTGATCACCATGAAAACATATACGTTAGCTTCGGCAATTGCTTGAGAAAGAATTACCTAGGTCAGGACATGAGAATGTAAGGAGCATGTTTGTATCTCACGATATAATTTCGTGTTAGGATAGAAATATACCTAACACCTTCCTTGGTTGATAAAACAGGGGTTATTAAGAGACCAACTTAGGATTATCACATCACCACTCGAAGAAGTAGTTGTGAGGGTAAGTTGAGTTAAATGGTTAGACACACGAAAGTCCCTAATCGTTTCCCCGTAAACCACAACATAATTAATTGCCCGCGAACTAGAAATTAGCATCCTCGCTCACAATGATGCAGCGAGGCTAGTTTGTCGTGTTTAGAGGCTCGAAAGTCCATGAACATGCAATTCTAATTATGAGAAATAATAATCGATAGTTGCATACTTAACCCATTGTAAATCGTAGCATCGCATGATTATCTGGTTTTAACTCTATGTTGCTCCTAGAGTGCATTCAGAATATTTCGTTGACCAAATTTAGACTTAATTAAAAATCTCCCTCAAAAACTTCTATAACCAACATTTTTTGGTATTTAAGATCACACTTGTAATGGATAGTTAGAGGAATGGGTCCAGTCCCTGTGGGTTCGGCATTCCGGTTCTTAAAAAGAGCCACTATATTACTTGCACGACCCGTACACTTGCGGGCACGTCAAGTTTTTGGCGCCGTTGCCGGGGACTCGGTGAAGTTTTGATAATTTATCTGTTTTTGTGTGATTTTTAAATTTCCTTAAGTGTTGAGAAACTTGGTCTTAGTCTACTTATTGCAGGTGACAGGTTGTCCTGCCGAGTTGGCTAGAAATAGAGAGCTTGTGGAACCGTTGCTTGAACCTGAATGTCAAATCCATTTGCGAAGGAGAGTAGCTCTAGAGCAAAAGCTGAAGAGACTTCAAGAAAAGGTACAACAACAACCACCCGCGGGACAAGCACAATTGTCATCGACAGCAATGGCAGCTAGACCAGTTCGTGAAGTGGCAATCCCACTAGTGACTAATGTGAACTCCAGTATTCGTAAACCGGAGCCTGGAGGGAACTTTGAGCTTAAACAGAACATGGTGCAGTTGTTACATTCTAGTAGTCAATTCACTGGGATGGCACATGAGGACCTGCAGCAGCACTTACAGAGCTTTTTAGAGATTAGTGACACATTTGTCCCCACCGGCGTGTCCACAGATTATGTACGACTAACCCTCTTCCCATTTTCACTGTTGGGAGAGGCAAAAAAGTGGCTGAAGGCTGAGCCACCGAACTCCATAACTTCATGGAATGACTTGGCTAAGAAGTTCCTTATCAGATTCTTCCCTTCAGGCAAAACTGCAAAGTTGAGAAGTGAAATACTCAGTTTCAAGCAGAGGCCTGATGAGAACTTATATATGGCTTGGGAAAGATTCAAGTCATTGTTGAGAGACTGCCCCCATCACCAGCAATCAAATGAAGTGCTGAACCTTTGTAGAAAGTCTAGACCCACACACAAAAATATTACTAGACTCTGCATCGGGTGGGCAAGCCTTGGAGAAGACATATGATAAGTTGTACACTTTGTTGAACAAAATCTCTCAAGGAAATCCAGAGTGGTACAGTGAGTCATCGAGAGGGGCAGGAAAGAGATCGGGGTTGATAAAAGTAGATGGTTTGAATGCCTTGGCAGCATAGTTAGCTGCGTTCCAACATCAAATGATGACTCAGTTCAATAAACTGAGTATGAACCAACACCAGGGCCAGGTTAATGCAGTTCAGCAAGCTCCAAGTTGGTGTGACATTTGTGGTAATAATGGGCACAATGCAGAATCTTGTGGAGCCAATCCAGAATCAGTCAATTTTGTTGGTAATGTGCATAGGAATCAGAATTTTGAGAATAACTCCAACAGAAATTGGCAGGGCCACCCGAATTTTTCTTGGGGTGGAAACCAAAAGTAGAATTATATGCAACCTCAATGGCAGCAGTATCAGCAGAATAGGCAGAATGATGGGCAATCGAGTAGCAGCATTGAGGAAACACTGCAGAAAATTATAGAGACCCAGAATCAGTTAGCGGAAAATCAAGCGAGGATAGCAACAGACTTAATGAATCAGCAAGTAGCCACCCGCAATCTTGAAAAACAAGTGGGTCAGATAGCAGCTACTCAGAACATGAGAAAGCAGGGGGGATTACTAAGCGATGGAGATCCTAACCCCCAGCAAATCAATGCCATCAGTCTTAGAAGTAGAAAGCGATTAGCTGATGCAGTGGCTAAAGAGTTGAGAAAGGAGGTGCAGCCGGAGTTGGTTAGATCAGGACCATCCACCGACACGGGAGCGAATCAGAGTACTGGGCAAAAAAATGCACAACCTTCATTGCAGCCAGCACAAAGACCACCACCACCATTCCCTCAGAAATTCAGAAAGAGCAAGGAGGAGGAATGCTTCAAAAAGTTCTTTGAGAGTTTCAAAGAACTTCACATAAATTTGCCTCTTATTGATGTCTTGCAGGGAATGCCCAAGTATGCTAAATACTTGAAGGACGTGATGGCGAACAAAGTTATATTGGTGGATGTCCAGACTGTAGCACTGACTGAGGAGTGCAGTCACAGGGTATTGAGCAAAATGCCAAAGAAGCTCAAAGACCCAGGGAGTTTTACCCTCCCCATACAAATTGGTAAAGCTGAGGTGCTACGAGCTTTGTGTGACTTAGGGGCAGCATTTAATCTAATGCCCCTATCCTTATTCAAAACCCTGGGGTTGGGGAAACCGAGGCCGACAAGGTTGGTGCTGCAGCTGGCTGACAAGTCGCGAGTGACACCTGATGGAATAATAGAGGACCTTCTCATCAAAGTAGGTAAGTTCATTATACCTGCTGATTTTATTGTCTTGGATTTTCAGGTTGATGACCAGGTACCCCTGATCTTGGGATGGCCATTCTTGGCCACCGGAGGAGCGGTGATTGACTTGAAAGCAGGGACCCTGAAAATGAGGGTTGAGGATGAAGAAGAAATCTTCCGCGTTTACCAAGAAATGAACCCATCTGCACACTACAGAAACCTTTGTCAGGTTAGTGTGTTGGCGGAGGATGAGTGTGGGGTGGAGGATTCCACAAGTGTAGGGCCAAAGGCAATGACAAGTGTTCAGCCCGAGTCTGATAAAAGGCTTCAAATTTTGAAGAAGTTGGAGAAAGAGAGGAACAGAGTGGAGGCTGTTTCCTCTAAACAGCAAAAGAAAAGGAGATGGTTCTCGAAAGAGAACTCAGGTATGAGGATGTCCTAAAAAGGATAGTCCACGTCGGGCCACGACGTAAAATAAGGCGCTGCTTGGGAGGCAACCCAAGGGTACCTCAGGTACAATTTGTAATTTTCATTTTGTGTTGATTTTGTTATTTTCATTTTGTTTGTGTTTTTGGTGGAAAGTTAAGCACAGATGGGGGGAAGTCTGAGTACCGAGAAGGTGGAAGCTAAAGAGCATGGAATAGAAGAAGTGTGGGGTCGAACACCCACCTCTTAAAACTTGAAAGGAAAGCATGCTTTTAGCTTGGCATAGAGGCTCAGGGAGTATTTCTCATCCTTTAAATGTTAATTTAATGCTATGAAGACATAGCATGATTTAAGTGGGGGGTGAGAAAAATTTCAAAATTTTTGTGCTTAACAAGTTTTTGGTGAATGTGATGCTTGTGTGAAATTTGGGAGAAATTTGAAAATTTTTTAGAGTCAAGCATGAATTCATCACCCGTTGGTTTTTCTTTTCGGTTCTTTTCCGACGGAGGGTCTTTGAACTGAAGAAAAAAAAAATTCTTTTTCTTTCCTTTGTCTGTATATAGTGTTTTTAGTCATAGTTAGGGACTTTTTCCGATGATGGATGGATGACGACCGTCTTGAGGAAAATTAGTCGATAGGGTTTGGGTTTTTGAAACCATAACTAATTGGTGCTTAATGTTCTTGTTATGTGTTATACGTGATTGTAAGATGCAAGTATGTTCAGTGTGAAGCATGCAGGTGTATAACTTTGTGTGAGACACTTAGGCTCTTGAATTTGACTCAATATGATTGAAGCTTAATTCTGAATTCTTGTGATTGGCTAAGTTAAGAGTCTGCTGAATGTGTCTTGAATTGAGCATGTGCCATGAGTGTAAGGTTTTTGAGTATTCTGTGCTATTGTGGATTGTCTAGAACTTGCCTGGTGTGTTTATAAAACGAAATGAAGGATGTGAATTGTAGGAGATGATTTAGGCATTTCTTTGAATGAACCAAATTTTTATCCCTCATTTTAGCTACCTTGAAAAATTAATCCTAGTTAGCCCCATTGAGCCTTGAGCCTTGAGCCTATTCTTTGACAGCTGCAACATAAGCTTAGTCCATTTTCAATCATTAGCCTTGAACTTGATCCAAAACTCCTAAGCGCTTAAGGGAAAAATATGAAAGAGTAAAGGAGTGAGAATAAGGAAAAGAAAGGAAAAGTAGCACGTTGTAGAAGTGGAGAAAAGGACAAAGGTGCACTTGTGTGAAAATGGTTGATTATTATTAAGGAGTAAGAAAACAAATTAATGAAAAAATTATTTATAGAGCTCCTTAATAATAAGCTAAAAGTGCCTAAAGAAAGGGGGAACATAAGAGGAGAAAGAAAGCTGAAAAGAGAAAAAGGTGAAGTAAAGGAAGGGAAGTTCGTAATGAAGACGTGATGTATTAAAAGCGCTTAGGAAAGGTAGTCACTATTACTGGCCATAATAGTACCTACCCGTCCCTTAGATACATTACAACCTAAAAAGTCCTACTTGATCTTACATTCATACATCCTTAAATTAGTAGAATAAAACACTAAGGGCAAGCTTATGGGTCATTACATGATGCATGTGAATTCTTTGTGAGAGTGAGCGTAATTCTATTCATGTACCCACACATGTTGTGATTAAAAAATTATTTTTGCGTGTGAAATTGGGTAACTCTCTTTCCGTGAGGGCACATGTTGAATGAAGGATAAAGTTCATGTGGGATTTCTTAATCAGTTGATTTACAGGAGTTTGCTAAGATTGAGAGTCGATTCTTGATATTAAGAAGTCTTAACATAGTTGTACTTCATTTCGATGATCAAATCATGCATGCTCTATTTGTAGCTTGTTATCTTACGTAATCATTGTAGCCATAGCTTGAATAATCTTGCTAAATGAGTTATGGGTGAGTCTCCATATGCATGAGATGTAATAGGTTGTTCGAGGACGAACAAGACTTTAAGTGTGGGGTAGGTGATCGTGGGCTAAAATAGCATGCCCGAGTGATGCTTTTTACCTTAATGTAGTCTTGTTTATCTAATTTATTTTATACATTTTCATGTAATTTTATATAAATGTGAATATATGTGCTAACCAACATGATTAGTCCTTGTTTTGTAGGTTTCAATGATTTGGAGGAACTAATTTATAAGTTGGTGAAGGAAAGGAATGGAGTCGGAAGCAATCGGCGAAAGTCGGCAAGGAGTAGGCCATGGCAAGGCTGGCCGCGCCAGGCAGCGGGCCACGCTATGCGTGTGCCGCGCCCAACGCCGTGCCACGCCTAGGCATGGCAAGCGAGCAGATGCGGCAGCAGGCAGTGCTCCAGCGCGCCAGCAACGTGCCACGGCATGCCACCCCCGCGCCAAGAGAGTGTCAACGCGCTACCCAAGCAGCGTGACATGCTGCCAACGCAGCAAGAAGGCTGACTAGGGTCGATTTTGGGTGATTTCCAGAAATCCTTCGCGTTACCTCCATGTCACGGAGGCAGTGCTCCGTGATACACTCCGTGACACGGAGCCATTTCCACAACAAGCTAAATTGTGCACGTTTCTCATTTATTATAAATAGGTCCCTTAGCTCCTAAAACCACTTTGTCACGATTTTATTCTGGAAAACTACCCAGGAGTGAAGGGAGAAGTGGGAGAACTCATCTAGGGTTTGTCAAATTCCCT
Organism: Datura wrightii; assembly: GCA_035772735.1. NCBI lineage: Eukaryota > Viridiplantae > Streptophyta > Magnoliopsida > Solanales > Solanaceae > Datura > Datura wrightii. Next base: position 66,786,555 of record JASDFA010000003.1, on the reverse strand, counting down.
TCTCATCTACCAAATTCATGTAAGTATGTTAGTTTAGTAGTAGTTAGTTGTAGTTTTACGAACATGAATGGCAAGAACCCTTCCTCTAGGGTTGAAGCCATGAATTATGATTGTGATTTTATGAAATTGTTTTGGAATTAAGTTATTGATTGTTGTTTTCGTCTTGCATTGTGGATTGTTGGTTGTTTTTATGATTGATCACCATGAAAACATATACGTTAGCTTGGGCAATTGCTTGAGAAAGAATTACCTAGGTCAGGACATGAGAATGTAAGGAGCATGTTTGTATCTCACGATATAATTTCGTGTTAGGATAGAAATATACCTAACACCTTGCTTGGTTGATAAAACGGGGGTTATTAAGAGACCAACTTAGGATTACCACATCACCACTCGAAGAAGTAGTTGTGAGGGTAAGTTGAGTTAAATGGTTAGACGCACGAAAGTCCCTAATCGTTTCCCCGTAAACCACAACATAATTAATTGCCCGCGAACTAGAAATTAGCATCCTCGCTCACAATGATGCAGTGAGGCTAGTTTTCCATGTTTAGAGGCTCGAAAGACCATGAACATGCAATTCTAATTATGTGAAATAATAATTGATAGTTGCATACTTAACCCATTGCAAATCGTAGCATCGCATGATTATCTGGTTTTAACTCTATGTTGCTCCTAGAGTGCATTCAGAATATTTCGTTGACCAAATTTAGACTTAATTAAAAATCTCCCTCAAAAACTTCTATAACCAACATTTTTTGGTATTTAAGATCACACTTGTAATGGATAGTTAGAGGAATGGGTCCAGTCCCTGTGGGTTCGGCATTCCGGTTCTTAAAAAGAGCCACTATATTACTTGCACGACCCGTACACTTGCGGGCACGTCATCTTTCTTAAGGGAAAATTCCATGTTTTTAAGTCATTATTGTGTTTATTTTGATTGGTACCACCAAAATTTTTTTTATGGCGTAGAAATGATTTTTGAAGTTGAAAATAAGCACTCTCTTGTCATGTATTACACATTACTTGTTTGACTTCTTGATTTGCAAGCTGGCTTGTCTAAAGTCATGCCCTTGACTTGATTGTGAAAAATAGTTGAACTCCTAGGAGTGTGATGCCTTCTGTGGTGAGTTCTTTGACTTGACTCTTGTGTGTGCACATTATCTAGAACTTGCCCCGAGTGTGACTCAAGGTGAAATCCTAGATGTAGCTACACTTAGAAAATGATCTTAGGTTTTCTTTGGATAGTCACTTCACCGCAAAAATGACCTCCTTGGACATCAATCCTTTCTAGCTAATGTTTGAACCTTTAATCCTTTTTCTTGAAAATCGCATTATAAGCCTATTACCTTTCTAATCCTCTTCTTTGGCACCCATCCTCCCTAATTGCTAGTGATGAAAGATTAGTGGAGCTTGAAGCCCAAGATGTGGGGAAGATAAGGAAGTGAAAGGAAATGTAGGCAAAAGCCTAAGTTTGGGGGTGTGCATAAAAAGGAAAGATATGAACTTCAATGTGAGGTAGAAACAAATTGCTTGATGAAAATAATGAAATAGTTGGTTGAGAAACCTCTAATCAAAAGAAGAAAAAAAAGGATAGTTGAATGGTGCTATCGCTTGCTTAGATAAGGCTAAATATAGAATTCAAAGTGTTACAAGGGTAGTTTTTTGATGAAAAATGTGAATAATGAATAAGGAGAGATAAGGTGGAGTAATCTCATGAGTGTAGGGGGTTGTTTGATTGTGTTCATGGAAGGCATTAGGGAGTATCTAGTCACTAGAGCTAAATATTTTCCTACCCTTACCCCTAACCATCATTATGACCCGCAAGTCCTTAGTGATTCTGAGTATAGAAACTCTACATTATTGGTGAGTTACATGAAGGGTAAGCCTATGGGTCAATTATGTATGCACTTGAATGTCTTTGAGAGGGTGAGCTTCTTTGCTTTATTCTATAATCCCCATGCGTGAATTGCCTGAATATGAGTAGGATTCTCTCTTTGTGTGAGTAGCATCACTTCCTAGGAGTACATGCTAAAATTGTGCTTTCAATTGTGATATGTGAATAAGATAAGTTAAACAGCGAACTTTAAGGAAAACCTTGAATGTTAATTCTCAATGACTTGAGATGCTTATTGAGAGTGCTTTGGTTGCACATATCCACTTATTTGAATTGAAAAAAATTAAAATGAAATATGCTAAGTGTTTGTGGTTAGTAATTGAGTTTGTGCAACATGTTTTGAGTCTTTTATATTTCTCGAGTCAATGTGAGATTTTTGGGGTTGTCTTAAGCTTTAGAATTCCCTTGTGCAGCTCTTGAGATGAGAATGCTTAATTCAATTCTTAGCTATGAGAGAATGCATTGCTTAAGGACAAGCAATGGTTCAAGTTTGGGGGTTTGATGAGTTGGTAATTTACCAACTCATTAGACTCTTAGGCATGAGTTTTTGCATGATTTTCACATCAATTAGGAAGGTTTTATGTCTTTTCTCTTTGATTTTACTAGTATTGGATTGAGATAAGAAAAACAAAGGAATTGAACAAAGAATGAGTCTGTTGGAAGCAATAACCTACATTCCGCACATTGGCACCTACGAAACACAGGTGCAGCTCATAAAAGCACTGGTCCAAGCTAAAGGGCACCTGTAAAATGCAGGTGCAACCGCAGATGGAGTCCAACAATTCTTCACAAGACCTATGTGACACCTACGAATCACGGATGGGCACCTGCGAAACGCAAGTGGCCGGAATGCTGATTAGGTAAAATTGTCCAACTCTGGCAGAAATTCAATGTGGAAGCTTCCGAGTGTATTTGAGGAAAGCTATACAAAAAGAGAATATGCAGAATTACCATAAATGTACTCATACTTGTTATAACTTGTATGTCTTAGCTAAGAAGAACTGTAGAGAGAAGTAGAAAAGTACATTGTTCTTCTTATTCTTCTTTGCTATTCTTGAACCAAAACAACCATTACTGAATATTTGTGAGCTTAAATTTCTATTCAAATATGAAGAATGTTAATGAATCACTCATGGGTATCTTTTCTTTAACTTCATCTATGAGTAGCTAATTTAATTTCCAGGGTTGTGTCTATGATTAGGGTTTACAATGGATTGGGTGTTGTTGATTAAGTCTTAAATTTAATTGCAATGTATGAATCTAGTGTTTTTCTTAAGTTTGAATGCTATAATTAATGGTTGCAAACAACAATTTACTTTTCTTATCTTGCTTTTTCTCTAGAGAGAGGAGCAAGATATGGGTGAGAAAGCATTAGTGAGGATTTGGGCCTTGGGTATATGGGGTTGAGCTAGAGATACTCAAAACCAATTTTCCATCCATTAAAGGGATGAAGCTAGAGATAGTTCAGCTCTTCCTCACGCTTTTGTGGTTGATTTGTAGTATTGACCTTGGGGTTTGAGAAAACCCAAGGCAAATTCACTCAAGTGGTTGAGAAACATCGAGTTTATTCTTTTCCATCACTATTCATGTTGTAATTGATATTTGAGACTAGTTAATTGACCCCAATCCAATCTACGCCCCTATCAAAAGCACATCCCTAGTTCATTCCATTTCTTGCAATAATCAACTTGCTTTGTTTTAACTTATAAATTAGCATTCTATAACTTATTCTTTTCCTCTAGTTTTTCCCTTTTTACAATATAAACAATGACGCATGCCAAATTGATTTACTCTATGACTTTTGGTTGATCTATTCCAACTCTCTATGACATTGGAAGTTTGTTTGTATGACAATGACCTCTGCCACCTCCTATAAAAGGGAGAGTTGTATTTGGGTGTGAATCAGTTACAAAAACCCTTTAATACTGTGAAATGTAAAGATAGGAAATATTATTTAGATGTGTAAACTATATTATTATATTGAATCCTATTTATAGAAAATATACTATAATCCTTTTCCATCTAGTACACTATATACATACAAATCCTATTTTAACACTCCCCTTTAAGCTGGTGCGTATAAATCATATATATCAAGCTTGTTACATATGTAACTAAGATGAGGACCAGTGAGAGACTTGGTGCAAATATTTGCAAGTTGATCATATGACTTCACAAGTTTTATAACAATATCTCTTGAGAGTAACTTTTCTTTAAAAAAAGGTAACAGTCAATTTCAATATGCTTAATCCTCTTATGAAATACTGGATTTGACGCAATATAAAAGGCTTCTTGACTATTGCACACAAGTTTCATCCGATTGATTTCTTCAAATTTAATTCTTTAAGCAACTGGTTGATCCAAACTAGCTCACAATTTGCTATAGCCATTGCTCGATATTCTACTCCTATACTACATCGAGCAACCATATTTTGTTTCTTACTTTTCAAGGACTCCAAATTACCTCTTACTAAAACACAATATCCAATATAGAACGTCTATCAGAAATTTAAACATTTGAGTATATAAAGAATCAACAAGGCGAAGGTCATTTTTAAAGATCTCGACCTAGGTATAGTTATTGTAATATACTTGGGCACACTCGTGAAGTATGTTATTCTCTGCAAGGTCGACCACCAAAGAATTCTCATCTGCTCAGAATGACACTATAAGTAATCAATGGTATTATTTATCTAAAGGTGAATATAATGAGTTTCTTCAGTATCAAGAAAATAAGCAGACATCTCCACAAGTAGCCTTAGTTGCTCGGCCTTGTACTTATGTTGCTGGAAATTCTTTTGCTTATGTTTCATAGCCTAATACCCATGGATCGTAGGTTGTGGACTCTGATGCTTGTGATCATATTTCTAATAATAAATTACTATGGTAAAAAACCATTTAGTTATAGCTCCTCCTGTAGTTACATTAGCCAATGGCCTCCAAACAAAAGTTATCACGACCCGAACGGAGGCCCAGATTGTAGACACGGGACAAGGGACCCCGAGAGACCCCAAGTCGACCCATGGCATAAGCATTCAACTAACTCATTCCATAAACATGAAGAAAACATAATTATAAACTCAGCGGAAGTCAAACTTAATATAACAACAGAATAAATATCTGAAGCAGAATACACGTCTAAGTCTGATAAGCCTCTAATCTGGATGAGATGATGGGACAACACCCCCAACTAGCTCAACAATACTGAAATTGAAAGGACATCTAAACAACTGAAGATCTGGTCCTAGAAAGATGAGGACTCACCAAATAATCAGGTGTTAACTCTGATCAGCGGCTACGAACGGGGCTGAACTTGAGAACCGGATCCGGCATCATGAAACGATGCAGCATAAAAAGTATGCGGCCAGTACGTGGAATGTACCGAGTATGCAAGGTAAGTAAAATCGCTAATTAGAATAATCATTTAAAACATTTTATAACATATCATAAGCTTTCAGCATGATAGGAAAGGCATACATGCATTCTTTCTGAATTCATAATCTTATCATAACATGACCATGCATAGCTTTATAAAATCATGATTGACTCGAATGACTCAAAGCTGAAATATAATATTTATATCAAAAGCTGAACAATGAGTCAAACCTTGCTTTATGATCATGCATGCATAAGTAATCATCATGAGTAATGAATATGGAAATCTGAATGATATAGACAGTGGAAGACTCATCACTTAACCGACATACCACGATAGAGCTTATGTGGTCCCAACTATCACACTCAAGTGGGTAGAGCCGTCCATAACCTTGCCAGGGCGATAGACGATACCGTGATATCGATATCAAGATGAAGGGCCAATCAGGCAGGGGATAGCTTACAAAGGAGCTCCCAATAATATAATAGTATCAACCTACGTTGGCACGTAGTTTTGGGGCATATGGTAATCGACCCTTAACCCGCTCGGTGCTATACTCTTCTCCCAAAAACATGCAATGCTCTACATCGTATATAATGAAGCTCAACATCGTCTATTGATCAAGCTCAACATGAAATCATGCATGACTCAACATCGTATGATACGAAGCTCAACATTTTCTATTGAAAAAGCTCATTAATGAAATCATGCATAGACTCCACATCATATGAAAATGAAGCTCAAAATTGTCCTTCAACAAAGCTCAATAATGCCATACATCTCAATTATAAATTCATGCATATGAGAAGCTTTATTTCGAAACATACCACAAGCTCAATCATAGGTGGGAGCATCTACCCCATGTCATGTGGTAAGCTACATGTAGAAATATTCACTCAACATACCACAAGCTAGAATTTATAATACAAATATTGGGAAATTTCACTTTAAACAATGTGGTAAGCTTATGTCGGAAAAATCATCGCTTTAATCAACATGTGGGCATCACCCAAAGCTCTATCATTCTAGAATCCAATCGATTCATTTAGAAAACAACATCAAAATCATGGGTAGTTTTAGAAACATGCTTTTCATCATCACACATTTACCATAAGTCACCTCTTTTATAAACTCTTCACCTATGGGCGTTTTAGATTCAAATTTTAGAAAACAATGTTTACAAGGAAAAACAACTTAGAATCCACCAAAGCTTCATAAATCATCAATATAATATAATTTAATCATACCCGTGTGTAGAGAGTGAAGAATCATGTGATTGGGCAAAACCCCATACTTGATCATAGATAATTTATCACATTTGATAGGGATTGGGCATGGGTGTGGAAGAAAACACCAACTCATAGCCTTACATACCTGGGAATGGCGATTTCCAACACTCTCTAATAGCCCAAGCTGAGATTCCAATGGAAACCTTGAGATGTTTTCCTTGAATCCCCTCTTCAATCCTTCAAACTTTCATGCATGAGAATAATGGCTTAGGATAGGTTTTACCCTTCTTAAAACACACTAAAACGAGCCTTAAACGACATAATATGGGTATTAGGAACTTAGGAAATTATGAGAAAGCCCTTACTATTTAGCAGAAAATAACTGCCAAGTGACCCTAACGGGTGACCTGACGATTCGTCAAGACGGGCAATGACTCATCGAGTCGCCCATCAAGTGCACTGGCTAACTGATCTGAGGGGGCTCGTAACGGGGGGACATAATGACTCATTCCTCGAGACCACGACTCGTGGTCACCTTCCGTCAAGAACACTGCCTTACCATTCATGAAAAGACTTTTTACTTGATCATGACTCACCTCACGAGTCGTTGGGACTGCCCACGACTCATGGGGTCCCATCCATTTAGTACACTGGTCATTCCTCCTATTAAATCCTCAACCTCACCCTAGGGTAGACCTGACGACTAGTGGTAGCTAACCACGAGTCGTTCCCACGCCCGTGGGGACCTCAACTCCTCAGCCCAGTCCAGCGTTCCCACGAGCCACCTAACGACTCATGGGATCTCCTCATGAGTCAACTAATTACTGGTCCTACACTGTTGCAACATTTTTCAAATTTTTTCCCTATTTTAACTGTCGGGTCTGATCTTTGAGCTTCTGGGGTATAACAATATCTCCCCTTTGAGAACATTCGTCCTCGAATGTTAGGAACACATAGAAAACACAGAAACATGCAATCATCATATGCAAAATACTGATTATTAAAATCGAGAACTGACGGAATGACTACCTCCGAAAAGAACTACATAGCTTAACTGAATTTAGGCATCACATACATTTATCATAACATAATTCAAACTTGCGCGCATGAATTGAATCATGAAAACGGATTAGATAATTAGGGTAAAAACTGATACCTCAAACTGAAACTGAGCAGGTAGGGAACAGGTGGGGGTATTTAGCCATCATAACCGCTTCGGCTTCCCACGTAGCTCCCTCAACATGTTGGTTTCTCCACAACGCCTTCATCGAAGCTACTTCTTTGTTCCTCAGCCTCCGAACCTGACAATCTAAGATTGCAACCGGAATTTCCTCATAATTGAGGCTATCCCCCGTATCAACACTTTCCACCGGGACTACTAAAGCTGGATCACCCAAGCACTTTTTCAAGAGCGATACATGAAATACAGGATGAACTAAAGATAACTCTGATGGAAAGTCCAACTCATACGCTACCTTACCAACTCTTGTCATAACCCGGTAGGGACCAATATAGCAGGGACTGAGTTTTTCTTTCTTTCTGAACCACATGACTCCCTTCATGGGAGATATCTTAAGAAATAACCAATCATCAACCTCAAACTCCAAATCTCTTCTCCTCACATCCGCATATGATTTTTGATGACTCTGAGCAGTTTTCAGCCGGTCCCTTATCAACTGAACCTTCACCATAGCCTCATGAACCGAGTCTGGCTATATCATAGCTGCCTCACCAACCTCAAACCATCCAATGGGCGATCTACACCTTCACCCGTAAAGAGCCTCAAATGGTGCCATTTGGATACTGGAGTGATAGTTGTTATTGTAAGAGAACTCGATCAAGGGCAAGTGGTCATCCAAACTACCTTTAAAATCCATCACATAGGCTCTCAACATATCCTCTAGAGTTTGAATTGTCTGTTCCGCCTGGCCATCCGTTTGCGGATGAAATACTGTGTTGTGCTTAACCTGAGTCCCAAGCCCTTTTTGGAAGGACCGCCAAAAGTAAGAGGTAAACTGAGTACCTCGGTCTGAGATAATAGACAATGGAACTCCATGAAGTAGAACCAACTTCTGAATGTACAATTTGGCATAGTCATCCACCGAATCTGTGGTTTTGACCTCTAGGAAATGTGCCGCCTTGGTCAACCTGTCGACCACCACCAAAATGGAGTTATACTATCGGCGAGTACGAGGTAGGCCGGTAATGAAGTCTGTGTTGATCTCTTCCCACTTCCAAGTAGGAATGTTAATATCCTGCAATACGCCTCCCAGCCTTTGGTGCTCAACTTTCACTTGCTGACAGTTCGGGCACTTGGCTACGAATTCTGCAATATCCTTCTTCATGTCGTTCCACTAATATATTTCCCGCAAGTCATGATACATCTTGGTGGTACCCGGATGGATAGAATACTTGGATCTATCTGCCTCATACAATATCCGGTCCCTTAAATTATCGACATCTGGAACACATAAATGACCCTGGTACCGCAGTACACCATCTCCTCCTTGGGAGAAGACCTCTACCCTTTGACTTCGAACAGCTTCCTTCATCTTTACTAAAATTGGATCCTCATCCTACCTAGATTTGACATCAACCACCAAGGACGATTTTGATCCGTTTTGCACAACAACGCCGCCATCAGTTGAGTCGACCAATCTAACTCCCAACCTTATAAGTCGATGAACATCCTTCACCAACTCTTTCTTTCCCTCATCCACGTGGGACACACTCTCCATAGAGAGTCTACTGAGTGCATCCGCAACCACATTAGCCTTACCCGGGTGGTAAAAAACACTCATGTCGTAGTCCTTTAGTAACTCCAGCCACCAACTTTGCTGAAGATTGAGATCTTTCTGCGTGAACACATATTGCAAGCTCTTGTGATCCATGAATACATCCACGTGGAACCCATACAAGTAATGCCGCCATATCTTTAATGCAAGCACCACCGCGGCCAATTCAAGATCATGGGTCGGGTAATTCTTTTCATGAACTTTCAACTCTCTCGAGGCATATGCTATAACTTTCCCATGATGCATCAACACATTCAAGTCCGACTCGTGAAGCATCAGAATACACCACAAAACCATAGGTACCCTCAAGTGGGGTCAACACTGGTGCTAAAGTGAGTCGAGTCTTCAACTCTTGGAAGCTTTTCTCACAAGCGTCCGTCCATTGAAACTTCACCTTCTTCTGAGTCAACTTAGTCAATGGTGCGGCAATAGATGAAAAACCCTCCACGAATCTCCGATAGTAACCCGCTAAGCCCAAAAAGCTCCTGATATCTGATGGGTTCACCGGTCTGGGCTAGTTCTTTATCGCCTCGATCTTTTGAGAGTCTACTTTTATGCCCTCTCCTAATACCACATGGCCTAGAAATGCCACCGAGTCCAACCAAAACTCACATTTGCTGAATTTTGCATACAACTGACAATCCGTGAGGGTTTGAAGCACTATTCTCAAGTGAGCGGCATGTTCATCCTCTCTCCGAGAGTATATAAGGATGTCATCAATGAACATAATTACGAACATGTCCAAATATGCCTTGAACACCCTGTTCGTTAGATCCATAAAAGCTTCAGGGGCATTGGTTAGTCCAAAAGACATAATAAAAAATTTGTAGTGACCATACCGAGTCCTAAAAGCAATTTTCGGGATGTCACTCTCCCTAACCCTGAGCTGGTGATACCCGAATCTGAGATCAATCATGAAGAAACACTTGGCACCCTAAAGTTGGTCAAACAAATCATCAATCCTAGGTAAAGGATACCTGTTCTTGACGGTGACCTTGTTCAACTGCCGATAGTCAATGCACATCCGAAGCGAACCATCCTTCTTCCGAACAAACAACACTGGTGCACCCTATGGAGATTTACTCAGCCTAATAGATCCCTTATTTAATAGGCCCTTCAACTGATCCTTCAACTCTTTTAGCTCGGTTGGAGCCATTCTGTAAGGCGGAATAGATATAGGTTGCGTGTTGGGAAGAAGATTTATACCAAAATCAATCTCCCGCTCTGGAAGGACACCTGGCAAATCATCATGAACGACCTCTGGATACTCACGTACTACTGGTATGGACTGGATAGTCAGGGTTTCGGACTCCACGTCCTTAACCTAACTAGATGGTACAAACAACCCTTAGAAATCATCTTCCTGGCCTTAAGGTAGGAAATAAATCAACCTACAGGCACAACTAAACTACCCTCCCATTCTAAGACAGGCTCACCCGAAAATCTGATCTCTATTGACCGGGTCCTACAATTAACTGAAGCATAGCACGCGAATAGCCAATCCATGTAGAGAATAACATCAAAATTGATCATGGCTAACTCTATCAAGTCCGCTGATGTGACCTTATGAAGAACTGACATCGAGAAATCTCTATACACTCGTCTAGCTATAACTGAGTCACCTACTAGAGTAGAAATTGAGAAGGGCTCTGATAAGACATTGGGACTGACTCCTTAGCTATTGGCTATATATGGTGTCACAAAATATAGGGTAGCCCCCGGATCTAGCAATGCATATACATCAACATGAAAGATTCTCAACATAACGGTGACTACATCTGGTGAGACCTACTGCTCCTGACGAGTGGCTAAGGCATAGAATCTGTTCTCGTGCTGCCCGCCAGTTGTGCTAGTAGATGCCCCCTGATGTGTTGTGTGTGGGGCAGGGGTTGCTGAACTAGAAGTTGGTCCTCAGCGCCCAACCTAATCCTGTCTCGCAGCAGAACAATCCCTAAGCATATGTCCAGGCTGCCCATATCCAAAACAAGCTCCTGACCCTGCCAAACACTGGCCTGTGTGACCTCGACCACACCTGCGACAAGTTGGAGTGCTAGAGTCTGCGGGCCTACTGCTCTGACCCTTCGAGCCTGACGCTCGCCCCCTATAACCATGTATGGGCCTTGATGGCACACTTAGTGCTGAAGATGTTGGGGCTAATGATTTCTCGTTGGTCTGTTGTCGACACCCACCACTGGACCTTTGCTGAGAGAACCTGTGGTCCTCAGTACTGGCCCTCTTGGCCTCCCTCTCCCTCAAATGTGTCGCCTCCATCTGCTGAGCATACGAAACAATACGAGGGAAGTCCATGTCCTGATCGATCATAGTTGTCCTGCCGTCCTTGTCCAAATAACCTACTATACCATGCAAAAATCTGCTCACCTGCGCCCGCTGGTCGGACACTAACTCTAGGGCATACTTAGACAGCGGGTGAACTCAAGGGCGTACTCTTGAACAGTCATCCTTCCTTGCTTCAAATTCACAAATTCAGCTACTTTCAACTCCCTCATCTCTCGAGGGAAGAACCGACGAGGAATGCAATCTGAAATTTCTCCCATGTGCCCGGACCTGCTCCAGCGACCCTGCTGTCCTTCCACTGGCGGAACCAAATATGAGCAACCCCTTTCAACTGGTAGGAGGATAAATTTGCGCACTCAACACTGCTCACCCTCATAACCTGGGTGATCTTGACAATCTCATCAATGAAATCATGCGGGTCGTCATCTACCTTGGACCCTAGAAACTTCGGCGGGTTCATTTTCAAGAAGTCTCAAACTCTGGCCACCGCTGCATTACTGTTTTGAGGGACGTGCGCAATGGCCTGCTGATTGACCTGAGCGGTCAAGGCCTGTGCAAGCATCTGAATGGCAACTCGAAACTCAGCATGAGTGGCTGGCTCCGGTGCCTAAGGCTCCTGAACTGGTGGGGATGGCTGATGCTCATGACCGTTTCCATCCTCGAGGCCCTCACCACCTCCATTCATCCTTTGAGGAGCCATGATTCTGCAATCATGAATAGAACAAATTAGAAGGATATAAAGGCTTTTCATCGCACGACGTAGATCATGAAAGAAGGGAACATTTCCTAAAACGTCTAGTAGCCTATTCGTCATAAGTGTGGCGCGCTTCACACCCATGAAAAAGACTCTACCTAAAACAGCTTTCAGACTCCCTAGGACATATCAAACCTATGGCTCTGATACCAAGTTTTTCACGACCCGAACGGAGGCCCGAATTGTAGACACGGGACAAGGGACCCTGAGAGACCCCAAGTCGATCCATGGCATAAGCATTCAACTAACTCATTCCATAAACATGCAGAAAACATAATTATAAACTTAGCAAAAGTCAAACTTAATATAACAATAGAATAAATATTTGAAGCTGAATACACGTCTAAGTCTGATAAGCCTCTAATCTAGATGAGCTGATGGCACAACACCCACAACTAGCTCAACAATACTGAAACTGAAAGGACATCTAAAATACTCAAGATCTAGTCCTCGAAAGATGAGGATTCACCAAATAATCAGGTGCTAACTCTGATCAGCAACTAGAAATGGGGTTGAACCTGAGAATCGGATCCTGCATCATGAAACAATGCAGCATAGAAAGTATGCGGTCAGTACGTGGAATGCACCGAGTATGCAAGGTAAGTAAAACCGCTAATTAGAATAAATCATTTAAAACATTTTATAACATATCATAAGCTTTCAACATGAGAGGAAAGGCATACATGCATTCTTTCTTGAATTCATAATATTATCATAACATGACCATGCATGCTTTATAACACCATGATTGACTCGAATGACTCAAAGATGAAACATAACATTTATATCAAAAGCTGACAATGAGTCAAACCTTTCTTTATGAACATGCATGCATAAGTAATCATCATGAGTAATGAGTATGTAAATCTAAATGATATAGATAGTGGGAGACTCGTCATTTAACCAACATACCACGATAGAGCTTACGTGATCCCAAATATCACACTCAAGTGGGTAGAGTCATCCATAACCTTTCCAAGGCCATGGAAGATACCATGATATCGATATCAAGCTGAAGGGCCAATCGGGCAGGGGATAGCTCACAAGGGAGGTCCCGATATATAATAGTATCAACCTACATTTGGCGCGTAGTTCTGGGGCATATGGTAATCGACCCTTAACCCGCTCGGTGCTAGACTCTTCTCCCAAAAATATGCAATGCTCTACATCATATATAACGAAGCTCAACATGAAATCATGCATGACTCAACATCGTATGAAACGAAGCTCAACGTTATCTATTGACAAAGCTCATTAATGAAATCATGCATAGACTTGACATCATATGAAAATGAAGCTCGACATTGTCCTTCGACAAAGTTCAATAATGCCATACATCTCAATTATAAATTCATGCATATGAGAAGCTTTATTTCGAAACATACCACAAGCTCAATCATAGGTGGGAGCATCTACCCCAAATCATGTGGTAAGCTACATGTAGAATATTTACTCAACATATCACAAGCTAGAATTTATAATACAAATATTGGGAAATTTCACTTTAAACAATGTGGTAAGCTTATGTCGGGAAAATCATCGCTTTAATAAACATGTGGGCATCACCCAAAGATCTATCATTCTAGAATCCAATCGATTCATTTAGAAAACAACATCAAAATAATGGGTAGTTTTAGAAGCATGCTTTTCATCATCAACTTCATTATCATCACACATTTACCATAAATCACCTCCTTTATGAACTCTTCACCCATGAGCATTTTAGATTCAAATTTTAGAAAACAATATTTATAAGGGAAAACAACTTAGAATCCGCCTAAGCTTCATAAATCATCAATATAATATAATCTAATCATACCCATGTGTATAGAGTGAAGAATCATGCAATTGGGCAAAACCCCATACTTGATCATAGATAATTTATGACATTTGATAGGGATTGGGCATAGGTGTGGAAGAAAACACCCACTCATAGCCTTACATACCTGGGAATGGTGAATTCTAGCACTCTCTAAAAGCCCAAGCTGAGATTCCAATGGAAACCTTGAGATTTTTGCCTTGAATCTCCTCTTCAATCCTTCAAACTTGCATGCATGAGAATAATGGCTTAGGATAGGTTTTACCCTGCTTAAAACCCACTAAAACGAGCTTTAAATGACGTAGTATAGGACATAGAAACTTAAGAAATTACGAGAAAGCCCTTACTATTTCACAGAAAATAACTGTCAGGTGACCCTAACGGGTGACCTGGCGATTAGTTAGGACGGGTAACGACTCATTGAGTCGCCCGTCAAGTGCACTGGCTAACTGATTTGAGGGGGCTCTTAACGGGGGACATAATGACTCATTCCTCGAGACCATGACTAGTGGTCACCTTCCGTCATAAACACTGCCTTACCATTCATGAAAAACCTTTTTGCTTGATCACAACTCACCTCACGAGTCGTTGGGACTGACCACGACTCGTGGGGTCCCATCCGTTAGGTACACTAGTCAGTCTTCCTATTAAATCCTGAACCTCACCCCACGGTAGACCTAACGACTCATGGTAGCTAACCACGAGTCGTTCCACGCCCGTGGGACCTCAACTCCTCAACCCAGTCCAGCCTTCCCACGAGACACCTGACGACTCATAGGGTCTCGTCACGAGTCGTCTAACAACTCGTCCTGTACTGCTGCAACATTTTCCAGATTTTTTCCCTATTTCAACTCCCGAATCCGATCTTTGAGCTTTCGGGGTATAACAAAAGCTAAAGGAGTTAGAAGCTAACCTCCTATCGTCTGTCACTCTAAACTTTGTTCTTTATGTTCTTGGTTGTCCTTTTATTCTTGCATTCATTAGTCATTTAACTCATGGCCTAAATTGTGTCATAATATTTTTTTTGTGATTCTTTTGTTGCGCAGGAACACGAAATTGGACAGATGATTGGCGTAAGACTTGAATCATAAGGCCTCTACTACCTTAACTTGCCTAATCCCTTAGAATGTCCAGTTACAAATCCTCCAGGCATAATTTACAAACATTTAGGAAATTTGAGATTATTCAAGCTACAAAACATTGTACTTAGTTTGTCCAGTCTATCCACATTAGATTGTGGGTTATGTCAACTTGAAAAACATAGTTGTTCTACCTTTTCACATTGTGATGAGAGTTGTGAAGAGTCTATTTTTTTATTATTTTATTATGATATTAGAGGTCCTACTAATCAGCTTAGGCTCGCCTTGTTCCCAAAAGGTATACTCAGATATTTGTGCTTGACTATAGTGATACTCTCACCTATTACTAAAAAAGCATATGTCCGTATTTTTTCTATCCATGTTGTTGTTCTCCATTGACCTCTTTATCAATTGGACATAAAGAATGTTTTTCTCCATAGGACCTTGAAGAAAAAGTTTATAGGGAGCAACACCTGGTTTTATTGCTCAAGGGAAGTTTAATAGCCTTGTATGTCGATTGCGCCAGTCACTCTATGGTTTGAAACAGTCACCTCGAGCCTAGTTTGGAGAGTTCGGCACAGTAATTTAGGAGTTCGACATGAACCGTAGTGAAGCTTATCATGCTATATTTTATCGGCATTCTGCTCTAGATCTATGTATTTATTTAATAATTTTGTTGACAGTATTGTCATCACAGGCAATGATCAGGATGATATCACTAATTTAAAGCAACATCTCTTTCAGCATTTTCAGACTAAAGACCTCGGCAATTGAAGTGTTGTTTAGTCCCAAATCATTTATTGTAATTTCACTATGAAAGTATGCCTTAGACATTCTTGAGGAAACAAGAATAATGAGATGTAGACCCATTGACATTCCATGGATCCAAATGCTAAACTCTTGCTAGGACAAGGGGAACCACTCAGTGATTCTTGAAGATATAGGAAGCTGGTTTGTAAGTTGAATTATCTCATAATGACAAACCTGCCATTTTTTTATTGTGAGTGTTGTAAGTCAGTTTATGAATTCTCCTTGTGGTAGTCATTGGGATGTAGTTATCCGCATTTTATGGGGAGAAGGGAGTCTTAGTGGTACTGTTGGTTTTCGTACAATATCACAATTGCGAGCAGTTCGGAAATTGCACGGTGACATCTTTTTCTGTCGGATATCACTGGTAAATTACATAGTGAGCACTTTCACTGCTCTAATACCATGTGATAAGTAAAGACAGGAAATATTATTGAGATGTACAAACTATATTATTACACTGAGCCATATTTATAGACAGTACACTATAATTTCTTTCCTCATAGGATTTATATATATATCTTATTCCTATTCTAACAAGTATTTTCCTGAGAAATTTACAGCTTATATTACATACAAGAGAAAGAAAGCTTTGCTATAATGTTTGTGTTGCCACACAGCTACCTTATGCTACTTTCCTAGAGCTATCCAAGGCACTTTCATAGTATACTTCACATTTATCTGTCTTCTCAGCACACTAAATCTTTCATACAAAGCTTTTTGAGGGCTCAATTAACTTAGAGATTATGGAGCTCCTGGTTCCAGTTCTTCTTGAGATTCCTCCTTATTATGCATGCCAGATTAGGTGGGAACTCTCAGTTTATGAGGGTTCTTGTAGGCGTTTTCTGCTAAGAACTTAAGATGGAGAAGCTTTCAATTTACAGATAAAAGGCACGAATAGTTTTTTCTAATATAAAGATGGGTTAGAAAAAGATGAATTCCGTTTTGAGAATACTAAAAGCAATCCAAGTCTACAAACACAAGGGACTGTTAATGCTTCTTTGTCAATGGAATTCACACAGAATCATGTGGTATCCTTAACATTTATAGACACATTGAATCATTCAATCGAGTGCCCACTTCATCTAATTCTAGATAACATGGCTACCTAGCGACAGAGTTAGATTAGTAATAGTAACAACAGACAGCTGCAACCAACTCCACTTCATCTAATTCTTCATCAGAATCATCCATGCTTGATGGAAAAATCTCCACTAAACGCTGTCACATTTCACCAACTGAAATAATCGGCCGGAACAAGTTTAAATCTTGCGCAACCAATGAAGTTAAAATCACTCTAGTAAAACATAAATTCTTTTGTATAACAGCCGGCAACAATTACGAATTAAACTAAGCATCCAGCCACTCCCAGTAATAAATTTCCCAACGTGAATGTCAAGAACTAATAGTAATATACAGTAAGTCCTAGCAAAAAACCACTATATGAAAGTTGAGAACTAATAGAGTTGTAACAGGATTCTTAATTTCATCAGTTAGCTGCATTTGCCGAAGTGTTAAACTTACACTGCAACCATATCAAGCGTCTCTCACTCTTAAGAGAGATAAAAGTTTCTCTAGCATTTGGATTCTCAAATAAATCCAATGCAAAAAAGTAGATACTTTGATCGACACCTTGCATTTCATCTAATACTTTTATGCATTTGCTTATAGCAAAGCGCTCCTCATTCCTCATAATGGCAGTCGCCCTCATCTTCGAAGCGGCTGCAATTTCCAGCATTGCATCCACTATAGCATCACCAGTTGCCTTGCGACTTCTCTTGCGAAGACCCGAATTAGGTGTGATAGTTTGATGCTTACTGTGTCCATCTAACATGTTTAAGTCCTCTCCTGAGCCTGAAGAAGCATCCTCATCCACCAAAGCAGGATCAGCAGACATGGTAAAATGTCTTTGCATTACCAGGCACAGGATTTCTACCTCCTACAGTAATCAAAGAAAGTTGTAAACAAGCTCATGATCACAAATTATCTAACTGGTAATTTGATTGAAGACAAATTAGCCGCCCAGAAATTACACCTGCAACTAAGAAAAGAAACCATTGGAGTTTATTCTAGCTTGTAGGCTAGAGGGAAGAGACAGCCAAGGGACAGAATGACATCCATCTGTACAAACATCAAATACAAAAATATGCATGTGTGCAACAACACTTCCAAGCCTTTTGCTTCACAATTTAAAGTTGTCCAATGTTGAATCCTGGTTTGTATACTCCAGACTACTTGTCCTTGGGCATCCTATAGACTAGCATATTTACATTGTTACTACTCTCTCCGTTTATGTGAACTTATTTCCTTTTTAGTCTGTTTAAAAAAAAAATAACCCATTTTTAAATTTGAATATAATTTAGTTTAAACTTCCCAATTTACTCTTAGTGAGAATCTTTATAGCCATACAAAAATCATGTCATATTTAAGATCACAAATTTTTCAAAAGTTCTATAACCACACATCACATGTTTAATACAAGCTTCATAAGTCTTTCTTTTCTTTGTAATAGGCAAATTTGAACGCCCCTACAAATTAATGGCCACAAAGCCCAAATTTTATCTTTCTTACATAGCTTAGCACCCGCATTTTCAATGCCATATTCTACAACTCCATCAGGTCCTAGAATTCATTTCTAGGATTTCATATCCAAGTTCTTCAATTCGAAACAACTCCACTCAAACTCCATTAAACCCCACACCTTCCTCGCATCCTTGTGAATAGTGCTGGCAAATGGCTGGGTTGGGTTAGGTATGACAGGTAGAGTAAAAATGAGTTCAAACCCAACCCACCCATATTTAATACAGATCGAAAATGTGTTCAATAGGTAAACCCATATTTTGTAAAGATATTTCAGCTTCACTATCTAATAGCAAATTTTGTACTTGATCTTAATTTCAGAGACCTCCCTCCAGGTTTACCTTCATAAAACTTAGTTCCCTTGTGGTTAGAGATATTATACTAACCTCCCTTCTTTTAATTTTTGTGTAACCAAACTACTTTTAACTAATAAAAATCCTGTGTATTCCAAGTTTACCCTTATACAACCATACAAGTTACAGCCTCCTTTGTTGACTTTATTCTTTTCATCTTCTTTTATGGTTTCCTTTTTATTTTTCCCAGGATTTACAGGTTTAAACTGTTGATAATGGATGCTTCTAACATATTGCAAGATTTTTCCCAATTTACAACCATCTAATTTTGCTGGTAAAGTGCTCGGTTTATTTACTTGTGCTTGAAATTTTCCATCTCAAACACTGAAGAATATAAAAAGTCCGCAACTATCAAATTAAAATTGACTAGGAAAGTAAGGAAGACTTCAAGTCAAATGCAGTTAATGGAATTTGATTATGAGAATTTTTCAAAAATCTTTTATATCTATACCACTTTCAAAAGAATAATTCTTCTTCATACTGAAGAAATAAAATAGAAATGTGCTCAATTTAACATGATTGCAAGAATAAAAAGACAAATTACCATGACATTTGAATTTAGCGTTTCTCATAATTTTATGTTGTAATGTTATTTAGATATAAGAAATATTGAAAATTTTAGCCTAAATATTGCAATATTGACAAGTTCTGGGCGAGATAAGTGCTACCAAAACATAGTATCAAATAATTAAAAATTATAGAAAGATAAACTTGGAATATACAGGATTTTTATTATTTAAAACAAAGTTGATTACAAAAAAAAATTAAAATAAGAAAAGTTAGTGTAATATCTCAAACCACAAAGGGACTAAAGTGTCATGAAAGCAAACCAGAAGGGAGAAGGCAGGTCTCTTAAAATTATCCCTTTAATTTTTGAATTTTCTGCATTTACCAATTACTAATTCACACAAAACCAACAAATTCATACTGACAAACTTCAAAACATATCTCTTTGCCCCAATACATGTCCAATTGTTTTTCTAGCTCAAAAGAAACACAGAATTTTTTAAGGCAAAAAGAGAAACAAACACAACTGTCAGCGATGTATTTTTAATTAGTTTTTTGGTGTAATCTGGTTATTATACATGATGTAGACAGAATGTTAGACACAATAGAGGGATTACACAACCTGTAGTTACGCCTGCTGCAGTAACTTAGTGCATACGTTTATAAATTTTTTAATTACTTATAAAAAAAATTCAATTGTTTCTCATGCGTATTGAGTAACATATTTCATTTCTTTGCAACTATTATTTCAGCAAGGGTCTAAATCCTAAAATAACAACTTAAACATCAAGGCCAGGTACATCAAAATTGTCTCGGATATTCATAATTTAAGCTCATTTTTTAGGCATTCTTTTCTCTTGCGTACATCTTCGAAATATCTGACTTAGCTGTATTTCTTGATATGGTCTTCACAGTATGATTTAAATACAAATGGGCGTCCCAATTTTCTTTATGTTCTACAAAACTAAAAGGATAATTATGATAGGTATGGAATGAACAATTTCTGACAGTATATAGCTTGATCCATTCGATCAGACTGATGTTCGTTTATGTTATTGATCAGGAGCACGGGCTTCCAAAAATATGAAGGTTCAAATTTGAAGTTCCAGCCTTATAGTCCGCGTATAAATTTTACCACAGATCATGCATTACAACCGAAATTTGCCTTTTCCCTAGTGAAAGAACTTATATCACAAGAATCAGCAACAGCCTCCACAGACATCTCTACTCAAACTAATAATCATATAACAAATTTTTTGTTTCATAAGATCTCATTTCTGTATCTCTATATAGTGTAAAGAGAGAGAGAGAAGGGGGTTCAAAATTTTAAATTTAGCTAATGTTGACATGTACGTTGTTCAATTCCTTCACACCAAATCCAAATGAATTTCCTGTTATGGATTACGAACTGCCAACCAGGTAATTCGAGAAAAAACTTCAAGACCCACACATGATATTAGTAAACCAACGAAGGAAATAGAATGATTTAGATAAATAAACTAAGATCCAGAAACAACTCAACAAATACTATTCCACAAACCCCCCTTACCAAAAGGAGCAGAAGCAGATTGATGTTCGAGAGCTCGTGAGAAGCTTATTAACTTCTTCTCTTCTACGACGTTCTGCGACAACCAGAGAGGGACAAAACGATGAGTAACAGAGAGGAGAGGGAACAGGGAACAGGGAACAGGGAACGGGGAAAGGGGAAAGGGGAAGGGGGGACGGGGGGAGGCGGAGGGGGAAGGGGAGGGCGGGGGCGGAGGCGGGGGCGGTGAGTGAGCAGAGAAACAGGGAGAGAGATGCGAACCTGCGAGGAAAGATGTCAAGATCTAAAGCGTAAAAGCTGTAATTTATCGGGGTCATTCGCTCTTATTAAGGATGGTTCAACTTTTACTCTTAAGATAGTTGGATTTTAATTTTTAATCTTCAAAATTTTAAGTAATAAAAAATAGTTAAAATTATTTTTAATAGTAAAAAAAATTCCAAGACAACAGAAAATTTCTAAAATATAAGTTTGGTTGAAGTTATGCTTACACATAAGTTCAGGGACATAAATTTATGCCCAAATTATAAGAAATTAGGTTCAAGGCACAAGTTATGTCCAATATATGAGTGTAGTCACACAAGTCATAACTTGTGTCACTGCACAATTATGTTGCAATGCAGAAATTATGTCTTCAGCAGCACAATTAATGCTCCAAGGCAAAAGAAACTATGCTCAAGACATAAGTTATGCCCCATGGTATAAGTGCATTGGCACAAGTTACACCTAAAGACAAAAGAAATTAAGGTCAAGACATAAATCTAACGGTACACGTTATGCCCAAAACACCAGCTTAGTGACATAAATTATGTCGCAGTGCATAATTTCAGTGGCAGAAGTTATGTCTTAAGGCACAAGGCATCAACTTAGTGAAACAAGTTATGTCACAACTTAGTTCTCTAAAAGTTTTTCCTTACGAATCAAATTTGTTTAGAACTTATGCCCCAGGGTAAACCTTCTCTAAGAAGTTCTGTTTTGTGAAATTACTTCGGCCCATCAAAATTAGGTCATAATTAAGGGTATTTTGGCCCATAAATTTTCATTAAATGAATAGTAAAGATAAAAATTAAAGACCACAAATTTAAGAGGCAAAAATTAAAGATCACCTCAAAATAAAGGTAATCCGTAAAAAAAGAACTGAAACTATTCAAGTTTAGCAACTTTTACAGTTATACTATGAGTTATTATTAAGGGTGGGTATGGTACGGTATGGTATATTGTTGCAAACTTCAGTTTGGTAACTTCAATTTTTGGTATCTAAAAATTCTATACCAATTTAGTTCGGTATGCTTCGGTAATTTTAACTTTGGCATCGATATTGTGTGGTACGGTAAGTCGGTAATCATACTTTATTTGACTTCGATTTATATATACTCGTATAATAAAAAAATTATGACTTTAATTTTTTAAAAAATATCTCAATTATATAAGAGTAACAATTAACTTCTTTAATCAATTGCGCAAAACAGATATTTCAATCACGATAGAGTAGTTAATTCTCTTGAATTTACTCCAAATATAATTCTATTTGGAGTAAGTCTTAAAAGATCAAAATTGTTCAAGAAAATTTAGTACTTTTGTATAAAAGATTAGTTTTAATGGTAAAAGTTTCTATTAAATATAAATTAGCATTAAATTAAATATGATGTAATTTGTACTACTAAACTAGTTTATATATTTGATATATACAGATTGCATGTTGTTACATTCTGTAAGTTCCTAGATTTTAGTTGGCCTATTCATATGTTAGTCAAGAGTTTTAGAGTACGACGTGTGTGAGAAAGGGCCCAGGAAAAGGTCGAATGAGCACTGAATTGGGGAAGCGAGGGAGAAGGCCGGAGCAGGCTGCAACAGGGGCAGCGTGCCACGGACGCACTCCCTCCGTGTTGGGCTTCGTGGCACGCCCGACTTTTGGCGGGACAAGGTCCGTGCCACAGACCCCCTGTCCACCGCCCAAAGATTATATAAGTTTAAATTTTCATTTGTGTTATTTCATATATACATGCATACCTTCGTCCAGAGAAAGGAAAACGCAAAACTTAAGGTAATTTTTTTCTCGATTACACTGCCAAACGCCGCCCAAACTCAAATTAACTTCAGGTATCGGGTTATAAGCCTGCAGGGAACATTACTACGGAGTTAGTTTTTCAAAATTTGCCCAGCAAATCGTAACTCCACCGAGTAAAAATTATCAAAATTTCTCCAAACTAATTTATATACGATCACAGGCTTCAAATAAGTATTTCTCCCTTCTGAACTTTTGAGAAATTATACGTTTTCGACCATGTTTCGTTAAGTTAAAGTATAGTTAATATTAGTATTAAAAGTTATCGTTTTTGCTGATTTTAGTACTGAAACTAGTCTCATTCTCTCAGTAATACGATTACAGTTGGAAAGGGTTGTTGAATACAGATTGAAACTCACCGGTTAGACCGAAAGTTGGCACTTAAGGTATGTAAGGCTATCTCTTCGGCAAGTTACGTTCGTCGTAAAGTTAGTACAACTTGTGTGTCTATAGTACTTCAGAGTAAACCTATTGGTGTCAGCTATTATAAACTGAATTGAGCCTACGGTGACAAAATAGTAATTCTTGTCTGAGTTAATCTATCTAGAATGGTCTTACTTTGATGTTGAGTAGTTAGATGTTATCCCACACAGAGTTCCATTTATTGAGGTCGCGAGGGCCACATTGAGTTCCATTTGTTGAGGCCGCGAAGGCCACATTGGGTTTCATTTATTGAGGCCGCAAGGGCCATACAGAGTTCCATTTACTGAGGCCGCGAGGGCCATTTTGAGTTCCATTTATTGAGGTTGCGAGGGCCATATAGAGTTTTATTTACTGAGGCTGTGAGGGTCGTATTGAGTTCCATCAGATTGAGGCCGCGAGGGCCATAATGAGTTTCACCAGATTGAGGCTGCGAGGGCTATCCCGAGTTACAGTACACACCATCCTTAGTACTCAGGTGGTAGGAGTGGACCTTACTTATACTTGTCGGGGCTTATGGGGGACCAGGTAGGTTCTTCTGTGTTGTTTGTACCTTCCAAGCTTATAGGGGCCTGGTTAGGTTCTTGTTTGCTTATATAGACTTGTTGTTTAGATAATTCAGACAGTGAAAGTATCCAGGTTAAATCCTTACTCTCTACCTTTAATTACTACAGTTTTACCAGCTTTCAGTCAGTTATTACCTTTCTCCCTAACATATTCCATACATGTTGTACTGATGCCCACCCGGGGTGCTGCATCGCTTGCCTACAGGTGCGGATAGACGCGTTTCGGGACGTTCCTAGCCTCCAGCTGAAGTCAATAGTTCGTTTAGCTCCTTCCCTCCAGAGTTGAAAATTAGTATAGGTTTGTACTTTTGATGTACAGTTTTTGGGTAGGTCAGGGCCCTGTCTCGACCATTATATCACTCCTAGAGGCTTGCAGACTGGTGTACATTCCCTATAGTTAGTTGTTGTGGGCCGTGTGGGGCCCATGTATGCTTTATTTCCTGTGTTGACCATACGGGGCCTTGTTTAGCTATTAGTTTCCGGCCATAGCGTAGTTTAATGCCTGATTTACTTTTCAGTTATAACTAGACAGCATGATGGCCTTGTCGGCCCGCATAAATTCTCTATTATTGTGTTGTTGTGGTCAGCTGTCTTCTTTTACAACTGGCCTTGTCGGCCATGGGCTATACTTACAACTGAGATATAGCCCGTTTATTTCTTGAATTAAGTGTCAAACATGCCCCGGTCGAGTCAGGTTAGTTCAGACCAGTAGGGCACCAGGTGCCAGTCACACTTCCCAAGGTGGGGCATGACAAACTTGGTATCAGAGCAGGTCGTATCCCAAGGAGTCTGCAAGTCGTGCCAAGTAGAGTCTTGTCTATGGGTGTGTTATGCACTACATTCTATAGGCAGGAGGCTGCAAGGCATAATAGTGTGGTTACTCTTCTTTCTCCTCCAATCATGCTATAGAGTTGTGTTGTATAGGGTAACTTCCTGAGCTTATGTTATCCTATTTATTTACACAGAAATGTTAGACACACGGCAGACCGTGACTGGTCGAGAGTTGGATGTGGCAGCAGGAGACTGCACTAGTAGGGGACCACAGGCAGAGTCAACCTGATCTGAGGGCTATAGGGGGACACTACCTCGATTTCCCCAGCACCCACCACCACATTTTGAGACTGCTAGGGCGGCGGATATATCAGCACCACCACCAGCTATATCTGTTCCATTAGATCAGGAGCTTAAGGGTGTTTTTTACATGTTGACGCAGATGATGGCTGCCCAGCGTCAGCCTCGGCGGGTAGTACCAGCTATCGCCGAGCCTGTTGTTCGGTCTGTTACACAACTATGAGCCGGCTCTAAGTATGAGTCCACCAGCTCCTTGTCTCTTGCCAGTGTTCAACATAATTCAATATCTGCAAAAGACAGGCTAAGATCAAGTTGTCAGCACAATATAGAAATCGTAGATTAACACTTAAGAAAACAATTTTACCAATTGCCAGTCCCCGACAACGACGCCAAAAACTTGTTCGGTCTGCTACGCAATTACACGCAAGTGCATGATCTTGGGCAGATTTATATGCCCAAGTGATACTCAAACGTATCATTTTTACCTTGTTTGTTGTGCAATGTGTATATAATATCATGTATTTGGTAATAAAATGTGAATTTATACTAACCAACATGATTAGCATTTGTTTTGCAGGATAATGTGATTTTTAAGAGCTAAAATGCGTGTTGGAACTATGTCGGAGTTGGACTTGGATGCGAGCGTGGAAAAGACCTCGGATGGCATATTTTGCAGTGGCTCCGCGATGGTGCCGTGCCACGCTGCCATCGCGGTAGCACACTGCCTGGGTAGAAATAAAAGTGGCAATTTCCAGTGTGCCTGCGCGTCAGCTCTGTGGCACGGAGACAGGCCTCCGCGATGGCCTCCGTGCCACGTTGAGGCTAATTATCCGGACCATGCAATTTCCAGAGAGGGTCCGCGTCCACGCCGTGTCACGGAGGCAGTGCTCCGCGTTGGCCTCCGTGACACGTTACTTGTTATTCCGGGAAAAATTTCCCACTAGTATAAATAGCACACTTAGGTTATTTTTAAAGAGAGTTTTTTTTTAGTTTTAGTTTTTAGCCTGAGTTCAGAAGTGGGAGCAGGAACGTGGTTTTGTGGCAGTTGAAGAATAGAAAAGATAAGAGTTTTCTTCTCTTCCCTTCTTCTTTCCTTCAATTGTATGCATGATTCACACTCATTCTAGGATGATTAATCCAAGAATGAGTGGCTAATTCCTCTCTTGCTGAGGTTTTTGAACTTGTAAAATGAATGTTGGTAATAATTGATATGGTTTCTTCTTCTTCTTGCATGTTGTTCTATTAATTCTTGTGCTTATTACATTCTTGATTGGCCACCATTAATGTATATCTAAAAAGTCCAATTTCACTCGAGAGAGCATGAAATTGGAAAGTTGTGAATTAATAGGGTATTGTTCTTAACTTGATTTGGGAAAATTGGGTTTTGATGTGCTTTCTTGATAGAAATATACTTGAAAGCCGTATTAGTCAATTTAGGAACCGGAATTGTAGTGTTAGGTCATAAATTGCATTTGATCACAGAAATGTAGACGAATGGTTTATGAAGCTAAAGTGAAATTAAATACGGAAGTTTTAATTTCTAGGCAAACGTTCTTGGCTAGCAATATGAAGAAGAAGATGACCAAATTATCATGATTATCAAGTTCATTACTCGTTCTTAACCTTGGCATGTGCATATCCATTGTCTAAACTCAACGTAAATAGTAGTTATTAATTTTAGTAGATAATTAGTTTAGAAACAAAACTTACTCAAATCTTGGTTGGATTGTTGTTAACATAGTTAGAAATAGAATAGAGATATAGTAAACTAGGCAGTTTTGCATATCTAGAGCAGCCTCCTTGGATCGATACTTGGCTACTTAGCCACTTTATTACTTGTTTGACCACGTACACTTGCGTGTCGGTGTATAATATATACCGAGCAGCAGAGCGCGAACAGTGCACATGGTCGAACAAGTAGTAAAATGGCTAAAGTAAGCCAAGTATCGATCCCACAGGGACTGAACCAAGGTAATAATCGAATTAAGTGTTAATGAACTCTAACTCTAAAAATGCAGACAAAATTTAAAGGAGATTTTGAGAGTTGGTTTCCTAATTTATACTAATCTAAAACAAAATTATAAAGTGAGTCTGAACTATAGTAGTGAGCAAGCTGAGGCTAAAACGAACATGCAGGGAAGTAATTTATCGATACAATTCGGTTAATCTTTCCTTTGGTTGCTAGTCAAGAATTATTGCCTATGGAGAGAAACTTTCGTATTCTACCCAACTAAGAATCATGAACCTTCAAACTACATTTCTGTGATAAAAGAATTTCATGTTCTAGCCATACGAAACCGATTCCTTAATTGACTAATACGACTTTCAGATATATTTCTATTCTGAAGGTAAATCAATTCTCAATTTTCCCAAACTAAGAAGAGATCATATCCTACCAATTCACAACTTTCCAATTTCTTTCCTTTTCAAGATGAAATTGGATTTTTTAGATATACATTAACATTGGCCAAACATTAATGCAGTAAGAACGAGAATTGATAGAACAACCATGGAAGAAAAGATGAAAAACCAAAATGATCAACAATTACATTCCACTACAAATGTTCTTAACCTCAGCAAGAAGTGAATTTAGCCACTCATTTGTGGATTAAACATCATCAAATGAGTATAAATCATACAAACAATTGAAATAAAGGAGAAAGAGTTAGAGAAGAACCCTAAGATTTTAGTCTCCTCACCTGCCTATAACCCACGTTCCTGCTCAACTAAGTCAGAATAATTAAAAATAAACCTAAGTGTGCTATTTATACTAGTAGGAATTTTTCCTGGAATAACAAGCAACGTGTCACGGAGTGCATCGCGGAGCACTGCCTCCGTGACACGGTGCAAACGCGGACCCTCACTGAAATTTTATGTTCCAGGTAAATATGGGCAACGTGCCACGACTTGTAACGCGGGGCTTGGCCAACGTGCCACTGCGCTGACGCGAACCTTCACTGGAATTTGACAAAATAACTCATCCGAGGCAGACTGCCTCTGTGACGGCAGCGTGACACGGCTCCATCCCGGAGCCCCTTTATTTGCTGCTTTTCCTTGACCTTTTCCACTGCTCGCTTTCGAGTCCATTCCCGATTTTCACCAACATGCAACTTAGCTTCCTAAAATTACATTTTTCCTGCAAAACAACACTAATCATGTTGGTTAGTATAAATTCACATTTTAACTACAAATCACATGAGAATGTACAAATAACGATAGATGAACAAGACGAAATAGAGCATTTGAGCATCACTTGGGCATATAATTCTGCCCAAGATCACTTACCCCACACTTAAAACCTTGTTCGTCCTCGAACAATACTCTCATATCTCATGCAATTTACACCCACGTATAGCTACTTTGCCGCGACAATTCAAGCTACGGTTATACTGATTATTTAATATAGCAAATCATCAAGAAAACATGCATAGTCTCATAAACACACTGACATTCACCACATTAAGACCTCCTAGACTCAAGAATCGACTCTCGATCTCGGAAAACTCATGCAAATCAGCTGATCAAGACATCCGACACGAAATTCAATCTCTCGTCAAGCATGTGCCCTCACAACATAAGAGACTTACCCCTTTTTCAATCATATGATTTCCAAAGCATTACATGTAGGGGTATATGAACATGATTTCACTCTCTCTCCCAAAGAATTCACATGCATCATGTCATGAACCATAGGCTTGCCTCTAGTGTATTACTTCACTAATATAAGGACGCGTGATGTAAGATCAATAGGACTTAACGGGTTGTAATGTAAGCTAAGGAACTAGTAAATACTGGAATAACTAATAATATCATCTAGCCTCCTTAAGCGCTTTTCAATACATCCCACCATCATTATGGGCATTGTTTCTTCCTTCATCCTCCATTCTTGAAGTCTTTCTTTATTTTTGTTCCCATTTCTTTAAGCATACTCGACTTAATAACAAAGATTTGTTATACATCTTCATTTTATTTATATTCGGCAAGTGCACCTTTGACCTTATCTTTACTTTCACCACTTCTGCTTTTCCTTTCTTTTCACACTTTTCACTCCTTGACACTGTGGGAAAATTATTTTTTCTTGAGCGCTTAAGAGTTTTGGATCAAATTCATGGCTAATGAAAAGAAGGGATTAAGCTCGGTTTCTACCTCTTCAATGAAAGAAGAAAAAAATAGGCTAAAGGCTCAATGGGGCTAACTAGGATGCACATTCAAGGTAGGTATGATAAGAAAAAAAAAATTTCAGTTTAATCAAAGAAATGCCTACATCCTTTCCTACACTACACATCCTTCATTTCGTTTCGTACACACACCAGGCAAGTTCTGGTCACTTCACAATAGCATGGAAGAATCGAAACCTCACCTCACACTCATTGCACATGCTCAACTCAAGACTTATTCACAGACTCTTCAATCAGCTAATTACAAGAATTCAATATTAATCCTCAATCACACCGAATCGAACTCTATGGACTAGGTATCTCAACACGTTTCACATTTGCATGCTTTCATACGAATCATCTTTGCATCTCATTATCATGTACAACACGCAACAAGAATTCCGAACCATGAAGTAGCGACACGTTTGGGAAACAACCAAAAGAAAGAAAATAAAAGAAAGAAAAAAACTACTCCTATCGACTATATTTCCCTTAAGACGGTCGTCATCCATCCATCATAGGGAACGATCACTATTTACGACATCGGTTCAATGGGACTATTCTCGGTAAAAGCACCGAAAACAAAGGCCGAGAAACCCAATCATAAAAAATTCAACAAAAAATTTTAATTTTGTTTTTAAAAAATATCGATAATTTCGATAGAAAACAAAAATATTTACACAACCAGCTAACAACAACTCAATATAGCACACAACAACTTAACATTCATTACACACCGAATTACAATACAAAACATACTCACAAAATCACAGGGTCACAATTTTTTCACAGGCACAACAACAAGACATGAACATAAACAACAACAAAACAACTGGCACCTAACTACTCCCACCCCACACTTAAACCGAACACTGTCCCCAGTGTTCATCAAATTCACATAGCACAGAAGTAGGTGGTGAAACTCCCTGATCAATCGAAGTATTAAACTTCTTCATCAGGTGCCGTTGCCTCGTCCCCCATATCTGAATCACCCCAACTGTCCTCATCTGACTCAACATCTGAGTCATCACGGCGTGTCTCCTCATCAGTGGGGACATCATCATCAACAGGCTCCACAAAAGCAGGCCCCACTCGGCATAGAGCCCTAGCATTTTCGCCAAAGGGGTAATCTAGCTCGAGCTGCCATAACTCATCTTCTATTGCTGGCCTCCCACCTATTCGCAACTGCAGCATCTGCATCCCATACATGCGGGCCATATACTGATCATCCCGAGCATGTCGCTCGGCTAGTGTGAGAACTGGCCCGTGAGTGGTTTCGGGTGCCTTGATTTTGGTGACATCCAAAGCATGCCTATCCATTTACGGGATGTAGTCTAGGGCCTCCTCCTCGATATCAAGGCCCCTCAGAAATATGGTCAGCAAACCACCAAACCCGTACCTATGCCCTTGATGCAAACGGGCTCTCTTCATGGCGGAGATGATCACCGCCCCAACATTAATCTCCAGCCCTTTCATCAGGGCATAAACCAAGCACACACGATCCCGGGTTACATCTGTCATGTGCACCCCCGGGATCAGGCAGGAACACACTATTTTGAGCCAAATCCTGGCTTCCCTGTTCATTTGAGAGTAAGGCAGCATCTGATAATAGCCCCTCTCCTTGTGCCTACTCCACCGTGCTTTCGAACGGGCTCCACACAGAGTGCGTCTGATATCCGCATATGGTGGAGTTATGTTCAGCTGCCGGAGTACATGGGCGTCTGTGTCCCGCGCCCCCAATATGGCATTTAGGTGATGGGGCTCAAAGGTGACAACCTGCCCCTTTATCTTGACGGTGTGACTACGGAGTATCGGGTTCTAGTTTGCGTAGAACTCCCGAATCAAGTGGAGATTGCACTCCTTGGGCTCTTCGAAGATGAAGTTCAGCCCTGCAATGTCAATCCGATGTACTATTCTGGGGACTTCCTGTGCAAGTGGCTCCCTTGCAATGTGCTCCTCAGGGAAGTATTTGGTCTCCTTATGTTTGGCATACCATTTCTTCCCTTTGTCCGTCACCCATCGGGTTCCGTATTGACGGTGTTGGCCGCGAGGAATCGCTGGTGCTGCTGGGACTGCCGTTCCCAGTCTAATCCTTTTTCTCCCGGCGCCTGATGTAGATGCGCCCTTTCCTTTGTCTTGCCTGCTTGACATCGTTCCTATCAAATTAAACAGATAGTCCCAATGTTATTCAAGTCAAAAATTTGCTTCGATTAAGGTTGGGTTGAGTTAGGCCACCCCACATTTAATCTTTAGCCACAATGGAAACAATTCAGCAAGACAATCATTCTTTTCCAATTTTTATCAATCAACATGCCTCATGCATTCCAATAAGTCGATGGAATAATGACTAAGTACTACTCAGACTTCGTACAACTAATCACAATTTCACCATCGATTCCATTACTTCACATAGCACTTAGCCAAAAATTTTCTCAACAACAACAACCTATGCCATTCACCAATTTCATTTTCCTGAAAATTCCCTTGTTTATTTAGCATATTCATCCATATTCACAACATCATTTACATTACCCATCATGCACAACCCAATCATTTTCAAATTTTCAACCAAATTTAGTTTCTTCCTATTCGAATTCCAACCCTAGCTACCAATTTCGCACAAATTCAATCAAACATGTGTTTATCGAGTTCATATAATCATAACGATACTATGAACATCATTCAATAATAACTTAAATGAATTCATGCTCAATTTACACTTAGGGCAAGCTTTAGTCACCTCACATGCTCAAAACTTGAAAATTTCGGCAAAAATTGAGGTTAAGTTCAAGAACGTACCTTTAATTCGATGAACTTGAAGAAAAATTGAAGAAAATTTGATCCTAGGTCTGTGTCACATTGGGTAAGGGGGGTTTTAGGGAGTTTGTCGCGGAGGGGAGTGAGAAATGGGAAAAAATGAGGTGTTTTCGGGGTTAAAAAGAGGATTTTTCGCGCGGGTCACCCAGCGACCCGGTGTGACCCGTCGCGAATAACACTTCAACGTGTCACAGAGGGTAACACGGAGCACCCCCTCCATGACACAGAGCCATCGCGCAGGGGTTCTGGAATTTGTAAAAATTCCAAAACACCTTCAACGTGTCACGGAGGGTAACGCAGAGGCCCTCCTCCGTGACACGGAGCCATCGCGCAGGCTCATTGTGTTGCCACTTTTTAATTTTTTCTCACCTCGATTTTTTTTCTTTGCGATCCTTTGCATTTTTGCCCTCCGTTACACCTGAAAGTCATCTCACAACAAGAAATTGGTTAGAATTTATAGGTTTCAAACACGAATGAAATTTTTTTTTGTTTTTGTTTTTGTTTTTATTTTTATTTTCTTTTTCTTTTTAACTACTTCTACTCATCTATTACAACAATTTCACGGGTTGCCTCCTGTGCAGCGCCTAGTCTACCATCGCGACTCGACGTCATTCAAGATCAATCATCCTCTAGAGCGACGGACGTTTTCTCTTGAATAACGTCCTCACCCCAATAATGCTTACACCGCTGCCCATTAGCCAAGAACGTGGCACTTCGATCTTCTTGCCACAACTCCACTGCCCCATGCGTGGTCATTCTCACTACCTCAAACGACCCTGACCATTTGGACCACAATTTCCCTGGAAACAACTTCAATCTTGAATTGAAAAGCAACACTTTCTGCCCCGGCTCGAAAATACGATGCACCATATGCTTATCGTGCCACCTCTTTGTTTTCTCTTTGTAGCCCTTGGCACTTTCATAAGCATGCCAACGAAATTCATCAAGTTCGCTAAGTTGCATCAACCTCTTCTTGCCCGCTAGCTCTAGGTCCATACTCAATTTCCTCATGGCCCAAAAAGCTCGGTGTTCTAGCTCTATCGGCAGATGACACGCTTTTCCATAGACCAATTGGTATGGAGAAGTCCCAATTGGTGTCTTGTAAGCAGTTCTATATGCCCACAACGCATCGTCGAGTTTGTTTGACCAATCACTACGTTGTGCATTCACTGTTTTCTGGAGAATCTGCTTCACTTCTCTGTTCGACACCTCCACTTGCCCACTAGTTTGGGGATGATATGTTGTTGCCACCTTGTGGCGCACCTCATACTTAGTCAGCAACTTCTTGAAACTTGCATTGACAAAATGAGCCCCTCCATCACTGATAATGGCTCGGGGTGTCCTGAACCTGGTGAAAATGTGTTTCTTCACAAATTTTGTTACCACCTTTTTGTCATTCCTGGGGCAAGCTAGTGCTTCAACCCACTTTGATACATAATCAACGGCTACCAAGATGTAACGATTACCAAATGACGGTGGGAACGGGCCCATGAAATCAATACCCCATATATCAAAGATCTCCACTTCTAGTATATGCTGCAGCGGCATCTCTTGCCTCCTACCAATTGTGCCTGTCCTTTGACATCTATCACACATTTTTACGTATGCCATCGAGTCTCTGAACAGTGTAGGCCAAAAGAAACCTGACTGTAGCACTTTGTGCGCTGTCCGCTCGCCTCTGTCATGCCCTCCATACAATGAAGAGTGACAACTCCTCAAAACTTCTGCAATCTGGCTCTCCGGGATGCATCTTCTCATAACCTGATCCGGTCCCTGTTTAAACAAGTACGGCTCATCCAAAATAAAAAACCTGCAATCACGCTTTAATTTTTTTCTCTGTTGAGCCGTAGCCTCTGGTGGATAGACTCCACTCACTAGCAAATTCACTATGTCTGCATACCACGGGATCTCAGCTTCCCCTATTGCCAAGAGCTGCTCATTCGGGATCTCCTCTTTGATGCCGTCACCTTCCTTCACATGCGACCGGCTTTCCAATCGCGATAGGTGATCTGCCACTTGATTCTCGCTCCCCTTTCTGTCTTTAATTTCTAGGTCAAACTCTTGCAACAATAAGATCCATCTGATCAGCCTGGGGTTTGCATCCTTCTTGTTAAACAGATACTGAATCGCTGCATGATCGGTATACACCACTACTCTCAAACCCACCAACTAGGACCTGAATTTATCAAATGCAAACACCAATGCTAACATCTCCTTCCCTGTGACTGTATAATTACTTTGGGCAGTGTTCAGTGTTTTGCTTGCATAATGAATAGAATGAAAGATTCTATTCCTCTGCTTCCCCAATACAGCTAACACAGCCACATCGCTTGCATCACACATCAGTTCAAATGGTTGTTCCCAATCCGGAGAAATAAGGATAGGTGCTTCTATCAATTTCTGCTTCAACTCCTCGAATGCTTTGACACACTCATCATCTAACTCGAACTTCACCTCTTTTTCTAGCAATCTGCATAATGGTTTAGAAATTTTGGAGAAGTTTTTGATGAACTGTCTGTAGAACCCTGCATGCCCGAGAAAACTGCGAACACCCTTCACCGACACAGGTGGTGGTAGCTTCTCAATAACTTCGATCTTAGCATGATCGACCTCCAACCCCTTGCAAGACACTTTATGGCCAAGGACGATACCCTCCTTGACTAAGAAATGACATTTCTCCCAGTTGAGTACAAGGTTGGATTCTTCACAGCGAGCGAGCACCCTGTCAAGATTCTGCAAACAAGTAGCAAACAAATTACCGAAAATAGAAAAATCATCCATAAATACCTCGACGAAATCCTCCACCATGTCGTGGAAGATAGCTATCATGCATCTCTGGAATGTGGCGGGTGCATTGCATAACCCAAATGGCATCTGCCTAAAAGCATATGTCCCATAAGGACATGTGAAGGTAGTCTTCTCCTGATCCTCCGGTGCTATGGCTATTTGGTTATAGCCAGAGTACCCATCCAGGAAACAATAATATTCTTGTCCCGCCAATCTGTCCAATATTTGATCAATGAACAGGATAGGATAGGGATCTTTCCTTGTGGCTTCATTTAGCTTTCTGTAGTCCATGCGAATCTGCCAGCCTGTGACGGTGCGAATAGGGATCAACTCATTCTTCTCATTGGTGACCACGGTCATCCCTCCTTTCTTTGGGACACACTGAATGGGGCTGACCCATTCGCTGTCCGAAATAGGATAGACCACACCTGCATCAAACCACTTAATTACTTCTTTCCTAACCACGTCTTTCATTGCCAAATTCAACCTGCTTTGAGGCTGAACAGTTGTCTTTGCTCCTGCTCCATGAAAATTCTGTGTGTGCAAAAAGCTGGGTTGATACCCTGAATATCTGACATTTGCCAGCCCATTGCTTTCTTCCTTCTTGTGAGGACCGCCAATGCTTCCTTTTCCTGCGCCTCTGTCAATTCTGCGGAGAGGATGACTAGCAACGTATCCTCTTCCCCCTAAAAGACATATTTTAAATGGGGAGGCAATGTTTTCCATTCCAACTTTGGTGCTTCCTCAATAGATGGTTTCGGCAATGGTTCCAGGGACCTCATTAAAGGCTGAAAGTCCTGCTTCCTTGGATACCTTTATGGTTCATTCAGCATTTGCACCACCTCATAAGTATCTCTATCTCCGAAATGATCGGAGCTCAGTAATTCTCTTTCCAATGAATCTTGGGATTCAACAATCTGAAGAATTTCTGCTTGATCAAGCACATTGATTGCTGAAAGCTCTCATGTATGGCCGAAAGCTTTATGGCCTTAAATACATCAAATACCTCTACTTTGTCATGTGCCCGCATGGTTAGCTGCCCTGCAGATACATCAATCAAAGCTTTCCCAGTTGCCAAGAAAGGAGATCCCAAAATAAATGGGACTTCCGCATCCGGCTCAAAATCCAGAACAACAAAATCTACCGGGAAGATAAGGGAGCCCACTTGCACCAGCACGTCCTCCACAATGCCATCTGGTCTGGCCAAAGAATGATCCGATAACTTCAAGATCACTGTAGTTGGTCTAGGACTGCCTAGCCCCAACTTCTTGAATACCGATGTCGGCATCAAGTTAATGCTCGCTCCCAAATCGCATAGCCCACGAGCTCGGATACTTTTCCCAATTGTAATTTGAATTTTAAATCTCCCAGGGTCCTTAAGCTTTGTTGGCAACCTGTTCTATATCCGGGAAGTGCACTCCTCCGTAAGCGCCACCGTAGCATACTCTGTCAATCTGCTTTTGTTCGCTATGATTTCCTTGATATATTTTGCATACTTCAGCACTCCCTGCAAAACATCAACAAGAGGTAAATTAATGTGTACCTGTTTAAGCACCTCCATGAACTTTTTGAAACACGCTTCCTCCTTGTGTTTCTTTAATCTTTGAGGGAACGTGGGTGGTGGTCTTTCTGGTTCTGCTTCCTTCTTCTTCCCCCTCTCATCATCGTGTTCCCTTTCTTTCTCCACTGCTCCTGACTGCTGAGGTGGTCTTTCTGGTTCCACCTCCTTGAGTTGTAAACCACTCCTTGTGGTCACTGCATTTACTTTCTTAGGATTCGGGTCAATGTCACTCGGTAGTCCTCCTCTTGTCCTGGTGTTTTGAGCTCCAGCTAGTTGCCCAAACTGGTACTCCAACGCCTTTGTAGTTAACTGATTGTTCTTTACATCTGCCGCCAACTTCACATAGTCAGCTTGCAATTGAGCTTGGTTAGCTATCATTATTTTAAACATTTCCTCAATGCTGGGTGGTGGTGGTGGAGGAGGTGCATTGTTGCTTCTGTATTGAGTCTGATAGTTCTGCTGCCCTCCTTGATTTCTCTGTGCACCCTGATTCGAGCTCTGCCCTTGATGGCTGTTACTACCCCAGGAGAACTTCGGATGATTCCTCCAATTAGAGTTGTAGTTGTTTCCATACTGTTGGTGATTATTTCTTTGTACATTACCAACAAAGTTCACTGAATCTGGATTTGCACTACAACACTCAGTTGAGTGTTCATTACTACCGCACACTTCACACCAAATCTGCTGCACTACATTAACTGGGGCTTGAGATTGATTTAAGCTCATATTGCTGAAGTGGGTGTTAAGTTGATTTTGTAATGCAGCTATCTGTGTAGCGATAGCTGTAAACCCATCCACTTCCAAGACTCCTGCCGCTTTCCTTGTTCCTCCTCTAGAAGAGTCCACATTCCACTCTTGATTTCCCTGTGAATTACGATTTAACAAAGTATACAGCTCCTCATAAGTGTTTTCCAATGCTTGTCCCCCAGCTGCTGAGTCTAGCAAAATTTTTGTGTGGGGTTCCAAACCCTCTATGAAAGTATGCACCAGCACATCATTGGACTGGTGATGGTGAGGACAATCCTGTAACATGGATTTGAATCTTTCCCAAGCTTGATACAGATTCTCCCCCTCTCTTTGTTTAAAACTTAGAATCTGACTTCTAAGTCTTGCTATTTTCCTGGATGGAATGAATCGTATCAAGAATTTTCATGCAAGATCATCCCAAGTGGTGATGGAATTAGGTGGCTCAGCTTTCAACCACCTCTTTGCTTCTCCCAATAGTGAAAATGGGAACAATGTAAGCCTTACGTAATCAGATGATACTCCAGCGGGGATGTAAGTGTCACTTATCTCCAAAAAGGTTTGGAGATGTTGTTGTGGATCCTCGTGAGGGAGAACTGTGAATTGCCCGCTGGTGTGCAACAATTGCACCATATTCTGTTTCAGCTCAAACCTCTCTCCTGGATCGGGTTTGCGAATGGTTGATGTAACATTGTTAGCATGTGGGATTGCCACTTCGCGAATCGGCCTAGCAGCCATTTCCTTGGGCACTAACACTGCCCTTACAAGTGGTGGATTCGGTTGTTGCTCTAAGATTGTTTGTCTGAGCAACTGCAGCTTTTTCTCCAGAGCTTCTCTCCTTTTACGATGAAATTGTCTTTCCGGCTCTAAGTATGAGTCCACCAGCTCCTTGTCTCTTGCCAGTGTTCAACATAATTCAATATCTGCAAAAGACAGGCTAAGATCAAGTTGTCAGCACAATATAGAAATCGTAGACTAACACTTAAGAAAACAATTTTACCAATTGCCAGTCCCCGGCAACGACGCCAAAAACTTGTTCGGTCTGCTACGCAATTACACTCAAGTGCACGTGGTCGAACAAGTAGTAAAATGGCTAAAGTAAGCCAAGTATCGATCCCACAGGGACTGAACCAAGGTAATAATCGAATTAAGTGTTAATGAACTCTAACTCTAAAAATGCAGACAACAATTTAAAGGAGATTTTGAGAGTTGGTTTCCTAATTTATACTAATCTAAAACAAAATTATAAAGTGAGTCTGAACTATAGTAGTGAGCAAGCTGAGGCTAAAACGAACATGCAGGGAAGTAATTTATCGATACAATTCGGTTAATCTTTCCTTCGGTTGCTAGTCAAGAATTATTGCCTATGGAGAGAAACTTTCATATTCTACCCAACTTAAGAATCATGAACCTTCAACCTACATTTCTGTGATAAAAGAATTTCATGTTCTTGCCATACGAAACCGATTCCTTAATTGACTAATACGACTTTCAGATATATTTCTATTCTGAAGATAAATCAATTCTCAATTTTCCCAAACTAAGAAGAGATCATATCCTACCAATTCACAACTTTCCAATTTCTTTCCTTTTCAAGATGAAATTGGATTTTTTAGATATACATTAACATTGCCCAAACATTAATGCAGTAAGAACAAGAATTGATAGAACAACCATGGAAGAAAAGATGAAAAACCAAAATGATCAACAATTACATTCCACTACAAATGTTCTTAACCTCAGCAAGAAGTGAATTTAGCCACTCATTTGTGGATTAAACATCATCAAATGAGTATAAATCATACAAACAATTGAAATAAAGGAGAAAGAGTTAGAGAAGAACCCTAAGATTTTCGTCTCCTCACCTGCCTATAACCCACGTTCCTGCTCAACTAAGTCAGAATAATTAAAAATAAACCTAAGTGTGCTATTTATACTAGTGAGAATTTTTCCTAGAATAACAAGCAACGTGTCATGGAGTGCATCGCGGAGCACTGCCTCCGTGACACGGTGCAAACGCGGACCCTCACTGAAATTTTATGTTCCAGGTAAATATGGGCAACGTGTCACGGCTTGTAACGCGGGGCTTGGCCAACGTGCCACGACGCCGACGCGAACCTTCACTGGAATTTGACAAAATAACTCATCCGAGGCAGACTGCCTCTGCGACGGCAGCGTGACACGGCTCCATCTCGGAGCCCCTTTATTTGCTGCTTTTCCTTGACCTTTTCCACTGCTCGCTTTCGAGTCCATTCCCGATTTTCACCAACATGCAACTTAGCTTCCTAAAATTACATTTTTCCTGCAAAACAACACTAATCATGTTGGTTAGTATAAATTCACATTTTAACTACAAATCACATGAGAATGTACAAATAACAATAGATAAACAAGACGAAATAGAGCATTTGAGCATCACTTGGGCATATAATTCTGCCCAAGATCACCCGCTGAGGGGTCCGGTAGTTCGAGAGTTAGTGAGTTTCTAGCTTTGAGTCCCCCGCAGTTTACAGGGAAAGATAGTAGAGAGGACCCCCAGAATTTTATAGACCAGCTATAGAGGATATTCAGGGTCGTGCATGCCTCGTCCACAGAATCAGTCGAGCTAGCAGTATTCAAATTGCGAGATGTAGCGATTTTTTGGTATGAGAGTTGGGAGAGATCCCAAGGAAAATATATACCTCCACCTATGTGGCCTATCTTTTCTAAGGCTTTCATAGATCATTATTTGCCTCGAGAGGTTTGATAGGCCAGAGTAGAGCAGTTTTTGCATCTAGAGCAGGGACAAATGAGTGTCAGAGAATATGCGTTGAGGTTTGACTTCTTAGCCAGGTCTGCACCCTAATTTGTTGACACTATGCCAGCCAGGGTGCACTGGTTTATTATGGGGCTTGCGCTAGAATATATAGAATCTTGCATTACAACAACTCTATGAGAGGATATGGACATTCCACGGATCCAGGCTTTTGCTCAAAGTATAGAAGAGCTCAGACAGTGCCTGTATGCTATGGAAAGGTCATGTCAGGAGCAGAGTTAGAGGGCTAGACCCGTAGAATTTATGGTAGATTTTCAGAGTGGGCCCAAACCCCATTTCTCAGGTAGGCCACCCAGGCCCCCATTTCAGCAGCAGCAGGGTAGCAGATCATGATCGTCGGAGGAAGTCAAGCCCCGGCGAAAGTTCATGAGTGCCCAACTCACACCAGCAGAGGGGGCCAGACCAGACAGAGCTAGTAATACCCCAATGCAATACTTGCCATAAACAGCATTTGGGGAGGTGCAGATATGGTTCCACCGCCTGTTATACCAGTGGGCAGGAGGGACACTTGATGAGAGACTTCCCAACTAAACGTCAGGGCGATCAAGACCAATAGAATAGATCCTCAGCAGGTTCGTATGCCCCAGCACCTTCTGTAGGGCGCAGGCCCTCAGCTCTAGCCGGTAGAGGCCGAGTAGAATAGGGGCATCTGGTTCAGGTAGTGGTTGGGATTGCACATATGCATTACCAGGATGACAGGAGTCAGATCGTCGCTAGATGTTGTGACAGGTATATTAGATGTTTTTTCTCACTCAGTTTATGCTTTGATAGATCGGGGCTCCACTTTGTCGTATGTTACTCCGTTAGTAGCCCGAAAGTTTGATATAGCACCAGAATTGCTTCAGCGACCCTTTTCAGTATCTACTCCTATTGATGACTCTATTATTGCTAAAAGAATTTACCGGGATTGTACAGTAGAGGTTATGGGTCGTCCAACCTTAGCAGATCTGGTAGAATTAGAAATGATTGATTTTGATGTGATTATGGGTATGGACCGGTTGGCACCATGTTATGCTACTTTAGAGTGTTGGATCAGAATTGTCCGACTTCACTTTTCGGGAGAGGTAGTGTGAGAGTGGAGAGGTGATACAACTATGCCGAAAGGTAAGTTTATATCCTATCTTCAGGCGAAAAAGTTAATAGAAAAGGGTTGTATCTACCATATTGTCAGGGTTTTGGATGTGCAAGCAAAATCCCCGACTCTCTAGTCTATCCCAGTTGTTGATGAGTTCCTGGATGTGCTTCCAGATGAACTTCCCGGTATACCCCCAGAGCGGGAAATAGATTTCTCTATAGATTTGCTACCAGATACTCAACCTATATCCATACCCCCGTACCGAATGGCCCCTGATAAATTAAAAGAATTAAAAGAACAGTTAAAATATTTGTTAGATAAGGGTTTCATCAGACCGAGTACATCACCGTGGGGTGCACCAGTCCTGTTTGTGAGAAAGAAGGATGGGTCTCTACACATGTGCATAGATTACCGGGAATTGAATAAAGTTACTGTTAAGAATAAATATCCTCTTCTGAGAATAGATGATTTGTTTGATCAGCTGCAAGGGGAAAAATATTTCTCTAAAATTGATTTGATATTCGGGTACCACCAGGTTCGAGTTCAGGAGAAAGATATCCCAAAGACAACTTTCAGGACTAGGTATGGCCATTTTGAGTTCTTAGTTATGTCCTTCGGGTTGACAAACACGCCAGTAGTGTTCATGGACCTAATGAATAGTATCTTCAGGTCGTATTTGGATCTGTTTGTAATAGTGTTCATTGA
Source organism: Datura wrightii (assembly GCA_035772735.1). Classification (NCBI taxonomy): domain Eukaryota; kingdom Viridiplantae; phylum Streptophyta; class Magnoliopsida; order Solanales; family Solanaceae; genus Datura; species Datura wrightii. Next base: position 66,744,741 of record JASDFA010000003.1, on the reverse strand, counting down.
TAATATTCTAGTCTACTTCCGCCTAGAAGAGGAACGTAAAGATCATTTGCAGCCAGTACTTCAGATTCTCAAAGACAGCCAGTTATATGCAAAGTTTTCTAAATGTGAGTTCTTGTTGAATTCTATAGCTTTCTTGGGCCACATGTAGCAGAGGCTGGTATTCAAGTCGATTCGCAGAAAATTGAGGCAGTGAAAACATGGCCTAGACCTACGACCCCAACATAGGTTCGTAGTTTCCTGGGGTTAGCTGGGTATTACAGAAGGTTCGTGGAGGGGTTTCCTACCCTGTCAGCACCTTTGACTAAATTGACTCAAAAAGTAGCCAAGTTTCAGTGGACTGAAGCCTGTCAGTTGAGTTTCTAGGAATTGAAAAACAGATTGACATCAACACTAGTGTTAGCTTTGCTGGAAGGTTCAGAGGGTTATGCAGTGTATTGTGATGCTTCAGGCATCGGGGTTAGGGTGTGTTTTAATGCAACATGGAAAGGTAATAGCGTATGCATCGAGGAAATTGAGAAAACATAAAAAGAACTATCCCACCCACAATCTGGAGTTAGCTGCAGTGGTTCACGCCTTAAAGATATGGAGACATTACTTATATAGGGTGCATGTGGACATTTTTACTGACCATAAAAGTCTTCAGTACATTTTCACATAGAAAGAGCTGAATTTACAACAACGCCATTGGTTAAAATTGTTGAAAGATTATGTGTGAACATCTCGTATCACCTAGGGAAAGCTAATATTGTGGCGGATGCTCTTAGCCGCCGATCTATCGGTAGTTCGTCATATCTGAGGCTGAAACAATGGGAAATGGGCCGAGAATTGCACCGGCTAGCCCGCTTAGTAGTTCTAGTAGTTGATACAGAGGATAATGGAGCCATAATTCAGAATACTGCAGTATTATCCCTAGTTGTAGAAGTAAAAGAGCGAAAGTATATTATCCCTAACTGCCAATAGGTAAAGGCAGAACATCAAAAACTTGGTGGATTGACACAGGAAATAGCAGTGCCTATGTGGAAATGGGAGGCAATCAATATGGATTTTATGATAGGATTACCCCGTACCAGGCGCAAATTTGATTCCATCTAGGTGATTGTTGATAGATTGACGAAGTCAGCTCATTTTCTGCCAGTCAGGACCACCTTCTCAGCCAAGGACTATGCTAAATTATATATTAGGGAAGTAGTTAGATTGCATGGTGTTCCATTATCGATCATTTCTGATAAAAGAGCGCAGTTCACAGCTAAATTCTAGCAGTCCTTTCAGAAGGGCCTTGGGACACAAGTTAATTTGAGTACAACTTTCAACCTCAAATAGACGGACAGGCAGAACATACCATCCAGACGCTTGAGGATATGTTACGGGTGTGCAACGTTAGACTTCGGAGGCAGTTGGGATGAGCACTTACCCCTTATTGAATTTGCTTACAATGATAGCTATCATTCGACAATCCAGAGGCGCCTTACGAGGCCTTATATGGGCAGAAATGCAGGTCCCTAGTTGGTTGGTTCGATATAGGAGAATCAGGGTTAATTGGGCCAGACATAATCCACCAATCAGAAGAGAAAGTAAAGCTTATCAGAGAACGCATGCTGACAGCTCAGAGTCGCCAAAAGTCTTATGCTAACGTACGACATAGAAGTCTGGAATTCGATATAGGCGACTGGGTATTTCTGAAAGTTTCGCCAATGAAGGGTGTGATGAGGTTTGGTAAAAAGGGCAAGCTTATCCCAATGTTTATTGGGCCATATTGAATCCTCCAGAGAATAGGTTAGGTGGCATATGAGCTAGATCTACCTTTAGAATTGGAATCTGTTCACTCGGTCTTTCATGTGTCGATGTTAAGAAAGTGCATAGGGGATCCATCCCGAGTTTTGCCAATCGAGGAAGTCCAGGTTACTGAAGAATTAGCCTATGAAGAGGTTCCAATGGCCATATTGGATCAGCAAGTTCGCAGGTTGAGAACTAAAGATGTCACCTCTGTTAAAGTACTGTGGAGAAACATGAATAGAGAAGATATGACCTGGGAAGCCGAGGACGACATGAGATCTAGATATCCTCATTTGTTCCAGGATTAATTTGGATTACGCAGTTAAGGTAAAATTGTTGGTTCCGTTGTTGTTTTACAATTTATGTTATATGTAATGCTCAGTTGTCTATCATCTTACTGTGAAAGAGTTGTTATAGTGTTATGTGAAATGCCTGTATTGGACTTTTCTACGTTTCAGAGTTTTCAAATAGTCCATATTAAAGGGGAGACTCTACCAAAATTTTTTCCGAAATAGAACGCCCTTAGTCAAGAGTTTTAGAGTACAACGCGTGCAAGAAAGGGTCCGGAAAAAGGTCGAACGAGTGCAGAATCGGGGAAGCGAGGGAGAAGGCCGGAGTAGGCTGCAATAGGGGCAGTGTGCCACGGACCCCCTTCCTCCGCATTAGGCACCGTGGCATGCCTGACTTTTGGCGCGATAGGGTCCGTGCCACGGACCCCCTATCCACCGCCCAAAGATTATATAAGTGTAAGTTTTCATTTCTGTTATTTCATATATACATACATACCTTTGTCCAGATAAAGAAAAATGCGAAACTTAAGGTAATTTTCTTCTGATTACGCTGCCAAGTGCCGACCAAACTCACATTAACATTAGGTATCAGGTTATAAGCCTGCAGGGAACATTACTACGAAGTTAGTTTCTCAAGATTCGACCCGCAAATTGTAACTCCACCGAGTAGAAGTTGTCAGAATTGCTCCAAACTAATTTCTATACGATCAAAGGCTTCAAGTAAGTATTTCTCCCTTCTGAACTTTCGAGAAATTATACGTTTTCGACCATGTTTTGTTAAGTTAAAGTATAGTTAATATTAGTATTAAAAGTTATCGTTTTTGCCGAATTTAGTACTGAAACTAGTCTCATTCTCCCAGTAATATGATTATAGTTGGAAAGGACTATTGAATGCAGATTGAAACTCGTCGGTTAGACAGAAAGTCGACACTTGAGGTATGTAAGGCTATCCCTTCGGCAAGTTACATTCTTCATAAAGTTGGTACAACTCGTGGTGTCTATAGTACTTTAGAGTAAGCCTATTGGTGTCAGCTGTTATAAATTGAATTGAGCCTATGGTGACAAAATAGTAATTCTTGTCCGAGTTAATCTAGCTAGAATGGTCTTACTTCGATGTTGAGTAGTTAAATGTTATCCCACACAGCATTCCATTTATTGAGGCCGCGATGGCTATATCGAGTTCCATTTATTGAGGTCGTGAGGGCCACATTGGGTTACATTTATTGAGGCTGCGAGGGCCATACAAAGTTCCATTTACTAAGGTCGCGAGGGCCATTTTGAGTTCCATTTATTAAGGCCACGAGGGCCATATAGAGTTTCATGTACTGAGGCCTTGAGGGTCGTATTGAGTTCCATCAGATTGAGGCCACGAGGGCCGTAATGAGTTTCACCAGATTGAGGCTGCGAGGGCCATCCCGAGTTACAGTACACACCATCCTTAATACTCAGGTGGTAGGAGTGGACCTTGTTTGTACTTGCCGGGGCTTATGGGCGCGCAGGTACGTTTTTCTATGTTGTTTGTACCTTCCAGGCTTATAGGGGCTCGGTTAGGCTCTTGTTTGCTTATATAGACTTGTTGTTTAGATAATTCAGACAGTGAAGGTATTCAGGTTAAATCCGTACTCTCTTTCTTTAATTACTACAGTTTTGCCAGCTTTCAGTCAGTTATTACCTGTTTTCCTTCCATATTCGATACATGTTGTACTAACGCCCACCCGGGGCCCTGCGTCGCTTGCCTGCAGTGCGGATAGATGTGGTTCGGGACGTTCCTAGCCTCCTGTTGAAGTCAGTAGTTCTTTTCCCTCTGGAGTTGAAAGTTAGTAGACGTTTATACTTTTGATGTACAATTTTTGGGTAGGTCGGGGCCCTGTCTCGACCATTATATCACTCTTAGAGGCTTGCAGACTGGTTTACATTCCCTATAGTTAGTTGTTGTTGGCCGTGTGGGGCCCGTGTATGCTTTATTTCCTGTGTTGGCCGTGCTAGGCCTTGTTTAACTGTTAGTTGTCGGCCATAACGTAGTTTAATGCCTGATTACTTTTCAGTTATAACTAGATAATATGGTGGCCTTGTCGGCCCACATAGAATCCCTGTTGTTGCGTTGTTGTGGTCAGCTGTCTTCTTTTATAAGTGAGTTGTCGACCAGGGGCTGTACTTATAGCCAAGATATAGCCCGTTCATTTCTTGAATTAAGTGTCAAATGTGCCGTAGTCCAGTCAGATTAGTTCAAACTAGTAGGGCACCAGGTGCCAGTCATACCTCCCAAGGTGAGGCGTGACACATGTATTATTGTAGAATTTCAGAGCGGTATCCAATATTTCAGAATACTGTAAAAAATACTAAAAAAATTAAAATCCATATCAAATCTCGTATCAAATACTATAATATTTATACTGTGGTATTAAAAATTTTAATTTCGGTATGATATTCAGTATATACCATACCATGCCCACTCCTAATTTTTATTGATATATTGATAATCCCTTTTTGATATAGTATTTTTTCTAATGGTGTGAAAAGTAATTTCACTTTTTTTTAATATGTGAGAGCTAGAAAGTTGGTCAAAGAGTACTAAAAATAATAAATTTAGTCTAAAATTAGGACTGAATTTTATCATAATAATAAATTTAATTAAAAAGATAATTCTAAAATAGCAGTATCGTCAAAAAACTAACCGAAAAGAGATCAAAAAATGAATATTAAAGCATAGATGTTATGAAATATTAAAGGAAGAAGAAGAATACAGAACAAAAAGAGAAGAGAGAAGACTTCTTATTTCTCTTGTGGGATGAAATGCAATGAAGAAAAATCCCTTTATGTATAAGGGAAAACTAACCCTAACTTTTCTCCAAAGAAACAAGATAGACATTCACTATAATATAAATACATCTATAGATATTCATTGTAATACAACTATATAACACTCCCCTTTAAATGTCTATTTGATAGATAATGTGCCTTGTCAAAATCTTATTAGCAAAAATGATGAAAAAATTAAGGAAAAAGAGTACACATCTAATAATGCGCATTTTGGCTACGTAATTAAAAATCTTACAAGAAAAAATCAGTGGGACAAAATCTTGGTAGGAAAAAAGAGTATAACGCATATTAACTCCCCCAAATAAGAACATCAATCCAAAACTTGAATCTTTACATTCCAATCTTGCGCACCATCTAATTGAAAGTTGTAGTTGGTAGAGTCTTGGTGAATAAATCAGCCATACTTTTATTCGAATGAATCTGTTATATATTGATATCACAATTATTTTACAGATCATATGTGAAGAAGAACTTTGGTGAAATGTGCTTCGTTCTATATCCTTTTATGAATCCTCCCTTTAATTGTGATATGCATGCTACATTATCTTCATATAAGATCATAGGTATTTTGTCACATCCTAAACTACATTTTTCTTGAATGAGATGTATTATTTACCTCAACCCACACATTCTCGACTTGCTTAGTGAATAGCTATTATCTCGGCATGATTTGATAAAGTGTCACGACCTGAGCTGGGACCCCGGACCTAGAATCACGAATGACTCCAAGTCGATCCATGACATGAACATAGCAACTAAAGAGCATACATTAATGCGGAAACTGATAACTTAATCATGAATAAGCAAAAGTCTGAATAACATAACATATAGCAACGATCATTAACTGAGTCAACACTCGATAAAAAACTGAAAGTCTACATAATGTCTGATAATCCTCTAAGTTGTCTGATGAGTTGATGAGACAACACCCCTAACTAGCTCGCAAAAGTCTGAAACTGAAATAGCATAAGCAAACAACTATACTGAATGTCCTTGGAAGATGATGACTCAGCAATAACGGGAACTGAGCTGGACTGCAGTGGAAAGCTGGTCTAATGGTGAAACCGAGTCTGATCACTCAAACCTGTATCATGAAATGATACATCATAGAGTATGCGGTCAGTACTTGGAATGTACTGAATATGTAAGGTAAGTAAAACATGCTGAGTAAATGTTAATTGATATTATGCATATAAATATAAATCAATATATCATGAGAGTAAGGATTGCATGTTCAAATTTGAATCCGAGAGATATATAGTCATAAGCTAATTATCATATATAATACCCCTGAAGTTTCTAAGACTAGACTTGAGATTTGAAATGTGATCAGCAGAAAAAGTTGGAAAAGTGCAGTAGTACGACTCCACCTACGAGTCGTAGGTTGGTAGTATGGGTCATAGAAAGACCCGTGGTTCAGATTAGAGATTTTATTCTCCCGACCATGAGTCCCCACTACGAGTCATAGTATGTGGGTAGGACCAGTGATCAGGAGTCGTATCAAGTCTTTGGAGTTATCTAGTGATTAATTGTACAGGTGATGGTACGGTTCGTAGTATGGTGTTACGGATCATAGTAGGATTCTTGGAAATATTCAGAGAATTAGAGGTTTTGTACTTGGTCAGTATGGGAGGAAACCATTAGTCATAGGAGGATTGTACAGCTTGTGGTACGAGTCGTGACAGCTGACAAAAACAACTTTTCTGTAAATTCATTAAGGGTATTTCTATAAAAACTAAGCTCCTAACTTTCTAATGACATTGTTTTAAGATTTGAAAAGAGGGTTTTAAGGAATTTTAACCTATTCTAATTCATTCAACTCCCATGCATGCAAGTTTAGAGGCTTTCTTTTGAAGATCAAGCTTAAATCCTTCAATTTCGTCTCTAAGTCTCTTTGACTTTCAAAGACAATTGAAGATTTAGCTCACCCAGGCGTATAGGGCTTTGAATGAGAGTTTTCTTTCAATCTCATGTCCAAATTTCTCCTCAAGTTCATGAATTCAAGTCTCAGTTCAAGTTGATGATCTTATGGGGTTTTAGCCCAATTTCATGAAATTCTCCATGAATTATTTATGGGTTAATTTCCTTCATGTTTCAAAGTATGTCTTAAGACTTACGGAAAGATTTTATACCTATTTTGATTACAAATTCATGATTTCAAGTTTTAGAAAATTATGCCCAATTATGAAAGTTTCATGAAAAGCCAAGTTTATAATTTATGATTTCAAGTATGATGAGATATCTAGCATGAATTAATGTTTACAAATTATCCATGTATGAATTTATGATTTTGACTTATGAAGTCTATTTCAAGTATGTATAATTTCAAGATATAGTCACTGGTATGTTACGAGTATTTCATCTTGATATATATGCATTGTTAGATCTAGGGGCTACCTTATCTTTTGTGACTCCTAATGTTGCTATTAGTTTCGGAGTCAGTCCCAAAATTTTATTAGAACGCTTCTCAGTATCTACTCCAGTCGGTGACTCAGTTATAGCTTGATGGGTATACAGAAATTTCCCTGTCACAATCCTTCATAAACTCACCTCAGCCGATCTAGTAGAGTTAGACATGACCAATTTTGATGTTATCTTCAGTATGGATTGGTTGCATACATGTTACGCCTCAGTGAATTGTAGAACCAGTATGATAGAGTTCTAATTTTCGGGTGGGCCAGTCCTAAAATGGAAGGGTAGTTCAGCTATGCCTGTAGGTCACTTTGTTTCCTACCTTAAGGCCAGGAAGATGATTTTCAAGGGTTGCATGTACCATCTAGTTCGGATTAAGAATGCTACATCTGATACCCTGACTCTTCAGTCTGTCCCTATTGTATATGAGTATCTGGAGGTATTCCCAGATGATCTACCAGGAGTCCCTCCCAAGTGGGAGATTGACTTTGGTATTGACCTTCTTCCAGATATGCAACCTATATCTATTCCTCCTTAAAGAATGGCTCAAGCTAAGCTAAAGGAGTTAAAATAACACTTGAAGGATCTTCTAGATAAGGGATTCATCAGGCCTAATAAGTCCTTGTGGGGTGCTCCAGTTCTCTTTGTTCGGAAGAAGGATGGTTCTATTAGATTGTGCATTGATTATTAATAGTTAAACAAGGTCATAATCAAGAACAAGTATCCCCTCCCCATAATTGATGACTTGTTTGACCAACTTCAGGGTGCTAAGTGCTTCTTAAAGATAGACCTCAAATCTAATTATCATCAGCTTAGAGTTAGGGAGAGTGACATTCCAAAGACAGCCTTCTAGACTCGGTATGGTCACTATGAGTTTGTAGTTATGTCTTTTGGACTAACGAATGCTCCTATAGTTTTCATGGACTTGATGAACAGGGTGTTCAAGAAAAATTTAGACATGTTCATGATTGTCTTCATAGATGATATTCTCATATATTCTCGAAGCGAGGAGGAGCATGCCGCTCATTTGAGGATTGTTCTACAGACTCTTAAGGATTGCCAGTTGTTTGCTAAATTCAGTAAGTGTGAGTTTTGGTTGGACTCCCTAGCATTTTGGGTCATGTGGTGTCTAGTGAGGGTGTACAGGTGGACTCTTAAAAGATAGAGACAGTGAAGAATTGGCCTAGATCAGTTAGTCCTTTAGATATCAAGAGCTTTGGATTTAGCTAGCTATTACAGGAGGTTTTTTGACGGATTTTCATCCATTGCAACACCATTGACTAAGTTGACCTAGACGAAGGTCAAGTTTTAGTGGTCGGATGCCTGTGAGAAGAGTTTACAGGAGTTAAAGACTTGACTCACTTCAACCCTAGTATTGACTCTACCAGAGGGCAAGAATGGATTCATTGTGTATTGTGATGCCTCTAGTATTGGTCTTGGTTGTGTGTTGATGCAACATGGTAAGGTCATTGTGTATGCCTCTAGACAACTTAAGACTTATGAGAAAAATTACCCGATGCATGACCTAGAGTTGGAAGCACTGGTGTTCGCATTGAAGATTTGGAGACACTACTTGTATGGGGTTCATGTGGATATGTTCACAGACCACAAGAGCCTTAAGTATGTGTTCACTCAAAAGGACCTGAACTTGCGACAAAGGAGGTGGTTAGAACATCTCAAGGATTACGGCATGAGTGTTCTTTACAATTCGGGCAGGGCCAATGTAGTGGCAGATTCCCTTAGTAGATTGCCCATGGAAAGCGTTTCCCATGTAGAGGATGGGAGGAAGGAGTTGGGAAAGGATGTCCATAGGTTTACTCGTTTAGGGGTTTGCCTCATTGACTCAGCAGATTGTGGTGTCATTGTTTAGAATGGTTCAACCTCTTTGGTGACTGACGCCAAGGCTAGGCAAGATGTGGATCCTATGTTGGTGAAATTGAAAAAACTAGTTCAGAATCAGAAGGTGGAGGTCTTCTCCCAGGGGGGAGATGGTGTACTTCATTATTAGGGTCGTTTATGTGTTCCAGGTGTTGATGACTTGAGAGAGTGAATGTTAGGTGAGGCTTATGGTTCTTGGTATTCCATCCACCTAGCTGCCACCAAGATGTACCGTGACCTACGAAAAATCTATTGGTGGAATGGCATAAAGAAAGACATAGCAGAGTTTGTGGCTAAGTGTCCAAAATATCAACAAGTGAAGGTTGAACATCAGAGACCTAGAGGTATGCTACAAGACATTAGTATCCTTACTTGGAAGTGGGAAGAAATCAATATGGACTTCATCATAGGTTGCCTTGTACACATCGACAGTATGTGTAATACCCCAAAAGTGCCTAAGACTAGACTCGGGAGGTGGAAAGGAAAATCAACAGAAAAATCTAGAATTTCCCCTCAGACGACCCGTGGTACGAGTCATTAGAAGGAAAAACGGGCCATTGGTAGTGCCCGTGGTGAGAGGTTGTAGATTTGGACAGGGAAATAACATGTCTCAGAACGACCCATTGGTGGTTGTAACGAGTCATTGGATGGGAGTCGTGGTAAGGCTGGTCTTGATTAGGGAGGAAGTGACGGGTCTTGGGACAACTGATTATTGGTAACAATAGGTCATCGTATGTGTCCATTGGGAGGATTTCTAGGATAGTGATAGTGGTGATGATGACTGGTAACCACAAGTCGTTGGAGGTTGGTATGACTCGTCCTGTCCTGTCATTGTAGGAGATCTGAGGCATGAATCAGGGGCGAGACAACGAGTGAAGTGATGGGTCGTGGGAGCGAAGGACGACCCATTGTATGGGTCATCGGATCGAGCAGTGGCTAAATTTCTGCTAATTCAGTAAGGGAAAAATCGTAATCTCCATGCCCCTAAGTCCCCTAATACGTTGTCTTAAGATCATAATGGGGTGTTTTAAGGGGGTAACTCATTCAAACCCACACTCCTTCATGCATGCAAACATAGAGCTTTCCAAGAGTGTTCAAGCTTAATCCTTCCAAGTTTTTCTGTCAATTTTCCTTGGGCAATCAGGGGAGTTGTAGAATCTGATTCTCTCAGGTATGTAGGGTTATGAATGGGTGAATTTGATCACACCCATGCCCAATCTCTCTCTAATTCATGAAATCATATTGATAATTCTATGGGGCTTTATCCCAATTCTTATGAAATCCTTATGATCTACTTATGGGTAAATCCCTCTTATGTATGAATTCATATTTTAAGAATCATGGGCAGATTTATAACTATTTATATTTAAAATTTCTACAAAACTATGCCCAATTATGTATGTTTCATGATAAATCAAGTTATGATTCTACTTCGATGTTGATGTTCATTAACCCATTATGATTTATGACTTATGATATGATTTCTCTCAAATTCCCATCATGAATTTATGAATATCAAGTATATACATGATTTACAAGTATGCATGAACCTCATGATTTACGATTTATAATTATGGCAGACTCACGGGCCTTACTTTCATGGCTAGTTCATGTATTTCTTATGATTATCGTGATTTTAACTAGCCTATGAGTTTCATGTATATCATACTATGAGTACTATATATGTTATGAGAGTAGTATTTAACACCGAGTAGACCCGGGGTCCAAGCATACCTCGAGTCTCAGAACTACGCGCCAACATAGCCACGATAGGACCTTCATTTTACTGTCCCCTTTGCCCAAATTGGCCCTCTGTTGTGATATCACACCTCTTTCATGGTTCTACCCTTGGCAAGGTACGAACTCCCTTCCAACTAGGGGTTTATAGGTCGGGCTCCATGTGTGCTCATATGGGGTATGTCAGTTATAAGAATCTCCCACTGTTCCTCATTATTTATATATGGTTATGACTATATACTTTGGCTCAAGTCATGTTTCATAAAGTTTTTCTCTTATGATTATGATTATGTATGATTTACGAATGTTTTGATAACCTTGAGCCTTACGTTTCGTTATGATATTTATGTTATGATTACGTTGTCCTACTCTTATGAACTTTTATATATTTTAAATGTCCGTTCTACTTACCTTGAATACTCGGTACATTCCACATACTGACTGCATACTCTATGCTGTATCATTTTATGATACAGGCTCCGATCATCAGACTCAGCCCCATTATTTGCCAGTTTTGGAGTTAGCATCCATCTTCAATGGTGAGTCCTCATCTCCGGAGGATCATTTGTTATCAGTTATCCTTGTACTTCAGTTTTCAGACTTGTCGAGTTAGTTGGGGGTGTTGTCGCATCAACCCATCAGATATGTTAGAGGCTTTCAGATTATACGTAGAAATCAGCTTGTTATCTATTATGTTAATTCTGATTCTGATGTTATTTCATTATTAAACTTCCGTTATGTTCATTATGTTAAGTCTTCCACTTTATTGTTTGAGTTAGATGTATGTTCATGCCATGGGTCCACTTGGAGTCTCTCGGGGCTCCTTGTCCCGTGTCTCGTCCCAGGCCTGTGTTTGGGTCGTGACAAACTTGGTATCAGAGCAACAGGTTTTGAAGTGTTCTAGGGTGTCTGAAAACCGCGTTAAGTAGAGTCTTTTTCATTTGTCTGAAGCCCGCCACACTTATGACGAAGAGGCTACGAGACGTTTAGAAAATGTTCCCTTCTTTCATGATCTAAGTCGTGTGGTGAAATGTATCTCTATCCTTCTAGCTCGTGCTATTCGCAATGGCAGAATCATGCCTCCCCACAGAGTTAATGGTAGAAGGAATGTAAATGGAAATGGCCATGAGGATGGCGACGGAGACGGGCACCAACAAGCCCCACCAGCCCATGAGCACCATGCACCAGAGTCGGTTGCCCACGTTGAGTTCAGGGCAGCCATTCAGATGCTAGCACAGGCCTAGGCTACCCAGGTCAACCAGCAGGCAGTAGCACATGTCCTGCAGAATGGGAATGTAGCAGCGGCGAGGGTTAGAGACTTTCTGAGGATGAACCCTCCCGAGTTCCTTGGATCTAAAGTGGATGATGATCCGTATGATTTCATTGAGGAGATTTTGAAGATCACCCAGATTATAGGGGTGACTGGAGAGGAGTGTGCTGATTTGGCCTCATATCAGTTAAAGGGGGTCCCACACATTTGGTTCAAACAGTGGAAGGAGAGTAGGGCAGTCGGAGTAGGCCCTATCTGTTGGTATGTGTTCCACACTGCTTTCCTTGATTGGTTCTTCCCTCGGGAGATGAGGGAGCTAAAGGATGCCGAGTTTGTGAATCTCAAGCAGGGAAAGATGACGGTTTAGGAGTATGCCTTAGAGTTCACACGTCTGTCCACGTATGCACCCGAGTTGGTGGCGGATCAGGGAGCCCGTGTGAGCAGGTTCATTCACGGGATTGCAGACTCCTTGGTCAGGGATTGCTGAACGGTGATGCTTCTCTAGGATATTGACTTTGCTAGGATTGTCCTGTACGCCCAGCAGATGGAGACGGTACAAACGAGTGAGCAAGAGAGGGAGGCCAAGAGGGCCAGGACTAATAGCATCGGATTCTCCCAGCCGAGGACTAGTGGGCATTATCAGTAGTCCCACCAGAGATCTTTAGCCCTAGCACCATCATCAGCTAGTGTTCTGTCCCAACCCAGGCATGATTAGAGGGGTAGAGCGTCTGGCTCGAGGAGCTGGGAGAGCATTTCAGGAGATCACACTTTCTCAGCCTGTGCGAACTGTTGCAAGAACCACCCATGGAGGTGTTTAGATGGGTCAAACGCTTGTTTCAGGTGTGGAAAACCCGGATATAGGCTCAGAGATTGCCCTTCAGCCAAATCAGGTGATGGTGGAGCCCGTACTCCAGCCTTTAGTCCCGCAGCTCCACCAGAATGCTCCGCTAGCAGGGGGCTTCTACTAGGACAGGTGGCATATAACGCCAAAATAGATTTTATGCCCTATCTTCTCGCCAGGAGCAGGAGGTCTCCCTTGACTTTGTCACTGGTATGTTACGAGTTTTTCACCTTGATGTATATGCATTGCTAGATCTAGGGGCTACCTTGTCTTTTGTGACACCTTATGTGGCTAGTAGTTTCGGAGTCGGTCCTGAAATCTTGTCAGAACCCTTCTCAGTCTCTACTCTAGTGAGTGATTTAGTTGTAGCTAGATAAGTGTATAGAAGTTGCCCGGTCATAGTCCTTCAGAAAGTCATCTTAGCAGATCTAGTAGAGTTATCCATGACCGACTTGATGTTATCCTCAACATGGATTGGTAGTTTGCATGTTATGCCTCAGTTAATTGTAGAACCTAGGCAGTAGATTTTAGATTTCTGAGTGAGCCAATCTTAGAATGGAAGGGTAGTTCAGCCGTGCCTGTAGGTCATTTTATTTCCTATCTTAAGGCCAAAAAGATGATCTGCAAGGGTTGTTTGTACCTTTAGTTAGGGTTAAGGATACTACGTCCGAGACCCCGACTATCCAGTCTGTTCCAGTAGTATGTGAGTATCTAGAGGTCTTCCCAGATGATTTACTGGGAATCCCTCCCGAGCAAGAGATTGATTTCGGTATTAACCTTCTTCCTGATACACAGCCTATATCTATTCCTCCTTACAAAATGGCTCCAACCGAGTTAAAGGAACTGAAGGAGAAATTGAAAGACCTTTTAGATAAGAGGTTCATTAGACCGAGCAAATCCCGATGGGGTGCACCATTTCTCTTTGTCTAAAAGAAAGATGCCTCTCTTTGTATGTGTATTTATTATCGACAATTGAACAAGGTCACCATCAAGAACAAGTATCCTCTTCCCAGGATTGATGATTTGTTTGACCAGCTTTAGGGTGCTGACTGCTTTTCGAAGATAGATCTCAAATCCGGATATCATCAGCTTAGGGTTCGGGAGGGTGACATCTTGAAAACAGCCTTCAAGATGCGGTATGGTCATTATGAGTTTGTAGTTATGTCTTTTGGACTAGTGAATGCTCCTGCAACTTTTATGCACTTGATGAATAGGGTGTTCAAGCCATACTTGGATATGTTCGTGATCGTGTTTATTGATGACATCCTAATATACTCTCGGAGCGAGAAAGAGCATGCCGCTCATTTGAGGGTGGTACTACAGACTCTCAAGGATCGACAATTATATTTTAAATTAAGTAAGTGCGAGTTTTGGTTGAACTCGCTGGCATTTTTGGGTCACATGGTGTCGAGTAAGGGCATAAAGGTGGACTCTCAGAAAATAGAAGCGGTGAAGAATTGTCCTAGACTGGTGAATCCTTTGGATATCAGGAGCTTCTTGGGCTTAGCTGGCTACTATAGGAGATTTTTTGAGAGATTTTCATCTATTGTAGCGCCATTGACCAGATTGACCAAAAGAAAGTGAAGTTCCAATGGTCGGAGGCTTGTAAGAGGAGCTTTCAGGAGTTGAAGACTCGACTCACCTCAGCACCAGTGTTAATTGTTCGGATGTTTGGAATACCTACATGCAAGTGCACGTGGTCGAACAAGTAGTAAAATGGCTAGAGTAGCCAAGTATCGATCCCACAGGGATTGGACAAGGGTAATAATCGAATCAAGCGTTAATAAACTCTAACTCTAATAATGCAGACAACAGTTTCAAGAAGATTTTGGGAGTTTGTTTCCTAATTTATGCTAATCTAAAACGAATGTACAAATTGAGTCTGAAATATAGTAATGAGCATGCTGAGGCTAAAACGAACATGCAGGGAAGCAATTTATTGATACAAATTGGTTAATCTTTCCTCCGGTTGCTAGTCAAGAATTATTTCCTATGGATTAAAACTCTCGTATTTAACCCAACTTAAGAATCATGAACCTTCCACCTACATTTCTGTGATAAGAAGAAATTCATGTTCTAGCCATATGAAACTGATTCCTTAATTAACTAATACGACTTTCAGATATATTTTTATTCTGAAGGTAAATCAATTCTCAATTTTCCCAAACCAAGAAAAGATCATATCCTATTAATTCACAACTTTCCAATTTCTTTCTCTTTCGAGCGCAAACCGGATTTTTTAGATATACATTAATATTGGCCAAACATTAATGCAGTAAGAACAAGAATTAATAGAACAACCATGAAAGAAAAGATGAAAAACCAAGATGATCAATAATCGCATTCCACTACAAATGTTCTTAACCTCAGCAAGAAGTGAATTTAGCCACTCATTTGTGGTTTAAACATCGTTAAACGAGTGTAAATCATACAAATAATTGAAATAAGGAAGAAAGAGATAGAGAAGAACCCTAAGAATTTCGTCCCCTCAACTGTCTGTAACCCACGTTCTTGCTCAACCAAGTCAGAATAATTAAAAATAAGCCTAAGTGTGCTATTTATACTAGTGGAAATTTTTCCCGGAATAACAAGCAACGTGTCTCGGAGTGCATCGCGGAGCACTACCTCTGTGACACGCCACAAATGCGGACCCTCACTGGAATCCGGTCCTCCAGGTAATTATGCCCAACGTGCCACGACGTGCAACGCGGGGCTTGGCCAACGTGCCACGGCCCCGACGCGGACCTTCACTGTAACTTGGCATATTTTTATCATTCGGGGCAGAATGCATCCGCGATGGCAGCGTGACATGGCTCCATCGCGGAGCCCCTTAGTTTGCTGCATAACCTGAGCCTTTTTCACTGCTCGCTTCCGAGTCTCTTCCCGATTTCTCCCAACATGCATCTTAGCTTCCTAAAATTATATTTTTCCTGCAAAACAACACTAATCATGTTGGTTAGTATAAATTCACATTTTACTACAAATCACATGAGAAGGTACAACTATCAATGTATAAACACGATGAAATGAAGCATTTGAGTATCACTTGGGCATATAATTTTGCCCAAGATCACTTACCCCACACTTAAAACTTTGTTCGTCCTCGAACAATAATCTCACATCTCATGCAATTGACACCCAATCATAGCTACTTTGGCCCGACAATTCAAGCTACGGTTATACCGATTAATTATATAGCAAATCATCCAGAAAACATGCATAGTCTCATCAATACAGCGACATTCAACACATTAAGACCTCCTAGACTCACGAGTCGACTCTCGATCTCGGCAAACTGATGCAAATCAGCTGATCAAGACATCTGACACGAAATTAAATCTCTCGTCAAGCATGTGCCCTCACAACCCAAGAGAATTTCCCCTTTTTCAATCATATGATCTCAAAAGCATTATATGCAGGGGTATATGAACACGATTTCGCTCTCTCTCTCAAAGAATTCACATGCATCATGTCATGACCCATAAGCTTGCCTCTAGTGTATTACTCCACTAATATAAGGACGAGTGATGTAAGATCACGTAAGACTTGACGGGTTGTAATGTAAGCTAAGGAACTAGTACATACTGGGCTAACTAATAATAGCAACTAGCACCCTTAAGCGCTTTCCCATACATCCCACCACATTATGGAAATTGTTTCTTCTTTCATCCTCCCCTTTCTTGAAACCTTCCTTTATTTTTGTTCCCATTTCTTTAAGCACACTCGACTTAATAACAAAGATTAGTTATACATCTTCATTTTATTAAATTCGGAAAGTGCACCTTTGACCTTTCCTTTACTTTCACCACTTCCGCTTTTCCTTTCTTTTCACAATTACTACTCTATGACACTGTGGGAAAATTTCTTTTCATGAGCGCTTAAGAGTTTTGGATCAAATTCACGGATAATGAAAAGAAGGGGTTAAGCTCGGTTTGTACCTTTTCGACAAAATACAAGAATAGGCTAAAGGCTCAATGGGCTAACTAGGATGTGCATTCAAGGTAGGTACGATAATGAAAAAAAACTTTTGGTTAAAGAAAAGAAATGCCTACATCCTTTCCTACAATACACATCCTTCATTTCGTTTCGTACACACACACCAGGCAAGTTCTAGACACTTCACAATAGCATGGAAGAAACGAAACCTCACCACACACTCATTGCACATGCTCAACTCAAGACATATTCACAGACTCTTCAATCAGCCAATTACAAGAATTCAAACATTAAGCCTCAATCATACCACATCGAATTCTATGGTCTAGGTATCTCAACATGTTTACAAAGTTGCATGCTTTCATACGAATCACCTTTGCATTCTAAATATCATGTACAACACGCAACCTGAATTCCGAACCATAAAGTAACGACACGTTTGAGATACAAACAAACAAAAGAAAAAAAATTTAAAAAGAGCAAAAGAAATCTACTCCTATCGACTACATTTCCCTTAAGACGGTCGTCATCCATCCATCATAGGGAACGGTCACTAATTACGACTTCGGTTCAATGGGACAATTCTCGGTAAAAGCACCGAAAACAAACGCCGAGAAACCCAATCATAAAAAAAATAAAAAATTTCATGAAAATTTTTAAAAATATTGATCATTTCAATAAAACAAAAATATTTACACAACCAGCTAACAAAAACTCCATACAGCACACAACAGCTTCACATTAACTACAACACAAAATTACAATACAAAACATAAACATCAAAATCACAGGGTCACAATTTTTGCACAGGCACAACAAAAAAATATAAACATAAACAACAACAAAACAACCAGCACCTAACTACTCCCACCCCACACTTAAATCGAACACTGTCCCCAGTGTTCACAAAATTTGGCATAGCACAAGAGTAGGTGGTGAAACTCCCTGATCAATCAAAGTATTCCACTTCTTCGTCAGGTGCGGTTGCCTCGTCCCCCATATCCGAATCACCTCCGCTATCATCATTTGACTCAATATCTGAGTCCTCACGGCGCGTCTCCTCATTTGTGGGGACATCATCATCAGTGGGCTCCATAAAAGTTGACCCCACTCGGCATAAAGCCCTGGCATTTTCGCCGAAGGGGTAGTCCAACTCTAGCTGCCACAGCTCATCTTCTGTTGTTAGCCTCCCGCCTATGCGCAACTGTACCATCTGCATCCCGAACATGCGGGCCATATACTGATCATCCCGAGCATGTCGCTCGGCTAATGTGAGAACTGGCCCGTGAGTGGTGTCGGGTGACTAAGTTTTGGTGATGTCTAAGGCCCGCCTCTCCATCTGCGGGATATAGTCAAGGGACTCTTCCTCAACATCTAGGCCCCTCAGGAAAGTGGTCAGCAAGCCACCAAACCCGTACTTGTGCCCTTGATGCAAACGGGCTCTCTTCATGGCGGAGATGATCACCGCCCCAACATTAATCTCTAGCCCTTTCATCAGGGCGTATACCAAGCACACACAATCCCGGGTGACATCTGTCCTGTGCACCCCCAGGATTAGGCAGGAACACACGATCTTAAGCCAAATTCTGGCTTCCCTATTCATTTGAGAATAGGGCAGCGTCTGATGGTAGCCCCTCTCCTTATGCCTGCTCCACCGTGCTGTTGAACGGGCTCCACACAGAGTGCGTCTGATATCCGCATATGGTGGAGTGATGTTCAACTGCTGGAGTACATGGGCATCTGTGTCCCGCGCCCCCAAGATGGCATTAAGGTGATGGGGCTCAAAAGTGACTACCTGCCCCCTTATTTTGACAGTGTGACTTTAGAGTGTCGGGTTCCAATTGGTGTAGAACTCTCAAATCAGGTGAATATTGCACTCCTTGGGCTCCTCAAAGATGAAGTTCAGCCTGGCAGCATCAATCCTATGTATGATTCTGGGAAACTCCTGTGCCAACGGCTCCCTAGCAATGTGCTCCTCGGGGAAGTATTTGCTTTCCTTATGCTTTGTGTACCATTTCTTCCCTTCCTCTGTCACCCATCGGGTTCTGTATTGACGGCGTTGGCCGCGCGAAACCACTGGTGCTGCTGGGACTGCCGTTCCCAGTCTAATCCTTTTCCTTCCGGCGCCCGATGTAGACGCACCTTTTCCTTTATCTTGTCTGCTTGCCATTGTTCCTGTCAAATCATGCAGACAGTCCCAATGTTATTCAAATTAAAATTAGCTTTGACTAAGGTTGGGTTAAGCTAGGCCACCCCACACTTAGTCCTTAGCCACAATCACAACATTACGATAAGACAAGTCTTACTTCCCAATTTACAACAAGAAACAACAACATGCCTTGTGCATTCAGAGAATTCGATGGAATATATTTTATGTACTACTCAGACTTCGTACAGGTAATCAACATATCACCATCAATACCATTTCATTCCATAGCACTTAGCACAGAAAAACTCTTAACACAACCTATGCAATTCACCAAGTTCTATGCAATTCACAATTTCATTCTCCCAAAAAAAATTCCATCGTTTACTTAGCATATTCATAACAAGAAAAACATAATTCACCTTACCCAACATGAATAACCCAATCATTTTCAAATTTTCAACCAAATTTAGCTTCTTCCTATTCAAATTCCAACCCTAGCTACCAATTTCGCACAAATTCAATCAAACATGTATTTATCGAGTTCATACAATCGTAACGATACTACAAACATCAATCAACAATAACTTAAATGAATTCAGGCTCAATTTACACTTAGGGCAAGCTTTGGTTACCTCACATGCTCAAAAATTGACAATTTCGGCCAAAATTGAGGTTAAGTTCAAGAACGTACCTTTAATTTCTGAACTTGAAGAAAAGTTGAAGAAAATTTGATCCTAGGTCCGTGTCACGTTGGGGGAGGGGGGATTTTGGGTTGTTTGACGTGGAGGGGAGTGAAAAATGGGAAAAATTGGGTGTTTTCGGGGTTAAAAAAAGAAGGTTTTTCGCGTGGGTCACCCGGCGACCCTGTGTGACACGTCGCGTATAACACTTCAATGTGTCACGGAGGGTAACGCGGAGCACACCCTCCGTGACACAGAGCGATCGCGCAAGAGTTTTGGAATTTGTAAAAAAATTCCAAAACACCTTCAACGTGTCACGGAGGGTAACGCGGAGGCCCTCCTCCGTGACACGGAGCCATCGCGCAGACTCACTGTTTTGCCACTTTTTATTATTTTTATCACCTCAATTTTTCCTTTGCGATCCTTTGCATTTTTACCCTCCGTAACTTGAAATTCATCTCATAACAAGAAATTGGTTAGAATTTATAGGTTTCACATAAAATACAATTTTTTTGTTTTTATTTTTATTTTTCTCATTTTTTTTCTTTTTTCTTCTACGAAATCTATTCAAATATTACAAAAATTTCACGGGTTGCCTCCCGTGCAGCGCCTGGTTTACCGTCGCGGCTCGACATCATTTAAGCTCAGTCATCCTCTAGGGTGACAGATGTCTTCTCTCGACTACCGTTCTCACCCCAGTAATGCTTACATTGCTGCCCATTGACTAAGAACGTGGCACTTCGATCTTCTTGCCACAACTCTACTGCCCCGTGCGGGGTCATTTCACTACCTCAAATGGCCCTAACCATTTGGACTGCAGCTTCCCTGGAAACAGCTTCAATCTTGAATTGAAGAGCAACACTTTCTGCCCCAGCTGAAAAATACGATGCACCACATGCTTGTCGTGCCACCTCTTTGTTTTCTCTTTGTAGTACTTGGAACTCTCATAAGCATGCCAACGAAACTCTTCAAGTTCGCTGAGTTGCATTATCCTCTTCTTTCCCGCTAGCTCTAAGTCCATATTCAATTTCCTCACGGCCCAGAAAGCTCGGTGCTCTAGCTCCACTAGCAGATGACACGCTTTACCATAGACCAATCGGTATGGAGAAGTTCCAATCGGTGTCTTGTAAGAAGTTCTGTATGCCCACAACGCATCATCGAGTTTGCTTGACCAATCACTACGTTGTGCATTCACTGTTTTCTAGAGAATCTGCTTCACTTCTCTATTTGACACCTCCACTTGCCCACTAGTTGGGGGGTGATATGCTGTTGCCACCTTGTGGCGCACCCCATACTTGGTTAGTAGCTTCTTGAAGCTTGAATTTACGAAATGAGCCCCTCCATCACTGATAATGGCTTGGGGTGTCCCGAACCTGGTGAGAATATGTTTTTTCACAAATTTTGTTACCACCTTGTTATCATTCCTGGGGCAAGCTATTGCTTCAACCCACTTTGATACATAATCAACGGCCACCAAGATGTAATGATTACCAAATGACGGTGGGAATGGGCCCATGAAATCTATGCCCCATACATCAAAGGTCTCCACTTCTAGTACATTCTGCAGCGCCATCTCTTGCCTTCTACCTATTGTGCCTGTACACTGACATCTATCACACCTTTTGACGTATGCCATAGAGTCTCTGAACTGTTTAGGCCAAAAGAAACCTGACTGTAGAACCTTGTCCGCTGTCCGTTCGCCGCCGTGGTGCCCCCATACAACGAAGAGTGACAACTCCTCAAAACTTCTGCAATCTGGCTCTCCGGGATGCATCTTCTCATCACCTGATCTGGTCCCTGTTTAAACAAGTATGGCTCATCCCAAATAAAATACCGGCAATCATGCCTCAATTTTTTTCTCTGCTACGCTGTAGCCTCCGGTGGATAGACTCCACTCACTAGCAAGTTGACTATGTCTGCATACCAGTGAACTTCAGCTTCCCCTATTGCCAAGAGTTGCTCATCCGGGAACTCCTCATTGATGTTATCACCTTCCTTCACATGCGACCAGCTTTCCAATCGCGATAGGTGATCTGCCACCTGATTTTCGCTCCCCTTTCTGTCCTTAATTTCAAGGTCGAACTCTTGCAACAACAGGATCCATTTGATCAGCCTGGGCTTTGCATTCTTCTTGTTAAACAGATACCGAATCGCTGCATGATCGGTATACACCACTACTCTCAAACCCACCAAATAGGACCTGAATTTATCAAATGCAAACACCAATGCTAGCATCTCCTTCTCTGTGACTGTATAATTACTCTGGGCAGTGTTCAGTGTTTTGCTTGCATAATGAATAGAATGAAAGATTCTATTTCTCCTTTGCCCCAATACAGCTCCCACAGCCATATCGCTTGCATCACACATCAATTCAAATGGTTGTTCCCAATCTGGAGAAATAAGGATAGGTGCTTCTATCAATTTCTGCTTCAACTCCTCGAATGCTTTAACACACTCATCATCCAACTCAAACTTCACCTCTTTTTCTAACAATCTGCATAATGGTCTAGAAATTTTTGAGAAGTTTCTGATGAACCGTCTGTAGAACCCTGCATGCCCAAGAAAACTGCGAACACCCCTCACCGACACAGGTGGTGGTAACTTCTCAATAACTTCGATCTTAGCACGATCGACCTCCAACCCCTTGCTAGACACTTTATGGACAAGGAAGATACCTTCCTTGACTAAGAAATGGCATTTCTCCCAGTTGAGTACAAGGTTAGATTCTTCGCAGCGAGCTAGCACCCTGTCAAGATTCTGCAAACAAGTAGCAAACGAATTACCGAAAACAGAAAAATCATCCATAAATACCTCAACAAAATCCTCCACCATGTCGTGAAGATAGCTATCATGCATCTCTGGAATGTGGCGGGTGCATTGCATAACCCAAATGGCATCCGCCTAAAAGCATATGTCCCATAAAGACAAGTGAAAGTAGTCTTCTCCTGATCCTCCGGTGCTATGGCTATTTGGTTATAGCCAGAGTACCCATCAAGGAAACAATAATATTCCTGTCCAGCCAACCTGTCTAATATTTGATCAATGAATGGGATAGGATAATGATCTTTCCTTGTGGCTTCATTAAGCTTCCGATAGTCCATGCAAATCTGCCAGCCTGTGACGGTTCTTGTAGGAATCAGCTTATTTTTTTCATTAGTGACCACGGTCATCCCTCCTTTCCTTGGAACGCACTGAACGGGGTTGACCCATTCGCTGTCTGAGATAGGATAGATCACACCTGCATCAAGCCACTTAATTATTTCTTTCCTAACCACATCCTTCATTGCCGAATTTAACCTTTACTGAGGCTGAACAGTTGGTTTTGCTCCTGTCTCCATGAAAATCCTGTGTGTGCAAAAAGCTGGATTGATACCCTGAATATCCGATATTTGCCAGCCTATTGCTTTCTTCCTTTTTCTGAGGACACCCAATGCTTCCTTCTCTTATGGCCCCGTCAATTCTGCGGAGATGATGACCAGCAAAGTCTCATCTTCCCCCAAAAAGACATATTTTAAATGGGGAGGCAATTCTTTCAATTCCAGCTTTGGTGCTTCCTCAATAGATGGTTTCGGCAATGGTTCCAGAGACCTCATTAGAGACTGAAATTCCTACTTCCTAGGATGCCTTTGTGGCTCATTCAGCATTTGTACCACCTCATAAGCATCTCTATCTCCGAAATGATCGGAGTTCATCAACAGTCTTTCCAATGGGTCTTGAGATTCAACAATCTGACGAATTTCTACTTGATCAAGCACACTGATTGCTGAAAGCTTCTCATGTATGGCCGACAACTTCATGGCCTTGAATATATCAAATACCTCAACTTTGTCATGTGCCCACATAGTTAGCTGCCCTGCAGCTACATCAATAAGTGCTTTCCCAGTTTCCAAGAAAGGACGTCCCAAAAAAAATGGGACTTCCGCATCCGGCTCAAAATCCAGCACAATGAAGTCAACCGGGAAGATAAGGGAGCCCACTTGCACCAGCACGTCCTCCACAATACCATCTGGTCTGGCCAAAGAACGATCTGCTAGTTGCAAGATCACTGTTGTCGGTCTAGGACTGCCTAGCCCCAATTTCTTGAATACCGATGTCGGCATCAAGTTAATGCTCGCTCCCAAATCACATAATCCACGAGCTCGGATACTCTGCCCGATTGTAAGTTGAATTGTAAAGCTCCTAGGGTTTTTGAGCTTTGTGGGCAACCTATTTTGTATCCATGAAGTGCACTCCTCTGTAAGCGCCACCGTAGCATACTCCGTCAACCTACTTTTATTCGCCACGATGTCCTTGATATATTTTACGTACTTCGGCACTCCCTGCAAAACATCAACAAGAGGTAAATTAATGTGTGCCTGTTTAAGCACCTCCATGAACTTTTTGAAACACGCTTCCTCCTTGTGTTTCCTTAGTCTTTGAGGGAACGACGGTGGTGGTCTTTCTGGTTCAGCTTCCTTCTCCTTCCCCCTATCATCATTGTTCTCCTTCTTCACTGCTCTTGACTGCTTTGGTGGTCTTTCTGGTTCCACCTCCTTGAGTTGCAAACCACTCCTCGTGGTCACTGCATTTACTTGCTTGGGGTTGGGGTCAGTGTCACTTGGAAGTCCTCCTCTCGGCCTGGTGTTCTGAGCTCCAGCTAGTTGCCCAAAATGTTACTCCAATGCCTTTGTAGCTAACTTATTGTTCTTTACATCGGCTGCCAATTTCACATAGTCAGCCTGCAATTGAGCTTGGTTAGCTATCATAGTTTTGAACATTTCCTCAATGCTGGGTGATGGTGGTGGAGGAGGTGCATTGTTGCTTCTGTATTGTGACTGATATTGCTGCTGCCCTCCTTGATTTCTCTGTGCTCCCTGACTCGAACTCTGCCCTTGATGGCTATTACTACCCCAAGAGAAATTCGGGTGACTTCTCCAATTAGAGTTGTAGTTGTTGCCATACTGTTGGTGATTATTTCTTAGTACATTACCAACAAAGTTTACTAAATCAGGATTAGCACCACAACACTCAGCTGAGTGTTCATTACTGCCGCACACTTCACACCAAATTTGCTGCACTACATTCACTGGGGCTTGAGAATGATTCATGCTCATATTGCTGAAGTGGGTATTGAGTTGATTCTGTAACGCAGCTATCTGTGCAGCGATAGCTGTAAAACCATCCACTTCTAAGACTCCTGCCGCTTTCCTTGTTCCTCCTCTAGAAGAGTCCGCATTCCACTCTGGATTTCCCTGTGAAATACGATTCAACAAGGTATACAACTCCTCATAAGTTTTTTCTAATGCTTGTCCCCCAGCTGCTGAGTTTAGCAAGATTTTTGTGTGGGGTTCCAAACCCTCTATGAAAGTATGCACCAGCACATCATTGGATTGGTGATGATGAGGAAAATCCCGCAACATAGATTTGAATCTCTCGCAGGCTTGATACAGATTCTCTCCTTCTCTCTGTTTAAAACTTAGAATTTGACTTCTAAGTCTTGTTGTTTTACCGGATGGAAAGAACCGTATCAAGAATTTCTTTGCAAGATCATCCCAAGTAGTGATGGAATTAGGTGGCTCAGCTTTCAACCACCTCTTTGCTTCTCCCAAAAGTGAAAATGGGAACAATGTAAGCCTGACATAATCGGGTGACACTCCAGCGGGAATGTAAGTGTCACTTATCTCCAAAAAGTTTTGAAGATGTTGTGGATCCTCGTAAGAGAGACCTGTGAATTGCCCACTGGTGTGAGCAATTGCACCATATTCTGTTTAAGCTCGAACCTCCCCCCTGGCTCAGGTTTGCGAATGCTAGATGTAACGTTGTTAGCATGTGGGATTGCCACTTCGCGAACCGACCTAGCTGCCATTTCTTCGGGCACTAACACTGCCCTTACAATGGGTGGATTCTGTTGTTGCTCCTGGATGATCTGTCTGAGCAACTGCAGCTTTCTCTCTAGAGCTTCTCTCCTTTGTCGATGGAACTATCTTTCCGGCTCTAAGTGTGAATCCACCAATTCCTTGTCCCTTGCCAGTGTTCAACAGAATTCAATATCTGCAAAAAACAAGCTAAGACCAAGTTGTCAACACTAATAAGAAATGGTAAACTAACACTTAAGACAACAATTTTGTACCAATTGCCAGTCCCCGGCAACGGCGCCAAAAACTTGTTCGACTGTTTGGAATACCTACACGAAAGTGCACGGGGTCGAACAAGTAGTAAAATTGCTAGAGTAGCCAAGTATCGATCCCACAGGGACTGGACCAAGGTAATAATCGAATCAAGCGTTAATAAACTCTAACTCTAATAATGCAGACAACAATTTCAAGAAGATTTTGGGAGTTTGTTTCCTAATTTATGCTAATATAAAACGAATGTACAAATTGAGTCTGAACTATAGTAATGAGCATGCTGAGGCTAAAACGAACATGCAGGGAAGCAATTTATTGATACAAATTGGTTAATATTTCCTCCGGTTGCTAGTCAAGAATTATTGCCTATGGATTAAAACTCTCGTATTTAACCCAACTTAAGAATCATGAACCTTCCACCTACATTTCTGTGATAAGAAGAAATTCATGTTCTAGCCATACGAAACTGATTCCTTAATTAACTAATATGACTTTCAGATATATTTCTATTCTGAAGGTAAATCAATTCTCAATTTTCCCAAACCAGGAAGAGATCATATCCTATTAATTCACAACTTTCCAGTTTCTTTCTCTTTCGAGCGCAAACCGGATTTTTTAGATATACATTAATATTGGCAAAACATTAATGCAGTAAGAACAAGAATTAATAGAACAACCATGAAAGAAAAGATGAAAAACCAAGATGATCAATAATCACATTCCACTACAAATGTTCTTGACCTCAGCAAGAAGTGAATTTAGCCACTCATTTGTGGATTAGACATCGTTAAATGAGTGTAAATCATTCAAATAATTGAAATAAGGAAGAAAGAGATAGAGAAGAACCCTAAGAATTTCGTCCCCTCAACTGCCTGTAACCCATGTTCTTGCTCAACCAAGTCAGAATAATTAAAAATAAACCTAAGTGTGCTATTTATACTAGTGAGAATTTTTCCCGGAATAACAAGCAACGTGTCACGGAGTGCATCGCGGAGCACTGCCTCCGTGACACGCCACAAACGTGGACCCTCACTGGAATCCGGTCCTCCAGGTAATTATGCCCAATGTGCCACGGCGTGCAACGCGGGGCTTGGCCAATGTGCCATGGCCCCAACGCGGACCTTCACTGTAACTTGGCATATTTTTATCATCCGAGGCAGAATGCATCCGCGATGGTAGCGTGACATGGCTCCATCACGGAGCCCCTTAGTTTGCTGCATAACCTGAGCCTTTTTCACTGCTCGCTTCCAAGTCTCGTCCCGATTTCTCCCAACATGCATCTTAGCTTCCTAAAATTATATTTTTCCTGCAAAACAACACTAATCATGTTGGTTAGTATAAATTCACATTTTACTACAAATCACATGAGAAGGTACAATTACTAATGTATAAACACGACGAAATGAAGCATTTGAGTATCACTTGGGCATATAATTTTGCCCAAGATCATTAACCCTACCTGAGGGTACCAATAGGTTGGTGGTGTATTGCGATGCTTCTAGAATTGGCCTTGGTTGTGTATTGATGCAACATGGTAAAGTGATAATATATGCTTCTAAATAACTGAAAGTTCGTGAGAAAAATTACCCGACCCATGATCTTGAATTGGTGGCGGCGGTATTTGCATTGAAAATTTGGAGACACTATTTGTCATGCCCCGCCTTGGGGGGTATGACTGGCACCTGGTGCCCTAGTAGGACCTAGACTGCTATCTGGTGAGCCTAAGCACATCTGGTGCCTGGCTGGCTCTAACTTACATTTCTGGAAACAAAGGGCTATATAACGGCTGTAAACACAGCCCCCGGCCCATTGGCCTATAGCCACCTGTACCTGTAATGATAGCTAACCAGGAACATACTACTATAGAGAAACCTATGCGGGCCGACAAGGCCACCATGCTGTCTAGTTATCTGCAACTCAACAATGAAATACTAGAAGGCTACTTGACCGGCAAGGTCACCACTACTGTCATGCTATGGCCTCACACGGCCAACATAAAAGAAGTAAAAGTACTAACAGCTATTCAACTGCACGGCCTCACACGACCGGCTCAACTGACCACAGGGAAATATATATACAGATTGCAAGCCTCTAGGAATAACAATAGAAATGATCGGGACAGGGCCCCGACCTACCCGTACTGTACAACAAAAGAAAATGAAATACACCTCTGGAATTCAGTCTCCGGATGACAGGAGCTGAATACTCGATCGCTGACAGAAATCACGAGGGATCGCCTCCTCGTCTATGGGTACCTGCAGGCAAGTAATGCAGTGCCCCACCAGGCGTTAGTACCACTGGTACTGAGTATGTAAAGCAATAACTGAAAGGAATATCTGAAAACAACAATACAATTGATGAAACTGAAATAGGAAGGAAAAGATTAACTGTCTGATAATGTAAAACTATGCCTACTCTTAACTATACTGGAAGCAGTAGGAGTCATACCTGGAGACGTATCGTTCTACTGCCGATCTACTCGCATCTAATGTAACATGGCATTACATAACATAACATAACATAGCTCACACAAACCTTACCCGGCCCCCGTAAACCGGGAGGTACAACCAGCAGAATCTATACCCCTACCCCAGTCATCCCATCTCCTATAATAGCTATAAGCATCCTGCCGGTCCCCTGGGTATGCACTTGGGCTCGCTGAGCCCCTGACTATAACTGTACCTGAGTCTGGAGGACTCCTGAATCAACACCTGGGCGTATCCGCTCGACAGGGGTGTGTAAGGGCCGACCAAGGCACAATATGGGGAAAACTGGCATCCCATCTTCGTCCCCTGTGGGACGGCATGCCACTCCGTAGAGCGACGTATCCTCGTCCTCTGGCGGACGAGTCGATACAGCTATCAACCCTGGGGCGATCATGGATGCTAGGTAATCCAACCCCAAAACAATACAATGGTCTCAACTAGTAATACTATCTGCATTTCCCACATACTGAAGCTAATAGTAGTAAAGTATCCATACATACTGTGTACTAAACTAGTAATGGTAATGTATACGTACTTAATACATGCTGAGACTGATAATAGTATATATGTATAAATATAATCTTCTGCCATACTGTGCTGTATACTGAGTTTCTGTAATAACATGATTTACTATTTCTGACATGCTTTCTAAACTTCATTTTTAACCTATCATTCTACTTCTGAGATGCCTTACAGATATTACATTGTTTTACTGGGTTTCAACTGAATACGATAATATCCTAACATTCTGTATTACATCACATACTGAGCATGCTGTGCAGTTCCTAACACTTATATTAGAATCTATATCGTGCTAGAAAGTCTCGCGCTACTCATAACATGATGCTTCTAATATCGTACCAACATTCGTAATAAACATAACACATGACTTCTGAATATTCTACTGGCCTTTAAATTACTTTACTATACCGAGCTTACTAACTTGCCGAGGAAACTAACTTTACATACCTTCGCTTTTGATTTCCCGACTAACTGGCGTAGCTTGGTCAGTATTTCAGCTATTCCTCCCAACTGCATTCATATATATATCAATAAGTACTAAATACAACTTTATTCTGAGGAACGACATTACTTTCGATATAATTATAGCCTAAACTTAGGCCTATTGAAAGACGGTCGAAAACTCGCTATTTTTCAGAAGTCCAGAAGGGAGAAATACTCACTTCACAGCTAGAAACACATAGACATTAGTTTGGAGCAATTCTACTTACCTTAGCTCGGTAGCTCGACGATTCGTCGGCCGTATTTCACGAAACTAAATCCGTAGGAATGCTCTCTGCTGCTAAATACCTCGGTATCTGAGGTTAATTTGAGTTTGGACAATGTTTGGCAGCGTAATCGGACGAAATTATATTACCCCCTTCGTTCTTTTCTCTCCTCTGGTTTCTCCTCTCTGTTTCACTGGAAATTTATAAGTTAAAATGAATTAAAACTGAAGTGGGGCTTTATATACTTGGGCCTGGACAAGGCCAACGTGTCACGGAGCCAACGCGGAGGCTCCACCTCCGTGACACGTTGCCATCGCGGAGGGGCTCTGCCTCGGCTCCTTCCGTGATGGTTCGACAGGTTTCTCGTTCGATCTTTTTCCCGGGCCTTTCTTTAGCACGTATGGCCTTCAAATACGCTTAACCGACATACGAATAGGTCATCTAGGTGCTGGAAATCCTACGGGGTATAACACTATTTGTACGGGGTCCTTGTAGATGTGTTTACGGACCACAAGAGCCTATAATATGTGTTTACCTAAAAGATCTAAATCTACACCAAAGGAGGTGGTTGGAGCTACTCAAGGATTATGATATGAGTGTCCTTTATCATTCGGGTAAGGCCAATATGGTGGCAGGCGCACTTAGTAGACTCTCTATGGAGAGTGTGTCCCATGTAGATGAGGGAAAGGAGGAGCTGGTGAAGGATGTGCATCGACTTGCACAGTTAGGAGTTCGTTTGGTTGACTAGACCAATGGCAGTGTTATAGTTCAAAACAGGTCAGCATCATCCTTGGTGACTGATGTGAAAGCTAGAAAAGCAAGGACCTCATTTTGGTAAAGTTAAAGGAAGCCGTTCAGAATCAGAAGGTAGAGGTCTTCTCCAAAGGGGGAGATGGCGTGCTTCGATATCAAGGTCGCTTGTGTGTCCTAGACGTTGATGATTTGAGAAGTCGGATGTTGCGTGAGGCTCATGATTCCAGATATTCAATACATCCAGGTGCCACCAAGATTTACCGTGACCTATGGGAAGTTTATTGGTGAAATGTCACGAAGAAAGACGTTGCAAAATTTGTAGAAAGGTGTCCAAACTGTCAGCAAGTGAAGGTCAAGCACCAGAGACTAGGAGGTGTGCTTCAGGATATCATTATCCCTACTTGGAAGTGGGATGAAATCTATGTGGACTTTATCACAGAGTTGCCTCACACTCATCAGCAGTATGACTCCACTTGGGTGGTTGTGGACAGGTTGACCGAAGCCTCTTATTTTCTACCGATCAAAACCACCGATTCCATAGAGGATTATGCCAAACTATACATTCGAGAGCTAGTTCGGTTGCATGGAGTGCCCTTCTCCATCATATCATATAGAGGTACCCAACATACCTCTCAATTTTGGAGGTCGTTTCAAAAGGGACTTGGTACTCAGGTGAAGCTCAATACCGAATTTCACCCGCAAATGGATGGTCAAGAGGAGCGGACAATTCAGACTGTCGACGACATATTGAGAGCATGTGTGATTGACTTTAAGGGTAGTTGGGATGATCATCTGCCTCTCATTGAGTTTGCATATAATAGCAACTATCATTCCAGCATTCAGATGGCTCCATTTGAGGCTCTCTATGGGTGGAAGTATAGATCTCCTATTTGTTGGTTCGAAGTCGGTGAAGCTGTGATGGTAGGACCAGATTCAGTCCACGAGGCCATGGAGAAAGTTCAGCTCATAGGGGACAAGCTAAAAATAACTCAAAGTCGCCAAAAGTCCTATGCCGATATGAGGAGGAGGGAACTGGAGTTCGAAGATGATGATTGGGCGTTTCTAAAGGTGTCTCCCATGAAGAAAGTGATGATGTTCGAAAAGAAGGGAAAACTCAATCCTCGTTATGTTGGCCCGTACCGGATTGTGAAACGGATTGGAGAGGTAGCATATGAAATGGAGTTGCCCTCAGAATTAGCTTCCATTCATCTTGTTTTTCATGTATCCCTCTTAAAGAAGTGTTTGGGTGATCCAGCTCTAGTTGTTCCGGTAGAGAGTGTAGGTGTGAAAGACAGCCTTAGCTATTAGGAGATTTCGGTGGAGATAGTGGATCATCAGGTTTGGAAGCTAAGGAACAAGGAAATAGCTTCAGTCAAGGTTTTATGGAGGAATCAACATGTTGAGGGAGCTACATGGGAAGCTAAAGCAAATATGATGGCTAAATACCCACATCCATTTCCTTCCGGCTCAGTTTCAGCTTGAGGTATTAGTTTTGCCTTAATACTCTATTCAGTTTCATTTTTAGTTCATGTGCCCCAGTTTCTTTCATGTCAAAGTATGCATGTATCATTCATGAATTCAGTTTAGTCATGTAGTCCAATTCGGAGTCAGTCACTCCGTTAGTTTCAGCATGTGTTCAGTGTTTGAGCATGATTAGTGCATTTCTCTGCTTTTCTGTATGTTTTCCCACATTCAAGGATGAATGTTCCCAAGGGGGAGATTTTGTAATACCCCATAAGTGCCTAATACTAAACCCGAGAGGTGGAAAGGAAAATCAGCAGAAAAATCTGGAATTTCCCCTCAGACGACCCGTGGTATGGGTCGTTAAAAGGAAGAACGGGCCGTTGGAAGTGCCCGTGGTGAGAGGTTGCAGATTTGGATGGGGAAATAACGGGTCTCAAAACGACCCATTGGTGGTTGTAACGAGTCATTGGATGGGAGTCGTGGTAAGGCTGGTCTTGATCAGGGAGGAAGTGACGGGTCTTGGGCCAACTCGTTATTGGTAACAACGTGTCGTCGTATATGTCCATTGGGAGGATTTACAGGATAGTGATAGTGGTGATGATGACTGGTAACCATAAGTCGTTGGAGGTTGGTATGACTCGTCCTATCTGGTCATTGTAGGAGATCTGAGGCATGAATCAGGGGCGAGACAACGAGTGAAGTGACGGGTCGTGGGAGCGAAGGAAGACCCATTGTATGGGTCATCGGATCGAGCAGTGGCTAAATTTCAGCTAATTCAGTAAGGGAAAAATCATAATCTCCATGCCCCTAAGTCCCCTACTATGTCATTTTAAGATCAGAATGGGGGTGTTTTAAGGGGTTTTACCTCATTCAAACCCACCCTCCTTCATGCATGAAAACATAGAGCTTTCCAAGAGTGTTAAAGCTTAATCCTTCCAAGTTTTTCCGTCAATTTTTCTTGCTCAATCAAGGGAGTTGTAGAATCTTATTCTCTCAGGTATGTAGGGTTATGAATGGGTGAATTTGATCACACCCAGGCCCAATATCTCTCTAATTCATGAAATCTTATTGATAATTCTATGGGGCTTTATCCCAATTATTATGAAATCCTTATGATCTACTTATGGGTAAATCCCTCTTATGTATGAATTCATGTTTTAAGAATCATGGACAGATTTTATAACTATTTAGATTTAAAATTTTCTACAAAACTATGCCCAATTATGTATGTTTCATGATAAATTAAGTTATGATTCTACTTCGATGTTGATGTTCATTAACCCATTATGATTTATGAATTATGATATGATTTCTCTCAAATGCCCATCATGAGTTTACGAATATCAAGTATATACATGTTTTATAAGTATGCATGAACCTCATGATTTACGATTTATAATTATGGCTGACTCACAGGCCTTACTTTCATGGCTAGTTCACGTATTTCAAGCATGCTTATGATAATCATGATTTTAACTAGCCTATGAGTTTCATGTATATTATCCTATGAGTACTATATATGTTATGGGAGTAGTATTTAACACCGAGTAGACCCGGAGTCCAAGCATACCCCGAGTCTCAGAACTACGCGCCAACATAGCCATGATGGGATCTTCATATTACTGTTCCATTTGCCCAAATGGGCCCTCTATTGTGATATCACACCTCTTTCATGGTTATACCCTTGGCAAGGTATTAACGCCCTCCCGACTAGGGGTATACAGGCCGGGCTCCATTTGTGCTCATATAGGGTATGTCGCTTATAAGAATCTCTCACTGTTCCTTATGATTTATGTATGGTTATGACTATATACTTTGTCTCAAGTCATGTTTCATAAAGTTTTTTCTCTTATGATTATGATTATGTATAATTTACGAATGTTTTGAAAACCTTGAGCCTTTCGTTTGCATTATGATATTTATGTCATGATCATGTTGTCCTACTCTTATGAACTTTTATGTATTTTAAATGTCTGTTCTACTTACCTTGCATACTCGGTAAACTCCACGTACAAACTGCATACTCTATGTTGTATCGTTTTATGATACAAGCTCCGATCTTCAGACTCAGTCCCATTATTAGCCAATCACCGGAGTTAGCATCCAGCTTTAGTGGTGAGCCCTCATCTCCCGAGGATCATTTGTTATCAATTATCCTTGTACTTCAGTTTTCAGACTTGTCAGGTTAGTTGGGGGTGTTGTCCCATCAACCCATCAGATATGTTAGATGTTTTTAGACTGTATGTAGAAATCAGCTTGTTATGTATTATGTTAATTTCGGTTATGATGTTTTATCATGATTAAACTTCTGTTATGTTCAATATGTTAAGTCTTCCACTTTATTGTTTGAGTTAGATGTATGTTCATGCCATGGGTTGACTTGGAGTCTCTAGTGCTCCTTGTCCCGTGTCTCAACCTGGGCCTATGTTCGGGTCGTGACAGTATGACTCTATTGGGATAATCATAGATAGGTTGACCAAAATAACACATTTCCTACTGGTGAAAACTACCGATTCAACTGACGACTATGCCATATTATACATCCGAGAGTTGGTTCGATTTCAAGGGATTCCCTTGTCCATCATTTTAGATAGAGGTACTCAGTTTACCTTGCAATTTTGGATATATTAGAAGGGACTTGGTACTTAAGTCAAGCTTAGCATGACTTTTGCAAATAGATGGTTACGCCGAGCGGACCATTAAAACTCTTGAGGATATGTTGAGAGCACGCGTGATTGACTTCAAAGGTAGTTGGGATGATCCTTTACCTCTTATCGAGTTTGCTTACAACAACAGTTACCACTCCAGCATTCAGATGACTCCGTTTGAGGCTCTCTATAGGCGGAGGTGTAGATCACCTATGGGTTGGTTCGAAGTAGGTGAGGCTACGTTGATAGGGCCGGATTCAGTCATGAGGCCATGGAGAAATTCCAGCTTATTAGAGAAAGGCTGAAAATAACTCATAGTTTTAGAAGTCATATGTGGATGTTAGGTGGAGAGAACTTGAGTTTGAAGTCGATGATAGGGTGTTCTAAGGGTGTCTCCCATGAAGAGAGTGATGAGGTTCGGGAAGAAAGGGAAGCTTAGTCCCCGATATGTTGGTCCATTCAGGATTGTGAGACGTGTTGGCAAGGTGGCTTATGAATTAGAGTTACCAGCAGAGTTTGCTTTCGTGCATCCAGTTTTCCATGTATCATTGTTGAAGAAGTGCATTGGTGACCCGACATTGGTTGTTTTGGTGGATAGCATAGGTGTAAAAGATAGCCTTAACTATGAGAAGGTACGGATGAGATCTTTGATCGTCAGGTTCAGAAGTTGAGGAACAAAGAAGTAGCTTCAGTAAAAGTCTTATGGAGGAATGAGCTTATTGAGGGAGCTACGTGGGAGACCGAAACAGATATGATGGCTAAATACTCTCATTTTTCCCTTCCAGTTCCATTCCATCTTGAGGTATCAGTTCCCTCCCTAATACTTTATTCAGTTTCATGTTAAGTTCATGTCTCTCAGTTCCTTTCATTTCCTAATGTGTATGCATGATTCATGAATTTAGTTCAGTCATGTGTATCAGTCCGGAGTCAGTCACTCCATCAGTTTTAGCTTCAGATGTTCAATATTTGGGATTGCATTTCCTTTCCGCTGTTTTTAGTATGTTTAACCCACATTCGAGGACGAATATTCCCAACTTTAGATTTGAAATGTAAGCAACAGGAAATGTTGGAAAAGTGCCTTAATATGATTCCACCTATGAGTCGTAGGTTGGTAGTATGTGTCGTAGGAAGACCTGTGGTTTATATTAGAGATTTTGTTCCCTAGACCACGAGTCCCCACTATGAGTCATAGTATGAGGGTATGACCCGTGATCAGGAGTCGTAGAAAGTCCTTGGAGTTATCTAGTGATCGATTGTATGGTGATGGTATGGTTTATAGTATGGTGTTACAGATCGTAGTAGGATTTATGGAAATATTCAGAGGATTGGAGGTTTTGGACTTGGTCAGTACGGGAGGATACCACGAGTCGTAGGAGGATTGTACGAGTCATGAAAGCTGACAGAAACAGTTTTCCTGCGAATTCATTAAGGGTATTTTCGTAAATTCTAAGCTCCTAACTTCCCAATAATGTTGTTTTAAGCTTTGAAAAGAGGTTTTTAAGGGAGTTTAACCTATTATAATTCATTCAACTCCCATGCATGCAAGTTTTGAGGGTTTCCTTTGAAGATCAAGCTTAAATCCTTCAATTTCTTCTCCAAGTCTCTTGAGTTTTCAAAGACAAGTGTAGATTCAGCTCACCCAAGTATGTAGGGATTCGAATGAGAGTTTTCTTTCACTCACATGCCCAAATTTCTCCTCAAGTTCATGAATTCAAGTTGATGATTTATGGGGTTTTAGCCTAATTTCATGAAATTCTCCATGAATTGTTTATGGGTTAATTTCCTTGATGTTTCAAAGTATGTCTTAAGACTCACAGACAGATTTTATACCTATTTAGATTATAAATTCATGATTTCAAGTTTTAGAAAATTATATCCCAATTATGCAAATTTCATGAAAACCCAAGTTTATGCTTTATGATTTCAAGTATGATGAGATATCTAGCATACAAGTTACCCATGTATGAATTTATGATTTTGACATATGAAGTCTGTTTCAAGTATGTATGATTTTAAGATTTGGACAAGCCCATTCAAGTTAAGCATGTTTTTTCATGATTTATCCAAGGCTAATAAGATCAGTTTATCACATGTTTTGGAGTCAAGACTCCCCATGTTCAAATTTCAGACTATGCATGTGGTTATGATTTTAGCTTTGTTAAAAAACAATGGGAGCACTATGCATGTTTTTGGGAGTAGTGTCTAGCACCATTTAGGCTCGGGGTTCTCAGATTCTTCGATCTCAAAACTATGCGCCAATGTAGGTATATTTAGTTTGGACCTATCAAGAGAGTTTTCCCTCGCTCGCCAGAGGGCCTTCAACTTGATATAGATATCATGGTAGAATCCTTAGCCCTGAAAAGGTTTTGGACATGTTACACTCTGTAAGTTCTTGACACTTAGTTGGCCTATTCGCATGTTGGTTAAGAGTTTTAGAATTCCATACGTGCGAGAAAAGTGCCCGGGGAGAGACCGGACAAGCGCTAAGTCGGAGCGTCGCAAGGCAAAACTGACTTATAAATTGCATTCGACAAATGCGACTTATAAATCGCATTCAACAAATGCGACTTAAAGGCTTCAAGTATATAAAGGCCTCTCACTTCATTTTTAAGTCATCTTTCATATTATTTCCAAAGTGAACGACCATAAACAGAGGAGGAGCGAAGGGTTTATATAATATTCATTCGATTACGCTGTCAAACGCGGTCCAAAGTCAAATTAACTTCGGGTACCGAAGTATAAAGTTGCAGAGAGTATTTCTACGGAGTTAGTTTCGTGAAATTCGCTCGGCGAAGCATCGTCCCGCCGAGTCAAAGTGATTCGAATTGCTCCAAACTAGTGTTAATACACTCACAGGCCTAAAGTGAGTATTTATCCCTTCTAGACCTCCGAGAAAGTATGAGTTTTCGATCGTACTTCGATAAGTCGAAAGATAGTCAATATATAGATTTAAAGTATTGTTTTCTTCCGGTATAATAATGAAGTTAGTTCTATTCTTTCATGAATATGATTACAGTTGGGGAGAATAACTGAATATGAGCCGAACCTCGCCAGTTAATCGGTAAATCGACAGTCGAGGTATGTAAAGCCAGTTTCTTTCGGCAAGCTAGTAGTTCTAGTATAGCAAAATAGTACGAATTTCAGTAGAGTATTTCAGAAGTCGTATATGATGTTCAGTATGAAATTTAGTAAGGATGTTAGAAATATAATACAGTGTTCAGCATGAAATTCTGTAAAACAGTATAAGTCCCAGTAGAATATTCCAGAAATATTATTACAGATTCAGTATATTTCAGTATCAGATTCAGTACATTTCAATATGAGATTCAGAACAGAATACCAGAACATAAATATTATTATCAGATCCAGTATATATATTACATGTGCCTACTGCTATCTGTGGAGACATGATTGTTCTGTGTTGGGAACCCTTAGAGCTTCCTTGACTACCTTACGGTTAATAGCTGTGTCGACTCGCCCGCCAGAGGGTGAGGATACGTCGCTTTACGGAGTGGCATGCCGTCCGTCAGCGGACGAAGATGGATGCAGATTCTCCATAGCATGTTGATCAGCACTATACCACACCCCCTGTCGAGCGCTTGCGCCCGGGGTGCAGATTTCAGATTTTAGATTTCAGGAGTCCTCCGGACTCAGATACAACTATAGTTAGGGGCCCAGCGAGCCCAAGTTGCATACCCAGGGGGCCAACAGGATGCTCATAGTTACTAGGTAGATGGTATGACCTGGGTAGGTGTATATAGATTGTGTGCTGGTTGGTACCTTACGGCTTATGGGGGCTGGTAAGGTTCTTGTATGCTATGTTGTCTTAGTTATTAATAGATAGAAAGTAGACTGTCATGTTATTAGGTATGACTCTTGCTCTCTTCAGTAAAGTTACGCTCTTTTCAGTCAGTCTCAGCCCGTCTCCTATTACTTCAGTATCTATCAATATTATTGTTTGCTTTCAGTTATTTTCAGTTATTGCTTTGCATACTCAGTACCAGTGGTACTGATACCCGTTTTGGGGCGCTGCATTACTTGCCTGCAGGTACTCATAGACGAGGAGTAGATCCCTCGTAGTTCCAACCAGCGTACAGAGTCTTTAGCTCCTATCTTCCGGAGCTTGACAGTTAAAGGTTTACTTCCCTTTTTGTTTGTACAGTATGGGTAGGCCGGGGCCCTGTCCCGACCATCTTATTATTCTTAGAGGCTTGCGGATTGTATATTCCTTGTGGTTAGTTGTACCGGTCATGTGGGGCCGTGTGTATGTTTTTAGTTTGCATATGATGGCCGTGTGGGGCCTTGTTCAGTTGTCAGTTGGTGACCTTGTCGGTCACTGATAAGTTTAGCGCTAGATTCTATTTTTCAGTGATAACTAGTCAGCATGGTGGCCTTGTCGGCTCGCATAGGTTCCCTTATGCTCAGTTGTTCTGGTTAGCTGTTATATTCTACAGGTGGCTATAGACCTTGTCGGCTGGAGGCTGTATTTACAGCCGTTATATAGCTCGTTGTTTTCATAAATCCAGAATTAGAGCTAGCCTGGCACCAGAAGTGCTTAGGCTCAGTAGTCCAGCAGTCCATGTCCTAGTAGGGCACTAGGTGGCAGTCATGCCTCCCAAGGCGGGGCGTGACAGGACAACTCTTTCTACTTGAGTGTCATAGTTGGGGCATCATGTAAGCTCTATCGTGATGGTGTCGATTGTGATGAGTCTCCCATTATTCCTCATGATTTCAGCTATGCATGTTTATGACTTATGATATTATATTTTCAGTAGGGTTGACGCAATGACCAGTTTATAAGCTTTTACTTATGATATCAGATATGGCAAGCCATATGATTCTATTTTCAGCTTGGGGTCATTCTATTCAGATATGAAACTCAGTTTATGAGTATACATGTTTTCAGATATCAGTACGCACTCCTTACTCTCATGATCTTATGATTTATGTTTATATGCATGATTTCAGTTTATACTTACTCAGGTTGTTTTACATACCTTGCATACTCAGTACATTTCAAGTACTGACCGCATACTCTATGTTGTATCATCTCATAATATAGGTTCAGATGATCAGACTCAGTTCCATCGCTAGCCAGTTTCCCATAGCTTAGTTCAGTTCCCGCCGTGGTGAGTCCTTACCCTCCGAGGGCCTTTAGTTTGATATTGAGTTATGTTATTTTGTTTTCAGACTTTAGTGAGCTAGTTGGGGATGTTGTGCCAACAGCTCATCTAACATGTTAGAGGCTTATCAGACAGTATGTAGAATTTCAACTTTGTTAGTGTTGACCCTATTACGATTGTCATGTATTCATACTTCTGCTTATTCTTGATTAGTTTTATTAGTTCCACTTGATGTATGCTCTTTACTCGCTATGTTCATTCCATGGGTCGACTTGAAGCCATTCGTGGTTCTAGGTTTAGTGTCTCGATCTGGGGTCTCAGTTCGGGTCGTGAAATCATATCTGAACATAGTGACCCAAGGTTAGAAATAGAATCATATGACTTGTCATAGATGAAATGGTAAGTAAAAGCTCATAAATTGAGTCATGAACATGAATAACTAAAATCATGAGGAACAATGGGATACTCATCATAGCCGACACTATCATGATAGAGCTTACATGATGCCCCAACTATCACACTCAAGTGGATAGATCCGTCCAAGACCTTGCTAGGGCTAAGAACTATACCATGATATCGATATCAAGTTGAGGCCCCTTGTGGGAAAGGGAAAACTCTCAAGGGTGGTTCCAATGTATATGCATACCTACGTTGGCGTAGTTTTGAGACTCGGGGTTTACCTAAACTCCTGGCCTACTCGGTGCTAGACACTACTCCCAAAAATATGCAAAGTGCTCCTATCATTTTTCAATGAAGCTGAAATCATAATTACATACAAGTCTGAATTCTTAACATTGGGAGTCCTGGCTCCAGACTCCAAACCATATGGTAATCTGATCTTATAAAACTGAGCTAAATCATAAAAACATACTTAACTTGTGCAGGCTTGCCCAAATCAAAAAATCATACATATTTGTAGTAGAATTCATAAGTCAAAATCATAAATTCATACATAGGTAATTTATAAACATTCATTCATGCTAGATATCTCGTCATACTTGAAATCATGAATCGTAAACTTGACTTTTCATAAGACTTGCATAATTGGGCATAATTTCTAATAACTTGAAATCATAAATTTATAATTAAACTGAGTATAAAATCTACCTATAAATCTTAAAACATGCTTTGGAACATGAGGGAAATTGACCCATAGACATATCATCGAGAATTTCATAAAATTTAGGTTAAAATCCTATAAAATCATATACTTGAATTAGAACTTGAATTCATGAACTTGAAGAGAATTTTGTGCATGAGAATGAAAGGAATCTCTAATTCATGGCCCTACATATCTGGGTAAACTGATTCTCAACTTATCCTTGTAAGCCCAAGAGAGTTGGGGAAGAATTGAGAGAATTTTAGATTGATCTTCCAAGAGAATTCAAAGATTTGCATGAATGGGGTGCCATATAACTTGATATAGGCTAAACCCACTTAAAACACTCTTTTAAAGGCTTGAAACGACGTAGTTTAGGACTTAAGAGCTTTTGAATTATGAAAATACCCTTAATGATTTGCCTGAAAAATGGACACTGCCAGATACAATGATTCATCCAACGGGTCATTATAGGATACAATGGCTTATTGGATCATTCGTCGTTCCCTGGGGAATTTTTGGTACTTGGTTTATCCCTCACCAACGACTGACAAGACGGGTCGTTACTTGCTCCAACGGATCATTGCAATTGCCCATTGTATCTAAAGCACTTCTGGTCTTCTATTGAGGTTCTAATCAATGAATGCTCAGGACGGATCGTCATATGAAATGACCCATTGCTCCATCCATTGCCTCTAGGGAAAATTCTGTTACTCTTCTAATTCTCTAACCAACGCCCAAACAGGATGAGTCGTTCCTTGAAACAATGGCTCGTTGTATCCTCTCGTCGTCACTGACTCGATTTTTAGGCATATCCTGAACCCCCTACAAGGGCCACTCAGGACTACCAATTGGATCTTCCAATGAGTCATTGCTAGGCCTGTTTCTTTCTTGAAAGGTCTAACTATGGACATACCATGAGGGACACAACGGGTCGTTGTTCCCTATAACGACTTGTCCCTTGGGTCGTCCCATGGATTTCATACCAATTTTTCATGATTCCTTTGATTCAATCTTCTGGTCTGATCTTAGGGACTTCCTGGGTGTTACATTATCTCCCCCTGGAAACATTCGTCCTCGACTGTACATTAAGCATACTAAAAAGCTAGGGAAGGAACTACAATCCCAAAATTGAACAACTGAAGCTGAAAAATCTGACAAAGTGACTGACTATGGACTAAATTCATGACTGACTGAATTCATGAAACATACACACATGCAATGACATGAAAGTAACTTAGAGACATGGACTTGACATGAAACTGAATAGAGTACTAAGGAGGAAACTAATACCTCATGCTGAAACTGAGCCTAAAGAGAGAATATGCGAGTTTCCAGCCATCATATCTACTTCAACTTCCCACGTAGCTCCCTCAACAAGCTGATTCCTCCATAAAACCTTCACTGAAGCTACTTCCTTGTTTCTCAACTTCGGAACCTAATGATCAAGGACCTCAACTAGAACCTCCTCATAGGCAAGGCTATCCTTCACACCTATTCTCTCCACTGGGACAACTAAGATCGGATCATCAATACACTCTTTCAATAGAGATACATGGAAAAGTGGATATACCAAAGCTAACTCCGGTGGTAGCTCCAACTCATATGCCACTTTTCCAACTCGCCTCAGAATCCTATAAGGTCTAATATTGGGTACTAAGCTTCCCTTTCTTCCCGAAACTCATATTCCCTTCGTAGGCAAAACCTTCAGAAATACCCAATCGTCCACCTCAAACTCAAGTTCTCTCCTCCTCACATCTGCATAAGATTTTTGTCGACTCTAAGCTGTTTTTAGCCTTTCTCTAATAAGCTGGACTTTCTCCATGGCCTCATAAACTGAATCTATCCCTGTAAATGTAGCCTCGCCTACTTCAAACTATTTGATAGATGATCTACACCTTCGCCCATAAAGATCCTCAAATGGAACCATCTGAATGCTAGAGTGGTAATTGTTATTGTAAGAAAACTTTATGAGAGGCAAGTGAGCATCCCAATTACCCTTGAAATCAATCACACATGCTCTTAACATGTCTTCAAGAGTCTGAATTGTCTGCTCAGTCTGACCATCTGTCTGCAGGTGAAAACCGTGCTAAGCTTGACCTGAGTACCAAGCCCCTTCTGAAATGATCTCTAAAACTGTGAGGTAAATTCTCTATGAGATGATGGACAAGGGAAATAATTGCAATTGAACTAATTCTCGAATATACCACCTAGCATAATCCTTGACTAAATTGGTATTTTAGACCAGTAAGGAATGTGCTGCTTTAGTCAAGCTATACAAAACCACCCATATGGAGTCATACTGTCGGCGTGTACGAGCAAACCCTGTGATAAAGTCCATATTAATATCTTCCCACTTCCAAGTAGGGATACTAATGTATTGAAGCATACCCCCAGGTCTCTGATGCTCAACCTTCAGCTGTTGGTAATTCGGACACTTCGCCACATACTCCGCTATGTCCTTCTTCATGTCATTCCACCAATAAACTTCCCGTTGGTCAAAGGTACATCTTATTGGCACCTAGGTTGATAGAATAATGAGAGCCATAAGCCTCACCCAATATCTGCACTCTCAAGTCATCAACAGTTGACACGCACAATCTACCCTGATATTGAAGTACACCATCTCCCCCTTAGGAGAAAACCTCCACCTTCTGATTCTGGGTAGCTTCCTTTAGATTTACCAAGATAGGATCCTTATCTTTCCTAGCCTTGACCTCGGTTACCAATAAAGATTCTGAACCATTCTGAACAATGATACCACCGTGTTTGTTGAGATAACAAGGCGAACCCCTAACTGAGCAAGCTGATGCACATCCTTCACCAACTCCATACTTTCATCCTCAATGTGAGACACACTCTCCATGTACTGCCTATTAAGGGTATCTGCCACTACATTGGGCTTGCCCGAATGATAAAAAACACTCATTTCATAGTCATTGAGAAGCTCTAGCCACCTCATTTGTTGCAAATTTAGGTCCTTCAGAGTGAACACATACTGAAGGCTCTTATGGTCCGTGAACACATCTACATGCTACCCATACAAGTAGTGTCTCCAAATCTTCAATGCAAACACCATCGCTACTAACTCTAGGTCATGCATCGGGTCATTCTTCTCGTGAGTCTTAAGCTGTCTGGAGGCATACACAATGATCTTACCATGCTGTATCAACACACAACCAAGACAAACCATAGAGGCATTAAAATAAACAATGAGTCCATTTGTGCCCTCTGGTAGAGTAAATATTGGGGCTGAAGTGAGTCGAGTCTTTAACTCCTGAAAGCTCTTCTCACAAGCATCCGACCACTGAAATTTGACCTTCTTTTGGGTCAACTTAGTCAATAGTTCTACAATGGATGAAAATCCCTTAAACGATCCTCCTGTAATAACTAGCTAAACCAAAAATCTCCTGATATCCGAAGGCCTAACTTGTCTAGGCCAATTCTTCATCGCCTTTATCTTTTGAGAGTCCACCTGCGCACCTTTGCTAGACACCACATGACCCAAAAATGCTACCGAGTTCATCCAAAACTCACATTTGCTGAATTTAGCAAAAAGCTGGCGATCCTTGAGAGTCTGTAGCACAATCCTCAAATAAGCGACATGCTCCTCCTCACTCCGAGAGTATATGAGAATATCGTCTATGAAGACAATCATGAACATATCCAAATACATCTTGAATACCCTGTTCATCGAATCCATAAAAGCTGTAGGAGCATTCGTTAGTCCAAAAGACATAACTACAAACTCATAATGACCATACCAAGTCCTAAAGGCAGTCTTCGGGATGTCACTCTCTCTAACTTTGAGCTGATGATATCAAGATCTGAGGTCTATCTTTGAGAAGCACTTAGCGCTCTAAATTTGGTTAAACAAGTTATCAATTTTGGGGAGGGGATACTTGTTCTTGATTGTGACCTTGTTTAACTGCCCATAGTCAATGTACATCCTAAGGGAACCATCCTTCTTCTGAACAAAGAGAACTAGTGTACCCTACGGGGATTTACTAGGCTTGATGAAGCCCTTATTTAAAAGATCTTTCAACTACTCTTTCAACTCCTTTATCTCGGCTGGAGCCATTCGGTAAGGAAGAATAGATATAGGCTGCATATCAGGGAGAAGGTTGATACC
Organism: Datura wrightii; assembly: GCA_035772735.1. Taxonomy (NCBI): domain Eukaryota; kingdom Viridiplantae; phylum Streptophyta; class Magnoliopsida; order Solanales; family Solanaceae; genus Datura; species Datura wrightii. The sequence goes on along the minus strand of JASDFA010000003.1, from coordinate 66,699,914 downwards.
AAAGTCAATCTCCCACTCGGGAGGGACTCCCGGTAGATCATCTCGAAGCACCTCCGAATACTCACACAGAATAGGAAATGCTTGAAGAGTCGGGGTCTCGAACGTAGCATCCTTAACCCAAACTAGATGGTACACACAACCTTTAAAAATTATTTTCTTGGCCTTAAGACAAGAAACAAAGCGACCTATACGCACAACTGAACTACCTTTCCATTCTAAGACTGGATCATCCAAAAATCGAAACTCTACCATACAGGATCTGCAATTTACTGAGGCATAACATGCATGCAACTAACCCGTATCGAAGATAACATCAAAACTGGTCATGTCTAGCTCTACTAGCTCGGTTGAGGTGACTTTCAGAAGGACTGTGATAGGGTAATTTCTATTCACCTGTCGAGCTAAAATTGAGTCATCGACTGGAGTAGAGACTAAGAAGGGTTCAGATAGGATTTTAGGACTGACTCTAAAAGTAATAGCAACATATGGAGTCACAGAAGATAAAGTATCCCTTGGATCTAACAATGCATACACATCAAGATGGAATACTCGCAACATACTAGTGACTACATCGGGAGAGACCTCATGCTCCTAATGAAATGATAGTGCATAAAATCTGTTCTGATGCAGGCCACCACCTGCACTAGTAGATGCAACCTGCTGAGCTGAGCGTGTTGGTGGAGCTGCTGAACTGGTGGTTAGGTCACGACCTCTACTATGGCCCTGTCTGGCTGTAGGGCAGTCTTTGAGCAGATGTACGAGCTTCCCACACCCAAAACACCCGCCTAAACTCGCTAAGCACTCTTTGGTGTGCCTCCTATCACACCTGCCACAAACTAGAATGCTGGGCTCTCCTGACATGCTCCCCTGACCTCTAGAGCCTGATGCTCTATGCCTCTAGACGGAACACTAGCTGATGATGGCTGATAACGTCCAAATTCACTTCTCTTGATGAAAGAGTGTAAACAATCATTGACAAAACAAATATACTCGACAAGTGTCGGGGTCGAATCCCATAGGGAATGTGAGTCGATCATACTAGAGTTGTCTATTAAATTGAAGTAATTCGCATTAATGTTTCAAAAGCAATGAAGTGAAAATTGGGGGAAATGGAATTTGTTGATTAAAAGAGGAATTCTATCACAAAAATAGAGGTAAAGCGTAGAAAACACCAAACAAGAAATGACTAAGGGTGTGATATTGATAGGGGCGTCATTGAATTGGGATTTATAAAAGCTCCTAGTATTACTCAATAGTATAATTAGTTGTAGTCAAGGTAGCATCCTAAGTTTCTAAACCAATTAGATGCATTAACCTCAGCTTTTTCCGAACCCTAAAGTTCTTTTCACAATAACTGCATCAATTTGGGTGAGAGTTAGCTATTTCTATCTTATATTCTCAATGGGTAGATGATAATGGGTTTTGTCTATGTCTAGCCCAATCCCACATGATCAACACCCAATTACCCATTAGTATTTCCTCACCCATACTTCAAATTTCTTTTTTAAGAAAAATTGAAGTAAGTAAATTCAACCCACATTTGTAACTAGGAATATTAAGATTAAAACTCAGAGGAAATGCTAAAATTATACTAATAAAATAAATCTAAGATCAAATACACAATACCAAATTCAAATCAGCCCTAATCATTCACACACCCCTAGCAAGAAATTTAGCTACTCATGGAAGTAGATAAAGACATTGTATTTAATAAAAATTCAATATCCATTCACAACTTGAGGAAGAAAATTTCAGCAAGAGTTTGAGCTCCAATGGAGTTTCTACCTTGTAGAAGAAGAAGATTGTTTCTCTGTCTACCTCTCTCTACTTCTATACAATGCTTAATAGAATAATGAAAATCTAATATTCAATAATGGAATGTTTAGTTCCTTTTTGAAATGTACAAAAATATGATACAGATCTGCTCCTCTTTTTCCGTACTTGATGTTTTTACCCTTTGCTGGTAGGCATCACTTTCATCGGCGGTTTGCCGGTGCTTGTTCGTGGGCTGCCGGTCAGTCGAAGCTTAAAGATAGTGAGATCGTGAGTGCTTCGGCGTTGGCATCGGCGGACTACCGGTTAGTCATAGATGATAGCTGATGGCCAGTAAGTTCTTGATTACTTCAGTGTTGGAACCAGCGAAGTCGTGGTCCGTCGGTCTCCATACTTCCTCAGCACAATAGACAACCACGATAAACCGACATTCTGTCGATGTCCTCCGGTGGAGTGCCAGGCCTCAAATTTATTTTCATGATTTTTGGTCAATTTCATACTTTTCTCCATTCAAGTTAAAAACCTGCAAAGATCAAGGAAAATGACCATAAAATTCATCGAAATGACCTCAAAACTAAGAAAAATCTCATGTTTAAGAGCCTAGTGAGTTGGTAAATTACCAACTCATCAAACCCCCAAACTTGAACCATTGCTTGTCCTCAAGTAATGCAATTCTTTTCATTTGAGCAAATGGACAACATGTCAAATATGAATCTGTGCACCAAGGACCAATGAGCCTAAGACAACCTAAAAATGCTCACCAACTCAAGGACAAAGAGAAACGACTCCCCCCAAAATGTGAGAAAGTTTCAAGAAGTAACCACAATGAATAGGCATGATTCACAACTGCTTTCATTTTTCAAAACAAGGGCATGATTTATCACCACAAGCACACATAGCATCCCTAATCATTATAAATTCACATTCAAAGCTTGCCTTGAAGCTCACAATGTTAATGTCCCGATCACTTCTTTGCACCAATGCAAGTATATTCTCAAAGGTGGTGATGCCACTTACAATAAGAGAGAATCCCATCTTTTAATTATCAAACGATGCACACACAAGGGATTATGGAATAAGACAATAACACTCACTCTCACAGAGAAATTCTCCATGCACACAGTTGACCCATAGGCTTGCTCTTCGTGTGACTAACCACTAATATAGAGTTGCTACACTCAGAATCAATTAGGACTTGGGGGTCGTAGTGAAGGCTAGGGGTATGGGTAGGATAATTATTTAGCTCTAGTGACTAGAACCTCCCTAATGACCCTTTTTGAACACTTTTAACATCCCATCATACTCTTGCTGTATACTAAACACAACAAGCCCGATTCGCATCATTATGCTCAATAAAAGGAATGAGGGAAGCTCAAATCCAAAATATTGGAAGGTCACTCCCCTTTATCTTTCCTTTTTATCCATCTTCATCTTTGTTAATCAAGAGCCACTCTTATAACTCATATGGTTTTCACATTTAGCCTCACTTAAGCAAGGAGTAGCCCCTTTCACTATTCTCTCTCTTTTAATGATTCCAAATTTCTCAACCCATCATTTCATTTATTTTGATCATAATTTGGTTCTACCTTCCATTAATGCTCATCACATTTCTCCCCTTTTTGCAAACCCCCAAAATAGGCTTTTTGCCTTGTTTCCATTGATTTCCTTATCTCTCCTCATTTCTTGGGCTTCAAGCCCCCTTTTTCATTCATTCATAACAACAAAAGAAGCAATTAGGGAGGATGGGTGCCAAAAGATAGGATTACTAGGGGACATTATCTTGTAATGTTGTTTACAATAGAAAAAGTCAAAGGCTCAATATTGGCTAACAAGCAAAGATGTTTAGGGAGGTCATTTTGGATGAAGTGACTAGCAATAGAAATCCTAAAATCATGTTCTAAGTGCAGCTACCTCAAGGATTTCGCCTTGAATAACACTTAGGGAAAGTTCTAGACAAACATATATGTATGGGAATCATTCAATCAGCCTCACCACACAATGCATCACACTCCACAGATTTCACACAATACATCACACTCCACAGAGTTCACACAATACATCATTATGATTTTACGACCATTGAGCATGTGAATCAACAAGCCAAACAAGGAATGTGCAATATATGACAAGAGAGTGCTACATTTTTCATTTTCAATGCCTAATTTCTTCAAAACTCGTTTTTCATGCCACAAAAATTTTTCGGTGGTACCCTTCAAAACCAGTTTTACAAGACTCAAAGACATCATTTTTCCCTTAAAAAGTCTCCTTTCAATCCATCATTTGGAAATGTAACCCAGTTCGACAATAGATGAAGAAAGAAAAAAGAAGTTGGTCCTTGGAAAAAATCGTGGTATAAAGAAAACCCTTGGAGTTTATTCACTACCTACTATTTACAAAGGTGAAACTTAGACTTGCACTGACAATTTAAAGATAATCTTTCATTTCATTTCATCCATTCAGAGCCCAACAAAGGCTCAACAACCATTCAATAAATATTAGCCAAAAAGCACACGAGAGACACACTCATCCCACCCTCAGCTGAAATAATACATTGCCCCCAATGTAAAACGGAAGAGTAACAAGTCCAAGAGGACTCCCTGGAGGATCTAGTGTTCGGGGTGAGGAATACACAAGCATATGGCTTCATCAAAATGCCATGAAGCAGTTTCGTCTACAAAAGGAATCAATAGGTCAGCTGGGAGGTCAAGTGATTTTCCTAGTCGAGGAACCACCCACCGATCTAGGAGAGTTCTAAGCTCATGATAAGAAGTGGTGTCCACCCCATCGGGTCTCCATGATGGATCTATTTCACTCACCGTGCGCATCCGATGGGGTGGTGGGTGACTGTGGTATATCTCTTCTTCATCAGACACAATTTCTGAAGGACTGTCATACCCTACACACCAATCATCTGGTGGGGTCCTGTGATCCTCAAGCTGGTTAGGAGGTGTTATTGGTTTATTCAGGTCACTCTTGCCAGATGATAGAAGTTTTGTGTGCCTTACCACTTCACCCCTTATGTAGTTACTTCATTTTCCATAACCTCAACCTTAGCACAGAGGATCCCAACTTTTCCACTACTGGTTGTACGACCTTTTTGACGACTTGCTAGATCATGGAAGATATTGCTTTGGCCAATTTCAATAATTGTTCATTATGAGTCCAGGCCATTTGTGCTAACTTCAATAGATCTATTGGTGGAGAGGAGTTGATTCTGGCTATTTGAGAAGACCCTTGGGTTGTGCTAGAGAACATGGAAGATGAGGGATTAGTTCGGTCCACCGTCACTTTGGGTCTCTTTGAAGAAGGAGCATCCTTATCAGTTTTAGTGGCAAGTGTAATTACTCCGCTGGCCCTCATAGTTTTGTCCAGTGTTCAGAATAGAGGGCATGAGGCCCGCAGGCATAACATACTGATGAGGCTATGATAAAGAAAAGAAGTTTCCTTTTGCTTGGCTTTCCAATTGAATTGTTTTGCAATGATTTACGCTACATTAATATGTGTACGATCCATAATGCAGGCCACAAGGATTGCGACCTCGATGGGGATATGTGTTGTATTCTTGGAAGGGATAATCTGAGAACATGCTAAGCCTAGCCACATGCGAGCTTCAATATGGATGGCAATAGGGCGGGGTAAGCTTTTGACCTATTTAGATTTTAACCCGCCCTACACCTCCCCATTTATGTTATCTTTCTTTTTTTTCATTTAGCAACATGAATTTTTTTTAACTTCTTTACCATCTATAAATGAAAGTTAATTTGATAAATACTTTATTGCTACGTCTCATTTTTCATCCTTCAACTTTACAAAAAATAAATTATTCTAATTTAGTAAGTAAAATTTATTCTTTGTTATAATTTATTTGGCTTGATTCGCAAGATGAAGGTTAAACTAACTAATGTTTTGTGTGAATATGAACATACAATCTTTAGTTTTTAAAAAATAAAATTTACATATTTAGAAATTACATTAAAACTACTATAAATCATAATTGTTTACCATTCAAAATATGTAGAAAAATATTTGAAAAATTTATGATTAAAGAAAATATTCTTTTAATTATTTAAATAGCAACTAAGATAAATAAATTAAAATGAAATAATGAGTATAAATTTTTATGATAAAAGAACCAAAAACATACTTTAATAAGAAAATTCATTTCTCTCAGGACTATGTCTAGAGATGATAGTCCTCCCATTTTTTAAAATATTGACATGATATTGTGCAAGGAGGCCACATCCTTTCAGTTATAAATTGTTACCGGCAATTTGATTTTTTTAAAATTTGAGTCTTACCCTGCCCTACCCTAAGCCATTAAAAAATTTTAGAAATATTATTTTTCCTTAACCCACCCTGCCCCATCCTATTTAAATTTTTTCCTGCCCCACCCCACCTCGCCCTGCCTCGCCCTATTTAAATTTTTCCCTGCCCTACCCCGCCCTACTCCGCTCTTCCCTATTTAAATATTTCCTTTCCCTACCCCATTAAGGACTTTCCCTACCCTGCCCTGCCCCGCCTCGCCCCAATTACCACCCCTAGCTTCAAACATCAGATCATGGCGGTGAATTATTCCTGGGGAAACAACCACTGTGGCTGATCTTGAGCAATCATTTTAGCTACCCCACTTAAATTGATTCTCTTTATCTTCCACCTTCCTTTTGAACTCTGAACTTGATCGGAGTAGATCAGCCTTGTAGATGGAATTGATTGCCTTTGGGGTGATGGGCACTTCTTGACCCCGCACTAGTACAAATGGAAGGCAAGGCATTGCGTCTACTCGGCCTCTGTGCTTGAAGATGCTTTGCCTTTCCCTATAAGAGGCATAGAACTCTCATACCAGCTCAGGTAAGTACGGTCCCACGGGTATGGTGAATGGACCCCAATCACGAATGTCAATTTGGTTGTAAATGTCTGGGAAGTCATCCTTGAACGACGCCACCTCGAATTGAGCCTCTGCGGTGATGGACCTATTCTCCTTGAAGGATAAATAGTAACCCTCCATTCTATCCAGCGCAAAGCGAAGTTGCAAAATTCTTTGGACTTCCTCAGGATCTAATTCGTGAGGGGCAGTGTTGGTTATTGGGCCTTTTCCTGTGTTTTGCCATCTGGAGATGGACATGATGCTGCAAGACAATGTTAGTGCCATATAAATATTTGAAAGGAAGGCAACAAGTAAACATAATTAAAGGACAAAATTCAAAGGACCGTATGGTAGCTAAATTGAAGAGGCGAATTGCTAGTGCCGGTAACACCAGTGAGACACAGGTGACGTTCCGTGAAGCGCCAGTGAGCCACCGACATTTGGTAGAAAACTGGGAAGATGTGTTTTTACCGGTGCCACACTGGAGATGCTAGTCGTGACCCCCGAAATGTCGGTGAAACACGGGTCTATTGCAGTGGCCTATAGCCTTGCACCTAAACCTACATTTCAGCCGGCGTTTCGCTGGGCATGACCGGTGATTGACTGATGAAACACCATCATCAAACTAACAAAAATCCCTCAAAATTCATAATTCACCTATTCACTTCTCATCATTGTTATTTATACAACCATCCCAACAAAAATAACAATTGACGATTGGCCCTTAAGAAAGACGTCACCCTATCCATCATTGGGCAAATTGTTTCTTCGGAGCACACAGGGCTACTCAGACTTCACCCCCAATTAGTATCTCAAGGATACAAGTCATGAAGCATGCTTACATAATAAGACACTCAGATTAACATTAAACAATGAATCACCACCTTCAACACCCACAATATGAAAAATATTCACACAAGGAAAAGTAGAGAATGGGAGATGGGGGCATGAGCATGACCAATATCTATTCTAGCATGCTTGAATTCAAATGAATTTTCTCAAGTGAAACATATCCAGACTAGGAGTCATATACCAAGTTGGAAAGTGAGAATTAGTAGGAAGATGAAAACCTTGTAATTTGCCCAAATATGGTATCTTCAAAGTGATAGGTAATGGGGTGAGATGAGAGGGATAATGGATGAGAGGTTTTAAAGGCTAAAAGAGGGGAGGTGATTGGGCAAGAATAAGGTGGGTGTTAATGGTGTTAGGTTGGGAAGGTGGATTTTGGGAAGTTAAAGAGTGGTGGAATTTCGAGAAGAAGATGGAGAAAAAGGTTTTTATTTGGTAGTTGGAAAGATTTGATTGGAAATCCTTGGGTCGGGTCAGTCAACACTTTAAATGAAGTTCGTACCTTGACCTGTGCTTAACTGCCGGTTGCCACATCCTTTTAGTTCACTGTCCTGCAACCGGTGTTTGACTAGTGATTCGCGGTTTGACACCGGGATTCCGCCAGTTGGGTCATTGATTCTACCTCAACTCCCAGGTGTACTGGTTTGAACTGGCACCCATCCGGCAGTTTGCGCAATGTCACCGGTGTTACACTGGTGAGTCACCAATTTACTCTCATTTTCTCCATTTTCTGCTTTTTACCGATGATAAGGTGGCACCTCTCTCTTGTGCATCAGTGTTTCACCAGTCCAGCTCAGTGCCTACCCTATTCTTCTCCACCTTGTTTAAAATCCATCCCACCTTCAAAACAAAAGCAACAAAAACATAAAAGTGCTCTAAGTAAAAATGCTTGGGTTGCCTCCCAAGAAGCGCCTTAGTTAACGTCATGGCTCGACGGATGCATTTTATTTGCTATGGTTAGTCTAGGTACATGACCTCCCCTTAGTCAATCTCCTTCAATTCCCCATATACTTCTTCACCCTTTGCCCTTTCACCTTGAATTTTGACCAATTTTCGCCCTCAAGTTCAATAGCACCATTCCCAAAAACTTGGGACACCTTAAATGGACCTGACCATTTAGATTTGAGCTTTCCTAGGAATGACCTTAGTCTTGAATTAAAGAACAACACCCATTATCTCAAGGAAAAATTTCGATGCCGGATTTTCTGATCATGGTAATGCTTCATGCGGGCCTTATAGATGGCAGTGTTCTCATATGCCCTTATTCTAAATTCTTCCAACTCATGCAGATTTTCCACTCGCCCATAGATGGCTTTCCCTCAATCAAGATTCAAACTTTTCAGTGCCCACGGGGCCTTATGCTCTAGCTCAATGGGAAGGTGACAAGTTTTTCCAAAAACAAGCTGGTAGGGTGACATTCAAATCTGTGTTTTATAGGCAGTCCGATAAACCATAAGGCATCATCTAGTTTTCTAGCCAAATCTGTTCTGTTCACATTTACTATTTTAGTCAGAATGAACTTGATTTCCCGATTAGCGACTTCTGCTTGCCCACTAGTTCGAGGATGATAAGGGGTAGCCACTTTATGCTTCACACATTACTTTGTTAGAAAGGCACTGAACAAACGATTACAAAAATGTCGTCCCCCATTACCGATAATCTCCCTAGGGGTGCCAAATCGGGAAAAAATGTGCTTTTTCAAAAAGGTTGTTACGCTCCTTCCCTCATTATTGGGCAGCGCTACAGCTTCCACCCATTTTGAGGCACAATCAACAACCACCAATATGTACGTGTTTCCATAAGAGCTCACAAAAGGACCATAAAATCAATTCCCCATAGATCAAACACTTCCACCTCTAAGAATGGTGTCAAAGGAAGCTCATGTTGCCTCAATATACTTCCTGTTCATTGACACCAATCACATTTCATAAAGAAGTCATGGGCATCCTGATAAAGGGTAGGCCAATAAAATCCACACTGTAGCACCTTTGCTGCCGTCCTAAGACTCCCATAATGACCCCCAATTAGTGATGAATGACAAGAATCGAGGATTGGCACCATTTCAACCTCTGGGCATACCTATGAATTATTCCATTAGCACAACAACGGAAGAGATATGGATCGTCCCAATGGAAATTTCGAACATCTTGCATGAATTTCCTCTTTTGATGGAAAGTCAACCCTGCAGGAACGATATTGCTTGCCAAATATTTATCAAAATCAGAAAACCACGGTGTTAAGTCATGTGTTGCAGCCAAAATCCATTCGTCAAGAAAGTCATCATTAATCTCCTCATGTTCCATCACTTTACGATTTGTTTCCAAGCGAGACATATGGCCAGCCACTTCATTTTCACACCCTTTTTGATCCTTTACTTCAAAATCAAATTTTTGTAACAAAAGGATCCACCTAATAAGCTTGGGTTTAGCATCTTTCTTGTTCATTAAATATCTGAGTGCAACATGGTCCTTGTGCACCACAATCTTTGTTCCTGGCAAGTATGCCCGAAAATTTTTAAATGCAAAAACTAAGGCGAGAAGCTCTTGTTTAGTCACTGTGTAGTTTGCTCGTACATCATTTAGGGTTTTTCTGGCACAGTAGATGGGGTGAAAAATCTTTTCCTTCCTCTGACCAAGCACTGCCCCTAATGCTATGCCACTAACATCACACATTAATTCAAAGGGTTTTGACAAATCTTGTGCAGTAATGATTGAAGGGGATACAAGCTTCTCTTTCAATTCCAGAAAAGCTCTCATACAGTCCTCATAGAAATTGAACTTCACCTCTTTTTCTAACAATCGGAAGAACGAATGTTCTATCTTAGAGAAGTCTTTGATTAAATGACGATAAAATTCTACATGTCCCAGAAAGCTCCTAATACCCTTCACAATTTTTGGTGGAGGTAACTGCTCAATGACACTAATATTCGCTTGGTCTACCTCAATCCCTTTCTCAGAAATCTTGTGTCCCAAAACTATTCCTCTTTTACCATGAAGTGACACTTCTCCTGATTAAGTACCAAGTTCATCTCTTTGCATCTCTTACACATATTCTAGGTGAACCACATAGTCTTCAAATGAATTTTCCACAACTGAGAAGTCATCCATGAAGACTTCCATAGTATCCTCTACCATATCTGAAGAGATTAACATCATACACCTCTGGAAGGTGGCTAGGGCATTGTAAAGCCCAGAGGGCATCCTCTTGAATGCAAAAGTGCCATATGGACATGTGAATGTGGTTTTTTCTTGATCCTCAGGAGCGATGGAAATCTGATTGTAACTAGAGTATCCATCCAAGAAACAATAGTATTCATTCCCATCTAAGCTATATAGCATTTGGTCAATAAAGGGAACTGGAAAGTGATCCTTTTTAGTCCATGAGTTAAACTTGCAGTAATCCATACACACCCTCCATTCAGTGACTGGATGTGTTGCAATCATCTCATTCTTTTAATTCAGTACCACTGTAATACCTCCTTTCTTCGACACACATTGGACAGGGCTTACCTAACTACTATCAGCTATAGGATACACACCTCCTGCATCTTACCATTTGATAATTTCTTTCTTAACTACCTCTTGTATTGGTGGATTCAAGCGTCTCTGATGCTCAACTGATGGACTACAATTTTCCTAAAGGTTGATCTTGCAAGTGAAAATACCTGGTAGTATACCACTGATATCAACTATAGACCATCCCATTGCTCGGATATGCCTCCTCAATACAGCTCAAAGTTCTTTTGTTGGTTGTCAAGCTTAACTGAAATAATGACCGAGAGTGTCTCATTCTCTCCCAAATATACATACCGTAGGTGGGCAGGTAACGATTTGAGCTCTAAGATCGGTGGTGAAATGTTTGATGGTTATGATTTCTTGAGGTCAAGATCAAGTTTGTTCGGTTGAAAAGAATAGGTGCCCAACCCTTTACTCACATGACACACCTCTTCCAATTATCCACTGGTCAAGATAATACTTTCAAACATTTCTTTCAAAATCTTTTCTTCCATTCCCCATTCCACATCTTCCTCCTCTACCATGGTTGGTGGTCGTGAGCCCTTTTCTTCCCTTATCACCTACTGAGTTGCTAGCTGAGATGCTAATGAATTCATTCTTTCCTTTAACTGTTTGATAGACACTTCATGGTCCTTCAACTTTTGATTGAGGTCCAAGAGGTCACTTCTCAGCTCGCGAATTCCTGAATCAGTCAAAAGAACCCGCTCAAGCACAACCTCGAGCATGCTTTCAATGCGAGACGAGGAGGTCTCTTCACTTCCCTGGCTACTTGTTTCAGTTTTGTATATAAAGTTCCGACCTCGATTTTCATTATACAGATACCAATATCCCTGGTTGGCTTGTTGGTATCCCATATGAAAAATCCGTCATACAATTCGCTAGTAGCTCAATTTGCTTCATCATCACCATCAACACCATGTCTTTTCTTTCTTCTCTCCTCCACATCTCATCCATCAATTGGAGGGTTTAAAAATAGATGCCCCATTGTGATTCCTCAATAGCCTTTTTAAGGGACTCATTACATACAAATAACAATTCAACAAGGTGAGAACAACACTTGAGATGCTAAATTAATTCAACTAGATATTCTTCTAAAGGATATCAAACTACATTCCCGGAAACGGCGTCATTTTTGATAACGTCCAAATTCACTCATTTTGGAGAGAGAGTATAAATGGTTGACAAAAAAATATACCCGACCAGTGTCGGGGTTGAATCCCACAGGGAATGTGAGTCGATCACACAAGAGTTTTCTATTAAATTGAAGTAATTCGCATCAATATTTCAAAAGCAATGAAGTAAAAATTGGGGGAAATGCAATTTGTTAATTAAAAGAGGAATTTTATCACTAAAATAGAGGTAAAGCTTAAAAAACACCAATATCTGAAAATGCTGCTCTAAAGTTGGCATGAGTGTCTTGCTTGGGCAAAGGATCTGCTGGTGCTGGCGGGGCTTGCTGATGCCCATCTCCATTGCCATTGTCATGTACATTTCCATTGGTATTCCTTCTATCATTTACTAGGCGTGGAGGAATATTTTTGCAAATGCATATAGCACAATTTAGAAGGATAGAGAGATACTTCATCATATGACATAGATCATGAAAGAAGGAAAATTTCCTAAAATGTCTTGTAGCCTCTTCCCTATAAGTGTGGCGCGCTTCACACCCATGGAAAAGACTACTCAATGCGGCTTTTATACACCCTAGGACACTATAAACCTTTGCTTTGATACCAAGTTTGTCACGACCCAAGCCGGGACCCCGGACCGATACATGGGACCTGGAACCACGAATGGCTCCAAGTCGACCCATGGCATGAACATAGCAACTAAAGAGCATACATCAATGCGGAAATCGATAACTTAATCATGAATAAGCGGAATCCTGAATGACATAACATATAGCAACGATCATAAACGGAGTCAACACTCGGTAAAACTAAAAGTCCACATAATGTCTGATAAGCCTCTAAACTGTCTGATGAGCTGATAGGACAATACTCCCAACTAGCTTGCTAAAGTCTGAAACTGAAATAGCATAATCAAAAAATTAAATTAAATGTCCTCAGAAGATGAGGAATCACCAATAATGAAAATTGAGTTGGACTACGGGGGAAAGCTGGACTAATGGCGAAATTGAGTCTAATCGCTCAAACCTGTATCATGAAGCGATACAACATAGAGTATGCAGTCAGTACTTGAAATGTACTAAGTATGTAAGATAAATAAAACATTTTAAGCAAATGTTAACTGAAATCATGCATATAAATAAATCAGTATATCGTGAGAGTAAGGACTGCATGCTGAAATCAGAATCCGAGACATATATAGTCATAAGCTGATTATCATATCTAAACATAATGACCCAAGGTTATAAATAGAATCATATGACTTTTTATAGAGAAAATTTTAAGTAAAAGCTCATAAACTGATAATTGGGTCAAACCTGCTATAAAATATAATATCCTGAGTCATAAACATGAATAACTGAAATCATGAGGAATAATGGGAGACTCGTTATAATCGACACCATCATGATAGAGCTTACGTAATGCCCCAACTATCACACTCAAGTGGGCAGAGCCGTCCAAAACCTTGCCAGAGCTAAGGACTATACCATGATATCAATATCAAGCTGAGGCTCCTTAGGGGAAGGGGAAAACTCTCAAGGGAGGTCCCAAGTATATGCATACCTATGTTGGCGCGTAGTTTTATGACTCGGGGATTACCTGAACCCCTGACCTACTTGGTGCTAGACACTACTCCCAAGAATGTGCATAGTGCTCCCATCATATTTTAGCGAAGCTGAAATCATAATTATATGCATAGTTTGAAATCTAGATATTGAGATTTTTGGCTCCAAACATACCATAAGCTAAATAGGAGTATTGACTCCAAACCATATGGTAAGCTGATCTTATAAAACTGAGCCAAGTCTGAAAACATACTTAACTTGTGTGGGCTTGCTCAAATCTTAAAATCATGCATACTTAAAGAAGACTTCATAAGTCAAAAGCATAGATTCATACATGGGTAATTTTTAAACATTCATTCATGCTAGATATGTCATCATATTTGAAATCATGAATCATAAACTTGATTTTTCATGAGGCTTGCATAATTTATAATAACTTGAAATAATGAATTTATAGTCAAATTGTATATAAAATATGCCCATAAATTTTAAAACATGCCTTGGAACAAGAGGGAAATTGACCCATAGACATATCATAGAGAATTTCATAAAATTTGGGTTAAACCCCTATAAAATCATATACTTGAATTAGAACTTGAATTCATGTACTTGAGGAGAATTTTGGGCATGAGAGTGAAAGAAATCTCTCATTCATGGCCCTACATACTTGGGTAAACTGATTAGCAATTTATACTTGAAAGCCCAAGAGAGTTGGGGAAGAAGTGAGAGAATTCTAGATTGATCTTCCAAGAGAATTCAAAGCTTTGCATGCATGTGGAGCCTAATAACTTGATATAGGATAAACCCTCTTAAAACACTCCTTTCGGGGCTTAAAACGGCGTAGTTTAGGACTCAAGAGCTTAAAAATTACGAAAATACCCTTAATGATTTGCCTGGAAAAAGGACATTGTCTGTTACAATGATCCATCTAATGGGTCATTGTATGATACAATGACTTGTTGGATCGTCTGTCGTTCCCCGGGGCACTTCTGGTACTTGGCTGATCCTTCACGAAAGACTGACAGGACGGGTCGTTACTTGCTCCAACGGATCATTGCAACTTTCCGTTGTATCTAAAGCACTTTCGATCTTTTGTTGAGGTTCTAATCAACAACTGCTTAGGACAGGTCGTCATATGAAAAAATGACCTATTGCTCCATCCATTACTTCCAGGAAAAATTCTGTTACTCTTCTGATTCTCTAACCGACGATCAGACAGGATGAGTCATTCCTTGGAACAATGACTTGTCGTATTCTCTCATCGTCACTGACTCAATTTTTGGCATATCCTGAACCCCTTTCAATGGCCACTCAGGATGACCAGTTGGATCTTCCATTGAGTCATTGCTAAGCCCGTTGCTTGCTGGAAAGGTCTAACTATGGACTTACCACGAGGGACATAATAGGTTGTGCTTCCTACGACAACTGGTCCCTTAGACCATCCTATGGCTTTGATATAATTTTTTTCCTGATTCCTCTGATTCAATCCTCGGGTCTAATCTTAGGGACTTCTTGGGTGTTACATAAAGTGGCCATAATAGACTGCTTTGTAAATCACCAAGATATTGTAGTACCCACACTTATGAACATGTAGTCTTTTCGAGATCGAGCTTTGTTTGGGTCTAATAAATATCTTGCATCAACGTAACCAATAAAATAAGGATCAATTGTTAGAATAAAATAAGCTCATATCAGTAGTCTCTTTTATATACGCAATATGTGTTTGACTCCTTTCTTGTATCTCCTGGTAGGAGAAGAACTATATCTTGCTAACAAATGTAATGTCCCGGAAGCCCCAAAATTAGACCCGGGAGTTGAAACGGAGAAAACTGAAAATTTTGCACCAGATCATAGAATGGGCCGTTACTGGACCCGTGAGGATGACCACGAGTCGTTAAGAGACTCATGGTAAGGTCATGGTCTTAAGTTCTAGAATTTGTGATTTGAAGACACCACGGGCATGACCATGAGTCGTGGTCAGACCCCATTAATCGTTAAGTCAGCCGTGGTCAAAATTGGTCAAGGGTCAATGGTTTTTGGGCAGTCGAGATGTCATGACCCAAACGTAGACCTGGATCGTAACAAGGGACAAGGAGCCCCGAGAGACTCCAAGTCTACCCACGACATAAGCATACATGTAACTCCGTATCATTAAAACTGAATACTTAACATATCAACATAGTGGAAGCATGAACATAACATAACTTAGTAATCGGAACATACGACATACATATCGACTGAGTACTACACAAAGTCTGAAAGCCTCTAACGTATCAAATGGGTTGATGGGACAACATCCCCAACTAACCTGGAAAACTAAAAACTAAAAGGAACATCCATGTCTGAATCAAATGGTCCTCAGAGAATGAGGACTCACCAACGAGCTGGATGCTAAACTCTGAGACAAGCTAATGACGATGCTGGATCTGAAGATTGGAGCCTGTATCATAAAATGATATAGCATAGAGTATGCGGTCAGTATGTGGAATGTACCGAGTATGCAAGGTAAGTATAACAGACATTTAAAAATATATAAAAGCTCATAAATAGTCATAAGAGAAGGTTCACATGCTCGTATCACAAATATCATAAGCTAACATAAGGATCAAGGTTTTCAAATCATTCGTAAACTATTCATTATCATAGTCATAAGAGAAACTTTATTAAATCATCACTTGAGCCAAATAACATAAACATACCGATGCATAAAACATGCGGAACAATGGGAGGACTCATCACTTTCCCTTAAGCTGAGGACCAGTTCCCACCACGTCTCCATACGATGACTCGTTGTAACAAACAATGAGTCGTTACTTCGCTCGTTACTTCCCACTGTCACTAGGCCAACCTTTCTATGACTGCTTCCCACAGGTCGTTGGTTGGACCAATGATCCATTGGGTCGTCCATTCTGTGGGATTTTCCCCTAATTTCAGCCAACTTCCATTTTTAAATCCAGGGTCTAATCTTAGGCACTTCTGGGGTATTACAGTATCTTCCCCTTGGGAACATTCGTTCTTGAATGTTGGAAAACATACAGAAAATAGAGAAATGCAATCATTATACCCAAATACTGATAAGTTAAATTGAAAACTGATGAAATGACTATCTCCAATTCAAACTACATAGATGAACTAAATTCATGATTCATATACGCATCCATATACATAAAAGAAACTTGAACACATGAACTGAACATGAAAACTAAATAGAGTTTTTAGGGAAAAACTGATACCTCAAGTTGGAACTGAACCGGTAGAAAATAAATGTGGATATCTAGCCATCATATCCGTTTCAGCCTCCCACGTAGCTCCTTCAACATGTTGATTCCTCCATAACACTTTAACTGAAGCTACTTCCTTGTTCCTTAGCCTTCGAACCTGACGATCCAATATTTACACCGGGACCTCCTCATAGCTAAGGCTGTCTCTCACACCAACACTGTCCGCTAGGACAACTAGAGCTGGATCAGCCAAACACTTCTTTAAGAGCGACACATGGAAAACAGGATGCACATAAGTTAATTCTGAGGGCAATTCCAATTCATATGCCACATCGCCAACCCGTTTCACAATTCGGTAGGGGCCAATATAATGGGGATTGAGTTTTCCTCTCTTTTCAAACCGCATCACCCCCTTCATGGGAGATACCTTCAGAAATACCCCATCATCAACTTCAAATTCTAATTCTCTCCTTCTCACATCGGCATAGGACTTTTGGTGACTCTGGGCGATTTTCAGCCTGTCCCTTATCAATTGAACCTTCTTCATAGCCTCATGAACCGAATCCGGCCCTATCATGGCTGCCTCACCAACCTCAAACCACCCGATGGGCGATCTACATCTCCGCCCATAGAGAGCCTCAAATGGCGCCATCTGAATACTAGAATGATAGTTGTTATTGTATGCGAAACTCGATAAGAGGCAAATGATCATCCCAACTACCTTTGAAGTCCATCACGAATGCTCTCAAGATGTCCTCAAGGGTCTAAATTGTCCTCTCTGCTTGGCCATACGTTTGCGGGTGAAATGCTGTGCTAAGCTTAACCCGAATACCAAGCCCTTTTTGAAATGACCTCCAAAACTGAGAGGTAAATTGGGTACCCCTGTCTGAAATGATGGATAAAGGCACTCCATGCAATCAAACTAGCTCTCAGATATATAATTTGTCCTAAAATTCCACTGAATCCGTGGTTTTGACCGGTAGGAAATGAGCAGCCTTGGTCAACCTGTTTACCATAACCCAAATGGAGTCATTATCGACTAGTGCGAGGTAAACCTGTGATGAAGTCCATATTAATTTCTTCCCACTTCCAAGTAGGAATGATGATATCCTGAAGAACACCTCCCGGCCTCTGGTGCTCAACCTTTACTTGCTGACAGTTCGAACACTTAGCTACGAATTATGCAATATCCTTCTTCATGCCATTCAACAAATAGCTTTCCCGTAAGTCACGGTACATCTTGGTGGCACCTGGATGGATTGAATTCCTGGATCCATGAGCCTCATGCAACATCTGGCTCCTCAAATCATCAACATCCGAAAAATATAGGCGACCCTGATACCAAAGCACACCATCTCCCCCTTTGGAGAAGACCTCTACCTTCTGATTTTGAATGACTTCCTTCAACTTTATCAAAATCGGTTCCTCATCTTGTCTAGCTTTTAAATCAGTCACCAAGGACGATTCTGATCCGCTCTGAACAACCACACCACCGTCGGTCGAGTCAACTAACCTAACTCCCAACCTTGCGAGTTGATGCACATCCTTCACCAGCTTCTTCTTCCCTCCATCCACATGAGACACACTATCCATAGAGATTCTACTAAGTGCATCTACTACCACATTAGCCTTGCCCGGATGGTAAAGCACACTCATATCATAGTCCTTGAGTAGCTCCAACCACCTCCTTTACCGAAGATTGAGATCCTTCTGAGCGAACACATATTGTAAGCTCTTATGGTCCGTAAACACATTCACATGGACCCCATACAAATAATTTCGCCATATCCTCAATGCAAACACCATCGCGGCCAATTCAAGATCATGGGTGGGGTAATTCTTCTCATGAACTTTTAGCTGTCTGGAGGTGTATGCTATAAATTTCCTGTGCTGCATCATAATACACTACGAACCCATCAGTACCCTCGGGTAGGGTCAACACCGGTGCTGAGGTAGGTCGAGTCTTCAACTATTGGAATCTCTTCTCACAAACCTCCAACAATTGGAATTTCACCTTCTTCTAAGTCAATTTGGTCAAAGGTGCTGAAATTGATGAGAAACCTTCAACAAACCTTCGATAATAGCTAGCTAAACCCAAGAAGCTTCGAATATCTAAAGGATTCACTGGTCTAGGCCAATTCCTCATCGCTTCTATTTTTTGAGAGTCCACTTGTATGCCCTCACTTGATACCACATGGCCCATAAACACCACTGAGTTCAACCAAAAATCACACTTGCTGAACTTAGCATATAATTGGCGATCCTTGAGAGTCTGTAGTACTATCCTTAAATGAGCGGCATGCTCCTCCTCTCTCCGAGAGTATATTAAGATGTCATCAGTAAACACAATCACAAACATATCCAAGTATGGCTTGAATACTCTGCTCATCAGGTCCATAAAAGCTACAAGAGCATTCCTTAGTCCAAAAGACATAACAACAAACTCATAATGACCATCCCGTGTCCTGAAGGCTGTCTTCGAGATATTGCTCTCCCGAACTTTGAGCTGATGGTACCCGGATTTGAGGTCTATCGTTTGAAAGCACTTGGCACCCTGAAGCTAGTCAAATAAATCATCAATCCTGGGTAGAGGGTACCTGTTCTTGATGGTAACCTTATTTAATTGCCGATAATCAATACACATCCAAAGGGAACTATCCTTTTTTCAGACAAAAAAGACTGGTGCACCCCATGGAGACTTGCTTGGTCTGATGAAACCCTTATCTAACAGGTCTTCCAACTGTTCCTTCAACTCTTTTAGCTCAGCTGGAGCCATTTTGTAGGGAGGGATAGATATAGGCTGCGTGTTAGGAAGAAGGTCAATACCAAAGTCAATTTCCCTCTCGGAAGGAACACCGGGTAAATCATCAGAGAATACTTCCGGTTACTCACGCACAACCGGAATTGACTGGATAGTCGGGGTCTCAAACTCAACATCCTTAATCCTAACTAGATGATACATAAAACCCTTGAAAATTATCTTCCTAGCCTTAAGGTTGGAAATAAATCGACCTTCAGGCACAAACGAACTACTCTTCCACTTTAAGACTGACTCACTTGGAAAACGGAACTCCACCGCACGGGTTCTACAATTAACAGAAGCATAACACGCATACAACCATTCCATGCCAAGAATAATATCAAAGTCATCCATGGATAACTCTACAAGGTCTGCGGAGGTGAATTTATGCAATATAGTGATCGGGCACCTTCTATACACCCTCCTAGCTACAATCGAATCACCAACGGGAGTAGAAACTAAAAATGGCTCTAACAGAATCTAGGGACTAACTCCAAAGCTACTAGAAATATAAGGTGTCACAAAAGACAAGGTAGCCCCTGGATCTAACAAGCATAAGCATCAAGGTGAAAAACTAGTAACATACCAGTAACCATATCCGGTGAAGTCTTTTGCTCCTGACGTGAGGCGAGAGCATAGAATCTATTTTGGCGCTGTCCACCACCCCCACTAGTAGAAGCCCTCTGCAGAGCTGAACGTGCTGGAGCTGCTGTTGACCTGGTAGATTGCACATGGCCTCTATGATCATCCTGTCTATCAAATGGACACGCTCGGCGCATGTGGCCGGATCTACCACACTTATAGCAAATATCTGAGCCAAGCAAGCACTCCCCAACATGACTCTTGCCGCACTTCTCGCAGGTTGGAAAGGTGCGCTCTACCTACGTGCCCCTTTGGTCCCTCGATCTTGAAGCCCTACTCCTCTGATCACCCTTAGGTCTGGATGGAACACTAGCTGATGATGGTGCTCGAGCTAGTGACCTCTGTTGAAACTGAGGGCGGTGACCACCGTCGGATCTCTAATGAGTAAACCCATAGCTATATGTTCGGGCCCTTTTGGCCTCTCTCTCCCTCATTTGAGCTTCCTCCATATGCTGGGCATACAAGACTATCCGAGGGAAATCCATTTCCTGGTAGAGCATAGCGGTCCTACAATCTTTGTCCAAATAGCCCCCCTGCCATAAACAAACTGGCTCACCCGTGCCCTTTGATCAACCACTAACTCTGGGGCATACTTTGACAAGTGAGTGAACTCGAGAGCATACTCCTATACCTTCATCTTCCCCTTCTTCAGATTTATGAACTCAGCTACCTTCAGCTCCCTTATTGATCCGAATACAACAAAGATTCTATTGCATATATTTTGACTAAGTATATACTTACCTAGATATACAAGATTATCTCACGAGGCAAGAACCGATCCAAGAATGCAACATAGAACTCCTCCCAAGTGAGCAGGCCTGCCCCAACGGTCCTGCTATCTTTCCATTGGTGAAACCAGATGTGCGCAACCCCTTTCAACTGGTACGAGGACAACTCCATGTACTCAACTCCATTCACCCCCATATATTGGGTGATCTTCACAATCTCATCTATGAACTAATGCAGCTCCTTATCTACTTTTGACCTGAGGAACTATGGCGGGTTTATTCTCAAAAAGTCCCTGACTTGAGCCTCCGCTGCATTGCCACCTTGCGGAACATGTGCAACTGCCTGTTGATTTACCTAAGCAGTCAAGGCTTATGCGAGCATCTGAATAGCTACCCGATACTCAACAAGGGAAACTCGCTCCGGTGCTTGGTGCTCCTGAACTAGTAATGCCTGCTGGTGCCCATTACATTTCCATCCTCTTAGCCATCTACGTTTCCATTCCTCCTACCATTCATTCTTTAGGGAACCATGATTCTACAATTGCGAATAGCACAAATTAGAAAGATAGAGAGACTTTTCATTGCACGACATAGATCATGAAAGAAGAGAATATTTCCTAAACATCTCGTAGCCTCTTCGTCATAAGTGTGGCACACTTCACACCCATGAAAAAGACTCTACTTGACGTGGCTTTCAGAAACCCTAGGACACTTCAAACCTATTACTCTGATACTAAGTTTGTCACGACCCAAATGTAGACCCGAATCGTAACATGGGACAAGGGGCCCCGAGAGACTCCAAGTCTACCAACGGCATAAGCATACATCTAACTCCATATCATTAAAATAGAATAGTGAACATATGAACATAGAAGAAGCATGAACATACCATAACTTAGTAAGCGGATCATGCTACATGCATATCGACCGAGTACAACATAAAGTCTGAAAGCCTCTAATGAATCAGGTGGGTTGATGGGACAACATCCCTAACTAACCCGAAAAACTAAAAATTGAAAGGAACATCAATGTCTGAATCAAATGGTCCTTAGAGAATGAGGAGTCACCAACGAGCTGGATGCTAAAATCTGAGACAAACTAATGACGATGCTGGATCTAAAGATCAGAGCCTGTATCATAAAATGATAAAGCATAGGGTATGCGGTCAGTACGTGGAATGTTTCGAGTATGCAAGGTAAGTAAAATGGACATCTAAAAATACATAAAAGCTCATAAATTATCATAAGAGAAGGACCACATGCTCGTATCACAAATATCATAAGATAATATAAGGCTCAAGGTTTTCAAATCGTTCGTAAACCATTCATTATCATAGTCATAAGAGAAACTTTATTAAATCATCTCTTTAGCCAAATAACATAAACATAACAATTCATAGAATATGCGAAAAAATGGGAGGACTCGTCACTTTCCCTTAAGCTGAGGACTAGTTCCCCCCATGGCTCCATATGATGACTCGTAACAAACAACGAGTCGTTACTTCACACGTTACTTCCCACTGTCACCAGTCCAACCTTCCCACAACTTCTTCACACGAGTCATTGGTTGGACCAACGATCTGTTGGGTCGTCCGTTCTACAGGAGGTTTCCCCAATTTCAGCCAACTTCCATTTTTAAATCCCGGGTCTAATCTTAGGCACTTTTGTGGTATTACAGGAGACCATGAGAGGTGACCACAAGTAGTGGACACCAACAATGATCTGTTAGGTCCCTCTTGGGGACCCTTGAGGAGAAAGTGGTAGCACACTCGATGACTGGAGTACATGAGTCGTGGTACAAGGTGACGACTCATCTAGTCCCTCATTGGGATTGGCAGTCAGTTATTTTCTGCGAATTTATTAAGGACTTTTTTGTAATTCCTATGGTCCTAAGGCATAAACTACATCACTTTAAGCTATGAATGATGAGTTTTAAGAGGGGTAATTTCATTTTAGGCCATTCTTACTCATGCATGCGAGAGTTATGGTCTAGAGAGGTGATCAAGCTCATTCTCCTTCAAGTTTTCTTCAATTCTTCCTTGGGAAATCAAAGAAGTTATAGAATCAGATCCTATCAGGTATGTAGGGTTATTAATGGGTGAATTTGTTCACACCATGCCCAATCCCTCTCTAATTCATGAAAATCTATATGTTGATCCTATGGGGTTTTAACCCAATGCATGAAATTCCTAAATCAATGTCATGGGTATGATCTAAGTATGTTTTAATTGATGAATTATGATTCATGGGCAAGTTTTATCATGTTTCCAATTACTAATCATGTTTACCAGTTTTCCAAATTATGATGTCCATTCATTAAAGCTTATGAGATTTATGAAGTATGTTCATGTATGATGATTTGTTAATGAGAAAAGCATGTTTTCAATCTATCCATGTTATGCTCATCTTTTCAAGGTAAATTAAGTTAATTTAAAGCATGTTAAAGTATTGGACAAGCCCATATGTTGAAGTATGATTTATGATTCAAGTTAATTAGCTTACCACATGATTTTGGAGTCAAGATTCCCAATTTTACTCAGCTTGTGGTATGGTTTGAGCCAAGGCTCCTCATGTATGATTTCAGATTTATTATGTGTATGATTATTCAGCTTTGTCTCTAGATGATGGTCAACTTTGTTGAAAAACGATGGAGAGCATATGCATGTTTTTGGGAGTAGTGTCTAGCATCGAGTAGGCTATGGGTTAGTCAACCTATACCTCAGAACTACGTGCCAATGTAGGTATGATAAGATTATTTTGGTATCTCCTATGGAGCTTTCCCCTGCCCCAAGGGGCCTTGAGCTTGATATCGATATCAATGTAGCGTCCTTAGCCTTGGCAAGGATTTGGAAGGCTCTGCCCACTTGAGTTTGATAGTCGAGACTACGTAAGCTCTATCGTGGTAATGTTAGTTACATGACGAGTCTCCTTTTTTCCTCATGATTTCAGTTATGCATGTTTATCATTCATGATATCTATATATGTTATAAAACAAGTTTGATCCAATGTTCAGTTTTACTTATGATTATCAGATTTCAGCTTTGGGTCATTCGATTCAGTTATGATATTAAGTTATGTTGAGATCATGATTTCAGAAAATAGCATGCAAGCCCTACTCTCAGATTTTTATCTTGATGATATTTTACATTATTCATGTTTTAAATGATTTTACTTATTTATGCAGTTTTACTTACCTTGCATACTTGGTACATATGTACTGATCGCATACTCTATGTTGTATCATTTTATG
This sequence comes from Datura wrightii, assembly GCA_035772735.1. Taxonomy (NCBI): domain Eukaryota; kingdom Viridiplantae; phylum Streptophyta; class Magnoliopsida; order Solanales; family Solanaceae; genus Datura; species Datura wrightii. The sequence goes on along the minus strand of JASDFA010000003.1, from coordinate 66,675,578 downwards.
ATACAAGCTCTACACTTTAGACTCATCCCTATCTTTAGCTAGTTTCGGAGCTAGCATCTAGTATCTATTGGTGAGCCCTCATCTCCGAAGGACCATTTTCTATCGGTTATTTTTATGTATTCAGTTTCAGACTTAGAGAGTTAGTTGGGGTCATGTCCCATTAACTCATTAGCATTAGAGGCTTTTCAGACATAGAATGTAAACCAGCTTCAGATTCGCATGTATTTATGTTGTTATACTTATTTTAGACTTCTTCTATGTTTATCATGTTGATCTTCCACTTTTATGATTGAGTTAGATGTTATGTTTATGCCATGGGTCGACTTGGAGCCCCTCGGGGTTCCATGTCCCGTGTCTCAATCCGAGCCTATGTTCGGGTCATAATAAACTTGGTATCAGAGAATTAGGTTTTGAAGTGTCCTAGGGTGTCTGAAAGCCATGTTAAGTAGAGTATTTTTCATTTGTGTGAAGCGCGCCACACTGATGAAAAATAAGCTATAAGACATTTAGGAAATATTCCCTTCTTTCATAATCCATGTCGTGCGGTGAAATGTCTCTCCATCCTTCTAACTCATGCTATTCACGATTGTAGAATCATGCCTCCCCACAAAGTTAATGGCAGAAGGAATGAAAATGGAAATGGCCACAAGGATGGCAATGGGGATGGGCACCAACAAGCCCCACCAGGGTATGAGCACCATACACCGGAGCCAGTTGCCCATGCTGAATTTAGCGCCGCCATTCAGATGCCAGCGTAGGCCTTGACCGCTCAGGTCAACCAGCAGATAGTGGCGCATGTCCCATAAAATGTAAATGCGGTGGCATCACAAGTCAGATATTTTCTAAGGATGAACCCACAAGAGTTTCTTGGGTCAAAGGTGGATGAGGATCCATATGAGTTTATCGACGAGATTGTGAAGATCACCCAGGTCATGGGGGTGAATGGAGTTGAATGTGCTAATTTGGCCTCATATCAATTGAAGGGGGTCTCACACATTTGGTTTAGACAATGGAAGGATAGTAGGGCAGTCGGGGCAAACCCTATCAGTTGGGAGGAGTTTCACGTTGCCTTTCTAGATCGGTTTTTCCCTCGTGGGATGAGGGAGTTGAAGGCAACCTAGTTCATGAATCTTAAGAAATAGAAAATGACAGTGTAGGAATATGACCTAGATTTCACTCGTTTGTCAAAGTTTGCACCCGAGCTCATGGTCAATCAAAGGGCTCGAGTGAGCCGGTTTGTACATGGAGTGGCGGACTACTTGGATAAGGATTGCAGGACCGCTATGCTCCATCAAGATATGGATTTCCATCGAATAGTCTTGTTCGCCCAGCAGATGGAGGCGGTGCATCTGAGGGATAGAGAGGCCAAGAGGGCCTTGACAGACAGCTATGGGTTCTCACAGTAGAGGACAGGTGGTGGGCACCGTCAGCAGTTCCACCAGAGATCTTCAGCCCCAACATCTTCAGCGATGAGTGTGCCATCTATACCTAGGCACAACTAGAGAGGACGAGCATCAGGCTCTAGGGGTTAGAGCAGCAGGCCCGTGGATTCTAGTATTCCATTTTGCGACCGGTGTGGTCGGAGATACACGGGTCAGTGTTTGGCGGGTACAGGTACTTTCTTTGGGTGTAGGAAGCCCGGACACATGCTTAGAGATTTTCCAGCAGCTAGCCAGGGACATGATAGGGGCCGAGGCCCATCTTCTAGTTCAACGGCTCCACCAGCACGTCTATCTCAGCAGGGCGCATCTACTAGTGCGGGTGGCAGACAGCACCAGAATAGATTCTATGCCTTAGCATCCCGCCAGGAGCAGGAGGACTCCCCAGACGTGGCTATGGGTATGTTACGAGTTTTCCACCTTGATGTTTATGCTTTGTTAGATCCAGGGGCTACCTTGTCTTTTGTGGCTAGTAGTTTCAGAGTCAGTCCCAAAATCTTATCAGAATCCTTCTCAGTCTCTATTCCAGTTGGTGATTCAGTTATAACTAGAAAGGTGTATAGAAATTTCTCGATCTCAATCCTTCATAAAATGACCTCAGCAGATCCAGTAGAGTTAGCCATGAACGATTTTGATGTTATTCTAAGCATGGATTGGTTATTTGCGTGTTATGCCTCAGTTAATTTTAGAACCTAGAGTTCTGATTTCTAGGTGAGCCAGTCTTAGAATGGAAGGGCAGTTCGGTTGTGCATGTAGGTCATCTCATTTCCTACCTTAAGGCCAGAAAGATGATTTCCAAAGGTTGTGTGTACCATCGAGTTAGGGTTAAGGATGCTACGTCCGAGACCCTAACTGTCTAGTCAGTTCCAGTAGTATGTTAGTATCCAGAAGTGTTCCCTGATGATCTATCAGGTATTCCTTTTGAGAGGGAAATTGATTTTGGTATTGACCTTCTACCCAATACATAGCCTATATCTATTACTCCTTACAGAATGGCCCCAGCCGAGATAAAGGAGTTGAAAGATTAGTTGAAGGACCTTTTAGATAAGGTATTTATTAGACCAAGAAAATCCCCATGGGGTGCACCAGTTCTCATTGTCCGCAAGAAAGATGGTTCTCTTCGTATGTGCATTGATTATCGGCAATTGAACAACATCACCCTAAGGAACAAGTATCCTCTCCCTAGGATTGATGATATGTTTGATTAGCTTCAAGGTGCTAAATGCTTTTTGAAGATAGACCTCAGGTCCAGATACTATCAGCTCAGGGTTGGGGAGAGTGACATCTCGAAGGCAGCCTTCAGGATGTGGTATGGTCATTATGAGTTTGTAGTTATGTCTTTTGGACTAACGAATGCTCCTGCATCTTTCATGGACTTGATGAACAGGGTGTTCAAGACATACTTGGATATGTTCGTGATTGTGTTTATTAATGATATCTTGATATACTCTCGAAGTGAGGAGGAGCATGCCGCTCATTTGAGAATGGTACTATAGACTCTCAAGGATCGCCAACTATATGCCAAATACAACAAGTGCGAGTTTTGGTTAAACTCGGTGCCATTTTTTGATCATGTGGTGTCTAGTGAGGGTGTGCAAGTAGACTGGTAGAAGATAGAGGCGGTGAACAATTGGCCCAGACCGGTGAATCCTTCTGATATCAGGAGTTTCTTGGGTTTATCGGGTACTATCGGAGATTTTTTGAGGGCTTTTCATCTATTGTAGTGCCATTGGCCAAATTGACCCAAAAGAAAGTGAAATTCCAATGGACGGATGCTTGTGAAAGGAGCTTCCAGGAGTTGAAGACTCGACTTACCTCAGCACCAGTGTTAACCCCACCCGAGGGTATTGATGGGTTTGTGGTGTATTGTGATGCTTCTAGAATCGGCCTTGGATGTGTATTGATGCAGCACAAAAAGGTTATAGCTTATGCTTCTAGACAACTGAAAGTACATGAAAAGAATTACCCAACTCATGATCTTGAATTGGCAGCGATTGTATTTTCCTTGAAAATATGGAGACACTATTTGTACCGGGTCCACATAGATGTGTTTACTGACCACAAGAGCCTACAATATGTGTTTACTCAGAAGGATCTCAATCTACGTCAAAGGAGGAGGTTGGAGCTACTCACAGATTATGATATGAGTGTCCTATACCACCCGAGCAAAGCCAATGCAGTAGCGGATGCTCTTAGTAGACTACCTATGGAGAGTGTGTCCCATGTAGAGGAGGAGAAGAAGGAATTGGTGAAAGATGTACATAGACGTGCACGGTTGGGAGTTTGTTTGGTCAACTTGACAAATTGTGGAATAATTGTTCAAAATGGGTCAGAATCATCCTTGGTTACTGATGTTAAAGCTAAAAAAGACGATGACCCTATTTTGGTGAAATTGAAGGAAGCCATTTAGAATCAGAAGGTAGAAGTCTTTTCCAAAGGGGGAGATGGTGTGCTTCGATACCAGGGTCGCTTATGTGTCATGGATGTTAATGATTTGATAGACCGGATGTTGCAAGAGGCTCGCGGATCCAGATATTCTATACATCCATGTGCCACCAAGATGTACCACGACCTACGAGAAGTCTATTGGTGGAATGGCGTGAAGAAGGACATAGCAGAATTTGTGGCTAAGTGTCCAAACTATCAATAGGTGAAGGTTAAGCATCAAAGACCCAGAGGTGTGCTCTAAGATATTTGCATTCTTACTTAGAAGTGGGAAGAGATCAACATGGACTTCGTTATAGGTTTGCCTCGCACTCGCAGATAGTATGACTCCATTTGGGTTGTTGTGGACAGGTTGACAAAGGCAACTCATTTCTTATCGGTCAAAACTACTGATTCAGCGAGGATTAAGCTAAATTATACATTCAAGAGTTGGTTCGGTTGTATGGAGTGCCCTTGTCCATCATATTGGATAGAGGTACTCGGTTTACCTCCCAGTTTTGGAGATCATTTCAAAAGGGACTTGGTACTCAGGTCAAGCTTAGCACTACTTTTCACCCGCAAATAGATGGTCAGGTAGAGCATACTATTTAGACTCTTGAACATATGTTTTTGTTATTGATTTCAAAGGTAGTTGGGATGATCATTTGCCTCTCATTTAGTTTGCATACAGCTACCATTCTAGCATTCAGATGGCTCCATTTGAGGCTCTCTATGGGTGGAGATGTAGATCGCCTATCAATTGGTTTGAAGTTGGCGAGGCTACCTTGATTGGTCCGAATTTAGTCCATGAGGCTATGGAGAAAGTTCAGTTGATAAGGGAGTGGTTGAAAATAGCTCAAAGTTGCCAAAAGTCCTATGCAGATGTGAGGAGGAGGGAACTTGAGTTTGAAGTTGATGATTGGGTGTTTCTGAAGTTGTCTCCCATGAAGGGAGTGATGAGGTTCGGAAAGAAAGGAAAACTCAGTCCACGCTATGTTGGCCTGTACCAAATTTTGAGACGTATGGGTAAAGTGGCTTATGAGTTAGAATTACCCTCAGAGTTAGCTTCAGTTTATCCAATCTTCCATATATCGCTCTTGGAAAAGTGTTTGGGTGATCCAGCTTTAGTGGCTCCGATGGAGAGCGTGGGTGTGAAAGACAGCCTTAGCTATGAGGAGATTTTGATGGAGATATTAAATCATCACGTTTGGAAGCTCAGGAACAAGGAAGTAGCTTCGGTAAAGGTGTTATGGAGGAATCACATGTTGAGGGGTAGCACGTGGGAAGCTGAAGTAGATATGATAGCTGGATACCCACATCTATTCCCTTCCGGCTTAGTTTCAGCTTGAGGTATCATTTTTTGCCCTAAAATTCTATTCAGTTTTCATGTTCAGTTCATGTGCCCAAGTTTCTTTTATGTCAAGGTATGTGTGTATGGTTTGTGAGTTCAGTTCAGCCATGTAGTTCAATTCGGAGGTAGCCATTTCGTCAATTTTCAGTTTAAATGATCAGTATTTGAATATGGTAATTGCACTTCTCTGCTTTTCTGACATTTGAGGACGAATGTTCCCAGGGGAAAAATATTGTAATGCCCTCGGAAGCCCCAAGATCAAACCCGGGAGTTGAAACGGAGCAAACTAGAAATTTTGCACCAAATCACAAAACAGGTCATTACTGGACACGTGGGGATGACCATGAGTTGTTAAGTGACTCATGGTAAGGTCATGGTCATAAGTTCTAGAATTTGTGATTTGAAGACACCACGGGCATGACCTCGAGTCGTGGTCAAACCTCACGACTCATTGAGTCAGCCGTGGTCAAAATTGGTCAAGGGTCAATGGTTTTTGGGCAGTGGAGACCACGAGAGGTGACCACGCGTCGTGGTCACCAACGACGACCAGTAGGTGCCTCGTGGGGACCCTTGAGGAGAAAGTGGCAGTGCACTCGACGACTGGAGGTCACGAGTCGTGGTCTAAGGCGATGACTCGTCCAGTCCCTCGTTGGGACTGGCATTCAATTATTTTCTGTGAATTTATTAATGACTTTTCCATAATTCCTACGGTCCTAAGGCCTAAACTATGTCATTTTAAGCTATGAGTGATGAGTTTTAAGAGGGGTAAGTTCATTTTATGCCATTCTTACTCATGCATGCAAGAGTTAAGGTCTAGAGAGGTGATGAAGCTCATTCTCCGTCAAGTTTTCTTCAATTCTTCCTTGGACAATTAGAGAAGTTACATGATCAGATCCTATCAGGTATGTAGGGTTATGAATGGGTGAATTTGTTCACATCCATGCTCAATCCCTCTCTAATTCATGAAAATCTATATGTTGATCTTATGGGGTTTTAACCCGATGCATGAAATTCCTAAATCTATGTCATGGGTATGATCTAAGTATGTTTAATTGATGAATTATGATTCATGAGCAAGTTTTATCATGTTTTCGATTACTAATCATGTTTACTACTTTTCCAAATTATGATGTCTATTCATGAAAGCTTATGAGAAGATGAGATTTTACAAAGTATGTTCATGTATGATGATTTGTTGATGAGAAAAGCATGTTTTCAATTTAGCCATGTTATGCTCATATTTTCAAAGTAAATCAAGTTAATTTCAAGCATATTAAAGTATTGGGCAAGCCCATATATTCAAGTATGATTTATTATTCAAGTTAATTAGCTTATCACATGGTTTTGGAGTCAAAACTCTCCATTTTTTACTCAGCTTGTGGTATGGTTTGAGCCAAGGCTCCTCATGTGTGATTTTAGATTTATTATGTATATGATTAGTCAGCTTCGTCTTTAGATGACGGTCAGCTTCATTGAAAAATGATGGAGTGAATATGCATGTTTTTGGGAGCAGTGTCTAGCACCGAGTAGGCTATGGGTCAGTCAACCCTATGCCGAGAACTACGCGCTAACATAGGTATGATCAAATTATTTTGGGACCTCCTATGTGAGCTTTCCCCTGCCCCAAGGGGCCTTTAGCTTGATATCGGTATCATGGTAGCGTCCTTAGCCCTGACAAGGCTTTGGATGGCTATGCCCACTTAAGTGTGATAGTTGGGACCACGTAAACTCTAACATGGTAATGTCGTTTACATGACGAGTCTCCTATTGTTCCTTATGATTTCAGTTATGCATGTTTATCATTCATGATATCTATATATGTTCTAAAACAGGTTTGACCCAATGTTCAGTTTTACTTATGATTATCAAATTTCTGCTTTGGGTCATTCAATTCAGTTATGATGTTCAGTTATGTTGAGATCATGATTTCAAAAAATAGCATGCAACCCCTACTCTCAGATTCTTATCTTGATGATATTTTACATTATGCATGTTTCAAATGATTTTACTTATTTAAGCGGTTACCTTGCATACTCGGTACATTCCATGTATTGACCGCATACTCTATGTTGCACCATTTTATGATATAGGTTCCACTCTTCAGACTCAGCCCCATCTTTAGCCAGTTCCGGAGCTAGCATCCAATCTCTGTTGGTGAGCCCTCATCTCTCGAGGACCATTCGCTTTCGGTTATTTTTATGTATTTAGTTTCAGACTTAGAGAGTTAGTTGGGGTCTTGTCCTATCAACTCATCAGTATTAGGGGCTTTTCAGACATAGAATGTAACCAACTTCAGATTCACATGTATTTTTGATGTTATGCTTATTTCATACTGCCGCTAAGTTTATCGTGTTTATCTTCCACTTTTATGATTGAGTTAGATGTTATGTTCATGCAATGGGTCGACTTGGAGTCCATCGGGGTTCCTTGTCCCATGTCTCAATCCGGGCCTTTGTTTGGGTCGTGACAAAAAATTAACTAAAAATGCTAAGATAGGCCTTGTAGTATTAGCAAGATACATTAGTGCATCAATCTTACAAAAATATAGTAATTTAGGATTAAGGATTTCCTCATTCTTTTTTCTTGAGGTCGGAACGAATTTTTATTCATTTCCAGTGATCAAAACTATCAAAATACTTAATGGATATGTTTCATCTATGTAAGATCATTTCAACACCTTTTCTATATAGGCAAATTGATGCCCAAAATTACCATTTGACAAATGTTCTATCTGCAAATCAAGAAATAATTTTGTCTTCCAAGATCTTTCATCTCAATTTTTTTTAAATAATCAATTTCCTGTTGAAGCAATGCCGAACTTCTAACAAGGTTTAAATTATCAACATAAACAATAAATACAACAAATGACGATATTGTTCTCTTTATAAAAATACATGGGTAAATGACATAATTTATATAACCTTCTTTTGTAAATACTCACTAAGGAGGTTATACCCATGTATCCTGATTGTTTTCGATCATACAATGATCATTGCAATATGATTGAATACATTTTTTGTGACTTTAAATTATATACTTCAGGCATCTTAAATTCATCAAGAATTTTCATGTATATCTTATTATCAATTGGCCAATAGAAGATAGGTTGTAACAGCATCTATCACATATATCTTAAGCCTCTCATGAATAGTGAAACTAATAAAATAACATAATGTTATTGCATCATAACTGGTGAATATGTCTGTTTATAATCGACATTAGGTATTTGTAAAAATTCTTATGCAACAAGGCGCAACCTACTTCTTTGTATTTTATTTTTCTCATTCCTTTTTCTCACAAAGACCTAATTATAGCCAACAAGTTTAATACCATTAGGTGATTGAAATACAGGACCAAGAACATCGCGTTTGATAAGTGAATTCAATTCTGATTGAATTGCTTCTTGTTATTTTGGTGAATCATTTCTTTGTCGACATTATTCAATAGATTGAGGTTCAATATCCTCACTATCTTGCATGATTTTTATTGCGATATTATATGCAAAGACACAATTCACCATTATTTTCAATCGATTCAAATTAATTTCAAAATCACTTGGATTTATGAATAGTTCCTCATTTTCTTGAGTCTCAGCTCATTAATTTCTTCAGGGATATTAGGATTGCTCAAATCTTGAATTTTCACATGAGATTTTTTTGTAGTATCATCTTGGCCATTTATTTTCTTTTTTATAGGATTTCGATCCTTAGAAACTAATGGTATACCACGTTTCAGGCTACTTTGAACTCATTACCTATGAACTTGTAGATGGTCTTACAGGGATATCAATTCAAATTGGGACATTCTCTTTAGGGATATGTGATTTAATAATCCTTTTCAAATCTATAAATGTGTCTGGCATTTGATTTGCTATTTTCCGTAGGTGAATAATCTTTTGGACTTCTTGCTCACAACAGAAGCACGTGGATCAATATAAGACAATGATGAATCATTCCACAAATTTTTTTTCGATTTCATATCTTCTCTCCTTAATTTTGAAAAAGTGTCTCATCAAACCGATAATCTATAAATTGAGCAGTGAATAAATTTTTTGTTAATCGTCCAAGGTAGAAAATCACGGAGGGGGATTCAAACCTTACATATATTCCTATATTCTTTTGGTGTCCATAGATATGGTAGTTTTACAGGCACATATTGTCACACCCCGCCTTGGGGGGTGTGACTGGCACCTGGTGCCCTAGTAGGACCTGGACTGCTAACTGGTGAGCCTAAGCACAGCTGGCGCCTGGCTAGCTCTAACTCAGATTTCTGGAAACAAAGGGCTATATAACGGTTGTAAACACAGCCTCCAACCAACTGGCCTATAGCCACCTGCACCTGTAATAACAGCTAACCAGAAACATACTCGTAATAAGGAACTTATGTGGGCCAACATGGCCACCATGCAGTCTAGTCATCTGGGACTCAACAAAAGGAATACTGAACAACTACGTGACCGGAAAGGTCACCACTACTGTCAACTGAGGCCTCACACGGCCAACATAAACTGAAATGCTAAACAGCTATAACAAACTGCACGGCCTCACGCGACCGGCTCAACTCACCACAGGGAAATATATACAGACTGCAAGCCTCTAGGAATACTGATAAGATGGTCGGCACAGGGCCCCGACCTACCCGGACTGTACAACAAAAGGGAAATGATATAAACCTCTGAAATATCAAGCTCCGGATGACAGGAGCTGATGACTCTGCGCTGGCTAGGATCACGAGGGATCGCCTCCTCGTCTATGAGTACCTGCAGGTAAGTAATGCAGCGCCCCACTGGGCGTCAGTACCACAGTTACCGAGTATGCAAAGCAACTGAAATAATACAACTGAATACAGATAACATAACTAACAAGATTGCGAGCAGAAGATAACTGAATCTGAAGAGCTGATAGGAACTAGATCAAACCTTTCTGCACTGATAGGCAGGAACGTGCCCGTAGTCACGGCGGCCTGCTGTCTATTAACTAGTATATATATATATACAAAGCACATAAGTACATATACATTTAGCAAGCAATAGCCAATACCAACCCCCATAAGCCGGATGGCGCCAAGCAAGCAAACAATCTATATACCCCTACCCGGGTCAAAACCAGCCAAAAATAAGTCACTCCACTCATCTGCTCACTCGGAGCTCCTCTACCGGCCCCCTGGGTCTCCGGCTCGGGCCATAGCCTCCGATATAAATAACCGTGTCTGAGTCCGGAGGATCCTGTGCAGACAGTAACAGATAGGGTCTGGTTCCCTGGAACTCTCCTCAGGGCTATCTGAAACCGGAGCTGCACTTGTAATAAGATCTGTACTGTAACTGTATCTGTATCTGTTCCTTGGACGCTTGCGCACAACAGGGTTGTCTGTACTGTAATGCTGATCAGCCTGATATGGGGAAAGCTTCATCCCATCTTCGTCCAAACTGGGGACGGCATGCCACTCCTTGGAGTGACGTAAACCCACCCGCTCAGTGGGCGACACGATTACCAACCCAGGGGCGGCGAGGACGCTCAATAAGGTGCCCTCACACCACATCAAGTCTCAACAAACAAATAGCACATACAAATAGCAAGCATGTATAATCGAAAAAGACTATCTGAAAGTCTGATTTCTTATTCTGATCTCTTTCTGTATTATACTGATTCTTTACTGATTATACTGATTCTGAAATCTTTATTTAACTGTTTGTCTAATCTGTAGCCGGGATACAATCTGTCTGAATGGCTAATTTGTAGCCATAAAACTGTCTGTCTATCTGATTTTACTTTATTAGCCTTTATTCTGAAAATCTATATCTTTTTATTCTACAACATGCCTGCTAATCATACAATAAGCTATACTGAATCTGGAATGCTAACTCGCCCTTTGGCGTATGCTTTACTATATTTCGGACTAAATATGATGCGGCAACACAACTCAGAATCTACTAGACTCACTTAATTGTCAACATTCAACTCTGAGAGTTTCAAATACAGAGTTTACTATGACTTACCAAGCTAAGGCTTACTAACTTGCCGAAGAACAACTTCACATACCTTAACCTCAAGTTATCCGACTGTCGGACGAGGCTCGGTCAGTACTCCAACTATTTCTCCCAACTGCATTCATATACACGTTAATTAGTGCTAAATACAACTTTATTCTGAAGGACGACGTCACTTTCGATATAATTATAGCCTAAACTTAGGCTTATCAAAAGACGGTCGAAAACTCGCTATTTTCCAAAAGTCCAGAAGGGAGAAGTATTCACTTCACGGCTAGGAGCACATAGACACTAGTTTGGAGCAATTCCACTTACCTTAGTCCGGAAGCTGGACGATTCGTCGGCCGTATTTCGTGAAACAAAATCCGTAGGAATGCTCCCTGCTGCTAAATACCTCGGTATCTGGAGTTAATTTAGATTTGGACTACGTTTAGCAGTGTAATCGGGTGATAATATATTAACCCTCTTCGTCTCTCTCTGTTTGCTGCGTTTTCTCTGGAAATTATAAGGGATGAACTGATTTAAAACCGAAGTGGGGCTTTATATACTTGGGCCTGGACAGGACCAACATGTCACGGAGCCAACGCGGAGGCTCCACCTCCATGACACGTTGCCATCGCGGAGGGGCTCTGCCCCAGCTCCTTCCGTGATGGTTCGACAGGTTTCTTGTCCGGTCTTTTCCCGGGCCTTTCTCAAGAACGTATGGCTTTCAAATATGCTTAACCAACGCGCGAATAGGCCATCTAGGTGCCGGGAATCTTACGGGGTATAACACATATACAACGCATCCACAAATTCTTAGATACAATATATTAGGTTCTTGATCCAAAACTAGTTGCAACAGTGAATATTTATTAAGTTTGTCGGTATGAGATGAACCAATGTTGCTGCTTCCAGAATCACATAACCCCAAATAGAAGTAGGCAATTATTTTCTTAAGTAATGGTCTTGCTATCAGTTGCAGACATTTAATTAACTCAGCAAGACCATTTTGAGTGCGAACATGAGCTACAGGTTGTTCAACTTTTATTCCAATTGATAAGCAGTAATCATTAAATGCTTAGGATGAAAAATTCTACAATATTATCAAAGTGAATAGACTTTTTGATTATCAAGAAATTGTGACTGTAATCATATTATTTGTGCCAATAATTTTACAAATGTCGGGTTGTGCAATGACAATAAGCATACATGAGACCATCTAGAAGAAGCATATATTAGGACCGTAAAATATCTAAACGACCCATTAGGTGGGTGAATATGTCCAAAAATATCCTCATATATATGTTTTAAAAATGCAGAGGACCCAATATCAGCCTTTGTTAGTGAAGGTATAATAATTAACTTTAGTTGATAACAAATAATACAAGAAAATTCTTTATTTGAAAGAATCTTTAGGTTTTTTAATGAATGTCTATTTGAATTTTCTATAATTTGTCTCATCATTAGAGATCCAGAATATCGAGTTGATCATGCTAAAGTACAAAAGTATTGGAATTAGTAAACTTCTGGTTTATAACAGAATATGCCTCAATTGCACTAATCTTTGTCCAATGTAAGCCAAAAGATAAAGCAGAAGACATTTCTTGACATATTTTTGGCTAGAGACATTCTTGGTGATACCAAGATATTCAAGATTCATCTCATACATTATCTTAATATGATATCCATTTTGACAAATACTTTACAGCTTAATAAGTTCCTTTGAGACTTAGAGAGAACATACCATTGTGTATAACAAGTTTAGTACCTTTAAACAAAATTATGATGTCTTTTTTGCAGCCCAAATTAATACTGCCGGAAATCATAGTAACATTTATCTTGCCAATAATTAATAAGAATATTTTTTTGTCTTTGAATATCGTGTGTGTTGTAGCAGAATCAATCAAACAAATATCTTCATACTATAATTTTAATTCAAAGATTACTTTGAGAGTTATCCATATCTTCAAGCGGAATGACATATACAAAGTAAATTAAATATAAAGTAAAAAGTGAAAAATAAGTAATATAACAAACTAAGCAATTAACGAAAAAAAGGGATACTTCCACATCATATGCTTAAATGGATAAGCTTTGATTAAATAATCATATCTTCTAATTGTACACCATATCAATTCAATTTCTTCTACTCATTAAAATCCATAAGTCAATGAAATTGCTGCATACAAATTAATGAATACTCCTTATAGTGCTTTTCAAAGTGAATCGTATACTCATAACGTTACACCCCGTAAAATTTTTGTCGTCTAATTTAATGTATATGTATGCATGTTATGAGCCTAAAGTATATATAAACTATGTTGTAAACGGATTAGAGGTTGCACATGTAAGCGAGTCAATAGATAAAAGAATAAAGAAAGCCGACAACAAGCTGCTAGGGGCTGCGCATCGCGACTTACTGCCTCCGTGATAGCCTGTACACTGTAATTATGGTTTTGTCAGTGGTGTGTGTGTGTATATATATGATAAGTGATATATGTAAGTTCTATTTCTAAAATTTCCTAAAAAGAGAAGCCCCTAGATATATTTCTCTCCGGGTTTCCATCAAGTTGAAGGGAGTCAAGGCTTCTAAACATCATTAATTATCAATTCATCTTGGATAGTGAATTTTGAAGCTATACAAACCATGGTGGCTGAGTTGTATCATTGAAATCGACTCAGATTCAAAGGAGAAAGGTTGGTAGAAGTTGTGGAAATCACTTCTAACATAGCCAAGATCATTTTCAAGTTAAAGTAAGTAGTTTTACCTTTCAATTCGTAATTAATGTATAAGTTTTACGTTGTATCATAGTAATCATTGTTGTTGTGCTCTTGTTGTGTAAGTTGGTTGGCTAGTTTGGGAGATGATATAGCCATGATTATATTCTTATGGAGCTAATAACTTAGAGAAACTATAGGTTAAAGGGAAGGTGATTACCGAATATTCGGAATTCACATTATAAGGTATGTAAAAGCACCCCTTTCCATTCACTAAGCACAAATCCAAGTCAATAGTTAAAGTTGAATAGGTGTATTCTTAGTGCATGACGAATTGACGTATAAAGCTACCCATAGGTCATGAAGTATGCAATTAAGATTGTTATGATCATAGAGATTTATATGAGCACATGATATTCAATGAAAGGCGTGGAACGTACTATTGTTGCTCTAGTATAAATAGAGTTTGGAGACCCATGAGTGGGCACTATGAGTTGGTCCTTTATGTTATATGTAAGAATATTATCCTTATATGAGTTTCCATGTTCGTAAGGTACCTAAATAACTAATTCATGTATCCAAATAAGTTAAATAGTACTTTCAAGATAACTGTCACGACCCGAGTCTATACCATGGACGAGACACAGTACTTGGAGTCACAAGTAACCCTAAATCAACCCATGATCTATCATAACACTGGTAATCCAAGTAAATTATAGCGAAATGAATAAAACCATTTAAAAAGAAGAACTTAATCATAAGATTTATACAACTGAAAACAAAACTAAAATTCTGAATCTGTGTCTGAAAGCCAACTACAACTGATGAGTTGCTGGGTGTCACGACCTGAATAGAGGCCTGGATTGCGACACAGGACAAGGAGCCCTGAGAGAGCCCAAGTCAACCCATGGCATAAGCATACATCTAACTCAATCACAAACTGAATAACCATCAATACAATCATAGCGGAAGTCTAACTTGAATATAATATCAGAATGTAAAATTCGAAGTTGAATACATACATATGTCTGAATAGCCTCTAATCATGAAGAGTTGATGGGATAAGATCCCAACTAACTCAACAAGATGAAACTGAATACATAAAGAAAAGATGGATAGTCTAGTCCTCAAAAGATGAGGACTCACCAATAAAGCAATGCTAACTCAGATAAGCTGACTAAGAGCGGGGCTGAAGCTGAGAGCCGGTCTCCCTTGCTTCAAATTCACGAACTCAACTGTCTTTAACTGCCTCATCTCCCTATGGAAGAACTGGTCTAGGAATGCAACATGGAACTCTTCCCAAGTGACCGGACCTACTTCTGTGACCCTGCTATCCTTCCATTGGCGAAACCAGATATGTATGACCCCTTTTAACTGATAAGAGGCCAAATCGACACACTCAACCCCATTCACCCCCATCACTTGGGTGATGTTGACAATCTCATCTAAAAACTCATGTGGGTCCTCATCTATCTTGGACCCAAGAACTCCGACGGGTTCATCCTCAAGAAGTTTCTGACTCGAGCCGCTGCTGCATTGCCATTTTGCGGAACATGCGCAACGACCTACTGAATAACCTGAGCGATCAAGGCCTACGCAAGCATCTAAATAGCGGCTCGAAATTCAGCATGGGCTGCAGGCTTCAGTGTTTGGGGCTCCTAAACTGGTGGCGCTGGCTGATGCCCATGACCATTGCCATCCTTGTGGCCTTCACCATCTCCATTCCTCCTTCCATTCATTCTTTGAGGAGCCTTGATTCTGCAATTGCGAATAGCACGAATTAGAAGGATAGAAAGACTTTTCATCGCACAACATAGAGCATGAAAGAAGGGGACATTTCCTAAACATCTCGTAGCCTCTTCGTCATAAGTGTGGTGATCTTGGGCAGATTTATATGCCCAAGTGATACTCAAACGTATCATTTTTACCTTGTTTGTTGTGCAATGTGTATATAATATCATGTATTTGGTAATAAAATGCGAATTTATACTAACCAACATGATTAGCATTTGTTTTGCAGGATAATGTGATTTTTAAGAGCTAAAATGCGTGTTGGAACTATGTCGGAGTTGGACTTGGATGCGAGCGTGGAAAAGACCTCGGATGGCATATTTTACACTGGCTCCGCGATGGTGCCGTGCCACGCTGCCATCGCAGTAGCACACTGCCTGGAGAGGAAATTAATTGGCAGATTCCAGTGAGGCCTCGCGACAGCTCCGTGGCACGGAGACAGGCCTCCGCGATGGCCTCCGTGCCACGTTGAGGCTAATTATCCGGACCATGCAATTTCCAGAGAGGGTCCGCATCCAAACCGTGTCATGGAGGCAGTGCTCCACGTTGGCCTCCGTGACACGTTGCTTGTTATTCCGGGAAAAATTTCCCACTAGTATAAATAGCACACTTAGGTTATTTTTAAAGGAGAGTTTTTTAGTTTTAGTTTTTTTGAGCCTGAGTTCAGAAGTGGGAGCAGGAACGTGGTTTTGTGGCAGTTGAAGAATAGAAAAGATAAGAGTTTTCTTCTCTTCCCTTCTTCTTTCCTTCAATTGTATGCATGATTCACACTCATTCTAGGATGATTAATCCAAGAATGAGTGGCTAATTCCTTTCTTGCTGAGGTTTTGAACTTGTGTAATGAATGTTGGTAATAATTGATATGGTTTCTTCTTCTTCTTGCATGTTGTTCTATTAATTCTTGTGCTTATTACATTCTTGATTGGCCACCATTAATGTATATCTAAAAAGTCCAATTTCACTCGAGAGAGCATGAAATTGGAAAGTTGTGAATTAATAGGGTATTGTTCTTAACTTGATTTGGGAAAATTGGGTTTCGATGTGCTTTCTTGATAGAAATATACTTGAAAGCCGTATTAGTCAATTTAGGAACCGAAATTGTAGTGTTAGGTCATAAATTGCATTTGATCACAGAAATGTAGACGAATGGTTTATGAATCTAAAGTGAAATTAAATACGGAAGTTTTAATTTCTAGGCAAACGTTCTTGGCTAGCAATATGAAGAAGAAGATGACCAAATTATCATGATTATCAAGTTCATTACTCGTTCTTAACCTTGGCATGTGCATATCCATTGTCTAAACTCAACGTAAATAGTAGTTATTAATTTTAGTAGATAATTAGTTTAGAAACAAAACTCACTCAAATCTTGGTTGGATTGTTGTTAACATAGTTAGAAATAGAATAGAGATATAGTAAACTAGGCAGTTTTGCATATCTAGAGCAGCCTCCTTGGATCGATACTTGGCTACTTAGCCACTTTATTACTTGTTTGACCACGTACACTTGCGTGTCGGTGTATAATATATACCGAGCAGCAGAGAGCGAGCAAGTTTTTGGCGCCGTTGCCGAGGAGGCTAGGCGATTTGTAAAATTTTGTTTAGTGTAAATTTACTGTATTTGTATTTTTATTTTCTTAAAGTGTTAACAACTTGGTCTTAGCCTGTATTTTGCAAATTTTTATTTCTGTGAACACTGGCAAGGGACAAGGAGCTGGTGGAATCTTACTTAGAGCCAGAACGTGAATTGCACAGTCAACGTAGAGAAGCTCTTCGGAAGAAGTTGCAGTTGCTGAAACAGTCTATAATGGAGCAACCCAATCCACCAGTTGTGCGGGCAGTGTTAGTGCCCGAGGAAGTAGCAGCCAGGCCGGTTCGCGAGGTGGCAATCCCACACGCTAATAATGTACATTCCAGCATCCGCAAACCAGAGCCTGGGGGGAGATTTGAGTTAAAGAAAAATATGGTGCAACTTTTGCACACTAGCGGGCAGTTTACCGGTCTCCCTCACGAATATCCGCAACAACATCTCCAGAACTTTTTGGAGATAAGTGACACTTACATCCCCGCTGGAGTGTCACCTGATTATGTTCGGCTCACCTTATTTCCATTTTCCTTACTCGGTGAAGCCAAGAGGTGGTTAAAAGCTGAACCACCCAACTCTATATCAACGTGGGATGATCTTGCAAAGAAGTTCTTGATCAGATTTTTCCCTTCAGGTAAAACAGCTAAACTTAGAAGTCAGATTCTAAGTTTTAAACAGAGGGAAGGAGAAAATCTTTATCAAGCCTGGGAAAGATTCAAGTCCATGTTGCGGGACTGTCCTCATCATCATAAGTCAAATGAGGTGTTGGTCCACACTTTTATTGAGGGTTTGGAACCCCACACTAAAATTTTGTTAGACTCAGCAGCTGGAGGGCAAGCGCTGGAGAAGACTTATGAGGAGCTGTACACTTTGCTCAACCGAATTTCACAAGGCAATCCGGAATGGAATGCAGATTCTTCAAGAGGTGGAGCAAGGAAAGCAGCGGGAGTGCTTGAAGTGGATGGATTCACAGCTATCGCTGCTCAGATAGCTGCTTTGCAAAATCAGTTAAACACTCACTTCAGCAATATGAATTTGAACCAGCCGTCACCCTCAGTTAATGCAGTCCAACAGATGTGGTGTGAAGTGTGTGGTAGTAGTGAGCATTCAGCTGAATGCTGTGGTGCAAATCCTGATTCTGTCAACTTTGTGGGCAATGCACAGAGGAATCAACAGCAGTTTGGCGATGGCTACAACTCGAATTGGAGGAATCATCCAAAGTTTTCGTGGGGTAGCAACAATCAACAAGGTCAAGGTTCAGGGCAGGGTATGCACAGAAACCAAGGAGGGCAACAAGGCTATCAGAATCAGTTTAGAAATCACAATGCCCCTCCTCCACCACCATCACCGACTATTGAGGAAATGTTCAAGACCATGATTGCCAACCAGGCACAATTGCAGGCTGACTATGTCAAGCTGGCGGCCGAAGTAAAGAACAATCAATTGGCAACCAAGGCTCTTGAATATCAGTTTGGGCAATTTGCTAGTGCCCAAAATACTAGACCAAGGGGAGGACTACCTAGCGACACGGATCCCAATCCTAAGCAGGTAAATGAAGTGACCACGAGGAGTGGTTTACAATTAAAGGAGGTGGAACCGGAAAGACCGCCTCAGAAGTCAGGAGCAGCAGATGTTAAGGGAAAACAAACCTCAGATACGGGGAAGACCAAAGAAGCTGAACCAACAAGGCCTCCACCCCTGTTCCCTCAACGACTTAAGAAACACAAGAAGGAGGCGTGTTTCCAGAAATTCATGGAGGTACTTAAACAGGTACAGGTTAACTTACCTCTTGTTGATGTCTTGCAGGGTGTGCCAAAATATGCAAAGTATATCAAAGACATTGTGGCCAACAAAATTCGCTTGACCGAGTATGCCACGGTGGCTTTAACGGAGGAATGCACATCCCGTATTCAGAATAGGTTGCCCACTAAACTGAAGGATCCTGGAAGTTTTACTATCCAGCTAACGATTGGCCAAAGTATCCGGCTCGTGGGTTATGCGACTTGGGGGCAAGTATAAATCTGATGCCATCTTCGGTATTCAGAAAGTTAGGGCTAGGGAGTCCTAGACCTACAACAGTGATCTTGCAGCTAGTAGACAGGTCTTTAGCTAAGCCGGATGGCATAGTTGAGGATGTGCTAGTGCAGGTAGGCTCCCTCATTTTTCCGGTAGATTTCATTATTCTGGATTTTGAGCCAGATGCAGAAGTCCCATTTATTTTGGGACGACCATTTTTGGCAACCAGAAAGGCATTGATCGATGTAGCTGCGGGTCAACTCACGATGCAAGCACACGACAAGGTTGAGGTGTTCGACGTGTACAAGGCACCTAAGCTCCCGACTGTCTATAAGGAACTCTCGGTGATCAACATGATTGATCATGGGAATGCAAATGGATTGAGTGATTCCCGAGAGTTACTAGGTAGGCCACCAGACAAGGTTGAGAACTACTGGGGAGATGACCATGATCGGGTCAAATCGTCCATCTCCCTAGTAGAAAATTGAGCGTAAAGGCTGTCGAGCCGCGACGTTAAACCAGGCGCTGCACAGGAGGCAACCCGTGAAAAATATTTTTCTTTCTTTTTCCTTAGTGTAAAGTTTTTCTTTTATTTTATTTTCTTTTCTTTTTTTTGACTAGGTTTAGATGTGCATTTTAATTAGTAATTTTTATTTTTTTTTAGTAGGGAATCTAGTCATTTAACCAATTTTTGTTTAGTGAGGTGATTTTCAGGTATACCGGAGGAAAAATACTTGGAATCGAGAAAATGAGGCGAGGTATGAGAAATAAAATTTGATAGTGAAACAGAGCACTGGCGCGTTGGCGCCGTGTCACGGAGGCAATGCTCCGCGTTGGCCTCCGTGACACGTTGAAGGCAAATCTGGAATTTTTTAAAATTCCAGTAAGCTAACGCGTTGGCTCCGTGTCACGGAGGAGGGCCTCCGCGTTACCCTCCGTGACACGTTGCCCTTATCCCAGTGCCGGGTCACACCGGGTTTCCGGGTGACCCGCGTGTTTCTTTTAAATAAACCCCCGATTTTCGCCCATTTTTCCCCATTCCCTCTACCCTCCGCGACCAAACACCCATTCCCCTACCCCCAAGCTCCGTGCCACGTTAAGAGGCAAGGAAAACGTCAAGTCTTTATCGATTCTTCAATTCCAAGGTATGTTTTCATCGTCTATCTCAAATTTTTGGCGATTTTTGTCGATTTTGAGCATGTGAGGTGAGATATATCACCCTAGGTAGAAATTAAACATGACGTGAATTATTTTGCGATTGATTGTGTTCGGATTGTTGTAGTTGACGTGTGAACTTATCGATTGATTGAATAATTCATTGTTGATTGTCGAATTGAGTTCTAGGGCTTGGGGTTGTTGAATTTTAACTTGGGTAACTTGATAGTTTGACGAAATTGATGCCGGGGTGTGTTTATTATTTGAGATAAGTCGTGGTAAATATTGTATAATTGGTGAAAGACGACTAATTCTCGAATTTTTGTGGGACATTGCGTAATATGTGAATTGGTTGAATTGCTTAGATTAGTGTATATAAAATGTTTGTATTGTTGTTTCTATTTTGTTGTTGTTATCGTTGCTAAGTGCTATGGGTGAATAGCTGTCGATAGTAGGATTGGGTTAGCTGTATGAAGTCTGAGTAGTTCGCTAGCCGTTATGCTGTCGAATTTTTGTGAACGCACTAAGCAATATGTTTATAGTGATTGTGCTTGGGGTGTAAATAGAGCTATCCTTGCTAACATGTTGTAAATATTGTTAAAGACTAAGTGTGGGGTAAATTTTGTTTAACCCGACCTTATCCAAAGCTAACAAGTTTTTAGCTTAACGTTGTGCTTGTCTGTGTAAATTGACAGGTACAATGGCCAGCCGACAAGATAAAGGCAAGGGTGCTTCAACCTCAGGCACCGGCAGAAAGAGAATGAGACTGGGCACTGCTGTCCCAGCTGCACCTGCTGTTCCACGCGGTCAACACCGCCGATACGGAACACGATGGGTTACCGATGAAGGGAAGAAGTGGTACGCAAAGCATAAGGAGAACAAGTACTTCCCGGAGGAATATATTGCAAGGGAACCACTCGCACAGGAGTTCCCTCGCATCGTACAGAGGATTGAGGCAGCTGGGCTCAGCTTTATTTTTCAGGAGCCCAAGGAGTGCAACCTTCACTTGGTCCGGGAATTTTATGCCAACTGGAACCCGGACATCAGAAGCCACACTATTAAAATCAGAGGGCAGATTGTCACTCTAGAACCCCAGCAGCTGAATGCCATCGTTGGAGCGCGGGACACAGACGCCCACGTTCTCCGCCAGTTCAACATCACCCCACCGTACGCCGACATCAGACGTACGTTGTGTGGGGCACGATCCACATCCCGATGGAGTAGACACAAAGAGAGGGGTTACCACCAGACTCTGCCTTATTCGCAGATGAACAGGGAGGCCAGAATCTGGCTAAAAATTGTATGTTCGTGTTTGATCCCGGGAGTACATATGACAGACGTGACCCGGGACCGTGTCTGCCTGGTGTATGCCCTTATGAAAGGGCTTGAGATTAATATGGGGGCGGTTATAATATCCGCCATGAAGAGAGCCAGACTACACCAGGGCCACAGATACGGGTTTGGCGGACTCATCACCACCTTCCTCCGAGGCCTTGACGTTGAGGAAGAAGCCTTGGATTACATTCCGCAGTTGGAGCGGAGGGCCCTTGATGTGACAAAGACCAAGGCCCCCGACACTACACACGGACCTGTGCTGACTCTGGGCGAGCGACATGCTCGTGACGACCAGTATATGGCCCGTATGTTCGGTATGCAGATGCTGCAGCTACGGATATGTGGGAGACCAGCCACCGAGGATGAATTATGGCAGCTGGAGCTGGACTACCCTTTTGGCGAGAACGCCAGAGCTTTATGCAAGGTGGGGCCAGCCTTTGTGGAGTCGACTGACGACGACGTCCCTACTGATGAGGAGACACTGAGGACTCTGATGTGGAGTCCGATGACGGCGAGGGAGCTGATTCAGATATGGGCGACGAGGCCGCAGCACCGGATGAGGAAGTCGAATATTTTGACTGAGCAGGGAGTTTCACCACCCAAAATTTTGTGCTTTGTATTTTTGTGAACACTGGGGACAGTGTTCGATTTAAGTGTGGGGTGGGGAGTAGTTAGGTGCTGGGTCATAGGCTCTAAATCTGCTGTATATTCTTCCCTGACGTTTATGTATGTCTGTGCTTTCCCTGTTGTTGTGAACTGATTTGTGAATGATGTGTATATATTTGTTTGTCGCTAATGATGTGTGTTTTTAAAAAGTTATGGTTGCCTTTGTAAATATTTTGTAAATTTTGTAAATATTTTTTTCTCTATCGATATGATCGATATTTTTCAAAATTTTTGCGAAAAAATGTTGAACTTATCAACATATTTTGTAAATATTTTTTTCATCGAAATGATCGATGTGTTGCAAAAATTTTGAAGTTTTATTTTTGGGTTTCTCGGAGTTTGTTTTCGGTTCTTTTACCGAGAATAGTCCCATTGAACCGATGTCATAGTTAGTGAACATTCCCTATGATGGATGGATGACGACCGTCTTAAGGGAAATGTAGTCGATAGGAGTAGATGTTTTGTTTTTAGTTTCTTTGGTGGATTGCATCAATAAACTGTAGTTGCTTATGGTTGCTAAAATTTTGTTGCGTGTGTAATTGATGTTCGAAATGTGAAAGTGATTCATTTGAAAGCATGTAATTGTGTAAATATGTTGAGTTACCTAGGCTATAGAATTTGGTTCATTATGATTGAGGCTTAATCTTGAATTCATGTAATTGACTAATTAAAGAGTCTGTGAATGCATCTTGATTCGAGCATGTGCATGAAGTGTGAGTGAGGTTTTGCTATTCCATGTCATTGTGAATTGTCTAGAACTTGCCTGGCGTGTATACAAAGTGAAATGAAGGAGGTGTAGTGTCGGAAAGGATGTAGGCATTTCTTTGTTTTAACCGTTAGTTTCCATTGTTTTCTTGTCAAATTCTACCTTTTTATTTGTTGTATACCCTAGTCAGCCCGTTGAGCCTTTAGCCGATTTCTTTCTTTTGTCCAGAATTGTATGAACTAAGCTTTATTCCTTCTTTTCATTAGCCTTAAAGTCTATAAGAAGCTCTTAAGCGCTTACAAAGAACAGAAAATTGTTTCCCAAAGTGTTAAAGAGTGAAAAGAGTGAAAAGAAAAGAAAAGCAAAGTGAGGAAAGAAAATATGATGTTGAAGAGGCACTAGTTGTAATTAAATGAAATTGAGGGTACATGAAAACCTTCCGTTTGGGGTCAAGTGTGCCTGATGAAATGGGCTGTATGAAAGTAAACCAGCATGAATGGGAGAAAAAGAGAAAAGAGAGGAACAATGTCCATGAGTCGATGGGAATGAGTTGAAAAGGCGCTTAAGGATGCTAGCGACTATTATTGGCTAATCCAATATATATATACTAGATCCATAGCCCAGTTACAACCCATTAAAAGTCCTATTTGATCCTACACTGCATTTCTTTATATTAGTGGAGTAATACACTAAGGTCAAGCCTAT
This sequence comes from Datura wrightii, assembly GCA_035772735.1. NCBI lineage: Eukaryota > Viridiplantae > Streptophyta > Magnoliopsida > Solanales > Solanaceae > Datura > Datura wrightii. Next base: position 66,651,720 of record JASDFA010000003.1, on the reverse strand, counting down.
GGGTCATGACATGATGCATGTGAATTCTTTTGGGAGAGAGAGTGAAATTAATTTTTATATGCCCCTACTTGCATGTTTGTGTGCTGCACGAGCATAAAAGGGGAAGTTTCTCTCGAGTTGTGAGGGTACATGCTTGATGAAAGATTGATTTTCATGTCGGATTTCTTGATTAGTTGATTTGCATGAGTTTGCCGATATCAAGAATCAATTCTTAAAAGTCTAGGAAGCCTCGATGTATTAAGGTCATTGTCTTGTACGACCAAGCATGTTTTCTTGATGATTTGCAAAAATCGAATAATCGGTATGACCGTAACGTAAATGGTTGCACCATAGTGACAAAGGTTGAGATGTGATGTGCATGATTTGTGTATGTGTTGTTCGAGGACGAACAAGGATTTAAGTGTGGGGTAAGTGATCTTGGGCAGATTTATATGCCCAAGTGATACTCAAACGTATCATTTTTACCTTGTTTGTTGTGCAATGTGTATATAATATCATGTATTTGGTAATAAAATGCGAATTTATACTAACCAACATGATTAGCATTTGTTTTGCAGGATAATGTGATTTTTAAGAGCTAAAATGCGTGTTGGAACTATGTCGGAGTTGGACTTGGATGCGAGCGTGGAAAAGACCTCGGATGGCATATTTTACACTGGCTCCGCGATGGTGCCGTGCCACGCTGCCATCGCGGTAGCACATTGCCTGGAGAGGAAATTAATTGGCAGATTCCAGTGAGGCCTCGTGACAGCTCCGTGGCACGGAGACAGGCCTCCGCGATAGCCTCCGTGCCACGTTGAGGCTAATTATCCGGACCATGCAATTTCGAGAGAGGGTCCGTGTCCACGCCGTGTCACAGAGGCAGTGCTCCGCGTTGGCCTCCGTGACACGTTGCTTGTTATTCCGGGAAAAATTTCCCACTAGTATAAATAGCACACTTAGGTTATTTTTAAAGGAGAGTTTTTTAGTTTTAGTTTTTTTGAGCCTGAGTTCAGAAGTGGGAGCAGGAACGTGGTTTTGTGGAAGTTGAAGAATAGAAAAGATAAGAGTTTTCTTCTCTTCCCTTCTTCTTTCCTTCAATTGTATGCATGATTCACACTCATTCTAGGATGATTAATCCAAGAATGAGTGGCTAATTCCTTTCTTGCTGAGGTTTTGAACTTGTGTAATGAATGTTGGTAATAATTGATATGGTTTCTTCTTCTTCTTGCATGTTGTTCTATTAATTCTTGTGCTTATTACATTCTTGATTGGCCACCATTAATGTATATCTAAAAAGTCCAATTTCACTCGAGAGAGCATGAAATTGGAAAGTTGTGAATTAATAGGGTATTGTTCTTAACTTGATTTGGGAAAATTGGGTTTTGATGTGCTTTCTTGATAGAAATATACTTGAAAGCCGTATTAGTCAATTTAGGAACCGGAATTGTAGTGTTAGGTCATAAATTGCATTTGATCACAGAAATGTAGACGAATGGTTTATGAATCTAAAGTGAAATTAAATACGGAAGTTTTAATTTCTAGGCAAACGTTCTTGGCTAGCAATATGAAGAAGAAGATGACCAAATTATCATGATTATCAAGTTCATTACTCGTTCTTAACCTTGGCATGTGCATATCCATTGTCTAAACTCAACGTAAATAGTAGTTATTAATTTTAGTAGATAATTAGTTTAGAAACAAAACTCACTCAAATCTTGGTTGGATTGTTGTTAACATAGTTAGAAATAGAATAGAGATATAGTAAACTAGGCAGTTTTGCATATCTAGAGCAGCCTCCTTGGATCGATACTTGGCTACTTAGCCACTTTATTACTTGTTTGACCACGTACACTTGCGTGTCGGTGTATAATATATACCGAGCAGCAGAGAGCGAGCATGTGGCGTGCTTCACACCAATGAAAAGGAATCTACTTAACGTGGATTTCGGAAACCCTAGGATACTTCAAACCTATGGCTCTGATACAAAGTTTGTCATGATCCGAACGGAGGCCCAGATCACGACACGGGACAAGGAGCCCCGAGAGACCTCAAGTCGACCCATGGCATAAGCATACATCTTACTCAATCATGAACTGAATAACCATCAATACAATCATAGCAGAAGTCTAACTTGAATATAAAATCAGAATGTAAAATCCAAAGCTAAATGCAAACATATGTCTGAATAGCCTCTAATCATGACGAGTTGATGGGACAAGACCCCAACTAACTCAACAAGCTAAAACTGAATACATAAAGAAAAGATGGATAGTCTAGTCCTCGGAAGATGAGGACTCACCAATAAAGCAATGCTAACTTCAATAAGCTGACCAAGAGTAGGGCTGAAGCTGAGAGCTGGGTCCTGTATCATGAAATAACACAACATAGAAGTATGCATTTAGTACGTGGAACGTATAGAGTATGCAAGGTAAGTAAAACCGTTAATGTAAGTAAAATCATTTAAAGACAATGCATTAATTAAAACATACATTAGAAAACTGAGAGTAGGACTTGCATGCATTCTTTTTGAAATCATGACCTCTTCATAACATGATATAACATGCTTCATAACATTATAACTAAATCGATTGACTCAAAGATGAATTCTGACATTTGTAATTAAAAGCTGAACATTGAGTCAAACCTGCTTTAGAACATGCATTTACATAAATCTCATAAGTATGCATATCTGAAATCATGAGGAACAATGGGAGATTCATGTTTTAACCGACATACCACGATAGAGCTTACGTGGTTTCGACAATTACACTCAAGTGGGAAAAGCCGTCCAAAGCCTTGCTAGGGCTAAGGATTCTACCATGATATTGATATCAAGCTAAAGGGCCACTCGGACAAGGGTAAGCTGACAAGGAAGGTCCCAAGACATATAATAGTATAAAACCTACATTGGCATGTAGTTTTGAGGCATAGGGTAATCGACCCATAGCCTACTCGGTGCTAGACAATACTCCCAAAAACATGCATATGCTCTACATCGTATATAATGAAGCTCAACATCGTCTATTGGCGAAGCTCAATAATCAAATACATCTCAAATACGAAATCATGCATACGAGAAGCTTTAGTTCAAAACATACCTTAAGCTGAAAACATACTTGGGAGCCTTGCTCCAAAACCATGTGGTAAGATATGCATAGAAAGTCTTGACTCAAATCATACCAAAAGCAAGAATATAAATTTGGGAGTCTTCACACCAAAATAATGTTGTAAGCTTAGTTCGGAAAAATCTTCATTTAAACTTAACATGTGGGCATTGTGCAAAGCTTTATCATACATAGAAATATTCAATTCTCACCGAAAACAAAATTATAAACATATGTAGCTTCAAATTATGATGTTCATCATAATATCTCATCATTATCACATATAATTCTCAAGTCTCACTTTTCGTGATTATCTCGTCAATGCGCTTCAACATTCATAAGGCTAGAAATAAAATTTTAATAGAAATCATTATAAAATTAGCCCATGCTTCATAATTCGATAATAAAATCATAATCAATTCATTCTCATGTGTAGAAATAGATAATTCATGCTCTTTGGGTAAAAACCCCATAGATAAATCATAGAGTTTCACACTTTTTAGAGAGGGATTGAGCATGGGTATGGAAGAAACCATCCATTCATAATCCTACATACCTGATGGAGACTGAATCTTACTCTCCCTTGAATTCCCAAAAAGGAATTGAAAGAAATTGAAGAAGAAACCTTGAATCTCCCTTTTGATCACCTCTCTATCACTCTTCTATTCTCTTGCATGCATGAATGAAGACTTTAGGATAGTTTCCCCCTCTAAAACCCACCTTTCATAGGCTAAAACAACGTAGTTTAGGCTTTAGGAACTTAGAAATTACAAAAAGACCCTTACTAATTTCGCAGAAAATAACTGTCAGGTGGTCCTAATGGATGACCTGGCGACTCGTTGCTAGAGGGCATGACTCGTTATATCGATCGTCAAGTGCACTGCCTTATTTGTTCTCCTGGGCTCATAACGGGTCACTTCACAGCTCGTTATGGGTGACCACGACTCGTGGTCACCACTTTTTATGTACACTGCCTAACTTTACTTTCTCTACTTATTTTCCCTCCCCACGGCTGACCCAATGACCCGTGGGTCCTGACCATGTGTCATGGTCTTGCCCGTGGGGTCTCAACTCTTCTAGGACTTCTTCTCAAGACCCAGGCCTTCCCCACGAGTCACCTGTCCTCACGAGTCGTGAGACTACTCGTTCTGAGGCTGCTTTTCACTCTCAATGCATGCAAGTGCACGTGGTCGTACAAGTATTAAAGTGGCTTTATTTCAATCCAGGTATCGAACCCACAGGGACTGTAACGAATGAGTAATTTTGTTCTTTAAGTGTTTAGTATACACACTTCTTTATACAAGTAGACATGCAAAACAAATGGTGATTTTTCAAGAATATTAGTTAATGTAACCTTAGGTGAAAATTATGAATTATAATCTGAACAATAGCACGAACAAGCTGAGGTTAAGGTAAAACATGCAGATATGTAATTTATTGATTAAATTTCAGTCAACACTTCTCTTCGGTTGTTAGTCAGGAATTATTAACAATGGATTGGGTCTTTCGAACTCCTCACCAATTAAAGAATTATGAGATTTACATTACACATTTCTGTGATGCAACAACTCATATTCTCATTAACCAAACTAAATTCCATAGATGACCAAATATGACATTACAGATATATTTCTATTCTGAACGTTAATCTTCTCTTAATTTCTCAACCAAGACAAGAACATATTCTACCAATTCACATCCATCCAAATAATCTTCCTTTCGGAAATAAAATTGGAATTTTAATGTATACATTAACAATGGTCAATCATTAATGTAGTAAAAACAAGAATCAGTAGAACAACCGTTTTAGAGAAGATAAAATCTGAAATAACATTAATTACATACTACTGCAATTATCCTCAACCTCAGCCAAAGTTGAATTAGCCACTCATTTGAGGATTAAACATCTTCAAACAAGTAGAAAACATACAAGCAAATGAAATTTAAGAGAAAAAGGAAGGGAATTAACCCTAGGACTTCTTCAGCTCAACTGGTTGATACCCACGTTCTAGCATGAAAGGTCAGATATCCAAAAATAAAACCTAAGTGTGCTATTTATACAAGTGAGAAATTTCCCGGAATAAACTGGCAATGTGGCACGGAGGCTATCCCGGAGCATCAGCTCCGTTCCACGGCCCTGGCGGAGCTTCACTGGAACTTAGATGCACAGATCTTAGCCTCAGCGTGGCACGGAGGCTATCGCGGAGCCTCAGCTCCGTGCCACGGACGTGTCGCGCACCTTCACTGGAAACTGGGTGTGCAGCAAAGTCTTCCCAGTGTGTCACGGAAGTGAACGCGGAGCATAGGCTCCGTGAAACAGTGCCATCTTGCACCTTCACTGTCAGCTCAAATTTCACTCTAGGCAGAATGCCTCCGCGATGGTAGCGTGACACGGCCTCTATCGCGGAGCATCAAGTTTTTAGTATTTCTTGCCGACTTTCGAGTTTTGCTTCCGAGTCCATTCCTCCACTTTCACCAACTTGTAGATTGGTTTCCAAAATTCATTTTAAACTGCAAAAACAATAGCTAATCGTGTTGGTTAGTATAAATCCACATTTACATAAAAATCACATGAGAATATACACATAAATGTAGATAAACAAGTCCAAATGAAGTAACAAAGTATCACTTGGGCATGAAATTCTGCCCAAGATCACCTACCCCACACTTAAAGCCTTGTTCGTCCTCGAACAACCCTTTCACATCTCATGTAATTGAAGACTCACGCATAGCTAATTTAGCAAGACAATTCAAGCTATGGCTATAATGATTATTTAAGATAGCAAGTTAAGAATAGGGCATGCATGATTTAATCATTGAAATGAAATACAACTATGTTAAGAATTCCTAACCTCAAAAATCGACTCTCAATCTTAGCAAACTCATGCAAATCAACCGATCAATAAATCCACATGAATGTTATCTCTCATTAAACATGTGCCCTCACACCACAAGAGAGTTACCCCATTTTTACTTCAAAAGAATTTCAAATCACAAAAGGTATGGGTATATGAATGAAATTACGCTTACTCTCTCAAAGAGTTCACATGCATTATGTAGTGAACCATAAGCTTGCCCTTAGTGTTTTACTCCACTAATTTAAGGATGTATGAACGTAAGATCAAGTAGGACTTAATGGGTTGTAATGTAAGTTAGGGGACGGGTAGGTACTATTCTGGCCAGTAATAGTGGCTATCTTCACCAAGCGCTTTTAATACATCACACTTCCCTCAGGACATATCTTTTCTTACTCCCTCCTCATTCTTTTCATTCTTGAATTTTCTCTTCTTGCTCCCCTTTATTTAAGCACACTAAGCTTATTAGTCCAAAGTACTTAAACAAATTTTTTCTTTCATTCATTTATTTTCTCACTCCCTACTAATAATAAATCATTTTCAACAAGTGCACCTCTGTCCTTTTCTCAACTTTCACAACTTCCATTCTTCCTTCTGTTTCACGCTTCTCACTCCTTCACTCTTTTGAATTTTTCACTTAAGCGCTTAGGAGTTTTGGATCAAATTCAAGGCTAATGAAAGAAAAGGATTAAGCTTATGTTATAGCTATGAAAGAATAGGCTAAGGCTCAATTGGGCTAACTAAGATTCAATATTCAAGGTAGGTAAAATGAGGGATAAATTTTAGGTTCATTCAAAGAAACGCCTACATCCTTTCCTACAATCCACATCCTTCGTTTCATTTTATATACACACCAGACAAGTTCTAGACACTTCACAGTAGCATGGAATATTAGAAAAACTCACCCTCATTGCACATGCTCAATTCAAGACATATTCACAGACTCTTAACTCAGTTAATTACAAGAATTCAAAATTAAGCTTTAATCAAATCGAGTCGAATTCTAGAGCCTAGGTGTCTCAACATGTTTACAACACTTACATGCTTCCATCCTAATCACACTTGCATCTTACAATATAGCACATAACAAGAATGTCGAACCATTAATTAGCTATGTGTTCAAAAAAAAATAATCTAAACCTACTGACTAAATTTCCCTTAATACGGTCGTCATCCATCCATCATAGGAAATAGTCTCTATCTAAGACTTCGGTTCAAAGGGACTATTCTCGGAAAAAGCACCGAAAAAAAAACCGAGAAACCCAAAACAAAAAATATAAAAATAGAAACAACTCACACAAATAATTACACAAATAAATTCTTAACAAGCACCACACACACACACAATCATCAACACAACACGAAACACAATGTAACACATTCAACCACTTAAGCACAAGCACAAGCACAACACAGTCTTACTACACCAGCACCTAACTACTCCCACCCCACACTTAGTCGAAACACTGTCCTTAGTTTTCACATATCTGCAATTAAAAACACAGTTTGGGTGGTGTAACTCCCTGATCAATCAAAATGCTCAATCTCTTCATTAGGTGCCAATGCCTTATCTCCCAGATCAGAATCTTCTCCGCCGTTTTCCTCTGACTCAATGTCTGAGTCGTCCCGGCGATTTTCCTCATTAGTGGGTACGTCGTCATCAACTGGTTCTATAATGCAGGCCCAACTCTGCATAATGCTCGGGCATGTTCATTAAATGGATAATCCATCTCGAGATGCCATAATTCATCCTCCGTAGTAGGTTTTCCACCCATCCGCAGTTGCAGCATCTGCATTCCATACATTCGGGCCATGTATTGGTCGTCCCGCGCATGTCGCTCGGCGAGTGTATGCACAGGCCCAAATGTGGTATCAGGTGCTTTGGTCTCTGTGACATCCAAAGAACACTGTTCAAATTGAGGAATGTAATCCAGGGCATCCTCTTCAATACCATGGCCCCTGAGGAAAGCTGTTAGAAGACCACCGAACCCATACCGATGCCCTTGATGAAGTTTGGCTTTCTTCATTGTTGAAATAATGACCGCTCCAACATTTATCTCAAGCCCTTTCATCAATGCATATACCAAACAAACTCTGTCCCGGGTGACATCAGTCATATGCACCCCCGGGATCAGGCAAGTACAGACTATCTTCAACCAAAATTTTGTTTCTCTGTTCATTTGGGAGTATGGTAATGTCTGGTGATATCCTCTTTCCTTGTGATGACTCCACCTGGCTGTTGATCGTTCTCCACATAATGTGCGTCTGATATCTGCATAAGGTGGAGTGATGTTCAGCTGGCGGAGGACATGCGCGTCTGTGTCCTGCGTCCCCAAGATGGAATTAAGATGTTGTGGTTCAAAAGTAACCACCTGTCCTCTGATCTTGACTGTGTGGCTGCGCACGGTGGGGTTCCAATTATCATAGAATTCCCTTATGAGATGAAGATTACACTCTTTGGGTTCTTCGAAGATGAAGTTTAACCCCACAGTATTTATCCTGTGTAAGATTCTCGGGAATTCTTGAGCAACTGGATCCCTTGCCATTTGCTCCTCAGGGAAATACTTGGTTTACTTATGCTTGGAGTACCATTTCTTCCCCTCATCCAATACCCATCGTGTTCCATACTGCCTTCGCTGCCTCCATGGAACTGGTGGTGCTGTTGGCATTGTCGCCATAACTCTATGTCTTTTTCAGATGGCGCCGGATGTGGATGCACCTTTTCCCTTGTCTTGCCGTCCAGACATTTTTCCTGTTCATCAAAAGAATATATTTAAAATGTCATTCATGGTATAGTTGGCTACTACTAAGGTTGGGCTTAAATTGGTCACCCCACACTTAGTTGTTAGCCTTATTTCACGAGTCATGGTCAGTCCGGTACTCAGACTTCCCCTTCTTCATATTTCCATGCTCGCAACTCTTCCAACATAATTGAATTTCAATTCAACAAGATAAACAAACATACTACCAGCTATCATCAACCACAAGGTGCAATGCATCAGTAAAAATCGATGGAATAGCTTCTTTGTACTACTCAGACTTTGTACAATTCATTTTTTAAAGTTCATCTATCCATCAACTTCACAAAATAACTGATGCTTAACTTAGGCTTACAATCAAGAGGTAATTCAAGATTATGTCCAACAACCTATGGGATTATTCCTACCTCAACTACAAAGATCAACATTCTAACTACCATATGTTCAAACTTGATTGTCAAATTTTTAACAAAGACAAGCAGAATGTAACGTAAAGCCCAATTTCTACTTTTTCTAGCTTTTTCCTCTTTCAACTCAACTTCCTGCCCTAATTGTGGAAAGTTTCAGAATTTTAACAAGTATCGTGTAATCAATGGGTTCCCCAAACCAAGACTATCAAATAGCAACATTTATTTATAACCCAGTCGATTACAATATTTTTTCACTATTTAGGGCAAAATTTAAACTTACCACATGTTCCAGATTCAAATTTTCGAAAAAGTATAGAAGACATACCTGGTATCTTGTGTTTTTGAAGAAAAGAGGAAGAATTCTTGAAGCCTTGGGCGTGGCACGTTGAGGGAGAAGGGGGATTGAGAGTGTTGTCGCGGAATGATGAAGAAAATGAGGGTGGATTCGTGTGTTTGGGGTTAAAAAGAATAGATTTTCAGGTGGGTCGACCTGACTGCTTAAACTGATCCATCGCGAAATTGGCCTCAACGTGTCACGAAGGCCATCGTGGAGCTCAGGCTCCGTGACACGGAGCCATCGCAGACCCTTACTGGACTTAGGCTTACTTGGAATTTTTCCCCAACATGGCACGGAGGCCATCGCGGAGCTCAGGCTCTGTGACACGGAGCCAACGCAGAGGCATTCTGCCTCCTGCCCTAAATTTTTGCATTTTTACCTTTTTTTCACCCTTTGCAACTTTTGCACTCCGTATCTCCTGAAAATCATCAAACAACAACTCGTTAGAAAATAGTGGGTTGCCTCCCACCTAGCGCCTTAGTTTTCGTCATGGCATGACCATTTTTTTTAAAATAGTTTCTAACTATTATAGTACATTACATTCACGAGTTGCCTCCCGTGCAGCGCCTGGTTTACCGTCGCGGCTCAACGCCTCTCATCTTCATTCATCCGCTAAGGTGATGGACATCTTCTCTTGATTAACACCCTCACCCCAGTAGTTCTTACACCTTTGTCCATTCACTAAAAATGTGGCACTTTTATCCTCTTGCCACAATTCAACCACCCCGTATGGAGTCATCCTTACTACTTCAAACGGCCCCGATCACTTGGAGCACAATTTCCCTAGGAAGAGTTTCAATCTAGAGTTGAATAGCAACACCATTTGGCCCGGCTCAAAGATTCGATGCACCATATGCCTGTCGTGCCACCTTTTCGTTTTTTCTTTGTAGCATTTTGCACTTTCATATGCATGCCATCGAAATTTGTCCAACTCACTCAGCTGCATCAATCTCCTCTTTCCTGCTAGCTCGGGATCCATGTTCAGCTTCCGCACAGCCTAATAAGCTCGATGTTCAAGCTCTATGGGGAGATGACATGCCTTCCCGTAAACCAATCTGTACGGTGAAGTCCCAATGGGTGTCTTATATGCAGTTCGATAAGCTCAGAACGCATCATCCAATTTTCTTGCCCAATCCTTGCGTTTTGCATTCACCGTTTCTGCAAAATCTATTTAATTTCCCTGTTTGACACCTCTACTTGTCCGCTAGTTTAGGGATGATATGTTGTAGCCACTTTATGCCGCACCCCATATTTCACTAGCAAATTCCTGAGTCCTACATTTACAAAATGTGCCCCTCCATCACTGATAATTTCTCGTGGCGTACCAAACCTGGTGAAAATCTGCTTCTTCACAAATCTAGCCACCACCTTGTTGTCGTTCCTGGGACACGCTGCTGCCTCAACCCACTTGGACACGTAGTTTGCCAGCAAGATGTATTGATTGCCAAACGATGGTGGAAACGGGCCCATAAAATCTATCCCCCACACATCGAACACCTCAACTTCCAATATGTGATGCAATGGCATCTCATGTATCCTGCTGATTGTTCCTGCTCTTTGACATTAATCACATACTTTGACATAAGCTGTAGCATCTTTGAACAGTGTGGGCCAAAATAACCCGGATTGCAGCACTTTGTGAGTAGTACGCTCTCCTCCATGATGACCTTCATACGGCGATGAATGACAACTCCTCAGCACCTCTGCGGTCTAACTTTCTGGAATGCACTGCCTCATCTCTTGATGTGGTCCTTGCTTTAATAGATACGGCTCATCCCACATGTAATATCGGGAATCATGCTTCAGCTTCTTCCTTTGTTGAGCCGTTGCCTCAGGTGGGTATATTCCACTTACTAACAACTTCACAATATCTGCATACCTAGGGAGTTCAACTTCCTTTATTGCTAAGAGTTGTTCATCAGGGAACTCTTCTCGGATGCGCTCACCTTCCTTCACATGTGAATGGTTCTCTAGTCACGATAGGTGATCTGCAACCTGAATTTCACTTCCCTTCCTGTCTCGGATCTCCAGATCAAACTCTTGCAGCAATAATATCCACCTGATTAGCCTGGGCTTCGCATCTTTCTTGCCAAATAAGTACTAAATTGCCGCATGATCAGTGTGTACCACCACTTTCGACCCCACCAGGTAGGATCTAAACTTGTCAAATGCAAACACTAGAGCCAGCCTCTCCTTCTCCGTGACTGTATAACTAACTTATGCAGCATCAAGCGTTTTGCTTGCATAGTAGATGGAATGAAAAATCTTATTACTTCGCTGCCCCAATACCGCTCCTACAGCCGCATCACTTGCATCACACATTAACTCAAAAGGATGTTCCCAATCAAGAGCACTGAGAATAGGAGCTTCCACCAGCTTCTTTTTCATCTCCTCAAATTCTTCTACACATTCCTTGTCAAATTCAAACTTCACCTCTTTTTCTAGCAACCAGCATATCGGTCTAGAAATCTTAGAGAAGTCTTGAATAAACCGTCTGTAAAACCCAGCATGTCCTAAGAAGCTGCGAACACCCTTAACTAATACTGGCGGTGGTAGCTTTTCAATCACCTCTATCTTTGCACGATCGACCTCCAAACCTCTGCATGACACCTTATGGTCAAGGACAATACCCTCCTTGACTAAAAAGTGACACTTTTCCCAGTTGAGCACCAGGTTTGAGTCTTCACATTTGGCTAACACCCTGTCTAGATTCTGCAAACACATAGCAAACGAGTTACCAAAAACAGAAAAGTCATCCATAAATACCTCGACATAGTCTTCCACCATATCGTGGAATATTGCTATCATGCATCGCTGGAATGTGGCTGGTGCATTGCATAGACCAAAGGGCATCCTCCTAAAAGCATATGTCCCATAAGGACATATAAACGTGGTCTTCTCCTGATCTTCTGGTGCTATGGCTATTTGATTATAGCCAGAGTAACCATCCAGAAAGCAATAATATTCCTTCTCTGCCATCCTGTCCAACATATGATCAATGAATGGAATTGGATAATGATCTTTCCGAGTGGCCTCATTGAGCTTCTTATAATCCATGCAAATTCGCCAGCCCGTGACTGTGCGTGTGGGAATTGGCTCATTCTTTTCATTTGTGACCACTGTCATTCCCCCTTTCTTGGGAACACATTGAACTGGGCTAACCCATTCACTATCTGAGATGGGATATACCACTCCTGCATCCAGCCACTTGATCACTTCGTTTTTGGCTACATCCTTCATCACTGGGTTTAACCTCCGCTAATGTTGCACAGTTGTCTTGGATCCCTCTTCCACGAATATCTTGTGCATGCAGAAAGCTGGAATGATCCCCTTAATGTCTGACATCTGCCATCCCATTGCTCTCTTTCGCCTCTTAAAGACTACAAATGCATCTTTCACTTGTGTATCTGTCAGTTCTGCTGAAATGATGACTAGTAAGGTGTCATCTTCACCCAAGAATACATACTGCAGATGTGGAGGCAATGTCTTTAACTCCAATTTAGGTGCCTTCTCTATTGATGGCTATGGGGATGGTTCCAAGGACCTCTTCAATGGTTCAAAATCTTGCTTCCTGAAGAACCATTTTGGCTCATTCAAAGTCTGCACCATCTCATATGTCGCACTGTCCCCAAAATGACCACGTCCCACCAAGGCTCTCTCCAAGGGATCCAGTGAGTCAATAATCTGAAGGGTCGATTCCTGATTTAAAACACTGATTGCTGATAACTCTTCATAGATGGCAGGTAGCTTCATGGCCTTGTAGACATCAAAGACCTGTACCTTATCATGAGCTCTCATGGTTAGCTGCCCAACAGCTACATCAATTAAGGCTCACCTGGTTTCCAAGAAGGGACGTCCCAAAATAAATGGGACTTCCGCATCTGGCTCAAAATCAAGAATTATAAAATCCATCGGGAAAATGAGGGAGCCTACTTGCACTAGCACATCCTCCACAATTCCATCAGCTCTGGCCAATGAACGGTCAGCTAGCTGCAAGATCACAGTGGTGGGTCTAGGGCTGCCCAGCCCTAGCTTCTTGAATACTAATGTTGGAATCAAATTTATACTTTCTCCCAAATTGCACAAACCACGACCTCGAATAGACTAACCAATTGTAATCTGAATAGTGAAGCTCCCAGGATCCTTGAGCTTTGTCGGCAATCGATTCTGTATACGGGAGGTGCACTCCTCAGGAAGTGCAACTGTAGCATACTCTGTCAGTCTGCTCTTGTTTGCTACAATGTCTTCGATGTGCTTAGCATATTTTGGAACTCCCTGCAACACATCTACTAAAGGAAGATTAATACGTACCTGCTTCAACACTTCCATGAACTTCTTGAAGCATGCTTCCTCCTTGTGCTTTTTCAATCATTGAGGAAACGGGGGTGGTGGTCTTTCCATCTCTGCTGTCTTTTCATTCCCCCTCACATCATCGTTTCCTTCATCCTTTTCTGTTGCTCCATATTTTTGAGGTGGCCTTTCGGGTTCCACCTCCCCTAGTTGCTTTTCACTCCGGGTAGTAACTGCAACCTGCTTAGGATTTGGGTCTGTATCACTTGGTAATCCTCCCCTCGGTCTAGTATTTTAGGCTCCAGCTAACTGTCCCAACTGATACTCCAATGCCTTTGTAGCTAAGTGCTGATATGAAACCTTTGTAGCTAAGTGCTGATTTTTCATGTCAGCTGTCAATTTCAACCGATCAGCCTGCATCTGCGCCTGGTTAGCTATTATGGTTTTAAGCATATCCTCGATGTTACTAGACTGAGGAGGTGCATTATTTCTTCTGAACTACGGCTGAAAATTGTGATGACCCCCTTGATTTCTGTGCACGCCTTGATTTGAACTCTGTCCCTGATGACTATTACTCCCCCATGAAAAATTTGGATGATTTCTCCAGTTTGGGTTGTAACTGTTGCCATACTGCTGATTGTTGCTCCTCTGGGCGTTTCCAACAAAATTTATCGAATCTGGATTGGCATCACAACACTCAGCTGAGTGTTCACTACTTCCACAGACTTCACACCACACCTGCTGAACTGCATTGACTGGGGCTTGTGCCTGGCTCAAACTCATGTTGCTGAAATGAGTGTTAATTTGATTCTGCAAAGCAGCTATTTGTGCAGCAATCATTGTGAATCCATCTACCTCCAAGACCCCTGCCATTTTCGTCACTCCCCCTCGGGTTGTATCAGCATTCCATTCAGGATTACCTTGTGAAATACAGTTCAACAAGGTGTACAACTCTTCGTATGTCTTTTCCAATACCTGCCCCCTTGCTGCTCAGTCTAAAAAAATCTTTGTATGTGGTTCCAAGATTTTAATTAATGTATGCACCAACACATCATTAGAATGATGATGATGAGGACAATCTCTCAACATTGACTTGAACCTCTCCCAAGCCTGATACAAATTCTCACCCTTTCTCTGTTTGAAACTTAGAATCTGACTTCTAAGCCTGGCTGTCTTCCCTGATGGAAAGAATCATATCAAAAACTTCCTTGCTAGGTCATCTGAAGTAGTAATTGAATTTGGTGGTTCAGCCTTTAACCACCTCTTGGCTTCCCCCAGCAGTGAAAACAGGAATAGTGTAAGCCTCACATAATCAGATGATACTCTAGTGGGTATATATGTGTCACTTATCTCCAAGAAGTTTTGGAGATGCTGCTGTGGATCTTCATGAGGGAGACCTATAAATTTCCCGCTGGTGTGCAACAACTGCACCATATTCTTCTTAAGTTCAAATCTCCCTCCTGGTTCCGGCCTGCGAATGTTGGATGTTACATTATTCGCATGTGGGATTGCCACCTCGCTGACCGGTCTTTCTGCCATCTCTTCTGGCACTAAAACTGCCCTTACAACCGGTGGGTGCTATTATTGCTCCAGAATTTCCCTCCTTAGTAACTGCAACTTCTTTTCTAGAGCTTTCCTCTTCTATAGATGAAATTGTCTCTCCGGCTCTTAAAACGGATCCACCAACTCCTTTTCTCTTGCCAGGGTTCAGAAACAACTTAGTACCTGCAAGAGAAATCGCTAAGATCAAGTTGTCAACACTTGTATCAAACTTTTAAACTAACACTAAGAAAATTAAGTCACCAATTGCGCCAGTCCCGGGCAACGGCGCCAAAAACTTGTTCACTCCCAATCGCACGCAAGTGCACGTGGTCGTACAAGTAATAAAGTGGCTTTATTTCAAGCCAGGTATCGAACCCACAGAGACTGTAACAAATGAGTAATTTTTCTCTAAGTGTTTAGTATACACACTTCTTTATACAAGTAGACAAGTGACACAAATAGTGATTTTTCAAGAATATTAGTTAATGTAACCTTAAGTGAAAATTATGAATTATAATCTGAACAATAGCACGAACAAGCTGAGGTTAAGGTAAAACATGTATGTAATTTATTGATTAAATTTCAGTCAACACTTCTCTTCGGTTGTTAGTCAGGAATTATTAACAATGGACTAGGTCTTTCGAACTCCTCACCAATTAAAGAATTATGAGATTTACATTACACATTTCTGTGATGCAACAACTCATATTCTCATTAACCAAACTAAATTCCATAGATGACCAAATATGACATTACAGATATATTTCTATTCTGAACGTTAATCTTCTCTTAATTTCTCAACCAAGACAAGAACATATTCTACCAATTCATATCCATCCAAATAATCTTCCTTTCGGAAATAAAATTGGAATTTTAATGTATACATTAACAATGGCAAATCATAAATGTAGTAAAAACAAGAATCAGTAGAACAACCATTTTAGAGAAGATAAAAACTGAAATAACATAAATTACATACTACTGCAATTATCCTCAACCTCAGCCAAAGGTGAATTAGCCACTCATTTTAGGATTAAACATCTTCAAACAAGTAGAAAACAATTTTGGCACTGACCGCCATCCGTACATGAAGTGTTGCCCTACTTTACTGGTTAGAGCTGTTGAAGTGGTGGATTATGATCTCCCCCATTCTACTAATGGGCATTCTCTAAGTCGGTGACCTAGCTGTCCACACCCAAAAAACCCTCTCGATCCTAAAGGCATTCCCCTGGATGGTTCTTGCCACACATAGGGCAAGCTGGGTAGTAATTGCTGGCACTATGACTGAGGGACTGTGAGCCAGATACTCCACCCCTCTGATCCTTGCAGGATCGGAAAGTAGGGGCGTTGGCTGAAGTGGGTGTTGGAGACCTCTGCTGCTACTGTGGGCAACTACTACAGCCAGACCTTTGGTGGCCATAGTCTGATTGGCCAGTCCTTGCTCGCTTATTTCTCCTACTCCAAGTCTTTTAGCTTTTTTGCCTCAATATGCCTGGCATGAACGATGAGGCTGGAGAGGTCAATATCCTTAATGAGCATTGCAGTCCTGCACTCCTTAAGGACCAAGTTTGATACTCCATTGACAAACTTCAGCATGCGAGCCCTTGCCTTGCTACCATCTCTGGAGCATATTTTGACAACCATGTGAACTATAATGCATGCTCTTCCACCATCCTATTGCCCTATTTCAAATTCATGAATTCTGCCACCTTATCCTCCCAGAGCTCCCCAGGAAAGAATTTGTCTAGGAAGGCTATTGTGAACTCCTCCCACTCCAACGGTTCCTCTCCCGCTGGTCTCCCTTCTTTCTACTAGTCCTAACATATTTGGACTACCCCTTTCAGCTGGTAGGCAGGCATCAGCAGTCTTAGCGGAGCTAACACCCATAATGCGGGTGATATTCCTAATCTCATCCATGAAATCCTGTGGGCCCTCTCCTACCTTAGATCCATGGAAGGATGGAGGGTTTATCCGGTTGAAGTCTCGAACTTGAGAAGCTACTGTGTACCCATTCGTGTTAACTAGAACCACCTGTTGGTTCACCTGATTCATGACTGTTTGTGCTTGTAGCTGGACTGCTGCTCTAACTCTGCTGAGGACATTCGGTCATCCTGAGGGGGTGCTGGAGCTGGTGGGGTAGGTCGGTTAGCGTTGCCGGCCTTTCTTCTGTTACCGCATCTTAGAGGCATGATTTCATTGAAACAAAATAGAGCATGAGTTAGGAGAATATTTCTCGGATTAAACTTCAATACACGATAAAGAGTATGAACAAAAGGCAATTTTCCTAATAACGTCTCGTAACCTCCCCGTCATAAGTGTGGCTCTCATACCCATGAAAAGAACTCTACTGGACACGGTTTCTACACATCCTAGGATACTCTAAACCTAGCTCTGATACCAACTTTGTCATGACTCAATTTTATACCCTTATCGTGACATAGTACATGGAGTCACAAGTAATGCCAAGTCAACCCATAGCCTATCATAACACTGGTAATCTAAGTAAATTATAGCAGAAGCATAACGAATAAAACCATTTAAAAAGAACTCAATCATAAGATTTATACAACTGAAAACAAAACTAAAAGTCTGAATCTCTTTCTGAAAGCCAACTAACACTGATGAGTTGTTGGGACAAGCCCCCAGCTAACTATAAAGTCTAACTGAAAGAAAATAACTGGAGAATATAAACCACTTCCTCGAAAGATGAGGACTCACCACTGGTACAGTTGATACTACTGGCAGAAGATCTACTAGCAATGTTGAGTCTGAGAACCTGTGCCTGTATCATGATATGATATAGCTAGGAGGTATCTGTCAGTACTTTGAATATACTGAGTAAGTGGGAAAAATTAAAACATAAGGAATAAATAACTAAACTGTAATGACACGCAATGACCAACTAAAATGACCCTGTCTGGTGGTCATAGACATGCCTTGAATCTGAGATACTGATCTAAACTAACTCTATTGAATTGAGTAAAATTGAAACTGTTCTAAGCTGAGCTAAACTAAGACTGTACTGACTAGTGGGAGAGTCTATAGTCTCTATATAACCATGTGAGCTAGACATAAAGTCCGATGTATACACCTCATTGGTAGGACCCAATATACCTTGCCAGGGTATAAAGGCATGAATTGGGTGATCACAAGTCTGGGGCCATAAGGACAATAAAATAACCTATGGTGGCGATGTAGTTTTGAGAACCTGGGTGAGCTGGAACCCCAGTCCTTTTGGTGCTAAGTCCTACTCCCACTGGATAGTCCTAGACCGACTACTAAGCTGATAGCTCAAAACTGGGGCCCAAGACTAAGTTAGGGATACTTATTTGGAAGTACCCTGAGAGTCTTATCGGACTATATTATGTAAAGTGGTGTTCTAAGACTGGCTAGAGTTACTTATCCGAAAGCATCGTAACCATCTAAAGAAAAAACTGAAATCTGAAGCTGGAGGTCCTAAGATTGGTCAGAGCTTCTTATCTAGAAGTGTCATAACAATCTAAAAAACCACTACAATATGATATCTGAGTCTAATAACTGATAACTGGTAGGCACAATTGATACCTCAAGAAAAGATTGTAATCAAACTGATTAGCTGACATTTTTGGACAATACTGAGTATGCTAATAATCTGACTGAGACTAGACTAACATACATATGGATGATATTTCAACATATACTGACCATATGGGAAATCTCAAAACTGATAGAATCAATCCACAAGAAAAACTAATCCAACATGCAAGATTCTAATTTACTGAATTGAGAAACTAGGGCTAAATCATCCTACTAGATGATAGGTCCACAAAATTTCTAAAAATTAGGAATAATAAAGTAGCTAATATCATGAATAATATTTCATTTGAAATCTTAATGAATTTTGTCCAAAGACTTTCTACAATTTGATTTCCATAGGGCTATAACTAATAGAAGAATTAGAGAAGGGTTTTGGGGACACAAGGGAAGAACAATTCCCTTATTGAATTCCCACATACCTGGATAAGAAATCCCTTGAGAAAAACCTTGAATTTCTGCAACTGAAAAGAGCCCTAGTTCTTGATCTGAGAGTTTCCTGACTGTTTCTACGTTTAGACTTGAGGGAATGAGTGGAATGAAGGGGGAATGTCGCTCTACCTATTTAACTCCCTCTTAAACGAGCCCAAAACAACAAGGTTTTAAGATTAAAAGGATAGGAAGTTACAAAAATAACTCTGGAATAAAATCTGGAAAACTATCCGACAGGGGACTAAAGGGTCACTCAACTAATCGTTTGTTGAGACCATGACTCGTCGGGATTAGTCTTCGATCCTACTGCCTGGGTTCTTGACTCACTTGAATTGGAAATGGGAGATACAATGACTCATTGGATGAACCAACGAGTCGTTGGTTCCTCCCATTGTCACTAGATGAGAAAATTGGGAGGCTTGACAACGGGCAACACAACGACTCGTTGGTGGACCCAACGGATTGTTGTGTCCAGTCATTAACTTCACAAGATAAATTTATAAAAAAATCCCTGACTCTATATGACAAGTGTGCACAATGACTCGTTGTGTGGTATAATGGGTCGTTGCTGCCACTCGTTGTCACTGAAGAGGGTTTCTTGGACTCTTAACCAACGACTTACACTATGAGTTGTTGTATCAAGAGACGACTCATTGGTTGAGTCGTGGGCTCCTGGAAAAGGAGTTCTGAACTAGGGAACCAACAATTGATAGGATGATTCATTGTTTGTCACAATGGGTCATTCCATGTCCCATGGGTTCCCGAAGGACCAAGCAGGGATGACCATGACTGAAACAACAAGTCATTGGAGCTGATTACGACTCGTTGTCTCAGTCGTTCTGAGGCAAAATTTCTGGTTTTCTATATTTTTCTTTCAAGGTTTGAGTTGGTCTAGGAAAGTTTCGGGGTGCCACAATTACAACTCTTTAATCAAAGGGTTAGGTGTTGAAAAGGTATGCAATGAAGGAAGTCAAATGCATAACTTGAGAAATGAACTCTTGATAATATATATGGAAATGAAGTATATGAAATGAAATATATGAGATAAAAGTGAAATGGTTAGAAGTAAAGTTGAATCTAAGAACGTTTAAATATTCAAGTTGATATGGCATATGACAATTGTGATGTTTTAACGTATTGCTGATTGTTAGGAAGGCCATATGAAAAGAGCACTAGTTATTAGCAGCTAGGTGACTAGACTAGATTGTTGTAAATTTCCAGGATATACTTTAAGAAGGAGTTGTGTATCTAAAAACCCTACGACCTTAAAGACCCAAAGTTATCCACTCTTTCCAGGTGCTATCTTCTAAGTGCTAGAAATTATCTACTCCTATCATATGCTATCCTTTAAGTAGTCAAGAGTTGCCTTTAGAATGTTTGTTATGTATCCCGTACTGTCCTTATGTTATACCCCAGAGTTTTTTTGACATTGTAATGTGTCATAAGTACGTTGATGTTAAGTAATTAAGGTAATTGCATGCTTATGTTAAGGAAAGTGAAGTACACGAAGTGTATATGATAAGGAATGTCTCCGGGGGGTGTCACTTCAAGAGATTTAATGTATGGTGTGACTTTAAAGGAGAATATCTCATAATATATGTGGAGTTAGGTGGTGTACGACCTATCAAATTAAAGGTCTTTGAATCTAGTTTTCATAAAAAATCGCTTGTCAATTAGAGTTTGGAGTAAAAAGTTATGCTCGTTTGAAGATAGTACTTCGGCTGGGAAAGTGTCTAGGCCTGTGGGCGCCGAGACAGGCAGGCAGCAGGCATCCATTGTGCATACAAGGGCATGTTGCATGGCGCGCCGCATGGGGGCACCGCCCAGCTTGGCCAGCTCGCCTACAATAAGTAATTTGAGCTAGAAAGCTCATTTCTACTGCGTTTTACTTAATTTTTTTCAGAATTAGGAGAATTTAGAGCTCTATGAAATGGTGAAAACAAATCCCAGGTAAGAACCTTATGGGTAGGCTAAATTTCCTTATAGTCCAAGCTTGGAAAGGTTTCTTATGTCGTAAGCTTCTAGTTGTGGAGTTGCTGTGTTATTGGGCAGTAGGGAGGTGAGTTCTACCTCCATCTTGGTGAAAGTTTAGTACAATCGGAGGTAAGTGTTTTTACTCCTTAAATTCTCATGAATTCACAAACTAAGTTGAAAGTGGAGTAGGAAATTAAGTGTTGTTTGTGTGTGTGTTGCTGCTATGTTTTAGTAGATTTGTTGCTGTATTTTTGAAGAAGTAGCTAGCTAAGGATATAGTCCATTTGGTTGGAGTTGAATACAAATATAAAGTAATTGTTTCTACTTATTAATTCCTGTAAATTTTCAAGCTAAAGGTAGAGGTTGAAAGTGAAGGTTGAGGTGTTGTTTGTATGTGTTATGGTGTGAAGTTGCTACTTGTTTTTGAAGGTTGGAGCTGCTGTGTTTTGTTGAGAATATACTCTATATTTTTGGGTGTTTTTCATGAGGAAAGTTAGGTGATTTTGTACATTTATTTTCCCTTAAAGTTGTAGAAACAAGTTGAAGTAAGAAATGCTAAACGTTGCCTTGTTTGTGTTGTGACTGCCTATTTGTGTGACGTTTTGACTGGATAAATTGGCTTAAAACAGCCTTTTCACTTGGTTATAAACTCAAGGAATTAAAGAGGCTAAGTGTTGGTTGTTGAAGGAAAAAGTCGGCTAAGAAAAACTCGTTGGAAACAAAGTATGTAAGGCGCCTGTTATCTCTTGTTTTCAAGGACGTTTTCATGCCGTTGACGAGTATGACATTCCTATGTATCTAAGTTCATGTTGGAAGCATATTACAATTTTTTCCAAGGGTTTAAGTTTCTTAATAGAAGCCATTGGTAAAAGGGTTGAAGCTTGTGAAGGTAAAGCAAAAGAGTGTAATTTATACGCTTGTTGTAATAACTATAGATTGAGTCTTGAGGCCCCTTAGCGTGGGCACTGCGAGACGGTACTTTATTTTATGTTAGTTATATAAATATATATATATATATATATATATGTGTGTGTGTGTGTGTGTGTGTGTTTGTGTGTGTGTGTGTGTATGGTTTCAGATGTGTGAAATGCTGGATGCTACGTGAAATTGGTAAAAAGGGTAAGATGACGACGCACGAACGAACTTAACACTAGAAAACGATTTTAAGCTAAATAAGGGTAAATGAGAATAATGAAATGGAAATGCCTTAGAATAGTCATCCACCCTTTTATGCACATGTTCTAAGGTATATAAGGCCAAGAGGAGATTCCTTGATTTCTCTCCCTTTAGCTAACCGGTTAGTTAATGAGTTTCTGAACCAACCAATATGTTGAACTTGAAAGATAGAATTCGAATGTATAAATTATCGATATTTTTATGCAACCATATTTATGGGAAGGTTATACATAGTATCATAATATTAGTTGGTTATATGGAAATAAGAATATATTTACGCTTATTATACTTATGTTCAAGTAACATGCTAAGGCAACAAGAATTGTCTTTAAAATCTAGCCGTAAGTTTAGTGGAACTCTAGTGATATCTAACCTCCCGAGAGTCACTAAGGCATTAAGTTAAATAAGTGATATAAATACTTTATATGGTAAAATGATATAATGAATATTATATGACGACCTTCTATGAATCAATTAGAGCTGAACGTCTGTAAATAGTAACTTAAGTAAAAGAGAAGCTCTATGCTATACCCTTAAATGATTATGTTAAGTTATCATTTTTGAGTGTTGAAATTATCTTCCAAGTCTGAAAAGGGTAATCCTAGAAGCTTCTAAGCCTCTTATAATGATGCAAGCTTTCTTAAGCTCCTTAGTTAATTATAAGGTTGGGTAAGTCAATCCAGCGTCATCCGAGTTACGGCCATAAGTCTTTGTTTTCCTATAAGGAAGCACTTAGAGAGTTGCTTATGAATTCTCAAGTTGAACAAATCCAAATCTCAAATTCATAAGTTATGTCTTCACGTCCCTAAGTTATGTTGAAGTGTGTCATGCTAATCTAAGAAGTTTTCAAACAAATCATATTCCGAGAATCATGCTAGTGTCTTGGTCAAGTATTTGAAGTTTCCTACTAGTCTAAGAACTCATGTCTTTATAAATCTTTATAGTATCATGTCTTAATGTATAAGGTTTTCATGTCATAACATATAGTTGAATTCTTTCAATTATACTCAAGTCATACATCTATATGTTTAGCTCTTGTTGAGTTCTCATTTAAATTTCCTAAATTAAGAGCAGAGATTCTCCCATGTGCCAATGTTCGTAATGTCTAAGTATAAGAACAGGCTACGATAATGATCAGTTAAGCTCAGAACTTCTAATCCCAGGAAGTCTCCTAGAGGCCACTCAGTTAATTAAATACTTTATACATTTTACAGAAGTCTCAACGTTGTATTTTTGTAGTTCGACTCTCAGCTCTATGTATACATTAAGTGTTATGACAAATAACTCCAAGTTCCAAGTTATAAGTTCCATGATTTCCTGCAAATAAGACAAATGAATTAAGAACTATATGTGCTCATCAACGTGATAAGTTTGGCAATGAAATTCCAATGTATTATTATTGATACATGTAAAGAAACCACCTGGTGGATAGTATATATTTGTAGTTTCCAGATGTTAAAGGATTGTATAGAAATGAGCTCTATGTGATTCTATCCAAGCGATATGTTAAATTGGCAAGATTATTTTTAGGACATTATCTGTAAGCCTACGAAAGTTCTTATGTTGTCTAAGCCTCTTTAAGTTCCTTCAAATAACTGAATCAACATTTTTATATATAATTTGAAAGATTTACATGATATATATGCATATTTTCTAGCTTTATATGATATGTCTGCTCACTTGCATAAATGTGTTACGAAAGAGGCCTATTTTGGCCACAGATTTAACATTTTTCATTTCTATGCCATATGTGTTAAATTGACTCACTATAAGCCAAATTGGCCCCATTTATGATTATGATTGAGAATTATTTATTTTACCCTAGTGTGGTACACCGGCTGGAGATATTATTATTTTACTCCGATATGACACACCGGCTGGAGATATTTTTATTTTAACCCAGTATGGCACACCGGCTGAAGATATTTTTATTTTACCCCCGTATGGCACCGGTTGGAGATATATTTATTTTACACTTTTATGGTACACCATATGGAGATATTTTTATTTTACCCCGTATGGTACACCGGATGGAGATAGTTATATTTTACCCTGGTATAGTACACTGGCTAGAGGCATTTTTATATGGATTTTATAGTCGACTGGCCACCAACATTATAGTTATTGTTTCTCTTGTGCATTACTTGGTTGCATTTGCACTTGAGTATTGACTTATTGTCAAGTTCCAATTTCTAGGATTCCAAAGTTGTTACTATTTCTTATTTCTGGCTCAGTTATCATTGCTATCTTATATATTTACATTTTTCAGCCTTGCATACCAGTATATTTCATCTTACTGATGTCCCTTTTCTTGGGGACCTGCTTTCGTGCCGCAGCTGTAGGTAGAGGCTGGGATTGCTAGTTGCAGTAGCAGTTCGTGAGATTAGCGGATGTGTTGGTATGCTCCTTTCTTTCTGGAGCTAAGATCTGGTTTTATTTTAGTTAGGGTTTTGAGATGCAGTTATGGGTAGGTTAGAGCCCTATTCCGACCATCAATCAATTTACTCTTTGGAGGCTTTGTGGACTTAGTGTGTATAGTGCTATTTAGTTTGTGGCCTTGTCGGCTTTTCATTGTTTGGTTTTGCATAGTCATAGCCTTATTTGCATTTCAGTTGTTTACCCTGTATTGTTGAGACCTTAGGGGTCTAGTTTGTACTCCAGTTGATTGTGACAGGTGGCCTAGATGGCTGAAGTGTTATAATTACAGATGTCATAAAGCTGGCTTCTTAATTAGTTAGGTATCAGGAGCTAGTTGCGCCCTCCCCCAGTTTTGGGGCGTGACACCTTATGTCACATAAGTCTCAGGAATTCCCTTGAGGTTATTCACCTAAATTAAGATATGTTCCATAAGATACTCAAAAGTCTTATAAGTTCTATATCCACAGTTATAGTTCCTTTAAGTTAAGGTTGAGACCTATACAGGTCATAGTCTCAGAGTCACCGTATTGTTACATGGTACAACCGATAGACATAATTTGAACCTTATTGGCTACTGACATGATTATGCATATGATTTATAGACTTTAACACTAATGAGACATATCATTTGGGCAGATATTCATAGATGTTACCATCAATACGGTTATATTAGTTGGGCAGACATTTCTATTAGACCTTACAATTGGGAGGCGTATCGATTGAGCAATTACAGCTTTATTATACATATACGTGATTGCATTGACAAACAGTATGGAGTTTCAGTCAGGGTATAGTCTCCAGAGTCAGGTTGTTTCTATTCCTCTCTCTGATTTAGTTATCTTGTTTGGATATAACTTATATTATAAGCTTTCAGCCTTACATACAAGTACATATAATTCATACTGACGTCCCTTAACTTGGGGACTTGCATTCATGCTGCAGGTGTAGGGTAGAGGCTTTGATCTGTTATGCCCAGAGCTTACACCTTGGACGGGACACGGTGCTTAGAGTCACAGGTAACCCCAAGTCAACCCTCGGTCTATCATGCACTATTATTTTGAGTAAACATATAAATATAGCGGAAGCTTTAAAGTAAACTATAAAACATTCATGGATGTAGAGCTGAATCATACATTTTAAAAA
Organism: Datura wrightii; assembly: GCA_035772735.1. Classification (NCBI taxonomy): domain Eukaryota; kingdom Viridiplantae; phylum Streptophyta; class Magnoliopsida; order Solanales; family Solanaceae; genus Datura; species Datura wrightii. The sequence goes on along the minus strand of JASDFA010000003.1, from coordinate 66,625,725 downwards.
CATCTGAACCAACTACCAGTCTGAGAAACCAAGTCTATATCTGAAAGCCACTACAACTGATGAGTTGCTGGGACAAGACCCCAGCTAACTCCAAGTCTATAAAGAATAAAATAGAACTGAAACAAATGATCTTCGTCGTCGAAAGATGAGGACCCACCAATGGTGCAGCTGGAGTCTTTTGACAGTGAACGGCTAGCGGGGCTGGGACTGAGATCCTGCAATTGTATCATAAAATGATACAACATAAAAGGTATGCATCAGTACTTTGAATGTACTGAGTAAATGAGAGAAACCATATGCAAGAAATAAAAATGCTAAATTGAAAAGACATGTAATGACCAACTGAACTACGGAACTGAAATAACTGAAATAAGCTGAGATGGTCTAGATGACCCCGCCTGATGGTCAAAGACATGCCCTAAATCTGAGATTACTGAGTTTGAACTAACCGTGCTGAACTGAGCAAAGAAAAACTAAACTGACTAATTTGAGACTAAACTGGGCTGATTAGTGGGAGAGTCTATAACCGACATGTAACCACGTGAGCTAGACGTGAAGTTTGATGTATACGCCCTATTGGTAGGATCCAATATACCTTGCCAAGGTATAAAGACATAAACTGGGTGATCACAAGTCTGGGGCCATGAGGCCAATAAAACTATAACCTAAGGTGGCAACGTAGTTTTAGGAACTTGGGTGCGCTGGAACCCCAGTCCACTCGGTGCTAAGTCCTACTCCCACTGGATAGTCCTAGACTGACTACTAAGCTGATAACTCAGACTGGGCCCAAGACTAGTCAGGAATACCTATCTGGAAGCACATTGAGAGTCTTATCGGATCGAATTCCGTAACTAATTTCTAAGACTGGTTAGAGCTACTTATCTGGAAGTGTCATAACCATCTAAAGAACAAACTGAAATCTGGTACCGAGTCTAGTTCTGATAACTAAGAGGCACTACTAACACCTCTCAAAAATACTTCAGTTAAACTGACCAGTTGACAAAAATTTGAAGAACATTGAGGATTCTAACATTCTGACTGAAACTGAACTGTCATGTAGCTAACTGAGATTTCAACTCACACTAACAACATGGGAATCCATAACTTTGACAGAATCAAGCAACAAGGAAGACTAACCCAACATGCATAATTCTAGGTGACCTCATTCAACATTATAGATAAAATCATCCTTACAAGAAATAACATTTCTACGATATTTAAATAATGGAGAATATCCAACAATCAACTTAAGACATATTTCACAAGCTATAACAAAATTAGGCATATAATTCATCCACATTCGAAAGCTCAGGGCTAGAATTCACTTTATGGGAATAACACCAATATAGTCTTAAACTGATGGAATCATATCTAAAATAAACATGGATAACATTCTATAAGAATTCAAAGAAATCTGATACATATATTTATTCCCTTCACAATTGAAAACTCAGGGCTAGAATTCATAGAGAAACAAGGAGGGATTTTTGAGACACAAGGGAAGAATTATTCCCTTGTTGAATTCCCACATACCCAGCTACGAATTCCTTGGAGAAGAAAGCAGATTCGCTGCAAAAGATGAGAAACCCTAGTCTTGCTTGATAGTTCTTGAGAGGAAACTTACGCTAATTTCTTTGAAAATCTCAATGGAAATGAGAGGGAAACCATTTAGCCCCTCTAAATCCCCTCAAAATAACACAAATGGATGCAGTTTAGTGTCTAAGAGGCTAGAAACTTACTGAAACACCCTTAAGAAATTCGCAGGAAGAACTGATAGTCAGTTCCCCACGAGGGACCCAACGGGTGGTTCCTAGTGACCACGAGTTGTGGTCACCTCTCGTGAGGTACACTGCCAAAAATCTCATACTTATCACCACAGAGGACATCACGAGTAGTGGTGTACCCGATGAATCGTGGTGCCCCACTTGTTAGGTACACTGCTTAAAATTTCCTGGCCTCAAATTTGTTATTGACCACAGGTCACATCATGTCGTGGTGTTGACCACGACTCGTAGTCATTCCCGTGGTCACCCCATTTCTCAAAATTTTCTACGAAGTTCAAAGTCTTCACCACGAGTCACTTAAAGACTCATGGTCACCACTATTGGTCACATAACGACCTGGTGTAGATTTTCCAGTTTTCTCCATTTTAATCCCGAGTCTAGTCTTTGTGTTTCTGGGGCATTACAACATCTCCCCCTTAGGAACATTCATCCTCGAATGTTGGAAAACATGCAGAAAAGTAGAGAATGAAAATCTTTATACAAAAATACTGATCATGAAACCTGAAATTAATGGAATGACTACCTTCGAACTGAATCACAAGTCTGAACTGAATTCAAAAATTATACACATACGCATTTACATGAAAAAAATTGGAACACACGAACTGAAAGCAATTTTGGGGAGGAAATTTATACCTTAAACTGAAATTGAGCCAGAAGGGAACAAATGTGGATATCTAGCCATCATATCTGCTTCAGCCTCCCACGTAGCTCCCTCAACCTGCTGATTCCTCCACAAGACTTTAGCGAAGCTACCTCCTTGTTCCTCAGCTTACGAACCTGACAATAAAGGATTTGGAGTGAGGCCTCTTCGTATGAGAGACTATCTTTCACTCCCACACTATCCAATGGCACAATTGAAGTTGGATCACCGATGCACTTTTTCAGTAGTGACACATGGAATACTTGGTGCATAGATGCCAACTTTGAAGGTAATTCCAGCTCATAAGCTACCTTGCAAATTCACCTTGGAATTTTGTAGGGTCCCATAGATCTCGGACATAGCTTTCTCTTCTTCCCAATTCTCATTACACCTTTCATGGGTGAAATTTTCAGATAAATTCAGTTATCCACAACAAACTCCAATTCTCTTCTCCTTATATCAGCATAAGATTTCTGACGACTCTGAGTTGTTTTCAACCTCTCTTGGATGAGCTGTACTTTCTGCATAGCTTCATGAATCGAGTGGCTTGATTAAAGTAGCTTCACCCACTTCAAACCACATGATAAGAGATCTACACCTTCTTCCATAAAATGCCTCAAATAGGGCCATCTGGATACTGGAGTGGTAGTTGTTGTTTTAAGAAAACTCAATGAGAGGCAAGTGATCATCCCAATTGCCCTTGAAATCGATCGTGCACGCTCTCAACATATCTTCTAGGGTTTGAATAGTCCGCTCAGCTTGTCCATCTTTCCGTGGGTGAAAAGATGTGCTGAGCTTGACCTGGGTACCTAGTCCTTTCTGAAAAGACTTCTAGAAATGAGAGGTGAACTGGGCACCTCTGTCTGAGATATATGGATAGTGCCAGCCCATGAAGTCTGACCAACTCCCGGATATAAAGTCTAGCATAGTTCTCAGCTGAATATGTGGTTTTAACTGGGAGAAAGTGTGCTGACATAGTCATCCAGTCTACTATTACTTAGATAGAATCATGCTGCCAACGAGTCTGAGGTAGACCAGTAATAAAATCCATATTCACTTCTTCCCACTTCCAAGTGGGTATGCTGATATCCTGAGTCATTCCTCTCGATCTCTAGTGCTCTACTTTGACTTGCTGGTAGTTCGGGCACTTAGCTTTAAATTCAGCGATGTCTCTCTTCATGCCATTCCACCAGTAAATATCTCGTAAATCGCTGTACATTTTAGTAGCAAAAAGGTGGATGGAGTATCTCGAGCTGTGAGCTTCAGCCAGTATCTGCTGTCTCTAATCACCGACGTTTGGTACACAAAATCTTCCTTGGTAACGGAGCACACCATCTCCCAATTTGGAGAAAGCCTCAACTTCTTTTCTGAGAACCACTTCCTTAAGCTTAAGTAAGATGGGATCTTCATCCTGTTTGGACTTAACTTAACCAACCAAAGAGGAATCTGACCCACTTTGCATTACCACTCCACCCTCAGTTGAGTCAACCAACTACACCCCTAACCGAGCTAGTTGGTGAATATCCTTCACCAGTTCCTTTATGCCCTCTTCCACATGGGCCACGCTCCCTATAGATACTCGGCTCAAGGCATCCGCCACCACATTGGCTTTGTTCGGGTGATATAGCACGCTCATGTTATAGTCCTTCAAGAGCTCTAACCACCTTATCTGATGAAGATTTAGATCTTTCTGACTGAATATATACTGAACGCTCTTGTGATCGGTGAAAACATCCATATGAGCCCCATACAAATAGTGTCTCCATATTTTCAACACAAACACCACCGCTTCCAACTCCAAATCATGAGTTGGATAATTCTTTTCATGAACTTTGAGTTGTCTGGAGGCGTAGGCTATCACCTTACCCCACTGCATCAGAAAGCAACCGAGTCCAACTTTGGAAGCGCTCCAATATACTACAAATCCATCTGATCCTTCTGGTAGGGTCAACATTGGAGCAATAGTGAGTTGAGTTTTTAATTCCTGGAAACTGTTCTCATACACATCTAACCACTGAAATTTCACCTTCTTCTAAGTCAGCCTAGTCAGAGGGGATGCTATAGAAGAAAAGCCTTCCACAAAGCATCGGTAATACCTGGCTAGATCCAAGAAAATTCTAATTTCGGTTGGGGAGGCAGGTCTAGGCCAGTCTTTCACCGCTGCTATCTTTTAAGGTTCAACCTAAATATCTTCACCGGAGACCACGTGACCCAGGAAAGTCATGGACTTCAACCAGAATTCACACCTGCTGAACTTGGTGAGCAACTGGTGGTCCCTAAGTGTCTGAAGCACTATCCTCAAGTGAATAACATGCTCTTCCTCACTTATGGATTATACCATAATGTCATCGATAAATATAATGACGAACATATATAGATACTTCTTGAAGACTCTATTCATCAGGTCCATAAAGGCTGTAGGGGCATTTGTTAGTACAAAGGACATAACCACAAACTTGTAGTGACCATACCGATTCCTGAAAGTTGTTTTTGGTATGTCACACTCTTTGTCTATTAGCTGGTGATACACCGACCTAAGATCTATTTTGGAGAAATAGCTGGCTCCCTGAAGTTGGTCGAACAAGTCATCAATTCTAGGTAGGGGATACCTGTTCTTGACTATAACCTTGTTCAACTAACGGTAATCGATGCACATTCTGAGGGTACTATCTTTCTTTCACACGAATAGTATTGGAGCACCCCAGGGAGAGATGTTGGGTCTGATAAAAACCTTATCAAGAAGGTATTTTAGCTGCTCCTTCAACTCTATGAGCTCAGTTCAAGCCATTCTATAATGAGGGATGGAGATAGGCTTAGTATTTGGGAGAAGCTCGTATGTTCGGTATGCAGATGCTGCAGCTACGGATATGTGGGAGACCAGCCACCGAGGATGAATTATGGCAGCTGGAGCTGGACTACCCTTTTGGCGAGAACGCCAGAGCTTTATGCAAGGTGGGGCCAGCCTTTGTGGAGTCGACTGACGACGACGTCCCTAATGATGAGGAGACACTGAGGACTCTGATGTGGAGTCCGATGACGGCGAGGGAGCTGATTCAGATATGGGCGACGAGGCCGCAGCACCGGATGAGGAAGTCAAATATTTTGACTGAGCAGGGAGTTTCACCACCCAAAATTTTGTGCTTTGTATTTTTGTGAACACTGGGGACAGTGTTCGATTTAAGTGTGGGGTGGGGAGTAGTTAGGTGCTGGGTCATAGGCTCTAAATCTGCTGTATATTCTTCCCTGACGTTTATGTATGTCTGTGCTTTCCCTGTTGTTGTGAACTGATTTGTGAATGATGTGTATATATTTGTTTGTGGCTAATGATGTGTGTTTTTAAAAAGTTATGGTTGCCTTTGTAAATATTTTGTAAATTTTGTAAATATTTTTTTCTCTATCGATATGATCGATATTTTTCAAAATTTTTGCGAAAAAATGTTGAACTTATCAACATATTTTGTAAATATTTTTTTCATCGAAATGATCGATGTGTTGCAAAAATTTTGAAGTTTTATTTTTGGGTTTCTCGGAGTTTGTTTTCGGTTCTTTTACCGAGAATAGTCCCATTGAACCGATGTCATAGTTAGTGAACATTCCCTATGATGGATGGATGACGACCGTCTTAAGGGAAATGTAGTCGATAGGAGTAGATGTTTTGTTTTTAGTTTCTTTGGTGGATTGCATCAATAAACTGTAGTTGCTTATGGTTGCTAAAATTTTGTTGCGTGTGTAATTGATGTTCGAAATGTGAAAGTGATTCATTTGAAAGCATGTAATTGTGTAAATATGTTGAGTTACCTAGGCTATAGAATTTGGTTCATTATGATTGAGGCTTAATCTTGAATTCATGTAATTGACTAATTAAAGAGTCTGTGAATGCATCTTGATTCGAGCATGTGCATGAAGTGTGAGTGAGGTTTTGCTATTCCATGTCATTGTGAATTGTCTAGAACTTGCCTGGCGTGTATACAAAGCGAAATGAAGGAGGTGTAGTGTCGGAAAGGATGTAGGCATTTCTTTGTTTTAACCGTTAGTTTCCATTGTTTTCTTGTCAAATTCTACCTTTTTATTTGTTGTATACCCTAGTCAGCCAGTTGAGCCTTTAGCCGATTTCTTTCTTTTGTCCAGAATTGTATGAACTAAGCTTTATTCCTTCTTTTCATTAGCCTTAAAGTCTATAAGAAGCTCTTAAGCGCTTACAAAGAACAGAAAATTGTTTCCCAAAGTGTTAAAGAGTGAAAAGAGTGAAAAGAAAAGAAAAGCAAAGTGAGGAAAGAAAATATGATGTTGAAGAGGCACTAGTTGTAATTAAATGAAATTGAGGGTACATGAAAACCTTCCGTTTGGGGTCAAGTGTGCCTGATGAAATGGGCTGTATGAAAGTAAACCAGCATGAATGGGAGAAAAAGAGAAAAGAGAGGAACAATGTCCATGAGTCGATGGGAATGAGTTGAAAAGGCGCTTAAGGATGCTAGCGACTATTATTGGCTAATCCAATATATATATACTAGATCCATAGCCCAGTTACAACCCATTAAAAGTCCTATTTGATCCTACACTGCATTTCTTTATATTAGTGGAGTAATACACTAAGGTCAAGCCTATGGGTCATGACATGATGCATGTGAATTCTTTTGGGAGAGAGAGTGAAATTAATTTTTATATGCCCCTACTTGCATGTTTGTGTGCTGCACGAGCATAAAAGGGGAAGTTTCTCTCGAGTTGTGAGGGTACATGCTTGATGAAAGATTGATTTTCGTGTCGGATTTCTTGATTAGTTGATTTGCATGAGTTTGCCGATATCAAGAATCAATTCTTAAAAGTCTAGGAAGCCTCGATGTATTAAGGTCATTGTCTTGTACGACCAAGCATGTTTTCTTGATGATTTGCAAAAATCGAATAATCGGTATGACCGTAACGTAAATGGTTGCACCATAGTGACAAAGGTTGAGATGTGATGTGCATGATTTGTGTATGTGTTGTTCGAGGACGAACAAGGATTTAAGTGTGGGGTAAGTGATCTTGGGCAGATTTATATGCCCAAGTGATACTCAAACGTATCATTTTTACCTTGTTTGTTGTGCAATGTGTATATAATATCATGTATTTGGTAATAAAATGCGAATTTATACTAACCAACATGATTAGCATTTGTTTTGCAGGATAATGTGATTTTTAAGAGCTAAAATGCGTGTTGGAACTATGTCGGAGTTGGACTTGGATGCGAGCGTGGAAAAGACCTCGGATGGCATATTTTACACTGGCTCCGCGATGGTGCCGTGCCACGCTGCCATCGCGGTAGCACATTGCCTGGAGAGGAAATTAATTGGCAGATTCCAGTGAGGCCTCGTGACAGCTCCGTGGCACGGAGACAGGCCTCCGCGATAGCCTCCGTGCCACGTTGAGGCTAATTATCCGGACCATGCAATTTCGAGAGAGGGTCCGTGTCCACGCCGTGTCACAGAGGCAGTGCTCCGCGTTGGCCTCCGTGACACGTTGCTTGTTATTCCGGGAAAAATTTCCCACTAGTATAAATAGCACACTTAGGTTATTTTTAAAGGAGAGTTTTTTAGTTTTAGTTTTTTTGAGCCTGAGTTCAGAAGTGGGAGCAGGAACGTGGTTTTGTGGAAGTTGAAGAATAGAAAAGATAAGAGTTTTCTTCTCTTCCCTTCTTCTTTCCTTCAATTGTATGCATGATTCACACTCATTCTAGGATGATTAATCCAAGAATGAGTGGCTAATTCCTTTCTTGCTGAGGTTTTGAACTTGTGTAATGAATGTTGGTAATAATTGATATGGTTTCTTCTTCTTCTTGCATGTTGTTCTATTAATTCTTGTGCTTATTACATTCTTGATTGGCCACCATTAATGTATATCTAAAAAGTCCAATTTCACTCGAGAGAGCATGAAATTGGAAAGTTGTGAATTAATAGGGTATTGTTCTTAACTTGATTTGGGAAAATTGGGTTTTGATGTGCTTTCTTGATAGAAATATACTTGAAAGCCGTATTAGTCAATTTAGGAACCGGAATTGTAGTGTTAGGTCATAAATTGCATTTGATCACAGAAATGTAGACGAATGGTTTATGAATCTAAAGTGAAATTAAATACGGAAGTTTTAATTTCTAGGCAAACGTTCTTGGCTAGCAATATGAAGAAGAAGATGACCAAATTATCATGATTATCAAGTTCATTACTCGTTCTTAACCTTGGCATGTGCATATCCATTGTCTAAACTCAACGTAAATAGTAGTTATTAATTTTAGTAGATAATTAGTTTAGAAACAAAACTCACTCAAATCTTGGTTGGATTGTTGTTAACATAGTTAGAAATAGAATAGAGATATAGTAAACTAGGCAGTTTTGCATATCTAGAGCAGCCTCCTTGGATCGATACTTGGCTACTTAGCCACTTTATTACTTGTTTGACCACGTACACTTGCGTGTCGGTGTATAATATATACCGAGCAGCAGAGAGCGAGCATGTGGCGTGCTTCACACCAATGAAAAGGAATCTACTTAACGTGGATTTCGGAAACCCTAGGATACTTCAAACCTATGGCTCTGATACAAAGTTTGTCATGATCCGAACGGAGGCCCAGATCACGACACGGGACAAGGAGCCCCGAGAGACCTCAAGTCGACCCATGGCATAAGCATACATCTTACTCAATCATGAACTGAATAACCATCAATACAATCATAGCAGAAGTCTAACTTGAATATAAAATCAGAATGTAAAATCCAAAGCTAAATGCAAACATATGTCTGAATAGCCTCTAATCATGACGAGTTGATGGGACAAGACCCCAACTAACTCAACAAGCTAAAACTGAATACATAAAGAAAAGATGGATAGTCTAGTCCTCGGAAGATGAGGACTCACCAATAAAGCAATGCTAACTTCAATAAGCTGACCAAGAGTAGGGCTGAAGTTGAGAGCTGGGTCCTGTATCATGAAATAACACAACATAGAAGTATGCATTTAGTACGTGGAACGTATAGAGTATGCAAGGTAAGTAAAACCGTTAATGTAAGTAAAATCATTTAAAGACAATGCATTAATTAAAACATAAATTAGAAAACTGAGAGTCGGACTTGCATGCATTCTTTTTGAAATCATGACCTCTTCATAACATGATATAACATGCTTCATAACATTATAACTAAATCGATTGACTCAAAGATGAATTCTGACATTTATAATTAAAAGCTGAACATTGAGTCAAACCTGCTTTAGAACATGCATTTACATAAATCTCATAAGTATGCATATCTGAAATCATGAGGAACAATGGGAGATTCATCTTTTAACCGACATACCACGATAGAGCTTACGTGGTTTCGACAATTACACTCAAGTGGGAAAAGCCGTCCAAAGCCTTGCTAGGGCTAAGGATTCTACCATGATATTGATATCAAGCTAAAGGGCCACTCGGACAAGGGTAAGCTGACAAGGAAGGTCCCAAGACATATAATAGTATAAAACCTACATTGGCATGTAGTTTTGAGGCATAGGGTAATCGACCCATAGCCTACTCGGTGCTAGACAATACTCCCAAAAACATGCATATGCTCTACATCGTATATAATGAAGCTCAACATCGTCTATTGGCGAAGCTCAATAATCAAATACATCTCAAATACGAAATCATGCATACGAGAAGCTTTAGTTCAAAACATACCTTAAGCTGAAAACATACTTGGGAGCCTTGCTCCAAAACCATGTGGTAAGATATGCATAGAAAGTCTTGACTCAAACCATACCAAAAGCAAGAATATAAATTTGGGAGTCTTCACACCAAAATAATGTTGTAAGCTTAGTTCGGAAAAATCTTCATTTAAACTTAACATGTGGGCATTGTGCAAAGCTTTATCATACATAGAAATATTCAATTCTCACCGAAAACAAAATTATAAACATATGTAGCTTCAAATTATGATGTTCATCATAATATCTCATCATTATCACATATAATTCTCAAGTCTCACTTTTCGTGATTATCTCGTCAATGCGCTTCAACATTCATAAGGCTAGAAATAAAATTTTAATAGAAATCATTATAAAATTAGCCCATGCTTCATAATTCGATAATAAAATCATAATCAATTCATTCTCATGTGTAGAAATAGATAATTCATGCTCTTTGGGTAAAAACCCCATAGATAAATCATAGAGTTTCACACTTTTTAGAGAGGGATTGAGCATGGGTATGGAAGAAACCATCCATTCATAATCCTACATACCTGATGGAGACTGAATCTTACTCTCCCTTGAATTCCCAAAAAGGAATTGAAAGAAATTGAAGAAGAAACCTTGAATCTCCCTTTTGATCACCTCTCTATCACTCTTCTATTCTTTTGCATGCATGAATGAAGACTTTAGGATAGTTTCCCCCTCTAAAACCCACCTTTCATAGGCTAAAACAACGTAGTTTAGGCTTTAGGAACTTAGAAATTACAAAAAGACCCTTACTAATTTCGCAGAAAATAACTGTCAGGTGGTCCTAATGGATGACCTGGCGACTCGTTGCTAGAGGGCATGACTCGTTATATCGATCGTCAAGTGCACTGCCTTATTTGTTCTCCTGGGCTCATAACGGGTCACTTCACAGCTCGTTATGGGTGACCACGACTCGTGGTCACCACTTTTTATGTACACTGCCTAACTTTACTTTCTCTACTTATTTTCCCTCCCCACGGCTGACCCGATGACCCGTGGGTCCTGACCATGTGTCATGGTCTTGCCCGTGGGGTCTCAACTCTTCTAGGACTTCTTCTCAAGACCCAGGCCTTCCCCACGAGTCACCTGTCCTCACGAGTCGTGAGACTACTCGTTCTGAGGCTGCTTTTCACTCTCAATGCATGCAAGTGCACGTGGTCGTACAAGTATTAAAGTGGCTTTATTTCAAGCCAGGTATCGAACCCACAGGGACTGTAACGAATGAGTAATTTTGTTCTTTAAGTGTTTAGTATACACACTTCTTTATACAAGTAGACATGCAAAACAAATGGTGATTTTTCAAGAATATTAGTTAATGTAACCTTAGGTGAAAATTATGAATTATAATCTGAACAATAGCACGAACAAGCTGAGGTTAAGGTAAAACATGCAGATATGTAATTTATTGATTAAATTTCAGTCAACACTTCTCTTCGGTTGTTAGTCAGGAATTATTAACAATGGATTGGGTCTTTCGAACTCCTCACCAATTAAAGAATTATGAGATTTACATTACACATTTCTGTGATGCAACAACTCATATTCTCATTAACCAAACTAAATTCCATAGATGACCAAATATGACATTACAGATATATTTCTATTCTGAACGTTAATCTTCTCTTAATTTCTCAACCAAGACAAGAACATATTCTACCAATTCACATCCATCCAAATAATCTTCCTTTCGGAAATAAAATTGGAATTTTAATGTATACATTAACAATGGTCAATCATTAATGTAGTAAAAACAAGAATCAGTAGAACAACCGTTTTAGAGAAGATAAAATCTGAAATAACATTAATTACATACTACTGCAATTATCCTCAACCTCAGCCAAAGTTGAATTAGCCACTCATTTGAGGATTAAACATCTTCAAACAAGTAGAAAACATACAAGCAAATGAAATTTAAGAGAAAAAGGAAGGGAATTAACCCTAGGACTTCTTCAGCTCAACTGGTTGATACCCACGTTCTAGCATGAAAGGTCAGATATCCAAAAATAAAACCTAAGTGTGCTATTTATACAAGTGAGAAATTTCCCGGAATAAACTGGCAATGTGGCACGGAGGCTATCCCGGAGCATCAGCTCCGTTCCACGGCCCTGGCGGAGCTTCACTGGAACTTAGATGCACAGATCTTAGCCTCAGCGTGGCACGGAGGCTATCGCGGAGCCTCAGCTCCGTGCCACGGACGTGTCGCGCACCTTCACTGGAAACTGGGTGTGCAGCAAAGTCTTCCCAGTGTGTCACGGAAGTGAACGCGGAGCATAGGCTCCGTGAAACAGTGCCATCTTGCACCTTCACTGTCAGCTCAAATTTCACTCTAGGCAGAATGCCTCCGCGATGGTAGCGTGACACGGCCTCTATCGCGGAGCATCAAGTTTTTAGTATTTCTTGCCGACTTTCGAGTTTTGCTTCCGAGTCCATTCCTCCACTTTCACCAACTTGTAGATTGGTTTCCAAAATTCATTTTAAACTGCAAAAACAATAGCTAATCGTGTTGGTTAGTATAAATCCACATTTACATAAAAATCACATGAGAATATACACATAAATGTAGATAAACAAGTCCAAATGAAGTAACAAAGTATCACTTGGGCATGAAATTCTGCCCAAGATCACCTACCCCACACTTAAAGCCTTGTTCGTCCTCGAACAACCCTTTCACATCTCATGTAATTGAAGACTCACGCATAGCTAATTTAGCAAGACAATTCAAGCTATGGCTATAATGATTATTTAAGATAGCAAGTTAAGAATAGGGCATGCATGATTTAATCATTGAAATGAAATACAACTATGTTAAGAATTCCTAACCTCAAAAATCGACTCTCAATCTTAGCAAACTCATGCAAATCAACCGATCAATAAATCCACATGAATGTTATCTCTCATTAAACATGTGCCCTCACACCACAAGAGAGTTACCCCATTTTTACTTCAAAAGAATTTCAAATCACAAAAGGTATGGGTATATGAATGAAATTACGCTTACTCTCTCAAAGAGTTCACATGCATTATGTAGTGAACCATAAGCTTGCCCTTAGTGTTTTACTCCACTAATTTAAGGATGTATGAACGTAAGATCAAGTAGGACTTAATGGGTTGTAATGTAAGTTAGGGGACGGGTAGGTACTATTCTGGCCAGTAATAGTGGCTATCTTCACCAAGCGCTTTTAATACATCACACTTCCCTCAGGACATATCTTTTCTTACTCCCTCCTCATTCTTTTCATTCTTGAATTTTCTCTTCTTGCTCCCCTTTATTTAAGCACACTAAGCTTATTAGTCCAAAGTACTTAAACAAATTTTTTCTTTCATTCATTTATTTTCTCACTCCCTACTAATAATAAATCATTTTCAACAAGTGCACCTCTGTCCTTTTCTCAACTTTCACAACTTCCATTCTTCCTTCTGTTTCACGCTTCTCACTCCTTCACTCTTTTGAATTTTTCACTTAAGCGCTTAGGAGTTTTGGATCAAATTCAAGGCTAATGAAAGAAAAGGATTAAGCTTATGTTATAGCTATGAAAGAATAGGCTAAGGCTCAATTGGGCTAACTAAGATTCAATATTCAAGGTAGGTAAAATGAGGGATAAATTTTAGGTTCATTCAAAGAAACGCCTACATCCTTTCCTACAATCCACATCCTTCGTTTCATTTTATATACACACCAGACAAGTTCTAGACACTTCACAGTAGCATGGAATATTAGAAAAACTCACCCTCATTGCACATGCTCAATTCAAGACATATTCACAGACTCTTAACTTAGTTAATTACAAGAATTCAAAATTAAGCTTTAATCAAATCGAGTCGAATTCTAGAGCCTAGGTGTCTCAACATGTTTACAACACTTACATGCTTCCATCCTAATCACACTTGCATCTTACAATATAGCACATAACAAGAATGTCGAACCATTAATTAGCTATGTGTTCAAAAAAAAATAATCTAAACCTACTGACTAAATTTCCCTTAATACGGTCGTCATCCATCCATCATAGGAAATAGTCTCTATCTAAGACTTCGGTTCAAAGGGACTATTCTCGGAAAAAGCACCGAAAAAAAAACCGAGAAACCCAAAACAAAAAATATAAAAATAGAAACAACTCACACAAATAATTACACAAATAAATTCTTAACAAGCACCACACACACACACAATCATCAACACAACACGAAACACAATGTAACACATTCAACCACTTAAGCACAAGCACAAGCACAACACAGTCTTACTACACCAGCACCTAACTACTCCCACCCCACACTTAGTCGAAACACTGTCCTTAGTTTTCACATATCTGCAATTAAAAACACAGTTTGGGTGGTGTAACTCCCTGATCAATCAAAATGCTCAATCTCTTCATTAGGTGCCAATGCCTTATCTCCCAGATCAGAATCTTCTCCGCCGTTTTCCTCTGACTCAATGTCTGAGTCGTCCCGGCGATTTTCCTCATTAGTGGGTACGTCGTCATCAACTGGTTCTATAATGCAGGCCCAACTCTGCATAATGCTCGGGCATGTTCATTAAATGGATAATCCATCTCGAGATGCCATAATTCATCCTCCGTAGTAGGTTTTCCACCCATCCGCAGTTGCAGCATCTGCATTCCATACATTCGGGCCATGTATTGGTCGTCCCGCGCATGTCGCTCGGCGAGTGTATGCACAGGCCCAAATGTGGTATCAGGTGCTTTGGTCTCTGTGACATCCAAAGAACACTGTTCAAATTGAGGAATGTAATCCAGGGCATCCTCTTCAATACCATGGCCCCTGAGGAAAGCTGTTAGAAGACCACCGAACCCATATCGATGCCCTTGATGAAGTTTGGCTTTCTTCATTGTTGAAATAATGACCGCTCCAACATTTATCTCAAGCCCTTTCATCAATGCATATACCAAACAAACTCTGTCCCGGGTGACATCAGTCATATGCACCCCCGGGATCAGGCAAGTACACACTATCTTCAACCAAAATTTTGTTTCTCTGTTCATTTGGGAGTATGGTAATGTCTGGTGATATCCTCTTTCCTTGTGATGACTCCACCTGGCTGTTGATCGTTCTCCACATAATGTGCGTCTGATATCTGCATAAGGTGGAGTGATGTTCAGCTGGCGGAGGACATGCGCGTCTGTGTCCTGCGTCCCCAAGATGGAATTAAGATGTTGTGGTTCAAAAGTAACCACCTGTCCTCTGATCTTGACTGTGTGGCTGCGCACGGTGGGGTTCCAATTATCATAGAATTCCCTTATGAGATGAAGATTACACTCTTTGGGTTCTTCGAAGATGAAGTTTAACCCCACAGTATTTATCCTGTGTAAGATTCTCGGGAATTCTTGAGCAACTGGATCCCTTGCCATTTGCTCCTCAGGGAAATACTTGGTTTACTTATGCTTGGAGTACCATTTCTTCCCCTCATCCAATACCCATCGTGTTCCATACTGCCTTCGCTGCCTCCATGGAACTGGTGGTGCTGTTGGCATTGTCGCCCTAACTCTATGTCTTTTTCAGATGGCGCCGGATGTGGATGCACCTTTTCCCTTGTCTTGCCGTCCAGACATTTTTCCTGTTCATCAAAAGAATATATTTAAAATGTCATTCATGGTATAGTTGGCTACTACTAAGGTTGGGCTTAAATTGGTCACCCCACACTTAGTTGTTAGCCTTATTTCACGAGTCATGGTCAGTCCGGTACTCAGACTTCCCCTTCTTCATATTTCCATGCTCGCAACTCTTCCAACATAATTGAATTTCAATTCAACAAGATAAACAAACATACTACCAGCTATCATCAACCACAAGGTGCAATGCATCAGTAAAAATCGATGGAATAGCTTCTTTGTACTACTCAGACTTTGTACAATTCATTTTTTAAAGTTCATCTATCCATCAACTTCACAAAATAACTGATGCTTAACTTAGGCTTACAATCAAGAGGTAATTCAAGATTATGTCCAACAACCTATGGGATTATTCCTACCTCAACTACAAAGATCAACATTCTAACTACCATATGTTCAAACTTGATTGTCAAATTTTTAACAAAGACAAGCAGAATGTAACGTAAAGCCCAATTTCTACTTTTTCTAGCTTTTTCCTCTTTCAACTCAACTTCCTGCCCTAATTGTGGAAAGTTTCAGAATTTTAACAAGTATCGTGTAATCAATGGGTTCCCCAAACCAAGACTATCAAATAGCAACATTTATTTATAACCCAGTCGATTACAATATTTTTTCACTATTTAGGGCAAAATTTAAACTTACCACATGTTCCAGATTCAAATTTTCGAAAAAGTATAGAAGACATACCTGGTATCTTGTGTTTTTGAAGAAAAGAGGAAGAATTCTTGAAGCCTTGGGCGTGGCACGTTGAGGGAGAAGGGGGATTGAGAGTGTTGTCGCGGAATGATGAAGAAAATGAGGGTGGATTCGTGTGTTTGGGGTTAAAAAGAATAGATTTTCAGGTGGGTCGACCTGACTGCTTAAACTGATCCATCGCGAAATTGGCCTCAACGTGTCACGAAGGCCATCGTGGAGCTCAGGCTCCGTGACACGGAGCCATCGCAGACCCTTACTGGACTTAGGCTTACTTGGAATTTTTCCCCAACATGGCACGGAGGCCATCGCGGAGCTCAGGCTCTGTGACACGGAGCCAACGCAGAGGCATTCTGCCTCCTGCCCTAAATTTTTGCATTTTTACCTTTTTTTCACCCTTTGCAACTTTTGCACTCCGTATCTCCTGAAAATCATCAAACAACAACTCGTTAGAAAATAGTGGGTTGCCTCCCACCTAGCGCCTTAGTTTTCGTCATGGCATGACCATTTTTTTTAAAATAGTTTCTAACTATTATAGTACATTACATTCACGGGTTGCCTCCCGTGCAGCGCCTGGTTTACCGTCGCGGCTCAACGCCTCTCATCTTCATTCATCCGCTAAGGTGATGGACATCTTCTCTTGATTAACACCCTCACCCCAGTAGTTCTTACACCTTTGTCCATTCACTAAAAATGTGGCACTTTTATCCTCTTGCCACAATTCAACCACCCCGTATGGAGTCATCCTTACTACTTCAAACGGCCCCGATCACTTGGAGCACAATTTCCCTAGGAAGAGTTTCAATCTAGAGTTGAATAGCAACACCATTTGGCCCGGCTCAAAGATTCGATGCACCATATGCCTGTCGTGCCACCTTTTCGTTTTTTCTTTGTAGCATTTTGCACTTTCATATGCATGCCATCGAAATTTGTCCAACTCACTCAGCTGCATCAATCTCCTCTTTCCTGCTAGCTCGGGATCCATGTTCAGCTTCCGCACAGCCTAATAAGCTCGATGTTCAAGCTCTATGGGGAGATGACATGCCTTCCCGTAAACCAATCTGTACGGTGAAGTCCCAATGGGTGTCTTATATGCAGTTCGATAAGCTCAGAATGCATCATCCAATTTTCTTGCCCAATCCTTGCGTTTTGCATTCACCGTTTCTGCAAAATCTATTTAATTTCCCTGTTTGACACCTCTACTTGTCCGCTAGTTTAGGGATGATATGTTGTAGCCACTTTATGCCGCACCCCATATTTCACTAGCAAATTCCTGAGTCCTACATTTACAAAATGTGCCCCTCCATCACTGATAATTTCTCGTGGCGTACCAAACCTGGTGAAAATCTGCTTCTTCACAAATCTAGCCACCACCTTGTTGTCGTTCCTGGGACACGCTGCTGCCTCAACCCACTTGGACACGTAGTTTGCCAGCAAGATGTATTGATTGCCAAACGAAGGTGGAAACGGGCCCATAAAATCTATCCCCCACACATCGAACACCTCAACTTCCAATATGTGATGCAATGGCATCTCATGTATCCTGCCGATTGTTCCTGCTCTTTGACATTAATCACATACTTTGACATAAGCTGTAGCATCTTTGAACAGTGTGGGCCAAAATAACCCGGATTGCAGCACTTTGTGAGTAGTATGCTCTCCTCCATGATGACCTTCATACGGCGATGAATGACAACTCCTCAGCACCTCTGCGGTCTAACTTTCTGGAATGCACTGCCTCATCTCTTGATGTGGTCCTTGCTTTAATAGATACGGCTCATCCCACATGTAATATCGGGAATCATGCTTCAGCTTCTTCCTTTGTTGAGCCGTTGCCTCAGGTGGGTATATTCCACTTACTAACAACTTCACAATATCTGCATACCTAGGGAGTTCAACTTCCTTTATTGCTAAGAGTTGTTCATCAGGGAACTCTTCTCGGATGCGCTCACCTTCCTTCACATGTGAATGGTTCTCTAGTCACGATAGGTGATCTGCAACCTGAATTTCACATCCCTTCCTGTCTCGGATCTCCAGATCAAACTCTTGCAGCAATAATATCCACCTGATTAGCCTGGGCTTCGCATCTTTCTTGCCAAATAAGTACTAAATTGCCGCATGATCAGTGTGTACCACCACTTTCGACCCCACCAGGTAGGATCTAAACTTGTCAAATGCAAACACTAGAGCCAGCCTCTCCTTCTCCGTGACTGTATAACTAACTTATGCAGCATCAAGCGTTTTGCTTGCATAGTAGATGGAATGAAAAATCTTATTACTTCGCTGCCCCAATACCGCTCCTACAGCCGCATCACTTGCATCACACATTAACTCAAAAGGATGTTCCCAATCAAGAGCACTGAGAATAGGAGCTTCCACCAGCTTCTTTTTCATCTCCTCAAATTCTTCTACACATTCCTTGTCAAATTCAAACTTCACCTCTTTTTCTAGCAACCAGCATATCGGTCTAGAAATCTTAGAGAAGTCTTGAATAAACCGTCTGTAAAACCCAGCATGTCCTAAGAAGCTGCGAACACCCTTAACTAATACTGGCGGTGGTAGCTTTTCAATCACCTCTATCTTTGCACGATCGACCTCCAAACCTCTGCATGACTCCTTATGGTCAAGGACAATACCCTCCTTGACTAAAAAGTGACACTTTTCCCAGTTGAGCACCAGGTTTGAGTCTTCACATTTGGCTAACACCCTGTCTAGATTCTGCAAACACATAGCAAACGAGTTACCAAAAACAGAAAAGTCATCCATAAATACCTCGACATAGTCTTCCACCATATCGTGGAATATTGCTATCATGCATCGCTGGAATGTGGCTGGTGCATTGCATAGACCAAAGGGCATCCTCCTAAAAGCATATGTCCCATAAGGACATATAAACGTGGTCTTCTCCTGATCTTCTGGTGCTATGGCTATTTGATTATAGCCAGAGTAACCATCCAGAAAGCAATAATATTCCTTCCCTGCCATCCTGTCCAACATATGATCAATGAATGGAATTGGATAATGATCTTTCCGAGTGGCCTCATTGAGCTTCTTATAATCCATGCAAATTCGCCAGCCCGTGACTGTGAGTGTGGGAATTGGCTCATTCTTTTCATTTGTGACCACTGTCATTCCCCCTTTCTTGGGAACACATTGAACTGGGCTAACCCATTCACTATCTGAGATGGGATATACCACTCCTGCATCCAGCCACTTGATCACTTCGTTTTTGGTTACATCCTTCATCACTGGGTTTAACCTCCGCTAATGTTGCACAGTTGTCTTGGATCCCTCTTCCACGAATATCTTGTGCATGCAGAAAGCTGGAATGATCCCCTTAATGTCTGACATCTGCCATCCCATTGCTCTCTTTCGCCTCTTAAAGACTACAAATGCATCTTTCACTTGTGTATCTGTCAGTTCTGCTGAAATGATGACTAGTAAGGTGTCATCTTCACCCAAGAATACATACTGCAGATGTGGAGGCAATGTCTTTAACTCCAATTTAGGTGCCTTCTCTATTGATGGCTATGGGGATGGTTCCAAGGACCTCTTCAATGGTTCAAAATCTTGCTTCCTGAAGAACCATTTTGGCTCATTCAAAGTCTGCACCATCTCATATGTCGCACTGTCCCCAAAATGACCACGTCCCACCAAGGCTCTCTCCAAGGGATCCAGTGAGTCAATAATCTGAAGGGTCGATTCCTGATTTAAAACACTGATTGCTGATAACTCTTCATAGATGGCAGGTAGCTTCATGGCCTTGTAGACATCAAAGACCTGTACCTTATCATGAGCTCTCATGGTTAGCTGCCCAACAGCTACATCAATTAAGGCTCACCTGGTTTCCAAGAAGGGACGTCCCAAAATAAATGGGACTTCCGCATCTGGCTCAAAATCAAGAATTATAAAATCCATCGGGAAAATGAGGGAGCCTACTTGCACTAGCACATCCTCCACAATTCCATCAGCTCTGGCCAATGAACGGTCAGCTAGCTGCAAGATCACAGTGGTGGGTCTAGGGCTGCCCAGCCCTAGCTTCTTGAATACTAATGTTGGAATCAAATTTATACTTTCTCCCAAATTGCACAAACCACGACCTCGAATAGACTAACCAATTGTAATCTGAATAGTGAAGCTCCCAGGATCCTTGAGCTTTGTCGGCAATCGATTCTGTATACGGGAGGTGCACTCCTCAGGAAGTGCAACTGTAGCATACTCTGTCAGTCTGCTCTTGTTTGCTACAATGTCTTCGATGTGCTTAGCATATTTTGGAAATCCCTGCAACACATCTACTAAAGGAAGATTAATACGTACCTGCTTCAACACTTCCATGAACTTCTTGAAGCATGCTTCCTCCTTGTGCTTTTTCAATCATTGAGGAAACGGGGGTGGTGGTCTTTCCATCTCTGCTGTCTTTTCATTCCCCCTCATATCATCGTTTCCTTCATCCTTTTCTGTTGCTCCATATTTTTGAGGTGGCCTTTCGGGTTCCACCTCCCCTAGTTGCTTTTCACTCCGGGTAGTAACTGCAACCTGCTTAGGATTTGGGTCTGTATCACTTGGTAATCCTCCCCTCGGTCTAGTATTTTAGGCTCCAGCTAACTGTCCCAACTGATACTCCAATGCCTTTGTAGCTAAGTGCTGATATGAAACCTTTGTAGCTAAGTGCTGATTTTTCATGTCAGCTGTCAATTTCAACCGATCAGCCTGCATCTGCGCCTGGTTAGCTATTATGGTTTTAAGCATATCCTCGATGTTACTAGACTGAGGAGGTGCATTATTTCTTCTGAACTACGGCTGAAAATTGTGATGACCCCCTTGATTTCTGTGCACGCCTTGATTTGAACTCTGTCCCTGATGACTATTACTCCCCCATGAAAAATTTGGATGATTTCTCCAGTTTGGGTTGTAACTGTTGCCATACTGCTGATTGTTGCTCCTCTGGGCGTTTCCAACAAAATTTATCGAATCTGGATTGGCATCACAACACTCAGCTGAGTGTTCACTACTTCCACAGACTTCACACCACACCTGCTGAACTGCATTGACTGGGGCTTGTGCCTGGCTCAAACTCATGTTGCTGAAATGAGTGTTAATTTGATTCTGCAAAGCAGCTATTTGTGCAGCAATCATTGTGAATCCATCTACCTCCAAGACCCCTGCCATTTTCGTCACTCCCCCTCGGGTTGTATCAGCATTCCATTCAGGATTACCTTGTGAAATACAGTTCAACAAGGTGTACAACTCTTCGTATGTCTTTTCCAATACCTGCCCCCTTGCTGCTCAGTCTAAAAAAATCTTTGTATGTGGTTCCAAGATTTTAATTAATGTATGCACCAACACATCATTAGAATGATGATGATGAGGACAATCTCTCAACATTGACTTGAACCTCTCCCAAGCCTGATACAAATTCTCACCCTTTCTCTGTTTGAAACTTAGAATCTGACTTCTAAGCCTGGCTGTCTTCCCTGATGGAAAGAATCATATCAAAAACTTCCTTGCTAGGTCATCTGAAGTAGTAATTGAATTTGGTGGTTCAGCCTTTAACCACCTCTTGGCTTCCCCCAGCAGTGAAAACAGGAATAGTGTAAGCCTCACATAATCAGATGATACTCTAGTGGGTATATATGTGTCACTTATCTCCAAGAAGTTTTGGAGATGCTGCTGTGGATCTTCATGAGGGAGACCTATAAATTTCCCGCTGGTGTGCAACAACTGCACCATATTCTTCTTAAGTTTAAATCTCCCTCCTGGTTCCGGCCTGCGAATGTTGGATGTTACATTATTCGCATGTGGGATTGCCACCTCGCTGACCGGTCTTTCTGCCATCTCTTCTGGCACTAAAACTGCCCTTACAACCGGTGGGTGCTATTATTGCTCCAGAATTTCCCTCCTTAGTAACTGCAACTTCTTTTCTAGAGCTTTCCTCTTCTATAGATGAAATTGTCTCTCTGGCTCTTAAAACGGATCCACCAACTCCTTTTCTCTTGCCAGGGTTCAGAAACAACTTAGTACCTGCAAGAGAAATCGCTAAGATCAAGTTGTCAACACTTGTATCAAACTTTTAAACTAACACTAAGAAAATTAAGTCACCAATTGCGCCAGTCCCGGGCAACGGCGCCAAAAACTTGTTCACTCCCAATCGCACGCAAGTGCACGTGGTCGTACAAGTAATAAAGTGGCTTTATTTCAAGCCAGGTATCGAACCCACAGAGACTGTAACAAATGAGTAATTTTTCTCTAAGTGTTTAGTATACACACTTCTTTATACAAGTAGACAAGTGACACAAATAGTGATTTTTCAAGAATATTAGTTAATGTAACCTTAAGTGAAAATTATGAATTATAATCTGAACAATAGCACGAACAAGCTGAGGTTAAGGTAAAACATGTATGTAATTTATTGATTAAATTTCAGTCAACACTTCTCTTCGGTTGTTAGTCAGGAATTATTAACAATGGACTAGGTCTTTCGAACTCCTCACCAATTAAAGAATTATGAGATTTACATTACACATTTCTGTGATGCAACAACTCATATTCTCATTAACCAAACTAAATTCCATAGATGACCAAATATGACATTACAGATATATTTCTATTCTGAACGTTAATCTTCTCTTAATTTCTCAACCAAGACAAGAACATATTCTACCAATTCATATCCATCCAAATAATCTTCCTTTCGGAAATAAAATTGGAATTTTAATGTATACATTAACAATGGCAAATCATAAATGTAGTAAAAACAAGAATCAGTAGAACAACCATTTTAGAGAAGATAAAAACTGAAATAACATAAATTACATACTACTGCAATTATCCTCAACCTCAGCCAAAGGTGAATTAGCCACTCATTTTAGGATTAAACATCTTCAAACAAGTAGAAAACAATTTTGGCACTGACCGCCATCCGTACATGAAGTGTTGCCCTACTTTACTGGTTAGAGCTGTTGAAGTGGTGGATTATGATCTCCCCCATTCTACTAATGGGCATTCTCTAAGTCGGTGACCTAGCTGTCCACACCCAAAAAACCCTCTCGATCCTAAAGGCATTCCCCTGGATGGTTCTTGCCACACATAGGGCAAGCTGGGTAGTAATTGCTGGCACTATGACTGAGGGACTGTGAGCCAGATAATCCACCCCTCTGATCCTTGCAGGATCGGAAAGTAGGGGCGTTGGCTGAAGTGGGTGTTGGAGACCTCTGCTGCTACTGTGGGCAACTACTACAGCCAGACCTTTGGTGGCCATAGTCTGATTGGCCAGTCCTTGCTCGCTTATTTCTCCTACTCCAAGTCTTTTAGCTTTTTTGCCTCAATATGCCTGGCATGAACGATGAGGCTGGAGAGGTCAATATCCTTAATGAGCATTGCAGTCCTGCACTCCTTAAGGACCAAGTTTGATACTCCATTGACAAACTTCAGCATGCGAGCCCTTGCCTTGCTACCATCTCTGGAGCATATTTTGACAACCATGTGAACTATAATGCATGCTCTTCCACCATCCTATTGCCCTATTTCAAATTCATGAATTCTGCCACCTTATCCTCCCAGAGCTCCCCAGGAAAGAATTTGTCTAGGAAGGCTATTGTGAACTCCTCCCACTCCAACGGTTCCTCTCCCGCTGGTCTCCCTTCTTTCTACTAGTCCTAACATATTTGGACTACCCCTTTCAGCTGGTAGGCAGGCATCAGCAGTCTTAGCGGAGCTAACACCCATAATGCGGGTGATATTCCTAATCTCATCCATGAAATCCTGTGGGCCCTCTCCTACCTTAGATCCATGGAAGGATGGAGGGTTTATCCGGTTGAAGTCTCGAACTTGAGAAGCTACTGTGTACCCATTCGTGTTAACTAGAACCACCTGTTGGTTCACCTGATTCATGACTGTTTGTGCTTGTAGCTGGACTGCTGCTCTAACTCTGCTGAGGACATTCGGTCATCCTGAGGGGGTGCTGGAGCTGGTGGGGTAGGTCGGTTAGCGTTGCCGGCCTTTCTTCTGTTACCGCATCTTAGAGGCATGATTTCATTGAAACAAAATAGAGCATGAGTTAGGAGAATATTTCTCGGATTAAACTTCAATACACGATAAAGAGTATGAACAAAAGGCAATTTTCCTAATAACGTCTCGTAACCTCCCCGTCATAAGTGTGGCTCTCATACCCATGAAAAGAACTCTACTGGACACGGTTTCTACACATCCTAGGATACTCTAAACCTAGCTCTGATACCAACTTTGTCATGACTCAATTTTATACCCTTATCGTGACATAGTACATGGAGTCACAAGTAATGCCAAGTCAACCCATAGCCTATCATAACACTGGTAATCTAAGTAAATTATAGCAGAAGCATAACGAATAAAACCATTTAAAAAGAACTCAATCATAAGATTTATACAACTGAAAACAAAACTAAAAGTCTGAATCTCTTTCTGAAAGCCAACTAACACTGATGAGTTGTTGGGACAAGCCCCCAGCTAACTATAAAGTCTAACTGAAAGAAAATAACTGGAGAATATAAACCACTTCCTCGAAAGATGAGGACTCACCACTGGTACAGTTGATACTACTGGCAGAAGATCTACTAGCAATGTTGAGTCTGAGAACCTGTGCCTGTATCATGATATGATATAGCTAGGAGGTATCTGTCAGTACTTTGAATATACTGAGTAAGTGGGAAAAATTAAAACATAAGGAATAAATAACTAAACTGTAATGACACGCAATGACCAACTAAAATGACCCTGTCTGGTGGTCATAGACATGCCTTGAATCTGAGATACTGATCTAAACTAACTCTATTGAATTGAGTAAAATTGAAACTGTTCTAAGCTGAGCTAAACTAAGACTGTACTGACTAGTGGGAGAGTCTATAGTCTCTATATAACCATGTGAGCTAGACATAAAGTCCGATGTATACACCTCATTGGTAGGACCCAATATACCTTGCCAGGGTATAAAGGCATGAATTGGGTGATCACAAGTCTGGGGCCATAAGGACAATAAAATAACCTATGGTGGCGATGTAGTTTTGAGAACCTGGGTGAGCTGGAACCCCAGTCCTTTTGGTGCTAAGTCCTACTCCCACTGGATAGTCCTAGACCGACTACTAAGCTGATAGCTCAAAACTGGGGCCCAAGACTAAGTTAGGGATACTTATTTGGAAGTACCCTGAGAGTCTTATCGGACTATATTATGTAAAGTGGTGTTCTAAGACTGGCTAGAGTTACTTATCCGAAAGCATCGTAACCATCTAAAGAAAAAACTGAAATCTGAAGCTGGAGGTCCTAAGATTGGTCAGAGCTTCTTATCTAGAAGTGTCATAACAATCTAAAAAACCACTACAATATGATATCTGAGTCTAATAACTGATAACTGGTAGGCACAATTGATACCTCAAGAAAAGATTGTAATCAAACTGATTAGCTGACATTTTTGGACAATACTGAGTATGCTAATAATCTGACTGAGACTAGACTAACATACATATGGATGATATTTCAACATATACTGACCATATGGGAAATCTCAAAACTGATAGAATCAATCCACAAGAAAAACTAATCCAACATGCAAGATTCTAATTTACTGAATTGAGAAACTAGGGCTAAATCATCCTACTAGATGATAGGTCCACAAAATTTCTAAAAATTAGGAATAATAAAGTAGCTAATATCATGAATAATATTTCATTTGAAATCTTAATGAATTTTGTCCAAAGACTTTCTACAATTTGATTTCCATAGGGCTATAACTAATAGAAGAATTAGAGAAGGGTTTTGGGGACACAAGGGAAGAACAATTCCCTTATTGAATTCCCACATACCTGGATAAGAAATCCCTTGAGAAAAACCTTGAATTTCTGCAACTGAAAAGAGCCCTAGTTCTTGATCTGAGAGTTTCCTGACTGTTTCTACGTTTAGACTTGAGGGAATGAGTGGAATGAAGGGGGAATGTCGCTCTACCTATTTAACTCCCTCTTAAACGAGCCCAAAACAACAAGGTTTTAAGATTAAAAGGATAGGAAGTTACAAAAATAACTCTGGAATAAAATCTGGAAAACTATCCGACAGGGGACTAAAGGGTCACTCAACTAATCGTTTGTTGAGACCATGACTCGTCGGGATTAGTCTTCGATCCTACTGCCTGGGTTCTTGACTCACTTGAATTGGAAATGGGAGATACAATGACTCATTGGATGAACCAACGAGTCGTTGGTTCCTCCCATTGTCACTAGATGAGAAAATTGGGAGGCTTGACAACGGGCAACACAACGACTCGTTGGTGGACCCAACGGATTGTTGTGTCCAGTCATTAACTTCACAAGATAAATTTATAAAAAAATCCCTGACTCTATATGACAAGTGTGCACAATGACTCGTTGTGTGGTATAATGGGTCGTTGCTGCCACTCGTTGTCACTGAAGAGGGTTTCTTGGACTCTTAACCAACGACTTACACTATGAGTTGTTGTATCAAGAGACGACTCATTGGTTGAGTCGTGGGCTCCTGGAAAAGGAGTTCTGAACTAGGGAACCAACAATTGATAGGATGATTCATTTTTTGTCACAATGGGTCATTCCATGTCCCATGGGTTCCCGAAGGACCAAGCAGGGATGACCATGACTGAAACAACAAGTCATTGGAGCTGATTACGACTCGTTGTCTCAGTCGTTCTGAGGCAAAATTTCTGGTTTTCTATATTTTTCTTTCAAGGTTTGAGTTGGTCTAGGAAAGTTTCGGGGTGCCACAATTACAACTCTTTAATCAAAGGGTTAGGTGTTGAAAAGGTATGCAATGAAGGAAGTCAAATGCATAACTTGAGAAATGAACTCTTGATAATATATATGGAAATGAAGTATATGAAATGAAATATATGAGATAAAAGTGAAATGGTTAGAAGTAAAGTTGAATCTAAGAACGTTTAAATATTCAAGTTGATATGGCATATGACAATTGTGATGTTTTAACGTATTGCTGATTGTTAGGAAGGCCATATGAAAAGAGCACTAGTTATTAGCAGCTAGGTGACTAGACTAGATTGTTGTAAATTTCCAGGATATACTTTAAGAAGGAGTTGTGTATCTAAAAACCCTACGACCTTAAAGACCCAAAGTTATCCACTCTTTCCAGGTGCTATCTTCTAAGTGCTAGAAATTATCTACTCCTATCATATGCTATCCTTTAAGTAGTCAAGAGTTGCCTTTAGAATGTTTGTTATGTATCCCGTACTGTCCTTATGTTATACCCCAGAGTTTTTTTGACATTGTAATGTGTCATAAGTACGTTGATGTTAAGTAATTAAGGTAATTGCATGCTTATGTTAAGGAAAGTGAAGTACACGAAGTGTATATGATAAGGAATGTCTCCGGGGGGTGTCACTTCAAGAGATTTAATGTATGGTGTGACTTTAAAGGAGAATATCTCATAATATATGTGGAGTTAGGTGGTGTACGACCTATCAAATTAAAGGTCTTTGAATCTAGTTTTCATAAAAAATCGCTTGTCAATTAGAGTTTGGAGTAAAAAGTTATGCTCGTTTGAAGATAGTACTTCGGCTGGGAAAGTGTCTAGGCCTGTGGGCGCCGAGACAGGCAGGCAGCAGGCATCCATTGTGCATACAAGGGCATGTTGCATGGCGCGCCGCATGGGGGCACCGCCCAGCTTGGCCAGCTCGCCTACAATAAGTAATTTGAGCTAGAAAGCTCATTTCTACTGCGTTTTACTTAATTTTTTTCAGAATTAGGAGAATTTAGAGCTCTATGAAATGGTGAAAACAAATCCCAGGTAAGAACCTTATGGGTAGGCCAAATTTCCTTATAGTCCAAGCTTGGAAAGGTTTCTTATGTCGTAAGCTTCTAGTTGTGGAGTTGCTGTGTTATTGGGCAGTAGGGAGGTGAGTTCTACCTCCATCTTGGTGAAAGTTTAGTACAATCGGAGGTAAGTGTTTTTACTCCTTAAATTCTCATGAATTCACAAACTAAGTTGAAAGTGGAGTAGGAAATTAAGTGTTGTTTGTGTGTGTGTTGCTGCTATGTTTTAGTAGATTTGTTGCTGTATTTTTGAAGAAGTAGCTAGCTAAGGATATAGTCCATTTGGTTGGAGTTGAATACAAATATAAAGTAATTGTTTCTACTTATTAATTCCTGTAAATTTTCAAGCTAAAGGTAGAGGTTGAAAGTGAAGGTTGAGGTGTTGTTTGTATGTGTTATGGTGTGAAGTTGCTACTTGTTTTTGAAGGTTGGAGCTGCTGTGTTTTGTTGAGAATATACTCTATATTTTTGGGTGTTTTTCATGAGGAAAGTTAGGTGATTTTGTACATTTATTTTCCCTTAAAGTTGTAGAAACAAGTTGAAGTAAGAAATGCTAAACGTTGCCTTGTTTGTGTTGTGACTGCCTATTTGTGTGACGTTTTGACTGGATAAATTGGCTTAAAACAGCCTTTTCACTTGGTTATAAACTCAAGGAATTAAAGAGGCTAAGTGTTGGTTGTTGAAGGAAAAAGTCGGCTAAGAAAAACTCGTTGGAAACAAAGTATGTAAGGCGCCTGTTATCTCTTGTTTTCAAGGACGTTTTCATGCCGTTGACGAGTATGACATTCCTATGTATCTAAGTTCATGTTGGAAGCATATTACAATTTTTTCCAAGGGTTTAAGTTTCTTAATAGAAGCCATTGGTAAAAGGGTTGAAGCTTGTGAAGGTAAAGCAAAAGAGTGTAATTTATACGCTTGTTGTAATAACTATAGATTGAGTCTTGAGGCCCCTTAGCGTGGGCACTGCGAGACGGTACTTTATTTTATGTTAGTTATATAAATATATATATATATATATATATATATATATGTGTGTGTGTGTGTGTGTGTGTGTTTGTGTGTGTGTGTGTGTGTATGGTTTCAGATGTGTGAAATGCTGGATGCTACGTGAAATTGGTAAAAAGGGTAAGATGACGACGCACGAACGAACTTAACACTAGAAAACGATTTTAAGCTAAATAAGGGTAAATGAGAATAATGAAATGGAAATGCCTTAGAATAGTCATCCACCCTTTTATGCACATGTTCTAAGGTATATAAGGCCAAGAGGAGATTCCTTGATTTCTCTCCCTTTAGCTAACCGGTTAGTTAATGAGTTTCTGAACCAACCAATATGTTGAACTTGAAAGATAGAATTCGAATGTATAAATTATCGATATTTTTATGCAACCATATTTATGGGAAGGTTATACATAGTATCATAATATTAGTTGGTTATATGGAAATAAGAATATATTTACGCTTATTATACTTATGTTCAAGTAACATGCTAAGGCAACAAGAATTGTCTTTAAAATCTAGCCGTAAGTTTAGTGGAACTCTAGTGATATCTAACCTCCCGAGAGTCACTAAGGCATTAAGTTAAATAAGTGATATAAATACTTTATATGGTAAAATGATATAATGAATATTATATGACGACCTTCTATGAATCAATTAGAGCTGAACGTCTGTAAATAGTAACTTAAGTAAAAGAGAAGCTCTATGCTATACCCTTAAATGATTATGTTAAGTTATCGTTTTTGAGTGTTGAAATTATCTTCCAAGTCTGAAAAGGGTAATCCTAGAAGCTTCTAAGCCTCTTATAATGATGCAAGCTTTCTTAAGCTCCTTAGTTAATTATAAGGTTGGGTAAGTCAATCCAGCGTCATCCGAGTTACGGCCATAAGTCTTTGTTTTCCTATAAGGAAGCACTTAGAGAGTTGCTTATGAATTCTCAAGTTGAACAAATCCAAATCTCAAATTCATAAGTTATGTCTTCACGTCCCTAAGTTATGTTGAAGTGTGTCATGCTAATCTAAGAAGTTTTCAAACAAATCATATTCCGAGAATCATGCTAGTGTCTTGGTCAAGTATTTGAAGTTTCCTACTAGTCTAAGAACTCATGTCTTTATAAATCTTTATAGTATCATGTCTTAATGTATAAGGTTTTCATGTCATAACATATAGTTGAATTCTTTCAATTATACTCAAGTCATACATCTATATGTTTAGCTCTTGTTGAGTTCTCATTTAAATTTCCTAAATTAAGAGCAGAGATTCTCCCATGTGCCAATGTTCGTAATGTCTAAGTATAAGAACAGGCTACGATAATGATCAGTTAAGCTCAGAACTTCTAATCCCAGGAAGTCTCCTAGAGGCCACTCAGTTAATTAAATACTTTATACATTTTACAGAAGTCTCAACGTTGTATTTTTGTAGTTCGACTCTCAGCTCTATGTATACATTAAGTGTTATGACAAATAACTCCAAGTTCCAAGTTATAAGTTCCATGATTTCCTGCAAATAAGACAAATGAATTAAGAACTATATGTGCTCATCAACGTGATAAGTTTGGCAATGAAATTCCAATGTATTATTATTGATACATGTAAAGAAACCACCTGGTGGATAGTATATATTTGTAGTTTCCAGATGTTAAAGGATTGTATAGAAATGAGCTCTATGTGATTCTATCCAAGCGATATGTTAAATTGGCAAGATTATTTTTAGGACATTATCTGTAAGCCTACGAAAGTTCTTATGTTGTCTAAGCCTCTTTAAGTTCCTTCAAATAACTGAATCAACATTTTTATATATAATTTGAAAGATTTACATGATATATATGCATATTTTCTAGCTTTATATGATATGTCTGCTCACTTGCATAAATGTGTTACGAAAGAGGCCTATTTTGGCCACAGATTTAACATTTTTCATTTCTATGCCATATGTGTTAAATTGACTCACTATAAGCCAAATTGGCCCCATTTATGATTATGATTGAGAATTATTTATTTTACCCTAGTGTGGTACACCGGCTGGAGATATTATTATTTTACTCCGATATGACACACCGGCTGGAGATATTTTTATTTTAACCCAGTATGGCACACCGGCTGAAGATATTTTTATTTTACCCCCGTATGGCACCGGTTGGAGATATATTTATTTTACACTTTTATGGTACACCATATGGAGATATTTTTATTTTACCCCGTATGGTACACCGGATGGAGATAGTTATATTTTACCCTGGTATAGTACACTGGCTAGAGGCATTTTTATATGGATTTTATAGTCGACTGGCCACCAACATTATAGTTATAGTTTCTCTTGTGCATTACTTGGTTGCATTTGCACTTGAGTATTGACTTATTGTCAAGTTCCAATTTCTAGGATTCCAAAGTTGTTACTATTTCTTATTTCTGGCTCAGTTATCATTGCTATCTTATATATTTACATTTTTCAGCCTTGCATACCAGTATATTTCATCTTACTGACGTCCCTTTTCTTGGGGACCTGCTTTCGTGCCGCAGCTGTAGGTAGAGGCTGGGATTGCTAGTTGCAGTAGCAGTTCGTGAGATTAGCGGATGTGTTGGTATGCTCCTTTCTTTCTGGAGCTAAGATCTGGTTTTATTTTAGTTAGGGTTTTGAGATGCAGTTATGGGTAGGTTAGAGCCCTATTCCGACCATCAATCAATTTACTCTTTGGAGGCTTTGTGGACTTAGTGTGTATAGTGCTATTTAGTTTGTGGCCTTGTCGGCTTTTCATTGTTTGGTTTTGCATAGTCATAGCCTTATTTGCATTTCAGTTGTTTACCCTGTATTGTTGAGACCTTAGGGGTCTAGTTTGTACTCCAGTTGATTGTGACAGGTGGCCTAGATGGCTGAAGTGTTATAATTACAGATGTCATAAAGCTGGCTTCTTAATTAGTTAGGTATCAGGAGCTAGTTGCGCCCTCCCCCAGTTTTGGGGCGTGACACCTTATGTCACATAAGTCTCAGGAATTCCCTTGAGGTTATTCACCTAAATTAAGATATGTTCCATAAGATACTCAAAAGTCTTATAAGTTCTATATCCACAGTTATAGTTCCTTTAAGTTAAGGTTGAGACCTATACAGGTCATAGTCTCAGAGTCACCGTATTGTTACATGGTACAACCGATAGACATAATTTGAACCTTATTGGCTACTGACATGATTATGCATATGATTTATAGACTTTAACACTAATGAGACATATCATTTGGGCAGATATTCATAGATGTTACCATCAATACGGTTATATTAGTTGGGCAGACATTTCTATTAGACCTTACAATTGGGAGGCGTATCGATTGAGCAATTACAGCTTTATTATACATATACGTGATTGCATTGACAAACAGTATGGAGTTTCAGTCAGGGTATAGTCTCCAGAGTCAGGTTGTTTCTATTCCTCTCTCTGATTTAGTTATCTTGTTTGGATATAACTTATATTATAAGCTTTCAGCCTTACATACAAGTACATATAATTCATACTGACGTCCCTTAACTTGGGGACTTGCATTCATGCTGCAGGTGTAGGGTAGAGGCTTTGATCTGTTATGCCCAGAGCTTACACCTTGGACGGGACACGGTGCTTAGAGTCACAGGTAACCCCAAGTCAACCCTCGGTCTATCATGCACTATTATTTTGAGTAAACATATAAATATAGCGGAAGCTTTAAAGTAAACTATAAAACATTCATGGATGTAGAGCTGAATCATACATTTTAAAAACATCTGAACCAACTACCAGTCTGAGAAACCAAGTCTATATCTGAAAGCCACTACAACTGATGAGTTGCTGGGACAAGACCCCAGCTAACTCCAAGTCTATAAAGAATAAAATAGAACTGAAACAAATGATCTTCGTCGTCGAAAGATGAGGACCCACCAATGGTGCAGGTGGAGTCTTTTGACAGTGAACGGCTAGCGGGGCTGGGACTGAGATCCTGCAATTGTATCATAAAATGATACAACATAAAAGGTATGCATCAGTACTTTGAATGTACTGAGTAAATGAGAGAAACCATATGCAAGAAATAAAAATGCTAAATTGAAAAGACATGTAATGACCAACTGAACTACGGAACTGAAATAACTGAAATAAGCTGAGATGGTCTAGATGACCCCGCCTGATGGTCAAAGACATGCCCTAAATCTGAGATTACTGAGTTTGAACTAACCGTGCTGAACTGAGCAAAGAAAAACTAAACTGACTAATTTGAGACTAAACTGGGCTGATTAGTGGGAGAGTCTATAACCGACATGTAACCACGTGAGCTAGACGTGAAGTTTGATGTATACGCCCTATTGGTAGGATCCAATATACCTTGCCAAGGTATAAAGACATAAACTGGGTGATCACAAGTCTGGGGCCATGAGGCCAATAAAACTATAACCTAAGGTGGCAACGTAGTTTTAGGAACTTGGGTGCGCTGGAACCCCAGTCCGCTCGGTGCTAAGTCCTACTCCCACTGGATAGTCCTAGACTGACTACTAAGCTGATAACTCAGACTGGGCCCAAGACTAGTCAGGAATACCTATCTGGAAGCACATTGAGAGTCTTATCGGATCGAATTCCGTAACTAATTTCTAAGACTGGTTAGAGCTACTTATCTGGAAGTGTCATAACCATCTAAAGAACAAACTGAAATCTGGTACCGAGTCTAGTTCTGATAACTAAGAGGCACTACTAACACCTCTCAAAAATACTTCAGTTAAACTGACCAGTTGACAAAAATTTGAATAACATTGAGGATTCTAACATTCTGACTGAAACTGAACTGTCATGTAGCTAACTGAGATTTCAACTCACA
This sequence comes from Datura wrightii, assembly GCA_035772735.1. NCBI lineage: Eukaryota > Viridiplantae > Streptophyta > Magnoliopsida > Solanales > Solanaceae > Datura > Datura wrightii. The sequence goes on along the minus strand of JASDFA010000003.1, from coordinate 66,591,608 downwards.
CTAACAACATGGGAATCCATAACTTTGACAGAATCAAGCAACAAGGAAGACTAACCCAACATGCATAATTCTAGGTGACCTCATTCAACATTATAGATAAAATCATCCTTACAAGAAATAACATTTCTACGATATTTAAATAATGGAGAATATCCAACAATCAACTTAAGACATATTTCACAAGCTATAACAAAATTAGGCATATAATTCATCCACATTCGAAAGCTCAGGGCTAGAATTCACTTTATGGGAATAACACCAATATAGTCTTAAACTGATGGAATCATATCTAAAATAAACATGGATAACATTCTATAAGAATTCAAAGAAATCTGATACATATATTTATTCCCTTCACAATTGAAAACTCAGGGCTAGAATTCATAGAGAAACTAGGAGGGATTTTTGAGACACAAGGGAAGAATTATTCCCTTGTTGAATTCCCACATACCCAGCTACGAATTCCTTGGAGAAGAAAGCAGATTCGCTGCAAAAGATGAGAAACCCTAGTCTTGCTTGAGAGTTCTTGAGAGGAAACTTACGCTAATTTCTTTGAAAATCTCAATGGAAATGAGAGGGAAACCATTTAGCCCCTCTAAATCCCCTCAAAATAACACAAATGGATGTAGTTTAGTGTCTAAGAGGCTAGAAACTTACTGAAACACCCTTAAGAAATTCGCAGGAAGAACTGATAGTCAGTTCCCCACGAGGGACCCAACGGGTGGTTCCTAGTGACCACGAGTTGTGGTCACCTCTCGTGAGGTACACTGCCAAAAATCTCATACTTATCACCACAGAGGACATCACGAGTAGTGGTGTACCCGATGAATCGTGGTGCCCCACTTGTTAGGTACACTGCTTAAAATTTCCTGGCCTCAAATTTGTTATTGACCACAGGTCACATCATGTCGTGGTGTTGACCACGACTCGTAGTCATTCCCGTGGTCACCCCATTTCTCAAAATTTTCTACGAAGTTCAAAGTCTTCACCACGAGTCACTTAAAGACTCATGGTCACCACTATTGGTCACATAACGACCTGGTGTAGATTTTCCAGTTTTCTCCATTTTAATCCCGAGTCTAGTCTTTGTGTTTCTGGGGCATTACAACATCTCCCCCTTAGGAACATTCATCCTCGAATGTTGGAAAACATGCAGAAAAGTAGAGAATGAAAATCTTTATACAAAAATACTGATCATGAAACCTGAAATTAATGGAATGACTACCTTCGAACTGAATCACAAGTCTGAACTGAATTCAAAAATTATACACATACGCATTTACATGAAAAAAATTGGAACACACGAACTGAAAGCAATTTTGGGGAGGAAATTTATACCTTAAACTGAAATTGAGCCAGAAGGGAACAAATGTGGATATCTAGCCATCATATCTGCTTCAGCCTCCCACGTAGCTCCCTCAACCTGCTGATTCCTCCACAAGACTTTAGCGAAGCTACCTCCTTGTTCCTCAGCTTACGAACCTGACAATAAAGGATTTGGAGTGAGGCCTCTTCGTATGAGAGACTATCTTTCACTCCCACACTGTCCAATGGCACAATTGAAGTTGGATCACCGATGCACTTCTTCAGTAGTGACACATGGAATACTTGGTGCATAGATGCCAACTTTGAAGGTAATTCCAGCTCATAAGCTACCTTGCAAATTCACCTTGGAATTTTGTAGGGTCCCATAGATCTCGGACATAGCTTTCTCTTCTTCCCAATTCTCATTACACCTTTCATGGGTGAAATTTTCAGATAAATTCAGTTATCCACAACAAACTCCAATTCTCTTCTCCTTATATCAGCATAAGATTTCTGACGACTCTGAGTTGTTTTCAACCTCTCTTGGATGAGCTGTACTTTCTGCATAGCTTCATGAATCGAGTGGCTTGATTAAAGTAGCTTCACCCACTTCAAACCACATGATAAGAGATCTACACCTTCTTCCATAAAATGCCTCAAATAGGGCCATCTGGATACTGGAGTGGTAGTTGTTGTTTTAAGAAAACTCAATGAGAGGCAAGTGATCATCCCAATTGCCCTTGAAATCGATCGTGCACGCTCTCAACATATCTTCTAGGGTTTGAATAGTCCGCTTAGCTTGTCCATCTTTCCGTGGGTGAAAAGATGTGCTGAGCTTGACCTGGGTACCTAGTCCTTTCTGAAAAGACTTCCAGAAATGAGAGGTGAACTGGGCACCTCTGTCTGAGATATATGGATAGTGCCAGCCCATGAAGTCTGACCAACTCCCGGATATAAAGTCTAGCATAGTTCTCAGCTGAATATGTGGTTTTAACTGGGAGAAAGTGTGCTGACATAGTCATCCAGTCTACTATTACTTAGATAGAATCATGCTGCCAACGAGTCTGAGGTAGACCAGTAATAAAATCCATATTCACTTCTTCCCACTTCCAAGTGGGTATGCTGATATCCTGAGTCATTCCTCTCGATCTCTAGTGCTCTACTTTGACTTGCTGGTAGTTTGGGCACTTAGCTTTAAATTCAGCGATGTCTCTCTTCATGCCATTCCACCAGTAAATATCTCGTAAATCGCTGTACATTTTAGTAGCAAAAAGGTGGATGGAGTATCTCGATCTGTGAGCTTCAGCCAGTATCTGCTGTCTCTAATCACCGACGTTTGGTACACAAAATCTTCCTTGGTAACGGAGCACACCATCTCCCAATTTGGAGAAAGCCTCAACTTCTTTTCTGAGAACCACTTCCTTAAGCTTAAGTAAGATGGGATCTTCATCCTGTTTGGACTTAACTTAACCAACCAAAGAGGAATCTGACCCACTTTGCATTACCACTCCACCCTCAGTTGAGTCAACCAACTACACCCCTAACCGAGCTAGTTGGTGAATATCCTTCACCAGTTCCTTTATGCCCTCTTCCACATGGGCCACGCTCCCTATAGATACTCGGCTCAAGGCATCCGCCACCACATTGGCTTTGTTCGGGTGATATAGCACGCTCATGTTATAGTCCTTCAAGAGCTCTAACCACCTTATCTGATGAAGATTTAGATCTTTCTGACTGAATATATACTGAACGCTCTTGTGATCGGTGAAAACATCCATATGAGCCCCATACAAATAGTGTCTCCATATTTTCAACACAAACACCACCGCTGCCAACTCCAAATCATGAGTTGGATAATTCTTTTCATGAACTTTGAGTTGTCTGGAGGCGTAGGCTATCACCTTACCCCACTGCATCAGAAAGCAACCGAGTCCAACTTTGGAAGCGCTCCAATATACTACAAATCCATCTGATCCTTCTGGTAGGGTCAACATTGGAGCAATAGTGAGTTGAGTTTTTAATTCCTGGAAACTGTTCTCATACACATCTAACCACTGAAATTTCACCTTCTTCTAAGTCAGCCTAGTCAGAGGGGATGCTATAGAAGAAAAGCCTTCCACAAAGCATCGGTAATACCTGGCTAGATCCAAGAAAATTCTAATTTCGGTTGGGGAGGCAGGTCTAGGCCAGTCTTTCACCGCTGCTATCTTTTAAGGTTCAACCTAAATATCTTCACCGGAGACCACGTGACCCAGGAAAGTCATGGACTTCAACCAGAATTCACACCTGCTGAACTTGGTGAGCAACTGGTGGTCCCTAAGTGTCTGAAGCACTATCCTCAAGTGAATAACATGCTCTTCCTCACTTATGGATTATACCATAATGTCATCGATAAATATAATGACGAACATATCTAGATACTTCTTGAAGACTCTATTCATCAGGTCCATAAAGGCTGTAGGGGCATTTGTTAGTACAAAGGACATAACCACAAACTTGTAGTGACCATACCGATTCCTGAAAGTTGTTTTTGGTATGTCACACTCTTTGTCTATTAGCTGGTGATACACCGACCTAAGATCTATTTTGGAGAAATAGCTGGCTCCCTGAAGTTGGTCGAACAAGTCATCAATTCTAGGTAGGGGATACCTGTTCTTGACTATAACCTTGTTCAACTAACGGTAATCGATGCACATTCTGAGGGTACTATCTTTCTTTCACACGAATAGTATTGGAGCACCCCAGGGAGAGATGTTGGGTCTGATAAAAACCTTATCAAGAAGGTATTTTAGCTGCTCCTTCAACTCTATGAGCTCAGTTCAAGCCATTCTATAATGAGGGATGGAGATAGGCTTAGTATTTGGGAGAAGGTCTATACCAAAGTTGATTATCCGCTCAAGAGGAACTCCAGGAAGATCTTCGGGGAACACATCAGGAAATTCGCTGACAATAGGGATTGACTGAATGGTTGGGGTCTCAGAGTTGGAATTGTTGACTCAAACTAGATGATAGATACATCCCTTAGAAATAAGCTTTTGTGCCTTATGGTAGGAAATAAATCAACCCTTAGGTGCTGAACTACTGCCCATCCACTCTAACACTGGCTCATTTGGAAACTAAAATTTGACAAGCGATCGACTGAGGCATAACCGAAGTGTAACCAATCCATGCCAAGGATGAGGTCAAAATCGACCATGTCTAATTTTGCATGATCAGCTGGTATGACCTTATTGAAGACTGAGACATGGTAGTTTCTATACACCCGATTGGCTCTAACTGACTCGCCAACTGGGGTGGAGACTGAAAACGGTTCTGAGAGGACCTTATTAAACTGAAAAACTATGTATGGAGTCACGAATGACAGTGTGTCTCCTGGATCTAGTAGGGCATATACATCTAGGTAGAGAAGACCTAACATACCTGTGACCACATCAGGTAAGTTCTCCTGATCTTGACGAGATGATAATGCATAAAAATAGTTTTTGCGCTGACCGCCATCCGTACATGAAGTATTGCCTGCTGAGCTGGTCGTCCTGCTGGAGCTGCTAAGGTAGTGGATTTTGACCTTCCCCGTCCTATTGACGGACACTCTTTAAGCCGATGACCATGTTGTCAACAACCATAACAACCCTCTCGACCCTGAAGACACTCTCCTTGGGTGGTGCTTGCCACACTTAGGGCAAGTTGGATACCTGTTTCTGGCACTGCAGCTCTAGGACTAAGAGCCAGATGCTCCACCCCTCCGATCCTGGCGAGACAGAAAGGTAGGGGAACTGGCTATGTTGGAGCCCTCTACTACTGCTGTGGGCGGCTACTACCGCATGACTTCTGGTGGAGATAATCTAATTGTCCAGTCCTTGCCAGTTTGTTCTTATACTCCATGTCCTTTAGTTTTTCTGCCTTAATCTGTTGGGCATGAACAATAAGGCTAGAGAGGTCAATATCCTTAATCGACATTGTTGTCCTGCATTCTTTTAGGACAATGTTTGAAACTCCATTAACAAACTTTAGCATCCGAGCCCTTGGCTCGACGACCATCTCTGGAGCATACTTAGACAACCTGGTGAACTCTAGAACATATTCTTCTATTGTTCTGTTTCCCTATCTAAGAATCATGAACTCCATTACTTTTGCTTCCTTGAGCTCTCGAGGGAAGAATCTATCTAGGAAGGCTGTAGTGAACTCCTCCCATTCCATCGGTCCTGCTCCCGCTGGCCTCCCCTCCCTTCACTGCTCGTATCAGACCTGGGCTACCCCTTTTAGCTGGTAGGAAGCCAAGTCAGCACTCTCTGAGGGACTGACACCCATAATCCAGGTTATATTTTTAATCTCATCCAAAAACTCCTGTGGGTCCTCCCCCACCTTAGATCCGTGAAAATGTAGAGGGTTCATTCGGGTGAAATCACACACTCGGGCAGCTACTGCAGACCCATTGTTGTTGATCGGAACCACCTACTGGTTCAACTGGTTGGTAACTAACTGTCTGAGCGAGAAGCTGGATGGCCACCCTGAATTTTGCGGTGGACACTGAGTCGTCCTGGGGGCTGTTGGAGTTGGTAGGCCAGGTCGGTGAGAATTACCGGCCCTTCTTCCGTTACCACATCGCGGAGGCATAATTCACTAAAACAAAACAAAGCACGAGTTAGGAGAATGATTTTGGAATTGAATTTCAATGCACGACAAAGAGTATGAATAAAAGGGAATCTTCCTAATAACATCTCATAGCCTCCTCGTCACAAGTGTGGCGCGCTTCACACCTATGAAGAGTACTCTACTCAATGTGGATTTCAGACATCCGACTCTAAACCTGGCTCTGATACCAAGTTTGTCACAACCCGAGCTTACACTCTAGACCGGACACAGTATTTGGAGTCACAGGTAACCCCAAGTCAATTCCTAGTCTATCATACATTGGCATTCTATGTAAACATAAAAATATAGCGGAATCTTTAAAGTAAACTATAAAACATTCATAGAAGTAGAGTTGAATCATACATTTTAAAAATATCTAAACCAACTACTAGTTTGAGAAACCAAGTCTGTGTCTGAAGCCACTACAATTGATGAGTTGCTGGGACAAGTTGCCAGCTAACTCCAAGTCTATAAAGAAGAAAATAGAATTGAAACAAATGATCTTTGTCCTCGAAATAAGGGACTCACCAATGGTACAGCTGGAGACTTTTGAGAGTGAGCGGCTAGCGGGGCTGGGACTGAGATCCTGTAGCTGTATCATAAAATGATACAGCATAAAAGGTATGCATCAGTACTTTGACTGTACTGAGTAAGTGATAGAAACCATATGCAAGAAATAAAAATACTGAACTGAAAAGACATGCAATGACAAACTGAAATACTGAATTGAAATAACTAAAATAAGCTGAGATGGTCTAGATGACCCTACCTGATCGTAAAAGACATGCCCTAAATCTAAGATTTCTGAGTCTGAACTAACTATGTTGAACTGAGCAAACTGAAATGAAACGGACTAATCTGAGGTTGAAATGGGCTGACTAGTGGGAGAGTCTATAACCGACATGTAACCACGTGTACTAGACATGGAGTCTGATGTATATGCCCCAGCGGTAGGACCCAATATACCTTGCCAAGGTATAAATACATGAACTGGGTGATCACAAGCCTGGGGACATGAGGCCAATAAAACTGTAACCTACGATGGAAATGTGGTTCTGGGAACCTGGGTGCACTGGAACCCTGGGCTGCTCAATGCTAAGTCCTACTCCCACTGGATAGTCCTAGATTGACTACTAAGTTGATAGCTCGTACTGGGCCCATGACTAGTAAGGAATACCTATCTGGAATCACCCTGAGAGTCTTATCAGACTGAATTCTGTAACTAGATTCTAAAACTAGCCAGAGCTGCTTATTTCGAAGCGTCATAACCGTCTAAAGAACAAACTGAAATCTAGTACTGAGTCTAGTTCTGATAACAAAGAGGCACCACTAACACCTCTCGAAAATACTCCAATCAAATGACTAGCTGAAAAAAATCTAAATAACATTGAGGATTCTAACATTCTGACTAAAACTGAACTATCAGTCAGCTAACTAAGATTTCAACTCACACTAACAACATGGGAATCCACAACTTTGACAGATTCAAGCAACAAGGAAGACTAACCCAACAGGCATTATTCTAGGTGATCTCATTCAACATTAGTCCTAAAATCATCCTTACAAGAAATAACATTTACATGATATTTAAATAATGGAGAATATCCAACAATCAACTTAAAACATATTTCATAGGCTATAACGGAATTAGGTATATAATTCATCGATATTCGAAAGCTCAGGGCTAGAATTCACTTTATAGGAATAACACTAATATAGTCTTAAACTGATGGAATCATATCTAAAATAAACATGGACAACATTCTATAAGAATTCAATGAAATCTGATATATATATTTATTCGCTTCACAATTGAAAACTCAGGGCTAGAATTCATAGAGAAACAAGGAGGGATTTTGGGGACATAAGGGAAGAATTATTCCCTTATTGAATTCCCACATACCCATCTACGAATTCATTGGAGAAGAAAGCTTGAATCACTACAAAAGATGAGAAACCCTAGTCTTGCTTGAGAGTTGTTGAGAGGAAACTTACGCTAATTTCTCTGAAAATCTCAGTGGGAATGAGGGGGAAACTTTTTAGCCCCTCTAAATCCCCACAAAATAACACAAAATGACATAGTTTAGAGTCTAGGAGGCTAGTAAATTACTGAAACACCCTTAAGAATTCACAAGAATAACTGACTGCCAGTCCCCCACGAGGAAGCCAACGGGTCATGCCATGTGACCACGAGTCGTGGTCACCTCTCGTGAGGTACACTTCCAAAAATATCATACTGATCACCACGGAAGACATTACGAGTCGTGGTGTACCCGATGACTCGTGGTGCCCCACTCGTTAGGTATACTACTTAAAATTTCCTAGCCTCAAATATGTTATTAACCACGGGTCACATCACGACTCGTGGTCACACCCGTGGTCACCCTATTTCTCAAATTTTCTACGAAGTTTAAAGTCCTCACCACGAGTCACTTAACGAATCGTTGTCACCCCCACGGGTCACAGAACGACTTGTTCTGTTACCTGATGTAGATTTTCTAGCGTTCTCTATTTTACTCCCAGGTTTAGTCTTTGAGTTTCTGGGGCATTACATGATCTCCCGTTGCAATAGGAGTCAGAATTTGATTGAGAGTTGCTATGCTCCTTTCTTCCAAAAGCTGAGATCTAGTTTTAGTTATGTTGAGTTTTGCTGTATAGTTACAAGTAGGCTGGGGCCCTGTCCTGACCATTCCGTTTGATACTTTTTTTAGAGACTTTGTGGATTTAGTATGTGCGGTATAGTATAGTTTATGGCCTCGTCGACCTTTCACGGTTTATTTAGTCATATTGTTGCCTTTTAGCATTATGTTTTCTATCTTATTGTGTTGTGACCTCGTTGCTCCATATATGATCTATAGTTGATTAAGATAGGCAGCCTTATTTTCCTAAGTGTTACAGTTACAGATATTATATAGCCGGTTTCCTATTCAATCAGGTATCAGGAGCTAGTTGTGCCCTCACCCTATTTGGGGCATGACAAACATGGTATCAGAGCGAGGTTGAGTCCTAGGGAGTCCACAAGCCGTGTTAGTAGAGTTGTCATGACCCGAGCTGAGACTCAATACTGAGACACTTGACCTAGAACCATGAATGGCTCCAAGCTAACCCGTGGCACATACATAGCATGAATAAGAGCATAACTAATGTGGAAGATAAAGCATGAACATGTCATAAGTAGAAGGATGCGTAACATAACAACATAAACGTAAACACGAACTAACATCGCAGAATCATCTATACATAGTTGTGTGAAAAGCCTCTAAACATCTGATGAGCTAATGGGACAACAACCCCAACTAGCTTGCTAAGTCTGAAACTAAAAGACATGAAGAAAGGAGACATAATCAAAACTGATGTCCTCGGACCATGAGGACTCACCAGAATTGGAATAGAGCTAGACTGATCGGGAGCGAGCTAATGATGGAACTGAAATGGATCACCCGAAGCTATATCATGATACGATGTAGCATAGAATGTGTGGTCAATACTTTGAATATGCTTAGTATGTAGAGAAAGTAAACATGCAAGTAAAACTGTAGTATGAAATCATGAATATAAATCAAGATAGATCATGAGAGTAAGGGAAACATGCTAAAAGCCATATTTCTGAAATATACATAATCATAAGCTATTCATCATAATCTAAACATAACGAACCCAAGGTTTAGAAATAAAAATCATATAGCGTGTCATACTTGAAAACATAAGTGAAGAATCATAAACAGATCAATAGGTCAAATATACTATAAAACATGATATCATATGACATGAATATGAGTATCTAAAAACATGAGAAATAATGGGAGGCTTCATCATAACCGAAACCACCATGATAGAGCTCACGTGATGCCTCAACTATCTCGCTCAAGTGGGACAACAACCCCAACTAGCTTGCTAAGTCTGAAACTAAAAGACATGAAGAAAGGAGATATAATCAAAACTGCTGTCCTCGGACCATGAGGACTCACCAGAATTGGAATAGAGCTGGACTGATCGGGAGCGAGCTAATGATGGAACTGAAATGGATCACCCGAAGCTATATCATGATACGATGTAGCATAGAATGTGTGGTCAGTACTTTGAATGTGCTTAGTATGTAGAGAAAGTAAACATGCAAGTAAAACTGTAGTATGAAATCATGAATATAAATCAAGATAGATCATGAGAGTAAGGGAAACATGCTAAAAGCCATATTTCTGAAATATACATAATCATAAGCTATTCATCGTAATCTAAACATAACGAACCCAAGGTTTAGAAATAAAAATCATATAGCATGTCATACTTGAAAACATAAGTGAAGAATCATAAACTGATCAATAGGTCAAATATACTATAAAACATGATATCATATGACATGAATATGAGTATCTAAAAACATGAGAAATAATGGGAGGCTTCGTCATAACCGAAACCACCATGATAGAGCTCACGTGATGCCTCAACTATCTCGCTCAAGTGGGACAACAACCCCAACTAGCTTGCTAAGTCTGAAACTAAAAGACATGAAGAAAGGAGACATAATCAAAACTGATGTCCTCAGACCATGAGGACTCACCAGAATTGGAATAGAGCTAGACTGATCGGGAGCGAGCTAATGATGGAACTGAAATGGATCACCCGAAGCTATATCATGATACGATGTAGCATAGAATGTGTGGTCAGTACTTTGAATGTGCTTAGTATGTAGAGAAAGTAAACATGCAAGTAAAACTGTAGGATGAAATCATGAATATAAATCAAGATAGATCATGAGAGTAAGGGAAACATGCTAAAAGCCATATTTCTGAAATATACATAATCATAAGCTATTCATCGTAATCTAAACATTACGAACCCAAGGTTTAGAAATAAAAATCATATAGCGTGTCATACTTGAAAACATAAGTGAAGAATCATAAACTGATCAATAGGTCAAATATACTATAAAACATGATATCATATGACATGAATATGAGTATCTAAAAACATGAGAAATAATGGGAGGCTTCGTCATAACCGAAACCACCATGATAGAGCTCACGTGATGCCTCAACTATCTCGCTCAAGTGGGACAACAACCCCAACTAGCTTGCTAAGTCTGAAACTAAAAGACATGAAAAAAGGAGACATAATCAAAACTGATGTCCTCGGACCATGAGGACTCACCAGAATTGGAATAGAGCTGGACTGATCGGGAGCGAGCTAATGATGGAACTGAAATGGATCACCCGAAGCTATATCATGATACGATGTAGCATAGAATGTGTGGTCAGTACTTTGAATGTGCTTAGTATGTAGAGAAAGTAAACATGCAAGTAAAACTGTAGTATGAAATCATGAATATAAATCAAGATAGATCATGAGAGTAAGGGAAACATGCTAAAAGCCATATTTCTGAAATATACATAATCATAAGCTATTCATCGTAATCTAAACATAACGAACCCAAGGTTTAGAAATAAAAATCATATAGCGTGTCATACTTGAAAACATAAGTGAAGAATCATAAACTGATCAATAGGTCAAATATACTATAAAACATGATATCATATAACATGAATATGAGTATCTAAAAACATGAGAAATAATGGGAGGCTTCGTCATAACCGAAACCACCATGATAGAGCTCACGTGATGCCTCAACTATCTCGCTCAAGTGGGACAACAACCCCAACTAGCTTGCTAAGTCTGAAACTAAAAGACATGAAGAAAGGAGACATAATCAAAACTGATGTCCTCGGACCATGAGGACTCACCAGAATTGGAATAGAGCTGGACTGATCGGGAGCGAGCTAATGATGGAACTGAAATGGATCACCCGAAGCTATATCATGATACGATGTAGCATAGAATGTGTGGTCAGTACTTTGAATGTGCTTAGTATGTAGAGAAAGTAAACATGCAAGTAAAACTGTAGTATGAAATCATGAATATAAATCAAGATGGATCATGAGAGTAAGGGAAACATGCTAAAAGCCATATTTCTGAAATATACATAATCATAAGCTATTCATCGTAATCTAAACATAACGAACCCAAGGTTTAGAAATAAAAATCATATAGCGTGTCATACTTGAAAACATAAGTGAAGAATCATAAACTGATCAATAGGTCAAATATACTATAAAACATGATATCATATGACATGAATATGAGTATCTAAAAACATGAGAAATAATGGGAGGCTTCGTCATAACCGAAACCACCATGATAGAGCTCACGTGATGCCTCAACTATCTCGCTCAAGTTGGTAGAGCCATCCTAAGCATTGCGAGGACAAAGAACGATGAAGGTGTGATATCACAGACGTGCCCTCAGGCAGGGGAAACACCCTCTTTATAAGTCCCAAATAAAAATATATATATATCTATAGTAAGGCATAGTTATGAGAGTTGGGTCCTCAGAATCCTGAGCCTACTCGATGCTAGACACTACTCCTAAAACATGCATATTGATCATAATCATATTCTCAAAACATAGCTTAAATATATTTATTAGGAGTCTTAACTCCAAACATCTCTGTAAAACTGATCTTGCAAGCCTTGGCTAAAAACATGATAAAATATACTTGACTTATATGGGCTTGCCAAAATCATGAAATCATACATATTTGAAATAAGCTTCATAATTTGAAATCATGGAATCATAAATTAAGAATTCATAAACATTCATGCATACTAGATAATTCATCAATCTTGAAATCATAGGTTTTTAAGCTTGAAATTCATGAATCATGCACGTCCTTAGGGCACCCAACCATAGGTTCCTCGAAAATATTTTTCCTGAGAAATTCTACACCAATATTGACCCACGAACTCAATCAGTTTCCAACAATATGGCTGGAGGTTACTTTATGGATAAAACCTGCAACTGTAATGCTGCAATACTTGACATGATCACCAAATACAACCACACATGGCATGTTGGAGACCAAAACAATGGTTTTAATGTGTGTACTCCTTCATTAACTCATTTGATAAAGGAGAACCAAGAGAGAGACCAGGTGATGTCCGTCATGGCCACAAATATTACATTATTGATAAAGAAACTGATAGAAAGTAAGTTCAAGAAGGTAAATGCAGTGAAAGAAGCACCAGGGTTTCCACCTTACTATGCACAAGCATGTCCTCCTCCCTTCCATGGTCAATAGTTTCAAGACCAACCGTCAACGTAATTTTAGGATGCTAACTATGTTGGAAATGCACCTGGTGGTAATTGCGCTATGGCGCACGTGGTTGTGCAAATAATACAGTGACTCTTTAAGAGTCGGATGTCGAACACACAAGGACTGGAGTTTGAGTGAATTACAAGTTTAAGTACCAATTCAAAATTCAAAATTGTTGATGTTTCAAGATTTAAGATTTGTTTCTAAATCTAAATGTGGTTACAAAATACTTTGATAAACATGAATAGAAGCATCTAGAGTTAAGGCCAAATAATCACATAAAGTTAAAATTCGTAGTCGTTCAATTATATAACTTCCTTTGTTATAACACAAGATAAATTCCATGTTCATGGTCTTTCGAGCCTCTAAAAATAAGCGAATTAGCTTCACAACTACATCATTGATTGGGAATGTAACAACCTAATTCATATGCAATTATCTATGTGGTTGGTTTACGGGGTTCATGCCCTTGGTTATGAACTTTTGAACCTCTAGCCATTTAACCTAGAATTAACTTCACAACTACGTCTATGAGTGATGGTATGACAATTTAATCCTAAGTGTCTAGCTATCATTCCATTTAGTAACCAAGCAAGGAGAATTAGGTATATTTCTATCCTAACCGCGAATCAAGTATTGAAGACTTGAAGTTACTTCTTGCATTCCAAGTTCTAACCTAGGTTTTCTCTTTCGAGTTTGCCTAAGAATAACACTTGCATTTCAATGGTAATCAAGCTTAAATTGATAAAAATCATGAATGCAAGAACTAACAACAACGAAGAACTTGAACCAAATAGAATTAAGCGATTACAATCATGATATGTAGCCTCAACTCTAGAAGAAGGGTTTTAGCCACTCATGCTAATACATGAATTCATCACAATCTTTGAATTCATGAAATATAAGAGTTGAAAAATAAAACAAAGATGAACCCTAATAGAGTTTCCTCTATTCTCCCTCTGCTCCTCTGTGATTTCAGAACATATTCCTTGATAATTGATAAAATAAACCAAGTGTTCTATTTATAATAAATGAAATTTAACCCATCAAACGTAGCTACTGGATTGCCTGGCCCTTGTGCACGCACGAACAGGCATGGCACGACGCTTGGCGTGCTGCCTGATTGGCGTGGCACGCTAGCAGTGTGTGGTAGACTTCCTTTCACGCTTCCATCATACATCTTCTTTATACTTCATTCCAAACTTCTTTCTTGCTTATGAAACGTCATAATTAGTTTCCTCCTTAGCATTTTCCACCTACAAAATAAGCTAATCATGTTCAGTAGTTCATGCACATAATTATAGCATAATTACATGAGGATACACCAAAAATAGGGTAAAAGAATGACTAAAGCTCGGGTATAAATATCACTTGGGTACGTAAAAATGCCCAAGATTAGATGGTTACCAAGGCCACACTATCCACAAAATAAAGTCATCAATATTCCAATTATCAAAGCTAATGGAGACCTCAATCACAAGGTCAAGGTCAATATTATGCTAGGAATGACTATGGTGACTCGAGTCAACTCTGGAAAGGTGGAAGTTTCAAAAATCAAAGTTCTAACCCATATGTTCCACCAAGAGACCATCATTTGGTTATCACAATTGAAGGGATGGTCCATCACAAAACAAAGGGATTTCAAGAATTGAGGGCATATTGGAGAAAGTGCTCTCCAACCAACAGAGATCTGATTCTTGTATCAAGAGTTTAATTGAAGTGGTTAGCTCCCATAATGCCTTTATTCAGATGTTGGAGCAACAAATGAGATACCTCTCTAGAGAGTAAAATCCAAAGCAGAAGGGCCAACTTCCTAGTGACACCATGACAAATCCCAAAGGCAATAGAAGTACTTCTAATTCTCATTGTATGTCTATAGTGATTCAGAGAGGCAAAATGTTACATTCCAATGTTGATTAGCCGTATGATACTAACGTTGGTGTAGGTAGTGAGGTGAAGAGTAAGGATGTTGAAACAGGGGTGGTATTGAAACCACTTGTTGATATTGCTAGTGATAAGGTGACAATGGATTCAAAAAGAAAGGAAAAACTGAAGGAAAAAGTGGGTGACATTACTAAATTCTATCTCAACCTCTTTCTCGCTTTCCTTGAAGACTAGCTAAACAAAATCTAGATGCAACAATGGATAAGCACATTGAGAGGTTAAACGAATCTATATTGAAGGTTGCCATTTTTTGATTCTTTGAAAGAGATGCCTGAATTCATCAAATACCTAAAAGAGTTACTAACAAAAAAAAGGATAAATGAGGAAGATGTGACCCTAATAATCCACTGAGTTAGAGCCATCATTACTGGCACACATGTGGAGAAAAAGGGAGACCATGGGGAATTTACCATTCCATGCAATATTGGATAGTATGACTTTGTGAGCTCTATGTGATTATGGGGCAAGCATTAACTTGATGCCCCTAGCTATCTACAAGTTGTCGGGATTGACTATGTTAAAAACCACCTAAATTCGGCTTTAATGGATGATAAAACAATCAAAAAGCTTGAAGAGGTGGTACAAGATGTGTTGGTGAAGGTCGGAAAATTCATACTTCCAACTGACTTTGTTATTTTGGATTGTGATGTGGACATGGATATACCCATCATTCTTGGGTGACCCTTTCTTTCCATGGTAGAGCTTTGATAGACTTGAAAAAGCATGAGATCGCATTTCAGTTTAATGATGAAACAATGACCTTCAAGGCAGGAAAAGGGAATGTGTTGCCAAATAGTTTTGGGAGCATAACTTGTTACACCCTGTAAGTTGTCATTGACTAGCTGACGTGTGTGTGTGTGCTTGTGAGTGTGTTTAGAGAACGAAACATGTGGGAGAAGGCTCGAGGGAGGAATGCATAAGTGTGTTATCAAGCGAGCAGAAGATTAGGGCTGGAGGTAGGGAGCACCAGGCATCGCATCGCGCCCCTCCCACGATGCGAAGAGTGGCGTATCGCCCCCGTGTTCCAGCATGTTGGGAGGCACGCTGCAGCCCCTTTGCCACCGCCTCCCCTATATATATATGTTTAAGTGAGAGAGTTAGTTCATTTTAAAATATTTTCCAAGAGGGCTTCAGGTTAGGCGATTAGTTCACGAGGGTTTCATCAATTAAAGCCGAATTACGCCACTAAATCATCTTCAAACGTCAGTTCTTCTTGGGTGGTGATTCCTAGGCCTATAAAGAACGTATTTACACAGTTATATCTTCAAAATTGGCCTAGTTCGACGTAGTCCTGCTGAGTAAAGAACGTGGAGATCACTTCTAATTGAGTCCTTAGCATCCACAAGTGATAAGTAAGTATTTTTGCCTTCTGAATTCCTCGAAATTTGTAAGCTTTTGGCCGAATTGGACAGAGTATAACTTGTGATCGTTGTGGTTCATATTCAATGTTACAGGTTGTTTTCTTAAATTAGAATAGCTTCATTCCCTCAGTGTAAGGGATATAATTTGGAGGGAGTACCGATTCTAGGTTGGAACAGGAATAGGTGAGCAGAAATCGACAATTGAGGTATATTAAGGCTAACCTCTTCGGAAATTATTCTCGTGGTATAGTTGATACGACTTGCACCTTGGTAAGTAAGTTGAAAGTACGAATGTAATGATTAGCTTCTATGAGTAGACTTGAGGTTATAGAATAGTACCCCTTGTCGGGATTGACCCTACTTAGCTTGGTGTCACAACCAGAACACAGGCCCAGATCGAGACACGGGACAAAGAACCCTGAAGACTTCAAGTTGACCCATGGCATGAACATAAAATCTATGCTCAACATTTTAAATGCGAAATTCTAACGTATAACAAAAATTACAATGATAGAGCTTACGTACTCCTGACTATTACACTCAAGTGGATAGAGCCGTCCAAAGCCTTGCTAGGGCTAAGGACGCTACCATGATATCGATATCAAGCTGAAGGCCCCTTAGGGGTAGGGGAAGCTCACAAGGGAGGTCCCAAATAATTTGGACATACCTACATTGGCATGTAGTTCTGAGGCATAGGTTTGACTAACCCTTAGCCTACTCGGTGCTAGATACTACTCTAAAAAACATGCATATGCTCTCCATCTTTTTTCAACGAAGCTGACAATCGTCTAGTGACGAAGCTGAATCATAACATACATGCATAATCTGAAATCATAACATAAGGAGCCTTGGGCTCAAACCATACCACAAGCTGAAAAGAGTGGGAGTCTAGACTCCAAAACCACGTGGTAAGCAAATAACATCAAATTTAGACAAATCATGAAACATACTTGATCATATGGGCTTGCCCAATACTTAAACATGCTTGACATAGACGAACATGGACATCGGTAATTCAAAATCATACTTTCATCATATAAATCTCATCATGCTTGAATACATATACCATAATTTCAACTTTTATGAACTTTCATGGGTGGGCATCATAATGTGTAAAAATTTGAAAACATAATTTGTAATTAAAAACATTGTAAAATATGCCCATGAATCATAATTCAACATTAGAAACATGTATAAATCATACCAATGATTGATACATAGAGAATTCACATATTGGGTTAAAACCCCATAGATTCATTAACTAGAATTTTCATGAAATTAAAGAGGGATTGGGCATGGGTGTGGATGAATACAACCATTCATTACCCTACATACCTGGAACAATTTGATTACACAACCCTCTTAAATGCCAAAAGGAATTTGGGGAAAACTTGATGAATTTAAGCTTGATCATCCCTTAGAACCACTAGGCTTGCATACAAGGAAGAGAATGGGTCTAGAATGAGCTTAACTATCACAACTTGAACGTAGGCCTAGATCGTAACACGGGACAAGGAACCCCGAGAGGCCCCAAGTCGACCCATGTCATAAGCATACATCTAACTTCATATCACTTAGGGAAGAATACTGAACATACGATATAGTGGCAACATAAATGTAACATAACATAGCATGGTGAGTGGAACGTACTAGAAATACATATCGACTGAGTACGACAAACTTTCTGAAATCCTCTATCATATTAAAAGGGTTGATGGGACAACACCCCCAACTAACCCAGCAAACTGAAACAAAAGAACATCATCAATGTCTAGACATATGGCCCTCGGAACAGGAAGACTCACCAGCAAGGTTGATAGCTAAATCTGAGACGGACTAATGATGGAGGTGAGCCTGAGAGCTGGGTCCTATATAATGAAATGATACAACATAGAAAGTATGCGGTTATTACGTGAAATGTACCGAGTATGCAAGGTAAGTAAAATAGACATTTAAAATATATAAAACTCATAAATGATCATAAGAGTGGGACAATATGCTCATAACATAAGTATTGTAACATAACATAAGGCTCAAGGTTTTAAAAACTTTCATAATATAATCGTAATCATAATCATATGAGAAAAGCTTTATTTAACATGACATGAGCCAATACACATAATCATAAACATGCATAAATCATGAGGACTAGTGGGAGATTCTCGTAACCTACATACCCCATATGAGCACACATGGAGCCCGACTTGTAACCCTAGTCGTGAGGATGTTCATACCCTTGCCAGGGGTAGAACCATGAAAGACATGATCACACATGAAAATGTCTATTTGGTCAGGGACAGTCTAAAGGGAGGTCCCAACATACCTATGGTGGCACGTAGTTTATGAGATCCGGGGTAGAACCTACGCCCCAAACCTACTCGGTGTTAAATACTACTCCCAAAACATATATAGTGCTCATAGTATAATATGCATGAATTCATGGGATAGTTAAATCATGATAATAATAAACATACTTGTACATACGTGAACTAGCCATGACATAAGGCCCGTGAGTCGGCCAAAACATAATTCATAAATCATACGTTTTATGCATACTTTAAAATCATACATATAATTTGTAAATCATCAAATCACGATGGTTATTTGAATAAATCCATATTTCAAATCATAAATAGTGTTGGGTTTGTAAATATCAACAATTGAAGCAAAGATCATAACCCGAATCATCATAGATCATACATAATTATTTTATACTCAAAATAGTTGTAAAAATATGAACAAAATTCATAAAATATGATGAGATTTTCAAAATATAAAAACCCATTAGTAAATCATTAGAATTTCCTCAAAATTCAAGTTGAAACCCTATAAGAATTTTGATTGATTTTCATAAATTATGAAAGATTAGGCATGGGTGTGAACGAAAACACCTATTCATAATCCTATATATTTGGTTTGAGATTCCTTGACTTGTCTTGAATATCCAAGAGGAATTGAGAAGTTGGAGGTGATGAACCCTAGCTCCTTCTTGGGAGTAAATCTAATCTAAGCATGTTGAAGAGAGTAAGGATTTAGGCTAGGTTAATCCCTTTAATTTGACCTTAAGGAAGACCAAAACGTTGTCATTTAGGAGTTAGAAGCATAGGAGTTTACCAAAATGCCCCAAAACTAACGAAATAAAAACTGTAACTGGCAGTTACCACGACCAACATTACGGGTCGTAGGTTGCTTGCGCGACTCGTACTGAGAGTCGTACCATGCCCGCTGTAGCTTCACTAAATCACTCATAACTTTTTACTGTGAACTCCGATCGATGCAAGGTCAGATGCATTGGAATGAAGACTCAAAGGGATTCAATTTGATGTGCTGAATCACCCAAAAACAGTTTGTAACATGAGAGGTATGATCAGTTGAAGTTGAACCTTATACGAACCAATACGAAAAACCCAATCGACAGGAAGGCTCTCAACTCAACTTCATGCTAGAGTTTCCTTCAAACCTTAATTTGCATCCAATGCAATTCTTACACTTTGAAATTAATCTTAACACCTTGTTTCCATAAATTCATTGAGTGTGGGTCTATCCACATACCTAGAAGGGTTCCTAACTTAGCCCAAAAGTACGAGGCATTATAATATATCAACTCACGACCGAACCAACGATTCACACCATCATATCATGAATCGTACCATGAGTTGTACCACCAACCTATGGTTTCCTCCAGTGACTAATGAGTCCATTCTTCCCCAAGACTCTGAATATTTCCATGACTCATACCATGACCCGTAACTCCATCATACGAGTTGTACTATTGCCCGTACAATCATTCACATGATAACTCCAAAGACTTTCTATGACTTTTGGCCATGGTTCGTACCCACATACTATGGCTCGTAGTGAGGACTTGTGGTTGGGAAACAACTTAACTAATCTAGACCATGGGTCTTCCTACGACCCGTACTACCAACCTACGACTCATAGGTTGAGTCGTACTGAAGTAAATTTTTTCGAACTTTTCCTACTGATCACACTTCAAATCTCAAGTCTAGTCTTAGGAACTTCTGGGGTATTACAATATCACCCCCTTGGGAACATTCGTCCTCGAATGTGGGTTAAGCATACTGAAGAACTGGGAAAAGAACTGTCATCCCAAATGCTGAACATCTGAAGCTAAGAACTGACAGAGTGATTGACTCCGGGCTGATACACATGATTGAACTGAATTCATAAAACATACATATATGCTAAGACATGAATGGAACTGTTATGCACGACTTGACATAAAAATGAATTAGAGTTCTAAGGATGAAATTTATACCTCCAGCTGGAATTGAGCTGGTAGGAAAAGATATCGGTATTTAGGTGCCATATCTACTTCGTCTTCCCCATATAGCTGCTGATTCATCCACAAAACTTTCACCGAGGCTATTTCCTTGTTCCTCAACTTACGAACCTGATGATCAAGGATCTCAACTGGTACCTCCTCATAGGTAAGGTTGTCCTTCACCGTACCTCTACCGGAACCACTAAAGATGGATCCTCGATGCATTTCTTCAATAAGGACACATGAAAAATCGGATGCACCGAAGCTAAATCCGCTAGTAGCTCTGACTCATTGGTCACCTTGCCAACACGTCTCACAACACTATATGGCCCAACATACTAGGGGCTACGCTTCCTCTTTTTTCCGAACCCTCAAAGAATCAAGAAATCTCTACTTGTCTCAAAATGAAGCTCAAGCATCAAATTATGAATTTTTCCTTTTGTAACCATTCCAAAAGATCTAAATTTGGTCAAATACATATTCTACATAAGAAAATAAAATCATGGACACCCATATTGAATATACTTCAATCCCGGGCGCAAAAAGTCAACCCCGAATCCATAAGGGCAAAACTAGAATTTTATTTAAAAATCATCTTACCCATAATGTAAAGAATCCAAATATGAAATTTCATCCATAACGGAGTTCAAATTGACTTTGAATTCATCAAAATATGGTCTCGTATGAGTGAGTAGAGTATATTTTGATGGCATGAGTAAATGCATTTGAATTCATCATGGCATGAGTAGAGTATCACATAGATTGAAGTACAAAAGGACACTTGAATAAGCGTGGATCGATCTCCCATAGTTACTGATCCTGGACCTTCACACTTGAAACTCAAGTCATGACCTGGTCCTTCACCTTATAATCTCCCCCTTAGCTTAAAGGTCATCATTTTGAGGATTGGTCCCCTTTTTAAGGCTTGACAGAAATCATTATCTCTTGACTTCCCATTTGCCTCTTAGGCTATCACAGAAGGCTTTATACTTCTCCAATTGTACTCCCCCACTCTTTTGGTTCCTTACTTCAAGTTCACGAATTCTTCTACCTTAGCTTTTCTTAACTCCTGTTGGGAGAAATGACTCGAGACAGCCTCTTATTCCACTGACTGGAATTATTCTTTGGAGTGTGAATACATGAGTTAGAAGGATAGAAAGATATTTCATCGCACGACATAGATCATCAAAGAAGGGAACATTTCCTAAATGTCTCGTAGCCTCTTTGTCACAAGTGTGCCACGTTTCACACCCATGAAAAAGACTCTACTTAACATAGCTTTTCAGACACCCTAGGACACCTCAAAACATAATGCTCTGATACAAAGTTTGTCACGACCCGAACGTAGGCCCCAATCATAACACAGGAAAAGGAACCCCGAGAGGCCCCAAGTCAACCCATCGCATAAGCATACATCTAACTTCATATCACTTAAGGCGTAATACTGAACATACGATATAGAGGCAACATAAACGTAACATAACATAGCATGGTGAGTGGAAAATACTAGAAATACATATTAGTTGAGTACTACAAACTGTCTGAAAGCCTCTATCATATTAGATGGTTTGATGGGACAACACCCCCAACTAACCCGGCAAACTGAAACAAAATAACATCATCAATGTCTAGACATATGGCCCTTGGAACATGAGGACTCACCAAAAAGGATGATAGCTAAATCTGAGATGGACTAATGATGGAGGTGAGCCTGAGAGCCGGGTCCTGTATCGTGAAATGATACAACATAGAAAGTATGCGGTTAATACGTGAAATGTATCGAGTATGCAAGGTAAGTAAACCATACATTTAAAATATATAAAACTCATAAATGAAAATAAGAGTGGGACAATATGCTCATAACATAAATATCGTAATATAACATAAGGCTCAAGGTTTTCAAAACATTCATAATATAATCGTAATCATAATCATATGAGAAAAGCTTTATCTAACATGAAATGAGCCAATATACATAATCATAAACATGCATAAATCATGAGGAACAGTGGGAGATTCTCATAACTGACATACCCCATATGAGCACACATGGAGCCCGACTTGTAACCCTAGTCGTGAGGGTGTTCGTACTCTTGCCAGGAGTAGAACCATGAAAGACATGATCACACATGAAAAGGGCTATTTGGCCAGGGACAGTCACAGGGGAGGTCCCAACATACCTATGGTAGCATGTAGTTTATGAGATCCAGGGCAGATCCTAGGCCCCGAACCTACTCGGTGTTAAATACTACTCCCAAAACATATATAGTGCTCATAGTATAATATGCATGAATTCATGGGATAGTTAAATCATGATAATCATAAACATACTTGTACATACGTGAACTAGCCATGACATAAGGCCCGTGAGTCGGCCAAAACATAATTCATAAATCATACGTTTTATGCATACTTGAAAATTATACATATAATTTTTAAATCATCAAATCATAATGATTATTTGAATAAATCCATATTTCAAATCAGAAATAATGCTGGGTTTGTAAATATCAACAATTGAAGCAAAGATCATAACCCGAATCATCATAGATCATACATAATTATTTTATAATCAAAATAGTTGTAAAATATGAACAAAATTCATAAAATATGATGAGATTGTCGAAATATAAAAACCCATTAGTAAATCATTAGAATTTCCTCAAAATTCAAGTTGAAACCCCATAGGATTTTTGATCAATTTTCATAAATTATGAGAGATTGAGCATGGGTGTGAACGGAAACATCCATTCATAACCCTACATACCTAGTTTGATGATTCCTTTTGACTTGTCTTGAATATCCAAGAGGAATTGAGAAGTTGGAGGTGATGAACCCTAGCTCCTTCTTGGGAGTAAATCTAATCCAAGCATGTTGAAGAGAATAAGGATTTAGGCTAGGTTAATCCCTTAAATTTGACCTTAAGGAAGCCCAAAACGTCGTCATTTAGGAGTTAGAAGCATAGGAGTTCAAAATGCCCCAAAACTAACGAAAAAAAACCTGTAACTGGCAGTTACCACCACCAATATTACAGGTCGTAGGTTGCTTGTACGATTCGTACTGAGAGTCGTCCATGCCCGTTGCAGCTTCACTAAATCACTCATAACTTTTTATTGTGAACTCCGATCGATGCAAGATCAGATGCATTGGAAAGAAGACTCAAAGGGATTCAATTTGATGTGCTGAATCACCCAAAAACAGTTTGTAACATGAGAGGTATGATCCGTTGAAGTTGAACCTTATACGAACCAATAGGAAAAACCCAATAGACAGGAAGGCTCTCAACTCAACTTCATGCTAGAGTTTCCTTGAGACCTTAATTTGCATCCAATGCAATTCTTACACTTTGGAATTAATCTTAACACCTTGTTTCCATAAATTCAATGAGTGTGGGTCTATCCACATACCTAGAAGGGTTTCTAACTTAGCCCAAAAGTCCGAGGCATTATAATATATCAACTCACGACCGAACCAACGATTCACACCATCATATCATAAATCGTACGTGACACTAACGAGGATGTGTCCTACCGGTCCATTCCAGTAGTTAATGAATGGCTCTTGAGCCATCAGAGTTCAGGATGTTCAAGAAGAATCTCTAACTACTTTTTGGCTGGAGCTGATGGCCTGAACCCTGTTGGAGATGCTGGGGTACGTGACACTACTGAAGATGTGTCCTACCGGTCCCGATCACTTTGAACTAGAGCCAAAAAGCCCCTCATACAATGACCCTCTTATCCACATGCATAACAGGCCATAGAACCATACCTGCATGCCCCAGTATAACATCGACTGCAAATAGGGAAAAGTGGTACAGTAAATCTGCTTTGCTCTAACCCCCTCTATTATTGTGATCCTACTGACCGTGAACTCTCATCGGGCCCTGATTGTCCGTGATGACCAAACCTGCGCCCCTGCTGTTGTTGTGGAGGTGGGGGTCTAGATGGTCTGTTTGATAATCGTGGTCTGGGTCCACCCTAGGACTCTGTCTTCTTATCACTAGGTCTATTCTTGCGGCGCTGCTCCTAACTTGCCCTCTCTATCCCTCGCTTCCGCTGCCGGATCCACTCAATATTCTGGGTAATGCCTGTACACGAGCAATATCCATGTCCTCTCACAAAGTAGCTGTGGTACAGGTCTCCACATATTCTGGATTCAACCTTATGATAAACCGGTGCATCCTAGCTGGCATGGTATCCACAAAGCCCGGTGCATATCGGGCCAAGGAATCAAACCTTATAGCATATTCTCGAACATTCATCGAACCCAGCTCCAAATGCAAAAATAGATCTACCCTGTCCCGGCGGATCTCCCGTGGCAGATAATGGTCTAAGAAGGCCTCGAAGAAACTGGGCCAGGTCGGAGGGGGAACATCTCTGCCTCGGGACCTTTCCCAGCTCTCGTACCGTAGTACCGCAATATCCCGTAACTGAAATACTACTAACTCCACTGATTCTGCGGGAGTGGAATGCATTACCCTAAAATTCGCTGCAACTAGTCTAGAAAATCCTGAGGGTCCTTGTCTCGATCTGTCCCTGTGAATTGCAAGGGACTCAATGCGAGGAACTTTTGGACCCTCGATCTACTAGGCCTTCTAGAAGATTCTGCAACTATCGGTACTACGGGCTGGCGTTGTGCGGTCATCATCTGAGCTAACATAACAATAGCAATCCTAACCTCCTGATCCGATGGTACTGGTATAGAGACTACTGGAGGCGGTGCCGTCACATTTGCCGCTCCGAGCGACTCCTGATGTGGTGAAGAGTGTTGGGGAGACCGAGATGAAGCCTCCCTATCGCCCTCAGATTAGGCTGACTCTGGCTGAGGCCCCTGCTAGTGCCCTCTCTTGCTGCTACATCCAATCTCTTTCCAGTTGTAGGGTGTCGCGAGTCTGCCATTTCTCTGTAGATAAAAGAATGTGGTAAGCTTAGGGATTCATCCCTATACCGTCCAACTCTATAGCACGACTGGATAAGAAGAAAGAGTAACCATCCTATCATGCCTCGCAGCCTCCTGCCTATAGTATGTGGTGCACAACATATCCATAGAGAAGACTCTACTTAGCACGACTTGCAGACTCCTTGGGATACGACCTGCTCTAATACCAAGTTTGTCACGCCCCACCTTGGGAGGCATGACTGGCACCTGGTGCCCTACGAGGATCTAAACTGACTGAGCTGACTGAGCCTAAGCACTTCTAGTGCAGGGCTGACACTAACTCTTAAATCAAGGAAACAACGGGCTGTATCTCAGCTGCAAACACAACCCCCATCCGACAAGGCCTGATATCCACCTGTAAAAGGAAACTAGCTAGCTAGAAACAACAAAAACAAGGAATCCTATATGGGCCGACAAGACCACCATGATGTCTAGTTATGATTGTAAACTAAATCCAGGCTACGCTAAACTATGGCTGACAAGGCCGCTAATCTATCAACTGAACAGGGCCCCACACGGCCAGCACATAAACTGAAGCACATATTGGCCCCACATAGCCTATAATAGCTAACCACCCGGAAATAGATACAATCTATAAGCCTCTAGGAATAATATGTTGGTTGGACAGGGCCCCTACCTACCCATAAACTGTACAGTCAAAAGAGGTAAACCTTCTATATATAGGCTCCGGAAGAAAGGATCTAATTGTTCTGATGATGCTGGCTAAAAGCTACGAGGGACCTGCTCCTCGTCTATCCGTACCTCCAGGCAAGTAATGTAGTGCCCCAGAAACGGCGTCAGTATAATAGGTACTAAATATGTAAGGCGATAACTGTAAATAACTAAGTAGTAATGACTGAAATAAAGGGGACAAAAGTCATACCTGAATAGCTGGGTTTCTATTATCTAGTCTACCAACAACTAAAGCAATCAAGAACCTTACCTGGCCCCCATAAGCCAGAAGGTACAACCAGTACAGAACAACCCACCTGGGGGCCCATAAGCCCTAGTGAGTACACGTCAATCTATATAACCCTATCAAGGTCATAACGGGTCATACTGGTAACTATAGCCATCCTTCCAGTCCCTTGGATCTGCAACTGAGCCCGCTCGGCTCCTGACTGTAGTTGTGTCTGAGTCTAGTGGACTCTTGATATCTGCACCTCGGGCACCAGGCTCGTTTGGGGTATGGTGCCTATACGGCGTATGTATAATTGTCCAGCAATGGAATGGACTCTTTGAGGACCTACGACCCCATCTTCGTCCCTCGCAGATGGCATGCCGCTCTTTCTGGAGTGACGTCATCTCGCCCCTGGCGGGCGTCGACACAACTAGTAACCCTAGGGTTGGTCACAGAGGCTATATAGACAAATCAAATACCAACACAACACAAAATACTAGTCTCAGCTAATAACAACAACTATTCATGATTACATACTTCTGATTCTCTTACTGGGATTTAGACTGAGTTATAATACCGTAGGAACTAACTTGTCAAAGGAAACTTCCTTAACATACCTCATTTGTCGGTTAGTGATTAACTGGCATGTTTCATCTCGTATTCAACTACTCTTCTCAACCACAATCATATTACAGGAGGAATGAGGCTAATTTCAACACCAAATCCAAAGAAAATGGTAACTTTATATATAAATGTTAACTATATTTAAACTTGGAGGATCATGATC
Source organism: Datura wrightii (assembly GCA_035772735.1). NCBI lineage: Eukaryota > Viridiplantae > Streptophyta > Magnoliopsida > Solanales > Solanaceae > Datura > Datura wrightii. The sequence goes on along the minus strand of JASDFA010000003.1, from coordinate 66,564,308 downwards.
GAAAACTCATAATTTCTCGGGAATCTAGAAGGGAGAAATGCTTACTTTAAGCCTATGATCGTATTAACACTAGTTTGGAGCAATTCCAATAACTTTAGCTCGGCGGGGCGATGATTCGCTGGGCGAATTTCGCGAAACTAACTCCGTAGTAATGCTCCTCGCAGCTTTATACTTCGATACCCAAAGTTAATTCGAATTTAAGAAGCGTTTTACGGTGTAAACAGATGAAAGTTATTGATTTCCTTCGTAATTTTCTTCTCTGGCCGTGTTTATATATTGAAAATGAACCAAAATCTAAGGAGAGAACATATATATAGTTGAGGCGGTGGATAGGGCAACATGGCACGGATCGTAATGCGTCATTTTACGGGCTTGCCACGGGTCCTAATGCAGAGGAGCAAGGTCCGTGCCACGTTGCCCCTTTGGACAGTTGGCCCAGTCTTCTCCCGCACGTCCCATTTTCGTGCTTGTTCAACCTTTCCCTGGGCCCTTTTCTCACACATATTGCACTCTAAAACTATTAACTAACGTACGAATAGGTCGACTAATCGTTAGAAACTTATGGGGTGTAACACCTAGTCATCCCTGTACCATCAGATTAGGAGGTTAGGAGTGTTGTATACATATTGGCTCAGATGATGACCGCTCAGCGCCAGCCAATGGCACCAGTTGTTAAATCTACGGAGGGACCTGGAAGTTCGATGGTTTGTGAGTTTCTTGCGTTGAGTCCTCCACAGTTTTTAGGGACAGACCATAGGGAGGATCCTCAAGACTCATGGACCAGTTGCAAAGGATATTTAGTGTGATGCATGCTTTATTCATAGAGTCAGTCGAGTTGGTAGTATTTCGGTTATGAGATATAGTAGTTCTTTGGTAAGAGAGTTGGGAAAGGTCCAAAGGTAGAGATGTAACCTCACCTACTTTGTACAGTTTCTCTGAGGCCTTCATAGATCACTATTTGCCTGTAGAGATCCAATAGGCCTGAGTAGACTAGTTCCTATATCTGGAGCAGGGTAGGATGAACGTCCGAGAGTACGCACTGAGGTTTGACTCCTTGGCAAGGTATGCCCCAATATTTATTTATACGATGCCAACCAGGGTACATTTGTTCATTATGGGCCTTGTTCTAGAGTATGTAGAGGCCTGTATTACAGCCACATTATGAGAGGACATGGATATCTCATGCATCCAGCCTTTTGCTCAGAATATAGAATGGATCAGGTAGCACCAGTATGAGGTTGAGAGGGTGAATTAGCAGCAGCATCAGAGGTCTAGGCCCACTGATTTGTAGGAAGAATTTTAGGGTGGGCCTAGGCCTTGATTGTTAGGTAGTCCACGTATGCCTTCACCTCAACAATAGCAGGGTGGTAGATCAAATCGTCATGGACAATCGAGTCTTGGCGAGAGTTCACGAGCATCAGGCTCACAACAGTAGAGAGGTTTAGATTCGATCACGTTCACTGCACCACGTTGTAGCATTTATAGTCGACAATATTTTGGGAGATGTAGATATGGCTCTACTGCTTGTTATACTTGTGAACAGGAGGGTCACAAGATGAGGGACTGTCTGACTAGTGATCAGAGTGATCTGGACCAGCAGAATAGGACCTCAGTAGGGTCACATGCTCCAGTACCTTCAACATGGTGCAGGCCCTTAGCTCTAGCTGGTAGAGGCAGAGGTAGATTAAGGGCATCTAGCTCTAGAAGTGGTCTAGATCGTACTTGTGCTTTACTAGGGCGACAGGATTTGGAGCTGTCACCAGATGTTGTGATAGGTATATTGAATGTTTTCCCTCACTTGGTTTATGCTTTGATAGACCCAAGCTCTATCTTATCTTTTGTTACTCCACTAGTGGCACAAAATTTTGGCATAGCACCTATGTTTCTTCAGTGACCATTCTCTGTATCCACACCCATCGGTGAATCTATCATTGTTAAGAGAATTCACCAGAGCTGTACAGTAGAGGTTGTTGGTCGCTAGAATTTTACAGACTTAGTGGAATTAGAGATGATTGATTTTGTTGTGATTATGGGCATGGATTGGCTAGAACTATGTTATGCTAATGTTGAGTGTTGGTCCAATACTTTCTGATTTCACTTTCCTAGGGAGATAGTGCGGGAATGGAAAGGCAATGCAGCTACGCCAAAAGATAGGTTCATATCCTATCATAGGGCAAGGAAGCTGATTGCAAAGGGCTGTATATATCATATTGTTAGGGTTTAGGATGTGTAGGTAGAATCCCCGACTCTTCACTCCATTCCTGTGGTTAGTGAATTTTCAGATGTATTTCTAGATGAGCTTCCTAGTATTCCCTAGAGTGTGAAATCGATTTCTCTATTGATATGCCACTAGATACCCATCTTATATCTATTCCTCCGTATCAAATGGCTCTTACCAAGCTAAAGTAATTAAAGGTACAGTTAAAGGATTTGTTAGATAAAGGTTTCATCAGGCCTAGTGCTTCACCATGGGGTGCACTGGTGCTATTTTTGAGGAAAAAGGATGGCTCTCTACGGATGTGTATAAACTATTGGCAGTTGAATAAGGTTACTATTAAGAATAAATACCGCTTTATGGAATAGACAACTTTTTGATTAACTACAGGGGGAGAAATACTTCTCAAAGATCGAGTTGAGGTCAGGATACCACCAGGTACGTGTTCGAGAGAAAGATATTCCAAAGACAACTTTCAGAACTAGATATGGTCATTTTGAATTTTAGTCATGTCTTTCGGATTGACGAATGCCCCGATAGTGTTCATGGACTTGAGAACAACATATTCAGGACATATTTAGATTTGTTCGTGATTGTATTTATTGATGATATCCTGGTATATTCGTGCTCATAAGCTGAACATAGAGATCATCCGCGAACAGTACTCGAGGTCCTTAGAGATCGCCAGTTATATGCAAAGTTCTGGAAATGTGAGTTCTAGTTAAATTGAGTAGCTTTCTTGGGCCATATTGCGTCAGATGTTTGTATCCAGGTTGAATCACAGACAATCGAGGCTATAAGACATGGCCTAAAACCATGATTCCAACCGAGGTTCACAGCTTCCTAGGGTTAGCCGGGTATTAAAGAAGGTTTGTGGAAGGATTCTCTACCCTATCAATTCCATTGACAAAACTGACCGGGAAAGCAGCTAAGTTCTAGTTGACTGAGGCTTGTGAGCAGAGTTTCCAGACTGAATGATAGATTAACATCTGCACCAGTATTAGCCTTACTAGTGGGTTTAGAAGTATATGCTACATATTGTGACGCTTCAGGCATTGGACTAGGATGTGTTCTGAGGAAGCAAGACAGGTGATCGCCTATGCTTTGAGATAGCTAAGGAAACACGAGAAGAACTACCCCACTCCTGATTTAGAACTAGTTGTAGTTGTCCATGCTCTGAATATTTTGAGGCATTATCTCTATGGAATTCATGTAGACATCTTTATTGATCACAAGAGCCTCCAATATATCTTTAAGTAGAAAGAGTTAAATTCGCAACAATGTCGGTGGTTTGAGTTGTTGAAAGATTATGATATCGACATATTATATCATTCGGAGAAAGCAAACATTGTAGAAAATGCCCTTAGTCATAGATCCATGGGCAACTTATTGTATTGGGAGCCAGAACAGAGGTAATTAGCCCGGGAGCTACACTAGTTGGCCAGTTTAGGAGTCCAATTGATGGACGCAGATTATAATGGGGTTGTAGTCCAGAATATGGCGGTGTCATCCTTACTTGTAGAGGTGAAAGAGCGACTGTATGAGGACCCCGGCCTTGTGCGGCTTAGAAGCATGGTTCAGTCAGGTGAACTATTAGCCTTTGAGATAATGGGAGATGGTGTCCTGAGATTCAGAGGCCGACTTTGTGTTCCTAATATGGTAGGGCTTCGTCAACAAATTATGGAAAAGGTACATTATTCTCATTATTCTTTTCATTCGGGTTTGATGAAGATGTACCATAATATAAAAGAGGTTTATTAGTTGTATGGGATAAAGAAAGATATTGCTGAGTTTGTAGCATAGTGTCTCAATTGCTAGTAGGTAAAAGCAGAATATTAGAAACCTTTCAAGAGATAGCCGTGCTTATGTGGAAATGGGAAGAAATCAATATGGATTTTGTTATTGGTTTACCTCATACCAGACGTAAATTCTACTCTATTTGGGTTATTGTGTATCGGCTGACAAAATCAGCCCATTTCTTGTAAGTCAGAACTACGTTTTCAACTGACGAGTATGCTGAATTGTATATCAAAGAGATAGTCTAGCTGCATGGTGTCCCATTTTCTATCATTTATGACAGAGGGGCACAATTCACAGCTAGGTTTTGGAAGTCATTTCAAAAAGGTTTGGGGACGCTGGTTAATTTAAGTACCGCTTTTCATCCCTAGATAGTCGGCCAGGTAGAGCGCACCATTCAGACACTCGAGGATATGTTGTGAGTGTGTGTGCTGGAATTTGAAGGGAGATGGGATAAGCACTTACCTGTTATTGAGTTTGATTACAACAATAGCTATCATTCCTCCATTCGGATGGTGCCTTACGAGGGTTTATAGAGGCGGAAATGCACATCCCCCATAGGATGGTTTGAGGTAGATAAGCCAGGATTGATCGGACCTGATGTGATACATCAATCAAAATAGAAATTAAGCTCATCATAAAGCATTTACTGACAACTCAGAGTCGCCAGAAGTCCTATTCCAATGTGCGGTGTAGAGAATTAGAGTTTTATGTCGACGATTGGGTATTCATGAAAGTTTCGACAATGAAGGGCATTATGAGATTTGGCAAGAAGGGCAAGCATATCCCTAGGTTTATTGGCCCATATCAGATCCTCCAAAAGATAGGCCAAGTTGCTTACGAGTTAGAACAACCTTCAGGGATAGAATCTGTTAATCCAGTCTTCCATGTATCGATGCTACAAAAGTGCATAAGAAACCCATCTCTGGTTGTCCCAGTTGAGGATATTCAGGTCACAAAGCAGTTTTCCTATAAAGAGACTCCAATAGCTATACTAGATTAACAAATTCGTAGATTGAGAATGAAAGATATAGCTTCTGTTAAAGTCTTATAGAGGGATAGAAATGTAGAAGAGATGACTTGGGAAAGTGAGGGTGACATAAGGTCTGGATATCGTCACTTGTTTTAGACCTTACGATGACAATACGTAGGCTCAGGTGGTTACAGTTATCAGGTAGTTACCGAATATTGTATTGTTTCCTTTATTGCTAATGTTGCTAATTGCTTATATATTGATTTACGTTATTAAGTTGTTGCAGCGTCCTATAAGGATCCTGTGTTGGACTTTTATACATTTTAGGTTTTTATATAGTCCATATTACAAGGGAGACTTTGCCCAAATTTTTGGGAAAAACTTAAGAATCGAATCTCTCAAGAATAGATTACATTAGAGGATGAATGTTCCTTGGGGGTGGGGGGGATGATGTTACACCCCTTAAGTTGTCATTGACTAGCTGACATGTGCGTGTGCTTGTAAGAGTGTTTAGAGCATGGCACGTGTGGGAGAAGGCTTGAGCATGTAACAAATAAGTGCGTTATCGAGCGAGCAGAAGATTGGTGTCGGAGGCAGGGCACACTAGGCTTCTCATCGCGCCCCTCCCACGGCGCAAGGAGTGGTGCATCGGGCCCATGTTCCAACATGCTGGGAGGCGTGTCGCAGCCCCTTGTCACCGCCTCCCCTATATATATGTTTAAGTGAGAGAGTTAGTTCATTTTCAAATATTTTCAAAGAGGGCTTCGGGTTAGGTGATTAGTTCATGAGGGTTTCATCAATTAATGCTGAATTACACTACTAAATTATCTTCAAACGTCAATTCTTCTTGGATAGTGATTCCTAGGCCTACAAAGAACGTATCTACGGAGTTATATCTTTGAAATTGGCCTAGTTCAATGGAGTTCCGTTGAGTAGAGGTCATGGAAATCACATCGAATTGAGTCCTTAATGTCCACAAGTGATAAGTAAGTATTTCTACTTTCTGAATTCTTTGAAATTTGTAAGCTTTTTGCTAAATTGGATGGAGTATGACTTGTGATCATTGTGGTTCATATTCGATGTTGCAAGCTGCTTTCTTAAATTAGAATAGCTTCATCCCCTCAGTGTAAGGGCTACAAGGGATTACCGTTTCCAGGTTGGAACAGGATTGGGTGAGCAGAAATCGGCAATTGAGGTATGTTAAAGATAACCTCTTTAGAAATTATTCTCTTCATATAGTTTATATGACCTGTACCTTAGTAAGTAAGTTGAAAGTACGGATGTTGTGATTAGCTGCTACGAGTAGACTTTAGGTTATAGCATAGTACCCCTTGTCGGGATTTACCCTACTTAGCTTGGCCTCCCATTAAATGGCCTCGGGATTGCTAATTGTATCATTGCCTACGGGGCTATAGATCGCTTAGAGGATCTATATGATGTTTGAGAGGACTATATTCAGGTCTACAGGGCCGCATCGAAGTCTATTCACGTATGGACTTCCTTTATGCCATAGCAGCACTATAGGCCCTCAGTAGAGCCTTGTGGGCTCAGGGTGCAATTATAAGAGCCCAGAGGGCTCATACACAGTTATAGGAGCCCAAAAAGGTTCAATTGCAATCCCAGAGATCGACATGTTTTGTTATAGTTACCTACGGGACCTTAATGATATTGTTAGGGTATATAGATTGAATTGTACCTACTAGGGCTTATGGGGGCCCAGGTAGGTTATTTTATGTTGATTGTACCTTCCAGGCTTTTGGGGGCCTGATTAGATTCTTGTTTGTATATTTACTTGGTAGATATACTTCAGGATGTGAGATTATCTAGGCTAACCTCCTATCCATCTTACTGATTACTTTCAATTCTTTTATCAGCTTCTATTCAATTTTTATTACTGCCTTACATATTCGGTACATATTGTACTGACGCCCATGCATGGGGCCTACATACTTGCCTGCAGGTTCGGACACACAGGTTTTGGGACCTCCTTAGCAACTATTTAGTGTTAGCAGGTCAGTCAGCTCCTTTTCTTAAGGAGTTGCGAGATAGTAGAGGTTTGCCCATCTTTTATTGTATAATGTTTGGGTAGGGCCTAGTTATGATACCTGTTAGTAGCCTTGCTGGCCTGTAGTTATATATACATGTGCCTGCTATCCTTCTGCTATGATTTAGATAGCATGGTGGTCTTGTTGGCCCGCATAGGATCTTTTTATTATTGCGACTGTTGGGTTAGCTATTTACGCAGGTAGTATGTTTCGGCCTAGTCAGCCTAAGGCTATGTTTTAGGCCAACTTATAGCTATTCATTCTCTTGCTTATGTGTTGCTGATATGCACCAGAGGTGTATATGTCCAACTATGTAAGCATAGGGTCCAGAGTGGCACTAGGTGCCAGTCATGCCTCCTAAGGTGGGGTTTTACATAACTGTGGTTGAGAAGATTGGCGATGAAAATGGGAAAACCAAGGATGGAGGAAAAGATACACCCAAATAAAAGAAGGCTACAAGCAAATGGGTGAAACAATATCTTTGCGACTCCAAGCGAACAAAATGGGTGAGATAGCTGTATCCTAGGGACTACTCATCCTCGTGCTGATTTAGGTATCATGCATCGTGCTGCAATGTTAAATTAGACACTTCTTAAAAGACAATCCAAGGGATTCTACACCATGTGTAGTATCCGTATTGTGCCGCCATGTTAAATCAAGTGCTTCTTGGGATGCAACCCAAGTGTTTTTGACTAATATGAGTTCATGAGTGCAGTTTTTATACCAAAAAGGTGGGAGAATATTGAACAAGACATAAAAGGAGATTTAGCTTCCAATTTGTGAGCACAGACATAAACTGCATCTTGACAATTCAGACCATAATCTGCACTGTGAATTAGAAGCCGGATAAGCAATGAGCTAAATTCTTCTAAGCTTAAATGGTGGTCCATTTTACGGACCATTAATTTCTTATACCGTTCATCATTTCGACTGTGAATTGCTTTACTAATCTAGGGTATTTTTGACATTTGGGTTGTCTACGGTTTAAAAAAGGGGTCACATGTTCAAGGTATAATCGCATCTTATACCTACAACCCGACCCATGACCCAACGTAGGTTGAGTGTTTTAAAAGAGGCATCATGCCTGATTCTTCCCTAGAATCAAACATCTGTTCTACACAAACATACATCACTTACCTATATCAAAGCACCGATTCTCGCACTATCTAGGGCTTTTCTACTTGAAGAACCAATTGTAACACTCAAGCACACACTCAACACTAATTTTTTCAAAACCCTAGGTATTTTATTTGCCTTTATGATTAATTTCTTACCTGTTTCCTTCAGATTGATGATTACCTGTTATATCACATGAATGGGGGGAGAACTTGCGGATTTTCAAAGCTTTGTATGGGATTGAACTTTGAACTATTAATGAGTAATGAAATATGGTTTGTTTGTGTGAATGACAATCGTACTTTACCTCGTACATTCTCTTATTGATGTGTCGGCATTTGATGACACATTTGATGCTTTTAACTATGAATAAATGCAAGTTCTTAAGCAACTTTTGTTAGATTTTATATTTTTTGTGTTGAATGTATAGGAAAATTAACTGAGGCTAAAGATGGTATGAGAAGTGCTTAAAAGATCAAACTGACAGCCATTCTGACGGCTCGTCAGCTCCACCATCAACCTTAAGAAGTTAATCTTGACTTGCAACAAAAAGTGATGGACAATCTGATAGCATGTCAACATTGTGACAAAGCGTTAAGTCTGTCGTCAAGCTTAAGAAAAAGCTATACAAAAAGAGTCAGTTTTGACGACCACAGTGATGGACCATCAACCAAATGATAGGTCATCAAGATTGGCATCACTTCTTAGCAGAATAAGATAGCCACTAGATAAGAGCAACGACCCAAGTGAAGGATCTGTCACGCCCCACCTTGGGAGGCATGACTAGAACCTGGTGCCCTAATAGGATCTGAACTGACTGAGCTAACTGAACCTAAGCACTTCTGGTGCAGGCTTACTTCCTTAAATCAAGAAAACAACGGGCTATATCTCGGCTATAAATACAACCTTTGGCCGATAAGGCATTACAGCCACTTGTACAAGAAAAAATCTAACCAGAAACAAGCAATAACTGAGAATCCTATGTGGGCCGACAAGACCACCATTATGTCTAGATATAACTGTAAAGTAAATCCAAAGCTATGTTATACTATGGCCTATAAGGCCGCAATCTGTTAGCTAAATAAGGCCCCACATGGCCAACATGTAAACTCAAACACACATATAGGCTCCACACGGCCAATAACAGCTAACCACAGGGAAATAGAAACAATCTACAAGCCTCTAGGGAGTAATATGATGGTCGGGACAAGGCCCCGGCCTACCCAAAAATTGTACAATAAAAGAGGAATAAATTTCCTATCTGTAAGCTCCGGAAGAAAGAAGCTACTGCTCTGCTGATACTGGCTGAAAGCTATGAGGGACCTGCTCCTCTTCTACCTGTACCTGCAAGCAAGTAATGCAGCGCCCCAGTAAGGGCGTCAGTACAACATGTATTGAATATGTAAGGCGGTAATGTAAATGACTGAAATAAAGAAGTAGAACTGAAAGTAAATGAACTGAAATGAAGGAATAAAGATCATACCTAGGTAATAGAATGTCTTACTGGCTAACTATCAATAACTATAGCAAACATAAACCTTACCTGGCCCCCATAAGTCGAAAGGTACAATCAGCATAAAATAACCCACCTAGGGCCCCATAAGCCCTGGTGAGTACACCTCAGTCTACATACCCCTATCCAAGGTCACACTAATCAGCTAATAACTGTAGCGTCCTACCAATCCCTTGGGTCTGCAACTGAGCCCGCTCGGTTCCTGACTGTAACTATGTCTGAGTCTAGTGGACTCCTGATATCTGCACCCCAGGCATCAGGCTCGACGGGGGTGTATATAAGGCCAACCACGGCATGTGAGGATCTGGAACCCCACCTTCGTCCATGGTGGATGGTATACCACTCCGTAGAGCGACGTCATATCGCCCCTGGTAGGCGTCGACATAGCTAATAACCCTGGGGTCGGTCATGAAGGCTATACAAGCATAATCTATCCCAAACTAATATGGAATACTGGTATCAGCTCATGATAACAACTAATCATAATAGAGATGCTGCTAGTACTCTTACTTGGATTCAACTGAGTTATCATGCTAAGAAAACTAACTTGCTGCAGGAAACTGCCTTAACATACCTCGTTCATCGATTACTGTTGAACTGGCATTTCAGCTCGTATTCAACTGCTCTTCTCAACTGCGATCGTATTATTAGAAGACTGAGGCTAATCTAGTACTAAACTCAGAGAAAATGATAACTTTGTATATAAATATTAACTATATTTCAACTTGACACAAGACAGTCGAAAACTCATAATTTCTCGAGAATCTGGAAGGGAGATATGCTTACTTTAAGACTGTGATCGTATTAACACTAGTTTGGAGAAATTCCAATAACTTTAGCCTGGAGGGGTTACGATTCTCTGGGAGAATTTTGAGAAACTAACTCCATATCAATGCTCCCTGCAGCCTTATACTTCGATACCCAAAGTTAATTCAAATTCGGGCAGCGCTTTGCAGTGTAAACGGATGAATTATACTTGGTTTCTTCGTACTCCCTCGGGTTTGGCCGTGTATATATTGAAAATGAACTAAAATTCCAAGAAGGGAACATATATATACTTGAGGCGGTGGACAAGGGTCCATGGCACGGGCCCTGTCGCGCCAATCCTGGGCCGTGCCACGGAGCCTATCGCACCCATCCTAGGCCGTGCCATGTTGCCCGATTGGGTGTCGTGGGTCCAATCTCCTACCAGTCGTAGGGTGTCGTGGGTCTGTCATTTCTTTGTAGATAAAAGAATATGGTAAGCTTAGGGACTCAACCCTATACTGTACAGCTCTATAACATGTCTGGATAAGAAGAAAGAGTAACCATCCTATCATGCCTCACAGCCTCCTACCTAAAGAATGTGGTGCACAACACATCCATAGACAAGACTCTACTTAGCACGGCTTGCAGACTCCCTGGGATACGACCTGCTCTGATACCAAGTTTATCACGCCCCGCCTTGGTAGGCATGACTGGCATCTCATTCCCTACTAGGATCTGAACTGACTGAGCTGACTAAACCTAAGCACTTCAAGTGCAGGCTTACTTCCTTAAATCATGAAAACAACGGACTATATCTTGGTTATAAATACAACCTTTGGCCGACAAGGCCTTATAGCCACTTGTACAAGAAAACAGCTAACCAGAAACTAGCAATAACTGGGAATCCTATGCGGACCAACAGGACTACCATGATCTCTAGTTATAACTATAAAGTAAATCCAGAGCTACGCTAAACTATGGCCAACAAGGCCGCCAATCTGTCAGCTAAACAAGGCCCACACGGCCAACATGTAAACCCAAACACATATATAGGCCCCACACGGCCAATAACAGCTAACCGCAGGGAAATAAAAACAATCTGCAAGCCTCTAAGAGTAATATGATGGTCGGGACAGGGCCCCAGCCTACCCAAAAACTGTACAATCATAAAGGAATAAATCTCCTGTGTGTAAGATTTGGAATAAAGGAGCTATTACTCTGGTGATACTGGCTGAAAGCTATGAGGGACCTGCTCCTCTTCTACCTGTAGCTGCAGGCAATAATGCAGCACCCCAGTAAGGGAGTCAGTACAACATATACTGAATATGTAAGGTGGTAATGTAAATGACTAAAATAAAGAAGTAGAACTAAAAGTAACTGAACAGAAATGAAGGAATAAAGATCATACCTGGGTAATAGAATGTCTTGCTGGTTAACTATCAATAACTAAAGCAAACATAAACCTTAACTGGCCCCCATAACCCGGAAGGTACAATCAGCACAGAATAACCCACCTAGGGCCCCCATAAGCCCTGGTGAGTACACCTCTGTCCAGATACACCTATCCAAGGTCACACTGATCAGCTAATAACTATAGCCGTCCTACCAATCCCTTGGGTCTGCAATTGAGCTCGCACCTTTTCAACACCACCTAAAAGTAAAGGTTTTGTAATCAACTGTATCTGGGTTTTCATGTATGCCATGTATAGATCTCGCTCTTCCTCCTTATGGAAATGCTCAACATTAACTCCACTAAATATGTGTTACCAGAGACTTCAGAGTCTCTATTATGCCATGCCTTGTTGGTCTTGGTGATGTTGTCCAGTATAGCTGTTGCCTTAGTATAAGTTTGTGACATAAAAGATCCTCCAGTTATAGTGTCAATTACTGGCTTGGTTGCAAAGTTCAAAGACCTATAGAACGTTTTCATTAGATGCTCATATGCTAACTTGTGGTTGGGGCATTGCTTGAGCTTCTTGTTTAATCGCAGCCATGCTTCATGCAATGCCTCACTGGGTAACTGCCTGAAATTATTAACCTCATTCCTTAGTTGTAGCATTTTTGAGTCATCTTTCAATTATCTCTAGTTCATGATCGATTCATGTGGAAACTCATTCAACCACATTTTTTCTTCCCCAAATAAAGACAACGGAAACAACCTCAGTCGTATGGCATTCTGGTTAACTCTTGCCAGCTCAAATGACATACAGATACTCATAAAGTTCGTATAGTGTAAATAAGGATCATCACCAGCTGCTCCTCTAAATAAGCCCTTCAAGTTCAAAAGTTGGATCAGGGTTCTTGTGATGTTGAATTTAGCACCAAGGGCTAGTGGTGGAGGAACGGTTGCCCCAGTGGCACCATCCCTATCTAAGTCAGCCTCATCTTCCTAATCATAGTCAAATGCAATAGCCTGTCGATGTTGTCCCCTAGGTCTCAGGGGATGACGATGATTTTTAGGGGCTAGGTTCTCAATATTCTATCTGTGTAGCTCATCTCTAACAACATCATCATCTTCACTGTTACGCGAATTATGATTTTCCCCCCTTGTCTAAGCATTGGCTTCTGACTGTAACTGTGTTTGAGTCTAGTGGACTCCTGATATCTACACCCCGGGCACCGGGCTCGACGGGGGTGTATATAAGGCCAACCACAGCATATGAGGATCTGGAACTCCATCTTCGTCCCTGGTTGATGGCATACCGCTCTGTAGAGCGACGTCATCTCGCCCCTAGTGGGTGTCGATATAGCTAATAACCCTGGGGTCGGTCATGAAGGCTATACAGGCATAATCCATCCCAAACTAATATGGAATACTGGTCTCAGCTCAGGACAACAACTAATCATAATAGACATGCTGCTAGTACTCTTACTAGGATTTAATTGAGTTATCATGCTAAGAAAACTAACTTGCCCAAGGAAACTGCCTTAACATACCTCATTCGCCGATTACTGCTGAACTGGCGAGTTTTAGCTCGTATTCAACTGCTCTTCTCAACTACAATCATATTATTAGAATAACGAGGCTAATCCAGTACTAAATTCGAAGAAAATGATAACTTTGTATATAAATATTAACTATATTTCAACTTGACGCAATACGGTCGAAAACTCGTAATTTCTCGAGAATCTAGAAGGGAGATATGCTTATTTTAAGCCTGTGATCATATCAACACTAGTTTGGAGAAATTCCAATAACTTTAGCTTAGAGGGGTTACGATTCTCCGGACGAATTTTGCGAAACTAACTCCATAGCAATGCTCCCTGCAGCCTTATACTTCGATACCCGAAGTTAATTCAAATTCGGACAGTGCTTCGCGGTGTAAACGGATGAATGATACTTTGTTTCTTCGTACTCCCTCGGGTCAGTCTGTGTATATATTGAAAATGAACCTAAATTCCAAGAAGGGAACACATATATACTTGAGACGGTGGACAGGGGTCCATGGCACGGAACCTATCGCGCCAATCCTGGGCCTATCGCGCCCATCCTAGGTCGTGCCACGTTGCCCCTTTGGGAAATTGGTTCGGCCTTCTCCTGCGTGGTCCCAACTCCGTGCTCATTTGACCCTTCCCCAGGTACCATTTCTTGTACGTATTATACTCTAAAACTCTTAACCAACGTACGAACAGGCCGTCTAAACATTAGAAACTTACGGGGTGTAATAGGATCATCACCCTGTTAATGGGCCGTCAACTTAGGCATCAGATTAAAAGAGGGGCTTTCAATTTGGAAGTGCAATTTTAAATTGTCTTAGGCTATAAAAAACAGCTGCTATGTCTAGTTTCATAATTGGACTTTTGGGATAGAAAAACACCGTCTGCAGTATGTTACTTTCAAATTCTTGAAGAGATTTGTCGTTGTTTTTGGAATTACAATCAAGGTATTGTATTTTTTTTGTAAGTTGAATCTTCTCTTTATGAATATAACTTCTTGTGTCGTTGCAATCATCATATGTGGCTAAATTTAATTACTAGGGTTTGTGTGATCCATGGTAGATTAACACGTTTGGGGGGATTAATGTTGTGGATTTCTATAATGTAAATGTATGCAATGTTACTTCTTTCGTCTTGAATGAGTTCTAGTAGTTGCAAACATTAGAATAAGACCTAGGTCTAGCTTGCTTGAGTAAGAAGTATAAAAACCTAGAAAAAGGAGTAGTTATAAGGATTTGAGGTTTCTAAACCTCATCTAATGATTAATGTTATAATAAGATTAGTCAACTTAGTGTAATTACTGAAGTTCTTTGTTTGTCACTCTTAGTTTGATAATATACGAGTGATTTCTATCTAAATAGGTTGAGAGATGTTTGGATGGATTAATTGAATCGATAGCCTACATATGTAGATATAGTTAATCACCTAATGTTGTTAAGAAATCATGGTGATCACAACCCTATTTTCATCTCTTATTGTATTTAATATTTCAAAATTATAGATGGTGTCTCTTGCTTTCGACTGATAGTGAAACATAAACAATTTTACCAAACCACCATTTTATGGAAATAACTGACTAAAAGAAAGATAATCACATGAGACTTAGTTTACACCATATTCCCTATTGTATTCAACCCCAACCTTGTTGGGTTCTATATTTGACAATGACCGCATTATACTTCTTAATATAGAAGTGTAATTTGGGCATATCAAATCTTAGCATCGTTGCGGGGGATATGATCTTAGATTATGTCAAGCATGTTTATTTGACTCTTAGTATTATTTCATAATTTTACTTTTATTTATTGTTTCTGATTATACATGGTACAAGGCAGTGCCTGCCAAGTGCCCAAAGTCAGAATGAACCTTTAATTCCTTATAATCCCGAAAATTAGAGAACTCTTAGGAGAGCCATGAATGCACAAGAGTGTAAGGTAGCAAGGTTTGGTTTCACAAGGTAGGGCTACCAGATATAAAGAGCATGACTCGGACT
The DNA here is from genome assembly GCA_035772735.1 of Datura wrightii. Taxonomy (NCBI): domain Eukaryota; kingdom Viridiplantae; phylum Streptophyta; class Magnoliopsida; order Solanales; family Solanaceae; genus Datura; species Datura wrightii. Next base: position 66,548,972 of record JASDFA010000003.1, on the reverse strand, counting down.
CTAAGGAAGAAGTTAAGTATCTGAATAATTAGGGGATTTCAGGCCCATGGCCAAGGAAACTAAGGTTAGAACTGATAACGCTCAAACTCACACTTCCTAAAAAGGTATGAAGTGGATGTTGTCAATAAAGAACCCATCTAAGAGGTTGGGGTCAAACCCACATGGAATATGGAAGATCTAGACTAATACCGGTAAGTGAATTTGTTGGTGAGTTATCTCCAATTTGGGGATTTCAAGAAAACAATTTTAAAGCAAAGATTAAAATTTTGATCTAAATCAAGATTTGAAAACAACTAAGGTAAGTATTCCCCAAGGATTCATAACTACTTCGGGTGCACACACGTGATCAATCCCAATGCTTACTTTTAGAACCGATAACTAGGGTTCATCCCAATGACTGCTTCATCCCTATTGGATGACTATACTCAATCACCAGGTCAGGTCTTATGAGAGATTTCAAACTAACCGTTATCAATATGTTCCAAATTTAACTATCATGCGACCACAACTCAAGTTAATACAATGATCGTAAAGACCAAGCCTTTGTTGTAATTTTCTTTTCCTAATCTCTACTTCTCTAGGTTCAAGAAGTAAAGAATTTAGGCAACTCCCAACGTTGTACAATGTTAAGAAATGTTTAAACATGAAGAGAATACAATACAAAATTTTCGCATTCGTTTTGAATCACTTTTGTGCAACCCTAGTTTGTTAATTCACCATGGTTCCCACAACCCCTAGTTGTGGAGGTTTTAGCCTCTCATGGTTGTAAGATTGTAATTTGAATTCATAAACAAACACATAATTTAAATACTTACAGCAACAATTGGAAGAAAATCATATTTGATTATTCAAGAACAACCTCAAGAACAATGTGAGAAATAAAGAATTTGATCCCAAGAATTTCTCCTCAAAACTCGATAAAAATTCACAAAAATAACTATTCACACATCTAACAACTTAGTTTTGTCCTCTTCTAACTAAAATAAAACATAAAGGATATTTATACAAATATTATAAACCTCTTCCTAAGCTATTAGGGAGTTTTCCACATCTGGTGCCGACTGTGCCACGATTTGTCCTACGACCCGTAGCAGGATTGCACAGGTCATACCTGTTATCCGTAAGTTCTTGGATGCTGCATATTTGGCTAAGTGTTGGTGTCCTGGTACGACTCATGCCTGTTTCTTACGTGTCATGCATGGCTTCCGTTGTTTGTCCCTGAGAGCTTTGACATCTTCTGGAATTCTTCAAGAGTGTTGTGGTACGACTTGTACATTCTTTCCACAACTCGTACTATTTATAGTATCTGAAGTTCTGCCCATTACTAAAAATCATCTAAAGTTCACCATGGATCCTGGTACGATTCATACATTAATGCCACGGTTCGTGATTCCATCCGTATTAGGAGTCTGCCTTTGTGCAATATCTTCTGAATATTTCCACGACTCCAGTTACGGCTCATACTGAGAGTCGTAGGTTTCCTTCTTCCCAATTCAGCCTTCTGACTTTCATCACGGTTCTCAGTACCTCTTGTATAATCAAAGTATGGCTTGTATTGAGACTGGTAATTTGGCTAATTTTCTACATATTGAAGCTTCTTTGGCACATCTCTGCTACAACACTTATTTTCCGTGAAATCAAAGTAAAAGTGTCTTATATCCATATAAACATACCTAAGTCCATGCTATTTTCTTAGTTTTAAGCGCCGAAAGTGTTGTAAACTCAAAACACATCAACACCCTAAACTTAAGACTTTTGCATGTCCTCAAGCAAAGAAAAAGAATAACTAAACACGACGCTTAACTAGAAAATAAACCTAGGACACTAAAGCCAATATCAAACAAAATTTGCACCATGACTCCAAAAGCTTTTGACCCTTTTCCCGTGAACCTATATGAGCTCATGCACTACAAGCAACCACAAAACATGATAAACAGGGATCAAGACATGTCATCTAGCTATTAATAGGTAGTCAAGTCATCACCAATGCTTTCCACACAGACCACTGGTAAAGTTAAACAAAAACCATGTACCCTCACAGTAAACGAAGTCCATGTAGCAAAATATATGACATGGGACTGAACAAGAGAGACCCTCACTCTTAAAAAGAAGTTCCAAATACTGCATATCGGATATCATAGGCTTGCCTTTATTTTCTTTGCATCGTTTTGTTAGATGGTTAGGTTAGGATCACTATAGGACTTGCTTTGGCTTGTAATGTAGGCTTTCAGGCTGGGTAAGGTAGATATGGAAATCTTTGAGTGACTAAAACCCTTCCTTGGCACTACATACATATGGTTCCATTCTTCACTTGTTCACCCTTTTTGCTCTTTCTTCTTTTTCCTCCCTTTTCACCTTTTTTTATACACTTGCATGAGTGTGGTGTGTTTTTAAACATTTTTCATGCATTTCTCTTTTTGTATTTTCTTTTTCAATTTTTCTTTTCTTTTGTCACACCATACCTCATTTTTCACCTTTTTTCTCTTTTCTCTCCCTGTTTCACCTTCCCAATCTCTATGCACCCCCACTCTAGCCACCCTCAACTTAGGAATTTTGCCTATGTTTAGGTTCACAATGTCCAAGGAGGGACCAATAAAAAAATAGGTTCATTATAAAAATGGGTATGGTTAATCGGTTAATCAAAGAAAAATGATCTATTTAAAGCTCAAAAATTTTGATCAAGGGATTCCTATGATTTTGGTAGAGTTATTTAGGCTAAAAATGGGCTCAAAAAAATGGCCTATGATCCTTTCCTAACCATCCATCCTAAAATCTATGCAAAGACCAATCGGACAAGTTCTAAATCCTCTACAAAATATTGAACTCGGTATCAGACCTCACTCACTCATGGTAAATGATTTATATTCACTCTACCTGTCCGGTTTATTAGTGGATTAATAAGAACTACTCATGCTAATATACTAAATGACATAAAAAGATCCACAGAAATCGTGCATACAATCACTAGTACACAACTAATTCATAAAAAAAAATTTATCAGGGTCAATATTTTTTACAAATCCAAAACCAATGCAATTTATTGGCTGAGTAGTCCAACACTACTTTCTAATTAAACAAAAATCACACAAAAATAAAATTTTAAATATGCCGATTCTACTATATTGCATGCCCGAGGGAAAAGAAACATAGCAAGAAAAACCCTCAGATAAATCAAAAACCCCAAAAAATAAAAGTACACCCCCTTCCCTTTTTTTAAAAATCATGTTTCGTCCCCGAAACATAGAATGTAAGCACATAGGGAAGGGAACATACCTGCGGCTACTCAGACTTCATCATCCATGGGTTGCCTCCCATGCAGCGCTTGATTTAACACTGCGACACGATGTAACTTTTGCGACTCTTCCGGCATCATCAAGGTACACTACCTCAATTCCTCTTAATTACTCCATATCTCCCATATTTAGATTTATTATTTTCCCATTTACTTTGAGCCTTTTTCCCTCTTTGTTCTTAAGTCTCACTGCACCATATAGGGACACATGCACCACTCTATATGGTCCCATCCATCTAGATTTCAACTTTCCAGGGTGAAATCGGAGCCTTGATTTGAATAGTAGGACCACATCACCTAAGCTAACCTCCCTTTTTGCAATGTTTTTATCATGATAAATATTTATTATTTCTTTATAAATGGTTGCACTCTCATAGGCTCTATGTTGGAACATGTCCAACTCATTGAGCTGGTCAAGTCTCAGCTTGGCTGCTTCATTCCAGTTCAAATTTAGCTTTTTCAGAGTCCATAGTACCTTATGCTCTAATTCGACTACTAAATGACATGATTTGCCATAGACCAGTTGATGTGTTGTTCAGTAAGCCCACAACGCATCATCGAGCTTCCTAGACCAATCTGTCCAATTAGTATTTACTATTTTGGCAAGAATTCCCTATATCTCTATATTTGAAACTTCCACTTGTCCACTTGATTGAGGATGGTAAGGTATTGCCACCATGTTCTTGACGACATATTTTTACAACAAGGTTCTAAAGGGGTGGTTACAAAATTGCGATCGACCATCGGTGATGATTGCTCTGGGAGTGCCAAATCTAGCAAAGATGTGCTTCCGCAGAAATGCTGCAACACTTTTACCTTAATTGTTCAATAGTGTAATTAACTCCACCCATTTGGATACATAGTCCATGTTATACCCCGGAAGCTCAAAGATCGGACTAGGGATTTGAAACGGGAAAATTTTTGAATTGATGTTGCCGGCACAAGACGAGTCGCGGGACGACTCCTGAGGAGACCCCACGAGTCATCAAGTGACTCATGGGAAGGCCTGGATTAAAGGAAGGATCGAGGTCCCCACGAGGGAGAAAACGACTCGTGGGGAGTCCCCACGAGTCGTCATGTCACTCATGGGGTGAGGTTGGAAGTAAGTTAGAAGCAGCAACTAGTGTACCTAATGGATGGGACCCCATGAGTTGTGGCCAGTCCCAACAACTCGTGAGGTGAGTCGTGAGAAAGCAGGTTGAATATTAAGGTAGTGTACCAGACAGAGGGTGGCCACGACATGAGGGAGGAGCTATTAAGTCATCCCTTATGAGCCCCAATGGATAGGTCATTTAGTGTACTTGAAGAGCAACCTAACGGATCGTTGGCCCTGGTAACGAGTCGTCACGTCACCCATTTGAGTCACCTGGAAGTTATTTTTTGCGAGTTACTAAGGTCATTCTCATAATTTCCTAAGTTCCTAAGGCTTATACTACATCGTTTAAGGCTCGTTTTAGTGGGTTTTAAGCAGGGTAAAACCTATCCTAAGCCAGTATTCTCATGCCTACAAGTTTGAAGCTCTAAGGAGGAGATTCAAGGAAAAATCTCAAGGTTTCCATTGGAATCTCAGCTTGGGCTATTAGAGGGTGTTAGAATTCACCAATTCCCAAGTATGTAAGGCTATGAGTGGGTGTTTTCTTCAATACTCATGTCCAGTCCCTATAAAAATGTGATAAATTATTTATGATCAAGTATGGGGTTTTACCAAATTGCATGATTCTTCAATCTCTACACATGGGTATGAGTAGATTGTATTTATATTGATGGTTTATGAAGCATGGACAGATTCTAAATTGTTTTTCCCTTATAAAAATTGCTTTCTAACATTTGAATCTAAAACACCCACGGTGAAGAGTTCATAAAAGAGGTGATTCATGGTAAATGTGTGATGATGATGAAGTTGATGATGAAAAGTATGCTTCTAAAACTACCCATGTTTTTGATGTTGTTTCTTAAATGAATCGATTGGATCCTAGCATGCTAAAGCTTTGGGTGATGCCCACATGTTGATTAAAGTAAAGATTTTCCCGACATAAGCTTACCATATTGTTTAAAGTGAAATTTCCCAATTCTTATTATAAATTCTAGCTTGTGGTATGTTGAGTAAATATTTCTACATATAGCTTACCACATGATTTGGAGTAGATGCTCGCACCTATGATTGAGCTTGTGGTATGTTTCCGAATAAAGCTTCTCATATGCATGAATTTATAATTGAAATGTATGTCATTATTGAGCTTTGTCGAAGGACAATGTTGAGCTTCATTTTCATATGATGTTGAGTCTATGGATGATTTCATTAATGAGCTTATTCATAGACAATGTTGAGCTTCATTTCATACGATGTTGAGTCATGCATGATTTCATATTGAGCTTCGTTACATACAATGTAGAGCATTGCATGTTTCTAGGAGAAGAGTCTAGCACCGAGCGGGTTAATGGTCGATTACCCTATACCCAAGATTTACGCGCCAACGTAGGTTGATACTATTATATTATCGGGACCTCCCTTGTGAGCTATCCGCGGCCCGATTGGCCCTTTAACTTGATATCGATATCATGGTAGCATCCATAGCCCTGGCAAGGTTTTGGACGGCTCTGCCCACTTAAGTGTGATAGTAGGGACCATGTAAGCTCTATCGTGGTATGTCGGTTAAATGACGAGTCTCCCACTGTCTATATCTTCCAGATTTACATATTCATTACTCATGATGGTTACCTTATGCATGCATGTTCTAAAAATAAGGTTTGAATCATTTTTTAGCTTTTAATATAAATGTTATGTTTTAGCTTGAGTCATTCGATTCAGTCATGATGTTACAAAGCCATGTGTGGTCATGTTATGACGAGATTGCGATTTCAGAATTAATGCATGTAGCCCATATACTTATGCTTAAAAGATTACGATATGTCATGGAATGATTTAAATGATTTATTTACTTAAGCAGTTTTACTTATCTTGCATACTCGGTACATTTCATGTATTCACCGCATGTCGTTTCATAATGTAGGACCCGATTCTCAGGTTCATCCCCATCCGTAGTCCCTGTTCAGAGTTAGCACCTACTCATTTAGTGAGTCCTCATCTTTCGAGGACTAGACCTTCAGTTTTTTTTGGATGTCCTTTCAGTTTCAGACTTTGTTGCGATAGTTGGTGGTGTTTTCCCATCAACTCATCCAGATTAGAGGCTTATCAGACTTAGACGTGTATTCAACTTCAGATATTTATCCTATTGTTATATTATGTTTCACTTCCGCTGAGTTTATAATTATGTATTCTTCATGTTCATTGAATGAGTTATTTGAATGCTTATGCCATGGGTCGACTTGGGGTCTCTCGGGGTCCTTTGTCCCATGTCTATGATCGGGCATCCGTTCTGGTCATGACAAACTTTGTCTCAGATCCATAGGTTTGATGTATCTTAGGGAGTCTAAAAGTCGAGTTAGGTAGTGTCTTTTTCATAGGTGTGAAGCGCGCCACACTTAAGACGAAGAGGCTACTAGACGTTTTATGAAATGTTCCCTCCTTTCATGATCTATATTGTGCGATGAAAATCCTTTCTAACCTTCTAAGTCATGCTATTCGCGACTGCAAAATCGTGGCTCCTCAAAGGATGAATGGAAGGAGGAATAGAGGTGGTAAGGGCCACGAGGATGGAAATGGTCATGAGCATCAGGCAGCCCCACCAATTCAAGAGCCTCAGGCACCAGAGCTAGCCGCTCATGCTGAGTTCTCAGCTGCCATTCAGATGCTTGAGCAAGCCTTGACTGCTAAGGTCAATCAGCAGGTCGCTGTGCAATTTCCTCAAAATCGTAAATGTAGCGGCAGCAAGAGCTCGAGACTTCTCGAGAATGAACCCGCCGGAGTTTTTGGGGTCCAAAGTAGATGAGGACCTGCATGATTTCATTGATGAGATTGTCAAGATCACCTAGGTTATGGGGGTGAGTAGTGTTGAGTGCGCAGAGTTGGCCTTCTACCAGTTGAAGGGGGTTGCGCATATTTGGTTGCGCCAATAGAAGGACAACAAGGTTGCTAGAGCAGGCCCGGTCACATGAGAGGAGTTTCAGGTTGCATTCCTTGATCAGTTCTTCCCTCGAGAGATAAGGGAGTTAAAAGCAGCTGAATTTGTGAATTTGACGCAAGGAAGGATGATTGTTCAGGTGTACCCCTTGAGTTCACCCGCCTATCTAAGTATGCCCCGGAGCTAGTGACTGACCAACAGGCGCGGGTGAGCAGATTTATGCATGGCGTAGCAGGATATTTTGACAAGGACTGGAGGACAGCTATGCTCCACTGGGAAATGGACTTCCCTCGCATTGTGTTGTACACTCAGCAGATGGAGGCGGCACATTCGAGGGAGAGGGAGAAAGAGGGTCAGGACTGAGGACCACAGATTCTCTTAGCAGAGGTTCGGTGGTGGACACCGACAGAAGACCCACCGAGATCATCAGCCCCAACATCTTCAGCGCTGAGTGTGCCATCTAGGCCCAGACATGATCAGAAAGGGTGGGCACCAGTCTCGAGGGGTCATAGCGGTAGACCTGCAGACTCCAACATTCCAGCTGTCATAGGTGTGGCCAAGGGCACATAGGCCAGTGTTTGGAAGGGTCAGGAGCTTGTTTTGGATGTGGCCAACCTGGACATATGCTCAGAGATTGTCCCGCTGCGAGACAGGACCAGGTCGGCGGTCGAGGCCTAACTTCTAGTTTAGTAGCCCTACCCCCACACACAGCGCATCAGGGGGCATCTACTAGCACAGCTGGCGGGCAGCACCAGAACTGATTCTATGCCTTAGCCACTCGTCAGGAGCAGGAGGCCTCACCAAATGTAGTCACCGGTATGTTGAGAGTCTTTCATGTTGATGTTTATGCTTTGTTAGATCTGGGGGCTACCTTGTCTTTTGTGACACCATATATAGCCAGTAGCTTCAGAGTCAGTCCCGATGTCTTATCAGAGCCCTTCTCAGTTTCTACTCCAGTAGGTAACTCAGTTATAGCTAAATGGGTGTATAGAGATTGCCTGATCTCAATTCTTCATAAGGTCACCTCAGAAGACTTGATAGAGTTAGCCATGACCAGTTTTGATATTATTCTCGGCATGGATTGGCTATTCTCATGCTATGCCTCAGTTAATTATAGGACCCGGTCTATAGAGTTTAGATTTCCATGTGAGCCTGTCTTAGAATGGGAGGGTAGATCAGTTGTGCCTGTAGGTCGATTTATTTCCTACCTTAAGGCTAGGAAGATGATTTCAAAGGGTTGTTTGTACCATCTAGTTAGGGTTAAGGACGTGGAGTCTGAGACCTTAACTATCCAGTCTGTACCAGTAGTATGTGAGTATCCAGAGGTCTTCCCTGATAATTTTCCAGGTGTCCCTCCCAAGAGGGAGAATAATTTTTGTATAGATCTTCTTCTCGACACACGACCATAGCTATTCCACCCTACAGAATGGCTCTAACTGAGCTAAAAGATTTGAAGGATCAGTTGAAGGACTTATTAGATAAGGGCTTTATCAAGCCGAGTAAGTCTCCATCGGGTGCACCAGTGTTGTTTTTTTCGGAAGAAAGATGGTTCACTTCGGATGTGCATTGACTATTGGCAATTGAACAAAGTCACCGACATGAATAGGTATCTGTTACCCAGGATCGATGATTTGTTTGACCAGCTTCAGGGTGCCAAGTGGTTTTCCGAGATTGACCTCAGATCCGGGTATGACCAGCTTAGAGTTCGGGAGAGTGACATCTTGAAAACCGCTTTCAAAACTTGGTATGGTCACTACAAATTTGTTGTAATGTCTTTTGGACTAACCAATGCCCCTGCATCTCTTATAGATCTAATAAACAGGGTGTTCAAGGCATATTTGGACATGTTCGTGATTATGTTCATTGATGACATCCTTATATACTCTAAGAGCGAGGAGGAGCATGTCGCTCACTTGAGAATAGTGCTTCAAACCCTCAAGGATCACCAGTTGTATGCAAAGTTCAGTAAATATGAGTTTTGGTTGAACTTGGTGGAATTTCTAGGCCATGTGGTATCAGATGAGGGCATAAAAGTAGATCCTCAAAAGATCGAGGCGGTAAAGAACTGGCCCAGACCGGTGAACCCATCAGATATCAGGAGCTTTTTAGGCTTAGTGGGTTACTATCAGAGTTTTGTGGAGGGCTTTTCATCTATTTCCGCAGCATTGACTAAGTTTACTCAAAAGAAGGTGAAGTTTCAATGGTCGGAGGCTTGTGAGAAAAGCTTCCAAGAGTTGAAGACCTGACTCACTTCAGCACCAGTGTTGACCCTACCTGAGGGTACTGATGGTTTTGTGGTGTATTGTGATGCTTTGCGAGTCGGAATCGGGTGTGTGTTGATGCAGCATGGGAAAGTGATAGCATATGCCTCGAGACAATTGAAAGTTCATGAATAGAATTACCCGACCCATGATCTCGAATTGGTCGCAGTGGTGTTTGCATTGAAGATATGGCGGCATTACTTGTTTGGGGTCCACGTGGATGTATTAATTGATCACAAGCTTGCAATATGTGTTCACATAGAAAGACCTCAATCTTCGGCAAAGGAGGTGGTTGGAGCTACTTAAGGACTATGATATGAGTGTCCTTTACCACCCGGGTAAGGCTAATATGGTAGTGGACGCACTTAGTAGACTCTCTATGGAGAGTTTGTCCACGTAGATGAGGGAAAGAAAGAGTTGGTGAAGGATGTCCACCGACTCGCAAGATTGGGAGTTAGATTGATCGACTCGACTGATGGTGGCATCGTTGTGCAGAATGGATCAGAATCATCCTTGGTAGTTGATGTCAAATCCAAGAAAGATGAGGATTTGATCTTGAGGAAACTGAAGGAAGCAGTGCGGAGTCAAAAGGTGGAGGTCTTCTCCCAAGGTGGAGATGTGTACTGCGGTACCAGGGTCATGTATGTGTCCTAGATGTCGATAATTTGAGGGACCAGATATTTCATGAGGCACATGGATCCAGGTATTCTATCCATCCGAGTACTACCAAGATGTATCACGACTTGCGGGAAATATATTGGTGGAAAGGCATGAAGAAGGATATTGCAGAATTCGTAGCTAAATGCCCGAACTGTCAGCAAGTGAAAGTTAAGCATCAAAGGTCGGGAGGCGTATTGTAGGATATTAACATTCCTACATGAAAGTGGGAAGAGATTAAAGTGGACTTCATTACCGGCCTACCTTGTACTCGCTGACAGTATGATTCCATTTGGGTGGTAGTCGGCAGGTTGACCAAGGCTGCGCACTTTCTACCGGTCAAAACCACGGATTCAGTGGATGACTATGCATAATTGTATATTCAAGAGTTGGTACGGCTTCATGGAGTTCCCTTCTCCATTATTTCAGACCTAGGTACTCAGTTTACCTCTCAGTTTTGGCGGTCATTCCAAAAAAGGCTAGGGAGTTAGGTTAAACTCAGCACAGCATTTCATCCGCTAACGGATGGCCAGGCGGAACGGACAATTCAAACTCTAGAGGATATGTTGAGAGCCTATGTGATGGATTCTGAGGGTAGTTGGGATGACCACTTATCCTTGATCGAGTTCGCTTACAATAACTGCTATCACTCCAGTATCCAAATGGCACCATTCGAGGCTCTTTACGGGCGGAGGTGTAGATCGCCCATCGGATGGTTTGAGGTTGGTGAGGCAGCTATGATAGGCCAGACTCGGTTCACAAGGCTTTGGTGAAGGTTCAGTGGATAAGGGGCTTGCTGAAAACTGCTCAGAGTCGTCAAAATTCATATGCAGATATGAGAAGAAGAGATTTGGAGTTTGAGGTTGATGATTGGGTATTTCTAAAGATATCTCCCATGAATGGAGTCATGCGGTTCGGAAAGAAAGGAAAACTCAGTCCCCACTATATTGGTCCCTACCGGGTTATGAGAAGAGTTTGTAAGGTAGCGTACGATTGGACTTGCCATCAGAGTTATCTTCAGTTCACCGTGTCTTCCATGTATCGCTCTTGAAAAAGTGCTTGGGTGATCCAGCTTTAGTAGTCCCGGTGGAAAGTGTTGATGTGGGAGATAGCCTCAGTAATGAGGAAATTCCAGTTGCAATCTTGGATCGTCAGGTTCGGAGGCTAAGAAAGAAAGAAATAGCTTCGGTGAAGGTGTTGTGGAGAAACTAGCATGTTGAGGGAGCTACATGGGAAGCCGAAGCGGCTATGATGACTAAATACCCCCACCTGTTCCCTACCGTCTCAGTTTCAGTTTGAGGTATCAGTTTTTTCCCTAATTATCTAATCAGTTTCCGTGTTCAGTTTATGTGAACAAGTTTTAATTATGCTATGATAAATGTATGTGATGCCTGAATTCAGATCAGCTATGTAGTTCTTTTCGGAAATAGTCAACCCATCAGTTTTTGATGTTCATAACCAGTATTTGCAGATGATGATTGCATGTTTCTATGTTTTCTGTGTGTTTCTAACATTCGAGGATGAATGTTCCCAAGGAGGAGATATTGTTATACCCCGGAAGCTCAAAGATCGGACAAGGGATTTGAAACGGGAAAATTTTGGAATTGATGTTGCCGGCACAAGATGACTCGTGGGACGACTCGTGAGGAGACCCCACGAGTCATCAAGTGACTCATGGGAAGGCTTGGATTAAAGGAAGGATCGAGGTCCCCATGAGGGAGACAACGACTCATGGTCAGTCCCCACGAGTCGTCATGTCACTCGTGGGGTGAGGTTGGAAGTAAGTTAGAAGCAGAAACTAGTGTACCTAATGGATGGGACCCTACGAGTCATGGCCAGCCCCAACAACTCGTGAGGTGAGTCGTGAGAAAGCAGGTTGAATATTAAGGCAATGTACCAGACGGAGGGTGGCCACGAGTCATGGCAATGAGGGATGAGCCGTTAAGTCGTCCGTTATGAGCCCCTGTAGACAGGTCATCCAGTGTACTTGACGAGCAACCTAACAGATTGTTGGCCCTGGTAACGAGTCGTCAGATCACCCGTTTGGATCACATGGCAGTTATTTTCTGCGAGTTAGTAAGGGCTTTGTTGTAATTTTCTTAGTTCCTAAGGCCTATACTACATCATTTAAGGCTCGTTTTAGTGGGTTTTAAGCAAAGTAAAACCTATCCTAAGCCATTATTCTCATGCTTGCAAGTTTGAAGCTCTAAGGGGGAGATTCAAGGAAAAATCACAAGGTTTCCATTGGAATCTCAGCTTGGGCTATTAGAGGGTGTTAGGATTCACCATTCCCAGGTATGTAAGGCTATGAGTGGGTGTTTTCTTCCATACCCATGCCCAATCCCTATCAACATGTGATGAATTACCAATAATCAAGTATGGGGTTTTACGCAATTGCATGATCCTTCAATCTCTACACATGGGTATGACAAGATTGTATTTATATTGATGATTTATGAAGCATGGACAGATTATAAATTGTTTTTCCCTTATAAAAATTGTTTTCTAACATTTGAATCTAAAATTCCCACGGTGAAGAGTTCATTAAAATGGTGATTCATGGTAAATATGTGATGATGGTGAAAAGTATGTTTCTAAAACTACCCATGATTTTGATGTTGTTTCCTAAATGAATCGATTGGATCCTAGCATGATAAAGATTTGGGTGATGCCCACATGTTGATTAAAGTGATAAAAAACCTGACATAAGCTTACCATATTGTTTAAAGTGAAATTTCCCAATTTTTATTATAAACTCTACCTTGTGGTATGTTGAGTAAATATTTTTACATGTAGCTTACCACATGATTTGGAGTAGATGCTCCCACCTATGATTGAGCTTGTGTTATGTTTCAAAATAAAGCTTCTCAAATGCATGAATTTATAATTGAGATGTATGTCATTATTGAGCTTTGTCGAAGGACAATATTAAGCTTCATTTTCATATGATGTTGCGTCTATGCATGATTTCATTAATGAGCTTTGTCAATAGATAATGTTGAGCTTTGTTTCATACGATGTTGAGTCATGCATGATTTCATGTTGAGCTTCGTCAATAGACTATGTTGAGCTTCGTTACATATGATGTAGAGCATTGCATGTTTTTAGGAGAAGAGTCTAGCACCGAGTGGGTTAAGGGTCGATTACCCTATGCCCCAGAACTACGCGCCAACGTAGGTTGATACTATTATATTATTATGACCTCCCTTGTCAGCTATCCCCGTCCCAATTGGCCCTTCAGCTTGATATCAATATCATGGTAGCGTCCCTAGCCCTGGCAAGGTTTTGGATGGCTCTGCCCACTTGAGTGTGATAGTCGGGACCACGTAAGCTCTATTGTGGTATGTCGGATAACTGACGAGTCTCCCACTGTCTATATCTTCCATATTTGCATATTCATTACTCATGATGGTTACCTTATGCATGCATGTTCTGAAAATAAGGTTTGACTCATTTCTCAGCTTTTGATATAAATGTTATGTTTCAGCTTGAGTCATTCGAGTCAGTCATGATGTCCCAAAGCTATGTATGGTCATGTTTTGAGGAGATTGCGATTTCAGAATTAATGGATGTCGCCCATCTACTTATGCTTAAAAGATTACAATATGTCATGGAATGTTTTAAGTGATTTAGTTACTTAAGCGGTTTTACTTATCTTTCATACTCGGTACATTCCACGTACTGACCATATACTTTCTATGCTGGATCGTTTCATAATGCAGGACCCGATTCTCAAGTTCAGCCCCGTCCGTAGTCCCTGTTTAGAGTTACCACCTGCTCATTTAGTGAGTCCTCATCTTTCAAGGACTAGACCTTCATTTTTTTTGGATGTCCTTTCAGTTTCAGACTTTGTTGCGATAGTTGGTGGTGTTTTCCCATCAGCTCGTCCAGGTTAGAAGCTTTTCAGACATTGACATGTATTTAACTTCAGATATTTATCCTGTTGTTATATTAAGTTTCACTTCTGTTGAGTTTATAATTATGTTTTCATCATGTTGATTGAATGAGTTAGTTGAATGCTTATGCCATGGGGTCGACTTAGGGTCTCTCAGGGTCCCTTGTCCCGTGTCTATGATCCGGGCCTCCATTCGGGTTGTGACAGTCCATAGCCACCAAGATGTATTTCATCCCATATGAACTAACAAACGGGCCCATGAAGTCTATACCCCATACATAAAAAAACTCAACTTCCAAAATAGGGGTCAATGGCAACTCATGCTTACGGGTAATGCCGCCCTTCCTTTGACACTGATCACATGCCTTGGCGCAATCATATGAATCTTGGTGAATAGAGGGCCAGTAATACCCACATTGCAAAATTTTAAATGCAGTTCAAATACAACTATGATGACCCCTAACTGGGGATGAATGACAGGCTCCAGAATGCTCAACATTTCTAGTTCAGGCACATACCTACAAATGATCCCGTCTGCACAAATGCAAAGTAAGTATGGTTCATCCTAATAGTATCTTCGGGCATCAAATAAGAACTTCTTCTGCTGGGGAGTCAGGTCAGCTGGGATCATGTCGCTAACCAAATAATTTCCAAAGTCGGCGAACCAGGGAATAAAATCTTGTGATGCAGCTAGTACTTGCTTGTCTAGGAATGCATCATCAATATCAATCTCCTCTCCTGCCCTAGCTTCAGACTCTAGCTTGGATAAGTGATCAGCTACCTGATTTTCAGTCTCTTTCCGATGTTTGACCTCAAACTCAAATTCTTGAAGCAACAACACCCACCTAATCAATCTGGGTTTGGAATCCTTTTTAGACATCAGGTACCTTATAGAGGCATGGTCTGTATGGACGATCACCTTGGTTCCAAAAAAGTATGCTCGAAACTTCTCGAATGCATAAACCATGGCTAGTAGCTCCTGTTCTGTGACCGTGTAGTTCTTTTGGGCTATGTTGAGTGTTTTACTAGCATAGTAGATAGGATGGAAAATCTTTGCTTTTCGTTGGTCCAAGATAGCTCCAAGAGCAACCCCACTAGCATGATATATTACTTCAAACGGAAGAGACCAATCTGGAGCTATGATAATAGGAGCAGTGGTGGGTTTCTCTTTCAAGCACTCAAAAATACTTGACATGCCTCATCATATACGAACTTTACCTTCTTCTCAAGAAATTTTCTCAATGGCTGTGCAATCCTTGAAAAGTCCTTGATAAAACGCCTATAGAATCTTGCATGCCCTAAAAAGTTTCTGACCCCTTTTACAAAAATAGGGGGCAACAAACTACTATACCTTCAATTTTTACCTTGTCCACCTTAATCCCTTTTCCTGAGAATTTGTGACCCAACACTATTCCTTCCTTTGACCCTAAAATGACATTTTCCCCAATTTAGGACCAGATTAGTTTCTTCGCATCTAGTCACCACTTTGCCCAAGTGTTTTGAGGCAATATTCAAATGAGTCACCTATTATTGAGAAGTCATCAATGAATACTTCGATGGTGTCCTCCACCATATGTGAGAATATAGACATCATGCAACATTGGAATGTGGCCAGTGCATTGCACAATCCAAATGGCATTCTTCTAAAAGATAACGTTCCATAAGGGCAGTTGAAGGTAGTTTTTTCTTGATCCTCCAGGGTGATGGTGATCTGATTATATCTTGAGTAGCCATCATGAAAATAGTACCAACCTCTACCTACTAATTTGTTAAGCATCTGATCCATGAATGGAATTGGAAAGTTGTCCTTCTGGGTCCAGTGGTTGAGTTTCCTGTAATCCATGCACACACACCATCATATGACTGGTCGGTCGGTATTAGCTCATTCTTCTCGTTGGGTACCACTATGATCCCTCCTTTATTTGCTACACACTATACCGGACTTACCCACTTCCTATCTGCAATGGGATAGACTAGACCAGCGTCTAGCCACTTGATGATCTCCTCTTTAATACTTCTTGCATTGGGGGGTTCAGGCGTCACTGATGTTCTATACTCGGTGTGCAATTTGGCTCGAGTTGTATCTTGTGAGTAAATATGCCTGGAGAGATTCTGATGATATCAGCTATGGTCCAGCCAATTGCCTTTTTGTGCCTTTTTATTAGTGTGGCCATAAGCTTCCACTTTCCAGTCCGTCAAATCTGCTACAATTTTTACTGGCAAAGTGTTGTCTTCACCCAGAAATGCATATTTGAGATAGGGAGGCAATTCCTTCAGTTCGAGGACTGGTGGTACCTCTACTGATGGCTTTGCTGGTGGTGTAGAACGGTTCCTAAAATCAAGGTCTAACTTATTTGGTTTAAAGTTATATGACCCCATTCCACTATAAGACGTTCACCATCTTCGTGTACTCTGGTACCCGGTCTCCCTTATAATTCGTCAAGACAGCTGCTAAGGTGTCAATAGTCATCATCTTTTCCACAGGCACTGGCAAATTCTTGTATTCCATCTGGGTGTTTGCAAAAGGGGTTGTTCCCTTGATATCGACCTGACAAAATTACAAAAGAAAAAAAATGAAAACATAAATGGGAAAATAACAACCAAAAGTAAAATACAAGCAATTAATCTAATCTTAGCCGTATTCAAGAACAACCTCAAGAATAATGTGAGAAATCAAAGAATTTGATCCAAAGAATTGCTCCTCAAAACTCGATAAAATTTGATAAAAATAACTATTCATACATCTAACAACTCATTTCTATCCTCTTCTAATTAAAATAAAACATAAAGGTTATTTATACAAACATTAGAAACCTTTTCCTAAGCTAACAGGGAGTTTTCCATATCTGGTGTCGACTGTGTCACGATTTGTCCTTCGACCCGTAGTAGGATTGTACGGGTCGTACCTGCTGTCCGTTAGTTCTTGGATGCTACAAATTGGGCTGTGTTGGTGTCCTGGTATGACTCATACCTGCTTCTTGTGAGTCGTACATGGCTACCATGGTTTGGCCTTGAGAACTTTGACATCTTCTAGAATTCTTCACGAGTGTTGTGGAACGACTCGTACCTTCTTGCCACGACTCGTACTATTTATAGTGTCTGAAGTTCTGCCAAGTACTAAAAATCTTCTGAAGTTCACCATGACTCTAGGTGTGATTCGTACATTGATTCCATGGTTCATGATTCCATCCATACCAGGAGTCTGCCTTTGCGAAATTTCTTTTGAATATTTCCATGACTCCAGTTACAGCTCGTACCATTATGGTACGGCTTGTGCTGAGAGTCGTAGCTTGCCTTCTTCCCAATTTAGCCTTATAACTTTCATCACAATTCTAAGTACGGCTCACACAATTAAGGTACAGCTCGTACCGAGACTTGTGATTGGGCTGATTTTCTGCATTTTGAAGCTTCTTTTGCACATCTTTGCTCCAACACTTGTTTTCCCTGAAATCAAAGTGAAAGTGCCTTATAACCATGTAAACATACCTAAGTCCATGTTTTTTTCTCAGTTTTAAGCATCAAAAGTGCCATATACTAACAACACATCAGGAACTATCCGAAGGATAAATTTTATAATAGAGTTGGTAATAGAGATTAAGAACAGGACAACTGGAAGAACAAGGATGGTTACAGGAATGATCGCAGCAGGTTGTATGTGCCCCCGATAAACCGTAAGCGAAACAGTAATATGCAGAAAGCTCCAAGGTGGAAGAGATGTTGGCCAAGGTCATGCAAAGAATCGAATTTATTTATTCTAGAGTTAAGGAGATGAAGTGAGCTCTCCAATATTAGTGAACTCGTGGGCACATAC
Source organism: Datura wrightii (assembly GCA_035772735.1). NCBI lineage: Eukaryota > Viridiplantae > Streptophyta > Magnoliopsida > Solanales > Solanaceae > Datura > Datura wrightii. The sequence goes on along the minus strand of JASDFA010000003.1, from coordinate 66,531,034 downwards.
TCCACAACCATTAAATAGCTAGAGTATCAAATGGGGAAGATGTCCATAGCCTTTAATCAGCGAAAGAGTGGTGCCCTTCCCCGTGATACAATGCAAAACCCTAAGAAGGATGGGTAATGCATGGTTGACACAACTAAAAGTGGTAAAGTGTTGACTGAAACAATACCTATTAGTGATGAGCAGGTGGAGGATGTAGCTTCAAATTCAGAATTTACTGCTAGTAATGATGTTGAGCAAGAAATTTCATCTAAGTATGTGTAACAACCCTCAAAAGTCCCTAAGATTAGACTCTACACTTAAAGTACAAAAACCAACAAGAAATAAACCAGCTCACATAAAGACTCAAGGAAAGAGTCATCGCAAGGAAAAACGATTGGTTACATGCCTCATCATAAGCCAGCGGTCCAGATTTTTTTCCAGAACCAACAAGTCAAGTGACGACTCGTCACATCATGTAACAGATTGTCCTGATGGGTCATTAGGAGAAGATCAGAAATTAGAAAAATTTGCTCCAGATGTAATGTGTGGATATAACAAGCCGTAAGATGGACAACAACCCATTAGATGAGTCGTTGTCTCTGATAGGCAAAATATTGCAAGCACGTTTTAAGGGCATCATAGTAATTTCCTATGTTTTATCTTAAACAAGAATGTTTTAGGATTCCTGAATAGTGTATTTAAGGATTTAATTAGTCTAAACTAATATTCCTTCCATTACAACATGAATTCAAGATCATTAGCTCTCATGATCATCAAGCAGGCTAGGAAGTGTTCTTTCCCAAACTAGGGTTCCTCAAGCTTGATTCTATGCTTAATTTCCAGGTATGTAAGGCTAACTAAAGTGGGGATTTTTAATCATCCTTATGTCCTAAATCTATAAAAGAGTTTGTTGAGATTAAAGCTAGGGTTTTAGACTAGATTCTTGAATTGTTTTCCTCTTTATCCATATATGTTGAATTTCCTAGTGTTGAATTCTTCATATTGAGTTGATTATCAATGTCCTTGATTATTGATTATAATCATATTTTATTGAATTGTTGATCATCATCTCTTAATTATTGATTGATGATTGATGGTTGGTTCATGTCTCTTATCCCATGAACCCAATTGCATAAAGTCATGATTTTGAAAGGCATAGTTTTGAACGCATTGTGTTTAGAAGTTAATGGATTATTTTTACAAAGTTGAGCATATTTTAAATAGAATTGCATAAGGAGATTTTGAGAAAGAAAGTACAATTTTGAGCATGATTTCGAAAGATAAATTAAAGTCTTATTTGGAAAATCATGAGTTTTGAGCATAGAAGCTCACAAGTTTTTACAAGAGATTTGGAGTATAGAGACTCCCAAGTTTTCAAAGAGATTTTGAGCCAATGCTCCAAAAGATTTTAAACATCTACTACATTTATTTCTAATGTGCTTTATAAAAGATGTTTTAAGATGCCTCAGATAGGCATAAGTATTTGAGAATATGTTTTCGGAGGATTATTTAGCATCAAGTTGGGTGAAGAGTTCAGATAACTCTAAAGCCCAAAACTATGTAGCTAGCATAGGATAGGATCATGTTGTTGGTTTGGGTGACTCCTCATATATGCCCCTAGTAAGGGCTTCAGTTATGGATCCAAAGTTTAAGTTTCGTCCTCTGCCCCGACAAGGATTTGGATGGCTCTCCCCAAAATGGGCAAGATGTTGGGTCATCATATGCTCATATATGATGGTTGTTGGTTATGAGAAACTCTCAACTTACTATGATATACATTACTTGTACTTGTATTTACAGAGATGATTTTTATGCATGAGTTTTATTAGATAACTATTTTACTCATTGATCATGTTGAGTTTATTACATCATTTAGAGCTTTAGTTTTAGCATATTATTTCGGCCAGTTTACTCTTTTAGTTCATATACTCTTTCATAATTGTTGTTTAATTCAGCCTTATTACATATCGTACATTCCACATACTAATTCCATTTGGCGCTGCACCTTGTTATGATGCAGACTCGAGCAGATAGGATCAACAACAGACACAACGCTGGGATTTCATTATCATTCATCTATTGGTGAGGCCCACTACTTTTAGAGAGTCATGGTTTTGAATCATTTTATTTTATAGAGAATGAGGTAGCCGTGGAGCTATGTCCCGGCACATATTCTTCAGCTATATAGGCTCCATAGATAGGGATAGTGTTGAATCAATAATGTTACTTTATAACACCGATTTTGGTTCTAGTTAATAAATCTTAGATTATTTTATTAAGGCCATACAATTATTACTTTTCTATATTTTATTGAGATCTAAACACATTGTAAGACAGGCCAAGGGTTCGCTTTGATCACAAAAGTGGTCTGAGTGTTGGTCGACATCCAGGGTAGGCGCGCTCGTGGTGTGACAAAATTGATATCAGAGCTTTAGATTTTCAAAGAGTCCTAGGGTGTCTATGAAGTCGTGTTTAGTAGTTTTACTCTTATAGGGGTGAAGCATGCCACATCTATAATAAGGAGACTATGAAGTGTTAGGAAATACTTCCCTTTTTCATACTTTAGATCGTGTGATAGAGTTTAAGTCTATAAAGACTTCCTCCTGACTCGTCTATTCGCGTGTATCAAATTATGCCTCCTAAACACACTACTAGTTAGAGGAATGCAACAAACATGCCTCCATAGGCCATGATGTTGACCTGAAATGGTCCACAAATTCCAGTTTAGGAATCTAGTGTTGGGGTTCAGGATGGACAAATGGAAAAATTCCCGAGACATCGGTACCTCAGCCTCCTAGTATGGGTACTTCAGAGGCAAAGTTCAGAGGAGCTATTTAGATGCTCACTCAGTTGGTGGCTTCCCTGTCGGGTCGTTAGAACTCAGCACCAGCTATCTTTAGTTCTCATGACATAGGAGCGTCAAGGATTAGAGAGTTCTTGAGGATAAGGTCTAAGGTTGATAAGGACCCTTCAAACTTTATTGATGAGATCTGGAGGATTTTGAAGGCAATGCACGCCACAGAGATAGAGGGAGTTGAGTTTGCTTTTTTTCAGCTCAAGGATGTTGCAAATGTGTGGTATGACCAGTGGAAGCTGGGACAAGGTGATAATGCATCTCTAGCCACTTGGGATAATCTTGAGAAAGCTTCTTTGAACCACTTCTTCATTCAAGAGCTGAGAGAGGCAAAAGCAGAGGAGTTTGTTAACTTGAGGCAAAGCACTATGAGTGCGAAGGAGTACAACCTTAAGTTCATTAGTTATCCAGATATGCTCGAAAAATAGTACCAAGTATGAGGGCCAAAATTAGGAACTTCATGTTTGGTTTGGGTCAAGGGATCTCTCTTGATTAGTGACATAGATATTTTTAGACTCATGGTTAGTGCCCAATAGATAGAAGAAGATAAGAAGAAGGACTGAGAGGAGTATCAGAGTGAAAGAGCTTAGACAGTAGGTAATGACACCGCACAACAGAGGAACAAAAATGGAAATAAGTCTTTCTTCAAAAATAGTTCCTCTAGACCTGCATAATCAGCTGCTAATGCTCCAACAATAGGTAATAGGGGAGATTAAAGGTCTTAGATATAAGGAAACCCTCAACACCTACCATGTAGCAAGTGTGGCAGGGTCACTTGGGTGAATGTCTTTCAGTAGAGAGGGATGAAAAGGATGCGACTAACAGGGCCATTATTTGAGAGATTATCCATCCCGATAGGGTAATAGGGGTAATAGACCCTAGTCTACTCCCTTAGCAGGAAGAGTTTCCTTGAAGGGAAATACTTAAGGGATAGGCTGAGGTCAGAACCGTCTGTCTGCAGTGTCTAACTGACAGGATTTATAAAACTCTCCAAAAATTTTCACTGGTATGTTAAAAGTATTCACCATTGATGTATATGCTTTACTTGATCCAGGTGTACCACTATATTTTATGACTCCCTATGTAGCAGTTAAGTATATAATCTCCCTAAAACAACTCTAAGAGTGTCTCTGTGTTTCTACTTCGGTCGGTGATCAGTCCTAGCTAAGAGAATCTATAGAGATTGTACAGTTTCATTCCTTCATAAATATACCACAACTGACCTATTAGAGTTAGAAATGGTGGATTTTGATGTTATTCTGGGCATGAATTGGTTGTATCCCTATTATGCCATAGTTAACTATAGGACACGAGTAGTAGAGTTCTGGTTTCTAGATGAGCTACTCTTAGTTTGGGAGGGTAGTCCCGTTATCCCTAAGGGTCATTTCATTTTCTACCTTAAGGATAGGAAGTTAATCTTCAAAGGGTGCGTCTACAATCTAGTGAGAGTGGAAGACTTTAATGCTAATATGATATCCCTTCAGGCAGTTCCAAACGTAAATGAGTTTTCAGAGGTCTTTTCAGATAATATTCCCAGACTCCCTCCAGATAGGGAGATAGATTTTGGGATATATGTTCTTCCTAGTACTCATCCCATCTCTATTCCTCCACATAGAATGGCTCCATCCAAGTTAAAAGAGTTAAAAGAGCAATTGAAAGATCTTATAGATAAGGGTTTTCATCCGCCCCATTATTTCACCTTGGGGTGCTCCAGTTCTTTTCATGCATAAGAAAGATGGTACTCTTAGAATGTGTATTCACTACTGATAGTTGAACAAGGTCACCATCAAGAATAAATATCCCCTTCCTAGAATTAATGAATTGTTCGACTAGCTTCAGGGTGCCAACTGTTTCTCCAAGATAGACCTTAGATTAGGGTACCACCAGTTGAATGTGAGAGAATGTGTTATCCCCAAGAAGTCTTTCAAGACCCATTATGGTTATTTTGAGTTTGTTGCTATGTCTTTGGTTTGACTAACGCCCCTGCAGAATTTATGGATCTCATGAATAGAGTGCTCAAGCCATATTTGGACATGTTTATTATTGTGTTCATTGATGACAGTTTGGTTTACTCCAAGAGTGAGAAGAAGCATGCTAGTCATCTCAAAATAGTCCTACAAACCCTTAAGGACAAGGAGTTGTTTGCTATGTTTTCTAAGTGTTAATTTTTGTTGAAGTTAGTGACTTTCTAAGGCCATGTAGTCTCCATTGAAGGTATTAAGTTTGACTCTCAAAAGATTGAGGCTTTGAACAGTTGGCAAAAACTTGTTCGCGCTCTGCTGCTCGGTATATATTATACACCGACACGCAAGTGTACGTGGTCAAACAAGTAATAAAGTGGCTAAGTAGCCAAGTATCGATCCAAGGAGGCTGCTCTAGATATGCAAAACTGCCTAGTTTACTATATCTCTATTCTATTTCTAACTATGTTAACAACAATCCAACCAAGATTTGAGTAAGTTTTGTTTCTAAACTAATTATCTACTAAAATTAATAACTACTATTTACGTTGAGTTTAGACAATGGATATGCACATGCCAAGGTTAAGAACGAGTAATGAATTTGATAATCATGATAATTTGGTCATCTTCTTCTTCATATTACTAGCCAAGAACGTTTGCCTAGAAATTAAAACTTCCGTATTTAATTTCACTTTAGCTTCATAAACCATTCGTCTACATTTCTTTGATCAAATGCAATTTATGACCTAACACTACAATTCCGGTTCCTAAATTGACTAATACGGCTTTCAAGTATATTTCTATCAAGAAAGCACATCAAAACCCAATTTTCCCAAATCAAGTTAAGAACAATACCCTATTAATTCACAACTTTCCAATTTCATGCTCTCTCGAGTGAAATTGGACTTTTTAGATATACATTAATGGTGGCCAATCAAGAATGTAACAAGCACAAGAATTAATAGAACAACATGCAAGAAGAAGAAGAAACCATATCAATTATTACCAACATTCATTTCACAAGTTCAAAACCTCAGCAAGAGAGAAATTAGCCACTCATTCTTGGATTAATCATCCTAGAATGAGTGTGAATCATGCATACAATTGAAGGAAAGAAGAAGGGAAGAGAAGACAACTCTTATCTTTTCTATTCTTCAACTGCCACAAAACCACGTTCCTGCTCCCACTTCTGAATTCAGGCTAAAAAACTAAAACTAAAAAAACTTTTTTTAAAAATAACCTAAGTGTGCTATTTATACTAGTGGGAAAGTTTTCCCGGAATAACAAGCAACGTGTCACGGAGGCCAACGCGGAGCACTGCCTCCGTGACACGGCATGGACGCGAACCCTCTCTGGAAATTGCATGGTCCGGATAATTAGCCTCAACGTGGCACGGAGGCCATCGCGGAGGCCTATCTCCGTGCCACGGAGCTGACGCGCAGGCACACTGGAAATTGCCACTTTTATTTCTGCCCAGGCAGTGTGCTACCGCGATGGCAGCGTGGCATGGCACCATCGCGGAGCCACTGCAAAATATGCCATCCGAGGTCTTTTCCACGCTCGCATCCAAGTCCAACTCCGACATAGTTCCAACACGCATTTTAGCTCTTAAAAATCACATTATCCTGCAAAACAAATGCTAATCATGTTGGTTAGTATAAATTCGCATTTTATTACCAAATACATGATATTATATACACATTGCACAACAAACAAGGTAAAAATGATACGTTTGAGTATCACTTGGGCATATAAATCTGCCCAAGATCACTTACCCCACACTTAGATCCTTGTTCGTCCTCGAACAACACATACACAAATCATGCACATCACATCTCAACGTTTGTCACTATGGTGCAACCATTTACGTTACGGTCATACCGATTATTCGATTTTTGCAAATCATCAAGAAAACATGCTTGGTCGTACAAGACAATGACCTTAATACATCGAGGCTTCCTAGACTTTTAAGAATTGATTCTTGATATCGGCAAACTCATGCAAATCAACTAATCAAGAAATCCGACACGAAAATCAATCTTTCATCAAGCATGTACCCTCACAACTCGAGAGAAACTTCCCCTTTTATGCTCGTGCAGCACACAAACATGCACGTAGGGGCATATAGAAATTAATTTCACTCTCTCTCCCAAAAGAATTCACATGCATCATGTCATGACCCATAGGCTTGCCCTTAGTGTATTACTCCACTAATATAAAGAAATGCAGTGTAGGATCAAATAGGACTTTTAATGGGTTGTAACTGGGCTATGGATCTAGTATATATATATTTTATTAGCCAATAGTAGTTGCTAGCATCCTTAAGCGCCTTTTCAACTCATTCCCATCGACTCATGGACATTGTTCCTCTCTTTTCTCTTTTTCTCCCATTCATGCTGGTTTACTTTCATACAGCCCATTTCATCAAGCACACTTGACCCCAAACGGAAGGTTTTCAGGTACCCTCAATTTCGTTTAATTACAACTAGTGCCTCTTCAACACCATCTTTTCTTTCCTCACTTTGCTTTTCTTTTCTTTTCACTCTTTTCACTCTTTAACACTTTGGGAAACAATTTTTTTGTTCTTTGTAAGCGCTTAAGAGCTTCTTATAGACTTTAAGGCTAATGAAAAGAAGGAATAAAGCTTATTTCATACAATTCTGGACAAAAGAAAGAAATCGGCTAAAGGCTCAACGGGCTGACTAGGGTGTACAACATATAAAAAGGTAGAACTTGACAAGAAAAAAATGGAAACTAACGGTTAAAACAAAGAAATGCCTACATCCTTTCCGACACTACACCTCCTTCATTTCGCTTTGTATACACGCCAGGCAAGTTCTAGACAATTCACAATGACATGGAATAGCAAAACCTCACTCACACTTCATGCACATGCTCGAATCAAGATGCATTCACAGACTCTTTAATTAGTCAAGTACATGAATTCAAGATTAAGCCTCAATCATAATGAACCAAATTCTATAGCCTAGGTAACTCAACATATCTACACAATTACATGCTTTCAAACGAATCACTTTCGCATTTCGAACATCAATTACACACGCAACAAAATTTTAGCAACCATAAGCAACTACAGTTTATTGATGCAATCCACCAAAGAAACTAAAAACAAATCATCTATTCCTATCAACTACATTTCCCTTAAGACGGTCGTCATCCATCCATCATAGGGAATGTTCACTAACTATGACATCGGTTCAATGGGACTATTCTCGGTAAAAGAACCGAAAACAAACTCCGAGAAACCCAAAAATAAAACTTCAAAATTTTTGCAACACATCGATCATTTCGATGAAAAAAATATTTACTAAATATGTTGATAAGTGCAACATCCTTTCGCAAAAATTTTGAAAAATATCGATCATATCGATAGAGAAAAAAAATATTTACAAAATTTACAAAATATTTACAAAGGCAACCATAACTTTTTAAAGACACACATCATTAGCCACAAACAAATATATACACATCATTCACAAATCAGTTCACAACAACATGGAAAGCACAGACATACACAAACGTCAAGGAAGAATATACAGCAGATTTAGAGCCTATGACCCAGCACCTAACTACTCCCCACCCCACACTTAAATCGAACACTGTCCTCAGTGTTAACAAAAATACAAAGCACAAAATTTTGGGTGGTGAAACTCCCTGCTCAGTCGAAATATTCGACTTCCTCATCCGGTGCTGGGTCCTCGTCGCCCATATCTGAATCAGCTCCCTCGCCGTCATCGGACTCCACATCAGAGTCCTCACGACGTGTCTCCTCATCAGTAGGGACGTCGTCGTCAGTCGGCTCCACAAAGGCTGGCCCCACCTTGCATAAAGCTCTGGCGTTCTCGCCAAAAGGGTAGTCCAGCTCCAGCTGCCATAATTCATCCTCGGTGGCTGGTCTCCCACCTATCCGTAGCTGCAGCATTTGCATACCGAACATACAGGCCATATACTGGTCGTCACGAGCATGTCGCTCGCCCAGAGTCAGCACAGGTCCGTGTGTAGTGTCGGGGGCCTTGGTCTTTGTCACATCAAGGGCCCGCCGCTCCAACTGCGGAATGTAATCCAAGGCTTCTTCCTCAACGTCGAGGCCTCGGAGGAAGGTGGTGATGAGTCCGCCAAACCCGTATCTGTGGCCCTGGTGTAGTCTGGCTCTCTTCATGGCGGATATTATAACCGCCCCCACATTAATCTCAAGCCCTTTCATAAGGGCATACACCAGGCAGACACGGTCCCGGGTCACGCCTGTCATATGTACTCCCGGGATCAAACACGAACATACAATTTTTAGGCAGATTCTGGCCTCCCTGTTCATCTGCGAATAAGGCAGAGTCTGGTGGTATCCCCTCTCTTTGTGTCTACTCCATCGGGCTGTGGATCGAGCCCCGCACAACGTACGTCTGATGTCGGCGTACGGTGGGGTGATGTTTAACTAGCAGAGGACGTGGGCGTCTGTGTCCCGCGCTCCAACGATGGCATTCAGCTGCTGGGGTTCCAGAGTGACAATCTGCCCTCTGATTTTAATAGTGTGGCTTCTGATGGCCGGGTTCCAGTTGGCATAAAATTCCCGGACCAAGTGAAGGTTGCACTCCGTGGGCTCCTGAAAAATAAAGCTGAGCCCAGCTGCTTCAATCCTCTGTACGATGCGAGGGAACTCCTGTGCAAGTGGTTCCCTTGCAATATGTTCCTCCGGGAAGTACTTGTTCTCCTTATGCTTTGCGTACCACTTCTTCCCTTCATCGGTAACCCATCGTGTTCCGTATCGGCGGTGTTGACCGCGTGGAACAGCAGGTGCAGCTGGGACAGCAGTGCCCAGTCTCATTCTCTTTCTGCCGGTGCCTGAGGTTGAAGCACCCTTGCCTTTATCTTGTCGGCTGGCCATTGTACCTGTCAATTTACACACACGAGCACAACGTTAAGCTAAAAACTTGTTAGTTTTGGCTAAGGTCGGGTTAAACAAAATTTACCCCACACTTAGTCTTTAACAATATTTACAACATGTTAGCAAGGATAGATCTATTTACACCCCAAACACAATCACTATAAACATATTGCTTAGTGCGTTCACAAAAATTCGACAGCATAACGGCTAGCGAACTACTCAGACTTCATACAGCCAACCCAATCCTACCATCGACAGCTATTCACCCATGGCACTTAGCAACAATAACAACAACCAAATAGAAACAACAATACAAACATTTTATATACACTAATCTAAGAAATTCAACCAATTCACATATTACGCAATGTCCCACTAAAAATCGAGAATTAGTCGTCTTTCACCAATTATACAATATTTACCATGACTTATCTCAAATAATAAACACACCCCGGCATCAATTTCGTCAAACTATCAAGTTACCCAAGTTAAAATTCAACAACCCCAAGCCCTAGAACTCAATTCGACAATCAACAATGAATTATTCAATCAATCGATAAGTTCACCCGTCAACTACAACAATCCGAACACACTCAATCGCAAAATAATTCACGTCATGTTTCATTTTTACCTAGGGTGATATATCTCACCTCACATGCTCAAAATTGACAAAAATCGCCAAAAATTTGAGATAGACGATGAAAACATACCTTGGAATTGAAGAATCGATAAAGACTTGACGTTTTCCTTGCCTCTTAACGTGGCACGGAGCTTGGGGGTAGGGGAATGGGTGTTTGGTCGCGGAGGGAAGAGGGAATGGGGAAAATAGGGGCGAAATCGGGGGTTTTTATTAAGAAAACACGCGGGTCACCCGGAAACCCGGTGTGACCCGGCACTGGGATAAGGGCAACGTGTCACGGAGGGTAACGCGGAGGCCCTCCTCCGTGACACGGAGCCAACGCGTTGGCTTACTGGAATTTTAAAAAATTCCAGATTTGCCTTCAACATGTCACGGAGGCCAACGCGGAGCATTGCCTCCGTGACACGGCGCCAACGCGCCAGTGCTCTGTTTCACTATCAAATTTTATTTTTCATACCTCGCCTCGTTTTCTCGATTCCACGTATTTTTCCTCCGGTATACCTGAAAATCACCTCACTATCAAAAATTGGTTAAATGACTAAATTCCCTACTAAAAGAATAAAAATTACTAATTAAAATGCACGTTTAAACCTAGTCAAGAAAAAGAAGAGAAAATAAAATAAAAGAAAAACTTTACACTAAGGAAAAAGAAAGAAAAATATTTTTCACGGGTTGCCTCCTGTGCAGCGCCTGGTTTAACGTCGCGGCTCGACAGCCTTTACGCTCAATTTTCTACTAGGGAGATGGACGATTTGACCCGATCATGGTCATCTCCCCAGTAGTTCTCAACCTTGTCTGGTGGCCTACCTAGTAACTCTCGGGAATCACTCAATCCATTTGCATTCCCATGATCAATCACGTTGATCACCGAGAGTTCCTTATAGACAGTCGGGAGCTTAGGTGCCTTGTACACGTCGAACACCTCAACCTTGTTGTGTGCTCGCATCATGAGTTGACCCGCAGCTACATCGATCAATGCCTTTCCGGTTGCCAAAAATGGTCGTCCCAAAATAAATGGGACTTCTGCATCTGGCTCAAAATCCAGAACAATGAAATCTACCGGAAAAATGAGGGAGCCTACTTGCACTAGCACATCCTCCACAATGCCATCCGGCTTAGCTAAAGACCTGTCTGCTAGCTGCAAGATCACTGTTGTAGGTCTAGGACTCCCTAGCCCTAACTTTCTGAATACCGAAGATGGCATCAGATTTATACTTACCCCCAAGTCGCATAACCCACGAGCTCGGATACTTTGCCCAATCGTCAGCTGGATAGTAAAACTTCCAGGATCCTTCAGTTTAGTGGGCAACCTGTTCTGAATACGGGATGTGCATTCCTCCGTTAAAGCCACCGTGGCATACTCGGTCAAGCGACTTTTGTTGGCCACGATGTCTTTGATATACTTTGCATATTTTGGCACACCCTGCAAGACATCAACAAGAGGTAAGTTAACATGTACCTGTTTAAGTACCTCCATGAATTTCTGGAAACACGCCTCCTCCTTGTGTTTCTTAAGTCGTTGAGGGAACGGGGGTGGAGGCCTTGTTGGTTCAGCTTCTTTGGTCTTCCCCCTATCTGAGGTCTGTTCTCCCTCAACATCTGCTGCTCCTGACTTCTGAGGCGGTCTTTCCGGTTCCACCTCCTTTAATTGTAAACCACTCCTCGTGGTCACTGCATTTACCTGCTTAGGATTGGGATCCGTGTCACTAGGTAGTCCTCCCCTTGGTCTAGTATTTTGGGCACTGGCAAATTGCCCAAACTGATATTCAAGAGCCTTGGTTGCCAATTGATTGTTCTTTACTTCGGCCGCCAGTTTGACATAGTCAGCCTGCAATTGTGCCTGGTTGGCAATCATGGTCTTGAACATTTCCTCAATAGTCGGTGATGGTGGTGGAGGAGGGGCATTGTGATTTCTAAACTGATTCTGATAGCCTTGTTGCCCTCCTTGGTTTCTGTGCATACCCTGCCCTGAACCCTGGCCTTGTTGATTGTTGCTACCCCACGAAAAATTTGGATGATTCCTCCAATTCGAGTTGTAGCCACCACCAAACTGCTGTTGTTTCCTCTGTGCATTGCCCACAAAGTTGACAGAATCAGGATTTGCACCACAGCATTCAGCTGAATGCTCACTACTACCACACACTTCACACCACATCTGTTGGACTGCATTAACTGAGGCTGACGGCTGGTTCAAATTCATATTGCTGAAGTGAGTGTTTAACTGATTTTGCAAAGCAGCTATCTGGGCAGCGATAGCTGTGAATCCATCCACTTCAAGCACTCCCGCTGCTTTCCTTGCTCCACCTCTTGAAGAATCTGCATTCCATTCCGGATTGCCTTGTGAAATTCGGTTGAGCAAAGTGTACAGCTCCTCATAAGTCTTCTCCAGCGCTTGCCCTCCAGCTGCTGAGTCTAACAAAATTTTAGTGTGGGGTTCCAAACCCTCAATAAAAGTGTGGACCAACACCTCATTTGACTGATGATGATGAGGACAGTCCCGCAACATGGACTTGAATCTTTCCCAGGCTTGATAAAGATTTTCTCCTTCCCTCTGTTTAAAACATAGAATCTGACTTCTAAGTTTAGCTGTTTTACCTGAAGGGAAAAATCTGATTAAGAACTTCTTTGCAAGATCATCCCACGTTGATATAGAGTTGGGTGGTTCAGCTTTTAACCACCTCTTGGCTTCACCAAGTAAGGAAAATGGAAATAAGGTGAGCCAAACATAATCAGGTGACACTCCAGCGGGGATGTAAGTGTCACTTATCTCCAAAAAGTTCTGGAGATGTTGTTGCGGATCTTCGTGAGGGAGACCGGTGAACTGCCCGCTAGTGTGCAAAAGTTGCACCATATTTTGCTTTAACTCAAATCTCCCCCCAGGCTCTGGTTTGCGGATGCTGGAATGTACATTATTAGCGTGTGGGATTGCCACCTCGCGAACCGGCCTGGCTGCTACTTCCTCAGGCACTAACACTGCCCGCACAACTGGTGGATTGGGTTGCTCCATCATAGACTGTTTGAGCAACTGCAACTTCTTCCGAAGAGCTTCTCTACGTTGACTATGCAATTCACGTTCTGGCTCTAAGTAAGATTCCACCAGCTCCTTGTCCCTTGCCAGTGTTCACAGAAATAAAAATCTGCAAAATACAGGCTAAGACCAAGTTGTTAACACTTAAGAAGATAAAAATACAAATACAGTAAATTTACACTAAACAAAATTTTACAAATCGCCTAGCCTCCCCGGCAACGGCGCCAAAAACTTGTTCGCGCTCTGCTGCTCGGTATATATTATACACCGACATGCAAGTGTACGTGGTCAAACAAGTAATAAAGTGGCTAAGTAGCCAAGTATCGATCCAAGGAGGCTGCTCTAGATATGCAAAACTGCCTAGTTTACTATATCTCTATTCTATTTCTAACTATGTTAACAACAATCCAACCAAGATTTGAGTAAGTTTTGTTTCTAAACTAATTATCTACTAAAATTAATAACTACTATTTACGTTGAGTTTAAACAATGGATATGCACATGCCAAGGTTAAGAATGAGTAATGAATTTGATAATCATGATAATTTGGTCATCTTCTTCTTCATATTGCTAGCCAAGAACGTTTGCCTAGAAATTAAAACTTCCGTATTTAATTTCACTTTAGCTTCATAAACCATTAGTCTAAATTTCTGTGATCAAATGCAATTTATGACCTAACACTACAATTCCGGTTCCTAAATTGACTAATACGGCTTTCAAGTATATTTCTATCAAGAAAGCACATCAAAACCCAATTTTCCCAAATCAAGTTAAGAACAATACCCTATTAATTCACAACTTTCCAATTTCATGCTCTCTCGAGTGAAATTGGACTTTTTAGATATACATTAATGGTGGCCAATCAAGAATGTAACAAGCACAAGAATTAATAGAACAACATCCAAGAAGAAGAAGAAACCATATCAATTATTACCAACATTCATTTCACAAGTTCAAAACCTCAGCAAGAGAGAAATTAGCCACTCATTCTTGGATTAATCATCCTAGAATGAGTGTGAATCATGCATACAATTGAAGGAAAGAAGAAGGGAAGAGAAGACAACTCTTATCTTTTCTATTCTTTAACTGCCACAAAACCACGTTCCTGCTCCCACTTCTGAACTCAGGCTAAAAAACTAAAACTAAAAAAACTTTTTTTAAAAATAACCTAAGTGTGCTATTTATACTAGTGGGAAAGTTTTCCCGGAATAACAAGCAACGTGTCACGGAGGCCAACGCGGAGCACTGCCTCTGTGACACGGCGTGGACGCGGACCCTCTATGGAAATTGCATGGTCCGGATAATTAGCCTCAACGTGGCACGGAGGCCATCGCGGAGGCCTGTCTCCGTGCCACGGAGCTGACGCGCAGGCACACTGGAAATTGCCTCTTTTATTTCTGCCCAGGCAGTGTGCTACCGCGATGGCAGCGTGGCATGGCACCATCGCGGAGCCACTGCAAAATATGCCATCCGAGGTCTTTTCCACGCTCGCATCCAAGTCCAACTCCGACATAGTTCCAACACGCATTTTAGCTCTTAAAAATCACATTATCCTGCAAAACAAATGCTAATCATGTTGGTTAGTATAAATTCGCATTTTATTACCAAATACATGATATTATATACACATTGCACAGCAAACAAGGTAAAAATGATACGTTTGAGTATCACTTGGGCATATAAATCTGCCCAAGATCAAAGCCCATAACCCCAATTGATATAAGGAGTGTCTTGGGTTTAGCTGGTCACTACAGGAGATTCATAGAAGGATTTTCAGCAATTGTTGATCCATTGACTAAGTTGACCCAGAAGAATGTTAAATTTCAATGGTCTGAAGCTTGTGAGAAAAGCTTTCAGGAATTAAAGACTCATTTGACTACTACTCCAGTATTGATCCTACTAGAGGGCATATATGGTTTTGTTGTATATTGTTATGCATCTAGAGTAGGCATTGGTTGTGTATTAATGCAAAATTGTAAAGTCATAGCATATGCCTCGAGAAAGCTTAAGATTCATGAGAAGAACTATCCAACTTATGATCTTGAGTTGGTAGTTGTAGTATTTGCTTTGAAGAGTTGGCGCCACTATCTCTATGGTGCGCATGTAAATGTGTTTACAAACCACAAGAGCCTGCATTATGAGTTCAACTAGAAGGAGTTGAATCTCAGATAGAGAAGGTGGCTTGAGTTGCTCAATGATTACGACATGAGTTTTCTCTACCACCTAGGTAAGGCTAATGTAGTTGTTGATGCTTTTAGAATGCTATCCATGGTAAGCAAAGATCATAGAGAGGAGGAAAAGATAGAGTTATCTAAGGATGTGAATAGACTCTCACACTTAGGAGTCCGTCTTTAGACTCCAAAGAAGGTAGTGTGCTAGTTCAGAATGGGCCGAATCATCCCTAGTAGCAAATGTTAAGGAAAAGCAAGACAAGGATCCCCTCTTGCTTCAGCTAAAGGAAGATGCTCACAAGCAGAATGTATGAGTTTTCTCTTGAGGAATTAAGGTAGATTACGTATTCTGAATGTAGATGATATCAAGGAGAGGATCATGGAAGAAGCACACAGCTCTAGATATTATATTCTCTAGATTCCACTAAGGTGTACCATGACTTGAGAGAAGTCTATTGGCGGAATGGTATGAAGAAAGACATCGCATTTTTTGTGTCTAAATGCCTAAATTGTCAGCAAGTCAAGGTCAAGCACCAAAGACCATGTGGTATAACTCAAAATATAACAATTCCTAAATGGAAGTGGGAGACGATTATATGGAGTTTATTATCGGTCTACCGAAGTCATGTAGGCAACATGACTGTATTTGGGTGATTATAGATTGAATGACCAAGTCAGCTCATTTCTTATCGGTTAAGACTACTGATTCAACAAAGAACAATGCTAGATTGTATATTTGTGAGATAGTCAAACTTCATGGAGTTCTGTTGTCTATCATATCAAATAAGGCATATAGTTCACTACGCTGTTTTGGAAGTCATTCCAGAGAGGTTTGGATAAAAAGGTGAACTTTAGCACAGCCTTCTTTCCAAAAATAGATGGTCAAGCAGAGTGAATTATTCAGACATTGGAGGATATGTTGAGAGCATGTGTTATTGACATCAAGGAAATTAGGGATGACCATTTAATTCTTATAGAGTTTGAATTTAACAATTGTTATTATTCCAGCATTCAGATGGCTCCCTATGAAGCACTCGTGGGCGGAGGTGTAGATCTTCAATTGGTTGGTTTGAAGTTTGTGAAGCAGAGTAGATAGAGGCAGACTTAGTGCAACAAGCTATGGAGAAGGTTAAGATCATACAGGAAAGGTTGAAGACTGCACAGAGTCTCCAAAAGTCTTGCACAGATGTTAGGCATAGAGACTTGGAGTTTGAAGTAGATGATTGGGTTTAGTTGAAGGTTTCACCCATGAAGGGTGTTATGAGATTTGCGAAGAAAGGTGTCACGCCCCAAGCTTTCACCCTGGACAGGACACAGTACTTGGAGTCACAAGTAACCCCAAGTCAACCCCTGGTCTATCATACACTGGCATTCTGAGTAACATATAAATATATATACAACGGAAGATTAAAGTAAAAATATAAGAATTTAAAAGAATGAAGCTGATTTATAATATTTGAAAACATTTGAACAAAACTACAAGTCTGGAAAAAACCAAATTTGTGTTTGAAAGTAACTACAACTGATGAATTGCTGGACAAACCCCCAACTAACTCCTAATCTAAATGAAAGAAAGAAAAATTAAGCAAAATAATATCCTCCCCCGAAGGATGAGGACTAATAACTTAGAACCGCTGAAGTCTTTTGAGAGCGATCGGCTAGTGAGGCTGAGACTGAGATCCTGCAGCTGTATCATGAAATGATACAACATAAAAGTATGCATCAGTGACCACGACTCGTGGTCAAACTCATGAGGTACACTGCCTACAACCTCCTATTGTTCACCATGAGGGACACCACGACTAGTGGTGCACCCAACGACTCGTGCTGACCCACCCATCGCGAGCACTGTCCAAATCTTAATTCCTCAAACTATCCTGAACCACAGGTCACCTAACAGGTCGTGGCATGGACCACGACTCGTGGTGACTAGTCGTTAGGTCACTACCTAACTTTTTCCCGGCCTTAAATTTATTCTTGACCACGGGTCATATCACGACTCGTGGTCACCCCATTTTCGAAAATTTTCATTAAAGTCTAGAGTCCCCACCACGAGTCACTTAACGACTCGTGGTCACCTCCCACGGGCCACAGAATGACTCATTCTATGACCTGGTGCAGATTTTCCAGTTTTCTCTATTTTATGTTTTGAGTGTAGTTTTTGAGTTTTTGGGGCATTATAATATCTCCCTCTTGGGAACATTCGTCCTCAAATGTTATAAAACATGCAGGAAAGCAGTGAATGGAAATCTTTATACACAATTACTGAACATGAAAGCTGAAAACTAGCGGAATGATTACCTTTGAATAGAATTCCCTAATCAAACACATTCATTTACTTGAAAGAAACTGAAACGTACAAACTGAAAACAAATTTTAGGGAGAAAATTGATATCTTAAACTGAAACTGAGTCAAAAGGGAACAAATGGGGGTACCTAGCCATCATATCCTTCGGCCTCCCACGTAGCTCCCTCAACCTGCTGATTTCTCTGGGTGCACACGTGGAATACTGGGTGCACAGACGCCAATTCTGAAGGTAATTCTAGCTTATAAGCTTATAATTCTGAAGGACCCAAGACTGGGTGCGCTGGAACCCCAGTCTACTCGTTGTTAAGTCCTACTCCCACTGGATAGTCCTAGACTGAATACTAAGCTGATAGCTCAAAACTGGGGCCCAAGACTAGTCAGGGATACCTATATGGAAGCACCCTAAAAGTCTTATCAGACCGGATTCTAGAACTGGGTTCTAAGACTAGTCAGACCTGCTTATCTAGAAGCATCATAACCGTCTAAAGAACAAGTTGTAATCTATAACTAGGGTCTTAAGGCTGGTCAGAGCTGCTTATCTAACAGTGTGATGATCGCCTAGTGAGCCACTAAAATTGAGTTTTGAATTTGATTCTGATAATTGGGAGGTACTACTGATACCTCAGGAATTTCTATATCCAAATTGATCAATTGACATTTCTAAAAAACACTGGATATTCTAGCACTTCGACGAAAACAAAACTGACAATAGTCTGACTCTTATGTTAAATACAATCAATAGCATGGGAGTTCCCAACACTAGTAAAATCAAGCAAAAAGTCAATATGTAAACACTATCGCAAGATTCTAGTTTCTCTGTATTCAAGATTAGGGCTAGATTTCACGTTACCAGAATAAGCAACGACATAGCACAACTGGTGGAAAAACATCAACAATTAATACAAATGGTATTTCACTTGATTTAAGTGATCTCTGGCAGATAATTTCATTACACTCGAAAATCTCAGGGCTAGAATTTATAGAGAAAGTAAAGAAGGATTTTGTGGACACAAGGTTAGAACTATTCCCATGTTGAATTCTCACATACTTGGTGAAGAAGCCGAAGAATTTCCTTGAGAAACTGAGGAAAAATGGACTGCCCTAGTTCTTGCTCTGAAATGCTCTAAGAGAAAACCTACGTTGTTTTTCTAAAATTCTGAATGGGGAAAATTAGGAAGGAAACCATTTAACCCCTCTAAGTTCCCTCAAAATATACCAAAACAACGTATTTTAGAGTCTAGGAGGTTAGAAAATTACTGAAGCACCCTAAGGAAAATCATGGGAAAACTGATTGTCAGGCCCCCCCACAAAGGACCTAAGGGTCGTGCCCAGTGACCATGACTTGTGGTCACACTCGTGAGATACACTGCCTAGAACCTCCTGTTGGTCACCATAAGGGACACCACGACTGGTGGTGCACCCAACAACTCATGGTGACCCACCCGTCGCCAACACTGCCCAAATCTTAATTCCTCAAATTATCCTAAACCAGGGGTTACCTAAGGGGTCGTGGCATGGACCACGACTCATGGTGACTAGTCGCTAGGTTCACTACCTAACTTTTTCCTAGCCTTAAATTTGTTCTTGACCTTGGGTCCTATCAAGACTCGTGGTGTTGATCACGACTAGTGGTCACACCCGTGGTCACCCCATTTTCAAAATTTTTTAACTAAGTCCAAAGTCCCCCCACGAGTCATTTAACGACTCGTGGTCACCTCCCACAGGTCAGAGAATGACTCTCATTCTGTGACCTGGTGCAAAATTTCCGGTTTTCTTTATTTTAAGTCCCGGGTCTAGTGTTTGAGTTTGTGGGGCATTGCAAAAGGTTAGCTTAGTATCCACTATATTGGTCCATATAGGATTTCAAGGAGAGTTATCAAGGTAACTTATGAGTTAGAGTTTCCACCGAACTAGAATCAGTCCATCCAAGTTTCCATGTATTTATGCTTAACAAGTTTATAGGACACCCCTCACTCATTTTCCCTATAGAGAGTATAGGAGTAGGACAATCTGTTAGATGAAGAAGTGCCTATTTAGATTCTAGATCATCAAGTTCGTAAGCTAAGGAATAAAGAGGTTGCTTCAGTGAAACTGCTATGGAGGAATCAGCTAGTTGAGGGAGCTACTTGGGAAGCTGAGGCAGATATGATGGCCAAGTATGCTCATCTCATCCCTCCTAGTTTAGAATCATCTTGAGGTAACAGTCCCCTCTATTAGAATTCTTGTTAAAATTCATGTTCCATTAGTTGTTGATGAAGTACATAGTATGGTTGCATGTTTTGTGAATTCAATTATGTTCAATCTAGATACTCTCAGTTAGATCACCTAATAGTCCTACTTAGTCTTCATTCGAGATTGAATGATCCCAAATGGGAGATATTGTAACAATCCTCAAAAGTTCCTAAGATTAGACCCTAGACTTAAAGTACCAAAACTAGCAGGAAATAAACCAGCTCATAGAACGACTCAAGGAATGAATCATTGCAAGGAACAATGACCCATTACATGTCTCGTCATAAGCCAGGAGCCAGATTTTTCCCAAAACCAACAAGTCAAGTGACGACTCATCACATCAAGTAACAGATCATCCTGATGGGTCATTAGGAGAAGATCAAAAAGTATAAAAATCTACTTTAGATCTCAAGTGTGGATCCAACAAGCCATTAAGATGGACGACTACTTAGATGAGCCATTGTCACTAACGGGCAACATATCACATGCGAGTTTTAAGGGCATTTAGTAATTTCCTATGTTTTTATCTCCTAAAATAGAATGTTTTGGGATTCCTAAAGAGTGTATTTAAGGGTTAATTAGTCAACACTCCTATTCCGTCCATTACAACGTGAATTCAAGATTATTATCTCTAGAGTTTATTAAGCAAGCTAGGAAGTGTTCTTCTCAAAATTAGGGTTCTTCAAGCTTGAGTCTAAGCTTAATTTCTAGGTATGTAAGGCTAACTAAAGTGAGGATTTATAATCATCCTTATGCCCTAAATCTATGCAAGAGTTCATTCAGATTAAAGCTATAGGTTTTGACAAGATTCTTGAATTTTCTTCTTCCCTATCTATATATGTTGAATTGCCATTATTGAAATCTTCATATTGAGTTGATTATTGATGTCCGTGATTATTGATTATAATCCTATTATATTGAATTTTTATCATTCTCTCTTGATTGTTGATTGTCGATTGATGGTTGGTTCATGTCTCTTATCCCATGAACAGAATTGCATAAAGTCATGAATTTGAAAGGCATTGGTTTGAAAGCATTGTGTTATGAAGTGAATGCATTGTTCTCACAAAGTTGAGCATACTTTGAAGAGAATTACATAAGGAGATTTTGAGAAATAAAGTACAGTTTTGAGTATGATTTTCAAAAGCTAAAGTAAAGTCTTAGTTTGAAAATCATAAGTTTTGAGCATAGATGATTACAAGATTTTACAAGAGATTTGCAGTGAAGAGACTCCCAACTTTTCAAAGAGATTTTGAGCCAAGGCTCCAAGAGATTTTAAACATCTATTATATCTATAGCTAAAGTGCTTAATAAAAGAGGTTTCAAGATGCTTCCGGTAGGCATAACTGTATGAGCATATATTTTGGGAGGATTATTTAGCACCAAGCTGGGTGATGAGTTCAGATAACTCTAAAGCCCTAGAACTATGTAGCTAGCATACGATATCATCATGTCGTTAGTTCGGGTGAATTCTCATATAAGTCTCTGGTAAGGACTTCAGCTTTGGATCCCGAGTTAAAGATTCATCCTCTACCTTGGCAAGGATTTGGATGGCTCTCCCAAACATGGGCAAGACATTGGATCATCATGCACTAATACATGATGGTTGTCGGTTATGAGAAACTCCCAACTTACAATGGTATACATTACTTGTACATGTATTTACAGAGATGATTTTGATGTATGAGTTTTATTGCACAATTGTTTTACTCATTAATCATGTTGAGTTTATTACATCATTCAGAGCTTTAGTCTTGGTCATACTGTTTCGGTCAGTTTACTCTTTCAGTTCATATAATTTTTCCTGATTGTTGTTTAATTTTGCCTTATAATATACCATACATTTCACATACTTACCCATTTGGTGCTACATCTTGTTATGACACAAACTCAGGTAGACAGGATCAATAGCAGATGCAATGCTAGGATTTCATTATCATTTAGTTGTTGGTGAGGCTTCCTACTTTCGGAGAGTCCCAGTTTTGAGTCATTTTATATGATAGAGCTTGAGGTAGCCGTGGGAGCTATGTCTAGACACCTATTCTTCATCTATATAGGCTTCTGAAATAGAGATAGAGTCGAGTCAATAATGTTACTTTATAACATTGATTTTCGTTTCTGTTAATAAATCATAGATTATTTTATTGAGCCCATACAATTATTACTCCCACTATGTTTTATTGAGATCTCAACTAATAGTAAGTCGGGTCAAGGGTTCACTTGGATCACAAAACTGGTCTGAGTGCTGATGGAGGGTGTAGACTTGGGGCGTGATAGTCTGGAAAGACGATAATTATTAAGGATATTCATGTAGATTCTATAAAATCTACAAGCATGGAAAATAAGGGAAAAGCAATAAGGAGGTTGTAAAGCCCTTGGCTCCAGTTCCTAGACCTCCACATCCGATTCCATAGAGGTTGAAAAATAAGGTGGAATATGAAAAGTTCCACAAATTTATATCATTGTTGAAGTAACTATCAGTCAATGTTCCTTTAGTAGAAGCTCTTGAAGAGATGCCAAATTATGACAAGTTCATGAAAGACTTGGTTACCAAGAAGAGGACCAACATTTGTAATCCTTTTGATAATCTTCATCACTATAGTGCGATTTCTTTGCGGTGACTGGTCCTGAAAAAAGAAGATCCTACTAAATTTACTTTTCCATGCACCATTGGCGCATTTTACTTCACCAAAGCATTGTGTAACCTTGGTTCCAACATCAACTTGACGTTGTTGACTATATATAGAAAGTTGGGCTTGGGATCTCGTAAACTGACTACTATGCGGCTGTTGATGGTGATGAGTTGGTAATTTACCAATTTATTAAACTTTTAAGCATGAGATGTGTTACACCCTGAAAAATTTTTTGATGATTATTTGATAGTTATATGTCATATTAAGAGAATTATGGGTTGTATGTTGTCCGTAGGTGAGGAGAGAAATATGTGCAAAGGGAAAAGCAAAGTGTATGTGAAGTTTGTAAATAAGGGTCAACTTTAAATGGACATATCACCAAACATATAATAATTCAAAAGTCCTATAAGTTATCAAATAAAAGGTATTTAAGTCTAGTTTATAGTGAAAAAAACCGTTCATCAATCAGAGTTTGGAGTAAAAGGTTATGCTTGTTTAAAGATAGCACTGTCGGTTGGGAAAGTGCCCAGGCACGCAGGCACCGAGATAGGCAGGCAGCCGACGCGCACGCGTGCGAGGACATGTCACACGGGCGCCGCCTAGGCCTTGGCCAGCCCGCCTATATGTGGTAAAATTGAGCTAGAAAGCTCATTTCTACTCCGTTTTTGTTGATATTTTTTCAGAATTCAGATAATTCAAAGCCCTATCACATGGTGAAAAGATATCCCAGGTAAAAAACTTCAGTCTTGTATCTTTTGGTCTTTGGGGAAGAGAAACTTGGAAGAAAGTCATGGTTTCTTATTGTCTTGTTGTTGATTGTCGTGTTGCTGCATTTTTAGCTGGTTCTAGGCAGGAGAAAGAGTAGAAGTCTACACCTATTTTAGCTAATAATGTCTCCAAGAAAAGGTAAGTAATTCCCTTTTTGATTTCTTTGAGTTTGTGAGGTTATAACTTGGAGAATGTTGTAGTATTCTGTTGTTGTTTCTTTGTGTGTTCTTGTAGCATGTTGCTACCCAATTTTTCCAGACTTTGGTGAATTTAAGTTGCTACTCATTGTATTTGTAAATTGGACTTGGAAGGATCCTTAAGGAGTAACCTTGAAAGGAAGATTTTCGGAAAAATTAGAGTCAAAGTGCCAAGGTATGTAAAGGCGTCCCTTTCCTTATTTTTCAAGCACAAAACTAAGTCATTGAAAGGATAAATATTCCTATGTTTTTAAAATCATATTGAGGAATGTATGATCCTATCCAAAGGGTTGGAAAAACTTAGCATAAAGCTTGAATCGTTAAGAATGGTGGAAGAGAACAAATGTGAGGCGAAAGGCATAATTTTTATATGATTGTTGTCGTAGTTGTAAATCCAATCTGATGTCCCCTTAACGTGGGCAGCATGAGCTGGTCCTTTGCAGTATACTATATATGTGATGTTGAATTAATGTTAAGATCTGGTTACTTAGTGAAATTGGTAGGTAATGCTAAGATAAAGACATGTAATCGAACTTAAGCTAAGAAGATGACTCTACGCCGATTGAGGGTAAACGAGCTTATTGAAAAGATGTTTTAATAATATGGTTACTCCCTCCTATATGCTTAAGTTTTAAAGTGCTTCAGGTAAAAAGGATATTTTATATTTTCCCTCCTTAAAGCTAAGCAAGCGGCACGTAGCGAATAAGCTAATTAGATAAATGATAACGAAGAAAACGTGGCTAAGCTATTAATCTTTTTGTAATGTTATAGAAAGGGAAATTAAGAGTAAATGTTATCCCTTTTAAGGTAATATATGAGTAATATGCACTCTGCCTGTAATTTCTTTCTAGAACCTTTGAACGACGTTAAAATATAAGCAAGACGAGGATTAATAGACAAAGTTTTCAATTAGGTAAAGAGGTAAGTGCGTATAAGAATTGATAATAGTGAACACAAGGGCAAAGACTTGAGTGTTGAGTGAATAATGTTTGGAAAAGAAGTTAAGATGAATAAGGAAAGTAGAGCTAAATGTTGTTAAATTAGACGATACGGGCTCTGATTGTGAACGAGCTAGGCAAATAGCTAGGAAGATTAACCTTGTTCTAAAGACGTTTAGTAAAAGAATTATAAATTATGTTTTTTATGTTCAGTATGTGTTACGATGATGAATAGCCAGTAAAGCATTAACCTTCTATGAAATAATTAGAGTTGAACGTCTGTAAAATAGTAACTTAAGTGGAGAAGCTCTCTGCTACACCCCTAAATGATTATGTTAAGTTATCTATTCTAAGTGTTGAAATTATCTACTATGTATGAAAAGGGTAATCCTAAGATCTTCTAAGTCACTTATAATGATGTAAGGTTTCTAAAGATCCTCAGATAATTGCAAAAGTTATGTAAGTCAATCCAGCATCATCCGAATTAGGGCTATATTTCTTTATTTGCCTAGAAGGCATCACTTAGAGAGTTGCTCATGAGTTCCGAAGTTACAGAGCTCCAAGTCTCAGATCCTTAAGTTATGTCTTCACGTCCCTAATATATGTTGAAATGTGCTAGCTAATCTAAGAAGTTTTTAAGAGATCATATTTCGAGAATCATGCTAATGTCTCGGTCAAGTATTTGAAGTTTCGTACAAGTCTAAGAACTGAAGTCCTTATATGTCTTTCCAGTAAGAAGTCTTAATATATATGATTTTCATGTTATAACATACAGTTGAATTCTTTCAGTTATATTAAAGTCATGCATCTATATGTTTAGCTCTTGTTGGAGTTATCATTTGAATTTCCTAAATTCAGAGGAGAGATTCTCTCATGTACTAATGTTCCTAATGTCTAAGTAAGTATAAGCGCAGGCTATGATAATGATTTAAGCTCAGAACTTTGAATATCAGAAAGACTCCTGGAGGTCATCCAACTAACTAAATACGAGTTATACATTATATAGAAGTTGCATACATTGTAAGTTTGTAGTTCAGCTCTCAGCTCTATGTATACGTTAAGCATTATGAAAAATAACTCCAAGTTCCTAGTTATAATTTCCATGTTTTCTGCAAATAAGTCAAATGAATTAAGAAATATATGTGCTTATCTATGTGATAAGTTTGGCAATGAAATTCCAATATATAGTCTCCGATACAGGTAAAGGAACCACCTGGTGGGCAGTATGTATTTGTAGTTTCCAGATGTTAAAGAATTGTATAGAAATGAGCTCTATGTGTTTATATCCAAGCAATATGTTAAATTGATAGGATTATTTGTAGGACATTGTTTGTAAGCCTAAAAAAGTTCTTATGTTGTCTAAACCTCTTGAAAGTCCATTGAGTAACTGAGTCGACATGCATATATATAATGTGACAGCTTTACATGATATATATGCATATTTTTTTAGCTTTACATGATATGTTTTCTCACTTGAATTTATGTCTTACGAACTTTTATTTTATACTCACTTGGCACACCGACTGGAGATATTTTTATTTTACCCCGGCGTGGTACATCGACTAGAGATATTTTTATTTTACCCCGGTATGGTACATCGGCTGGAGATATTTTTATTTTACCTTGGTGTGGTACATCGGCTGGAGATATTTTTATCTTTCCCCGATATGGTGCACCGGCTGAATGAATTTTATATATGGATTTATGGTTGGCTGGTCGCTAGCATTACAATTATAGTTTCTTTCTTGTGCATTTCTTAGTTGCATTTTCATCTTATTATAGAGTTCTTATCATGTTTCGGATTCCAGGTTATTACTATTCCTTATTCGTGGTTCAGTTATCTTGAGTTCACTTATGTTATAGTAAGTTGTTATCAATTACAGGTTGCAGAGTTCTAGGTTATATCTATCCTTTATATGTTTATGTGCTGGGTCAGTTATTACAAGATCTTTACC
The DNA here is from genome assembly GCA_035772735.1 of Datura wrightii. Classification (NCBI taxonomy): domain Eukaryota; kingdom Viridiplantae; phylum Streptophyta; class Magnoliopsida; order Solanales; family Solanaceae; genus Datura; species Datura wrightii. The sequence goes on along the minus strand of JASDFA010000003.1, from coordinate 66,504,470 downwards.
TCTGTTTACAGTTTCAGCCTTACATACCAGTACATTTCATTCGTACTGACGTCTCTTTGCTTGGGGACCTGCGTTCATGCCACAGGTGCAGGTAGAGGTCAGGATTACCAGTTGAGTAGCAGTTTGTGAGATGAACAGATGATTGGTAGGCTCTTTTCTTCCTGGAGCTAGGGCTTAGTTATTTATGCTTGATTTTTGAGATTCAGTTACGGGTAGGTCGGAGCCCTGTTCCGACCATTAATCAGTTTACTCTTTAGAGGTTTTATGGACTTAGTGTGTACAGTGTTATTTAGTTTATGACCTCGTCGGCTTATTGTTGCTTGGTTTAGTACACCAGTTGCCTTGGTTGCATTTTGATTGTTTACCCCGTATTGTTGAGACCTTGTAGGTCTAGTTTATGCTTCAGTTGATTGTGATAGGTGGCCCAGATGTCCTAAGTGTCACAGTTACTAATGCCATATAACCGGCTTCTCGATCAATCATGAATTGAGTGACAATTGCGCCCTATCCAAATTTTGGGGCGTGACAGACTTGGTATCAGAGTGAAGTCATATCCTGGGAAGTCCACATACCATGTCTAGTAGAGTCCTGCTTATGAGTATGTTGTGCACCATACTTATAATCAGGAGGCTACAGGGCATTTAGGGGTTGTGTTACTTTGTTCATTATAAGATCGTGCTATAGAGCAAAGATGTAAGGGCTGTTTGAAGTCTAAATCGTGCTTATGTTTTATAATTCACCTGGATTAAGGCAGATGGCTACGAGATTTATCAACACTGATGTTTGAAAGGGTCCTAGTCGTCCTCCTGTCAATCCGAGAAATAGATTATATGCTCAAAGTGAGTTTTGTTTCACTCCCGTGTTATAGTTCCTCTGGTTCAAGTCAGAGCTATCATGGGAAGGGATTCAGCCCCTCATGTTGTCCCAGTTACAATAGAGCCAGGAGGAGGTAGAGTTGTATATCCTCCAGCACCTTCAACTATATCAAAGGGACGAGATTTTGAGAAAGCATTTCAAATGTTAACCTGAATAGCGACGTTTCAAAATCAGTCGTTGAAATTAATGGCAAGTTGTAGGGGAATAATTCTGAGAGCTTTAGTGCCCATGGGTTTTGAATCTAAATCCCCTAGCCTTCACGAATCAGTACTTACCATAGGAACTTCGACGGATTCGAGCTAATAAGTTTTTGTACCTAGAGCAAGGCAACATGAGTATTCGCGAATATAGTATCAGGTTTAATTCTTTGCCCGATATGCTTCAATAGGGTGCAGAATATGAGGGATAGAGTATATTAGGTTTGGGACCCCATCTGGTCCGAGAGTGCTTGGAATGTCTACCCAGACAAATATGACTATTGCTCAGATACAAGCATTTGCTCACAGGATAGAGGATTTGATTCACCATCTTCAAGTACCGACATAAAAGTAGAATAGAGTGGGGGAGACCAGGTCAACAAGATTATTTAAGGTCCCTTGCAGTGTTTCAAGGCACTGGGTGGCCAGACATTTAGTTTCTCTTGAAGATTTAGTCCCTTTTTTTTGTCCCTAGATCAGGCTTTAGTTTCAATTATCAGGACCGCCAATAATGGGCCGTGGTAAAAGCAGGGGTAAAGCTCCACTTTAGATTTAAAATTGATCCTATATCTTGAGTATTGAATGGAAAGTGGTATTGTAGTTAATCATCCACCATGGTAATGTATAAATTTTCTTACGGTTAGAAAAGTTCATCGATTATGTGGTGTTAAGCCACGTTTGTCTTATGTTAGATAAATAGATTGAATTGAATAAGTATAGTTTGATAGAGATACCAAAAGGAAAGGATATGTTTACCAAAATATGGAATGAATGTTTATGGCACAACTCAAGAAAAAGTTAAAAATGTTGTGGCTAAAGTTACGGCTACTGAGGTATAACCATCATTCGAGGATGAATGTTTTAAGGGGGGGAGGATGTTACACCCTGAAAATTTGTTTTGATGGTTATATGTCATACTAAGGGAATTATGGGTTGTATGTTTTCCGTATGTGAGGAGGGAAACATGTGCAAAGGGAAAAGCTATCACACCCCACCTTGGAGGGTATGACGGGCACCAGGTGCCTGCTAGACTCTGGACTGCTAGATGGTCCAGCCTAAGCACGTCTGGTGCTTTTGGCTGGCCCTGGCTCTATTCCAAGAAACCAACCGGCTATATAACGGCTGTAAATACAGCCTCCGGCCAACTGGCCTATAGCCATCTGTACCTGTACTATCAGCTAACCAGAACACATTCAATATAGGGGAGCCTATGCGGGCCGACGAGGCCACCATGTTGTCTAGTTATCTGTAACTCAACAATGAAATACTAGAAAGCTACGTGACCGGCAAGTCACCACTACTATCAAGCTATGGCCCCACACGGCCAACATAAAAGAAGTAAAAGTACTAACAGCTATACAACTGCACGGCCTCACACGACCGGCTCAACTGACCACAGGGAAATATATACAGACTGCATGCCTCTAGGAATAACAATAGAAATGATCGAGACAGGGCCCCGACCTACCCGTACTGTGCAACAAAAGAAAACGAAATACACCTCTGGAATTCAGTCTCCGGATGACAAGAGCTGAATACTCGATCGCTGACAGAAATCACGAGGGATCGCCTCCTCATCTAAGAGTACCTGCAGGCAAGTAATGCAGCGCCCCACCGGGCGTCAGTACCGCTGGTACTGAGTATGTAAATCAATATTTGAAAGAGATATCTGAAAACAACAATACAAATGATGAAACTGAAATAGGAAGAAAAAGATTAACTGTCTGATAATGTTGAACTATGCCTACTCTTAACTATACTGGAAGGAGTAGGAGTCATACCTGGAGATGTATCGCTCTACTGTCGATCTACTCGTATCTAATGTGACATGGCATAACATGACATAACATAACATAGCATACACAAACCTTACCCGACCCCCATAAGCCGGGAGGTACAAACAGCATGCAATCTATACCCCTACCCCGGTCGCCCATCTCCTATAATAACTATAAACATCCTGCTGATCCCCTGGGTATGCACTTGGGCTCGCTGATCCCCTGACTATAACTGTACCTGAGTCCGGAGGACTCCTGAATCAACACCCGGGCGTATCCGCTCGACAGGGGTGTATAAGGGCCGACGAAGGCACAATATGTGGAAAACTGGCATCCCATCTTCATCCCCTGTGGGACGGCATGCCACTCCGTAGAGCGACGTATCCTCGTCCTCTGGCGGACGAGTCGATACAGCTATTAACCCTGGGGCGGTCATGGATGCTAGGTAATCCAGCCCCAAGACAATACAGTGGTCTCAACTAGTAATACTATCTGCATATATCACATGCTGACGCTAATAATTATAATGTATCTGTGTCTACTGTATGCTGAACTAGTGATAGCGATATGTATGTACTTAATTCATGCTGAGACTGATAATAGTGTATATGTACAAATATAATCTTCTGCCATACTGTACTGTATACTGAGTTTCTGTAATAACATGATTTGCTATCCCAAACATGCTTCCTAAACTTCATTTTTAACCTATCATTCTACTTCTGAGATGCCTTACAGATATTACATTGTTTTACTGGGTTCCAGCTGAATCTGATAATATCCTAACATTCTGTACTACATCACATACTGGGCATGCTGTGCAGTTCCTAACACTTGTATTAGAATCTATATCGTGCTAGCAAGTTTCATGCTAATTATAACATAATGCTTCTAATATCGTATCAACATTCGTAATAAACATAACACATGACTTCTGAATATTCTACTGGCCTTTAAATTACTTTACTATACCGAGCTTACTAACTTGCCGAGGAAAATAGCTTTACATACCTTATCCTCGACTATCCGTCTGTCGGACGAGGCTCGGCCAATACTTCAACTATTTCTCCCAACTGCATTCATAAATATGTCAATTAATACTAAATATAGCTTTATTTTAAAGAACAACGTCACTTCGATATAATTTATAGCCTAAACTTAGGCTTATCGAAAGACGGTCGAAAACTCGCTATTTTTCAGAGGTCCAAAAGGGAGAAATGTTCACTTTACAGCTAGGAACACATAGACACTAGTTTGGAGCAATTCTACTTACCTTAGCTCGGTAGCTCGACGATTCGTCGGCCGTATTTCACGAAACTAAATCCGTAGGAATGCTCTCTGCTGCTAAATACCTCAGTATCTGAGGATAATTTGAGTTTGGACAACGTTTAGCAGCATAATCGGATGAAAATTATATTACCCTCTTCGTTCCTTTTCTTCCTCTGGTTTTTCCCCTCTGTTTCACTGGAAATTTATAAGTTAAAATGATTTAAAACCGAAGTGGGGCTTTATATACTTGGGCATGGACAAGGCCAACGTGTCACTGAGCCAACGCGGAGGCTTCACCTCCGTGACACGCTACCATCGCGGAGGGGCTCTGCCTCGGCTCCTTCCGCGATGGTTCAACAGGTTTCTCGTTCGATCTTTTTCCCGGGCCTTGCTTTAGCACGTATGGCCTTCAAATGTGCTTAACCAACGTGCGAATAGGCCATCTAGGGGTCAAAAATCTTACGGGGTATAACATTCTCCCCCCCTTAAGAACATTCGTCCTCGAATGGAAGCTGCTGTCTGGAGGACTTCTCAATTTACTCTTTTTTTTGAAAAAGAAATTTCGGCAGAGTCTCCCCTGTAATATGGACTATATCAAAACCTGAAATGCAGAAAAGTCCAACACAGGTACTGCACGCAATATTTTAAGATTCACTGGATGGCTATGTGTCAATCTTTCTCATTTATATACAACCATAAGGTACTGCACAAGTAATATTACGGACATACCTGTCGCCTGACTAGGCCTGAAATAGGTGAGGATATCTAGCTTTCATATCTTTTTCAGCTTCCCACGTCATCTACTCACGGTTCCCATTACGCCACAATACTTTGACCGACGCAATATCTTTAGTCCTCAACCTGCGAATCTGTCTGTCTAAGATAGCTACTGGAACCTCTTCATATGCTAACGCTTCTGTGACCTGGACATCTTGAACTGGAACAACTGTGGAAGGGTCTCCTACGAACTTCCTCAACATAGATACATGGAATACTGGGTGAACAGATGCTAACTCCAGAGGCAAGTTTAATTCGTATGCTACTCGGCCTATTCTTCGCCGAATCTGATATGGCCCAATGAATCTCGGGCTAAGCTTTCCTTTCTTGCCAAATCTCATCACCCCTTTCATCGGAGACACTTTTAGGTATACCCAGTCATTTACCGCAAATTCTAGATTTCTGCGCCGCATATCTGCATAAGACTTCTGGCGGCTCTGAGAAGTCAGCAGGCATTCTCTGATGAGCTTTATCTTCTCCTCTGAATGTTGAATAATGTCTGGACCAATCAACGCTGATTCCCCCACTTCGAACCAGCCCACCGGCGATCTACATTTTTGCCCATATAATGCTTCAAAGGGCGCCATCTGGATTGCTAAATGATAACTGTTATTATAAGCAAATTCAATCAATGAAATATGCTCATCCCAGCTACCCCCAAAATCTAGTACACACGCTCGTAGCATATCTTCGAGCGTTTGGATAGTCCGCTCAGCCTGCCCATCTGTCTGAGGGTGGAACACTGTGCTCAAATTGATCTGCGTTCCCAAACCCCTCTAGAACAACTGCCAGAATCTAGCTATAAATTGTGTTCCCCTATCTGAAATAATGGATACCGGCACTCCTTGTAATCTAATTATTTCTCTGATATATAATTCGGCATAATCCTCAGCCGAGAAGGTAGCCTTCACTGGCAGAAAATGAGCTAATTTTGTCAGCCTGTCAACTATTACCCAAATGGAATCATTTGTGCGTCTGGTACGGGGTAACCCTGTTACAAAATCCATATTTATCACTTCCCATTTCCACGTAGGCACCGTTATATCTTGCGTCAAACCGCCCGGTTTCTGGTGCTCCGCTTTCACCTGCTGACAGTTAGGACATCTAGATACAAATTCAGCTATTTCAGTTTTCATTCCTGGCCACCAGTAGATGTCTCTGATGTCGTGGTACATATTTGTTGCCCCTGGATGGAGGGAATAGCGAGCGTAATGTAACTCATGCATAATCTGCTGGCGAAGCCCTGAAACATTCGGAACACAAAGGCGGCCCTTACAGCGTAGCACATCATCCTCAGTCATTTGGAAATCTGACTCCTTACCTTCCTGAACTCTATCTCTGAGTTGGACTAAGTCAGGGTCCTCGTATTGTCGTTCTTTTACCTCTGTAACTAATGATGACACAGCAGAATTCTGAATTACTGCTCTATTATTTTCTGTTTCCATTACTCGAATGGCTAAACCAGCTAGCTGATGAATTTCCTTGGCTAACTCCCGCTTCTCAGGTCGCAAATACGCCAAACTCCCCATTGACTTACGGCTCAGGGCATCTGCCACTACATTAGCTTTTCCCGGGTGATACAGAATGTTCACATCATAATCTTTTAACAACTCCAACCAGCAATGTTGCCGCAGATTCAACTCCCTCTGAGTGAAGATGTACTGTAGGCTCTTGTGATTTGTAAAAATATCAACATGGACGCCATACAGGTAATGCCTCCACATCTTCAAGGCGTGGATCACTGCGGCTAATTCCAGGTCGTGGGTAGGGTAATTCTTTTCGTGTTTCCTCAGCTGTCTGGAAGCGTATGCAATCACTTCACCATGCTGCATCAACACACAACCTAACCCGACGCCTGATGCGTCGCAATACACCGAATAACCTTCTGTACCTTCAAGCAGTGCTAACACTGGGGCGAAGGTTAATCTGTCTTTCAGTTCCTGGAATCTCTGCTCGCATGCCTCTGTCCACTGAAACTTTACTGCTTTCTGTGTCAATTTGGTCAGAGGTGCCGCAATGGTCGAGAACCCTTCAACGAACCTCTTGTAATATCCTGCTAACCCCAGAAAACTACGGACTTCAGTCGGAGTGGTAGGCCTAGGCCATGATTTAATTGCTTCTATTTTCTGCTTGTCAACTTGTATACCAGCATCCGACACAATATGCCCTAAAAAGGCTACTGAGTTAAGCCAGAATTCACACTTAGAAAATTTAGCATATAACTGGCGGTCCCTGAGGATCTGGAGCACTATCCGCAAATGATTCCGGTGATCTGCTTCAGAGCGAGAATACACCAGAATGTCATCAATGAATACTATCACGAACAAGTCCAGGAAGGGTCTGAAAATACTGTTCATCAGGTCCATGAAGATTACCGGGGCATTCGTTAACCCGAATGACATGACTAGAAATTCAAAATGTCCATATCGAGTCCTGAACGCTGTCTTAGGAATATCCCTCTCACGTACTCGAACCTGGTGATATCCGGACCGCAGGTCAATCTTAAAAAAGTATCTGGCTCCCTGCAACTGATCAAATAAGTCATCAATTCTGGGAAGCGGGTACTTGTTCTTTACTGTAACTTTGTTTAATTGCCGATAATCTATGCACATTCGGAGCGAGCCATCTTTCTTCCTCACAAATAAAACTGGCGCACCCCATGGTGAAGTACTCAGCCTGATAAAACCTTTATCCAACAAGTCTTTCAGCTGCTCCTTTAATTCTCTGAGTTCTGCAGGAGCCATACGATAGGGAGGAATTGATATCGGCTGAGTGCCTGGTAACAAGTCAATAGGAAAATCTATCTCCCTTTCTGGGGGAATACCAGGTAACTCATCAGGAAACACATCAGGAACTCGTTCACTACAGAAACAGACTGGAGTGTCAGAGATTCTGCTCGGACATCCTGAACTCTGATCAGATGGTAAATACATCCCTTAGATATCAATTTCCTCGCCCGAATGTAGGAAATAAACCTACCTTTTGGCGTAGCGGTGCTGCCCTTCCACTCTCGCACTGCTTCTCCTGGGAAGTGGAATCGTACCGTCTTGGTCCAACATTCAACATTGGCAAAGCACGGTACTAACCAATCCATAACCATTATGGCATCGAAGTCTATCATCTCTAACTCGACCAGATCTATTGTGGTCTGACGGTCAGCAACCTCTACTGTACACCCGCGGTAGATTCTGCTAGCTATGATAGAGTCACCGACGGGCGTGGATACTAAAAAGGGCTGCCGCAATAATTCTGGTACAATATTGAACTTTCGTGCCACAAATGGAGTAATGTAGGACAAAGTAGACCCTGGATCAATCAATACATAAGCAGGGTGTGAGCAGATAGTTAGCATACCTGTCACAACATCTGGTGACGCTTCTGAATCTTGTCTCCCTGGTAAGGCATATGTGCGACTTGGACCCGCACCTGTACTGGAGGCCTCTGATATGCCCCGACCCCTGCCTGCTGAAACTGAGGGCCTGCGCCCTGCCGAGGATGCCATGGCTCGTGACCCTGCAGATGCCCTATCCTGTCTATCCCGGTCCTCTCGACCTCTGGCTGGGAAAGCTTTCATCAAATGGCCTTTTTGGCCACAAATATAACATGCAGTGGAGCCATACCTGCATTCTCCAGGATGGCGTCGACTGCATATAGGGCAAAGTAGTAGGGTATACCTACTCTGCTCCGCCCTCCTCTGTAATGGTGAATCTGCCATCTGCGAGCCTCTACCAGTCTCTGACTGCCCCCTGCGACTGAATCTACCCCCCTGCGGCTGTGGCGGAGGCGGGGGCCTGGGCGGCCTATCTAACGATCGTGGCCTGGGTCCTCCCCGAGCCTCCCTCTGTAACTCAACTGGCCTGTCCCGGCGACGCTGTTCTTGATTGGCCCTTCTAATCTCCCGATGCCGCTGTCTGATGCCCTCAATATTCTGGGCGAATGCCTGAACTCGAGCAATGTCCATGTCCTCTCGCAGTGTAGCCGTAATACAAGTCTAAACATATTATGGATTCAACCACATGATAAAGCGGTGTACTCTGGATGCCATGGTATCAACAAAGGTCGGTGCGTACCGGGCCAAAGAATCAAACCGCAAGGAATATTCCCGAACACTCATGGCCCCCTGCTCCAGATGTAGGAACTGGTCTACCCGGGCCTGTCGAATCTCCTGCGGAAAATAGTGATCCAAAAAAGCTCCTGAGAAGATGGACCAGGTCGGAGGGGAAACATCTCTCCCTCGGGACCTTTCCCAGCTTTCATACCAAGAACTCTCGGACCCTCGAACAACCGGGCCCTCCTGACGACTCCGTAACTGTAGACGGCATCGGCTGACGCTGAGCAACCATCATCTGTGCTAACATAACTACCACACTCCTAACCTCCTAGTCGGAAGGTGTCGGTATAGGGACTGCTGGAGGTAGTGTCGCCCCAAGTGGCTCCTAATGTGGTGGAGACTACTGAGAAGGTTGGGAAGATACCTCTGTAGTGCCCTCTGATCGGGCTGTTTCTAAACGAGGGTGAGGCATCCTGCTGGTGCCTTCCCCTGCTGCAATATCTAAACTCCGGCCTGTGATAGGATATCGCTGGTCTGACATTATCTGTAACCAAAGAATACAGTAAGCTTTTAGGGACTCAACCCTATATTGTACCGCTCTACAGCACGACTGAATAAGAATAAAAGACAACCATCCTATCATGCCTTGCAGCCCCCTACCCATAGTATGTGGTGCACAACACATCCATGGATAGGACTCTACTTAGCACGGCTTGCAGACTCCCTAGGATACGACCTGCTCTGATACCAAGTTTGTCACACCCCACCTTGGAGGGTATGACAGGCACCTGGTGCCTGCTAGACTCTGGACTGCTAGATGGTCCAGCCTAAGCACGTCTGGTGCTTTTGGCTGGCCCTGGCTCTATTCCGAGAAACCAACCGGCTATATAACGACTGTAAATACAGCCTCCGGCCAACTGGCCTATAGCCATCTGTACCTATACTATCAGCTAACCAGAACACATTCAATATAGGGGAGCCTATGCGGGTCGACGAGGCCACCATGCTGTCTAGTTATCTGTAACTCAATAATGAAATACTAGAAAGCTATGTGACCGGCAAGGTCACCACTACTTTCAAGCTATGGCCCCACACGGCCAACATAAAAGAAGTAAAAGTACTAATAGCTATACAACTGCACGACCTCACATGACCGGCTCAACTGACCATAGAGAAATATATACAGACTGCAAGCCTCTAGGAATAACAATAGAAATGATCGGGACAGGGCCCTAACCTACCCGTACTGTACAACAAAAGAAAAAGAAATACACCTCTGGAATTCAGTCTCCGGATGACAGGAGCTGAATACTCGATCGCTGACAGAAATCACGAGGGATCGCCTCCTCGTCTAAGAGTACCTGCAGGCAAGTAATGCAGCGCCCCACCGGGCGTCAGTACCGCTGGTACTGAGTATGTAAAGCAATAATTGAAAGAGATATCTGAAAACAACAATACAACTGATGAAACTGAAATAGGAAGAAAAAGATTAACTGTCTGATAATGTAGAACTATGCCTACTCTTAACTATACTGGAAGGAGTAGGAGTCATACCTGGAGATGTATCGTTCTACTATCGATCTACTCGTATCTAATGTGACATGACATAACATCACATAACATAACATAGCATACACAAACCTTACCCGGCCCCCATAAGCCGGGAGGTACAAACAGCATGCAATCTATACCCCTACCCCGGTCGTCCCATCTCCTACAATAACTATAAGCATCCTGCCGATCCCTTGGGTATGCACTTGGGCTTGCTGAGCCCCTGACTATAACTGTACCTGAGTCCGTAGGACTCCTGAATCAACACCCGGGCGTATCCGCTCGACAGGGGTGTATAAGGGCCGACCAAGGCACAATATGGGGAAAACTGGCATCCCATCTTCGTCCCCTGTGGGACGGCATGCCACTCCATAGAGCGACGTATCCTCATCCTCTGGCGGATGAGTCGATACAGCTATTAACCCGAGGGCGGTCATGGATGCTAGGTAATCCAGCCCCAAGACAATACAGTGGTCTCAACTAGTAATACTATTTGCATATATCACATGCTGACGCTAATAATTATAATGTATATGTGTCTACTGTATGCTGAACTAGTGATAGCGATATGTATGTACTTAATTCATGCTGAGACTGATAATAGTGTATATGTACAAATATAATCTTCTGCCATACTGTACTGTATACTGAGTTTCTGTAATAACATGATTTGCCATCCCTAACATGCTTCCTAAACTTCATTTTTAACCTATCATTCTACTTCTGAGATGCCTTACAGATATTATATTGTTTTACTGGGTTTCAGCAGAATTCGATAATATCCTAACATTCTGTACTACATCACATACTGGGCATGCTGTGCAGTTCATAACACTTGTATTAGAATCTATATCGTGCTAGCAAGTTTCATGCTAATTATAACATAATGCTTCTAATATCGTACCAACATTCGTAATAAACATAACACATGACTTCTGAATATTCTGCTGGCCTTTAAATTACTTTACTATACCGAGCTTACTAACTTGCCGAGGAAACTAGCTTTACATACCTTATCCTCGACTATCCATCTGTCGGACGAGGCTCGGGCAATACTTCAACTATTTCTCCCAACTGCATTCATAAATATGTCAATTAGTACTAAATATAGATTTATTTTAAAGAACAACGTCGCTTTCGATATAATTTATAGCCTAAACTTAGGCTTATCGAAAGACGGTCGAAAACTCGCTATTTTTCAGAGGTCCAGAAGGGAGAAATATTCACTTCACAGCTAGGAACACATAGACACTAGTTTGGAGCAATTCTACTTACCTTAGCTCGGTAGCTCGACGATTCGTCAGCCGTATTTCACGAAACTAAATCCGTAGGAATGCTCTCTGCTGCTAAATACCTCAGTATCTGAGGTTAATTTGAGTTTGGACAATGTTTAGCAGCGTAATCGGATGAAAATTATATTACCCTCTTCATTCCTTTTCTTCCTCTGGTTTTTCCCCTCTGTTTCACTGGAAATTTATAAGTTAAAATGATTTAAAACCGAAGTGGGGCTTTATATACTTGGGCCTGGACAAGGCCAACGTGTCACTGAGCCAACGCGGAGGCTTCACCTCCGTGACACGCTTCCATCGCGGAGGGGCTCTACCTCGGCTCCTTCCGCGATGGTTCAACAGGTTTCTCGTTCGATCATTTTCCCGGGCCTTTCTTTAGCACGTATGGCCTTCAAATGTGCTTAACCAACGTGCGAATAGGCCATCTAGGTGTCGGAAATCTTACGGGGTATAACAAAAGCGAAGAGTATGTGAAGTTTTTAAATAAGGGTCAAACTTAAATAGACATATCTCCAAACATATAATGATTCAAAAATCCCATAACTATCAAATGAAAGGTACTTGAGTCTAGTTTACAGTGAAAACAACCACTCGTCAATCGAAGTTCGGAGTGAAAAGTTTTGTTTGTTTAAAGACAGCACTGTCGGTTGGGAAAATGCCCAGGCGCGCGGGCGCCGAGACAGGTAGGAAGCAGGCGCGCGCGCACGAGCGCCTATTTCACGGGCGCCGCATGAGTCATTTGACGACTCATGGTCACCTCCCATAGGTCATAGAAAGACTCATTCTATGACCTGGTACAAATTTTCCAGTTTTCTCTATTTTAAGTCCCGGGACTAGAGTTTGTGGGGCATTACAAAAGGTTAACTTAGTCTCCATTAATTGGTCCATATAGGATTTCAAGGAGAGTTATCAAGGTAACTTATGAGTTATAGTTGCCAGCCGAACTAGCATCAGCCCATCCAGGTTTCCACGTATTTATGCTTAACAAGTTTATAGGAGACCCCTCACTCATTTTCCCAATAGAGAGTATAGGAGTAAAGGACAATTTGTTATTTGAAGAAGTGCCTATTTAGATTCTAGATCATCAAGTTCGTAAGCTAAAGAATAAAGAGGTTGCTTCAGTGAAACTGCTATGGAGGAATCAGCTAGTTGAGGGAGCTACTTGGGAAGCTGAGGCAGATATGATGGCCAAGTATGCTCATCTCTTCCCTCTTAGTTTAGAATCATCTTGAGGTAACAGTCCCCTCTATTAGAATTCTTGTTAAGATTCATGTTCATAGTTGTTGATGAAGTACATAGTATGGTTGCATGTTTTGTGAATTCAATTATGTTCAATTGAGATACTCTCAGTTAGATCACCTAATAGTCCTACTTAGTCTTCATTCGAGATCGAATGATCCCAAATGGGAGATATTGTAACAATCCTCGAAACTTCCTAAGATTATACCCTAGACTTAAAGTACAAAAACTAGCAGGAAATAAACCATCTCACAGAACGACTCAAGGAATGAATCATTGCAAGCAACAATGACCCATTACATGTCTCGTCATAAGCCAGGAGCAAGATTTTTCCCAACACCAACAAGTCAAGTGACGACTCATCACATCAAATAACATATCGTCTTGATGGGTCATTAGGAGAAGATCAAAAAGTAGAAAAATCTACTTTATATCTCAAGTGTGGATCCAACAAGCCATTAAGATGGACGACTCGTTAGATGAGCCATTGTCACTAACGGACAACATATCACAGGCGAGTTTTAAGGGCATTTAGTAATTTCCTATGTTTTTATCTCCTAAAACAGAATATATTGGGATTCCTAAAGAGTGTATTTAAGGGTTAATAAGTCAAAACTCCTATTCCTTCCATTACAGCGTGAATTCAAGATTATTATCTCTCAACTTCATTAAGCAAGCTAGGAAGTGTTCTTCTCCAAATTAGGGGTTCTTCAAGCTTGAGTCTAAGCTTAATTTCCAGGTATGTAAGGCTAACTAAAGAGAGGATTTCTAATCATCCTTATGCCCTAAATCTAAGAAAGAGTTCATTCAGATTAAAGCTAGGGTTTTTGACAAGATTCTTGAATTGTCTTCTTCCCTATCAATATATGTTGAATTGCCATTATTGAATTCTTAATATTGAGTTGATTATTGATGTCCGTGATTATTGATTATAATCCTATTATATTGAATTTTTATCATTCTCTCTTGATTGTTGATTATTGATTGATGGTTGGTTCATGTCTCTTATCCCATGAATAGAGTTGCATAAAGTCATGAATTTGAAAGGCATTGGTTTGAAAGCATTGTGTTATGAAGTGAATGCACTGTTCTCACAAAGTTGAGCATATTTTAATAAGAATTCCATAAGGAGATTTTGAGAAAGAAAGTACAGTTTTGAGTATGATTTGAAAAATCTAAAGTAAAGTCATATTTTGAAAATCATAAGTTTTGAGCATAGAAGATTACAAGTTTTTACAGGAGATTTGTAGTGAAGAGACTCCCAAGTTTTCAAAGAGATTTTGAGCCAAGGCTCTAAGAGATTTTAAACATCTATTATATCTATAGCTAAAGTTCTTAATAAAATAGGTTTTAAGATGCTTCAGGTAGGCATAATTGTACGAGCATATGTTATGGGAGAATTATTTAGCACCAAGCTGGGTGAAGAGTTCAGATAACTCTAAAGCCTTAGAACTATATAGCCAACATAGGATATGATCATGCCGTTAGTTCGGGTGAATTCTCATATAAGTCCCTGGTAAGGACTTCAGCTTTGGATCCCAAGTTAAAGATTCATCCTCTGCCTTGGCAAGGATTTGGATGGCTCTACCTAACATGGGCAAGACATTGGATCATCATGCACTCATACATGATGGTTGTCGGTTATTAAACTCCCAACTTACTATGATATACATTACTTGTACATGTATTTACAGAGATGATTTTGATGTATGAGTTTTATTGCGTAATTATTTTAATCATTAATCATGTTGAGTTTATTACATCATTCAGAGCTTTAGTCTTGTTCATACTATTTCAGCTAGTTTACTCTTTCAGTTCATATAATTTTTCCTAACTATTGTTTTATTTAGAATTATAATATACCGTACATTTCACCTACTAACCCATTTGGTGCTACATCTTGTTATGACACAAACTTAGGTAGACAGGATCAATAGCAGATGCAATGCTAGGATTTCATTATCATTTAGTTGTTGGTGAGGCCGCCTACTTTCGGAGAGTCCCAGTTTTTAGTTATTTTATTTGATAGAGCTTGAGGTAGACGTGGGAGCTATGTCTTGACACCTATTCTTCAGCTATATAGTCTTCTTAAATAGAGATAGAGTCGAGTCAGTAATGTTACTTTATAACATTGATTTTGGTTTCTGTTAATAAATCATAGATTATTTTATTGAGCCCATACAATTATTACTCCCACTATGTTGTATTGAGATCTCAATTTATAGTAAGTTGCGTCAAGGGTTCACTTGGATCCCAAAACTGGTCTGAGTGCCGATCAATTTCTAGGGTGTAGACTCAGGGCGTGATAGTCTGTAAAGCCGATAATTATTAAGGATATTCATGTAGATTCTATAATATCTACAAGAATGGAAAATAAGGGAAAATAAATAAGGAGGTTGTAAATCCCTTGGCTCCAGTTCCTATACCTCCACCTCCATTTCCATTGAGGTTGAAAAAGAAGGTGGAATATGAAAAGTTCCACAAATTTAAATCATTATTGAAGTAACTGTCAGTCAATGTTCCTTTAGTAGAAGCTCTTGAAAAGATGCCAAATTATGAAAAGTTCATGAAAGACTTGGTTACCAAGAAGAGGACCACCATTTATGAGCCTTTTGATTATCTTCATCACGATAATGCGATTTCTTTGCGGTGACTGGTCCAGAAAAAAGAAGATCCTACTGAAATTACTATTCCATGCACCATTGGCGCATTTTACTTCACCAAAGCATTGTGTAACCTTGGTTCCAACATCAACTTGTTGTCGCTGACTATATATAGAAAGTTGGGCTTGGGATCCCCTAAACCGACTACTATGCGGCTGTTGATGGTGATGAGTTGGTACTTTACCAATTCATAAAACTTATAAGCATGAGATGTGTTACACCTTGAAATTTTTTTTATGATTATTTGATAGTTATATGTCATATTAAGAGAATTATGGGTTGTATGTTGTCCGTAGGTGAGGAGAGAAACATGTGCAAAGGGAAAAGCGAAGAGTATGTGAAGTTTGTAAATAAGGGTCAACTTTAAATGGAAATATCTCCAAACATACAATAATTCAAAAGTCCTATAAGCTATCAAATAAAAGGTATTTAAGTCTAGTTTACAGGGAAAAAAACCGTTCATCAATCGAAGTTCGGAGTAAAAGGTTATGTTTTTTTAAAGACAGCACTGTCGGCTGGGAAAGCGCCCAGCCATGCGGGCACCGAGACAGGCAGCTAGCCGGCGCGCACGCGCACGAGGACATGTCACAAGGGCTCCGCCTAGGCCTTGGCCAGCCCGCTTATATGTGGTAAAATTGAGCTAGAAAGCTCATTTCTACTCCATTTTAGTTGATTTTTTTTCAAAATTCAGAGAATTCCAAGCCCTATCACATGGTGAAAAGATATCGCAGGTAAGAAACTTCAGTCTAGTATCTTTTGGTATTTGGGGAAGAGAAACTTGGAAGAAAGTCATGGTTTGTTATTGTCTTGTTGTTGATTGTCGTGTTGCTGCTTTTTTAGCTGGTTCTAGGCAGGAGAAAGAGTAGAAGTCTAC
This sequence comes from Datura wrightii, assembly GCA_035772735.1. Taxonomy (NCBI): domain Eukaryota; kingdom Viridiplantae; phylum Streptophyta; class Magnoliopsida; order Solanales; family Solanaceae; genus Datura; species Datura wrightii. The sequence goes on along the minus strand of JASDFA010000003.1, from coordinate 66,487,906 downwards.
ACCTATTTTAGCTAATAACGTCTCCAAGAAAGGGTAAGTAATTCCCTTTTTGATTTCTTTGAGTTTTTGAGGTTATAACTTGGGGAATGTTGTAGTATTGTGTTGTTGTTTCTTTGTGTGTTCTTGTGGCATGTTGCTGCGCAATTTTTCCAGACATTGGTGAACTGAAGTTGCTGCTCGTTGTATTTGTAAATTGGACTTGGAAGGATCCTTAAGGAGTAACCTTGAAAGGAAGATTTTCGGAAAAATTAGAGTCAACGTGCAAAGTTATGTAAAGGCGTCCCTTTCCTTATTTTTCAAGCACTAAACTAAGTCATTGAAAGGATCACTATTCCTATGTTTTTAAAATCATATTGAGATATGTATGACCCTATCTAAAGGGTTGGAAATACTTATCATAAAGCTTGAATCGTTAAGAATGGTTTAAGAGAACAAATATGACGCGAAAGACGTAATTTTTATACGATTGTTGTCGTAGTATTAAATCGAGTCTGAAGTCCTGTTAACGTGGGCACCGTGAGCTGGTCCTTTGAAGTATACTGTATATGTGACGTTGAATATATGTTAATATATGGTCACTTAGTGAAATTGGTAGGAAATGCTAAGACGACGACATGTACTCGAACTTAAGCTAAGAAGATGACGCTAAGACGATTGAGGGTAAACAAGCTTATTGAAATTACATTTTAATAATATGGTTAGTCCATCCTATATTCTTAAATTTTAAAGTGCTTCAGGTAAAAAGGAGATTTTATATTTTCCCTCCTTAAAGCTAAGCAAGCGGCACGTATCGAATAAGCTAATTCGATAGATGTTAACGGAGAAAGCGTGGCTAAGCTATTAATCTTTTTTTAATGTTATAGAAAGGGAAAACAAGAGTAAATGTTAGCCCTTTTAAGGTAATATGTGAGCAATAGGCACTCTATCCGTAATTGCTTTATAGAACCTTTGAACGATGTTAAAATATAAGCAAGACGAGGTTTAATAGATAAAGTTGTCAATTAGGTAAAGAGGTAAGTGCATAAATGAATTGATGGAATAGTGAACGCAAGGGTAAAGAATTGAGTGTAGAGTGAATAATGTTTGGAAAAGAAGTTAAGATGAATAAGGAAAGTAGAGCTAAATGTGTTAAATTAGACGATAGGAGTTATGATTGTGAACGACTTAGGAAAATAACTAGAAAGATTAACCCTATTCTAAAGACGTTTAGTAAAAGAGTTATAAATTTAGTTGTTTATGTTCAGTATGTGTTACATTGATGAATAGCCAGTAAAGTATTAACCTTCTACGAAATAATTAGAGTTGAACGTTTGTGAAATAGTAACTTAGGTTGAGAAGCTCTCTGCTACACCCCTAAACGATTATGTTAAGTTGTCTATTCTAAGTGTTGAAATTATCTACCATGTTTGAAAAGGGTAATCCTAAGATCTTCTAATTCGCTTATAATGATGTAAGCTTTCTTAAGATCCTCAGATAATTGAAAAAGTTATGTAAGTCAATCCAGTATCGTCCGAATTAGGGCTATATATCTTTATTTGCCTATAAGGCATCACTTAGAGAGTTGCTCATGAGTTCCGAAGTTACAGAACTCCAAGTCTCAGATCCATAAGTTATGTCTTCACGTCCCTAATTTATGCTGAAATGTGCTAGCTAATCTAAGAAGTTTTTAAGAGATCATATTTCGCGAATCATGCTAATGTCTCGGTCAAGTATTTGAAGCTTCGTACAAGTCTAAGAACTCAAGTCCTTATATGTCTTTCCAGTAAGAAGTCATAATATATATGATTTTCAAGTTATAACATACAGTTGAATTCTTTCAGTTATAGTAAATTCATGCATCTACATGTTTAGCTCTTGTTGGAGTTATCATTTGAATTTCCTAAATTCAGAGAAGAGATTCTCCCAGGTACCAATGTTCCTAATCTCTGAGTAAGTATAAGCGCAGGCTATGATAAAGATTTAAGCTCAGAACTTTGAATACCAGAAAGACTCCTGGAGGTCATCCAAATAACTAAATATGAGTTATACATTATATAGAAGTCACATATGTTGTAAGTCTGTAGTTCAGCTCTCAGCTCTATGTATACGTTATGCATTATGAAAAATAACTCCAAGTTCCTAGTTATAATTTCCATGTTTTCTGCAAATAAGTCAAAGGAATTAAGAAATATATGTGCTCATCTACATGATGAGTTTGGCAATGAAATTCCAATATATAGTTGTCGATACAGGTAAAGGAACCACCTGGTGGGCAGTACGTAATTGTAGTTTCCAGATGTTAAAGAATTTGATAGAAATGTGCTATATGTGTTTATATCCAAGCAATATGTTAAATTGGTAGGATTATTTGTAGGACATTGTTTGTAAGCCTACAAAAGTTCTTATGTTGTTTAAACCTCTTGAAACTCCATTGAGTAACTAAGTCGACATGTATATATATAACGTGATAGCTTTGCATGATATATATGCATATTTTTTTAGCTTTACATGATATGTTTGCTCACTTGAATTTATGTGTTACGAAAGAGGCCTATTCCGGCCACAGATTTAACATTTGTCATTTATATGTCATACGTGTTAAATTGACTCAGTATAAGCCATATCGGCTCCATTTATGAGTATGACTAAGAATTATATTTTTATTTTACCCCGGTGTGGTACACCGGCTCGAGATATTTTCATTTTACCCCGGTATGGCACACCGGCTGGAGATATTTTTATTTTACCCCGGTGTGGTGAATCGACTGGAGATATTATTTTACCCTGGTGTGGTACATCGGCTGGAGATATTTTTATTTTACCTCGGTCTGGTACATCGGCTGGAGATATTTTTATCTTTCCCTGGTATGGTACACCGGCTGGACGAATTTTATATATGGATTTATGTTTGGCTGGTCGCTGGCATTACAATTATAGTTTCTTTATTGTGCATTTCTTAATTGCATTTTCATCTCATTATAGAGTTATTATCAGGTTTCAGATTCTAGGTTGTTACTATTCCTTATTCCTGGTTCAGTTATCTTGAGTTCACTTATGTTATAGTAAGTTTTTATTAATTACAGGTTGTAGAGTGATCGATTATATCTATCCTTTATATGTTTATGTGCTGAGTCAGTTATTACAAGATTTTTATCTCATGTTTACAGTTTCAGCCTTACATACCAGTACATTTCATTCGTATTGACGTCTCTTTGCTTGATAACCTGCGTTCGTGCCGCAAGTGCAGGTAGAGGTAAGGATTGCCAGTTGAGTAGCAGTTCGTGAGATCAACAAATGGTTGGTAGGCTCCTTTCTTCCGGGAGCTATGGCTTAATTATTTATGCTTGAGTTTTGAGATGCAGTTATGGGTAGGTCGGAGCCCTATTCCGACCATCAGTCAGTTTACTCTTTAGAGGCTTTGCGGACTTAGTGTGTACAGTGTTATTCTGTTTGTGGCCTCGTCGGCTTATTGTTGCTTGGTTTAGCACACCAATTGCCTTGGTTGCATTTCAACTATTTACCCCGTATTGTTGAGACCTTATGGGTCCATTTATACTTCAGTTGATTGTGACAGGTGGCCCGGATGGCTAAGTGTTACAATTACAGATGTCATATAGCCGGCTTCTGGATCAATCATGAACCGAGTGCCAGTTGCGCCCTACTCCAGTTTTGGGGCGTGACAAGATGTTTCTTGTTTTCAACTCAATTAGCAAGGTTTTAAGCCTTTTCTCTTTAATTTTGTAGGTATTGAACTTAAACAAAGAAAACAAAGGAATTGAACAAAAAGCAAAGTTGCTGGAAGCAAAAGATGCCACACTTCAACACCTGCGAAACATAGGTGCCGCACAGTGAGCATTGGACTGTGGATGAATAAGTCCTACGAGGTGCAGGTTGGAACCTGCACAAGGGATCTAAGCTGATCTAACCAAACCTACGAATGACCTGCGGCCGCGAATGGCAGTTCGTAGGTGCCACGTAAGTGACCTCTATGCTAACAAGGGTAAAAATGTCCAGCTCTAGCACAAAGGTACTTTGAATGCTTCTAAGGGAAAAAATAGAAATCCATGCACAAGAAGAAGGAGCAGAATTTCCCTAATTTGTACACACCCTTGAAAGGGGAATATAGGAATTGCCTTTTGTAAGAAGAATATTGTAGAGAGAGAAAACATAGAGAGAAGTGAGCTTTTCTTTCTTCTTCTCCAAGTTGCTACAACAAAACGCTCCATTGAAGCACATTTTGAAAGCTTGAGTTTCCTATTCAATGGTGAACGTTAAGGAATCATTATGGGCATAATCTTCTTATATTTATTCATGAATAGCTAATTCTATTGCTAGGGGTGTGTCCTTGATAGGGGCTCCGAATAGATTGGGTGTTGTTGCTTCAGTCTTAGATTCACTTATCTTGCATGGATATATTGCTTTCTCTTAGTTTTAATTGAAATATTTTTGGTTGCAACCATAAATTGTGTTTACTTATATTGCTTTTGCTTGAGAAAAAGAAGCAAGATTTAGGTGAGAAAGCAATTTGGGGAATTGAATGTTGAATATGTGGGGTTGGGCTGGAGATAGCCAAAACCTATTTTAATAATTCATTCAAGAGTCGAGGATAGAAATAGCTCAAATTTTCTCCAAGTTAATGTGGTTATTTTGTTATGTGACCTTGGGGTTCGAGAGAACCCAAGTAAAATGCATCCAAGCGGTTGAGAAATATCGGGCGCAGCCTTGTCCATGATTATTTATCCTTATAATTGGTTCTTTAGATTTATGAATGACGAGTTGGTAAATTACCAATTCATTAGGCTTTTAAACATGAGCTTTTACTTGGTTTTCAAGTCGTTTAGGAGGATTTTATGTTCTTTCTCTTTTGTTTTTGTAGGTATTCAATTTAAAGAGAGAAAGTAAGGAATTGAATAAAAGCATGGAGCTTAAAGAAGAGGACCTGCATTCCACCGGATGACACCAGCAAAATGCTAGCCAAACGTAGGAGAACACTGTGTTGGAGTGGGAGGTACACTTGTGGAAGGTGGGTCACCACTTGCAAACTGCCGGTGCAAACGTTGAACTGCTACAGGAGTCACTGGCCCCCGATTGTGATAGAGCGGTGCCTGCGGATGGGCACTTGAGGAATGCCGGTGACTTGCAAGTGAGACCGTCATCAGAAGGGTAAAATCATCCGGTACAAGAAAAGAGGAGAAGATTTAACCTATTTCTGTACATTCCTTGTAAAGTACCAGAGATTTCATTCCTCCCCATTGGAATATTGAATGAGAGAGTATTTTTCAAATTTTTTAGAGAGAGAAAAATAGAGAGAGCTTTTCTTCATCTTCTTCTTCTTCCTCAAGGTAAAACCTCCATTGAAGGAAAATTTGATCTTGCAAATTAATCTTGATGATGAATTCTATGACTTTATTTACCAATATAGTCATGTATTTTTCATCTATGAGTGGCTAAATATTTTTCTAGGGGTATGTACATGATTGGGGCTAAATTGAATTGGGTATTGTCCGATTTATCATATAATTACTCATTTAGTATAAATCTATTACTTTCTCCAACTTATAATTAAATTATCCATAGTCGCAAATATGGGTTGTATTTACTTATTCTATTGTTTCCTGAAAAAGGAGAATATAATATAGGTGACAAAACAATGATGGGTATTTGGGTCATGATTGTGTGGGGTTGGGCTAGAGATAGACAAAACCCATTATCATACACCCATTGAAGAATTTAGGCTAGAGATAGTTCAATTCTTACCCAATTCATAGTGGGTGAATTATTTTGGAACTTGGGGTTTGAGAAAACCTGAGGAAAAAGGAACCTAGCAGGTTGAAAAACATCAGGTGCCACCTCATCCATGGCTATTTATGCTTGTGAGTAATGATTTGATTTTCTAGTTAAGTCCAATCCAAATGATACCCTGTCAATAGCGCACCCCTATCCTTGCTCATCTTTGTTCATTCAAGTTTGTTGCTTGTTGTTAATTGGTAGTTGATTTAAATTCAAATTGTGATACTACTTTCCCCCAACATTTACTTTTCCATTTTTAAGACAATGATACAACTTAGTTCAATTCAATAGACAACTTTTGTGCCATCGAATCTTTATTCCCTGTGGATTCGACCCCGACTGATGAGTTGGGTAATTATATTGCGATGATCATTTACACTTTCTCCTAGACAAGAGTGGATTTGAACGTTATCACTTTTGGTGTTGTTGCCGGGGAATAGGATTAGATAGCCCCTAGTTGATTGTTGATTTGAATTTATTGAGCATCTTGTGTTTTGTTTTTACAATTGTAGTCATTTTTGGTGTCTCTTTCGGCTGACTGATATGAGCCAACACTCTCAAGAAGATTTTGTGGATGGCCATATGGACCACGAGGATGATGATCTAATAATGCCAGAAGTAGCAGGTGCCATTCGCATACCAGCCAGGGTGGGGAATGTGGTGTTTTATATGACTAGTACGATGTTACACTTGTTACAAATAAATGGACTCTTTGGGGGACAAATGAGTGAGGATGCTAATCGATATCTTCAGATTTACTCAAGATATGCCAACCCTTCAACATTACCAATATTAGTCAAGAGTTGATTAGACTAAGGCTTTTCCCATTTTCCTTGACTGGAGAAGCTACTATATGGCTAGGGGAGCTTCCTCCCCGGTGTATCACTTTATGGAAAGAATTGACTGAAGCTTTCCTAGATAGGTTCTTCCCTCCATTTAGGATGTTGCGGTGGAGAGATGATATTACCAACTTTAGGCAAATCCGGGGTGAACCTTTACATGAAGCATGGCTTCGGTTCAAGAAGAAAGTGGCCTTATGTCCAAACAACGGGCTACCGGATGGAGTGCTATTTCAGAGTTTTTATCGATCCTTGGATTCTATTAACAAGAAGCGGCCAATAATTTAGCTGGGGGATCCCTCATGCACCAACCTTATGGGATAGCCAAGGCTCTTTTGAACAGGATGATGAAAACAAATAGAGTGTGGCACACTAGGGACACGAAATTGCCCTTGAGTGGTGCTAGTTCAAGCCTTGTGACTGAGGAAATGAAGAAAAGAGATGAAGAGAGAGATGAGACCCTAGCAAAGATGATGGCCCATCTCGAACTAATGACTAAGCATGTTATAGGAACCGGATCCAAGAATGTCGATACTGTGGGTACTCAAGGTCCCATGCAATAAGAGGGTGAAGCTTCACCACCAAGGTATGAGGAAGAATGTCAATTCATAGGATATCAAATAGGGGGTCTTGCTCGGATATCAAGGTTCCAACCAAGGCCCTTGGCATCCACAAGAAGGGAATCAAGGTTGGAGAAGCCACAATAACCAAGGTTGGGTTGATAGAAATGAAAGATGGGGAAATCGTGAACAAAATAGTGATGGGGAACATTATCACAGAAGCTTGAACCCATATATTCACCCTTCTAAGGTTGAAAACCCCCAATTGCAACCCGGGGTGAGCGATGTAGGCAACTCCAAGATTGAGAAAATGTTATCTAGAGTCCTAAAGAAGGTCGAATCTACGGATGACGGGGTAAAGGAGCAAAAGGGGGAGGTTTCTAACCTCGCCCAAATAGTGAGTTCGCATTTAGATTCTATGAAATATTTGGAAGCTCAAATGAATCACTTGTCTACTCAAATAATCCCCAAAACAAAAGGACTCTCTCTAGTGACACAATGCCTAATCCAAAGGACAATCATTGCATGGGCATTGTCACAAGGAGCGGGAAGGTGTTGACTGATGGGGGAGTTAAGCCCAAGTATGTTGTTAACTGCAAAGCAAGAAGTGATGTTAGTGATGAGGTGCCAAAAGCACCAGATGGTGTTGATGGAACAGAAGAACTTGATGAGGGGGGAATTGGAGTTGACCCCGAAAAGGTTGTTGAGGAGGAAGCAGGCAGGGAGGATTTTACTGAAATGGACCAAGAGCCTAAAATGCCACCTCCTTATACTCAGCAGTTAGTAAAGAAGAAGGAGGACAACCTGTTTCAGAAATTTGTTGAGTTGTTTAGCAAGTTGTCAATAAACATACCATTGGTGGATGCATTACTTTAGATGTCGGGGTATACAAAGTTCATGAAAGAATTGTTGAAGAAAAAGAAGGTTGTTGATGCTAGTGTAGGGGAAGTAACACACCATTGTAGTGCAATGACGGAGAGTAATATTTCTCCCAAAAGAGAGGACCTGTAGCTTTCACTATCTTGCACCATTGGGTTGAGCATATTAAAAAAGGCCTTTTGTGATCTTAGTGAGAGCACAAATTTGATGTCTCTTGTCATTTTCAAGAAGTTAGGTGTGGTAAATCCCAAGCCAACTACTATGAGGCTATTGATGGCGGGACAAATCTAACAAGAAACTTGTGGGAGTGTTAGAAGATATTTTGGTCCGACTAGAAAAATTTATTCTTCTAACCTACTTTGTGATATTGGATTGTGACATGGATGTTGAGGTGCCTATCATTTTGGGGCTCCCATTAATATCTATGGGTAGAGCATTAGTGGATGTGGAGTTTGGAGAGCTAAAATATTGTGACATGGATGTCGAGGTGTCGATCATTTTGGGGCACCCATTAATAACCACGGGTAGAGCATTGGTGGATATGGAGTTAGGAGAGCTAAAATTTTGAGTGGGAGGTAAAGAAGTCACCTTCAAGGTGTGTCAACCTATAACACCCATGGATGAATGCAAAGTGATAGCGGTCCTCAATGAAGAGGAGGAGCAAGATGACAATGGTAAGGATGAAGTTGATTTAGAGGATGAACCTCTGGAGAATTGATAATTGAGGAGGTATCTGTCATGCCACGATGTTAAATAAGACGCTTCTTGTGAGGAAACCCAAGTGTTTTCATGTTTGATGCTTTGATGTTTTTGTTTCGTTGGTTCATTGGATGATGAACCAAGTGAAATAAAAAAAACAGGGCAAGCCCTATGCAAGACCTGCAAAACACAGCTACTCAAGCGCGAGTCACCGCCCAAATGCAGGAGTGGTCTAGAATGTTGAAGAAAAAAAGGAGAGAACTGGCACCTCATCTGCGGAATACTCGTGACAATCCCCGAATTTCCGGTTCGGCGTAGACGTAAACCAGTGAACCTAGAAGTTAAAGTGTAAACTATGACCCACTAACAAAATGCAGGTGGCAACTTGCAAAACGCTGGTCAAATGAAACCTATAATGTAGTGAACTTGGCACGGGCAGTGGTCACCTGCACTTAGAATGGAAAAACGCCGATCACCACCGGCGGCCACAAGTCCAGCACAGGCACATGTATGTACTTCATTTAAAATATTGACCAACCCGTTGACTAACCAAAGCATATCTCTCCCAAACCGGTCAAATACCTTTTCAACTCCCCAAAAACCTTCTTTTCCATTTTTTTCACCCTTCCCAAAACCCAACTATCAACCTTCCATCTTCTCCCACTTAATTTCCATTAACACCCACCTTAGCACGCACCAATCACTCTCACTCTCTCCATCCTATAAAATCCCCCCATCTAATTCTTTTCATTTCATCAGCTCTCACTCAACTCTCTCTAAACAAAAGAATTTCCAACTTTTTGGGATTAGCCATTGTAGATCAAGACATTGAGTTCCACCCTATTTGCTTTTTATCTTTTCTCATTAGGTATGAGTGTTCACTTCTCTTATATTGCTTGTTGTTTGAGAATATGAGTCAAAAATAAAGCATGATAGATTCTAATTTTCCATACCCATTTTCCCCATTTCCCATATTGTGCATTTTCATTATTGAATAATTCTCATAGTCTGGGTATATTGGGGATAGCGATAATTACATAATATTGGTGTGGGTGCTCATTTTGGTAGAAATGCTATATGAAGTGTGTGTTTGACATAATAGTTAGGGGTAAAGTCTGGGTAACACTGTGTGCTTAAAATGCACGATTTGCCCATGATAGATAGGGTGACATCATTCTTAAGGGCAAATCATTATTTTTATTTTTGTTGTGCTTTTTGAAGTAGGTTAATCATAATATGGAGGTGAGCTGAGTAAAGAAAGTATTTGGGGTATTTATGTTTAACTGATTTAGGGTGAGCAATGCTGGACAGCATCCCACCAGCGAGTCATCGGTCAGTCCCAACAAAATGTAGGTTGAGGCGTAGGTGTGAGTTTGAGGCTTCAGGCCACTGCCCCATGCCCGCATTTCACTTGGGCTTCGCGGTTTGAGTCCGGAGAAACACTGGTGTAGTGTAGGTATAGAGCCATTCTTCCTAGTCGTTTTCCCAAGTCAGTGACTCAGCTGCGACTTGCGAGTCTCCACCTGTATTTCACAGTTGTAGTGTTGCTACTCTAACACATGATTTTGATGTTTCAACTTATTCTATCCAGTTCTGAGATTTTAATTTCTAGGTTAGTTTAGCTATTTCTTTTACTTTCATATTATGAAAAACACAAAAATGGTAGTATGTGCCACTAAAATTTCTTTTTGCAACATCATGACTTCATCCGGGCAAAGGGACACGACAAAGGCACCCTCCTCATCCAAGAGTAAAGGGAAAGGGAATGACAAAGAAACCCCATCTCCCGCCAACACTAGAGAGGCCATCATTTTTTGTGCCTGACGTGAAGGCACATTATGTCATATGTGAAGGGAGGCCAATCACCACTAGAAGTGTTTTGATCTATGGGGCAGGGGAATGATTTCCCGAACATCACTGCACAGGTTAATGACAAGCAATGACACATGTTTGCTGCACCTCTACTAGACTACTACACCAACCAGATGCCAAAATTTTATGCTTCCTACCAGGCTAACCAGGAGGCAATGAAGAACAAGGCAAGGTAGATGAGTTCCCTTGCCTCCCCTCTGTTAGGATTCGGGGTGTGGAGGTAGATATCACTCTGAAAGCCATAAATGCACATTTTTGGAAGGATGAAATTGTTTCAAAAATAGAGTATGTGGAAATAGGCCACCAAAGAAAGTCAGTTCTATTGGATAGCTCCCATCTTCGCCATCGGTAAGCCCTTATGGGCCTCCATGGGTGGATAAATCATAAGGCATGATTTAAAGTTCGAGGCCAAGTTCTGGCAGGAGTTTGTTTTTAGCCAAATTATGCCCTCCAAAAATGACCAATGAGTGAACCTCGAGGTAGTTGTACTCATTGTCTGCATCATGACAGGGGTTTCCATCAACTTTGGGGAGATAGTGGCGACACAAATGAAGCGCAAGGCCAGACAGTAGGGAATTTCAATGCCATATGATGTCCTCATCACCAATTGTGTCTCAAAGCAGGAGTGTAACTTTTCCTCGATGAGTCCCCCAGCTCTGCCACTGGTGTTACCAATGTTGAATAAAAGAGGGATACAGATGCTCCCAAGACAGAGAGAAAGAGGATGCAAGCATTTGAGATGCCCGAGGGCTTCACTTCCCATGACATAGAGGAGACCCCCATTACTCTCGACCTTAATATGCCACAGCTTGAGACATCGGGTCATGTATCTGAAGAAGCACCATTTAGAGGTCCTTCACCTCCTCTCACATCCTCTCACCAAAGCGGAATACAGAAGCTCGTTGAGATGACACAATCTCATGAGAGCTAACTACAAAAATTAGCTCAAAATCTCCCTGCCCTTTTTGTCAAGACAGTGAAGAAAGAAGGAGATGAAGAATGTGTTTGATAGCTTGAGCAAGCTATGCTCTCGAGTGAATATAGTGAAGGGCACAATAACATCTCTTCGAGCGAAAGTGCAAGACTTGAGGAGCTGGGCACCAATGGAGGATCTAGACATGAGCGCATTTGATACAGCCATGGATACCCCACCTACAGCTCAGGGCCCTATAGATGATTTTTTTTGAGGATTTCGATAGGGATGATGAGGTCACCTTTGGAGATGAAGGCAATGGGGATGAAAATGAAGCAACTGATGATGAAGAAGATGAGTAGCCACCTTAAGGAGTTCCTACCCTCCTTTAGTCTTCAGGAATACATTGGGGACAATGTAACTCTATAGTGGGGGTGGGATGTATCTTTCTTTCTCTCTCGTGATTTTGGTGTTGATCTGTTGTTGCCCTTGTCGGGCTAAAATATTTATGCTTTGGTTGTTGGTAGTTCTAAGTTTTGTGTAGATTTGTTGAAGGCCCTTGTCGAGCTCTTGATTAAATGAATGTTGCCTTTTAACTGTTAGTGCCATTCATGGGTCCATTTTAAATTGCCAAATGTTGATGACCCATGTCTTGATAATCGCCTTTGTTCATAGCAGTTAGTAAATAAACTCCAAGGGTCTTTTTTATGCCACGGTTCTTTCCTAAGGAGTAATTTCCATTTCTTTTCTTTTATTATCAAACTGGGTGGCATTTACCAATGATAGGTTGAGAGGCGACTTTCTTAAGAGAAAATGCCGAGTTTAGAGTCTTATTGAGTCAGTTGTTCTGATTGCTTTTGAGAGGTATCGCCCAAAACTTCTTAAAAAGGCATTGAGGAAAAATATGGGCATTTGAATTTAAAATTTGAGCAATCTTGTGTCATGAGTTGCGCATTACTTGTTTGGCTTTTTGATTTACGTGCTATCTTGTCTTAAATCATGATCTTGACGTGGTTGTGAAAACTATGTGTACCCCTTGGTATGTGATGCCTTGTGTGGTGAGGTTTTTAGTTTAATTCTCATATATGTATATTTTTCTAGAACTTTCCTTAAGTGTGACTCAAGGTGAAATCCTAGATGTAGCTGCACTTAGGACATGATTTTAGGTTTTTTTTTGATAGTTACTTCACCCATATATGACCTCTTTGGACATCCATCTTTGCTAGCCAATGTTAAGCCTTTAAACCTTTTCCTTGACAACTGCATTACTAACGTATTGCCCTTTTGTAATCTCTCTCTTGGCACCCATTCTACTTAGTGCTAGTGTGAGAAGAAATAAAGGATGATGCTTGAGATCCTAAAAGCGTGAGGATATAAAAGGGAGGAATGAGGCAATAGCCTCAGTTTGGGTGTGTGCAAAAGAAGATGAAAAAAATAATTATGTGAGTTTCAATGTGAGGTAGCACCAAATTTTGAAGAAATGAATGAATTGGTTGGTTGAAAAAAAAACCTCAAAACCTTGGAAGAAAAAGAATAGTTGAAAGGTTCTACCTCTTGCTTAGAAGAGGATAAATGTGGAATTCAAAGGTGTATAAGGGTGGCTCTTGTTAAACAAAAAAATGAAGATAATGAACAAGGAGAGATAAGGTGGTGTGATCTCGATAAGGTGATGGGATGTAAAAGTATTCACAAAATGACATTAGGGAGGTTTTAGTCACTAGAGCCAAATACTTGTCTTACCCTTATCCATAGCCTTCATTATTACCCCTAAGTCCTAATTGATTTTGAGTGTGGCAACTATATATTAGTGGCGAGCTACACGCAGGGCAAGCCTATGGATCAAAGTGTATGCATGAGAATTTCTTTGTGAGAGTGAGCATACTTGTCTTATTATATAATCCCTTTGTGTGCTAATTTCTTGACTATTAAATGGGATTTTCTCTTGTTGTGAGTGGCATCACTTCCTTTGGAAACATGCGTGAATGTGTTAAAAGATGTGATTGAGACAAGAGTGCAGTGATCTGCAGGGAAAGCTTTGAATGTGGATTTTCAATGACTCAAGATGCTATATGAGCTGGGTTTGATCAACCATGCCCCTTGTTTGGGATGAAGGAAAATCATTGTGAATCATGCTAATTGTTTGTGGTTACCTCTTGAAGATTTGCATAAATTATTAAGTCTTTTCTTTTCATTGAGATGGTGAGCGATTTTGGGGTTGTTTGAGTCCAAGTGGTCCCTTGTGCAAAATCTCGTGTAGTGTGACATGCTTACTTAAATTGTTCAGTTGTCAAGAATTTCCTTGCTTGAGGACAAGTAATGGTTCAAGTTTGGGGGTCTGATGAGTTTGTAATATACCAACTCATTAGGCTTTTAAACATGAGCTTTTACTTGGTTTTCAAGTCATTTAGGAGGATTTTATGCTCTTTCTCTTTGGTTTTTGCAGGCATTAAATTTGAAGAGAGAAAGTAAGGAATTTAAAAAAAGTCTGAATCTTAAAGAAGAGGACCCGTGTTCCACCGGATGACACCAACGAAACGCCAGCCAAACGTAGGAGAACACTGTGTTGAAGTGGGAGGTACATCGGCGGAACGTGGGTCAGCATCGACAAACCACCACTGCGAATGTCGGACTGCTACAGGAGTCACTGGCCTCTGATTGTGATAGAGCGATGCCCTGCAGATGGGGACCCAAGGAACGCCGGTGAATTGCAAGTGAGTCCGTCATCAAAAGGGTAAAATCATCCAGTACAAGAAGAGAGGAGCAACTTTAACCTATTTCTGTAAATTCCTTGTAAAGTACCAGAGATTCCATTCCTTCCCATTGGAATATTGAAAGAGAGAGTGTCGTTTTAATATTCTAGAGAGATAAAAATAGAGAGAGCTTTTATTCATCTTCTTCTTCTTCCTTAAGGTAAAACCTCAATTGAAGGCAAATTTGAGCTTGCACATTACTCTTGATGATGAATTCTATCAGTGTATTTATCAATATAATCTTTTATTTTTCATCTATGAGTGGCTAAATATTTTACTAGGGGTGTGTGCATGATTGGTGCTAAATTGGATTGGGTGTTGTTAGATGGATCTTATAATTACTCATTTAGTATAAATCTGTTGTTTTCTCCAACTAATAATTGAATTATCCATAGTTGCAAATATGGGTTGTAATTACTTATTGTATTGTTGCTTGAAAAAGGAGAATAGAATATGGTGAGAAAACAATAATGGATATTTAGGTCTTGATTATGTGGAGTTTGGCTAGAGATAGACAAAATCCATTGTATGAACTATTGAAGAATTGAGGCGAAAGATAGTTCAATTCTTACCCAGGTCATAGTGGTGAATTATTTAGGACCTTGTAGTTTGAGAAAAGTCGAGGAAAAAGGCAGCCAAGTGGTTGAAAAACATCAGGTGCCACCTCATCCATAGTTGTTTATGCTTGTGAGTAACGATTTGATTTCCTAGTTAATTCTAAGCCAATTGATGCCCTGTCAATAGCGCACCCCTAGCCCTTGCTGATCATTATTCATTCAAGTTTGTTGCCTTGTTGCTAGTTGGTAGTTGATTTTCATTCAAATTGTTATCCTACTTTCCCCCGAATATTTACTTTTCCGTTTTTAAGACAATGATGCAACTTAGTTCAGTTCAATAGGCAACTTTTGTGCCATCAAATCTCTATTCCCTATGGATTCGACCCTGACTCACAAGTTGGGTAATTATATTGCAACGATCATTTACACTTTCTCCTAGCGAGGAACGGATTAGAATGTCATCAATCAATCGACCCCAATCAATCGACGCCCTGTAATAGAACATACCTAGTTGTCTTTTATTGTTTGCTTCAATCTGCTTGCCTTGTTTTGTTATCGCATTTAAAGACATAGAGTTGATCTTCATTTCCCCCAAAATTTAGATTACAAGTTGCTATACAATGACGCTAGTTAGTTCCGATTGATATACAACCTTAGTAGCAATCATTTCTCATTTCCTGCGGATTCGGCCCTGACTCATAGTTGGGTAAATTATATTGGATACGACTGTGTACACTCTCTAACTGAGGAGTGGATTTGGACGATGTCAATTTTGGTTCTATATTCAGGGAATAGGCATTTATAGCCTGTATTTGTTTGTCAATTTGAACTAGTTAAGCATCTTGTGTTGTCTCTACATTAGTTGTTGTTTTGGTTGCTTGTTTAGGTTGAACTCCATGAGCCACGATTCTTAAGTAGGTTCTATGGACGGACACATGGACCACGATGATTATGAGCCTACGATGCTTGACATAGCTGGTGCTATTCGCCTACCTCCTATAGTAGGGAATGTCATTTTCGATGTGACGAGCACCATTCTACAAGCACCATTCTACACTTGTTGCAAATGAAGGGGTTATTCGGAGGGCAGCCAAGTGAGGATGCCAATAGACACCTCTTAAATATTCCTAAAATCTACCAACCTTTTAATATTATCAACATCAGCCAAGAGTCAATTCGGCTGAGGCTTTTCCCATTCCCATTAATGGGGGAACCACTGTTTGGTTAGAAGAGTTGGCCCCCGAGTCAATCACTTTATGGCTGGAGCTAACACATGCCTTTTTGGATAGATTCTTCCCTCCCTCAAGGATGCTTCAATTGAGGGTCTATATTACAAACTTTAGATAGCTTCCAGGAAAGCCACTTCAATAGGTTTTGCTCCGTTTCAAAAAAAAGGTTGTAATATGCCCCAACCATGGTTTTCCGGATGGAGTCTTACATCAAAGCTTCTATTGTTCTCTTTACTCGATCAACAAGTCAGTGGCAAACAACCTTGCTAGTGGGTCCATCATGTACCAAACATACGGAATGGCCAAAGCTCTTCTTGATCGTATGACCAAACAAATAGAGCATGGCACACTAGAGATATAGAGGTGTCCCCAAGTGGCGCCGCTTTCAACCTTCTAACGGCTAAAATTAGAAGGCATGATGAGGAAAGACATTAAACCTTGGTAAAGATAAGAACCCAACTTGAGGTAATGACTAAGCATGTTATGAGGGCTGGAGCCAAGAGTGTGAATGTTATAGGGACCCAAGGGCATGGTTAGTATGAGGGAGATGTTTCACCTACTAGATATGACGAGAAATGCCAATACATGGCGGGTCAAATGGCGGGATCTTGTCAAGGGTACAAAGGTGCCAACCAAGGCCCTTGGCGCCCTCATAAAGAGAATTAAGGTCGGAGAGGTCATGAAAATCAAGGCCGGAATGATAGAAATGATAGAAGGGGGAACCAGGAGAAAAATCATGAGGGGAACCAAATTCTCTTCTTGCTTGAACCAAGAGTAATAGAGATTAGAAAAATAAAATAACAAAAAATCCTTGAAATTGAGTTTCATTGAATAGCTTGAGCCGTGATCATAGGATAGTTAATTTGAACATATTGATAAAGGTTAAATTGAAATCGCTCATGAATCAAACTCGGTGATTGAGTAGAGTCATCTAATAGGGACGAATCAGTCATTTAGATGAGCATAATTTATTAGTTCTTCAGACTAAGTATAGTTGAGTAGATGATGAGTGCAATAATTTGACCAAGTTAGGAAGCCATGGGGAACACTTCCCTAGGTGATTGTATAACTATTGGTTACAACTCTCTTTCAAAATCCTGTTACTTGTTTTACAATCCCCCCTTTAGGAAATAATTGAACTAAAAGTGTGAGTACTAGTATTACTCTATACCTTGACCATATTCCTTGTGGGATCAACCCCAACCTTAGGGGGGTTTTTTTTTGAAAACGTCCATGTTATACTTCTTCAGGTGTGTAATTTGAGCATTATCAATAATGTTGGCCGTCACAAAAAGGGTAATAGAGGCCATGAGCCACACCAGTTCCACACATATATGCTCTTAAGTATGATGATTATGATCCAAATATTGATGAAGTCGAGTCAATGGGAGCTATTGTACCTCCACCTTTGCATGCTGGGGAAATATTTGACATCACAAGCACAATGATTCAGGTGCTTAATATGAAGGGGGTGTTTAGTGGTAATGTAGCTGATGATGAAAATCTGCACCTAATGAACTTTGTGGGTATTTGTAAGGCTTACAGGTTGCTAAGCATGATGGGCCAGGATGCTATCATGTTGACGCTCTTTCTGTTCTATGTATCTGGAGAGGCCACTCTTTGGTTGTCGAAGTTACCAAATGAATCCATCATCAACTGGATGGAGTTGAAACAAGCCTTTTTGGAAAGGTTCTTCCCACCTTCCAGGATGCTGCAGCTAAAAATGAGATCTACAATTTCCGAAAACTTAATATAGAGGCACTTCATGAGATATGGCTGAGGTTCAAGAAGAAGCTGACTAAGTGCCTAAATCACAAAATTCTCAATGATCGCTTGTTGGAAATCATTTATAGGTCTCTAAATAATAGCACAAAGGTTGTAGCTAAAATAGTGGCAGGTAGAGCATTAATGAGTCACTCGTGGGAGGAAGCAACCACCATACTTGACCGAGTGACCAAGAAAAATAGAGCCCGGCACACTAGAGAGGCGGAGACAACTTCGGATACATATTCTATAGGAATGACTGCGGAGCAATGCAGAAAAGAGGAGCATGATCAGGAGTTAACCCATATGAGAACATCTTTAGACTTTCTCATAAACATATCATGGGTTCTGGATCTATGATGGTAAATGTAGTGGGAGCACAGCGTGAGGAACAGGGGTTCAAGCACTTAGATTTCGAGGATGAGGCAAACTTCTTAGATAACCAGGTGGCGGATTTTTGGGCCAAAGCCCAAGGGTCTGGTCAAGACACTTGGCGTCAAATTCTTTAAAATAAAGGTCGAAACCAGTATAAGGACAATTACAACAGGAATGCTTACAAGGATAGGAGTAGAGGTCGAGAGCGGGAAGGTGATTGGAGAAATAATGACGGTTACAAAAATGAGCGCACAGGCATTTATGTCCCTCCTAAGGCTCATGAGGGTGATGCTGGGCCCTCAAAGTTAGAAAGTATAATGGTTGGCCTGCTGAAGAAGGCAAAGTTGATAGATGATCAGCTAAAGGACATTAGGGGAGATATATCTAGCATGAGCCAAAAAGTTGAATCGCATGCCACAAAAGTCAAATAGATTGAGCAGTAGCTGATAACGCTCAAACCATACCTCTTACTGAAGTATGAAACGGACGTTGTCAATAAAGAACCCAACTAGAGGTTGGGGTCGATCACACAAGGAATATGGAAGAGCTAGATTATAGCCAGTAAGTGAACTTGAGAGGTAGTTACTTCAAAATTGGGGGATTCTAAAGAAAATCAATAATGAAAACAATTATAAAAAATCTGGTTTTGAATCAGTATTAAAGGATAACTAGGGTGTGTGTTCCCCATGGGTTCATAACTGCTTTGGGTATATCTCGTGCCCCACCATGGGAGGCATGACTGGCACCTAGTGCCCTAGTAGGATCTGAAGTGACTTGACTGAGCCTATGCACTACTAGTGCAGGCTTACTTCACAATTCAAGAAAAAAAACGGCTATATCTCGTTTGTAAATACAACCTCCGGTCGACAAGGCCTTATAGCGACCTGTAAAAGAAAACCAGCTAGCCAGAAACAACAACAACAGGGAATCTTATGCGTGCCGACAAGACCACCATGATGTCTTGCTGTGAATGTAAAGTAAAACTAGTGTTAAGCTAAACTATGGACGACAAGGCCGCTAATTTGTTAGCTAAACAAGGTCCCATACGGCAAACACATAAACTAAAACACATATAGGCCCCACACGGCTGGTAAAAGCTAACCACAAGGAAATAGAAACAATCTTCAAGCCCCTAAGAGTAATATGCTCCATGAACTGTGCAATCAAAATAAGTAAACCTTCTATCTACAAGCTCCGGAAGAAATGAGTTGTCTGCTCTAGTGATGCTGGTTGAAAGCTACGAGGGACCTACTCCTCGTCTATCCATACCTGCAGAAAAGTAATGCAAGGCCCCAAAAAGGATGTCAGTACAATATATACTGAATATGTAAAGCGATAACTGTAAATGACTGAAATAAAGAGATAAAACTGAGAATAACTGAAATGAAGGGGGTAGAGATCATACCTGAGTAATAGAACTTCTTACTGTCTAATTTATTAATAACTAAGCAAATAAAAAAACCTTACATGGCCCCCATAAGCCGGAAGGTACAACCAGCACAGAATAACCCACCCGGGGCCCCCTTAAGCCCTAGTGAGTACACTTCAGTCTATATACCCCTATCAAGGTCGGACTATGTCAACTACTAGCTAGAGCTGTCCTACCGCACCCTGGGTCTACAACTAAGCCCGCTCGTCCATAACTATAGCTGTGTCTGAGTCCAGTGGACTCCTAATATTTGCACCCCGGGCACCAGGCTCGACGGGGGTGTATAAAGCCAACCACGGCATATGAGGACCTGGGACCCCATCTTCGTCCTTGACGGATGGGATACCGCTCCGTAGAGCGACGTCATCTCGCCCTTGGCGGGCGTCGACACAGCTAATAACCCTGGGGTCGATCATGGAGGCTATATAGGCATAATCCATCCCAAACTATCATGGAATACGGGTTTCTTCTAATAACAAAACTTAATCACAATAGACATGCCTCTAGTACTCTTATTGGGATTCAAACTGAGTTATCATGCTAAAGAAACTAACTTGCCAAAGGAAACTGCCTTAAGATACCTCGTTCGCCGATTACTGATTAACTAGCGAGTTTTA
This sequence comes from Datura wrightii, assembly GCA_035772735.1. NCBI lineage: Eukaryota > Viridiplantae > Streptophyta > Magnoliopsida > Solanales > Solanaceae > Datura > Datura wrightii. The sequence continues at coordinate 66,467,654 of JASDFA010000003.1, read as the reverse complement.
ACTTGTATTCAACTGCTCTTCTCAACTGCAATCATATTATTGGAAGAAAATGACTAGTTTCAGTACTAAATTAGGAGAGAAAGATAACATTGTATATAAGTATTAACTATATTTCAACTTGACAGAACACGGTCAAAAACTTGTAATTTCTCGAAAGTCTAGAAGGGAGAAATGCTTACTTTAAGCTTGTGATTGTATTGACACTAGTTTGGAGAAATTCCAACATTTTTAGCTTAGCGGGGCTATGATTCGTCGGGCGAATTTCACGAAACTAACTTTGTAGTAATGCTTTCTGCAGCCGTATACTTCAATACCCAAAGTTAATTTGAATTTGAGCGGTGTTTGACAGTGTAAACGGAGAAAATTAACTTAAAAATAGCATTCTGCGCTCCTTTGGTCGCGAACCTGATTTTTTTGAAATGAACCATGAAAAACATTTGGAACTTATATATAACTTGAGCAGTGAACACGTGGTTTGTGGCACGGACCCCAACGCACCGATTCACGGGCATGCCACGGAGCCCAATGCGGAGGGAGGGGGTCCGTGCCACGTTTCCCCTTTGGGCAGTTGGCTCGGCCTTCTTCTTCGCAGTCCCGACTCCATACCCATTTGACCTTTTTCATGGGCCCTTTTCTCGAACGTATTGCACTCTAAAACTCTTAACCAACGTATAAATAGGCCGTTTATACATTAGAGACTTACGAGGTGTAACATCGTCCCCCCCCCCCCCCCCAGGAACATTCGTCCTCAAATGTCTTACTTTATCTTATAGGAATCTTAACTCTTATAAATACTTATTTTAGAAAAATTTCGCCAGAGTCTCCCCTATAATATGGACTATCCAAAAATCGTGAAACGTAGAAAAGTCCTTTACGGGCACTTCATATAATACCATCACAACTATTTCACAATAAGGCTGGAGTTAATTGAGTAATATATGTAACACAAATCATGAAACATCGACTGAATCAATAACTTACCTGACTGCATAGTCTAGACTAAGTTTGGAACAAGTGAGGATATCTGGATTTCATGTTGTTCTCAGCTTCCCAAGTCATTTCCTCTCTATTCTTGTTTCTCCATAGTATCTTAACAGAGGCAACATCTTTACTCCTCAACCTGCGAACCTACCAATCCAGTATAGCTACTGGAACCTCTTCATAGGCTAACTCCTCAATGACTTGGACATCCTCGACTGGCACAACTCAGGATGGATCCCCTATGCACTTTCATAGCATCGATACATGGAAGACCGGATGAATATATTCTTATTCTGAAGGCAAATCTAGCTCGTATGCCACCTAGCCTATTCTCCGGAGTATTCAATACGGCCCAATAAACCTCGGGCTGAGCTTACCATTTTTGCCAAACCTCATTACGCCCTTCATTGGCGAGATCTTTAGGAATACCCAGTCACCTACACTGAACTCTAGATTTGTACGTCGTACATCAACATAAGATTTCTGGTGACTCTGAGCTGTCAACAGACGTTCTCTAATAAGCTTTACTTTCTCTTCTGACTGGTGAATTATATCCGGCCCAATTAATTCTGATTCTCCAACATCGAACCAACCAACTAGAGACCTGCATTTCCGCCCATATAAGGCCTCATAAGGCGACATTTGAATTGTTGAATGGTAATTTTTATTATAAGAAAACTCAATAAGGTGTAAATGTTCCTTCTAGCTGCCTCCAAAATCCATCACATACATCCGTAACATATCCTTGATCATCTGAATTGTATGCTCCGCCTGCCTGTCTGTCTGAGGATCGAACGTTGTACTCAAATTCACCTGCGTCTCCAGGCCCCTCTGAAAGGACTGCCAAAATTTTGCTATAAACTGCACTCCTCTGTTGGAAATAATCGATAACGAAACACCATGCAATCGGACTATCTCTCTTATATAGAGTTCAACATAATCTTCAATGAAAAAAGTAGCCCTTACTGGTAGAAAATGAGCTGATTTTGTCAACGTGTCAACAATCACCCAGATAGAATCAAATTTACGCCTGGTACGAGGTAACCTTTCACAAAATCCATATTAATTGCTTCCTATTTACACATTAGCACTGCTATCTCTTGTGTCAGTCTGCTGGGTTTCGTATGTTCGGCTTTCACCTGCTGGCAATTAGGACATTGAGTTACAAATTCTGCTATCTCCTTTTTCATTCCTGCCCACTAGTAAATCTCTTTTATATAATGATATATCTTTGTTGAACCCGAATGAAGAGAGTAACGGGAATGATGTACCTCGCCCATAATTTGCTAGCAAAGTCTTACCGTGTTTGGAACACAGAGGTGATCCCTATATCTCAAAAATCGGTCTTCAGTTACCTGAAAATTTGTAACTTCCTCTCGCTGAAACTTATCTCTGAGTTGAACTAGGTTAGGGTCTTCGTAATGTCGTTCTTTCACTTCCAGAACTAATGACGATATTGCCATATTCTGAATTACTGCTCCACTGTCTCCTGAATCTACTATACGGATGGCAAACTGGCTAACTGATGCAATTCTCGGGCCAGTTCTCATTGTCCTGGCTTCAGGTGTACTAAACTCCCCATGGATTTATGCCTGAGTGCATCAGCCACAACATTATCTTTCCTTGGATGGAAAAAGATATTCACATCATAGTCTTTTAACAGCTCTAACCAGTGAACGTTGCCGTAGATTCAACTCTTCCTGTGTGAAAATGTATTGGAGACTCTTATGATCAGTGAAAATACCTACATGAACGCCATACAGATAGTGCCTCTATATTTTCAAGGAATGAATCATCGTGGCTAATTCCAGGTCATGGGTGGGGTAGTTTTATTCATGCTTTTTCAGCTGCTTTGAAGTGTAAGCAATTACTTTACCATGCTGCATCAGAACACATCCTAACCCAACACCTGAAGAATCGAAGTACACTGCATAACCCTCTGATCCTTCTGGCAAGGCTAATACTGGTGCTGAAGACATTCTATTTTTCAATTCCTGAAAGCCCTGTTCACACGTTTCAATTTAGTGAAATTTAGTTGCTTTTTGAGTTAACTTGGTCAAAGGCGCTACTAGGTTGGAAAATCCTTCCACGAACCTTCTGTAATACCCGGATAACCCTAGGAAACTACTTACCTCGATCGGAGTGGTAAGTCTAGGACATGTGTTTACTGCTTTAATTTTGTACGAGTCTACCTGGATGCCAGCATCTAACACAATATGGCCCAAAAAGGCCAATGAATTCATACAAAATTCACATTTAGAAAACATCGCATACATATGACGGTTCCTGAGAATTTGGAGCACTGTTCTAGGTGATCCCGGTGATCTACCTCTGAGTGGGAATATACCAGAATGTCATTAATAAATACTATCACAAATAGGTCCAAATATGGACTGAAGATGTTGTTCATCAGATCCATGAACACTGTCGGAGCATTCATCAATATGAAGGGCATGACTAGAAATTCAAAATAATCGTACCTGGTTCTGAAAGCGGTTTTTGGAATATCCCTCTCAAGAACCTGAACCTGATGGTACCCTGACCTTAAGTCAATTTTTGAGAAATACTTTTCCCCCTGCAATTGGTCAAACAAGTCGTCTTCTAGGAAACAGGTATTCTTGACAGTGACTTTATTCAGCTGTCGGTAATCTATACACATACGGAGGGAGCCATCCTTCTTCCTCACAAATACTATTGGTGTGCCCCACGATAAAGTACTTGGCCTGATAAAGCCCTTATCGAACAAATATTTTAACTGCTCCTTTAATTCTCTGATCTCAGTAGGAGCCATTCGGTACGGAGGAATAGATATAGACTGAGCACCTGGTAATAAGGAAATTGCAAAGTCGATTTCTCGTTCTAGGGGAATTCCAGGTAGCTCATCTAGGAATACATCTAGAAATTCATTAACTATTGCAATGGAATGAAGAGTCAAAGATTCTTCTTGGACATCCTAACTCTGACAATATGATAAATAAATCCTTTTGCTATCAATTTTCTCACCCAAAGATAGGAAATAAACCTAACTTTTTGCATGGTTGCACTACCTTTCCACTCCCGTACAACCTCCCCTGGAAATTGGAATTGGACAGTCTTGGTCCAACATTCAATATTGGCATAGCATGGTGCTAGCCAATCCATACCCAAAATTGCATCAAAATCAATCATTTCTAACTCTATCAAGTCTGCTAAAGTCTGACGACCAACAACCTCTACTGTGCATTCCCGGTAGACCCTCTTAGCTATGATAGAGTCACCGACCAGGGTAGACACTGAAAAAGGATGCTGAAGCGATTCTAGCGTAATACCGAACTTTCGAGCCACTAACGGGGTAACATAAGACAAGGTGGATCCTGGATCTATCAGTACATAAACAGAAAGAGAGCAAATGTCCAGCATACCTGTCACCACATCCGGCAACGACTTTGACTCATGTCGTCCTGGTAAGGCATAAGTGCGATCTGTACTGGTACCTGAGCTAGATGCCCCTGATCTGCCTCATCCTCTGTCGACTGGAGCTGAGGGCTTATGCCCTGCTAAAGATACTGGGGTACGTGATCCCATTGAAGATCTATCATGTCGGTCTCGATCACTATGACCCCTGGTTGGGCAATCCCTCATTAGATGACCTTCCTGTCCACAGGTATAACATGTTGTGGAACCATACCAACATGCCCCGGAGTGACGTCAACTGCAGACAGGGAAAAGTGGCATAGTGAATCTGCTCTACTTTACTCCTCTCCGCTGTTGTGGACCTACTGATCGTGAAATCTCATCGGGTCCTGACTGCCCACGACGACCAGATCCACTCCCCTGCTACTGTTGTAGGGGTGGGGGTATGGGTGGTCTGCCTATAAATCGTGTCCTGGGTCCATCCTGGGACTCCACCAACATATCACTAGGTTTGGCCCTGCGGCGCTACTCCTGATTTGCCCTCCTTATCCCCGTTGTCGCTGTCTGACCCCTTCAATATTCTAAGCAAAACCCTGGACGCGGGCAATATCCATGTCCTCTGGCAAAGTGACCGTAATACAGGTCCCCACCTATTTTGGATTCAGCCGTATAATAAACCAATGCACCCCAGCCGGCATGGTCTCTACAAAAGTTGGGGAATGTTGGGCCAAGGAGTTGAACCTCAAAGCATACTCCCAGACACTCATCGACCCCTTCTCTAGGTGTAGGAACTGATCAACCCAGGCTTGTCGAATTTCCCTTGGTAGGTAGTGATCCAGAAAAGCCTTTGAGAAGCTAGGCCAAGTTGAAGGGGAAACACCTCTCCCTCAGGACCTCTCCTAACTCTCATACCATAGTACTGCGATGTCACATAGCCAGAATATAGCTAACTCAACCGACTCTGTAGGTGTCGGATGCATCACCCTGAAAATCTGTTGCATCTGATCCAAGAAAGACTGAGGGTCCGCCGCGCGATCTGTCCCTGTAAACTGCAAGGGACTTAAGGCGAGGAACTCTCGGACCCTCGAACTACCAGGACCTCCTGAGGACTCTACGACTGTGGGTGCCACTAGTTGATGTTGTGAAGCCATCATCTGAGCTAGCATAACAACAACACTCCTAACCTCTTTGTCCGATGCTACTGGTATAGAGACTGTTGGAGGCGGTGCCATCACATTTGTCGCTCCGAGCAACTCTTGACGTGGTGGATAATTCTGGGGAAACCCAGATGAAGTCTCCCTGTGCCCTCAGACCGGGCTGACTCTTACTGAGGCACCCTGCTAGTGCCTTCCCCTACTGCAACATCCAATCTCCTACCAGTCGTGGTGTGTCATGGATCTGCCATTTCTCTTTAAATAAAAGAATATGGTAAGCTTAGGGACTCAACCCTATACTGTACAACTCTATAGTACGACTGGATAAGAAGAAAGAGTAACCATCCTATCATGTCTCGTAGCCTCCTGCCTATAGAATGTGGTGCACAACAAATCCATAGAAAAGGCTCTACTTAGCACTGCCTGCAGACTCCCTGGGATACGACATGCTCTGCTACCAAGTTTTTCATGCCCCACCTTGGGAGGCATGACTGGCACCTAGTGCCCTGCTAGGATCTGAACTGAATTGACTGAGTCTATGCACTACTGGTGTAGGCTTACTTCACAATTCAAGAAAAACAATACCTATATCTCGGTTGTAAATACAACCTCCAGCCAACAAGGCTTTATAGACACCTGTAAAAGAAAACCAGCTAACTAGAAACAACAACAACAGGGAATCCTATGCGGGTCGACTAGACCACCATGATGTCTAGTTATGATTGTAAAGTAAAACCAGTGTTAAGCTAAAGAATGCCCGACAAGGACGCTAATCTATCAGCTAAACGAGGCCCCACACGGCTAACACGTAAACTAAAACACATATAGGCCCCACACGACCGGCAAAAGCTAACCACAGGGAAATAGAAATAATCTGCAAGCCTCTAGGAGTAATATGACGGTCAGGACAGGGCCCCGACCTACCCATGAACTATGCAATCAAAAGAAGTAAACCTTCTATTTAAAAGCTCCGAAAGAAAAGAGTTGTCTGCTATAGTGATGCTGGCTGAGAACTATGACGGACGTGCTTCGCGTCTATCCCTACCCGCAGGCAAGTAATGCAGTGCCCCAGAAAGGGCGTAGTACAATATGTACTAAATATGTAAAGAGTGTTCGCGTCTACTCTGGGGTATTTACTACACGCAAGTGCACGTGGTCGAACAAGTAGTAAAGTGGCTTAAGTAAGCCAAGTATCGATCCCACAGGGACTGGCATAAGGTAACAAACTACTTAAGTGTTACTATACTTACTCTAAAAATGAAGACAACAGTGCAAAGAAGAGTTTGATATTTTGATTTCTAATTGTATGCTAAGTCTAAAACAAATATCTAATGTGAGTCTAAACTATGAATGAGAGCATGCTGACACTAAATGAACATGTATAGAAACTAATTATCGATACAATTTTTGGTTAATCTTCCCTCCGGTTGCTAGTCAAGAATTATTGCCAATGGATTAAAACTCTCATATTTCACCCAACTTAAGACTCATGAACTGTCCACCTACATTTTTGTGATTAAATGAAATTCATGTTCTAGCCATACAAAACCGATTTCTTAATTGACTAATACGACTTTCAGGTATATTTCTATCCTGAAGGTAAATCAATTCTCAATTTTCCCAAACTAAGAAAAGATCGTATCCTATTGATTCACAACTTTCCAATTTCTTGCTCTCTCGAGTGAAACCGGAATTTTTAGATATACATTAACGTCCACACATCAATGCAGTAAGAACAAGAATCAATAGAACAACCATGGAAGAAAAGATGAAAAACCCAATTGATCAATAACTACATTTCAATACAATTGTTCTTAACCTCAGCAAGAAGAGGAATTAGCCACTCATTTATGGATTAAACATCGTTAAATGAGTGTTAAACATACAAGCAATTGAATTAAAGAAGAAGGATATAGAGAAAAACCCTGACAATTTCGTCCCCTCAACTGCCTGTAACCCACGTTATTGCTCAACCAAGTCAGCATAAATTAAAAATTAACCTGAGTGTTCTATTTATACTAGTGGGAATTTTTTCCCGGAATAATAAGCAACGTGTCACAGAGTGCATCGCAGAGCACTGCCTCCGTGACACGCCACTGACGCGGACCCTTACTGGATATTGAGTGTCCAGGTAATAAGGCCCAACGTGGCACGACATGCAACGCGGGGCTAGGCCAACGTGCCACGGCCCCAACGCGCACCCTCACTAGATTTTGGCCAAAAAATCCCTATCCAGGCAGAAGGCATCCGCGATGGCAGCGTGACACGGCTCCATCGCGGATCCCCTTTAAATTGTGCCTTCAAATGCTTTTTCCCTTGCTAACATCCGAGTCCAACCCTAATCTCCCGACACGCATTTTAGCTTCCCAAAATTATATTTCACCTGCAAAACAACGCTAATCATGTTGGTTAGTATAAATTCACATTTTATTATCAATCACATGAGAACGTATAAACATTGATAGATAAACAAGGCTAAAATGACACCTTAGAGTATCACTAGGGCATATAAATTTGCCCAAGATCAAAGAGATAACTGTAAATGACTGAAATAAAGGGATAAAACTGAGAATAACTTAAATGAAGGGGGTAGAGACCATACCTGAGTAATAGAACTTCTTACTGTCTAATTTATTAATAACTAAGCAAACAAAAACCTTACTTGGCCCCCACAGGCCCGAAGGTACAACCAACACAGAATAACCCACATGGGGCCCCCATAAGCCCTGCTGAGTACACTTCAGTCTATATACCCCTATCAAGGTCGCACTAGGTCAACTACTAGCTATAGCTGTCCTACGGCCCCCTAGGTCTGCAATTGAGCCTGCTCAGCCCCTTACTGTAGCTGTGTCTGAGTCCAGTGGACTCCTAATATCTGCACCCCGGGCACCAGGCTTGACGGGGGTGTATAAAGCCAACCACAACATATGAGGACCTGGGACCCCATCTTTGTCCCTGACGGACGGCATACCGCTTCGTAGAGCGACGTCATCTCGCCCCTGGCAGGCATCGACACAGCTAATAACCCTGGGGTCGGTCATGGAGGCTATACAAGCATAATCCATCCTAAACTATCATGGAATACGGGTTTCTTCTAATAATGACAACTAATAACAATAGACATGCCTCTGGTACTCTTACTGAGATTCAAACTGAGTTATTATGCTAAAGAAATTAACTTGCCGAAGGAAACTGCTTTAACATACCTCGTTCACTGATTACTAATTAACTGGCGAGTTTCAGCTCGTATTCAACTGCTCTTCTCAGCTGCAATCGTATTATTGGAAGAAAATTACTATTTTCAATACTAAATTTGGAGAAAATGATAACTTCGTAAATAAGTATTAACTATATTTCAACTTGACCGAACACGGTCTAAAACTCGTAATTTTTCAAAAGTCCAAAAGAAAGAAATGCTTACTTTAAGCCTGTGATTGTATTGACACTAGTTTGGAGCAATTCCAACAAATTTAGCTCACGGGGCTACGATTCACTGGGCGAATTTCACCAAACTAACTCCATAGTAATTCTCCCTGTAGCCTTATACTTCAATACCCAAAGTTAATTTGAATTTGGACGGCGTTTGACAGTGTAAATGGAGAAAATTAACTTTAAAATGGCATTCTCCCCTCCTCGGGTCGTGGACCTGATTTTTTGGAAATGAACCATGAAAAACATTTGGAACTTATATATAACTTGGGTGGTGGACACGGGGTTCGTGTCACGGACCCCATCCCGTCGATTCATGGGCGTGCCAAGGAGCCCAACATAGAGGGAGGGGGTCCGTGCCACGTTGCCCCTTTGGGCAACTGGCCCGGCCTTCTCCCGCGTAGTCCTGACTCTGTACCCATTTGACCTTTTTCCCGGGCCCTTTTCTCATGCGTATTGCACTATAAAACTCTTAACCAACGTATGAATAGGCCGTTTAAACATTAGAAACTGACGGGGTGTAACAGTATACACTCGTGATAATCTTCAATACTTACTTATAGAACTGTTAACTTAGGTTCATTCAAATGACCGATCAGTCCCTATTGAATAACTATACTCAATTACTTGACCAAGTCTCATGAGCGGTTTCAAACTGTCCATTATCACTAAGTTTTAGATTTAACTATCCTGCGACCACAACTCAAGTTGATACAATGATCATCAAGATCAAGGCTTCGTTGTATTCTCTTTTATTAATCTCTACCTCTTAGAACTAAGAAAGTAAAGAATTCGAGCATTTCCTAATGTTGCGCACCATCAAGAAACATTTAAGCATGAAGAGAACACAATATAATTGTTTGTATTGGTGTTACAATCACTTTTTCAACCCTAGCTTGTTAATCCACCATGGTTCTCACAACCCTAGCTATGGAGGTTTTAGCCTCTCATAGTTGTAAGGTTGTGAATTGCATTCATGATTAAAACATAAATCAATACTTAGAAGTATGAATGAGAAAAATACTTTCTTTAATTAATCAGCAAAATCTTGAAGAACAAATAGCAAGTAGAATTCAAGAAAAGTTTGATCAATAGTCAAATCAACTCAATTCTCTTTCTCTCCTAAAAATCTCTTCTATTCGAAATCTGTGATGATGATGATGTCTACTGAAAATAAAACATAAAACGTATTTATATAGACACAAGAATCCTTTTCCTAGGCTAACAGGGTGAAATTCCATATTTGGTTCCGCCCAGGTCACGAGTCTACCTACGATCTGTAGCACGATCCTACGACCCGTAGCTTCCTTTCGTACATTGAATGACTGAGTGAATTTTGGCTAAGTGTTGGATCCTGGTACGACTCGTACCTCCATCTTATGATTTGTACTGAGCTCCTGTGGCTTGACTCTGAGACTTTAAAATATTTCTGAACTTCATCACGACCATAATGGTATGACTCGTACCTTCGTTCCATGGTTCGTACTTCCTTTCCGTAGAAGGAGTCAGCCTCTTATGCAAATTTTCTGAATCTTTTCACGAATTCATCACCGCGAATCATACAAGCTCAGTACAACTCGTACTAAGAATTGTATATTGCATCTCTTCAACCTTAGCCTTTTGCAACTTTTCACGGCCACTAGTACGACTCATAGACCTTCCTGCGGCTCGTACTGTGGATTGTAATCTGAGCCTATTTTGCACACTTCAGGCTATCTTTTGCATTTTCTAGCTTCAACACCAATTTATCCTGTAACCAAAGAAAAAGTGCCTTATATCCACATAAATACACCTAAGTCCATGCTATTTTCTTAGTTTTGAGTGTCGAAAATGTTCTATATACACAACACGTCAAGACCCTCAACTTAAGACTTTTGCATGTCCTTAGGCAAAGAAAAGAAAAACCAAACACGATGCTCAACTTGAAAATAGACTTAAGATACTACAGCCAATACTAAAACAAAACTTGCACTTTCTTTACAAACTCTATTGACCCTTTCTCATGGAACAATATCAGCTAATGCATTACAAGCAACCTCAAAACATCATAAACAGGGATCAAGACGTGTCATCTAGCTATCAACAGGCAATCAAGTAATCACCAATGTTTTTCACATAGACCAATGGTGAAAGCAAATATAATCCATGTACCCTCACATAAATGAAGTTCCCACTTAGAATGAAATATCAAGCATAGAATGGGACTAAACAAGTAAGGCGCTCACTCTCACAAAGAAGTTACAAGTATTTTGTGTCAGATACCATAGGCTTGCCCTTATTTTCTCTGCTTTGGTTTATCAGATGGTCGATTTAGGATGACTATAGGACTTGGTATGGCTTGTAATGTAGGCTTAGGCTAGAAATGATAAAGATTGAAGATCTTATAAGTGACTATCCCTTCCTTGGCACTACATACATTGGCTTCACCTTTCACCTGCTTCACCTTTCACCTACTTCACCCTTTACTCTTTCATTCCCCTTTTCTTCCCTTTTCACCCCTTTTTATACACACTTGCATGGGTGTGGTGTATTTTCAACTTTTTTAGCATTTTATTTTCTTTTGAAATTTCTTTTTCAAGATTCTTAATATTTTTCATCTCTTAATACACCTCATTTTTCACCATTTCTTTTCTCTTTTCTTTTCCTTTCTACCGTTCCCACCATTTATGCACCCCTACTCTAGCCACCTTAAAGATAAGAATTTTTGTTATGTTGAGGTTCACAATATCCAAGGAAGGACCAGGGCCAAAACAGGTTCATTGAAAACAAATGGGTATGGTAAATCGGTAAATCAAAGAAACATGGTCTATTAAGGCTCAAACTTGGGATCAAGGGATTCATGCAACTTTGGTAGGGTAACATAGGCTAAAAGTGAGCTAAACAAAAATGGCCTATGATCATATCCTAACCAACCATCCTTCGCCTATGCAAAGACCAACCAAGCAAGTTCTAGATCTTCAACACAATATTGAACTGAATACTAAACCTCACTCACATGTGGTACATAAACAATTTTTACCTCACATGTCTAGTTTACACATGGCTTAACAAGAAAACTCATATTAATAAACTAAATAAAATCAAAAGATCCACAAAAATCATGCATGTTGTCACAAATACATAGCTAATGCATCAAAAAATTTTAAACAGGGTCAATTTTTTTTTTTCAAAAACCAAAACTAGTGCATTTTTATTAGATGAGTATTCCTAAGTTACTTTCTAATTAAACAAAAATCACAAGTTAAAAAAATAAAAATCCTACACATGTTGGTTCTACTAGATAGCATACCTAAGGGAAAAGAAACACCGCAAGAAAAACCCTCAGATGAATCAAAAATCCCAAAAATCACAAGTACACCCCTTCCCCTTTTTGAAAAGTAAGCTTCATACCCGAATCATAAACTATAAGAACATAGGGAAGAGAACATACCTGTGGTGCACTAGGCGCTCTTATCATCTTGCGGAGGTGGTACCTCCATTATAATAATGGCGCTAGCAGTGGCTGGCGCGCTCAATGGTGTGTCAATAGGGGGAGTGGTCCCCCCCAGTAATCGTGGCCGCCTCGACGGCCTCTGTATCTATCGGGGCTGAATGTGGCTCACCCGAATGGTCATGGACACTGGCAAGCTCGGGCTGAGCTATGGTGGAGCTACCTACTCCTCTAGCTCTCTCATGCAGCTCAGACATGCGTTTCATGTGTCCGTATGCTTTCTACTCTGGCCAACTTGCGCTCTTTCCTCTCCTTCTTCCTCCTTTTTTTCGAACTCTCCTCTCTAACATCCTCAAAAGCACATTTCTTACCCTTCTCAACAGGTGTAGTCAGCTTCCCAATATGCTACCAAATTAATCTCCTCATCAGGCTCGGCATTTTGGTCCGGAAGAGTAGGGGCTACTAAAATTGTTGGTTGTCATGATGATAACTCAACTACTTGGCTCCGAAGAGCCCCTAACTCCGCACCGAGACTGCTGGTGTCTGTCTGCTCTGCCATCCTCACATTAAATTGGCTCTTAAAACTATCTAGGCGTGCATGTAGAGCCTGAGTTGCTACCTCTATGTCTGACTGGACGCATGGTTTTACATTATCCATCATGGCCTGAATCTTTCGCTCCGCCATGGTCAACCATTTGTCCAGCTTCTGGAGGAAGTCATGTGGTACCAAAATATACCTTGCTGGTGTTTGAGTCTGTAGGCTGCGCAGTGGTGCAGTTAAGGTGTTAGGAGTTGACTCTGAATGACGGGCATCTGTAGCCGGTGTCTCGCTCTGCTCCTGTGTAATGGGGACATTCATTTGTGCATCCCCTACTGGCTGGGCTGCTGGAATTGCTGTGGGAATCCTGTCTGCTTACCGGGTTCATCTCATCTCGGATAAGGCCTATGTCTGCAATCCTCTGGCCTCCAGTCAAACGCTCGTCACCCCATGGAACTTCTGCCTCCATACATAACCTGAATAGAAGACTCTAGAATGGGATAGTAGTGCTCACTCCCACCGCCCAGTCTCGTATCTCATATGTTATGATCCTCGGGATATTTGATGGTGTAACGAGACATGAGGCATGCTACCAAAGTTGCTCTATCTGCACTTAATGTGTTGTCATTGACCGTAGGTGCTAACCGATAGTGCACTAGTGTCCAGCAGGCTTTTGCTATGAAATTTAGTGAGTTCTTTGTCACTTGCTTTCCATTTTTAACCCACTCATCTTTTTCCTTGTTCTCAGCAATCACCCCTTCTAGCCATTGCAGCTGCCTCTATCGCTCCTGCACATTCAGGTGTCTAATCTTCTTCATTGCCTCCACCCTGTAATCGTACTTTGGCATCATCCTTGTAGTCATGAACTATGGTCTGTACAACATTCGAGCGATGGTCCGGTTAGATATATCAACCTCTCGACCTCGGACCATACACTCTCCAGACGAGGCTGGTCTTTTATCTTTTGCCCTTCCTTCACCTTTACCTCCATGGTGGCCAAATAGTTGGCATAGAACTCCTGGACTATTTCTTCTGTGCTGGAGTCTTTGCCATCCACTCAAAACCATAGAAGCTAAAAATCCACTTCATCTCCTCAACTTCATTTTGTGAGTTTGTGAGGATCCGCAGTTCTTCTTAGATGCTCCTCCTTAGTTTATTCTTGGCAGTGAGAGAGGTGCCTTGCTCAAAGATTTCTTCAGCTCCCAGCACTCTCCACCGAATTGTATGGCTTTTTTTGGGTGGGGTCTATTCTTGTGCAACATCAGGAGCCTCCTCCTCTAATTCTTCATTTTCGCTCTCTTGTCCATTTTGGGTCTCCCCTAATCCTTCTTCATCATCGGAGTCATTTCCCAACTGCTATTGTTCCTCTCTAACTCCCTCCTCAGAATGGGGAGCTTGAGCGAATGTGGATGTGGTTGCTTCAGCTTGGGCCTTTGCTTTTGCCCTAGTTGTTCTGGTTCCATCAGTGTTAGAGGTGTCAACTTGATACTCTTCAACTGAACCACTAGGTGAGACCCCTGCCTTTCAGACTCCGACTCAGTTGTTTCATCAATTAATGTCCTTCGAGCTGTTAATTTATCTGCTCTGTGTTTGTATTTCATTGCACCTTTAGTGAAAGAAGTTAGTATTCCATTTTTGAAAAAGAAGAATTAGATAGGAGATTTTCATATTCTCTTCACGGATCATCACTATAGGTTGTACCATGAAGGTACGACTCGTGAGAAGTCCCATAATTATAGCCAATTTTTAGCATGACTCACAGGTACGACTCGTACCACAAATGTATGATCCGTACCTTGAGTTTTCTTATGAATCCCCTGCGTTAGTATTTCTCTGGATTTTTCCACGACTCATGGTACGACCCGTAGGTTGATTCCATAAGTCCTAGGAAAGGCTTTTTATGCAACCTTGTTCAATTTGGTGGTACGAGTGCTCAGTACGACTCGTAGTAGCAACCTACGATCCGTACTATGCCTCATACCACTTCCAAATTTTGTTTCTCAGTTTTCAAGGGTTCTCTTTTCACTTTTTAGGTACTCAAATTTCCCCCAGGTCTAGGCACATTATTAACTCAATTCAACCCATTCTCAATCCTCCCCTTTTTGACCTATTACCCGTAACTCTTTGTGTGTTTCAAGACCTAAGTTCATCAAAATTTTAGCGTCTCTCCTGTCGAAAAACAATTTCACAACACCCTGATCATTGTCGTTCTTTTAAAAAATTATTTCTTTTTTAGCATAATGACTGACTCACAGGGGTTTTGGCACCAACACTTTCAGTATATGAGTGTTATCAATGTTTAATGCAATACACTTACTTGATAATTCTTCATCAACTGGAAATCAACTTATAAAGTTTGGCAGAACTTGACTTGAGCAAAAACTTGCTCGATTGTCTGGTTATTTTGAGTTAGGGGTATGGGAGAGGTTGGTTCAAGTCGTGCGTTTGAGTGTTTTTTGCATGGGAGAAGGGTCAGTTTCTTTTGTGGGGTTAGAATAGGTAAGGCAAATTTTAAAAAAATCTTGGTTGGGTTGGGTATTTCTGCTATTTTTGACCCGTCATGACTTGTACCACGAGTCATAGGAAGTACCTACGACTCATCCCTTGGGCTCGTAAGTGACCCGGTTGAAGAAAACTTACTTGGTGACCTACAATTATATCCTACAACTCGTACAACTGAGGTACGATCCATAGGATGAATCGTAGGTCGGAGCTCGGAGTCATTTTTCTCTAATCCTCACCACAACTACTGCTACGGATTGTAGGATCCCATCACGAGTTGTACTGAGAGCTGTAGCAGTTGATGTTTCAGCCACTTTTTTTTAATTTCCCTGCACACTGAGCACACATTAGTTCAATAACTTGGGTTGCCTCCCATGAAGCACTTTATTTAACATCGCGGCACGACATAGGTAGCCTGGTTACTCAGACTTCACCAAACTACCATTTGAGTTGCGTCCCAAGAAGCACCTGATTTAACGTCGCGGCACGACGAAAATCTCTTGACTACTCAAAATTCGTCAAGTGGTTCATACTTATCCTTTAGTGCTGAGATTACACTAAATTCCTTAGGTTGCTTCATTATCCTGCAGATGTTGCAAATGACCTCTTCTTCATTTAATCTAAACTTCAGCAGACCGGCTTCCACATCTACTAGAGCCCTCCCGGTTGCAAGGAATGGTCCCCCCAAAATGATGGGGACCTCATGATCAACCTCTCAATCCAAAATTATGAAGTCTACTGGGAATATAAATTTGTCTACCTTGACAAGCACATCGACTAGGATTCCCACTGGCTTTTTAACCATTCTATCGGCCATCAGTAGCCACATGTTGGTCAGTGTGGGGGCTCCCAATCCCAATTTCTTGAATACTGCCTAGGGCATCAAATTAATGCTAGCTCCCAGATCACAGAGTGCCCTTGCGAACTTGACATTGCCAATCATACATGGTATAGTGAAGGAATCTGGGTCATCTTTTTTCTAAGCTAGGACCCTTGTAGCTATGGCACTACAGTGATGTCAACAGGCTCATAGCTCACAGATCTCTTCTTAGTCACCAGGTCCTTCATAAAGTTTTCATATCCTGGCATCTTCTCTAATGCTTTGAGCAATGGTATGTTCACATATAGTTGCTTAAGTATTGAAAGGAATTTCTGGAACGTACCATTCTCCACCTTTTTATTCATCCTTTGAGGGAATGGTGGCGATGGTCGTGGGATAGCGTTATCCAATTGTGTTTCCCCTTGATCAATGTCAGGTTCCTTCTACCCTCTCAGGGCCTCTTTCAACTCACCATTCTTTATCTCAGCACTAGTATCATCTCCCTAAATTATGCTCCCTTTCATCCGCTCAACTTCAGCTGGAAACAGGGGGTCAACGGTTGTTTTACCACTCCTAGTCATCATTTCCATGCAATGTGCATCGTTCTTTGAATTTTTGGACAGCGTTGCTAGGTATTGTACCCTTTTGTCTAGGGTTCATTGATGCTGACAATTACCCAAGTTGATGTTTGATATTCTTAATGGTGGTAGCATGCGATTCCACTTTCTGACTCATACTTGATAAGTCACTTTGGATCTCCTTCAGCTGATCATCAGTGGACCTCACTTTCTTCAACATCTCAGCCATCACGCTCTCCAACTTTGATTGCCCAGCCTCCCCTTCTTGTGCTTTGGGAGGCACAAAGACTCTAGCCTGGTCATTGTGGTATCCATCATTTCGTCTCCAATCTCCTTCACCCTCACGACCTCAGCTCCTATCTCTGAACCCGTTTCTGTTTTAGTTGTCTCTACACTGGTTCCGACCTTGATTTCTAGAACCTTGGCGCGAATTGTCTTGTCCAGATGCTTGGGAATTAGTTCGGAAACCCGCCACTTGGCTATCCAGGAAGTTTGCCTCTTTCCCAAAATTAGAGGGATTAGCTCCTTGCTTCCTTCCTTGAGTTCCCACTACATTTATCTATTTGGATCCAGCTCCCATAATATGCTTTGTCAGCATGCCAATGATGTGCGCATATGAGCCAACTCCTGGTCGCGTTCTTCTTCTTTTCTTTATTAGTCTGCAGTCAAACCAACAACATATGTGCCTACCACTGCATCAGCCTCCCTCGTTTGCCAGGCCCTGTTTGTCTTAGTCACCCTGTCAAGAATAGTGGCAACTTGCTCCCAGGTGTGACTCATCAATGCTCCTCTAGCTATCCTGTCTGCTACAGCTTTGTGCTATTATTCAGAGACCTGTAAAAAATTTTCAACAAACTGTCATCTGGGATTTTGTGGTTAGGGCACTTTGTCAACATCTTTTTGAATCTCAACCAAGTTTCATGAAGTGCCTCAGTCTTAATTTGTCGAAAATTATAGATCTTATCCTTTAGCTGCAACATCCTAGATGGAGGAAATAATCTCTCCAAAAAGGCCTATTTGAGCTCCCACCAGTTGGTTATCAAGTCGTTGGGCAACTCCAATAACCATAAAGTAGCTTCCCCTGATGGAGCAAAAGGGAAGAGTCTGAGCCGTATGGCATCATGGCTTACTCCGAGCAACCTGTATGCTTTGCATATTCCTACGAAGTTCATTAAATGCAGGTTGGCTTCATCCACTGTGTGACCACTGAACACCCCTTTCATGTTTAACAATTGAATCATGGTGCTCATAATGTCAAATTTGGCCCCAGTGGGAAGTGGTGGTGGCACAATTGCTCCAATCGACCCAACTTCATCAATATCTGGGTCCTCATCATCGAAGAACTGAGGGGCAAATCTATGAGCTTTGTTGCCCCTCCCATGTTGACCAGCATTCACTACCTCTTCTCTGTCATCTTTCGCATGCTGTAGTGCAGCTTGTCGAGCTAGCTAGGCTTGCCTAGCTTCTTCAGCTATGCGGGCTTCTCTTTGCTCGTGGTTCTCCATTCTGTGCAGTGCTCTTTTGATTTCTGGATTTAGTGGAAAGGGGGGATATCCGCTACTCTGAGTGCTTGGCATTCACCGAAGAACAGCCTGTAGGTATCAAAAACACAAAAACAAACATAATTAATGAAATAACTACCCAAAAGTTAAATACAAACAAATAACCTAGTCTTAGCCGTATTCTCAGGCAACTGTGCCGCTTTTTGATGACGCTCAAACCACACATCTTAATAAAGTATGAAGCGGACGTTATCAATAAAGAACCCAACTAGAGGTTGGGGTCGAGCTAGATTACAGCCACTAAGTTAACTTGTGGTAGTTACTTCAAAATTGGGGGATTCTAAAGAAAATCAATAATGAAAACAATTATTAAAATTCCGATTTTGAATCAGTATTAAAGGATAACTAGGGTTTGGGTATACACTCGTGATCATCACCAATACTTACTTATAGAACTGATAACTTAGGTTCATTTAAAATACCCGACCAGTCCCTATTGAAATACTATACTCAATTACTCGACCAAGTCTCTTGAGCGGTTTCAAACTGTCCGTTATCACTAAGTTCCAGATTTAACTATCCTACAACCACAACTCAAGTTAATACATTGATGATCAAGATCAAGGCTCTGTTGTAATTCTCATTTCCTAATCTCTACCTCTTAGACCTAAGCAAGTAAAGAATTCGGGCATGTCCTAACGTCGCGCACCATCAAGAAATGTTTAAGCATGAAGAGAACACAATATAAATGTTTGTATTTGTTTTAGAATCACTTTGTGCAACCCTATCTTGTTAATCCACCATGGTTCCCACAACGAAGTTTTAGCCTCTCATAGTTGTAAGGTTGTGAATTCCATTCATAATTAAAAACACAAATCAATACTTAAAAGAATGAATGAGAAAAACACTTCCTTTTAATTAATCAGCAAAATCTTGAAGAACAAATAGCAAGAAGAATTCAAGAAAAGGTTGATCACAAGTCAAATCAACTCAATTCTCTCTTTCTCTCCTAAAAATCTCTTCTATTCGAAATCTTTGATGATGATGATGTCTACTAAAAATAAAACATAAAACATATTTATACAAACACAAGAATCCTTTTCCTAGGCTAACAGAGTGAATTTCCATATCTGGTTCTGCCCACGCCATAAATCCACCTATGATTCGTAGCATGATCCTATGACCCATAGCTTCCTTTCGTACATTGCATGACTGGCTGAATTTTTGCTAAGTGTTGGATCCTGGTACGACTCGTACCTCCATCTTATGATCCGTACTGAGCTTTCGTGGCTTGACTCTGAGACTTTAAAATATTTCTGAAGTTCGTCACGACCACCACGGTATTACTCTTCATTCTATGGTTCATACTTCCTTTCCCTAGCAGGAGTCAGCCTCTTATGCAAATCTTCTGAATCTTTTCACGACTTCATCACCACAACTCATAGAAGCTTGGTATAACTCGTACTGAGAATCGTATACTACATCTCTTCAACCTTAGCCTTCTGTAACTTTTCACGGACATCAGTACAACTCGTAGCACCTTCCTATGGCTCCTATTGTGGACTACAATCTGAGCCTATTTTGCACATTACAGGCTATCTTTTGCATTTTTTAGCTCCAACACCAATTTATCCTGTAGCCAAAGAAAAAGTGACTTATATCCATATAAATACACCTATGTCCATGCTATTTTCTTAGTTTTGAGCATCGAAAGTGCTGTAAATCCATAGCACATCAGTAGCTAGGTCAGATGTCTGCATCCCTAAACTAGAGGTAGAAGGGCATACTTCCTAGCAATATTGTATAGAATCCAAAGAATGATAGCTACTGCATGGTTGTGATGACTAGGAGTTAAAAAACTATAGTTCATCAGCCCATTCCAGTTGTAATTGGGATGAGAATACGAAGGGAGATCGAGGTAGATGAGGAGGATGAGGCTGCAGAGCAAATGATTAAAGGTCATACTGAGTTGACCCAGACTCTGGTTGATACAAAAGAGTCTGAGTTAGAAAAATGAAGGCAAAGAAGGTCCCACAGGTTTTTAGACCCATCCCTCGAGCACCTCCACCATTCCCTCAGAGGATGAAAAAGAAGGTGGATTATGGGAAGGTCCAAAAATTTTTGTCCGTGCTAAAGTAGTTGTCTATAAACATCTCATTGGTCGAGGCATTGAAGCAGATGCTTGGGTATGTAAAGTTTATGAAAGACTTGGTAACTAGGAAGCAATCTGTGAGCTATGAGCTTATTTGAAATCTGCATCATAATAGTGCCATCGCCTCATGGGTTCTTTCTCAGAAAAGGAAAAATCTAGGTGCCTTAACCCTCCCATGCACTATTGGAGACTATGAGTTTGCAAAGTCATTGTGTGATCTGGGAGCTAGCATAAATTTGATTCCATTAGCTGTGTTCAAGAAGTTCACCTAGGGAGCCCTTACACCTACTACAATGTGGCTATTGATGGCAGACTGTAGAGTGAAAAATCCTATGGGCATAATCAATGACATCCTAGTGAAGTGGACAAGTTCATCTTCCTAGCTGACTTTGGGATCTTGGATTACGAGGTAGATTTTGAGGCCCCCATCATCTTGGGGGGCCATTCCCTGCTAATGGGAAAGATTTAGTGGACATTGAACTTGGCCTGCTAAAGTTTAGGATGAACAAAGAAGAGGTCACCCTCAATGTCTATAGGTCAATGAAGCAGCTAAATAAGTTTTGTGTAGTCTCTGTAATTGATGTGGACTCTGAGTTTCTTGATGAATTCTAAGTAGTCAAGAGACTTGCATTGTGCCGCGACATTAAATCAGGTGCTCCTTGGTAGGCAACCTAAGTATCTTGACTAATGTGTGATTAGTGTGCAGGTGAAACAAAAACTGATGGGTGAAAAATGTAGAACAGGTCTGGACTACGAGCTTGATGAGTTGGTAATTTACCAACTCATTAGGCTTTTAAACATGAGCTTTGACTTGGTTTTCAAGACATTTGGTTTTTCTAGGAATTGAATTCAAAGATATAAAGCAAGGAATTGAACGAAAGCATGGAGCTTAAAGATAGGGACCTGCGTTCCACCGGATGACACCGACAAAACACCAGCCAAATGCAGGACAACACTGTGTTGAAGTGGGAGGTGCACTGGCGGAATGCAGATCAACACCTATGAATCGCCGAACTACTACAGAAATCACTGGCCCCCAGTTGCAATAGAGCGGCGCCTCGAGGATGGGCACCGGGGAAATGCCAGTGACTCGCAAGTGAGGCATTATCAGAAGGATAAAATTGCCTAGCATAAGAAAAGAGGAGCAGCATTATCCTACTTTTGTACATTCCTTGAAAATTATTGAATGTACCTTCTCATTAGAGTATTGAATTTTATTGCATTGGATAGTTTTTAATTTTCTAGATAGAGAAAAATAGAGTTAGCTTTTCTTCATCTTCTTCTTCTTCCTTAAGGTAAAACCTCCATTGAAGGAAAATTTGAGCTTCAATTTACTCTTGATGATGAATTGTATGAGTTCTTTTGTCATTATAATCTTGTATTTTTCACATATGAGTGGCTGAAAATTTTTCTAGGGGGGTGTGCATGATTTGGGCTAAATTGGATTGGGTGTTGTTAGAATGATCTTATAATTACTAATTTCGTATAAATTTATTGTTTTCTCCAACTTATAATTAATTTATCCATAGTTGCAAATATGAGTTGTATTTACTTATTCTATTGTTGCTTGAAAAAGGAGAATAGAATATGGGTGAGAAAATAATGATGGCTATTTTGGTCTTGATTGTGTGGAGTTTTGCTAGAGATAGACAAAACTCGTTTCCATGCACCGATTGAAGAATTGAGGCTAGAGATAGTTCAATTCTTACCCAAGTCATAGTGGTGAATTACTTGTGACCTTGTGGTTTGACAAAACCTAAGGAAAAAGGCACCCAAATGGTTGAAAAACATCGGGAGCCACCTTGTCCATGGCTCTTTATGCTTGTAAGTAATGATTTGATTTCCTAGTTAATTCCAATCCAATTGATGCTCTGTCAATAGCGCTCCCCTAGCCCTTACTCATCTTTGTTCATTTAAGTTTGTGCCTTGTTTCTGATTGGTAGTTGATTTAAATTCAAATTGTTATTCTACTTTCCCCCAAAATTTATTTATTCATTTTTAATGCTATGATGCAATTTAGTTCAATTCGATTGACAACTTTTGCTCCATCAAATATATACTCCCTATATATTCGATCTTGACTCACGAGTTGGGTAATTATATTGTGACAACCACTTATACTTTCTCCTTGTGAGGAGTGGATTTGGACATCATCAATTTTAGCGCCATTGCTAGGGAATATGATTAGATAGCCCCTAGTTGATTGTTGATTTTAATTAATTGAGCATCTTATGTTTTGGTTTTACAATTGTTGTCATTTTTAGTGTCTCTTTAGGCTGACCGTTGTGAGCCAATACTCTTAAGAAGGTTCAGTAGATGACCACATGGACCATGAGGATGATGATGCAATGATGCCAAAAGTAGCAGGTGTCATTCGCCTACAAGCTACGATGGGAAATGCGGTGTTTCATGTGACTAGCACGATGTTACACTTGCTACAAATGAAAGGACTCTTTGGAGGACAACCGTGTGAGGATGTTGATCGATAATCTTCGGAATTTCCTTGAGAGTGAGGATGCTAATCGACATCTTTGAAATCTTCTTGAGATATGACAACCCTTTAACATCACCAACATAAGTCAAGAGTCAATTAGACTAAGGCTCTTCCCATTTTCCTTGACTAGAGAAGCTACCAATTGGCTAGAGGTTATACCTCCGGGGTGTATCACTTCATGGAAAGAATTGGCTAAAGCTTTCTTAGATAGTTTCTGTCACGTCCCGAGTCTATACCCTAGACGACACACGATACTTAGGATCACAAGTAACCCCAAGTCAACCCATGGTCTATCATAACACTGGAAATTCTGAGTAAAACATAGCAGAAGCTTTAAATAATGGAATCATTTAAGAAAACTGATTTAATAATAAGTTCATACATTAAAGAACAACAATATTGAACATCTAAAATTATGTCTGAAAGCCATCTATTAATGATGAGTTGCTGGGAAAAGCCCTGAACTAACTCTAAAGTCTGACAGAATGAAAATGAACTGAAGTAAATCAAATATCATCAAAAAAGATGAGCACTCACCACGGCTGCTACTGATATCACCAGAGTAAATATACTAACGGCGTTGAGTCTGAGAACCTGCGGCTGTATCATAAAATGATACAACATAAAAGGTATGCGTCAGTACTTTGAATATATTGAGTAGCAGGAGAAAACATAATACTGGATATAAATAGCTGGACTGAAATGACATGCAATGACGAACTAATATACTAAACTAAAATAATTGGAATATACTGAGATGGTTAAGATGACCCTATCTGATGGTCAAAGACATGACCTAAATCTGAGATTTCAGCGTCTGAACTAACTGTATTGAACAGATAAAATTGAAATTGAACTGACTGAACTGAAGTGACTAGTGGGAGAGTCTGTTGCCGACATATAACCACATGAGCTAGACGTGGAGTTCGACGTATAAACCCTATCTGTAGGACCCAATATACCTTGCCAGGGTATAAAGGCATGAATTGGGTGATCACAAATCTGGGGCCATGAGGCCAATAAAGAAACCTACGATCGCAATGTAGTTTTGGGAACCTGGGTGCGCTGGAACCCCTATCCGCTCGATGTTAAGTCCTACTCCCACTGGATATTTCTAGACGGACTATTAAGTTGATAGCTCGAAACTGGGGCCCAAGACTAAGTCAGGGATACCTATTTAGAAGCACCGTGAGAGTCTTAACAGACCGGATCCCCTAACAGGGTTCTAATACTGGTTAGAGCTACTTATTTGGTAGCGTCATAATCGTCTGAAGGACAAACTGTAATCTGAAGCTAGGGTCCTAAGGCTGGTCAGAGCCGCTTATCTGAAAGTGTCATGACTGCCTAAAGAACCACTAAAATCTGATACTGGGTGTAATTCTGATCACTGGGACTCATTACTAACACCTCGAGAATTTCTGTAGTCAAACTGATCAGCTGACATTTCTAACTAACACTGAGTATTCTAACATTTTAACTAAAACTAAACTAACATAAACCTAACTGAGTTTTCAATACTAACTAACAATATGGGAACCCCCAACACTAATAGAATCAGGAAATTTCGATAATTGAACAATTATGCAAGACTCTAACTTTTTTGCATTTAAGAGCTACGGCTAGATTTCACTTTACAGCAACAAGCAACAACCTAGTCACAAATTGGTGGAAAATTATCTACAATTAACGTGAGCAATATTCCACATAAATTAAATGAATTCTGACAAGTAATTTCTTCGCATTCGAAAGTTTTAGGGCTAGAACTGATAGAGAAGACATGGAGGATTTTCGGGGAGACAAGGGAAGAACTATTCCCTTGTTGATTTCTCACATACCTGGATACGAATTCCTTGGCGAAGAAAGCTTGAATCGCTGCAATAGATGAGAAGACCTAGTCTTTCTTCAGAGTTCTTCAGAGAGAACTTGCAATACTTTTTTGAAAATCTGAGTGGGAATGAGGGGGAAAACTGTTTAGTCCCTCTAAATCCCCTCAAAATAACCCAAAACGACGTAGTTTAGGGTTAGGAGGTTAGGGAATTACTGAAACTCCCTTAGGAAATTCGCATGATAATTGACTGCCAATCCTCACGAGGGACTCAATGGCTCGTGTCTAGTGACCACGACTCATGGTCACGGTTATCGAGTGCACTTCCCAAGAACCTCTTGTTGATCACCACGAGGGACACCACGACTCGTGGTGTACCCAACAGCTCGTGGTGACCCACTCGTCAACTACACTACCAAATTCTCAACTTCCCAAACCATACTGGACCACGGGTCACCTAACGGGTCGTGATATGGACCACAACACATGGTGCCTAGTCTTTAGGTACACTGCCTACTTTTTTTCTGGTCTTCAATTTATTCTTGATGTTACACCCCGTAAGTTTCTAATATTTAGTTGGCCTATTCGTATGTTGGTTGAGAGATTCAAGTGTCATACGTACGAGGAAAGGGACCGGGGAAAGGCCGAACGAGTGCAAAGTCGGGATTTCACGGGAGGAGGCCGAACAAGTTGCCCAGAGGGGCAAAGTGGCGTGGAGCAGCCCCCTCCACGTTAACCAAAGTGGCACAGAGCAGAATTGGTGTGATCGGTAGAGTGCCATGTCGCCTTGTCTGCCGCCTCAAGTATTTAAAGGCCTCACACTTAGAAGTTATTTCATTATTCATATATCCTTGGCCAGCAGAGGAAAGAACGAAGGAAAAAATTTGGAAATCATCCGATTATGCCACTAAACACTGTCCAAATCTAAATTAACTCCGGGTACTGAAGTATAAGGCTGCAAAGAGCATCGCTGCGGAGTTATTTTCGTAAAATACGCCCGGTGAATCGTCATCCCGCCGAGCCTAAGTTGGGAGAATTATTTCAAACTATTGTCAATACGATCACGTGCCTAAAATAAGTATTTCTCCCTTCTAGATTCCCGAGAAATTACGAGTTTTTGATCTTCTTTCGATAAGTTGAAGTATAGTCAGTATATATATATAAGTTATTGTTTTCTTCGAATATAGTAATAAAATAGCGCTATTATTACATTAATATGAACACTAGCCGAAACTCGCCAGTTAATCAGTAAACAGTGAACGAGGTATGTTAAGGAATTTTATTTTGGCGAGTTAGTTTCTTCGGCATAGTAGTCCAGTATGAATCCCAGTAAAATATGTTAGGAGTATGTTATCATGTCTAGTTGTTGTTGTCAGTTGAGGCTCGTAATTTGTATTGTTTTGGGCTGTATCATCGCCCGCCAGGGGCGAGGATACATCGCTCTACAGAGCGGCATGCCATCCATAAGGGATGAAGATAGGGATCCAGATCCTCATATGCCGTGTGATCTTGGGCAAATTTATATGCCCAAGTGATACTCTAAGGTGTCATTTTAGGCTTGTTTATCTATCAATGTTTATACATTCTCATGTAATTGGTAATAAAATGTGAATTTATACTAACCAACATGATTAGCATTGTTTTGCAGGAAAAATGTAATTTCGGGAAGCTAAAATGTATGTTGGAAGATATCGGGGTTGGACTCGGATGTGAGCAAGGGACAAGGTATTGGAAAGCACAAAATAAAGGGGCTCCGCGATGGAGCCGTGTCATGCTGCCATTGCGGAGGCCTTCTGCCTGGATAGGGAATTTTCGCCCAATTTCCAGAGAGGGTTCGCGATGGGTCCGTGGCACGGTGGCCTGGCTCCGCGTTGCATGCCGTGCCACGTTGGGCCTTATTTCCTGGACCCCCAGTTTCCAGTGAGGGTCCGCAAACCTGAGTCGGGAGGGAGGTTCGAACTTAAGCAGAATATGGTGCAATTGTTGCACACTAGCGGGCAGTTTATAGGTATCCCTCATGAAGATCCACAGCAGCATCTCCAAAATTTTTTTGGAGATAAGTGACACTTATATCCTCGCTGGAGTGTCATCAGATTACGTCCGGCTTACATTGTTCCCATTTTCACTATTGGGAGAAGCCAAGAGGTGGTTGAAAGCTGAGCCACCTAATTCTATTTCTACGTGGGATGATCTTGCAAGGAAGTTCTTGATACAATTTTTTCCCTCTGGTAAAACAGCAAGACTTAGAAGTCAAATTGTAAGTTTCAAACAGAGAGAGGGAGAGAATCTATATCAGGCTTGGGAGAGATTCAAGTCCATGTTGCAGGATTGTCCTCATCATCATCAATCCAATGATGTGTTGGTGCACACTTTTATAGAGGGTTTGGAACCCCATACAAAAATATTGCTAGACTCAGCAGCTGGGGGACAAGCGCTGGAGAAAACTTATGAGGAGCTGTATACCTTGTTGAACCGTATTTCGCAGGGCAATCCGGAATGGAATGCTGATTCGTCAAGAGGCGGGACAAGGAAAGCAGCAGGAGTTCTAGAAGTGGATGGGTTTACAGCTATTGCTGCACATATAGCTGCTTTGCAGAATCAACTCAACACCCACTTCAGTAACATGACAATGAACCAACCTCAAGCCCCAGTGAATGCTGTGCAGCAGATTTGGTGTGAAGTGTGCGGAAGCAGTGAGCACTCAGCTGAGTGTTGTGGAGCAAATCCTGACTCGGTGAACTTTGTGGGAAATATACAAAGGAAAAACCACCAATAGTATGGCAACAGGTACAATTCCAATTGGAGGAATCACCCAAATTTCTCCTGGGGTAGCAACAACCATCAGGGGCAGAGTTCGAGTCAGGGTGGGCAAAGGAACCAAGGAGGGCAACAGAATTATCAAGCACAATTCAGAAACAACAATGCACCTCCTCCACCACCATCACCCAGCATTGAGGAGATGTTCAAGACTATGATAGCTAATCAAGCTCAATTGCAGGCTGACTATGTGAAATTGGCAGCCGAGGTGAAAAACAACCAGTAGCTACCAAGGCACTTGAATATAAATTTGGGCAATTTGCTAGAGCCCAAAACACCAGACCTAGAGGAGGACTTCCGAGAGACACAGATCCCAATCCCAAGCAGGTAAATGCGGTGACCACAAGGAGTGGTTTGCAGCTGAAAGAGGTGGAACCAGAAAGACCACCTCAACAATCGAGAGCAGCAGAAGTCGAGAGGGAGCAAAGTGATGAGAGGGGGAAGACTAAGGAAGCGGAATCAGAAAGACCACCATCCCCGTTCCCTCAACGATTAAAGAAACACAAGGAGGAGGCGTGTTTCAAGAAATTCATGGAGGTGCTGAGACAGGTACATATTAACTTACCTCTTGTTGATGTTTTGCAGGGAGTGCCAAAATATGCTAAGTATATAAAGGACATCGTGGCAAACAAAAGTCGGTTGACTGAGTATGCTACGGTGGCTGTCACGGAGGAGTGCACTTCCTGGATACAAAACCGACTGCCCACAAAGCTCAAAGATGCCGGGAGCTTTACTATACAAATCACTATTGGGCAGAGTATCCGAGCTCGTGGGTTATGTTATTTGGGAGCAAGCATTAATTTGATGCCGTCATCGGTATTCAAAAAGTTGGGTCTAGGGAGTCCTAGACCCACAACAGTGATCTTGCAATTGGCAGATCGGTCCTTAGCCAGACCTGATGGCATTGTAGAGGACGTTCTGGTGCAAGTGGGCTCCCTGATCTTCCCGGTAGATTTCGTCGTGCTGGATTTTGAACCAAACGCGGAAGTCCCATTTATTTTGGGACATCCTTTCTTGGCGATTGGGAAAGCGCTGATTGATGTAGCTGGGGGGCAGCTAACAATGCGAGCAGACGACAAGGTGGAAGTGTTCGATGTGTACAAGGCACCCAAGCTCCCGACTGTGTACGAAGAACTCTCAGTGATCAATGTGATTGATCAAGTCGATGATAAGCAGATTAAGGATTCACGAGAGTTATTGGGAAAACCACCGGAATGGTGTAAGCACTACTGGGGGGAGGACGGTTTTCGAGAGAAAACGTCCATCACCCTAGGGGACAATTGAGCTAAACAACGTCGAGCCGCGACGGTAAACCAGGCGCTGCACGGGAGGCAACCCGTGAAAATTTTTTCTTTGTAAATTGTGAATAGATTTTTCTTTTTCTTTTTCTTAATTAACAACAAAATGTTTAGTTTTAATTTTTGTTTTTATTTTTATTTAGAGTGAAACCTATAATTCTAACCAATTTCTTGTAGTAGAATGAATTTCAGGTCGAACGGAGGAGGAAAATATACAAGGAATCGCAAAGGAAAATTCGAGGTATGAAAATTAAGAAAAAGTGGCAAAATAGTGAGCTAGGGCGATAGCTCCGTGTCACGGAGGAGGACCTCCGCGTTACCCTCCATGACACGTTGAGGTATAAATCCAGAATTTTAGAAAAAATTCCAGAGTACCCTCGCGACAGCTCCGTGTCACGGAGGCAGTGCTCCGCGATGCACTCCGTGACACGTTGCTGTGTATATCGCGACGGGTCACACCTGGTCGCCGGGTGACCTGCACAATTTTTCCACTTTTAAACCCCGAATCCCCCTCAAATTTTCTTTATTCCTCACACACTCTGCGACCAAACCCCCTAAAACCTCTCCCCCTTCAACGTGACACGTAATAGGCCAAGAAATTCATCGAGTTTCCTTCAATTCTTCAATCTCAAGGTATGTTCTTCGATTCTATCTCATTTCTTATCGATTTTCTTCGATATTGAGCATGTGATGTGAGCTAAGTTCGCCTTAACCAGAAATTAAGCATGAATTCAATTGAATTAGTGTTGATGAATGTTTGGAGTGTCATTGTGATTGCTTGAACTCGTTAATTGCATAATTTAATCGAATTTTGTTGATACAATCATATTTAGGGCTTGTTTTTGAAGTGGAAGTGGAAAATGTAGTGAACTTGTGAAATTCATGCCGGGTTGTACATGTTGAGTGATATTAGTCGATGTGCTAATTGTTATGATTTTAAAACAAAAAAACAAAAATCAATGAATTCTCGGGTTAGGGGAATAGTGAAATTTGCAAGAATTGGGTGAGTTGTATAGGTTCGTGTAGATAAATTCTTATTGTTTCATTTCTTTGTTTTTCCGTGCTAAGTGCGATGGAATAAAATGTTATCGAGGGTAGTGATTGTTGTTAGTTGTACGAAGTCTGAGTAGTACATAGATTATATACCGTCGAATTCTTCGAATGCACTAAGTATGGTTGTATAGTTGGTTGTTGGTTTGTGTAAATAAGCATGATCTTCCGGAATGTTGTAATTTTGGGTAAGAACTAAGTGTGGGGTAGCCTAGCTTAACCCGACCTTAGTCGGAGTAACTATTCATTGGCTTAACATTGATCTTGTCTACTTGGATTGACAGGTAAAATGGCAAGCAGGTAAGAAAAAGGGAAAGGCGCATCAACATCGGGCGCTGGAAGAAAGCGAATCGGACTGGGCACAGCAGTCCCAGTGGTTCCACGCAGCCAACGCCGCCAATACGGAACTAGGTGGGTAACAAAAGAGGGGAAGAAGTGGTATGCCAAGCACAAGGAGAGTAAGTACTTCCCCGAGGAACACATAGCACGGGAATCGTTGGCATAAGAGTTCCCTAGGATTGTACACCAGATCGAGGCAGCTGGGCTCAAATTCATTTTTGAAGAGCCCAAGGAATGCAACTTGCACCTGATTCAGGAATTCTATGCCAATTGGGACCCGACTCTCAGAAGTCACACAATCAAAATCAGAGGGCAAATAGTCACCTTCGAGCCCCACCACCTCAATGCTATCTTAGGGGTGTGGGACACAGACGCCCACGTGCTTCGACAGCTGAACATCACACCACCATATGCGGACATCAGACGCACTTTGTATGGAACCCGATCGACAGCTAGATGGAGCAGACTTTGCCCTATTCACAGATGAACAGGGAAGCCAAAATATGGCTAAAGATCGTCTGTTCCTGCCTAATCCCAGGGGTACATATGACAGATGTAACCCGGTATCGTGTATGCCTGGTGTACGCCCTGATGAAAGGGCTGGAGATCAACGCAAGGGCGGTGATTATCTCCGCCATGAAGAGAGCCCGGTTGAATCAGGGGCACAGATACGGATTTGGTAGGCTACTCACCACCTTCCTGAGGGGCCTGGATGTCGAGGAAGAGGCCCTTGATTATATCCCGCAGATGGAGCGGCGGGCCTTAGATGTCATTAAAACTAAGGTTCCCGACACCACCCACGGGCCAGTGCTTACACTAGGCGAGCGACATGCTCGTGATGATCAGTACATGGCTCGCATGTATGGGATGCAGATGCTCCAGCTGAGGATAGGCGGGAGGCCAGCAACAGAGGAGGAGTTATGGCAGCTCGAGCTAGACTACCCTTTCGGTGAAAACGCCATGGCTCTATGCCGAGTGGGGCCAGCATTTGTAGAGCCCACGGATGATGATGTCCCCAAAGATGAGGAGACATGTCGGGAGGACTCCGATGTGGAGTCCGAGGATGACGATGGGGGTGATTCAGACATGGGAGATGAAGCAGCAACACCTGATGAAGAAGTGGAGTACTTTGATTGATCAGGGAGTTCCACCACTTGATTTTTGTGCTATTTTAATTTTTTTGTGAACACTGGGGACAGTGTTCGAGATAAGTGTGGGGTGGGAGTAGTTAGGTGCTGG
Organism: Datura wrightii; assembly: GCA_035772735.1. Classification (NCBI taxonomy): domain Eukaryota; kingdom Viridiplantae; phylum Streptophyta; class Magnoliopsida; order Solanales; family Solanaceae; genus Datura; species Datura wrightii. The sequence continues at coordinate 66,436,113 of JASDFA010000003.1, read as the reverse complement.
TTATGCTATTTTGTATTTCCTAATCTGTTGTTGTGCTGTGAACAAAATCTTCTGACCTATGATTTGTGATTGTAAGTTATTGTTTTGTATTGTAAATATATGTGAAACTGTTGTGTGTTGCTGAATGTTGCTAGCTGAGTTTGTACATATTTTTATTTATCGAAATGATCGATATTTTAAAAAAATTTCTTTTTTTTTTCAATTCTTGGGTTTCTCGGCGTTTGTTTTCGGTTCTTTTACCGAGAAGGGTCCCATTGAACCGAAGTCCTAGTTAGTGACCGTTCCCTATGATGGATGGATGACGACCGTCTTAAGGGAAATGTAGTTGTTAGGAGTAGATTTTTCAATTATTTTTCAGTTGTTTTTCTTTTGTGGGTTGCATCCCAAAACTTGTAGTTACTTTATGGTTGCAGAATTATGGTTGCGTGTTGTACATGATATTTAAAATGCAAATGTGATTCGTATGAAAGCATGCAACTTTGTAAATGTGTTGAGATACCTAGGCCATAGAGTTCGATTCAGTGTGATTGAGGCTTAATGTTTGAATTCCTGTAATTAGCTTATTGAAGAGTCTGTGAATACATCTTGAATTGAGCATGTGCAATAAGTGTGAAGTGAGGTTTTGTTATTCCATGCTATTGTGAAGTGTCTAGAACTTGCCTGGTGTGTGTACAAAACGAAATGAAGGAGGTGTGTTGTAGGAAAGGATGTAGGCATTTCTTTGTTTTTAACCGAAAGTTTCTATTTTTCATGATCATACCCACCTTGATTGTGTACCCTAGTCAGCCCGTTGAGCCTTTAGCCTATTATTTCTTTTCTTTTGTCAAAAAGTATAAACCGAGCTTAATCCCTTCTTTTCATTAGCCGTAAAGCCAATCCAAAACTCTTAAGCGCTTAAGAAGAGAAAATAATTGTCCCAAAGTGTCAAAAGAGTGAGAATGGTGAAAAGAAAAGTAAAGCAGAGAGATGGAAGGAAATAAAAGGTTGAAGGTGCAATTGTTATAAATAAACTATAATGAAGGTGCATGAATAATCTTTGTTGTGGTGAAAAGTGTGCTTAATAAGATGGGCCAAACTAAAGAACAACTTCAAAAATGGGAGGATGAAGGAAGAAACAATGTCCATGAGTTTGATGGGATGTGTTGAAAAAGTCCTTAAGGATGCTAGTGGCTATTATTGGCTAGCCCAATATTTACTAGTTCCGTAGCTTCCATTACAACCCGTTAAAGTCCTACGTGATCTTACATAACATTTCTTTATATTAGTGAAGTAGTACACTAAAGGCAAGCTTATGGGTCATGACATGATGCATGTGAATTCTTTTGGGAGAGAGAGCGAAATTGTGTTTATATGCCCCTGCTTGAAATTTTGTGAGTTCATATGATCAAAAAGGGGAAAATTCTCTTGTATTGTGAAGGTACATGCTTCATGAGAGATTAATCTTCATGTCGGATGTCTTGATCAGCTGATTTGCAGGAGTTTGCCAATATCAAGAGTCGATTCTTAAGTCTAGGAGGTCTTGATGTATTGAAGGTCATTGCATTGATAGGACCATGCATGTTTTCTTGATGATTTGCTGTATTGAATAATCGGTATGACCGTAACCTAAATTGTCAAACCAAAGTAGCGAGGTTGGGATGTAAATTGCATGAGGTGTAAGATTGTTGTTCGAGGGCGAACAAGGATTTAAGTGTGGGGTAAGTGATCTTGGGCAAATTTATATGCCCAAGTGATACTCTAAGGTGTCATTTTAGCCTTGTTTATCTATCAATGTTTATACATTCTCATGTAATTGGTAATAAAATGTGAATTTATACTAACCAACATGATTAGCATTGTTTTGCAGGAAAAATGTAATTTCGGGAAGCTAAAATGTATGTTGGAAGATATCGGGGTTGGACTCGAATGTGAGCAAGGGACAAGGCATTGGAAAGCACAAAATAAAGGGGCTCCGCGATGGAGCCGTGTCACACTGCCATCGCGGAGGCCTTCTGCCTGGATAGGGAATTTTCGCCCAATTTCCAGAGAGGGTTTGCGATGGGTCCGTAGCACGGTGGCCTAGCTCCGCGTTGCACATCGTGCCACGTTGGGCCTTATTTCCTGGAACCCTAGTTTCCAGTGAGGGTCCGTGTCGATAGCGTGTCACGGAGGTAGTGCTCCGCGATGCACTCCGTGACACGTTGCTTGTTATTCCGGGAAAAATTCCCACTAGTATAAATAGAACACTTAGGTTCATTTTTCAATATTCTGACTTGGTGGAGCAAGAACGTGGGTTACAGGCAGTTGAGGGGACGAAATTATCAGGGTTTTTCTCTCTTTCCTTCTTCTTGTATTCAATTGCTTGTATGTTTAACACTCACTTAACGATGTTTAATCCACAAATGAGTGGCTAATTCATCTTCTTGCTGAGGTTAAGAACAATTGTAATGAAATGTGATTATTGATTCTTTGGTTTTTCATCTTTTCTTCCATGGTTGTTCTATTGATTCTTGTTCTTACTGCATTAATGTGTGGCCTACGTTAATGTACATCTAAAAAGTCCGGTTTCACTCGAGAGAGCAAGAAATTGGAAAGTTATGAATTAATAGGATATGATCCTTTCTTAGTTTGGGAAAATTGAGAATTGATTTACCTTCAGGATAGAAATATACCTAAAAGTCGTATTAGTCAATTTAGGAATCGGTTTTGTATGGCTAGAACATGAATTGCATTTAATCACAGAAATGTAGGTGGATGGTTCATGATTCTTAAGTGGGGTTAAATACGAGAGTTTTAATCCCTTGGCAATAATTCTTGACTAGCAAACGGAGGAAAAGGCCAACCAAATTATATTGACAATTAATTTCATTACATGTTCGTTTAACCTCAGCATGCTCATATTCATAGCTCAGATTCACATTTGACAATTGTTTTAGACTTAGCATAATTATTAGAAATCAAAAATATCAAACTCTTTGTTACACTGTTGTCTGCATTTTTAGAATTGAAATATAGTACACTTGAGCAGATTGCACTTCATCCCAGTCCCTGTGGGATCGATACTTGGCTTACTTAAGCCACTTTACTACTTGTTCGACCATGTGCACTTGCGTGTAGTTTTGTACCCAACAAATGACCGAACACCGTGGTTGGCCTTATACAAACCCCCGTCGAGAGCTTACGCCCGGGATGTAGATATCAGGAGTCCTCCGGACTCAGACACAGCTACAGTCAGGGATCGAGCGGGCCAAGTTGAAGACCCAGGGGATCGGTAGGATGCTTATAGCTAGTTGTTGGATCAATATGACCTGGATAGGGGTATATAGATTGAGGTGTAGTCACTAGGGTTAATGGGGGCCCAGGTGGGTTATTCTTTGCTGATTGTACCTTCCGGCTTATGGGATCCAAGTAAGGTTTTTGTTTGCTTTAGTTACTGATAGATAGATAGTAAGACGCCTCGTTTGTCAGGTATGACCCCTAACCTCCTTATTACAGTTATGTTTAGCCCTGATTTCACTACTTCAGTTATCTTTAGTCTGTTTTCTTTACTTCAGTCATTGTCAGTTCTATTTCTTACTTTCAGTCATTTAAGGTTACTGCCTTACATATTCAGTACCTGTGGTACTGACGCCCTCTTTTGGGGAGCTGCATTACTTGCCTGCAGGTGCAGATAGACAATGAGCAGGTCCCTAATAGTTTCAGTCAGTCATACAGAGCCGTCAGCTCCCTTCTTCCGGAGCTGGTGTGATAGAGGTTTGCTTTTTTTGTTTGTACAGTATGGGTAGGTCGAGGCCCTGTCCTGACCATCTTATTACTCCTAGAGGCTTGCAGATTGTGTTACTTCCCTATGGTTAGATAATATCGGTCGTGTGGGGCCCATATGTGTTTTAGATTATGTATGTTGGCCGTGTGGGGCCTTGTTTAGTTGTTTATTGGCAGCCTTGTCGGTCATAGTTCAGTTTAGCATCTGATTTTACTTTTCAGTTATAACTAGATATCATGGTAGCCTTGTCGGCAGGCATAGGACTCCTTATGATTGTTTGTCTTTGGTTAGCTGTTTATTTTCACAGGTGGTTATAGGAATTGTCGGTCGGGGGTTGTACTTACAACTACTATATTTCCCGTTGTTATTCTTTATTCTAGAGTTAGAGCCAGCCCTGCACCAGAGGTGCTTAGGTTCGGTCAGCTCAGTAGTTCAGGTCCTAGTAGGGCACCAGGTGCCAGTCATGCCTCCCAAGGTGGGGCGTGACAAACTTGGTATCAGAGCAGGTCGTACCCAGGGAGTCTGAAAGCCGTGCTAAGTAGCGTCTTTTTTATAGATGTGTTGTGCACCACATACAATAGGCAGGAGTCTGCAAGGCATGATAGGATGGTTACTCTTTCTTCTTATTCAGTCGTGCTATAGAGCGGTATGGTATAGGGTTGAGTCCCTAAGCTCATTATACCCTTTTGCTTACAGAGAAATGTCAGACTAGCAGCACCCTACGACAGGCAAGAGGCTAGATATAGCAGCAGAAGAGGGCACCAGCAGGGTGCCTCAGCCTCGGTCAGAATTAGCCCGATCTAAGGACAATACGGAAGTACCATTTCGACCTCCTCAATAGCCTCCACCTCATAAGGAGTCGCATGGGACGGCCGGTGTGACGGCACAGCTTTCGGCAGTTTCTATAACTGTACCACCTAACCAGGAGGTCAGGAGCGTGGTGGTTATGGTAGCCTAGATGGTGGCTGCACAACACCAGCCAGTGCCACCTACACTTGCAAAATCCTTAGGAGGGCTTGGTAGCTTGAGGGTCCGAGAGTTCCTAGCACTAAGTCCCCCACAATTCTCAAGGACAGATCGGACCGAGGACCCTCAGGACTTCATAGACCAGATGCAGAGGATTTTCAAGGTGATGCATGCTACACCCACAGGGTCGGTTGAGTTGGCGGTATTCCGGCTATGGGACAGCGTCATTCTGTGGTATGAGAGTTGGGAAAGGTCTCGAGGGAGAGATGTTTCCCCTCCGACCTAGCCCAGCTTCTCAGAGACTTTCTTGGATCATTACCTACCGCAGGAGATTCGAAGGGCCCGGGTTGATCAGTTCCTACACTTGGAGTAGGGGTCGATGAGTGTTTGGGAATATGCCATGCGGTTTGATTCCTTGGCTCATTATGCGCTAGCTTTTGTGGACACAATGCCAGCCAGGGTACACCGCTTTATTATGGGGTTAAACCCGGAATATGTTGAGACCTGCATCACAGCCACACTATGAGAGGATATGGATATCGCCCGTGTGTAGGCTTTTGCTCAGAATATTGAGGGTATCACATAGCGGTAATGGGAGATTGGGAGGACAAGTTAGGAGCAGTGCCACAGGGACAGACTAGGTGAATTACAGGAGGAGTCTTGGGAAGGACCTAGGCCATGGTTACCAGATAGGCCGCCTAGACCCCCGCCTCCACCACAATGGCAGAGGAGTAGGTCTAGTCACCGAGGGCAGCCAGAGCCGGGTGAAGGTTCGCGAGCAGTAGGTTCACAACAGTAGAGGGGAGTGGAGTAGAGTGGGTTTACAATACCACTTTTCCCTATTTGCAGTCGACGCCACTCTAGAGCATGCAGGTATGGTTCCAATGCATGCTATATTTTTGGACAGGAGGGTCACTAGATGAGGAATTGTCCAGCTAGGGGTCAGGGTGATCGTGATCGACAGGATAGGTCCTCGGTATGATCACGAGCTCCAGCATCCCCAGCAGGGTGTAGGCCGTCAGTTTCAGCCGGCAGAGGCCGAGGAAGATCAGGGGCCTTCAGTTCAGGTGCCGACCCAGACTGTACTTATGCATTACCGGGGTGACAGGAGTCAGAGTCGTCACCAGATGTTGTGATAGGTATGCTGAACATTTGCTCTCATCCTGTTTATGTGTTGATAGATCTAGGATCCACCTTTTCCTATGTTACACCGTTAGCGGCTCGGAAGTTTAGTATTATGCCGAAATTTCTTTGGCAACCTTTCTCAGTGTCTACACCTGTTGGTGACTCTATTACAGTCAGAAGGTTCTATCGGGGGTGCACAATAGAGGTTGTCAGTCGTCAGACTAAGGCAGACTTGATAGAATTAGAAATGGTTGATTTTGATGCCATTATGGGTATGGATTGGCTAGCTCCATACTATGCCAATGTCGAGTGTTGGACCAAGATTGTCCGATTCCACTTTCCAGGGGAGGCAGTACGGGAGTGGGAAGGTAGTAAAGCCACGCCAAAAGGTAGGTATTTCCTATCTTCGGGCGAGAAAATTGATAGTAAAAGGGTGCATTTATCATATTACCAGAGTTCAGGATGTTCGGGCAGAGCCTCCAACCCTTAAGTCTATTCCAGTGGTTAATGAATTTTCTGACATATTTCCAGATGAGCTTCCTGGTATTTCCCTAGAAAGGGAAATTGATTTTGCAATCGATCTATTACCATACACTCAGCCTATATCTATTCCTTCATATCAGATGGCTCCTGCTGAACTCAGAGAACTAAAGGAACAATTGAAGGATTTTCTAGACAAGGGATTTATCAGGCCGAGTACCTCACAATGGGGTGCGCCAGTTCTGTTCATGAGGAAGAAGAACGGCTCCCTCCGTATGTGTGTAGATTATCGACAGCTGAATAAAGTCACCATCAATAATAAGTACCCGCTTCCCAGAATAGACGACCTGTTTGATCAGCTACAGGGAGCGAGGTATTTTTAAAAGATTGAATTAAGATCAGGAAATCATCAGGTCCGGGTTCGTGAAAGAGATATTCCAAAGACTGCCTTCAGGACCAGATACGACCACTTTGAATTTCTAGTCATGTCCTTCGGACTGACAAATGCCCCAGCATGTTCATAGACCTAATGAACAACGTTTTCAGACCATACCTGGACTTTTTCGTGATAGTATTTATTGATGATATTCTGGTGTATTCCCGCTCAGAGGCAGATCACCAGGATCAACTACGGACAGTGCTCCAGATTCATAGAGATCGCCAGCTATATACAAAATTTTCTAAATGTGAATTTTGGTTGAATTCAGTAGCCTTCTTGGGCCATATTGTGTCAGATGCTGGTATATAGGTAGATACGCAGAAGATAGAGTCAGGAGACAATGGAGTGGTAATCCAGAATACCGCAGTGTCATCATTGGTGGTGGAAGTGAAAGAACGGTAGTATGAAGATCCTAGCCTGATTCAGCTCAGAAATAGGGTCCAGTGAGGGGAAGTGACAGATTTTTAGGTAACCGAGGATGGTGTTTTGAGATATAGGGATATCCTCTGCGTTCCAGACGTGGCAGGGTTTCGCTAGCAAATTATGGGCGAGGTACATTATGCCCGTACTCTCTCCATTCAGGTTCGACAAAAATGTACCATCATGTAAAAGAGATTTACTGGTGGCCGGGAATGAAAAAGGGGATAGAAGAATTCATAGCTCAATGTCCCAATTGCCAACAGGTGAAATCTGAACATCAGAAACCAGACGGACTGACACAGGATATAGTCGTGCCTTTATAGAAATGGGAGGCAGTTAATATAGATTTCATAGTAGGGTTACCTCGTACCAGGCGTAAATATGATTCTATCTGGGTAATTGTCGACAGGTTGACAAAAACAGCTCACTTTCTGCTAGTAAGGGCTACCTTTTCAGCTGAACATTATGTTCAGTTGTATATTAGAGAAATAGTTCGATTTCATGGTGTTCCGTTGTCAATTATCTATGATCGAGAAAAAAAAAAGAAGAACCTATTTGAGGGGGATATGAGAGATATTTTGTTGCTCCACAGAAAATAATTTGATTCTTGTCTTTCAAAAAAACTCCACGACATACTCAAGGCACAGTTTACAGCTAAATTTTGGCAATCTTTCCAGAGGGGCCTGGGGACGCAGGTTAACCTGAGCACAGCCTTTCATCCTCAATCAGACGGGCAGGCAGAACGTATAATCCAGACGTTCGAGGATATGTTATGGGCGTGTGTGCTAGATTTTGGAGGCAGCTGGGATGAACATCTACCGCTAATTGAGTTTGCCTATAATAATAGTTATCATTCAGCAATTCAGATGGCGCCTTATAAAGCATTATATGGGCGGAAGTGCAGGTCTCTAGCTGGTTGGTTTGAGGTAGGAGAATCGGCATTGATTGGGCCAAATATTATTCATCAGTCAGAAGAGAAAGTAAAGCTTATCAGGGAATGTGTGCTGACGGCTCAGAGCCACCAGAAATCTTCTGCTGATGTACGACGAAGAAACCTAGAGTTTTTTGGGTGACTGGGAATTCCTGAAGGTTCCACAGATAAAGGGTGTGAAGACATTTGGTAAGAAAGGCAAGCTTAGCTCGAGGTTTATTGGGCCTTATCAGATTCGCTGAAGGATAGGCCAGGTGGCTTATGAATTGAATTTACCTCCAGAATTAGAATTCGTTCACCCAGTTTTTCATGTATCAATGTTGAGGAAGTGTATAGGAGATCCTTCCCGGATTGTCCCAGTCAAAGACGTCGAAATCACGGAGGAGTTAGCTTATGAAGAAGCTCCAGTAGCCATACTAGATCGGCAGATCCGCAGATCCGCAGACTAAGAATTAAAGATGTTTCTTCCGTTAAAGTGTTATGGCGAAATAAGAACCAAGAGGAGATGACCTGGGAGGTAGAAGATGATATGAAATCTAGATATCCTCAGTTATTTCAGACTTAGTCAGATTGTGCAGCTAGAGGTATGTTGTTGTTGTTGTTTCATAAGTTGCATTATATACATGTATATGTGAGATAATTGACTTCAGTCTATTGTGAAGTGAAAGCTATAGTATTATGTGAAGTACATGTAGTGGACTTTTCTGCGTTTCAGGGTTTTTGGATAGTCCATATTACTAGGGAGACTCTGCCGAAATTTTTCTAGGAAAAATAATTGCAAGGTTAAGATTCTTTCAAGCAGAAGTTAACATTCGAGGACGAATGTTCTTAAGGAGGGGAAGGGGAGGATGTTACACCCCGTAAGTTTCTAATGTTTAGTTAGCCTATTCGTATATTGGTTGAGGGTTTTAGAGTGTCATACGTACGAGGAAAGGGCCCAGGGAAAGGCCGAACGAGTGCAAAGTCGGGATTTCAAGGGAGGAGGCCGAACCAAGTTGCCAAGAGGGGCAAAGTGGCCGCGTTACCAAAGTGGCACGGAGCAGAACTGGCGCGACCGGCAGAGTGCCGCGTTGTCTTGTCTGCCGCCTCAAGTATATAAAGGCCTCACACTTAGATGTTATTTCATTATTCATATATCCTTGGTCAGCATAGGAAAGAACGAAGGAAAACATTTGGAAATCATCTGATTACGCCGCTAAACACCATACAAATCTAAATTAACTCGGGGTAGTGAAGTATGAGGCTGCAGAGAGGATCGCTGCGGAGTTATTTTCGGAAAATACGCCCGACGAATCATCATCCCGCTGAGCCTAAGTTGGTGGAATTATTTCAATCTAGTGTCAATACAATCACATGCCTAAAGTAAGTATTTCTCCCTTCTATATTCCCGAGAAATTATGAGTTTTTGATTGTCCTTCAATAAGTTGAAGTATAGTCAGTATATATATATATAAGTTATCGTTTTCTTTGAATATAGTAATAAAGTAGCTCTATTCTTCCGTTAATATGATTACAGTTAAGAAGGACAGTTGAACACGAGCCAAAACTCCCTAGTTAATTGGTAAACAGTGAACGGTGTATGTTAAGGCATTTTCTTTCGGCGAGTTAGTTTCTTCGGCATAGTAGTCCAGTATGAATCCCAGTAAAGCATGTTAAGAGTATGTTATCAAGTCTAGTTGTTGTTGTCAATTTAGGCTCGTAATTTGTATTGTTTTGGGCTGGATTACACCTGTATAGCTTTCATGACCACACCAGGGTTAATAGTTGTGTCGCCGCCCGCTAGGGGCGAGGAAACGTCGCTCTACGGAGCGACATGCCACCTGCAAGGGACGAAGATGGGGATCCAGATCCTCATATTCCTTGGTTGGCCTTATACACACCCCCGTCGAGCGCTTACGCCGGGGGTATAGATATCAGGAGTCCTCCGAGCTCAGACACAACTACAGTCAGGGGCCGAGCGGGCCCAGTTGCAGACCCAGGGGATTGGCAGGACTCTTATAGCTGGTAGCTGGCTTAGTATGACCAGGATAGGGGTATATAGATTGAGGTGTACTCAGTAGGGCTAATGGGGGCCCATATGGGTTATTCTGTGCTTATTGTACCTTCTGACTTATGGGAGCCAGGTAAGGTTTGTGTTTGATTTAGTTATTGATAGTTAGAAAGTAAGATGCCTCGTTTGTCTGGTATTACCCCTACCCTCCTTATTAAAGTTATGTTTAGCCCTGATTTCACTACTTCAGTTATCTTCAGTCCGTTTTCTTTACTTCAGACATTGTCAGTTCTATTTCTTACTTTTAGTCATTTAATGTTACTGCCTTACATATTCAGTACCTATGGTACTGACGCCCTCTTTTGGGGTGCTGCATTACTTACCTGCAGGTGCAGATAGATGAGAAACAGGTCCCTCATAATTCTAGTCCGCTGTACAGAGCTATCACCTCCCTTCTTCCCGAGCTGGTGTGATAGAGGTTTACTTCTTTTGTTTGTACAGTATGGGTAGGTCGGGGCCCTGTCCTGACCATCTTATTACTCCCAGAAGCTTGCAGATTATGTTACTTCCCTGTAGTTAGATAATATCGGCCGTGTGGGGCCCATATGTGTTTTTGATTATGTGTGTTGGCTGTGTAGGGCCCTGTTTAGCTATTGATTGGCGGCCTTGTCGGTCATAGATCAGTTTAGCATCTGATTTTACTTTCCAGTTATAACTAGATATCATGGTGGCCTTGTCGGCCCGCATAGTACTCATTATGATTGTTTGTCTCCGGTTAGCTATTTATTTTCAAAGGTGGTTATAGGCTTTGTTGGCCGGGGATGCTATTTATAGCCGCTATATAACACCGTTGTTTTCTTGATTCTGGAGTTAGAGTCAACCCTACACTAGAGGTGCTTAGGCTCAGTCAACTCAGCAGTTCAGGTCCTAGTAGGGCATCAGGTGCCAGTCATGCCTCCCAAGGTGGGGCGTGACACTTGACCACGGATCATATCACGACTAATGGCCTACCCCACGGGTCACAAGATGACTCGTTCTGTGATCTGGTGCAGAAAATCCTATTTTCTATATTTCAAATCACGGGTCTGGTCTTAGGGTTTTCGGGGCATTACAATATCTCCCCCTTGGGAACGTTCATCCTTGAATGTTGGGAAACACATAGGAAAGCTGATAATTGCAATCATTATACTCAAATACTGATCATGAAAGCTAAAAACTAACAGAATGACTACCTCCGAACTGAACCACAAGTCTGAACTAAATTCACTAATCATATACATATTCATTTACATGAAATAAAATAGGACACATGAACTAGACATGTAACTGAAAAGAGTTCTAGGGAAAGAATTGTTACCTTAAACTGAAACTAAGCCAGTAGAGAACAAATGTGGGTATCTAGCCATCATATCTTCTTCGGCTTCCCACGTTGCTCCCTCAAACTGTTGATTTCTCCGCAAGACTTTGACTGAAGCTACCTTCTTATTCCTCAGCTTACGAACCTGATGTCAAGGATCTGAACTAGGACCTCTTTATACGAGAGACTATCTTTCACTCGTTCACTGTCCAATGGCACAACTAAAGTTGGATCTCCAATGCACTTCTTCAATAGTGACACATGGAATACTGGGTGCATAAATGCCAACTCTAATGGTAACTCCACCTCATATGCTACCTTGCTAATTCGCTTCATAATTCTATAGGGTCCCACATATCTTGGACTGAATTTTCCTTTCTTCCCAAATCTCATCACCCCCTTCATAGGGGAAATTTTCAGATAAACCCAGTCATCCACTACGAACTCCAATTCTCTTCTCCTCAAATCATCATAAGATTTCTGACGGCTCTGAGCTGTTTTCAATCTTTATTTGATTAGTGTACCTTCTACATAGCTTCATGAACTGAGTCTGGCCCAATTAAAGTAGCTACACCAACCTCAAAACACCCGATAGGAGATCTGCACCTCCTACCATACAATGCCTTAAATGAGGCCATTTGGATACTGGAGTGGTAGCTGTAGTTGTATCCAAACTCGATGAGAGGCAAGTGATTATCCCAAATGCCCTTGAAATCGATCGCGCATGCTCTCAACATATCTTCTAGGGTTTGAATAGTCCGCCCAGCTTGTCCATCTGTCTGCCGGTGAAAAGTTGTGTTGAGCTTAACCTGAGATAATGGACAAGGGCACCCCATGAAATCTGACTAACTCACAGACATAAAGCCTAGCATAGTCGTCAGCTGAATCTGAAGTTTTAACTGGGAGAAAGTATGCTAACTTAATCATCCAATCTACTATTACCTAGATGGAATCATGTATCGACGAGTCCTAGGTAGACCCATACTAAAATCCATATTTACTTCTTCCCACTTCCATGTGGGTATGCTGATATACTGAGTCATACCTCCTGGTCACTAGTGTTCTACTTAAACTTGCTGGCAGTTTGAGCACTTAGCTACAAATTCAGCGATGTCTCTCTTTATTCCGTTCCACCAGTAAATATCCCGTAAATCACAGTACATCTTAGTAGCACCAGGGTGGATGGAATACCTCGAACTGTGTGCTTCAACCAGTATCTATTGTCTCCAATCACCCACATCTGGTATGCATAATCTACCATGGTAACAGAGTACACATTCTCCCCCTTGGGAGAAAGCCTCCACTTCTTTTTGAGAACCACCTACTTTAGTTTTAGCAGAATGGGATCTTTATCCTGCCTTGAATTAACATCAACTACCAATGAGGAATCTGATCCACTTTGTACAACTACTCCACCCTCAGCTCTTCAACCAACTATACTCCCAACCGCTAATGTGTGGATATCCTTTGTCATCTTCTTTTCCTTCCTCAACATGAGCCACGCTCCCAATAGATACTCTGCTCAAGGCATCAACCACAACATTGGCTTTTACCGGGTGATATAGCACGCTCATGACATAGTCCTTTAGTAGCTCTAACCACCTTATCTAACGAAGATTTAGGCCTCTCTGACTGAACACATACTGAAGGCTTTTGTGATTGGTGAAAACATCCACGTGAGCCCCATACAGGTAGTGTCTCCATAATTTCAACGCAAACACCACCACTGCCAACTCTAGGTCATGAGTCAGATAATTCTTTTCATGAACTTTGAGCTGTCTGGAGGCATAGGCTATTACCTTGCCCCGCTGTATCAAAATGCAACCGAGTCCAACTCTAGAATCATTGCAATACACAACACACCCATTTTTTCCTTTTGGCAAGGTCAACACTAGAGCGGTAGTGAGTCGAGTTTTTAATTCCTGAAAACTCTTCTCAGACGTATCTGACCACTGAAATTTCACCTTATTCTAAGTTAGACTAGTCAAAGGGGATGCTATAGAGGAAAAACCTTCCACAAAACATCGTGGTAACTGGCTAGACCCAAGAAACTTCTAATTTCGATTAGGGAGGTAGGTCTTGGCCAGTCTTTCACCGCTACTAGGATCTACCTGAATACCCTTACCCGAGACTACGTGACCGAGGAAAATCACAGACTTCAACCAGAATTTGCATTTGCAGAACTTAGTGAACATCTGGTGGTCTCTGAGCATCTGATGCATTATTCTCAGGTGGTTAGCATTTTCTTCCTCATTCCTGGAGTATACCATAATGTCATCGATAAATACAATGACGAACATATCTAGATACTGCTTGAAGACTCTGTTCATCAGGTCCATGAAAGCTACGGGGCCATTAGTTAGTCCAAAGGACATAATAACAAACTCATAGTGACCAAACTGAGTTTTGAAAGCTATTTTTGGTATGTCACATTCTCTAACTCTTGGTTGATGATACATCGACTTGAGATCTATTTCGGAGAAACAACCGTCTCCTTGAAGCTGATCGAACAAGTTATCAATCTTGGGTAGGGGATACCTGTTCTTGACTGTGACCTTGTTCAATTGACGGTAATTGATGCACATTCTAAGGGTACTATCTTTCTTTCACATGGATAGTACTGGAGCACCCCAAGGAAAGATGTTGGATCTGAAAAAACCATTATCAAGAAGGTACTTTAGCTGCTCCTTCAACTCTTTAAGCTCATCTAGAGCCATTTTGTAAAGAGGGATAGAGATGGGCTGAGTATCTAGGAGAAGGTCTATACTGAAGTCTATTTCTTGCTCAAGAGGGACTTCGGGAAGATCTTTGGGAGACATATCAAGGAATTCACTAACAACTGAGACTGACCGGATAGTTAAGGTCTCAAAGATAAAATCTTTGACCCAAACTAGATGGTAAATGCACCTTCTGGAAATAATCTTTCTGGCCTTAAGGTAGGAATAAATCGACCCTTAGGCATTGAACTACTGCCCGCACACTCTAACATTGGTTCATTGGGGAACTAAAATTTGACGACTCTAGTTCCATAGTCGATTGAGGCATAACCAGAGTGTAACTAAACCATGCCAAGAATGAGGTCAAAGTCAACCATGTCTAACTCTACAAGATCAGCTGGAATGACCTTACTAAAGACTGAGACTGGGCAGTTTCTATACACTCGATTGGCTTTAGCTGACTATCCAACTGGGGTGGAGACTAAGAATGATTCTAAGAGTACCTCTGGACTGATATCAAACTAGACTGATACATAGGGAGTCATGAAAAAAAATGTGGATCCTGTATCTAGTAGGGAATACACGTCTAGATGAAAAAGGCGTAACATACCCGTGACCATGTCAAGTGAGCTCTCCTAATCCTAATGAGAAGACAATGCATAAATAGTTTTGGCGCTGGCCGCCATCTGCACCTTAAGTGTTGGCTTGCTGGAGCTGCTGAAGTAGTGGATTGTGACCTTCCTCATCTTGCTTACGGGCATTCCTTAAGCCGATGACCAAGCTTTCCAAAACTAAAATAGCCCACACTTAGGGCACGCTGGGTAGAGATTGCTGGAATTGAAGCTCTGGGACTGAGGGCTAGATGCTCCACCCACCAATCCTTACGAGACTAGAAGGTAGGGTCGCTGGCTAAACCGGGTGTTGGAGCTCGCTGCTGTTGTTGCTGCTGCTATAGGCGGCTACTACTGCCAGATCTTTGATGGCCATATTCTAACTGGCCAGTTCTCACCCATTTGTTCTTCCGCTCCAAATCATTCAATTTTTCTGCCACAATTTGATGGGCATGACTATGAGGCTGGAGAGAGCGATGTCCTTGGTAAGCATTGCTGCCCTGCACTCCATAAGGACCAAATTTGAAACTCCATTCACAAACTTTAGCATGCGAGCCCTTGAATCGGCTACCATCTCTTGAGAATATTTAGACAACATGGTGAACTCCAGTACATATTCTTCTACTATTTTGTTGTCGTGCTTCAAGTTCATGAATTCCGCCACCTTTGCCTCCCTGAGCTCTCGAGGAAGAATCTGTCCAGAAAGGCTACAGTAAACTCCTCCTATTCCACCGGTCCTGCTTCCGCTGGTCTGCCCTCCTTCCATTATTCGTACCAGATTTGGGCTACCCTTTCAGCTGGTAGGCATCCAAGTCGGCACTCTCCGAGGAGCTAACACCCATAATCCAAGTTATCTTTTTAATCTCATCTACAAACTTTTGTTGTTCCTCTCCCACCTTAGATCCGTGGAAATATGGAGGGTTCATCCGAGTAAAGTCTCAAACTTGGGCAGCTACTGCAGACCCATTATTGTTGATTGGAACCACTTGTTGGTTCACCTGGTTGGTAACTGTTTGCACGAGAAGCTGGATAGACACCCTGAACTCTGCTGCAGACACTGAGTTGTCCAGAGGGGCTGCTGGAGCTGGTGGAGCAAGTCGGTGAGAGTTACCGGCCCTTCTTCCATTACCATGTTGCGGGGGCATGATTCACTGAAATGAAACAGGCGGCGTTTTTGTTCAAACATATATAGGTCGGTCGTACTTGTGATGGTTCCAAGGATCCAATATGACCACTTAAGTCTACGTTTCCACGATATTGTTCTATGGAAGCGGAGATTTAGAAGTTCGACCTGGTTTTTTTTGTGTCATAGGGGAAGGATTGACCTTTCTAACGCATATTCAGTCGTACCGGCGTCAAACCAGAATTACTACAATCCTTTTTTATAAAAAGGTGGCTTAGCTAACGGAAGAAAGACGGAACCAGATACATTCTTAAAAGAAAGTGCTTTAGCTTTTTTCTTTTTATTCTCTTTTTGTTTATCATCTTTCAGATAAAGAACGAACAAGAGTAAAAATGAAGTTGATTTAAATAAAGATTTCTCTGGTACCCTATGTCAATAAAAGTAAATGAAAGAAAATAAGGGCGAAAGAAAGATACCAAAGAAATGTTGTATCAGGCTGCCTTTCTTTACCATTTTGTATAAATGGGCTATTCTATTTGTACAGATAGGTTAGAGGGGCGCATTTAATACTTGTTTATCTAGTAGTTTTTAGTTCTTATCTGCGGCGCGGGGTAGAGCAGTTTGGTAGCTCACAAGGCTCATAACCTTGAGGTCACGGGTTCAAATCCTGTCTCTACAACATCTTATTTTGCCAAACTATTTTAGGGTTGACTCTGGGAACTAGTAATTAATTCCCGCCTTTCGCTTTTTGGGGGTGTGGATAAATATTTTTCTGAAGAAATCATAGTAAGACCCCATCGCTAATATTAATTTTTCTAACATATTAATTAATATATATATAATAAATAATTTTTTTATATAAATACTAAATAATAATAAATAAGACACGATCTAATAGGTCATTGTACCGAGTAGTTGGATCATAATCTCTTACCATAAAAATGGCTGCATGAGCGGCAGCACCAACTATGAGAAATCCACCAATCCACATGTGATGTGTGAACACTGACAGTTGTGTACCATAGTCAGTAGCTAGATACGGATAAGGGGGCATGGAATACATATGATGAGCTACAACAATGGTTAAAGAGCCTAACATAGCTAAGTTAAGAGATAATTGAGCATGCCATCACTTTGTTAGGATCTCACATAGGCCTTTATGGCCCTGACCTGTAAATGGCCTTCTTCATCTGCAAATAATTCTCGATGTGAAAACACAAAGGCAGGGGGCTGATCTTTGAATATGAAAAAGAGTGGATCTGCAAGGTCCCAAATGAACTGGCTTATTCGAAAAAGGCCTTTTCTTTGGAAGATCTATCTCGTGCCTGGTACTGCATGGTTCCACTCTGCAAGAACCCCGAATCATTCTCTTGAAGCTAATCCTCTTCATCATAAATGATCCGCTTGCCCCGAAATGACCTGGACCAATAGGGAAATCCCAATTCATTGGGCCTTTCGATACAATCAAATAGAAAGCCCCAAGGGCGCCATATTCTAGGAGCCCTTGCTTGTACTTGTCTTTATTTTTCGAGATTGGGTTGGTTTTCAGTCTACTTCTAAATAAGTACTCTACCTTGTTTAGTCTCTTTCTTCATGCAAGTCTACTAGTTGATCTAGAAAGAACCATAAAATTCGTCTTTGTTGTGTTGTTGTCGTAAAGTTTCGTTCTTCGTTCCGTCGTTCCTATTTCTTGCTTTTTTTTGGTATGCCGCTCCGCTCCCATTCTCCACTAGGTCATCAAGTGATTAGCCAGCTCAACCCATTTTTCCATCCGATGATCTTCACCGTAGGACTGACTCTGTTCGACCTGCCTTGATTTCCTAGCTAATGCTACCATAACGGAGGAGTGCAAAGGTTTCCTCGGGTTGGATGAAGATTTGGCCTTGAGTGCAAAGGCATAAGGGATCTTGACTGCAAGACCCACCCGTCGAGCAGGGACGAAAGTTGGCCTGAGTGATCTGACGGTGCCGAGTGGAAGGGCAGTCACTTACAATCCATCCTTCCCCTCCAAAAGGGGATTTTAGTATATAACCTACAGAAAAGTGAGCTAATCCAACCAATCTTGCTTGTACAATGGAAAGGGACATTGGTTTATCTCTCTAGTGAATCAAATTGGCCAAAGGTCTGCAGCTTTTGTGCAACGTCAAAAGGGTCCTGATGTAGTCGGATCGTTTGGATTGTTACAACCTCTAGAAGATCCCAAAGAATCGATCTTTCTTTTTGTTGTTGAATCTCTCTTTGATTAATCAATATGTGATATTCCGAATCCTCATTACTAATGGAATCCAAATGATCTCTGGATTGATCAGAAGATCCTTTTAGTTGGCTAGAATCCGTTACTTGAATGAAACTAGATCTTGTGGAATCATATTGAATATTTGAAGATACATTCTTTACCTTGCACGAGTTAGGGGAACGATTCTGGAATTGAATTTCAATACACGATAAAGAGTATGAACAAAAGGGAGTTTTCCTAATAACATCTCGTAGCCTCCCCGTCATAAGTGTGGCGCGCTTCACACCTATGAAAGGGACTCTACTCGATGCAGCTTTCAGACATCCGAGGATACTCTAAATATAGTACTCTGATACCAAGTTTTTCATGCCTCGATTCTATACCCTGAATGAGACTCGGTACTTAGGATCAAAAGTAACCCTAAGTCAACCCATGGTCTATCATAATACTGGTAATTCTGAGTAAAACATATTGGAAGATTTAAATAATGGAATCATTTAAGAAACTGATTTAATAATAAGTTCATACATTTGAGAGAACAGCAATACTGAACATCTAAAATTCTGTCTGAAAGTCATCTACTAATGATGAGTTGCTGGGACAAGCGCCTAGCTAATTCTAAAGTCTGACTGAAAAAAATAAACTGAAGTAAATCAAATATCGTCCTCAAGAGATGAGGACTCACCACGGCTGTTGCTGATATCACCTGAGTAAATCTACTAACAAAGCTGAGTTTGAGAACCTGCTGCTATATCATAAAATGATACAACATAAAAGGTATGCATTAGTACTTTGAATGTACTGAGTAAGCAGAAGAAAACATAATCCTGGATATAAATAACTAGACTGAAGTGACATGGAATGACCAACTGATATACTGAACTGAAATAATTGAAATATATTGAGATGGTCAAGATGACCCTGTTTGATGGTCAAAGACATGCCCTAAATCTGAGATTTCTGCGTCAAAATTAACTGTGTTGAACTGAGCAAACTAAAACTGAACTGACTAGTGGGAGAATTTTATAACTGACATATAACCATGTGAGCTAAATGTGGAGTCTGATGTATACACCCCATCGGCAGGACCCAATATACCTTGCCAGGGTATAAAGGCATGAACTGGGTAATCACAAATCTAGTACCATGAAGCCAATAAAGTAACCTACGGTGGCAACAAATTTCTGGGAACCTGGGTACACTGGAACCCCAGTCCGCTCGGTGTTAAGTCCTACTCCCACCGGATATTTCTAGACTGACTATTAAGTTGAAAGCTCAAAACCGGGGCCCAAGACTAAGCCAGGAATACCTAATTAGAAGCACCATGAGAGTCTTAATAGACCGGATCCCGTAACAAGATTGTAAGACTGGTCAGAGCTACTTATCTGGAAGCGTCATAACTGTCTAAAGAATAAACTGTAATCTGAAGCTGGGGTCCTAAGGCTGGTCAGAGCTGCGTATCTAAAAGTGTCATGACCGCCTAAAGAACCACAAAAATATGATACTTGGTCTAACTCTAATAACTGGGAGGCATTACTGACACCTCGAGAATTTTTGTAGTCAAACTGATCAGTTGACATTTCTGACTAACACTGAGTATTCTAACATTTTAACTGAAACTGAACTAACATAAACCTAACTGAGTTTTCAATACTAACTAACAATATGGGAACCCCCAACACTAATAGAATCAAGCAATTTCGATAATTGAAAAATTATGCAAGACCCTAACTTTTCTACATTTAAGAGCTAGGGCTAGATTTCACTTTACAGGAACAAGCAACAACCTAGTCACAAATTTGTGGAAAAATATCTATAATTAACATAAGCAATATTCCACAAAAATTAAACGAATATTGACATGTAATTTCTTCGCATTAGAAAGTTTCAGGGCTAGAACTGATAGAGAAGACATGGAGGATTTTTGTGGACACAAGGGAAGAACTATTCCCTTGTTGAATTCCTACATACCTGGCTACGAATTCTTTGGAGAAGAAATCTTGAATCACTGTAATAGATGAGAAGCCCTAGTCTTTCTTGAGAGTTCTGGAGAGATAACTTGCGTTACTTTTCTAAAATTATGAGTGGGAATGAGGGGAAAAATCATTTAGTCCCTCTAAATCTCCTCAAAATAACTCAAAACAACGTAGTTTAGGGTCTAGGAGGTTAGGAAATTACTAAAACACTCTTACGAAATTTGCAGGAAAAATTTACTGTCAGTCCTCACGAGGGTCTCAACGGCTTGTGCCTAGTGACCATGAATTATGGTCACGGTCGTCGAGTGCACTTCCCAAAAACCTCCTGTTGGTCACCACGAGGGACACCACAACGCGTGGTGTACCCAATGGCTTGTGGTGACCCAATCATCAACTACACTGCCAAATTCTCAACTTCCCAAACCATAATAGACCATGGGTCACCTAACGGGTCATGGCATGGACCACGACTCGTGGTGCCTAGTCGTTAGGTACACTCCGTACTTTTTTCGGTCTTCAATTTATTCTTGACCACAGATCACATCACGACTCGTGACCTACCCCATGAGTCACAGGATGACTCATTCTATGATCTGGTGTAGAAAATCTTGTTTTCTCCGTTTCAACTCCTTGGTATGGTCTTAGGGTTTTGGGGGCATTACAGGTTCTTTCCTTCATTGAGGATGTTCTTCGGCTCAAAGACATTAGCAATTTTAGGCAAATCCTGGGTGAACCCTTACATGAAGCATGGCTCTGGTTCAAGAAAAAAGTGACCTTATGTCTAGACCACGGGTTAATAGAGGGAGTGCTATTCAGAGTTTTTATCGATCCATGGATTACATTAACAATTCAGTGGCCAATAACTTAGCCGGCGGATCTCTAATGGAACAACCTTATGGGATAGCCAAGGAATTGTTAGATAGGATGACCAAAACAAATCAAGCGTGGAATACAAGGGACATGGAAGTGCCCTTGAGTGGTGCTAGTTTAAGCCTTGTGACTGAGGAAATAAGGAAAAGAGATGAGACCCTAGCAAAGATGATGACCCATCTCGAATTGATGACAAAGCATGTTATGGGAACCGAGTCCAAGAATGTCAATGCTGTGGGGATTCAAGGTCCCATGCATTATGAGGGTGAAGCTTCACCGCCTATGTATGAGGTAGAGTGCCAATTCATGGCGGGTCAAATGAAAGGTTCTCGCATGGGGTATCAAGGTGCCAATCAAGGCCCTTGTCATCCACAGGAAGAGAATTAAGGTTGGAGAAACCGCGACAACCATGGTTGGAGTGTTAGAAATAAAAGATGGGTAATCGTGAGCAAAATCATGATAGGGAACGCTATTACAAAGCTTGAACCTATATGTTCCCCCTCTGAAGGATTAAAACCCCCAATTGCAACCTAGAGTGAGTGATGTTGGCAACTCCAAGATTGAAGAAATGTTTTCTAGAGTTCTAAAAAGGGTGGAATCTACAGATAGCGAGGTCAAGGAACTACAACAGGAGGTGTTTAACTACGCCCAAATAGTGAGTTCACATTCAAATTCTATCAAACACTTAGAAGCTCAAATGAATCGCTTGTCGACTCAAATGAACCCTCGAATGAAATCAACTCTCCCTAGTGACACAATTCCTAATCCCAAGAAGGAAAATCATTGTATGGCCATTGTCAAGGTGTTGGCTGATGGGGGCGTTAAGCCCAAGAATGTTGTTGACCCTAAAACAAGAAGTGATGTGAATGCTGAGGTGCCAAAAGCACAAGATAGTGTTGATGAAATAGAAGAACTTGATAAGGGGGAGGGGACTGATTTTGACCCCGAGAAGGCTATTGAGAAGGAAGCAAGAAATGAGGCTTTAACCGAAATGGCCACGAGCCTAGAATTCCACCTCCTTATCCTCAACGGTTAGCAAAGAAGAAGGAAGATAACCAGTTTCAGAGATTTGTTGAGATGTTTAGCAAGTTGTCCATAAACATACCATTGGTGGCTGCAGATGCCAGGGTATGAAAGTTTATGAAATAATTGTTGAAGAAAAAGAAGGTTGTTGATGATGGTGTAGGGGAAGTGACACGCCATTGTAGTGCAATGATGGAGAGCAATCTTGCTCCCAAAAGAGAGGAACCTGGAGCTTTCACAATCCCTTACACAATTAGGTTGTGCATTTTCATAAAGGCCTTGCGTGACCTTGGTGCAAACATAAGTTTTATGCCTCTTGTCATTTTCAAGAAGTTAGGTTTGGAAAATCCAAAGCCTACTACTATGAGGCTATTGATGGAGGACATTTCTATCAAGAAACCTGTGGGAGTACTAGAGGGTGACTTGGTCTAAGTGGAAAAATTTATCCTCCCAGTCAACTTTGTAGTATTGGATTGAGAAATGGATGTTGAGTTTGCCCATCATTTTGGGGCACCCACTACTAGCCATGGGTAGAGCATTGGTGGATGTTGAGTTATGGAAATTGATGTTTAGAGTAGGTGGTAACGAAGTCACCTTTAATATATGTCAACGTACTAGGTCCCCGGATGAGTGCAAGGTGATAGAGGTCTTCATTATGAGGTGGAGCGAGATGATGTTTTGAGGTTAAGGTTGATTTGAAGGATGACCTTCCGAAGTATTAACAATTGAGGTGGTATCTCTTGTTCCACGATGTTAAATAAGGCACTTATTGGGAGGCAACCCAAGTGTTTTTATGTTTGATGCCTTGATATTTTGATATTTTTTGTTGTTTCTTTACAGGTTAATTGGATGAAGAATCAGGTGAAAGAAAAATTGGGCAAGCATTGCACTAGACATGCGGAATGATGCACGAACATAATTTTATGCTTGAAGTGGCGAAACGCCGGTACTCACTGGAGACTGTAGGTACAACGCAGGCGGAGGTAAGTATTTCATTTAAAATCTTGGTTGAACCCATTGACCGACTTGACCTATGGCTCTTTAGAAAACCGTTCAAACCCTTTGAAATCCCCAAAAATCTTTCTTCTCCACTTTTTAACCTTCCCAGTAACCCACTTCTCCACCAATTATCACTTTCCAACTTCCCACCGTTAATTCCTATTAAACCCACCTCCTCACCCACCAATCATCTTCATTCTCTTCCTCCTATAAAATCCCCTCCTATTCTTTTCATTTCACCATCTCTCACAATAATCTCTCTATGCAAAAGAGTTTCTTAATCCGTGGAAATTAGTCATTGTTGGTCAAGACACAAAGCTCCAATCTAGTTTCTTTTTCTCACTATTTAATTAGTATGTGGGTCATTGATTTTATATTGCTTGTTGTTTGAGAATGTGAGTTCAAAAATTAAGCATGCTAGATTCAAAATTTTCCATACCCATGTTCCCATTTTCCATATTGTGCTTTCCCATTGTTAAATGATTTTCATAGTATTAGTATGTTGGGGGTAGTAATAATTGCATAATGCTGGTGTGGGTACGCATTTTGGTAGAAATGCTATATGAAGTTGTGTGCTGGATATAATGGTTGAGGTTGAAGTATGAGTAACCCTGTGTGCTTAAAATGCATGATTTTCCTGATGATAGACAGGGTGACGTCATTCTTAAAGGAAAATCATCATTTTTATTTTGTTGTGCAGTTTGAGTGAGTAAATCATAAAGTGAGGATGTGTTGAGTAAGGCATGTATGTGAGGGATTGATTTTCAAACTGATTTGGGATGAGAAATACTGAGCGGCGTTCGACCTGCAAGTCACCGGTCAAGCCCGACGAAATGTAGGCTGAAGCGCAGGTGTGGGTTTGAGGCTTTAGGCCACTGCCCAACACTCGTGTTCACCTACGTGTCGCGGATCATGACCAGTGAAATGCTGGTGTAGTGCCGGTAGAGCACAATTCTGCCCAGTTAGCTGTCCAGGCCTGTGGCTCAGCAACGACTCACAGGTCTCCACCAGCATTTCATGGTTGTGTTGCCGGTACTACTGACACGTGATTTTAATACTTCACCTTGTTGTCATTTTGTTCTCAGAATTTTATTTCTAACTTAGTTTAGCTATTACTTTTACTTTCATATTATTAAAAACACAAAAATAGTAGCATGTGGCACTAATATTTCTTTTGCAGCATAATGACTTCGTCCAGGCAAGGGACAATGGAAAGGTACCTTCCACATCCAAAAGTAATATACAAGGGGAAGGCCAAGGAAACCCCAGGCCCCACTAACATTATAGATTCCATCATCTTTTATGTGCCTGACATGAAGGCACATTATGTGATCTCTGAAGGAAGGCCAATGACCACGGAGAAACGATTTGATCTGGTGGAGTTGGGGAATGATTTTCCAAATATCAATGCTCAATTCAACCACCGACAATACACATGTTTGCTGAGCCTCTCTCCGAATACTACACCAACCTTGTGCTAGAATTTTACTCTTCTTACCAGGCATGCTAATAGGCAATGAAACATAAGGGGAAGGTTGATGAGTTCCCTAGCCTTCCCTCAGTTAGAGTCTGGGGTGTGGAGGTAGATATTACTCTAGCCATCATAAATGCACTATTTTGGGTGGATGAGATCAATCAGGAACGGAGTATGCAGCAAAAGTGTCCACAAAAGAAAATTCATTCCATAGCATAGCTCCCATTATGGCCCATGGTCATCCCTTATGGGCCTCCATTGGTGGTGAAATCTCAAGGCAGGATCTCAAGTTTGAGGTCAAGTTAAGGATGGAGTTTGTTTATGGCCGAATTATGCCCTCTTAAAATGACCAATGAGTGAACCTCGAGGTGGTCGTACTAATTGTCTGCATCATGATAGGGATACCGATCAACATTGGGGAGATAGTGGTAACTCGGATGAAGCGCCAGGCCAGACCACATGGAACTTCAATTCCATATGCTGTCCTCATCACCCGACTTGTCTCCAAGCAGGGATACCACTTTTTCCTGATGAATTCCCCACCTTCGCCACTGGTGTTATCAATTTTGAAAAAAAGAGGGATGTAGAGGCTCCCAATTTCAAAAGAAAGAGGTTGAAAGTATTTAAGACTCCCGAGGCTCCACCTCCCATGACATAGAGGACACCCCCATTGCCCCCGACCTTAATATGGCACACCGCGACACATCGAGTCATGCATTTGGAGAAGCACCATTTAGAGGTCCTTCACCTCCTCCCACATCCTCTCGCCCAAGAAGAATACAAAAGCTAGCTTAGATGACATAATCTCGTGGGATCCAAGTTCAAAAGCTAGCTTAAAATCTCCCTGCCCTTATCGCCAGCATAGTGAAGAGGGAGATGAAAAATATGTTTGACAGCTTGACCAAGCTATGCTCCCAAGTGGATGTCATTGAGGGAGATGTCTCTTCTCTCCAAACTGAGGTGAGAGAGTTGAGGGACCGGACACCAGTGGAAGACCCAAATATGAGTATGCTTGATGCATCCATGGCTGCCCCATCTATAGCACGGAGTCCCATCGATGATCTATTCGAGGGCTTAGGTGGGGATGTTGAGGATGACTTGGGCATGGTCACCTTTGATGAGAATGAGGAGACCAATGATGATGAGGACAAGTAGCTGCGTCAGGGAGTCCCTACCATCCTTTACTCCTCATGCATACATTGAGGATAATGTAAATTCATACTTAAGGGTGGGTTGTGTATCCTTTTTGTTGGTCATGATTGGTCTTGTGTTGGTCTTTTTGTTGCCCTTGCCGGGCCAAATTACTTATGCTTTGGTTGATTTTTAGTTTTAATTTGTGATTATGTTGGTTGAATGCCCTTGCCGGGCTTTTTGTTAAAAGAAATATTGCTTGCTAAATTGTTAGTGCCAATGATGGGTTATTTTAAATTGCCAAATGTTGATTACCCATGTTTTGATAATCACCCTTGTTCATAGAAGTTAGTAAATAAACTCCATGTTTTTTTTATTCCACAGTTCTTTTTCAAGAAGTGATTTCCTTTTTTTAACTTTTTATTGTCGAATTGGGTGGCATTTTCCAATGATGTATTGAGAGACAACTTTCTTAAGAGAAAAAATCCGAGTTTAGAGACCTTTTTGAGTCGGTTATTGTGCTTGATTTTGAGAGGTACCACCAAAAATTTCTTCAATTTCATAGAGAGAGAAAAATAGAGAGCTTTTCTTCATCATCTTCTTCTTCCTTAAGGTAAAACCTCCATTTAAGGAAAAAATTTTCTTGAAAATTACTCTTGATGATGAATTCTATGAGTTTATTTACCAATATAATCTTGTATTTTTAATCTATGAGTGGCTAAATATTTTTCTAGGAGTGTGCGCATGATTGGAGCTAAATTGGACTCGTTTTGTTAGATTGATCTTACAATTACTCATTTAGTATAAATATAGTATTTTCTCCAACTTATAATTGAACTATCCATAGTTGCAAATAGGGGTTGTATTTACTTATTCTATTGTTTCTTGAAAAAGGAGAAAAGAATATGGGTGAGAAAACGATGATGGTTATTTGGGTCTTGATTGACTGGAGTTTGAATAGAGATAGCCAAAACCCATTGTCATACACCCATTGAAGAATTGAGGCTAGAGATAGTTCAATTCTTACCCAAGTCATAGTGGTGAATTATTTGGGACCTTGTGGTTTGAGAAAACCCAAGAAAAAAGGCACCCAAGTGGTTGAAATATACCGGGTGCCACATCGTCCATGGCTATTTATGCTTGTGAGTAATGATTCGATTTCCTAGTTAATTCCAATCCAATTGATGCCCCGTTAATAGCGAACCCCTAGCCCTTGCTCATCTTTGTTCATTCAAGTTTGTTGCCTTGTTGTTAATTGGTATTGATTTAAAATTCAAATTGTGATCCTACCTTCCCCCAAGATTTACTTTTCTGTTTTTAAGATAATGATGCAACTTAGTTTAATTCAATAGAAAACTATTGCGCCATCAAATCTCTATTCCCTATGGATTCGACCCTGACTCACGAGTTGGGTAATTATATTGCAATGATCCTTTACACTTTCTCCTTGCTAGGAGTGGATTTGAACGTCATCAATCAGTTGACCCCAATCAATCGACGACCCATAATACCACATCCTTAGTTTGATCTCATTGTTTGCTTCAATCTACTTGCCCTGTTTTGTTATCGTATTTAAAGACATAGAGTTGATCTTCTTTCCCCCAAAATTACTTTACAAGTTGCTGTACAATGATGCTAGTTAGTTCCGATTGATTTACAACCTTAGTAGCAATCATTTCTCATTCCCTGCGGATTTAATCCCGACTCATGGTTGGGTAAATTATATTGTCACGCCCTACCTTGGGAGGCGTAACTGGCACCTAGTGCCATCATGGGACCTGGGCTGACTTGGCTGGGCATATGCACCTCAGGTGCCTGCCCCTAACATACAATTAAGAAAATAAATAGTTATATCTTGGTTGTAAACACAACCTCGGGCCGATAAGGCCACGCAACAATCCTGTAAAGAAACAACTAACCTAGTAGTCACAATAATAGAAGGATCCTATGTGGGCCGACAAGACCACCATGCTGTATAAGTCATAACAAAAGGAAAATAGGCTGTCATATATGAACTATAGCGGACAAGGCTGCTAAGTGATAGCTAAACAAGGACCCATATGTCCAACACAAAAAACATGACATACATAGACCACAAATGGCCAACAACAACCAACTACTAAGAACTGTAGTCCGCAGGCCTCTAAGAATAGAATAGTGGTCGGCATGGGGCCTTGACCAACCCAAAAGTTGTACAACAAAATGAGAAAACCTTTCTAATTGAAAACTGTAAAGAAAAGGAGCTGACTGATTTGCTAACCCTAGATGACTGTTAAGGAGGTCCTGAAACACGTCTGTTTGTACCTATAGGAAAGTATACAGTGCCCTATATATAGGCGTCGATAGAATATGTATCAAATATGTAAGGAAATAGTAAAGGCTGAATAGAAGCTGATAAAAGAAAATAAAAGTAAGCAATAAGAAGGATAAGAGCGTAACCTGAATAGCCTCACAATCTGAAGTATAACTAGCAAGTTAATATACAAACAACCACCTAACTGAGTCCCCGTAAGCCAGGAAGGTACAATTAACACAGAATAACTTACCTGGTGCCCCATCAGCTTTGGCAAGCACCAATCAGTCTATTTACCCCTATCAATACCCCTGAGGCTCCATAAGTGACTACAACTGCATCATAGGCTAATCGGGTCCTCGTGAGGGTCGGTAATATCATCTTTGGCATAGAAGGAGTTCATAGAAGACTCCAGTGTGGCCCCAAAGGCTTTACTTTAGTCCCTTCAAACACTTAATAGTTGTATAAGCAATTGAGTAGCTCCTAACCAATACAATAGCTCTGAAAGCAATCTTATAGTTTTGTGAATGATAGCAGCATTGTGGCTCCGTAAGCAATCTATAACTCCATAAGCATTACAAACATCATAGCTCCGTAAGCAGTTTATAGCTCCGTAAGCAATTTTTATCACTAACAGTCCCTTAGCTATTCATAGCGAGAGGTCGTATGAAATATGATCAAACCCAGCCAGGGAAGTCATGCTACAACCTCAAATCTATTCGTAATGACTAACTAGAACATTTGTATTCTTATGTTACTGCAAAAGTACAAGTCCTATCAACGTTATGATGAGAATAACTTACCGAAAGGATTAGACTTAACATACCTTAATCGACGATTTCTGTTCATCCAACTAGTTCCAACTTGGAGCCGATAATTCCACCAAATTGCAGCCCTTATGTTGAGAGAATAAGGCTATTTTCACTAATAGGGAATGAATTAATAACAATATCTTTCAAATACATTATCTACAACTCAAACATTGTCCAATTTGGATGAAAGCTTTCAAATTCCCGAGAGTTTAGAAGGTAGAAACGCTTACCTATCAATTGTCGCCATTTAGGACTCAATTAGAAGTGATTTCTACAATTTTTACTCGATGGGGTTCCGATACTCCATGCAAGATTTTAAGAAATAACACTATAGGGATGTTCGTTGTAGGCTCAGAACTTTTTATCCAAGATTAATTTGCATTTGAATGGAGTTTAATAACGTAATTTTGCTAAAAATTGATCTAAAGTTGAAGGAGAAAGTTGTATGACCGATGGTCTTGCCTTTGAGAAATATTTGAATGAATTGGACTTAAGCTTAAAACATATATATATATATATATATATATATATATAAGAGGCGGTGGGTAAGGGGGTGCGGTGCGTCTCCCATCACACCAGACCATGGGCGCCAATTCTAAATAATGGGTGGGTAATTCTTTTCATGCTTCCTTAGTTGCCTCGAAGCATAGGCAATCACCTTGCAATGTTGTTGTATCAAAACACCATAACCGAATACCCGAAGCATCACAGTACACAACATAGTCCTCTAAGCCTTCAAGTAAGGCTAATACCAGTGTAGCTATATATATATATATATATATATATATATATATATATATATATATATATATAAGAGGCGGTGGGTAAGGGGGTGCGGTGCGTCTCCCATCACACCAGGCCATGGGCGCCAATTCTAAATAATGGGTGGGTAATTCTTTTCGTGCTTCCTTAGATGCCTCGAAGCATAGGCAATCACCTTGCAATGTTGTTGTATCAAAACACCATAACCGAATACCCGAAGCATCACAGTACACAACATAGTCCTCTAAGCCTTCAGGTAAGGCTAATACCAGTGTAGCTGTCAATTTATTTTTTAGCTCCTGGAAACTATGTTCACAAGCGTCAGTCTAGTGGAACTTAGCTGCTTTCTGAGTCAATCTTGTCAACGGTGTTGATAAGACAAAGAACCCTTCCATGAACCTTCTATAATACCCAGCTAACCCAGGAAACTACGAACCTCAGTGGGAGCCATGTGTCTAGGCCATGTCTTCGCTACCTCAATTTTCTGCAAGTCAACCTGGATACCTGCACCTGACACCACATGGCCCAAGAAAGCTACAGAATTTAACCAAAATTCATACTTTGAGAACTTCACATATAACTGGTGGTCTTTGATGACCTGGAGTACTATTCACATATGATCTCCATGTTCGTCTTCTAAGCGTGAATATACTAGAATGTCATCAATAAACACCATCACAAAAAGATCTAAATATGGCCTGAAGATGTTGTTCATTAAGTCCATGAACACTGCTGGGGCATTCGTCAATCTGAAGGACATGACCCATAATTCGAAATGACCATACCTAGTCCTGAATGCTGTCTTTGGAATATCTCTCTCCCGTACTAGCACCTGATGATACCCTAACCTAAAGTCGATTTTGGAGAAATACTTTGCCCCCTACAGCTGATCAAATAAATCATCTATCCTTGCAAGGGGATATTTATTCTTAATAGTAGTTTTATTCAACTGCTGACAATCTATACACATTCATAGGGATCCATCCTTCTTTCTTGCAAACAAAATCGGTGCACCCCACCGTGAAGCACTAGGCCTGATAAAGCACTCATGTAGCAAATCTTTCAATTTCTTTTTCAATTACTTTAGCTCAGCAAGATCAATTCAGTATATAGGGATGGATATAGGTGGCGTACCTGGTGGCAGGTCGATAGAAAAATTGATCTCACGCTATGGGGGAAACCAGGAAGCTCATCCGGAAATACATCTGAAAATTCACTAACCACAGGAACGGACGAAAGAGTCGCGGATTCTTCCTGTATATCCCAAACCATACAAATGTGGTAAATACAACCCTTTTTTATTAGCTTCCTCGCCCGCAGATAGGATATAAACCTACCTTTTGGTGTGGCTGCATTTCCTTCCCATTCTCGCACTATCTCCCTTAGAAAGTGAAATCGGACAGTCCTGGTCCAGCACTCCACATTGGCATAACAAGGCGCTAGCCAATCCATGCCCATAATTACATCAACATCAATAATTTCTAGCTCCACTAAATCTGCTAAAGTCTAATGACCCACAACCTCTACTGTATAGCCTCGATAAATCCTCTTGGCAATAATAAAGTCACCCATGAGTCTGGATACAGAAAATGGTTGCAGAAGCAATTTTGGTGTTATACTAAATTGCCATGCCACTTATGGAGTAATATCAAACAAAGTGGAACCTAGGTCTATCAAAGAATAAACCGGGTGAGAACAAACATTTAGCATACCTGTCACAACATCTACTGACGACTTTGACTCTTATCGCCCCAGTAAGACGTAAGTGCGATCTGGACCACTACAAGAACTGCATGCCCTATATCTACCTCTACCTCTACTGGCTGGAGTTGAGGGCCTATGCCCCGTCAAAGGTGCTGGGGCATGTGATCCTACTAAGGACCTGTTCTATCGGTCCTGATCACCCTGATCTTTGGTAGGACAATCCTTCATCATATCACCCTCTTGCCCACAAGAATAGCATGCAGTAGAACTGTATCTACACCTCCCAAATTCTGTTGACTTGAAATCCTACAACACGGTGTAAAGGGTCTACTCTGATCTAAACCTCTCTGTTGATGTGAGCCTGACACTCGTGAACTCTCGCCGGGACCTAACTCCACGACGATCAGCCCTGCTGCCCTGTTGTTGTGGAGGAAATGGTCTAGGTGGCCTACCTGGTAATCGAGGTCTGGGTCGCCTTGAAACTCAGCTTGTAAATCACTAGGTATAGCCCTTCAGTGCTACTCTTGACTTATCCTCTCAGCCTCATACTAGGGTTGCCTGATTCCCTCTATATTCTGAGAAAAAGCTTGAATGCCCAAAATATCCATGTCCTCACACAAGGTAGCTATAATACATGCCTCCACATATTTCGTATAAAGCCCCATGATAAACCGGTGTACCATAGCTGACATAGTATCAAAAAAAGCTGGTGCATATCGTGCCAAGGAGTCAAACCTCAGTGCGTACTCCCGAAACTCATTCTGCCTTGCTCCAAATGTAAGAACTAATCCACCTGGGCCTATCGGATCTCTCGAGGTAGATAATGATCTAGGAAGGCCTCCAAAAGACCCAGCCAAGTAGGTGGTGTTACATCTCTACCTATGGACCTTTCCCAACTCTCATACCATAGAACCACTATATCTCGTAGATGAAACACTACCAACTCAACTGACTCTGTGTATGAGGCATGCATTACCATGAATATTCACTGCAACTGGTCTAAGAAGTCTTGAGTGTCCTCTCAATGATCTGTCCTCATAAACTATGGAGGACTCAAAGCGATAAACTCACGAACCCTCGAACTTCCGAGTCCTTCAGTACATTCAACAACAATGGGTGCCACTAGCTGGCGTTAAGCGACCATCATCCGAGCCAATATGTAAACTGCGCTCCTAACCTCCTAATCCGATGGTATAGGAATGACTAGGGGTGGTACTGATGTATCTGCTGCCCTGGGGGGCTCCTGATGTGATGGAGAATACCGAGGAGATCGAGGTGATATCTCCCTCTCGCCCTCAGGTCATTCCAGCTCTGATTGTGGTACCCTGCTAATGTTATACCCTATCGCAGTATCCAACTCCTAAATAGTCGCGGTCTGTCATGCATCAGACATTTTATCTATAGATAGCAGAACAACGTAATGTTAGAGACTCAAATTTTTACAACATAGCTCTATAGCACGATTGGAGAAGGAAGAAGGGTAACCACACTATCATGCCTCGTAGCCTCCTGCCTATAGAATGTGGTGCACAACATACCCATAGACAAGACTCTACTAGACACGCCTTGCAGACTCCCTAGGATACGACGTTGCTCTGATACCAAGTTTGTCACACCCCACCTTGGGAGGCATAATTGGCACCTAGTGCCATCTTGGGATCTGGGCTGACCTGGCTTGGAATATGCACCTCAGGGGCCTACCTGTAGCTTAAAATCAATAAAATAACAACTATATCTCAGTTGTAAATACAGCCTCAGGCCGACAAGGCCACGCAGCAAACCTCTAAAGAAATAGCTAACCTAACAGTCATAATAATATAAGGATCCTATGTGGGCCGACAAAACCACCATGTTGTATAAGTCATAACACAAGGAAAATAGGCATTCATATGTGAACTATAGCCGACAAGGTTGCTAACTGATAGCTAAACTAGGCGCTAAATCGCCAAAGCACAAAACATAACATACATAGTCCCCACACGGCCAGCAAAAACAAACAATTATGAACTATAGTTCGCAAGCCTCTAAGAGTGGAATAGTGGTCGAGACAGGGCCCCGACCTACCCAAAAATTGTACAAAAAATGAGAAAACCTTTCTACGTAAAAACTCCAAAGGAAAGGAGCTGACTGATCTGCTAACCCTAGATGACTACTAAGGAGGTCCTGAAACACATCTGTCTGTACTTGCAGGCAAGTATGCCATACCCCATATGTGGGCGTCAGTACAATATGTACCGAATATGTAATGCAATAGTAAAGGTTGAATAGAAGCTGACAAAAGAAATGAAAGCAATCAATAAGAAGTATAAGAGCGTAACCTGAATAGCCTCACAATTTGAAGTATAACTAGAAAGTAAATATACATACAGCAACCTAACTGGGCCCACAAGCCTGGAAGGTACAATCAACACAGAATAACCTATTGGGCCCCCATGAGCCCTGGCAAGTGCTAATCAGTCTATATACCCCTATAGGTACCCCTGAGGCTCCATAAGTGACTACAATTGCGTCTTAGGCAAACCAGGCCCTCGTTAGGGTCAGTAATGCCATATTTGGCATAAAAAGAGTTCATAGAGGACTCTAGTATGGTCCCAAAGGCTTTACTTTAGTCCCTTTAGACACTTAATAGCTCTGTAAGAAATCCAGTAGCTCATAAGCAATACAATAGCTCCAAACACAATCTTATAGTTCTGTGAATGATAGCAGCATCGTGGCTCCATAAGCAATCTATAGCTCTGTAAGCATTAGCAGCGTCGTAGCTCCATAAGAAGTTTATATGACTAACAATCCCTCAGCTATTCATAGCGAGAGGTCATACAAAATATGATCAACCCCAACAAGGGAAGTTATGCTACAACCTCAAATCTATTCATAATGACTAACTACCACATTTGAATTCTTAAGTTACTATAAAAGTACAAGTCGTACCAATGTTACTGTGAGAATAAATTGCCGAAAGAATTAGCCTTAACATACCTTACTCAACGATTTTTGTTCACCCAACTAGTTCCAACCTGGAGCCGGTAATTCCACCAAATTGTTGCCCTTACGCTGAGAGAATAAGGCTATTTTCAATAATAAGGAGTGGATTAATAACAATATCTTTCAAATACATTAGCTACAACTCAAAACATTGTCTAATTCATCTAAAATCTTTCAAATTCCCGAGAGTTTAGCAGGTAGAAATGCTTACCTATCACTTGTAGCCGCTTAGGACTCAATTAGAAGTGATTTCTACAACTTTTACTCGGCATACACCGAGGGGCGATTTCAAGAAATAATTCCATAGGGACGTTTCTTGTAGGCCTAAAACTTGTTGTCCAAGACAAAGTTGCATTTGAACAGATTTTAACAGTGTAATTTTGCTAAAAATCAATGAAAAGTTGAAGGAGAAATTGTATGGCCGAGGGTCTTGCCTTTGGGAAATATTTGAATGAATTGGACTTAAGCTTAAAACATATATATAAATATATTAGGCGGTGGGTAAGGGGGCACGGCGAGCCAGGCCACGGGCGCAATGCACTAACCATTGTGTCGGTAGGCAGCCCGGTGCAACGCCCAATGCGCCCAGCCTACAGCCCCGACCTCCTACTCGCTCGACACTGTGCTCGTATACTCATCCCCCGAGCCCATTCCTATATGCGTCGTACCATAAAACTCTTAACATACATATGCATGCATTGGTTAAACTATAGAAACTTATAGGGTGCAGCATACATTACATACTACTGTGTACACACTCTCACTTTGAGGAGTAGATTTCGATGTTATCAATTTTGGCACTGTTGTCGGGGAATGGGAATTGATAGACTATAGTTGTTTGTTGATTTAAACTACTTAAGCATCTTGTGTTATCTCAACATTAGTTATTGTTTTGTTTCTTCTTTAGGTTGAACTCCATGAGCCACGATTCTCAAGTAGGTTTTGTTGACGGCTACATGGACCACGACGATGATGACCCTATGATGCCTAACGTAGCCGGTGTTATTCGTCTACCTCCTATAGTAGTGAATGTCATCTTCCATGCGACGAGCACCATTCTACACTTTTTGCAAATGAAGGGGTTATTCGGAGGGCAGCCAAGTGAGGATGCCAATAGACACGTTTGGAATTTTCTTGAATTCTGCTAACCTTTTAATATTATCAACATTAGCCAAGAGTTAATTCAGCTGAGGCTTTTCCCATTCTCATTAATGGGGGAAGCCACTGTTTGGTTAGAAGAGTTGCTCCCCAGGTCAATCATTTCATGGAAGAAGCTAACACGGGCCTTTTTGGACAGATTCTTCCCTCCCTCAAGGATGCTTCAATTGAGGGTCTATATTACCAACTTTAGACAGCTTCCATGAGAGCCACTTCATGAGGCTTGGCTCCATTTCAAAAAGAAGGTTGCGATATGCCCCAACCATGGTTTGCTGGATGGACTCTTACTTCAAAGCTTCTATCATTCCCTAGACTTGATCAACAAGTTATCCTATACCCCAAGAATTCAAGAATCGGACCCAGAACTGGATTAGGATAAAAATTGTAAAATGTTGCAGCAGTTGCAGAATGAGTCGTTGGATGACTCGCTAGGAGGCCTAATGAGTCGTCAAGTGACTCATGGGGAAGGCCTGAGATGATAATGGACTCAAGGTCCCCATGGGTGATGTAACGATTCGTGGTCAGCCACCATGAGTCGTCATGTTAGTCATGGGGTGGTTCTAGAGAAAGTGATAAAGCTTACCTAGTGTATTTGACAGATGGTATCTAATGAGTCGTTGCCTATCCTAACGACCCGTTAGGAGGGTCATTGTTGAGAAAAATGAATTTTCATGAATGATGAGGAAGTGTACTTGACGGGTGAACCAACAGATCATATGCCCTGATGATGAGTCGTCAGGTCATCCGTTAGGACCCCCTGATAGTTATTTTCAGCAATTTCAATAAGGGATTTTCCATAATTCCTAAGTTCTAAGGGCCTATACTATGTTGTTTTAAGCTCGTAATAGAGGGTTTTTAGCAAAGAAAAACCCATCTTAGGCCATCACTCTCATGCATGCAATGTTGGGGATTTGAGAAGAAGAATCAAGGTGAATTTTAAAGGTATCCAATTGGAATCTCAGCTGGGCAATTAGGAAGGGTTAGAATTCTTCAATCCCAGGTATGTATGACTACAAGTGGGTGATTTCTTCCACACCCATGCCCATTTCCTAGCGATTTGTGATTTGGTTATGATGATCAAGTATGGATTTTCATTCAATTGCATGATTCTTACATTTCTACTCATGGGTATGATTAAATTGAGTTGATATTGGTGATTTACTGAGCTTGGGCGGATTCTAACATAATTTCTTTTACAAAATTGTCTTTCTAAAATTGAATCTAAAACGTCCATGTGTGGGTAGTTCATAATAGAATGTGATGATGATGGAGTACATGATGAGAGGCATGTTTCCAACATTACCCATGATTTTGATGATGTTTTCAAAGAAGGTTAAATAGACCCTAGTATGATGAAGCTTGGGGTAGTGCCCAGTGTTGAGTATACATGACGAGTTTTCGTGAATTAACTTTATCACTTTGTTTTGGAGTGAAATCTCCCAAATTATAATGTTTTCAAATGAATTTTATGGGTTCAATCATGACAAGGTTTTGGTCAAGACCCTTATGTTGATGATGAGGAAGTGATATTTCTAAAGTAGACTTACCACGTGATTTTGGAGTAAAGGCTCCCACTATTCTTTGAGTTTGTGGTAGGTGACATAGTAAAGCTTCTTATATACATGAACTTCGTAATTGAGATGTATGTTTTCATTAAGCTTCATTTCACATGATGTTGAATCTAAGCATGATTCCATTCTAAGCTTTGTCGAAATGACATTGTTGAGCTTCATATTTATATGATGTCTAGTATATGCATGATTTTTAATGAGCTTTGTCAATAGACAATGTTAAGCTTCGTTCCATATGATGTTGATTGTATGCATGATTTCATGGTAAGTTTGTCACTAGACGATGTTGAGCTTTATAGTTATACAATGTAGAGCATTGTATGTTGTGGGAGAAGAGTCTAGCACCGAGCGGGCTAAGGGTTGACCACCCTACGCCCAAGAACTACGCGCCAACGTAGGTTGATTCTATTATATTATTGGGACCTCCCTAGGGAGCTATCCCCGGTCGATTGGTCCTTCAGCTTGATATCGATATCATGGTAGCGTCCCTAGCCCTAGCAAGGTTTTGGACGGCTCTACCCACTTGAGTGTAATAGATGGGACCACATAAGCTCTATCGTGGTATGTCGGTTAAGTGAAGAGTCTCCCACTGGCTATATTATTCGACTTTACGTATGCATTACCTGTGATGATTATCTTATGTATGCATGTTTAAAAAGCAAGCTCTAACTCATTGTTCAGCTTTTGATATAAATGTTATGATTTAGCTTGAGTCATTCGAGTCAGTCATGATATTCCAAATGCCATGCATGATCATGTATAAAATAAGGATGATTTCATAATGATATGTCTTATCCTGTTTTGTCCTTAAAGGTTTATTCTATCTATGTATAACTTGTTTTAAAAAATTTATATTGCTCTAGAGGTTTTATTTAACTTGCATACCCAGTACATTCCACGTATTGACCGCATACCTTCTATATTACATCGTTTCATGTCGCAGGATCCATATCATAGGTTCAGCCCCATTCGTAGCCGCTACCAGAGTTAGCAGCTGCTAGATTGATGAGTCCTCATCTTTTGAGGACTAGACTTTCAGTTACCTTGGATGTATTTTCAATTTCAGTATTTCTGAGCTAGTTGGGGGTGTTGTCCCATCAGATCGTCCAGATTAGAGGCTTATCAGACTAAGACATGTTTTCAGCTTCGGATGTTCATTCTGTTGTTATGTTAAGTTAGACTTCTGTTGAGTTTATAATTATGTTTCCTTCCTATTTAGTGAATGAGTTAGTGAATGCTTATGCCATGGGTTAACTTGGGGTCTCTCGGGGTCCTTCGTCCCGTGTCTATGATTCGGGTATCCTCTCGGGTAGTGACAAACTTGGTATCAGAGCCATAGGTTTGAAGTGTCCTAGAGAGTTTAAAAGTTGCATTAAGTAGAGTCTTTTTCATGAGTGTGAAGCGCGCCACACTTATGACAAAGAGGCTATGAAACGTTCTAGGAAATGTTCCCATCTTTCATGATCTATGTCGTGCAATGAAGAGTCTTTCTATCCCTCTAATTTGTGCTATTCACAATTGCAAAATAATGGCTCCTCGAAGGATGAATCGAAGGAGGAATGGAGACGGTGAAGGCCACGAGGATGGCATGGGTCGTGGGCATCAGCAGGTACCACCAATTCAGGAACCTCAAGCACCAGAGCTAGCCACCCATGCTGAGTTCTGTGCTGCTATCCAGATGCTTACGCAGGCCTTGACCGCTCAGGTCAATCAGTAAGCTGTTGCGCATGTTCTACAGAATGATAGTGCAGCAGCAGCTCGAGTCAGGGACTTCTTGAGGATGAACCTGCCGGAGTTTCTTGGCTCCAAGGTAGATGAGGAACCATATGAGTTCGTGGATGAGCTTATCAAGATCACCCAGGTCATAGTGGTGAGTAGTGTTGAGTCCGTAGAGTTGGCCTCCTATCAGTTGAAGGGGGTTGCACATATCTAGTTCCATCAATGGAAGGATAACGGGGTTGCCAGAGCAGGTCCAGTCACTTAGGAAGAGTTCCATGTTGCATTCCTGGATAGGTTCTTCCCTCAGGAGATGAGGGAGCTAAAGGTAACTGAGTTCGTAAATCTGAAGCAAGGGAGGATGACGGTACTAGAGTATTCCATTGAGTTCACCCGCCTATCGAAGTATGCTCCTGAGTTAGTTGTTGACCAGAGGGAGTGAGTAAGTAGGTGCTCGGTGCTTTGGGGTACGGGTAAAAACCGACACGCAAGTGCACGTGGTCAAACAAGTAATAAAGTGGCTAAGTAGCCAAGTATCGATCCAAGGAGGCTCAAGATATGTAAAATTGCCTAATTTACTATATTTCTATTTAACTTCTAATTATACTAACAACAACGTACCCAAGAGTAATTGAATTTTTGTTTCTAAACTATATACTACAATTAATACAAACTATTTACTTTTGAATTCAGACAATGGATATGAACATGCCAAAGTTAAGAACAAGTAATGAACTTAATAATCATGATAATTTTGGTTAATTCTCTTCTTCATGTTGCTAGCCAAGAACATTTGCCTAGAAATTAAAAATCTCGTATTTAATTTCACTTTAGAATCATAAACCATCCGTCTACATTTCTGTGATCAAATGCAATTTATGACCTAGCACTACAATTCCGGTTCCTAATTTGACTAATACGGCTTCCAAGTATGTTTCTATCAGGAAAGCACATCAAAACCCAATTTTCCCAAATCAAGTTAAGAACAATACCCTATTAATTCACAACTTTCCAATTTCTTGCTCTCTCGAGTGAAATTGGACTTTTTAGATGTACATTAATGTTGGCCACACACTAATGCAGTAAGAAGAAGAATTAATAGAACAACATGAAAGAAGAAGATGAAAAACCATATAATTCACAATCAAAATTCAATACACATGTTCAAAACCTTAGCAAGGAAGAGAATTAGCCACTCATTTGTGGATTGATCATCCTCAAATGAGTGTAAATCATACGTACAATTGATTGAAAGAAGAAAGAAAGAGAGAAAAACCCTTAGCTTTTTCGTCCCTCAACTGCTCCTAACCCACGTCCTTGCTCCACCAAGTCTGAATTTTGAAAAATAAACCTAAGTGTGCTATTTATGTTAGTAGGAATCTTTCCCGGATTAACAAGCAACGTGTCACGGAGTGCATCGCGGAGCACGGCCTCCGTGACACGCTACGAACGCGGAGGCTCTCTGGAAAATCACCCGAAATCGGCCCAGGCAGCACCTTGCCGCGTTGGCAACGTGTCACGCTGCCTGGGCAGCGCGTTGCAGCCCCATGGTCGCGGAGTCCACCTGCCGTGGCACGTTGCCAACGCGCAGGTGGGCTGTTTTGAGCGGCCTGCCTGCCGTGGCACCTTGTCGACGAGCCGGTGGGCTGTTTTGTGCCTCTTCCTTGCCGACGTTCACGTGTTAATTCTGTTTCCAAGCTTCTACTTCACCAACTCATGGATTAGTTACTCAAACATCATCAAAATCTACAAAACAAAGGCTAATCATGTTGGTTAGCACATATCTTTATTTTATCTAAAATTACATGAAAATGTATACGATAACTTAGATAAACAAGACTAATTTAAGTAATAAAGAGTATCTCGGGCATATATTTTTGCCTGTGATCACAACCCCACACTTAAAGCCTTGTTCGTCCTCGAACAACCTTTTACATATCATGCAAATGGAGACTCCTACATAACTAATTTAGCAAGAGAATTCAAGTTACGGCTATAATGATTACGTAGGATACAAGCTAAAAATAGAGCATGCCTGATTTGATCGTTGAAATGAAACACAACCATGTTAAGACTTCTTAACCTCAAGAATCGACTCTCAATTTTTAGCAAACTCATGCAAATCAACTGATCAAGAAATCCCACATGAATTATATCCTTCATTCAACATGTGCCCCTCACGGAATGAGAGTTACCCAATTTCACACGCAAAAACAATTTTTATATCACAACATGTGTGGGTATATGAATAGAATTACGCTCACTCTCACAAAGAATTCACATGCATTATGTAATGACCCATAAGCTTGCCCTTAGTGTTTTATTCCACTAATTTAAGGATGTATGAATGTAAGATCAAGTAGGACTTTTTAGGTTGTAATGTAACTCAGGTGCGGGTAGGTACTATTGTGATCAGTAATAGTGACTATCTTTCCTAAGCGCTTTTAATACATCACGCCTTCATTACAAACTTCCCTTCCCTCACTTCACCTTTTTTCTCTTTTCATCTTTCTTTTTCCTCTTTTGTTCCCCCATTTCTTTAGGCACTTTTACTTATTAGTAAGGAGTTCTATAAGTAACTTTTCATTTATTTGTTTTCTTACTCCCTACTAATACTCACCCATATTCAAAAATGCACCCTTGACCTTTCTCAACTCTTACAATTTGCTATCTTTCCTTCTTTTCCATTCTTCTCACTCCTTTACCCTTTAGGATTTTTCCTTTAAGCGCTTCGGAGTTCTGGTTCAATTTCAAGGCTAATGAAAGAAAAAGGATTAAGCTTATGTTGCAGCTGTCAAAGAATAGGCTCAAGGCTCAATGGGGTTAACTAGGATTAATTTTTCAAGGTAGGTATAATGAGGGATAAAAAGTTGGTTCATTCAAAGAAATGCCTATATCATTTCCTCCAATTCACATCCTTCATTTCGTTTTATATACACACCAGGCAAGTTCTAGA
This sequence comes from Datura wrightii, assembly GCA_035772735.1. Taxonomy (NCBI): domain Eukaryota; kingdom Viridiplantae; phylum Streptophyta; class Magnoliopsida; order Solanales; family Solanaceae; genus Datura; species Datura wrightii. The sequence goes on along the minus strand of JASDFA010000003.1, from coordinate 66,394,549 downwards.
CATTCCACAATAGCATAGAATACTCAAAAACCTTACACTCATGGCACATGCTAAAATCAAGACACAATCAGTAGACTCTTACTCATCTAATCACAAGAATTCAGAATTAAGCTTCCATCATATTGAGTCAAATTCAAGAGCCTAAGTGTCTCAAACAAAGTTATACAATTGCATGCTTCATACTGAACATACTTGCATCTTACAACCATGTATAGCACATAAAAAGAACATCAAGCCCCAATTAGTTATGGTTTCAAAAACCCAAAACCTATCGACTAATTTTCCTCAAGACGGTCGTCATCCATCCATCGTCGGAAACAATCACTAACTATGACTAAAAAAAACATTATATACAGACAAAAAAAAAGGAAAAATTTTTTTTTTTATTCTTCGGTTCAAAGACCCCCTGTCGGAAAAGAAGCGAAAAGAAAAACCAACGGGTGATGAAGTCATGCTTAATTCACAAAAATTTTTCAAAATTTTCAAATTTCTCACAAACTTTTGCACAAACATTACATTCACCAAAATCGTTAAGCACAGAAAATTTTGAAATTTCCCTTGAAATTTCCCTCACCCCACACTTAAATCATGCTATGTCCTTATAGCATCAAATTAAAATTTACAAAGGGTGAGAAATACTCCCTGAGGCCTTTAGGCTTAGCTAACAGCATGCTTTTCTTCGACTTTGCACAAGTGGGTGTTCAACCCCACACTTTTTCTCTTCCATGCTTGTTAGCTTCCTCCTCCACGGGTACTCAGACTTCCCCTCCATCTGCGCTTAACTTTCCACCAAAACAACACAAGATGAAAATAAATAAAAATTAACTCAATTGCAAGAAATTAAAATGGTACCTGTGGTACCCTTGGGTTGCCTCCCAAGCAGCGCCTAATTTTACGTCGCGGCACGACGTACCAAGTTTCACCACTTTTTCCTCCACCTTGAAGATATGAATCTCACCCCTAATTTCTTCTCTAATTTCCTCTTATGCTCCAGGGGTGGTGGTGAAAAATTGTAAGGACCAAACAGTAGATGTTGCCTTTTGCATTTATTGGTCCTTAAGTAAGCGAAGTCATTTTGTCTCTCCGAATTAGTGAATTTCAAAATATACGGGGCTTGGTCCTCCTCTAGACATTTCTCTACAAACTTGAAAGACTCTATTTCTATGTTGTCAACCCAATTTAATGTTGAAAAATGCGTAGAGTGTGGTCCAATACACCTCAACTCTGAAACTGCATTGTGCTTGACCTCCTTACTTGTATACACCTTCTCGACATTGTCATCTATCTCTCCATTGATGTCAAATGGGGGATATTCTTTCTCTTCTTCCATGAATGGATTTTCTATAGATATGAGCCAATAACGGGGACACTCAAGAGATTCTAATTGTTGGGCTTCATCCAAGAATTCACCCTTGTATTCCTCTTGTAGTTCCTCGTGAATATCGGCTAAAACTGTCACCTGCGAATTATCATAAGCTTCAGCCTCAGCACACATCTCAGTGAGTTTGACGCTCATCCTGCTTACAGCCTCGGCATTCTCCTTTTGCTGAATTATCAATTCTGCCATCGACTCCTTCATTGCTTCTGATTTCTCCAGGAGTTGTTTCATCATGTCCTCTATTTGAACTTGGCGTCCCAAGTCGTCATTTTCAACATGCCTATATTCAGCAAAAACGACAGAATGATCATAGCGGGGGCTTGGGGGAGAGGAATAGGCCTTTGGACAATCACCCCAATGGCCATATTGACACCCACATATATTGCACATGTTACAGTTTTGCCACAAGTGGGGTCCTCCGCAATTCATGCAAGATTCGCTGAAATATGCGTATCCACCATTTATATTCCAAGATGTCATGTCAATGAGGGTATCCAAAAGAGAGAAAAATTAAAATGAACAAAGAATTAAAACAAATACTAAAACCAAGTTGTCAACACTTAAGAAAATAAAACAAAAATACAGTAAATTTAAACTTAACACAATTTCACATATCGCCTAGCCTCCCCGGCAACGGCGCCAAAAACTTGCTCGGTGCTTTGGGGTACGGGTAAACACCGACACGCAAGTGCACGTGGTCAAACAAGTAATAAAGTGACTAAGTAGCCAAGTATCGATCCAAGGAGGCTCAAGATATATAAAATTGCCTAATTTACTATATTTCTATTTAACTTCTAATTATGCTAACAACAACGTACCCAAGAGTAATTGAATTTTTGTTTCTAAACTATATACTACAATTAATACAAACTATTTACTTTTGAATTCAGACAATGGATATGAACATGCCAAGGTTAAGAACAAGTAATGAACTTGATAATCATGATAATTTTGGTTAATTCTCTTCTTCATGTTGCTAGCCAAGAACATTTGCCTAGAAATTAAAACTCTCGTATTTAATTTCACTTTAGAATCATAAACCATCCGTCTACATTTCTGTGATCAAATGCAATTTATGACCTAGCACTACAATTCCGGTTCCTAATTTGACTAATACGGCTTCCAAGTATATTTCTATCAAGAAATCACATCAAAACCCAATTTTCCCAAATCAAGTTAAGAACAATACCCTATTAATTCACAACTTTCCAATTTCTTGCTCTCTCGAGTGAAATTGGACTTTTTAGATGTACATTAATGTTGACCACACACTAATGCAGTAAGAACAAGAATTAATAGAACAACATGAAAGAAGAAGATGAAAAACCATATAATTCACAATCAAAATTCAACACACGTGTTCAAAACCTTAGCAAGGAAGAGAATTAGCCACTCATTTGTGGATTGATCATCCTCAAATGAGTGTAAATCATACGTACAATTGATTGAAAGAAGAAAGAAAGAGAGAAAAACCCTTAGCTTTTTCGTCCCTCAACTGCTCCTAACCCACGTCCTTGCTCCACCAAGTCTGAATTTTGAAAAATAAACCTAAGTGTGCTATTTATATTAGTAGGAATCTTTCCCGGATTAACAAGCAACGTGTCACGGAGTGCATCGCGGAGCACGGCCTCCGTGACACGCTACGAACAAGGGAGGCTCTCTGGAAAATCACCCGAAATCGGCCCAGGCAGCACCTTGCCGCGTTGGCAACGTGTCATGCTGCCTGGGCAGCGCGTTGCAGCCCCATGGTCACGGAGTCCACCTGCCGTGGCACGTTGCCAACGTGCAGGTGGGCTGTTTTGAGCGGCCTGCCTGCCGTGGAACCTTGTCGACGCGCCGGTGGGCTGTTTTGTGCCTCTTCTTTGCCGACGTTCACGTGTTAATTCCGTTTCCAAGCTTCTACTTCACCAACTCATGGATTAGTTACTCAAACATCATCAAAACCTACAAAACAAAGGCTAATCATGTTGGTTAGCACATATCTTTATTTTATCTAAAATTACATGAAAATGTATACGATAACTTAGATAAACAAGACTAATTTAAGTAATAAAGAGTATCTCGGGCATATATTTTTGCCCGTGATCAGTAGGTTCGTGCATGGGATAGCAGGTTACTTGGATAAGGAATGCAGGATTGCTATGCTCCACCAGGATATGGAATTCCCTCAAATGGGGTTGTACGCTCAGCAGATGGAGGCGGCACATTCGAGAGAGAGGCCAAGAGGGCCAGGACGAAGGTCCATAGATTCTCCCAGCAGAGGTCCAGCGGTGGGCACCGTCAGCAAACCCACCAGAGATCATCCACCCCATCTTCATCATCCTTGAGTGCGCCATCTCGGCCTAGGCATGATCAAAGAGGGCGAGCATCAGTATCGAGGGGTCGGAGTAGCAGGCCCAAAGATTTAGGTTTTCCAGCTTGTCGCAGATGTGACCGAGGGCATACAGGCCAGTGCTTGGCATGATCGGGTGCGTGTTTCGGGTGCGGGCAACCCGAGCACATTCTTAGAGATTGTCCAGCAGTGAGACATGATTAGGTTGGGGGTCGTGGCCTAGCTTCTAGCTCAGCAGCCCCATCCCCTTGCTCAGCACATCAGGGGGCATCTACCAGTGCAGCTGGCGGTCAGCGCTAGAACAGATTCTATGCTCTAGCATCTCGGTAGGAGCAGGAGGTCTCCCCAAACGTGGTTAATGTTATGTTACGAGTCTTCCGTATTGATGTTTATGTATTGTTAGATCTAGGGGCCACCTTGTCCTTTGTGATACCTTATGTAGCCAGTGGCTTCAGAGTTAGTTCTGATGTCTTGTCAAAATCCTTCTCGATTTCTACTCTAGTAGGTGACTCAGTTATAGCTAGACAGGTGTATAGAAATTTCCCAGTCTTGGTTCTCCATAAGGTCACCTCAGTAGATCTGATAAAGTTAGGCATGTCCAATTTCAATGTTATTCTCGGCATGGATTGGTTGTATGCTTGTTATGTGTCCATTAATTGCAGGACCCGATCAGTAGAGTTCAAATTCCGGGTGAGCCAGTCTTGGAATGGAAGGGTAGTTCAGTTGTGCCTGTAGGTCGATTTATTTCCTACCTTAAGGCCAGGAAGATGATTTCTAAGGGTTGTTTGTTCCATCTAGTTAGGGTAAAGGATGTTGAGTTCGAAACCTCGACTATCCAGTCAGTCCCAGTAGTACATGAGTATCCAGAGGTCTTTCCTGATGACTTTCCAGGTATTCCTCCCAAGCGGGAGATTGATTTCGGTATTTACCTTCTGCCCGACGTGCAGCCAATATCTATTCCTCCCTATAATATGGCTCTAGCTAAGGTAAAGGAGTTGAGGGATCAGTTAAAGGATTTCTTAGATAAGGATTTCATTAGATCGAGCCAGCCTCCATGGGGTGCACCAGTATTATTTGTTCGGAAGAAAGATGGTTTGTTCGGAAGAAAGATGGTTCCCTTCATATGTGCATTGATTATTGACAATTAAACAAAGTCACTATCAGGAACAGGTATCCTTACCTAGGATCGATGATTTGTTGATCAGCTTCAGGGTGCTAAGTGTTTCTCGAAGATAGATTTCAGATCTGGGTACCATCATCTCAGAGTTCAGGAGAGTGATATCCCGAAAAAGGCATTCATGACATGGTATGGTCATTACGAGTTTGTAGTTATGTCTTTTGGACTAACGAATGCCCCTGCAGCTTTTATGGACCTGATGAATAGGGTGTTCTAGCCATATTAGGACATGTTTGTGATCGTGTTCATTGAGGACATCTTGGTATACTCTCGGAGCGAGGAGGAGCATGCAGCTTGTTCGGTGCTTTGTTTGGGGTTATAAACCGACACGCAAGTACACGTGGTCAAACAAGTAGTAAGTGGCTTAAGTAAGCCAAGTATCGATCCACGGAGACTCTGGATAAGTGAAATTAGCTTAAGTATACTATATTTTTTACTTCTAAGTATGCTGACAACTGAACAACCAAAAATTGAAAGGTTTGTTTTATAAAATATATACTAAAACTACTAACAATTATCTACTTTGAATTGAAACTATGGATATGAGCATGCCGAGGTTAAAGAACATGTAATGAACTGATTATCATCATAAATTGGTTAATCTTTTCTTCCAGTTGCTAGCCAAGAACATTAGCCAAGAGATTAAAACTCTCGTATTTAATCTCACTTAAGAATCATAAACCATCCGTCTACATTTCTGTGATCAAATGCAATTCATGACCTAGCAATACAATTCCGGTTCCTAAATTGACTAATACGGCTTTCAAGTATATTTCTATCAGGAAAGCACATCAAAACTCAATTTTCCCAAATCAAGTAAACAACAATATCCTATTAATTCACAACTTTCCAATTTCGTGCTCTCTCGAGTGAAATCGGACTTTTTAGATATACATTAATGTCGGCCACACACCAATGCAGTAGAAACAAGAATTAATAGAACAACATGGAAGAAAAAGATGAAAAATCATATAATTCAATAATCAAAATTCATCACAAGTGTTCATAACCTCAGCAAGGAAGGGAATTAGCCACTCATTTGTGGATTAATCATCCTAAAACAAGTGTTAATCATACAAACAATTGAATTAGAGAAGAAAGAAGGAGAGAAAAAACCCTGAACTTTTCATCCCTGAACTGCCTGTAACCCACATCCTTGCTCCACCAAGTCTGAATTATGAAAAATAAACTTAAGTGTTCTATTTATACTAGTGGAAATTTTTCCCGGAATAACAAGCAACGTGTCACGGAGTGCATCGCGGAGCACTGCCTCCGTGACACGGCGTGGACGCGGACCCTCACTGGAAATTGGGGGTCCGGGAATAAAGCATTAACGTGGCACGGCGTGCAACGCGGAGGCTTGCCACCGTGCCACGGAGCAGTCGCGAGCCTCCACTGGAATTGATGCATTTTTCACCCTCCAGGCAGAATGCCTCCGCAATGGCAGCGTGACACGGCTCCATCGCGGAGCCCCTTTAATTGGTGCAGTCCAATGCCTTTTCCGTGCTCGAATCCAAGTCCAACTCCGATATTGTTCCAACATGCATTTTAGCTCCTCGAAATCACATTTTACCTACAAAACAATGCTAATCATGTTGGTTAGTATAAATTCACATTTTATTACTAATTACATGAAAATGTATACACATTGCTAGATAAACAAGGCGAAAATGATACTTTTGAGTATCACTTGGGCATATAAATCTGCCCAAGATCACTTACCCCACACTTAAATCCTTGTTCGTCCTCGAACAACAAACACACAATTCAAGCAATTTACATCCCAACCTTCGCCACTATGGTGCGACAATTTAAGCTACGGTCATACCGATCATTCAATATTGCGAATCATCAAGAAAACATGCATGGTCTTATCAATGCAATGACCTTCAATACATTAAGACTTTCTAGACTTTAATAATCGACTCTCGATATCGGCAAACTCATGCAAATCAGCTAATCAAGATATCCGACATAAAAATCAATCTTTCATCAAGCATGTGCCCTCACAACTGAAGAGAATCTTCCCCTTTTTGCTCATGTGACACACAAACATTCAAGTAGGGGCATGTAAAAATTAATTTCACTCTCTCTCCCAAAAGAATTCACATGCATCATGTCATGACCCATAAGCTTGCCCTTAGTGTATTACTCCACTAATATAAAGAAATGCAATGTAAGATCACGTAGGACTTTAATGGGTTGTAATGGAAGCTATGGAACTAGTATATATTGGATTAGCCAATAATAGCCACTAGCGTCCTTAAGCGCCTTTTCAACACATTCCCATCAACTCATGGACATTGTTTCTCTCTTTTCTTTTTATTCATCATCCCATTCTTGATGATTTACTTTAGTATGGCTCATTTCATCAAGCACACTTGACACGAAAACAAAGGTTTTTCATGCACCTTCATTAGCATTTATTTATAGCAAGTGCACCTTCAACCTTTTCTTTTCTTCCCTCTCTCTGCTCTTCTTTTTCTTTTCACCATTCTCACTCTTTGACACTTTGGGAAAATTATTTTCTCTTCTTAAGCGCTTAAGAGTTTTGTATAGACTTTACAGCTAATGAAAAGAAAGAATCAAGCTCAGTTTATACTTTTTGGACAAAAGAAAGAAATAATAGGCTAAAGGCTCAAAGGGCTGACTAGGGTATGCAATCACATAAAGGGGGAGTATGACAAGAAAAAAAATAGAAACTCTCGGTTAAAACAAAGAAATGCCTACATCCTTTCCAACACTACACCTCCTTCATTTCGTTTTGTACACACACCAGGCAAGTTCTAGACATTTCACAATAGCATGGAATAACAATACCTCACTTCACACTTTATGCACATGCTCGATTCAAGATGCATTCACAGACTCTTCAACCAGCTAATTACATGAATTCAAACATTAAGCCTCAGTCACACCGAATCGAACTCTACAGCCTAGGTATCTCAACATATTTACAAAATTGCATGCTTTCATACGAATCACTTTTGCATTTTGAATATCAGGTACAACACTCAACCAACATTTCACAACCATATAGTAACTACAGGTTCCGTGATGCAATCCACCAAAGAAAAAAACTGAAAATAAATTAAAATAACTACTCCTACCGACTACATTTCCCTTAAGACGGTCGTCATCCATCCATCATAGGGAATAATCACTAGCTATGACATCGGTTCAATAGGACCATTCTCGGTAAAAGAACCGAAAACAAACGCCGAGAAACCCACAAAAAATAAAAATTGAAAAATTTTGCAAAACATCGATCATTTCGATGGAAATATTATTTACAAAATATTTTAATATGAACAAAATATTTTTGCAAAATTTTAAAATTATCGATCATTTCGATAAGCAAAAATATTTACAAAAATTTTTACAGACTCAGCTGGCAACATCAACATTCCACAACACACATCAATTACACAAATATGTACAACTACAGAACAATTTGCAAATTCACAAACACAGGGAAACATACACACAAAAATACAGAGGAAATCATACAAGCCCAGCACCTAACTACTCCCCACCCCACACTTAAACCGAACACTGTCCCCAGTGTTCACAAAAATTAAAAATCACAAAATTGGGTGGTGGAACTCCCTGATCCGTCAAAGTATTCCACTTCTTCATCAGGTGCTGCTGCCTCATCTCCCATGTCCGAGTCGCCTCCGTCGTCGTCATCGGACTCCACATCGGAGTCCTCCCGACGTGTCTCCTCGTCCGTGGGGACGTCATCATCTGTGGGCTCTACAAAGGCTGGCCCCACTCGGCATAGAGCCCTGGCGTTTTCGCCAAATGGGTAATCTAGCTCGAGTTTCCATAGCTCCTCCTCCATGGCTGGTCTCCCACCGATCCTGAGCTGGAGCATTTGCATTCCAAACATCCGCGCCATGTACTGGTCATCACGAGCATGTCGCTCGCCAAGCGTCAGCACTGGCCCATGGGTGGTGTCAGGAGCCTTAGTTTTGGTCACGTCCAAGGCTCGCCGCTCCAACTGCGGGATGTAATCCAAAGCCTCCTCCTCGACGTCGAGGCCCCGAAGAAAGGTGGTGAGTAATCCACCGAAACCATACCTGTGGCCCTGGTGTAATCGGGCTCTCTACATGGCGGATATGATGACCTCCCCAACATTAATCTCCAGCCCTTTCGCAGGGCATACAGCAGGCAAACACGGTCCCAGGTCACATCAGTCATGTGTACCCCCGGGATTAGGCACGAGCAGACTATCTTCAGCCAGATTCGGGCTTCCCTGTTCATTTGAGAGTATGGCAGAGTCTGGTGGTAGCCCCTTTCTTTATGTCTGCTCCATCTAGCTGTGGATCGAGCCCCACACAGTGTGCGTCTGATGTCGCCATACGGTGGGGTAATGTTCAGCTGGCGGAGAACGTGGGCGTCTGTGTCCCGCGCTTCGATGATGGCATTTAGCTGTTGGGGTTCCAGAGTGACTATCTGCCCTCTGATCTTGATGGTATGGCTTCTGATTGCTGGGTTCCAATTAGCATAGAACTCCCGGACCAGGTGCAGGTTGCATTCTTTGGGCTCCTGAAATATGAAGCTGAGCCCAGCTGCCTCGATCCTTTGAACTATTCGGGGGAACTCCTGTGCTAATGGTTCCTGTGCTATATGCTCCTCGGGGAAGTATTTGTTTTCTTTGTGTTTAGCATACCACTTCTTCCCCTCATCAGTCACCCATCTCGTTCCGTATTGGTGGCGCTGGCCACGTGGAACTGCTGGTGCAGCTGGGACTGCTGTGCCCAGTCTAAGTCTTTTCCTCCCGGTGCCTGAAGTTGATGCACCCTTACCTTTATCTTGCCTGCTTGCCATTTTGTCTGTCAACACAAGTAAACAATCACAATGTCAAGCTAAATGAATATTAACTTCGGCTAAGGTCGGGTTACACTAAGTTTACCCCACACTTAGTCCTTAGCTACAGTGATAACAATTCGGCAAGAATAACTTTATTTACACCAAACAACTAGCTATACAATTCATGCTTAGTGCGTTCAACAAGAAAATTTCGACGGTATAACTTCTGCGTACTACACAGACTTCGTACAGCTAATCCCAATCACTACCATCACTAGCATTTCAACCATCGCACTTAGCAAAAAAAAAACAACGAAACAGAAACAACAACAAAAATTCTATATACATGAACCTATACAACCAACCCAATTTGAACAAATTTCAACATTTTCCCAAAACCCGAGAATTCATCGTCTATTACATTCAACCACTTCTTACAGCGATTCATCCCATTCAATACGTACAACCCGGCATAGAATTCACAAATTCAACACATTACCAATTTCAAATTCAACAACCAAGCCCTAGAATTGAATTTCGCAATCAACTTCGAATAATTCATGCAATCGACAAGTTCAAACAATCATTACAACATTCCGAACTTTTATCAATCAATAAATACTCGAATTCATGCTTAATTCAACTTAGGGTGATTTAGTTCACCTCTCATGCTTAATTTCGAATAAAATTGATAAAAACTTGAGAGAGAATCGGAAAACATACCTTGTAGTTGAAGAACCGAAGAAAACTTGGTAATTCTTTGCCTTAAGTCGTGGCATGTTGGTGGGGAAGGGATTTAGGGATGTTTGGTTGCGGAGGAAATTAAAAATGAGGGGAAAAGGGGAGAAATCCGGGTTTAAAATGTAGAAAAACACGCGGGTCACCCGGCAACCCGATGTGACCCGTCACAATTTATATGGCAACGTGTCATGGAGTGCATCGCGGTGCACTGCCTCCGTGACACGGAGCCATCGCGATAGCTTACTGGAAATTTTGAAAATTCCAGATTACACCTCAATGTGTCACGGAGGGTAACGCGGAGGTCCTCCTCCGTGACACGGAGCTATCGCCCCAGCTCACTGTCTTCTGCATTTTATTACTTTTTTCATACCTCGCCTTTTCCTTCACGATTCCGTGCACATTTTTCTCCGTTTGACCTGAAAATCATCTCACTAAACAAAATTGGTTAGAATAATAGGTTTTACCTAACTAAAATAAAAATACTAACTAAAATGAAAAATTTTGTACTAAATCAAGAAAAAGAAAAGTAAAATCTATTTACACTTTACAAAATAAGAGAAAAAATATTTTTTCACGGGTTGCCTCCCGTGCAGCGCCTGGTTTACCGTCGCGGCTCGACGTCATTTACGCTCAGTTGTCCGCTAGGGTGATGGACGATTTCTCACGATCATTGTCCTCCCCCCAGTAGTGCTTACACCTATCCGGTGGTCTTCCCATCAACTCTCGGGAATCATTCATTTGCTTAGCATTACCATGATCAATTACATTGATCACCGAGAGTTCTTCATTCACCATCGGGAGCTTGGGTGCTTTGTACACATCGAACACCTCTACCTTGTCATGAGCTCGCATAGTAAGTTGACCCGCAGCTACGTCGATTAATGCTTTCCCGGTTGCCAAGAAGGGTCGTCCCAAAATAAATGGGACTTCCACGTCTGGTTCAAAATCCATAACAATAAAATCTACTGGAAAAATTAGGGAGCCTACTTGCACAAGCACATCCTCAACAATGCCATCCGGCCTAGCTAAGGATCGGTCTGCCAACTGCAAGATTATGGTTGTAGGTCTAGGACTCCCTAGACCCAACTTTCTGAATACCGAAGATGGCATCAGATTTATGCTCGCTCCCAGGTCACACAATCCACGAGCTCGGATGCTCTGCCCAATAGTAAGCTGGATAGTAAAACTTCCAGGGTCTTTTAGCTTCATGGGCAGTCAATTTTGGATCCGGGAAGTGCACTCCTCCATCAAAGCCACCGTGGCATACTCAGTCAAACGACTTTTGTTGGCCACGATGTCTTTAATGTATTTGGCATATTTAGTCACTCCCTGCAAGACATCAACAAGAGGTAAGTTAACATGTACCTGTTTAAGCACCTCCATGAATTTCTTGAAACACGCCTCCTCCTTGTGTTTCATGAGTCGTTGAGGGAACCGGGGTGGAGGTCTTTCTGATTCAGCTTCTTTGGTCTTCCCCCTTTCCGAACTTTGCTCCCCCTCAACTTCTGCTGCTCCCGAATTTTGAGGTGGTCTTTCTGGTTCCACCTCCTTCAGCTGCAAACCACTCCTTGTGGTCACTGCATTTACCTGCTTCGGATTCGGATCTGTGTCGCTCGGCAGTCCTCCTCTGGGCCTAGTATTTTGGGCACTAGCAAATTGCCCAAATTGATACTCAAGAGCCTTGGTCGCTAACTGGTTATTTTTCACTTCGGCTGCCAATTTAACATAGTCAGCCTGCAATTGCGCTTGATTAGCGATCATGGACTTGAACATCTCCTCAATGCTGGGTGATGGTGGTGGAGGAGGGGCATTGTTATTTCTGAATTGAGATTGGTAGTTCTGTTGCCCTCCTTGATTCCTATGCATACCCTGACCCGCACTTTGGCCTTGATGGTTGTTGCTACCCCATGAAAAATTTGGATGGTTCCTCCAATTTGAATTGTAGCTACTCCCATACTGCTGATGATTTCTTTGTGCATTCCCCACAAAGTTAACCGAATCCGGGTTGGCTCCACAGCACTCAGCTGAGTGCTCACTGCTTCCACACACTTCACACCACATTTGCTGGACTGCATTAACTGAAGCTGAAGGCTGGTTCAAAGTCATGTTGCTGAAGTGGTTGTTCAACTGATTCTGCAAGGCAGCTATCTGTGCAGCGATAGCTGTAAATCCATCCACTTCAAGCACTCCTGCTGCTTTCCTTGCTCCACCTCGTGATGAATCAGCATTCCATTCTGGATTGCCCTGTGAAATTCGGTTTAGAAAAGTGTACAGCTCCTCATAAGTCTTTTCCAGCGCTTGCCCTCCAGCTGCTGAATCTAGCAAAATTTTGGTATGGGGTTCCAAACCCTCAATAAATGTGTGCACCAACACGTCATTGGACTGATGATGATGAGGATAGTCCCGCAACATGGATTTAAATCTTTCCAAGGCTTGATACAAATTTTCTCCCTCCCTCTGTTTGAAACTTAGAATTTGACTTCTAAGTCTTGCTGTTTTGCCCGAGGGAAAAAATCTTATCAAGAACTTTCGTGCAAGATCATCCCACATTGAAATAGAATTTGGTGGCTCAGCTTTCAACCACCTCTTGGCTTCTCCGAGTAATGAGAACGGAAATAATGTAAGCCAAACATAATCAGGTGACACTCCAGCGGGTATATAAGTGTCACTTATCTCTAAAAAGTTTTGGAGATGCTGTTGTGGGTCTTCATGAGGGAGACCGGTAAATTGCCCGCTTGTGTGCAATAATTGCACCATATTCTGCTTTAGTTCAAATCTCCCTCCAGGCTCTGGTTTGCGGATACTGGATGTAACATTGTTGGCATGTGGGATTGCCACCTCGCGAACTGGCCTTGCTGCTGCTTCTTCGGGCACTAACACTGCCCTTACAACCGGTGGAATTTTGTTGCTCCATAATAGTCTGTCTGAGCAACTACAGCTTCCTTTGTAGAGCTTCTCTCCGTTTACTATGAAATATCCGTTTAGGCTCTATATAAGATTCCACCAGCTCTTTGTCTCTTGCCAGTGTTCACAGCAATTAAGTCTGCAAAATACAGGCTAAGACCAAGTTGTCAACACTTAAGAAAATAAAATAAAAATACAGTAAATTTATACTTAATACAATTTCACCAATTGCCTAGTCTCCCCGAACGGCGCCAAAAACTTGTTCGGTGCTTTGTTTGGGGTTATAAACCGACACGCAAGTGCACATGGTCAAACAAGTAGTAAGTGGCTTAAGTAAGCCAAGTATCGATCCACGGAGACTCTGGATAAGTGAAATTAGCTTAAGTATACTATATTTTTTACTTCTAAGTATGCTGACAACTGAACAACCAAAAATTGAAAGGTTTGTTTTATAAAATATATACTAAAACTACTAATAATTATCTACTTTGAATTGAAACTATGGATATGAGCATGCCGAGGATAAAGAACATGTAATGAACTGATTATCATCATAAATTGGTTAATCTTTTCTTCCAGTTGCTAGCCAAGAACATTAGCCAAGAGATTAAAACTCTCGTATTTAATCTCACTTAAGAATCATAAACCATCCGTCTACATTTCTGTGATCAAATGCAATTCATGACCTAGCAATACAATTCCGGTTCCTAAATTGACTAATATGGCTTTCAAGTATATTTCTATCAGGAAAGCACATCAAAACTCAACTTTCCCAAATCAAGTAAACAACAATATCCTATTAATTCACAACTTTCCAATTTCGTGCTCTCTCGAGTGAAATCAGACTTTTTAGATATACATTAATGTCGGCCACACACCAATGCAGTAGAAACAAGAATTAATAGAACAACATGGAAGAAAAAGATGAAAAACCATATAATTCAATAATCAAAATTCATCACAAGTGTTCATAACCTCAGCAAGGAAGGGAATTAGCCACTCATTTGTGGATTAATCATCCTAAAACAAGTGTTAATCATACAAACAATTGAATTAGAGAAGAAAGAAGGAGAGAAAAAACCCTGAACTTTTCGTCCCTCAACTGCCTGTAACCCACGTCCTTGCTCCACCAAGTCTGAATTATGAAAAATAAACTTAAGTGTTCTATTTATACTAGTGGGAATTTTTCCCGGAATAACAAGCAACGTGTCACGGAGTGCATCGCGGAGCACTGCCTCCGTGACATGGCGTGGACGCGGACACCCTCACTAGAAATTGAGGGTCCGGGAATAAAGCATCAACGTGGCACGACGTGCAACGCGGAGGCTTGCCACCGTGCCACAGAGCAGTCGCGAGCCTCCACTGGAATTGATGCATTTTTCACCCTCCAGGCAGAATGCCTCCGCGATGGCAGCGTGACACGGCTCCATCGCGGAGCCCCTTTAATTGGTGCAGTCCAATGCCTTTTCCGTGCTCGAATCCAAGTCCAACTCCGATATTGTTCCAACATGCATTTTAGCTCCTCGAAATCACATTTTACCTACAAAACAATGCTAATCATGTTGGTTAGTATAAATTCACATTTTATTACCAATTACATGAAAATGTATACACATTGCTAGATAAACAAGGCGAAAATGATACTTTTGAGTATCACTTGGGCATATAAATCTCCCCAAGATCATAGCTCACTTAAGACTTGTGCTCTAGACCCTCAAGGACCGCCAATTGTACGCAAAGTTCCGCAAGTGTGAGTTTTGGTTGGACTCCGTGGCATTCTTTGTCCATGTGGTGTCTAGCGAAGGCATAAAAGTAGACTCGCAGAAGATTGAGGCGGTGAAGAATTGGCCCAGACCGGTGAATCCTTCGAATATTCGGAGCTTCTTAGACTTAGCTGGCTACTATCAGAGGTTTGTGGAGGGTTTCTCATCCATTGCAGTGCCTTTGACTAAGTTGACTCAGAAGAAGGTGAAGTTTCAGTGGTCAGAGGCTTGTGAGAAAAACATCCAAGAGTTGAAGGCTCGACTTACTTCAGCACCAGTATTGACCCTACTCGAGGGTAATGATGCTTTCGTGGTGTATTGTGATGCTTCAAGAGTTGGACTTGGGTGTGTGTTGATGCAGCGTGGGAGGGTGATAGCTTATGCCTCTCGATAGCTGAAGGTGCATGAGAAGAATTACCCAACCTATGATCTTGAATTAGCCACGGTGGTGTTCGCATTGAACATATAGCGGCATTACTTGTATGGGGTTCACGTGGATGTATTTACGGATCACAAGAGCTTGCAATATGTGTTCACCCAGAAAGATCTAAATCTTCGGCAAAGGAGGTGGTTGGAGTTACTTAAGGATTATGACATGTGTTTCCTTTACCATCCAGGCAAGGCTAATGTGGTTGCGGATGCGCTTAGTAGACTCTCCATGTAGAGTGTGTCCCATGTGGATGAGGGAAAGAAGGAATTGGTGAACGAGGTCCACCGGCTTGCAAGGGTGGGAGCTACACTGACCGACTCGACCGATGGCGGTGTTGTGGTGCATAACGGGTCGGAATCGTCCTTGGTAGTTGATGTTAAATCCTGCAAGATGAGGATCCAATATTGAGGAAGTTGAAGGAGGCAATGCGGAGTCAGAAAGTGGAGGTTTTCTCCCAAGGGGGAGATGGTGTGCTGCGATACTAGGGTTGACTATGTGTTCCGAACGTTGATAATTTAAGAAAATGGATATTGCATGAGGCACATGGTACCAAATATTCTATTCATCCAGGATCCACGAAAATGTATCAGGATTTACGAGAAATCTATTGGTGGGATGGTATGAATAAGGATATTGCAGAGTTCAAAGCAAAATGTCCAAATTGTCAGCAAGTGAAGGTCGAGCATCAAAGACCTGGAGGTGTACTTCAGGATATTTGCATCCCCACTTGGAAGTGGGAAGAAATCAATATGGACTTCATTATAGGTCTACCTCGTACTCGCCGGCAATGTGGACAGGTTGACCAAGGTTGCACACTTCCTACCAGTCAAGACCACGGATTCAGTAGATAATTATGCTAAGCTGTATATTCGGGAGTTGGTTCAGCTTCATGGAGTGCCCTTGTCTATTATTTCAGACCGAGGTACTTAGTTTACTTCTCAATTCTGGCGTTCATTTCAAAAGTGGCTCGGGACTCAGGTTAAGCTAAGCACAGCTTTTCATCCACAGATGGATGGACAACCAGAATGAACCATCTAGACTCTTGAGGATATGTTGAGGGCATGTGTTATGGATTTCAAAGGTAGTTGGGATGATCATTTGCCCTTGATCGAGTTTTCTTATAATAATAGTTACCACTGTAGTATCAAGATGGCATCGTTCGAGGCCCTCTATGGGTGAAGGTGCAGATCTCCCATCGAATGGTTCGAGGTTGGTGAGGCAGCTAGGGTAGGACCAGATTCGGTTCATGAGGAGATGTGAAGGTTCAGTTGATAAGGAACCGGTTGAAAACCGCTCAGAGTCGTCAGAAATCGTATGCCAATGTGAGGAGAAGAGAATTGGAGTTTGATGTAGACGACTGGGTGTTTCTAAAGGTATCTCCCATGAAAGGAGTCATGCGGTTCGGAAAGAAAGGTAAACTCAGTCCCCGCTATATTGGCCCCTACCGAGTTGTAAGAAGAGTTGGTAAGGTGACGTATGAGTTGGACTTGCCTTCAAAATTGGCTTCAGTTCATCTCGTGTTCCATTTATCACTTTTGAAAAAGTGCTTGGGTGATCCAACCTTGGTGGTTTTGATAGACAGCGTTGGTGTGAAAGACAACCTCAGTTATGAAGAAATCCCAGTTGAAATTTTGGATCGACAAGCTGGAAGGCTGAGGAACAAAGAGGTAGCTTCAGTTAGAGATTTGTGGAGGAATCAGCATGTTGAAGGAGCTACGTGGGAGGCCAAGGCAGACATGATGGCTAGATACCCACATTTGTTCTCTACCGGCTCAGTTCTGACTTGAGGTATACGTTTTTTCCCTAACTCTCTAATCAGTTTTCATGTTCATTTAATGTGCACAAGTTTGAATTATGTTATGATAAATGTATGTGATGCCTGAATTTAGTTCAATTATGTGGTTCTTTTTGGAGGTAATCATTGAAATTTCGATTAAAATAATCAGTATGGGAGTATGATAATTGCTTGTTTCTGTTTCCTGCTTGGTTCAAATATTTGAGGACGAGTGTTCCCAAAGGCAGATATTGTTATACCCCGAGAATTCAAGAATCGGACCTGGAAGTGGATCAGGAGAAAAACTGGAAAATGTTGTAGCAGTTGCAGAATGAGTCATTGGACAACTCGTCAGGAGGCCTAACGAGTCGTCAAGTGACTCGTGGGAAAGGCCTGAGATGATGATGGACTCGAGGTCCCCACGGGTGATGTAACTACTGGTGGTTAGCCACCACGAGTCGTCATGTCAGTCGTGGGGTGGTTCTAGAGAAAGTGGTAAAGCATATGTTGTGTATTTGACGAATGGTATCTAACGAGTAGTCGCCTGTCCTAACGACTCGTTAGGAGGGTTGTTGTTGAGCAAAGTGAATTTTCACGAATGATGAGGCAATGTACTTGACGAGTGAACCAACGGATAATAGGCCCTGGTGACGAGTAGTCAGGTCGTCCATTAGGACCCCCTGAAAGTTATTTTCAGCGATTTCAGTAAGGGCTTTTCTGTAATTCCTAAGTCCTAAGGGCCTATACTACATCGTTTTAGGCTCATAATAGAGGGGTTTTTGCAGAGAAAAACCCATCTTAGGCCATCACTCCCATGCATGCAAGGTTGGGGGTTTAAGAGAAAATCAAGGTGAATTTTCAAGGTTTCCAATTGGAATCTCAGCTGGGAAATTAGGAAGGGTTAGAATTCTTCAATCCCAGGTATGTAAGGATATGAGTGGGTGCTTCCTTCCACACCCATGCCCATTCCCTAGCGATTTGTGATTTGGTTATGATGATCAAGTATGGGTTTTCATTCAATTGCATGATTCTTACATTTCTACTCATGGGTATGATTAAATTGAGTTAATATTGGTGATTTACTGAGCTTGGGCGGATTCTAACTTAATTTCCTTTACAAAATTGTCTTTCTAAAATTGAATCTAAAACGTCCATGTGTACGTAGTTCATAATAGAATGTGATGATGATGGAGTAGATGAGGAGAGGCATGTTTCCAACCTTACCCATGATTTTGATGATGTTTTCAAAGAAGGTTAAGACCCTAGTATGATGAAGCTTTGGGTAGTGCCCAGTGTTGAGTATAAATGACGATTTTTCGTGAATTAACTTTATTACTTCGTTTTGGGTGAAATCTCCCAAATTATAATGTTTTCAAATGAATTGAATGGGTTCAAGCATGATTAAGTTTTGGGCAAGACCCTTATGTTGATGATGAGGAAGTGATATTTTTAAAGTAGACTTACCAAGTGATTTTGGAGTAAAGGCTCCCAGTATTCTTTGAGTTTGTGGTGGGTTACATAGTAAAGCTTCTCATATACATGAACTTCGTAATTGAGATGCATGTTGTCATTAAGCTTCATTTCACATGATGTTGCGTCTAAGCATGATTCCATTCTAAGCTTTGTCAAAATGACATTGTTGAGCTTCATATTTATATGATGTCTAGTGTATGCATGATTTCATAATGAGCTTTGTCAATAGACAATGTTTAGCTTCGTTCTATACGATGTTGATTTTATGCATGACTGCATGGTAAGTTCGTCACTAGACGATGTTGAGTTTCATAGTTATACGATGTAGAGCATTGTATGTTGTTGGAGAAGAGTCTAGCACCGAGCGGGCTAAGGGTCGACCACCCTACGCGCCAACTAGGTTGATTCTATTATATTATTGGGACCTCCCTAGGGGGCTATCCCCGGCCATTTGGCCCTTCAGCTTGATATCGATTTTATGGTAGTGTCCCTAGCCCTGGAAATATTTTGGACGGCTCTGCCCACTTGAGTGTAATAGTCGGGACCACGTAAGCTCTATCGTGGTATGTCGGTTAAGTGACGAGTGTCCCACTATCTATATTATTTGACTTTGCATATGCATTACCCGTGATGATTATCTTATGCATGCATGTTTAAAAAGCAAGGTCTGACTCATTTTTCAGCTTTTGATATAAATGTTATGATTTAGCTTGAGTCATTCGACTCAGTCATGATGTTCCAAATGCCATGCATGATCATGTATAAAATAAGGATGATTTCATAATGAATGTGTGTGATCCTCTTTTGTCCTTAAAGGTTATTCTATATATGTATGACTTGTTTTAAATGATTTATATTACTTTAACAATTTTACTTAGCTTGCATACCCGATACATTCCATGTACTGACCGTATACCTTCTATGTTGCATCATTTCATGATGCTGGATCCGCATCACAGGTTCAACACCTTTCATAGCCGCTATCAGAGTTAGTACCTGCTAGATTGGTGAGTCCTCATCTTTCGAGAACTAGACTTTCAGTTACCTTAGTTGTATTTTCAGTTTCAGTATTTCTAAGCTAGTTGGGGGTGTTGTCCCATCAGCTCGTCCATATTAGAGGCTTATCAGACTTAGACATGTTTTCAGCTTCGGATGATCATTCTGTTGTTATGTTATGTTAGACTTCCGCTGAGTTTATAATTACGTTTCCTTCCTGTTTAGTGAATGAATTAGTGAATACTTATGCCATGAGTTCACTTGGGGTCTCTCGGGGTCCCTTATCCCGTGTCTACGATCCGGGTCTCCTCTCGGATCATGAAAAGTTAGTGGCCAACGACCATGTTGGTGGGTCCATCATGGACCAAAAATATACAATGGCCAAAGCTCTTCTTGATAGTATGACCAAAACAAATAGACCATGACACACTAGAGATATGGAGGTGCCCCCAAGTGGCGCCGCTTCCAACCATGTAACAACTGAAATGAGAAGGCATGATGAGGAAAGACATGAAACCTTCATAAAGATGACTACCCACCTTGAGGTAATGTCGCGCCCCAGCGCACGCGCAAGCATACACGATCGTACAAGTAATACAGTGGCCCTTTTTAAGAGCCAGATGCGAACCCATAGGGACTAGAGAAATTTAGTGAATTATCAAGTTCGAATGCTATAGTAAATTTCACTAGTGTTGACTAAATAGATTTTGGATGATTTTAATTAAATCTAGGGGTGACCACAAAACAATCGAGAAATAATACAAGAAGAAACTAGAGTTAAGGCCTGATAATCATGCACTGCTACAATTCACAATGGTTCGAGTATGAAAACTTCAGTTGTTGTCTCACATAGTTAAAATGCGGTGTTCATGGTCTTTCGAGCCTCTAAACATAACAAACTATTCTCACACCTACATCATTGAGCGGGGATCTGATGTCCTAATTCGTGAGTAATTTAAATTCATGCATGTGGTTTACGGGGTTTACGCCCTTGATTATGGACTTTCGTGCCTCTAATCATTTAACCTGACTTAACTTCGCAACTACCTCTATGAGCGGTGATGTGACAATTCTAAGTCGATGTCTAGCTCATCCCATTTTATTAACCAAGCAATGCAAATTAGGTATAGTTTCTATCCTAATCGCGAATCCTATTGTAAAGACAAGAACTTGCTCCCCACATTCTTGTGTTCTAGCCTAAGGTAACTCTTTTGAGCTTTTAACTAAGCTTAACGAGTTTGTTTTCATGGTGATCAAGCATAAAAACAACAATGATGAAGAATGTAAGACAAAACAACAACTAAAGACTCAAAACCCAAGAAGAATTCATGCAATTACAATCATATCATGTGCCTTAACACTAGTTGAAGGGTTTTAGCCACTCATGTTCGTACAAATAGTAAAAAACATAATTAAAGTAGTGTACTTAAAAGAATAATTAAAAGAGAATGAAATTAGTGAACCCTAGGTAGAGTTCTTCCTTTCTCCCTTCGATCCTTTCCATTGTTCTCAAAATATTTCTTGATGAATGATTTTTTGAGCTAAGTATACTATTTATATTAAATGTAAAAAATGAAATGTTTGCTGTAGATGGACTACCTCCGTGCCACGCTGCCCATCGCAGCAGATTGCCTATGTGACACGGAGCAGTCGCACATGCCCACTATTTTGAGGCTCCTCGGCAAGTCCTCGCGTTGCACTGGTGCGCATCGCCTAGTGGCACGCAATGGTCGCACTAATGGAAGCTCGTGGCACGGCCTAGACGTGCAGGCCTCCCGCCTTCGCATGCCCTCACACATGCGCATGCATGCCATGGCACGGTGCCTAGCGCACTGCTTACCTAGCGTGGCACATTGGCATGTGCTGGCCGCCTACCCCTTGTACTTTCTTCATGCGGCTTCTTTGCACTCACTTCCATGCTTTCCTTTTGTGCATTAAACATTATTTTCAGTCCCTCCTAAGCATAATTCACCTACAAAATATGGGCTAATAATGTCGATTAGTTCATACGCAAAAAAATTAGAAATCACATAAGAGTGTAATTAATTAAATTGATAAACTTGACTAAATTAAGTTATAAAATAGAACTTGGGCACGTAATTATTCCCAAGATCACTACCCCACACTTAAAGCCTTGTTCGTCCTCGAACAACTCTATTACATTTCATGCACATGAAGAACTCACCCATAGCTAATTAAAACAAGACAATTCAAGTTAAGGCTACACCGAATGTTTTAGATGGCAAGTTAAAAATAGATCATACAAGATATAACCCTTAAAATCCCATATAACTACATTAAAACTTCCTAGCCTCAAGAATTGACTCTCAAACTCAACAAACTCATTAAACTTAACCAACCAAGAAATTCGACATGAATTTGATCCTTCATCAAACATGTGTCCTCACAACAAGAGAGTTACCCATTTTGTCACTCATAAGTTTTCAAATTATGACATATATGGGTGTATGAATAAGAAATAAGCTCACTCTCACAAAGAATTCTCATGCAACATGCATTGACCCATAAGCCTGCCTTTAGTGTTTTACTCCGCTAATTTAGGTATGTTTGAAAGTAAGATTAAGTAGGACTTAGCGGGTTGTAATGTAAGCTAAGAGACAGGGAGGTACTATTCTGGCTAGTAATAGTGGCTATCTTCCCTAAGCGCTTTTAATACATCACACCTTCACTAAGAATTTCCATCCTCTTACTTCACATTTATTCTTTTCAACTCCCATTTTCCTCTTTTGCTTCCCCATCTCATTAGGCACCTTTAAGCTATTAGTAAGGAGTACTTGAGCAATTTTCTTTTTCGTTCTTTTCTTCTCTTACTCCCTACTAACTCTTATTCATTTTTAAAATGTGCACCTTTAGTATTTTCTTCAATTCCCACCACTACTCTTTTCCTTCTTCTTCCACTTCTCACTCCTTAACTCTCTTGCACTTTTCACTTAAGCGCTTAGGAGTTTTTGATCAAATTCAAGGATATTGAAAAGAAAGGATTAAGCTCATTTTGTGGCTAGCAAAGAATAGGCTAAAGGCTCAATGAGGATAACTAGGATCATATATTAAAAGTAGGTAAAGCGAAGGATAAAAATTAGGCTCATTCAAAGAAATGCCTGAATCATCTCCTAAAATTGACATCCCTCCTTTTGTTTTGTATACATACCAGGCAAGTTCTAGACACTACACAATAGCATGGAATATTCAAAAACCTTACACACACAGCACATGCTCAATTCAAGACAGATTCAGTAGACTTTTAACTCAACTAATCACAAGAATTCAGAATTAAGCTTTTAGCACATAGAGTCATATTCAAGAGACTAGGTGTCTCAAACAAAGTTACACAATTGCTAAACATGCTCAAAATTTACAACACTTGCATCTCACAATCATATATAGCACCTAACGAGAACATTAAGAAATCAATCAACTAAGGGTTCAAAAACAAAAATCTATTGACTAATTTTCCCTCAAAACGGTCGTCATCCATCCATCGTCGGGAAAAGTCCCTAACTATGACTAAAAATAGCTATGTATAATAGACAAATAAAAATTTTATTCATCGGTTCAAAGTGCCACCTTCAGAAAAGAACTGAAAAGAAAAACCAAAGGGTGGGTGAAATGTGCTCAATTAAAACTTTTCATCAAACAATCTAATACCAAGCACCAACTTCACCCTAATTCATTAAGCACAAAATTTTGAAATTTCCCTCACCCCACACTCAAATCATGCTATGTCCCCAATGCATTAAATAAGAATAATACAAGGGTGAGAAGTACTCCCTGAGGCCTCTAGGCTTAGCTAACAGCATGTTTTTCTTCATTTTTGTGCAAGTGGGTCATCGACCCCACACTCATCCTCTTTTTTGGTCCTTAGATCTTACTTCCTTGGGTACTTAGACTTCCCCTAATTTTGTGCTGACGGAAATAAACAACCATAAGTGAAACATAAAAAAAACTACACAAATTAAAAAAAAGGGTACCTGTGGCACTCTTGGGTTGCCTCCCAAGCAGCGCCTGATTTTACGTCGCGGCATGACGTGGACTATCTTTCTCAAGATATCCTCAAACCAGTGTTCTCTTTCGAGAACCATCTTCTTCTCTTTTTATTTTTCGAGGGAACAGCCTCCACTTTGTCCCTCTCTTCTTCCATCTTCTTCTTTAATTTTTTCCCTCCATCAAACTCGGGCTGAAATGTCATCATCTTCCTCAATAGTGGACCCATGGAATCTACCACCCCACATTTAGCATTTGACAACACATTGATCTTGCAAATATCTCTGTAGTGTGTGGGTGGGTTGATCTCCTGGTAAACTCTGAAGAGATCTTCTTCATCATTGACCCTCATATTAAGGGTCCCTACTCTTACATTTATTATTGCTCCTCTAGTGGCCAAGAATGGCTGTCCCAAGATCAGGAGTACCTTGTCATCATCTTTAAAGTTAAGAATGATGAAATCAGCAGGTATAATGAGCTTACCCGCTTTGATGAGAAGGTCCTCAATTATTCCCTCTGGTGCCACTGTGGACTTGTCTGCCAACTGCATCATTACTTGTGTTGGCCTCAGCTGGCCCAACCCCATGGTGTTAAACCAAGATAGAGGCATTAGATTTAATGTTGCCCCTAAGTCACAAAGAGCCCTTATAACTTCAGCTTTACCAATTTGTATGGGGAGGGTAAAACTCCCTAGGTCCTTGAGCTTTTTTGGCATCTTGCTCATTACCCTGTAGCTGCACTCCTCAGTCAATGAACCATTTGGACATCCACCAACCTAACTTTGTTGGTCACCACATATTTCAAGTACTTAGCGTACTTTGGCATTCAGTGCAAAACATCAAGAAAGGGTAAGTTGATGTGAAGTTCTTTCAATATATCAAAGAACTTCTTAAAGCATTCCTCCTCCTTGCTCTTCTTGAGTCTTTGCGGTAATGGTGGTGGTGGTCTCTGTGCTAGCTGCAATGATGATTCCATTATGTTTTGCTACCCTCTGGTTATCTCCTTGGTCAGTGGATGGACCTTGTCTAACCAACTATAGTTGCACCTCATTTTTCTTTTCCTTCGATGGTGCATCAGCCAGTTGCTTGCCACTCCTTAAACTGATGGCATTGACCTGTCGGGGGTTTGTATCTGTATCACTAAGTAACCCTCCCTAAGGTCTGGTGTGCTGAGTAGCTGCTAATTGACCCATCTGCTTCTTGATATTGTGGGTGGCTAACTGCTGATTTTTCAAATCTGAAGCCATCCGTACCTGATTCTCTTCCAATTGGGCTTGAGTAGCCATAATTTTCTACAACGTCTCCTTAATATTGCTTCTGCTTGATTGGCCACCGTTCTGCCTATTCTGTTGTTGATACTAGTGTTGTTGAGGCTGTTGGTAACTCTGGCTCTAATTGCCACCCCAAAAAAAATTTAGGTGACTCTGTCAATTTTTATTGTAGGTGTTCCCAAAATTCTGATTATTTTTCTGAACATTCCCCACAAAATTGACTGATTCAGGATTGGCCCCGCAAGATTCTACATTATGCCCATTATTACCACAGATTTCACACCAACTCGGAGCCTACTGAATCACATTCACCTATCCCTATGGTTGGTTAATACTCAGTTTGTTGATCTAAGTCGTCATTTGATACTTAAATGATGTTAGTTGTGTTGCTAAAGCAACACTGTCCACTTCTATCTGCCCTGCTGCTCTCTTACCTGCCCCTCTTGATGATTCTCTATGCCACTATGGATTTCCTTGAGCATTCATGTTCAACAGAGTGTACAACTCATCATAAGTTTTCTCTAATGATTGCGCCCCCGATGCAGAGTCTAATAGAATCTTTGTATGTGGGTCTAGACTCTCTATAAAGGTGTGAGCTAACACCTCCATTGGACTGCTGGTGATGGGGGTTGTCCCTCAACAATGACTTGAATCTCTCCCAAGCCAAATATAAGTTCTCCTCTAGCCTCTGCTTGAAACTTAATATATCACTTCTGAGCTTGCCAGTCTTGCCTAAAGGGAAGAATCTGATGAGGAACTTCCTTGCTAGGTTGTCCCAAGAAGTAATGGAATTAGGTGGCTCAGCCTTCAACCACCTTTTAGCCTCTCCCAACAATGAAAATGGGAAGAGTGTGAGTCGAACATAGTCAGTTGACACTTTGGTGGGGACAAAAGTGTTATTGATCTCCAGAAAGTTCTGTAAGTGCTGTTGTGGGCCCTAATGAGTCATCCTAGTGAATTGGCCACTAGAATGTAACAACTACACCATATTTTGCTTAAGCTCAAAGTTCCCTCTAGGCTTCGATTTTCGGATATTGGATGTTACATTTGTTACTAGTGGAATTGCCATTTCGCGAACTGGTCGGGATGCCATCTGATTGAGTAACAATTCTTCTTGTTCAACTGGTGGAGGTTGTTGTAACTGCTCTTGTAACCTTTTCAACTTCCTCTCTAGAGCTTCCCTCCTGAGCAAATGTAGTCAGTGTTTAGGTTCCAACAAAGGTTCCACCATCTCTCTATTCCTTTCCAGTTTTACAAGAACAACCTATTACCTGCAATATAGCAGACTAAGACCATTTTTTCAACAGTTAAGGAAATTAAAAATCACACAAAAATTAAAAATTCACTAAATTTTGCCCAGTCCCCAGCAACGATGCCAAAAACTTGTCGCGCCCCAGCGCACGCACAAGTGTACACGATCGTACAAGTAATATAGTGGCCCTTTTTAAGAGCCGGATGTCGAACCCACAGGACTGGACTAATTCAGTGAATTATCAAGTTCAAGTGCTATATTAAATTTCACTAGAGTTGATTAAAGAGATTTTGGATGATTTTAATTAAATTTAGGGGTGACCACAAAACAATCGAGAAACAATACATGAAGCAACTAGAGTTAAGGCCTGATAATCATGCACTGCTACAATTCACAATGATTCGAGTATGAAAACTTCAGTTGTTGTCTCACATAGTTAAAATGCGGTGCTCATGGTCTTTTGAGCCTCTAAACACAACAAACTAGTCTCACACCTACATCATTGAGCGGGGATGTGACATCCTAATTCGTGAGTAATTTAACTACGTGGATGTGGTTTATGGGGTTTGTGCCCTTGATTATGGACTTTCATACCTCTAATCATTTAACTTGACTTAGCTTCACAACTACTTCTACAAGCGGTGATATGACAATTCTAAGTCGGTGTCTAGTTCATCCCATTTTATTTAACCAAGCAAGGAAAATTAGGTATAGTTTCTATCCTAACCGCGAATCCTATTGTAATGACAAGAACTCCCCACATTCTTGTGTTCTAGCCTAGGGTTACTCTTTCGAGCTTTTACCTAAGCTTAACGAGTTTGTTTTCATGGTGTCAAGAATAAAAACAACAATGATGAAGAATGTAGAGAAAACAACAACTAAAAACTCAAACCCAAGAAGAATTCATGCAATTACAATCATATCATGTGGCCTTAACCCCAAAGGAAGGGTTTTAGCCACTCATGTTCATACGAATACTCAAAAACATAATAAAAGTAGTGTACTTACAAGAATAGTTAAAGGAGAATGAAATTAGTGAACCCTAGGTAGAGTTCTTCCTTTCTCCCTTCGCTCCTTTCCGTTGTTCTAAAAATATTTTGTGATGAATGATTTTTTGAGCTAAGTATCCTATTTATATTAAATGTAAAAAATGAAATTTTGGCTGTGGATGGACTGCCTCCATGCCATGCTTCCTATCGCAATAGATTGCCTATGTGACACGGAGCAGTCGCGCATGCCCACTGTTTTAAGGCTCCTCGGCATGTCCTCATGCTGCACTGGTGCACGTCGCCCAGCGTGGCACGCCACTTTTCGCGCTAATGGAAGGCTGTGGCACGGCCTGGACGCGCAAGCCTCCTTCCTTGGCATGTCCTCACGCGCGCGCATGCATGGCATGGCATGGCGCCTAGAGCGCTGCTTGCCTAGCGTGGCCCGCTAGCATGTGCTGGCAGCCTACCCCTTGTACTTTCTTCATGCGACTTCTTTGCACTCACTTCCATGATTTCCTTTTGTGCATTAAACATCATTTTCAATCCCTCCTAAGCATAATTCACCTACAAAACATGGGCTAATCATTTCGGTTAGTTCATACACAAAAAATATTCAAAATCACATGAGAATGTAATAAATTAAATTGAAAAACTTGACCAAATTAAGTTATAAAATAGCACTTGGGTACGTAATTATGCCCAAGATCAGGTAATGAATGAACATCTTATGAGGACCGGAGACATGAGCTTGAATGTTGTAGGGACCCAAGGGCATGGTCAATATGAGGGAGATGTTTCACCTCCTAGATATGATGAGGAAAGCCAATACATGGCGCGTCAAACGGCAGGTTCTTGTCAAGGGTACCAAGGTTCCATCATGAAGAGAATTAAGGCTGGAGAGGTCATGAAAATCAAGTTTAGGCTGAACAAAAAAGAGGTCACCTTCAACGTCTATAGGTCAATGAAGCAACCAAATAAGTTTTGTGTAGTCTCAGCAATTGATGTGGATTCTGAGTTTCTTGATGAATTCTGAGTAGTCAAGAGACTTTCGTTATGCCATGACATTAAATCAGGCGCTGCATGGGAGGCAACCCGTGAGGTAGTTTGGTGAATTCTAACTAACCAAACCATTTGCGTCGTGCTGCGACATTAAATTAGGCGCTTCTTGAGAAGCAACCCAAGTATCCTGACTAATGTGTGGTCAATGTGCATGTGAAACAAAAATTGATGGGTGAAAAATGTCAGAATAGGTTTGGACTATAAGCCTGATGAGTTGGTAATTTACCAACTCATTAGGATTTTAAACATGAGCTTTCACTTGGTTTTCAAGCCATTTAGGAGGATTTTATACTCTTTCTCTTTGTTTTTTACAGGCATTCAATTTAAAGAGAGAAAGCAAGGAATTAAACAAAAGCATGGAGCTTAAAGAAGGGGACCTGTATTCCACCAGATGACACTGGCGAAATGCCGATCAAATGCAGTAGAACATTGTGTTGAAGTGGGAGGTACATCGACGGAATGCATGTCAGCACCTACGAACCGCCAAACTGCTACAGAAGTTACTAGACCTCAATTGCGATAGAGCGGTGCCTAATGAATGGAAACAGACAGAACGCCGGTGACTCGTAAGTAAGGCCATCATCAGAAGGGTAAAATCGTCTAGCACAAGAAAACAGGAGTAGCTGTAACATACTTTTGTACATTCCTTGAAAAGTACTAAACTTTCCTTCTCATTAGAGTATTGAATTGTATTACATTGGATAGTTTTTATTTTTTTAGAGAGTGAAAAATAGAGTTAGCTTTTCTTCATCTTTTCTTCTTCCTCAAGGTAAAGCCTCCATTAAAGGCAAATTTGAGCTTGCAATTTACTCTTGATGATGAATTCTATGAGTTTATTTATAAATATAATCTTGTGTTTTTCATTTATGAGGGGCTGAATATTTTGCTAGGGGTGCGTGCATGATTGGGGCTAAATTGGATTGGGTGTTGCTAGATTGATCTTATAATTATTCATTTAGTATAAATCTATTGTTTTCTCCAAATTATAACTGAATTATCCATAATTGCAAATATCAGTTGGGTTTACTTATTATATTGTTGCTTGAAAAAGGGGAATAGATTATAGGTTAGAAAATAATGGTGGGTATTTGGGCCTTGATTATGTAGGGTTGGGCTAGAGAAAAGCCTAGGAAAAATGCACCCAAGTGGTTGAAAAAATACTAAGTGCCACCTCGTCCATGGCTATGTATGCTCGTGAGTAATGATTTGATTTCCTAGTTAATTCTAATCCAATTGATGCCCCGTCAATAGGGTACCCCTAGCCCTTGCTCATCTTTGTTTATTTAAGTTGGTTGCCTTGTTTTTTATTGGTAGTTGATTTAAATTCAAATTGTGATCCTAATTTCCCCCAACATTTATTTTTCTATTTTTAATGCAATAATGCAATTTAGTTCAATTTGAAGACACATTTTGTGCCATCAAATCTCTATTCCCTGTGGATTCGACCCCGATACATGAGTTGAATAATTATATTACAACGATCGTTTATACTTTCTCCTTATGAGGAGTGGATTTGGACATCCTAAATTTTGGCGCCATAGCCGGGGAATAGGATTAGATAGTCCCTAGTTGATTGTGGATTTGAATTAATTGAGCATCTTGTGTTTTGTTTTTACAATTGTTGTTGTTTTTGGTGTCTCTTTAGGCTGACTGTTATGAGCCAATACTCTCAAGAAGGTCCTGTGGATGGCCACATGGACCACAAGGATGATAATGCAACAATGTTAGAAGTAGCAGGTGACATTCTCCTACCAGCCACAGTGGGGAATGCGGTGTTTCATGTGACCAGCATGATGTTACACCTGCTACAAATGAAAGAACTCTTTGGAGGACAACCGGGTGAGGATGCTAATTGACATCTTCGAAATTTCCTTGAGAGTGAGGATGCTAATTGACATCTTCGAAATTTTCTTGAGATATGCCAATCCTTTAACATTACTAATAGAAGTCAAGAGTCAATTATACTAAGGCTTTTCCCATTTTCCTTGACTGGAGAAGCTACCATGTGGCTAGAAGAGCTACCTCTAGGGTGTATCACTTCATGAAAAGAATTGACTGAAGCTTTTTTAGATAGGTTCTTCCTCCATTGAGGATGTTGCAGCTGAGAGAGGACATTCCTAGGTGAACCCTTACATGAAGCATGGCTTAGGTTCATGAAAAAAGTGGCCTTATGACCAAACCACGGGTTACTAGAGGGAGTGATACTTTAGAGTTTTTATTGATCCCTGGATTTTATTAAAAATTCAGTGGCCAATAATTTAGTTGGGGGATCTCTCTTGGAACAACCTTATGGGATAGCCAAGGCTTTGTTGGATAGGATAACAAAAAACAAATCGAGCATGGCATACTAGGGACACAAAAGTGCCCTTGAGTGATACTAAGTGCTCAAGGCAATATCAACTTATTTATTAAATAGGCAGATAATTAGAAGGACAAGAACATTATTAATTAAAAAATCTAAATTATTCAGACAAGCAAGGAGAAAAAAATTTGGAAAGATAAAAGAAACACCGTAAATGATATTTTTATGTACTAACTCACAACATATAAATCGTAATTACTCCAAATAAAATAAAAGAAGGATGAGAAAAATTATAATTTATAAATACTTTTACAACAATTTAAATGTTTTCAGATATTAAACAAGCTTAAAAAAATTTGAAAGTCTTAAAAAATGTTTGTTGCTCTATAGGGATGGCCACATGATATAATGAATCACGGCCTTCAACCATAGCAACAAGTTAATCAGAGATCACTCTTAAGTTGAAAGTATAATAATATATTTTAAAAGATTAAATAAAGATTTAAATTTTGAAACATAAGCAAAAATATAGTTACATATAAATACACATAATCACTGTTGAAAATTTGGGTGGGTGTTATATATATAAAAACCTAGCACATAATGTCCAAGGCCCTTTAACATTTCCTTTTCATTATATACATTTGTTCATACATTTACAAATTGATTCAAACAAGAATAAAGATAGTAACAAAAAATAAAGAAAATAAAATCATGCATCTCTCAGTTCCATCCCAATACTCGAACAACTCATCTGTATATTTGAAAAAAATCAAGGGAATACCTACTTTGACAAACTAAACAAACACAAGCATATATCTATATAAAAACATAAGTAGCATGTAAATACAATAATATCACAATTACGAACAAACTCAAAGACTGACATTTTTCATGTAGATATAAAGAGAACTGGCTAAATAACAAACCAAATAAGCATATGCATCGACAATGAATAAATTAGTAAACAAATAAAAGTAGCATAGTTTGGAGGAACTAAACAATGAGAGACGAATTCTGAATAATAAGAAATCAATGAGAGATGAATTCTAAATAATAAGCAATCAATGAGAGAAGAATTCCGAATAATAAGCAATCTACTTGAGTATTAAAGAAGAGAGAAATTTTTTTTATTTCTTATGAATTAACCGTTCAAATATTAAAGAGGAGGCAAATTCGTCTTATTAAAGAATTAAGTCATGTCCCTATGTTATACTGCTAGAGAAATAGTCATGTTCCTGTGTCCAACAATGAGGAGAAGGTCTGTTTATACAGAAAAAAATAAGAGGGGTTAAGGGAAGAGGCAATATTGAGAAAAATCAATTAAAAGAAATTCATTCCATAAACAGTAGATTAAATTCTAATTTACCAAGAATAGATGAGTACTAAAGTTGTAATGTAACAAAGGAATATTCACCAATATCAAGCAAAGGAATTCTCCAACTTAATTAATAATAGGAAGAAATCAATCGTATATAAAAAAGCAAAGAGTACCAAAATTAGATAGACACCAAGGTTGTTACAGTTGATAGAAAATTGTTCACGGAGTAAGGATAGAGTAAAATACTCAATTGAAAAACATTATCTCCTAATGAAATCAATTAAGCATTTAAAAAGTTAAAGTTTACCAAGAATAGACCGGTAATATAATTATTTCAAATTGGTATAAGGAAAAGGAGATGATCATGTATAAAATTTAACATAAATAAACACATATTCATATTTAAAGATGTCATTCAAAGTAACTAATAGAATCAATTACCAACTTACCATAACAAAAAGGGAACTAGAGTTGTCACGTAATTTATTTAAGAGATAAAAGATGTATCAATCACACAGGATTTTCTTACAAGAATAACGACAATCAATTAATGAAATTGTATCAATTGGCCAAAATATAGAGTTGAATGGTGTCATATATGGAAGAAGTAAAACTCGCAACTCATCATGTTTAACACTTAATAGCTTTTCATGATTTAAGTCATAGAAAGAAAAGAGATCATATTGGCAAATTGCCTATGACGACCACAGTAAAGAAAATCACAAATTTTCAAGGACAATTATACAAATGCAGGATCATGAACTAACCGTACATGTAGCAGATTGTGAATAATTAGGTTCCATTCAGAGAAAAAGGCAAAGACTATTCTAAGCAATAGAGCATTGTTAGGACTTAAATCAAAGAGGGAAACCACTGGTTGTTTCTAATGATATCATACGTAAAACCAAATCCAAGCAACAACACTCTAATATAGATTATATGGGAAGGAGATTATGCTTACAAAGTGGGAACATTTAAAAAAACTAAATTTAAAAAAAAAATGGGATTGCAACATAGTGATTAAAAAAAGTTATATTAGGAAGAATATCATACATTAGTCCAGACCAACAAATAACTAAGAAAATTCAAAGAATCGAATATAAACTAATCACCAATTAATATTAATCTCTAAGAATCTATCCAGGAAATAAAACCAAACCAAACACACTCTAAAGGAAGAGGAAGAGAAAATTGGAGGAGAGAATTCTGGTTGCTTCTGGTTCACTTGGTGGCTAGTGAGGCTGACGGCGCTGCGGTTGAGTTCTATCCGCTCATGGCGGAGAGGAGCAGACTGCGAGGGGAGAGAAGAGAGAGAGGTGCAAAGAGGAAAAACGAAGAGGGAAAGAAAAGAGAAGAGGAGTAGCGGCTGCGAGTTGTTTCTCAGTGGTTCATGGGGAAGGCGACTGTTCTTGGTGGTGCGGCACAGGAGAGAGGAAGACGAAGGAGAAGAGGAAAGCTTGAGCGTGTGCGGCGGCTAATGTGTTTTGTGAATGTCCGCTAGGTTTAGGTTTGGGGGGGGGGATTGGGTAATAGAAATAGGAGTTAATCTTCACCGTTTGATATGAGGGAAAGAACTGCTAAGATTTAATTAATGATCTGGGTTGGATTCGGGGTTATCAATGGGTTATGGGTGGTGATAAATGGGTTGGGTTGTATTAAGGATAAAATTAAATTCAAAAAGTGGCCAGATTTGATTAAAATTGGCTAGAATTGACATAAATTAGATAGAAAGTGGTTAGATTTTAAAATAAATTGGAGGAAAATTGAATTAGCTTATATTATATTAATAAAACACAACACTTGTAATAATTTAACAATTAGGTAACATAATAGTTTAATTTACCAAAAATGATATAAAGATTATTATTATGAAATTAAACGTAAGTAATTTATAAAATTATATTTTTATAAATAAGAGCTTGATTAATTAGAAATATTTATGCATACATATACATATTATTATATAACATATACATATAATATATTAAAAAATCAATGACTTCAAACTAATATAATAATATATTTTTCAAAATAACTTTAAAATATATAAATAATAAATAATTATGCCAAAATTAATTATGTATGATAATTAGTAATTAAAATATTACGAAAGTAAACTAAATAATTATGTTACAAGGGTAATCTTGAAATATGTATATTTATATTAATATGCAACTTTGATAAGGCATCGGGAGGTCAAAATTGGGTGTCAGCAACTGCCCCTTCTTTGCTCGGAAATGAATGATGAATTGTTGAGTAAAAACATTGACTTAGTATCCAATTTTGTCCGACTGAGGTATGGTATCAATGAGACTGGATGAAAAGAAATAAGAGTTGTGCAAATATTATTGTCGAGACTTTGGATCAAGTCGCCTATATATCTTGGGTCTACAAGAATCAAGCTGTGTGTAGTTCTAGATTTAGGAACGAACGAGATTCCTTAAGAATATTGATACTACGGCATTTGAATATGGAACAAAAAGAGTAAGAAATGATGAGTAGAGAGATGAAAGAGATAAATGAAATTGTTATTTTCGTATCAAAATACGCTAATGTCAGAATGAGGGCTAATCCGAAAGATAAAAGATTGAAAGGTGAAATGAAAATGAAAAATTTCTTCTAAGTAATATGCAATGAAAAGGATAGAGCTTGAAAAATAAATAAATAGATGAATGATAATGGGCGGAGACAATTAAGAATAATTTTTGCGAAAATAAAGATATAGCTTGGATAATTTTTGAGAGGGTAATGCTTAACCTGAACAATGTCAAAAATAGTAGGACCATGCTTAGCCTTTTAAAATTTGGAGGGTAGCACTTAACCCATCCAGAAATCAAAAGAATGGTGAACGTAGCACAATAATAGCAGCTCAGAAGTAAAATAGCGACTTGAAAAAAATACGATAGTAGCTTGGAAGTAGCTTGAAAGCTTGAAAGTAGCATGGTAGTAGTTTGATTCAATATCACGAGAGTAACTTTAAATAACACAATAGTATATTGCAACTTTAAAATACTGGATAAAATTGATTAGTCAATAAGTATAACATAATATTTTGCAGAAATAATGATTAGCTCGAGCAAATTTTGAGAGGGTAGCGCTTAACCCGATCGAAATTTAGAAGGCAGTGCTTAGCTTTAAACAATTGAAGGGTAGTGCTTAACCCATAGGGCAGTGCTTAGCCCTTAAAAAATTAGAGGGTAGTGCTTAACCCATTGGGAAATGCTTAGCCCTTAAAAATTGGAGGATAGTGCTTAACCCATAGGACAGTGCTTAGCGCTTAAAATTGAGGATAGTTCTTAACCCATAGGATAGTGCTTAGCCCTTAAAATTTAGGATAGTGCTTAAGCCATAGGACAGTGCTTAGCCCTTAAAAATGAGGGTAGTGCTTAACCCATTTAGAAAATAATAGGTTAATACTTAGCCCTCAAAATTTAGGGTAGTGCTTAACCCATAGGACAGTGCTTAGCCCTATAAAATTGAGGGTAGTGCTTAACCCATTGGGCAGTGCTTAGCCCTTAAAAATTGAGGGTAGTGCTTAACTCATAGAGTAGCGCTTAGCCCTTAAAAATTGAGGGTAGTGCTTAACCTATAGGACAGTGCTTAGCTCTTATAAAATTGAGGGTAGTGCTTAACCTATAGGGCAGTGCTTAGCCCTTAAAAATTTAGGGTAGTGCTTAACCCATAGGGCAGTGCTTAACCCATAGGGAAGTGCTTAGCCCTTAAAAATTGAGGGTAGTACTTAACCCATTGAGAGATCAAAATAATAATACTTAGCTTTAAATAAAATAGTGTTCAACTTCGATTAACTTATTGAGAGGGTAGGGCTTAACCCCGTTCTTAATCTGCAAGGCATTGACAAGCTTCAAGTAGTTTAGCTTTATCTTTGTTAACGAATACCTTCGTAAATCCTGATGATTGCAAATTTGTACCTATTGTTCCTGTGCTCAAAGACAAATTATAAGTTTAAAAAGGGAAAATATTGATTTGTGCCTCTATTCGTCTGTTGCTATCCTGATTTCATGAGATTTGAACTTATGATCAGGCTGGATGTCACATCCTTCCATAGACTTCCTTTTTGGAGAATCAATTCCTTGCCTTTGACTTTTTTCTTGATGAAATTTTGAGATCCTTCTCAAAATTTCTGCCCATTGTAGAACATGATGTAGACTTCCTTGCAAATAACGTGACGTTGTGAATTTTTGAGGTCTCCTCGAAAATTCTGCCCCAGTTTGCAGCTTATTAACCATGTCACCATAGAAAAATTGATAGAATTTTTTAGATCCTCTCAAATATTCTGTCGCAATTTCAAACTCAATAAAAGGGGGAAAGAGATTTTACTGAGATACAGACCGAACCCTATAGGGGTGCCTACGTATCCCTCTTAAATGGGAATCATGTCCAACATACTTCAGAATACATATAGTAAAACTATCAAATGAGGGAACAAATCAAACTGAGGATAGCTTTCAACTTCAATATCTTAAACGGGCATCATCTTTCATTTCGGGTGTATCACCTTGGCATTAATCAATGCTTGAATCTTATCTTTCATAGTTCGGAACTCTTCCATTGTGTGCCCTTTCATCCCTGAATTATAATCACAAGCCTTAGCATGATCAACTCATTTTGCATGTGTACCCATCACAATTGCAGCAATCAGAGTGGAATAGCCGGCAACCTTTAATATTCCATTCAATTGGGTTATAGGCTCACCCAAAGGAGTATACTGGTTGGATGAATTTGCTCAAGATATCGCAGGCTGGCAAGATTGTTAATTTAGTGGATTTTGATAAATTGGAGGCCTTTGAAGTGTAGGTGGAGGGAACTGAAAGTGTGTAGGTTGTGCATTATGAATAGGATAAGTATTAGGATTGTAGAACGACATTGGGTGATTGTATATTGGTGTCGGATATTGAAATAGAGGCACTTGGTATTGGAGTGGAGGTGCTGGGTAGCTCCAAGGAGTTTTTGGCTCTTCTGTAGGCGATACAGCATTCACCTCTTTCATATTCTTGTTCTCAATGGTCTTACTAGGCTACAAAGTTTTGCTAGCTGCTTGAAATCCTCCCCAATCGATAATGGTACCATTCTTGATACCATCCTCAATTTTTTCTCCTAATTTGATTATTTCGGTGAAGCTATTCTCACTAACCAACATCAAGCTATCATATACTTTTGAGTCGAGATTCCGCATGAAGATATCCTTCATTTGAACTTCCCCCATTGGAGGTCGCACTCTGGCGGCCTCGGACCTCCAACGGGTGGCATATTCCCTGAATGTATCTGTAAGCTTTCTTTCAAGTTTTGAATATACTGCAAATCTGGTGCATTCTCTGTATTGAAAACGAACTGCTCTATGAAAGTTGTAGCCATATCAGTCCAATTAATCCATTTTCTTGGATTTTACTCTATATACCAACTGAGGGCATCTCCGGTCAAACTTCTCATGAACAACTTCATTCGGAATTTTTCATCTATTCCTACTCCAATCAGCTTGTTGCAATACATCCTTAAGTGGGCTTTCAGATCACCAGTGCCAGTGAACATTTCAAACACTGGAGATTTGTACTCCACCGGCATCTCGACATCAGGATGTATACATAGGTCTTCATAATTTAAGCCTTCTATGCCCTTGGCCCCTTCAATATTCTGTATTCAATTGTTCATCTTCTTAAGCTCCTCAACCATAGATTGTATCAAGCTGTCTTTCTCAGAGAGTCCAGATTCACCTAGATGATGAGTGAGTGGAGTAGTATCAATGTAAATGGGGTTCAAGGTATGATTTCCGAAAGTATGAGCATAAGACATGTTGGAGGTGTATGGGGAAGGTAAGTGATCAATGTGAGATATGGTGGGTGGACCTTGTGGGGCAGCTAGGTTTTGATATGCATTTGATGAAGTTGGGTATGCATTGTGTGGATAATGTATATGACTTTGAGGAAGCAAATATATATGACTAGAATTGTTTTAAGGATATGAGACTTGATGGAATGACAGAGAAAAATTTGTAATAGCGATATAACGCTTGGTAGGGGCATAGACCTTGGTTTGTGGTTCTAATGAAGTCTTTAGTGAGACCAACAAGTTAGTTGCATTACGAACTTGGGATAATTCTCCTTGAAGTTCTAAAATCCTTTATTCCATCCTTAGTACCATGTCATTATACTCAGGTGGATACCTTCTTTCTGAACTCTTTGCGGAATCCCTTGGAGCGGTCGTTTCAATTCTGTTTGCTGAACTATTACTGTCATTCATCTCACTTTTGACTTGGTGAACCAACTAGGAGGAGGATATGGCATGCGGTTACGCAAA
Organism: Datura wrightii; assembly: GCA_035772735.1. Taxonomy (NCBI): domain Eukaryota; kingdom Viridiplantae; phylum Streptophyta; class Magnoliopsida; order Solanales; family Solanaceae; genus Datura; species Datura wrightii. The sequence goes on along the minus strand of JASDFA010000003.1, from coordinate 66,356,259 downwards.
AATCAACCTTAGGAAGGGGGATAATTAAGATAAAAAATAAACAGAAAAATAAAATCAGTAACGAAACTCAAACATAACATGTTGTAAATTAAAGATTCAAGGAAATAAACACATTAATACGTTTCCTAATTTGGGGGCCTCTTTCATGCCAGAGGTAGGCCTAGTGCATTTTGGGAGACAAATATGCAATAATATATCATTCCATTTGCTCCACTAAAATTTCAAATACATAAATAATTTATTGCTTTATTTTACATAATGAAGTATTAAAAGAAATAAATTACAAAAAGTAAAGCTATAGCCTAAATGGAAATGCTCTTCCTTCTTTGGCTTCTTCCTAGCTTATATAATGTGGGTACTTAACAACCTGCATAATGAAATGTTAGTTTTACCCTTCCCACCAAAGGAGAAAAACTCTACATTTTTTATGCATATTGACCTCTCAAAAAATGCAAATAGATATGATAATGTCCTTTTCGAGATTGTAAATCTCTTTGGACTTTGGGCAAAGTCAAACTATACCCCAAGGATATCGAGACCTCCTAGGGATAATTCATGCATGCTTAACTAAATTTCAAACAGTTGGGTAGATATGGACTGAAAAGTTTTCTTATGTGAGAAGGCACGTGATCACATGATAGTAAAACTATCCATTCACCTCATGTATATGCCAATCTTTAAATGGGTTTTGAAAGAATTTGGAGATGTGCAAAGCACAACTCGCGTGTACAGTGTGTGATAGTGTTATGTTCTCAAGTGGGGGGAAGTATGAGCAGAATGACAATTTATAAAGCTATAATAATTAATATGTAATGAAAAGCAGTAGCATAATAAACAATTAAGAAAAACAATTAAAAAATGTAATAAAGCGGTAAAAAGAAATAAACATGTTATGAGATATTTTAAATAAACATATAAAGAGATGGTCGAAAAGGGTTAACATAAAATAATAGCCTTAAACATTAAACAAGAAAGCATATAAAGAAAGTAAGAAAGGGAATTAAACATGGAGTAAATAATTTAAATAAGAAAACAGATAAATAGAATAAGGGGAAAGAGTTAAATATTGAAGAATATAATAATTTAAACAAGGAAACAAGTAAATGCACAAGGAAAAAAGTATACATGGAAGGAAACAAACTAAAGTTAATAGGGTAACAACTCCAATTAACATATATTGTTAAAAAATGAACATAAATTATAAAAGCGTCTTTTTCGGGATTGAGAATTCCTTAAGACTCAAGGCAAGGTTTTACTATTAATCTTGACGCACCATGGGCGTTGCGACTTCCCAGGTTTGATATGAGGTGTATTTCTTATTAAAGGCGTACACGGTCAAGATCTAAGAACAAGAGTAGGTATGACACGGTTCCCCCAAGCGGACAACTTGAGAGTGAGGAAGCTCATGACAATGGACACACCACTGATCGATAAATCATGAGGCATTCCTCGGAGGGTGTTTTAATAGTGAACGGCTGTAAAATCATGCAACTGTTATCAAGTGTGTGACAGTGAGAGGTTCCCAAGTGGGGGAAAATGAGCGGAATGACAATTTACGAAAGCAGTTAATAATTAGCCAAATAATTAAGATAATGATTACAAATTATACATTAAAAAAATGAGACAGTGTAAATAAATGGAAATAAAAAGAAAGAAAATTGTTAGTGACTTTGTGCTTAAATAATATATAATGAAGCATATGTGAGGAAATAATCAATTAAACCAAAAAATAAATAAGTGGAAAAAAGAAACGGGATTAAACATGGTAAGTTATATAAAAATAAATAAAGGGTATAAAGAAAAGGATTAATCATGGAAACAAATCAGGTAAATAAGAAAAAGAGAATATATTTGGTAAAAAATATATATATTTAATTATGACAATAATCACGCAAGAAAAATAAGATCATTTACCCAAAAGGGAAGAAATTTTCTCCAAATTAAAAAATAAATAAATCACAATTCCCACATAAAAATAAAACCGCTATGGTTAGAACCTAAAATCCTCAGTACAGTAGCCATACTGTCGCGCCCCATTTTTCTTGCAAAAAAAAATGGAACTCGGCATGTGACAACTCTATTAGGATTATTTAGAATGAAGAGTCGCCACCTAATGGATTATGGAGCGTTAGGGCACCGTACTAAACTAAAAGTCTGTTTAACTAGCCTCGGTTACCAGAGTCGGGTAAGGGTTCAAGTTACCTCGAAAGGAAGATGTTAGTCTCCATTCGAGGTTCACAAATGTGGGTCCCTTCCGGATTCATTAATTATGTTGGAGAATGAGTAAGTGATAAAAAAAATAGTCAATTATTAAAATTAACCTAACTATGTGATTGGATTAATAAACTCTTATTAAAATAAATAAGTAAATTAATATAAGTTAAATTATCTACTAATTAATGCAAAAATTAAATGACAAAACATGGCTAAAATTTTATCAAGTCAATATATAAAACTTATTTCAACACAAGTAAATGTTCAATCATGAACTAAAATAAATTCATGATTGGCATAAAATCTAAGTGATAAGATATGCAAATTTATCAAAACAAAAATATAATATTTCCAAATACTTACTACACAATATAGTTAAATCAAGTATTTTATTACTACATAAATAAATTTACATAAACTAAGTTATTGACCAAATTAATGTAAAAATTATATGAAAAAATAATAATTAAGTTAACTCATTTTAGGACGTATGAGTATTTCAATATAAATTAAAATAATAAACTAATTAATATAATATCTAAATGACAAACAATTTCAACACACAAACTTATTTACTAAACATAAAATATTTTTGTTCAAAAGGAAAAAGTTATATATTTTAAACTTATTTTAAGTGATACTAAGTGCTCAAGGCAATATCTCTTATTTATTAAATATGTAGATAATTAGAAGGACAAGTACATTATTAATTAAAAGATCTAAATTATTCAGACAAACAAGGAGAAAGAAATTTGAAAAGATAAAAGAAACACCGTAAATGATATTTTTATCTATTAACTCACAACATATACATCTTAATTACCCAAACAAAATAAAATAAGGATGAGATAAATTCTAATTTATAAATACTTTTACAATAATTTAAACGTTTTCAGATATTCGATAAGCTTAAAAAGAGTTAAAAGTCAAAAAAAAATTGTTGCTCTATAGGGATGGCCACACGATATTATGAATCGTGGCCTTCAACCTTAACAACAAGTTAATCGGAGGTCGGTCTTAAGTTAAAAATATAATAATTATTTTAAAATATTAAATAAAGATTTGAATTTTGAAACATAAGCAAATATATATTTACATATAAATACACATAATAACTTTTGAAAACTTGGGTGGGTGTTATTTCCGAGGAATGGGTAGGCTTAATTTTAAAAGATTGCGGAAGTAGACGTCGTCATTTCTTTTACTTTTTCAATAACTATATGTTAAGGGATAGTATTTATATAAATATAAAATACACTGCCTAATTCAAATAGAGAAAAGCAAATCAAGAAACTTGTTTAATAAATAAATAAAATGTGAAATTATAATAACGTATATATATATGTGTGTGTGTGTGTGTGTGTGTGTGTGTGTGTGTGTGTGTGTTTGTATGTATATATATTAAAACAATTAGCACATAACACCCAACCCCCTTTAACATCCCCTTTTTATCCCAATACCCAAACGACTCATCTGTATATCCAAGTAAAGTAAAGGGAATACCTGCTTTAATAAACTAAACAAACACAAGCATATATCTATATAAAAACATAAGTAACATGTATATACGATAATATCACAATTGTGAACAAACTCAAAGATTGACATTTTTCATGTAGATATAAAGAGAACTGGCTAAATTAAAAACCAAATAAGCATATGCATCGATAATGAATAAATTAGTAAATAAATAAAACTAGCATAGTTTGGAAGAACTAACCAATAAGAGATGAATTTCAAATAATAAGCAATCAATGGGAGATGAATTCCGAATAATAAGCAATCTACTTGAGTATTAAAGAAGAGAGAAATTTTTTATATTGCTAATGAATTAACCGTTCGAATGTTAAAGAAGAGGCAAAGTCATCTTGTTAAAGAATCAAGTCCTGTCCCTATGTTATATTGCTAGAGAAATAGTCATGTTCCTATGTCCAATAAAGAGTAGAAGGTCTGTTCATATAAATAAAAAGTAAGAGTGGTTAAGAGAAGAGGCAATATTCAGAAAAAATCAATTAAAAGAAATTCATTCCATAAACAGTAGATGAAATTCAAATTTACCAAGAATAGATGAGTATTAAAGCTGTAATGTAACAAACGAATATTCACCAATATCAACCAAAGGAAATCTCCTCCTTAATTAATAATAGGAAGAAATCAATCATATATAGAAAAGCAAAGAGTTACCAAAATTAGATAGACACTAAGGCTGTCACAGTTGATAGGAAATTGTTCACGGTGTAAGGATAGAGTAAAATACTCAGTTGAAAAACATTATCTCCTATGAAATCAATTAAGCGTTTAATAAGTCAAAGTTTATCAAGAATAGACAGGATATATAATTATTTCAAATTGGTATAAGGAAAAGGAGATGATCATGTATAACACTTAACATAAATAAACACATACTCATATTTAAAGATGTCATTCAGGAAAATTAATAAAATCAGTTACCAACTTACCACAATAGGAAGGATACTAGAACTGTCACATAATTTATTTAAAAGATAAAAGATGTATCAATCACACACGATTTTGTTACAAGAATAGCGACAATTAATTAATGAAATTGTATCAATTGGACAAAATATAGAGCTGAATGGCGTCATATATGGAAGAAGTAAAACTCACAAATCATCATGTTTAACACTTTATAGCTTGTCATGATTTAAGTCGTAGAAGAAAAGAGATCAAATTGGCAAATTGCCTATGTCGACCACAGTAAAGAAAATCACAAATTTTCAAAGGGCAATTATACAAATGCAGGATCATGAACTCACTATACATGTAGCAGATTGTGATGAATTAGGTTCTATTCAGAGAAAAAGGCAAAGACTATTCTAAGCAACAGAGCACTATCAGGACTTAAATCAAAAAGGGAAACCAATAGTTGTTTCTAATCATGTCATACTGAAAACTAAATCCAAGCAACAACACACTAATATAGATTATGTGGGAAGGAGATTATGCTTACAATGTGGGAACATTAACAAAACCTAAATTTGAAAAAAATGCGATTGCAACATAGTGACTAAAAAAAAGTTATACTAGGAAAAATATCATACGTTAGTCCAGACCAACAAATAACTAAGCAAATACAAAGAATCAAACATAAACTAATCACCAATTAATATGAATCTCTAAGAATTTGTCCAGGAAATAAAATTGAACCAAACGCACTCTAAAGGAAGAGGAAGAGGAAAATGAAGGAGAGAATTATAGATGCTTCTGGTTCACTTTGTGGCTGGTAAGGCTGACGGCGCTACGATTGAGTTTTGTCCGCTCATGGCAGAGAGGAGCAGAAGGTGAGGGGATGGAAAAGAGAGAGGTGCGAGGAGAAAAAATGAAGAGGGAAAGAAGAGAGAAGAGGAGTAGGTTGTGAGTTGTTTCTCAGTGGTTCACGGGGAAGGCGGCGCGATGGTGGTTGTTCTTGGTGGTACGACGCAGGAGAGAAGAAGATGAAGGAGAAGAGGAGAGGTTGAGGGTGTGCGGTGGCTGATGTGTTTTGTGAATGTCCATTAGGTTTAGGTTTGGGGGGTTTGAGTAATTGAACTAAGAGTTAATCTTCACCGTTGGATATAAGAGAAAGAACAACTGAGATTTAATTAATGATTTGGGTTGGATTCGAGGTTATCCAATGGGTTACGGGTGATAAGGGTTGAATTAAGGCTGAAATTGAATATAAAAAGTGGTCAGATTTGATTAAAATTGGCTAGAATTGACATAAATAAGATAGAAAGTGGTTAGATTTTAAAATAAATTGGAGGAAAATTGAATTAGCTACTATTAAATTAATAAATACACTACACTTGTAAATAATTTAACAAATAGGTAATATAATAATTTAATTTACAAAAAATGATATAAATATTATTATTATGAAATTAAACATAAGTAATTTATAAAATTATATTTTTGTAAATAAGAGATTGATTAATTAGAAATATTTATGCATACATATACATATTATTATGCAACATATACATATAATATATTTAAAAAATCAATGAATTGAAACTTATGTAATAATATTTTTAAAATTACAACTTAAAATATATAAATAATAGATAATATGGAAAAACTAATTATGTATGATAATTAATACTTAAAATATTACGAACGTAAACTAAATAATTATGCTAGAAGGTTAATCTTGAAATACGTATATTTATATTAATTTGCAGCTTTAACAAGGCATCAGGATGTCAAAATTGGGTGTCAATAAGTTCACATTCAGCTTCTATCAACCACTTAGAAGTTCAAATGAATCACGTGTCGACTCAAATGAACTCAAGAATAAAAGGGACTCTCCCTAGTGACAAAATACCTAATCCCAAGAAGGAAAATGATTGTATGACCATTGTCACAAGGAGCGGAAAGGTGTTAGCTGATGGGGGCGTTAAGCCCAAGAATGTTGTTGACCCTATACAAGAAGTGAAGTGAATGATGAGGTGCCAAAAGCACCAGATGGTGTTGACGAAATAGAAGAACTTGATGAGGGGGGAACTGATATTGACCCCGAGAAGGTTGTTGAGGAGGAAGAAATCAAGGAGGCTTTAACCAAAATGGCCAAGAGCCTAGGATTCCACCTCCTTATCCTCAACGGTTAGCAAAAAAGAAGGAGGACAACCAGTTTTAGAGATTTGTTGAGATGTTTAGCAAGTTGTCGATAAACATACTATTGGTGGATGCTTTGCTCCAGATGCCAGAGTATGCAAAGTTCATGAAAGAATTATTGAAGAAGAAAAAGGTTGTTGATGCTGATGTAGGGGAAGTGACACACCATTATAGTGCAATGATGGCGAATAATCTTGCTACCAGAACAGAGGACCATGGAGCTTTCACCATCCCTTGCACAATTGGGTTGTGCATTTTTAGAAAGGCCTCGGGTGACCTCTTTGCAAGTGTAAATTTTATGCCTCTTGACAATTTCAAGAAGTTAGGTTTGGAAAATCCAATCCTACTACTATGAGGCTATTGATGGCGGAAATGTATATCAAGAAACCCGTGGGAGTACTAGAGGATGTCTTGGTCCAAATGGACAAATTTATCCTCCCAGCCGACATCGCGGTATTGGATTACAAAGAGGATTTTGAGCAGCCCATCATTTTGGGGCACCCACTACTAGCTATGGGTAGAGCACTGGTGGATGTGGAGTTAGTAGAGTTGAATTTTAGAGTAGGTGGTGATGAAGTCACCGTTAATGTATGTCAACCTACTAAGCCCCCCGACGAATGCAAGGTGATAGAGATCTTCAATTATGAGGTGGAACAAGATGATGTTTGTGAGGTTGAGGTTGATTCAGAGGATGACCCTCCGGAGTATTGACAATTGAGGTGGTATCTGTCATGCCACGATGTTAAATAAGGCACTTCTTGGGAGGCAACCCAAGTATTTTTATGTTTGATGCTTTGATATTTTTTTGCTATATTTCTTAGGGTTGATTGGATGAAGAACCAGGTGAAAGAAAAATAGGGCAAGCACTATGCCAGACCTATGAAATGCAGGTTCTTAAGCGTGATTTGCCACCCCAACGAAAGAGAGAGGCAGAAAGCTAATAGCAAAAAAGAGGGAATCAAAGCCTTACTTGTGAAACACCAATAATGAACCGTGAAATACAAGCGTGGCGATGGCTTTAGCCAGTAGATGAAAATTTGGACACAGGATGGTGGACTGCGAATAACTGGCAAACGCATAAAGTAACCCACGAAACACTAGTAAATCGCAGTCACAAATATTGAATTGGGCACAAGTAGAGGGTCACCTGTGGTTGATTTGCCGAAAGCCAATACTCACCACCGGCCACAAGTTCAATGCAGGCGGAGGTAAGTGTTTCATTTAAAATCTTGACAAAACCCATTGACTGACCCAACTCATGGCTCTTTAAAAAACTGGTCAAACCCTTTCAAATCAACAAAAACCTTTCTTCTCCAATTTTTAACCTTTCCAATAACCCACTTATACACCAACTTTAACTTTCCAACTTCCCACCATTAACTCCTATCAAACCCATCTCCAGTAATGTCGCGATAAATTCAAAATCTAATTGCAGCACTCAAATAAGAAAATCGAGAAAACTACACAAATGTTGCAGCGCAGTCCACCCAACGTGTCGTTAAGTGACCCAACGACTCGTTGTCAACCGTGAGAAGGATGTCTAACAAAAGTCAGTGTTCCTAACGGGCGACCTCACTAGTCGTGGTCAGGTCCCATGACTCGTTGAGTCACTCGTTGTCAGGCCAGAATTCAGAAACTTGAGAAGTTGGCAGTGTACTTGACGGGTGGTCACATGAGTCATCGTTAGTGGGAACGACTTATTGAGTGACCCGTGACTAGTCTTGTATTAAATTTCCCATGGGGTGAGACAGTGTGGTTGACGATTGGTGACCACGAGTCGTGTCCAGTGACCATGACTTATTAAGTCACTCATGGTCACCCACTGGAGTTTCTAGGCATTGTACCTTACGGGCATGACCACGAGTCATTTTTAGACACCACAACTCGTTAGGTTACCCGTTGAGACATCTGACAGTTTTTCCTAGCGAATTTCTGAGGGATATTTAGTAAATTCCTATCCTCCCAAACATTAAACTATGTCATTTTAGCACGTAATGGGTTCTTTTCCATATTCCCCACTCAAACTTCCCAGAAACAAAACGCAGAGTTCTCTCAAAGTAGTTCAAAGCTTCAAAATAGGGAAGATCCTTCTTCTTCAATTCTCCGGCAATTCCTGTAGGCTTCTTCATTAGGTGTGTGGGAATTCAACAAGGGAATTGTCCTTCCCTTGTGTCCCCCAAAATCCTACCATAACTCCCTTATTAGTTTTAGCCCTGAGCTTACGAATATGAATGAATTCCATGTTAATTTTTGTTAATTTCTCTTGGAATACTACCCCTGTTGGTTGTTCATATTATCTTCATTAGTTCCTAATTAAATTTTCAATGTTCGTAGAAAAAGTGAATTTAAGCTCTAACATTCGGGTAATGATTTTGCTCATTAAATTTAATCTATTGAATGAAGAATATTTTGGGCTAAATTTCCTAGAAATTCTTACTATATATTTGTTGAGCAATTATTTCACTGATAAGAATGATTTTAGCCTTGTTGGATGAGATTTATTTAATTCTTGAATTGTTTCCATATTACGAAATTCTCGTAGTGTTAGGATAAGTTGAGTTCTCTATTTGCTGCTAGTAATTCAGACCAGTTAGAATGTAGAGTCACTTCAGAATCCTTCAGAAATTTGTCAACTGATCAGTTTGACTTCAGTCTTTTCCTGAGGTGTCAGTGGTTCCTCTTAGTTATCAAAATCAGACTCAGATTATAGTTATTTGGTCAATTAGGCGGTCATGACATTCTAGTTATATAGCTCTGACTAGCCCCAGGACCCCAGTTCAGTTACAACTTATTCTTAGACAGTTACGAAGCTTCAAGATAAGCAGCTCTAACCAATCAAGAATCCAGTTTCAGAATTTGGTCTGATAAGACTCTTAGGGTACATGCAGTTATACGTCCCTTTGACTAGTCTTGGACCCCAGTTTTGAGCTATCAACTTAGTAGATCAGTTTAGGTTTTCCAGTGGGAGTAGAACTTAGCACCGAGCGGGCCAAGGTTCCAGCGCACCTAGGTTCCCAAATACATTGCCAGCATAGGTTACAACATTACTTGGCCTGATTAGCCCCATACTTTTGTGATCACTCAGTTAATGCCGTTATACCCTGGTAAGGTATATTGGGTCCTACTGGTGGGGTGTATACATCAGACTCCACGTCTAGCTCACGTGGTTATATGTCGATTATAGAGTCTCCCACCAGTCTGTCCTAGTCCAGTTTCAGAATAAGAAGCTTAGTTCAGTACAGTATCCCATATTTCATTGTTTTAGACTTAGGTCATGTCCTTGACCATCAAACAGGGTTATCTTGATCATTTTAGATTATATCAGCAGTTCAGTTCAGCTTACTTATTGGTCATTGCGTGTCATTTCAGTTCAGACTTTATATTCAGTTATGTTTCTCCCACTTACTCAATACATTCAAACTACTGATACATACTTTTATGCTATATTGTTTCATGACACAGTTGCAGGTTCTCAGACTCAGTACCGTTAGTTGCTGCAGATCAAATTCTCTGCCTCAGCTGGGTGACGTGCCCGCAAGTGTACGGGTCGTGCAAGTAATATAGTGGCTCTTTTTAAGAACTGGATTGTCGAACCCACAGGGACTGGACCCATTCCTCTAACTATCCATTTCTATTGTGATCTTAAATACCTCAAGTGTTGGTTATAGATATTTTCGATTGAGATTAATTAAGTCTAAGTTTGGGTCAACGAAATATTCTGAAATTACTCTAGGAGCAACATAGAGTTAAAACCAATTAATCATGCGATCCTACGATTTGCAATGGGTTAAGCATGGAACTATCAATTGTTATTTCACATAATTAGAATTGCATGTTTATGGTCTTTCGAGCCTCTAAACACGGCAATCTAGCCTCACTGCATCATTGTGAGCGAGGAGTTTAATTTTGTAGTCGCGGGCAATCAATTATGTTGTGGTTTACGGGGAAACGATTAGGGACTTTCGTACGTCTAACCATTTAACTCAACTTAGCCTCACAACTACTTCTTCGAGTGGTGATGTGACATCCCAAGTTGGTCTTTCATAACCCCCGTGTGTCAACCAAGCAAGGTGTGAGGTATATTTCTATCCCGACACAATATATCTCCCGAGATACAAACATGCTCCTTACATTCTCATGTCCTGACCTAGGTAATGCTTTCTCAAGCAATTACTCAAGCTAACAAATATGCTTTCATGGTGATCAATCATAAAAACAACCAACAATCCAGAATGCAAGACGAAAACAACAATCAATAACTTAATTCCAAAACAATTTCATAAAAGCACAATCATAATTCATGGCTTCAACCCTAGAGGAAGGGTTCTTGCCATTCATGTTCGTAAAACTATAATTAACTAATACTAAATTAACATACTTACATGAATTTGGTAGATGAGAAGGGAATTTGATAAACCCTAGATGAGTTCTCCCACTTCTCCCTTCACTCCTAGGTGGTTTTTCAGAATAAAATCGTGACCCCTTGATTTTAGGAGCTAAGGGTCCTATTTATAGTAAATGGAAAACGTGCATAATTTAGCCTGTAATGGAACGGCTCCGTGTCACGGAGTGTATCGCGGAGCACTGCCTTCGTGACATGGAGGCAACACGAAAGCTCTCCGAAAAGTGCCTCAGGAACCCAAGCTGCCGAGGGTCACCGCGCTGGCCAACGTGGCACGCTGCTCATGCAGCGCGTTGGCATGCTGCTGTCACGCAGCTGGCCTAGCGTGGCACGACGCTGGCGCGCTAGTTTACTGCCTACTGCTGCCTTTCCTCATGCGCTTGGCAAGGGCGTGACACAGCGCTGGACGCGGCACACGCACAGCGTGGCACGCTGCCTGGCGCGGCCAGCCTTGCCAAGGCATGCTCATTGCCGACTTTCGCCACTTGCTTCCACTCCATTCCTTGCTATTCACCAACTTGTGAATTAGTTCCTCAAATGCATTATTAACCTACAAAACAAGGACTAATCATGTTGGTTAGCACATATATTCACATTTATATAAAATCACATGAAAGTATGTAAAATAACTTAGATAAACAAGACTACATTAAGGTATAAAGCGTATCTCGGGCATGCTATTTTGCCCGTGATCACAACCCCACACTTTAAAGCCTTGTTCGTCCTCGAACAACCTTTTACATATCATACATATAGAAACTCCCACATAACTAATGTGGCCAGATAATTCAAGCTACGGCTATAATGATTCCGTAAGATAACAAGCTAAAGATAGAGCATACACAATTTAATCACCGAGATGAAATACAACGATGCTAAGACTTCTTAACCTCAAGAATCGACTCTCAATCTTTGCAAACTCGTGCAAATCAACTAATTAAGAAATCCACCATGAATTATATCCTTCATTCAACATGTGCCCCTCACAGTAATAGAGTTACCCAATCACACGCAAAAATCATTTGTACATCATAACATGTGTGGGTGAATAAATAGAATTTCCCTCACTCTCACAAAGAATTCACATGCATCATGTAATGACCCATAAGCTTGCCCTTAGTGTTTTATTCCACTCATTTAAGGATGTGTGAATGTAAGATCAAGTAGGACTTAATGGGTTGTAATGTTGGCTAAGAGACAGGTAGGTATTATTATGGCCAGCAATAGTGACTATCTTTCCTAAGCGCTTTTATTACATTACGCCCTCCTTACGAACTTCCCTTCCCTTACTTTACCTTTTTCTCCTTTCATCTTTCTTGTTCCTCTTATGTTCCCCCATTTCTTTAGGCACTTTTAACTTATTAGTAAGGAGCTCTATAAATAATTTTTCATTAATTTGTTTTCTTGCTCCTTACTAATAATCAACCAGTTTCACACAAGTGCACCTTTGTCCTTTTCTCACTTCTACAACTTGCTACTTTTCCTTTCTTTTCATTCTTCTCACTCCTTTACTCCTTCGGATTTTTTCACTCAAGCGCTTAGGAGTTTTGGATCAAGTTCAAGGCTAAGGAAAGAAAAAGGATTAAGCTTATGTTGCAGCTGTCAAAGAATAGGCTCAAGGCTCAATGGGGCTAACTAGGATTAATTTTTCAAGGTAGGTAAAATGAGGGATAAAAATTTGGTTCATTCAAAGAAATGCCTAAATCATCTCCTACAATTCACATCCTTCATTTCGTTTTATAAACACACCAGGCAAGTTCTAAACAATCCACAATAGCACAGAATACTCAAAAACCTTACACTCATGGCACATGCTCAATTCAAGACACATTCATCAGACTCTTACTCAGCTAATCACAAGAATTCAGAATTAAGCTTCAATCATATTGAGTCAAATTCCAGAGCTTAAGTGTCTCAAACAAAGTTATACATTTGCATGCTTCACACTGAACATACTTGCATCTTACACTCACGTATAGCACATACAAGAACATCAAGCACCACTTAGTTATGGTTTCAAAAACCCATCACCTACCGACTAATTTTTCCTCAAGACGGTCATCATCCATCCATCGTCGGAAACAGTCCCTAACTATGACTAAAACACTATATACAGACAAAGGAAAGAAAAAGATAAAATTTTTATTCTTCGGTTCAAAGACCCCCCGTCGGAAAAGAACCGAAAAGAAAAACCAACGGGTGATGAAGTCATGCTTAATTCAGAAAAATTTTCAAATTTTTCAAATTTTTCAAATTTTTCAAATTTCTCAAGCATTAGCATTACATTCACCACAAACTTGTTAAGCGCAAAATTTTTTTGAAATTCCCTTGAAATTTCCCTCACTCCACACTTAAATAATGCCATGTCCTCATAGCATCAAATAAAAATTTAGAAAGGGTGAGAAATACTCCCTGAGGCCTTTAGGCCTAGCTAATAGCATGATTTTCTTCACTTTGCACAAGTGTGTGTCGACCCCACACTTTTTATCGTCCATGCTTTTTAGCTTCCTCCTCCATGGGTACTCAGACTTCCCCTCCATCTGTGCTTAACTTTCCACCAAAAACAACACAAGATGAAAAATAAATAAAATCAACACAAATGCAAGAAATTAAAATGGTACCTGTGGTACCCTTGGGTTGCCTCCCAAGTAGTGCCTTATTTTACGTCGTGGCCCGACGTGGACTATCCTTTTCAGGACATCCTCATACCTGGATTCTCTTTCGAGAACCATCTCCTTTTCTTTTGCTGTTTAGAGGAAACAGCCTCCACTCTGTTCCTCTCTTTCTCCAACTTCCTCCCAATTTGAAGCCCTTTATCAGACTCGGGCTGAACACTTGTAATTTCCTTTGGCCCTGCACCTATGGAATCCTCCACCCCACACTTATCCTCTGCCAACACACTAACCTGACAAAGGTTTCTATAGTGTGCAGATGGGTTCATTCCTTGGTAAACGCGGAAGATTTCTTCTTCATCCTCGACCCTCATTTTCAGGGTCCCTGCTTTCAAATCAATCACCGCTCCTCCAGTGGCCAAGAATGGCCATCCCAAGATCAGGGGTACCTGGTCATCAACCTGAAAATCCAAGACAATAAAATCAGCAGGTATAATGAACTTACCTACTTTGATGAGAAGGTCCTCTATTATTCCATCAGGTGTCACTCGCGACTTGTCAGCCAGCTGCAGCATCAACCTTGTTGGCCTCGGTTGTCCCAACCCCAAGGTGTTGAATAAGGATAGGGGCATTAGATTGACTGCTGCCCCTAAGTCACACAAAGCTCGTAGCACCTCAGCTTTACCAATTTGTATGGGGAGGGTAAAACTCCCTGGGTCTTTGAGTTTCTTTGGCATTTTGCTCAATACCCTGTGACTGCACTCCTCAGTCAGTGCTACAGTCTGGACATCCACCAATCTCACTTTGTTCGCCATCACGTCCTTCAAGTATTTAGCATACTTGGGCATTCCCTGCAAAACATCAAGAAGAGGCAAATTTATGTGAAGTTCTTTGAAGCTCTCAAAGAACTTTTTGAAGCATTCCTCCTCCTTGCTCTTTCTGAATTTCTGAGGGAATGGTGGTGGTGGTCTTTGTGCTGGATGCAATGGAAGTTGTGCATTTTGTTGCCCAGCACACTGATTATCTCCCATGTTGATGGATGGTCCTGGTCTAACCAACTCCGACTGCACCTCCTTGCTCAGCTCTTTTGACACTGCATCAGCTAATTGCTTACCGCTTCTCAGACTGATGGCATTGATCTGCCGGGGGTTAGGATCTGTGTCGCTTGGTAATCCCCCCTGCGATCTCATGTTTTGAGCAGCTGCTATCTGACCCACTTGTTTTTCAAGATTTCGGGTGGCTACTTGCTGATTCATTAAGTCTGTTGCCATCCTCGCCTGATTTTCCATTAATTGAGTCTGGGTCTCCATGATTTTCTGCAGTGTTTCCTCAATGTTGCTACTCAATTGCCCATCATTCTACCTATTCTGCTGATACTGCTGCTGTTGAGGTTGCATATAATTTTGCTTTTGGTTACCACCCCAAGAAAAATTTGGGTGGCCCTGCCAATTTCTGTTGTAACTGGTTTCAAAATTCTGATTGTTGCGCTGCACATTACTAACAAAATTGACTGACTCCGGATTGGCTCCACAAGATTCTGCATGGTGCCCATTATTACCACAAATTTCACACCAACTCGGAGCTTGCTGAACTGCATTAACCTGGCCCTGGCGTTGGTTCATACTCAGTTTATTGAACTAAGTCATCATTTGATGCTGGAACGAAGCTAACTGTGCTGCCAAAGCATTCAAACCATCTACGTCTATCAACCCTGATCTGTTTCCTGCCCTTCTAGATGACTCGCTGTGCCACTCTGGATTTCCTTGTGCAATTCTGTTCAACAAAGTGTACAACTCATCATATGTCTTATCCAAGGCTTGCCCACCCGATGCAGAGTCTAGTAATATTTTTGTGTGTGGGTCTAGACTTTCTACAAAGGTATGAGCCAGCACTTCATTTGATTGCTGGTGATGGGGGCAATCTCTTAACAATGACTTGAATCTTTCGCAAGCCATATATAAGTTCTCATCAGGCCTCTGCTTGAAACTGAGTATTTCACTTCTCAACCTTGCAGTTTTGCCTGAAGGGAAGAATCTGATAAGGAACTTCTTAGCCAAGTCATTCCATGAAGTTATGGAGTTCGGTGGCTCAGCCTTCAGCCACTTTTTCGCCTCTCCCAACAGTGAAAATGGGAAGAGGGTCATTCGGACATAATCTGTGGACACGCCGGTGGGGACAAACGTGTCACTAATCTCTAAAAAGTTCTGTAGGTGCTGTTGCAGGTCCTCATGTGCCATCCCAGTGAATTGACCACTAGAATGTAACAGCTGTACCATGTTCTGTTTAAGCTCAAAGTGCCCTCCAGGTTCCAGTTTACGGATGCTAGAGGTCACATTCGTCGCTAGTGGGATTTCCACTTCGCGAACTGGTCTTGCTGCCATTGCTGCTGATGACAAATGTGCTTGTCCCGCGGGTGGTTGTTGTTGTACCTTTTCTTGAAGTCTCTTTAGCTTTTGCTCTAGAGCTACTCTCCTTCGCAAATGGATTTGACGTTCAAGTTCCAGCAACGGTTCCACAAGCTCTCTATTTCTAGCCAGCTCGGCAGGACAACCTGTCACCTGCAAATAAGCACACTAAGACCAAGTTTCTCAACACTTAAGGAAATTCAAAAATCACACAAAAATAGATAAATTATCAAAACTTCGCCGAGTCCCCAGCAACAGCGCCAAATACTTGACGTGCCCGCAAGTGTACGGGTCGTGCAAGTAATATAGTGGCTCTTTTTAAGAACCGGATTGTTGAACCCACAGGGACTGGACCCATTCCTCTAACTATCCATTTCTATTGTGATCTTAAATACCTCAAGTGTTGGTTATAGACATTTTCGATTGAGATTAATTAAGTCTAAGTTTGGGTCAACGAAATATTCTAAAATTACTCTAGGAGCAACATAGAGTTAAAACCAATTAATCATGCGATCCTACGATTTGCAATGGGTTAAGCATGGAACTATCAATTGTTATTTCACATAATTAGAATTGCATGTTTATGGTCTTTCGAGCCTCTAAACACGGCAATCTAGCCTCACTGCATCATTGTGAGCGAGGAGTTTAATTTTCTAGTCGCGGGCAATAAATTATGTTGTGGTTTACGGGGAAACGATTAGGGACTTTCGTGCGTCTAACCATTTAACTCAACTTAGCCTCACAACTACTTCTTTGAGTGGTGATGTGACATCCCAAGTTGGTCTTTCATAACCCCCGTGTGTCAACCAAGCAAGGTGTGAGGTATATTTCTATCTCGACACAATATATCTCCCGAGATACAAACATGCTCCTTACATTCTCATGTCCTGACCTAGGTAATGCTTTCTCAAGCTATTACTCAAGCTAACAAATATGCTTTCATGGTGATCAATCATAAAAACAACCAACAATCCAGAATGCAAGACGAAAACAACAATCAATAACTTAATTCCAAAATAATTTCATAAAAGCACAATCATAATTCATGGCTTCAACCCTAGAGGAAGGGTTCTTGCCATTCATGTTCGTAAAACTACAATTAACTAATACTAAATTAACATACTTACATGAATTTGGTAGATGAGAAAGGAATTTGATAAACCCTAGATGAGTTCTCCCTCTTCTCCCTTCACTCCTAGGTGGTTTTTCAGAATAAAATCGTGACCCCTTGATTTTAGGAGCTAAGGGTCCTATTTATAGTAAATGGAAAACGTGCATAATTTAGCCTGCAATGGAACGGCTCCGTGTCACGGAGTGTATCGCGGAGCACTACCTCCGTGACACGGAGGCAACGTGAAAGCTCTCTGGAAAGTGCCTCAGGAACCCAAGCTGCCGAGGGTCACCGCGCTGGCCAACGTGGCATGCTGCTCATGCAGCGCGTTGGCATGCTGCTGTCGTGCAGCTGGCCTAGCGTGGCACGGTGCTGGCGCGCTAGTTTACTGCCTACTTCTGCCTGCTGCTGCCTTTCCTCGTGCGCTTGGCAAGGGCGTGCCACGGCGCTGGACGCGGCACACGCACAGCGTGCCATGCTGTCTGGCGCGGCCAGCCTTGCCAAGGCATGCTCCTTGCCGACTTTCGCCACTTGCTTCCACTCCATTCCTTGCTATTCACCAACTTGTGAATTAGTTCCTCAAATGCATTATTAACCTACAAAACAAGGACTAATCATGTTGGTTGGCACATATATTCACATTTATATAAAATCACATGAAAGTATGTAAAATAACTTAGATAAACAAGACTACATTAAGGTATAAAGCGTATCTCGGGCATGCTATTTTGCCCGTGATCACTGGGAAGTGTGAGTCCTCATCATCTGAGAGCATTATTTCTTCCTCTTATTCATTTATTAGTTTCAGCTAGACTTTGAGTTAGCTGGGGGCTTGTCCCAGCAACTCCTCAGTTAGATAGCTTTCAGACAGATATGATTTTCAGATTTATTACTATTATTCAAGTGTTTTGAACTTTATGTTCTCAGACTTGTTTTTCATAAATGCTTTATGCTATTATTTCAAAGTTCCACTGTGCATGATTTCTCAGAATGTTAGTGAATGATAGACCAAGGGTTGACTTGGGGTCACTTGCGACTTCAAGTACCGTGTTACATCCAGGGTGTAGGCTCGGGTCGTGACAAACTTGATATCAGATCCCTAGGTTTAGAGTATCCTAGGAATGTCTGAAAGCCGCATCGAGTAGAGTCCTTTTCATGGGTGTGAAGTGCGCCACACTTATGATTAGGAGGCTACAAGATGTTATTAGGAAAACTCTCTTTTGTTCATATTCTTTATCATGCATTAAAGTTCAATTCCATAAATTCCCTTCTAATTCGTGCTCTGTTTTGTTTGAGTGAACCACGCCTCCAAGACGTGGTAATGGAAGAAGGGCTACTAATGTCAAAAGACCTGCCCCATTAGCCCCGACAGCTCCTCCGGATGAACCCATATCCACCGCCGAATTTAGGGCGGCCATTCAATTATTGGCTCAAAAGTCACCAACCAAGTGAACCATCAGGTGGTTCCAGTAGCCACAAATGGGTCTGTAGCTGCTACTCGGGTGCGGGATTTTACCCGGATGAACCCTCTAGATTTTCATGGAACGAAGGAACGATAGGACCCACAAGGATTTATAGATAAGATTAGAAAGATCACCCGAATTGTGGGTGTCGATCCCTCTTAAAGTGCGGATTTGGATGCCTACTAGCTGAAAGGAGTAGCCCAAGTCTAGAATGACCAGTGGAAGGAAGGACGACCAGCAGAAGCAGGACCATTGGAGTGAGAAGAATTCCACATAGCTTTCCTGGAAAAGTTTTTCCCTCGGGAGCTGAGGGAGTCTAAGATGGAGGAATTTATTAATTTGCATCAGGGCAACAGAACAGTGGAAGAATATGCTCTGGAGTTTACTAGGTTATCAAAGTACGCTCCAGAGATGGTATCCGAGGCAAGGGCTCGCATGCTAAAGTTCGTTAATGAAATATCTAATCTAGTCCTCAAGGAATGCAAGACCACAATGCTTATTAAGGACATGGACCTTTCTAGCTTGATTGTTTATGCTCAACAGATTGAGGCTGAGAATCTTAAGTATATGGAGTGTAAGAACAAAAGGGTAAGGACTGGCCAGTCATATTTCGGCCATCAAAGATCTAGTTGTCGTAGCTGCCAACAACAGCAGCAGCAACAACAGTAGCAGAGAGCCCCAACACCTAGTTCAGCAAGCGCCCCAACCTTTCGATCTCGCTAGGATCGAAGGGGTGGGTCATCTAGCACTCAGTCTAAGGCTCACAGTATTGGGAACAAGTATCCAGCTTGTCCCAAGTGTGGTATGAATCACTCAGGAGAATGCCTTTAGGGATGAGAGGGCTTCTTTGGGTGTGGACAACTTGGACACAGGCTTAGGAAGTGCCCGTCAGTAGGGCGAGGGAGATCACAATCTACCATATCATCAAATCCACCAGATCGACCATCCCAATAGGCTAACACTCAGGTGCAGATGGCGGTCAGCGCCAAAATCATTTCTATTCTCTATCTTCCCGTCAGGATTAGGAAAGCTCACCTGACATAGTTACTGGTATGTTACATCTATTCTATCTAGACGTATATGCCGTCTTAGATCCAGGAGCTACTCTTTCTTTCCTGACTCCTTATATAGCGGTTCAGTTCAATATAAGTCCATAGGTCCTCTTAGCACCATTCTCAGTCTCCACCCTATTTGGCGAGTCAGTTAGAGCCAGCCGGGTGTGTAAAAATTGCCCGGTCTCAGTCCTGAACAAAGTAATTCCAGCTGATCTCGTAGAGCTTGACATGTTCAAATTTGACCTTATTCTCGGTATGGATTTGTTACACTCTTTCTATGCCTCAGTTGACTGAAGAACTAGAGTTGTCAAGTTCTAGTTTCCTAATGAGCCAGTTTTAGAATAGACGGGCAACAATTCAGTGCCTAAGGGTAGGTTTATTTCCTACCTTAAGGCCCAGAAACTCATTTCCAAATGATGTGTATATCATCTGGTTCGGGTCAAATATTCCAACTCTGAGACCCCAACCTTTCAGTCAGTTCTAGTTGTCAGCGAGTTCCCAGATGTATTTCTTGAGGATCTTCCTGGAGTTCCCCCTGAATGGGAAATAGACTTCGGTATAGATCTCCTCCCAGATACTCAGCCCATCTCCATCCCTCCTTACAGAATGGATCCAACTGAGCTTAAGGAGTTGAAGGAGCAGCTAAAAGATCTTCTTGACAAGGGTTTTATTAGCCCCAACATCTCTCCTTGGGGTGCTCTAGTGCTATTCGTGCATAAGAAAGACAGTACCCTCAGAATGTGCATAGATTACCGTCAGCTGAACAAAGTCACGGTCAAGAACAAATATCCCCTACCTAGAATTGATGACCTGTTCGATTAGCTTCAAGGAGCCAGTTATTTCTCCAAGACCGATCTCAGGTCAAGATACCATCAGTTAAGGGTCAGAGAGTGTGACATACTGAAAACAACATTTAGAACTCGGTATGGTCATTACGAGTTTGTGGTGATGTCCTTTGGACTCACAAACGCCCCTGCAACCTTTATGGACCTGATGAACAGAGTCTTTAAACAGTACCTAGATATGTTCGTCATTATATTTATCGATGATATTCTGGTGTACTCCAGAAATAAGGAAGAGCATGCCAATCACCTAATCTTAGCATTACAGACCCTTAGAGACCTCTAGCTATTTGCCAAATTCAGTAAGTGTGAATTCTGGTTGAGGTTCGTGACTTTCTTAGGTCATGTGGTTTCAGGCAACGGAATACGAGTAGACCCTCATAAGATAGCAGCAATAAAAGATTGGCCCAGACCTACCTCTCCTATCGAAATCAGGGGCTTCCTGGGCTTAGCAGGTTATTACCGATGGTTTGTGGAGGGTTTCTCTTCCATAGCATCCTCTCTGACCATGTTAACTCAGAAGAAGGTGAAATTCTAGTGGTCAGACGAGTGTGAGAAGAGTTTCCAGGAGTTGAAGACTCGACTCACTACCGCTCCAGTGTTAACCTTATCGTAAGGATTAGATGGGTTAGTTGTGTATTGTGATGCCACCAGAGTTGAACTTGGTTGCATTTTGATGCAGCAAGGTAAAGTGAAAGCCTATGCCTCCAAACAGCTCAAAGTCCATGAGAGGAACTATACGACTCATGACTTGGAGCTGGCAACTGTGGTATTCGTGTTGAAAATATGGAGACACTACTTGTATGGGGCTCACGTGGATGTGTCCACAGATCACAAGAGCCTTCAGTATGTGTTCATCTAGAAGGACTTAAACCTGCGTCAAAGACGGTCATTGGAACTGCTAAAGGATTATGAAATGAGTGTGATGTATCAACCAAGTAAGGACAATGTGGTGGCTGACACCCTAAGCAGATGGACTATGGGAAGTGTAGCTCACATTGAGGAAGACAAAAGGGAGCTAGCGAAAGAAGTTCACAGACTAGCCCAGTTAGGGGTGCAGCTAGTAGACTTAGCCGAAGGTGGGGTAGAAATGCAAAGCGGGTTAGATTCTTCCTTGGTAGTTGAAGTTAAGTCCAGACAAGATGAAGATCCAGTTCTACTTAAGCTTAAAGAAGCAGTTATCAGAAAGGAGGTTGAGGCTTCTCCTAAGGGGGAGATGAGGTGCTTCGTTACCAGGGAAAGCTGTGTGTCCCGGATGTTTGTAAGTTGAGATAGTGGATACTAGCTGAGGCACACAGCTCGAGATACACCATTCACCCCGGTCCTACCAAAATGTACCATGATTTGCGGGATATTTACTAGTGGAATGGAATGAAAAGAGACATTGCTGAATTTGTAGCTAAGTGCCCAAACTACCAACAAGTCAAGGTAGAACACCAAAGACTAGGAGGTATGACCCAATATTCAGCATACCCACATGGAAGTGGGAAGAAGTAAACATGGACTTCATTATGGGTCTAGCTCGGACTCATCGGTAGGATGACTCAATCTGGGTATTAGTAGACCGAATGATTAAGTCGGCACATTTCCTCCCAGTCAGAACCACTGATTCAACTGAGGACTATGCTAAACTTTATATTCGAGAGATGGTTAGACTTCATGGGGTGCCATTGGCAGGAGTACCTAGTTCACCTCCCATTTTTGGAAGTCTTTTCAGAAGGGACTTGGAACTCAGGTCAAGCTCAGCACAACTTTTCACCCGCAGACAGATGGGCAAGCTGAGCAGACTATTCAGACTCTAGAAGATATGATAGAGCGTGCGCAATCAATTTTAAGGGCAATTGGGATGACCATCTGCCCCTTATCGAGTTTGCGTACAACAACAACTACCATTCTAGCATCCAGATGGCCCCATTTGAAGCATTGTATGGTAGAAGGTGTAGATCTCCTATAGGGTGGTTTGAAGTTGGTGAAGCTACCTTGATAGGGCCAAATTCAGTTCATGAGGCAATGCAAAAAGTGTAGCTCATCCGAGAAAGGTTGAAAATAGCTTAGAGCCGTAAAAAATCTTATGCCGATGTGCGAAGGAGAGAATTAGAGTTTCCAGTTGATGACTGGGTATAACTAAAAATTTCTCCCATGAAAGGGGTGATGAGGTTCGAAAAGAAGGGGAAACTCAGTCCAAGGTATGTGGGACTTCATAGAATTTTGTAGCGTATCGGCAATGTGGCCTATGAGCTAGAGTTGCCTTCAGAACTAGTAGTTGTACACCTAGTTTTTCATGTGTCACTTTTGAAGAAGTTCATCGGAGATCCAACCTCGGTTGTGCCATTGGACAGCGTAAGAATAAAAGATAGTCTCTCATATGAGAAAGTACCAGTCCAGGTCCTTGACCGTCAGGTGCGTAAGCTGAGGAACAAGGAAATAGCTTCAGTCAAATTCTTATGGAGAAATCAGCAGGTTGAGGGAGTTATGTGGGAGGCCGAAGCAGATATGATGCCCAAATACCCACACTTGTTCCCTGCCGGCCCCAACACAGCTTGAGATATTACTTTTGACCATAAAACTCAATTTAGTTGTTCAAGTCTCTTTTATGTTTTTGAATGTATGTATGATATGTAAATCCAGTTCACTTATGTATTTTGAAATGGAGGTAGTTATTCCGGTAATTTTGGATTTAAATGAGCAGTATTTGGAAATTTTGATTTGCTATTTTCTACTTCCTGTGTGTTTTCTAACATTCGACGACGAATGTTTACAAGGGGGATATTGCAATGCCCCGGAAAATTAAAAATCTAATTCTAGGACTCAAATTAGAAAATTCGAAAAACTGTAGAAATGTTGCAGAACAACCCACCCAACAAGTCGTTAAGGGACCCAATGACTCATTAGGTCAACCATGAGAAGGACGTCTAAGAAAAGTCAGTGTTCCCAATGGGAGACCTCACATGTCGTGGTCAGGTCCCACGACTAGTTGAGTCACTCGTTGTAAGGACAGAATCCAGAAACTTGAGAAGTTGGCAGTGTACTTGTTTGGTGGTCACCACGCGTCGTCGTCAGTGGGAACGACTAGTTGAGTGAGCCATGAACAACCTTGTATTAATTTCCCAAGGGGTGAGACAGTGTGGTCAACGACTGGTGACCACGAGTCGTGTCCAATGACCACGACTCATTAATTCACTCGTGGTCACCCACTGGAGTTTCCAGGCAGTGTACCTTATGGGCATGCCCACGAGTTATTTTCAGACACCACAACTCGTTATTCACCCATTAGGGACACCTGACAGTTTTTCCCAGCAAATTTCTGAGGGCTATTTAGTAAATTCCTACACTCCCATGCTTTAAACTACGTCATTTTAGCATCAGTTTCAGATGTTTTAGTGGGGGTAACGGGTTCTTTTCCTCATTCCCCACTCAAATTTCCCAGAAACAGAACGCAGAGTTCCTCTTAGAGTAGTTCAGAGCTTCAAACTAGGGAAGATCCTTCTTCTTCAATTCTCCAGCAATTCCTCCAGTCTTCTTTTTCAAGGTATGTGGGAATTCAACAAGGGAATTGTCCTTCCCTTGTGTCCCCCAAAATCCTACCATAACTTCCTTCTCCATTTAGCCTTGAGCTTTCGAATACGAATGAATTCCATGTTAATTTTCGTTAATTTCTCCTGGAATACTATCCCTGTTGGTTGTTCATATTATCTTCATCAGTTCCTAATTAAATTGTCAATGTTCGTACAAAAATTGAATTTAAGCCCTAACATTCGGGTAATAATTTTTCTTATTAAATTTCATCTACTGAATGAAGAATGTTTTGGGCTGAATTTCCTATATATTCTTAATATATATTTGTTGAACAATTATTTCACCGATAAGAATTATTTTACCCTTGTTGGATGAGATTTCTTTAATTCTTGAATTGTTTCCATATTATGAAATTCCCCTATTGTTGGGATAAGTTGAGTTCTCTATTAGCTGCTAGTAATTCAGACCAGTTAGAATGTAGAGTCACTTCAGAATCCTTCAGTAAATTGTAAACTGATCAGTTTGACTATAGTCTTTTCTTGAGGTGCCAATGGTGCCTCTTAGTTATCAGAATCAGACTCAGATTATAGCTATTTGGTCCATTAGGCGGTCATGACATTCTAGTTATATAGCTCTGACTAGCCCCAGGACCCCAGTTCAGTTACAACTTGTTGTTAGACAGTTACGAAGCTTCTAGATAAGCAACTCTGACTAGTCAAGAACCCAGTTTCAAAATTTGGTCCGACAAGACACTTAGGGTACATGCAGTTATACGTCCCTGAATAGTCTTGGACCCCAGTTTCGAGCTATCAGCTTAGTAGATTAGTTTATGATTTCCAGTGGGAGTAGAACTTAGCACCGAGCGGGCCGGGGTTCCAGCGCACCCAGGGTCCCAGAACTACGTTGACAGTGTAGGTTACGACATTACTTGGCCTGATTGGCTCCAGACTTTTGTGATCACTCAGTTCATGCGTTTATACCCTGGTAAGGAATATTGGGTCCTACCAGTGGGGTGTATATATCAGACTCCACATCTAGCTCACGTGGTTGTATGTTGGTTATAGACTCTACCACTAGTCTGTCCAGTCCAGTTTCAAAATAAGCAGCTCAGTTCAGTACAATATCTCAGATTTCAGTGTTTCAGACTTAGGGCATGTCCTTGACCATCAGACAGGGTCATCTTGACCATTTCAGATTATATCAGTAGTTCAGTTCAGCTTACCTATTGGTCATTGCGTGTCATTTTAGTTCATACTTTATATTCAGTTATGTTTCTCCCACTTACTCAGTACATTCAAAGTATTGACACATACTTTTATGTTGTATCATTTCATGATCCAATTGCAGGTTCTTAGACTCAACATTGTTAGTTGCCGCAGATAAGATTCTCCGCCTCAGCTGTGAAGTGTGAGTCCTCATCATTCGAGGGCATTATTTCTTTCTTTCAGTCATTTATTAGTTTTAGCTAGACTTTGAGTTAGCTGGGGGCTTGTCCTAGCAACTCCTTAGTTAGATGGCTTTCAGACAGATATGATTTTCAGATTTATCAATATTATTCAAGTGGTTTGATCTTTATTTTCTCAAACTTGTTTTCATAAATTCTTTATGATATTGTTTTAAAGTTCCGCTGTGCATGATTTCTCAGAATGTTAGTGAATGATAGACCAAGGGTTGACTTGGGGTCACTTGTGACTTCAAGTACCATGTTACATCTAGGGTGTAAGCTCGGGCCGTGACACCTCCTCACCCACCAATCATCCTAATTCTCTTCCTCCTATAAAATCCCTCTCCTATTCTTTTCATGTCACAATCTCTCACAATAATCACTCTAAGAAAAATATTTCTTAATCCTTGGGGAATTAGCCATTGTTGGTCCAGACAGAAAGCTCCAATATAGTTGCTTTTTCTCACTGTTCGATTGGTATGTGGGTCATTTCTTTTATATTTCCTGTTGTTTGAGAATGTGAGTTCAAAAATTAAGTATGCTATATTCCAAATTTTTCATACCCATGTGTCCCATTTTCCGTATTGTGCTTTTCCATTGTTGAATGATTTGCATAGTGTGGGTATGTTGGGGGTAGTAATAATTGCATAATGTTGGTGTGGGTACTCATTTTGGTAGAAATGCTATATGAAGTTTTGCTCTTGATATAATGGTTGGGGGTGAATTCTGATTAACCCCATGTGCTTAAAATGTATGATTTGCCCGATAATAGATAGGGTGACACCATTCTTAAGGGAAAATCATCATTTTTATTTTTTTGTGCTATTTGAGTGAGTAAATCATAAAGTGAGGATGAGTTGAGTAAGGCATATATTTGAGGGATTTATTTTTAAACTGATTTGGGATGAGAAATATTGGGTGGAGTTCCACTTGTGAGTGGTCGGTCAAGCCCGGCGAAATGCAGGTTGAAGCGCAGGTATGGGTTTGAGGCTTTAGGCCACTGCCTAGCACCCGCGTTCACCTGCGCATCACGGATCATGACCGGTGAAATGCCGGTGCAGTGCTGGTAGAGCACAATTCTGCACAGTTATCTACAAAGTCCTGTGGCTCAGCAGCGACTCACGGGTTTCCACAAGCGTTTTGCAGTTGTGTCGGCGATACTGCTTACACATGATTTTAATACTTCACCTTGTTGTCATTCAATTCTTATTATTTTAGTTCTAGCTTAGTTTAGTTGTTTCTTTTACTTTCATATCATTAAAAACACAAAAATAGTAGCGTGTGACACTAATATTTCTTTTGCAGCATAATGACTTTGTCCAGGCAAGTGGACAAGGGAAAGGCACCCTCCATATCCAAAAGTAAATACAAGGGGAAGGCCGAGGCAACCCCAGCCCCATTAATATGTCACGATTTGAACATAGGCTCGGATCTATACACAGAACCTAGAACCATAAATGGCTCCAAGTCGACCCATGAAATGAACATGATAAATGCGGAAATTTACATTTGAAATAGCAGAAGTCTGAAAATCCAATAACATCTGAACAACGAAATACATAACACTGATCCAAAGCTGAATAGATACTATATCTAATAAGCTTCTAAAATATGACGAGTTGATAGGACAAGACCCCAACTAACTAATTAATAAACTGAAACTGAAAATAAACTGGTAAGAAGGTCCTCGAAGGATGAGGACTAACTAACAAGCTGGGAAATGCTAACTCTGAGGATCTGGCTGACGGCAGGACTGAACTTGAATGTCTGAGCCTGTATCATGAAACGATACAACATAGAGTATGCGGTCAGTACTTGGAATTTACCAAGGATGCAAGGTAAGTAAAACCACTAAGTAAGTAAAACCAAAATCATGCATATCATAAAACATTTCAACATAAGATTATGAGAGTAAGGTTTGCATGCTAATATCTGAAAACATGATTTGAACATGACTGAGTTCATTACTGATTTGAATGACCCAAAGCTGAAACTGATAATTATAAGTAAAACTGAACATTGGTTCAAACCTGCTGAAAACATAATATCATGACTGATGAACATGCATAACTGAAATCATGAGGAATAATGGGAGACTCATCATATAACCAACATTACCATGATAGAGATTACGTGGTTGCGACTCTTACACTAAAGTTGGCAGAGTCGTCCAAAGCCTTGCCAAGCCTAAGGGCACTACCATGATATCGATATCAAGCTGAAGGCCCTTCAGGGGCAGGGAAGGCTCAGAAAGGAGGTCCCAAATAATCTGAACATGCCTATGCTGGCAAGTAGTTCTGAGGCGCAGGGGTTGACTGACTCTTAGCCTACTTAGTGCTAGACACTACTCCCAAAAACATGCATATGCTCTCCATCGTCTTGCGACGAAGCTGAATCATAATAGTACATGCCTAATCTGAAAACATATCATGAGAAGCCTCGGCTCAACCACACCACAAGCTGAAAAGTAGGAGTCTAGACTCCAAAAGCATGTGGGAAGCTAATAACATGAAATTAGAGTAAATCATAAAATATACTTGATCATATGGGCTTGTCCAAACTTATACATGCTTTGAAATGGATTTGATAGTCCAAAATCATGAATATAAACATGGGTAATTCAAAATAATACTTTCATCATAGACATTTCATCATACTTGAAAACATAAATCTTAATCTCAACTCTTCATGAACTTTCATCATTGGGCATCTAAACTGTAAAACTTTGAAATCATAAATTTGTAATTGAAATCATTATAAAACATGCTTATGAATCTTAAAACAACATTAGAAACATGAATAGAATTTACCCATGATAGATACTTAGAAAATTTCACAAATTAAGTTAAAATTTCATACATTCATCAATCTTGAATTTCATGAATTTAGAAGAGGATTTGGGCATGGAAGTGAAGGAATACTACCATCCTAAAGCTACATACCTGGATAAATCTGATTTCACACGCTTTCTTGAATGCCCAAGAGAGTTGGGGAAGAACCTAGGGAATTCTCAAGCTTGATCTCCAATGGTGCTGTTACACCTCGAAAATTTTTGATAATTATTTGATGTTTGTATGTATGTTAAGGGAAGTACGGGTTGTATATTTTCCGTAGATGACAAGGGAAATGTGTACGAACGGAAAACTGAAGAGTATGTGAAGTTCATAAGTAAGGGTCAATTTTAAATAATCATATCTCCTAGTATATAATGAATTAGAAGCCCCACGACCTATAAATTTAAAGGTCTTTGAGTCTAATTTTCAGAATATTAAATGGCTCGTCAATCGGAGTTCGAAATAAAAAGTTATAGGCATTTTACGATATCACTATCAGGCAGTAACATGGCCACCGCCCTAAAAACGGCCACCGCCCAAACACCTTTATATTTTAAGTTTTTAGTTATGAAATCATTTTCAAATTTTCCAGGTTTGAGGTGCTTGCTTACCCTCTGAAATCCTCTCTCTTTTCCAGTAGAAAAGCCTTAGAAACAAAGAGGAAATCCCTCAAGAAAACACCATAAAAAATTCAAGCAAAAGTTGATGGAAGGGAAGGCAACATTGCGGTGAAGTTGTTGCTTCCTTGTAGCTTCGTTTTGGCAGTGTTATTGCTGCGTGTTTGGGAATATTTTGAGCTAATGTTATACTCCATATTAGTATGAACTTTTCATAATAAATAGTAAGTCACTTCCCTCTTTTGAAATCTCTAATAAGTGTATGAATTTTTGAAGGAAAACTAGAAGAAAGTTATGGTTTGTATGTTGACTTGTTGTAGTTGTTGTGCTGTTATTCTGCTGCGTTTTGGGCAGCAATATTACTGCGTTATTGGGTAGTGATTTGGAGGAAAATACTCCTATTATATCCAACAATATTCTCATGCCAAGGGTAAGTGTTTCTAATTGCTTAACTTGCCTAAAAATCCTAGCTAAAGCTAGAAGTTGGAGGTTATGTTGGGCTGCCGTTGTTGGTATGTTGTTGTTGAATTTCTGCTCGTTTCTGAATGTTGGAATAGCTGTTTTTTTCTGAGAATATACTCTATATTTGTGGGAGTTTTTCATGAGAAAAGTGAGGTAATTTCCTACCTCTATGTTCCCCTAAAGTTGTAGAAACAAGTTGAAATACGAAATGCTAAGTATTGTCTTATTTGTTTGTGTTGTGACTTCCTATTGATGTAACATTTTGGATGGATAAATTGTCTTGAAAAATCCTTGTCACTTGGTGATAAACTCAAGTAATTTAAGGGGCTAAATTTCTGGCTGTTGAAAGAAAGAAACGACATAAGAGAGCTCGCTGAAAAAAAGGTATGTAAGGCGCTCTTTGTTTCTTGATTTTCGAGCCTGAATTCATGACGAGTATTAATTCGGCATTCCCCTTTACTTGAGATTCTGTAGTAGCATATTATGGTTCTTCCCAGTTGTTTGAATTACTTGGTATTAAGTTGTGCATTTTCTAAAGAGTTGGAACACGTGAATGTAAAGCGGAGAGGGAAATTGCATTCAATTATGGTCATAGTTGTAAATTGATTCTGAAGTTCCCTCTACGAGGGCACTGTGAGCTGGTCCTTTACATTACATTATGTGTTTTTGGTTTCAAAGTTGTTTCACATTATGGTTGCTAAGGAAATTGGTAAACATGGCAAGACGACGACGCGCGGGCAAACCTAATAGTTGAAATCGATTTTAACTCAATAAGGGTTAACGAGGGTAACAAAATGGATTTTCCCTATAATAGTTACCTACCCTCTTATATTCATGTTTTAAGGTGCCTAGGTCCATGAGAAGCTTCCTCTATCCCTCTCCCTTATCTAAGAGACTAATTAATACATTTCTTAACTAACCGATACGTTAAACTTGGAAGATAGAACCCGAATGGGTAAACTATTGATATTTCTATGGGACCATCTTTATTGGAAGGTTATGCACAATATCTTGATGTTAACATGTTAGACGAAAATCAAAAAATATATATGTTAATTCTTACATTCAAATTACGCGCTAAAGCGGCAAGGATCGCCTTCAGAAAGTCGCTATATGTTTATTAGAGATCTTGAGTTATCTAGACCTCCTGAGAATTGCAGGCTTTAAGTAGACACGTCGCATGTTTTTTGAAAGTTGTAGATGTGTAAGGAAATTAACCTAAGTGTAAAGTTGAGGCGCTAGTAGCAAAGGAGAGATAAGAGTAAATGTTAGACCTTTTAAGGTAATATGTGAGGTATATGCCTTCTGTCCATAGTTGATTTCAAGAACCTTTGAGCAACGTTAAAATATGAGCAAGACGAGTTTAAGAGACAAGGTTGGTAATTAGGTAAGAAGGTAAGTGCATACAAGAATTGCTGGAATAGTGAACACGAGAGTAAATAATTAGGTAGGGAATGACGAACCCTGTTTGGAAAAGAATTTAAGATGAATAAGAAAAGTAGAGCTAAAGGTTGTTAAATTTGATGATAAGTGTTATGATTGTTGATGAATTAGGCAAATAGCTAGCAAGATTTACCCTATTCTAAAGACGTTTAGAAAAAGAGTTATAAATAAAGTTGTTTATGTGCAGTTGTGTTAAGCTAATGAAAGACCAGTAAAGTGTTAACTCCTTAAGAAATAATTAGAATAGAATATTTTGAGATAGTGACTCAAGTTAAAGAGAAGTTCTTCATTGTACTTTTAACTAATTATCTTTGATTATTTGTTCTAAGAGTTGGATTAAAATTTTCATGTTTTAAAGGATTTTATTTTTCTTGGAAGTTTCTAAACTGTTTATAATGCTGCTAAGCTTTTCTAAGCTCCACATATATTGCAATGTTTCACATGAGCTTTTCCTACGTTGTCTAAAGCATGACTATAAGTCGTTATTTATCTTAAGGCAGCCCCTAGACAGTTGCCTAGCCTTTGTATATATAGAGCTCCAGGTTTGAGATACACAAGTTATGTCTTCCTGTTCATAAGTTACCTCGAGATGTGATATGATGTGCAATGAATGAGGTATGCTCACAATTGTTGATATGAAAGTATGAAAGTCAAACGAGTATAAGCACGAAATGAATGCTAAGATTGTTAATAGAAAATGTTAGGTTAAGTGATTCCTCTCTGCTCCTCGTGTTAGAATTGCTAGGAAATGTTTAAAATCATGAACGTGAGTCTACACATGTCTTTATGATATTCCAGTTCTAGGAACTTCCCTAGAATTCATTCACAGCATATGTATGTATTTAAGTGCTAAATGAAAGACCTATATGTGTATGGCATAATTATAGTGTTAGGGGTCGTGGTATTCAAATAGTTTGTATGAGCTTTGTCAGCTCCATTTATGATGGTGATTAAGATTTGTTTTTATTTTACCCCGGTGTGGTACATCGGCTGGAGATCTTTTTATTTTACCCCAGTGTGGTACATCGGTTGGAGATATTTTTATTTTACCCCGGTGTGGTACATCGGCTGGAGATATTTTTATTTTAACCCGGTGTGGTACATCGGCCGGAGATATTGTTATTTTACCCCAGTGTGGTACATCGACTGGAGATGTTTTTATTTTACCCTAGTGTTGTACACCGGCCAGACGAATTTTATATATGGATTTACGATTGGATGGTTGTTGGCATTACAGTTATAGTTTCTTTCTTGTGCATTTTTAAATGCATTTTCATCTCATTATAGAGTTATTATCAGGTTTCAGTTTCTAGGATTCCAGGTTGTTACCATTCCTTAGTCCTAGTTCTGTTATCTTGAGTTCCGTTATGTTATAGTAAGTTGTTATCAATTATAGGTTGCAGAGTTCCAGGTTATATTTATCCTTCATATGTTTATGTGCTAAGTTAGTTATTACAAGATTGTTATCTCATTGTTACAATTTTAGACTTACATACCAATACATTTCATTCGTACTGACATCCCCTTTCTTGGGGACCTACGTTCGTGCTGCAGGTGCAGGTAGAGGTCAGGATGGCCAATTGAGTAGCAGTTCATGAGATCAACATATGATTGGTATGCTCCTTTCTTCCTGGAGCTAGGCTTAGTTATTTATGCTTGAGTTTTTAGATGCGGTTATGGGTAGGTCGGAGCCCTGTTCCGACCATCAGTCAGTTTACTCTTTAGAGGTTTTGTGGACTAAGTGCGTATAATGTTATTCAGTTTGTGGCCTTGTCGGCTTATTGTTGCTTGGTTTAGCACACTAGTTGCCTTGGTTGCATTTCGATTGTTTACCCCGTATTGTTGAGACCTTATGAGTCCAGTTTATTCTTCAATTGATTGTGACAGGTGGCTTGGATGCCCTAAGTGTTATAGTTATAGATGTTATATAGCAGGCTTCTCGATCAATCATGAATCGAGTGCCAGTTGTGCCCTACCCCAGTTTTAGGGCGTCACAGGTGCACTCTAATCTTGCATTCATGGAATGGAAAGGCTTATAATAGATTAAGTACTCTTAAAACCCTTCTAACTAAGCTTAAAAACACGTAGTTTAGGACATAGGGGTTTAGGAATTACGAAAATACCCTTTATAAAACACAGGGAAAATTCATACTGCCAGTCACCACGAGGGACACCACGACTCGTGGTGTACCTAATGACTCATGGTGATCCAGTCATGATGAGCACTGCCTAAAAATTTAAACATCCAACCTACTCCTGATCACGACCAACTCCACAAGTCATGGAGTCACATCATGGCTTGTGGATGCCTCTCATGGTCACCCCCATACCACGTGTCTTCGCCAACTTTTCCTCACCTTATGAGTCACTTAATAACTCGTGATGTCTGCCAACGGGTCACAAGATGACTTGTCTTGTGACCTGGGTAGCATTTTCCTGTTTTCTTCGCTTGAACCCTCGCGTCTGATCTTAGGGACTTTTGGGATATTACAATATCTCCCCCTTGGGAACATTCATCCTCGAATGTGAATGAACATACTGAAAAGCTGAGGAAATAGACTGTCATCCCAAATACTGAACATATAAAGCTGAAAACTGATGGAGTGACTGACTCCAAACTGAAATACATGGCTGAACTAAATTCATGAATCACACATAGATGCACTGACATGAAAAAAACTGGAACACATGGGATGAACATGAAACTGGATAGAGTACTAAGGAGGAAACTGATACCTCAAGATGGAATTGAACTGGGAGGGAACAGATGCGGGTATTTAGCCATCATATCTATTTTGGCTTCCCACGTAGCTCACTTAACATGCTGATTTCTCCACAAAAGCTTTACTGAAGAAACTTCTTTATTTCTTAGCTTTCGAACCTGTTGTTCAAGTATTTCAACCAAATCTCTTCATAGCTAAGGCTATCCTTCATATCTACACTCTCCATCAGAACAACCAAAGCCGGATCACCCATGCACTTCTTTAAAAGTGACACATGGAAAACTGGGTGTGTTAAAGCCAATTTTGAGGGCAACCCCAACTCATAGGCCACCTTGCCAACACGTCTCACAATCCTGTATAGGACAACATAATGGGGACTAAGTTTCCCCTTCATTCTAAATCTGATCACTCTCTTCATGGGAGAAACCTCTAACAACACCCAATCATCAACTTCAAACTCAAGTTCTCTCCTCCTCACATCCGCATAGGACTTTTGGCCACTCTGAGCTATTTTCAACCATTCCCGTATAAGCTGAACTTTCTCCATAGCCTCATGAACTGAATCTGTTCATATCAATGTAGCTTCACTGACTTTGAACCAACCAATAGGCAATCTACACCTCCGCCCATAGAGAGCCTCGAAAGGAGCCATCTGATTGTTGGACTGGTAATTGTTATTATATGAAAATTTGATGAGAGGTAAGTGATCATTCCAACTTCCCTTGAAATCAATCACACAAACTCTCAAGATATCCTCAAGAGTTTGAATGGTCCATTTAGCCTAACCATCTATATGCGAGTGAAGAGCTGTACTAAGCTTGACTTGAGTATTGAGTCCCTTCTGAAATGATCTCAAAAACAGGAAGGTAAACTGAGTACCTCTATCTGATATGATGGACCAGGGTACTCCATGCAACCGAACTAACTCCCGAATATACAATTTGGCATAATCCTCCGTTGAATCGGTAGTTTTGACAGATAGAAAATAATCTACCGTAGTCAACCTATCCACAATAACCTATATGGAGTCATACTATCGATGAGTATGGGGAAACCCTGTAATGAATTCCATATTGATTTCCTCCCACTTCTTAGTAGGGATGCCAATGTCTTGATGTACACCTCTAGGTCTTTGATGAAAAACCTTCACTTGCTAACAATTCAGACACTTAGTCACAATCTTTGCTATATCCTTCTTCATGTCATTCCACCAATAGACTTCCCGTAGGTCACGGTGCATCTTGGTGACACCTGGATGTAGAGTATCTGGAACCATGAGCCTCATGCAAAATCTGGTCCCTCAAATGAAACTAATTGAAAAGACTAAACAAGAACAAAGAGATATGGATCTGACAAAATCCAAGTAACAATGAATTTTCTATAGATAAACCAAATTCCTTTACTTGAGAAACTAATCAAGTTTAGATTCGGATCTTGACCACATCGTGAGTAATGTTAGACAATAATTAGTAAGTGTAATAATCACCTTCTAAGAATACCAAGAAGAAACCAAAGATATCAAGAAAGAAAATTATCTTACTACCATAAACTATGAACTAGTTAGGTTGCAAGATAAATCCAAAAGTAATCTACCACAAAGGTTCAAAAAGAACTCTCAAATATATTAATATTCAAAATATGAT
Organism: Datura wrightii; assembly: GCA_035772735.1. Taxonomy (NCBI): domain Eukaryota; kingdom Viridiplantae; phylum Streptophyta; class Magnoliopsida; order Solanales; family Solanaceae; genus Datura; species Datura wrightii. Next base: position 66,320,859 of record JASDFA010000003.1, on the reverse strand, counting down.
CTTCATGAATGAACAAAGACCCCTTTATATAGTAGTGGAGAAGGGGTTGGTCAAAGGATATTTTAAATGAAAATGATACTTCCTAGGATCTAGAAAACTACCACACACATTATCCTATGAAGTCAACATAGAACAAAACAACCATTAAATGGAAAAGTAGGCTGCCACACACAAAGTCTTAGGAGTCAACATAGAATAAAAAAACTTTAAATATAATTCTAGCAACCAATTAAAATATATTGCAGTATTTTCTCCATTTAGGGGCTGATTTGGGCTATATTTCATCTCCTCTTGAACTTTAATTTGGCCTTCAAATATGTGTAAGACATGGAGAAAATATCTTCATTGGGCTTGAGATCTTCTTGCATCACAAGACACTTTTTAATAGCTAATTCCAGTCCATTAAGTTGGTCTTCAAATTTCAATGTTTGGGATCTTGTCATGGATCCTCTTGGAACTTACAAAGCTTCCCTAGTCGATGATGAGTTTTCATGGATGTTATCATTTTCCTCTTCTTTAAGATCATTCATCCTCGAATTCAATGCTGCGTCAAATAAAGAAAGATTAGCAACATTAATGGTAGCACTAACTTGATATTCACTAGGAAGATCAAGTTTGTAAGCATTGTCTCCAATCTTTTCAAGGACTTCAAATGGACCATCTCCTCTTGGGTGTGACTTGGATTTTCTTTTGGTAGGAAACCTTTCCTTCCTAAAGTGCACCCACACTAGATCTCCTGTCTTAAAAATAACAGATTTTTGCCCCTTGTTTCTTCTTAAGGCAGTTTGTTCATTCTTCTATTCAGTTGCAAGCCTTGTTTGTTCATAAATCTTCTTCATCATTTCAGCCTTCTTCCTACCATCAAGATTAACATCATTAGTAGGAAAAGACAACAAATCAATGGGGGTGAGGGGATTAAATCCATAAACAACTTCACAAGGAGATTACCAGTAGAAGAATGGATAGTTTTATTATTGGAAAACTCTACCATGGGAAAATGTTCCTCCCAAAAGGTTAGTTTTCCCTTTAAAACAACCCTTAACATGTTCCCTAAAGTTCTATTGACTACTTTTGTTTGCCCATCAGTTTGCGGGTGACAAGATGTAGAAAATAACAATTTAGTCTCCAATTTTTCCCAAAGAACTCTCCAAAAGTGACTTAAAAACTTAGCATCCCTATCACTAATAATATTTTTAGGTATACCATGTAATTTAACCACTTCTTTTACAAATAAATCAGCCACATGTGATGCATCATTAGTCTTCAAACATGGAATAAAATGAGCCATTTTTGAAAATCGGTCTACCACTACAAATATACTATCCTTACCATGTTTAGTTCTAGGAAGGACTAACATAAAATCCATGGAAATATCAATCCAAGGAGAAGTAGGCACAGTTAAAGGAGTATAAAGACCATATTGTAACACTTTTGATTTAGCCTGTTTACATTCAAGACACTGGGAACACACTTTCTCTACATCCTTTCGTATGCCAGGCCAAAACAATGTTCAACAAGCATATCTAAAGTTTTGGGAACTCTAAAGTATCCCATGATCCCACCACAATGTGCTTCCCTAATAAATAATTCACGCAAAGAGCTATTAGGAATACACAACTTATTTTCCTTAAAAAGGAATCCATCTTGAAGATTGAACCACTCATAAGGACCCAACTTGAACTCTAAAATTTTTTTACCAAAATTAGAATCATTAGCATAAAGGCCCTTGATTTGATCAAAACCCATCAATTTAGAAGTAAGAGTAGAGACTGACATACCTTCATGAAAGTTGCATCAACAACCACATTTTATTTTCCTTGCTTGTAAGCAATCACATATGGGAAAGTTTCAATGAATTCAATACATTTTGCATGCCTACGATTTAGCTTACCTTGGCTCTTTAAGTATCTTAAGGATTCATGGTCAGTCTTAACCACAAACTCTCTAGACCACAAATAATGTTGCCATGTAGCTAAAGCTTTTACTAAAGCATATAGCTCTTTGTCATAAGTTGAGTAGTTCAATGTTGCTCCACTCCACTTTTCACTAAAGTATGCAATGGGCTAGGAATGCTGCATTAAAACAACACCTAATTGGAGGCATCACATTCAACCTCAAAAGACTTAGAAAAATCAGGCAATTGCAAAAGAGAAGCAGAACACAAATTTTATTTTAATAAGTTAAAAGCAGCATCTTGTTCTTTTGCCCATGTGAAAACCTTGTCCTTCATAATAACTTCAGTCAAAGGAGCAGCAACGGTGCTAAAATCTCTATCAAACCTCCTATAAAAACTAGCAAGCCCATGAAATCTCCTAATCTCAGTTACACTCTTAGGTTTAGGCCATTCATTGATTTCCTTGATTTTCTCTTCATCCACTTCAACTCCCTTAGAATTGACCACAAAACCCAAGAATACCACACAATCCACACAAAAGGTACACTTTTTGAGATTAGCAAACAATTGTTGCTTATTAAGAACTTCGAGAACTTGTTTTAGGTGTTCAACATGCTCATCTAGATTTTTAGGAAAGATCAAGATATCATCAAAATAAACCACCACACACGTTTCATGAAAATCCTTAAAAATATGATTCATCAATCTCATGAAAGTGTTGGGTGCATTAGTCAAGACAAAAGACATAACTAACCACTCATAAAGCCCATATTTTGTCTTAAAAGCAGTTTGCCATTCATCTACAGGATTCATTCAAATCTGATGGTAACCACTTATTAGATCAATTTTAGAAAATTTTTTAGATCCATGCAATTGGTCTAACATATCATCAAGACGATTAATAGGATGATATACTTTACCGTAATCTTGTTAATAGCTCGACAATCCACACACATCCTCCAAGATCCATCCTTTTTGGCAACCAATAGAATAGGAATAGAGCAAGGACTCATGCTCTCTCGTACAAACCCCTTTTCAAGTAACTCTTCAACTTGTCTTTGCAACTCTTTTGTCTCTTCAGCATTACTTCTATAAGCAGGCCTATTTGGAATTTATGCTTCAGGTACAAAGTAAATTTGGTGCTCAATGCCACGCAAAGGTGGTAGACCTTTAGGAATATCCTCAAGAAAAATATCAGCAAAATCCTGCAAAAGAGAAGTAACACTACTTGGCAAAGAAGAAGTTAGTATCTCAAAATTAATCAAGACTTCTGTATAAGTAAGTACTATAATGGGAAGTTCCTCTTTTATTTCATCAAACACTCCTTGGCTTTTATATAGAAACTCTTTTTTTTCTTTTCCTTAGCCTCTTTCCTCTCACCAAAATTTTCTTTTTTTCCACTCGAGCCCTCTTTTACCTCTTTGCTTATGTTTTTGCCCTCTTTTTCTCTCTCTTGGCCATCTCTCTTTTTTTCTATCCCTTGGTCAGAACTCTTTTCTTTTCCCACAAGATCACTTTTATTCCCTCCCTTTTTTTTCCATTGATTTCCATTATCTCTTTTGATCTTCAAACACTTGAGAAGGAGTTAAAGGTGCAAGAGTATACTTCTTGCCATTAAGCTCAAGAGAATATCTATTCTTTCTTCCATCATGAAAAGTATGCCTATTAAACTGCCACGAACGACTAAACAAGATATGACAAGCTTGCACAGAAATGACAACACAAAGAGTTTCATCCTCATACCTACTAACATTGAATGAAATCATGCATTGTGTGTTGACTTTCTTTTACCCACTATCATTCAACCATTTGAGTCTATCGGGCTTAGGGTGTTTCATGCATGCAAGCCCTAACATATCTACCAAGTGTGAACTCACCACATTGGCACAACTACCACTGTTAATAATCATAGAACAAGTTTTTCCCTTTATCCCACACCTAGTATGGAATATATTCTCCCTTTGTTCATCACTATTAATTCCCAAACTGATAGACATAAGCCTCCTAACTACCCGAATCAAACAATGACTAAAAGGAAGTTCTACACCATCTTCACTCTCACCTTCATCTTCTTCCTCTTTCTCACACTTTTCACTCTCATATTTTATTTCTAGAATCTTCCTAACTACCCCAAAAAAACCATCATTAGGCATTTCTACATCCTCTTCACTCATACCTCCCTCTTCTTTCTCATCCTCACTTTTTTTCACTCTCATATTTTCCATCTTCTCTCAAGATAATGTTTCTTCTAGTTGGACATTCATGCATCATATCCCTCTCCTATGACATTTATGACATTGAATGGAACTAGAAGGTTTAGATGACTTAGGAAAAAAAGATTTACCTCCCTTTTTTTCATCTACTTTACCCTTGCCTTTATCTTCTTGAGGTCTAGAAGATACTTCTTCTTTTGACCATGGCTTCTTGGAAATGGTGTTTGGTTGATTCCTCCATGAACTAGCCTGATGTCTTCTTTTATTTTGCTTTTCTACTTTTACATCCAAACCTACTAAATCATCTAAAGTTACATATGGTTGTTTCTCTACTACATCATCTATTTGTCTATTTAAACCAGTAAGAAATCTAGCCATAGTAGCCTTTTTGTCTTTCATGTAATTAGCGTGGATCATAGTCATATCCATAGTCTTAAAGTATTCATCAACAGTCATGGTTCCTTGCTTCATTGATTTAAGACACTGTTGCAGGTCTCTTTGAAAATGCGAAGGGACAAACCCTTTTTTCATGAGTCTCTTCATCTCAGCCCAGGTAGCAATGGGTGGTTCTCCATCTTATTGTCTATCCCTTATAAGCTTTTTCCACCAAATAGAAGCATAGTCAGAAAATTCAACAGTAGGAAGCTTAACCTTCTTACCTTTTGAATAGTTGTGACGATAAAAAATGGCCTCAACTCTCCGCTCTCAATCAAGGTACAAATCTGGATCTCTTGTGCGATTGAAAGATGGCATCTTCGTCTTTATGTTATTTATGTTGTCATCTTCAAATATAGCTCGTTGTCCCCTTCTATCTCTCCCTATCCTATCTAGATTTACATCAAAATCATCAACCAAATCATAAATAGGATTTTATTGATTCACAATTGGGGCATGGGGTACATTTCTCCTATTTTGAGGTCTAGGATTATTTTGGGGAGGTACAACAAGTTGATTTCCCCACCTAAGTTTAGCTATTGTCTCATTTTGTTCAGCAATGGCATCCTTTATCTCTTGGAATTATAAGTTCCATCTTTCAAATTTTTGGTGCATAGCTTGTAAAGTAAAATCATTTCTTGCTCGGACCTCCGCTTCTTGAGCATCTCTCCTTTCACCATCACTATCACCTGTATTAGACATCTTAAAGAAAATAGTGTATCACTCAAACTTAGCTTTTTTCCCTCAATTGTTCTCACCCACTCCTGCCTTTTTCCTCTCAAATGAACTTTGGAAAGAGACTTCGTGGATTTATATTTAACCCCAACAGTGTCAAGTCCTTAGCAGTAAAATAAGGAATTTTGGGGCACATAAAAAGTGAAAAACCAACCCTAGGAAGAATAGAATTTAGTTGAAACAAGACTCGAACAAAAGGAAAGGATGTTAGAATAAGATAAAGATCTAGGATCCCCTCTTCTTGTGTTCTATCAAAAACCTCTCTTTCTTTCCTTTTTTTTCTTTTGAAATAATTAGATGAGGAAAATTACTTGAAGAGCAATAAAAGAATTTTCTTTTTTTTTCTCTTTTTTTAAATGTTACTGTTCACTGCCACAATAGTGTTTTTTTAACGTTACTGTTCACTGGTACAGTAAAGTTTTTAAAAAAAATTTTGTTTGCTCTTTGTTCAAGAAACTCCCAAGATTATCAAGCATGAAATCTTGATAGAACCACTCTGATACCACTTGATAACACAAAGGTTGAGGATCTCAAAACTAGAGTATGAATTTAAAACAAATGCGGAAGCAAAACTAGGAAATTAATTGAAAAGACTAAACGAGAAAAAAGAGATATGGTTTTGACAAGATCCAAGTAACAATGAATTGTCCATAGATAAACCAAACGCATTTACTTGAGAAACTAATCAAGTTTAGATTTGGATCTCGACCACTTTGTGAGTAACATTAGACAACAATTAGTAAGTTTACTAATCGACTTCTTAGAATACCAAGAAGAAACCAAAGATAGCAAGAAAGAAAATTATCTTACTACCATACACTATGAACTAGTTAGGTTGCAAGATAAATCCAAAAGTAATCTACCACAAAGGTTCAAAAAGAACTCTCAAATATATTAATATACAGAATTTGATCTTCATGAATGAACAAAGACCCATTTATATAGTAATGAAGAAGGGGTTGGTCAAAAGATATCATAAATGAAAATCATACTTCCTAGGACCTAAAAAACTACCACACACATTATCCTATGAAGTCAGCATAGAACAAAATAACTATTAAATGGCATAGAAGGCTTCCACACACAAAGTCCTAGGAGTCAACATAGAATAAAACAACTTTAGATATAATTCTAGAAACTAATTAAAAAATATTGTTGTATTTTCTCCATTTAGAGGCTGATTTGGTCTCCATTTCATCTCCTCGTGGACTTTAATTTTGGGCCTTCAAATAGATGTAAGACTTGGAGAAAATATCTTCATTGGGCTTGAGATCTTCTTCCATCACAAGACACTTTTTAATAGCTAATTCCATCCCATTAAGTTGGTCATCAAATTTTCTTGTTTGGGATCTGGTCATGGGTCCTCTTAGAACTTCCAGAGCTTCCTTAGTTGATAATGAGTTTCCATGGATGTTATCATACCTATACACCCTCACTTGACACCACATGACTTAAAAATGCTATTGAGTATAACCAAAACTCGCACTTGCTCAATTTAGCATACAACTAGCGATTCTTAAGAGTTTGTAGCACCACCCTCAAATGAGTGACATGCTCCTTCTCCCTCTGAGAGTATATGAGAATGTCATCTATGAAGAAAATCATGAACATGTCTAAATATGGATGGAATACCATGTTCACGAAATCCATAAAAGCTGCAGGAGCACTCGTAAGTTCAAAACACATAACTACAAACTCATAGTGACCATACCAAGTCCTAAAGGCTGTCTTCGGGATGTCAATCTCTCTAACCCTGAGCTGATGATATCCGGATCTGAGGTTTATCTTTGAAAAACACTTGGTACTGAGAAGCTAGTCAAACAAGTCATCAATTCTGGGGAGGGGATACCTATTGTTGACGGTGACCTTGTTCAACTGCCGATAGTCAATGCACATCCAGAGGGAACCATCCTTCTTCCGGACAAAGAGTACTGGTGCACCCCACGGGGATTTTCTAGGTCTGATGAAACCTTTATCTAAGAGATCCTTCAACTGCTCCTTCAACTCCTTTAGCTCAGTTGGAACCATTCTATAAGGAGGAATAAATATAGGTTGCGTATCGAGGAGAAGGCTAATGCCAAAGTCGATCTCCCGCTCAGGAGGAATTTCCGATAGATAATTTGGAAACATTACTGGATATTAACACACTACAGGAACTAACTGGATGGTCGGGATTTCGGATGTAGCATCCTTAACCTTAACTAGATGGTACGTGCAACCTTTAGAGATCATATTTATAGCCTTAAGGTAGGAAATGAAATGACCTACAGGCATAGTTGAACTACCCTTCCACTCTAGGACTGGCTCATCCAAAAATCAAAACTCTACCGCACGGGTTCTACAATTTACTGAGGCATAACATGCATGTAACCAATCTATGCCAAAGATAACATCAAAATCTATCATGGCTAGCTCTACTAAATCTGCTGAGGTGACTTTCTGAAGGACTGCGATAGGGAAATTTCTATATACCCATTGAGCTATAACTGAATCATCAACTAGAGTAGAGACTGAGAAGGGCTCTGATAGGATTTCGGGATTGACTCTGAAACTATTAGCAAATAGGGTGTCACAAAAGATAAAGTAGCCCCTGGATCTAAAAATGCATATACATCAGGATGGAATACTTGTAACATACCAGCAACTACATCTGGGGAGATCTCCTACTCCTGACACGATGCGAGGGCATATAATTGTTATGACGCTGACCACCACCTTTACTAGTGGAGGCACCCTGCTGAGCTAAACGTACTGGTGGGGCTGCTGAACTAGTGGTTGGGTCTCGACCTCTACCATGGCCTAGTCTAGTTGTTGGACAATCTCTAAGCACATGTCTGAGCTTTCCCACACCCGAAACAAGCACCTGTGCCTGCTAAGGACTAACCAGTGTGCCTCCTACCACACCTGTCATGACCTGGAATACTGGGCTCTACAAGTCTACTCCCCTAATCCCGAGAGCCTGACACTCATCCCCTCTTGTCGGGCCTAGATCTGGATGGCACACTTGTTGCTGACATTTCTAGGGTTGATGATCTCTAGTGGGACTGCTGACGACGTCCACCGCTAGACCTCTGCTAGGAGAGTGTCATGACCCGAATCGAATATAGGCCTAGATCGAGACACAGCATGAGAAACCCTAATAGGCTCCAAGTCGACCCATGGCATGAACATACATCTAAATCAATCATATTACAGCCGAAGATCATCAAAAATAACATAGAGGAAGTCTAAACAAACATAACATCTTATTACATGCACAAGTCTAAAGCTGAATACAACTATGTCTGAAAAGCCTCTAACACTGATGAATTGATGGGACGAGACCTCAACTAACTCTCTAGAATCTGAAATTTAAATACGTAATACAACTGATAAGAAAGGGCGCTCACAAGATGAGGACTCACCAACTGAGGTTGGGGAAAGCTAACTCCGGGAATCTGACTATCGGCGGGACTGAGCCTGGATGTCCGAGCTTATATGTAACACCTTAAAACTTTCCTGGACCATACTCAAACCTTGCAAGAAAAATCCAGAAGAAAGCCAGGAAATTTGTCTAAGAACAACTGAGACAACAAGTCGTGGTCAGCTCCAACGACTCATTGTGTCAGTCTTGGTTAGCAGTGTTTGGTCTCTCAAGAACCCACGAGACAAGGAATGATCCACTGTGAGAAATGAGTTGTCCTGTCAGTCGTTGTTTCCCTAGTGTAGAAATCCTTTCTAGGAACCCATGTCTCAACCAATAAGTCGTTGTTTGAAACAACTACTCGTTGTAAGATTCGTTGGGTGAAAACCCAGAAACCACCTTCCAATGATGACAAGTGGGAACAACGACCCGTTGTTTCCTACAATGAGTTATGACCACCCACCATGTCAACTTTGAGAATTTTTAGAAATTCTTCCAGTGAACATAACAACTAGACATAGCGACCCGTTAGGTCCACCAACGAAACGTTGTGTCACCCATCATCAAGCCCTCTAGGTTTCATCGTTCAATGACTGCGGGAGGAACCAATGACTCATTGGTTCATCCAACGAGTCATGGTGTCCCCAGTTGCCAAATACAGTGATACCATCCCCCAGGAAGTAGGACAAACAAGTGGTCCCAATGAGTCATGGTCTCAACCAATGACTCGTTGAGTGACCCGTTGGGTCCCTGTCGGTTAGTTTTTGAGTTTTTATTCCTGGGATATTTTTATAATTTCCCACCTATTTAGTCCCTAATCTATGTATTTTTTAGTATAATTTTAGAGAATATTAGAGGGATTGATTGGTTGTCCCCCTCATTCCCCATGTACACTTTAAAAAATCAATCGTACAAACCAGGTCACTTTTCTCAAGAAGAATCTAGGGCTCATCATCAGTTATAGAGATTCAAGATTTCTTCTTTGGGGTTTTCTAATCCAGGTATGTGGGAATTCAACAAGGGAATAGTTCTTCCCTTGTGTCCCTAAAATCTTCTCTATTTTCTCTATCAGTTGCAGCCCTGTAGATTCAAAACGTAGAAAGTTTTCGGACAGATTTCTGTGAGAATTCAGGTGTAATATTTCTCATTATTTTAACTGCTTATTTACTCCCTATTTTTAGAAATTTGTGATGACTGTATCTAGTGGAATGATTTAGCCCTGGTTCTCAATTTAGTAGAGTTTAGAATCTTGCATGTTGGACTAGTTTCCCAGTAGCTTAATTCTAACAGATTTGAGATCCCCATATTGTTGGTGTATGTCGAAATTTTAGTTAGATGTATACATTTCTAGTATTAGTCAGATTATTACACTCAGTGTTGTCCAAAAATGTCTGCTGATTAGTTTGACTATGGTTAATCCTTGAGGTATTAGTAGTGCCTCCCAATTATCAGAATTAGACTCAGTATCAGATTTTAGTGGTTCTTTATGTGGTCATGACATTTCTAGATAAGTAGCTCTGACCAGCTTTAGGACCCCAGTTTCATATTACAATTGTTCTTTAGACGGTTATGACGCTTCCAAATAAGCAGCTCTAGCCAGTCTTAGAACACTAGTTGCAGAATCCGGTATGATAAAACTCTCACGGTACTCTCAGATAGGTATTCCTGACTTAGTCTTGGGCCCCAATTTTGATCTATCAGCTTAGTAGTTAATCTAGGACCATTTAGTGGGAGTAGGACTTAGCACCGAATGGACCGGGGTTCCAGCGCACCCAGGTTCCCAGAACTACATTGTCACCGTAGGTTATTTTTATTGGCCATATGGCCCCAGACTTCTGATCACCCAGTTCATGCCTTTATACCCTAGAAAGGTATATTTGGTCCTACCGATGGGATGTATACATTGGACTCCACGTGTAGCTCATGTGGTTGTATGTTGATTATTGACTCTCCCACTAATCAGTTTAGTTCAGTCTCAAATTAGCTCAATTCAGAATACTTTCAGATTACTCAATTCAGATCAGTTCAGTTTAGTAATTCAGATCAGTATCTCAAATTTAGGGCATGTGTTTGACCATCAGATAGGGTCATTTTGACCATCTCAGTATAATTTAGTTTATTTAGTTTTAGCAATTTAGTTGGTCATTGCACGTCTTTACAGTTCAGTTATTTTTTTCTCTCTGATATGGCTTCTCCTACTTACTCAGTACATTAAAAGTACTGACGCATACCTTTTATGTTGTATCATTTAATGATACCACTGCAGGTTCTCAGTCTTAACACCGTTAGAAGATCACATTTAGGAGTTTTCAGCTGCATCAGTGATGAGTCCTCATCTCTCAAGGATGATGATATTTTTCTTCAGTTGTTTTCTTTTAGTTAGACTTGGAGTTAGCTGGGGGCTTGTCCCAACAACTAATAAGATAGATGGCTTTTAGACATTGACACAGATTCAGATTTTCAGTTTCAATTTCGGTTGTATTAAAAACTTTAAGATTTAGCTCTTCTTTATAAATGTTTTTATACTATTTTTAATGCTTCCGCTATGATTTTGCTCAAATTGCCAGTGTTATGATAGACCATGGGCTGACTTGGGGTTACTTGTGGCTTCAAGTACCGTGTCTCATCCAGGGTATAGACTAAGATCATGACAAACTTGATATCATAGCACTAGGTTTAGAGTATCCTAGGATGTCTGAAAGCCTCTTTGAGTAGAGTCCTTTTCAAGGCACATTCCACAGTTATGACAGAGAGGCTACTAGACATCATTAGAAAAACTCTCTTTTGTTCATATTCTTTATCGTGCATCCAAGTTCAATTCCAGAAACATTGTCCTAACTCGTGCTCTATTTCATTTAAGTGAAATCATGCCTCCACGACATGGTAACTAAAGAAAGACCGACAACACTCATCGACCTGCCCCACCTACTCCAGCAGCCCCACAGGATGACCCAGTGTCGTCCGCAAAGTTCAGAGCGGCTATCTAGCTGCTCGCACCGAAAATCACGAACCAGGCGAACCAGCTGGTGGTTCTGATCAATACTAATGGGTCCGCAGAAGGTGCTCGGGTTTAGGATTTCACCAGGATGAACCCTCCAGTTTTCCATGGATCTATGGTGGGAGAGGACCCACAGGAGTTCATGGATGAGATTAGGAAGATCACCCGAATTATGGGTATTAGCTCCTCGAAGAGTGCCGACCTGGCTGCCTACAGGCTGAAAGGGGTAGCTCAGATCTGGTACGACCAGTGGAAGGAGGGGAGACCAACGGGAGCAGAATTAGTGGCATCCTTCCTAGACAGGTTCTTCCCCTAGGAGCTCAGGGAGGCTAAGGTGGTTGAATTTATGAATCTGAAATAGGGAAATCAGACGATGGAAGAGTACACACTGGAGTTCGCAAGGTTGTCTAAATATGCTCCAGAGATGGTAGCCGAGCCAAGGGCTGCTGAAGTTCGTTAATGGAGTATGAACTTGGTCCTCAAGGAGTGCAAGATTGCAATGCTTATTAAAGATATCGATCTCTCCAGCATCATCGTTCATGCCCAATAGATTTTGGCAAAAAAACTAAAAGACTTGGAGTAGGAGAACAAGTAAGCAAGGAATGACCAGTCAGATTATGGCCACTAGAGGTCTGGTAGTAGTAGCCTCCCACAACAGCAGCAGCAGCAATAACAACCGAGGGATCCAACACCCACTTCAGCTAGTGCCCCTACTTTTCGGTCCTGTAAGGATCGGTTGGGTGGAGCATCTAACTCACAATCCCAGAGTTATAGCGCCAGCAACCGCTGCCCCACTTGCCCAAAGTGTGGCAAGAAACATCCGGGAGAATGCCTTCAGGGTTGAGAGGGTTTCTTTGGGTGTGGATAGCTTGGTCATCGGCTCAAGGAATGCCCGTCAGCGAGATGGGGGAGATCACAATCCACCGCTTCAGCAGCTCCAGCAGGCCGACCATCTCAGCAAGCTAACACTTCAGGTACAGATCTCATCCATCGCCAAAATCATTTTTATTCTTTTTCCTCTCGTCAAGATCAGGAGAACTCACCTGATGTTGTCGCGGGTATGTTACGCCTTTTCCATCTAGATGTGTATGCCCTACTAGATCCAGGATCCACACTATCGTTCATGACTCCCTATGTAGTTGTCTAGTTTGATATCAGGCATAAGTACTCTCAGAACCATTCTCAGTCTCCATCTCTGTTGGCGAGTCAGTTAGAGCCAACCAGGTGCATAGAAACTACCTAGTCTCAATCTTGAATAAGGTCATTCCATCTAAGCTTGTAGAGTTAAACATGGTTGACTTTGACCTCAATCTTGGCATGGATTGGTTACACTCCTATTATACCTTAGTTGACTGCAGAACCAGGGTCGTCAGGTTTTAATTTCCTAATGAGCCAGCTTTAGAGTGGACGAGCAGTAGTTCAGCTCCTAAGGGTCATTTTATTTCCTACCTTAAGGCTACAAAGATTATTTCTAAAGGGTGTATTTATCACCTAGTTCGAGTCAAAGATTCCAGCTCCGAGACCCCAACTATTCAATCAGTTTAAGTTGTCAGTGAGTCCCTGGACGTGTTTCCCGAAGATCTTCCCGGAGTTCCTCCTGAGCGGGAAATAGACTTCGGCATAGGTCTCTTCCAGACACTCAGCCCATCTCCATCCCTCCTTATAGAATGGCTCCAACTGAGCTTAAGGAGTTGATGGAGCAGCTAAAAGACCTCCTTTATAAGGGTTTCATTAGGCCCAGCATCTCTCCATGGAGTGCTCTAGTATTATTCGTGCGTAAGAAAGACAATACCCTCAGAATGTGTATCGACTACCTTCAGTTGAATAAGGTCACAGTCAAGAACAGGTATCCCCTTCCCAGGATTGATGACTTGTTCGATCAACTTCAGGGATCCAGTTGTTTCTCCAAGGTAGATCTCAGGTCGGGGTACCATCAGCTTGGGGTCAGAGAATGTGACATATAAAAAACAGCTTTCAGAACTTAGTATGGTCACTACAAATTTATAGTTATGTCCTTCGGATTAACTAGTACCCCCGCAACTTTCATGGACCTGATGAATAGGGTTTTCAAGCCATATCTTGACATGTTCTACATTGTATTTATCAATGACATTCTGGTATACTCCAGAAGCAAAGAAGATCATGCTAACCATCTGAGGATTGTGCCGCAGACGCTTAGACAGCCAATTGTTCGCTAAGTTCAGCAAATGCGAATTCTGGTTGATGTCTGTGATCTTCCTTGATCATGTGGTCTCGGGTGAGGGTATTCAGGTGGATCCTCAAAAGATAGAAGCGGTGAAATACCGGCCCAAACCTACTTCCCCAACTGAAATCAGAAGTTTCTTGGGTCTAGCAAGTTACTATCGATGCTTTGTGGAAGGTTTCTCAGCTATTGCATCCCCTCTGACTAGGTTGACTCAGAAAATGGTCAAATTTCAGTGGTCAGATGCGTGTGAGAAGAGTTTCCAGGAATTAAAGACTCGACTCACTACCACTCCAGTGTTAACCTTTCCGGAAGGAACAGATGGGTTTGTGGTGTACTGTGATGCTTCTAGAGTTGGACTTGGTTGCGTTCTAATGCAGCGGGGTAAGGTGATAGCTTACACCTCCAGACAACTCAAGGTTCATGAGAAGAACTATCTGACTCATGACCTGGAGTTGGTAGTAGTGGTGTTTGTGCTAAAGATATGGAGGCACTACCTTTACCGCTCACGTGGATGTTTTCACCGATCACAAGAAACTTTTGTATATATTCAGTCATAAAGGTCTAAATCTTTGTCAAAGAAGGTGGTTGGAGCTACTGAAGGACTATGACATGAGTGTGTTGTACCACCCGAGCAAAGCCAATGTGGTGGCTAATGCTCTAAGTAGGATGTCTATGAGGACTGTGGCTCATGTTGAAGAGGGTAAAAAGAAACTGGCAAAGGATATCCACAGGTTAGCTCGGTTGGGAGTGCAGTTGGTTGATACAGCTGAGGGTAGAGTAGTTGTGGAGAGTGGATCAGATTCCTCATTGGTAGTTGAATTTAAGTGAAGGCAGGATGAAGATCCCATACTGCTTAAGCTGAAGGAGGCAGTTCTCAGAAAAGAAGTGGAGGCTTTCTCCTAAAGGGGAGATGGTGTACTCTGTTACCAGGGTAGACTCTGTGTGTCGGATGTGGGTGACTTGAGACAACAGATACTAGCTGAAGCCCACAGTTCAAGATATTCTATCTACCCAGGAGCTACTAAGATGTATCATGATCTACGAGATATTTACTGGGGAACGGCATGAAAAGAGACATTGTAGAATTTGTAGCTAAGTGCCCGAACTGCTAGCAGGTCAAGGTAGAACATCAGAGACCGGGAGGTATGACTCAGGATATCAGCATACCCACATGGAAGTGGGAAGAAGTAAATATGGATTTTATTATAAGTCTACCTCGGACTCATCGGCAGCATGATAGGTGATAATAGACTTGATGACTAAGTCGGCACATCTCCTTCCAATTAAAACTACAGACTCAACTAAGGATTATGTCAGGCTTTATATCTGGGAGTTGGTCAGACTATATGGGGTGCCCTTGTCCATTATTTCAAATAGAGGTACCCAGTTCACCTCGCATTTCTGGAAGTCATTTCAGAAAGGACTCGGTACACAGGTCAAGCTCAGCACAACTTTTCACCTGCAGACAGATAGACAAGCTAAATGAACTACATAGACCTCGGAAGATATGCTGA
Organism: Datura wrightii; assembly: GCA_035772735.1. Classification (NCBI taxonomy): domain Eukaryota; kingdom Viridiplantae; phylum Streptophyta; class Magnoliopsida; order Solanales; family Solanaceae; genus Datura; species Datura wrightii. The sequence continues at coordinate 66,305,461 of JASDFA010000003.1, read as the reverse complement.
GAGCATGTGTGTGATTGATTTCAAGGGCAGTTGAGATGATCACCTACCTCTCATCGAATTTGCGTACAATAATAACTACCACTCTAGTATCCAGATGGCCCTGTTTGAGGCATTGTATGGTAGGAGGTGTAGATCTCCTATAGGGTGGTTTAAGGTTGATGAAGCTACCCCAATAAGGCCAGACTCAGTTCATGAGGCTATGCAGAAGGTACAACTTATTAGAGAGGTCGAAAACAGCACAAAGCCATGAGAAATCCTATGCTGATGTGAGGAGAAGAGAATTAGAGTTTGTAGTGGATGATTGGATTTATCTAAAAGTTTCACACATGAAAGGGGTGATGAGGTTTGGGAAGAAAGGAAAACTCAGTTCGAGATATGTGGGGCCCTATAGAATTCTGAAGCGAATTGGCAGTGTGGCATATGAGTTAGAACTACCCTTAAAGTTAGCATCGGTGCACCCAGTCTTTCATATGTCACTATTAAAGAAGTACATCGGTGATCCAAATTCAGTTCTGCCACTAGAAAACATGGAAATAAAAGACAGTCTCTCTTACGAAGAGGTTCCAGTTCAGATCCTTGACTGTCAGGTTCGTAAGTTGAGAAACAAGGAAGTCGCTTCAGTGAAAATTTAGTGGAGGAACTAGCTAGTTGAGGGAGCCACGTGGGAAGAAGAAGCAGACATGATGGCCAGATACCCTCACTTATTCCCTTCCAGTTCAGTTCTAGCATCAGGTACTAAACCCCTTCTCGGTACTCTGTTCAGTTTCGTACTTATATTCTCTATTTAGATTTTGTATGTGCATTCTAGTTGCATCAGCTCTGTTAGAATGGTTAAGTTAGGTCGGAGTTAGTTACTCTTTCGGAAACTAGCTTATAGTCTCAGTCTAGGAATTTCAACTCTTTTCCTACTTTTCCTGTAGCTTTAAGCCTCATTTGAGGATGAATGGTCCCAAAGGGGAGATATTGTAACACCCCGAAACTTTCCTAGACCAGACTCAGACCTTTCAAGGAAAATCCAGAAGAAAACCAGGAAATTTGTCTCAGAACGACTGAGACAACGAGCCGTGGTCAGCTCCAATGACTCGTTGTGTCATCATGGTCAGCAGTGTTTGGTCTCTCAGGAACCCACGAGATAAGGAAGGACACATTATGAGAAACAACAAGTTGTACTGTCAGTCTTTCTTTCCCCAGCACAGAAATCCTTTTAAGGACCCCACAACTCAACCAACGAGTTGTTGTCAGAAATAACAACTCGTTGTGAGAGTCATTAGGTGAAAACCTAAAAAACCACCTTCCAGAGATGATGAGTGGGAACAACTACCCGTTGTTTCCCACAACAAGTCATTGTCACCACCCGTTGTGTCAACTTTGAGTATTTTTAGAAATTCTTATAGAGAATATAACTACTGGACAAAACGACCCATTAGGTCCACCAACGAATCGTTGTGTCACCTGTCATCAAGCCCTCCAGGTTTCCTCATTCAGTGACCACGGGAGGAACCAAAAACTCACTGGTTAATCCAACGGGTTGTGGTGTCCCCTGTTACCACATCTAGTGATACCATCCCCTAGGAAATAGGACCAACAAGTGATCCGAGTCGTGGTCTCAACCAGTGACTCGTTTAGTGACCCGTTGGGTCCTTGTCGGTTAGTTTGCAAGTTTTTATTCTAGGATATTTTTGTATTTCCCACCTACTTTTCCTTGAACTACATCTTTTTAAGTATAATTTCGGAGAATATTAGAGGGATTGAACTGTTTCCCCCCTCATTCCCCACGTACACTTTCAGAAATCAACTGTAGAACCCAGGTCACTTCTCTGAAGCAGAATCTAGGGATCTTCATCAGTTGCAGAGATTCAGGCTTTCTTCTTCAGGGATTTATAAGCCAGGTATGTGGGAATTCAACAAGGAAATAGTTCTTCCCTTGTGTCCCCAAAATCTTCTCTATTTTTGCTATCAGTTAAAGCCTTGTAGATTCGAAATGTAGAAAGTTTTCGGGCAGATTTTTTTGAGAATTCAAGTGGAATATTTCTCATGATTTTAACTGCTTATTTACTCCCTATTTTTAGATATTTTTGAACATTGTATCTAGTTGAATAATTTAGCCCTAGTTCTCAATTCAGTAGAATTTAGAATCTCGTGTGTTGGACTAGTTTTCTGGTATCTTGATTCTAACAGATTTGAGATCCCCATATTGTTGGTGTATGTGAAAATTTTATTCAGATATATACATGTCCAATCTCAGTCAGATTATTACACTCAGTGTTGTCCAAAAATGTCAGCTGATCAGTTTGACTACAGTTAATCCTTCAGGTATCAGTAGTGCGTCCTATTTATCAGAATTAGACACAGTATCAGATTTTAGTGGTTCTTTAGGCAGTCATGATACATCTAGATAAGAATCTTTGACCAGTCTTAGAAACCCAGCTTCAGATTATAGTTGTTCTTTAGATGGTTACGACGCTTCCAGATAAGCAGCTCTAACAAGTCTTTGAACACCAATTGCAGAATTCGTTACGATAAGAATCTCAGTGTACTCTCAGATAGGTATACCTGACTTACTCTTGGGCCTTAGTTTCGAGCTATCAGCTTAGTAGGCAGTCTAGGACCATCTAGTGGGAGTAGGAATTAGCACCAAGCAGGCCGGGGTTCCAGCACACCCAGGTTCCCAAAACTACATTGCCACCATAGGTTATTTTTATTAGCCTTATGGCCCCAGAGTTTTGATCATCCATTTCATGCCTTTATACCCTAGCAAGGTATATTGGGTCCCACTAATAGGGTGTATACATCGGACTCCAAATCTAGCTCACGTGGTTATATGTCAGTTATAGACTCTCCCACTTGTCAATTTAGTTCAGTCTCAGATTAGCTCAGTTCAGAACAGTTTCATATTACTCAATACAGATCAATTCAGTTCAATAATTCAGATCAGTATCTCAGATTTAGGGCATGTCTTTAACCATCAGACAGGGTCATTTTTGACCATCTCAGTATAATTTAGTTTATTCAATTTCAGCAATGCAGTTGGTTATTGCATGTCTTTACAGTTCAGTTATTTTATTCTCTGTGTTATGTTTTCTCCTACTTACTCAGTACATTCAAAGTACTACCGCGTACCTTTTATGTGGTATCGTTCAATGATATAACTGCAGGTTCTTAGTGTCAGCACCGTTAGCAGATTGCATTCAGGAGTTTTCAACTGCATCAGTGGTGAGTCCTCATCTTTCGAGGACGATGATTATTTTTCTTTAGTTGTTTTCTTTCAGTTAGACTTAGAGTTAGCTGGGGGCTTGTCGCAACAACTCATCAGATAGATGGCTTTTAGACATAACTTAGATTCAAATTTTTAGTTTCATTTTTGGTTGTATTTAAAACTTTATGATTTAGCTCTACTTCATAAATGTTTTTTATACTATTTTTAAAGTTTCTGCTATGATTTTACTTAGATTTCCAGTGTTATGATAGATCATGGGTTGACTTGGGGTTAGTTGTGACTCCAAGTATCGTGTCTCGTACAGGTTATAGATTCGGGTCGTGACACTGTATCATAAGATGATATAGCATAAAGTATGTGTTCAGTACGTGGAATGTACCGAGTATAAAAGGTAAGTAAAACAGATAGTTAAAATACATAAGAGTTTATAAGAGTAGGAAAACTTGATCACAACGTAAATATCATAATGTAAACATAAAGGCTCAAGGTTTTCAAAACATTTATAAATCAATCATGTTCAAAATCATAAGAGGAAAGCTTTATGAAACATGACTTTAGCCAAAGTACATAATCATAAACATGCATAAGTCATGAGGAACTGTGGGAGATTCTTATAACCGACATACCCTATATGAGTACACATGGAGCCCAACCTGTGAAACCCTAGTCGGGAGGGTGTTCATACCTTGCCAAGGGTAGAACCATGAAAACAGACGTGATATCACTTATTAAAGGCTCATTCGGGCAAAAAGGGACAGTCACAAAGGAGGTCTTATCATGGCTACGTTGGCGCGTAGTTCTGAGACTCGGGGTATGCTTGGACCCCAGGTCTACTCGATGTTAAATACTACTAAACATATATAGTGCTCATAGGATAATAGGGAAACATACATGAGATTCATGGGATATTTAAATCATCATAATCATAAGCATGCTTGAAATACATGAACAGGCCATGTAATAAGGCCTGTGAGTCAGCCATAATCGTAAATCCATAAATCATGAAATTCATGCATACTTGTAAACCATGTATATACTTGATATCTGATAAATCCATGATAAGTGCTTGAGAGAAATCATATCATAAAGCATAGATCATAGTTGGGATAATTTAGATCAAGATCATAGCGAAATCATAACTTGACTTTTCATAAAAACATACATAATTGGGCATAGTTGGATTTAAACTAAAATCTATCAATTTATTTTCAAAATAGTCCTAAAAACTTCCAATAGATCATAAAATATGATTTAATACATGAAGGATATTGACCCCTCGATAGATCATATCGAAATTCACAAGAATTAACATAAACCTCATGGATCATGAAACTTGACTTTTAGAATTGGAATTCATGAAATTTTAGAAGAGTTTAGGGAATGAGAGTGAAAGGGACCCTCATTCATAGCCTCACATACTTGGGTAAGTTGATTCTACCCTCTTCCTTGAACGCCCAAAGGAAATTGAAGAAGAATTGAGCAAGAACCTTGATGAACTATGCTTATCACTCTCTAAACCCTTAAACTTGCATGCATGATTTTTTGAATAGGCTAGAGTGACTTAACCCATCTTAATACACTGTATTCTGGGCTTAAAACGATGTATTTTAGGCCTTAGGAACCTAGGACTTACATAAGAGCCCTTAATAAACTCGCAAGGAAAAACAAACTACCAGTCCCAACGAGTGAATGGATGAGTCGTCCCTTTGGCCATGACTCGTGGTCTTTCATCCATCAAGTACACTACGAAAATTCACCTAGGAGTCATCACGGGGGACACCATGACTCGTAGTGCACCCAATGATTCATGGTGATGAGCCATTGCCAACACTGCCAGCTTCTCTTCTTCCTTCAACCATCCTTGACCATGGGTGAACTAACGGATCGTGGGGTTGGCCATGACTCGTGGTCACACCCGTGGTCACCCCAAACTTGAAAATTTTCAACTAAGTTAAACTCTTCACCATGAGTCACTTAACAACTCGTGGTCATCCTGATGGGTCACTCGACGACTCGTCCTATGACCTGGTGCAGAAAATTCTCTTTTCTCCATTTCAACTCCCGAGTCTGAACTTAGGGTTTTGGGGGAACTATAGAGAACCCGAAACTGCCGGTCCTGGCCCTCTTGGCCTCTCTCTCCTGCTCACTCACTTGTACCACCTCTATCAATTGGGCATACAGAACCAGCCATGAGAAGTCCATATCTTGATGAAGCATAGTAGTCCTGCAATCCTTGACCTAGTAGTTCGCAATCCCATGTACGAACCTGCTCACTTGAGCTCTCTGAACAACCAACATCTCTAGTGTATATTTGGACAGGCGGGTGAACTCTAAACCTTACTCCTGGACAGTCATGTTGTTCTGCCTTAGGTTCACAAATTCAGCTGCTTTGATCTCCCTCATCTCTCGGGGAAAGAACCGATCCAAGAACGCTGTATGGAACTCATCCCAACCAATGAGACCCGCTCCAACTACCCTGTTATCCTTCCACTGTCTGAACTAGATATGGGCAACCCCTTTCAACTGATAAGAGGCAAGGTCTGCGCATTCCTCCCCTGTCGCCCTCATAATCTGGGTGATCTTCTAGATTTCAACAATAAACTCATGTGGAACCTCATCCACCTTCGATCCGAGGAACTCCGGAGTGTTCATCCTAGGAAATCCCCTGACTCTTTCCACTGTAACATTCCTATTCTGGGGAACATGTGCTACCACTTTCTAGTGGACTTGGGTGGTCAATGCCTGTGCCAACATCTGGATGGCTTCCCTCGACTATGCGTGGGCAACCTGCTCGGCCACATGATCCTCGGGGGTTGGTGGGGCCTGCTGGTGCCCATCACCATTTCCAATCATATGGCCATTTTCGTCCAGTTCCTTTTCTGTTTACTCGACAAGGAATCATGATTCTGCAAATGGATATAGCACGATTTAGAAGGATAAAGAGACATTTCATCGCATGACATAGATCATGAAAGAAGGGAAATTTCATAAAATGTTTCGTAGCCTCTTCGTCATAAGTGTGGCGCAGTTCATATCCATGAAAAAGACTCTACTTAACGTGGCTTTCACATACCCTAGGTTACTTCTAAACCTAATGCTCTGATACAAAGTTTTTCACGACTCAAACATAGGCCCAGATCTAGACACGAAACCTAGAACCATAAATGGCTCCAAGTCGACCCATGACATGAACATGACAGCTAAAGCTCAACATGATAAATGCAAAAATCTAACATTTGAAATAGTGGAAATTTGAAAATCCAATAACATCAAAACAATGAAATACATAGCATTGATCTGAAGCTGAATACATATTATGTCTGATAAGCCTCTAAAATTTGATCAGTTTATGGGACAAGACCCCAACAAGCTCACTAATAAACTGAAACTAAAATTAAACTGGTAAGAAGGTCCTTGAAGGATAAGGACTCACCAAGAAGCTGGGAGATACTAACTTTGAGGATCTGGCTAATGGTGGTACTGAACTTGAACATCCAAACTTGTATCATAAAATGATACAACATAGAGTATGCAGTCAGTAATTGGAATGTACAAAGTATGCAAGGTAAGTAAAACCACTGAATAAGTAAAACCGAAATCATGCATATCATAAAACATTTCAACATAAGATTCTGAGAGTAAGGCTTGCAAGCTACTATCTGAAAACATGATTTGAACATGACTGAATATCATAACTGAATCGAATGGCCCAAAGTTGAAACTGATAATCATAAGTAAAACTGAACAATGGGTCAAACATGTTGAAAGCAAAATATCATGACAAATGAACATGCATAACTGAAATCATGAGAAATAATGGGAGACTCATCATATAAATGACATTACCACGATAGGGTATGTGGTCCCGACTATTAGACTAAATAGGGCAGAGCTGTCCAAAGCCTCGTCAGGGCTAAGGGCGCTACCATGATATCAATATCAAGTTGAAGGCCCCTTGGCGGCAGGGAAGGCTCACAAAGGAGGTCCCAAATAACCTAAACATACTTACGTTGGCACGTAGTTCTGAGGCACAGGGTTGACTGAATCCTTAGCCTACTTGGTGCTAGACACTACTCCCAAAAACATGCATATTCTCTCTATCATTTTTCAACGAAGCTGAACCATCATCTTGCGACGAAGATGAATCATAATAGTACATGCATAGTCTAAAAACATATCATGAGGAGCTTTGGCTCAACCATACCACAAGCTTAAAAGTGGGAGTCTAGACTCCAAAATCATGTGGTAAGCTAATAATATGAAATTAAAGTAAATCATGAAACATACTTGATCATATGGGCTTGCAAAAACATATACATGCTTTGAAATATACTTGATAGTCCAAAATCATGAATATAAACATGGGTAATTCAAAATCATACTTTCATCATAGACATTTCATCATACTTGAAAACATAGATCTTAATCTCAACTCTCATGAACTTTCATAATTGGGCATCAAAATTGTAAGACTTTGAAATCATAAATTTTTAATTGAAATCATTATAAAACATGCACATGAATCTTAAAACAATATTAGAAACATGAATAGAATTTACCCCTGATTGATACTTAGTAAATTTCACAAATTGGGTTAAAACCACATAGATTCATCAACCTTGAATTTCATGAATTTAGAAGAGGATTTGGGCATGGAAGTGAAGGAATACTCCCATTAACCCTAAATACCTAGATAATTATTATTTCATACCCTTTCTTTATTTCCCAAGAGATTTAGGGAAGAATCTAGGGAATTCTCAAGCTTTATCTCCAATGGAGCACTCTAATATTGCATACATGGAATGAAAAGGATTATGATAGGTTAAGTACTCTTAGAACCCTTCTAGCTTAGCTTAAAATGGCGTATTTTAGGACCTAGTGGCTTAGAAATTATGAAAACGCCCTTACTAAAACACAGGGAGAATTCATACTGCTACTCACCACGAGGGAGACCTTTACTCGTGGTGTACCTAACGACTCATGGTGACCCATTCGTGGTGAGAACTGCCCAAAAATTAAACATCTAACCTCCTTCTGACCATGACCAACTCCATGAGTTGTGGAGTCACATCACGATCTGTGGCTTTCTCTCGTGGTCACCCCTAGACCATATGTCGCCACCAACTTTTCCTCACCTCAAGAGTCACTTGAAGATTCGTGATGTCTCCCCACGGTTCACTGGATGACTCATCCTGTGACCTTGGCAGCATTTTCCTACTTTCTTCGCTTGAACCTTCGGGTCTGATCTTAGGGACTTTCAATGTATTACATAACACCAGGGAGGCCATCATTTTCTGCGTGCCTTACATGAAGGCACATTATGTGATATGTGAAGGAAGTCCAATAACCACGGAGAAATGATTTGATCTGGTGGAGCTACGGAATGATTTCCTTAATATCATTGCTCAATTCAACTACTGACAATAGCACATGTTTTTTGAGCCTCTCCCGGAATACTACACCAACCTTGTGCTAGTATTTTACGCTTCTTACAAGGCACACTAAGAGACAATGAAGCATAAGGGGAAGGTTAGTTAGTTCCCTTTCCTTCCCTCAGTTAATGTCTGAGGTGTGGAGGTAGATATTAGTCTGACTGCCATAAATGCACTATTTTGGGTGGATGAGATTGATTAGGAACGAAGTATGAAGCAAAATTGGCCACCAAAGAAAATCAGTTATGTAGGATAGCTCCCATCATCACTAATGGTCAGCCCTTATGGGCCTCCATGGGTGGTGAAATCTCAAGGAATGATATTAAGTATGACACCAAGTTGTGGCTGTAGTTTGTTTGCAGCCAAATTATGTCCTCCAAAAATGACCAATGAGTGAACCTTGAGGCGGCCGTACTCATTTCCTGCATCATGGAAGGGATACCCATCAACTTTAGGGAGATAACAGTTACTTAGATAAAGTGTCAGGCCAGACAACAGGGAACTTCAATGCCATATGTTGTCCTTATCACCCAGCTATGTATCCAAGCAAGGGTACCACTTTTCCCCGACGAATTCCGCAGCTTAGTCACTGGTGTTATCAATGTTGAAAGAAAGAGGGATTCAAAGGCTGCCAATTTCAAAAGAAAGAGGCTGCAAGAATTTGAGACTCCCGAGGGCTCCACCTTCCATGACATAAAGGAGACCCTCATTGCTCCCGACATTAATTTGCCACACCCCGAGACATCAAGTCATGCATCTAGAGAAGCACCATTTATAGAGCCTTCACCTCTCCTCACATCCTCTCGCTCAAGAGAAATATAGAAGATAACTGAGATGACACAATCTCATAAGAGCAAACTTCAAAAGATAGATCAAAATCTTGCTTCCCTTATTGTCAGAATAGTGAAAAGGTAGATGAAGAATGTGTTTGATAGCTTGACCAACCTATGCTCCCGAGTGGATGTCGTTGAGGGAGCTGTCTCTTCTCTCCGAACTGAGGGAATAGGCACCAATGAAAGACCCAGATATGAGTATCCTTGATGCAGCCATGGCTGCGCCATCTACAACACGGGGCCCCATCAATGATCTATTCAAGGGCTTAGGTGGGGATGATGAGAAAGACTTGGGTGTGGTCGGCTTTGACGAGAATGAGGAGGGAAAATATGATGAGGATGAGTAGTCGTGTCAGGGAGTCCCTACCATCCTTTACTCTTCATACATACATTGGGGATAATGTAAATTCAGAGTTTGGGGTGGGTTGTGTATCCTTTATGTTGGTCATGATTGGTCTTGTGCAGGTCTTTTTATTTCCCTTGTAGGGCCAAATTTCTTATGCATTGGTTGATTATTAGTTTTAATTTGTGATTAAGTTGTTTGAATGCCCTTTCTAGGCTTTATGTTAAAAGAAATATTGCTTTTTGAATTGTTAGTTCCAATGACGGGTTATCTTAAATTGCCAAATGTTGATGACCCATGTTTTCACAATCGTCTTTGTTCATAGAAGTTATTAAATAAACTCCAAGGTTTTCTTTATGCCACGGTTCATTCTCAAAGAGTAATTTCCTTTTCTTTTCTTTTCTTTTACCGTTGAATCGGGTGGCATTACCCAGTGATGGATTGAGAAGCGACTTTTTTAAGAGGAAAATATTGAGTTTAAATGTAACACTCCGGAAACTCAAAATCCAATTCCGGGGCATAAAGAAGGAAATTTGGAAAACTGCAGAAATGTTGTAGGATGGCCCACCTAATGAGTCATCAAGTAACCTTACGACTCGTTAGGTGAGCCGTGAGGAGAAGGCTGATTAATGTAAAGGAAGGAGGCAGTGTACCTAACGAGGGACGTCATGAGTCGTGTTCACTGACCATGACTCGTTAAGTCACACGTGGTCAGGCCTGAGTTGGGAATGTTTTAGTTGACCAGTATACTCAATGAGTGGGTAAAACGAGTCGTCACCTCTGGCAATGACTCGTTAAGTGACTCGTTACGGGACTTAAAATAAAATCTCCAAAATAAGGCAGTGTGTTCCACGACTAGTGATCACGAGTCGTGGTCATAGATAACGACTCGTTAGGTCCCTCGTGGTGACCTAATAAGGATCCCAGGCAGTGTATCTGACGAGAGTGACCACGAGTCGTGGTCAATCACCATACTCGTTAGGTCACCCATTAAGGGCACTTGACAGTTTTTCCCAATGAACTTCTAAGGACTATTTAGTAAATTCCTCTTCACCTAAACTTTAAACTACATTATTTTGGACCTAATTCAGACATATTAGAGGGCTTGGACAGTTCCTCCCCTCATTCTCATGTTAACCCTTAGAGAAACATCATAGAATTCTCTCTCAGAGTATTTCAGAGCAAGGACTAGGGCTGAACTTTTCTCTTTGATTCTCAAGAAAATTCTCCAAGTTTCTTCACCAGGTATGTGGGGTTTTAGCAAGGGGATTGTTCTTCCCTTGTGTCCCCAGAATCCTCCTCAATTTCTTCTATCAGTTTTAACCCCTGAGCTTTCAGATATGAAGAGTATTCATGTTTATTTTCGTTGATTTCAATTAGAACGATGTTCATGTATATTGTTGATATGATCCCCATAAATTCCTTATCAAATTGTTGGTGTTCATACAAAAAGTGAGTTTAAGCCCTAATTTTTCGAGTAATGATTTGTTTGGTAAATTCCCTCTAGTGAATGAAGAATGCTTTGGGCTGAATTCCTAGATTTTTTTGCTATACGTATATGTTGGGTAAATACCCCATGAATCAGAATGACTTATTTCGTTGAATGGAGTTCCTATAATTCTTGAATTTCTCAATATTATGAAATTCCTATACTGTTGGGATAAGTTGAATTCTCTGTTAGCAGCTAGTAGTCCAGACTAGTTAGAACTAGAATATCTCTAGAATCATATCAGTTTAGTCTCAGTTAGAATGCTAGAATCCTCAGTGATATTTAGAAAATTGTCGACTGATCAGTTTGACTTCAGAATTATTTTGTGGTGTCAGTGGTGCCTCTCAGTTATCAGAACCAGACTTAGATTTATAGTTTTTAGTCCATTAGGAGGTCATGACATTCTGGTATATAGCTCTGACCAGCCTAGGACCCTAGTTCAGTTACAGATTGTTCTTAGACAGTCATGACACTTCTACATAAGCAGCTCTGGCCAGTCTAGAACCCAGTTTCAGAATCTTGTCCGATAAGACTCTCAGGGTACATGCGGTTATAAATCCCTGACTAGTCTTGGAACCCAGTTTCGAGCTATCAACTTAGTAGTTTATTTTAGTTTTTTTTTCCAGTGGGAGTAGAACTTAACACCGAGTGGACCGGGGTTGCAGCGCACCCAGGTTTCCAAAACTAGGTTGCCAGCGTTGGTTACAGTATTACTTGGCCTGATTGGCTCCAGAATTTTGTGATCACTCAGTTCATGCCTTTATACCATGGCAAGGTATATTGGGTCCTACCGGTGGGGTATATACATCGGACTCCACCTCTAGCCCACGTGGTTATATGTCGGTTATACACTCTCCCACTAGTAAGTCCAGTCCAGTTTCAGAATAAGCAGCTCAGTTCAATTCTAGTTCTCAGTTCAACTAAATCAGTACAACATCTCAGACTTAGTGTTTCATACACATGTCCTTGACCATCAGACCGGTTCATCTTGACCATTTCAGATTATATCAGGAGTTCAATTCAGCTTACCTGTTGGTCATTGTGTGTCATTTCAGCTCAGACTTTATATTTAGTTATGTTTCTCCCACTTACTCAGTACATTCAAAGTACTGACGCATACTTTTATGTTGTATCGTTTCATGATACAACTGCAGGTTCTCAGACCCAGCACCATTAGTTGTCGGTTCAGATTCTCCATTGCAGTAATTGAAGTGTGAGTCCTCATCATCCGAGGGCACTATTTTTCCTTCTTTCAGTCATGTATTAGTTTCAGTTAGACTTAGAGTTAGTTGGGGGCTTGTCCTAGCAACTCCTCTTTAGATTGCTTTAGACAGACATGATTTTCATATTTATCAGTACTATTCTATTGTTTAAACTTTATGTTTTCAGACCTCTCTCTCATGAATATTTTATGATGTTATTTCAAAGTTCCGTTGTGCATGTTTACTCAGAATGCTAGTAACTGATAGACCAGGTTGACTTGGGGTCACTTGTGGCTTCAAGTACCGTGTTATTCCTAGGGTGTAGGCTCGGGGTGTGACATCAAAGACCTTTTTGAGTCAGTTATTGCACTTTCTTTTAAGTGGTACCACTGAAAATTTCTTTAATGGCATTGAAAAAAAATGAATTTTAAGGAAAAAGGGGCATTTGAATTTAAAAGTTGAGTACTCTTTTGTCATAAGTTGCACATTCCTTATTTGGCTTTTAACTCACATGCTAACTTGTTTTAATTCATACTCTTGATGTGGTTATGAAAATTATGTGAAACCCTTGGTGGGTGATGCCTTGTGGGGTAAGGTTTTAGCTTAATTTTCATACATAAATGGTTGTCTAGATCTTGCCCCAAGTGTGACTCAAGGCGAAATCATAGATGTAGTTGCACTTAGAACATAATTTTAAGCTTTCTTTTGATAACTACTTCACCTATATGACATCATTGAACATTCATCCTTGCTAGCTAATGTTGAGCCGCTAAACCTTTTCATTGAAAACCACATTACAAGCCTATTACCCTTTTGTGATCCTTCTTTTGGTACCCATCCTCCCTAATTCTAGTTGTCAGTAGAAAAGCCAAAATGATGCTTGAGGCCCCAAAAGTGTAAGAATAGAAAAGGGAGAAGGCAAAAGCCTAAGTTTGGGGGTTGCAAAAGGAATATGGGAAAAATAATGTGAGCTTCAATGTGAGGTAACACCAAATTGTTAGGAAATGAATGAATTGGTTGGTTGAAAAGAACCATTAACCCTTAGGAAAAAAGAGAATTGTTGAAAGGTGCTATCTCTTGCTTGGATTAGATTAAAAGTGGTAACTAAGGAGATATAGGGGTGGCTTTTGTTACAAAAGTGAAAATATTGATCAAGGAGAAATAAGGTGGGGGTTATCTCAAGATAAAATGAAGTATGCAAAAATTGTTCACAAAAAGAGTATTAGGGAAGTTCTAGTCACTAGAACTAAAAAGTCATCCTACCTTTACCCCTAGCCTTCATTATGACCTCCAAGTGCTAATTAATTTTATGTGTAGCAACTCTACATTAGCGTCGAGTTACACGAAGGCCAAGCCTATGGGTCAAGTTGTGTGCATGAGAATTTCTTTGTGAGAGTGAGCATAGTTGTTTTATTCTATAATCCCTTTGAGTGTGAATTGCCTAAAAGTTAAATAGGTTTCTCTCTTGATGTGAGTAGCATTACTTTCTTGGGGAACATGATTGCATGTGTCTAAAGATGTGATTGAGACAAGAATGCAATGAGCTTTAAGGAAAACTTTGGATGTGAATAATTAATGACTTAAGATGCTATATAAACTTGCTTTGATCAACCATGCCCCTTGTTTTGGATTAAAGAAACCATTGTGAATCATGCTAATTGTTTGTGGTTACCTCTTGAAGAATTTGCATAAATTGTTGAGTCTTTTCTTTTCATTGAGTTGGTGAGCTATTTTGGGATTGCTGATTCCAAGTGGTCCCTTGTGCAAAATCTCATGTAGTGTGACATGCTTACTTCAATTGTTCAACTGTAAAGAATTTTCTTGCTTTAGGACAAGCAACGGTTCAAGTTTGGGGTTTGATGAGTTGGTAATTTACCAACTTATTAGGCTTTTAAACATGATCTTTCACTTGGTTTTCAAGCCATTTAGGTGGATTTTATGCTCTTTCTCTTTGGTTTTTGCAGGCGTTCAATTTAAAGAGAGAAAGCAAGGAATTGAAAAAAAGTATGGAGTTTAAACAAGGGGATATGTATTCCACCGGATGACACCGGTGAAACACCAACCAAATGCAGGAGAACGCTATGTTAAAATGGGAGGTACACCAGTGGAACACAGGTCAGCACTTGCAAACTGCCAGTGCCAAAGCCAGACTACTACAGATGTCATCGGCCCCCAGTTGTGATAGAGAGGCACTCCACAGATGGGCACTGGCTAAACACCGGTGACTCGCAAGTGAGGCCATCAATAGAAAAGTAAAATCATCCAGCACAAGAAAAGAGGAGTAGTTTTAACCTACTTTTGTCATTCCTTGATAATTACTGAAAATTCCTACTCATTAGAGTATTGAAATGTATTGCATTGGATTGTTTTTAATTTTCTAGAGAGAGAAAAATAGAGTTAGCTTTTCTTCATCATTTTCTTGTTCCTCAAGGTAAAACCTCCATTGAAGGAAAATTTGATCTTTCAATTTACTCTTGATGATGAATTCTATGAGTTTATTTGTCAATATAATCTTGTATTTTTCATGTATGAGTGGCTGAATATTTTGCTAGGTGTGTGTGCATGATTGGGGATAAATTAGATTGGGTGTTGCTAGATTTATCTTATAATTACTCATTTAGTATAAATCTATTGTTTTTTCCAAATTATAATAGAATTATCCATAGTTGCAAGTATGAGTTGGGTTTATTTATTCTTTTGTTGCTTGAAAAAGTGGAACAAAATATGGGTGATAAAATAAGGGTGGGTATTTGGATCTTGATTATGTGGGGTTGGGCTAGGGATAGCCAAAACCTATTTTCACATACTCATTAAAGTGTTGAGGTTAGAGATAGTTCAATTTTTACCCAAACCATAGTGGATAATTATTTGGGACCTTGGGGCTTGAGAAAACCGAAGGAAAAAGGCACCCAAGTGGTTGAAAAACATTGGGTGCCACCTCGTCCATGGCTATTTATGTTTGTGAGTAATGATTTGATTTCCTAGTTAATTCTAATCCAATTGATGCCCCGTTAATAGTGCACGCTAGCCCTTGCTCATCTTTGTTCATTTAAGTTGGTTGCCTTGTTTTTGATTGGTAGTTGATTTAAATTCAAATTATGATCCTACTTTCCCCCAACATTTATTTTACAATTTTAATGCAATGATGTAATTTAGTTCAATTCGATAGATAACTTTTGTGCCATCAAATCTCTATTCCCTATGGATTCGACCCGACTCATGATAATGGTCAAATACACCCCTCATTTAGAGAAAATGTAAGCGATCGTTGTATAAAAACAAATAACCCAACGGGTGTCGGGGTCGAATACCACAAAGAATTGAGTTGATAGTCCAAAAGTTATAAACTAACTCAAACTAGAACGGTCGTTGTTCAACATTTAAAAAATAAATTGGGAAAAAAGGGAAAATAGCATCTAATTCTAAATTTAAAACTAATTGGAGGGAATTTCAATTGTTGCAATCATAGCTGAGATGGATAGGGGTATTCTTTAGATGATTTCACAACTAAATCGGGATTTTCTTCAATTCCTTAGACTCAAAATTAGCATAGATAGTAGTGGATAATTCACATTCTCTTGATTTTCAACCACAAGAATGTTTATGCCTTGAGTTTTCTCAAATCCCAAAGTCAGTTCAAGTTATCAACCACAAAACCTTAAGGAAGGGATAAGCTATCTCTAGCCATGACCTTTAGTGGAGTGAAAATATGGGTTTTGACAATCTCTAGATCAATCCGTCACACCAACACTCTAAATTCTCACTATTATCTTCTAACCCAATTCTCACCTTTCTCTCTCAAGCAAAAGTAAGAAAAGTAAAGTATAATTCATATTTGCAACCATCAATTTTAACAATTAAAACTTAGGAGAAGACAATAGAATTATACTTGCAATAAGAATCCAAGAGCAATATATCAAGACCCATTCAATTTAACAAACCCACCATGAACACACCCCTAGTTAGAAAATTAGTTATGCATATTTAAAGAATGAGAGAAGATACCAAGAGGGTTCTCCTCAACAATCACCATATTTATTTCACAAATTTGCTTCACAAGGTCTTACAAAAATGGTGGAATTCCCCCAAAATGGGTTAAAGAAAAAAGAAGAAGAAAAATACTTTCTAACTCTACAATTCTATGGTGAAAAGGGTGTGTGAAGGATGAATTATTGATGAATCCCCCTAAAAATGTGGAAAAGTTTAAAGAGGAAACCACAAGTTAAACGCATGATTCACAACTGCTCTCATTTTGCAAAACAAAGGCATAGCTTATCCAATCAAACACACATAGCATCTCAATTCATAATTACTGCATATTCAAAGTTTTCTTTGGAGCTCATATCGTTTATGCCTCAATCACACCTTTACCTTAATACAAGTATGTCCTTAGAAGGGAGTTATGTCACTCACTACAATAGAGAATCCCTTTTCTTTATCATAATTCAATGCACACATAAGGGATTATAGAAAAAAATTGATCACACTCGCTCTCATAAAAGAAATCTCCATGCACCCAACTTGACCTATAGGCTTTTCCTTCGTGTAATTTGCCACTAATGTAGAGCAACTACACTCAAAATCAATTAAGACTTTCAGGTCATGATGAAGACTGGGGATAATGGTACGACAATTGTTTAGCTTTTATGTGAACACTTTTATCTTCCCCATTCAACTCTTTGGATCACTCCACCTTATTCCTCCTTTTGCAACCATTTTCATCTTTTATTTCTCAAAGGTCTTCCTTGTAGCTCATCTGGCTATCACATTAAGCCTTGTCTAAGAAAGAGACAACACCATTTCACTAGCCATTTCTCTTTTGGTACCTTAAGGTTTTTTCAACCCATCACTTCATTCATTTTGACCACCATTTGGTGCTACCTTAAATTTAGGCTCCTCATATTTCCCTTCTCTTGTAAACCTCCAAACATAGGCTTTTTGCCTCTTTCTCACTGATTTCCTTATCTCTCCCTATATCTTAGGGCTTCAGCTGCCATTATTATCATTCACTCACCACTAGAAATTAGAGAGGATGGGTGCCAAGAAGAGGGTTACAAAAAAGGTCATTTGCCTGTAATGTGGTTTCCAAGAATAAGAATTCCATAGGCTCAATATTGGCTAGCAAGGGAAGAAATTTTCGGAGGTCATTTTGGGTAAAATAACTAGCCAAATGAAAGCCTAAAATCATGTTCTAAGTGCAGCTACATCTAGGATTTTGCCTTGAGTCAGACTTAGGAAAAATTCTAGACAAGAAGAGATGCATGAGATTCATTCAAAAAATCTTTACCACATAAGGCATCACACCCAAAGAGTTCACACAAGTCATCATTGTCAAAATATTTAGATTCAAGACTGAGAACATGTAGATTCACAAGTCAAACAGGGAATATGTAGTGCATAGCAAGAGACTGCTACACATTTCTTTTCATATGCCCATTTTCATGTTTTTCATGCCATACAAAAAAATTTTGGTGGTACCTCTCAAAAATAATTCCACAAAAGACTCAAAGAAATACATGGAATTTTTCCTTAAGAGAGTCACCTCGCAATCTATCACTGGGAAATGTCAACCCAGTTTGACAGTCAAAAAGAAAAGAAAAAGAAAATGCTCTTTGAGAAAGAACTGTGATATGAAGAGAACCCTTGGAATTTGATTATTATCTTCTATTTACAAAGGAAAATAAAATCAAACTAGGGTCAAAAATTTAGGCAATAAGAACAAGGACCCATTCAATAGCACTAACATCAAAGACAATTCATTTCATTTATTCACAATTCAAGCAAAACAAATAGCCCAACAAGCGCAATCATCAAACATTGCTAAAGTGAGACCAACAAAGGCTTACAACTCCTTACAAGTTATAAAACAAAAGCCCAATAAGGGCTACATCAAGTCATAACAAAATAAACAACAAATGACCACCCCAAAAACACTCATCCCACCCTCAACTTAAACACTACATTGTCCCCAATGTACGCATGCAAAACAAAGAGGGCGAGAACTCCATGGTTGGTCACTCCTCATCATCCTCATAGTCATCAACACTAGCTCTAGCCTCTCCCTCAAGGCCTTCATCACCCAGATCTCCTGCCTCCTTTCCTAAGCCTTTAAACAAATCATAAATGGGGCCTCATACTGTAGAAGGGGCAGCCATCGCTGTATCAAGGGCGCTCAAATCAGGTACCTCCATGGATGTCCAACTCTTCCACTCCCTTACTTCAGTTTGTGGAGAATTAAAAACCCCTTCCACAAAATCCATCCTCTTGCACAACTTGGTAAGACTCTCATTCATGGACTTCATCTCCCTCTTTATTATTTGGACGATAAGGGTAGAGAGGATCTTAGCAAACTTTTGAAGGTGGCTCTCATGAGAGTTCATCATTTTCACAAGCCTATGGAGAATACTTGGTTGGGAGGATGTTGAAGGAGGTGATGCTCCCCTAAAAGGTACTTCACCGGATGCTTGTCCCGATGCCTCTGGGTGTGGCATGTTCAGATCAGAGGCTTGTGGAGACTGCTCAAAACCATGGGAGAGAGAAACTTTTGGCAAATCAAAGGCCTGCATCAGCTTCCGCCTAACCTTGGGCGCATTTGCATCCCATTTGTGATCTACTGTAATTACGCCATTAGCGTAGCAAGGAGCTTCGTCTGGGAACGATGGCACTTGGGCTTGCAAGCAAAGTTGGGAGATGAGCACAGCATATGGCATGGAGGTGCTGGTTTTCCTTGCTTTCCTCTTTATTTGTACAAGCACAATTTCCCTAAAGTTTACGGGGACCCCTCTCATGATGCAGGTGATAAAGATAGTTGCTTCCAAGATGACCCGCTTCTCGTTCTTAGAAGGTATGATCCGGCCACAAATAAATTCTAACCACAAGTTGGCCTCAAACTTAAGATCATGGTGAGAAATTTCGCCGCCCATTGTAGCCCAGAAGGGTGTGTCTGCGGAAATGACTGGAGCTATCCATGAGAACTTATTCTCCTTGTCAACAATTCTAGCCATATATTCCGAGCCAGCTTTAATTTCATCCTCCTAAAACAAATAATTAATGGTTGTTGGAGTGATGTCAACCTCCGCAACTCGCACCCTAACTGTGAGTAGGTAGGAAAATTCGCCCACCTTGCTCCTTTGGTGTATGCTCTCCTGCCGAGCCTGGTAGGAAATGTAAAACTCCAAGATGAGGATGGGGTAATAATCCGAGAGTGGATTGGCGAAGACATGCCATTTTCTATTAGTGAACTGCGTTGTGATTTTGGGGAGGTCACCTCGCAACCCCACCAAGTCAAATCTTTTCTCCACGTGATCGAACGACCCTTGCAAATATAGCGT
The DNA here is from genome assembly GCA_035772735.1 of Datura wrightii. Lineage (NCBI taxonomy): Eukaryota > Viridiplantae > Streptophyta > Magnoliopsida > Solanales > Solanaceae > Datura > Datura wrightii. The sequence goes on along the minus strand of JASDFA010000003.1, from coordinate 66,285,614 downwards.
AGTTCCCCTTCATGTTATGCACACAAAAAATTATGTCTTCTGTAGAGTTGGTGGGTGTTGTGGATGTCTTTGCTTTCCCTTTCCCTTTTGTGGACAAGGAAGCTGGGGCCTTGCTCTTACCCGGGTTCCTGGATGAAGTCATAATCTTCAAAAGTGATATTAATGTCATACAAAATATTTATTTTTGTATTTTCTTATGATAAAATAAACAAACAACAAGTACTCTAAAGATTAGATAAGAAACAGGAGAAAGGATCATTATGAAAAATCTGGCAGCATCGGCGGAACATTGGCGAGCCGCAAAAAGTGGTCCGTAGACTGCCAGTGAGCTGCCAACACTTAGCAGAACACCCACATATTGGATTTTCCATTGATGACTCATCAGCAAGACGCCGTCCATGATCCACAGAGCGTTGATGCGACGTGAGGTCAATACAGTGGTCTGAATCCAATTTTTGCCCGAGCCGGCATTTTATCTGTATTTCATGGACCTAACCAATGAGCAGTCGATGCTCGTCATCCCTATTGCTTTGAAATGCACTCCAACATCTGACTCTCCAAAATACCTACTCACATCATATATAAGCATTATTTACACAGGCAAAAAGGAACAAAATGATGATTTACCCTTAAGAACAACGTCACCTAATCTATCATCAGACAAATCGGGTCCTTTATATCACTTGGAGTTACTCAGACCTCACTCCAAACTCAACTTTACAATATCAATAATCTCTATCACACCCATTTAAGCATCATACTCCTACTCCCGACTAATTTCACATCATATCAATCAACAACATTCATCAGATATATCCACATTAATGGAAATTCGGGGAAACGGGCTGAAAAAAGAAGGGAGAGACATGCTACAACAAAGTTCATATGCACCAAGACTACAACTTATAACAATATCAGAGTGTTAGGAGGACTTTACCAAGACATAAGAATGAGAGTAGATGAGAAATGTGGAAGCTTGAACTTGCTCAACAAGGGTGGAGATTGGAACTTGCTGGCATGGAGTAGGATGGTAGTGAGAGTTAGGTAGGTAGGAAAATTCGCCCACCTTGCTCCTATGGTGTATGCTCTCATGTCGATCCTAGTAGGAAATGTAAAACTCCAAGACGAGGATGGGGTAATAATCCGGGAGTAGATTGGCGAAGACATGCCATTTTCTATTAGTGAACTGCGTTGTGATTTTGGGGAGGTCACCTGGTAGCCCCACCAAGTCAAATCTTTTCTCCACGTGATCGAACGACCCTTGAAAATATAGAGTAGTTCCCCTTCATTTTATGCACACAAAAAATTATGTCTTCTGTAGAGTTGGTGGGTGTTGTGGATGTCTTTGCTTTCCCTTTCCCTTTTGTGGACATGGAAGCTGGGGCCTTGCTCTTACCTGGGTTCCTAGATGAAGTCATAATCTTCAAAAGTGATATTAATGTCATACAAAATATTTATTTTTGTATTTTATTATGATAAAATAAACAAACAACAAGTACTCCAAAGATTAGATAAGAAACAGGAGAAAGGATCATTATGAAAAATCTGGCAGCATCGGCGAGCCGCAAAAAGTGATCCATAGACTGCCAGTGAGCTACCAACACTTAGCAGAACACCCACATATTGGATTTTCCATCGATGACTCATCAGCGAGCCGCCGTTCATGATCCACAGAGCGTCGATGCGACACGAGGTCAATACGTGGCCTGAATCCAATTTTTGCCCGAGCTGGCATTTTATCTATATTTCATGGACCTAACCAATGAGCAGCTGATGCTCGTCGTCCCTATTGCTTTGAAATGCACTCCAACATCTTACTCTCAAAAATACCTACTCACATCATATATAAGCATTATTTACACAGGCAAAAAGGAACAAAATGATGATTTACCCTTAAGAACAGCGTCACCTGATCTATCATCAGACAAATCGGGTCTTTTATATCACTTGGAGTTACTCAGACCTCACTCCAAACTCAACTTTACAATATCAATAATCTCTATCACACCTATTTAAGCATCATACTCCTACTCCTGACTAATTTCACATCATATCAATCAACAACATTCATCATATATATCCATATTAATGGAAATTCGGGGAAACGAGCTGAAAAGAGAAGGGAGAGACATGCTACAACAAAGTTCATATGCACCAAGACTACAACTTATAACAATATCAGAGTGTTAGGAGCACTTTACCAAGACATAAGAATGAGAGTAGATGAGAAATGTGGAAGCTTGTACTTGCTCAACAAGGGTGGAGATTGGAACTTACTGGCAGGGAGTAGGATGTTAGTGAGAGTTAGGTAAAGGAAATGGGTTATAGGGGTTTTTATAGGTGAAGGGAGATGAGTGGTAGTGGTTGAGGAAATGTTGGGGGTTTAATGGTGATTTAATTGAAAAAGAAGTGGGAAAAAGGAGTGTTGGAATATGTAAAGGTGAGTGGGAAGGTGGAGTGCTATGAAGATGAAAAGGTGTATGGGGAGGTGGTAAAAAGTGGGAAAAGGGGATTTTTGGAGAATAAAAAGGGAAATGATTAGGTTTGGACAGTTTAAAAAGGAATCTCGGTCGGGTCGTTCAATGGGTTGGTGATAATCTTAAAACAAAGCACGTACCTGCACCGATGATTCATTCGCAGTCACCGATTGGAAATGGCGGTTGGTCGCCTGAACATTACTTACCTGAATTGGTGCCCAGTTCTTTGCTTTGTATCTGGTGATTTGGGATTGGATTCTGTGTTTCACGGGTGGATCGCTATTTGTGCCCCACTTCTCAGGTATTTTGACTTGAGCCGGCGGTCTTTCGGCAGTTCGCAAATTAGAGTTGGCGTTCCACCAGTGACTCGTCGGACTGGCCATTTTGCTCCTAGGTTTCTGCCCCATTAGTCAAGGAAGTGGCAATCAACGCATCTGGACTGACAGTTCACTGGTCTAACACGGTGCCTGCCCTATTTTGTGCTCCACCTCCTTGCTTCATACCTATTTAGTCCTACAAAACAAAAATAACAATGACATCAAAACACTCAAAGAAAATACGTGGGTTGCCTCCCAAAGAGCGTATTAGTTAACATCATGGCGCGATGTACTTCTCATTCATATTCAAATTTCCGAAGGGTTATCCTTTGACTTATCTTCTTTGTTCAACACTCCAATCACCTTGTATTCATCGGGAGGTTCTGCGGATTGGCATACATTGAAAGTGACCTTTTCATCTCCCACATGAAACTTGATCTAACCTAGCTCCACATCTACCAAAGCTTTTCCCGTGGCGAGAAATGGTCTGCCTAAGATGATTGGGACTTCCACATCCATCTCACATTCTAGAACCATAAAGTCAGCGGGTAGAATAAACTTATCCACCTTCACCAATACATCCTCTAAAACACCCACCGGTTTCTTGATAGAGTGATCGCTATTAACAATCTCATTGAAGTAGGTTTGGTATTGCCAAGCCCCAACCTCTTGAAGATTATGAGGGACATCAGATTTATGCTCGCCACAAGATCACAAAGGGCTTTCTTGAATACACACAACCCAATAGTGCAAGGGATTGTGAAGGCTCCCAGATCCACCCGTTTTAGGGAAAGCTTACTCATCATCATAGCACTACAATGATGTGTTGTCTCTCCGGTGCCCATATCTATAATCTTATTCTTCTTAAGCAGCCCTTTAATAAACTTTGCATATCCTGGAATTTGAAGTAAAGCATCCACCAATGGTATGTTTATGGACAATTTGCTGCACAAGTCGATAAACTTACTAAATTGATCATCCTTTTTCTTCTTGGCTAACCGTTGTGTATACGGAGGTGGAACTCTTGGGTCTTGATCTTTCTCACTTGAGGCCTTCATGCCTATATCCCCTTCCTCATCATTTGAGGGAGTCTCGTCAACATTTCTCTCACCTTGATCCTTAACATTATCACCACTATTTGGTGCTTGTGGAACCTCATTGGATTCTTTCACATCACTTGCCTTTAGGTCCATAACTTGCTTTGGCTTGACGCCTGCATCACCAAGCATCTTACCATTCCTAGTGATAATATCCATGCATTGATATCCTTTTTGGGATTTGGCATTTGATCACTAGGGAGTGTTCCATTCATATGGGGATTCATTGGAGAAGATAAGTGGTTCATTTGGGCCTTTAAATGCTTGATACAAGCCAAGTGTGAACTTACTGTTTGGGCTAGGTTAGACACCTCCCCTTTAAGTTCTTTGACCCCATTGTCTATTGATTCAACTTTCTTGAGAACCCTTGCCAGCATTTCTTCAATTTTTGTGTTCCCTACATCACTCACACCTTGTTGGGATTGGGCATTCTTAGCTTTAGGAGGATGAACATACGGATTCGCGCTTCTATGGTAGTGGTCGCCCTCACGGTTTTGCTCTCTATTGCCCCATCTCTCATTCCGATCAGGCCACCCATGTGTGTCACGGTTCCTCCAACCTTGGTTCTTTTCCCTTGGGTGCCAAGGGTCTTGATTAGTCCATTGGTACCTGATTCAAGAACCCCCCATTTGATTTTCCATATATTGGCACTCCTCCTCATACCTTGGTAGTGAAGATTCTCCCTCAAAATGAATTGGACCTTGCATTCCCACAGCATTCACAACTTTAGGCCCGGCTCCCCTCACATGCTTAGTCATTAACACCAGCTGAGTCATTATTTTAGTAAGATTTTCATCTTGCTCTTCATTTCTTTTTCTCATATCAGTTGTTAACAAACTAGAACCAGAATCATGTGAAGATACATTCGTCTCCCTTGTACGCCATGCACTATTCGTCTTTTTCATCCTGTCCAAGAGGGCTTTAGCTAGACCATACGTCTGGTCCATGATTGATCTCCCAGCTAGATTATTGGCAACTGATTTATTGATGAAATTTAGGGCTTGATAAAAGCTTTGAAGTAGCAGTCCATTAGGAAGACCATGGTTAGGATATAGAGACACTTTCTTCTTGAATCTCATCCATGATTCATACAAAGGCTCACCCGGCTCTTGCCTAAGGTTTGTAATATCATCCCTCAGCTGCAAAATCTTTGAGGGAGGGAAAAACTGATCCAAAAATGCTTCTATCAACTCTTTCCACGAGGTGATGCATCCCGAAGGTAACTCCTCCAACCACATAGTTGCTTCTCCCGTTAGGGACAAATGGAAAGAACCTCAACCTGATAGACTCTTGGCTTATATTTGTTATGTTAAAAGGTTGGCAAATCACTAGGAAGTTCCTCAAATGGAAGTTCGCATCCTCACTTGGTTTACCTCCGAAGAGTCGTTTCTTTTGCAACATCATACTAGTGACATGAAACAATGCATTCCCTACCAAAGCTGGTAGGCGAATGGCAACAGCAATCTCAGGCATGATGGGATTATCCTCTTCATGTTCTATATTTCCTTCCACCAAACTATCTCCTACTTGCGAATGCTGGCTCGTATGAATTCACCCTAGATGGCCAATAGCAAGAACAATGTTAAACTACTTAAGATGCAAGATCAATTCAAATTATAGAGAACTCAAGGATATTAAGCGTTATTTCCCGGAAACAACACCATTTTTGATAACGCTCAAAGTACACTCCTCATTTAGAGAGAATGTAAGCGATCGTTGTATCAAAGAAAATAACTCGATGAGTGTCGGGGTCGAATCCCACAAGGACTAAAGAATACTTTGCCCAAGAATCGATTAGTGAATTGTATTGATTCACATCCAAGCAATGAAAATGTAAATGTAAATTTTGGGGGAAGTGAAGGCAAAAATATTGTGGATTCTAAAATCAGTTAATCAAGAGAGCAAGATAACCAAAATTGAGAAATAATAATGAGAAAAGGCTAGAGGTGTGGTATAGATGGGATGTCAATCAAATCGGAATTTACTAGATAGTCAAATTATTACTAATATGTGTAAATAACCTTGGTAAAAGATGGAGCCCCGTGTTTTTCAACCAATTGGGATCCTTATCCTCGAGTCTTCTCGAATCTCAAGGGACAATTCAACTATTCCAATATGATTTGGATTAGGGGATGAACTATTTCTAGCCATAAACCTCTAAAGGGATTATGATCATGGGTTTTAGCTATTTCTAGCCCAACCCCACATAATCAAATCCCAATCCACTATTAAATTCTCCCCCGTTACTTAATTATTCTTTTTCAAGATAAAATCAAGTAAAAAAACAATACCCATATTTGCAACTATGAGACATCAAATATAATTTGAGGAGAATTCAATAGATTTACAGTAATTAAATAATAACAAGACAAATCTAGTAATACTCAATCAAATTAAACACCTATCATCACACACCCTCTAGCTATAGATTTAGCTACTCATAATTGAGAAACATAAGAGCATATTCATCAATTAACTCAATAATTTCATCATTAGGAGTAAGCAATATTAAACTCATAGTATTTCTACAATACTAGTTATACCTTACTGAAGAAGAAGATGAAGATAAAAAGCAATATTCAAATATTTCTTTCTTATCCAATGGAATTCTTCTCTCTAAAAAAGTAAAGGAAATATTCAATGATAATTTTAGAGTACTTTCTTATAGAATATATACAAAAATATGGCAATCATTCTCCTCTTTTTTAAGCTTTGATGTTTTTTCCCTTTTCAGGCGTCTCCTCACTTGTGATGGAACCGGCGGTTCACCGATTGCTATCTGCGAGCTGTCAGTTGCTTTCCTCTACGATCCAATGAAGTTCCAAGGCCTTCTGGCTATGCCTTCGGCAGTTCATCAGTTTCCATTCGCGAGCTGCTGATTGATTTTATCATTTGTCCAGCCACATCGAGCACCATTCGGTGATGGAACCGGTGGACCACCGGTTGCTTTTCGCTAGCCGTCGATTGCAGTTTTTAATCAAGCCAGTGGTTGACTGCGGTAGATCGATGTTTCAATGGTGTCCTCTGATGGAGTGCCGGTTTTCACCTGAATTACATCCTTTTTACTCCATTTTCATGCTCCTTCTCTTCAAATCAGATACCTACACATGAAAAGGCAAAAAGGGGCATAACATCCAACTAAAAGACTTGAAAACGAAGCTAAATCTCATGCTTAAGAACCTAATAAGTTGGTAAATTACCAAATCATCAACTCATGAGTTGGATAATTACATTGCGATGACCGTTTACACTTTCTCCTTGTGAGGAGTGGATTTGGACGCCATTAGAGCCTCGGTATAAACCGTAACATGATGGCACAACTCATAGTCCCGTCCATGGTGAGAAGCAGAAACTTGGTAAGCTATAGAAATTCATACTACTATTGGTCATTATAAATCGTACCTACACAGTACTAGTCATAGTAGCCACCATAGTGATGAACTCTTCTAAGTGTTAAAGTGAAGAAAGTCCGACCTACGAGTTGTGGTACGAGTTGTGCCAGCCTGGTACAAACCATACCACACACTCGTAGGTCCCCAAGTAAGTTTTTCTGAAGCTCCAGGTACGAAGGTACAGGACAAGTCGTAGGTATGACCTACGACTCATGGTACGAGTTGTGACGGGTAAATTAATGACAGAACCCAAACTGACCCGACTCAACCTAGATTTTTTAAATCTTCCTAAAACCTATTTAAAACAAAATTGGTATGAAATTTTCTACTTGAACCCACAATTTCCTCCCCTCATTCCCCACTAACCCGTAATTCACACCCATTTTGATTGTGCTGGGATTGGTGCACTAAAAGTGCATAATTTATAAGAATTTTCTACCCTAAACTCGAAGCTAGAAAGAGTCATTTAAAAGATTAGCAAGTAAGTGAAAAAATTGTCATGGTATTTTCTTGATATCATGGCCCTACCATAACTGTGATTCCTCCACTAATGAGAATGAAGTGGAGGAATATAATCAGTAGTCATTCATAATTTTGTATGTTAGGTTGTGCAGTAAAATTCTCAATGAATTTAAATTGATATGGGTAGTGAGTTAATGGGAAAATTTGACTGTGGGAAATAAGAGGATAGTTGAAATTTTGTATTATTGAGATAATGTGGTGGGAAGGTCTGAGTGCCCACCCAAACAGTTGTTTTCTTGCATAACCAGTACTGCATAGGGTGAAGACAGTATTCACGAGTCATCCTACAAATTGTGGTTTTGAACTACGACTTGAAGGATGAATCGTTGAGACTATCCCGGAAATACTAAATTTGAAAAAAATCAAGGTACAAGACTCAGTAAGATTTTGGGTATCTAACTATGAGTCGTACTAAGTGGTTGTACCAAAGAAACAGAAAGGCTCAATTTCAAAATCAACATAATGGCCCCTGGTATGACTCATAGAATCCCACTACGAACTGTTATAATGAGTCATGCTAAAATATAGAAAGTTTAACTCTCAGAATGAACCATAACATCCTGGTATGAGTCACACAATGAGTCGTGACTGTGACAAAAAGGCACTATGAGTCACAATATAGATCATACCATCTTGGTATGACTCGTACTAATGAGCCATAGTATGATTCTTAACAAACTATTTTTGCTTTTATTTCTCTGAGATCTGATAAACTAACCTCTTCTCCATAGGTACAATGACTCAAAAAAGATGAGAAACTAAGGATGCCTACGACAAGAGGACAAGAGAAGAGATTGCTGCGCAGAGGGCCCTAAGAGATGAGACGTCTGCATCCGAGTAGGAGAAAAACACACCTAGTGGTTCACTGGAGGAGTACCGAGTTGATATGATACTGATGAGCCTCGAACCACTAGGGCACATATCAGGGCTCAGGCCATAGCTACCTCAGCCACTCTGGCAGATGCTCCCTAATATGAGGAGGGAGATGATGTACAGTCACAGGTGTCCAGTAGTGGATCAAATGCTAAGGATAGGTTAGCTGAGGCTGAGTTTGAGGAAGTGTGACAAGATGATGATGATGATCAGACCCCACCTACAGAGAGTTGTACCATCAGGTGGAGTATGCCAGGTGCTCAGGAAATTTATGAGCAGCGCCTCACCCTCACATCAAAATAGAATCTGAGGCGAAGCATTTAGAAGGAGTAAAAAATCATGACCAGAGCCCTGAATGAGGTTGAAGAGATGAAGTGGCTATTTGACCTATATAGATTTATTTGGATGGAAAAAAACCCTGATAACTTTAGAGATGATATGATTAGGGATTTCTATGCGAACTACTTGGCAACTTGGAGCAGCAGAATTCAGCTAGGCAAAAAGTGAAGGAGCAGCCTAAACTAGAGAGTGTGAGGGTCCGGGGGCGCGCAGTTGATATCTCAGAGCGGGCCATTACCCAAATGTTATATAGGCTAGAAACCGGGGCCCTGCCTCCACAATAGAGTTTGATTACTGTGTTGAGGCCCAAAAAAGAGTCAAGTAGTTGAGCATGCAGGAGAGGCTGAGACAAGTGAGGTGGTTGGCTGGAGTAATAGCTATAGAGAAAGAGGATGTAGATTGGGTGACCAGTGGACGATAGGTCATCAAAGCCTCGCTTAATTTCAGAGCAAAGGCCTGCTGGACACTGGTTTGTTGTAGGTTGGTGCCAATGTCAAATGAAAATACTTTGAGTACCGACATAGCATCTTTGACGGCATGAATCATGTCGAGATATGCTATCAACATCCCAAGGGTTATAGTAGAGGAGATTCGAGATCGAGCTCTGGCTTTGAGTACTACGATTTTGTTCCCGAGTCTCATATATAGGCTCTATAGAGAGTCAAGTGTTCGGGCGATAGCAGAGATAGATGCTAGAATTGGAGGCTGTTGGACTGCTAATATTGGATTGATATGAGATGAGATAAACCCGGTGAGCCGGGTTAGAGCACTAACAGTAGTCCCGACACCATTGAAATAGGGGCCGAGCAGGTAGATGCCCCTACCTCAGTTGAACAGAGTGAAATGCCAGCTACTGAGGTCAGCCACACAACATCTACCTCCAACACTTCCTTCGCACCTCTGCTAGACACATTGGCCAGGTCCCAACTGGATGCATTCTTGTGGCCCATGAGTTCTACAGAAGCTGGCCAAGAGGCTGACCTTGACCGAGAAAAAGGTCAATGTGATGATGGAGCAAGTCAATCCTTGGCTTAAGGTTGAGATTAAGGAAGAAGCTAGAGGACTACACAGTAGACTAGACAGTTTTGAGCTATTACTCAACGAGTGACTACTTGAGCAATCAAATATAAGGAGTTTGAGAGAGGAGATGCGGTCGATATGACATCAGGTAACCGAGTTGCCGTCTTGACGGTCGACTATATTATCATCCCTCACCATTCCATTGTTTGAGGATGATCTTGAGGAGGAGCTTGATCTAGGGGCATTTTGGGCCCATAAGCCTACCAGTGGAGATAGAGGAAAGAGATTAGAGGAGGTACTTGATGAGGAGTCCACTAGAAAAAGAAGAAAGTGAGAGAGAAAAGAGCACAGGAGGGCAATAATAGCTAGCCTCTAGACTCATGGCCAGTATATGTTTGAGCTATAGGAGAGAGATAGAGGATCTAGGAGTTAAGCTATTGGGCCTTGGAAGCTTGCGGGTGGTGAGGACCCTTAGGGTGAGCCACATTCAGCCCAAAGAGATACAGAGGTCACTAAGGCGGCCAAGACTGCTGAGAGGGTGACCACAACCCCCATTATTATGCCATTGTGTGCGGTTTAGGATTGGATTAATTGCCAAAATTTGATATTGCTCAAATTCACACTTCTTAACAAAGTATGAAGTAGTTGATGTCAAATATAGAACCCAACAAAGGTTGGGGTCAATCCCACTGGGAATATGAAAGGATATAGAAAGACGCTAGTGTTTAAACTTTCAAGTCAATTATATCCTAAAAGTGGGGATTTGTAAAATTAATAAGTAATTATGTTGAGAAATTGATTGTTGTTTCCAAATTAATGCAATTAACTAGGGTCCGTGTTCCCCATGACTTCATAACCACAAGGCGTTTTATACTAGTGATCTATTCCAGTGCTTAGCATGCAATATCGGTAAGCTAATTTCACCTAAATGGTTGATCCCCTATTTATATGTTTATCACCACGCAACTTGGTCTGTGTATGCTTTACTAACCCTTACCCTTGATATCGGATTAGCTATTTCCAGACAAGTTCAAGCTATTAGATAAGGGTTGATAGCCTTAAATCTTCGTTGTTAATCCCTTTCTCCATTCACAACCTCCTTGGTCCGATAAGTAAGAATAAGGCAAGTTCTAACGTATGCAGCCGTTAAAAATCAATTAAAACGGAGGAAGAAACAATACATTCATAAACTTCGTTCAAGAATCACTAAGTATTTTACCTATGCGTGTTAGTTTTTCACGGTTCCCACGACCCTAGTTGTGGTAGTTTTAGCCTATCAAGTTTATAAGTAAATTAATAGATTTCATAAATAAAATAAAAAATTAATACTTACAATGTTGATAGGAAGAAGCTCACTTGATTATTGCAATAATAAAGAAGAACAATTCAACAATCGTCTCGAAGTTCCAAACGTAAGACACCAAACTTGTATCTAAAAACTTGAGACTTAATACTCTAATCCTACTTGAAGACTTTTGAACTTGAAACTTCAACTCTTCAAGACATGCCTATTACATGAAAACAAAGGGGTATTTATAATAGTATATTTATGTTTTCTTTGTTCCTTGATGAATTTGACTTGGAATTTAATTTTTTCCTTTTCCTAGTTGAAGTACGAAGCCAATTTTTGCCGTTTTTGGAGCCTTGTGCATCGCCCCAACCACTGCCGCATTTCTAGTTGTGGCAACGGGTCACCTAAAGACTCATTGTGCATGGGAACAAGTCGTTAGGCCCCTCGTGGTCTAACTCCTTCAAATTTTCAGTGTACCTTATGGTTGGTTCCAGTGATCTGCCAATGAGTTATTTAGTAAAGTAACGACTCGTTATATCTTTCATCATCTCCACTGGTTACTTGTCAATAATTTCTCTCAAAGTTTTCACAACTGACTTCACGACTCATTACCAGATGTTACGAGTCATTCCCTCAACCCGTCAGGTACACTGTTTCTACATCTTCCAAACTCAACCTTTGCCCATGACTTCAGCTTCTTTTCATCTTCATTCCATAAGCCTCAAATACATTCAAATCCATCCTTTTTAGCCCTGAAAACATCTAATCACATGTGTTTGCTAATTTTCACAAATATAAAACATAAACACATGCAAACACACATAATTTGTTCTCAAAACATAGTAAAGTACGGGAAAAATATGTCTACGAAGTGTGTGAGTACACCCTTCATCAACATCCCACACTTAAACTATTGTTCATCCTCGAACAATCTACTACTTCCCTTCTAACAATTAAGCACAAAATTCATCCTACAAGTATGTCTACTTAAACTGAGGATCATGAGACACATCAATGAAGCTCAAACAATTCACTCGCATGCATATAGGATTAACATTAGAATGTCAAAGTTTGAAATCACTTAGCTTTTGAAAACTAACTCATCAAGAAATATTTCGGGACAACATGAATTATATGTAATTTAGCAATCAAGATTAAACCAAAGTCTTACCATTGTTCCCCTCAAATTTGGAGAGATGTCCGTTTTCACACAAGATATAGAATAAGATTAACTTGGCAATAAATAAAATAATTTCTGCTCACTCTCACAAAAGAACTCAACATACATGCAAAATACGACCCATAGGCTTTCCCTTAGTGTAATACTCCACTAATGTAGAATTATGAATCAAGGATCAATTAGGACTTCAATTTGGTTGTAATGTAGGCTAAGGGACGAGTAGGAACTATTTGGCCAAGATAGTGACTAATCTCCCTAAGAACATTAATACTTCACAACACTTTGATTTTTAGCTTATTCTTCAATTTTCAAAATTTTCTCCTTATACCTCCTTATTTTTTCAACTTTTAAACTTAGGTCACTAGTGGGAATTTTTCTTTTCATAATTGAGCTCATTCACACACATTTTTTTCTTCTTCCGTTCCTAACCTTTACGCACCCCTAATCTAGCCACCCTCAACTTAAGCATTTTTTTCTTATGTTGAGGTTCACAATATCCAAGGAAGGACCAAGGCCAAAACAGGTTCATATCAGATTAGTTATTTCCAGAAAAGGTCAAGCTATTAGATGAGGGTTGATAGCCTCAAATCTCCATTGTTAATCCCTTTTTCCATTCACAACCTCCTTGGTCTGGTAAGTAAGAATAAGGCAAGTTCTAACAATTGCAACCATTAAAAATCAATTAAAACGAAGGAATAAACAGTACATGCATAAACTTCGTTCAAGAATCACTAAGTATTTACCTATGCGTTTTAGCCTATCATGTTTATAAGTAAATTAATAGATTTCATAAATATGATCAAAAATTAATACTTACAATGTTGATAGAAAGAAACTCACTTGATTATTGCAATAATAAAGAAGAACAATTCAACAATCGTCTCGAAGTTCCAAACGTAAAACACCAAACTTGTATCTAAAAACTTGAGACTTAAAACTCTAATCCTACTTGAAGACTTTTGAACTTGAAACTTCAACTCTTGAAGACATGCTTATTACATAAAAATAAAGGGGCATTTATAGTAGTAGATTTATGTTTTCCTTGTTCCTTGATGAATTTGACTTGGGATTTAAATTTTTCCTTTTCCTAGTTGAAGTAGGAAAGCCAATTTTTGCAGTTTTAGGAGCCTTGCGCATTGCCCAAACCACTGCCGCATTTACAGATGTGGAAATGGGTCACCTAACGACTCGTTGTGCATGGGCACGAGTCGTTAGGCCCCTCTGGTCTAACTCCTTCAAATTTTCAGTGTACCTTACGGTTGGTTCCAGTGATCTGCCAACGAGTCATTTAGTCAAGTAACAACTCCTTATTTCTTTCGTCATCTACACTGGTTACTTTGTCAATAATTTCTCTCACGGTTTTCACGATGACTTCACGACTCGTTACCCTATGTAACGAGTTGTTCCCTCAACCCCTCAGGTACACTGTTTCTGCATCTTCCAAACTCAACCTTTGCCCACGACTTCGACTTCTTTTCATCTTCATTCCATAAGCCTCAAATACATTCAAATCTATCCTTTTTAGCCTTGAAAACATCTAATCACATGCGTTAGCTAATTTTCACAAATATAAAATATAAACACATGCAAACACACGTAATTTATTCTCAAAACATAGTAAAGTACGGGCAAAATATGTCTATAAAGAGCGTGAGTACACCCTTCATAAAGGTCATTGAGGAGGCCAAGATTGCTGACGGGGTGACTACAACCCCCATCATTATGCCATTTAGTGTGCTGGCTACCGCTAGCGCCATGATTGCAGAGGTGGAGAGTGTTCCTTCACACCCACCTCCACAAGATGACAAAAGCACTAAGAGAACCATAGGTATGTCCCTCCCCTAGTTCTGACTTCTTTCCTTTGGGGATAAAGCATGTTTTTTAAAGAGGGGTGTATCTGTTTTGTCTATTTTGTTCGTCCGAGGATTTTTATTGTCGTGTTTCTTTTTCCTCAGACATGATATCTAGTAGAACTGGCATGTTTAGGATATTTTATTTTTGTGTAACTAAAAGTAGCTTAGGAGAACTTAACAGCCAATAAAAATGCACATGTGTTTGATGTTTTGATATTTGTGAGAAAAAATGACCCTTTTTAAAAAAAATTTGTGCTTAGCTGTGTTGGTTTACTACAAAGCATGACTATTGTAGATTTTTTGTGGCATTTGAGTGATTACCATGAGTTACTATAGCATAGCTATGCATGAACCGGATAGGTAGTGTGTGATGCAATCTTGTACCATATGGGAGTGAGGTTCTTACTTAGTTTAATTCTGTGTAGTGATCTAGAACTTTCCCAGTTAGTCTTTGCTTAAGTTTTAGGATAGTTGGTTAGGAAAGGATTATATGTTGTTTCTGATTTAGCACACTTTTAGCTTAAATTGCCCTATCAAATTAAATGAATCCCTTGATCTAATGACTGAACCTAAAATTGACCTTTTTGTTAATTAGCCCATTCACCTTCCTTGTTTTGTTTATAATGAATCTGTTTTGGCTCTGGTTTCTCCTTGGACATTGTGAACCTCAACTCAGGAAAAATGCCTACGTTGAGGGTGACTATTGTAAGGGTGCGTAGATGAGGTGAGGGAGAAAGAAAGAAAGAAAAAAGCTAATCAGTAAAAGGTGGGGTATAGTGTGAACAAAAATAAAAGAAAAAGAAAAAATAGAAAGAAGAAATTTGAAACTCAAAAGAGAAAAAACTAGAGAAAAGTAAAAAATACACCATACCCACAAAGTCAAAGCTGAATAAAATAGAAAAAGGGAGGAAAAAAGAAAAGGGGGAAAATGTTAAAAGTGAAGCGAAGAGTTATGTAGCACCAAGGAGGGTTAATCACTATTGTCCATATGTACCATACCCATCCCTTAGCCTACATTAAAAAACAATAAAAGTTCTATAATGATCCTAACCTAACTATTTGAGAAGCTAGAGTAGAGAAGATAAAGGCAAGCCTATGGTATCACTTGATAGTCCAGGTTTCTTATATATGTATATGTATATGTGTGTGTGTGTATATATATGTAAATATATATATATGTGTATATGTGTACATATATATATATATATATATGTGTATATGTATATATATATATATCATTGTGAGTGTTTGGTATTTTATTTGTTTTGAGGATACATGGGTTGCATTGCATTCTGCCAATATTTTATGTATAGCATTAGTGATAGCTCAATTGTCTGTTAATGATTGAATTCCATATTCGATCCCATTGTTTCATGAGTTGTAGTTGTATGTAATCATAGCTAGTTTGGTTTTGTATGAAAAGGTCTCAATATTTGATAGTGCTCATGTGTGCAAATTTTGGTGTTGTTGGCTGTCGGTCTTCTATGTTACTTTCTAGTTAAGCGGCGTTGTTGTAGTAGTATTTTTGTTTGCCTAAAGATATGCAAAGATTCTAAGTTGAGGGTGTTGATGTGCAGCAGATTTGTGGCATTTTCAACATTTAAAACTTAGAAAAGATGCTTGATCTTAGGTATGTGTATATATATGTATATATATATATATATATAAATATATATGAGGTACTTTTACTTTATTTTCAGGGAAATCAGGCTCGAGAGTTGGATTCTAGAAAAGGTGATAAGAAGTTGCAGAAAATGGTCTAGTGTAGGTCTCAGTATGAGCCATACCATTTTGGTACAAGCCGTACCTAGCACCCATAGCTGAAAATTCAGAGAAATTACGCAAGTCCTTGGGCAAAATATGACTCGTGACAAGCTATACCATCTTTATACGAGCCATATCCAGGAGTCATGAAAAAACTTCAGAGGAGGTGCACTTGCAGAAGATCCTATTGTGAGTGGAAGTTATGAACTGCAATGACTACATATGAACCGCAATAAGGAGTCACAGAAAATTGCAAAGAAGATTTCAACTGGTAGATCACAAAGTATGAGCGATTCCACGAGTCGTAACACCAAGGTACAAATTGTACCAAGGACTCGTGGTGAGATTCAGAGGATGCTAGAGTTTAGAAGCCTAGACCATGATAGGAACTTATGACTCATAGAAACATTATACGAGTTGTACCAACTTCCTGTACTTGAGAAGATAGAAGCTACAAATTCACATCGCGGAAGCCTCCTATGACTCATGGTTTTGAACTACGATTTATAGGTAGTGGCGGCAACATATTCCCTGTTAATTTAGGAAAGGGTTTTAGTATTTGTATAAATACTTTTTAGGTTATTTTTCTTAGGGAGACGAATACTTTTCTCTGTAAACGTGATATGTGAGCCTACTAAAATAACTTGGAGATCAAATATACAAATTACATGGGAGAATTCATCATTGTTCTTTACTTATTCATAGTTTGATTATACAATTATCAATTGGGTTTTTCTTTCATCATCATTTTAAGTTGTTAATTATGTTTTCTTCTATGAAATCTAATTTCTTTCTTACAGATATGGGTAGCTAAACCTTCCATACTAGGGTTGTGAGAACCATGGTTGAATAACTAACTAGAGTTAACACAAAGTGATTATAAACCAATACGAATACCTGCATTGTTCATCTCTTCATCATAAATGTTTCTTAACGGTATGCAACATTAGGACTTGCCCGTATTCTCTACTTGCTTGAACCTAGAGAAGTGGTGATTAGAAAAAGAGAAGAACATCAAAGACTTGAACTTCAGTTTTAATGAATAACTTGAGTTGTGGTTGCAGGATAGTTACTCTGGGAAAAGTTGATATAGGTCAAAATGAAATTACTTAAGAGACTTAATCCAGTAATTGAGTATAGTCATCCAATAGATATGAATCAGTCATTTGGATGAATCTATTTTATCAGTTCTATAGGTTAAGTATTGGGATAGATCACTAGTGTAATAACCCGATGTAGTTATGAATCCATGGGGAACACTTTCCTAGTTATTTGCATAAACTTGATCACAACATCAATTTACAACACGTTTACTTGTTTACTTTTCAAAACCCTCCTTTATGGAAATAATTGAAATAAAAGTGTGAATTCTAGCATTAGTCTATATCTTGACTATAATCCCTGTGGGATCGACCCCAACCTAGTTGGGTTCTTTATTGACAACGTCTACATTATACTTCTTCAATGGTGTAATTTGACCGTTATCAATGGTTCTTCTTAGAATGTTGCTGTTGACAAAGAGGGCGAGGAGACCCTCAATACAAAAGGCCAAGAGCCTAGAATTCCACCTCCTCACCCTCAACAGTTAGCTAAAAAAGAGGACAATTAATTTCAAAAATTTATTGACATGTTCAGTAAGTTGTCCTATACCGCTTGTGGATTCATTGCTCCAGATGCCTGGCTATGCCAAATTCATGAAAGAGCTATTGAAAAAAAAGATTGTGGACGCGGGCACATTGGAGGCGTCGCACCATTATAGTGATGTGATAGCAAGCAATCTTGCTCCTAAGAGAGAGAATCTAGGAGCATTCAGTATTTCATACACTATTGGAGTGTGCATGTTCAACAATGTGCTATGTGATCTTGGAGCGAGTATCAACCTAATGCCTCTCATGATTTTCAAAATGTTAGGTTTGGGGAGTCCCAAGCCTAGCACAATGAGGTTGTTAATGGCTGATCGCTCTATAAAGCGCCCTGTAGGAGTGCTTGAAGATTGTTGGTCCGAGTTGATAAATTTATCCTTCTAGTCCAGTCAGCTTCTTTCCTCTAGAGTTGATAGTTAGAAAAGGTTTGTTCTTTTGCTGTATAGTTTATGGGTAGTTCGGGGCTCTGTCCCGATCATTATTCCACTCATAGATGCTTGCAGGCTACAAATTACTAGTTGTTACTTTTGTTGTTGGCCGTGTGGGGTCCATGTATGTTTTATTTTGTGTGATTGTCGTGTAGGGCCTAGTTGAGTTATCAGTTAGCAGCCTTGTCGGCTATAGTATAGTTATAGTTGCCTGTTACCATTTAGTTATAACTAAACAGCATGATGGTCTTGTCGGCCCACATAGGATCCCTGTTATTGTGTTGTTGTTGGTTAGTTGTTTTATCTTATAGGTGGCCTTGTCGGCCAGAGACTATATTTACAGCCGAAATAAAGAAAATTGTTTTCTTGAATTGAGTTGTAGGCATGCACCAGGAGTGCACAAGCCTAGTCAGGTTAGTCTAGATCCCAGTGTGGCACTAAGTGCCAGTCATGCCTCCCAAGGTACGGCGTGACAAGTTGGGGCGACACGCCAGCCTCTAAACTTTAGAGAAAATTGCACTCAGGCTGGTGCGGCTTGCCAGAGCCTAAAATTTAGAATAATTTTTATCAACACCTTGGAAAGATGAGTGGCGTGGCATGCGAGAGGCACTCCGGATTTGGAAAATTTTCTAACACTCTGGTGTAGTGAGTGGTGTGACGCGCCAGGTCCATAATGTGTAGCATTTGACTAACACCTGGCGAAATGGCTGGTGCGGCATGCCAGAAGTTTAACTTCAAAGGAAATGCAAGCCACGGTTTGGTGAGATGGATGGTGCGGTTTGCTTGGGCCTATTTGGGACGAATTTTCAAGTCTAAAAGCTAAAGTTTCCAAGGGCAAAAGAGAAATTTGATAATATGCTTATAAATATCACATCTAGGGCATTTTGTAAGGGTTCATCAATCTTTCTTTGAACAGTTTGTACATTCTCTTCGGGGGAAGAGACAAGAAGTTCAATCTATTTTAGGTTTTCTTCTTTACTTTATGCTTTTGTTAATTCTATAATGATTTATTTATTTTTCTTATTGAACATGAGTTGCTAAACTGTTGTTCTAGGGTTTTTGGCCATAGCTGATGATTGAAGTTTAAATACTCTTTTATGCTAGATTTTTAATTCTTCTTTGAAGATTGTTTATTCTTACTTACTTTAATTGATTATTCGTTAGCCTGATCACCTTGCGAATATTATTTGCTGGCTCTTGGTTGATCTTAGGATAGGGAACTAATAGGGTTAAAAGTAAGTATAGGATAGGTTTTAATAATCTTGTTCAAATTAGATCAAGAGTTGATTTCGTTGTCGAGGATAGGGATATACCCTTCAACCCTATTCAGTTGAATACAAGTATCTTCAACAATTGTCTCATATTTCTCCTGCAACCATAGGAATATAGATGTTAGAGTTCATGAGACAATTCTTGGATATCTGGGAGAATAGCAAGAAATGGAATCATAACTTGCAACTAACAATCTTAAAAGAGTTTAGTGCAATCAAGTCCTAAAACTCAACCTAAAAGCAAAAGTGCCAAGATCCCTAGATTGTCATCATCATTTGAAGTACAAACACTTGTGAAAATGATTTTTTTTTATTAGTTTAATTTATCTTTCAAGTTAGTAGAATAATCTGCAAACCCATTTCCGCATTTTACTAGTGTTTATTTGAATAGTGAAATAAAATGTTAACCTTGAGCAATTAATCTGACAAGGATAAGTCTCTGAGGAATCAATATCTGGACTTCACCATCTTATATTACTTGACAACCACATGGGCTTGCGCGCTCTTGGTGACATCCCTTAACCATGAGGATTCACACTAGGACTTGTAGAATTTCCGTCAGGCCCTGAGTCTATACCTTGGAAGGGACATGGCACTTGGAGTCACAAGTAACCCAAGTCAGCCCCTCGTCAATCATACAATGGCATTCTGAATAAATATAAAAATATAGAGGAGGCTTTAAAGTAAACTATAAAACATTTATGAATTAGAGCTGGATCATAAAGTTTTTAAAAAAAACATCTGAGCAAAACTACCAGTCTAAAAAATCAAGTATGTGTTTGAAAGTCACTACAACTGATGAGTTGCTGGGACAATCCCCCAGCTAACTCCAAATCTAAATAGAAGAAAGCAAAATCGAATAAAATAATCTTCTTCCTCAAAAGATGAGGACTAACCAAAAGGAACAACTAGAGTCTTTTGAGAGTGATCGGCTAGCAAGGCTGAGACTGAGATCCTACAGATGTATCGTAAAACGATATAGCATAAAAGCATGCATCAGTACTTTGAATGTACTGAGTAAGTGAGAGAAAGCATAACACAATGGAATAGGTAATTGTACTGAACAGACATGCAATGACCAACTGAAACTGAAATAACTGTAATAGATTGAGGTGGTCTAAATTACCCTATATGATGGTCAAAGATGCTCTGAATCTGAGATATTGGTTTGAAAGACTATACTGAACTGAACTGAGCTAAACTGAGGCTGAACTGACTAGTTGGAGAGTCTATAACTGACATATAACTACTAGAGCTAGACGTGGAGTCCAATGTATACACCCCATTGGTAGGACCCAATATACCTTGCTAGGGTATAGAGGCATGAACTGGGTGATCACATGTCACACCCCGAGCTTACACTTTAGAAGGGACATGGTACTTGGAGCCAAAAGTAACCCCAAGTCAACCCCTGGTCTATCATACACTGGCATTCTGAGTAAACACGAAATATAGCAGAAGCTTTAAAGTAAACTATAAAACATTTATGAAATAGAGCTGGATTATAAGTTTAAAGAAAACATTTGGGTAAAACTACAAGTCTGAAAAACCAAGTCTGTGTCTGAAAGCCACTACAACGGGTGAGTTGTTAGGACAAGCCCCCAGCTAACATTAAATCTAAATAGAAGAAGGAAAAACTTAATTAAGAAATCTTCTTCCTCGAATGATGAGGACTCACTAAATAGAACAGCTGGAGTCTTCTGAGAGCGATTGGCTAGCGAGGCTGAGACTGAGATCCTGTAGTTGTATCATAAAACAATACAACATAAAAGTATGTGTCAGTACATTGAATGCACTGAGTAAGTGAGAGAAAGCATAACACAATGGAATAAGTAACTGTACTGAACATACATGCAATGACCCACTAAAACTGCTGAAGCTGAAATAACTATAATAAATTGAGGTAGTCTAAATGACCCTGTATAATGGTCAAGGACATGCTCTGAATCTGAGAAACTGGTCTGAAAGACTATACTAAAATCATAGTTGTACTGAGTAGTCTGAAACTACTTTGAACTGAGCTAAGCTGAGACTGAGCTGAACAGAGATAAAATGAGTCTAAACTGACTAGTGGGAGAGTCTATAACCGACATATAACTGCGTGAGCTAGACGTGGAATACGATGTATACACCCCATTGCTAGGACCCAATATCCTTTCCAAGGTATAGAGGCATGAACTGGGTCATCACAAGAGTCTGGGGCCATGAGGCCAATAAAACTGTAAGCTACGGTGGCAATGTAGTTCCGAGAACCTGGGTCCACTGGAACCCCGATACGCTTGGTGTTAAGTCCTACTCCCACTAGATAGTCTTAGACTGAATACTAAGCTGATAGCTCGAAACTGGGGCCAAAGACTGGTCAGGAATACCTATCTGAAAGCACCTTGAGAGTCTTATCAGACTAGATTCTGGAACTGGGTGCTAAGACTGGTTAGAGCTGCTTATTTGGAAGCGTTGTAACCATCTAGAGAACAAACTGTAATTCTGAAGCTGGGGTCCTAAGGATGGTCAGAGATTCCTTGATTAAGGTGTCATGACCACCTAATGAACCACTAAAACTGAGACTGAGTCTGATTTTGATAACTGGGAGGCACTACTGACACCTCGAGAATTTTTGTAGTCAAGTTGATCAGCTGACATTTCTAACTGACACTGAGTATTCTAACATTTTGATTGAAACTAGGCTAATGCATTTGACTAAGAATTCAGCATATACAAATAATATGGGAATCCACAACATTGATAGAATCAGGAAAATTTCAAGGTTTAATCACTATGGCAAGATTCTAGTCTTTTCTACTCTCAAGGACTAGGGCTAAATTTCACTTCACAAGAACAAACATCATTTCAGTCACAAGCTGGTGGGAATCATCTATAATTAACATAAAATAATATTTCACATGAAATAAATGAAGTATGACAGACAAATTCTTAACTCTCGATAATCTGCAGGGTTAGAATTCATAAATAAAATAGGGAGGATTTTGGGGACACAAGGGATGAACTATTCCCTTTTCGAATTCCCACATTCCCGGAGACAGAAATCCCAATGATAAATCGTTGAAAAATTTGACAAGAATCAATCACCCTAACTTCTACTCTGAACCTTTCTGAGAGAGACTTAACGCTTAATGATGAGAGATGAGGAAAAATGAGAGGAAATTATTGAAAACCCCCTCTAAAACCTCTAACTAAAACACCAAAATGATGTAGTTTAGAGTCTAGGAGGTTAGCAAATTACTGAAATAACCTCAGAAAAATTGCAGGAAAAACTAACTGCAAGTCTCCCACAAGGGACCTAATAGGTCGTTCCTAGTGACCACGACTCATGGTCACAATCGTCAAGTGCACTTCCAAAAATCTCATACTGGTCACCACGGGGGACACCACGAGTCGTGGTGTACTCGATGACTCATGGTGACCCACTTGTTAGGTACACTGCCTCAAATTCTCCTGGAGACACCACGGGTGAAACCATGACTCATGGGGTCCCAAATGAGTCGTAGTGAGGACCCGTTGTGTACATTGCCTGCCTTCTCCAACTCCCAGTCAAACCCTGACCATGGGTCACCCCACGACTCGTGCTCACACCCGTGTTCACCCTTTTTTCAAAATTTTCAACCAAGTTCAAAGTCCTCACCAAAAGTCACTTAACGACTCGTGGTCACCCCCACGGGTCACACAATGACTCATTCTGTGACCTGGTGCAGATTTTTCAATTTTCTCTGTTTTAACTCCCAGGTCTAGTCTTTGAGTTCCTAGGGCATTACATCACAAGAGTCTGGGGCCATTAGGCCCTGTAACCCACAGTGGCAACATAGTTATGGGAACCTAGGTGCGCTGGAACCTCGGTCCGCTTGGTGCTAAGTCCTACTCCCACTGGATAATCTTAGACTGAATACTAAGCTGGTAGCTCAAAAATGGGGCCCAAGACTAGTCAAGAATACTTTTCTAAAAGCACCCTAAGAGTATTATCAGACCAAATTCTAGAACTGGGTTCTAAGACTGGTCAGAGCTGCTTATCTAAAAGCGTCATAACCGTCTAAAGAACAAGTTGTAATTTGTAACTGGGGTCCTAAGGCTGGTCAGAGCTGCTTATCTAAAAGTGTCATGACCACCTAGTGAACCACTAAAACTGAGTTATGAATCTAATTCTGGTAACTGGGAGGTACTACTGTCACCTCGGGAATTTTTATAGTCAAACTGATCAACTGACATTTCTGACTGAGGATGAGTATTCTAACATTTTTAACTGAACTTCACTGACATCAATTTAACTAAATTTTTAGCACTGACTACCTATATTGAAATCCTCAACACTAAAGCAATCAAGCAAATTTCACTATATAATCACTTTTGCAAGATTCTAGATCTTCTACGTTCAAAGACTAGGGCTAAGTTTCACTTCACAAGAACAAACATCATTTAAGTCACAAGCTAGTGGAAAATATCTATAATTAACACAAAATAATATTCCACGTGAATTAAATAAAGTATGATTAACAATTTCCTAACATTCGATAGCTTCAGGGCTAGAACTGATAGCGAGAAACAGGGAGAAATTATGGGAACACAAGGGAAGAACTATTACCTTGTTGAATTCCCACATACCTAGCTAGAATTCCCCTGAAGAAAAGAGCTTGAGTGGATGCAATTGATGAAGAACTCTAGACCTTGCTTGAGAGCTTTGGGAGAAGACTTACGCAACTTCTGAGAAGATCTGAGGGGAATAAGGGGGCAAACCGTTTAGCCCCTTTAAATTTTTCATGTCCCAAGTCTACACCCTAGACAGGACATGGTACTTGGAGTCACAAGTTACCCCAAGTTAACCCCTGATCTATCATACACTGGCATTCTGAATAAATATATAACTATAGCGGAAGCTTTAAAGTAAACTATAAAATAATTAAAAATAGAGCTGAATCATAAAGTTTAAAAACATCTAAACAGAACTACATGTCTGAAAAATCAAGTTTGTGTCTGAAAGACAACTATAACAGATGAGTTGCTGAGACAGGCCCCCAGCTAACTCCAAGTCTAAATAGAAGAAAACAGAAATGGATAAAATGATCTTCGTCCTCAAAGGATGAGGACACACCACTACTGCTGCTGAAATCACCAGAAGAGATCGACTAACGGCACTGAGACTGATAACCTGTGGCTGTATCATAAAACAATACAGCATAGGAAGTATGCATCAGTACTTTGAATGTAATGAGTAAATAGGAGAAAACATAATACTGGATATAAATAACTAATCTGAAATGACATGCAATGACCACTAACATACTGAACTGAAATATACTGGGATGGCCAAGATGACCTATCTAATGGTCAAAGTCATGCCCTATATATGAGATTTTTGAGTCTGAATTAACTATGCTGAACTGAGCAAATTGAGCTAAACTGACACTTAGTTGTACTAAGCTAAATTGAGACTGAATTTACAGTGGGAGAGTCTATAACTGACATATAACCACGTGATCTAGAGATGGAGTCCGATGTATACACCCCATTGGTAGGACCCAATATACCTTACTAGGGTATAGAGGCATGAACTGGGTGATCACAAGAGACTGGGGTCATGAGTCCAATAAAACTGTAACCTACGGTGGCAACGTAGTTCTGAGAACCTGGGTACGCTGGAACCTCAGTCCGCTCAGTGCTAAGTACTACTCCCACTGAATAGTCCTAGAATAAATACTAGTTGATAGCTCGAAAATAGGACCCAAGACTAGTCGGGAATACCTATCTGAACGTACCCTAAGAGTCTTATCGGACCGACCTAGAACTGGGTCCTAAGACTGGTCAGAGCTGCTTATTTAGAAACGTCGTAACCGTCTAAAGATCAAGTAGTAATCTGTAACTGGGGTCCTAAGGCTAGTCAAAGCTGCTTATCTGAAAGTGTCATGAACGCCTAGTGAACCACTAAATTTGAGTTCTAAGTCTGATTCTCATAACTGGGAGGAAGTACTTACACCTCGAGAATTTCTGTACTCAAACTGATCAACTGACATTTCTAACTGACACTAAGTATTCTAACATTTTAATTGAACTTCTCTGACATCAATCTAACTAAATTTTTAGTATCAACTAACAATATGGGAATCCACAACACTGAAGGAGGTAAGAAAATTTCTCTATTTAATCACTATTGCAAGATTCTAGATTTTTCTACTCTCAAGGACTAGGGCTAAATTTCACTTTACAGGAACAAGCATCATTTCTGTCACAAGCTAGTGGAAAATATCTACAAGTAACATAGAATAATATTCCACATGATTTATGTGAAGTTTCACTAATAATTTCTTAACATTCAAAAATTTGCAGGGCTAGAACTTATGAAGAAAATAGGGAGAATTTTGGGGACAAAAGGGAAGAACTATTCCCTTGTTGAATTCCCACATACCTAATAAAGAAATCCGAAGAAATTCATTGAGAATTTGAGGAGTTGATTGCCCTAGCTTCTGCCCTGAGTCTTTCTGAGAGAGATTCTACATTATAAATTTTGAGGAGATGTGTGAAAATGAAATAAATCATCGGTTACCCCCTCTAAAACTCTGACTAAAACCCAAAATGATGTAGTTTAGAGTGTAGGAGGTTAGGAAATTACTGAATCACCCTTAGGAAATTCACAAGAAAACTGACTACCAGTCTCCCATGAGGGACCTAACGGGTCATGCCCATTGACCAGAGTCGTGGTCACCTCTCGTGAGATACACCGCCAAGAATCTAATACTAGTCACCATAGGAGACACCACGAGTGGTGGTGACCCACTCGTTAGTTACATTGACTAAAATTTCTCGGCCTTAAATTTGTTATTGACCACTGGTCACATCACGACTCGTGGTCACGCCCGTGCTCACTCCAATTCTCCAAATTTATATACCAAGTTCAAAGTCCTTATCACGAGTCACTTAACGACTCGTGGTCACCCCCACGGGTGATAGAACAACTCAGTTTGTGACCTGGTGCAAATTTTTTAGTTTTCTCCGTTGTAACTCCAGGGTCTAGTCTTTGAGTTTCTGGGGCATTACAATATCACCCCCTTGGGAACATGGTTCTCAAATATTGGAAAACATGTAGGAAAGCGGAGAATGGAAATCTTGTACAGAAATACTGATCATGAAAGCTAAAAACCAACGCAATGACTACCTCTGAACTGAACCAAAAGTCCTAACTGAATTGACTAATCATACACATATTCGTTTACATGAAAGAAACTGGAACACACGAACTGAACACGATTTTGGGGAGGAAATTGATACCTTAAACTGAAACTAATCCAGAAGGGAAAAAATGTGATTGTCTAACCATCATATTTGCTTCGGCTTCCCACGTAGCGCCCTCAACCTGCTGATTCCTCCACAAGACTTTGACCGAAGCTACCTCCTTGTTCCTCAGCTTACGAACCTGACGATAAAGGATCTGGACTGGGACCTCTTCGTATGAGAGACTCTCATTCACTCTCACACTATCCAATGGCACAACTGAAGTTGGATCACCGATGCAATTCTTCAATAGTGACACATGGAATACTGGGTGCACAGATGCCAACTCTAAAGGTAATTCCAGCTCATAAGCTACCTTGCCAATTCGCCTTAGAATTTTCTAGGGTCCTACATATCTCGAATTGAGCTTTCCCCTCTTCCCAAATCTCATCACCTCTTTCAAGGGTGAAATTTTTAGATAAACCCGGTCATCCTCTACAAACTCTAGTTCTCTTCTCCTCTCATCGGCATAAGATTTTTGATGGCTCTAAGCTGTTTTCAATCATTCTCGGATGAGTTGTACTTTTTGCATGGCTTTATGAATCGAGTATGGCCTGATTAAAGTAGCTTCACCCACTTCATCCTCCCAATAGGAGATCTACACCTCCTGCCATACAATGCCTCAAATAGGGCCATCTGGATACTGGAGTGGTAGTTGTTGTTGTAGGTGATCGTGGGCAACAATAGCATGCCCGAGTGATACTTTATAACTTAGTGTTTCCTTGTTCATCTATTTATTTATATACATTTTCATGTGATTTTATATAAATGTGAATATATGAGCTAACCAACATGATTAGTCCTTGTTTTGTAGGTTTCAATGATTTTGAGGAACTAATTCATAAATTGGTGAAGTAGAGGAATGGAGTCGGGAGAAATTGGCGAAAGTCGGCAAGGAGCATGCCATGGCAAGGCTGGCCGCACCAGGCAGCGTGCCACGCTATGCGCGTGCCGCGCCCAGCGACGTGCCATGCTATGCGTGTGCCGCGCCCAGCGCCGTGCCACGCCCATGCCAGGCACGCGAGAAGAGGAGGCAGGCAGGAAGGCTCCAGCGCGCCAGGTAGTGTGCCACGCCAGGTCAACTGCGCAACAGGAGATTGCCAACACGCTGCATGAGCAGCGTGTCACGTTGGCAGCGCGGTGACACTCGGCAGTTTTGGCATCCGGAGGTAATTTCCAGAGAGCCTCCGCGTTACCTCCGTGTCATGGAGGCAATGCTCCGCGATACACTCCGTGACATGGAACCATTCCACGACAGGCTAAATTGTGCACATTTCTCATTTATTATAAATAGGTCCCTTAGCTCCTAAAACCACTTTGTCACGATTTTATTCTAGAAAACCACCTAGGAGTGAAGAGAGAAGTGGGAGAACTCATCTAGGGTTTGTCAAATTCCCTTATCTTCTACCAAATCTTGTAAGTATGTTAATTTTGTTGTAGATTCTTGTAGTTTTACGAACATGAATGGCTAGAACCCTTCCTCTAGGGTTGAAGCCATGAATTATGATTGTGTTTTTATGAATATATGTGGAATTAAGTTTTTGATTGTTGTTCTGTCTTGCATTCTGGATTATTGGTTGTTTTTATGATTGATCACCATGAAAACATACACGTTAACTTGGGCATCGCTTGAGAAAGCATTTACCTAGGTCAGAACATGAGAATGTGAGGAGCATGATTGTATCTCACGATATAATTTGTGTTAGTATAGAAATATACCTAATGCCTTGCTTGGTTTATAAAACGGGATTATTTAGAGACCGACTTAGGTTTATCACATCACCACTCGAAGAAGTAGTTGTGAGGCTAAGTTGAGTTAAATGATTAGGTGCACGAGAGTCCCTACTCATTTCCACGTACACCACATCCACGTAATTAATTGCCCACGAAGTAAAAGTAGCATCCTCGCTCACAATGATGCAGTGAGGCTAGTTTGTCGTGTTTAGAGGCTCGAAAGGCCCTGAGCATGCAATTATGATTATGTGAGACAACAATTGATAGTTTCATACTTAAGTCATTGCAATTCGTAATAGCGCATGATTATCTGGTTTTAACTCTATGTTGCTCCTGGAGTGAATTTAGAATATTTCGTTGACCAAAATTAGACTTAATTAAACCTCCCTTGCAAACTTCTCTAATCAGCACTTGCGATATTTAATATCAAACTTGAACTAGATAGTTAGAGGAATGGGTCTAGTCCCTGTGGGTTCGACATTCCGGTTCTTTAAAAGAGTCACTATATTACCTGCACGACCAATACACTTGCGGGCACACCATGTTTTTGGCGCCATTGCCGGGGACTCGATGAAGTTTTGATAATTTATCTATTTTTGTGTGATTTTTGAATTTCCTTAAGTGTTGAGAAACTTGGTCTTAGTCTGAATTATTGCAGGTCACAGGTTGTCCTGCCGAGCTGGCTAGAAATAGAGAGCTTGTGGAACCGTTGCTTGAACCTGAACGTCAAATCCCTTTGCGAAGGAGAGTATCTCTAGAGCAAAAGCTGAAGAGACTTCAAGAAAAGGTACAACAACAACCACCCGCGGGACAAGAAAAATTATCATCAGCAGCAATGGCAGCTAGACCAGTTCGCAAAGTGGCAATCCCACTAGCGACTAATATGAACTCTAGTATCCGTAAACCGGAGCCTGGAGGGAACTCTGAGCTTACACAGAACATGGTGCAGCTGTTACATTCTAGTGGTCAATTCACTGGGATGGCACATGAGGACCCGCAGCAGCACTTACAGAGCTTTCTAGAGATTAGTGACACGTTTGTCCCCACCGGCGTGTCCACAGATTATGTCCGACTGACCCTCTTCCCATTTTCACTGTTGGGAGAGGCGAAAAAGTGGTTGAAGGCTGAGCCACCGAACTCCATAACTTCTTGGAATGACTTGGCTAAGAAGTTCCTCATCAGATTCTTTCCTTCAGGCAAAACTGCAAAGTTACAAAGTCAAAATACTCAGTTTCAAGCAGAGGCCTGATGAGAACTTGTATATGGCTTGGGAAAGATTCAAGTCATTGTTGAGAGACTGTCCCCATCACCAGCAATCAAATGAAGTACTGGCCCATACCTTTGTAGAAAGTCTAGGCCCATGATCTTGGGCAAATTTATATGCCCAAGTGATACTCAAATGTGGAATTTTAGCCTTGTTTATCTATCAATGTGTATACATTCTCATGTAATTGGTAATAAAATATGAATTTATACTAACCAACATGATTAGCATTGTTTTGCAGGTAAAATGTAATTTCGGAAAGCTAAAATGCATGTTGGAGGATATCGGGGTTGGACTCGGATGCGAGCAAGGGACAAGGTATTGGAAAGCATAAAATAAAGGGGCTCCGCGATGGAGCCATGTCACGCTGCCATCGCGGAGGCCTTCTGCCTGGATAGGGAATTTTCGCCCAATTTCTAGAGAGGGTACGCGATAGGTCCGTGGCACGGTGGCCTGGCTCCGCGTTGCACGCCGTGCCACGTTGGGCCTTATTTCTTGGACCCCCTGTTCCAGTGAAGGTCCGCGTCGGTAGCGTGTCACGGAGGCAGTGCTCCGCGATGCACTCTGTGACACGTTGCTTATTATTTCGGGAAAAATTCCCACTAGTATAAATAGAACACTTAGGTTCATTTTTCAATATTCTGACTTGGTGGAGCAAGAACGTAGGTTACAGGCAGTTGAGGGGACGAAATTATCAGGGTTTTTCTCTCTTTCCTTCTCCTTGTATTCAATTGCTTGTATGTTTAACACTCATTTAACGATGTTTAATCCACAAATGAGTGGCTAATTCATCTTCTTGCTGAGGTTATGAACAATTGTAATGAAATGTGATCATTGATTCTTTGGTTTTTTCATCTTTTCTTCCATGGTTGTTCTACTAATTCTTGTTCTTACTGCATTAATGTGTGGCCTACGTTAATGTACATCTAAAAAGTCCGGTTTCACTCGAGAGTGCAAGAAATTGGAAAGTTGTGAATTAATAGGATATGATCTTTTCTTAGTTTGGGAAAATTGAGAATTGATTTACTTTCAGGATAGAAATATACCTGAAAGTCGTATTTGTCAATTTAGGAACCGGGTTTGTATGGCTAGAACATGAATTGCATTTAATCACAGAAATGTAGGTGGATGGTTCATGATTCTTAAGTGGGGTTAAATACGAGAGTTTTAATCTCTTGGCAATAGTTCTTGACTAGCAACCGGAGGAAAAGACTAACCAAATTATGTCGATAATTAATTTCATTACATGTTCGTTTAACCTCAGCATGCTCACATCCATAGTTTAGACTCAAAGTAGATAATTGTTTAGACTTAGCATAATTATTAGAAACCAAAAATATAAAAATCTTGGTTACACTGTTGTCTGCATTTTTAGAATTAAAATATAGTACACTTGAGCAGATTGCACTTCATCCCAGTCCCTGTGGGATCGATACTTGGCTTACTTAAGCCACTTTACTACTTGTTCGACCACGTGCACTTGCGTGTAGTTATATACCCATATAACGCGAAGGCGAACAACCCACACACAAAAATATTACTAGACTCTGCATCGGGTGGGCAAGCCTTGGAGAAGACGTATGATGAGTTGTACACTTTTTTGAACAGAATTGCTGAAGGAAATCAAGAGTGGCACAGCGAGTTATTGAGAGGGACAGGAAAGAGATCAGGGTTGATAGAGGTAAATGGAATGAATGCCTTGGCAGCGCAGTTAGCTTCGTTCCAGCATCAGATGATGACTCAGTTCAATAAACTGAGTATGAACCAACAACAGGGCCAGGTTAATGCAGTACAGCAAGCTCCTAGTTGGTGCGAAATTTATGGTAACAATGGGCAAAATGCAGAATCTTGTGGAGCCAATTCGGAGTCAGTCAATTTTGTTGGTAATGTGCAACGCAACAATCAGAATTTTGGAACCAGTTACAATAGAAATTGGCAGGGCCACCCGAATTTCTCGTGGGGTGGAAACCAGAAGCAGAGTTATCAGCAACCTCGACTACAGCAGTATCAGCTGAATAGGCAGAATGATGGTCAAGTGAGCAACAGCATGGAGGAAACATTGCAGAAAATCATGAAGACCCAGACTCAGTTAGTGGAAAATCAGGCGAGGATGGCAACAGACTTAAAGAATTAGCAAGTGGCCACCCGCAATCTTAAAAAACAAGTGGGTCAGATAGTAGCTGCTCAAAACATGAGATCGCAAGGGGGATTACGAAGCAACACAGATCCTAACCCCCCGCAGATCAATGCCATCAGTCTGAGAAGCGGTAAGTAATTAGCTGATGCAGTGCCATAAGAGCTCAGAAAGGAGGTGCAGCCAGAGATGGTTAGACCAGGACCATCCATCAACATGGGAGATAATTAGAGTGTTGGGCAACAAAATGCGCAACCTTCATTGCAGCCAGCACAAAGACCACCACCACATTCCCTTAGAAATTCAAAAAGAGCAAGGAGGAGGAATGCTTCAAAAAGTTCTTTGAGAGCTTCAAAGAACTTCACATAAATTTGCCTCTTATTGATGTTTTGCAGGGAATGCCCAAGTATGCTAAATACTTGAAGGATGTGATGGCAAACAAAGTTAGGTTGGTGGACGTCCAGACTGTAGCACTGACTGAGGAGTGCAGTCACAGGGTATTGAGCAAGATTCCAAAAAAGCTCAAAGACCCAGGGAGTTTTACCCTCCCCATACAAATTGATAAAGTTGAGGTGCTATGAGCTTTGTCTGATCTAGGGGCAGAAGTTAACCTAATGCCCCTATCCTTATTCAACACCCTGGAGTTGGGAAAACCGAGGCCGACGAGGTTGATGTTGCAGCTGGCTAACAAGTCGCGAGTGACACCCGATGGAATAATAGAGGACCTTCTCATCAAAGTAGGTAAGTTTATTATACCTGCTGATTTTATTGTTCTAGATTTTCAGGTTGATGACCACGTACCCTTAATCTTGGGACGACCATTCTTGGCTACAGGAGGAGCGGTGATTGATTTAAGAGCAGGGACCCTGAAAATGAGGGTCGAAGATGAAGAAGAACTCTTCCACATTTACCAAGAAATGAACCCATCCGCACACTGCAGAAACCTTTGTCAAGTTAGTGTGTTGTCTAAGGATGAGTGTGGGGTGGAGGATTCCACAGGTGCAGGGCCAAAGGCAATGACAAGTGTTCAGCCCGAGTCTAATAAAGGGCTTCAAATTTAGAAGAAGTTGGAGGAAGAGAGGAATAGAGTGGAGGTTGTTTCCTCTAAACAGCAAAATAAAAGGAGATGGTTCTCGAAAGAGAACCCAGGTATGAGGAGGTCCTGAAAAGGACAGTCCATGTCGTGCCGCGACATAAAATTAGGCGCTGCTTGGGAGGCAACCCAAGGGTACCTCAGGTACAAATCATTTAATTTTGATTTTGTGTTGATTTTGTTGTTTTCATTATGTTTGTGTTTTTGGTGGAAAGTTAAGCACAAATGGAAGGGAAGTATGAGTACCGAGAAGGAGGAAGCTCAAAAGCATGAAATAGAAGAAGTGTGGGGTCAAACACCCACCTAGGAGAACTTGAAGAAAAGAATGCTTTTATCTTGGGATAGAGGCTCAGGGAGTATTTCTCGTCCTTTAAATTTTAATTTGATGCTATGAGGACATAGCATGATTTAAGTGTGGGGTGAGAAAAATTTCAAAATTTGTGCTTAGCAAATTTTTTGTGGTGAATGTAATGCTTGTGAGGAATTTGTGAGAAATTTGAAAAAATTTTGATGAGTCAAGCATGAATTCAGCACCCGTTGGTTTTTCTTTTCGGTTCTTTTCCGACAGGGGGTCTTTGAACCGAAGACTGAAAATTTTCTTTTTCTTTTCTTTGTCTGTATATAATGTTTTAGTCATAGTTAGGGACTGTTTTCGATGATGGATGGATGAAGACCGTCTTGAGGAAAAATTAGTCGATAGGTTGTGGGTTGGTGAACCCGTAGCTAATCGATGCCTTATGTTCTTGTTATGGGCTATAAATGATTGTAAGATGCAAGTATCTTCAGTGTTGAAGCATGCAAGTGTATAACTTTGTGTGAGACACTTAGGTTCTTGAATTTGACTCAATACGATTGAAGCTTAATTCTGAATTCTTGTGATTAGCTGAGTAAGAGTCTGCTGAATGTGTCTGGAATTGAGCATGTACCTTGAGTGTAAGGTTTTTGAGCATTCTGTGCTATTGTTGAGTGTCTAGAACTTGCCTGGTGTGTTTATAAAACAAAATGAAGGATGTGAATTGTAGGAAATGATTTAGGCATTTCTTTCAAGGAACCTAAATGTTATCCCTCATTTTACCTACCTTGAATATTTAATCCTAGTTAGCCCCATTGAGCCTTGCGCCTATTCTTTTATAGCTGCAACATAAGCTTAATCCTTCTTCTTTCATTAGCCTTGAATTTGATCCATAACTCCTAAGCGCTTAAGTGAAAAAAATCCGAAAGAGTAAAGGAGTGAGAAGAATGAAAAAGAAGGAAAAGTGGCAGTTGTAAAAGTTGAGAAGGTCAAGGGTGCACTTGTAAAAAAAAGGCTGGAATATTGGTAGGGAGTAAGAGAACAAATTAATGAAAAGTTACTTATAGAACTCCTTACTAATAAGCCAATAGTGCCTAAAGAAATGGGGAAACAAAAGAGGAAAAAGAAAGCTGAAAGGAGAAAAAGGTGAAGTAAGAGAAGGGAAGTTTGTAACGAGGGAGTGATGTATTAAAAGCGCTTAGGGAAGATAGTTACTATTACTAGCCATAATAGTACCTACCCGTCCCTTTGTTACATTACAATCTAAAAAGTCCTACTTGATCTTACATTCATACATCCTTAAATTAGTGGAATAAAACACTAAGGGCAAGCATATGGGTCATTACATGATGCATGTGAATTCTTTGTGAGAGGGAGCGTACTTCTATTCATGTACCCACACATGTTGTGATTTAAAAAGTTTTTGCGTGTGAAAATGGGTAACTCTCGTTCCGTGAGGGCAAAAGTTGAATGAAGGATATAATTCATGTGGGATTTCTTAATCAGTTGATTAGCCTGAGTTTGCTAAGATTGAGAGTCGCTTCCTGAGGTTAAGAAGTCTTAGCGGAGTTGTATTTCATTTCAATGATTAAATCGTGCATGCTCTATTGTTAGCTTGTCATCTTAAATAATCATTATAGACGTAGCTTGAATTATTTTGCTAAATTAGTTATGTGTGAGTCTCCATAGGCATGAGATATAAAAGGTTTGTTCAAGGACGAACAAGGCTTTAAGTGTGGGGTAGGTGATCGTGGGCAAAAATAGCATGCCCGAGTGATACTTTATAACTTAGTGTTGCCTTGTTCATCTATTTATATACATTTTCATGTGATTTTATATAAATGTGAATATATGAGCTAACCAACATGATTAGTCCTTGTTTTGTAGGTTTCAATGATTTTGAGGAACTAATTCATAAGTTGGTGAAGTAGAGGAATGGAGTCGGGAGAAATTGGCGAAAGTCGGCAAGGAGCATGCCATGGCAAGGCTGGCCGCGCTAGGCAGCGTGCCACGCTGTGCGTGTGCCGCGCCCAGCGCCATGCCATGCCCATGCCAGGCACGCGAGAAGAGGCAGCAGGCAGGCAGGCTCCAGCGTACCAGGTAGTGTGCCACACCAGGGCAGCTACGCGACAGGAGATTGCCAACGCGCTGCATGAGCAGCATGTCACGTTGGCAGCGCGGTGACACTCGACAGTTTTGGCATCCGGAGGTAAT
This sequence comes from Datura wrightii, assembly GCA_035772735.1. Lineage (NCBI taxonomy): Eukaryota > Viridiplantae > Streptophyta > Magnoliopsida > Solanales > Solanaceae > Datura > Datura wrightii. Next base: position 66,250,144 of record JASDFA010000003.1, on the reverse strand, counting down.
TTCCAAAGAGCCTCCACGTTACCTCTGTGTCACGGAGGCAATGCTCCGCGATACACTCGGTGACACGGAGCCATTCCACGACGGGCTAAATTGTGCATGTTTCTCATTTATTATAAATAGGTCCCTTAGCTCCTAAAACCACTTTGTCACAATTTTATTCTGGAAAACCACCTAGGAGTGAAGGGAGAAATGGGATAACTCTTCTAGGGTTTGTCAAATTCCCTTCTCTTCTACCAAATCTTGTAAGTATGTTAATTTAGTTGTAGATTCTTGTAGTTTTACGAACATGAATGGCTAGAACCCTTCCTCTAGGGTTGAAGCCATGAATTATGATTGTGTTTTTATGAATTTATGTGGAATTAAGTTATTGATTGTTGTTCTATCTTGCATTCTGGATTATTGGTTGTTTTTATGATTGATCACCATGAAAACATACACGTTAACTTGGGCATTCGCTTGAGAAAGCATTTACCTAGGTCAGAACATGAGAATGTGAGGAGCATGATTGTATCTCACGATATAATTTGTGTTAGGATAGAAATATACCTAATGCCTTGCTTGGTTTATAAAACGGGATTATTTAGAGACCGACTTAGGTTTATCACATCACCACTTGAAGAAGTAGTTATGAGTCTAAGTTGAGTTAAATGATTAGGCGCACGAGAGTCCCTACTCATTTCCACGTAAACCACATCCACGTAATTAATTTCCCACGAACTAGAAGTAGCATCCTCGCTCACAATGATGCAGTGAGGCTAGTTTGTCGTGTTTAGAGGCTCGAAAGGACCTGAGCATGCAATTCCGATTATGTGAGACAACAATTGATAGTTTCATACTTAACCCATTGCAATTTGTAATAGCGCATGATTATCTGGTTTTAACTCTATGTTGCTCCTGGAGTGAATTCAGAATATTTCGTTGACCAAAATTAGACTTAATTAAACCTCCCTCGAAAACTTCTCTAATCAACACTTGCGATATTTAATATCACACTTGAACTAGATAGTTAAAGGAATGGGTCCAGTCCCTGTGAGTTCGACATTCTGGTTCTTTAAAAGAGTCACTATATTACTTGCACGACCCGTACACTTTTGGGCACACCAGTAAGCAAACTCGATGAGAGGCAAGTGATCATCCCAACTGCCATTGAAATTGATCATGCACGCTCTCAACAATCCTCTAGGGTCTGAATAGTCCGCTCAGCTTTTCCATCTGTCAGTGGATGAAAAGCTGTGCTGAGCTTAACCTGGGTACCAAGTCCCTTCTGAAAAGACTTCCAAAAATGAGAGGTAAACTGAGTACCTCTGTCTGATATAATGGATAATGGCACCCCATGAAGTCTGACCAACTCCCAGATATAAAGCCTAGCATAGTCCTCAGCTGAATCTATTGTTTTAACTGGGAGGAAGTGCACTGACTTAGTTATCCAGTCTACTATTACCCAGATTGGATCATGCTGCCGACGAGCCCGAGGTAGACCAATAATAAAGTCCCTATTTACTTCTTCCCACTTCCATATAGGTGTGCTGGTATCCTGAGAAATACCTCCCGGTCTCTGGTGTTCTACTTTGACTTGTTGGCAGTTCGAGCATTTAGCTACAAATTCAGCGACGTCTCTCTTCATGTTGTTCCACTAGTAAATATCTCATAAATCACGGTACATTTTATAAGACTTTTGGCGACTTTGAGCCATTTTCAGCCTTTCTCTTATTAACTAAACTTTCTACATAGCCTCATTGACTAAATCTGGACCTATTAATGAAGCCTCACCGACTTCAAACCACCCAATGGGCGATCTACACTTCGCTCGTAAAGAGCCTCAAACGGTGCCATCTGAATGCTGGAGTGGTAGCTGTTGTTGTAGGCAAACTCAATAAGAGGTAAATTCTCGTCCCAACTAGCCTTGAGTCAATAAAACAAGCTCTCAACATGTCCTCAAGAGTCTCGATATTCTGCTCCGCTTGATCATCTATTTGCGGATGAAATGTCATACTAAGCTTGACATGGGTGCCAAGTCCCTTTTTAAAAGATCTCCAGAACTAAGAGGTGAACTGAGCACCTCTATCTGATATAATGGAAAAGGGCACTCCATGAAATCTAACCAACTCTCCGATGTATAACTTAGCATAATCTTCTGCTGAATCGGTGGTTTTGATTGGTAAGAAATGAGCAGCCTTGGTCAACCTGTTGACCATAACCCAAATGGAGTCATACTATCTATGAGTGCGAGGTAAACCTATTAAAAAGTCCATATTGATCTATTCCCACTTCCAAGTAGGAATGTTGATATCTTGGAGTACACCTCCCGGTCTTTGATGCTCGACTTTCACTTGCTGGCAACTCGGGCACTTGGCTACGAATTCTACAATATCCCTCTTCACGCCATTCCACCAGTAGATTTCCCGCAAGGCATGATGCATTTTGGTGGTACCTGGATGGATAGAATATCTGGATCCATGAACCTCATGCAATATCTGACTCCTCAAATCCCTCACGTTCGAAACACATAAGCGACCCTCGTACCGAAACACACCATCTCCCCCTTTATAGAAGACTTCTACCTTTTGATTTGGATAGATTCCTTCAACTTTACCAATATTGGATCTTAATCTTATTTAGCCTTCACTTCTATTACCAAGGACGACTCTGACCCGTTCTGAACTACTGCCCCACCATCGGTCGAACTAACTAATCTAACTCCCAACCGTGCAAGTCAATGTACCTCCTTTACTAGCTCCTTCTTTTCTTCACTCACATGTGACACACTTTCTATAGGAAGTCTACTAAGGGCATCTGCTACCACGTTGGCCTCACCCGGGTAGTAAAGGACACTTATGTCGTAGTCTTTAAGTAGCTCCAACCAACTCCATTGCCCAAGATTTTATTTCTTTTGTGTGAACACATATTGTAAGCTCTTGTGGTCCGTGAATACATCTACATGAACCCCATACAAGTAGTGTCGCCATATCTTTAAAGAAAATACCACCGCGACCAACTCAAGATCATGGGTTGGGTAATTTTTCTCGTGAACTTTCAATTGTCTGGAAGCATATGCTACGACTTTCCCATGCTGAATCAATACATATCCCAGTCCAACTCTCGAAGCATCACAATATACCACAAATCCATCGATACTCTCTAGTAAAGTCAACACCGGTGCTGATGTGAGTCGGGGCTTCAATTCCTGGAAGCTCATCTCACAAGCCTCCGACCATTGGAACTTTACCTTTTTCTAAGTCAATCTAGTCAATGGGGCTGCAATGGATGAGAAACCTTCTATCAACCTCTGATAGTGACTCGCTAAGCCCCAAAAGCTCCTGATCTCCGAAGGGTTTACCGATCTGGGCCAGTTCTTTACTGCCTCTATTTTCTGAGAGTCCACCCTTATACCTTTGCTTAACACTACATGTCCCTGGATTGCAACTGATTTTAGCCAAAACTCACATTTTCTAAACTTGGCGTGTAGCTGGTTATCCTTGAGGGTCTGAAGTGCTACCCTCAGGTGTGCGGCATGCTCCTCTTTGCTCCTAGAGTATATTAATATACCGTCAATGAAAACGATCACGAACATGTCCAGATATGCCTCGAATACCCTTTTTATTAGATCCATAAAAGCTGCAGAGGCATTGGTTAGTCCAAAAGACATAACAACAAATTCATAATGGCCATACCGGGTTCTGAAAGCAGTCTTTGGGATATCGCTCTCCCGAACCCTGAGCTGGTGATACCCGAACTTGAGATCTATCTTGGAGAAATATTTGGCACCCTTAAGCTGATCGAATAGGTCATCAATCCTGGTAAAAGGGTATCTATTCTTGATGGTGACCTTGTTCAACTAACTTTAGTCAATACACATCTGAAGAGAACCGTCTTTCTTCCAGATGAACAACACCGGGGCACCCCATGGGGACTTACTCGGTCTAATGAAACCCTTATCCAACAAATCCTTCAACTTCTCCTTTATCTCTTTTAGCTCGGTTGGGGCCATTCGATAGGGAGGAATTGATATGGGATGCGTGTCTGGTAAAAGATCAATCTCAAAATCAATCTCCCTCTCGAGAGGAACACCGGTAGTTCATCTGGAAATACCTCAGGATATTCACATACCACAGGGACTGACTGAATGGTTGAGGTCTTGGATGTGACATTCTTAACCCTAACCAAATGGTAAATACAACCCTTGGAAATCATTTTCCTAGCCTTGAGATAGGAGATAAAGTGACCTACCGGTACCGTTGAACTACCCCTCCATTCTAAAACTGGTTCACCTGGAAATCGAAACTCCACCGCTCGAGTTCTACAGTTAACAGATACATAACATGAAAACCACCAATCCATTCCCAAGATGATGTCAAAATTGGTCATAGACAATTCTACTATGTCTATGGAGGTAACCTTATGCAAGACTGTAATGGGGCAACCTCTATATACCCGTCTCGCTACGACTGAATCACCAACCGGAGTAGATACAGAAAATGGTTCTGACAAAATATCAGGACTGGCACCAATGTGACTAGAAATGTGAGGTGTCACAAAAGAAAGTGTGGCTCCCAGATCTAACAAAGCATAAGCATCAATATGAAAGAATCACAACATACCCGTAACCACATCGGGAGAAGTCTCCTGCTCCTGTCGAGAGCCAAGTGCATAAAACCGATTATAGCGCTGGCCGACAGCTGAAGTCGAAGCACCCTGCTGAGTCTGACGTGCAACTGGAACTGTTGAAGTGCGGGCTCTACCATCTTCTGACCTAGCTGCGGGGCAATCCCTGAGTCTGTGTCCGGGTTTTCCACACCCAAAACAAACATCTGAGCCCACCAAACATTTCCCTGGGTGATTCTTGCCATAACTAGTACAAGATGGAATGGTGTGCTCTGTACACATGCTATTCTAACCCCTCGAACCTAAGGCCCTGCTCCTCTGATCGTCTCGAGGCTTGGATGGGGTACTGGCTGAAGATGGTGCTGGTGTAATAGACATGTGTTGGGACCGCTGGTAAGGCCCAGCCCCTGGCCTAGGCTGGGAGAACCTGTGGTTATAGGTTTTGGCCCTCTTGGCCTCTCTCTGCCTCATATGAGTTTCCTCCATCTACTAGGCATAGAGGACTATCCGTGGGTAGTCCATATCCTGATGAAGAATGGTTGTTCTGCAGTCCTTTTCTAGATACTCGGCTACTCCCTGCATGAGTCTGCTCACCCGCGCCCTCTGGTCCAACACTAACTCCAGGGCATACTTTGACAGGCGAGTGAACTCAAGTAAATATTCAAGCACCGTTATCTTTCACTGTTTAAGGTTAACAAACTCGGCTGCTTTCAATTCCCTCATCTCCCGAGGGAATAACCAGTCGAGAAAGGATAGGTGGAACTCATCCCAACTGATAAGGCCCGCTCCTGCTGCCCTGCTATCCTTCCATTTCTTGAACCAAATATAATCTACCTCCTTCAGCTGATAAGAGGCCAAGTCAACGCACTCCTCATCCGTCACCCCTATCACCTGAGTGACCTTCAAGATCCCTTCAATGAACTCGTGTGGATCCTCGTCCACCTTTTCCCTGTGAACTCGGGAGGGTTCATCCTTAAAAAGTCCCTGATCCGGGTTGCCGCTGTATTGCCATTTTGTGGAACATGCGCAACTGCCTGCTGGTTGACCTGAGCGGTCAAGGCCTGCGCCAACATTTGAATAGCTGCCCGAAACTCAGTGTGGGCAGCTGGATCTGGTGCCTGGGGCTCCTGAACAGGTGGGGCTTGCTGACGCCCATTATCATTACCACCCTCGTCATTTCTGTTCCTCCTTCCGTTTATCCTTCTGGGAGCCATAATTTTTCTGCAATTGCGAATAGCACGAATTAGAAGGATGGAGAGGTTTTCACCACATGACATAGATTATGAAAGAAGGGGATATTTCCTAAAACTTTTAGTATCCTTTTCGTCATAAGTGTGGCGCGCTTCACACCCATGAAAAATATTTTACCTAACGTGGCTTTCAGACTCCGTAGGACACATCTGAACCTATTGCTCTGATACCAAGTTTGTCATGACCCAGAGTACACCCGGATTGTAGACACGCGATAAGGAGCCCCGAAGACTCCAAGTCAACCCATGGCGTGATCGTATATCTAATTCATTCAGATAAGGAAGAAAGCTTAACTTAATAGTCATGAACTAACTGAAAATCGTAACATGAGATATAAGAAACAACAATACAAGATCCAAACATAAATGGTTGAATACTACACATAGGTCTGAAAGCCTCTAATCATAATAGACGGGTTGAAGGGACAAGACTCCAACTAACCCTGACATTCTGAAAACAAAATATAAACAAGGTCCGAACATGAAGCCCTCGAATCATGAGGACTCACCACTGAAAGCTGAGAGCAAAACTGAGAGCAAGCTAGGAATGATGCTGAACCTGCGAACCAGATCCTGAAAATATTTGGGTCAGTACTTGGAAGGTACTGAGTATGTAAGGTATGCAAAACAATGCTTAAAAACATAAAAGTTATAGGAGTGGGGACATCATGATCATAAGACTTAAATCATAAGTATATCGTAAGGCTCAATACTTCAAAAATATTCATAAACCTGTCATAGTTATAACATGTGAGAAAAACATTTCATAAAATATAACTTGAGCCAAAAGAAAATAATCATGCATGCATTACTACCATGAGGAACAATGGGAGATTTCTATAACCGACATACCCCATATGAGCACACATGGAGCCTGACCTGTACACCTAGTCGGGAGGCAGACCATACCTTGCCAAGGGTATGAACCATGAAAGGTGTGGTATCACTCGTGAAGGCACTGTAGGGCATAGGGGACAGTCACTGAGGAGGTCCCAAGCATAACCTACGGTGGCATGTAATTTTGAGATTCGGGGCGTAACCTAGGCCCCGAACCTACTCGGTGTTAAGTACTACTCCCAAAACATACAACATTCTCATAGAAATTCGTACATTACATGAATGGCTAGTTAAATCGTAAGAATCATATCATGCTTGAGAATTTGTAATACCAGCCATGGAATTGGGTCCGTGAATTGGCCAAAAATCATAGTTCATAAATCACAAGTGACATGTGGGCATTGCCCATAATTTCAACCATACTTGAAATTCTTAAATATATAGGAAACATGATCATAATAACATGAGTAATTGAAAACATGCTTAAATTCAAGAGTTCATACATGCTTGAGAAATCACCATAACCATGAATTTCACTAAAAACCCTATGATTTGGGCACATGTGCTTTTAGGGATTAAATCATCAAATATTGAATAAAATAAGTGAAAACAGCCCAATAATTCAAACCCATTATTTTAGACTACACCATGTTCATATCGATTTTTGAGGAACATGCATTTGGGTTATGACCCCATCAAGAGTTGGTAACTTAAACATAGAATTAGGGAGAAATTGGGAATGTGTAGGGACTAAACTACCCATTCAAAACCCCACATACATGGAATTACATGGTTCTTAAGTCCCTTGAAAAACCCTAGGTGGAAAATTAAAGAATTGAGAAGAACACTTGAAATTTCTCCTACTCCCTTCTCTAGTTCTTGCAAATGCCAAATGAGACTTAGCATAAATTTTTCCTCCTTAAAAGACCCTGTCCCGACCTCAAAATGACGTGGTTTAGGGTCCAAAAGCGTAGAAAATTCAAAATTTCCCTTAATGAAATTTCCTTGAAAAAGAGGTCCGGCCCCGATCACGTGTCGTACCACGAAGCCATGACTCATGGTCACCTGTCGTGGTCACCTCACCACTTTTCAATCTTCTGAATCTGGACACAACTCGCATATGACGACTCATAGTACCATCCTATGGGTCGTACTATCAGTCCTGGTACCATCCACCCATACCAAATATGACTTAACCACAACTCCTCATCACGACTCGTTGCTACATCCTTCGAGTTGTACCATGACCAGTGACGACTCACTCTAGCACCACTGAGAAATTCACCACGACTCCTAACCACGAGTCGTACCAACATGCCATGATTCGTAGGACTATTCGTGGTATGACCTCAAGCTCCTAAACTCATCACGACTCGAGTCACGAGTTGTAGGTCCTCACCACGATTCGTACCTCGAGTCGTATTGGTGCAAAATTCTAGGTTTTCTGTAGTTTTCAACTTAAACTCCCGGTTCTATTCTTAGGCCCCTTCTGGGGTATTACAGTCAGATACACTACCAATAATCTACTATTGGTCACCATGGGGAACACCACAAGTCGTGGTGTACCTGACGAATCGTGGTGACCGACTCATTAGTTACACTGCCTAAAATTTCTCAGCCCTATATTTGTTATTGACCACAGGTCACATCACGACTCGTGGTGTTGACCACAACTCGTGGTCATACCCGTGGTCACCCTAATTCTCCAAATTTTTCTACCAAGTTCAATTTACTCACCACGAGTCACTTAACGACTCATGGTCATCCCTACGGGTCATAGAACCTCGTTCTGTGACTTGGTGCAGATTTTCCAATTTTCTCCGTTTTAACTCCCGGGTCTAGTCTTTTGAGTTTCTGGGGAATTACAAAATTCGCTTAAAGTATACCAAAACGACGTAGTTTAGATTCTAGGAGGTTAGGAAATTCATAGGAAAAACTAACTGCCAGTCCCCCACGAGGGACATAATGGGTCGTGCCCAGTGACCATGGGTCGTGGTCACCTCTCGTGAGGTAAACTACCAAAATCCCATACTGGTCACCGTGGGGGACACCACGAGTCTTGGTGTACCCAATGACTCGTGGTGACCCACTCTTTAGGTACACTACCTAAACTTTCCTGGCCTTAATTTTTTTATTGACCACGGGTCACATCACGACTCGTGGTCACACACGTGGTCACCCTAATTTCTACAAATTTTCCTACCAAATTCAAAGTCCTCACCATGAGTCACTTAACGACTCGTGGTCATCCCCACGCGTCACAAAATGACTCATTTTGTGACCTGGTGCAGATTTTCTAGTTTTCTCCATTTTAACTCCTGGGTCTAGTCTTTGAGTTTCTAGGGCATTACAATATCTCCACCTTGGGAACATTCGTCCTCGAATATTGAAAACACGTAGGAAAGCAGAGAATGGAAATCTTTATACTCAAATACTGATCATGAAAGCTGAAAACTAACGGAATGACTACCTTCGGACTGAAACACAAGTCTGAATTGAATTCACTAATCATACACATATTCATTTACATGATAGAAATTGGAACACACGAACTGAAAAGGATTTTTAGGGAGGAAATTGATACCTTAAACTGAAATTGAGTCAGAAAGGAACAAATAGGAGTATCTAGCCATCATATCTGCTTCGGCCTCCCACATAGCTCTGTCAACCTACCGATTCCTCTACAAGACTTTGACTGAAGCTACCTCCTTGTTTCTCAACTTACGAACCTAACGGTCAAGGATCTAGACTGGGATCTCTTCGTATGAGAGACTACCTTTCACTCCCACACTATCTAGTGGAACAATTGAAGTTGGATCACCAATGCACTTCTTCAATAGTGACACATGGAAGACTGGGTGCACAGATGCCAACTCTGAAGGTAATTCTAGCTCATAGGCTACATTTCCAATACGTCTCAGAATTTTATAGGGTCCCACATATCTGGGACTGAGTTTTCCTTTCCACCCAAGTCTCATCACCCCTTTCATGGGTAAAATTTTCAGATAAACCCAATCATCCACCACAAACTCTAACTCTCTTCTCCTCACATCAGCATAGGATTTCTGACAGCTCTAAGATATTTTCAATCTCTCTCCGATGAGCTGTAATTTTTTCATTGCCTCATTAACCGAGTCTAGCCCTATCAAGGTAGCTTCACCAACCTCAAACCACCCTATAGGAGACCTAAACCTCCTACCATACAATGCCTCAAATGGGGCCATGTGAATACTGGAGTGGTAGCTGTTGTTGCACGCAAACTCGATGAGAGGGAAGTGATCATCCCAGTTGCCCTTGAAATCGATGACGCACGCTCTCAACATATCTTCTAGGGTTTGAATAGTTCGCTCAACTTTTCTATCTTTCTGCGGGTGAAAAGTTATCCTGAGCTTGACCTGGGTCCAAGTCCCTTCTGAAAGGACTTCCAATAGTGATAGGTGAACTAGGTACCTCTGTTTGAGATAATGGAAAAGGGAACCCAATAAAATCTGACCAACTCCTAGATATAAAGCCTAGCATTGTCCTCAGCTGAATCTATAGTTTTAACGGGGAGGAAGTGTGCTGACTTAGTCATCCGATCTACTACTACTATTCTCAAATAATGTGTGATTGCCTTCATTTTATAAGATATTTGTGAAAAAGAGCAAACTTAAATGATTAGATGTTTGCAGGATAAAAAGTGATGAATTCTAAGCTATTCTGGACATAAAAAGCAAGTGTTGCAAAACTAAGTTTGAGAAACCCAAGATTGAAGGAGGTTGGTAGCGCACATGCAAGGGTGGCGTAGCAGCTTACATGACGTGCAGTGCATGCCAATGCACTAGGCGCAGTGCCACGCCAAGTCCCTCATGCAAGGAGTTACGCGGGATAGTGTCAGACGGTCAGATTTTGCATAACCCAATCCTAGTCCATGTAGGAGCAATGCAGACTTATCGTACTACTATATATACCCCCTCTTAGGATGTTTTTTATGTAAGAAATTAGTATAATCAATTGTGAAGGTTGAATTCACCACTTATTCATTTATTATTATTGTTATAAGTGTGGAAAATATTATTCCATACAATTGTTGGAAGAGGTACATCAAGTTCTTGTGATTCTAGTTAGCTTTCATGATTTGTCAAATGATTTCATATTATTGTAAGTATTTCATCATGATTTCTTATAAATCTTATGTTATTATGTCTTCAAACATGAGCTACTAATTTTTTTAGCTAGGGTTGTGGGAACCATGATGGATTAATGGAAGCAGAATAAATAAAATAGTGATTCTTGAATGGTGAATTGAGTGGCTTGTCATTCTCTTCTCTTTAAATTACATTTAGCAGTTGCACATGTTGAAACATGCTTGTATCATCAACCTGCTCGACCAAAGAGGTTGAAGTTAGGAAAAGAAAATAATAATAAAAATTTGAGGCTACCAACCCTCATCTAATTAACTTGAGCTCTAATCGAGGATAGTTAATCCAAGACATATGAAGAGGGAAAAATATGAACACCTAAAGTCCAAGAGGATTTACAGTGAAATTTATGTATGTAGGTCGAGAGACGTTAGATAAACTTAGTCAGTCTTACACAAAATTCACCAGGATAGATCATTAATAAAATAAGCCTACTATGTTATAAAATGATAGGGAACACAGTCCTAGTTTCTTCATATAAATTTTATAAAAACCAATTATTTGTTCAAAAGTATTTATTCTTTAATTTGCAAACCCCTTGTGAAATATTGACTACCGGTAGATTTACTCATTATTAACATTTTATTATTAACCTATTCATTGTGGTATCAACCCAACCTAGTTTGGTTTCTATATTTGATAGCGACTGCTTTATACTTCATTGCGAGGTGTAATTTGGGTGTGATCAAATTTTGGCACCATTTTTGGGAAATACGGTGTAGAAATAGTTAATTAGTGTAGAAATCCTTCTTATAGTCCTTATTGTGCAATTTATGTTTTTTTTGGTCTTTGTTTTTGATTTGTCATAGGTTAGCATGGAAAACTAGTGGCACAACTTAACCTCTGTTTGGAGGAAGAGTTGACATAGGTGCAGTGAGTAGAAGCTACGTGACTGGCGGAAGAAGCTCAACTATCTGATGTATCTAGGAGAGTTGATGTCGCACAATTAGCTTTCGCCTTGGAAAAATGAAATAGACTAAACCCCATTGTCTTCGTCGATGTAATGTTGTACAGAATGTGCTCTTCGAGGGGGACTATGAGTAGGAAGAAATTGGTTACAACGAAGCCATTGTGATAGCATCCATGGAAGCTCAATGTCATTAATAGACATGGATAAAGATTTGGAAGTTCCATCGAATAAGGAATTTTAAGACATACTCAAATGGGCTACAATTTGCTATTAAAAAGTGTCTTGTAATGTAAGAAGATCTCAAGACCAATGAAGATATTTTTTCCAAGTCTTACATCTACTTGGAGGCCCAAATTAAAGTCCAAGAGGAGATAGAATGAGGCCCAAATCAGCCCCAAATGGAGAATATACTGTAGCATTTGTTAAATTGGTTTCTAGAATTATATATTTAAGAGTTGTTTTATTCTATGTTGACTTCCTAGGACTTTATGTGTGGCAGCTTTCTATGCCATTTAATGTTTTATTTTAATCTATGTTGACTACATTGGTCTAAGTGTGGGCAGCCTTCTATGTCCCTAGGGAATATAATTTCTTATAATTGAGTTTTTGACCAGCCCCTTCTAGGATTCTATATAAAGGAATTCTTTATCTTTATTGTAACCAAGTTTGATTTAATATATCAGTAGAAGCCCTGTGTCTTGTGGAGACTTTTGTAGGTTCTCTTTGGGTTATGCCCTTTTTGTTCTACTTTGAACCATAACTTGGATTTCTTCAATGGTAAGATTTCTTGTTTGAGTTCCCTCCACCCTTTTTCTTGTTCTACTACTTCTTAATTGATTCACTATTTCTTGTTTATTCTCTTTTCAAGAATAAACTATTTCCCCCTTTCTAATATCCTAATTTTTAGAGTCTTTCGATGTCTGTGCCATTATCAAGTGGTCTCAGAGCTTTGGAGGGTTGGGTATTCTTATACTCACCTGATCTACAGATTTGAATCATAGAAAACTACAAAAAAATCTATAAAAAAAGAAGTTATTGTAGCTTGAACTGTAACCCAAAAAAAAGTCAAAAAAAATTATTTTCTCAAGTGAATAGTGACGTGAACAGTAATTTTCAGTGTTCTTCACTTGTTCATGGTTTGTTCTATACTTTACCTTGTGATTTGGTGACTTTGATTTACTAGAAATATGATCAATCACTTGAAAATCTCATTTGATTTGAAGTTTCTTTGAATTTTGTTCAACAAGAAACCCAAAAGTCACTTGCAGATTGTAAAGGTCATTGTAGCTCCTTGGATTCAAAAGCCCATTGAGTATGTTTTTGGTGTTCTTGAAAGTGTTTATACACTATATTTAGTTTCATACTATTCTCTTTCTAGATACTTTAAGTATTTGTTCATACTTAGTGTAGTCTAGTGATTTGTGCGCATTTTTTAAAATTTTGAGTGAAATTTTTTCGTGCTTTTCTCTTTATTTTCATTGTTTACTCCTTTGTTTCCAGTTCATTATAGTTATGCTGTCCTTTTTATTTTATTTGACATAAACTCCATTCTTGAACCAAACATTAGAACTTGCTTTGAAGTGTTTGAGTTGGTTCATTGAAGAACTTTGAGGAGCATCCTTTGAGTGGTAAAAGGAAAGATAGCCTAATTGTGTGATATACGAGTGTTGACAACCATTACAAGATACATGTGAGGGAGTGCATGTGAGACAACTTTACTACTAACAATTTCTTGTTTTAGCATGTCTTCTACAGATTCTGAAAGCAATTGGAACAAAGAAATAGATGATTATAGTGGGGATGATTGGGAATCAGATGTAAAGAATGATGGAAGGGACATGTACTATAATTCTTATTTTGAGTGTGGTGCCTATGATGAATCACATCAGATTTGTGATTTGAGTAAACCCAATAATGTTTGTGATGAATATTGTAGTGATGAATCTTGTGATTATGATGAGATTAGTTATAGTATTCTATCAGTTTTGGGATTCCATTGTTGTTAAAATAAGTTGAAATCTCAGTCAGATGCATTTTCAGTCAGAATATCAGTATAGTTAGTATTATTCAGAAATGTCAGCTGATTAGTTTGACTACAGTCTTTTCTTGAGGTGTCAGTGGTGCCTCGCAGTTATCAGTTATCAGTTATTAGACTCAAATATCAGTTATTAGATTTCAGTTTGTTCTTTAGACGGTTATGATGCTTTCAGATAAGCAGCTCTGGCCAGTCTTAGAACACCAGTTACAGAATCTGGTCTGATAAAACTCTTAGGGTACTTCCAGATAGGTATCCCTGACTTAGTCTTGGACCCCAATTTCGAGTTATCAACTTAGTAGTCAGTCTAAGACTATCCAGTTTGAGTAGGACTTAGCACCGAGCGAACTGGGGTTCCAGCACACTCAGGTTCCCAAAACTATGTTGCCACCGTAGGTTATTTTTATTGGCCCTATGGCCCAGACTTGTGATCACCCAATTCATGCCTTTATACCCTGGTGGTATATTGGGTCCTACTAATAGGGTGTATACATCGGACTCCACATCTAGCTCACGTGGTTATATGTCGGTTATAGATTCTCCCACTAGTCAGTACAGTTTCAGTTTAGCTCAGCTCAGAATAGTTTTAGATTCACTCAGTTTAGTATAGTTAGCTCATCTCAGTATCTCAAATTTAGGGCATGTTTCTGACCACCAGTCAGGGTCATTATTGACCATCTCAGTTATATTATAGTTGTTCAGTTTTCAGCACTTCAGTTGGTCATTACATGTCATTACAGTTCAGTTACTTGTTCTTTGTGTGATATTTTCCCCCCACTTACTCAGTACATTCAAAGTACAAATGCATACCTTCTATGTTGTATCGTATTATGATACAGGCGCAGGTTCTCAGCCTCAGCATTGTTAGTAGATCTTCTTCAGGTGATATCAGCAGTACCAGTAGTGAGTCCTCATCTTTTGAGGATGATATTTACTTTTTTAGTTATTTTCATCCAGTTAGACTTTAGAGTTAGCTGGGGGCTTGTCCCAACAACTCATCACATTTAGATGGCTTTCAGACATAGATTTAGACTTCCAGTTTTGCTTTCAGATGTATATACTTTTGTTATTTAGTTTTTCTTAAATGGTTTCATTATTAAGCTTCCGCTATGATTACTCAAATTACTAGTGTATGATAAACCATGGGTTGGCTTGGGGTTACTAGTGACTCCAAGTACCGTGTCTCGTCCAGGGTATAGACTCGGGTCGTGAAACTTTCACTCTGATTCTCAAAACTCTTCTCAATTTCCATGGATTTCAATTCTAGATTAAAGTTTCATGATCTATGGGGTTTATTCCAATTTTTGTGAAATTCTCTATGATCTATTGACGGGTCAATCTCTTTCATGTATTAAATTATATTTTGTGATCTATGGGCAGATTTTATGACAATTTTGAATATAAATTTATAGAATTGAATTTAAATCCAATTATGCCCCATTATGTATGTTTTTATGAAAAGTCAAGTTAAAATTTCATTATGATCTTGATCTAAATTACCCCAATTATGATTTATGCTTTACGATATGATTTCTCTCAAGTACTTATCATGGATTTATGAAATGTCAAGTTTATACATGTTTTACAAGTATGCATAAATTTCATGATTTATGGACTTATGATTGTGGCCAACTCACAGGTCTTATTACATGGATAGTTCATGTATTTCAAGCATGCTTATGATTATTATGATTTAAACTAGCCCCTGAATCTCATGTTTGTTTCCCCACTATAGTATGAGAACTATATATAATTTGGGAGTAGTATTTAACACCGAATGGATTCGGGGTCCAAGCATACCCTGAGTCTCAAAACTACATGCCAACGTAGCCATGATGGGACCTCCCTTGGGACTATTCCCCTTTCCCTGTATGGGCCTTTCATGAGTGATATCATGCCTCTTTTCATGGTTCTACCCTTTGCGAGGTACAAACACCCTCCCGAATAAGGGTTTACATGTTGGGCTCCATGTGTGCTCATGTGGGGTATGTCGTTTATAAGAATCTCCTATTGTTCCTCATGATTTATGCATGGTTATGTTTATGATACTTTGGCTCTGTCATGTTTAATGAAGTTTTTCTCCTATTATTATGATTATGACTGATTTATGAGTATTTTGAAAATCTTGAGCCTTTATGTTACATAATGATGTTTACATTATGATCATGTTGTCCTACTCTTATGAACTCTTATGTAGTTTAACTGTCTGTTTTACTTACCTTGCACACTCAGTACATTCCAAGTACTAACCGCGTACTCTATGCTATATCGTTTCATGATACAGGTCCAAGGGATCAATCTCAGCCGTATCATTAGCCTCTGCTTCCTTCTCTGACCTGTTCAGCCGGTGTTGGTGAGTCCTCATCCTTCAAGGACGTTTAGTCATTTACAATTGTTATGTTCCTTTTAGTTTCAGACTTTGTCGAGCTAGTTGGGGGTGCTGTCCCATCAGCTCATCTGTTATGTTCGAGGCTTTCAGACATTATGTAGAAATCAGCTTGTCATTGTTGATTCAGTATTAGCTTGATATATATGTATGCAGACTTCCGCTATGTTGATTATACTGAACTTCCGCTTTATGATGTTGAGTATAGATGTTATGTTCATGCCATGGATCGATTTGGAGCCTCTCGGGATTTCTTATCCCATGTATCGATCCGGGTACTAGCTCAGGTTGTGACATAGAACTACGTAGCCAACATAGGATGGGATCATGTCATTGGTTCGGGTGACTCCTTAAAGATAGTCCCTAATAAGGACTTTGAATGTAATGGATCCAAGATTGTGGTCATCCTCTGCCCTAGCAAGGCTTTGGATGGCTCTTCCAACTTGAGCGGGATAGTTGGGCATCATGTGCTCATTCATAATGGTGTAGATTATGAGAAACTCCCAACTAACCTACTATTGATATACATTACTTGCATATGTATTTACAAAGATGGTTTTGATGCATATGCCTTTTTGCATAAACTATTTTACACATTGATCATAGTATCATATTGTGTCCTGTGCATCATTCATAGTTCAGTTTCCTATTAATTCAGTTATGTTCATTCATGTCAAGTTATTGTTTCCAATTTTGCCCTCCAATTGAGATATTCTTGCTAATCGTATTTCATTCAGCTATTTTACATACCATGTATTCCATGTACTAACACCCCTCTGGTGTTGCGTCTTATTATGATGCAAACTCAGGTAGACAGGAACAGTAAGGAACGCTTCGCTAGGACTTCATCTACATTCAACTTTTGGTTAGGCCTCCTACATTTAGAGTGTCACTATTTTGATTAAGTCTTTTATTTATAACGCTTGAGGTAGCCGTAGGAGCTATGTCCCTGGACGCCTTCTACAGTTATAGAGGCTTTATAGATAGAGTTAGATGTTGAGTCAATAATGTTACTTTCTAACATTTATTTCAGTTATATAATAAAGTCTCTTTCATTTTGTTGAGCTCAGTAAGTTCCAACCTTAGTGTTGTTTATTGTTTATAGATTATTGTTTATTAAGATCTAAACTGATAGCAAGCCAAGCCAAGGGTTTGCTTGGATCATGAAAGTGGTTCAAGTGTCGTTCAACGTCCATGGCATAGACACGGGACATGACAAACTTAGTATCAGAACTTTAGATTTTCAAAGAGTCTTGTGGTGTTTATGAAGCCATGTCTAGTAGTGTTCTTTTTATAGGTAAGAAGCGTGCCACATCTATAATAGGGTGACTACGAAGCATTAGGAAATACTTCCCTTCTTTCTTACTCTAGATCGTGCGATAGAGTGTGACTCTATAAGGACTTTCTACTGACTCGTCTATTCGTGTATTTTAGATCATGCCTCCTAAATGCACAGCTAGCCAAAGAAATGTCATCAACATGCCTCCACCAACAAGGATGCAGACCTAAAATGGGCCACGTACTCCAGTTTAGGGATCTATTATTGGAGCCTAGGATGCACCACCTACTAGCGGAAGGAACCTAGAGAAACCAATTACTCAACCTCCTAGTATGGGAACTTTAGAAGTAGAGTTCAGGTGAGCTATCCAGATGCTTACCCAACTGGTGGCTGCTTAGTCAGGTCGTCAGAACTTAACCCCAGCCAATTTTAGTTCACATGACTCGGGAGCATCAAGGATTAGAGAGTTTCTGAGGATGAACCCACTAGTCTTTACAGGATATAAGGTTGATGAGGACCCCCGAAACTTCATTGATGAAGTTTGAAAGATTCTACGGGCAATGCATGGCACAGAGATAAAGGGAGTCATAGTTTGCCTTCTACTAGCTAAAGGATGTCGCTAACGTTTCATATGAAGAATGGGAGCAAGGTAAAGGTGAGAATGCATCGCCAGTTACATAGGGAAATTTTGAGGGAGCTTTTCTGAACCACTTCTTTCCCCAAGAGCTGAGAGAGGATAAAGTAGAGGAATTTTTTAATCTTAGGCAAGGTACTATAAGTGTGAAGGTGTCACAACTCAAACATAGGCCTGGATCGAGACACAGAACAAATAACCCCGAGAGACTCCAAGTCGACCCATGGCATGAACATGACATCTAAAGTCAATATAATCAAGCGAAATTCTAACATACTTAATATAGCAGAAGTCTGAAAATATCATAACATCTAAATACATAACACAAGGCTGAAACTGAATACATGCTATGTCCAAAAAGCCTCTACTACTGACGAGTTGATGGAACAAGACCCCAATTAACTCACTATAGTCTGAAACTGAAAATACTAAATACAACTGATAAAGGGCCCTCGGAAGATGAGGACTCACCAACTAAGACTAGAAGATGCTAATATTGAGAGTCTGGCTACTAGCGGGACTGAGCCTGAATATCAGAGCTTGTATCATGAAACGATACAGCATAGAGTATGCGGTCAGTACGTGGAATGTACCGAGTATGTAAGGTAAGTAAAAAACCCTAAGTAAATAAAATCATGAATCATGCATATCATAAAAACATAATCAAGATAATATCCTGAGAGTAAGGCTTGCATGCTATTTTCTAAAATCATGATCTGAACATAACTACATATCATAACTGAATCAAATGACCCAAAGCTAAAAAACTGATAATCATAAGTAAAAATGAACATTGGATCAAACATGCTGAAAACATAATATAATGACTGATGAACATGCATAACTTAATTCATGAGGAACAATGGGAGGCTCGTCATATAACCGAAATTACCATGATAAATCTTAGGTGATCCCGATTATTACACTGAAGTGGGCAGAGCCATCCAAAGCCTTGACAAGGCTAAGGAGCTACCATGATATCGATATCAAGCTGAAGGCTCCTTGGGGGTAGGGGAAGCTTGAAAGGGAGGTACCAAATAATCTGAACATACCTATGTTGGCACGTAGTTTTGAGGCATAGGTTTGACTGGCCCTTAGCCTACTTGGTAATAGACACTACTCCTAAAATATGCATATGCTCTCCATCATTTTTCAACGAAGCTGAACCATCGTCTAGTGATGAAGATGACTCATAACAAACATGCATAAATCTAAAATTATAACATGAGGAGCCTTGGGCTCAAACCATACCACAAGCTAAAAATAATGGGAGTCTAGAATCCAAAATCCATGTGATAAGAAAATAACATGAAATTTAGATAAATCATAAAACATACTCAATTATATCATGGCTTGCCCAATACTTAAACATGCTTGAAATAGACTTGATCATTCAAAAACATGAACATGGACATGGGTAATTCGAAATCATACTTTCATCATGAACATCTCATCATGCTTGAATACATATATTATAGATCTCAACTTTCATGAACTTTCATGGATGGACATTATAATTTGTAAAACTTGAAAACATAATTTGTAACTGAAAACATTGTAAAATATGCCCATTAATCATAATTCAACATTAGAAACATGCTTAGATCATACCCATGATTGATAGTTAGAGAATTCACATGTTGGGTTAAAACCCCATAGATTCATCAACTAGAATTTTATGAAATTGAATAGGGATTGGGCATGGGTGTAGATGAATACACCTATTCATAACCCTACATACCTGGGTAAATTAGATGTACAGTTCCTCTTGAAAGCCCAAGGGAATTTTGCAAGAGATTCAAGAAATTCTTCAAGCCTGATCTCAAGGAAAGGTTCTAAGTTGCATGCATGGAGTGGGAATGCTTAAAATAGGTTTATCGCCCTTAAACCCTACTAACTAAGCTTAAAATGACGTAGTTTAGGATCTTAGGGATTGGGAATTAAGAAAATACCCTTAATGAAAAACCTAGAAAAACTGCACTACCAGTGACGATGAGTGGTACCATGAGTCATACCTTTTTACCACGACTCATGATGACAACCCGTTATTTCCTTCCCTTATTTTACATTTCTCAGGTTTTGACACCACGACTCAATAGGACAAATCGTTACAACGAACAACAGTCCATTGTATCCTCTCATTACTACCTCTAATGAAAGTGCATATGCACATTCCACGAGTCACACCACAGCTCGTACCATCCCCCTACGAGTCATGGGTTCCATCCATTACTTGACTGGGGAATTTTTCCCTATCCTTCCCACGAGCACTAATAATGACTCATTGTTCCTCACAATGAGTCATAGCATGACTCGTACTGTCCATCCCTGACTATTCCAGAACCAACCCACAATTACTACCTATGAGTCGTACCTTCTTCTAACGGGTCATCACCAGGCTCATTGTCAAAGAACCACTCACTGCCTAACCCAAACCATGGGTTCTTCTAATGGACCATCTAGCCCATCTAGCCTCACAATGATTCGTACCATGAGTCGGTCTGAGTAAAATCTCAGATTTTCTACCTCTTTTCCTTCAACATCCCAAGTCTAGTCTTAAGCACTTCTGGGGTATTATTGTCACAATCCGAGTTTATACCCTAGCCGTAACACGGGAAAAGGAACCCCAAGAGGCTCCAAGTCGACCCATGGCATAATCGTAGCATAACACTTCACAATAGAAATAGCTAACAGAAACATAATTGAGTGGAAGCTAACTACAAGAGTCAAATTCAAAACTCAAAAGACATAATTTAACAAAACTCTGATACATAGACTCAATCTGTTTACACATGTCTAAAAGCCTCTACTAAATTGTTGAGTTCCTGGGACTGAAATATAACTGAAATAAGAAACATAGATCTCGTCCTCGAGAGATGAGGACTCACCACAATATGCTAAGATGGAAAAAGGAGTGTGTCTAACCGCGAGGCTGTGTCTAGAAACCTGAATCTATATCATGAAATAATGTAGCACACAAAGGCGTGCAATCAGTACTTGGAATGTACGGAGCATGCGGGAAACGTAAATAAACTAAAACATACAAATATACAAGAAGGAAATAAACTGAGTACATATAATTGAATTAAAATGCAACAACCCTTTCTGAGTTACATACACACATTAACATGAAACTTTTATTTGGAACTCGTATTCTGAACATCATCAAACTCATGCATAAGGGTCATGTACTGAACATATAATGAAACCTGAAGTTGAACCTGAAATCATACACTGTACTAGCTATCTACTGATAACGAAGACTGCATTCTGCTATTCTGATTTTAACTAAAGTCTGAACTATACAGAACTTAGCCAGACTAATAACATGAATTAAGGGAGTCATCCTCTGCTATGGAGAGTCCCTAACTGACTAAGGGAAACATTTTCAGCTATTGAGAGACCCTGAATGACTAAGGGAAACATTCTCAGCTATAGAGAGTCCCAATCTAAACTAAGGGAAACATTCTCAGCTATGGAGAGTCCCTGACTAAACTAAGGGAAACATTCTCATCTATGGAGAGTCCCTGACTGACTAAGGGAAACATTCTTAGCTATGGAGAGTCCTTGACTGAACTAAGGGAAATATTCTCAGCTATGGAGAGTCCCCGACCGACTAAGGAAAACATTCTCGGCTATGGAGAGTCCCGTTAAACTAGAAAATGGAGGTCATTGGTCTGACGTCATTCGTTTTGTCTGAGACAGTTTAGCTAGTCAAAGACATGGGCATTCGACTGTTTACATCATACTGAATATCATACTGAATCATTTAGAATTGATTAAGGCTACTTTCTACTGACAACAACCCCAATGGTCTAAAGGATCATTCTCATGCTTTATCATCATAATCCGTATCATCATGGCACCAAATCATCATTTAAGGCACACATTTTACGTTCATGAAACATCTATAGGATAAGATCATACTTTACACACATCCACAAATTAAAATCCCGAGTTCATAGCATATGACGTATATCTTAGATTCATGTAAGATCCATAGGTCCAATTCATATTTTAACATGTATACATTGATTCATATATTCTAGATTTATGGAAAGACTATATAATCAACCATACCTTGAACATGTACAATGAGATCATGGTGGAAGCATATGAATATATCATAAAAACCCCATTTTGAAATTTTCTCTAAATCACAGTAAAAATTTGAAATCAATCCATTACAATAGTTTCAACTCATACCCAATACATTCACATCGTAATCAGAGTGGAAACATGTCCATAATCTGCATTGGTCAAAGCCCATAATTTTTAATCATGTTCCGACACGTACAATGAAACATATGTTCTAGATTTGCGGAACCCATGTGATTTAAATATACTTTACTAAGGATACATCTTCATGATAAGAGCATATGATTAATTAATGAAATCCCATTTGAATTCTAGACTAATTCATGGTGAAAATTCCACATTTATGTTACTCACATATCACACACATATTTTAGGAAAGATATAAGTAATTTCATGAACATACAGTACTATTAATCATGAGAATTCTTAGAATTGTAAGGAAAACCTATGAGAATTCATGCATAAGTTAGAACCCTAGAACATGCTTTTCTAGAATCATGGATTTAGGTTTTCAAAATAAAAATTATGGGGAACAAGGATGAAAGGATGTCCTTGTTGAAAGCCCACATACCTGCTTCGTAGAAATCCCCACTTGAACTTAACCCTTGAAGCCCTTGAAGAACTCTAGTTGAATCCTTAATCTTGAGAAAAAAGAGGAAGAAGAGTTGAAGTGGTACTATGAGGGAGTGAGGGATTAGCCTAGGAAAAACCTTTAAAACATCCCTCCTAATACTCAAAACGACACCATTTAGGAACTGGAAGCATAGGACTTTACCAAATTACCCCTGGGATTAAAAATAAAAAGTTGCCTGATCTGTGACCACAACCCTCACCATGAGTCGTTGGTCCTTACCATGGATCGTGGTGACCATCCATTGCTTTTGGGGTCCTTTTCTCAGTTTCTTCTTCCTAAACCAACAACCAACAGGACGAGTCGTTACTTCATCCAACGACTCATCATCACCTCCCATCGACACCACTGCCTCCTCAACTTGCGATCCCTCCAGCGACCGTCACCATGGGATGTTACAACCTTTAACAGTCCGTCGAAACCACCCGTTGCCACTGAACTAGTGAACAAGCCTTTTTCTGAGTTCAAATCAACGATCCCTTTTGATGACACATCACAACAACAAATGGATCATTACTTGACTCGTCAACTTTGGGAAATCCAAACTGCAAAACTTACCACGGCCACATCTGACGAGTTGTTTCTATCCACCACGACTCGTTCTATCCTCCTATGGTATAAAGGTACTCTTGACCCATTTATAAAAACCCTTCCCACGGATCCCCTCTAACGGGTCTTTGGATCCACCAATGACTCATTGGACGAGTCATTCTGAGGCAAATTCCTGCTGGTTTTTCTGCTGAACTCCATCTAACTCCAGGGTTTGATCTTAGGATCTTCGGAGGTGTTACAATTACAATATCTCCCCCTTGGGAAAATTCATCCTCGAATGTGGGTGAACATACTGAAAAGATAAGAAATGCAACTACCATGCCAAATACTGAACATTTAAGCTGAAAACTGACGGAATGACTAACCTCGAACTAGATTACATGACTGAACTGAATTCATAAATCACATATACATACATTGACATAAAAGAAACTGGGGAATGCAAGCTGAACATGAAACTAAATAGAGTACTAAGGAGAAAACTGGTACCTCAAGTTGGAGCTGAGCCAAAATGGAATAGATGTAGGTATTTATCCATTATATCTACTTCGTCTTCCCACGTAGCTCCCTCAACATGTTGATTCCTCCAAAAAACCTTAACTGAGGCTACTTCTTTGTTTCTTAGCTTCCGAACCTGACGATCAAGTATTTGCACTGGAACCTCCTCATAACTAAGGCTATCTTTCACACCTACACTGTCCACCGGGACAACTAGAGCTAGATCACCCAAACACTTATTTAAAAGCAATACATGGAAAAATGGATGAACTGAAGCAAATTTTGAGGGCAACTCCAACTCATAGGCCACCTTGCAAACACGTCTCACAATCTGGTACGAGCCAACATAACGGGACTGAGTTTCCCTTTCCAAATCTAATCACTCCCTTCATGGGAGATACCTTCAGAAACACCCAATCATCAACTTCAAACTCCAACTCCCTTCTCCTCACATCCGCATAGGAATTTTAGAGACTCTGAGTTGATTTCAACCTGTCCCTTATAAGCTGAACTTTCTCCTTAGCCTCGCAGACTATATCTGACCTATCAATGTAGCTTCACTGACTTCAAACCAATCAATAGGTGATCTACATCTTCGCCCATAGAGAGCCTCAAATGGAGCCATCTATATGCTGGAATGGTAGTTGTTGTTATATGCAAACTCAATGAGAGGAAAATGATCATCCCAACTACCCTTGTAATCAATCACACAGTCTCTCAACATATCCTCAAGAGTCTGAATGGTCCGCTTGGCCTGACCATCTGTTTGCGGGTGGAATGTTGTGCCAAGCTTGACCTAAGTACCTAGTCCCTTCTGAAATGATCTCCAAAACTGGGAGGTAAACTGAGTACCTCTATCTCATATGATAGAAAAGGGCACTCCATGCAACCGAACTAACTCCCGAATGTACAATTTGGCATAACCCTCCGCTGAATCGGTAGTTTTGACCTTTAGAAAATAAGTTACCTTAGTCAACCTGTCTACAACCACCCAAATAGAATCATACTGTCGACGAGTATGAGGAAAACTTGTAATGAAGTCCATATTGATTTCCTCCCACTTCTAAGTAGGGATGCTAATGTCTTGAAGCACACCCCCAGGTCTTTGATGCTCAATCTTCACCTGTTGACAATTCGGGCACTTAGCCACAAACTCCGCTATGTTCTTCTTCATACCATTCCACCAATAGAATTCCTGTAGGTCACGGTACATCTTGGTGGCACATGGATGTATAAAATATCTGGAACCATGAGCCTCATGCAGCATCTGCTCCCTCAGGTCATCAACACCCGATATTACCCAAACGACCCTTATATTGAAGCACACCATCTCCCCCTTGGGAGAAGACATCCACTTTCTGATTTTGAACGGCTTCCTTCAATTTTACCAAAATGGATCCTTATCTTGTCTAGCTTTGACCTCGGTCACCATGTAAGATTCTAACCCATTCTAAACAATGACACCTCCATCTATCGAGTCAACAAGGACTCCTAGTTGTGCAAGCCGATGTACATCCTTCACTAATTCTTTCCTCCTCATCAACATGGGACACACTCTCTATAGAAAGCCTGCTAAGAGCGTCTGCCACCATATTAGCTTTTCCTGGATGATAAAGGACACTCATATCATAATCCTTCAAAAGCTCCAATCACCTTCTCTGATGTGGATTCAGATCCTTTTGGCTAAACACGTATTGTAAGCTTTTGTGGTCCGTAAACACATCCACATGGACCCCGTACATATAGTGTCTTCAAATCTTCAAGGCAAATACTACCGCCGCCAACTCAAGATCGTGAGTCAGATAGTTCTTTTCAAGGACTTTCAGCTACCTGGAAGCATAGACTGTAACTTTACCATGTTGCATCAATACATAACCAAGGATGATCCTCGAAGTGTCACAATATACCACAAACCCATCGGTACCCTCCGGTAGGGTCGACACAGGTGTTGAGGTGAGTTGGGTCTTCAATTCCTGGAAGCTCTTCTCACATGCTTCTGACCATTGAAACTTTACTTTCTTCTGGGTCAACGTAGTCAATGTTGCATCAATGGATGAAAAACCTTCAACAAACCTCCTTTAATAACCAGCTAAACCTAAGAAACTTCTGATATCCAAAGGATTAATTGGTCTAGGCCAATTCCTCACCGCTTCTATCTTTTGAGAGTCCACTTATACACCCTAACTTGACACCACATGACCCAAAAATGCCACTGAGTTTAGCCAAAACTCGAACTTTCTGAATTTAGCATACAACTGGCGATCCTTAAGAGTCTGTAGCACCACCCTTAAGTGACCGGCATGCTCCTCTTTGCTTTGAGAGTATATAAGGATGTCATCTATGAACACAATCATGAACATATCCAAGTATGGCTTGAACACCTTGTTCTTCAAGTCCATAAAAGCTGCAGGAGTATTCATTAGTCTAAAAACATAACTAAAAACTCATACTGGCCATACCGAGTCCTGAAGGTTGTCTTCGGGATGTCACTCTCCGAAATCCTGAGCTGGTGGTATCCGGATCTGAGGTATATCTTTTAGAAACACTTGGCACCATGGAGCTGGTCAAACAAATCATTAATCCTAAGGAGGGGATACCTGTTCTTGATGGTAACTTTGTTCAATTGCCGATAATCAATGCACATACGAAGAGAACCATCCTTATTGCGGACAAACAGAACTAGTGCACCCCATTGGGATTTTCTTGGTCTGATGAAACCCTTGTCTAAGAGATCCTTCAACTGCTACTTTAACTCCTTTAACTTGGCTGGTGCTATTCTATAAGGAGGAATGGATATAGGCTCCATATCGAGTAGACGGTCAATACCAAAGTCGATCTCCCGTTTGGGAGGAATCCCTAGTAAATCATCTGGAAACACTTCTGGGTATTCATACATACAGGAACTGACTAGATAGTCAGGGTTTCTTACATAGAATCCTTAACCCATACTATATGGTACATGCAACCCTTGGAAATCATCTTTCTGTACTTAGGTAGTAGATGAAACAATCTACCGGCATAGCTGAACTACCTTTCCACTCTAGGATGGCTCACCCAAAAATCAAAACTCTACCGCCCGGGCTCTACAATTTACTAAGGCATAACATGCATGTAGCCAATCCATACCGAAGATAACATCAAAATCGGTCATGGCTAACTCTACTAAATCTACTGAGGTGATCTTCTGAAGGACTGTGACAGGGCAATTTCTATATACCTATCGAGCTATAACTGAATTGTCGATTGGAGTAGAGACTAAGAAGGGTTCTAATAGGATTTCGGGACTGACTCCGAAACTACTAGCAACATAGGGCATCACAAAAGGTAAAGTGGCCCCTAGATCTAACAATGTATATACATCAAGGTGGAATACTCGTAACATACCAATGACTAAATCTAGGGAGACCTCCTACTCCTGACAAGATGTTGGGGCATAGAATCTATTTTGGTTCTTACCACTACCCGCACTAGTAGATACCCCCTGCTGAGCTGGGCATACTGGTGGAGTTGTTGAACTGGAGGCTAGGCCTCGGCCCCTCTCATGACCCTGTCTGCCTATTGGGCAATCTCTAAGCATATGTTTGGGCTTCCCACACCCGCAAAGAGCACCTGAGCTTGCTAAGCACTGACCCTTTTATCTCCGACAATACCTGCCACACTATAGAATGTTGGACTCTATGGGTCTACTACCCAAACCTCTAGAGCCTGAGGCTCGTCCCCTCTGGTCTCGCTTGGATCTGAACGGCACACTCATAGCCGACTATGCTGGGGCTAAAGATCTCTGGTGGGACTGCTGGCAGTGCCCACTAGGTCTCTTCTGGGAGAATTCGAACTTATCAGTCCTGGCCCTCTTGGCCTCTCTCTCCTACTCACTCACCTGTACCGCCTCCATCTGCTAGGCATACAAAATTATCCGAGAAAAGTCAATGTCCTAATAAAGCATCGTAGTCTGACAATTCTTGACCAAATAGTCTGCTATACCATGCACGAACTGACTCACTCAGGCTATCTTATCTTTCACCATCTCAAGTGAATACATAGATAGGTGAGTGAACTCCAAGGCGTACTCCTGAACTGTCATCTCCCTTCTTTAGGTTCACAAACTCGGCTTCTTTAATCTCCCTCATCTCATGAGGGGAAAACCAATTCAGAAATGTGGCATGAAACTCATCCCAACCAATAGGGCCTGCTACAACTGCCCTCCTATCCTTCCATTACTTGACCCAAATGTGCGCAACCCTTTCAACTGATACGAGGCTAGACCGGTGCACTCCTCTCTTGTCACCCCCATGATCTAGGTGATCTTTAGAACCTCATCAATAAACTCATGTGTATCCTCATCCACCTTTGATCCAAGAAACTCCGGAGGGTTCATCCTCAGAAAATCTTTGACTCTTGCCACCACCACATTCATGCACTACTGCCTGTTGTTGACTTGGGCGGTCAAAGCCTGATCTAGCATCTAAATGGAGGACCTAAACTCTGGGTGGGCCACCTGCTCAGGTACATGATCCTCATGGGCTGGTGAGGCCTATTGGTGCCCATCCCCATATCCATTCTCATGGCCATTTTCGTTCCTGTTTCTTCTTCCGTTAAGTCGATCAGGAGGCATGATTCTACAAATGCATATAGCACGAGTTAGAAGGATAGAGAGATATTTCATCGCATGACATAGATCATGAAAGAAGGGAACATTTCCTAAACGTCTCATAGCCTCTTCATCGTAAGTGTGGCGCGCTTCACACCCATGAAAAAGACTCTACTTAACGCATCTTTCAGACACACTAGGACACTTCAAAACCTAATGCTCTGATACTAAGTTTGTCACGACCCAAACATAGGCCCGGATCGAGATACGGGACAAAGAATCCCCAGAGGCTCCAAGTCAACCCATCGCATGAACATGACGTCTAAACTCAATATAATCAAGCGAAATTCTAACATACTTCATATAGTAGAATTCTAAAAATATCATAACATCTAAATACATAACACAAGGCTGAAACTAAATACATGTTATGTATGAAAAGCCTCTACTACTGACAAGTTGATGGGACAAGACCCCAACTAACTCACTATAGTCTGAAACTGAAAATACTAAATACAACTGATAAAGGGTCCTCAGAAGATGAGGACTCACCAATTGAGACTAGAAAATGCTAATATTGAGAATCTAGTTATTGGCAGGACTGAGAGCATGTATCATGAAATGATACAACATAAAATATGCGGTCAGTACGTGGAATATACCAGTATATAAGGTAAGTAAAACCCCTAAGTAAATAAAATCACAAATCATGCATATCATAAAAACATAATAAGGATAAGATTTTGAGAGTAAGGCTTGCATGCTATTTTCTGGAATTGTCATCTGAACATAACTGCATATCATAACTGAATCGAGTGACTCAAAGCTTAAAAACTAATAATCATAGGTAAAACTGAACATTGGGCCAAACCTGCTAAAACATGATATCATGACTGATGAACATGCATAACTAAAATCGTGAGGTATAATGGGACACTCATCATATAACCTACATTACCACGATAGAGCTTATGTGGTCCCGATTATTACACTCAAGTGGGCAGAGTCATCCAAAGCCTTGCTAGGGATAAGGGCGCTAACATGATATCAATATCAAGCTGAAGGCCCTTGGGGGAAGGGGACGCTCACTAGGGAGGTCCCAAATAATCTGAACATACCTACGTTGGCACGTAGTTCTGAGGCATAGGATTGACTGACCCTTAGCCTACTCGGTGCTAGTCACTACTCCCAAAAACATGCATATCCTCTCCATCATTTTTCAACGAAGCTGAACCATCGTCAAGTAATGAAGCTACCTCATAACAAATATCCATAAATTTGTAATTATAACATGAGGAGCCTCGGGCTCAAGCCATACCACAAAATGAAAATAGTGGGAGTCTATACTCCAATATCCATGTGGTAAGGCAATAACATGAAATTTAGATAAATCATGAAACATACTCAATTATATGGGCTTTCCCAATATTTAAACATGCTTGACATAGACTTGATCATTCAAAAACATCAACATGGACATGGGTAACTCAAAATCATATTTTCATCATGAACATCTCATCATGCTTGAATACATATATCATAGATCTCAACTTTCATGAACTTTCATGGATGGGCATTATAATTTGTAAAACTTGAAAACATAACTTGTAACTGAAAACATTGTAAAATATTCCCATTAATCATAATTCAACATTAGAAACATGCTTATATCATACCCATGATTGATACTTAGAGAATTCACATGTTGGGTTAAAACCCCATAGATTTATCAACTAGGATCTTATGAAATTGAAGAGGGATTGGAAATGGGTATGGATGAATACACATATTTATAACCCTACATGCCTGGGTAAATCAGATTTACATATCCTCTTGAAAGCCCAAGGGAATTTGGCAAGAGATAGGAGAAATTCTTCAAGCCTGATCTCCAAGGAAAGGTTCTAAGTTGCATCCATGGAGTGGAAATTCTTAGAATAGGTTTATCACCCTTAAAACCCTGCTAACTGAGCTTAAAAAGGCATTTTTTAGGATCTTAGGGCTTAGGAATTACAAAAATACCCTTAATGAAAAACCTTAAAAAACTATACTGTTAGTGACGACGGGTGGTACCATGAGTTGTACCTTACTACCACAACTCATGGTGACAGCCCGTTACTTCCTTCCCTTATTTTGCAGTTCTCAAGTTCTGATACCATGACTCAAAAGGACGAACCGTTACAACATAAAATGATCCATTGTATCCTCTCATTACTACCTCTAATGAAACTGCATCTGTTCTTTCCACGAGTCACACCATGACTCGTACCATCACCCTCTGAGTCGTGGGTTCTGTCTGTCACTTGACTAGGTTATTTTTCCCTATCCTTCCCACGAGCACTCACAACAGCTCGGAGTTCCTCACAAGTCATAGCACGACTCGTATTGTCCATCCCTGACTATTCCAGAACCAACCCATGATTACTACCTACGAGTCATACCTTCTTCTAATGGGTTGCTACTAGGCCTGTTGTCAAAGAACCACTCACTGCCTAACCCCAACCACGGGTGCTTCCAACGGATTGTCTAACCTCACAACAACTCGTACCATGAGTCGTTCTAAGTAAAATATCAGATTTTCTGCCTCTTTTCCTTCCACATCCTGAGTCTAGTCTAAGCACTTCTGGGGTATTACAAAAGGAGTGCAGCCTTAAGTTCATCCAATTATCCAGATATGCTTCAGGGATAGTACTAAACATGATGTCTAGAATGAGAAAGTTCGTGTTTAGTCTGGGTAAACATGTAAAGAAGGAATGCAAAGGCTCTCTACTAATTTTGACATGGATATTTCTAGACTGATGGTATACGCAAAGCAGCTAGAAGATAGAAAGATTGGGAAGAACATAAGAGCAAGAGAGCTTTGATAGTAGGTAATGATGAGGCTATACAATAGAGGAATGAAAATGGAAACAGGCCCTTCTTCAGAAAGAGTTCCTCTGGACTGACACAGTCCGCTAATGCTCTAGCATAAAGTCGCAAGAACGAGCAGAAATGATAGAGATAGGATAGTGCAGTTTAGGGAGCCAATGACACCCACCTTGTCACAAGTGCGGGAAGGCCCATTTAGGTGAGTGCCAGTTGGGAAAGGGTGGATGTTATGGGTGTGGCTAATGGGGCCACTATCTGAGAGATTGTTAATTTAAACAGGGCAATAGGGGAAACAGAGCGCAGCCTACTCCACCAGCAAGCAGAGCTACCCAAAAGGGCACTACTTCAAGGACAGGCGAAGGTCAAAACTGTCTGTATGCTATGTCTACTTGTCTGGACTTTGAGAACTCCCTAGACATCCTTACTAGTATGTTAAAAATATTTTCCATTGAAGTTTATGCTTTACTTGATTCAGGTGCTACCTTATCTTTCGTGACTACATATGTAGTTTTTAAATTCAAAAAGTTTCCGGAATAACACTTAGAGTCTTTCAGTGTTTCTACTCTAATCGGTTAGTTAGTTTTAGCTAAGAAAATCTATAGAGATTGTACAATTTCTGTCCATCATAGAGACACCACAGCTGACTTAAGCTGGACATAGTAGACGTTGATGTTATTCTAGGTATGGATTGGTTATATTCCTATTATGCCACAGTTGATTGTAGGACCCGAGTAGTAGAGTTTTTATTGTCAAAGGAGCCTATTCTAGTTTGTGAAAGTAGTCCTGTCGTGCCTAAGGATTTCTTCATTTCATACCTTAAGGACAGAAAGCTAATCTCATAGGGTTGTATCTATCATCTAGTGAGAGTGAAAGACTATGATATTGAGACACTATCCCTTCAATCAATTCCCATTGTTTATGAGTTTCCTAAGGACTTCCCGGATGATCTTCCAAGAGTGCATTCAGAAAGGGTGATAGATTTCAAGATTAATGTTATTCCTAATAATTAGCCTCTTTGTTTCCTCCATATAGAATGGCTTCAGCCTAGTTGAAGAGTTGCAAGAGCAGTTAAAAGATCTTCTAGATAAGGGTTTCATCCACCCCAGTATTTCACCTTGGGGTGCTCCAATTCTTTTCATGTGTAAGAAGGATGGTACTTTTAGAATGTGTATTGATTATAGACAGTTAAAAAAGGTCACCATAAAGAATAAGTATCCTTTTTCTAGAGTCGATAACTTGTTTGACCAGCTTCGGGGTGCCATGTGTTTCTCCAAGATAGACCTCAGATTGGGGTATCGTTAGTTGAAGGTAAGTCTGCACTCTGCTCTCCAGTCACACCATAGTGCCATACTAGGATTTGAACTAACCTGACTGGGCCTATGCACTTCTGGTGCATGTCTGTAACTCATTTCAAGAAAATGACGAGCTATATCTCGGCTGTAAATACAGCCTCAGGCCGATAAGCCCATATAGCCACCTATAAAAACAAACTAGCTAACTAGCGAATACAGAACTAAAAGGAATCTTATATGGGTTGACAAGACCACCATTTTGTCTAGTTACAACAAGAACAAAAATAGGAAGCTATACTAGGCCCCACACGGCCAACACGTAAAATTAGACATACATGGGCCCCACACAGCCAACAATAACCAACTTAATGAAGACTGTAGTCTGCAATCCTCTAAGACTAAAAAATATTGGTCGGCGCAGGGCCCCGGCCTACCCAAATGCTATTCAGATAAAAGACGGTAATCTCTACAACCTGGCAACTCTGGATAAAAGGAGCTGGCCGAACGGCTGACCCTGAACAGCTGCTAGTAGAGGTCCTGAACTCTATCTTTCTAAACCTACAGGAAAGTATGTAATGCCTCATAGTTGGGCGTTAATACAATATGTACCAAATATGTAAGGCAGAAATGGAAAGCTAAATAGCTATAAAGAACTAAAAGTGAAGAACAAGAAGGGCAGAAGTTAACCTGTAAGCTTGATTATTCATAACCTGCATCTAGTAAAACACTAAAAATATATGAGCTAAGACTGTACAATTACATATTCATAAGATATAATTAGCAGGCAAGAATACAAACAAGAACCTAACCTTGCCTCCATAAGCCTGAAAGTTACAAGCAACACAAAAATAACCTACCGCACCCCCAAAAGCCCTGGAAAGTACACTTCAATCTATATACCCCTATCCAGGTTCCTATAATTCTACTAGTTCTATAGCCAACCTACCTGGCTTCTAGGTTCGCATCTGAGCCCGTTGAACTCCTGTAATTGTATCTGAGCCGGGTCAGCTCTTGTAACTACACCTTGGGCACCAGGCTCGATGAGGGTCAATGATGACAATACGGCATGAATATAAAAGTCCATCCATGGAATGGACTGTAATATGGCCCTTGAGCCTCAAAATAGTCCCTTGGGACAACATATAGCTCCTTGGAGCGATGAATAGCCCCGTAGGCGATAACATTATCATATAGCTTCTGTGAGCGATCAATAACCTCGTAGGCAATAACACAGTTAGCAATCCTGAAGTTGGTCAACGAAAGGCTATCCTAGGGGGGTTAATCCCAACCAATATATTATACTCTAATCTCAAACTAGCTACTCAAAAGGCATATCTGGCTCTTAAGGCCTAATGCGACCACTACTCGCCCCTAGGATAGTTTGTATAGATGCTAACAGGCACTCACCGTACGCCTATATATTATTAGAGGATCCTGATAGTGATCATAATTTCTAATGTTCTGGATCGAATAGGGCGAGATCTAGAGTGGCCTAAAAATACTTTGCATGTCATACTAGGACAATGGTAGCTCATAAGCAAACCGTAATGTTGTGAAAAATCAATTGTCTAATTCCTTTACTTAGGACAACCGTAGAGCTGCCACTTAATCGGACATGCTCCTGAGCAGTCAGCCCCTAACATTCCCCGGGGGGTTTGCTATAGTTCCTAGCCTGAAGGTAATACTATACTATTATGTTCTAGTCCCTTGGACACTAACTTGGTCTGTTCAGATTTCATATAACTTCTCTAGGCGACCTCTAACCTCGTAGGTAGGTTTACTTGGTCCTAGCCATACACGACAACCTATATTGAGTATCTATAAAAGCAGGTTGGGGAGTTGGCCGCGCATTTCACTACTGATAAGATACCCTCCTTAGGGTATCCACTAGTCTATCTTACTCGTATGACTACAGTGACCTCCCGGTCGACCCGTATGTTTGGCACTAAGTCAACTGCAGCTAATAATTACTAGCAGTGGCTAACTATATAATAGGTCGTCACCTTTTCCACCGGTAACCTTGGTGCTGCTGACTATAGGGTAGGACTATTTTGTTCAAATTCTGGCCCTGGAGGCACTAAGGTACGCCAACGGCCACTAGGCGAGCATCACTGTCTATCCAGGTGTCAAACTGTAAGTTATATCGTCGTTTACGCCCTTTGCTGTCCAATTTACTAAAATAGTCCCAACAGCTAATCCTAAGTTTCTAAGGCCTTGGCATGGCAACAACCTGTCAGAATCCTACTACACAGTGAATAGAAGGAGAAAGGGCTTATATAATAATTCTAGTGTGTCACGCCTAATCTACTCTTTCACGGTGAGGGATACTATAATCTATTCTCAATACATTTTCTAACAACTAACCACAACATATATACGCATTATCTATAAGCAGCAGCTAATACAACTGATGGGATTGTCATCTACGTTCAAAAGCATAAGTCGTATCATTATACGACAAGAATAACTTGTTGAAGGAATAAGCTTTAACATACCTCGAATGTTGACTTCCATTTACCCGAATAGTTTCCAACCCGGAGCCGGCACTTCCACTCACTTGCAGCCCTTACGCTGAGAGAATAGGGCTAGTTTCAATACTAAATTCAGCAAATAACAATACCTTTCAATAACAATGTTAACTATAACTCAACTCTATTTAACTCAGCTGAAAACCCACAATTTCTCGAGAATTCAGAAGGGAGAAGTGCTTACATGTTGCCTGTCGCCGCTTAGGATTCAATTTGGAGTAATTCTTATAACTCTTACTCGGCGGAGTTTCGGTACTCTGAGCGAATTTTCAAGAAATAACTCCGCAGAGATGCTTCTCGTAGGTCTATAACTTGTTATCCAAGGTTAATTTGCATTTGGACGGAGTTTAGCGGCGTAAAATCGGCGAAAAACGGAAGAAAAGTAGAAAGAAAATGTTGTAGGGCCGAATTCTGAGTTTGGGGAAATGTTTATAACGTTTTCAACTTCAAATGCCACATATATATATACAAGTGGGGGTCGGTGGAGGAGGGGCACTGCCCATAGCACCGGCCAAGGGGCATGATGCGCCGGCCATAGCGCCAGGATGGCGGGCACGGCACAGCGCCCAAGGCTCCTGGCCTCTGGCCTTGTCCTCCTGCTCGCTCGATGCCATGCTTGTATATTCATCCCCCAGCCCTTCCTCGCATGCGGCATACTCTGAAACTCTTAACATCTGTACACACATGTCCATTAAATAATAGAAACTTACGGGGTGTAACATCATCCCCCCCCCTCCCCGCCCATAGAGACATTCATCCTCGAATGTAATCTTTAGGCTTAAGAGACTCGATCCATTAGCTATCGTCAGGAAAATTTCAGCAGAGTCTACTCTGTAGTGTGGACTATCCAGGAACCTGAAACGCAGAAAAGTCCAACTCAGGCATCTCATAGGATGCTATAAACAATTGAATAATATAGTGCCATTACATATATAAGCGGCTAATAACAACAACAATAAGGGCACTACTCAATATCTGAAAACTATTTTGCCATTTTTGAATTTGTCTAAATTTGTATGTTGTCACTATAGATCCTGGAACAACTTAATATATTTAGATCTTACTTTATCCTTAGCTTCTCAATTCATCTCTTTTATACTTCTATTCCTTTCTAAATCTCTAATAAGCTACAACCTTGGTCCTCAAGTTAGCTCCCATGAATCTGACCATCTAAAATAACTATTGGAGTCTCTCTATGGAACATCACTTCTATACCTTGAGTGATCTTGGGAAGATTTATATGCCCAAGTGATACTCAAAAGTATCATTTTTGCCTTGTTTATCTAGCAATGTGTATACATTTTTATGTAATTGGTAATAAAATGTGAATTTATACTAACCAACATGATTAGCATTGTTTTGCAGGTAAAATATGATTTCGAGAAGCTAAAATGCATGTTGGATGATATTGGAGTTAGACTGGGATGCGAGCAAGGGAAAAGGCATTGGACAGCATGAATTAAAGGGGCTCCGCGATGGAGCCGTGTCACGCTGCCATCGCGGAGGCATTCTGCCTGGATGGGAAAATTAACCCAAATTCCAGTGGAGGTCCGCGTTTGCTCCGTGGTACGGAGCCAGTGCTCCGCGATGCACGCCGTGCCACGTTGAGCTTGAATTCCCGGACCCCCAATTCCAGTGAGGGTCCGCGTTCATGGCGTGTCACGGAGGCAGTGCTCCGCGATGCACTTCGTGACACGTTGCTCATTATTCCGGGAAAAATTCCCAGCAGTATAAATAGAACACTTAAGTTCATTTTTCATAATTCAGACTTGGTGGAGCAAGGACGTGGGTTACAGGCAGTTGAGGGACGAAAAGTTCAGGGTTTTTTCTCTCTTTCTTTCTTCTTTAATTCAATTGCTTGTATGATTAACACTC
This sequence comes from Datura wrightii, assembly GCA_035772735.1. Classification (NCBI taxonomy): domain Eukaryota; kingdom Viridiplantae; phylum Streptophyta; class Magnoliopsida; order Solanales; family Solanaceae; genus Datura; species Datura wrightii. The sequence goes on along the minus strand of JASDFA010000003.1, from coordinate 66,213,103 downwards.
ATTTTATGATGATTAATCCACAAATGAGTGGCTAATTCCTCTCCTTGCTGAGGTTATGAACAATTGTGATGAAATTTGATTATTGATTATCTGGTTTTTCATCTTTTCTTCCATGTTGTTCTATTAATTCTTGTTCTTACTGCATTGGTGTGTGGCCTACATTAATGTACATCTAAAAAGTCCGATTTCACTCGAGAGAGCACGAAATTGGAAAGTTGTGAATTAATAGGATATGTTCTTTACTTGATTTGGGAAAATTGGGTCTTGATTTGCTTTCAGGATAGAAATATACCTGAAAGTCGTATTAGTCAATTTAGGAACCGGAATCGTATGGCTAGGACATGAATTGCATTTGATCACAGAAATGTAGACGGATGGTTCATGATTCTTAAGTGAGATTAAATACGAGAGTTTTAATCTCGTGGCAATTGTTCTTGGCTAGCAACAGGAAGAAAAGATTAACCAATTTATGATGATAATCAGTTTCATTACATGTTCGTTTAACCTCATCATGCTTTCATCCATAGTTCAGATTCAAAGTAGATAATTGTTCTTAGTTTTAGTATAAAAATTTATAAAACAAACTATTAACTTTTTGGTTACGTTGTTGTCGGCATATTTAGAAGTAAAATATAGTATACTTGAGCAAATTGCACTTAATCCAAGTCCCTGTGGGATCGATACTTGGCTTACTAAAGCCACTTACTACTTGTTCGACCACGTGCACTTGCGTGTCGGTTTTATAACCCAAAACCACCCGAACATTGAGTATCCCCGTCTAGGTCAATCTGAGAAAAGGTCTTCTATGCGCTTCCATAGTTTTGATAAGCAGATCCTAGCTCCGAAGGCAACTCTATATCATAGGCCACTTGGCCAATCTCCCAGAGGACCCAGTATAGCTTAATGAATCTAGGGCTGGACTTGCCCTGCTTTTCAAATCTCATAACGCCCTTCATTGGTGAAGCTTTTAGGAACATCCAGTCATTGCTTCAATTTATAACTTCTCCATATACTAAAGTAAGGCTCCCAGCGACCTTGGGATGTCGGTACATATCTCTGAATTAGTTTAACTATTTCCGTATGACTGAGGCAGTACGCTCGGTTCAATTATCCCTGACTTACCCTCTTCAGGCCATCATATTAAGGACCTACGTTCCCACCCTTAACATAACTCCGAGTGTCTAAGTCGTGTGCTCTGCTTGGTCATTGTCTGGGGATGGGAAGCTATACTCAAATTAACTTTCGTTCCAATCTGTTCTGACAGCTTTTCCAAAACCTAGTTGTAAGTTGCGGTCTTTGTCAAAATTTAATAAACACTGGGACATCATATTGCTGGCATAGTTCTTTAATTTTCAATTCAACGTAATCTTTAGCTGAAACATAATTCCAACGGCAAGAAATGAATTAATCTCATTGGTCTTTTGACACAGACTCGAATAGGATCAAATTTACCCCTAATACGGGTTAATCCTGCAGCTATATTCATACCGTCTATTCCCCCTTCCTTATAGGCACAGCTAGCTTTCCCAGTTTCTGATGTTCCACCTCTCTTTGCTAGACACTGGAGCTTTATGCCACAACTCGGTAGTATCCTTCTTCTTCCTGTGCCAGCACAAGATCTCTTTTATAACTTAGTGCATTTTCATCAAACCCGGGTAAGGGAAATAACGGACATCGTATGCCTTGCCACTATCTACTGACAAAGCCCGATCACATTTAGAACATAAAGTCGACCTCTGGGTCTCAAGACTCTATCCCCTACTATCTCAAAGGCCAATGACTCCTTCTGCTGGGCCTTATCTCTAGCTGCACTAGGCTAAGGTCTCTGTACTGTCACTCCTTTACCTCCACAACTAGTAGTAACATTGAAGTATTCTAGGTTACAACCTCGCTTTATATTAACTGCCAGCCTAATGCTTGGTTCTCGATATTCAGCGATGGTCCCATGCTCTATCAACCTACTTCAACAAAGGGGATTCTATTTCCCTCCAAAGTTAGATACTCGTTCCTTCCCCCCTACTTCCATAGGATGAGATCTGGGGTTCATTCCCTCAGCCTCATACTGTCAAAGATATTACTGACCAAGTTTGTTGACTAGTATCGTTCTGACCCGCACTCAGGCCAATTTCGTTTATATGATCTCTCTATCCTTCGACATAACCAACTAGGGCCATAGCCATTATTCTGCAGGTATACTCTACCTTCATTAGCACACTGCGGCAAAATCGGCCTATTTTTGACCTGAGATTTTACTATTGCTGAGGGTTTATCGCTTAAGGATTCTTACACGTACTTGAGTGTTACTGGCAATCTTATCTGCCCTCCTGATTTACTACCATGAGGGTATAAGTAACTTTGTAAACACTAAGGGTCTCCACCACTTTCTAATCCTTCTCGGGATCAACAATTCTAACCCCCGTTTACTATTTATTCTGGACAACATGGCGTTGATACTTACGCTTTTTGTTGTACTAAAGGAACAAATTAGGGAGTGGGAAATGACTCTATCATTCCATAGTGGGGTTAAGGCATGAAATTCAACAACCCTAAAGGATGGAGCTACAACCCTCACACACTCCTTCGCGTATTCCAATAATCCAACGTTAACTATTGTCCCAGCCTAATTTTTAATGTTTACTAAGTGAGCTAACTCACATATATACTATACTCCTGACCTTCTATTCCGAGGCTGAAGAAAAAAAAATTGGACACAATGCTGGTATGTCTATCACCTTACGAGAATCCTGGTACCCTGAGAGGATGCCGGGGGATTAAAGGACATCTACACCCGCCTTCAGGCTGATTGTTGTTCGGGTGGTTTGGTAGGGGTTAAAAACCGACACGCAAGTGCACGTTGTCAAACAAGTAGTAAGTGGCTTAAGTAAGCCAAGTATCGATCCAAGGAGACTCTGGATAAGTAAAAATTGCTTAAGTATACTATATTCTATCTCACTTCAAAATATGCTGACAACAACGTAACCAACAGTTGAATAATTTGTTTTATAAATTATGTACTCAAACTACTAACAATTATCTACTTTGAATTTAAACTATGGATATGAGCATGCCAAGGTTAAGAACATGTAATGAACTGATTATCATCATACATTGGTTAATCTTCTCTTCCAGATGCTAGCCAAGAACATTAGCCTAGAGATTAAAACTCTCGTATTTAATCTCACTTAAGAATCATAAACCATCCGTCTACATTTCTGTGATCAAATGCAATTCATGACCTAGCAATACAATTCCGGTTCCTAAATTGACTAATACGGCTTTCAAGTATATTTCTATCAGGAAAGCACATCAAAACTCAATTTTCCCAAATCAAGTTAAGAACAATACCCTATTAATTCACAACTTTCCAATTTCGTGCTCTCTCGAGTGAAATCGGACTTTTTAGATATACATTAATGTCGGCCACACACCAATGCAGTAAGAACAAGAATTAATAGAACAACATGGAAGAAGAAGATGAAAAACCATATAATTCAATAATCAAAATTCATCACAAATGTTCCTAACCTCAGCAAGGAAGGGAATTAGCCACTCATTTGTGGATTAATCATCCTAAAACAAGTGTTAATCATACAAACAATTGAGTGAAAGAAGAAAGAAAGAGAGAAAAAACCCTGAACTTTTCGTCCCTCAACTGCCTGTAACCCACGTCCTTGCTCCACCAAGTCTGAATTATGAAAAATACATTTAAGTGTTCTATTTATACTAGTGGGAATTTTTCCCGGAATAACAAGCAACGTGTCACGGAGTGCATTGTGGAGCACTGCCTCCGTGACACGGCGTGGACGCGGACCCTCTCTGGAAATTGGGGGTCCAAGTATAAAGCATCAACATGGCACGGCGTGCAACGCGGAGGCTTGCCACCGTGCCACGGAGCTGTCGCAAGGCTCCACTGGAATTTGACTATTATTTCACCCTCTAGGCAGAATGCCTCTGCAATGGCAGCGTGACACGGCTCCATCGCGGAGCCCCTTTATATTGTGCAGTCCAATGCCTTTTCCGTGCTCGAATCCAAGTCCAACTCCGATATTGCTCCAACATGCATTTTATCTCCTTAAAATCAAATTTTACCTACAAAACAATGCTAATCATGTTGGTTAGTATAAATTCACATTTTATTACCAATTACATGAAAATGTATACACATTGCACGATAAACAAGGCGAAAATGATACGTTTGAGTATCACTTGGGCATATAAATCTGCCCAAGATCACATTCCCCACACTTAAATCCTTGTTCGTCCTCGAACAACAAACACACAATTCATGCAAATTACATCACAACCTTCGCCACTATGGTGCGACAATTTACACTACGGTCATACCAATCATTCAATATTGCAAATCATCAAGAAAACATGCATGGTCTTAACAATGCAATGACCTTCAATACATCAAGACTTCCTAGACTTTAAGAATCGACTCTTGATATCGGCAAACTCATGCAAATCAGATAATCAAGATATCCGACATGAAAATCAATCTTTCATCAAGCATGTGCCCTCACAACTCAAGAGAATCTTCCCCTTTATGCTCATGTGACACACAAACATTCAAATAGGGGCACGTAGAATTTAATTTCACTCTCTCTCCCAAAAGAATTCACATGCATCATGTCATGACCCATAAGCTTGCCCTTAGTGTATTACTCCACTAATATAAAGAAATGCAATGTAAGATCACGTAGGACTTTAATGGGTTGTAATGGAAGCTATGGAACTAGTACATACTGGATTAGCCAATAATAGTCACTAGCATCATTAAGCGCCTTTTCAACACATTCCCATCAACGTATGGACATTGTTTCTCTCTTTTCTTTTTTCATCATCCCATTCATGATGATTTACTTTCGTCTGGCCCATTTCATCAAGCACACTTGACCCAAAAACAAAGGTTTTTCATGCACCTTCATTATCATTTAGTTATAGCAAGTGCACCTTCACCCTTTTCTTTTCTTTCCTCACTCTGCTTTTCTTTTACTTTTCACCATTCTCACTCTTTGACACTTTGGGAAAATTTTTGTTCTTCTTAAGCGCTTAAGAGTTTTGTATAGACTTTACGGCTAATGAAAAGAAAGAATTAAGCTCAGTTTATACATTTTTGGACAAAAGAAAGAAATAATAGGCTAAAGGCTCAACGGGCTGACTAGGGTATACAATCACATAAAAAGGGGAGTATGACAAGAAGAAAATAGAAACTCTCGGTTAAAACAAAGAAATGCCTACATCCTTTCCAACAGTACACCTCCTTCATTTCGTTTTGTACACACACCAGGCAAGTTCTAGACACTTCACAATAGCATGGAATACAATACCTCACTTCACACTTTATTCACATGCTCGATTCAAGATGCATTCACAGACTCTTTAATTAGCTAATTACATGAATTCAAAATTAAGCCTCAATCACACCGAATCGAACTCTACAGCCTAGGTATCTCAACATATTTACAAAGTTGCATGCTTTCATACGAATCACTTTTGCATTTTGAATATCAGGTATAACACGCAACCAACATTTCACAACCATATAGTAACTACAGGTTCCGTGATGCAATCCACCAAAGAAAAAACTGACAATAAATTAAAATAACAACTCCTACCGACTACATTTCCCTTAAGACGGTCGTCATCCATCCATCATAGGGAACGGTCACTAACTATGACGTCAGTTCAATGGGACTATTCTCGGTAAAAGAACCGAAAACAAACTCCGAGAAACCCAAAAATAAAAATTGAAAAATTTTGCAAAACATCGATCATTTCTGTTATACCCCATAGAATTCCCGGCACTTAGATGACCTGTTCGCACGTTGGTTAAGCGTATTTGAAAGCCATACGTGCTAGGGAAAGGCCCGGGAAAAGATCGGACGAGAAACCTGTCGAACCATCACGGGAGGAGCCGAGGCAGAGCCCCTCTGCGATGGCAGCGTGTCACGGAGGTGAGGCCTCCGCGATGGCTCCGTGACACGTTGCCCGTGTCCAGGCCCAAGTATATAAAGCCTCCACTTCAGTCCAAAATCAGATTACACCTGAAAATTTCCAGAACACGCAGCAAACAGAGAGAAACGAAGGAAAATTAAATATTTTCGTCCGATTACGCTGTCAAACGCTGCCCAAACCCAAATTAATCCTAGATACCAAGGTATTTAGCAGAAGAGAGCATTTCTACGGAGTTAGTTTTGCGAAATACGGCCAACGAATCGGCGAGCCGCCGAACTAAAGTAAGTAGAATTGCTCCAAATTAATGTCTATGTGTTCCTAGCCGAGAAGTAAATAATTCTCCCTTCTGGGCCGCTGGAAAATAGCGAGTTTTTGACCGTCTTTCGATAAGCCTAAGTTTAGGCTATAAATTAAATCGAAAGTAATGTCGCTCTTTACAATAATGTTGTATTTAGTATTGATTGACGTATTTATGAAAGCAGTTAGGAGAAAAATAGTTGAAGTACCGGCCGAGACTCGTCCGATGGACGAATATTCAAAGATAAGGTATGTAAAGTTAGTTTCCTCGGCAAGTTAAGTAATATCAGTATAGTGTAATAAATTACAGACCAGTAGAATGTTCAGAAATCGATTATTGTGTTATTTTGAATATTGGTGCAAGATGAGAAGTTTTGGGTTGTAACGTGTACGATACCCATCCATACGATATAAATTCAGACGTAAGTGATTAAGATTGCCCAGTATACTCAGTATATGATGTAATATGCCATGTTAAGATATTGTTGTGTTTAGCTGAAGCCTCGTGAAGTAGTACAGTATCCGTAAGTACTTCCGAAATAGAATAGCAGGCTAAAATAAAGTTTAGGAAACATGTCAGGAGTAGTAAATCATGTTACTATAGAAAGCCAGTATCCCGTGTAGTTCCGCAGAAAGATTATAATCGTACATACATCTATAGTATTTCCAGCCTCAGCATGTATGGAGTATGTACTTATTTCTATCACGGGTCCAGCATATAGTATATACAGAAACTTAGTAAACAGCAGAGCTTTCAGTAGAAACATTATTTATATAGCATTTGCCCAGTATAGCCGGCAGGAGACTATATTCATATTTATATATCTTTACCTGCCTCGGCACGTATTAAATACGTACAGATTACTACTATTAGCCAACATGTAATATAGGTGATACTTTACCCCTATTAGCCTCAGCATGCGAGATACTCAGATAGTATTACCAGTTGAGACCATTGTATTGTTTGGGGTTGGATCACCTAGCATCCATGACCGCCCAGGGTTAATAGCTGTATCGACTCGTCCACCAGAGGACGAGGATACGTCACTCTACGGAGTGGCATGCCATCCCGCCAGGGGACGAAGATGGGATGTCAGTTTTTCCCCATATTTGTGCCTTGATCGGCCCTTACACACCCCAGTCGAGCGGATACGCCCGGGTGCAGATTCAGGAGTCCTCCGGACTCGGATGCAGTTATAGTCAGGGGCTCAGCGAGCCCAAGTGCATACCCTGGGGCCGGCAGGATGCTTGCAGCCACTATAGGAGATGGGATGACCGGGGTAGGGGTATAGATTCTGTGCTGGTTGTACCTCCCGGCTTATGGGGGCCGGGTAAGGTTTGTGTGTGCTATGTTATGTTATTTCCTGTTATGTCATGTTATGCTAGATACCAGTAGATCAGCAGTTGCACGATATATTCCAGGTATGACTCTTGTCCCTTCCAGTAAAGACTGAGTGTAGATGAGGTTTACATTATCAGATAGTTAAGTTATTCCTTCTACTTCAGCTCGATTAGTCATGTTACTGCTTTCAGATGTTGTTTTCAGTTATACTATTTCAGTTGCTTTACATACTCAGTACCAGCGGTACTGACGCCCAGTGGGGTGCTGCATTACTTGCCTGCAGGTACCCATAGCCGAGCAGGCGATACCACGTGATCCCCATCAGCGGTTGAGTATTCAGCTCCTGTCATTCGGAGACTGAATTTCTAGAGGTGTAGTTCAGTTTCTTTTGTTATACAGTATGGGTAGGTCGGGGCCCTGTCCCGATCATTTCTATTATCCTTCCTAGAGGCTTGCAGTCTGTATATATTCCCTGTGGTCAGATGAGCCGGTCGTGTGGGGCCGTGCAGTTGTATAGTTGCCGTTACTACTTCTTTCTTTTGTAATGGCCGTGTGGGGCCATAGTTTACCAGTAGTGGTGACCTTGCCGGTCACGTAGCTTTTCAGTATGTTACGCTTGAGTTGCAGATAACTAGACAGCATGGTGGCCTTGTCGGCCCGCATAGGTTCCCCTGAATTACCTTGTTTCTGGTCAGCTGTAATACAGGTACAGAAGGCTATAGGCCAATGGGCCGGGGGCTGTATTTACAGCCGCTATATAGCCCTTTGTTTCCAGAAATTTGAGTTAGAGCCAGCCAGGCGCCAGATGCGTCCAGGCTTAACAGTTCAGCAGGTCAGGGCTTAGTAGGGCACCAGGTGCCAGTCATACCCCCCAAGGTGGGGCGTGACAAACTTGGTATCAGAGCAGGTCGTATCCCAGGGAGTCTGCAAGCCATGCTAAGTAGAGTCCTATCCATGGATGTGTTGTGCACCACATACTATGGGTAGGAGGCTGCAAGGCATGATAGGATGGTTGTCTTTTATTCTTATTCAGTCGTGCTGTAGAGCGGTATAGTTTAGGGTTGAGTCCCTAAAAATCTTACCATATTCTTTGGTTACAGATAATGTCAGACCAGCGCCATCCTATCACAGGTCGGAACTTAGATGTTGCAGCAGGGGAAGGCACCAGCAGGATGCCTCACCCTCCTTAGGAGACAGCCCGACCAGAGGGCACTACAGAGGCTTCATCTCAGCCTCCTCAGCAGTCTCCACCACGTCAGGAGTCACTTGGGGCGACATTACCTTCAGCAGCCCCTATATTGACTCCTTCTGATCAGGAGGTTAGGAGTGCTGTAGTTCTGTTAGCACAGATGATGGCTGCTCAGCGTCAGCCAATGCCATCTACAGCTGCAGAATCATCAGGAGGGCCCAGTAGTTCGAGGGTCCGAGAATTATTAGCCCTGAATCCCCCACAGTTCACAGGTACGGACCGAACAGAGGACCCCCAAGATTTTCTGGATCAAATGCAGAGAATCTTCAGGGTTATGCATGCTACGCCTACTGAGTCAGTTGAATTGGCCGCATTCCGGTTTCGAGATATTGCGGTGCTATGGTATGAAAGCTGGGAGAGGTCCCGAGGGAGAGATGTTTCCCCTCCCACCTGGTCCAGCTTTTCAGGAGCCTTTCTGGATCATTATCTGCCGCGGGAGATTCGACAGGCCCGGGTAGACCAGTTCCTACATCTAGAACAGGGGGCCATGAGTGTTCGGGAATATTCTTTGTAGTTTGATTCTTTAGCCCGATATGCACCGGCTTTCGTTAATACCATGGCATCCAGAGTGCATCGCTTCATTACGGGCCTGAATCCAGAATATGTTGAGATTTGCACTACAGCCACACTGCGAGAGGACATGGATATTGCTCGCATTCAGGCATTTGCTCAGAATATTGAGGGCATCAGACAGCGGCAACGAGAGGTCAGAAGGGTTAATCAGGAGCAGCGTCGTCGTGACAGGCCAGTTGAATCACAAGGAGAAGCCCGGGGAGGACCCAGGCCCCGAATGTCAGACAGCCCGCCCAGGCCCCCGCCTCCGCCACAATCACAGGGGGGTAGATCCAGCCGCAGGGGGCAGTCAGGGACTGGTAGAGGCTCGCAGATGGCAGATTCACCATCACAGAGGAGGGCAGAGCAGGGTAGGTATACCCTACCACTTTGCCCTATATGCAGTCGACGCCATCCTGGAGCATGCAGATATGGCTCCACCGCCTGTTATAATTGTGGCCAAGAAGGCCATTTGATGAAAGATTGCCCAGTCAGAGGTCGTGAGGACCGGGACAGACAGGATAGGGCATCAACAGGATCATGAGCTACAACATCTTCGACTGGGCGTAGGCCCCCAGTTTCAGCAGGCAGGGGTCGAGGCAGATCAGGGGCCTCCAGTACAGGTGCGGGTCCAAGCCGCACATATGCCTTACCAGGGAGGCAAGATTCAGAGGCATCGCCTGATGTTGTGACAGGTATGCTAACTATCTGCTCACACCCTGCTTATGTGCTAATTGATCCAGGGTCTACCTTGTCCTATATTACTCCATTTGTGGCATGGAAGTTTAATATTGTACCAGAATCATTACAGCAGCCCTTCTTAGTATCTACGCCCGTCGATGACTCTATCACAGCTAGTCGAATTTATCGCGGGTGTACAGTAGAGGTTGTTGATCACCAGACCACAGTAGATCTGGTCGAGTTAGAAATGATAGACTTTGATGCCATAATGGGTATGGACTGGTTAGTACCATGTTTTGCTAATGTTGAATGTTGGACCAAAACGGTCCGATTCCACTTCCCGGGGGAAGCAGTACGGGAGTGGAAGGGCAGTACCGCGACGCCAAAAGGTAGGTTTATTTCCTACCTTCGGGCGAGAAAGTTGATATCTAAGGGGTGCATTTACCACCTTGTCAGAGTTCAGGATGTCCAAGCAGAATCTCCGACACTCCAGTCTGTTCCAGTGGTAAATGAATTCCCAGATGTATTTCCTGACGAGTTACCTGGTATTCCCCCAGAAAGGGAAATAGACTTCGCTATTGATTTGCTACCAGGCACTCAGCCAATATCAATACCTCCTTATCGTATGGCTCCTGCAGAACTCAGAGAATTAAAGGAGCAGTTGAAAGACCTGTTAGATAAAGGTTTTATCAGGCCGAGTACTTCCCCGTGGGGTGCGCCAGTCTTGTTTGTGAGAAAGAAAGATGGCTCGCTCCGAATGTGTATAGATTATCGGCAGCTAAACAAAGTTACAGTAAAGAATAAGTATCCGCTTCCTAGGATTGATGACCTCTTTGATCAGTTACAGGGAGCCAGATACTTTTCTAAGATTGACTTGCGGTCCGGATATCACCAGGTCCGAGTACGTGAGAGGGACATCCCTAAGACAGCATTCAGGACCCGATATGGACATTTTGAATTTCTGGTTATGTCCTTCGGGCTAACAAATGCCCCAGCAGTCTTTATGGACCTAATGAACAGTATTTTCAGACCCTTCCTGGACTTGTTCGTGATAGTATTCATTGATGACATTCTGGTGTATTCTTGCTCTGAAGCAGATCACCGGACTCATCTGCGGATAGTGCTCCAAATTCTTAGGTACCGCCAGTTGTATGCTAAATTTTCGAAGTGTGCATTCTGACTTAACTCAGTAGCCTTTTTAGGGCATATTGTCTCAAACGCTGGTATACAGGTAGACAAGCAGAAGATAGAAGCAGTTAAGTCATGGCCTAGGCCTACCACCCCGACTGAAGTTCGTAGCTTCCTGGGGTTGGCAGGATATTATCGGAGGTTCGTTAAGGGATTCTCAACCATTGCAGCACCTTTAACTAAATTGACACAAAAAGCAGCAAAGTTTCAGTGGATGGAGGCATGCGAGCAGAGTTTCCAGGAACTGAAGGACAGATTGACCTCCGCCCCAGTACTAGCACTGCCGGAAGGCACAGAAGGTTATTCAGTCTATTGCGACGCGTCAGGTGTCGGATTGGGCTGTGTATTGATGCAGCATAGTAGAGTAATTGCATATGCTTCCAGGCAGCTGAAAAAGCACGAAAGGATTACCCCACCCATGACTTAGAGTTGACCGCAGTAATTCATGCCTTGAAGATGTGGAGGCATTACCTGTACGGCGTCCATGTTGATAAATATACAGATCATAAGAGCTTGCAGTACATTTTCACTCTAAGGGAGTTGAATCTGCGGCAACGTCGCTGGTTAAAATTGTTGAAGGATTATGATGTGAACATCCTGTACCATCCGGGAAAAGCTAATGTTGTAGCAGATGCTCTGAGTCGAAAGTCAATGGGGAGCTTGGCGTATTTGTGACCCGAGAGACAGAAATTAGCTAAAGAAATTCATCAGTTAGCTGGGCTAGCCGTTCGAGTAATGGAAACAGGAGATAATGGGGCCGTAATTCAGAATTCTGCAGTATCATCGTTAGTTGCAGAGGTAAAAGAACGACAGTATGAGGATCCCGATTTAGTCCAACTCAGAGATAGAGTTCAGAAGGGTAAGGAGCTAGATTTTCAGATAACCGAGGATGGTGTACTACGCTGCAAGGGCCACCTTTGTGTCCCGAACGTCTCAGGCCTTCGTGGGCAGATTATGCACGAGGTACATTACGCTCGCTATTCCCTTCATCCGGGGGCGACAAAAATGTACCACGACATCAGAGACATCTATTGGTGGCCAGGTATGAAAACTGAAATAGCTGAATTTGTATCTAGATGTGCTAATTGTCAGCAGGTGAAAGTAGAGCACCAGAAACCGGGTGGTTTGACTCAGGAGATAACGATACCTATGTGGAAATGGGAAGTAATAAACATGGATTTTGTAACAGGGTTACCCCGTACTAGACGCAGAAATGATTCCATTTGGGTAATAGTTGACAGGCTGACAAAATCAACTCATTTCCTGCCAGTAAGGGCTACCTTCTCAGCTGAGGCTTATGCCGAATTGTATATCAGAGAAATAATTAGATTGCATGGCGTGCTGGTATCTATCATTTCAGACAGGGGAGCACAGTTTACAGCTAGATTCTGGCAATCGTTTCAGAAAGGTTTGGGGACGCAGATTAATTTGAGCACAGCATTCCATCCTCAAACTGGTGGGCAGGCCGAACGTACAATTCAGACGCTCGAAGATATGTTACGAGCGTGTGTGTTAGATTTTGGGGGTAGCTGGGATGAACATCTTTCGTTAATTGAATTTGCTTATAATAACAGCTACCATTCAGCTATTCAGATGGCGCCTTTCGAGGCATTATACGGGCGAAAATGTAGATCGCCGATGGGCTGGTTTGAGATAGGAGAATCAGCATTAGTTGGCCCAGACATTGTTCGGCAGTCCGAAGAAAAGATAAAGCCTATCCGGGAACGTTTACTGACCGCTCAAAGCCGCCAGAAGTCATACGCAGATAGACGGCGCAGAAATCTAGAATTTTCGGTAAACGACTGGGTATATCTGAAAGTGTCCCCGATGAAAGGGGTAATGAGGTTTGGCAAGAAAGGCAAGCTTAGCCCCAGATATATTGGGCCAAATCAGATTCGGCGAAAAATAGGCCACGTGGCATATGAGTTGAACTTGCCTCCAGAATTAGCGTCAGTACACCCAGTATTCCACGTTTCCATGTTAAGAAAGTTCGTAGGGGACCCTTCTACAGTAGTTCCAGTCCAGGATGTTCAGGTCACAGAGGAGTTAGCCTATGAAGAGGTTCCCGTAGCCATCTTAGACAGACAGATTCGCAGGCTGAGAACTAAAGATGTTGCATCTGTCAAGGTATTGTGGCGTAACAGAAATCGGGAAGAAATGACGTGGGAGGCTGAAGAAGATACGAAAACCAGATATCCTCACTTATTTCAGGCCTAGTCAGACGACAGGTATGTCCGTATCATTATTTACACAGTACTTTTTAGTATGTATGTTGTAAATGATAAAGAAAGAAGTGATATTTAGTTGTCCAGTGGATTGTAGAATATTGTGTGCAGTGCCTGTGTTGGACTTTTTCTGCGTTTCAGGTCATTGCGATAGTCCATATTACAGGGGAAACTCTGCCAAAATTTTCCCAGAAACTAGAGTGAACAGCTCTCTAGACAGCAGTATACATTCGGGGACGAATGTTCCTAAGGGGGGAGAATGTTATACCCCGTAGAATTCTCGGCACTTAGATGACCTGTTCGCACGTTGGTTAAGCGTATTTGAAAGCCATACGTGCTAGGGAAAGGTCCGAGAAAAGATCGGACGAGAAACCTGTTGAACCACCGCGGGAGGAGCCGAGGCAGAGCCCCTCCACGATGGCAGCGTGTCACGGAGGTGAGGCCTCCGCGATGGCTCCGTGACACGTTGCCCGTGTCCAGGCCCAAGTATATAAAGCCTCCACTTCAGTCCAAAATCAGATTACACCTGAAAATTTCCAGAACACGCAGCAAACAGAGAGAAACGAAGGAAAATTAAATATTTTCGTCCGATTACGCTGTCAAACGCTGCCCAAACCCAAATTAATCCTAGATACCAAGGTATTTAGCAGCAGAGAGAATTTCTACGGAGTTACTTTTGCGAAATACGGCCGACGAATCGGCCAGCCGCCGAACTAAAGTAAGTAGAATTGCTCCAAATTAATGTCTATGTGTTCCTAGCCGAGAAGTAAATAATTCTCCCTTCTGGGCCGCTGGAAAATAGCGAGTTTTTGACCGTCTTTCGATAAGCCTAAGTTTAGGCTATAAATTAAATCGAAAGTAACGTCGCTCTTTACAATAATGTTGTATTTAGTATTGATTGACGTATTTATGAATGCAGTTGGGAGAAAAATAGTTGAAGTACCGGCCGAGCCTCGTCTGATGGACGAATATTCAAAGATTAGGTATGTAAAGTTAGTTTCCTCGGCAAGTTAAGTAATATCAGTATAGTGTAATAAATTACAGACCAGTAGAATGTTCAGAAATCGATTATTGTGTTATTTTGAATATTGGTGCAAGATGAGAAGTTTTGGGTTGTAACGTGTACGATACCCATCCGTACGATATAGATTCAGACGTAAGTGATTAAGATTGCCCAGTATACTCAGTATATGATGTAATATGCCATGTTAAGATATTGTTGTGTTTAGCTGAAGCCTCGTGAAGTAGTACAGTATCCGTAAGTACTTCAGAAATAGAATAGCAGGCTAAAATAAAGTTCAGGAAACATGTTAGGAGTAGTAAATCATGTTACTATAGAAAGCCAGTATCCCGTGTAGTTCAGCAGAAAGATTATATTCGTACATACATCTATAGTATTTCCAGCCTCAGCATGTATGGAGTATGTACTTATTTCTATCACGGGTCCAGCATATAGTATATACAGAAACTTAGTAAACAGTAGAGCTTTCAGTAGAAACATTATTTATATAGCATTTGCCCAGTATAGCCGGCAGGAGACTATATTCATATTTATATATCTTTACCTGCCTCAGCATGTATTAAATACGTACAGATTACTACTATTAGCCAGCATGTAATATAGGTGATACTTTACCCCTATTAGCCTCAGCATGCGAGATACTCAGATAGTATTACCAGTTGAGACCATTGTATTGTTTGGGGTTGGATCACCTAGCATCCATGACCGCCCAGGGTTAATAGCTGTATCGACACGTCCACCAGAGGACGAGGATACGTCACTCTACGGAGTGGCATGCCGTCCCGCCAGGGGACGAAGATGGGATGTCAGTTTTTCCCCATATTTGTGCCTTGATCGGCCCTTACACACCCCAGTCGAGCGGATACGCCCGGGTGCAGATTCAGGAGTCCTCCGGACTCAGATGCAGTTATAGTCAGGGGCTCAGTGAGCCCAAGTGCATACCCTGGGGCCGGCAGGATGCTTACAGCCACTATAGGAGATGGGATGACCGGGGTAGGGGTATAGATTCTGTGCTGGTTGTACCTCCCGGCTTATGGGTGCCGGGTAAGGTTTGTGTGTGCTATGTTATGTTATTTCCTGTTATGTCATGTTATGCTAGATACCAGTAGATCAGCAGTTGCACGATATGTTCCAGGTATGACTCTTGTCCCTTCCAGTAAAGACTGAGTGTAGATGAGGTTTACATTATCAGATAGTTAAGTTATTCCTTCTACTTCAGCTCGATTAGTCATGTTACTGCTTTCAGATGTTGTTTTCAGTTATACTATTTCAGTTGCTTTACATACTCAGTACCAGCGGTACTGACGCCCAGTGGGGCGCTGCATTACTTGCCTGCAGGTACCCATAGCCGAGCAGGCGATACCACGTGATCCCCATCAGCGGTTGAGTATTCAGCTCCTGTCATTCGGAGACTGAATTTCTAGAGGTGTAGTTCAGTTTCTTTTGTTATACAGTATGGGTAGGTCGGGGCCCTGTCCCGATCATTTCTATTATCCTTCCTAGAGGCTTGCAGTCTGTATATATTCCCTGTGGTCAGATGAGCCGGTCGTGTGGGGCCGTGCAGTTGTATAGTTGCCGTTACTACTTCTTTCTTTTGTAATGGCCGTGTGGGGCCATAGTTTACCAGTAGTGGTGACCTTGCCGGTCACGTAGCTTTTCAGTATGTTACGCTTGAGTTGCAGATAACTAGACAGCATGGTGGCCTTGTCGGCCCGCATAGGTTCCCCTGAATTACCTTATTTCTGATCAGCTGTAATACAGGTACAGAAGGCTATAGGCCAATGGGCCGGGGGCTGTATTTACAGCCGCTATATAGCCCTTTGTTTCCAGAAATTTGAGTTAGAGCCAGCCAGGCGCCAGATGCGTCCAGGCTTAACAGTTCAGCAGGTCAGGGCTTAGTAGGGCACCAGGTGCCAGTCATACCCCCCAAGGTGGGGCGTGACAATTTCGATGGAAAAATTATTTACAAAATATTTTTAAATATGAACAAAATATTTTCGCAAAATTTTAAAAATATCGATCATTTCGATAGAAAAAAAAATAAATTAAGAAAATATTTACAAAAATTTTTACAGACTTAGCTGGCAACAACAACATTCCACAACACACATCAATACCACAAATAATTACAAATACAGAACAGCTTGCAATTCACAAACACAGGGAAACATACATACAAAAATATAAAGGAAGGCATACAAGCAAACCAGCCCATCCCCAGCACCTAACTACTCCCCACCCCACACTTAAATAGAACACTGTCCCCAGTGTTCACAAAAATTAAAAATCACAAAATTGGGTGGTGGAACTCCCTGATCAGTCAAAGTATTCCACTTCTTCATCAGGTGCTGCTGCCTCATCGCCCATGTCCGAGTCGCCTCCGTCGTCGTCATCGGACTCCACATTGGAGTCCTCCCGACGTGTCTCCTCATCCGTGGGGACATCATCGTCAGTGGGCTCTACAAAGGTTGGCCCCACTCGGCATAGAGCCCTGGCGTTTTCGCCAAACGGGTAATCCAGCTCGAGCTTCCATAGCTCCTCCTCCGTGGCTGGTCTCCCACCAATCCTGAGCTGGAGAATTTGCATTCCAAACATCCGCGTCATGTACTGGTCATCACGAGCATGTCGCTCGCCAAGCGTCAGCACTGGCCCGTGTGTGGTGTCGGGAGCCTTAGTTTTGGTCACGTCCAAGGCTCGCCGCTCCAACTGCGTGATGTAATCCAAAGCCTCCTCCTCGACGTCGAGGCCCCGGAGAAAGGTGGTGAGTAGTCCACCGAACCCATACCTTTGGCCCTGGTGTAGTCGGGCTCTCTACATGGCAGATATGATGACCGCCCCAACATTAATCTCCAGCCCTTTCATCAGGGCATACACCAGGCAAACACGGTCCTGGGTCACATCAGTAATGTGTACCCCCGGGATTAGGCACGAGCAGACTATCTTCAGCCAGATTTGGGCCTCCCTGTTCATTTGAGAATACGGCAGAGTCTGGTGGTAACCCCTTTCTTTATGTCTACTCCATCTGGCTGTGGATCTAGCCCCACACAATGTGTGTCTGATATCGGCATATGGTGGGGTGATGTTCAGCTGGCGGAGAACGTGGGCGTCTGTGTCCCGCGCTCCGATGATGGCATTTAGTTGCTGCGGTTCCAGAGTGACTATATGCCCTCTGATCTTGATTGTGTGGCTTTTGATTGCCGGGTTCCAATTAGCATAGAACTCCCGGACTAGATGTAGGTTGCACTCCTTGGGCTCCTGAAATATGAAGCTGAGCCCAGCTGCCTCGATCCTTTGAACTATGCGGGGGAACTCCTGTGCTAATGGTTCCCGTGCAATATGCTCCTCGGGGAAGTATTTATTTTCTTTATGTTTGGCATACCACTTCTTCCCCTCATCAGTCACCCACCTAGTTCCGTATTGGCGGCGCTGGCCGCGTGGAACTGCTGGTGCAGCTGGGACTGCTGTGCCCAGTCTAAGTCTTTTCCTCCCGGTGCCTGAAGTTGATGCACCCTTACCTTTATCTTGCCTGCTTGCCATTTTGTCTGTCAACACAAATAAAAAAGTGCAATGTCAAGCTAAATAGATATTAGCTTTGACTAAGGTCGGGTTAACTAAGTTTACCCCACACTTAGTCCTTCGCTACAGTTACGATACTACGGCAAGAATACTTTATTTACACAAAAAAAACAGCTATACAATTCATGCTTAGTGCGTTCACAAAGAAAAATTCGACGGTCTAACTTTAGCGTACTACTCAGACTTCATACAGCTAATCCCAATTATTACCATCTCTAGCAATTCAACCATCGCACTTAGCAACTAAAAACAACGAAACAAAAACAACAACAAAAAATATATACACATGAACCTATACAACCAACCCAATTTGAACAATTTTCAACATTTTCCTAAAAACCCAAGAATTCGTCGTCTATTAACATTCAAACACTTTTTACAACGACTTATCTCCTTCAATACGTACAACCCGGCATATATTTCACAAATTTAACAAGTTACCAATTTCGATTTCAACAACCAAGCCCTAGAATTGAATTTTGCAAGCAAATTCGAATAATTAATGCAATCGACAAGTTCAAACGATCATTACAACATTCCGAACTTTTATCAATCAATAAATAACTCAAATTCATGCTAAATTTCGACTTAGGGTGATTTATCTCACCTCTCATGCTTAAATTCGAATGGAATCGCTAAAAACTTGAGAGAGAATCGGAAAACATACCTCGAAGATGAAGAACCGAAGAAAACTTGATAATTTTTTGCCTTAGAACGTGGCACGTTGATGGGGAAGGGAATTTTAGGAAGTTTGGTTGCGGAGGAATGTAAAAATAAGGGAAAAAGGGGAGAAATCGGGGGTTTAAAATGTAGAAAACACGCGGGTCACCCGGCAACCCGGTGTGACCCGTCACAATTTATATGGCAACGTGTCACGGAGTGCATCGCGGTGCACTGCCTCCGTGACACAGAGCCATCGCGATAGCTTACTGGAATTTTTGAAAATTCCAGATTACACCTCAACATGTCACGGAGGGTAACGCGGAGGTCCTCCTCCGTGACACGGAGCTATCGCCCCAGCTCACTGTCTTCAACCTTTTACCAATTTTTCATACCTTGCCTTTTCCTTCACGTTTCCGTGCACATTTTTCTCCGTTTGACCTGAAAATCATCTCACTAAACAAAATTGGTTAGATTAATAGGTTTCACCTAACTAAAATAAAAAATTTGTACTGAATCAAGAAAAGCAAAATAAAAATCTATTTACACTTTACAAAATGAAAAGAAATATTTTTCACGGGTTGCCTCCCGTGCAGCGCCTGGTTTACCGTCGCGGCTCGACGCCATTTACGCTCAATTGTCCGCTAGGGTGATGGACAATTTCTCACGATCATTGTCCTCCCCCCAGTAATGCTCCCACCTATTCGGTGGTCTTCCCATCAACTCTCGGGATTCATTCATCTGCTTCGCATTACCATGATCAATTACATTGATCACCGAGAGTTCTTCATTCACCATCGGGAGCTTGGGTGCTTTGTACACATCGAACACCTCTACCTTGTCATGTGCTCACATAGTAAGTTGACCCACAGCTACGTCGATTAATGCTTTCCCGATTGCCAAGAAGGGTCGTCCCAAAATAAATGGGACTTCCGCGTCTGGTTCAAAATCTAGAACAATAAAATCTACCAGGAAAATTAGGGAGCCTACTTGCACAAGCACATCCTCAACAATGCCATCCGGCCTAGCTAAGGATCGGTCTGCCAACTGCAAGATTACGGTTGTAGGTCTAGGACTCCCTAGACCCAACTTTCTGAATACCGAAGATGGCATCAAATTTATGCTCGCCCCCAAGTCACACAATCCACGAGCTCGGATGCTCTGCCCGATAGTAAGTTGGATAGTCAAACTTCCAGGGTCTTTTAGCTTCGTGGGCAGTCTATTTTGGATCCGGGAAGTGCATTCCTCCGTCAAAGCCACCATGGCATACTCGGTCAAACGACTTTTGTTGGCCACGATGTCTTTAATGTATTTGGCATATTTAGGCACTCCCTGCAAGACATCAACAAGAGGTAAGTTAACATGTACCTGTTTAAGCACCTCCATGAATTTCTTGAAACACGCCTCCTCCTTGTGTTTCTTGAGTCGTTGAGGCAATGGGGGTGGAGGTCTTTCTGATTCAGCTTCTTTGGTCTTCCCCCTTTCCGAACTTTGCTCCCCCTCAACTTCTGCTGCTCCTGACTTTTGAGGTGGTCTTTCTGGTTCCACCTCCTTCAGCTGCAAACCACTCCTTGTGGTCACTGCATTTACCTGCTTCGGATTCGGATCCGTGTCGCTAGGCAGTCCTCCTCTGGGCCTTGTATTTTGGGCACTAGCAAATTGCCCAAATTGATACTCAAAGCCTTGGTCGCTAACTGGTTATTTTTCACTTCGTCTGCCAATTTAACATAGTCAGCCTGCAATTGCGCCTGGTTAGCGATCATGGTGTTGAAAATCTCCTCAATGCTAGGTGATGGTGGTGGAGGAGGGGCATTATGATTTTTGAATTGAGATTGGTAGTTCTGTTGCCCTCCTTGATTCCTTTGCATACCCTGACCCGAAATCTGGCCTTGTTGGTTGTTGCTACCCCATGAAAAATTTGGATGGTTCCTCCAATTTGAGTTGTAGCCACTACCATACTGCTGCTGATTTCTTTGTGCATTGCCCACAAAGTTAACCGAATCTGGGTTTGCTCCACAGCACTCAGCTGAGTGCTCACTGCTACCACACACTTTACACCATATTTGCTGGACCGCATTAACTGAAGCTGAAGGCTGGTTCAAATTCATGTTGCTGAAGTGGTTGTTCAATTGATTCTGCAAGGCAGCTATCTGTGCAGCGATAGCTGTAAATCCATCCACTTCAAGAACTCCTGCTGCTTTCCTTGCTCCACCTCGTGATGAATCAGCATTCCATTCTGGATTGCCCTGTGAAATCCGGTTTAGTAAAGTGTACAGCGCCTCATAAGTCTTTTCCAACGCTTGCCCTCCAGCTGTTGAATCTAGCAAAATTTTAGTATGGGGTTCCAAACCCTCAATAAATGTGTGCACCAACACCTCATTGGACTGATGATGACGAGGACAGTCCCGCAACATGGATTTAAATCTTTGCCAGGCTTGATACAAATTTTCTCCCTCCCTCTGTTTGAAACTTAGAATTTGACTTCTAAGTCTGGCTGTTTTACTAGAGGGAAAAAATCTTATCAAGAACTTCCGTGCTAGATCATCCCATGTTGAAATAGAATTTGGTGGCTCAGCTTTTAACCACCTCTTGGCTTCACCAAGTAATGAGAACAGAAACAATGTAAGCCGAACATAATCAGGTGACACTCCAGCGGGTATATAAGTGTCACTTATCTCCAAAAAGTTTTGGAGATGTTGTTGTGGGTCTTCATGAGGGAGACCGGTAAATTGCCCGCTTGTGTGCAACAATTGCACCATATTTTGCTTGAGTTCAAATCTCCCTCCAGGCTCTGGTTTGCGGATACTGGATGTTACATTGTTGGCATGTGGGATTGCCACCTCACGAACCGGCCTTGCTGCTGCTTCTTCGGGCACTAACACTGCCCTAACAACCGGTGGATTTTGTTGCTCCATAATAGTCTGTCTGAGCAACTGCATCTTCTTTTGTAGAGCTTCTCTGCGTTTACTATGAAATATACGTTCAGGCTCTATATAAGATTCCACCAGCTCTTTGTCTCTTGCCAGTGTTCATTGAAATCAAGTCTGAAAAATACAGGCTAAGACCAAGTTGTCAACACTTAAGAAAATAAAATAAAAATACAGTAAATTTACACTTAATACAATTTCACCAATTGCCTAGTCTCCCCGGCAACGGCGCCAAAAACTTGTTTGGGTGGTTTGGTAGGGGTTAAAAACCGAGACGCAAGTGCACGTGGTCAAACAAGTAGTAAGTGGCTTAAGTAAGCCAAGTATCGATCCAAGGAGACTCTAGATAAGTAAAAATTGCTTAAGTATACTATATTCTATCTCACTTCTAAATATGCTGACAACAACGTAACCAACAGTTGAATAATTTGTTTTATAAATTATGTACTCAAACGACTAACAATTATCTACTTTGAATTTAAACTATGGATATGAGCATGCCAAGGTTAAGAACATGTAAAGAACTGATATCATCATAAATTGGTTAATCTTCTCTTCCAGATGCTAGCCAAGAACATTAGCCTAGAGATTAAAACTCTCGTATTTAATCTCACTTAAGAATCATAAACCATCCGTCTACATTTCTGTGATCAAATGCAATTCTTGACCTAGCAATACAATTCTGGTTCCTAAATTGACTAATACGGCTTTCAAGTATATTTCTATCAGGAAAGCACATCAAAACTCAATTTTCCCAAATCAAGTTAAGAACAATACCCTATTAATTCACAACTTTCCAATTTCGTGCTCTCTCGAGTGAAATCGGACTTTTTAGATATACATTAATGTCGGCCACACACCAATGCAGTAAGAACAAGAATTAATAGAACAACATGGAAGAAGAAGATAAAAAACCATATAATTCAATAATCAAAATTCATCACAAATTTTCCTAACCTCAGCAAGGAAGGGAATTAGCCACTCATTTGTGGATTAATCATCCTAAAACAAGTGTTAATCATACAAACAATTGAGTGAAAGAAGAAAGAAAGAGATAAAAAACCCTGAACTTTTCGTCCCTCAACTGCCTGTAACCCACGTCCTTGCTCCACCAAGTCTGAATTATGAAAAATACATTTAAGTGTTCTATTTATACTAGTGGGAATTTTTCCCGGAATAACAAGCAACGTGTCACGGAGTGCATCGCGGAGCACTGCCTCCGTGACACGGTGTGGACGCGGACCCTCTCTAGAAATTGGGGGTCCAGGTATAAAGCATCAACGTGGCACGGCGTGCAACGCGGAGGCTTGCCACCGTGCCACGGAGCTGTCGCAAGGCTCCACTGGAATTTGACTATTATTTCACCCTCCAGGCAGAATGCCTCCGCGATGGCAGCGTGACACGGCTCCATCGCGGAGCCCCTTTATATTGTGCAGTCCAATGCCTTTTCCGTGCTCGAATCCAAGTCCAACTCCGATATTGCTCCAACATGCATTTTAGCTCTTTAAAATCACATTTTACCTACAAAACAATGCTAATCATGTTGGTTAGTATAAATTCACATTTTATTACCAATTACATGAAAATGTATACACATTGCATGATAAACAAGGCGAAAATGATACGTTTGAGTATCACTTGGGCATATAAATCTGCCCAAGATCACTTGTCTCCCAACTGTGGCCCCTCGTTGATATCATTTCATGTTGCTGCTACTAACTTATACGGCGCTAGAGTCGGGTTTGTACCAGATATTACTTTAGGCAACATAACAACCAAATCTTAGGGGTTCAACCCTATACAACTCGGCTCTATACCACGATCTGAAAAGAAGGGGGGTAACCATACTATTATGCCTCGTAGCCTCCTTCTTATAAAATATGGTGCAGAACATATTTATAAACAAGACACAGCTTGCAGACTCCCTGGGATACGACCTGTTCTGATACCATGTTTGTCATGCCCTACCTTGGGAGGCATGACTGGTGCCTAGTGCCATACTAGGATCTGAACTAACCTGATTGGGCATGTGCACTTCTAGTGCACATCTGTAACTCATTTCAACAAAACGATGAGTTATATCTCGCTGTAAATATAGCCTCAGGCCGACAAGGACACATAGCCACCTGTAAAAAAAACCAGCTAACCAGCCAATAGAGAACTAAAAGGGATCCTAAGCGGGCCGACAAGACCACCATGATTTCTAGCTACAACAGGTAAAAACAAGCAGCTATACTGGGGCCCACATGGCCAACACATAAAATAAGACATACATGGGCCCCACACAGCTAATAGAGGTCCCTAACTCTGTCTGTCTAAACCTGTAGGCAAGTATGCAGTGCCCCATAGTTGGGTGTCAGTACAATATGTATCAAAAATGCAAGGCAAAAATGGAAAGCTGAATAAATGTTGATAAAGAACTAACAGTGAAGAACAAGAAGGGCAGAAGTTAACCTGTAAGCTTGCTTATTCATAACTTGTATCTAGTAAAACACTACAAATAAATGAGCTAAGACTATACAATTACATATTCATAAGCTATAACTAGTAGGCAAGAATACAAACAAGAACCTAATTTGGCCCCCAAAAGCCTGGAAGGTACAAGCAGCACAGAAATAACCTACCGAGGCCCCCATAAGCCCTGGCAAGTACACTTCAATATATATACCCCTATCCAGGTTCCTATAATTCTACTAGTGCTATAGCAAACCTACCTGGTTTCTGGGTCCGCATCTGAGCCCGCTGGACTCCTGTAGCTGTGTTTGAGCCCGGTGGGCTCCTATAACTGCACCCTGGGCACTAGCACGACTAGGGTCAGTGATTCTGAGACGGCATGAATATAAAATTCCAGCCACGGAATGGACTGTAATATGGCCCTTGGGCCTCAACATAGTCCCTTGGGACAACATACAGCTCCTTGGAGTGATCAATAGCCCCGTAGGCTATAACATTATCATATAGCTTCTCTGAGCGATAAATAGCCCAGTAGGCGATGACACAGTTAGCAAACCTAAAGTTTGTCAAAAGAAGGCTATCCTGGGTGGGGTTAATCCCAACCAATATACTACACTCTTATCTCAAACTAGCCACTCAAAAGGCATATCTGGATCTTATGGCCTAATGCGACCATTACTCGCCCCTAGGATAGTCTGTATAGTTGTTAATAGGCACACACCATGCGCCTATATCTGATCAGAGGATCCTGATAGTGATCATAATCTCTAACGTTCTGGACCGAATAGGGCGAGATCTAGAGTGGCCTAACGATACTCTGAATGTCATGCTAGGACAGTGGTAGCTCATAAGCAAACCATGATGTCATGAACGGTCAACTGTCTAATTCCTTTAATTTGGACAACTGTAGGGCTGCCACTTAATCGGACATGCTCCTGACAGTGAGCCCCTAACCTTCCCCAGGCTATTTTTTATAGTTCCTAGCCTGAAGGTAATATTGTACTACTATGGTTCTAGTCCCTTGGACACTAACTTGGTATGTTCAGATTTCTTATAACTTCTCAAGGCTATCCCTAACCACGTAAGTAGGTTTACTTGGTCATTGCCATATGCGGCAACCTGTATCTGAGTATCTATAAGAGCAGGCTGGGGCTTTGGTCGTGCATTTCACTTCTGATAAGATGCCCTCCTTAGGGTATCCACTGGTCTAACTAACTTGTATGACTAGAGTGACCTCCTAGTCGACCCGTATGTGTGGCACTATGTCGTCTATAGCTAATAATTACTAGCAATGGCTAACTATACAATAAGTTGTCACCTTTTCCACCGGCAACCTTGGTGCTGCTGACTCTAGGGTAGGACTATTTTATTCAAATTCTGGCCTTGGAGGCACTAAGGTACGCCAATGGCCTCTGGGCGAGCGTCACTGTCTATCTAGGCGTCAAACTGCAAGTTATATATCCCGTCTACGCCCTTTGTTGTCCCATTTACTGAAACAAGCCCAATAGTTAACCTTAAGTTTCTAAGGCCTTGGCATGGCAACAACCTGTCAGAATCCTACTACACAGTGAATAGAAGAAAAAAGGGCTTACTATTACGCTTCTAGTGTGCCACGCCTAATTTGCTCTTTCCCGACGAGGGATACTATAATCTATTCTCAATACATTTTCTAACAGCTAACCATAACATATATAAGCATTATTTACAAGCAGTAGCTAATACAACACATGGGATTGCCATCTACGTTCAACAACATAAGTTGTATCATTATACGACAAGAATAACTTGCCGAATGAATAAGCCTTAACATACCTCGAATGTTGACTTTCATTTACCCGAATAGTTTTCAACCTGGAGCCAGCACTTCCACTCACTTGCAGCCCTTACGCTGAGAGAATAAGGCTAGTTTCAATACTAAATTCGGCAACTAACAATGTTAACTATAACTCAACTCTATTTAACTCGGTCGAAAACCAAAAATTTCTCGAGAATTCAGAAGGTAGAAATGCTTACATGTTGCCTGTGGCCACTTAGGATTCAATTTGGATTAATTCTGACAACTCTTACACGGAAGAGTTCCGGTACTCCGAGCGAATTTTCAAGAAATAACTCAGCAAGGATGCTTCTCATAGGCCTAGAACTTGTTTTCCAAGGTAAATTTGCATTTGGACGGAGTTTAGCGGCGTAAATCGACAAAAAATGGAAGAAAAGTATAGAAAAAATGTTGTAGGGCCGAATTCTGAGTTTGGGGAAATGTTTATAATGTTTTCAACTTCAAATGTCACATATATATACAAGTGGGGGTCGGTGCCACGGGGGTGTGGCATGTTGCCCATAGCGCCGGCCAAGGGGCATGACGCGCCAGCCATCGCGCTAGGCCAAGGGGCACGACTCACCGGTCTTAGCGCCAGGCTGGCCGGCGCGGCACGGCGCCCAAGGCAATGTCCTCCGGCCTCGGCCTCCTACTCGCTTGATGCCATGCTCGTATATTGATCCCCCGGGCCCTTCCTCACATGCAGCATACTCCGATAATCTCAACATCCATATGCATGTGTCCGTTAAATGATAGAAACTTATGGGGTGTAACACTTAATGATTCGGTAGGTGACTTAACGACTCACTTGACGAATCATTCTGCGATCTGGTGCAGTTTCACTAAATTGCTCATAACATTTTACTCCAAACTCCGATTGACACAAGGTTGGATTCATTGGAAAGAAGAATCAGGCTTCAATTTGACGTATGGAATAACCGAAAAACACTTTATAAAATGGGATCTATGGTTGTTTGAAGTTGACCCCTTACAAGAACTTATACGAAAACTCAATCAATAAGAAGGCTCTCAACTCAACTTTGTGCTAGAGATTCCTTATAACCTTAATTTGTATCCATTGCACATCTCACACTTGAGAATTGATATTAACACCTAGTTTCCATATAATTCATTGGTCACAGACCTATGCACATACCTAGAACGATTTTAAACTTAGCCGAAAGTCCAAAGCGTTAAAATATCTCAACCCACTAGTCTTGGGTTTAGTCTTAGGGACTTTTGGAGTGTTTCATTGTCCAACCCTTGGGAACATTCATCCTTGAATGTAGATTAAGCATACTGAAAGGATAGGGAAGGAACTGCAACCCAAAATGAGATAATCAAAGCTTAAAATTAGTGGAGTGACTAACTCCAAATCGAGATATATAACTGAACTGGATTCTTGAAACATACATGCTTACTATGACATGAAAGGGATTGAGAGACATGAAATTGCCATGAAACTGAATAGAGTACTAAGGTGGAAACTGGTACCTCAAACTGGAACTGAGCTGGAAGGGAAAAGATGTGGGTATTTAGCCATCATATCTGCTTCGGCTTCCTACGTTGCTCCCTCAACAAACTGATTTCTCCATAAAATCTTCACTGAAGCTACTTCCTTGTTCCACAACTTCCGATCCTAATGATCAAGGATCTTAATTGGAACTTCCTCATAAGTAAGGCTATCCCTCACACCAATGCTCTCTACCAGAACAACTAAGGTTTGGTCGTCAATGCACTTCTTTACAGAGATACATGGAAAAATTGGATGCACCGAAGCTGACTCTGCTGGTAACTCCAACTCATTTGCCACTGTCACGACCCGAACATAGGCCCGGATTGAGACACAGGACAAGGAGCCCCAAGAGACTCCAAGTCAACCCATGGCATGATATACATCTAACTCGATCAATAAAAGCGAAATACTTAACATAATAAGCATAACGGAAGTCGCATCATAATATAACATTGAAATCAGGAATCACATAATACATGACAAGTTGATTACAACATATAGTCTGAAAGCCTCTACATAACTGATGGGCTGATAGGACAACACCCCCAACTAACTCGGCAAGTCTGAAAACTGAAAATACCAAGATAATTGATAATAAATGGTCCTCGGGAGATGAGGACTCACCACAGAAGTTGGATGCTAAACTCAGGAGACTGGCCAGTGATGGGCTAACTCTGAAGATTGGAACCTGTATCATAAAACGATATAGCATAGAGTATGCGGTCAGTATGTGGAATATACTGAGTATGCAAGGTAAGTAAAACTGCTTAAATAAGTAAAATCATTTAAAACATGCATAATATAAAACATAATCGAGACAAGAATATAACAGTAGGGCTTGCATGCTATTTTCTGAAATCATGATCTGAACATCATAACAGAATCGAATGACCCAAAGCTAAAATCTGATAAAGTAAAACTGAACATTGGGCAAAACCTGATTTAGATATATATATATAATATCATGAATGATAACATGCATAACTAAAATCATGAGGAACAATGGGAGACTCATCTTATAACCGACATTACCACGATAGAGCTTACATGGTCCAGACTATCACACTCAAGTGGGCAGAGCTGTCTAAAGCTTTGTCAAGGCTAAGACGCTACCATGATATCTATATCAAGATGAAGTCCCCTTGGGGCAGGGGAAACCTCACATAGGAGGTCCCAAAATAATCTAATCATTCCTACATTGTCGCGTAGTTCTGAGGCATAGGATTGACTGATCCTTAGCCTACTCGGTGCTAGACACTACTCCCAAAAATATGCATATGCTCTCCATCGATTTTGAACGAACCGGACAATCGTCTATTAACAAAGCTGAATAGTCATGTACATATAAAATCTAAAATCATACATGAGGAGCCTTGGCTCAAACTATACCACAAGCAGAATATAATTGGGAGTCTTGACTCCAAAACCATGTGATAAGCTAGTTAACTTCAAAATCATAATCATATTTGGACATATGGGCTTGCCCAATACTTAAACATGCTTGAAAATACTTAATTCATTTGAAAACATGATCATATGGGTAACTTAAAAACATGCTTTTCATCAATAATATCTCATCATACTTTAACATTCATCATAAATCTCAACTTTCATGAACTTCTCATGGATGGGAATTTTAATTTATAAAGCTTGAAAACATGATTATAATTGAAAACAATGTAAAACTTGTCCATGAATCATAATTGAATAATAGAAACATACTTAGATCATACCCATGTAGAAAATTAGGAAATTCATGCATTGGGTTAATACCCCATAGGATCAACATATAGATTACTAGAGAGGGATTGGGAATGGGTGTGAACAAATTCACCCATTCATAACCCTACATACCTGATGGGATCTGATTTAACCGCTCCCTTGATTGCCCAATGAAGAATTAAATAAAAACTTGAAGGAATTAAGCTTGGTCACTTCCTTCGCTCTCTAAGTTTACATGCATGAGTAGGAATAGTCTAGAATGAACTTGACCCTCTTAATACTCACTATTCATAGCTTAAAACGACGTAGTTTAGGCCTTAGGATCATTGGAATTACAGATAAGCCCTTACTAAATCCGCAGAAAATAACTGACTGCCAGTCCCCACGAGGGACTGGATGAGTCGTTACCGGGGAAAAAAATCGTCGTTTTCTATCGTGAAGTCCACTACCATTTTTCTTCGAGGGGTCCCCACAAGGGACCTAATGACCAATAACTGGTGGCCACGACTTGTGGTCACCATTCGTTACCTGAACTGCTAAAATCCCAAGTTATTAGCAAATGGTTGACCACGACTCACCCAACAAATTATGGTGACTGATCATAACTCATGGTGTCCACTCGTGGGGTACACTACCACTCAACCTTCACCTTCCATTATCCCTTGACCACGATTGACTCAACGAATCGTGGGGACTAACCATGACTCGTGGTCATGTCCGTGGGGACTCCAAACTTAAAAATTCCAACTTAGGTCGTGCACCTCATCGCGAATCACTTAACGACTCGTGGTCTACCCACCAGGTCACAAAGCAACTCATTATGTGAACTGGTGTAGAAAATCCTCTTTTCTCTATTTCAACTCCCAGGTTTGATCTTTAGGCTTTTGGGGTATAACAGCCACCTTGCCAACTCACCTCAGAATTCTATAAGGACCAACATATCGGGGACTAAGCTTCCCTTTCTTACCGAACCTAAAAATCCCCTTCATGGAAGACCTTCAGAAATAACCAATCATCAACCTCAAACTCAAGCTCTCTCCTCCTAACATTCACATCAGATTTCTGATGACTCTGAGCTGTTTTCAGCCTTTCCTGTATAAGCTGAACTTTCTCCATCGCCTCATGAACTTAATCTGGCCCTATCAACGTGCTTCACCTACCTCAAACCGTCCAATAGGTGACCTTCATCTCTACCGTAAAGAGCCTCAATTGGAGCCATCTGAATGCTGGAGTGATAACTATTACTATAGGCAAACTCAATGAGGGGCAAGTGATCATCTTAACTACCCTTGAAATCAATCACGCACACTCTCAACATGTCCTCAAGAGTCTGAATGGTCTGCTCAGCCTGCCCATCTATCTGTGGGTGAAAAGTTGGTCTAAACTTCACCTGAGTACCAAGACCCCTTTAAAACTACCTCCAAAACTGAGAGGTGAACCAAGTGCCCCTATCTGAGATGATGGACAAAGGAACTCCATGCAACTGAACTATCTTCTGAATATAAAATCTAGCATAGTCCTTATGCTGACTTGGTTATTCGGTCCACTATTACCTATATAGAATCATGTTATCGGTGTGTCCGAGGCGACCCTGTGATGCAACCTTATTTATTCCTTTCCAACCTTAAAACAAGAATACTAATACCCTATCGCATACCTCCCGGTCTTTGATGCTCAATCTTTCAAGCCTATTCTCCTCGTCTGGCTCCTATTTATACTAAAGTTTGAGTCTAATGTCATACCTCAACCACGTTCAAGGCTAAATCGACCACACCTCCGGCAACCTAGATTTATCCACTAAGAACATTACTTCCCACTTAACAAGAAAGTCACTCAAATTCGAGCTCTAATCAAGAAGTCACTAGTCACACCATACTATGGTCTACCTATACATCACCACCTCATTCAAGCCTATCACTTATTATTATCCCATAGCTGCTTGTAGCTAACGCTGCTATTCAAGAATTCCCCTATCTTCCAAGCTTGGCTAATAACTATGCTTCATGAACTTCTACATATCTGGCACCTATGGCAAGAATAGAGAGTTATCCTGAGTGTACACGTAGTAACCATCATTTCCATCATGGGGGAACATTCGTAGGTCTTAGAGTAAGGAAATTGTGAGCACATCATTTAAGAAATCTAAGCTACGCATATACCTGATATAGCAAGATCTTATGAGTGGAATCTTAAGGACTGAGTTCATAGAGTTGAGCATGCTGAGAGACATGAGTTTACATGCATAACGAGTTTTATGACATGAAGCCAAGTTTTATGGAGTCATCAAGTAAGATTGGGATCGTTGGCCGAAGTGGTTACCTATCATCCTAGAAATCTAAACATAAGAATGAGTAGAGCGTAGCGTCGACCGAAACATAAAGGAAAACATCTGAATGGGGAAGGTCGACTACCCCTAGATACTATTCCTCGAACATCCTTACTAAAAAAAACTCAAGACTTGACTTGGACCTTCACTTACCATCTCCCCCTTAGTTTAAAGCCATCATTTTAAGGCTCTTGGATCACTTAAGGCTAACATCACTAGCTCTTGACTTCCCATTCACCTCCAAAGCTATCACTAAAGACTTCATGCTTATAATTATTTTACACCATCTACCAGACAAATCTCATACTAGAATGTTAAAAGGAGTTTTTATACTTTACTTTACAGATCCTGGGCCTAACAACATGCGAGGATCAACCTAAAAGGGTTATGACATACCTGTGACTATTTCTGGAAAGGACTCTTGCTCCTGACGAGATGAAAGTTCATAGAATTTGTTCCGGCATTGGCCGCCACCTGCACTTGAAGATGCGCCCCACTGAGATAGGCGAGTTGCTGGAGCTGCTGAAGTGGTGGCTAGGACATGAACTCTATCGTTAGCCTGTCTAGTCGAAGGACAATCCTTGCGCATATATCCAAGCCTCCCACACTTGAAGAAAATATTTTAGCCTACCAAGCACTCTCCTAGGTGGTTCCTACCACTCTTCCAGGAAGCGGGGAAAGTGCTCTCTCCTAGCATACTCCCCTGACCCCTAGAACCTGATATTCTATCTTTCTGACCACCTCGAGGTCTATATGGGAGACTAGTCGAGGATGGAGTTGGGGCTGAAAACCCCTGATAGGACTGTGATCAGTGTCCGCCACTTGCTCTCTGCTGTGAAACTTCAAGGTTACCTATCCTGGCTCTTTGTTCCCCTTTTCTCTTCCCCTAAACTTCTCATCCGCCTTTAGATGATGGAAATTAGACTGGCCCTTCTTAGTAAAGTCTCGAACCCTAGTAAAATTGTCCCTCCAGTAGTGTTAGCAAGTTCGACTGCCTCCTGGTTAAGTAGAGTAGCCATAACATGCATCACCATCCTTAAGGTAGCTTTGAGCTCTGCATCAGTGACTTGGCCACAAAAGGGGCTTACTGGAGTTGGTGGGGCTGGTTGATTCCTATCATCGATTCCTCTTTCACTGGCTCTTCTGGGAGGCATTCTATGTGAATGCATATAATATGAGTTAGAAGGGTAAGTGAGTTGGACTTTATTGCACGATATAGGACATGAAAGAAGGGAAGTTTCTTAAAACATTTTGTAGCATCTTCCTTAAAAGTGCGGCATGCTTCACACTTATGAAAAGACTACTTAATGCGGCTTTCAGAAACCCTAGTACACACCTAAACCTTTTCTCTGATACTAAGTTTTGCACGACCCGAGTCTACCCCCGAACCATGACACGGACCTAGAACCACGAATGGTTCCAAGCTAACGCATGGAATAGCATACTATAAGGAAAACTTGAGCGAAAACTAACTAAAATGTAAAACATTCATTTAGTGATAACAAGATAATCTGATAATTTAATTACTGAGTTAGAAAGCTGAACATACTAACTCCATGTCTGAAAGCCTCCACTAACTGATGAGCTACTGAGACAAGCCCCCAGCTAACTCCAAGTCTAAAACTAAACAAGGTAAAAGAACTGAAATGAAGTAGATAACTCTAGTCCTTGGAAGAAGAGACTCACTACTACTAGCTGATCAAGTCTGAAATGTATCTAACTGTGGGACTGGGAATGATCACTTGAACCTATATTATGAGACGATATAGCATAGAGTATGCAGTCAGTACTTTGAATGTATTGAGTATATAGAGAAATTAAAACATGCTAGTAAAATAATAGTCTGAAATCATGCATATAAATCAAATAGATCATGAGAGTAAGGACCGCATGCTAAAAGCCATATTCTTCAAGTGATCAAAATCATGAGATCTTTATCATTAAGCTAAAATATAGTGGCCCAAGGTTTAGAAATAGAAATAATATAATGTACCATACTTGATATCATACGTGAACACTCATAAGTTGATCAATGGGTCAAATATTCTATAAAACATAATATCATAATATATGAACATAAGTAACTGAAAGCATGAGGAATAATGGGAGACTCATCATAACCGACACCATCACAATAGAGCTTACGTGATGCCCCATGAACTTGCTCAACTGTGCAAAGCCATCCTAAGTTTTTCCAGGGTGAAGAACGATGGAGGTGTGATATCACGGGTGTGCCCTCTGGCGGGGGAAGTACTCTCTAAAGAGGTCCCAAATATATACCTACGGTTGAGCATAGTTTATGAGATTGGAGAACCTTGGAATCTCAAGCCTACTCGGTGCTAGACACTACTCCTAGAAACATATATATAGCTCATGAAGACATCTTGGGAGTCTCGACTCTGAAACATCTCAAATATAGCTTAAGTCTGAACAATGGGG
This sequence comes from Datura wrightii, assembly GCA_035772735.1. Taxonomy (NCBI): domain Eukaryota; kingdom Viridiplantae; phylum Streptophyta; class Magnoliopsida; order Solanales; family Solanaceae; genus Datura; species Datura wrightii. The sequence continues at coordinate 66,179,154 of JASDFA010000003.1, read as the reverse complement.
AGTCTTGACTACAAATATCTCTTTAAAATTGATCTTGTAATTCTTGGCTAAATTATGATAAAATATACTTCACTTTACATAGGCATGCCCAAATCATGAAATCCTACATACTTGAAATAGACTTCATAATTCAAAATCATGGAATCAAAAGTTTTGAATTCGTAAACAATCATGCATACTTTGATAATTTCACACTTGAAATCATGGAATCATCAGCTTGAATTTCATGAAGACGTGTATAATATGACATAATTTATAATAACTTTAAAACATGAATTTATAATCAAATTGGGTGTAAAAATTTGCCCATTTATTTTAAATTATCAATTGAGACGTAAGGAAATGGACCCATAGACATAACGTGGATATTCACATAGAATTAGGTTAAAAACCCTAGAATTGTCATACACTTGATTTGAGACTTGAATTCATGAACATGAGATATAATTGGGCATGAAAGTGGAAGAAATCCCCCATTCATGGCCTTACATACCTGAGCTTGAAGAATTTACAACTTTACTTGAAAACCCAAGAGAATTTGGGGAAGAATGTGATGAAGAACCTAGGTGGTCTTCAGAGGATTTGATCTTCAATTTAGATTGTTAAGAGTAGAATGAGGGTTAGGAACGAACAAAACCCTCTAAAATACCCTTTTTGATGCTCAAAATGATTTAGTTTAGGAGTTAGAAACTTAAAAATTACAAAAATGCCCTTAATAACCCGGCTAAAAAGTGAACTCTGCCAGACCTAACTGATCACCCAACGACCCATTAGCCCACATAATGGGTCATTAAGACCACTCGTTGTCACTGGAGACATTTTCCAACTTTCTGATCTTTTCTTGACGCCTCACTTGACAATTCGTTATGTCACTTAATGGGTCACTTAACCAGTTGTCAAAACTCTCTGAAACTTGAGTTTTCCACCAATTTTTGCCACTTAATGGGTTACTTAATGATTCTTTAGGTGACTTAACGACTCACCTGATGAATCGTTCTGGGATCTGGTGCAGTTTCACTAAATTTCTAATAACTTTTTATTCTGAACATCTATTGGCGCAAGGTCAGATGCGTTGGAAAGAAGAATCGAAGGGATTCAATTTGATATATTGAATAACATAAAAAAATTAAAAAAAGGGATCTATGGTCGTTTGAAGTTGGCCCCTTGCAAGAACTTATACAAAAACTCAATTTTGTGCTAGAGGTTCCTTGTGACCTTAATTTGTATTCATTGCACTTCTCACACTTGAGAATTGAAATTAACACCTAGTTTTCATAGAATTCATTGGGCTCAGACCTATCCACATACCTTGAACAGTTTCAAACTTAGCCCGAAAGTCTAAAGCATTAAAATATCTCAACCCACTAGTCTTGGGTCTAGTATTAGGGACTTTTGGGGTGTTACAGAGGACCATAAAAAATAGCTTTAGGTATTCCAAATAGAGGTCTAGTGGTGGGCATCGCCCATACTAACCAGAGGTCGTCAGCCCCAGCTCCATCATCAGTCAATGTTCCATCCAGGCTCAGGCTTGATCAGAGGGTAGGGCATCAGACCCAAGAGGTTAAAGGAGCATGGAAGGGGAGTGCACTTTCTCAGATTTTAGGAGGTGTGGTAAGAACCACCATGGGGAGTGCTTGGTTGGTTCAAATTCTTATTTTGGGTGCGGAAAGCCCGAACACATGCTCAGAGACTGTCCTTTAGCTAGACAGGGCGAGAGTAAATGTCATGCCCCATTTCAGTAGCTCTAGAAGCCCATCCTTTCCAGTAGGTTGCTTCTACTAGTTCAGGTGGCGGTCAGCGCTAGAAAAGATTTTATGCACTTTCATCTCATTAGGAGCAGGAGTCTCTCCCAACGTAGTCATCAGTATGTTACGAGTATTCCATCTTGATGTGTATGAATTGTTAGATCCTAGAGCCACATTATCTTTTGTGACTCTTTTTATTGCTATTAGTTTTAGAGTCAGTCCCAATCCTATCATAACCCTTCTTAGTCTTTACTCATGTCGGTGAGTTAGTTTTAGCTCAATGGGTGTACAGAAATTGCCTGTCACAATCCTTTAAAGAGTCACCTCAGCATAATTAGTGGAGTTATATATGACTGATTTCGATGTTATTTTCAATATGGATTGGTTACATGCATGTTATGCCTCAGTCAATCGTAGAACCCATGTTGTAGAGTTTTGATTTTCAGGTGAACCAGTCCTAGAATGGAAAGGTAGTTCAGTTGTGCTTGTAGGTCATTTTGTTTCATATCTCAAGGCCAGAAAGATAATCTCTAAGGGTTGTGTGTATCACCTAGTTCAGGTCAAGGATTCTACGTTCGAGACCCCGACTTTTCAGTTAGTTCCTATCGTATGTGAGTATCCAGAGGTGTTTTCAGATGATCTACTAGGAGTCCCTCTCGAGCGGGAGATTGACTTTTGTATTTACCTTCTCCTTGATACGCAACCTATATCCATTACTCCTTATAGAATGGCTCTAGACAAGCTAAAGGAGTTGAAAGAGCAGTTGAAAAATCTCCTATATAAAAGTTTCATCAGACCTAGAAAATCCTTAAAGGGTGCTCCAGTTCTCTTTGTTCGAAAGAAGGATGGTTCTCTTAGGATGTGTATTGATTGTCAGCAGTTAAACAAGGTGACAATCAAGAACAAGTATCCCCTCCCTAGGATTGATGACCTATTTGACCAGTTTCAGGGTGCTAAGTGCTATTTAAAGATAGACCTCCGATCTGGCTACCATCAGCTCAGAGTTAGGAAGAGTGACATTCCAAAGACAGCCTTCAGGACTCAGTATGGTCACTAGGAGTTTGTAGTTATGTCTTTTAGACCAACAAATGCCAGTGCAACTTTTATAGACTTGATGAACAGGGTGTTCAAGCAGTATCTGGACATGTTTGTGATTGTCTTCATAGATGATATTCTCATATACTCTCAAAGCAAGGAGGAGCATGTCATTCATTTGAGGATTGTCTTGCAGACTCTCAAGGATTGCCAGCTATTTGCTAAATTCAGCAAGTGTGAGTTTTATATGAACTCAGTAGCACTTTTGGTCCATGTAGTGTCTGGTGAGGGTGTGCAGGTAGATTCTCAAAAGATAGAAGTGGAGAAGAATTGGCCTAGACCTGTCAGTCTGATAGATATCAGGAGCTTCTTGGGTTTAGCTGGCTTCTATAGGAGGTTCGTAAAGGGATTTTTATCCATTGCAGCACCATTGACTAAGTTGACCCAGAAGAAAGTCAAATTTTAGTGGTCAGATGCTTGTGAGAAGAGTTTTCAGGAGTTAAAGACTCAACTCATGGTAGCCCCAGTATTGACCCTACCGGAGGGCATGGATTATTTTGTTGTGTATTGTGACGCCTGTAGGGTTGGTCTTGGTTGTGTGTTGATGCATCATGGTAAGGAATTTGTGTATACCTCTAGATAGCTTAAGACTCGTGAGAAGAATTATCCAATGCATGACCTAGAGTTGGCAACTGTGGTATTTCCCTTGAAGATTTGGAGGCACTATTTGTATGGGGTGCATGTGGATGTGTTCACGAACCACAAGAACCTTCAGTACGTGTTCACTCAGAAGGACCTGAATTTGCGACAAAGAAGATGGCTAGAGCTTCTCAAAGACTATGATATAAGTGTCCTTTATCACCCAAGCAAGGCCAATGTAGTGGCGGATGCTCTTAGTAGGTTTTCCATGGAGAGTGTGTCTCATGTCGAGGATAGGAGAAAAGAGTTGGTGGAGGATGCCAATGGCTTGCTCATTTTGGGATTCATCTTACATGTTCTACAGATGGTGGTGTTATCGTCCAGAATGGGACAGAATCTTCATTAGTGATGGAAGTCAAATCTAGGCATGATGAGGATCCGATCCTAGTGAAGCTAAAGGAAGCTGTCCGAAATCAGAAGGTGGAGGTTTTCTCACAAGGGGGAGATGGTGTACTTTAATATCAAGGACAATTATGTGTGCCAGCTGAGATGATTTGAGAGAGCGGATAATGAGTGAGGCTTATGGCTCTCGATATTCTATCCATCCAGGTGCCACCAAGATGACTACGACCTATGGGAAGTCTATTGGTGGAATGGAATGAAGAAGGACATAGCGGGGTTTGTGGCTAAGTATCCGAATTGCCAACAAATAAAGGTTGAGCATCAAAGACTTGGGGGTATGCTTCAGGATATTAGCATTCCTAATTGGAAGTGGGAAGGGATTAATATGTACTTCATTACAGGCTTTCCTCGTACGCGCCGACAATACGACTTTATATGGTGATTGTGGACAAGTTGACCTAATCAACCCATTTCTTACTAGTCAAAACTACCAATTAAGCTGAGGATTATGCTAGATTGTACATTCGAGAGTTAGTTCAGTTGCATGGAGTTCCTTTCTCCATTAACCCAGATAGGGGTACTCAATTCACCTCTTAGTTTTGGAGTTTGTTTCATAGAGGCCTCGGTACTCAGCTGAAGCTTAGCAGAGCTTTTCACCTATAGACAGATGGTCAGGCCGAGCAAACCATTCAGACTCTAGAGGATATATGATGAGTTGGTAATTTACCAACTCATTAGGCTCTTAGACATAAGTTTTTTTTTTGTTTTAAAGTCTTTTAGGTGGATTTTAATCTCTTTCTCCTTGATCTTTGTAGGTACTTAACTTAAGTAGAAAAAGCATGAAATTGAGCAAAAGCATTAGAAAAAGGAGATGAGGATCGGTGCTCCACCAAAGGATACCGACGAACATCGGCTGACCATAGATGTAACACCCCAAAAATTTTCTAGACCAAACTCAGATATTGCATGAAAAATCAAAGGAAAACTAGAAATTTTTACCTCAGACGACTCACACAATGGGCTGTGGTATGCACCAACAGACCATTGTATGAGCTGTTAGTTGCCCAGCCGAAGTTCCTTTCGGGAAGCAACCGGAGGAACTAACGACTCGTGGATTCAGCTAATGAGCCAGTATTCCCACCTGTTGCCAGAAGCAGCGACCAGCTATGGGAGGGCAGTGGCCACAACGGGTGGTCACAATGACCCATTGGACCTACCAACGAGTCGTTGTGTCCCCCGTTGTCTAGAGGCCCAAGCCCCCCTACCAGTGACAATGAGAGGTACCAATGACCCATTGGTTCCTCCAATGAGTCGTGGTATCCTCCCATGGTCCAAGTTCCAGTACGATCAATTTTTGGGCACCGTATTAATGGAAGGTTCCAACGGGCCATGGTTTTGACCAACGACCCATTGTGAGGCCCGTTGGTCCATGTCGGCCAGTTTTCAGTTCTTTTTTCCAGGGTTATGTTGGTAACTTCCCACCTTTTTAATGCTTAAACCCCATCATTTTGGGCTTGTTAAGGAGTGAGTTAAAGGGGTAGAATGACATTCCCCCTTCACTTTTACTCATCCTCTCAAAACAAATCAGAACATAGAACAGTCAGGAAGTTCAAAGCAGAAGCTAGGGCAGATGATTTTCTTCTCAGAATTTTCTCAGGGATCTTCTCCAGAAAATCTTAGCCAGGTATTTGGGAATTCAACAAGGGAATAGTTCTTCCATTGTGTCCCTAAAACCTTGTCTAATTTCTTTTCTACAGTTATAGCCCTGTAGTTTCAAAATGTGAAAAGTTTTTAGACAGATTTCTTTGTGGATTCTAAGGGAATATTTCTCATGATTTTAGATCTCTTAATTATTCCTTATTTATATAAACTATGAAAGATTATATCTAGTAGCATAATTCATCCCTAGTCACAGCTCAGTAGAAACTAGAAACTTGTATGTTGAATTAATTTTCCCTGTAGCGTGGTTCTATCAGTTATGGGATGCAAAGTATTTAATTTATGTTAAAACCACAGTTAGAATCATGTTAGTCTAGTCTCAGTCAGATCTTTTGGCAACCTCAGTGTTGCCTAGAAAAATGTCAGCTGATCAGTTTGACCACAGTTAATTTTTGAGGTGTCAGTGATGCCTCCTAATTATCAGAATTTAGATTCAAACATCAGTTATCAGATTTTTATGGTTCTTTAGATGGTTACGACACTCCCATATGAGAAGCTCTGACCAGTATTAGAACCACCAACTTCAGCCTCAGTCTGTTCTTTAGGCGGCTATGACGCTCCCTGATGAGCAGCTCTGACCAGTCTTAGAACACCAATTTCCAAATCTAGTCTGATAAGACTCTCAAGGTACTCTCAGACAGTATCCCTGAGCTAGTTGTAGTCTTGGGCCCTCAGTATCAAGCTCTCTGCTTGGCAGTAGTAGTCATGGTAGGACTGTCTAGTGGGAGTAAGACTTAGCACCGAGAGGGTTGGGGTTCCAGCGCACCAAGGATCCCAAAACTACGTTGCCACCGTAGGTTATATTTTATTGGCCTCATGGCCCCAGAAAATGATCTCACAATCCATGCCTTTATACCATGGCAAGGTATATTGGGTCCAACCGATGGAGTGTGTACATCGGACTCCATGTCTAGCTCACATGGTTATATGTGGGTTATAGCCTCTCCCACTAGTCAGTTTAGTTTCAGATTAGCTCAGTTCAGTTCAACCTCAGTTTAGCTCAGTTCAGAATAGTTTCAGACTACTCACTGCAGTTATTAGTTCAGTATAGCAATTCAGATCAGTACCTCGGATTTAGGGCATGTCTTTGACCATACAGGGTTATTTTGACCATCTTAGTATATCATAGTTATTCAGTTTCAGTATTTCAGCTAGTCATTGCATGTCTTTCCAATTCAGTTATTTTATTCCTTGCGTATGGTTTCTCCTACTTACTCAGTACATTCAAAGTACTAACGCATACCTTTTATGTTGTATCATTTTATGATACAGTTGTAGGCTCTCAGTCTCATTATCGTTAGCAGACCTCGCTCAGAAGTCCAACTGCATCATTGGTGAGTCCTCATCTTTCGAGGATGAGGATTATTTCTTTTCAGTTATATTTCTTCAGTTAGACTTAGAGTTAGCTGGGGGCTTGTCCCAACAACTTATCAGATAAATGGCTTTCAGACACATATATAGATTCAGGTTTTCAACTTTGTTTCAGTTGTTTTAAACTTTATGATTTACTACTTTTTATTAAATGTTTTATTTTCTTAATTTAAGCTTCTTCTATGTTCTTACTCACTATGCCGATGTTATGATAGGCCATGGGTTGACTTGGGGTTACTTGTGACCCCAGGTACCATATCCCATCCAGGGTATAGACTCAGGGCGTGACAACAGATGCCTACTTTGTTGAGTAAGAATGGTGACTAGAGAACCGCGGATCAGCACTAGCGAACCATCAGTGCTAACGCTGAAGTGCTTTGGAACCCACTGGTCATCAGCTGTGATCGACCGCCGGACCACGAACTAGCACTAGCAAACCGCTGGTGACTCATAAGTGACGCCCGTCAGAAAAGAGCAAAAGTGTCCAACTCATAAAAAGAGGAGCATTTTTGTACCCTACTTTTGCACATCTCAAAAAGGAACTGAACCTTCTATTCAGATATTATTGGGCATTGTATTGAATATTGAATTAGAGATAAGTAGAGAGAGAAGCACTCATCCTCTTCTTTGAAAAGGTAGAAAACTCCACTGGAGATCAGAACCTTGTGCTTGAATTTTTCTTACTCATTTTGTTGAATGGATATTGAATTATTATTGAATGCAATGTCTTCTTGTACTTACATGAGTAGCTAAATTCCTTGCTAGGGTTGTGTGAATGATTGCGGTTGATTTGGATTGGGTATTGTTTAAGTGATCTTAGATTTACTCAATTAGTATAATTCTAGTGTTTCATCTGAGTTTTGATCTAAATACTCATAATTGCAAATGTACGTTGTATTTACTTACTCTAATTTTTCATGAAAAAGGAATTTAGAGTATGGATGATGAAACATTAATGGGTAATTAGGTGTTGATCATGTGGGGTTGGGCTAGAGATAGCCAAAACCCATTATCAAACACCCATTGAGAATCAAATCTAGAGATAGTTAATTCTTACCCAAGTTGATATGGTTGTTGTGAAAAGGACTTTGGGGTTTGAGAAAACCCGAGGTATAAACCTAATTGGTTGAAAAATGTAAGGTGCCACCTCATCCACAACTAATTATACTATTGAGTAATGCTAGGAGTTATTAATAATCCTAATCTGATGATGCTCCGATAATATCACACCCCTAGTAGTCTCTCCTTTGGTATTTTCTACGCTTTGTCCCTATTTTCATGAGCAAATTTTCTAGTTCAATTGACAAGTTGTGATTTTTCTAATTTTTACTTTATTGTTGTTGAGACATTGATGCAAGTTACTTCAATTTGATAGACAACTCTTATGTGATCAACTACTATTCCTTGTGGGATTCGACCCCGACACTTGTCGGGTATATTTGTTTTGCCAACGATCGTTTACACTCTCTCATTAAGAGGAGTGAATTTGGATGTTATCAAAGATTGTGCCATTGTTGGGGAATATAGTCTGATAGCCTTTAGTTGTTTATTATTTTGAATTGATTTGTTGCATCTTGGTTGGTTTGACTTTATTCTTGTGATTGGTGCCTTCTAGGTTGATCTTGATATGAGTCAACACTCACAAGAAGGAGAAAGTTCGGTGGACGGGCATATAGATCATGAGGATGATGTTCCCATGATGCCCAATGTAGCAGGTGTCATTCCCCTACCTCTATGGTAGGGAATACAATATTTCATATGACGAATACAATGTTGCACTTATTCCAAATGAAGGGGCTCTTCAGAGGAATGCTAAGTGAGGACGCAAATAGGCATCTCCGAAATTTTCTTGAGATTTTCCAACCCTTCAACATTACAAATATAAGTCAAGAGTCGATTAGATTGAGGCTCTTCCCATTTTCACTAACCAGGGAAGCAACCGCTTGGTTGGAGGAGTTGCCTCCCAGGTCTATTACCTCTTGGAATGAACTCACAGAAGCATTTTTGGAAAGGTTCTTCACTCCCTCGAGGATGCTACAGCTGAGGAATGACATTACCGACTTCTAAAAACTTGTTGGGGAACAACTCCATGAAGCATGGTTGAGGTTCAAGAAAAAAATTCCCATTTGCCCGAACCATGCGTTGCCTGATGGGGTTCTACTTCAGAGCTTCTATCGTTCATTGGATTCTATCAATAAGTCTATGGAAAATAATTTGGAAAGGGGTTCCATCATGGATCAACCCTATGGAATAGACAAAGCAATTCTTGACAGAATGACTAAGACCAATCGAGCATGGCATACTAATGAAGCGGAGGTATCTTCTAGTGGTGTTTCCCCCAACCCTATGACTACTGAGGTGAGAAAATAGGATGAGCCTAGAGATGAAACTCTTGCTAAGATGATGACCCAGCTAGATTTGATGACAAAACATGTGATGGGAGCTAGTGCAAAAAGTGTGAATGTTGTAGGTGCCCAAAGCCATCTTCTATTTGATGATGACACTTCACCCCCGAGATATGACGAGGAGTGTCAATACATGACGGGCCAATTGGGGGGGTTCTCGCCCTGGGTATCGAGGGGCCAATCAATGTCCTTGTCGCCCAAGGGAGGAGAATCAAGATTGGAGAAACCGTGATAATCAAGGACGGGGGGATAGAAATGATCGATGGGTGAATAGAGATCAAAATTGCGAAGGAGAGAGATACCACCAAAGTGCTAACCCCTATGTGCCTCCTCCAAAAGTAGAAGCATCTCAAGGGCAGCCAAGAGTAGTGATATAGGCAATTCAAATATTGAAGACATGTTGTCTCGGGTGTTGAAGAAGGTAGAATCCACCGACAGTGGGGTTAATGAATTAAAAGGGAAAGTGTCTAACCTCGACCAAATAGTAAGTTCCCACTCGACATCAATCAAGCACCTTGAAGCCCAAATGAACCATTTTTCTTCACAAATGAACCCCTCATTAAAGGTGCACTCCCGAGTGACACTGTTCCCAATCCAAGGAAAGATGGACATTGCATGGCAATCGTGACTAGGAGTGGAAAGATATTAAAGGATCTGGGTGTGAAGCACAAAGATGTTGTTTCCCCAAAGGCAAAGTATGATGATGTTGTGGAAGAGGTGCCAAAAACACCAAGTGTTTGTGATGATGAAGAAGAGAAGGATGAGGGAGAAGTTGATTTGAATCCCTCATATGATGTGATTGGAAATGAAGGCAAGAAGGCCCCTAATGACAAAGATCAAGAAACAAGAGTTCCACCTCCATATCCAAAGCGGCACTCCTTACACAATTGTCTTATGCATATTCAATAAAGCTCTTTGCGACTCGATGCTGGTTTAGGGAGTCCCAAACCAACATCCATAAGGCTCTTGATAGCGGATAGGTTGATTAAATGACCCATTGGAGTGTTAGTTGATGTCCTTATGAGAGTGGACAAATTCATACTTCCAGTTAATTTTGTTATGTTGGATTGTGAGATGGACATCGAGGTGTCAATTATCTTGGGGCGCCCATTTCTAGCAACGAGAAGATCTTTGATTGATGTAGAGCTTGGGGAGCTTAAGTTCTTAGTAGGTGGTGATGAGGTCACCTTCAACGTGTGTTGTCCTATCAAGCCCCCGGATGAGTGTAAGGTCATGGCCATGGTTAATGGTGAAGTGGAGCATTATGAACCATTTAATAATGAGATTGAATTGGAGGATGACCCTCCGGAGTGTTGAAGATTGAGAAGATATTCGTCATGCCACGAAGTTAACTATGAAGCTTCTTTGGAGGCAAAAAAAGCATTTTTACTTTGAACACTTTGATGATTTTGTAATTTTTGATTGTGTAGGTAAATTGGTTGAAAAACAAGGAGAAGGAGAACAAGGAAGGCGTTGCACTTGATCAGAGAACCGCCGGTCCACATGCGTGAAACGCCGCTTGAACGTGAGTTAAGAGAAGAAGGTTGGGAATTAGAGGACAAAATTGATGATTCACCGATGGAAAGCTGATGCCAAACTACGAACCGTCGGATGCAACTCTGGTGCAAAATAGAACACCTGGGAGTTGAAGCACAAATGGCGACAAAATTGTCCAAATGCAGGTGAAAACTCGTGAACCGCCGGTCAACCGCCGCATACAAAGCAGTGAACTGAACAGGGTGTCGGTCACCTGTGCTAAGGCGTGAAATGCCGGTACACACCAGCGACCGACGGTTAACTATAGAACAAGGTACACAATGTAATTAAAATATTGACCAACCTATTGGCTATCCCGACCCAGGGATTTAAAAGATTCTGGTCAAAACCTCTCCAACTCCTCATAAACCCTTTTCTCCACCTTCCTATTTTTCCTATTTATATTTTTTAACTTCCCCATACATCACCTTTCCATCTTCCCATCATTAAACCCATCTTCTCACCTACCACTCCTATCCACTTCTTCTCTCCTATAAATTCTCCACTCCTACTCTATTCATTTCATCTCTTCTCACTCATCTTTGCACTAAACTAAAGCAAAAATCTTGTGGAAACTCCATTGTTGGGCAACACCAAGCTTCTATATTTCTTTGCTCTTTCTTCTCAAATTCATTAGGTATGTGTCTCCTACTTTGATTTTCATTATTGTTTAAAGATGTAAATTAGTTTTAGCATGCTAAAGTTGAGGTTTTCCCCACTCATGTGTCCCCATTACCCTGTTCTTATGTTTCGCATTGCTTGTATATTTTTCGTATTATGGGTATGTAGAGGTGGTGATAAAATGTTGAATGATAATATAGGTATCCTCTGTGGTAAAATGCTTGATTTTTGACGTGCTTGATTTTAGTTGGGGGTGAAGTCTGAGTAACCCCATGTGCGCTTAAAATGTACGATTTTCCAGATGATAGATGGAGGGACGTCTTTCTTAAGGGTGAATTGTCACTTTTACATTGTTTTTATTGTTGTTGTGTTGGGTGAGTGAATCTTGGATATGAAAGTTTGTTTGTTTCACCGAGTGTGGGGATGAAATATACTGAATGGCATTCACCGATGAACCGCCAGTTAAGCCCAGCGAAATGATGGATAAAGCGCAGGTTGGGGTACAAGGCTTTAGGCCACTGTCCCAAACCTGCATTTTACCGGTGCTCCGTGAGTTAAGACCGGCGGAACGCCAGTGTGGCACCGGATGAACCATGTTTTCCCCAGTTTACTATAATTGACCGGCAGCTAACCGACGCTTCGCGGGTCTTCACCTGCATTTCACCAGTGTCCTGCTGGTACTGCCAGCAATTAACCTCTAAACTATTCAATTTGTTTGTCATCAAATCTTTACAATTTCCTTGCCTTAGCTTAGAATAGATGTCAGTTTTTATTTTTCATAAGCAAAAATACAAAAATAAATATTGTTGTATGGCACTAACATGGTCCTGTAGAGTATGTCTTCATCCAACCAACCAAGCAAAGGCAAGGCCCCGGCCTCATCCAAAAGAAAAGAAAAAGGGAAAGCAAGGGTGACCCCATCCCCCAACACTAGAGAAGCTATTGTCTTTTGTGTGCCTAACATGGAGGGGCACTATGCTATTTTTAAGGGGCACTCTATCACGGTAAGGAAGCATTTCGACTTGGTGGAGCTGTGGGTGACTTCCCCAATATCATAGCATAATTCACTGACCGCCAATGGCACGTCTTTGCCAATGCTCTGCCTGACTTCTACTATAGTCTAGTGCCCGAGTTCTATGCATCATACCAGGCTAGGCAAGAGAGCATGCATCACAGAGGCAAGGTTGATGATTTCTCCCGCCTTCCCTTAGTTATGGTGAGGGGTGTAGAAATTGACATCACACCGGCGAACATTAATTTTTCATTCTGGGAGGATGAGATTGACACAGGCACTAAATATGTAGCCAGAATTGCCGACAAAGAGAACCACTTCAGGTGGATAGCTCCCATCATTTTTGTCAACACACTTTTTAGACATCTATGGATGGCGAGATCTCCCAGCATGATTTATAGTTTGAAGTCAAGTTGTGGTAGGATTTCAATTGTGTAACACCCCAAAACTTTCCTAGACCAGGCTCAGACCTTGCAAGAAAAACTAGAAAAATGCCTCAGAACGACTGAGACAATGAGTCGTGGTCAGCTCCAACGACTCATTGTGTCAGTCATGGTTAGCCCTTCTAGATCATCCAAGATCACATGGGACAAGGAACGACTCGTTGTGAGAAACAACGAGTTATCCTATCAGTCGTTGGTTCCCCAGCTCAGGACTTATTTCCAGGATCCCATAACTCAACCAACGAGTCATTGTCAAAAAAAATGACCCGTTGTGTGAGTCATTGGGTGAGACCCAAGAAACCTATTCCAATGATGATGAGTCGAAACAACGACTCGTTGTGTCCCACAATGAGTCGTGGTCACCACCCATCGTGTCAAGTTTAAGGAGTTGTTATGTCCCACAATGAGTCGTGGTCACCACCCGTCATGTCAAGTTTGAGGATTTTTTAAGAACTCTTCCAGTGAGCATAACGACTGGACACAATAACCCGTTGGGTCCACCAACGAGTCATTGTGTCAGCCATCGTCAGCCCCTCCAGGTTTTCCTCTTACAGTAACCATGGGAGACCAACAACCCATTGGTTCATCCAACGAGTTGTGATGACCCCCATTACCAGATTCAGTGTTTTCTAGTCCCAGGCAGTGGGACCAATGAGAGGTCCCAATGAGTCGTGGTCACAACCAACGACTCGTTGAATGACCCATTGGGACCCTGTCGGCCAGTTTTCAGATTTAATTTCTAAGGTTATTTTTGTAAATTTCCACCTATTTAGTACCTAAACTACATCGTTAAAGTTTAAATTAAGGGGATTTATAGGGATTAAATGGTTATTCTCCCTCATTCCCCACTCAGACCTTCAGAAAACAATCGTAATTTCTCTCAGAAGCTCTAAGAGCAAGAACTAAGGCAGTCCACTTCTCCTCAGATCCTTAAGGGATTTCTTCAGATTTCTTTATCAGGTATGTGGGAATTCAATAAGGGAATATTTCCTCCCTTGTGTCCCAAAAACCCTTGTCTAATTTCTTCTCTATCAATTATAGCCCTATAGTTTCGAAATATGAAAAGTTTTCAGACAGATTTCTTTGTGGATTCAAAGGGGGTATTTTTCATGATTTTAGATTTCTTATTTATTCCCTATTTTTAGAAATTGTGAAAGATTGCAGCTAGTAGCATAATTCAGCCCTAGTCTCAGCTCAGTATAAATTAGAAACTTGTGGGTTGAACTAGTTTTCCCTGTAGCGTGGTTCCATCAGTTTTGGGAAGCACATGTTATTAATTTATGATAAAATCTCAGTCGGAATCATGTCAGTCTAGTCTCAGTTAGATTTTTAGCAACCTCAGTGTTGTCTAGAAAAATGTCAGCTGATCAGTTTGACTATAGTTGATCCTTGAGGTGTCTGTGATACCTCCTAGTTATCAGTATTAGACTCAGTATCAAATTTTAGTGGTTCTTTATGCGATCATGACACTTTTATATACGAAGCTCTGATCGGCCTTAGGACCCCATCTTCAGATTACAGTTTGTTCTTTAGACGGTTATGACGCTTCCAGATAAGCAGCTCTGACCAGTCTTAGAATGCCAATTACAGAATCCGGTCTGATAAGACTCTCAAGGTACTTCCAGATAGGTATTCCTATCTTAGTCTTGGGCCCCAGTTTCGAGTTATCAGCTTAGTAGTCAGTTTAGGACTACCCAGTGGAAGTAGGACTTATCACAGAGCGGACTAGGGTTCCAATGCACCCAGGTTCCCAGAACTATATTGCCACCATAGGATATATTTTATTGGCCTCATGGCCTAGACCTTTGATCACTCAGTTCATGCCTTTATACCCTGGAAAGGTATATTGGTTACTACCGATGGGGTGTATACATCGGACTCCACGTCTAGCTCACAAGGTTATATGTCGGTTATAGACTCTTCACTAGTCATCTCAGTTCAGTCTCAGATTAGCCAGTTCAGATTTGTTCATCTCAGATTTAGGGCATGTCTTTGACCATTAGACAGGGTCATGTTGACCATCTCAGTTTATCACAGATATTCAGCTTCAGCATTTTCAGTTGGTCATTGCATGTCTTTCCAATTTAGTTATTTTACTCATTATGTATGGTTTCTCCTACTTACTCAGTACATTCCAAGTACTGACGCATACCTTTTATGATGTATCATTTTATGATACAGCTGCAGGATCTCAGTCTCAGACTCGTTAGCAGTTCGCCTTCAGGAGTTCTCAGCTGCATTCATTGGTGAGTCCTCATTCTTCGGGGATGAGGATTATTTTATTTCAGTTTCATTTTCTTTCAATTAGAATTGGAGTTTTCTAGTGGCTTGTCCCAGCAACTCATCAGATAGATGTCTTTCAGACACAGACAGAGTTTTTCATATTTTCAGTTTTTATTCCAGTTGCATAAAACTCATGATTTAGTTCTTTTCATAAAATGTTTTGTTTTATTATTTCAAAGCTTCCACTATGTATTTACTCAAAATGCCAGTGTTATGATAGACCATTGGTTGACTTGGAGTTACCCATGACTCCAAGTACCGTGTCTCATCCAGAGTATAGACTTGGGGCGTGACAATTTGCGGCTGTATCATGCCTTCGGGAAATGAGCAGAGGGTAAATTTGGAAGCATCCATCCTCATCACCCGTATAATGACAGGGGTCCCCATAAACTTTGGGGAAATAGTGGTCATTCAGATGAAGAGAAAGGCAAGGCAAGCTGGCCTATTAATGCCCTATGATGTGCTCATATCTCAGTTGTGACTTCGAGCTGGAGTTCCACTTTTCCCGGTTGAGGCTCCCAGCTCCGCTACTGGTATGATCATAGTGGATAGAAAAAGAGACGTGGATGCTCCCAAGAGCTAGCGGAAGTGGATAAGCCTTTGAAGTCCCGAGGAGTCCATCTCTCATGGATTAGAGCAGGCCCCCATGGCTCTCGATCTCAACATGCCACACCTTCAGGCATTGGGCCAGGCTTCCAGAGAAGCACTTACTAGGGGAGCCTCACCTCCTCCCACATCTACTTAGCCAAGTAGACTCCATAAACTTGCGGAGATGACACACTCCCATGAGAACCAGCTTCAGAAATTGGCTAAAAGTCTCCCTACCTTGATTTACAAGATGATGAAAAAGAAGATGAAGTCAATGTATGATAGCTTGACCAAGTGTCACGACCCGAACATACATCTGAATTGTAGACACGGAACAAGTGACCCAGAGAGACCCCAAGTCAACCCATGGCACATGCATTAATTCATCTCATATAAATAAACGGAATATTAAGCATAAAACATCGCGGAAACGTAACCATGACATAACATTAGGAAATGCCAAACATTTTGGAAGCCTCTAATACGTAAGATGGGTTGATGGGACAACATCCCCAACTAACCCAAACAATACTGAATATAATCAACAGGAAATTTTATCAAATGACCCTCGGAACATGAGGACTCACCAACAAGCTGATATCGTAGGCTGGGATGGACTAAGGATGAGGATGAGCCTGAGATCTGTACCCTGTATCATAAAACGATACAGCATAGAAAGTATGCGGTCAGTACGTGGAATGTACTGAGTATGAAAGGTAAGTAAAACAGACATTTTAAAAGTAAAGTAAACTCATAAACAGACATAGGAGAAGGACATCATGCTTGCATCAAAATCTTCGTGATAAAACATAAGGCTCAAGACTTTCAAATCATTCATAATCATTCATTATCATAATCGTAAATAACTTTATCATAATATAACTTGAGGCAATAACATAAACATAACAATGCATAAAACATGCAGAACAATGGGAGGACTCGTCATAACCGACACCATCATGGTAGAGCCTTTCATGATGCCCCATTGTCTCGCTCAAGTGGGCAGAGCCGACCCTGGCTTGCCTGGCGAAAGTTGTGCATAAGGCGTGATATCAGATTTGAGGGGATCATTATAAATACATCATATCATTTACAACCCACGGTTGCACGTGGTTATGATACACTGGCGTAGTCCTTTGAATATCGGGTTGCTCGATGCTAGACACGACTCCCAAAAACATGCATATAGGCTCTTACAGAAATCATTAACATCATGCATAAAAATTCATTGGCTAAGACATAACATTTATCATCATTGATCCCATTAAAACATGCTTAGCCAAGTCATGGGCCCTTTTCATCGGCCAACATCGTAAATCGATAAATCAAGTAATTCATTTCATAAATCGCAAATCATTCTTCTACATGTGGGCATTGCCCAATACTTCATCATATTCAATTCTTTCAAAACATGTTCATGAACATGGATAACTTGAAAATCATACTCTTCTATCATTAATAACTCAAATTATAGAGTAGTCATCATAAATCATAACTTCCATGAATTTTCATCAAATGGGCATTCTGGATTTAAAAGCTTGAACATGAATTAAAGAAAATAATAATAAAATTTACCCATCATTCGTAATTCAATAATTAAAACTCAATTAAATCATACCCATAAAGAGAAACCACATTGTCGTGCTTAGGGTAAAACCCCATGGAATTTTTAAATAGGGGAATTCATGAATTAACTCGAAATTGGGCATGGGTGAGGAAGAATTCCACCCATTTTAAAACCCTACATACCTGGGAATAGATGGACTTAAGTTCCTTGAACACCCACAAAGAAATTGATGAAAATTTGGGGAAGAAGGCCTTGAATCTTCCAAAACCTCTCTAAAATCCTTGCATGAGAATGGGCATGCATAAAGGGCTTAACCCATCTTATCCAACTCGGAAACATATCCAAAACGACGTAGTTTAGGCCTTAGGGACTTAGGGAGTTACGAAAACACCCTTATTAAAAAGCAGGAATTTCTGGTCGCTAGTCCTCACGAGGGACCTAATGGATCGTTGCCATAGGCCACGACTCATTTCCTTGATCCGTCGAGTCCACTGCCCAAACCTCCAAGGGAACCCCACGGGTGACTTCACGAGTCGTGAGGTTAGACCACGACTCGTAGTCACCTTCCATGGCCTACACTGCCCATCCCAATTTTTCCAATCCTCCAGGGTTGACCACGGGTGACCTCACGATTTGTAAGGTCTGGCCACGACTCGTGGTCAAGCCCGTGGCCTCCTCACTCAGGCCTTGCCACACCATGACGAAATGACTAACCTCACGACTCGTGGTCACTCCTCACAACTCACCTCACGAGTCATTCTATGACCTGGTGCAAACTTTTAGTTTTTCTCCATTTTCACCTCCGGGTCTGATCCTTGGGTTCTCGATGTATAACAATATCTCCCCCTTGGGAACATTCGTCCTTGAATGTTAGAAACATGCAGAAAACTCAGAAACAAGCTATCACATGTACAGTTATCAATCATTTAAGTCGATGGAATGACTACTTCCGAAAGGAACTACGTAGCTAAACTGAATTCAGACATCACATACATTTACCATGTCATAAAACAAACTTGTACACATGAACTGAACGGGAAAAACTGATTAAAGGTTTAGGGCAAAACTGGTACCTCAAACTGAAACTGAGCCGGTAGGGAACAAATGAGGGTATTTAGCTATCATATCCGCTTCGGCTTCCCAGGAAGTCCCCTCAACATGCTGATTTCTCCAAAATATTTTAACTGAAGCTACTTCTTTGTTCCTCAGCCTCCGAACCTGACAATCCAAGATTTCAAGGGGAATTTCTTCATAACTGAGGTTGTCCTTCACTCCAATGCTGTCTACGAAACTACCAAGGCTGGATCGCCCAAGCACTTCTTCAAAAGTGACACATGAAAGACGGGATGAACCAAAGATAGCTCTGAGGACAAGTCCAACTCATACGCCACCTTACCAACTCTTCTCACAACCCGGTAGGGGCCAACATAGCGGGGACTAAGTTTACCTTTCTTTCCGAACCGCATGACTCCCTTCACGGGAGATACCTTTAGAAATACCCAGTCATCCACATCAAACTCCAAATCTCTTCTCCTCACATCAGCATACGATTTTTGATGACTCTTAGCGATTTTCAACCGGTCCCTTATCAACTGAACCTTCACCATCGCCTCATGCACTAAATCTGGTCCTATCATAGCGGCCTCACCAATCTTGAACCATCTGATGGGAGATCTACACCTCTGCCCGTAAAGAGCCTTGAATGATGCCATTTGGATACTGGAGTGGTAACTGTTATTATAAGCAAACTCGATCAAGGGCAAATGATCATCCCAACTACCTTTAAAATCCATAACACATGCCCTCAACATATCCTCAAGGGTCTGAATGGTTCGTTCTTCTTAGCCTTTTGTTTGTGGGTGGAAGGTTGTACTGAGCTTAACCTGCGTCCCAAGCCCTTTTTGACAAGAACGCCAGAATTGAGAGGTAAACTGAGTACCTCGGTCTAAGATAATAGACAAGGGCACTCCATGAAGTTGGACCAACTCCCGAATATACAACTTAGCATAATCCTCCGCTGAATCCATGGTCTTGACTGGTAGGAAATGTGCAGCCTTAGTTAACCTATCAACCACTACCCAAATGGAGTCATATTGCTGGAGAGTACGAGGTAGGCCTGTAACAAAATCCATATTAATCTCTTCCCACTTCCAAGTGGGGATGCTGATATCCTTAAGTACGCCTCCCGGCCTTTGATGTTCAACTTCCACTTGCTGGCAGTTTAGACATTTTGCTACGAACTCCGCAATATCTTTCTTCATACCATCTCACCAATAGATTTCTTGAAAATCCCGATACATTTTCGTGGATCATATATGAATAGAATATCTGGTACCATGTGCCTTATGAAATATCCGAACTCATAAATTCTCGACGTCCGGAACACATAGTCGACCCTAGTATCGTAGCACACCATCTCCCCCTTAGGAGAAGACCTCCACCTTCTTACTCTGCACCGCCTCCTTCAGCTTCCTCAATATTGGATCCTCAACTTGCCTGGTTTTAACATTAACCACCACGGACGATTCTAACCCGTTATGTACAACAACACCGTCGTCGACTGAATCGATCAATCTAACTCCCAGCCTTGCAAGTCGGTGGACATCCTTCACCAACTCCTTCTTTCCCTCATCCACGTGTGACACACTTTCCATGGAGACTCTACTAAGCACATCCGCAACCACATTAGCCTTGCTTGGGTGGTAAAGGATACTCATGTCATAGTCCTTAAGTAATTCTAACCACCTCCTTTGCCGAAGATTTAGATCCTTCGGTCTGAACCATATTGCAAGCTCTTATGATCCATAAATACATCCACGTGGACCCCATACAAGTAATGCCGCCATATCTTCAATACAAACACCACCGCGGCCAACTCAAGATCATGGGTTGGGTAATTCTTTTCATGAACTTTCAACTTTCTCAAGGCATATGCTATTACCTTCCCACACTGCATCAACACACATCCCAGTCCGACTCTTGAAGCATCACAATAGAAAACAAAACCATCGGTAACCTCGGGTAAGGTCAACACTGGTGCTGAAGTGAGTCGGGTCTTCAACTCATGAAGCTTTTCTCACAAGCATCCAACCATTGGAATTTTACCTTTTTCTGAGTCAACCTGGTCAATGGGGCCACAATTGATGAAAAACCCTCTACAAACCTTCGGTAATAAACTGCTAGGCCCAAGAAACTCCAAATTTCTGAAGGATTCACCGGTCTAGGCCAATTCTTCACTGCCTCTATCTTCTAAGAATCTACCCTTATGCCTTCGCTTGATACTACATGTCCCAAAAATGCTACCGTGTTTAGCCAAAATTCACACTTACTAAACTTTGCATACAACTGATGATCCTTGAGGGCTTGCAGCACTATCCTTAAATGAGTGGTACGCTCCTTCTCGCTCTGGGAGTATATAAGAATGTTGTCGATAAACACGATCACGAACATATCCAAATATTCCTTGAACACCCTGTTCATCAGATCCATAAAAGTTGTAGGAGCATTGGTTAGCCCAAAAGACATAACAACAAATTCGTAGTGACCATACCGAGTCCTAAAAGCAGTCTTCGGCATGTCACTCTCCCGCACTCTGAGCTGGTGATACCCGGACTTGAGATCGATCTTGGAGAAGAACTTGGCCCCCTGAAGCTGGTCAAACAAATCATCGATCTTGGGTAAGGGGTACCTGTTCTTGACGGTAACCTTGTTCAACTACTGATAGTCAATACACATGCGAAGGAAACCATCTTTCGAACAAATAGAACTGGCGCACCCCAGCCCTTATCCAACAAATCCCTTAACTGATCCTTCAATTCCATTAGCTCAACTATAGCCATCTTGTAAGGAGGGATATAAATAGGCTCCGTATCTAGAAATAGGTCAATACCGAAATTAATTTCCCTTTCCGGAGGAACACCTAGCAAATCCTCGGGAAACACCTCTGGGTATTCACACACCACCGGAACTGACTGAATAGTCGGGGTCTCGGACTCCACATCCTTAACCCTAACTAGGTGGTACATACACCCCTTAGAGATCATCTTCCTAGCCTTGAGATAGGAAATAAACTGACTTGTTGGCACCGTCAAACTACCCTTCCACTCCAAAGCTGACTCACCCGAAAAATGAAACTCCACGGTACGGGTCCTACAATTAATTAAAGCATAGCATGCAAACAATCGATCCATACCAAGAATAACGTTGAAGTCAGTCATGGCTAACTCTACCAAATCTGTGGAGGTAACCTTATGCAACACAGTGACTGGGAATCCTCTATATACTCGTCTAGCTACGACCAATCACCAACTGGGTAGAAACTGAAAACGGTTCTGACAAGGTCTCGGGACTAACTCCAAGGCTACTAGCAATGTAAGGAGTCACGAAAGACAATGTGGCTCTCGGGTCTAACAAGGCATAAACATCAATATGAGAGACACACAACATACCAGTGACCACATCTGGTGAATTCTCCTGCTCCTAGCACGAGGCAAGGGCATAGAATCGATTTTGGCGCTGACCGCCACCACCACTAGTAGATGCTCCTTGTGTAGCTGAACGGGTTAGTGCTATTGCTGTCTTGGTGGTCTGTGATCGACCCCTACCATCACCCTGTCTAGCATATGCACATGCTCATTGCATGTGCCCCAATCTACCACACCCAAAGCAGACATCCGAATCGAGCAGGCACTCCCGATATGACTCTTTCCGCACTTCCCGTAGGCTGGAGAGGTATACTCTAACTGGATGCCCCTCTGATCCCTCAACCCTGAAGCCCTGCTCCTCTGATCACTCTTGGGTCTAGATGGGACGCTAGCTGACGATGGTGTCGGGGCTAGTGACTTCTACTGGAACTATGAACGGTACCACCGCCGGACCTCTGATGTGAAAACCCACGACTATCTATCCGAGCTCTCTTTGCCTCCCTATCCCTCACTTGAGCCGCCTCCATCTGTTGGGCGTACAACAAAACAACTGCTACCATAGAGAAGCGGCCATAAACTGGAAAGTCTTGACCAATTTGACAGATCCCCTATGCGAGGAAAGTCCATATCCTGATGAGGCACGGCAATCCTGCAATCCTTGTCCAAATAACTGGACACTCCATGAACAAATCGGCTCACCCGCGCCCTTTGATCTGTCACCAACTCTGGGGCGTACTTTGAAAACTGGGTGAACTCAAGCGAATACTCCAGCACTGTCATCTTTCCTTGCTTGAGGTTAGCAAACTTAGCTGCTTTCAATTCTCTCATCTCCAAGCTGACAAGTCCCACACCCGCTGCCCTGCTGTCCTTCCATTGCTTGTACCAAATATGAGAGACCTTTTTTAGCTGACATGAGGCCAAATCTACACACTCCCCATTTGTCATCCCCATAACCTGAGTGACCTTCAAGATCCCTTTAATGAACTCGTGTGGATCCTCATCCACCTTTGATCCCGTGAACTCGGGAGGGTTCATCCTCAAGAAGTCTCTAATCTGAGCCGCCTCTACATTGCCATTATGTGGAACCTGCGCAATAGCCTGCTGATTGACCTAAGCGGTCAAGGCATGCGCCAACATCTGAATCGCCACCCGAAACTCGGTATGGGCAGCTGGCTCTAGTGTCTGGGGCTCCTGAACAGGTGGGGCTTGCTGATACCCATGGTCATTGCCATATCCGTGGACTTCATCATTTTCATTCCTCCTCCCATTCATTCTCCTAGGAGTCATAATTCTACAATCACAAATCACACGAATTAGAAGGATGGAAAGGCTTTTCATCGCACGACATAGAACACGAAAGAAGGGAATGTTTCCTAAACGTCTAGTAGCCTCTTCGTCATAGGTGTGGCGCGCTTCACACCCATGAAAAAGACTCTACCTAACGTAGCTTACAGACACCCTAGGACACTTGAAACCTATTACTGTGATACCAAGTTTGTCACGACCCGAACGTACACCCGGATCATAGACACGGGATGAGGGACCTCGAGAGACCCCAAGTCAACCCATAGCATATACATTCACTCATATCATTTAAATAAATGGAATCTTAAGCATAAAACATCGCGGAAATATAACCATGACATAACATCAAGAAATACCAAACATTTACATAATCTGAATATTACTCATTTGTTCGGAAGCCTCTAATACGTAAGATGGGTTGATGGGACAACATCCCCAACTAACCCGAGCAATACTAAAACATAATCAACAGGAAATTTTATCAAATGGCCCTCAGAACATGAGAACTCACCAACAAGATGATATCATAGGTTGGATGGACTAAGGATGAGGATGAGCCTGAGATCTGAACCTTGTAACATAAAACAATACAGCATAGGAAGTACATGGTCAGTACGTAGAATGTACTGAGTATGCAAGGTAAGTAAAACAAATATTTTAAAAGTAAAGTAAACTCACAAATAGACATAGGAGAAGGACA
The DNA here is from genome assembly GCA_035772735.1 of Datura wrightii. Taxonomy (NCBI): domain Eukaryota; kingdom Viridiplantae; phylum Streptophyta; class Magnoliopsida; order Solanales; family Solanaceae; genus Datura; species Datura wrightii. The sequence continues at coordinate 66,155,359 of JASDFA010000003.1, read as the reverse complement.
TCATGCTTACATCAAAATCTTCGTAATACAACATAAGGCTCAAGACTTTCAAATCATTCATAATCATTCATTATCATAATCGTAAATAACTTTATCATAATATAACTTGAGCCAATAACATAAACATAACAATGCATAAAACATGCATAACAATGGGAGGACTCATCAAAATCGACACCATCATAGTAGAGCCTTTCATGATGCCCCACTGTCTCGCTCAAGTGGGCAAAACCGACCCTGGCTTGCCAGGTAGGGGTCGTACATAAGGCGTGATATCACATTTGAGGGGATCATTATCAATATATAATATCATTTACAACCCATGGTGGCACGTGGTTATGAGACACCAGCATAGTCCTTTGAATATCGGGCTGCTCGATGCTAGACACGGCTCCCAAAGTATGCATATAGGCTCATACAGAAATCATTAACATCATACATAAAAATTCATTGGCTAAGATATAACATTTATCATCATTTATCCCCTTTAAAACATGCTTAGCCAAGAATCATATGCCCTTTTCATCGGCCAACATCGTAAATCGATAAATCAAGTAATTCATTTCATAAATCGCAAATCATTATTCTACATGTGGGCATTGCCCAATACTTCATCATATTCAATTCTTTCAAGACATGCTGATGGACATGGGTAACTTGAAAATCATACTCTTCTATCATTAATAAACTCAAATTATAGAGTAGTCATCATAAATCATAACATACATATATTTTCATCAAATGGGCATTTTGGATTTAAAAGCCTGAAACATGAATTGAAGAAAATAATAATAAAACTTTCCCATCATTTGTAATTCAATAATTAAAATTCAATTAAATTATACCCATAAAGAGAAACCACATTGTCATGCTTTGGGTAAAACCCCTTGGAATTTGAATAGGGGAATTCATGAATTGACTCGAAATTGGTCGTGGGTGAGGAAGAATTCCACCCATTTTAAAACCTACGTACCTGGGAATAGATGGACTTAAAGTTCCTTGAACACCCACAAAGAAATTGATGAAAATTTGGGGAAGACGGCCTTGAATCTTCCAAAACCTCTCTAAAATCCTTGCATGAGAATGGGCATGCATAAAGGGCTTCACCCATCTTATCCAACTCAGAAAAAAATATGCAAAACGACGTAGTTTAGGTCTTAGGGACTTAGGGAGTTACAAAAATACCCTTATTAAAACACAAGAATTTCTGGTCGCCAGTCCTCACGAGGGACCAAACGGATCATTGCCACAGGGCATGACTTGTTGCCTTGATCCGTTGAGTCCACTGCCCAAACCTCCAAGGGAACCCCACGGGTTACTTCACGAGTTGTAAGGTCAGACCACGACTTGTGGTCACCTTCCGTTGCCTACGCTGCCCATCCCAATTTTGCCAATCCTCTAGGGTTGACCGTGGGTGACCTCACTAGTCGTGAGGTCTAGCCACGACTCGTGGTCAAGCTCGTAGACTCCTCACTCAGGCCTTGCCACAGCATACTGACCATGAGTCACCTCACAACTCGTGTTCACTCATCATGACTCACCTCATGAGTCGTTCTGTGACCTAGTGCGAATTTTCAATTTTCCTCTGTTTTCACCTCTGAGTCTGATCCTTAGGTTCTCGGGGTATAACACCAAGTTATGCTCGCATGTGTATATTGGGGAAGGCGTTCTCATATCTCTCTGGGATGAAGTAAAGGAATGGAAAGGTCGAACGTCAATGGTGGTGCCCGACATGAGAGCGCTTGACGCAGCTATGGCTACTCCTTTTGTAGTATGAGGCCCCATAGAAGACTTGTTCGACGGCTTGGGGGATGCCGAGGAGGATCTGGGAGATGAAGGCCGTGATGGGGATGTTTAGGCGAAAGATGATGATGATGATAACGAGTGACCACTTCAGGGAGTTCTTACCCTCATTTGTTTTGTATGCATACATTGGGGACAATGTATTGTTTTAGTTGGGGGTGGGATGAGTGAATCTTTTTTGTGGTCATTGTTATTGATGTTGATGTTGCCCTTGTCAGGATTTTATTTTTTGAATTGTGATGATTTGTAAGGCTTTGTCGAGCTCGGGATGCCCTTGTGGGTTGTTATTGAGGTTGATTGATGTGGCCCTTGTCGGACTATTGTTTCGATAATTATTGGTTGGTTCTTGAGCCTTTGTCGGACTCAGGATAGTAGAAATGAAAATATTTGTTCTTCAAATGAAAATATTTGTTCTTGAATTGTTAATGCATATGATTGGGTCCTTATTTAAATTTCCAAATGTTTCATGACCCAAATATTATTTTCGCCTTTGTAAATAGTAGCTAGTGAATAAACTCTAAGGTTTTTCTTTATACCATGGTTCTTTCCCGAGGAGCAATTTTTTTCTTTTCTTCTTCTATTGTCAAAATGGGTGACATTTTCCAATGATAGATTGTAAGGTGACTTTCTTAAGGGAAAATGTCTCATTTTTTAGTCTTGTTGAAATTATTTTTGAGGTGTACCACCAAAAAAATTTTGTGTGGCATGAAAAAAATGAATTTTGAAGAAATGGGACATTTGGAATGAAAAATGTAGCACTCTCTTGTCATATATTGCACATTCCTTGTTTTGCTTGTTGATTCACATGCGCAATTGTCTTAAAATCATAATCTGGCTATGGTGATGTATTGTGTGAACTCCTTGGAGTGTAATGTCTTGTGTGGTGAGGCTGATTGGATGATTCACATGCATATATGTTTGTCTAGAACTTGCCCTCGGTGTGATTCAAGGCAAAATTCTAGAGGTAATTGCATTTAGAACATGATTTTAGGCTTTCTATTGCTAGTCACTTCACCCTAAATGACCTCCTTTAACATCTTCCTTTTCTAGCCAATGTTGAGCCTTTGACCCTTTTTATCGAAAACCACATTACAAGCCTAATGACCTTTTTAATTTCCGTCTTTGGCACCCATCCTCCCTAGTTTCTAGTGGTGAAAGATAAAAAATGGGGCTTCAAGCCCAGGAATAGGGAGAGATATGAAAATGTGTGGAAATGAGGCAACAGCCTAAGTTTGGGGGTTCACAAGAAAAGGGAGAAATGTGATAGCTTCAATGTGAGATAACACCAAATTGTGATTAAAATGAATGAATTGGTTGGTTGAAAAATCGTGAATCATTGGAAAGAGAAATACTAATGAAAGGTGTTACCTCTTTCTTAGATGAGGCGGAAAGTGGAATCCAAAAGTGTTATAAGGGCGGCTCTTGTTAAACAAAAGATGAAGATGATGAGAAAGGAAATATAAGGTGGAATGATATCAATAGTGTGATGGGATGTTAAAAATGTTCACACATAGGAATTAGGGAGGTTCTAACTACTAAACTCATTGTTATACTACCTTAACCCATAGCCTTCATTATGACCCCCAAGTCCTAATAAATTTCGAGTGTAGCAACTCTACATTAGTGGCGAGTTACACGAAGGGCAAGCCTATAAGTCAAGTTGTGTGCATGGAGAATTTCTTTGTGAGAGTGAGCATTATTGTCCTATTCTATAATCCCTTATGTGTGCATTGCTTGATGATAAAAAGAGATTCTCTCTTCTTATGAGTGGCATCACCCCCTTGGAGAACATGCTTGCATTGGTGCGAAGAAGTGATTGGGACATTAGTGTTTTGAGCCTCAAGGCAAGCTTTGAATGTGAATTTGTAATGATTTGAGATGCTATGTGTGCTTGTTTTGATAAACCATGCCCTGGTTTTGAAGAATGAAAACATTTGTGAATCATGCTTATTCATTGTGGTTACCTCTTGAAACTTTTGCAACATATTTTGGGAGTCTCTTCTCTTTTCCTTGATTCGGTGAGAAATTTTTAGGTTTTCATAGGTTCAGTGGTCCTTGGGGTATAATCTCGTATGGTATAACATGTTATCCATTTTCTCAGCAGTAAAGAATTGCATTAATTGAGAACAAGCAATGGTTCAAATTTGGGAGTTTGATGAGTTGGTAATTTACCAACTCATTAGGTCTTAGACATGAGTTTTTGTTTGGTTTTAGGTGGATTTTATGATCTTTCTGTTTGATTTTTTCAAGTACTTAACTTGAGTAGAAAAAGCATTAAATTGAGAAACGCATGAAAATAAATGGAGATGAGGATCGGCGCTCCACCGGAGGACACCAACGAAATGTCAGCTGACCCCAGATGCCTACTGTGTTGAGGAAGAATGGCTACTAGCAGACCGTGGATCAACACCGGTGAACCGCCGGTGCCAACACCAAAGTGCTCTGGAACCCACTGGCCATTAGTTGTGACTGACCGCGAACCACGGACTAGCACCAGCGAACCGTCGGTGATTCGTAAGTGACGCCCATCAGAAAAGGGCAAAAGTGTCCAGCTCAGAAAAAAGAGGAGCATTTTTTTACCCTACTTTTATACATCTCAAAAAGGAACTGGACCTTCTATTTCATTATTATTGGGCATTGTATTGAATATTGAATTAGAGAGAAGTACAAAAAGAAGAACTCATCTTCTTCTTTGAAAAGGTAGAAAACTCCATTGGAGATCAAAACCTTGTGCTTGAATTTTTCTTACTCATTTTGTTGAATAGATATAGAATTATTACTGAATGCAATGTCTTCTTCTACTTACATGAGTAGCTAAATTCCTTTCTAGGGGTGTGTGAATGATTGGGTTTGATTTGGATTAGGTATTGTTCAATTGATCTTAGATTTACTCAATTAGTATAATTCTAGTGTTTCATCTGAGTTTTAATCTAAATACTCATAGTTGCAAATGTGGGTTGTATTTACTTACTCTAATTTTGCTTGAAAAAGGAATCTAGAGTATGGGTGGTGAAACATTAGTGGGTAATTGGGTGTTGATTATGCGGGGTTGGGCTAGAGATAGCCAAAACCCATTGCCAAACACCCATTGAGAATCAAAGCTAGAGATAGTTGATTCTTACCCAAGTTGATGTGGTTGGTGTGAAAAGGACTTTGGGGTTTGAGAAAACCCGAGGTATAAGGCACCTAATTGGTTGAAAACGTAAGGTGCCACCTCATCCACAACTAATTATACTATTGAGTAATGCTAGGAGTTGTTAATTATTCCGTGTGATGATGCCCCAATAATATCACACCCTTAGTACTCTCTCCTTTGGTATTTTCTATGTTTTGTCCCTGTTTTCATGAGCAAATTTTGTAGTTCAATTGACAAGTGATTTCCCCAATTTTTACTTTATTGTTTTTGAGACATTGATGCAAGTTACTTCAATTTGATAGACAACTCTTGAGTGATCAACTACTATTCCCTGTGGGATTCGACCTCGACATTCATCGGGTATATTTGTTTTACCAATGACCGTTTACATTCTCTTGTTAAGAGGAGTGAATTTGGAAGTTACCAAAATGTTGAGAGCATGTGTGATTGATTCAATGTAATCACTTGTCTCTCATCGAGTTTTCCTATAATAATAGTTACCACTCCAGCATTCAGATGACTCCATTTGAGGCTCTTTACGGGCGGAGGTGTAGATCACCTATTGGATGGTTGAGGTAGGTGAGGCTACGTTGATAGGGATAGATTTAGTTCATGTGGCTGTGGAGAAAGTTCATCTTATTAGAGTAAGGCTAAAAATAGCTCAGAGTCGTTAGAAATCTTATGCGGATGTTAGGCGGAGGGAGCTTGAGTTTGAGGTTAATAATTGGGTATTTCTGAAGGTGTCTCCCATGACAGGAGTGATGAGGTTCGGAAAGAAAGGGAATATTAGTCCCCGATATTTTGGTCCTTATAGGATTCTATTGGGGACTAAGTTTCCCTTTCTATCCAAACCTCAATACCCCTTTTATGGGAGATACCTTCAAGAATGCCCAATCATCAATTTCAAACTCAAGCTCTCTCCGTCTAACATCAGCATATGACTTTTGACAACTTTGAGCTATTTTCAACCTGTCCCTTATAAGTTGAATTTTATCCATAGCCTCATAAATTGAATCTGTCCCTATCAACGTAGCTTCACCTACCTCAAATCAACCAATAGGTGATCTACATCTCTGCCCATAAAGAGCTTCAAACGGAGCCATCTAAATGCTGGAGTGGTAGTTGTTGTAAGCAAACTCAATAAGAGGTAAATGATCATCCCAACCACCTTTGAAGTTAATCACACATGCTCTCAACATATCCTCAAGAGTCTGAATGGTCCGCTCGGCCTGACCGTTAGTCTGCGGGTAAAAATTTGTGCTAAGCTTCAGCTGAGTACTAAGGCCCCTTTAAAACGACATCCAAAACTGAGAGGTGAACCGAGTACCCCTATCTGAGATAATAGACAAAGGAACTCCATGCAACTGAACTAACTCGTGAATATAAAATCTAGCATAGTCCTTGTGCTAACTTGGTTATTCGGTCCATTAATACCCATATAGAACCATGTTGTCGACGTGTCCGAGGCGACCCTGTGATACAACCCTATTTATCCCTTTCCACTTCCAAATAGGAATACTGATACCCTATCGCATACCTCTTGGTCTCTAATGCTCAATCTTTCCAGCCTACACTCCTTGACAAGGCTCCTATTTATACTAAAGTCTGAGTCCAATGGTATACCTCAACCACATTCAAGCCTAACTCGACCACACCTCCAGCCACCTAGAGTTATCCACTAAGATCATTACTTCCCCCAATCTCACAAGGTTGGCTAGTAACTGCGCTTCATGAACTTCTACACACCTGGCACCTAAGGCCTGAATAGAGAGTTACCTGAAACGTACACGCTTAACCATTATTTCCATAATGGGGGAATGTAAAAAGGGCTTAGAGTAAGGAAATCTTAAGCACAAATCATTTAACAAGTCTAAGTTGGTCATATACCTGATATAGCACGATCGTATGAGCCGTTAAGGAAAATCTTAAGGACCGAGTTCACAGAGCTGAGCATGCTAAGAGACATGAGTTTACATACATAACGGGGATCATGATGTGAAGCTGAGATTTATGGAATCATGTAAGAAGACTAGAATCACCATATGAAGTGGTTACTTCTCGTTCTTATGAATCTGAGTATGAATACACGCACGGAGTACTTGGAACTTAGATATAGGCATAACATGTTCATTTATGGCATGAGTGAAGTATCATATAGATTGAAGTATGGAAAGACACCTAAATAAGCATGGATCAATCTCCCATAGTTACTGATCCTGGACCTTCACACTTGGAACTCAAGACTTAGCATGGTCCTTTACCTTATAATCTCCCCCTTATCTTAAAGGTCATCATTCTAAGGATTAAACCACTTATTAAGTCAAGGCTTAAATTACTTTCTCTTGACTTTCCATTCACCTCTAAGGTTATTACTGAAGGTGTTCGGTGGTTTGGAATGCCTACACGCAAGTGCACGTGGTCGAACAAGTAGTAAAATGGCTAAAGTAAGGCAAGTATCGATACCACAGGGACTGGACCAAGGTAATAATCGAATCAAGTGTTAATAAACTCTAACTCTAATAATGCAGACAACAGTTTCAAGAAGATTTTGAGAGTTTGTTTCCTAATTTATCCTAATCTAAAACAAATGTACAAATTGAGTCTGAACTATAGTAATGAGCATGCTAAGGCTAAAATGAACATGCAGGGAAGCAATTTATGGATACAAATTGGTTAATCTTTCCTTCGGTTGCTAATCAAGAATTATTGCCTATGAATTAAAACTCTCGTATTTAACCCAACTTAAGAATCATGAACCTTCCACCTACATTTTTGTGATAAGAAGAAATTCATGTTCAAGCCATATGAAACTGATTCCTTAATTGATTAATACGACTTTCAGATATATTTCTATTCTGAAGGTAAATAAATTCTCAATTTTCCCAAACCAAGAAGAGATCATATCCTATTAATTCACAACTTTCCAATTTCTTTCTCTTTCGAGCGCAAACCGGATTTTTTATATATACATTAATATTGGCCACACATTAATGCAGTAAGAACAAGAATTAATAGAACAACCATGGAAGAAAAGATTAAAAACCAAGATGATCAATAATTACATTCCACTACAAATGTTCTTAACCTCAGCAGGAAGTGAATTTAGCCACTCATTTGTGGATTAAACATCGTTAAATGAGTGTAAATCATACAAATAAGTGAAATAAGGAAGAAAGAGATAGAGAAGAACCCTAAGAATTTTGTCCCCTCAACTGCCTGTAACCCACGTTCTTGCTCAACCAAGTCAGAATAATTAAAAATAAACCTAAGTGTGCTATTTATACTAGTGGGAATTTTTCCAGGAATAACAAGCAACGTGTCACGGAGTGCATCACGGAGCACTGCCTCCATGACACGCCACAAACGCGGACCCTCACTGGAATCCGGTCCTCCATGTAATTATGCCCAATGTGCCACGGCATGCAATGCGGGGCTTGGCCAACTTGCCACGGCCCTAATGCGGACCTTCACTGGAACTTGGCCTATTTTTATCATCCGGGACAGAATGCATCCGCGATGGCAGCGTGTCACGGCTCCATCGCGGAGCCCCTTAATTTGTTGCATAACCTTGGCCTTTTCCACTGCTCGCTTCCGAGTCTATTCCCGATTTCTCCCAACATGCATCTTAGCTTCCTAATATTACATTTTTCCTGCAAAACAACACTAATCATGTTGGTTAGTATAAATTCACATTTTAACTACAAATCACATGAGAATGTACAATTATCAATGGATAAACAAGACGAAATGAAGCATTTGAGTATCACTTGGGCATATAATTCTGCCCAAGATCAGAAGGCTTCATACTTATAACTATTTCCTACCCTTCACGGAATGAATCTCATACAGAAATGCTAAAAGGAATTTTATGGCTTATACTATGGTTCCTGGGCCTAGCAAGACGCAAGGTTCGACATGAAAAAAACTCATAACATACCTGCGACTACATCTGGAGCTGGCCACCACCTGCACTAGGTGACCTGCTCTGCTGAGATGGCGAGCTGCTGGAGCTGCTGATCTGGTGGTTGGATTAGATCAAGCACTTACCCAAACAAACACTTCCCCGGGTGTTTTCTAGCACATTTTAAGAATGTTGGTCAACTGAGCGAGGTTGCTGGAGGGGTGACTGGGGCACAGCCTCTCTGTCCATTCTGCTTAGCTGATGGGCAGTCTCAGAATTTATGACCAAGCTAGCCACACCAAAAGCAAACACCTAAACCCATTAATAACTTCCTTGGGTGGTTTTTCCCACATCTCTACATGCTAGATATGTAATCTCCCTTACCCTAGAATTTTTTCTCCGAGTAGGAGACAAAAATCTCTATTGAAGCTGAGGGTGATTTCCACCACCTTAACCTTGCTGGAAAAACTCAAAGTTCCCCATCCTAGCCCTCTTGTTTCTCTTTCCTCTCCCTTTGAACTCCCTATTCACTTTAGAACCAAGAAACTTAGGAGGACTCTTTCCCATGAAGTCTTGAACCCTAGTAGCTATTGTCTCTTTGATGGAGTCCGTGGATGCGATTGCCTACTGGTTAAGCTGAGTGGTCATGGCTTGTTCCAACACTCTGAAGGAAGCCCCGAGCTTTGCATTCGAAACCTGCCTTAACAGGGGGTCCACTGGGGTTGGTGGGGCTGGATAACCTCCATTGGTTATTTGTGGAGACATACTTCTGCAAACATGTATATCACGAGTTAGGGGAGTAGAAGAGTTGAACTTCATTGCATGAGGTAAAATCATGAAGAAGGGAAGTTTTCAAAAATGTTTTGTAGCGTCTTTGTTATAAGTGTGGCGCACTTCACACTCATGAAAAAAACTCTACTTAACATGGATTTTAGACACCCTAGGACACTTCAAAACCTAATACTCTAATACCAAGTTTGTCACAACCCAAACATAGGCTCGGATCGGGACATATGACCCAGAACTATGAATGGCTCCAAGTCAACCCATGGCATGAACATAGCGGCTAATGAGCATATTTCAAGAGGAAACTAATAAACCAAACATGAATAAGCGGAAGTCTGAATAACATAATAAACATAATACAGAGTCTACACTCAACAAAGTTGAAAGTCTATATAATGTCTGATAAGCCTCTAAACTGTTTGATGAGCTGATGGGACAACACCTCCAACTAGCTTGGTAAAGTCTGAAAATTGAAATAACATAATAAAACATTAAGCTGAAGGTCCTCGGAAGATGAGGACTCATCAACAGCGGGAAATGAGATGGATTGAGGATCGGTGGAACTGATTCTGATCGCTCGGACCTATATCATGAAATGATACAGCATAGAGTATGCGGTCAGTACTTGGAATGTACTAAGTATGCAAGGTAAGTAAAACATGATGGATAACTATTAATTGGAATCAGGCATATAAACATAAATCATAAGATCATGATAGTAAGGACTGTGTATTGAAATCTGAATCTGAAACATGTATAGTCATAAGCTGAATATCATATCTAAAAGAATGACCCAAAGCTAAAATAGAAATCATATGACTTGTCATAGTTGAATTCATAAGTAAAAACTTGTAAACTGATCATTGGTTCAAACCTACTGTAAAACATAATATCATAAGTAATGAACATGAATAACTGAAATCATGAGGAACAATAGGAGACTCGTCATAACTGACACCATCACGATAGAGCTTACGTGATTCCCCAAGTATTATACTCAGTGAACAGAGCCATCCAAAGCCTTTCCAGGGCTAAAGACGCTATCATGATATTGATATAAGGCTGAAGGCCCTTGTAAGATAGGGGAAGCTTATAAGGGAGGTCCCAATGTATATGTAGACACCTACATTGGCGCATAGTTCTGAGATCTGGGGTTTACATGAACCCCTAACCTACTCGGTACTAGACACCACTCCCAAAAATATGCAAAGTGCTTTCCATCGTTTCTCAATGAAGCCGAAACCATCATTTTTCAATGAAGCTAAAACCATACCATAAGCTGAAAGTGGGAGTATAGACTCCAAAACCATATGGTAAACTAATTTTATAGAACTGAGTTGAATCATGAATACATTCTTAACCTGTGTGGGCGTGCCCAAAATCTTAAAATCATGCATACTTGAAATAGACTTCATAAATCAAAAATCATGGATTCATACATGATAACGTTCAAACCACACCTCTTACTGAAGTATAAAGTAGACGTTGTCAATAAAGAATTCAACTAGACGTTGGGGTCGATCCCACAGGGAATATGGAAGGATGTAGAAGAAAGCTAGTGCTTAAGCTTTTTAGTTAAATTATTTCCTAAGAGGGGGGAATTTTTAAAAGTAATAAATAACAATGTTGAGACATTGTTTGTTGTTTCCAAATTAATGCAACTAACTAGGGTAAGTGTTCCCCAAGACTTCATAACCACAAGGCGTTTTTATACTAGTGATCTATTATGGTGCTTAGCATGCAATATCGGTAAGTTAATTTCACCTAAATGGTTGGTCCCCTATTTAGAATATTATCACCACGCAACTTGATCCATCTACGGGTGTATGCTTTACTAACCCTTACCCTTGATATCGGGTTAGCTATTCCCGGACAAGGTCAAGCTATTAGATGAGGGTTGATAGCCTAAAATATCCGTTGTTAATCCCTTTTCCCATTCACTACCTCCTTGGTCCGGTAAGTAAGAATAAGGCAAGTTGTAACGTTTGCGACCACTAAAAATCAAATAAAACGAAGGAAGAAACAATACATACATAAACCCCATTCAAGAATCACTAAGTATTTTACCTATGTGTGTTAATTCGTCATGGTTCCAACAACCCTAGTTGTGGTGGATTTAGCCTATCATGTTTATAAGTAAATTAATAGATTTCATAAATAAAAGAAAAAATTAATACTTACAACGTTGATAGGAAGAAACTCACTTGATTATTGCAACAATAAATAAGAACAATTCAACAATCATCTCGAAGTTCCAAACATAAGACACCAAAATTGTATCTAAAAACTTGAGACGTAAAACTCTAATCCTACTTGAAGACTTTTGAGCTTGAAACTTCAACTCTTGAAGACATGCTTATTACATGAAAATAAAAGGGTATTTATAGTAGTAGATTTATGTTTTTCTTGTTCCTTGATGAATTTGACTTGGGAATTAAATTTTTCTTTTTCTTAGTTGAAGTAGGAAAGCCAATTTTTGTCGTTTTGGGAGCCTTGCGCGTTGCCCAACCACTGCCGCATATCCAGTTGTGGAAATGGGTCACCTAATGACTCGTTGTGCATGGGCACAAGTCGTTAGGCCCCTCGTGGCCTAACTCCTTCAAATTTTCAATGTACCTTATAGTTGGTTCCAGTGATCTGCCAACGAGTCGTTTAGTCAATTAACGACTCGTTATGTCTTTCGTCATTTCCTCTGGTTACTTTGTCAAAAATTTCTCTCACAGTTTTTACGACTGACTTCACGACTCATTACCAAATGTGACAAGTTGTTCCCTCAACCCGTCAGGTACACTGTTTCTGCATCTTTCAAACTCAACCTTTGCCCACAACTTCAGCTTCTTTTCATCTTCATTCCATAAGCCTCAAATACATTCAAATCCATCCTTTTTAGACCTGAAAACATCTAATCACATGCGTTAGCTAATTTTCACAAATATATAACATAAACACATGCAAACACACATAATTTGCTCTCAAAATATAGTAAAGTACGGGCAAAATATGTCTATGAAGTGCGTGAGTACGCCCTTCATCAACACCCCACTCTTAAACTATTGTTCGTCCTCAAACAATCTACTACTTCCCTTCTAATAATTAAGCACAAAATTCATCCTACAAATAGGTCTAATTACACTTAGGATCATGAGACAAATCAATGAAGCTCAAAGAATTCACTTTCATGCATATAGGATCAACATTAGAATGTCAAAGTTTGAAATCACTTAGCTTTTGAAAACTAACTCATCAAGACATATTTTGGGCCAACATGAATTAATGTAATTTAGCAATAAATATTAAACCAAAGTCTTACCATTGTGCCCCTCATAATTTGGAGAGATTCCCTTTTCTCACACAAGATATAAGTCAATATAAACTTAGGCATAAATAAAATAATTTCTGCTCACTCTCCCTGAGAACTCAACAACATGCAAAAGACGACCCATAGGCTTGCCCTTAATGTAATACTCCACTAATATAGAATTTTGAATCAAAGATCAATTAGGATTTTAAATTTGGTTTTAATATAGGCTAAGGGACGGGTAGGAACTATATGGCCAAGATAGTGACTAATATCCCTAATCACTTTAATACTTCACAACACTTTGATTTTTAAGCACATTCTTCAATTTCAAAATTTTCTCCTTATACCTCCTTTTAGTTTTCAATTTTTCAACTTAGGTGACTAGTGGGGATTTTTCTTTTCATCATTGAGCTCATTCACACACATTTTTTTTTCTCTTTTATTTTCCTTTCTTCCATTCCCACCCTTTACACACCCCTACTCTAGCCACCCTCAACTTAAGCATTTTTCTTATGTTGAGGTTCACAATATCTAGGGCCAAAACAGGTTCATTGTAAACAAATAGGTACAGTTAATCGGTAAATCATGATTTTTTTCTTTAATTTTTTAAAGCTCTTTCTTCTTTTTGTTTTTCCCATATCACCCTCCTTGCTTAGCAAAATTTCACCTTTTTCTTTTCTTCCAATTCACCACACTTTTTAGCTTTTCCCTTCACTTTTCCAGTTATGCTCCTTTTCTACAAAAAGTTTTTCATTAAAGTGCTCTAGGAGTCATTTGGATCAAATACAAGTCAATACAACAAAAAGGGATTCAAGCTTAAAATATGGCTATCAAAAGAATAGGTTAAGGCTCAACATGGCTAACTAAGATAATTACAATCAAGGTAGGTAAAATAGGATAAAAATATGGTTACCAAAGAAATGCCTATATCACTTCCTAAATCGATCATTCTTATTTCGCTTTGCACACACACCGGGTAAGTTCTAGACGTCAATTTACAAGAATGGAGTATAAGAAAAATAATTTCTCACACATTGGCACAAGATGGTTTAACAATGGAAATCAAGATCACATAAACACATATATTCATATTGCATGCATAACATAATTAAGCCCATTTTTTCTTTTCAAGCCCAAGAGTAAATTTTCAAAAGACTAGGTGTTTCTTCCTTTTTCATGCATTTTTGAGTGAATTAAATAAAGTCCCATGATAGCTAGAGTGAAGCACCTAGCATTCATAGGTTCCAAGTCTTGTTCTTTCTAATGACTAATTTACTCTTAAGACGGTCGTCATCCATCCATCATCGGGTAAAGTCATGACTCAATGACTAAAATAAAATAAAAAGTCCAGACTCTCTAGTCAGTTCTAAGGGACTATCCACCGGAAAAGTACCGAAAATAAAAATCGGAGGAACCTAAAATAAAATAAAATTAAAAAATACTACAACCCCACAAGCATGCATGATAAGTCATAAATCCCAAAAAAAACTAGTCCTACCATGTACAAATTTAGCAATTAAGGTATTCATGGTACTATGGAGTTCACTTCTCCCACCCCACACTTAATTGGTTTCATTATCCCTAGTGCTACAACAAATAAGCATAAAGTAATAGAGTGCAAGAAGAACTCCCTGGGCCTCCACTCCTCGTCGTCTATGGGGGTAAGAACAGCTTCCTCCATCTATGTAATTCATGCTCAAATTGTTTTGTTGAAAATTATGAGCTCTCACCTGCACACTTGAACAAACACATAAAAGTGAAAAATTTATCTTGGGTTGCCTCCCAAGTAGAGCCTGATTTAACGTCGCGGCATGACACAAGTATCTTGATTACTCAGACTTCATCAAGATATCTGTTGAGACCATGGTCACATCTTGGTCGCTTGTTTTACCACGCTAAACTGTGACACGTTTTAAAGAAAAAAGAAAAACAAAAAAATAGGAAATAAAGACTAAAAGTTAAACACAAGTAATTAATCCAATCCTAAACCGTATTTCCCGGCAAGGGGGGCACTTTTTGATAACGCTCAAAGCACACCTCTTATTGAAGTATGAAGTGGACGTTGTCAATAAAGAACCCAACTAGAGGTTAGGGTCGATCCCACAGGGAATATGGAAGGATGTAGAAGAATGCTAGTGCTTAAGCTTTTTAGTTAATTATTTCCTCAGAGGGGGGAATTTGTAAAAGTAATAAATAACAATGTTGAGAAATTGTTTGTTGTTTCCAAATTAATGCAACTAACTAGGGTAAGTGTTCCCCGTGACTTCATAACCACAAGGCATTTTTATACTAGTGATCTATTCTGGTGCTTAGCATGCAATATCGGTAAGTTAATTTCACCTAAATGATTGGTCCCCTATTTAGATGATTATCACCACGCAACGTGATTCGTCTATGGGTGTATTCTTTACGAACCCTTACCCTTGATATTGGATTAGCTATTCCTGGACAAGGTCAAGTTATTAGATGAGGGTTGATAGCCTCAAATCTCCATTGTTTATCCCTTTTCCTATTCACTACCTCCTTGGTCCGGTAAGAATGAATAAAGCAAGTTCTAACGTTTGCAACCGTTAAAAATTAATTAAAACGAAGGAAGAAACAATACATATATAAACCCCATTCAGGAATTACTAAGTATTTTACCTATGTGTGTTAATTCGTCATGGTTCCCACAACCCTAGTTGTGGTGGTTTTAGCTTATCATGTTTATAAGTAAATTAATAGATTTCATTAAAAAAAAAGCAAAAATTAATACTTACAACGTTGAGAGGAAGAAACTCACATGATTATTGCAACAATAAAGAAGAACAATTCCACAATTGTCTCGAATTTCCAAACATAAGACACCAAACTTGTATCTAAAAACTTGAGACTTAAAACTCTAATCCTACTTGAAGACTTTTGAACTTGAAACTTCAACTCTTGAAGACATGCTTATTACATGAAAATAAAGGGGTATTTATAGTAGTAGATTTATGTTTTCCTTGTTCCTTGATGAATTTGACTTGGGATTTAAATTTTTCCTTTTCCTAGTTGAAGTAGAAAAGCCATTTTTTGTCGTTTTGGGAGCCTTGCGCTTTGCCAGTTGTGGTAGCAGGTCACCTAACGACTCGTTGTGCATGGGAACGAGTCGTTAGGCCCCTGGTGATCTAACTCCTTCAAATTTTCAGTGTACCTTACAGTTGGTTCCAGTGATCTGCCAATGAGTTGTTTAGTCAACTAACAACTCGTTATGTCTTTCGTCATCTCCTCTGGTTACTGTCAATAATTTCTCTCACAATTTTCACAACTGACTTCACGACTCGTTAGCAGATGTAACGAGTCGTTCCCTCAACCAATCAAGTACACTGTTTCTGCATCTTCCAAACTCAACCTTTGGCGCACGACTTCAGTTTCTTTTTATCTTCATTCCATAAGCCTCAAATACATTCAAATCCAACCTTTTTAGCCCTGAATATGTCTAATCACATGTGTTAGCTAATTTTCACAAATATATAACATAAACACATGCAAACACACATAATTTGTTATTAAAACATTGTAAAGTACAAGCAAAATATGTCTATGAAGTGTGTGAGTACGCCCTTCATCAATACATGGGTAATTTATAAACATTCATTCATGCTATATATCTCATCATGCTTGAAAACATAATTAATAAACTTGACTTTTCATAAAACTTGCATAATAGGGAATAATTTCTAATAACTTGAAATCATGAATTTATAATCGACTTGTATATAAAATCTTCACATAAATCCTAAAACATGCTTCGAAACATGAAGGGAATTGATCCATAAACAAATCATAGAGAATTGCATGATATTGGTTAAAACCCCATAAGACCATAAACTTGATTTAAGACTTGAATTCGTGAACTTGAGGGAAAATTTGGGCATGAGAGTGAAATGAAACTCTCACTCATAGCCCACATACCTGGGTAAGCTGAATCTACACACTTCCTCAAAAGCCCAAGAGAGTTGGGAAAGAACTTGAGGAATTCTAGGATTGTCTTCAATAGAAAGGTCTTAGTATTGCATGCATGGGAGGGAATGTTTTTGAATAGGATAAACTCTAATAAAACCCTCCTAACAGAGCTTAAAACGATATTATTTAGGGCTTAAGAGCTTAGGAGTTATGGAAATGCCCTTACTTAATTGCAGAAAATAGGGACGCTTCCAGTCCCAATGAGGGACATCACGAGTTGTTAGGAGGAGTGACGACTCGTGGCCCTCGCTCCTTACCTTTACTGGAATTCCAACCTCCAATCTTAGCTATCCTACCAACAACCCACTTGATGAGTCGTGAAGTGACTCCACGAATCATTGCACCTTCTGTGAAGACCCCCTGACCATGACTCTCTTTGGCCTAGCATCCCATTATGAGCCACTCCACTATGCATTGGGTGACCTGACGAGTCACCTGATGAGTCGTTCTGTGGGTTGTGCAGATTTCTTCCTGCTTCCTCCGCTCAACCCTCGTGTCTGATCTTAGGAACTTTCGGGTATTATAAGGGAGTTATCCCATTAGTCTATCTATGACTAGAGGTTTTTCAAACAAACATGTATTGGTTGACTCAGATGTTGTTATGCGTCACTCTTGCTTTCTATGTTATGTTTTATAATCTTCCGCATATTTATGCTTAGGTTTTAAATTTTCCGCTTTAGTCTATGCTCTTGAATTGCTTTGCATATGCCATGGGTTAGCTTGGAGTCATTCGTGGCTCTAGGTAACTGTGTCTCGGTCTGGGGTCCATACTTGGGTCGTGACATATTGAGAGCTTATGTAATCGATTTTAAAGGTAATTGGGATGATCACTTGCCTCTCATTGAGTTTTCTTACAATAACAGTTACCACTCCAGTATTCATATGGATCCATTTGAGGCACTCTATAGTAGGAGATGTCGATCTCCTATAGGATGGTTTGAGATTGGTGAAGCTACCTTGATAGAGCCTGATTCAGTTCATGAAGCCATAGAGAAGGTTCAACTTATCAAAGAAGGGCTGAAAACAACTCAGAGTCTACAGAAATCATATGCAGATGTGAGGAGGAGAGAACTTGAGTTTGTTGTTGATGATTGGG
Source organism: Datura wrightii (assembly GCA_035772735.1). Lineage (NCBI taxonomy): Eukaryota > Viridiplantae > Streptophyta > Magnoliopsida > Solanales > Solanaceae > Datura > Datura wrightii. The sequence continues at coordinate 66,137,349 of JASDFA010000003.1, read as the reverse complement.
TCTATTTGAAAATTTTGCACCTATGAAAGGGGTGTAGTGGTTTTGTAAGAAAGAAAAACTCAGTCCCTGCTATGTTGGTCCTAATAAGATCTTGAGGGACTTTGGAAAAGTGGCCTATGGGTTGGACTTTCCTGTAGAGTTAGTATCGGCGCATCTACTCTTCCATGTTTCCCCGTTAAAAAAGTGCATTGGTGATCGACTTTAATTGTGCCTTTGAAAAGTGTAGGCATGAAATATAGTCTCTCTTACGAGGAGGTCCCAGTTGATATTCTAGACCATCAAGTTCGTAAGTTGAGGAATAAGGAGGTCGCTTTAGTGAAAGTCCTCTAGAGGAATCTGTTTGTAGAGGGAGCTACTTAGAAAGGAGATGCAGACATGATGGCGAAGTATCCTTAACCTTTTCCTTCAAATTCAGTCCTAGCTTGAGGCAATAGTTTCCTCTTTAGTATTCTATTTAGTTCCATGCCCCTCAGTTATTCTCATGTCTTAGCATGCATGCATCTTTCATGAAATCAATTCAGTATATAGACATCTCAGTCTGGAGTCAGTCAGTCCATCAGCATCCAGTGTTTAGCATATAATTTTGGGATTGTAGCTCTTTCTCTGTCCTTTCAGCTTTATTAGTCTCCATTCGAGGATGAATGTTCTCAATGGGAGATAATGTAACACCCCAATAGTTTCTAAAATCAGATCCTAGACTTGAAGTTGAAACCAACAGGAAATTTAAGCTTTTCCCACAGAACAAATCACATAATGACCCGTCATGTGAGACAATGAGTCCTGGAGTGACTCGTGGTGAGAAATTAGAAGCCTTCTATGTTTTAGTCCCCACGAATCAAGTGATGAGTCATTGGTGGTCTTAACGAGTTGTTAAGTGTCATATTCTGACCAACCTATTCAAAGACCAAAAACTTGACAATTTTCTTCCTAGAAACTAAGAGCCAAGTCATGATCCGTCACACCAAGTAACGCGTTGTATTGTCTAGCTGTGGTTTGAGGATCAGAGAATTCCCAAACTTATTCTAGTGACCACGAGTCATTGGACAACTCATAGTGTTAGATGACGGATCATCACGTCTGTCCATGATGAAGAAATCAGAGATTTGACAAAGGGCTTCAGTGATCACGAGAGGTCACCATGAGTCATTGTTAGACCTAACAACTCATGGTGATGACTCGTCATCACTAGGCGATATTTTTTAGCCTATTTTTTCTAAGGGTGTTTTAGTTCTGTCCCACTCTTTTAACTCCTAAACTACGTTATTTTGGGTTCTTTTATAGGGGGATTAAAGGGAATTGGTCATGACTGCCTCTCATTCTCTCCTAAACTCTTAGAAATAGTACGACAAGAGTATCAGTTTTGCTCAAGTCTAAGGTTAGAGTTCTTCTCCAAAAGCTACAAGATTCAAGCTCTAGCAAGGAATTCTCTTACTCCAGGTATGTGGAATTTCAACAAAGGTTTTCCTTTTACCCTTACGTCCCAAAAGCTTTCAGAAATATAGATATCTCAATCCTCTATAAACCATGTCTTAGGGCTTTTGTTCAGCCTATGATTTCCCTTATTATATAAATGTTTTCAAGCCTCTTATGATGACTAGTGTATAATGTTCATGATTTCACTTCCAGATTTCACACTGTACTTTCATGTCCTTGATATTAGCGTGATTTCAAAAGTTTAGCCGTCTCATGATTTCAGTATGTATGTTTTTATAGTATAAGAAATATTTTTAGGTTCTTTAGAGTCTCAAGACACTTATAGATAAAGCTGTTCTGACTTAGTCTTAGAACACCAGTTTTTTCAGGCTATTAGTATATTATCAGTTGATTGGGAGTAGTACTTAGCACTGAGTAGGCCGGGGTTTAGCACACCAAGGTCTCAAAACTGCGTACCACCGTAGGTATTAGCCCAAATGGCTATCAATTAGTGGTTACACCAGTCATACCTTTATACTCTAGCAAGTTATATTGGGTCCATACGATGTGGCATATACATCAAACTGTAACACCCCAAAACTTTCCTAGACAATACTTAGACCTCGCAAGAAAAATCCAAAAGAAAATCAGAAGAATGCCTCAGAGCAACTGAGACAACGAGTCGTGGTCAGCTCCAACAACTCATTGTGTCAGCCGTGGTCAGCCCTATTTGATCAATCGAGAACCCACAAGACAAGGAATGACCGTTGTCAAAAACAATGAGTCATCCTGTCACTCATTGGTTCCCCAGCTTAGAATCACTTATCCAGGACCCCATGATTTAACCCATGAGTCTTTATCAGAAACAATGACCTGTTGTGGGAGTCATTAGGTGAGGACCCAAAAACCTATTCCAGTGATGACGAGTGGAAACAATGACCTATTGTTTCCCATAACGAGTCTTTGTCATCACCCGTAGTGTCAACTTTGAGAACTTTTAGAAATTTTCCAGTGAAAATAACGATTGGACACAATGACCCATTGGGTCAACCAATGAGTCATTGTGCCACCCGTCATCAAGCCCTCCAGGTTTCCTTGTAAAGTGACCACGGGAGGAACCAACGACCCCTTGGTTCATCCAACAAGTCATGGTGTCCCTCGTTTCCAGATCCAGTGATACCAAACCCCAGGCAGTAGGACCAACGAGTGGTCCCAATGAGTCGTGGTCTCAACCAACGACTCGCTGAGTGACCCATTGGGTCCCTGTCGGTCAATTTCTAGGTTTTTTTATTCCAGGGATATTTTTGTAACTTTTCACCTATTTAGTCTCTAAACTACATTGTTTTAAGTATAATTTCAGAGAATATTAGAGGGATTGAACGGTTTTCCCCCTCACTCCCCGCGTACACTTTCATAAATCAATCGTAGAACCTAGGTCACTTCTCTCAAGAAGAATCTAGGGCTCCTCATCAGTTGTAGGGATTCAAGATTTCTTCTTCAGGGATTTCTAAGCCAGGTATTTGGGAATTCAACAAGGGAATAGTTTTTCCCTTGTGTCCCCAAAATCTCCTCTATTTTTCTCTATCAGTTCAGCCCTATGGATTCGAAATATAGAACAATTGTCAGACTAACTTCCTTGACCTTTCAAGTGGAGTATTTCCCATGATTTTTAACTGCTTACTATGCCTTATTTCTAGAAATTTGTGAAGATTGTATCTAGTGGAATGATTTAGCCCTAGTTCTCAGTTCAGTAGAATCTAGAATCTTGCGTGTTGGACTAGTTTCCCTATAGCTTGATTATAACGTATTTGAGATCCCCATATTTTTAGTGTATGTGGAAATTTTAGTCAGATATATACATGTCCAATCTTAGTCATATTATTACACTTAGTGTTGTCAAGAAATGTCAGTTGATCAGTTTGACTACAGTTAATTCTTGAGGTGTCAGTGGTGCCTCCCAGTTATTAGAATTAGACTCAGTATAGGATTTTAGTAGTTCTTTATATGGTTATGACACTTCTAGATAAGCATCTCTGACTAGTCTTAGAACCCCCGCTTCAGATTTCAGTTTTTTCTTTCAGATAAGTAGCTCTGGCTAGTCATAGAACACCAGCTACGGAATTCGGTGCAATAAGACTCTCAAGGTACATCCTAATAGGTATTCTTGACTTGATCTTGGGCCCCAGTTTTGAGTTATCTACTTAGTAGTCAGTCTAGGAGTATCCAGTAGGAGTAGGACTTAGCACTGAGCAGACCGGAGTTCCAGCGCACCAGGTTCCCAGAACTATGTTGCCACCATAGGTTATTTTTATTGGCCTCATGGCCCTAGACTTGTGATCACCAGTTCATGCCTTTATAACCTGGCAAAGTATATTGGGTCCTATCGATGAGGTGTATACATCGGACTCCACGTCTAGCTCACGTGGTTATATATTGGTTATAGACTCTCCCACTAGTCAGTTCAATTCAGCCTCAAATTAGCTTAGTTCAGATCAGTTTCAGATTACTCAGTTCAAATCAGTTCAGTATGGTATTTCAAATTAGTATCTCAAATTTAGGACATGTCTTTGACCATAAGACAGGGTCATTTTGACCATCTCAGTATATTGTAGTTTATTTAGTTTCAACATTTCAGCTGATCATTACATGTCTTTACAGTTCAGTTATATTTTCTCTTTGTTATGGTTTCTCCTACTTACTCAGTACATTCAAAGTACTGACGCATACCTTTTATGTTGTATCATCTTATAATAAGCTGCAGGTTCTCAATCTCAGCCCCGTTAGCAGATCGCATCCAAGAGCTTTTAGTCGTACCAGTGGTGAGTCCTCATCTTTTGAGGAAGATGATTATCTTTCTTCAGTTGTTTTCTTTTAGTTAGACTTAGAGTCAGCTGGGGGCTTGTCCCAACAACTCATCAGATAGATGGCTTTCAAACATAGATAGAGATTCAAATTTTTAGTTTTGTTTCAGTTGTTTAAAACCTTGTGATTTACTTCTTCTTCATGAATGGTTTTGTTGTTTTAAAGCTTCGCTATGTTTTTACTCAGAATGTCAGTGTTATAATAGACCATGGGTTGACTTGGGGTTACTTGTGACTCCAAGTACTGTGTCTCGTCTAGGGTATAGACTCGGGGTGTGACAAACTTTGTATCAGAGCACTAGGTTTAGATTATCCTAGGATGTCTGAAAGCTGCGTCGAGTAGAGTCCTTTTCATGGGTGTGAAGCATGCCACAATTACGATGAGGAGGCTACTAGACGTTATTAGGAAAACTCCCTTTTGTTATACTCTTTATCGTGCGTTGAAGTTCAATTCCATAAATGTTCTCCTAACTCGTGCTCTATTTCGTTTCAGTGAAAATCATGCCTCCACGACGTGGTAACGGAAGAAGGGCTGGCAACACTCACCGACCTGCTCCACTCGCTCCAGCATCCCCTCAGGATGACCCAGTGTCCTCCGCAGAGTCCAGAGCAGCAATCTAGCTGCTCGTGTAGACAATCACTAATTAGGTGAACCAACAAGTGGTTCTGGTGAATACTAATGGGTTCGCAACAGCTACCTGGGTTCAGGACTTCACTCGGATGAACCCTCCAGTTTTCTATGGATCTAAGGTAGGAGAGGACCCATAGGTGTTCGTGGATAAGATTAGGAATATCACCCGAATTATGGGTGTTAGATCCTCGAAGAGTGTCGACCTGGCTGCCTACTAGCTGAAAGGGGTAGCTCAGATATGGTATGACCAGTGGAAGGAGGGGAGACCAGTGGGAATAGAACCGGTGGAATGGGAGGAGTTTACTACAGCCTTCCTAGATAGGTTCTTCCCACGGGAGCTCAGGGAGGCTAAGGTGGTTGAACTCATGAACCTGAAACAAGGAAATCAGACGGTGGAAGAGTATGCACTAGATTTTACAAGGTTGTCTAAATATGCTCCAGAGATGGTAGCTGAGCCAAGGGCTCTCATGTTGAAGTTCATTAATGGAGTATCGAACTTGGTCCTCAAGGAGAGCAAGACTGCAATGTTTATTAAGGATATCGATCTCTCCAGCCTCATCATTCATGCCCAGCAAATTGAGGCAGAAAAACTAAAAGTCTTGGAGTGGGAGAACAAGCAGGCAAGGACTGGCCAGTAAGATTATGGCCACCAAAGATTTGGTGGTCGTAGCCGCCCACAGCAGCAGCAGAGGGCTCCAGCACCCACTTCAGTTAGTGCCCCTACTTTTCGGTCCCACAAGGATTAGAGGGGTGAAGCACCTGGCTCACAGTCCCAGAGTCACAGCGCCAGCAACCGCTACCCAGCTTTCCCTAAGTGTGGAAAGAACCATCCAGGAGAATGCCTTCAGGGCCTAGAGGATTGCTTTAGGTGTGGATAGCTTGGTCATTGGCTCAAATAATGCCCGTCATCAGGACGGGGGAGATCACAACCCACCGCTTCAGCAGCTCCAGAGGGCCGACCAGCTCAGCAGGTCAACACTTCAGGTACGGATGGCGGCCAGCGCCAAAACCGTTTTTATGCTTTGTCCTCTCCTCGAGATCAGGAGAGCTCATTGACATGGTCACGGGTATGTTATGCCTTTTTCATCTAGATGTGTATGCCCTACTAGATCTAGGAGCCACACTATCATTCGTGACTCCCTATGTAGTTGTCCAGTTTGATATCAGTCCAGAAATCCTCTCAGAACCATTCTTAGTCTCCACCCCAGTTGGCAAGTCAATTAGAGCCAGTCGGGTGTATAGAAACTGCCCAGGCTCAATCTTGAATAAGGTCATTCCAGCTGATCTTGTAGAGTTAGACATGGTGGACTTTGACCTCATTCTCAGCATGGATTGGCTACACTCTGATTATGCCTCAGTCGACTGCAGAACTAGGGTCGTCAGATTTCAATTCCCTAATAAGCTAGTATTAGAGTGGATGGGCAGTAGTTCAGCGCTTAAGAGTCGGTTTATTTCCTACCTGCCAGAAAGCTTATTTCTAAAGGGTGTATTTATCATATAGTTCGAGTCAAAGATTGTAGCTCCAAGACACCAATTATTCAGTCAATTCTAGTTGTCAGTGAGTTCCCTAACGTGTTTCCCGAGGATCTTTCCATAGTTCCTCCTGAGAGGAAATAGATTTCGGCATAGACCTCCTTCTAGACACTCAGCCTATCTCCATCCCTCCTTACAGAATGGCTCCAACTGAGCTTAAGGAGTTAAAGGAGCAATTAAAAGACCTCCTTGATAAAGACTTCATTCGTTCCATCATCTCTCCATGGGGTGCTCCAGTATTATTCATGCGAAAGAAGGACGGTACCCTCAGGATGTGTATTGACTACCGTCAGTTGAATAAGGTCACAGTCAAGAATAGGTATCTCTACCCAAGATTGACGACTTTTTAGATCAGCGGGGATCCAGTTGTTTCACCAAGGTAGATCTCAGGTCGGGGTACCATCAGCTAAGAGTCAAAGAGTGTGACATACCGAAAACAGCTTTCAGAACTTAGTATGGTCACTACGAATTTGTGGTTATGTCCTTCGGAGTGACTAATTCTCCCGCAGCTTTCATGGACCTGATGAGCAGGGTTTTCAAACCATATCTAGACATGTTCATCATTGTACTTATCAACGACATTCTAGTATACTCCAGAAGCGAGGAAGAACATGCTTACCATCTGAGGATAGTGCTACAGACACTCAAAGACCGCCAGTTGTTCGTTAAGTTCAGCAAATGTGAATTGTGGTTGAAGTATGTGACTTTCGTTGGTCACGTGGTCTCGGGTGAGGGTATTCAGGTAGATCCTTAAAAGATAGCAGTGGTGAAAGACTGGTCAAGACCTACTTCCCCAACTGAAATCAGAAGCTTCTTGGGTCTAGCTGGTTATTACCGACATTTTGTGGAAGGTTTATCCTCTATTAAATCCCCTCATACTAGGTTGACTCCAAAAAAGGAGAAATTCCAATGGTCATATGCGTGTGAGAAGAGTTTCCAGGAGTTGAAGACTTGACTCACTACCACTCCAGTGTTGACCTTGCTAGAAGGGACAGATGGGTTTGTAGTGTATTGTGATGCTTCCAGAGTTGGACTCGGTTGCATTCTGATGCAGTGGGGTAAGGTGATAGCTTACACCTCTAGACAGCTCAAGGTTCATGAGAAGAACTATCCAACTCATGACCTAGAGTTGGCAGCGGTGGTGTTTGCATTGAAAATATAGAGGCACTACCTTTACGGGGCTCACATGGATGTTTTCATCCAAGAGCCTTCAGTATGTGTTTAATCAAAAAGATCTAAATCTTCATCAGAGAAGATGGATGGAGCTACTAAAGGACTATGATATGAGCGTGCTATATCACCGGGGAAAAGCCAATGTGGTGGTTGATGCCCTAAGCAGGAAGTCTATGGGGAGCGTGGCTCATATTGAAGATGGCAAAAAGGAACTGGCAAAGGATATCCACAGGTTATCTCGATTGGAAGTGTAGCTGGTTAATACAGCTGAGGGCGGAGTAGTGGTGCAAAGTGGATTAGATTCCTCGTTGGTAGTTGAAGTTAAGTCAAGGCAGGATGAAGATCTCATATTGCTTAAGCTGAAGGAGACGGTTCTTAGAAAAGAAGTGGAGGTTTTCTCCCAAGGGGGAGATGGTGTACTCCATTACAAGGGTAGATTGTGTGTACCGGATGTAGGAGATTTAAGACAGCAGACACTGGCTGAAGCACACAGTTCAAGATATTATATCCACCCAGGTGCTACTAAGATGCACCGTGATTTACGAGATATTTAATGGTGGAACGACATGATGAGAGACATCGTAGAATTTGTAGCTAAGTGCCCGAACTGCCAGCAAGTTAAGGTGGAACATTAGAGATCGGGAGGTATGAATCAGGATATCAGCATACCCACATGGAAGTGGGAAGAAGTAAATATGAATTTTATTATAGGTCTACCTCGCACTCATCGCAGCACGACTCAATCTGGGTGATAGTAGATCGGATGACTAAGTCAGCACATTTCCTCCCAGTTAAAACTACAACTTCAGCTGAGGATTATGCTAGGCTTTATATCGTGGAGTTGGTTATACTACATGGGGTGCCCTTGTCCATTATTTCAGATAGAGCTACCCAGTTCACCTCGTATTTCTGGAAGTCATTTCAGAAAGGACCCGGTACAAAGGTTAAGCTCAGCACAACTTTTCACCCGCAGACAGATGGACAAGCTGAGCGGACTATACAGACTTAGGAAGATATGCTGAGAGTGTGTGTGATTGATTTCAAGGGAAGTTGGGATGATCACCTACCTCTCATCAAGTTTGCGTACAACGAAAGCTACCACTCCAGTATTCAGTTGGCCCCGTTTGAGGCATTATATGGTAGGAGGTGTAGATCTCCTATAGGGTGGTTCGAGGTTGGTGAAGCTACCCTGAGGTTGCAATTTATCAGGGAGAGGTTGAAAATAGCACAAAGCCGTCAGAAATCCTATGCGGATGTGAGGAGAAAAGAGTTAGTGTTTGCAGTGGATGAATGGGTTTATCTAAAAATTTCACCCATGAAGGGGGTGATGAGATTTGGGAAGAAAGAAAAACTCAGTTCGAGATATGTGGGGCCCTACAAAATTCTGAAGCGAATTAGCAGTGTGGCATATGAGTTAGAACTACCTCCAGAGTTAGTATCAGTGCACCCAATCTTCCATGTGTCACTATTGATGAAGTGCATCGGTGATCCAAATTCAGTTGTGCCACTAGATAGCATGAGAACAAAAGATAGTCTCTCTTACGAAGAGGCCCTAGTTCAGATCCTCGAGCGTCATATTCGTAAGCTGAGAAATAAGGAAGTCACTTCGGTGAAAGTTTTATGGAGGAACCAGCTAGTTGAGGGAGCCACATGGGAAGCAGAAGCAGACAGATGGCCAGATACCCTTACTTATTCCCTTCCAGCTCAGTTCCAACATTAGGTACTAAATCTCTCCTCAGTACTCTGTTCAGTTCCGTTCTCATCAGCTCTATTCAGTTTTTCAATGTGCATTCTAGTTGCATCAGCTCTTTTAGCATGGTTAAGTCAGTTTGGAGTCAGCTACTCCTTCAGAAACCAGCTCATAGTCTCAGTCTAGGAATTTCAGCTCTTTTCCTAGTTTTCCAGTAGCTTTAATCTTCATTCGAGGACGAATGATCCCAAGGGGGATATACTGTAACACCCTAAAACTTTTCTAGACCAGACTTAGACCTTGAAAGAAAAATCTAGAAGAGAACCAAAAGAATGCCTCAGAACGACTGAGACAACGAGTCGTGGTCAGCTCCAACAACTCGTTGTGTCAGTCGTGGTTAGCCCTGTTTAATCAGTCGAGAATCCACGGGACAAGGAATGACCCGTTGTCAGAAATAACGAGTCATCCTATCACTCATTGGTTCCCCAACTCAGAATCCCTTCTCCAGGACCCCACGACTCAACCCATGAGTCATTGTCAAAAATAACTCGTTGTGGGATTCATTGGGTGAGGACCCAAAAACCTATTCGAGTGGCGATGAGTTGAAACAACGACCCGTTGTTTCCCACAACAAGTCATTGTCACCACCCGTGGTGTCAATTTTGAGAATTTTTAGAAAATATCCAGTGAAAGTAACGACTGGACACAACAACCCGTTAGGTCAACCAACGAGTCGATGTGTCACCTGTCGCTAGGCCCTCCAGGTTTCCTCGTACAGTGACCACGGGAGGAACTGATGACTCGTTAGTTCATCCAACGACTCGTTGAGTGACCCTCTGGGTCCCTGTCGGTCAGTTTCTAGGTTTTTTTATTCCAAGGATATTTTTGTAGTTTTCCACCTATTTAATCCCTAAACTATGTCATTTTAAGTATAATTTCAGAGAATATTAGAGGGATTGAACGGTTTTCCCTCTCATTTCCCACGTACACTTTCAGAAATCAATTGTAGAACCCAAGTCACTTCTCTCAAGCAGGATCTAGGGCTCCTCATCAGTTGCAGGGATACAATATTTCTTCTTCAGGGATTTCTAAGCCAGGTATGTGGGAATTCAACAAGGGAATAGTTCTTCCCTTGTGTCCCCAAAATATCCTCTATTTTTCTCTATCAGTTCAGCTCTGTGGATTTGAAATATAGAACAATTGTTAGACTAACTTCTTTGAGATTTCAAGTGGAGTATTTCTAATTATTTTTAACTACTTATTATTCCCTATTTTCTAGAAATTTGTGAAGATTGTATCTAGTGGAATGATTTAGCCCTAGTTCTCAGTTCAGTAAAATTTAGAATCTTGCATGTTGGACTAGTTTTCCCGTAGCTTGATTCCAACATATTTGAGATCCCAATATTGTTAATCTGTGTGGAAATATTTGTCAGATATATACATGTCCAGTCTTAGTTAGATTATTACACTCAGTGTTGTCCAGAAATGTCAGCTGATCATTTGACTATAGTTAATTCTTAAGGTGTCAGTGGCGCACAGTTATCAGAATTAGACTCAGTATCAGATTTTAGTGGTTCTTCAGGATGGTTATGAAACTTCTAGATAAGCATCTCTAACCAGTCTTAGAATCCCCGCTTCAGATTTTAGTTTGTTCTTTAGACGGTTATGACGCTTCTAGATAAGCAGCTCTGACCAGTTTTAGAACACCAGCTACAGAATCCGGTCTGATAAGACTCTTAGGGTACTTCCAGATAGGTATTTCTGACTTAGTCTTGGGCCTCAATTTCGAGCTATCAGCTTATTAGTCAGTCTAGGATATCCAGTGGGAGTAGGACTTAGCATCGAGTGGATTTGGGTTCCAGCACGCCCAGATTTTCATAACTACGTTGCCATAGTAGGTTGTTTTTATTGGCCTCATAGCCCCAGACTTGTGATCACCCAGTTCATACCTTTATACTCTAGCAAGGCATATTGGGTCCTACCGATGGGATGTATACATCGTACCCCACATCTAGCTCATGTGGTTATATGTCGGTTATAGACTCTCCCACTAGTCAGTTCAGTTCAGTCTCAGATTAGCTCAGTTCAGATCAGTTTCAGATTACTTAGTTCAGTACAGTATTTCAGATTAGTATCTCATATTTAGGGCATGTCTTTGACCATCAGACAGGGTCATTTTGACCATCTTAGTACATTGCAGTTTATTCGGTTTCAGCATTTCAGTTGGTCATTACATGTCTTTACAGTTCAGTTATTTTTTCTCCATGTTATGGTTTCTCCTACTTACTCAGTACATTCAAAGTACTGACGCATACCTTTTTATGTTGTATCGTCTTATGATACAACTGCAGGTTCTCGGTCTCAGCCTCATTAGCAGATCGCATCCAGGAGCTTTCAGTCATACCAGTGGTGAGTCCTCATCTTTTGAGGACGATGATTATGTTCCTTCAGCTTTTTTCTTTCAGTTAGACTTAGAGTTAGCTGGGGGATAGTCCCAGGAACTCATCAGATAAATGGCTTTCAGACACAAACAGAGATTCAGATTTTTAGTTTTGTTTCAGTTGTTTAAAACCTTGTGATTTAGTTCTTCTTCATGAATGGTTTTATTGTTTTAAAGCTTCCGCTATGTTTTTACCTAGAATGCCAGTGTTATGATAGACCATGTGTTGACTTGGGGTTACTTATGACTCCAAGTACCGTGTCTCGTCCAGGGTATAGACTTGGGGCATGACACAGACTCCACCTTTAGCTCACGTGGTTATATGTCGGTTAACAAACTCTCCCATAGTTCAGTTAGCTATAGTTTCAGTCATAGTTACAGACTCATCTTTCAGTGCATGTACATGACTCTTAAAACAGTTTTACTTATACTTTCATTATGTATTTTCAATTCAACTTATGCACTCAATTATGCATTCAGTACAACATTTCAGCTTATCAGCATGTTCGATATTTCAGTTGCATATCTTATAACTCAGTACATTCAAAGTACTAACCACATCCTTCTTGTGCTATATCGTCTCATGATATAGATCAGGTACTCATACTTAGCTTCGTGGGTAGACATTTTCCAGACTTTGATTAGTGATCAGTGGTGAGTCATCATTATTCGATGGCTGGAGTTGTGTTCTTTCAGTTTATTTACTCTTATTTTCAGTTTGAGACTTGTAGAGTTAGCTGGAGACTTGCCCTAGCTGCTCATCAGTTAGTAGAGGCTTTCAAAGAAAGTATTAGTGTTTTCAGCTTTATGGGTCAATGTTTATCTATTTATTTAAAACTTAGTTTGTTTTATTACTTATGAATTATTATTCTTATAAACTCAGTTAGCTTCAACTCAATTATCATTAATTCAAATTATGTTAGTAATATATCATGTCATTAATTAGCTTGGGGTCACTTGTGGCTTTAGGCATCACATCCAGAGTGTAGACTCGGGTTGTGACAAACATTTTCATATTTGATTTTTTAAGCAGAATGATATAGAGTTCATTTAACTTAGGTTGATCTAGGCTAGAGACAGACCTACGTCAAGATAATCCCACCATTAAAATACTTTGGTAATGCTCCCAAATAATGAATCAGAGCACATGGAGCCATTTCCTTATCTTTTTTTTTCTGTCAAGAAAAAGAAAGCAAATTAACTAATATTTATATCAGTTAATGAAAGAGCCCAACGCAAAAAAAAAAATACATGTTGGATCTTTGAATAGTTCAGATCATTTTAATAATAATAAGTTTGATATGTTTTACTAAGGTCTACGGTTCGAGTCCGATAGCCCTATATAATAAAAATAAAAAAAATTAAAGTTATATAATTTTCATTTCTTCATTTTTATTTCTTGCTTCTAACTAAGTGAAATGTAATTATTACTATACGTTTACTCACGCCCATCGTTTAAGTAGATGAAAGAAAAAACGCGTATCAATGGATCCAATCGATATTGATTTTACTGGGACAAGGCCCCCAATTGCAGGTGAGGCTACCTTTCATGCTTTCTCTGGACTACCTTGTGTGGGGAGGAGAATTCCGAATGTAGATAAATCTAATACTCCTAGTCTCATAATTAGAACTTCTAAAAGAAGAGCTTCTGACTGAGACCACGGAAATGACAAAAGTGATGTTTTCTGCTATATAGGATCCAAATTGTGATACATTTCCAATGTATGATATTAGCCTAGACTCATCCTACTGGTGATTATGAAATATGTGTAGCAGAAACACATTAACATAATTCATACAGATGCCTAAGAGAAATAAACTATCAAAGATCTGTAATATGGATTCAAAGGAGCACAGAAAATTAAGATCATAAAGGTTAAGAACTATTTTTGAAGATTATATAATCAGAGAGCTGTATCAAAGATTATGATCATGAAGGTTGAAAATTGTTATTGAAAATTAAATACTCAATCAGGCTTCAGGAATACTCGAAGTTCGTTGGAAACCATGGCACATGATAAAAGTTTGAAGATGTAGATTATGGATACAATCCGAGGGTTCTGAAGTATTAATCTACTTCAGAGTTGATCAACTTGCTACTTAGATCTACTTAGCTTTTTCTCTTGCTTAGTTTCAGTTTTTATTGCTGCTTTCTGTTTTTATTCTTTGTAAGACACTTCTGTTTTTTTATATGATAATAATCACAAGGCACTTTTCCTAAAGATAATTGCTGAAAAATATACTAATAGATTTTATATGCGAATTCTCGATCAAAATTTAAAAAATTAGTTCTTTAAATTCAAAGTATGCCATTTTATTAAGAAATTCGTCCATTTGAGAATAATTAATTAATGAAAAGAAAGGAGAAAGGCCGCAAATCTTTCGCTCTCACATGCCACAGAGGATAAAATCATTGTGCATCCAAATGAAAGTGTGATAAAAGGGGTATAGTTTAGGGAGATTTTTAACATAAAAAACATAAAGCCTAAGACACTAAGTGAAGTCATCCCTTAGACCTAATGTTAGTATCCTTACCGACTGCACATGATTGTCTGACATCTACCGTCTCTTAAAACATTGGATTGGACTAAAAGAAAAGGCTAAAAGAGCGTTAACTAATCTTAACCTGTTTCTTTTCTGCATTTCAAGGGCTCATACAGCTGAGGATTCTTCACCAATGTTCTGTCAAACAAGACTTAGTTGCTGCTTCCTTACAAACCATAAATCCTTGTTAACACAAACTTAGATAATACAACATTCCAGTAATTAACTGGATACTGCTTTCTCTAATTCGTCCACTCCATAAAAGTCATCCCGAAAATCTTAACACCATATTATATACTATGCATTATAACAACACACTTGATAAATATCCTTCCTCAAATGTATCTGGTGTAGCAATAGGGCGCCAGAATGAAACTCCTTATTTGCCAAATTCCGTTCTCCTCATCATTCTCATGAAATCTTCAACATTAACCTCTCCATCACCTGCAACATTTACAGCCAAGAGTTCCTCAATATATTACCCTAAAATGCAGCAATGATCCAGAGAAGTGGTGCAAAACTAGGAGTTACATCCATATTCTGCAGCACCCAAGGAAAAGTTAAAATTAAGGTAGTTGAGGAAATGAAGAGAGAGAGAGAGATGCACATTTCCTAAACCATATTCCAGAAACTAGACATCAATGTCATGAAAGTGTAAAACTTGAAAAGATTATAAAAACATAATAACAGATGAAAGGCTGGAGAGCTATATAAAAAACAAAAGCTAAGTCATGTCATGTCGATGAACAGTACAGGGGTCGTGTACACTAATAAGCCTAGTAAGATTTTACCTCGTGGAACAGCCTGGAGATTAGTACTCCTGCAACATGTTTTTAAAAAGTTGACCATTGTTTACTCTTTTCATACAGCTATGCTATTATTAAAATGTGTGCAGATCCCTCAATTGCGTGGAATAGTTTTTCATCAGAGCATGCTCATTAAACATTAACAATTCAGCACTTAATTGAATATTTAACCTGA
This sequence comes from Datura wrightii, assembly GCA_035772735.1. NCBI lineage: Eukaryota > Viridiplantae > Streptophyta > Magnoliopsida > Solanales > Solanaceae > Datura > Datura wrightii. Next base: position 66,122,083 of record JASDFA010000003.1, on the reverse strand, counting down.
TAGAAGTATAGGCTAAAATGTACTAAAATTGGGCTCCAAGGGATATGGTGTAGTGGTAAGAGCACAGTGTGTGATGTGTGGGTTAGGTGCACGTCACGGATTCGAATCTTGCCACTGACAAAAGCCTGGTTAAGTAGAGAAGGGTACAGGGGTGGGCCCATCATCTAATGTTTCAAACCGTGCATCGCCGGTTCAAAAAAATTTGACTCGAGGATTTCTTGGTTATCAAAACATTTATACTACGAATGGAGTGTTAAAATGGAAAAGGGACTCTGAAAAACTACATGGTATAGTCTACAGAATAAATTCAGGATTTTATTTTATTTTTAAATTCACAGAATCATTGAACCTCTAAAAGGGAAAAGGAATTGGGATTTAAATTCGGCAGAATGCACATTATTTGTTCGAGATGCTATTCCCAACAATCTAAGATTTTAATGTATTAGCTTAAGGCAAACTAAGGGGGGAATATTACACAACGTCCAAACTTAAAGCTTGGACCATATAGAGACTTTCCTCTTACTACATAGTTTGTAATATCATCCTAAACAACTAGTAGGGGTGGCAAAATTGACCCAAACCATATAACCTATCCAACCCACTAAAATTTTAATGGGTTTGGACAAGAGTGATTATGAAAATGAACTGATTTGGGGTATGTCCAAGTTAACTCATCAAAAATCAACAGCCCAAATAGACCCATGGTGATGCCCAAACTTGACCTATGAAAATGTTCAATCTTAGCCCATAAAACCATATCTTCTTTGTGTCGAAAAATGAAGGAAAACTTACATAGTTATCCATAAAAAGCAAAATATTTATATGAAAATGTCCCTTTACTTTGATGCCCCCCAAAATAATTACACAAAATACTCCATTTTATTTATTCTTTTTTCGGGTTGACGTCAGTGTTGCACCTTTTCCTTTTTTATCTCTTAACTGCCACTATCATGGAATTAAATTTTTTTTTTCTTTCTTTAATTTATTCCTTTTTAAATTACTTTTAAGTTTTTGCTACTATTTTTTGGTCTTATCTTTTTTTTATTTTACTTTTTAATAAATAAAAAAATACAATAGCTAACTATATTTAGACTAATAATTTTATGTAGAAAAATTAAATAATTTGATTACAACAAGAAATAATTTACAAAAAATATAAAAACACTAGCTTATTTATTAAAATTAAAATTAATAAAAATATATTTTTTTTAAAATTATTTTTTTTCAAATCATTATTCTTGTTTTTTTCACCACAATCTAATTTCATGCAAAAATTTAGCTCCTTTTTTTATTGTTCAATTTTTTTATTTCTCTACTCCTTTTTCTCGTTTTTCTTTATTCTTTATCTTTTTTCTCTTATTTTTTCTCAAATTATATTATTCCTTTTTTTTTCACCGTAATCTAATTTCACTCTCAAATTTGGTTCCTTTCTTTTCTTTTTTTTTCTTTTCTTTTTTCATCTTATTTATTTCTTCTTTTTTAAAATTTTTTTTGTCTAATTCTTTTTTTTATTTTTTTCCATAACCTAATTTCATTAACTTTTTTGTCTTTTTCTTATTCTACTTTTTATTTTTTTAATCTCATTGAGGTATCCTCTAGTTCTCCAGTGAACACTCTTCAGTCCTCCATAATACCATCACAGTATATTTATATACTGGCATGGTATCATGGAGGACTACTTCAGTCTTTCAATGAAATACTCTTTAGTACTCCATGATACCATCACACTATATCTATATACTAGCATGGTATCATGGAGGACTGTTTCAGTCCTTCACTAAAACACTCTTTAGTCCTCCAAGATACCGTCATAATACATCTATATACTAGCATGGAATCATTAAGATCAACTTCAGTCCTTTAGGGAGAAAATCCTCAGTCTTTAGTGATACAATCATAGTATATCTATATACTGTCATGATATCATTTAGGTCTGTTTTAGTCCTCAACGATACCATCACAATATATCTATATATTGTCATGATATCATTTAAGTCTACTTCAGTCTTTCAGCGAGACACTCCACGATCCTCAATGATACCATCAAAATATACCTATATAATGTTATGGTATCATTCAAGTCTGCTTCAGTCCTCAATGATATCATCACAATATATCTATATATTGTCATGGTATCATTGAGGTCTTCTCTGTCCTTCACCAAGCACTCCTTTGTTTTCCATGATACCATCATAGTATATCTATACTAGCATGATATCATTAAGGTCTTCTTCGGTCTTTCAGTGAGAAACTTCTCAATCTTCAATGCTACCATCACAATATATATATATATATATATATATATATATATATATATATATATATATACTGTCATGGTATCATTGAGGTTTGCTTCAGTCCTTCAGTAAAAACACTCCTCACTCCTCTATGATATCATCACAACATATGTATATACTGGTATAGTATCATTGAGGTTTGCTTCAGTCCTTCAGTGAGACTCCTCAGTTCTCCATGATACCATCACAGTATATCTATATATTGTCACAGTATCATTGAGGTCTGCTCAGTTCTTCAATGAGACACTCTTTAGCCTTCCATGATACCATCACAGTATACCTATACAATATTGTAGTATCATCGCGGTCTATTTCAGTACTCAATGATACCATTAGAACATATTTATATACTGTCATGGTATCATTGAGGTTTGCTTCAGTCCTTCAGTAAAACACTCCTCAGTCCTCTATGATATCATCACAACATATGTATATACTGGTATAGTATCATTGAGGTTTGCTTCAGTCCTTCAGTGAGACTCCTCAGTTCTCCATGATACCATCACAGTATATCTATATATTGTCACAGTATCATTGAGGTTTGCTTCAGTCCTTCAGTGAGACTCCTCAGTTCTCCATGGTACCATCACAGTATATCTATATATTGTCACAGTATCATTGAGGTTTGCTTCAGTCCTTCAGTGAGACTCCTCAGTTCTCCATGGTACCATCACAGTATATCTGCTCAGTTCTTCAATGAGACACTCTTTAACTTTCCATGATACCATCACAGTATACCTATAACAATATTGTAGTATCATTGAGGTCTGTTTCAATCCTCAATGATACCATCAGAACATATTTATATACTGTCATGGTACCATTGAAGTCTTTTTCAGTCCTTCAGTGAGACAATCCTCAGTCTTCTAAGATACCATCATAGTATATATATATATACTAGTATGAAATTATTAAGGTCTGTTTTAGTCCTTTAGTGAGAAAATCCTCAGTTCTCAATGATGCCATCATAATATCTCTATATACTATCATGAAATCATTGAGGTCTACTTCAGTCCTCAATGATACCATCACAATATATTTATATACCAGTATAGTATCATTAAGGTCTGCTTCAGTCCTTCAATGGAAACTCTTCGGTTCTCCATGATACCATCATAATATATCTATATACTGACATGGTATCGTCGAGGTATGTTTCCATCCTTCAATCAAACACTTCTCGGTCCTTCATGATACCAACATAGTATATCTATATACTGGCATAGTATCATTCAGATCTGCTTCGATCCATCAGTGAGACACTTCTCAGTTCTCTATGATACCTACATGGTATATATCATATACTGATGTGGTATCATAGAATTTATGTTTAATTTTAATATTTTAATTTTTATATCAATTTTAGCAAGTTAATTTTCATAAAAATAATTACAAAAAATAAAGTCATATTTTAGATATAAGTTTTTGTTTTCATTTGCAAAAGAAAAAAAAATTATAAAAATAAATTCTTTATCACTTTATATTTTACTAAATAAATTAGTGGACTTTAATATTTTTTTGTTACTTTTTATTGTAGTCTAGTTATATTTTTTTTACTTTTATTAACATAGAATAGTTAGTTCATTTTCTTATGTTTGTATTTTATTTTTTATTTTTTAAAAAAAGACAAAAATATAGAAAGGGACAAAAAAATTTAAAAAAAAAGGATAAGCTAACAAAAAAAACTAAAAAGAATTGAGAGAAAAAACAGAAAAATAAAGAAAAAAAATAACAAATAAAGAACAAATTACAAAAATGTTACCAAATAATATCTCTAATAAAGGATAAAAAAAAGACAAAAGGATAAAAATAATAAATAAGAAAATGACAAAGCAATAAATGAATGTACAAAAGCAATAAATAAAAGGACAAAGGCAAAAAATGCAAGGACAAAAAAAAAAGGAGAAAAGGAGCACTCCAACATGCAAAGTGAGGGAGTATTTTGGGTAAATATTTTGCTCCAAATGGTTATTAATGAAATTGGTATGAAAAGGAGCAAATCAGGGTAAATAGTTTACTTTAAGGGGGTATTTTGTGTACTATTTCCAAAAATGAATTGCACACTCCTTTGTTACCAATGGCTTCATGTGGACAACAATACAATGTTAATTTAATTTGCTCTTCATTTCTTTAAAGATAATAAAAAATATATTACATGATCTTCTTTTTACCTTTTTCAAGATTACTTAATCTTGTTAGACTTAGAAAAGAAGTCAAATTTAGACAACTTGGTTGTTTTCTATATAGACATGCCAAAGACATTTTGATCAGATAGAAACAATTTCGAACAAATCGAGGTTCCTAAATGAAAAGAATGAAATAATTGTTGTCATAATAATTATCAAGTTCTTAGAACCGAAAATCATAGTTAGCAAACAAATCTTTGTTAACCAAAACATTTATTTTGATGTTTCTGTAATGCAAGTTTGACCTATTTCAGGAGTTAAATTGGGATCTATTAATTTAATTTCTTATTTAAAAATAAGATACTTTATAAATCATACAAGAAAGTTATAACTTGCAATTTGATCTTATCAATATAAACCAATTTCATTTTAAAATCCTAGTCATGATGTTTCACATAATTTAACTCTTGGGAAGCCAAAAGGTAAGAGAACATTTTTCAACAGTCAGAGTAGTTCCCTTTTCAGACTTCACTAATTTTTGTGCTCACATAATTTAGACTTCACGTTAAATTTAAAAATAACAATGGAAAGAACAAAATGTATTTTTGGTATAGTATTGCCAATCTAGTCTAGATGTCTAACCAATAATGCAGTCAAATCCTCAGTTTCATTATGTAATAGATCTCTCCTTTATTAGATGGAAATCATGAAATATTATTAGTTTGGAATGGAAAAATTATAAGTCAAGCTGGGCGTGTAGGGTTATGAGTTATGACCCATTGATACCCATCACAGCCGACTAACTTTGGGCAGGGTTGGGCAATGACCCATTTTGACTTGGCCAAATTTAGCCCAAACTGCTCATTTGCCACTCTTAACTGGTAATATATTAAGAGGTCAGCATTTTGGTATTTGGGTATTAGCAGTTTTTGGAATAGCTAGGTCTTTCCAGGAGCTTCACATGCAAAATATCTTAAATACCAACTATATTGAAGCCCCAAGGGCTTTGGTTTAGAAGTAAGAGCGTAGTTTGTGTGGGGTTAGGTAGACGTCACGGTTTCAAACCCTACCCCAGACAGAAGCCTAGTATCTGAGTGGAGAAGGATAGAGGGGTTAGTCCATTATCCACTGAGTTTCGGACCATGCACCATCGACCCTTGGGGATTTCTTGGCTATCAACCAAAAAAAATTACATTGATAGAAGTAGAAGCACTAAAGCTAAAATAGGAATACTAGGATACAAAGCCGAACTTACGATCACGATCTGCCTCTTCCACCATTTCCTGGATTTCTCTGTCAGTAAATCGCTCCCCCAACTCATCTGCGATTCTTTGAATGTCTGCAAAAGAGATTTTCCCCTGCATTTAAATGCTTTAATGATTAGTAACAAGCCAAGAAAACCAGCTAAATGTCAGGAAGATAACCAAATAAGCAGAAAGCAGGAGAGCAAGAAAAGCAAGCACATTTTTATCTTGATCAATAATGTGAAATGCCTTCATGAGCTCTTCTTTAGTGTCCCTTTCTCCAAACTTGGCAGTCATCATGTGCACAAATTCATCAAAATCAATTGCACCACTGCCATCCTTATCAACTTCTGCAATCATTCGATTGATCTCCTGGAATAACAAACACAATCATGAGTGCACTAACACATATGAGAAGAACTGACAAGGGCAGAAAAGAAGAAGAAAAACAAAACCAAGGATTTAAACCAAAATAAGCTGTATTTGACACGATGGAAAGGCTCCAAATTAGCACAAGAGAGAGAGACAGAGAGAATAAAATTGAACTTATTCCCAGAATGACATGCCAAACAACAGGGAAAGAGTAATAAGATATTAGAAAGGTTAAAATCCTGATACGGGCACCTAAGGCTAAATCTTCTTAAGATTTTGTCAATGGGATCACTGACCTGCCATAGATTTCCTTTATTTCCCTGGATCAAAACAATGCACGACTAACTAAAGACCACATCACTTACATATTGGACATCATTTCACCACATGTCAAACACAAAATAATGCAACTCACTATATGTTAAGGTCAATGTCATTCTCAAATCTGTAACCAGGCCATCAACTTTGAAAATCATCATGTACAAAGTGGAAGCGCTGCTAGACAGTCACTATTAATGCATTAATTGATAGCCACCCAAGATATTTCCCAAGAATCTGGGTTAGTGTATCAAACTATCATTAGAAAGAAGCAGAGTCTTTAATAAGCTCAACAACTATTTGTCCAAAACAGAAAAGTAAACCGAAGATGAAATAACTTTATGTTAATCATTGCAGGGTATCGGAAAATTGACGCGAAGAGGGGGGAAAACATGGTACATAAATCTGCAACTTGAATAAGAAAAAGCAAAAGAACCAAACAAATTCCAAGACAACAGGAAAATCGGAGAATCTTCAGTTGGCAGTCATAATGCAAGAAAACCGCCATTTGTAATAGGACGAAAAGTAAATTATTGCATGTCATAAATTCAAATTATATGCTTCAGAAACAAGTACAGATATTGTTGTAATTCAGTATCTTTTTTTTGAGAATGTTGTTGTAATTCAGTATCTTCACTGTATTAAATGTGCTGTTGAACAGAAAGATACAGTAGAATACATGAACTAGCATATAAATACCTCTTCAGTTGCTTCAAAACCCAGAGCCCTGTAACAGAACCATATGAGTTTTACTTATCAATAAAAAATGAAGCAGTAAAGGTACCAGAGACTGCGAGAGGTGCAAGAAAGTAGATGACCACAAAGTCGATTTAGGTTGTTAATGAGACATCCAGGACGTTATAAGGAACAGCAAATAAGTAGCACATACCTCATAGCAACATTGAGCTCTTTGGCATCAATGGTTCCTAAATGAGTTGCAAAAAATTAACCGTCAGAAAGAAGTTTAAGCATAAAAAACTGCATCTAGTATGGATTCCTTGAAGTTTATTTTATTACCAGAGTTGTCTGTATCAAAAAGATCAAAAGCCTCTCTTATTTCTCGCCTTTTCTGTTGAGTTAACCCCTGATTACGTCCTCTGGGTTTCTCTCTCCGTGATGCACCTCTGTAAAGGCTTCCCTGCAGGAAGGCATGATACAGGTAAGTGATATGGGCAGAGATGGGGATAGAGGAAAAGAGATGGAAGAAAATCAGAACAAACAAAAGGAATGCAACAAAGGGGAAATAGATAAAGATCAGAGATGAAGTAGTATCAAGCACATATCTAGTATCACAAAGTATCCAGCCAGCCATCTTTCTATAGCATTTTACTTTCTCTATAGCAGCTATCCTATTTAATTATATATGTTACATCTTTATCTATCATGTGATTGTCCCAATTCCCCACCCCCCAGAGAACTAAGCGAGATATCTAATTGTCTGCATAGACACCACATCCCACCTAACCACACTTCATTCTTTTTTTGCTCAAGTTGTTTTGTTATTCCATCTCAAAAGAAAAGGTAAAGAAAATTGCAGCTTTCACTAACATCCCCAAGTTTTTAAACACAGTTGATTAGAAAATACAAGAGAAAAGGATATATAAGCTGTGGCATTTAGAAATTGTCGGTTCAAATGTGTTCTGACACCACGTACAGCCATCATAGACACATTTACTATTAGAGAGGCCAAACGGAGGGACATTTGGAGAAGGAAGATGAGGATAAAGGAAGAGAATCAAACAGTTTGAAGCAAGCTCCTATGTGTCCTTATTTGATGTTTGAAGTCTCTTCCTTCTTTCTCTCTTGTTTCTTTTTTCGGTGGGAGTGATGGCGTCTAGAAATACATATGTTTAGATACATTCCATCTCATATTTATTGCTCTTTTCTTTGTGTTTAAGTTCATTTCGACCACTTTATGCTTCATATATGCGTTTCGTGTGTGTAGGATATGATTTGATGCAGAGCCGATGATTTGATGCAAAAAGAGATGGCAAAATGACTTTGAAGTCCGAGTAGAAGTCATTCCCAAGTATTCTGATCAAGCTAAGCACCGAAGGTCCAAGTACGCATGAAAATAAGTTGAAAAATTAATGTATCGTGAAATTTGGCTTGGTACGCCACATGGGGTAGCTATTCTGTGCACCGCATGGGGAAGGCTACCTGTCGCCGCACAGTTAGCTACCCTGTGCGCCACACGGGGTTTTTTGCTACAGGTTTTGCAAAATTTCATGCTCTGAAGAAATGGTTTGGTGCGAAGCAAGGGCATGGTACCCCCTGCGGCGCACCAATGATATTTTGCTACAATTAGAATCGATTTTTGCACTGTATGAAGAGATTCGGCACAAGATCAAATCCTAACACTATAAATACACCTGTTACACATTATTGAGAGGAGAGTAAGACTTCTGAGAGGAGAACAACACAAGGACGGATAGAGCATTGTGGAGCGAAGATTCACACAATTTATCTTTTCTTTCTTCAATCTTCATTGTTTAACGAATATAGATTGTGTAGTCACCATAGTATGAATGGCTAGTTTCTTAGTATTCTAGGGTTAAGGGATTATCCATGAATGTTGGTCGTTGAAGCTTTATGTAAGCATAAGATTGATTATCATTGATATCTATTGGTTTAATTAGTTTACTTATGTTATCCTGCATTTAATTATTTAATTGTTTGATCACCAATTGAATACTATCAACGAATCTAGAGTGTGCGCCCGAAAGGGAAGGTCTACTTTGCATTATAGGATAAGGTAGGGCTTGTTCGGTGATCCGGCGATTCATTTAACGACTCTGACTAACTTATAGCTAGCAAGTGACAGGTTAGTTATAGACTTTTACTTTGTTCCCCTTGCTTAGTCAAATACAGGAGATAAAATTGTATTCTTATTACTTGAGACGATCATAAAAACATACACGTCTAAATAGTTTGAATAGGCATCGGTTTATCAGAGATAAACTCTCAAGTAAAATCAACCCTTTGGCTAGCAGACTAGATTTTGAACGGACCAACTAAAGTGGATACGCAATTGGATTGGATAGATCGCCCTGTAACTCAAGGATAATTTTTCTTCTGAATTCTTAATCCTCAAGATTTGCTTTTGTTTAGTTTATCTCAAATCTACAATCTCTTGGATTCTTTACTGTTTAATCTAGTTTGAAAGTTTACAATACATCCTCGTTGGGAACGATACTCCATTTATCTCTCTATAACTTGACGGCCATGCACTCTTCCGTGTTTGTTGGACCGACCAAGGTTTTGGCACAACTGTCAGGAATTTAAAGATGAACTTTCCTATTAGATCGGATAGTTTTTATTTATTTTTTCAGTTCTTACATCGTTCTTCACTTTTGTGCTGCATTATAGGTACTTGAATGCAAAGGGATAATGTTCGGGACAAAGACCTCGTAGAGCCAAATTGTGATTCAGAAAAGACACTATACAGGAGACTGTGTGAGCAGAAAGCTTTAGCCAAACAGGCTAAGGGAAAGGAGGATCTGGCTGACAAACTCCTAAACATTAATCCACCACATATAATTTCACGGGAGACCACTAACACATAATTTCACTGGAGTGATTCCAGATTATATTAGGTTGACATTGTTCCTTCTCTCCTTTTAGGGAGAAGCTAAAGCACGGTTGCAGAAAGCGCCAGTGAATTCCACATGTACATGGGATGATCTTGTTCGTATTTTTTTGACAAAGTTCTTTCCGTCTAGGAAGACTAAGTTGTTGAGAAGTGAGATAGTGGGGTTTCAATAGAAAGTGCTGGAGATATCGTCTGAAGCTTGGGAGCGATTCAAGCAATTGCTGAAAGATGTCCTTCATCATGGGCAATCTAATCAGATCTTGGGCCACACTTTTGCGAAGAGTTTGCATGATGACACAAAGTTCTTTCTCGACTTCACTTGTGGAGAGCAGTGCATGGAGAAGAATTTTAATGAGCTTAAGACACTGATCAATACTTTTACGTCGAATAATCTGAACTGGCGAGGAGATATAAGTAGATCTACTATTCCCAAAAAAGTTAAGTGTTATCGAGTGGTGAATGTTGTTGAGAAGACATGGTTTACAACTAACCCAGAGCTACAAGAATATATGCCATGAACGAATCGTGTGGTGAGAAATTGGGATTACACATCGAAACTGTCTCCACCATTCCAACAGAGGTTAGTCCAAAAGGATGATGCCTCAAACTATGCTAAGTCCTTGGAGATGATGAGAGGGGTATATGTGAATATCCTGTTACTTGATGTGTTGAGAGAAGTCCCGAAATATGGGAAAGTTCATTAAAATTGTCGTCACCAACAAGAAGTGCGAGGATTTTGAGACAGTTGCACTCTGCGAAGAGTGCACATCTAGGGTCTAAAACAAGTTTCCACAAAAGTTTAAGGACTCGCGAAGCAATGTTGTCAAAGACGCACCTAAGCCCTGAAGCGAGGCACAAAACATGTTGAGCGTTTTGCCTCGTTTAATGTGCGCTTCCATCAAGGCTCTAAGGCATACCTTTTCTTGCCAATGAGTATCTCCTGAAGAGATGACACTATACAATTCATATTTCACATTATCATAAAAAAGAATTTAGTTTCTTTGTTTGTATATTAGTTATTCATGCTTATAATTATTAGTCTTGGACTAAACATATATATTTGTATCTTTTTTCTCCCTTTGCGCCTTTTAAAATTAAAGCCTACGCTTTACTTGAGCTTTGCGCTTAAAGCTCCAAGGACGTTAGAGCCTTTTTGCGTTTTTCTCTTTTGATAACACTGATAGGAAGCTTCGCCATATCTATCTTGATTGAGACATTGATGTTGGAAACTCTCTTTGTGATCTTGGGGAAAGTATAATCTTATGCCCTTGTCTGTGTACAAGAAGGTTGCATTGGGAGCTCCAAAGTCAATGACAATCATGTTGCAACTTGCAGACAGATCAATTGTGCATCCTTGGGGAGTTGTTGAGGATGTCTTGGTGCAGATATGGAAGATTACACCTAGCAAACTTCATTATGCTAGACTTCGTAGCAGATAAGAAGATTCCCTTAATCTTGGGACGTCCATTCTTGGCTACTAAAAGTGCAATTATAGATGTTCAAGAGGGGAAGTTGAAGATGAGGGTTGAAGAGGAAGACACGACCTTCAACGTCTATAATGCTCAGAAGCTTCAAGCTCCTATTGAGAAGTATCTAAGGTCACAATAGTTGAGCGAGGTGAGTATGAGTGGTAAGATTGATGTACTATTGAGTGAAGAGTATAGCGAGCATGAGGCAAAATTGAGTGAAGAGAGTTGTGAGAAGGAGGTAAAAGTGAGTGATACATGTCGTGAGCTAGTAAGCATATTAGATGATATAAAAGATGAGCGTTAATGATGTAATGAATGATGAAAAGGTGAGGAAGAAGGATATTGATAAAAATCGTCCATTACGAGTGAAGGTCAAGCTCAAAGCTTGAACCACTTGAGTCATACCGCGACGTTAAATTGAACGCTTGTTGGGAGGCAACCCAATTTTCCTTGCTTTGGTAGTGTAGCTTCTTTATTTTTCTTATTTTTAGGATAGGATAACTTATTTGTTGTTTTTGTATGTTTAGGAGCAGGTATGGAATGGAAATGGAAGGAAAATGCTATATTGGGCTCAAAAATGAGAGTAAGTGGAAGACGTCGAAAAAAATCGTGATGTCATAAAAAATGGCTTGATGCACTGCACAGGGTACCTACCCTGTACGCCGCGCAAGCCAATATCAAAGATTTCAAGCCTCTGAATTTCCTCATTCGTGCTACGCATGGGCTGGTGAAGGCACCAATGGCTTTTTCTAGCGGAAATTTCAAAATTTTTGAATTTTGAAAATTTTTTAAAAAGGGGGATCCGAAAATCCTCCACCAAAAAATAGTTTTCCCTCTCCCTTAAACCATCTTCTTTTCTCTCCTTTCTTTCTATATATATCCTCACTTCCCATTCCATCTGCACACAAATCATTCGCTACTTCATCCACTACTTCGTCATAGCCATCACATTAAATTTGTGGTATGTTTTCTTGTTTATATTTCTCTTTTACTTTTTTTATTTGCTTTTGAGATTTCCCATCTCCAATCATACCTATTCCCTCTTTTCTAGTAGACTTTTTAACCTATTCTCTTGTGATTAAAGTTTGCGAACTGATTATTGAATTAAATGAGTATGTAGTAAAGAAGTACATCTTGCTTGGTTGAGATTTAGGGTAGTTCTTATTTCCCATTCACAAGAATCCATGCTCTCAACAATATGCTAAGATATTCGTGCATATGCTAAAGTAGACTTTATGATGCTAATTTGCTAAAATTGAGATAAATCTTGTTAATTGTTGCTTTGTACGCAAAAGTTGAAGCATGGGGTGGCCAATACATGCTAAAATTGTGAAATCTATAGTTGAAATTGGTCCACACCTCACAAGACTAAGTATGTGACATACCTTACTTGACATACCATGCCTTGAACTTGTATATTCTTACTTGACATATCATGCCTTGTACTTGTATATTGTTTATTTAACTTCTTATTTTTCTCTTTTTAGATAGTATATTATTGTTGTATAATGTTGTTGAACCCTCGAGACATTGGTTAACCCGAGATGCTACCGTATGGTTGAAAGCTTAAATGAGGGTAGTATGAGTCCCTTAGCAACGGACTTGTGAGCATGCTATAGACATAAGTGTCGGGTGGAGAAACACTTCCTGTCTAGTCATAGTATATTAGCAGTAACTTTTTGTTTTGATTTTAGTAGTTCAATAATCTCCTTCAGTTTTTCTCGATGAATCGGTTCTTTTTTCGAGGAATTCATTTAAACCAGGTATAGTATAGTTTTTCTTTTTAAGGTAGAAACTTTTTTTGTATTCTTTTTCTCCTGTAACACATGAAAATTTTCACATAGCACAAAACTCTCAAGAACAACAAAGAGTTTGAAGTCCGACCAAGAAATTATCTCATTGAAACCTTAATGCAATATGTAGTCTAATTTTGGTTTAAATACCCATACAACTTAGAGACTAACAGCAAGTTAATAAAAATAGGGGGAACAAACAAGAAAACAAAGCACCCTAGTGAAACTGGCAAAGACCACCTTCTGGCCCAAGCTAATTTCCCGTTCTCTATCTGGTTATTTTGTTCCCTTTTGGGAAATCAAGAATTCAAACATGTTTTCTTTTCCTGGTTATCTCCAAATCGCATGACTTGATTTTCAGTCAGATCAACAGCCCAACAGTGCTCTATGCTTATATCATAAACAAAAAGAAACCACAAGCAAACTTTTCAGAGGAGAAGGTTTCAAACGGTTAGATTGGGAAAACAGGAACAAATGACTGGGATATTTGCTGTTATCCAAGAAACTGAAAAAGGAAACAACTCCAGGCATCAGTTGAATTATTACCTAGCATGTTATAAAATTTTCACCAAATAAGAGTGTTAGGGTTTTACCCTTATGAAAGCTTAGAGATGCCGCAATATGTATTTTGACCAAATCATAAGCTGAACTAATGTACTGCTTTTTCTTCTCTTTTTTTTTTCCTTTCAAGTGCTAGACTCAAGATGAAGACCTACTTCTTAAGATATATGCTCCCTTCTATGTTAAATAACAAAAGATCAACACCTTGATAGTAAGATGAAAAAGATATGGAGAAAAGCTAGAATCTTTACCGATGATCTTTCTTCTAAGTAAGTCTGCAGAAAAAAAACAAAAGGAAGAAAAATAATCATTAATCAACTTCCAAGCAGCCCAAACAGGATACATGTATAGACATGTATATAAACAGGAAACTGAGTCAAGAAACTCAAGTTTCTCCATGGTTATAGAGATTTTGAAGCTTGTGAAAAGGTAAAGCAAAAATAAAGAGAATATTACGAAATTGAAGGAACAAAGCATGAAAATTTACCATTTTGATAAATCTAAAGATCTGGTGGTTCTGATATCGTTCTAGGTAGAGTTATACTGGCTGTAGGAGGAAACGCGTTGAACTGCTTCTGGAAATGGTCGCCAGAGAGAATTTCCATTTTAAACTAGACTAGATATTTTCGGTTTGTTTTGAGAAAAGGATAATTCACTTAGACCCATGAAGTTCAACTTTAACCTCAATGATCTGGAAAAAAAGATAAGCATAAAAGGGATTGTTTCACTTTGACCCGTAAAATTTTAAATTCCATACCGGAAACTTCATCTCAGTTTAGACCGGATGAGTAAGTTGTAGTAGTATCGACCTCGGTAACAATTTCAGAAATGCAGATATGAACCGTCAAATAATATTCAAAAATAATTTAGTATTATAAAATAATAAGCAAGAGCAATAATATTATAGAGAAATAGAGGAATATTATTATTTCTCTAATTACAATAAATAAAAAACCCTTTATTTATAGAAAAAAATTAACTTGGTCCTAAAGTTACTAATCTTAACTTTCCTTTAAAGAAATAGACATTCAGCATAATTAGAAAATATATTTATAATACTCCTCACTGGATGTTTATTTGATAGATAATGAGTCTCATTAAAATTTTACTAGGAAAAATCCAGTGAAAATTCTAGTCAAGGAAAAAGAGTAGACATATCTAATAATACGTATTTTGGCTGCCTCATTAAAAACCTTACAAGAAAAACCAGTGGCACAAACTATTGCAAGGGAAAAAGAGTGCAGCGCGTATTAAATCTCTCTGATGAGAACATCAACTCAAAAACTTGAATCTTTGCATCTCAATCTTGTGTATCATCTTCTTGAAAGTTGCAGTTCGTAGAGACTTGGTGGATAAATCAGTCATATTATCACTCGAACGAATTTGTTGCACATTGATATCACCATTCTTTTGGAGATCATGTATGAAGAAAAGCTTTGGTGAAATGTATTTTGTTCTATCTCCTTTTATAAACCCTCCATTTAATTATTTTATGCATGCAACATTGTCTTTATGGAATGTGGGTACCTTGGTATCACACTTCAAGCCATATTTTCCTTTGATGAAATATATCATTGATCTCAATCACACACATTCTCTACTTGCTTCATATATAACTATTGTCTCAACATTATTTAAAGAAGTAGCAATATTGGACGGCTTTGTAGATCATCAGTATGACCCGTACCATCCTAGCACATGTCATGGGATCCTATCGTGGTTTCTTGGCCACTTCTGATTTCTCTGGACCTCATTGTAACTCCCCAAAACTTTTCTAGAACAGGCACAGACCTTGCAAGAAAAATCCAGAAGAAAAAACTAGAAATTTACCTCAGGATGACTAAGACAACGAGTCGTCGTCAGCTCCAACAACTCGTTGTGTCAGTCGAGGTCAGCCCTGCGCGGTCAGTCGAGAACCATGGGACAAGGAATAACCCATTGTGAGAAATAACGAGTCGTCCTGTTACTCATTGGTTCCCCAGCTCAGAACTCCTTTCCAGGACACCACGACTCAACCGATGAGTCGTTTTCAGAAGCAACGACCCGTTGTGTGAGTCTTTGAGTGAGAACTCCAGAAACTCCTTCCAGTGATGACGAGTGGGAACAACGACCCATTGTGTCCCAAAATGAGTCGTGGTCACCACCCATCGTGTCAAGTTTGAGGTTTTTAGAAATTCTTCCAGTGAACATAACGACTGGACACAACGACCCATTGGGTCCGCCAACGAGTCGTTGTGTCACCCGTTATCAAGCCTTCCAGGTTTCCTTGTCCAGTAACCACGGAAGAAACAAATGACCTGTTGGTTGATCCAATAAGTCGTGGTTGTTGACACCCAATTTTGACCTCCCTACGCCCCGTATACGCTGCTTATATATGTATATTTTAGTTACCTTTTTTACGTAATTATTCGACTTGCATTCATATTTTTAAAATAATTAACTATCATAATCTTGCGAAATTATCTTAAATTACATATATATGTATACAAGTTGCATTTGATTTTAATTTATTAATTTTCTAATATTAAATAATTATGTCATATATAGTATATTTCGTATTAATATACGCCATTATTTTGAAATATATATTTTTACTTAATCTTTACAAACTATTTACATAACTTTACTAAATTTTACAAATTTTATTTGTGTAGTAATATTACTTGAATTTATAAATTATTTATGTTAATAAGAAAGTTTATATAATACTTAATTTTATTTCTTAGTCATTTGAATTATTTACAAATATAATAATTTATTAATTATAATATTTACATGAGTATACTCAAATTTATGACTTATTTATATTAATAATAATGTTTATATGATTTTTCCATAATTTAAACTATTTTATTATTTTACGAGTGTAGTATGTTTATTAATTTAATAGCAGCTAAAATTCAATTTCATCCAATTCATTTAAAATCTAGCCACTTTATACCCATTTATGCCGATTCTAGTCTTTTTTTCTATCCAATTTATGTCAGTTTTAGCCTATTTTTCCGAATCTGACCACTTTTAATTCAATTCAATTTCAATTTAACTCTTACCCTACCAATGACCCGCGCTCATATCCACAACTCGACCCAAAATTTTTGAGTAAATCCTAACCGTCCACTCCTCTTAATCCAATGGCTCTGATTAAATCAATGAATATTTCCTTTTTAACCTACCAATTCCCCAAACCCTAACCCATTTTCCCCTTCTCCCCTTCAGCGCCACAAGTCACCTTTCTCCCTCTCCCGTTTTTCCCTTTTCGTCGGTCTCCATCTCCGGTAGACATTAACGCCGGTAAAACCAACCACCCCCACCCCTAAACTCTCTCGCCGGTAAAAACCAGCCACCATCTCCACCCCTAATATTCTTTCTCGCCATCCTCGTCTCCTTTTTCTCCTCCTCCACCGAAAAACCACCACCAGCGCCGCTGCACCTCCCTCTGTTTCTCTCCGTTTACACCTTCAATCTCTCCAACTCTCCTCTTCGTTCCCCTCTCACCATTATTTTCGGCCACTGTGACCAGAGAACTCTAACACCTAGACCCTTCCTCTCTCCATCTCCAGCCACAAACTAGACTTACTGCGCCGACCGCCATAGCGCCGACGAAACCAATCTTCTCCGACCATTGCCTCTCCTCTCTAACACCACAACAACTCCGATCGCCGCACATTTCCCCCCATTCGGTCGCATGCCATAGTCGCTGGATCTCCCTCCATTTTCCCCTCTCCTCGCACCTCACCGAACTAAAAACCAACCCCGAATGAATCTCTTTCCTGTCTCTTCTCTTCCCCTTCTCTCCACCCGAAATGCCACACTCACTATTACCTCCACTAGACCACCCGAACACAAACCAGCATAAAATCGATGTTGCCATCAGTGATGACATGTTTATGATAGTTTTGTCACGAATCTGGATAGATCTGTCCGTGACATGGTTCCTTGATATTTTGAAAACTTCCTTCTTCTCTCTCTCGTTTTTGCCAAACTAGATCTAGAATTAATTATTGTTTATGCTTGTTCAAAAATATTTTTGATTATTATTCGTGTTTGTGTATCACATAGAAGCGTCTAAATATACATGCTATTTTTGTTTCTATCATATGACCGAGTGTTCCTGTGAAAATCATTATCTATATGTTATACATATCTTGGGTATCACTTCCTTGATTAAAAAATAAACTCATTTATTGGGTTCTTGTATTTTTTCTGTATCTACAAGGGTATATATGACCATTGTTATTAGAGTCCTCGTTGCTTTCTGCTTAATTGTTAATCTTTCTGGTAGTTGTGCAAGTTTCCTCTGAGTTTTTACTGCAATTAGCATCGTTTCTATGGATTCATATTTATAAGACAATTTCGTAATTATTTATAATTGACAAAAGTTCAACTGTTATGTGCAAATGAATTTTTTATTGATTTACATTCCCTCTTACTGATTGTTTGACAGCTTTGATACATGCTTATTTAAGTTAAGTTTTTATTCTTTTTATGATTAGATATTCCATGTTTATTCTTCTCTTCAACATTAGATGGGTATTTATGGTAAATCCCTTTTTGTTCAATTTGTTTTCTTCTCTAATTTGTTTGACCCATTATGTCGTGGTATGTATAATATTTTTATTTACTTAATCTTCTATATACAATTATGGAATTTTAAAATTTATTTTAAGATATTAAGTGACAGCTTGCTCTCTTCCTTTTAATTCATTTTAATTTAGGGTAAATTTTCTTTGATTGATTCTCCATTCCTTTAATTAATTTAGTGCCCATTTAATTATGAAATAATAGATTTGTTTGGTATGACTACCGTTTTAATTCTGTTAAGGAAGTACATCCTTTTACAAATATTATTATTATTTTCTTTCCCCTTTATTTTTTTTAACGGATTGGTTACTTCGGCTATAAAAGTAACCCTTCTTCTCCTTTTATTTTCATTTGAACACTGTGGAAAATATTACTTTACTATTGCTTCATTCCTTCTAAGTTCATATTCTTTTCCTGCCCCGCCTCAACACAAGTACTGCTCGGGATCCATGAGATCCTTGTGATCTTGACGTGTTGAGTTCGGGTTTCAATTACTGGAAAAGCTCTTTTTGAAATCTCTGGTTGTCGTTTTATTCTTACTGATTAACCGGTTAGTTCACTTCTCTATTTTTAATCTCGATGTTGCACTACTTGAACTTATTATTTGCATCATATCATAATAATACGAGTTTTATGTGGCTCAATATGTGTCTGCATATTGTGACATAACGTGCCCGAGTAAATATTTTTATGTTAATGTCTGATTAATTAATTGTGTTTCTGAGATTCAGAATAAAATACGTGTGCAAATTTGGTCATATAAGCTCGTTTAACAGGTTACCCTTTGATTTGGAAGGAAGAGTTCGCCGAGATCGGAGGGATTGTAGTTTAGTCAATTTAAATTTGTACTTTGTGATGTATTTATTTCAGTTATTTTATTTTGTTGCTATGTAATAATGTAAATGAATGCTAATAATAGTTAAAATGGGTTTTTTGGGGGGGCGGGGTTCTATTCCTTTACTGTTTTTTTTCTAATTGTCAAATTCAACTTGAAAGCTTGTTCATAGGTTTCTAATAATATATGCAACATTAGAAATCATGCCTATAGGGTCTTAAATGATTTAGTTTAAAACTTATTTTTATATTTAAACTTTAGTAATCTCTATAAGAATACCATAGACTTGTTTGTTTAGTTAGAAATTATGCATATAGGAACCTAATTTATATGTATGTTCAAATTTATTTATGTTATGGATTTGCCTGCTAATAACCATTCATGAACAGTCCACTTTAGTTTCATAAGACTAGGCTTAATTATAAAATTGATAAATTTATATCTGCAAATATCGTGCCTATAGGATTAATGTAAGTATAATGGGTCATGTTAAAAATTATTAAATTAGTTAACACATAACATTATATGTTACTGTTCGGTCTTAGATACTATCTAGGATATAGGTAATAAACCTTACAATAGTTTGTTTTCATATGAGCTGTCTGTATTTGAAATTTGCCTTCCTAGCCACTGTTTGTAATTAACATTGAGCTTGCCAAATTAACACTACTCTCATACGTAATAATCTGGTTAAATTTGAAGTGTATTTTGTCAATGTAATTTATTAATTAAAGTCTTTTTTAGGAATTTCATTATTGCAAGCCTTAGTTAACTATTGCCAAAAATGCTGAATAAATGTCATGCACAATCATATATGAATACATTATGGTTGATATATATTGCATTACTGCATTAAATGTGTAAATATAATATTTGTACATTAGAGAACATGCTTGTAGGATTTATCTGTGTGTTTAGAAATTATGCCTTAAGATCTGTCCCTACGTCTCCAATAATCATGTTTCTTTCAGAATGTTCTTAAAGAGAGGCCTATTTGGAACCTTATATGCTAAGTGTTTTTTGTATTATTTGTTTCTTTAACGTTTAATCACCAGTTAAAAAAAACCTAAGACTTTTAGACCCAAAATCCAAAGTAATCGTCCAATGCCTCTTGGACACTAAGCTTGGGATGGGTAGGCAAATATTAGGATGTTAGTTCTCTTCGCCTAGAAACGCTTTAAGTTAATAATCAATTAATTAGGTGGGTAGCGGGAAATGATAGTCCGTGCTGGCTGGATAATACGAGCAATGTAAATCATTGCGAAGTATTATTTAAGTTGCACGGGGTGATCCCTTTAGGTTAAAATAACCCCCCTCTTTAATTGTAGAACTACGTCTGGCCTGATTCCCTTAAGGGATACGCAGACGCCTCTTCGAGGTTCGGCCCCTTAGTTTTTAAAATTCATTTGTTTGTTTATCAAATTCTGTATTTAGTTGTAAATGTTTATAATAATCATTTTTTGCAACTTGTTGTATACTTTGTTAACTTTTAAATCGAATTGCCCATTGTTGTAACTTCTAAAAGGTAATAATAATTATTTTTGAATACATACTATCCAATTTCTTTCTTCTCCCTTGTCTATCAGTTTCTTTGTTTTTATTCACTTATTTTATCAATCTAGTTTTTAAATAAATAATATAGGCTAAAATCAATTATCTTTGATTGCTAATAATTCCCACAAATTAATGGATCCGGCTGGGAACCACATTTGTGGACCTCGAAAGGTGTCTAACACCTTCCTTTTGAGGTAATTTAAGCCCTTGCCCGACTTTGGTAACATAGATAACTAAGCAGACTTTTAGCTTAGAACGGTGCCCTAACGCACCTCAAATCGTTAGGTGGCGACTCTTCTTTCACTATAAACCTCAAGAGTTGTCATATGTTGTATCTCGTTTTTCACGAGAAATATGGGGCGCGACAGTGGTATCCCCCGTTATCAGATCCAGTGATCTCATCCCCTAGGCAGTAGGACCAACGAGAGGTCCCAATGAGTCGTGGTCTCAACCAACGACTCATTGAGTGACCCATTAGTTCTTTGTCGATCAGTTTTTAGATTTCTATTCTAGGGATATTTTTGTAATTTCTCACCTATTTAGTCACTAAACTACATCATTTTAAGTATAATTTCAGAGAATTTAGAGGGATGATGTCACGCCCCACCTTGGGAGGCTTGATTGGCACCTAGTACCCTACTAGGATTTGAAGTGACTGAGCTAATTGAGCCTAAGCGCTTCTGGTGTAGGCTTACTCCCCAAATCAAGAAAACAACGGGTTATATCTCGTTTGTAAATACAACCTCTGGCTGACAAGGCCTTATAGCCACCTGTAAGGAAAACAGCTAACCAGAACAAGGCAATAACAGGGAATCCTATGCGGGTCGATAAGACCACCATGTTGTCTAGTTATGCTGTAAAGTAAAACAAGTGCTAAGCTAAAATATGGCTGACAAGGCCGCCAATCTGCCAGCTAAACAAGGCCCCACATGGATAACACGTAAACTGAAACATATATGGGCCCCACACGACCAATAACAGCTTACCACAGGGAAATAAAAATAATCTGCAAGCCTCTAGGAGTAATATGATGGTCGGGACAGGGCCCCAACCTACCCATGAACTATATAATCAAAAGGAGTAACTTTCTATTTGTAAGCTCCGGAGGAAAGGAGCCGACTCTACTACTAATCCTGGCTGGAAGCTAAGTGGGACCTGCTCCTTGTCAATCTGTACCTGCAGGCAAGTAATGCAACGCCCCCGAAAGGGCATCAGTACAATTTGTATTGAATATGTAAGGCGATAACTGTAAATGACTGAAAGAAAGAGATAGAACTGAAAATGACTGAAATAAAAGGGATAGGAGTCATACCTAAGTAGATGGATTCTCTATTATCTAGTCTATCAATAACTAAAGCAAACAAGAACCTTACCTGGCCCCCATAAGCCAGAAGGTACAACCAGCACAGAACAACCCACCTGGGGCCCCGATAAGTCCCGGGAGAGTATACATCAATATATAATAGCATACCCCTATCAAGGTCATATTGGGTCAACTGGTAACTATAGCCGTCTTGCCAGTCCCCTGGGTCTACAACTGAGCTTGCTCGGCCCCTGACTGTAGCTGTGTTTGTATCTGATGGACTCCTAATATCTGCACCCCGGGCACCAGGCTGGACGGGGGTGTATAAAGCCAACCACAGCATATGAGGACCTAGGACCTCATCTTCGTCCCTGGCGGATGGCATACCACTCCGTAGAGCGATGTCATCTCGCCCCTGGCGGGCGTTGACACAACTAATAACCCTGGGTCGGTCATGAAGGCTATACATGCATAATCCATCCCAAACTAAACATGGAATACGAGTTTCAGCTAGTAACAACAACTAATCATAATTGGCATATTTCTGGTACTCTTACTGGGACTCAAACTATGTTATCATGCTAAGGAAACTAACTTGCTGAAAGAAACTGCCTTAACGTACCTCATTTTCTGATTACTGATTAACTGGCGAGCTTCAGCTTGTATTCAACTACTCTTCTCAACTGCAATCATATTATTAGAAGAATGAGGCTAATTCCAGTATTAAATTCGATGGAAACGATAACTTTATACAAAATTATTAACTATTTTTCAACTTGACGGAACATGGTAAAAAACTCATAATTTCTCGAGAATCCAGAAGGGAGAAATGCTTACTTTAAGCTTGTGATCATATTGACACTAGTTTGGAGCAATTCCAACAACTTTAGCTCAGCTGACTTACGATTTGCCAGGTAAATTTCGTGAAAATAACTCCGCAGCGATGCTCCTTCCAGCCTTAAACTTCAATACCCGAAGTTAATTTGAATTCAGGCGGCGTTTCATAGCGTAAAAGGAAGAAATTTATTTGAAAATGACGTTCTCCCCTTCTCTGGTCGTGGGTCTGGTTTTATTTGAAGTGAACAATGAAATTATTTGATCTTATATATAACTTGGGTGGTGGACACGGGGTCCGTGGCATAGACCCTGTCGCGCCAATTTGAGGGCGTGCCACGGAGCCCATCACGGAGGACATGGTCCGTGCCATGCTGCCCCTTTGGGCAGCTGGCCCGACCTCCTCCCGCGTGGCCCCGACTCCATGCTCATCCGACCTTTTCCCGGGCTCCTTTCTCGTATGTATTATACTCTAAAACTCTTAACCAACGTATGAATAGGCCATCTAAACATTAGAAACTTATGGGGTGTAACAAATTAAATGATTTTCCCCCTCATTCCCTATGTAAACTCTCAGAATATTGATCGTAGAAACTCAGACTTTTCCTCTCAAGCAGGAACATGATTCCTCATCAGTTGCAGAAATTCAAGCTTTCTTCTTCAGGGATTTCTTATCCAGGTATGTGGCAATTCAACAAGGGAATAGTCCCTTGTGCCCCCAAAATCTTCTCTATTTTCTTTATCAGTTCAACCCTGTGGATTCAAAATGTAGAAAAATTATCGGACTAATTTCTAGATTTCAAGTGGAGTATTTCTCATGATTTTTAACTGCTTTATTATTCCCTATTTCTAGAATTTTGTGAGAATTGTATCTGGAAGAATGATTTAGCCCTAGTTCTTAATTCAGTAGAATTTAGAATCTTGTGTGTTGGACTAGTTTCACTGTAGCTTGATTCTTATCAGATTTGTGATCCCTATATTGCTAGTGTATGTGGAAATTTTAGTCAGATATATGCATGTCCAGTCTCATTCAGATTATTACACTCAATATTGTCCAGAAATGTCAGCTGATCAGTTTGACTACAGTTAATTCTTGAGGTATTAGTGGTGTATCCCAATTATCAGTATTAGACTTAGTTATCTGATTTTAGTGGTTCTTTAGGTGGTCATGACACTTCTAGATAAGCAGCTTTGACTAGCCTTAGGACCCCAGCTTCAGATTACAGTTTGTTCTTCAGACGATTATGACGCTTCCAGATACGTAGCTCTTGCCAGTCTTAAAACACCAACTATAGAATCCTGTCTGATAAGACTCTCAAGTTACTTAAAGATAGGTATTCCCGACTTAGTCTTAGGTCCCAGTTTCGAGTTATCAACTTAGTAGTTAGTCTAGGACTATCCAGTGGGAGTAGGACTTAGCACCGAGCGGACCGGGGTTCCAGCGCACCCAGGTTCCCAGAACTATGTTGCCACTGTAGGTTTTTTTATTAGCCTTATGGCCCCAGACTTGTGATCACCCAATTCATGCCTTTATACCCTGGCAAGGTATATTGGGTCCTACCGATTGGGTGTATACATCAGACTCCATGTCTAGCTCATGTGGTTATATGTCAGTTATAGACTCTCCCACTAGTTAGTTCAGTTCAATCTCAAATTTGCTAAGTTCAAAACAGTTTCAGATTTCTCAATTCAGTACCATTCCGATCAGTATCTCAGATTTAGGGCATGTCTTTGACGATCAAGACAGGGTCATCTTGATCATCTCAGTACATTGCATTTTATTGAGTTTCAACATTTTACTTGGTTGATCTTGGGCATAATTGCGCGCCCAAACGCTATTTTATAACTTAAATTACTCATGTTGGTCTAATTATACACTTACATTCTTATGTGATTTTATGTAAATAATACAGTGGCCCTTTTTAAGAGTCGGATATCGAACCCACAGGGACTGGACCAATTCAGCAAATTATGAAGTTCAAGTGTGAGATTAACCTTCCCAAGTGTTGATTATAGAAGTTTTCGGTAAAGTATAATTAAGTTTTGGGGTGGTCATAAAACAATCTGGAAACAGTATAAGAAGCAACTAGAGCTAAGACCGGATAATCATGCAATGCTACACTTTGTAATGGTTCAAGTATGAAATTATTAATTGTTGTCTCACATAGTTGAAAATGCAATGTTCATGGTCTCTCGAGCCTATAAACACGACAAACTAGCCTCATAACTACATTGTTGAGCGGGGATGTGATATCCTAGTTCGTGGGCGATTCAACTACATGGATGAGGTTTACGGGGTTTGTGCTCTTGATCAGGAACTTTCGTAGCTCTAATCATTTAACCTAACTTAGCTTCACAACTACTTCTATGAGTGGTAGAGTGACAATTCTAAGCCGGTATCTTGCTATCATCCCGTGTTATCAAACAAGTAAGGCAATTTAGGTATATTATTTATCCTAATTTCGAATCCTATCGTAAGATAAGAACTTGCCCCCTACATTCTCTTGTTCTAGCCTAGGGTTACTCTTTCAAGCTTTTACCTAGTTTAACATATGTATTTTCATGGTGATCAAGCATAAAAACAACCATACTAAAGAATATAAGACAAAACAATAATTAATAACTCAAACCAAAATGAATTCTTGCATTACAATCATATCACGTGGCCTCAACCCTAGAGGAAGGGTTTTAGCCACTCATGTTTGTACAATAACTTAAAAACATCATAAAGCAGAGTACTTACAAGAATAGGTAAAAGAGAATGTAAAATTAGTGAACCCTAGGTGTGTTCTTCACTTCTCCCTTCGCTCCTCCACGGTTTCCAGAAAATATTTCATGACAAAAGATTTAAGAAGCTAAGGGATTAATTTATAGTAAATAGGGAATTTACAAATTTTGTCCTGTCATGGAATGGCTCCGTGGCACGAAGCTGAATGCACCAATTTGCCTCCGTGCCTCGGAAGTAACGCGGAGGCTTACTGGAAAGTGCCCTGGAAACATGCTTGGCCGAGGCATGGCGCGATGGCCAACGTGGCACGGTGCTGGGGCTGCGCGATGGCCTGCGTGACACGGCCTGTGGCGCGAAGCAATTCCTAGTGTGGAATGGCACTGGCGCTCGGGTTTGCTGCCTTCTGTCGCGCACATGGCCTTGGCGTGGCACGACGCTAGGCGCGGCACGCTGCATGGCGCGACCAGCCTTGCCATGGCATGCTTTCTTGCCAACTTTTGCAATTCGCTTCCAACTCCATTTCTTTGCTTCCAACTCTATTTCTTCACCAATCATTATTTAGTCCGTCATATGCATTTTTCACCTATAAAACAAGGAGTGGCACGATGCTGGGGTTGCGCGATGGCCTGCGTGACATGGCCTGTGGCGCGCAGCAATTCCTAGTGTGGATTGGCACTGGCGCGCAGGCGCCCGGGTTTGCTGCCTTCTCTCGTGCACATGGCCTTGGCGTGGCACGGCGCTGGGCGCGGTGATCACGGGCAAAATAGCATGCCCGAGATACGCTTTATACCTTAATGTAGTCTTGTTTATCTAAGTTATTTTACATACTTTCATGTGATTTTATATAAATGTGAATATATGTGCTAACCAACATGATTAGTCCTTGTTTTGTAGGTTAATAATGCATTTGAGGAACTAATTCACAAGTTGATGAATAGCAAGGAATGGAGTGGAAGCAAGTGGCGAAAGTCGGCAAGGAGCATGCCTTGGCAAGGCTGGCCGCGCCAGGCAGCGTGCCACGCTGTGCGTGTGCCGCGCCCAGCGCCGTGCCACGCCCTTGCCAAGCGCACGAGAAAAGGCAGCAAACGGCAGCAACAGGCAGTAAACTAGTGCGCCAGCGCCGTGCCACGCTAGGACATCTGCGCGACAGTAGCATGCCAACGCGCTGCATGAGCAGCGTGCCACGTTGGCCAGCGCGGTGACCCTCGGCAGCTTGGTTTCCAGAGGCACTTTCCAGAGAGCTTTCGCGTTGCCTCCGTGTCACGGAGTCATTGCTCCGCGATACACTCCGTGACACGGAGCCGTTCCATTACAGGCTAAATTATGCACGTTTTCCATTTACTATAAATAGGACCCTTAGCTCCTAAAATCATTGGTGTCACGATTTTATTCTGAAAAACCACCTAGGAGTGAAGGGAGAAGTGGGAGAACTCATCTAGGGTTTATCAAATTCCCTTCTCATCTACCAAATTCATGTAAGTATGTTAGTTTAGTATTAGTTAATTGTAGTTTTACGAACATGAATGGCAAGAACCCTTCCTCTAGGGTTGAAGCCATGAATTATGATTGTGCTTTTATGAATTTGTTTTGGAATTAAGTTATTGATTGTTGTTTTCGTCTTGCATTCTGGATTGTTGGTTGTTTTTATGATTGATCACCATGAAAGCATATTTGTTAGCTTGAGTAATAGCTTGAGAAAGCATTACCTAGGTCAGGACATGAGAATGTAAGGAGCATGTTTGTATCTCGGGAGAGATTTTTGTGTCAGGATAGAAATATACCTAACACCGTGCTTGGTTGACACACGGGGGTTATGAAAGACCAACTTGGGATGTCACATCACCACTCGAAGAAGTAGTTGTGAGGCTAAATTGAGTTAAATGGTTAGACGCACGAAAGTCCCTAATCGTTTCCCCGTAAACCACAACATAATTGATTGCCCGCGACTAGAAAATTAAACTCCTTGCTCACAATGATGCAGTGAGGCTAGATTGCCGTGTTTAGAGGCTCGAAAGACCATAAACATGCAATTCTAATTATGTGAAATAACAATTAATAGTTCCATGCTTAACCCATTGCAAATCGTAGGATCGCGTGATTAATTGGTTTTAACTCTATGTTGCTCCTAGAGTGATTTCGGAATATTTCGTTGACCCAAACTTAGACTTAATTAATCTCAATCGAAAATGTCTATAACCAACACTTGAGGTATTGAAGATCACAATAGAAATGGATAGTTAGAGGAATGGGTCCAGTCCTTGTGGGTTCGACAATTCGGTTCTTAAAAAGAGCCACTATATTACTTGCACGACCCGTACACTTGCGGATGCGCGAATCGGGCACGTCAAGTTTTTGGCGCCGTTGCCGGGGACTCGGCGAAGTTTTGATAATTTATCTATTTTTGGTGTGATTTTTGAATTTCCTTAAGTGTTGAGAAACTTGGTCTTAGTGTGCTTAATTGCAGGTGACAGGTTGTCCTGCCGAGCTGGCTAGAAATAGAGAGCTTGTGGAACCGTTGCTGGAAACTGAACGTCAAATCCATTTGCAAAGGAGAGTAGCTCTAGAGCAAAAGCTGAAGAGACTTCAAGAAAAGGTGCAACAACAACCACCCGCAGGACAAGCACAATTGTCATCCGAAGCAATGGCAGCAAGACCAGTTCGCGAAGTGGCAATCCCACTAGCGACGAATGTGACCTCTAGCATCCGTAAACCGGGGCCTGGAGGGCACTTTGAGCTTAAACAGAACATGGTGCAGCTGTTACATTCTAGTGGTCAATTCACTGGGATGGCACATGAGGACCCGCAGCAGCACTTACAGAGCTTTTTAGAGATTAGTGACACGTTTGTCCCCACCGGCGTGTCCACAGATTATGTCCGAATGACCCTCTTCCTATTTTCACTTTTGGGAGAGGCGAAAAGTGGCTGAAGGCTGAGCCACCGAACTCCATAACTTCATGGAATGACTTGGCTAAGAAGTTCCTTATCAGATTCTTCCCTTCAGGCAAAACTGCAAGGTTGAGAAGTGAAATACTCAGTTTCAAGTAGAGGCCTGATGAGAACTTATATATGGCTTGGGAAAGATTCAAGTCATTGTTGAGAGATTGCCCCCATCACCAGCAATCAAATGAAGTGCTGGCCCATACCTTTGTAGAAAGTCTAGACCCACACACAAAAATATTACTAGACTCTGCATCGGGTGGGCAAGCCTTGGATAAGACATATGATGAGTTGTACACTTTGTTGAATAGAATTGCACAAGGAAATCCATAGTGGCACAGCGAGTCATCTAGAAGGGTAGGAAAGAGATCGGGGTTGATAGAAGTAGATGGTTTGAATGCCTTGGCAGCACAGTTAGCTTCGTTCCAGCATCAAATGATGACTCAGTTCAATAAACTGAGTATGAACCAACGCCAGGGCCAGGTTAATGCAGTTCAGCAAGCTCCGAGTTGGTGTGAAATTTGTGGTAATAATGGGCACCATGCAGAATATTGTGGAGCCAATCCGGAGTCAGTCAATTTTGTTAGTAATGTGCTGCGCAACAATCAGAATTTTGAAACCAGTTACAACAGAAATTGGCAGGGCCACCCGAATTTTTCTTGGGGTGGTAACCAAAAGCAAAATTATATGCAACCTCAACAGCAGCAGTATCAGCAGAATAGGCAGAATGATGGGCAATTGAGTAGCAGCATTGAGGAAACACTGCAGAAAATCATGGAGACCAAGACTCAATTAATGGAAAATCAGGCGAGGATGGCAACAGACTTAATGAATCAGCAAGTAGCCACCCGAAATCTTGAAAAACAAGTGGGTCAGATAGCAGCTGCTCAAAACATGAGATCGCAGGGGGGATTACCAAGCGACACAGATCCTAACCCCCGACAGATCAATGCCATCAGTCTGAGAAGCGGTAAGCAATTAGCTGATGCAGTGTCAAAAGAGCTGAGCAAGGAGGTGCAGCCGGAGTTGGTTAGACCAGGACCATCCATCAACATGGGAGATAATCAGAGTGCTGGGCAACAAAATGCACAATTTCCATTGCAGCCAGCACAAATACCACCACCACCATTCCCTCAGAAATTCAAAAAGAGCAAGGAGGAGGAATGCTTCAAAAAGTTCTTTGAGAGCTTCAAAGAACTTCACATAAATTTGCCTCTTATTGATGTCTCGCAGGGAATGCCCAAGTATGCTAAATACTTGAAGGATGTAATGGCGAACAAAGTGAGATTGGTGGATGTCCAAACTGTAGCACTGACTGAGGAGCGCAGTCACAGGGTATTGAGCAAAATGCCGAAGAAGCTCAAATACCCAGGGAGTTTTACCCTCCCCATACAAATTGGTAAAGCTGAGGTGCTACAAGCTTTGTGTGACTTAGGGGCAGCAGTCAATCTAATGCCCCTATCCTTATTCAGCACCTTGGGGTTGGGACAACCGAGGCCAACAAGGTTGATGCTGCAGCTGGCTGACAAGTCGCGAGTGACACCTGATGGAATAATAGAGGACCTTCTCATCAAAGTAGGTAAGTTCATTATACCTGCTGATTTTATTGTCTTGGATTTTCAGGTTGATGACCAGGTACCCCTGATCTTGGGACGGCCATTCTTGGCCACTGGAGGAGCGGTGATTGATTTGAAAGCAGGGACCCTGAAAATGAGGGTCGAGGATGAAGAAGAAATCTTCCGCGTTTACCAAGAAATGAACCCATCTGCACACTATAGAAACCTTTGTCAGGTTAGTGTGTTGGCAGAGGATAAGTGTGGGGTGGAGGATTCCATAGGTGCACGGCCAAAGGAAATTACAAGTGTTCAGCCCGAGTCTGATAAAGGGCTTCAAATTGAGAGGAAGTTGGAGAAAGAGAGGAACAGGGTGGAGGCTGTTTCCTCTAAACAGCAAAAGAAAAGGAGATGGTTCTCGAAAGAGAACCCAGGTATGAGGATGTCCTGAAAGGGATAGTCCACGTCGGACCACGACGTAAAATAAGGCGCTACTTGGGAGGCAACCCAAGGGTACCACAGGTACCATTTTAATTTCTTGCATTTTTGTTGATTTTGTTTATTTTTCATCTTGTGTTGTTTTTGGTGGAAAGTTAAGCGCAGATGGAGGGGAAGTCTGAGTACCCGTGGAGGAGGAAGCTAAAAAGCATGGACGATAAAAAGTGTGGGGTCGACACACACTTGTGCAAAGTGAAGAGAATCATGCTATTAACTAGGCCTAAAGGCCTCAGGGAGTATTTCTCACCCTTTCTAAATTTTTATTTGATGCTATGAGGACATAGCATTATTTAAGTGTGGGGTGAGGGAAATTTCAAGGGAATTTCAAAAATTTTTTGCGCTTAACAAGTTTGTGGTGAATGTAATGCTAATGCTTGAGAAATTTGAAAATTTTGAAAAATTTGAAAATTTTTCTGAATTAAGCATGACTTCATCACCCGTTGGTTTTTCTTTTCGGTTCTTTTCCGACGGGGGGTCTTTGAACCGAAGAATAAAAATTTTATCTTTTCCTTTCCTTTGTCTGTATATAGTGTTTTAGTCATAGTTAGGGACTGTTTCCGATGATGGATGGATGATGACCGTCTTGAGGAAAAATTAGTCGGTAGGTGATGGGTTGTTGAAACCACAACTAATTGGTGCTTGATGTTCTTGTTATGTGCTATGCATGATTGTAAGATGCGAGTATGTTCAGTGTGAAGCATGCAAATGTATAACTTTGTTTGAGACACTTAAGCTCTTGAATTTGACTCAATATGATTGAAGCTTAATCTGAATTCTTGTG
Organism: Datura wrightii; assembly: GCA_035772735.1. NCBI lineage: Eukaryota > Viridiplantae > Streptophyta > Magnoliopsida > Solanales > Solanaceae > Datura > Datura wrightii. Next base: position 66,090,707 of record JASDFA010000003.1, on the reverse strand, counting down.
ATTAGCTGAGTAAGAGTTTGATGAATGTGTCTTGAATTTAGCATGTGCCATGAGTGTAAGGTTTTTGAGTATTCTGTGTTATTGTGGATTGTCTAGAACTTGCCTGGTGTGTTTATGAAACGAAATGAAGGATGTGAATAGTAGGAGATGATTTAGGCATTTCTTCGAATGAACCAATTCTTATCCCTCATTTTACCTACCTTGGAAAGATTAATCCTAGTTAGCCCCATTGAGCCTTGAGCCTATTCTTTGACAGCTGCAACATAAGCTTAATCCTTTTTCTTTCATTAGCCTTGTGTTTGATCCAAAACTCCTAAGCGCTTGAGAAAAAAAAAACCCCGAAGGAGTAAGGGAATGAGAAGAATGAAAAGAAAGGAAAAGTAGCAAGTTGTAGAAGTGAGAAAAGGACAAAGGTGCACTTGTGTGAAAATGGTTGATTATTAGTAAGGAGCAAGAAAACAAATTAATAAAAAAATTATTCATAGAACTCCTTACTAATAAGTTAAAAGTGCCTAAAGAAAAGGGGAACATAAGAGGAAAAAGAAAGCTGAAAAGAGAAAAAGGTGAAGTAAGGGAAGGGAAGTTCGTAAGGAGGGCGTAATGTATTAAAAGCGCTTAGGAAAGATAGTCACTATTACTGGCCATAATAGTACCTACCTGTCCCTTAGCCTACAGTACAACCCATTAAGTCCTACTTGATCTTACATTCACACATCCTTAAATTAGTGGAATAAAACACTAAGGGCAAGCTTATGGGTCATTACATGATGCATGTGAATTCTTTGTGAGAGTGAGTGTAATTCTATTTATTTACCCACACATGTTGTGATGTAAAAATGATTTTTGCGTGTGATTGGGTAACTCTCCTTCCGTGAGGGCACATGTTGAATGAAGGATATAATTCATGTGGGATTTCTTACTCAGTTGATTTGCATGAGTTTGCTAAGATCGAGAGTCGATTCTTGAGGTTAAGAAGTCTTAGCATCGTTGTATTTCTTCTCGGTGATTAAATTGTGTATGCTCTATCTTTAGCTTGTTATCTTACGGAATCATTATAGCTGTAACTTGAATTATCTGGCTGCATTAGTTATGTGGGAGTTTCTATATGTATGATATGTAAAAGGTTGTTCGAGGACGAACAAGGCTTTAAAGTGTGGGGTTGTGATCACGGGCAAAATAGCATGCCCGAGATACGCTTTATACCTTAATGTAGTCTTGTTTATCTAAGTTATTTTACATACTTTCATGTGATTTTATATAAATGTGAATATATGTGCTAACCAACATGATTAGTCCTTGTTTTGTAGGTTAATAATGCATTTGAGGAACTAATTCACAAGTTGATGAATAGCAAGGAATGGAGTGGAAGCAAGTGGCGAAAGTCGGCAAGGAGCATGCCTTGGCAAGGCTGGCCGCGCCAGGCAGCGTGCCACGCTGTGCGTGTGCCGCGCCCAGCGCTGTGCCACGCCCTTGCCAAGCGCACGAGAAAAGGCAGCAAACGGCAGCAGCAGGCAGTAAAATAGCGCGCCAGCGCCGTGCCACGCTAGGACATCTGCGCGACAGTAGCATGCCAACGCGCTGCATGAGCAGCGTGCCACGTTGGCCAGCGCGGTGACCCTCGGCAGCTTGGTTTCCAGAGGCACTTTCCAGAGAGCTTTCGCGTTGCCTCCGTGTCATGGAGTCATTGCTCCGCGATACACTCCGTGACACGGAGCCGTTCCATTACAGGCTAAATTATGCACGTTTTCCATTTACTATAAATAGGACCCTTAGCTCCTAAAATCATTGGTGTCACGATTTTATTCTGAAAAACCACCTAGGAGTGAAGGGAGAAGTGGGAGAACTCATCTAGGGTTTATCAAATTCCCTTCTCATCTACCAAATTCATGTAAGTATGTTAGTTTAGTATTAGTTAATTGTAGTTTTACGAACATGAATGGCAAGAACCCTTCCTCTAGGGTTGAAGCCATGAATTATGATTGTGCTTTTATGAATTTGTTTTGGAATTAAGTTATTGATTGTTGTTTTCGTCTTGCATTCTGGATTGTTGGTTGTTTTTATGATTGATCACCATGAAAGCATATTTGTTAGCTTGAGTAATAGCTTGAGAAAGCATTACCTAGGTCAGGACATGAGAATGTAAGGAGCATGTTTGTATCTCGGGAGAGATTTTTGTGTCAGGATAGAAATATACCTAACACCGTGCTTGGTTGACACACGGGGGTTATGAAAGACCAACTTGGGATGTCACATCACCACTCGAAGAAGTAGTTGTGAGGCTAAATTGAGTTAAATGGTTAGACGCACGAAAGTCCCTAATCATTTCCCCGTAAACCACAACATAATTGATTGCCCGCGACTAGAAAATTAAACTCCTTGCTCACAATGATGCAGTGAGGCTAGATTGCCGTGTTTAGAGGCTCGAAAGACCATAAACATGCAATTCTAATTATGTGAAATAACAATTAATAGTTCCATGCTTAACCCATTGCAAATCGTAGGATCGCGTGATTAATTGGTTTTAACTCTATGTTGCTCCTAGAGTGATTTTGGAATATTTCGTTGACCCAAACTTAGACTTAATTAATCTCAATCGAAAATGTCTATAACCAACACTTGAGGTATTGAAGATCACAATAGAAATGGATAGTTAGAGGAATGGGTCCAGTCCTTGTGGGTTCGACAATTCAGTTCTTAAAAAGAGCCACTATATTACTTGCATGACCCGTACACTAGCGGAGGCGCGAATCGGGCACGTCACGTGGCACACGCACAGCGTGGCACGCTGCCTGGCGCGGCCAGCCTTGCCATGGCATGCTTTCTTGCCAACTTTTGCAATTCGCTTCCAACTCCATTTCTTCACTTCACCAATCATTATTTAGTCCGTCATATGCATTTTTCACCTATAAAACAAGGAATAATCATGTTGGTTAGTGCATACCCAAATTTACATAAAATCACATAAGAATGTAAGTGTATAATTAGGCCAACATGACTAATTTATGTTATAAAATAGCACTTGGGCACGCAATTATGCCCAAGATCACTACCCCACACTTAAACCCTTGTTCGTCCTCGAACAACCCTTTTACATCTCATACACATGAAGACTCACACATAGCTAATTGAGCAAGACAATTCAAGCTACGACTACAATGATTGTTTTAGATAGCAAGTTAAAAATAGAGAATGGAAGATTTAACCATTAAAATAAAATATAACTATGTTAAGACTTCCTAACCTCAAGAATCGACTCTTAATCTCAACAACCTCATGCAAATCAACCGATCAAGAAATCCGACATGAATTTTATCCTTCATTAAACATGCGCCCTTCCAACAAGAGAGTTGCCCATTTTTACTCATAAATTTTTAAATTATAACGTATATGGGTATATGGATAAGAATTAAGCTCACTCTCAAAAAGACTTCACATGCCACGTGTATTGACCCATAAGCTTGCCCTTAGTGTTTTACTCCACTAATATAAGGATGTTTGAATGTAAGATCAAGTAGGACTTATTAGGTTGTAATGTAGGCTAAGGGATGGGTAGGTACTATTTTTGCCGGTCATAGTGGCTATCTCCCCTAAGCGCTTTTAATACATCACACGTTCATTACTGACTTCTCTTCTCTTACTTCACCTTCATTCTTTTCACTCTTAAATTTCCTCTTTTGTTTCCCGTTTCTTTAGGCACACTTAGCTTATTCGTAAGGAGTAATTAAGCAACTTTTTCATTCATTTGTTTTCTTACTCTCTACCAATACTCAAGCATTTTCAAACAAGTGCACCTCTAATTTTTTTTCTCAAATCCCACAACCGTTATTTTTTCCTTCTTTGTCACGATTCTCACTCCTTTACTCTTTTGGATTTTTCACTTAAGCGCTTAGGAGGTTTGGAGCAACTTCAAGGCTATTGAAAGAAAAGGATTAAGCTTATGTTGCAGCTAGTAAAGAATAGGCTTAAGGATCAATGGGGCTAACTAGGATAAGACATTCAAGGTAGGTAAAGCGAGGAATAAGAATTAGGTTCATTCAAAGAAATTCCTAAATCATCTCCGACAATCTACATCCTTCATTTCGTTTTGTATACACACCAGACAAGTTCTAGACACTACACAATAGCATGGAATATTCAAAAACCTTGCACTCATGGCACATGCTCAATTCAAGACAAATTCAGCAGACTCTTAACTCAACTAATCACAAGAATTCAAAATTAAACTTTAAGCACATAGAGTCACATTCGAGAGCCTAGGTGTCTCAAACAGGGTTATACAACTTCTTACATGTTTCAACACTAACCACACTTGCATCTCACAATCATGTATAGCACATAACAAGAACATCAAGCCATCAATTAGCTATGGGTTCAAAAATCAAAATCTATTGACTAATTTTCCCTCAAGACGGTCGTCATCCATCCATCGTAGGGAATAGTCCCTAACTATGACTAAAAACAACTATGTACAGACAAGGAAAATTTCTATTCTTCGGTTCAAAGCCCCCCGTCGGAAAAGAACTGAAAAGAAAAACCAACGGGTGGGTGAATCATGCTTAACTCAAAAATTTTAACAAATACCTATCAAGAACTAAATTCACCCAAAATCATTAAGCACAAAATTTTTGAAATTTCCCTCACCCAACACTTGAATCATGCTATGTCCCAAAAGCATCCAATTAAAATTCAAAAAGGGTGAGAAATACTGCCTGGGGCCTCTAGGCGTAGCTAACAACATGTTTCTCTTCATTTGAACAAATGGGTATTCGACCCCACACTTTCCTCTTTCATGCTCCTTAGCTTTCTCCTCCAAGGGTAATCAGACTTCCCCTCCAACTGTGCTTAAATCTCCACCAAAAACAACAACAAGATGAAAATAAACAAAATCAACATAAATGAAAGAAATTAACATTATATCTGTGGTACCCTTGGGTTGCCTCCCAAGAAGCGCCTAGTTTTACGTCACGGCACGATGTGGACTATCCTTTTCAGGACATCCTCATACCCGTGTTCCCTTTCGAGAACCATCTTCTTCTCCTTTTGGTTTTCGAGGGAACAACCGCCACTCTATCGCTCTATTCCTCCAACTCCTTCTCAAACGGAAGCCCTTTATCAGATTCGGGCTGAAAACTAATCATCTCTTGTGGCCGTGGTCCTGTGGAATCTTCCACCCCACACTTAGCCTCTGATAACACACTGACCTTACAAAGGTCTCTGTAATGTGTGGGCGGGTTAATCTCTTGGTAGACCCGGAAGAGTTCTTCTTCATCATCGACCCTCATTTTCAGGGTCCTTGCTCTTACATTAATAATCACTCCTCTAGTGGCCAAAAATGGTCATCCCAAGATTAGGGGTACCTTGTCATCAACTTCAAAATCCAATATAATGAAATCAACGGGTATAATGAACTTACCCACTTTGATGAGAAGGTTCTCGATTATTCCATCTGGTGCCACTCGCAACTTGTCTGCCAACTGCAGCATCAACCGTGTTGGTCTCGGTTGACCCAACCCCAAGGTGTTAAACAAGGATAGGGGCATTAGATTAACTACTTCCCCTAAATCACACAAAGCTCTTATCACCTCAGCTTTACCTATTTATATGGAGAGGGTAAAACTCCCTGGGTCTTTGAGCTTTTTAGGTATCTTGCTCATTACCCTATGGCTGCACTCCTCAGTCAGTGCTACTGTCTGAACATCCACCAATCTGACTTTTTTGGCCACCACATCTTTCAAGTACTTAGCATACTTGGGAATTCCCTGCAACACATCAAGTAAAGGCAAATTTATGTGAAGTTCTTTAAAAATATCAAAGAACTTTCTAAAACATTCCTCCTCCTTTCTCTTTTTGAGTCTTTGCAGAAATGATGGTGGTGGTCTCTGTGTTGGCTGCAGTGATGATTTTGCATTTTGTTGCACCACACTCTGATTTTCTCCCTTGTCAGTGAATGGTTCCTTTCTAACCAACTCCGGTTGCACCTCATTTCTCCTCTCTTTCGGTGATGCATTAGCCAATTCCCTGCCACTCCTCAGACTAATGGCATTGACCTGTCGAGGGTTTGTGTCTGTGTCACTGGATAATCCTCCCTGCGGTCTAGTGTGGTGAGCCACTGCTAGTTGACCCATCTTCTTCTCTATATTGCGAGTGGCCAACTGCTGATTTTTAAAATTTGATGCCATCCTTGCCTGATTCTCTACTAATTGCGTCTGTGTCTCCATAATCTTCTGCAACGTCTCCTCAATATTGCTGCTCAACTGGCCATCATTCTGCCTGTTCTGCTGCTAATACTGCTATTGCTGAGGTTACTGGTAGCTTTGCCTTTGATTTCCACCCCAAGAAAAATTCGGGTGGCTCTGCCAATTCTTGTTGTAATTGTTCCCAAAATTCTGATTGTTCCTCTGAACATTCCCAACAAAATTGACAGATTCAGGATTTGCCCCGCATGATTCTACATTGTGCCCATTATTTCTGCAGATTTCGCACCAACTAGGAGCTTGTTGAACTACATTTACCTGTCCCTGCTGTTGGTTCATACTCAGTTTATTGAACTGAGTTATCATTTGATGCTGAAATGAATCTAGCAGAGTAGCCAAGGCATTTACACCATCCACTTCTATCAGCCCTGCTGTTCTCTTTCCTGCCCCTCTCGATGACTCACTGTGCCACTCTGGATTTCCCTGAGCAATCCTGTTCAACAAAGTGTACAGCTCATCGTAAGTCTTCTCTAATGCTTTCCCTCTCGATGCAGAGTCTAGTAAAATTTTTGTGTGCGGGTCTAGACTTTCCACAAAGGTATGGGCTAGCACTTTATTTGACTGCTGATGATGGGGATAGTCTCTCAATAGTGACTTGAATCTCTCCCAAGCCAAATACAAGTTCTCCTTCTGTCACACCCCGCCTTGGGGGGGGGGTATGAATGGCACCTGGTGCCCTACTAGGACCTGAACTACTAGACTGCTGAGCCTGGGCACATCTGGTGCCTAGCTGGCTCTAACTCACATTTCTGGAAACAAAGGGCTATATAACGGTTGTAAACACAGCCCCCGGCCCATTGGCCTATAGCCTCCTGTACCTGTAATAACAGCTAACCAGAAACAAGCAACTATAAGGAAACTTATGCGGGCCGACAAGGCCACCATGCTGTCTAGTTATCTGTATCTCAACAATAAAATGCTGAATAACAACGTGACCGGCAAGGTCACCACTACTATCAGACTATGGCCCCACACGGCCAACACAATCAACAATGCTAAACAGCTAACCAAACGCACGGCCTCACACGACCGGCTCATCTGACCACAGGGAAATATATACAGACTGCAAGCCTCTAAGAATAACAATAGAAATGATCGGGACAGGGCCCCGACCTACCCGTACTATACAACAAAAGAAAATGAAATACACCTCTGGAATTCAGTCTCCGGATTACAGGAGCTGAATACTCGATCGCTGACAGAAATCACATGGTATCGCCTGCTCGTCTATGAGTACCTGCAGGCAAGTAATGTAGCGCCCCACCGGGCGTCAGTACCGCTCGTACTGAGTATATAAAGAAATAATTGAAAGAAATATCTGAAAACAATAATATAACTGATGAAACTGAAGTAGAGAGAAATAGATTAACTGTCTGATAATGTAAGTCATACCTTCTCTCAATTATACTGGAAGGAGTAGGAGTCATACCTGGAGACGTATCGTTCTACTGCTGATCTACTCATATCTAACATAACATGGCATAACATAACATAACATAACATAGCACACACAAACCTTACCCGGCCCCCAGAAGCCGGGAGGTACAACCAGCACAGAATCTATACCCCTACCCCGGTCATCCCATCTCCTATAAACCCTGTAAGCATCCTGCCGGTCCCCTGGGTATGCACTTGGGCTCGCTGAGCCCCTGACTATAACTGTATCTGAGTCCGGAGGACTCTTGAATCAACACCCGGGCGTATCCGCTCGACAGGGGTGTGTAAAAGCCGACCAAGGCATAATATGGGGAAAACTGGCATCCCATCTTCGTCCCCTGTGGGACGGCATGCCACTCTGTAGAGCGACGTATCCTCGTCCTCTGGCGGACGGGTCGATATAGCTATCAACCCTGGGGCGGTCATGGATGCTAGGTAATCCAACCCCAAACAATACAACGGTCTCAACTAATAATACTATCTGCATGTCCCACATACTAAAGCTAATAGTGGTAAAGTATTGTATACACTATATGTTGGACTAGTGATAGTAATATGTACATACTTAATACATTTTGAGGCTGGTAATAGTATATATATGTAGAAATATAGTCTTCTGCCAGACTGTACTGGGGCTAATGCTGAACAAGATATAATGTTTCTGCTGAAAACTATGTTGTATACTGAGTTTCTATAGTAACATGATTTACTATTCCTAATATGCTTTCTAACCTCATTTTAACTTATCATTCTATTCCTGAGATGTCTTACAGATATTACATTGCTTTACTGGGTTTCAACTGAATACGATATTATCCTAACATTCTGTGTCACATCACGTATTGAGCATGCTGTGCAGTTCTTAACACTTATATTAGAATCTATATCGTGCTAGCAAGTCTCGCGCTGATCATAACATAATGTTTCTAGTATCGTACCATCATTCATAATAAACATCATACATGGCTTCTGAATATTCTACGGGCCTTTAAATTACCGTACTGTACCAAGATTACTAACTTGCCGAGGGAACTAGCTTTACATACCTTATCCTCGAACTATCCGTCTGTCGGACGAGGCTCGGCCGGTACTTCAACTATTTTCTCCCAACTGCATTCATAAATATGTCAATTAATACTAAATACAACTTTATTTTAAAGAGCAACGTCGCTTTCGATATAGTTTATAGCCTAAACTTAGGCTTATCGAAAGACGGTCGAAAACTCACTATTTTTCAGAGGTCTAGAAGGGAGAACTATTCACTTCTCATCTAAGAACACATAGACACTAATTTAGAGCAATTCCACTTACCTTAGCTCGGTAGCTCGAAGATTCGTCGGCCGTATTTCACGAAACTAAATCCGTAGGAATGCTCTTTGCTGCTAAATACCTCGGTATCTGAGGTTAATTTGAGTTTGGACAACGTTTAGCAGCGTAATCGGACGAAAATTATATATTATCTCTTCGTTCCTTTTTCCTTTTCTGCTGGTTTGCTCTGTTTTCTGGAAATTACATGGGTGATTAATGATTTAAAACTGAAGTGAGGCTTTATATACTTGGGCCTGGACAAGGCCAACGTGTCACGGAGCCAACACGGAGGCTTCACCTCCGTGACACGCTGCCATCGCGGAGGGGTTCTGCCTCGGCTCCTCCCGCGATGGTTCGACAGGTTTCTCGTTCGATCTTTTCCCGGGCCTTTCTTTAGCACGTATGGCTTTCAAATATGCTTAACCAACGTGCGAATAGGTCATTTGGGTGTCGGAAATTCTACGGGATATAACATTCTCCCCCCCTTAAGAACATTCATCCTCAAATGTACACTGCTATCTGGAGGACTACTTAACTTACTTTCTAGAAAAATTTCGGCAGAGTTTCCCCTGTAATATGGACTATAGCAAAAACCTGAAATGCAGAAAAGTCCAATACAGGTACTGTACACAATACTGTAGGATTCACTGGATGGCTACGTATCAATTTTCCTCACTTATACATATACAACCATAAGATACTACATAAGCAATAATACGGATATACCTGTCGGCTGACTAGGCCTGGAATAGGTGAGGATATCTGATCCTCATATCTTCCTCTGCTTCCCAAGTCATCTCCTCTCGGTTCCTGTTACGCCTCAATACCTTGATAGACGTAATATCTTTAGTCCTCAATCTGCGAATCTGTCTGTTTAAGATAGTTATTGGAACCTCTTCATAGGCCAGCTTTTTCGTAACCTGGATATTCTGGACTGGGACTGCTCTGGACGGGTCTCCTATGTATTTCCTTAGCATAGATACATGAAAGACCGGATGAACGGATTCTAATTCCGGAGGCAAATTCAACTCATATGCTACTCGGCCTGTCCTTCGACGAATCCGATAAGGCCCAACAAACCTCGGGCTGAGCTTATCTTTCTTGCCGGACCTTATTACCTCTTTCATTGGGGATACTTCAGAAATACCCAGTCATGCACATCAAACTCCAATTTTCTGCGCCGCACATATGCATATGATTTCTGGCGGCTCTGTGCAGTCAGTAAGCATTCTTCGGATAAGCTTTACCTTTTCCTTTGACTGTTGAACAATGTCTGGGCCAACCAACACTGACTCTCAGATTTCAAACACCGTTCGACGATCTGCATTTTCGCTCGTATAATGCCTCAAAAGGTGCCATCTGGATGGCTGAATGATAGCTATTATTGTAGGAAAATTCAATTAACGGTAAATGCTCACTTTGGCTACTACCGAAATCTAGCACACACGCTCGCAACATGTCTTCGAGCGTCTGAATTGTGCGCTCAGCCTGCTCATCTGTCTGAGGGTGGGAAGCTGTGCTTAGATTAATCTACGTCCCCAACCCCTTCTGGAACAATTTCCAAAACCTAGCTGTGAACTGCGCTCCTCTGTCTGAAATAACGGATACTGGCATTACATGCGATCTGACTATCTCTCGGATATACAACTCCGCATAATCTCCAGCCGAGAAAGTAGTTCTAACTGGCAAGGAATGAGTTGATTTAGTCAATCTGTCAACTATTACCCATATAGAGTCATGTCTGTGTCTGGCACGGGGTAATCCTGCCACAAAATCCATATTCACCGCTTCCCATTTCCAGAGAGGGACAACTATGTCCTGAGTTAACCCGCCTGGTTTCTGATGTTCTGCTTTCGCCTGTTGGCAGTTAGGACACTGGGCTATAAATTCAGCAATTCCTCTTTTCATATTTGGACACCAGTAGTTCTCTTTGATGTCATGGTACATTTTTGGTCGTACCGGGGTGAAGAGAATAACGGGCATAATGTACCTCGTTCAGAATCTGCTGGTGGAGCCCTGAAACATCTGGAACATATAGACGGCCTTTACAATACAGCACTCCACCCTCTATTACCTGAAAACCTGGCGTTTTCCCCTGCTAACCAGGTCAGGATTCTTATACTACCGTTCTTTTTATTTTCACAACTGATGACGACACGGCGGTGTTCTCGATTACCGCTCTGTTGTCCTTCATTTCTATTACACGAACGACTAAATTGACCAATTGATGTATCTTTCTGACCAACTCCCGTTGCTCGGGCTGCCCATACACCACACTTCTAATAGATCTATAGCTAAGAGCGGTTGTTGCTCCATTACCTCTTCTTGGCTGATATAACATTTTCATACTTAGAGAGCTCGGCATATAATTGACGGTTATACTGACTTGTCTTGCCGAAGAGATCGACCGGTAGTTTACAGGCGTAGCTAGAGCTTATCTGGCCCTCCGGCCACATGCTAAGGCTACTTGTTGCTGGGATAACCTGAATGACCGTCTGCGCACCTTGTGCCTTTATCTGATCAGAGGATCCTGATATTGACCATGACCTCTAATGATCTGGCTGCATAACCTTAAATAACTGAATAGTCGGGTTAAATGACCCGAATGTGGCAGTAGTCTAACAATGCTCTAACTGTTCTACTTGAGTACTTATAGTTCATGCATGACTGCAGACTTGTGGACATCTCATTGCTTTGTTATTTTGCTTGAACCACTGTAAGGCTGGGCTTAATCAAACTTACTCCCAGGCGATCAATCTCTGGGTCTTCACGGGGAGTCTACTGATCCCCTGGTCTTAGTAAACACTATGCTAGCAGGGTACTATCAATTTCTTACGCCTTGTGTGTATCCACTTGGATTTATACTGCTATTCTGGGGAATTCTCAGTCTTATGAGCTATTCTGTAAATACTGGCCTTTTGCTAGGGCTCTGTATCTAAATATCTTACGAGAACCAGCTGAAGTACTAGTCTGTCGCTGACTACTGATGTGGACCCTTCCTTGGGGTACCCACGGGTATTCTGACTGGGACGGCCGGCTGTCTTATGGGGTGTTCCACATAATAACTGCTAGGTTGGTTAAGGCCGACTCTCACCTACAAGGCTGGAAAAATGACGTACGACCACTTAACATACTAGAACAATTCTGGTATTGCTAATTTCTAAAATTTGCCTATTCGGCCTCTAATCCTGGTTCTAGCACATACACTATTGTTACCGATCTTCAGGGATGCTTCCCTGCTAATGCAGGCACCAGCTGGTCGGTAGACCGTCTAACTGCGCCCTTATCATCTAGTCATCTGGTTTAGGCCATTAACTCTGATAAGCTCCTAGAGCCTAGATCTGGCAACAACACATAAGTCTATTAACTTAATAACTGAGAACTGAGATAATTTCTATGACTTCATACGTAATTCACACTTAATCTGTCCTTTCTCTTCTCCTTTCCCTTCTCCTTTCTTCTCTCCTTTTCTTTCTTTCTTCTCCCCTTTTTTTTGGCAAAGGGGGGGGGGGGGTTCCTGCAATGCAATTTGTACATGCTTTCTATTACTAATTAGCATCTGTGATTGTACCCCTTATAGGCAACTACTCACAGCATATCTATTATCTGTATATATATATATATATATATATATATATATATATATATATATATATATATCAATAGCTACGTACAATATGTACTGAATTCTGCGGTAATACATAATCTCTGACATGCTCTGCTGAGTCTCATGCCGTACATGATACACCGCTTCTACGGCCTAATAATATCTCCTGCCCTGACTTATCATTTCATTGTATTGTCACCCCATTCTGAAGGTAACAAACATAAACACTTTAGTTATTGTCTGCTGTTTGAAATTCCGCCACTCTTGCGATGTGGGGTCAACGTTTGAATCTTGTGGCCTTACTAGGAATATATTGAGAGCCCATGACTGTCTGCTGGGCCTTATCTCTAGGCTACACTAGATTAGAATTGCTGTATCAGTAATTTCTTAACTTCTCCATAGCGAACATACTGCGGTATTCTGAACCGTAATCTTACTGTCAGTCCGAGGCTTAATCCTTAATACGATATTTTATCAATCCGGGGGTAATTCTAATTTCCCCACAAGATCTGACATTCTTGCTTCTTTCCCTCATCTTACTTAAGCTGAACTCTGGGGTTCAAGGTACTTGCTCTTCATTGTTAACAAGATTGCTGGTCCAATATCAGTTCATACTTCCCCTGACTTGCAGTCAGACCTATCTGATTCACATGACCCCTCACCTTTTCAATATCACAACCGGATCATAACTACAATCTTACAGGTATGTCTTGCTATCTGTTAACATATGTGGCGGACTTGGCCTTTTTCTGACTCGAACTTGACTATTACCCAGCATTCGTCACTAACAGGTCTTTTACCCCTGCTTCGGGTAAGCTATCGGTCTTACTTTCTCTACTGGCTTATTATCATAAGGGTCTGCACAACTTACGGAATCATAGGGGCTCTTTATACTTTCTAATACTTACTAGGATCAATCAGCCCATCTTTACTTACCGCTGGATTTGGCAACCCCATCTCAAGTCTTATGCCCCTTTACTATACTGGCATCAAAATCAAGAGGTAGGAATAGCCCTTTTCTTATTGCAACAAATAAAAGCATTTAACTGTACCATATCCAAAAAGATTTATTTGGGATTCCTGCATTTCCCTCTCTTTCTTATACTTACCTGGTGGCCTGACCTTGTCTGTAATCTTAATCAGATCTTATATAGCTAATAAATAAATCAACTCGTATGTACATTACACTCCTGACTTCCTATTCTGATGTTATCAACATATACTGGGGATAGTACTGATAAAGGTATCATGCTGGGAGGTCTCGGTTACCTTCCTCCTGCTGCTGTAGTTATCATGTAACTGGATGATGCCTTCTTCTGTTGCTATATCTGATCTTCTGCCTGTAATAGGGTAATGCTAATCTGCCTTTGTATCTGTAATCAAAGAATACGGTAAGTTTTTAGAGACTCCACCCTATACTGTACCGCTCTAAAGCACGACTGACTGAGAAGGAAGGGTAACCATCCTATCATGCCTCGCAGCCTTCTGCCTATAGTATGTGGTGCACAACACATCCATAGACAAGACTCTACTTAGCACGGCTTGCAGACTCCCTGGGACACGACCTGCTCTAATACCAAGTTTGTCACACCCCGCCTTAGGGGGGGGGGTATGAATGGCACCTGGTGCCCTACTAGGACCTGAACTACTAGACTGCTGAGCCTGGGCACATCTGGTGCCTGACTGGCTCTAACTCACATTTCTGGAAACAAAGGGCTATATAACGGCTGTAAACACAGCCCCCGACCCATTGGCCTATAGCCTCCTGTACCTGTAATAACAGCTAACCAGAAACAAACAACTATAAGGAAACTTATGCGGGCCGACAAGGCCACCATGCTGTCTAGTTATCTGTATCTCAACAATAAAATGCTGAATAACTACGTGACCGGCAAGGTCACCACTACTATCAGACTATGGCCCCACACGACCAACATAATCAACAATGACAGCTAACCGAACGCACGGCCTCACACGACCGGCTCATCTGACCATACGGAAATATATACAGACTGCAAGCCTCTAAGAATAACAATAGAAATGATCGGGACAGGGCCCCGACCTACCCGTACTATACAACAAAAGAAAATGAAATACACCTCTGGAATTCAGTCTCCGGATTACAGGAGCTGAATACTCGATCGCTGACAGAAATCATGTGGTATCGCCTGCTCGTCTATGAGTACCTGCAGGCAAGTAATGTAGCGCCCCACCGGGCGTCAGTACCGCTAGTACTGAGTATGTAAAGCAATAACTGAAAGAAATATCTGAAAACAATAATATAACTGATGAAACTGAAGTAGAGAGAAATAGATTAACTGTCTGATAATGTAAGTCATACCTTCTCTCAATTATACTGGAAGGAGTAGGAGTCATACCTGGAGACGTATCGTTCTACTGCTGATCTACTCGTTTCTAACATAACATGGCATAACATAACATAACATAACATAGCACACACAAACCTTACCCGGCCCCCATAAGCCGGGAGGTACAACCAGCACAGAATCTATACCCCTACCCCGGTCATCCCATCTCCTATAAACCCTGTAAGCATCCAGTCGGTCCCCTGGGTATGCACTTGGGCTCGCTGAGCCCCTGACTAGAACTGTATCTGAGTCTGGAGGACTCCTGAATCAACACCTGGGCGTATCCGCTCGACAGGGGTGTGTAAAAGCCGACCAAGGCATAATATGGGGAAAACTGGCATCGCATCTTCGTCCCCTGTGGGACGGCATGCCACTCCGTAGAGCGACGTATCCTCATCCTCTGGTGGACGAGTCGATACAGCTATCAACCCTGGGGCGGTCATGGATGCTAGGTAATCCAACCCCAAACAATACAACGGTCTCAACTAATAATACTATCTGCATGTCCCACATACTGAAGCTAATAGTGGTAAAGTATTGTATACACTATATGCTTGACTAGTGATAGTAATATGTACGTACTTAATACATGCTGAGGCTGGTAATAGTATATATATGTAGAAATATAGTCTTCTGCCAGACTGTACTGGGGCTAATGCTGAACAAGATATAATGTTTCTGCTGAAAACTATGCTGTATACTGAGTTTCTATAGTAACATGATTTACTATTCCTAATATGCTTTCTAACCTCATTTTAACTTATCATTCTATTCCTGAGATGTCTTACAGATATTACATTGCTTTACTGGGTTGCAACTGAATACGATATCATCCTAACATTCTGTGTCACATCACGTATTGAACATGCTGTGCAGTTCTTAACACTTATATTAGAATCTATATCGTGCTAGCAAGTCTCGCGCTGATCATAACATAATGTTTCTAGTATCGTACCATCATTCATAATAAACATCATACATGGCTTCTGAATATTCTACGGGCCTTTAAATTACCGTACTGTACCAAGATTACTAACTTGCCGAGGGAACTAACTTTACATACCTTATCCTCGAACTATCCGTCTGTCGGACGAGGCTCGGCCGTACTTCAACTATTTTCTCCCAACTGCATTCATAAATATGCCAATTAATACTAAATACAGCTTTATTTTAAAGAGCAACGTCGCTTTGGATATAGTTTATAGCCTAAACTTAGGCTTATCGAAAGACGGTCGAAAACTCGCTATTTTTCAGAGGTCCAGAAGGGAGAACTATTCACTTCTCAGCTAGGAACACATAGACACTAATTTAGAGCAATTCCACTTACCTTAGCTCGGTAGCTCGACGATTCGTCGGCCGTATTTCACGAAACTAAATCCGTAGGAATGCTCTTTGCTGCTAAATACCTCGGTATCTGAGGTTAATTTGAGTTTGGACAACTTTTAGCAGCGTAATCAGACGAAAATTATATTATCTCTTCGTTCCTTTTTCCTTTTCTGCTGGTTTGCTCTGTTTTCTGGAAATTACATGGGTGATTAATGATTTAAAACCGAATTGGGGATTTATATACTTGGGCCTGGACAAGGCTAACGTGTCACGGAGCCAACGCGGAGGCTTCACCTCCGTGACACGCTGCCATCGCGGAGGGGTTCTGCCTCGACTCCACCCGCGATGGTTCGACAGGTTTCTCGTCCGATCTTTTCCCAGGCCTTTCTTTAGCACGTATGGCTTTCAAATATGCTTAACCAACGTGCGAATAGGTCATTTGGGTGTCGGAAATTCTATGAGATATAACACCTTCGGCCGCTGTTTGAAGCTTAATATTTCACTCCTGAGTTTGGCAGTCTTGCCTGAAGGGAAGAATCTGATGAGGAACTTCTTTGCCAAATCGTCCCAAAAAGTTATGGAATTTGGTGTCTCAGATTTCAACCACCTCTTTACCTCTCCCAACAATGAGAATGGGAAGAGGGTAAGTCGGATGATCTTGGGCATAATAACATGCCCAAGTGATACTTTATAACTTAGTTTTGCCTTGTTTATGTATTTAATTATGTACATTTTCATGCCTTTTTATATAAATGAGAAGAAATATTAACCAACATGATTAGTCTTTGTTTTTGAAGGAAATAATGCATTGGAGGACCCAATCTATGATTTGGTGAAGTGGAGGAATGATATTGGGAGCGAAACACCAAAGTTTGAATAAATTGGGCGATTTCCAGAGGGCTTCCGCGATACCTCCGTGTCACGGAGGCAGTGCTCCGCGATACACTCTGTGTCACGGAGGCATTGCTCCACAATACACTCCGTGACATGGAGCCATTGCTCCACAATACACTCCGTGACATGGAGCCATTCCACTTCGGGCTAAATAGTTGCTTTTTCTCATTTACTATAAATAGGTCCCTTAGCTCCTAAAAACAGGAAGTCACGATTTATTTCTGAAAAACTGCCAAGGAGTGAGGGAGAAGTGGGAGAACTCACCTAGGGTTCATCAATTTCATCTTCTCTTCTACCAATTCTTGTAAGTATGTTACTTTAATTATGTTTTCTTTTAATTATACGAACATGAGTGGCTAGAACCCTTCCTTTAGGGTTGAAGCCACAAGATATGATTGTGATTTTGCGATTTTGTTTTGGTTGTAAGTTATTGATTGTTGTTTTGTCTTGCATTCTGAATTATGGTTGTTTTTATGACTGATCACCATGAAAACAAGTGGGTTAAGCTTAGGTACATGCTTGAGAAAGATAACCTAGGCAAGAACAAGAGAATGTAGGGAGCAAGATTGTATCTCACGATATGATTTGTGTTAGGATAAAAATATACCTAATACCTTGCTTGGTTGATAAAATGGGATGAGCTAGACACCAACTTAGAATTATCCCATCACCACTCGAAGAAGTAGTTGTGAGGCTAAGTTGAGTTAAATGATTAGAGGTATGAAATTCCCTAATCAAGAGCATAAACCCCGTAAACCACATCCATGTAAATGAATTGCCCACGAACTAGAATGTCACTTCCCCGCTCAACGATGTAGTTGTGAGTCTAGTTTGTCGTGTTTAGAGGCTCGAAAGACCATGAACATACAATTGTAATTATGTGAGACGACAATTGATAGTTTCATACTTAAACCATTGCAAATCGTAGTATCACATGATTATCCGGCTTTAACTATAGTTGCTCCTTGAATTAATTCAGAGTATTTCGTTGACCACATCTAAACTTAATTAAATATCTCGAAAAAGTCTATAATCAACACTTGCGGCATTTAATATCACACTTGAACTCGATAGTTAGCTGAATTGGTCCAATCCCTGTGGGTTCGACATCCGGCTCTTAAAAAGGGCCACTATATTATTTGTACGACCCGTACACTTGCGCTCACACCAAGTTTTTGGCGCCGTTGCCGGGGACTCGGCGAAGTTTAGTGAATTTTTTTGTTTTTGTGTGATTTTTAAATTTCCTTAAGTGTTGAAATTTTTTTTTCTTTATTAGTTTTAGATTTATTTTAAATTTTTATTTTTAATCAGATTCCCTTTTTAACATGACATCACGGAATATAAATGGGTTAAATGGTGGATACTCTTATTTTGGCGAATCTTGTCTGAATTGTGGAGGACCCCACTTATGGCAACACTATAATACTTGTAATATATGTGGTGGTCAAAATGGCCATTTGAATGGTTGCCCAAATGCATACACTTGCAATATATGTGGAGGCCAAGATGGCCCCTCCCCCAAGCCCCTACTATGATCCTTCTGTTGTTTTTGCTGATTATAGGAATGATGAAAATAAGGACTTGGAACGCCAAGCTCGAATAGAAGACATGCTAAAACAGATCCTTGAGCAAATAGAAGCAATGAAGGAGGAGAGGGAAGCATTGAGAATTCAACAAGAAGAAAATGGAGAGGCCCTAGAAATGATGAGCGTCAAAATCACGAAGATGATGGCTGAGGCTGAAGCTTGTGGTAAATTGCAGGTAATGGTTTTAGGCGATGCTCAAGAGAAACTACAAGAAGAAGACAAGGGTGAATTTTTGGAAGAAGCCCAACAATTAGAATCTCTTGAGAGTCCCCGTGATAGTCTCACACATATAGCCAATCCATTTATGAAAGAAGAGATAAAGTACCTACCATTTGACATTCATGAGGAGTTAGATGTTAGTGTGGAGAAGGTATATACAAGTAAGAAAGTCAAGCAAAATGCAGTTTCAGAGTTGAGGTGTATTGTAGCCCACTCGAATCATTTTTCGACATTGAGTTTGGTTGACAACCTAGAACTAGAGTCTTCCAAGCTTGTGGAGAAAGATATGGAGGGGGAACAAGCCCCATATATTCTGAAATTTGCTGATTCTGAAAGAAAGAATGACTTCACTTACTTAAGGGCCAATAAATGGCAAAGGCGACATCTACTGCTTGGTCCTTTCATTTTTTCACCACCACCTCGGGAGCATAAGAGAAAATTAGAGAAGAAATTAGGGGTGAGATTTATATCCTCAAGGTGGAGGAAAAAGTGGTGAAACTTGATACGTCGTGCCGCGACGTAAAATTAGGCGCTGCTTGGGAGGCAACCCAAGGGTACCGTTTTAATTTCTTGCATTTGTGTTGATTTTATTTATTTTTCATCTTGTGTTGTTTTTGGTGGAGATTTAAGCACAGATGGAGGGGAAGTCTGAGTACCCGTGGAGGAGGAAGCTAACAAGCATGGAAGAGGAAAAGTGTGGGGTCAAACACCCACTTGTGAAAATTTGAAGAAAAGCATGCTGTTAGCTAGGCATAGAGGCTCAGGGAGTATTTCTTACCCTTTTAAATTTTAATTTGATGCTATGAGGACATAACATGATTCAAGTTTGGGGTGAGGAAAATTTCAAATTTCTTTTTGTGCTTAATGATTTTTGGGGAATCAGTGCTTGGGAGAAAGATTGGAACAAAATTTTTGAATGAAGCATGATTTCATCACCCGTTGGTTTTTCTTTCCGGTTCTTTTCCGACGGGGGGTCTTTGAACCGAAGAATAAAAAATTTTTTCTTTGTCTTTATATAATATTTTTAGTCATAGATAGAGACTATTTCCGACGATGGATGGATGACGACCGTCTTGAGGAAAATTAGTCAATAGATTTTGGTTTCTAAACTCGTAGCTAATTGCTGGCTTGATGTTCTTGTTATGTGCTATACATGATTGTAGTATACAAGTGTGGTTAGTTTTGAAGCATGTAAGAAGTGTATAACTTTGTTTGAGACACTTAGGCTCTTAAATTGGACTCGATGTGATTGAAGCTTAATTCTGAATTCTTGTGATTAGTTGAGTAAGAGTCTGCTAAATGTGTCTTGAATTGAGCATGTGTTGTGAGTGTGAGGTTTTCAAATATTCCGTGCTATTGTGGAATGTCTAGAACTTGCCTGATGTGTATATAAAATGAAATGAAGGATGTGGACTGTAGGAGATGATTTAGGTATTTCTTTAAATGAACCTAAATGTTATACCTCACTTTACCTACCTTGAATATTTAATCCTAGTTAGCCCCATTGATCCTTGAGCCTATTCTTTGATAGCTACAACATAAGATTAATCCTTTTCTTTCATTAGCTTTGAATTTGATCCAAAACTCCGAAGCGCTTAAGTGAAAAATTCCAAAGAGTGAAGGAGTGAGAAGCGTGAAAAAGAAGGAAAAGTAGAAGTTGTGAAAGTTGAGAAAAGGACAAAGGTGAACTTGTGTGAAAATGGTTGATTATTAGTAGGGAGTAAGAAAATAAATGAATGAAAACAAATTGCTTAAGTACTCCTTACTACTAAGCTGAGTGTGCTTAAAGAAATGGGAACAAGAAGAGAAAATTCAAGATTGAAAAGAATGAGGAGGAAGTAAGAAAAGAGATGTCCTTAATGAATGTTGGATGTATTAAAAGCGCTTGGGGAAAGATAGCCACTATTACTGGCCAGAATAGTACCTACCCGTCTCTTAGCTTACATTACAACCCATTAAGTCCTACTTGATCTTACGTTCATACATCCTTAAATTAGTGGAGTAAAACACTAAGGGCAAGCTTATGAGTCACTACATGATGCATGTCAATTCTTTGTGAGAGCGAGCGTAATTTTTATTCATATACCCATACATGGTGTGTTTTGAAAATTCATGAGTTAAAATGGGTAACTCTCTTGTGGTGAGGGGACATGTTTAATGAAGGATAGCATTCATGTTGGATTTCTTGATCAGTTGATTTGCATGAGTTGCTTAGATTGAGAGTCAATTCTTGTGGTTAGGAAGTCTTAACATAGTTGTATTTCATTTCAATGATTAAATCGTGCATGCTCTATTTTTAGCTTGCTATCTTAAATAGTCATTGTAGCCGTAGCTTGAATTGTCTTAATAAATTAGCTATGTGTGAGTCTTCATGTGCATGAGATGTAAAAGGTTTGTTCGAGGACGAACAAGACTTTAAGTGTGGGGTTGTGATCTTGGGCATAATTACATGCCCAAGTGATACTTTATAACTTAGTTTTTCCTTGTTTATGTATTTAATTATGTACATTTTCATGCCTTTTTATATAAATGAGAAGAAATATTAACCAACATGATTAGTCTTTGTTTTTGAAGGAAATAATGCATTGGAGGACCCAATCTATGATTTGGTGAAGTGGAGGAATGATATCGGGAGCAAAACACCAAAGTTGGAATAAATTGGGCGATTTCCAGAGGGCTTCCGCAATACCTCCGTGTCACGGAGGCAGTGCTCCGCGATACACTCCGTGTCACGGAGGCAGTGCTCCGCGATACACTCCGTGTCACGGAGGCAGTGCTCCGCGATACACTCTGTGACATGGAGCCATTCCACTTCGGGCTAAATAGTTGCTTTTTCTCATTTACTATAAATAGGTCCCTTAGCTCCTAAAAACAGGAAGTCACGATTTATTTCTGAAAAACTGCCAAGGAGTGAGGGAGAAGTGCGAGAACTCACCTAGGATTTATCAATTTCATCTTCTCTTCTACCAATTCTTGTAAGTATGTTACTTTAATTATGTTTTCTTTTAATTATATGAACATGAGTGGCTAGAACCCTTCCTCTAGGGTTGAAGCCACAAGATATAATTGTGATTTTGTGATTTTGTTTTGGTTGTAAGTTATTGATTGTTGTTTTGTCTTGCATTCTGAATTATTGTTGTTTTTATGACTGATCACCATGAAAACAAGTGGGTTAAGCTTAGGTACATGCTTGAGAAAGATAACCTATGCAAGAACAAGAGAATGTAGGGAGAAAGATTGTATCTCATGATATGATTTGTGTTAGGATAGAAATATA
Source organism: Datura wrightii (assembly GCA_035772735.1). Taxonomy (NCBI): domain Eukaryota; kingdom Viridiplantae; phylum Streptophyta; class Magnoliopsida; order Solanales; family Solanaceae; genus Datura; species Datura wrightii. Next base: position 66,068,430 of record JASDFA010000003.1, on the reverse strand, counting down.
CCTAATACCTTGCTTGGTTGATAAAATGGGATGAGCTAGACACCAACTTAGAATTATCCCATCACCACTCGAAGAAGTAGTTGTGAGGCTAAGTTGAGTTAAATGATTAGAGGTATGAAAGTCCCTAATCAAGAGCATAAACCCCCTAAACCACATTCACATAAATGAATTGCCCACAAACTAGAATGTCACATCCCCACTCAACGATGTAGTTGTGAGTCTAGTTTGTCGTGTTTAGAGGCTCGAAAGACCATGAACATGCAATTGTAATTATGTGAGACGATAATTGATAGTTTCATACTTAAACCATTGCAAATCGTAGTATCGCATGATTATCCGGCTTTAACTCTAGTTGCTCCTTGAATTAATTCAAGTATTTCGTTGACCACATCTAGACTTAATTAAATATCTCGAAAAAGTCTATAATCAACACTTGCGATATTTAATATCACACTTGGACTCGATAATTAGCTGAATTGGTCCAGTCCCTGTGGGTTCGACATCCGGCTCTTGAAAAGGGCCACTATATTACTTGTACGACCCATACACTTGCGGGCACACCATCGAAAATAATATTTGGACACTACGGTGGGGACGAACGTGTCACTAATCTCAAGAATGTTCTGTAAGTGCTGCTGTGGGTGATCTTGGGCAAATTTATATGCCCAAGTGATACTCAAATGTGTCATTTTAGCCTTGTTTATCTATTGATGTTTATACATTCTCATGTGATTGATAATAAAATGTGAATTTATACTAACCAACATGATTAGCGTTGTTTTGCAGGTGAAATACAATTTTGGGAAGCTAAAATGTGTGTTGGGAGAGATCGGGGTTGGACTCGGATGCGAGCAAGGGAAAAAGCACTTGAAGGTACAAATTAAAGGGGCTCCGCGATGGAGCCGTGTCACGCTGCCATCGCGGATGCCTTCTGCCTGGATATGAAAATTTTGCCTAATTCCAGTGAAGGTGCGCGTTGGGGCCATGGCACGTTGGCCTAGCCCCGCGTTGCACGTCGTGCCACGTTGGGACTTAATACTTGGACAACCAAATTCCAGTAAGGGTCTGCGTCAGTGGCATGTCACGGAGGCAGTGCTCCGCGATGCGCTCCGTGACACGTTGCTTGTTATTCCGGGAAAAATTCCCACCAGTATAAATAGAACACTTAGGTTCATTTTTAATTATTTTGACTAGGTGGAGCAAGAACGTGGGTTACAGGCAGTTGAGGGGACGAAAATCTCAGGGTTTTTCTCTATCTCCTTCTTCTTTAATTCAATGGCCTGTATGTTTAACACTCATTTAACGATGTTTAATCCACAAATGAGTGGCTAAATCCTTTTCTTGCTAAGGTTAAGAACAATTGTATTGAAATGTAATTATTGATCAATTGGGTTTTCATCTTTTCTTCCATGGTTGTTCTATTGATTCTTGTTCTTACTGCATTAATGCGTGGCCAACGTTAATGTACATCTAAAAAGTCCGGTTTCACTCGAGAGAGCAAGAAATTGGAAAGTTGTGAATTAATAGGATATGATCTTTTCTTAGTTTGGGAAAATTGAGAATTATTTTACCTTCAGGATAGAAATATACCTGAAAGTCGTATTAGTCAATTAAGGAATCGATTTTGTATGGCTATAACATGAATTTCGTTTTATCACAGAAATGTAGGTGGACGGTTCATGATTCTTAAGTTGGGTTAAATACGAGAGTTTTAATCCATTGGCAATAATTCTTGACTAGCAACCGGAGGAAAGATTAACCAAAGTGTATCGTTAATTTGTTTCTATACATGTTCGTTTTAACCTCAGCATGCTCAAATTCATAGTTCAGACTCAAATTATATAATTGTTTTAGACTTAGTATAAAATTAGAAACCAAAATATTAAACTTTTCTTTACATTGTTGTCTGCATTTTTAGAGTAAAGTATAGTGACACTTGAGTAGATTGTTACCCTCGCCCAGTCCCTGTGGGATCGATACTTGGCTTACTTAAGCAACTTTACTACTTGTTCGACCACGAGCACTTGCGTGTAGCTATATACCCAAAAGCACCCGAACAGTGGGTCCTCATGAGTCATCCCAGTGAACTGGCCACTAGAATGTAACAGCTGCACCATATTCTGTTTCAATTCAAAGTTCCCTCCAGGTTCTGGTTTGCGGATACTAGAGGTCACATTTGTCGCTAGTGGGATCGCCACTTCGCGAACTGGTCGGGCTGCCATGATTTCAGGTAACAAATTCGCTTGCACTACTGGTGGGTGTTGTTGTAACCTCTCCTGAAGTCTCATTAGCTTTCGCTCTAGAGCTTCCCTCCTGAGTAAATGAAGTTGACGTTCAGGTTCAAGCAACGGCTCCACTAGCTCTCTATTCCTTGCCAGCTCTGCAAGGACAACCTGTCACCTGCAATATATCATACTAAGACCAAGTTTCTCAACACTTAACGAATTTAAAATTCACACAAGAACAAAAAAATTTACTAAACTTTGCCAAGTCCCCGGCAACGGCGCCAAAAACTTGTTGTGCTCCAGCACACTCGCAAGCGTACGCGGTCATACAAGTAATACAGTGGCCCTTTTTAAGAGTCGGATATCGAACCCACAGGGACTGGACCAATTCAGCAAATTATGAAGTTCAAGTGTGAGATTAACCTTCCCAAGTATTGATTATATAAGTTTTCGGTAAAGTATAGTTAAGTTTTAGGGTGGTCACAAAACAATCTGGAAATAGTATAAGAAGCAACTAGAGAGAGCTAAGACCGGATAATCATGCAATGCTACACTTTGTAATGGTTCAAGTATGAAATTATCAATTGTTGTCTCAGATAGTTGAAAATGCAATGTTCATGGTCTCTCTAGCCTCTAAACACGACAAACTAGCCTCACAACTACATCGTTGAGCGGGGATCTGACATCCTAGTTCGTGGGCAATTCAACTACATGGATGTGGTTTACGGGGTTTGTGCTCTTGATCAGGAACTTTCGTAGCTCTAATCATTTAACCTAACTTAGCTTCACAACTACTTCTATGAGTGGTAGAGTGACAATTCTAAGCCGGTATCTTGCTATCATCCCGTGTTATCAAACAAGTAAGGCAATTTAGGTATATTATTTATCCTAATTGCGAATCCTATCGTAAGATAAGAACTTTCCCCCTACATTCTCTTGTTCTAGCCTAGGGTTACTCTTTCAAGCTTTTACTTAGTTTAACATATGTATTTTCATGGTGATTAAGCATAAAAACAACCATTCTAAATAATATATGACAAAACAACAATTAACAACTCAAACCAAAACGAATTCATGCATTACAATCATATCACGTGGCCTCAACCCTAGAGGAAAGGTTTTAGCCACTCATGTTCGTACAATAACTTAAAAACATCATTAAAGCAGAGTACTTACAAGAATAGGTAAAAGAGAATGTAAAATTAGTGAACCCTAGGTGAGTTCTTCACTTCTTCCGTCGCTCCTCTACAGTTTCCAGAAAATATTTCGTGACAAAAGATTTTAGAAGCTAAGGGTTTAATTTATAGTAAATAGGGAATTTACAAATTTTGTCCGGTCATGGAATGGCTCCGTGGCACGGAGCTCAACGCACCAATTTGCCTCCGTGCCACGAAAGTAACGCGGAGGCTTACTGGAAAGTGCCCTGGAAACATGCTTGGCCGAGGCATGGCGCGATGGTCAACGCGGCACGGCGCTGGGGCTGCGCGATGGCCTGCGTGACACGACCTGTGGAGCGTAGCAGTGCCTAGCGTGGCACGGCGCTGGTGCACAGGCGCCCTGGTTTGCTGCCTTCTCTCGTGCACATGGCCTTGGCGTGGCACGGCGCTGGGCGCGGCACACGCACAGTGTGGCACGCTGCCTGGCGCGGCCCGCCTTGCCATGGCATGCTTTCTTGCCAACTTTTGCAATTCGCTTCCAACTCCATTTCTTCACTTCATCCATCATTATTTAGTCCGTCATATGCATTTTTTACCTACAAAACAAGGACTAATCATGTTGGTTAGTGCATACCCAAATTTACATAAAATCACATAAGAATGTAAGTGTATAATTAGACCAACTTGACTAATTTAAGTTATAAAATAGCACTTGGGCACGCAATTATGCCCAAGATCATTGGTCATTGAATTTCTTTGCAGTTCAGTTACTTTTATTCTTCATGTTTTGGTTTCTCCTACTTACTCAGTATATTCAAAGTACTGACGCATACCTTTTATGCTGTATCGTTTAATGATATAGCTGCAAGTTCTCAATCTCAACACCGTTAGCAGATCTAGTCTAGGAGTTCTCAACTGCACTAGTGGTGAGTCCTTATATTTCTAGGATGATGATTATTTCTATTTAGTTATATTTCTTTCAGTTAGACTTAGAGTTAGCTAGGGGCTTATCCGGCAACTCATCAGATAGATGGCTTTCAGACACAGACATAGATCCAGATTTTCAGTTTTGATTCATTTGTATTAAAATTTTATGATTTAGTTCCTCTTCATAAATGTTTTATTTTATTATTTTTTAAAGCTTCCGCTAAATTATTACTCAGATTAACAGTGCTATGATGGATCATGGGCTGACTTGGGGTTACTTATCACTCCATGTACCGTGTCTCGTCCAGGGTATAAACTCGGGTCGTGACACTCATGCTACAAGTTGTGGTATGACTCGTACCTTCATATCACGAGTCGTACTGGGACTCGTACTAAGGGAAATTTTTAGTTTTTCAGCTAGTTCATACTTCATACTGGGTCTAGTCTTAGGGACTTTTAGGGTGTTACAATTGGAACCTTATTTTAAAAGAAAAATCATGTATTTTCCATATGTATAGTCACTTGCTTTATAAGTTGCTTGTATCTTGGATTGACTTGAATAAATATCAATAATTGTTTATTTTGTAGAATATGATAATATGAAAGCAACATTACATGCAAATAGATTGTTTGAAGAAAAAACTTTATGTAATATCTTGCATTTGTATAACCAATACAACCTTGACAAGACAATATTTATTAAGATAAATAAATTTATATCAACTATTTATTTTGTAATACATGACACAATTATGTTTCAATATATTCATCAATTTCTCGAGGTCTAAATGATCTTAATTTATATCTAGCGATATAACAATTATTAGGTACTTAATGAAATTGCTTAAATCCATATAAAAATTTAAAGAAACTTTATGTCGCGCCCCACCTTGGGAGGCATGACTATCACCTGGTGCCCTACTAGGACCTGAACTGCTGAGCTGAATGAGCCTAAGAACCTCTGGTGCAGGGCTGACTCTAACTCCAGAATCAAGAAAACAATGGGCTATATAGCGGCTGTAAATACAACCCCAGCTACCTGTGAAAATAAATAGCTAACCAGAGACAAACAAACATAGGGAGTCCTATGCGAGCCGACAAGGCCACCATGATATCTAGTTATAGCTGGAAAGTAAAATTAGATGCTAAACCAAGCTATGACCGACAAGGCCACCAATCAACAGAAAATCAGGGCCCCACACGACCAACACACATAGTCTAAAACACATATAGGCCCCACACAACCGATATTATCTAACCACAGGGAAGTAATGCAATCTTCAAGCCTCTAGGAGTAATAAGATGGTCAGGACAGGGCCCCAACCTACCCATACTGTACAAACAAAAGAAGTAAACCTCTATCAGACAAGCTCCGGAAGAAGGGAGTTGACGGCCCTGATCACGGGCAAAAATATATGCCCGAGATACGCTTTACGACTTAAATTAGTATTGTTTATCTAAGATGATTGTATACATTTTCATGTAATTTTAGATAAAGTAAAGATATGTGCTAACCAATATGATTAGCCTTTGTTTTGTAGGTTTTGATGACTTTTGAGCAACTAATCCATGAGTTGATGAGGTAGAGGCTTGGAAACGGAATCAACACGCGAACGTCGGCAAGGAGGAGGCACAAAACAGCCCACCGGCGCGTCAACAAGGTGCCACGGCAAGCAGGAGGCACACCACAGCCCACCTGCGCGTTGGCAACGTGCCACGGCAGGTGGCCTCCGCGACCAAGGTCTGCCAACGCGCTGCCCAAGCAGCGTGACACGCTGCCAACGCGGCAGGGTGCTGCCCGGGCCAATTTCGGGTGATTTCCAGAGGGCTTCCGCGTCCGTAGCGTGTCACGGAGGCCGTGCTCCGCGATGCACTCCGTGACACGTTGATTGCTATTCTGGGAAAGAGTCCTACTACTATAAATAGCACACTTAGGTTTATTTTTCAGAATTCAGACTTGATGGAGCAAGGATGTGGGTTACAGGCAGTTGAGGGACGAAAAAGCTAAGGGTTTTTCTCTCTTTCTTTCTTCTTTCAATCAATTGTTTGTATGATTAACACTTGTTTTAGGATGATTAATCCACAAATGAGTGGCTAATTCTCTTCCTTGCTGAGGTTATGAACAATGGTGATGAAGTTTGATTATTGAATTATATGGTTTTTCATCTTCTTCTTCCATGTTGTTCTATTAATTCTTGTTTCTACTGCATTGGTGTGTGGCCGACATTAATGTACATCTAAAAAGTCCGATTTCACTCGAGAGAGCACGAAATTGGAAAGTTGTGAATTAATAGGGTATTGTTCTTAACTTGATTTGGGAAAATTGGGTTTTGATGTGCTTTCCTGATAGAAATATACTTGAAAGCCGTATTAGTCAATTTAGGAACCGGAATTGTATTGCTAGGTCATAAATTGCATTTGATCACAGAAATGTAGACGGATGGTTTATGATTCTTAAGTGAGATTAAATACGAGAGTTTTAATCTCTAGGCTAATATTCTTGGCTAGCAACAGGAAGAGAAGATTAACCAAATTAGGATTATAATCAAATTCATTACTTGTTCTTAACCTTGGCATGCTCATATCCATAGTTTAAATTCAAAGTAGATATTTGTTAATAGTTTTAGTATATAATTTATAAACAAAAATTATTTAACTTTTGGTTACGTTGTTGTCAGCATATATAGAAGTAAGATAGAATATAGTATACTTGAGCAATTTTTACTTATCCAGAGTCTCCTTGGTTCGATACTTGGCTTACTTAGCCACTTTATTACTTGTTTGACCACGTGCACTTGCGTGTCGGTTTTTAACCCCTATAGCAACACCCGAACAAGTTTTTGGCACCGTTGCCGGGGAGACTTGGCAATAGGTGAATTTGTTTTAAGTGTAATTTACTGTATTCTTATTTTTCTCAAGTGCTGACAACTTATTCTTAGTGTTTGTTTTAATTCTTTTGCATTTTACTCTTTCTTTTTCGAATACCCTTATTGACATGACATCGTGGAATATAAATGGTTTCAATGGTGGATACTCATATTTTAGTGAATCTTGTCTGAATTGCGGAGGACACCACTTGTGGCAACAATGTAACACGTGTAATATATGTGGTGGTCAAGATGGCCATTGGGATGGCTGTCCGAATGCATATTCCCCTCCCCCAAGCCCCTACTATGATCCTTCTGTTGTTTTTTCTGAATATAGGCAGGCTGAAAATGAGGACTTGGGACGCCAAGCTCGAATAGAAGACATGCTGAAACAACTCTTGGAGCAATCAGAAGCAATGAAGGAGGCAATGGCAATATTGAGAATTCAGCAAGAAGAGAATGCAGAGACTCTAGAAAGGATGAGCATCAAATTCACGGAGATGGTCGCTGAAGCTGAAGCGTGTGATAAATCGCAGGCAACAGTTTTAGCCGATATTCAAGAGGAACTACAAGAGGAAGACAAGGGTGAATTTTTGGATGAAGCCCAATAATTAGAATCTCTTGAGTTTCCCCGTGACGGGCTCATACTTATGGAAAATCCATTCATGGAAGACGAGATAGAGTATCCCCCATTTGACATCAATGAAGAGATAGATGTCGATGCTGAGAAGGAGTATACAAGCAAGGAGGTCAAGCAAAATGCAGTTTCAGATTTGAGGTGTATTGGACCACACTCTACGCATTTTTCGACGTTAAATTTGGTTGACAACATAGAAAGAGAGTCTTCCAAGCTTATAGAGAAATGTCTAGAGGAGGACCAAGCACCATATATTTTGAAATTTGCCAACGCGGAGAGACAAAATGACTTCGCTTACTTGAGGGCCAATAAGTTCAAAAGGCAACATCTACTGCTTGGTCCTTACAATTTTTCACCACCACCCCTGGAGCATAAGAGGAAATTAGAAAAAAATTAGGGGTGAGATTCATATCCTCAAGGTGGAGGAAAAAGTGGTGAAACTTGGTACGTCGTGCCGCGACGTAAAATTAGGCGCTGCTTGGGAGGAAACCCAAGGGTACCACAGGTACCATTTTAATTTCTTGCATTTAAGTTTATTTTATTTATTTTTCATCTTGTGTTGTTTTGGTGGAGAGTTAAGCACAGATGGAGGGGAAGTCTGAGTACCCGTGGAGGAGGAAGCTAACAAGCATGGAAGAGAAAAAGTGTGGGGTCGAACACCCACTTGTGCAAAGTTGAAGGAAGGCATGCTATTAGCTAGGCCTAAAGGCCTCAGGGAGTATTTCTCACCTTTGTAAATTTTAATTTGATGCTATGAGGACATAGCATGATTTAAGTGTGGGGTGAGGGAAATTTCAAGGGAAATTTCAAAATTTTCTGTGCTTAACGATTTTGGTGAATGTAATGCTTGTGCAAAAGTTGGTAAGAAATTTGAAAAATTTGAAAAATCTTTGTGAATTAAGCATGACTTCATCACCCGTTGGTTTTTCTTTTTGGTTCTTTTCCGACGGGGGGTCTTTGAACCGAAGAATAAATTTTTTCTTTCTTTTTCTTTGTCTGTATATAATGTTTTTAGTCATAGTTAGAGACTGTTTCCAACGATGGATGGATGACGACCGTCTTGAGGAAAATTAGTCAATAGGATGGTTTTTGAACCCGTAGCAAATTGATGGCTTGATATTCTTGTTATGTGCTCTAAATGTTTGTAAGTGGCAAGTATGTTCAGTGTGAGGCATGCAAGTGTATAACTTTGTTTGAGACACTTAGGCTCTTGAATTTGACTCAATATGTTTGAAGCTTAATTCTGAATTCTTGTGATTAGCTGAGTAAGAGCCTACTGATTGTGTCTTGATTTGAGCATGTGCCATGAGTGTAAGGTTTTTGAGTATTCTGTGCTACTATGAATTGTCTAGAACTTGCCTGGTGTGTATATAAAACGAAATGAAGGATGTGAATTGTAGGAGATGATTTAGGCATTTCTTTGAATGAACCAATTTTTATCCCTCATTTTACCTACCTTGAAAAATTAATCCTAGTTAACCCCATTGAGCCTTGAGCCTATTCTTTGACAACTGCAACATAAGCTTAATCCTTTTTCTTTCAGTAGCCTTGTAATTGAATCAAAACTCCTAAGCGCTTAAAGGAAAAATTCGAAAGAGTAAAGGAGTGAGAAGAATGAAAAAGAAGGGAAAGTAGCAATTGTAAAAGTTGAGAAAGGTCGAGGGTGCACTTGTTTGAATATGGGTGAGTATTAGTAGGGAGTAAGAAAATAAATAAATGAAAAGTTATGTATAGAACTCCTTACTAATAAGCTAAAAGTGCCGAAAGAAATGGGGGAACAAAAGAGGAAAAAGAAAACTAAAAGGAGAAAAAGGTGAAGTAAGGGAAGGGAAGTTTGTAATGAAGGCGTGATGTATTAAAAGCGCTTAGGAAAGATACTCACTATTACTGATCATAATAGTACCTACCCGCACCTGAGTTACATTACAACCTAAAAAGTCCTACTTGATCTTACACTCATACATCCTTAAATTAGTGGAATAAAACACTAAGGGCAAGCTTATGGGTCATTACATGATGCATGTGAATTCTTTGTGAGAGTGAGTGTAATTCTATGCATGTACCCACACATGTTGTGATATAAAAATTATTTTTGCGTGTGAAATTGGGTAACTCTCTTTCCGTGAGGGGCACATGTTGAATGAAGGATATAAATCACGTGGGATTTCTTACTCAGTTGATTTGTATGAGTTTGCTAAAATTGAGAGTCGATTCTTGAGGTTAAGAAGTCTTAACATAGTAGTACTTCATTTCAATGAACAAATCAGGCATGCTCTATTTTTAGCTTGTATCTTACGTAATCATTATAGCCGTAACTTGAATTATCTTGCTAAATTAGTGATGTGGGAGTCTCCATATGCATGATATGTAAAAGGTTGTTCGAGGACAAACAAGGCTTTAAGTCCGGGGTTGTGATCACGGGCAAAAATATATGCCCGAGATACGCTTTACGACTTAAATTAGTCTTGTTTATCTAAGATGATTGTATACATTTTCATGTAATTTTAGATAAAGTAAAGATATGTGCTAACCAATATGATTAGCCTTTGTTTTGTAGGTTTTGATGACTTTTGAGCAACTAATCCATGAGTTGGTGAGGTAGAGGCTTGGAAACGGAATCAACACGCGAACGTCGGCAAGGAGGAGGCACAAAACAGCCCACCGGCGCGTCGACAAGGTGCCACGGCAGGCAGGAGGCACACAACAGCCCACCTGCGCATTGGCAACGTGCCACAGCAGGTGGCCTCCGCGACCAAGGTCTGCCAACGCGCTGCCCAAGCAGCGTGACACGCTGCCAACGTGGCAGGGTGCTGCCCGGGCCAATTTCGGGTGATTTCCAGAGGGCTTCCGCGTCCGTAGCGTGTCACGGAGGCCGTGCTCCGCGATGCACTCTGTGACACGTTGCTTGTTATTTCGGGAAAGAGTCCTACTACTATAAATAGCACACTTAGGTTTATTTTTCAGAATTCAGACTTGGTGGAGCAAGGATGTGGGTTACAGGCAGTTGAGGGACGAAAAAGCTAAGGGTTTTTCTCTTTCTTTCTTCTTTCAATCAATTGTTTGTATGATTAACACTTGTTTTAGGATGATTAATCCACAAATGAGTGGCTAATTCTCTTCCTTGCTGAGGTTATGAACAATGGTGATGAATTTTGATTATTGAATTATATGGTTTTTCATCTTCTTCTTCCATGTTGTTCTATTAATTCTTGTTTCTACTGCATTGGTGTGTGGCCGACATTAATGTACATCTAAAAAGTCCGATTTCACTCGAGAGAGCACGAAATTGGAAAGTTGTGAATTAATAGGGTATTGTTCTTAACTTGATTTGGGAAAATTGGGTTTTGATGTGCTTTCCTGATAGAAATATACTTGAAAGCCGTATTAGTCAATTTAGGAACCGGAATTGTATTGCTAGGTCATAAATTACATTTGATCACAGAAATGTAGACGGATGGTTTATGATTCTTAAGTGAGATTAAATACGAGAGTTTTAATCTCTAGGCTAATGTTCTTGGCTAGCAACAGGAAGAGAAGATTAACCAAATTAGGATTATAATCAAATTCATTACTTGTTCTTAACCTTGGCATGCTCATATCCATAGTTTAAATTCAAAGTAGATATTTGTTAATAGTTTTAGTATATAATTTATAAACAAAAATTATTTAACTTTTGGTTACGTTGTTGTCAGCATATATAGAAGTAAGATAGAATATAGTATACTTGAGCAATTTTTACTTATCCAGAGTCTCCTTGGTTCGATACTTGGCTTACTTAGCTACTTTATTACTTGTTTGACCACGTGCACTTGCGTGTCGGTTTTTAACCCCTATAGCAACACCCGAACAGGCCCTATACGGCTGACCGGGACTACGAGGGATCTGCTCCTTGTCTATCTGTATCTTCAGGCAAGTAATGCAGCGCCCCAGAAGAGGGCGTCAGCACCATAGGTATTGAGTATGTAAAGCAGTAACTTTAAATAACTGAAAGTAAGAAATAGAACTGACAATGACTGAATAAAGAAAACGGACTGAAGATGACTGAAGTAGTGAAATCAGGGCTAAACATAACTATAATAAGGAGGGTACGGGTCATACCTATCAAGCTAGGCGTCTTATTGTCTAACTATCAGTAACTAAAGCAAGCATAAACCTTACTTGGCTCCCATAAGCCGGAAGGTACAATCAACACAAAATAACCCACCCGGGCCCCCATTAGCCCTAGTGATACACCTCAATCTATATACCCCTATCCAGGTCATACTGAGACAACTACCATATAAGCGTCCTACCGATCCCCTAGGTCTGCAACTGCGCCCGCTCGGCCCCTGACTGTAGCTGTGTCTGAGTCCGGAGGACTCCTGATATCTACACCCCGGGCGTAAGCGCTCGGCGGGGGTGTGTATAAGGCCAACCACAGCATATTAGGATCTGGATCCCCATCTTCATCCCTTGCGGATGGCATGCCGCTCCACAGAGCGACGTAATCTCGCCCCTTGCAGGCGGCGACACAGCTATTAACCCTGGGGTGGTCACGGAAGTTATATAGGTATAATCCAACCCAAAATAATACAATTTACGAGTCTCAAGTGACAACAACAACTAGACATGATAACATACTCCTGACATGCTTTACTGGGATTCATACTGGACTACTATGCTAAAGAAACTAACTTGCCGAAAGAAAATGCCTTAACATACCCGTTCGCTTTTTACCGATTAACTGGCGAGTTTTGGCTCGTGTTCAACTGCCCTTCTCAACTGTAATTATATTAATAGAAGAATAGGGGTACTTTATTACTATATTTGAAGAAAACCATAACTTATATATATACTGACTATAGTTCAACTTATCGAAAGACTATCAAGAACTCGTAATTTCTTGGGAATCTAGAAGGGAGAAATACTTACTTTAGGCACGTGATCGTATTGACACTAGTTTGGAACAATTCCATCAACTTAAGATCAGCGGGACGATGATTTGCCGGGCGTATTTTACGAAAATAACTCTGTAGCACTACTCCCTACAGCTTTATACTTCAATACCCGGAGTTAATTTGGATTTGGATGGCGTTTAGCGGCGTAATCAGATGATTTTTACTTGGTTTCTTCGTACTCCCTCGGGTCTGGCCGTGTATATATTGAAAATAATCTAACTTCTAAGTGTGAGGCCTTTATATACTTGAGGCAACAGACAAGGCAACGTGGCACTCTGTCCATCATGCTGATTCTGCTCTGTGCCACGTTGGCTAACGCGGAGGAGCTGCTTCTTGCCACTTTGCCCCTCTGGGCAGCTTGGTTCGGCCTCTTCCCGTGAAATCCCGACTTGGCACCCGTTCGGCCTTTCCCTGGACCCTTTCCTCGTATGTATGGCACTATATAACTCTCAACCAACATACGAATAGGCTGACTAAACGTTAAAAACTTACGGGGTGTAACATCCGCCCACCCTTAAGAACATTCATCCTCGAATGTTAACTTCTACTTGCAAGAACCTTAACCTTGCAATTACTTATTCTGGAATAATTTCAGTAGAGTCTCCCTTGTAATATGGACTACCCAAAAACCCTAAAATGCAGAAAAGTCCAATACAGGTACTCCACACAATACTATGGCATTCATTTCACAATAGACTGAAGTCAACTACTCCACATATACATGTATATAATGCAACTTATGAAACAACATCAACAACATACCTCTAGCTGCACAATCGGACTAAGTCTGAAATAACTGAGGATATCTGGTTTTCATATCATCTTCTTCCTCCCAGGTCATCTCCTCTCAATTCTTATTTCTCCATAACATTTTAACGGAAGCAACATCTTTAGTTCTTAGTCTGCGGACCTGCCAATCTAGTATGGCTACTGGAGCTTCTTCATAAGCTAACTCCTCAGTGATTTGGATGTCTTTGACTGGGACAATCCGGGAGGGATCTCCTATGCACTTCCTCAGCATTGATAATGAAAAACTGGGTGAACGGATTCTAATTATGGAGGTAAATCCAATTTATAAGCCACCTGGCCTATCCTTCGGCGAATCTGATAAGGCCCAATAAACCTCGGACTGAGCTTGCCTTTCTTACCAAATCTCGTCATACCCTTCATCGGTGAAACCTTCAGGAATACCCAGTCACCCACATTAAATTCTAGGTTTCTTCGCCGCACATCAACATAAGATTTCTAGCTGCTCTGAGCAGTCAACAGATGTTCCCTCATAAGCTTTACTTTCTCTTCTGACTGATGAATAATATCTGGCCCAATCAATGTCGATTCTCCTATCTCAAACCAACTAGCTGGAGACCTGCTCTTCCGCCCATATAACGCTTCATAAGGAGCCATCTGAATTGCTGAATGATAACTATTATTATAGGCAAATTCAATAAGCGGTAGATGTTCATCCCCACTGCCTCCAAAATCTACCACACACGCCCATAACATATCCTCGAGCGTCTGGATTGTACATTCTGCCTGCCCGTCTGTCTGAGGATGGAAGGCTGTGCTCAGGTTAACCTGCTTCCTCAGGCCCCTCTGAAAAGATTGCCAAAACTTAGCTGTAAACTGCGCCCCTCTGTCAGAGATAATTGACAGCGGAACACCATGCAATCGTACTATTTATCTAATATACAGCTAAGCATAATCTTCGGCTGAAAAGGTAGCTCTTACTGGCAGAAAGTGAGCTGATTTTGTCAACCTGTCGACAATTACCTAGATAGAATCATATTTATGCCTGGTATGAGGTAACCCTACTACGAAATCCATATTAACTACCTCCCATTTCTATAAAGGCACGACTATATCCTGTGTTAGTCCGCCTAGTTTCTGATGTTCAGCTTTCACCTGATGGCAATTGGGACATTGAGCTACGAATTCTACTATCCCCTTTTTCATTCCCGACCACCAGTACATCTCTTTTACATCATGGTACATTTTTGTTGAACCTGGATGGAGAGAGTAACGGGCATATTGTACCTCGCCCATAATTTGTTGGCGAAGCCCTGCCACGTATGGAACGCAGAGGCGCTCCCTATATCTCAAAACTCCGTCCTCGGTTACCTGGAAATCTGTCACTTCCCCTCGCTGGACCCTATTTCTGAGCTGAACCAGGCTAGGATCTTCATACTACCGTTCTTTCACTTCCACAACCAATGATGACACTGCGGTATTTTGGATTACCACTCCATTGTCTCCTAATTCTACTATACGAACGACTAAACTGACTAGCTGATGCAATTCTCGGGCCAATTCCTACCACTTGGGCTGTAAATATGCTAGGCTTCCCATGGATTTGCGGCTAAGGGAATCCGCTACAACATTGGCCCTTCCTGGGTGATATAAAATATTCACATCATAATCCTTTAATAGCTCCAACCAGCGACGCTGCTGCAGACTCAACTCTTTCAGGTGGAAATATACTGCAGGCTTTGTGATCAGTGAAAATATCTACGTGGATGCCATACAGGTACTGTCTCCATATTTTCAAGGCATGAATCACCGCAGCTAACTCTAGTTCATGGGTAGGGTAGTTCTTGTCATGCTTCCTCAGCTGCCTGGAAGCATAGGCAATCACCTTACCATGTTGCATCAAAACACATCCTAACCCAACACCCGAAGCGTCATAATATACTGCATAGCCCTCTGTTCCTTCTGGCAACTGCTAGCACCGGCGCTGATGTCAATCTGTCTTTCAGTTCCTGAAAGCTCTGCTCACATGCCTCAGTCAAATGGAATTTTGCAGCCTTCTGCATCAATTTGGTTAAAGGTGCTGCTAAAGTGGAAAATCCTTTCACGAACCTTCTGTAATACCCGACTAACCCCAGGAAACTACGTACCATGGTCGGAGTGGTAGGTCTAGGCCATATTTTCACTGCCTCTATCTTCTGCGTATCTACCTGTATACCAGCATCTGACACAATATGGCCCAAGAAGGCTACTGAATTCAGCCAAAATTCACATCTAGAAAATTTTGCATATAGCTGACGATCTTCGAGAATTTGGAGCACTGTCCGTAGATGATCCTGGTGATCTGCCTCTGAGCGGGAATACACCAGAATATCATCGATAAATACTATCACGAACAAGTCCAGGTATGGTCTGAAAATGTTGTTCACCAGGTCCATGAACACTGCTGGGACGTTTGTCAGTCCGAAGGACATGACTAGAAATTCAAAGTGGCCATATCTAGTCCTGAAGGCAGTCTTTGGAATATCTCTTTCACGAACTCGGACCTGATGATATCCTGACCTTATGTCAATCTTTGAAAAATACCTCGCTCCCTGTAGCTGATCAAACAGGTCGTCTATTTTGGGAAGTGAGTAATTATTCTTGATAGTGACTTTATTCAGCTGCCATTAATCTATACACATACGGAGGGAGCCGTCCTTCTTCCTCACGAACAGAATTGGCGCACCCCATGGCGAGGTACCCGGCCTGATAAAGCCCTTGTCTAGCAAATCCTTCAATTGCTCCTTTAGTTCTCTGAGTTCAGCAGGAGCCATCTGATATGGAGGAATAGATATAGGCTGAGTGCCTGGTAATAAATTGATTGCAAAATCAATTTCCCTTTCTGGGGGAATACTAGGAAGCTCATCTGGAAATACGTCAGGAAATTCATTAACCACTGGAATAGACTGAAGGGTCGGAGACTCTGCTCGAACATCCTGAACTCTGACAATATGATAAATGCACCCTTTTGCTATTAATTTATCGCTCGAAGATAGGAAATAAACCTACCTTTTGGCGTGGCTGTACAACCTTTCCACCCCGTACTGCCTCCCCTGGAAAGTGGAATCGGACAATCTTGGTCCAACATTCGACATTGGCATAACATGGAGCTAGCCAATCCATACCCATAATAGCATCAAAATCAACCATTTCTAGTTCTATCAAGTCTGTCGTAGTCTGACGACTGCCAACCTCTACTGTACACCCCTGATAGACCCTTCTGGTTATAATAGAGTCACCAACGGGTGTAGACACTATGAAAGGTCGCGAAGCAATTCCGACATAATACTAAACTTTTGAGCCACTAATAGTGTAACATAGAACATGGTGGATCCTGGATCTATCAACATATAAGTAGGATGAGAGCAAATGTTCAGCATACCTGTAACAACATCTGGTGACGACTCTGACTCCTGTCACTCGATGGTGCATAAGTACGGTCTGGGTCGGCACCTGAACTGGAGGCCCCTGATCTGCCTCAGCCTCTACCGGCTGAAACTGAGGGCCTACGCCCTGCCGGGGATGCTAGAGCTCGTGATCCTGCCAAGGACCTATCCTGTCGATCTCGGTCAACCTGACCCCTAGCTGGACAATTCCTCATCTGGTGACCCTCCTGTCCACAAATGCAGCATGCGGTGGACCATACCTGCATGCTCCAGATTGGCGTCGACTGCAAATAGGGCAAAGTGGTATTGTAAACCCACTCTGCTCCACTCCCCTCTGCTGCTGTGAACCTACTGCTCGCGAAACTTCGCCGGGCTCTAGCTGCCCTCAGCGACTAGATGTGCTCCTCTGCCGCTGTGGTGGAGGCGGGGGTCTAGGCAGCCTATCTAATAACCGTGGCCTAGGTCCTCCCCAGGACTCCTCCTATAATTCACCCGGTCTGTCCCTGCAGAGCTTCTCCTGACTTGTCCTCCTAATCTCCTGTTGTCGTTGTCTGATACCCTCAATATTCTGAGCGAAAGCCTGCACACGGGCGATATCCATATCCTCTCGCAGTGTGGCTGTGATGCAGGTCTCAACATATTCTGGGTTCAGCCCCATAATAAAGTTGTGTACCCTGGCTGGCATTATGTCCACAAAGGCTGGCGCATATCGAGCCAAGGAATCAAACTGCATGGCATATTATTGAACACTCATCGACCCCTGCTCCAAGTGTAGGAACTGATCAACCCGGGCCTGTCAAATCTCCCGCGGTATGTAATGATCCAAGAAAGCCTCTGAGAAGCTGGGCCAGGTTGGAGGGGAAATATCTCTCCCTCGGGACCTCTCCCAACTCTCATACCACAGTACGGAGATGTCCCGCAGCCGAAATACCGCCAACTCAACTGACTCTGTGGGTGTAGCATGCATCACCCTGAAAATCCTCTATGTCTTGTCTAAGAAGTCCTGAGGGTCCTCGGTCCGATCTATCCCTGTGAATTGCGGGGGACTTAGTGCTAGGAACTCTCGGACCCTCGAGCTACAAGGCCCTCCTAAAGATTCTGCAACTGTAGGTGGCACTGGCTGGCGCTGAGCAACCATCATCTGTGCTAGCATAACCACCGCGCTCTTGACCTCCTGGTCAAATGGTACAGGTATAGAAACTACCGGAGGCAGTTCCGTCACACCGGCCGTCCCAAGCGGCTCCTGACGTGGTGGAGACTACTGGGGAGGTCGAGATGATATTCCGTATCGTCCTCAGATCAGGCCGATTCTGACCGAGGCTGAGGCACCCTGCTGGTGCCCACTCCTGCTGCTACATCTAACCTCCTGCCTGTCGTAGGGTGTCGCTGGTCTGACATTTCTCTGTAAACAAAAGAGTATAATGAGCTTATGGACTCAACCCTATATTGTACCGATCTATAGCACGACTGAATAAGAAGAAAGAGTAACCATCCTATCATGCCTTGCAGCCTCCTGCCTATAGTATGTGGTGCACAATACATCCATAGACAAGACTCTACTTAGCACGACTTGCAGACTCCCTAGGATACGACCTGCTCTGATACCAAGTTTGTCACACCCCACCTTGGGAGGCATGACTGGCACCTGGTGCCCTACTAGGACCTGAACTGCTAAGCTGACTGAGCCTAAGCACCTCTGGTGCAGCTGACTCTAACTCCAAAATAAAGAAAACAACGGGCTATATAGCGGCGGTAAATACAACCCCCGGCCGACAAGGCCTATAGCAACCTGTGAAAATAAATAGCTAACCAGAGACAAACAAACATAGGGAGTCCTATGCGAGCCGACAAGGCCACCATGATATCCAGTTATAACTAGAAAGAAAAAATCAGATGCTAAATCGAGCTATGACCGACAAGGCCACCAATCAACAGCTAAACAGGGCCCCACACGGCCAACACACATAGTCTTAAAACACATACGGGCCCCACATGGCTGATATTATCTAACCATAGGGAAGTAATGCAATCTGCAAGCCTCTAGGAGTAATAAGATTGTTGGGACAGGGCGCCGACCTACCCATACTGTACAAACAAAAGAAGTAAACCTCTATCAGACAAGCTCCAAAAGAAGGGAGCTGACGGCCCTGTACGGATGACCGGGACTACGAGGGACCTGCTCCTGTCTATCTGTACCTGCAGGCAAGTAATGAAGCACCCCAGAAGAGGGCGTCAGTACCACAGGTATTGAGTATGTAAAGCAGTAACTTTAAATAATTGAAAGTAAGAAATAGAACTGACAATGACTGAAGTAAAGAAAACGGACTGAAGATAACTGAAGTAGTGAAATCATGGATAAAAATAACTGTAATAAGGAGGGTAGGGGTCATACCTGACAAGCCAGGCGTCTTACTGTCTAACTATCAGTAACTAAAGCAAGCATAAACCTTACTTGGCTCCCATAAGCCGGAAGGTACAATCAGCACAAAATAACTTACCTGGGCCCCCATTAGCCCTAGTGAGTACACATCAATCTATACACCCCTATCCAGGTCATACTGAGTCAACTACCAGCTATAAGCGTCCTGCCAATCCCCTGAGTCTCAACTAGGCCCGCTCAGCCCCTGACTGTAGCTGTGTCTGAGTTCGGAGGACTCCTGATATCTACACCCCGAGCGTAAGTGCTCGGCGGGGGTGTGTATAAGTCCAACCACGGCATATGAGGATCTGGATCCCCATCTTCGTCCCTTACGTATGGCATGCCGCTCCATAGAGCGACGTAATCTTGCCCCTTGCGGGTGGTGACACAGCTATTAACCCTGGGGTGGTCACGGAGCTATACAAGTATAATCCAGCCCAAAACAATACAATTTACGAGTCTCAACTAACAACAACAACTAGACATGATAATATACTCCTAACATACTTTACTGGGATTCATACTGGACTACTATGCTGAAGAAACTAACTTGCCGAAAGAAAATGCCTTAACATACCTCGTTCGCTGTTTACCGATTAACTTGAGTTTCGGCTCGTGTTCAACTGCCCTTCTCAACTGTAATCATATTAATGGAAGAATATGGCTACTTTATTACTCTATTCGAAGAAAACCATAACTTATATATATACTGACTATACTTTACCTTATCGAAAGACGATCAAGAACTCGTAATTTCTCGGGAATCTAGAAGGGAGAAATACTTACTTTGGGCATGTGATTGTATTGACACTAGTTTGGAACAATTCCATAAACTTAAGCTCGACGGGATGATGATTTACCGGGCGTATTTTACGAAAATAACTCCGTAGCGATGCTCCCTACAGCTTTATACTTCAATACCCGGAGTTAATTTGGATTTGGACGACGTTTAGTGGCGTAATCGGATGATTTTTACTTGGTTTCTTCGTACTCCCTCGGGTTTGGCCGTGTATATATTGAAAATAATCTAACTTCTAAGTGTGAGGCCTTTATATACTTGAGGCAGCAGACAAGGCGACGTGGCACTCTACCCATCGCGTTGATTCTGCTCCGTGCCAGGTTGGCTAACGCGGAGAAGCTGCTCCGTGCCACTTTGCCCCTCTGGGCAGCTTTGTTCGGCCTCTTCCCACGAAATCCCGACTTGGCACCCGTTCGGCCTTTCCCCGGCCCGTTCCTCGTACGTATGGCACTCTAAAACTCTCAACCAACATACAAATAGGCCAACTAAACGTTAAAAACTTACGGGGTGTAACACTTTATTTAATAAATTTTCGGGAACTTTTATATGCTTCAAAATAATTTGAATCCTTCAAGGATTTACATATAATTTCAATGTCTTCCTAGACATGAAAATAATTTCATTATACCATATCGAGTTTTTCATATATTATCAGACTAATAAGCACCTGGAAAATATTGCATCCATTATAGGAGGACCTCTTTATACAATTGTTCCAGGACTTCTGTGAAATTTTTTTATGTCTGTTACAACTTGAACATAGGTCCAGACTGAGACACAGAACCTAGAACCACGAATGGCTCCAAATCGACCCATGCCATGAACATGATAACTACAACACATACTTCAAGAGAAATCTGATAACTGAAAACATGAATAAGCGGAAGTCTAAATACATATCAACCATACAGAGTCAACACTGATAAAGCTGAAATTCTACATATTGTCTGATAAGCCTCTACCATATCTTAAGAACTGATGGGACAACACCCCAACTAGCTCACTAAAGTCTGAAAACTAAAATAACATAAATCAACATCGAACTGAAAGTCCCCGAAGGATGAGGACTCATCACAAAGCGAACTGAACTAAGCTACAGGGACTGGCTAACGACGGAATTAAGTCTGATCATCTGAACCTGTATCATGAAATCATACAACATAAAGTATGCGGTCAGTACTTGGAATGTACTGAGTATGCAAGGTAAGTAAAATATGCTAAGTATGTATAAATTGAGATCATGCATATAAACATAAATCATAAGATCACGAGAGTAAGGACTGCATGTTGACATCTTAAAACATGTATAGTCATAAATTGAATCTCATATCTGAATTGAATGACCCAAATCTGAAAATAGAATCATATGGCTTGCCATAACTGAAATCATAGTAAAAGCTTACAAATTGATCATTGGGTCAAACTTGCTGTAAAACATAATATCATAAGTCATAAACATGCATAACTGAAATCATGAGGAGCAATGGGAGACTTGTCACAACCAACACCATCACGATAGAGCTTACGTGATGCCCCAACTATCACACTCAAGTGGGCAGAGTCATTCAAAACCTTGCCAGGGCTAAGGATGCTACCATGAAATCAATATCAAGCTGAAGGCCCCTTGCGAGCGGGGAAACTCTCATAAGAGGCTCCAAATAAATATATATTAACCTACGCTGGCGCGTAGTTCTGATACGAGGAACTTAGGAACCCCAAGCCTACTTGGTTCTAAACACTATTCCCAAAAATATGCATAGTGCTCCCATCGTTTTTCAACGAAGATGAAATCATAATCACATGCATAGTCTGAAATTTGAACATTGGGAGTCTTGACTACAAAATGTATCATAAACTGATCTTATTAGCCTTAGCTAAATCATGAAAATATGCTTAACTTATGTGGGCTTGTCCAAACCTTAAAATCATGCATACTTGAAATAGACTTCATAAGAAAAATCATGGATTCACACAAGGATAATTTGTAAATACCCATTCATGCTATATATCTCAACATATTTGAAATCATAAATCACAAACTTGACTTTTCATGAAACTTGCATAATTGGGCATGATTTTTTAAAACTTGAAATCATGAATTTAAAATCAAATTGTGTATAAAATCTGCCCATAAATCTGAAAACATACTTTGGAAAATGAAGGGAATTGACCCATAAATAAATCATAGAAAATTTCATAAAATTGAGTTTAAACCCCATAAGACCATAAATTTGATCTGGAACTTGAATTCATGGAATTGAGGAGGATTTTGAGCATGAGAATGAAAGGAACTCTCATTCATATCCCTGCATACCTGGGTGAACTGAATCTACACTTGTCTTTGAAAGCCCAAGAGATTTGGAGAAGAAATTGAAGAATTTAAGCTTGATCTTCAAAGGAGAAATCCTAATCTGCATGCATGGGAATTGAATGAATTAGAATAGGTTAAACACCCTTAATACACTTCTTTCAAGACTTAAAACAATGTAGTTTAGGACTTAGGAGTTTAGAAATTACGAAAACACTCTTATCGATTTAGCAGAATTTAAACACTGCTAGGAGTAATGACTAACACCACGAGTCATACCTCAATACCACGACTCGTGGTTACCACTCATTGCCAACACTATTTCGCCCTGACTTCTGAAGTTTTCTGCGGATCAAACAACGACTCATACCTTCCAACGATGAGTTGTTGGATCCATCCATGGTCACTACTTCCAACTTCCTCTGCCCTTTCCCATGAGTGCAAGCCACGACTCATTGTTTGTCACAACGAGTCGTACCATGACCTGTACCTTCCGACCCTGACCTCCAGAACCAACCAACAACTTCCTACCATGATCTGTTGTTTTCCACAACGAGTCATACCAAGAGTAATACCTTCCAGGCCTAACATGTAAGCAGTTTCCCATGACTCCTAACGATGACTGGTTTCATAATCTCACGAGTCATACCTTCATTCGATCCACTAAACTCCTCAAGCAAAATCTGACCATGAACACTTTCCACGAGTTGTACCTTCTCATCTACGAGTTGTCCTACGAAAATTTTCCCTCTTTTTGTGTTGATCACCTTTCTAATCTTTTCTATAGCCCTAGGAACTTTTGGAGTATTACAATATCTCCCCCTTGGAAATATTCGTCCTCAAATGTGGGTTAAACACACTGAAAGCTGGGGAAAGGAACTGCAATCCTGAATACTGAACATCAAAAGCTGCAAACTAATAGAATGACTAACTCCATACTGAAATACATAAATAACTAAATTTATTATTCATACATGCATGCTATAACATGAAAGGAACTGAGAGATATGAACTGGATATGAAACTGAATAGAGTATTAAAGAGGAAACTGATACCTCATGCTGGATTGGAGCTGGAAGGGAATAAATGTGGGTATTAAGACATCACATCTGCTTCGACTTCCTACGTAGCTCCCTCAACAAGCTAATTCCTCCATAGGACTTTTACTGAAGCTACTTCCTTGTTCCTAAATTTCCAAACCTGACGATCAAGTATCTCAGGGTACCTCCTCATAGGTAAGGCTATTCTTCACACCTATGCTCCCACTGGAACAACCAAAGCTTGGTCACCAATGCACTTCTTCAATAACAATACATGAAATATTGGATGCACTGATGCTAACTCAGCTGGCAGCTCCAACTCATAGGCCACCTTGCCAACACATCTCATAATCCTGTATGGGCCAACATATCGGGGACTAAGCTTCCCTTTCTTTCCGAATCTCATCACTCCCTTCATGGGAGATACCTTTAAGAACACCCATTCATCAACTTCAAACTCGAGTTCTCTTCCCCTAATATCTGCATACTACTTCTGATGACTCTGAGTTATTTTCAGCCTGTCCCTTATAAGCTGAACTTTCTCCATAGCCTCATGAACTGAATCTGGCCCTATCTACGTAATCTCACCTACATTGAGCCAACCAATCCTCTTCCCATAGAGAGCCTCAAATAGAGCCATCTGAATGCTAGAGTGGTAACTGCTATTATAAGCAAACTCGATAAGAGGTAAATAATCATCCCAACTGCCTTTGAAGTCAATCACACAAGCTCCGATCATATCCACAAGAGTCTGAATGGTCCGCTCGTCCTAACCATCTGTCTGCGGGTGAAAAGTTATACT
Organism: Datura wrightii; assembly: GCA_035772735.1. Taxonomy (NCBI): domain Eukaryota; kingdom Viridiplantae; phylum Streptophyta; class Magnoliopsida; order Solanales; family Solanaceae; genus Datura; species Datura wrightii. Next base: position 66,044,140 of record JASDFA010000003.1, on the reverse strand, counting down.
AACTTGACCTGAGTACGAAGTCCCTTCTGGAACGATCTCTAGAACTGTGAGGTAAACTAAGTACCTCTGTATGAAATGATGGACAAGGGAACTCCATGCAACTGAACTAACTCTCGAATATATAATCTAGCATAGTCCTCAGCTGAATCGGTAGTTTTGACCGGTAAGAAATGAGTTGCTTTGGTCAATCTATCTACCACCACCCATATAGAGTCATACTGCCGGCGAGTGCAAGGCAACCCTGTGATGAAGTCCATATTGATCTCTTTCCACTTCCAAGTGGAGATACTGATGTCTTTTAGCACACTTCCAGGTCTCTGATGCTCAACCTTCACTTATTGATAATTCGGACACTTAGCCACAAACTCTGCTATGTCCCTCTTCATGACACTCCACCAATAGACTTCCCGTAGGTCACAAAATATCTTGGTGGCACCTGGATGTATAGAATATCAGAAATCATGAGCTTCACGCAACATCTATTCTCTCAAATCATCAACACCCGGAATACAAAAATGACCCTGATATCGAAGCACACCATCTCCCCCTTAGGAGAAGACCTCTACCTTTTGATTTTAAACCGCTCCTTTCAACTTCACCAAGATAGGATCCTCATCTTGCCAAGCCTTGACCTTAGTCACCAAAGAAGATTCTGACCATTCTGGACAATAACACCACCATCTACTAAATCAACAAGATGAACTCCTAAACGAGAAAGCCTATGGACATCCTTTACCAACGCTTTCCTCCCATTCTCAACATGAGACACACTCTCCGTGGACAGCCTACTAAGGGCATCCTCCACTACATTGGCCTTGCCCAAAAGAAAAAGGACGCTCATGTCATAGTCCTTGAGAAGCTCTACCCATCTCCTTCTTGCTGAAGGGCATTCTTTGAGCTGATGAACAAGCTATACACACCCAAAACAACCCTCTCAGCCTTGAAGACACTCTCCTGGATGGTTCTTGCCACACTTTGGGCAAGCTGGGTAGCTGTAGCAGTTGTTGGCGCTATGACTCTGGGATTGTGAGCTAGATTCTCCACCTCTCCAATCCTTGTGGGACTGGAAAGTAGGGGCACTGGCTGAATCGGGTGCTGGAGCCCTCTGCTACCTCTACTACTGCTGCTATGGGCGGCTACTACCACCAGATCTCTGATGGCCATAATCTGATTGGCCAGTTCTTACTCGTTTGTTCTCCCGCTCAAAGTTCTTTAGTTTTTCTACCTCAATTTGCTGAGCATGAACTATGAGGTTGGAGAGATTGATGTCCTTAATAAGAATTGCAGTCCTGCACTCCTTGAAGACCAAGTTCGACACCCCATTAACAAATTTCAGCATACGAGCCCTTGGCTCGGCTACCATCTCTGGAGAATATTTAGACAACCTTATGAACTCTAGCGCATACTCTTCCACCGTCTGATTTCCCTATTCCAGATTCATGAATTCCGCCACTTTTGCCTCCCTGAGCTCTCGGGGAAAGAATCTGTCTAGGAAGGCTATAATGAACTCCTCCCATTCCACTGGTCCTGCTCCCGTTTGTCTCCCCTCCTTCCACTGTTCGTACCATATCTGGGCTACCCCTTTCAGCTGGTAGGTAGCCAAGTTGGCACTCTCTGAGGAACTGAAATCCATAATTCAGGTGGTATTTCTAATCTCATCCACGAACTCCTATAGGCCCTCTCCTACCTTAGATCCGTGGAAAACTGAAGGGTTCATCCGAGTGAAGTCCCGAACTCAAGCAGCTACTGCGGACCCATTGTTGTTGATGGGAACCACCTGCTTGTTCACCTAATTGGTAATTGTCTGGGCGAGCAGCTGAATCACTTCCCTGAACTTTGCGGTGGACACTGAGTCGTCCTGAGGGGCTACTGGAGCTAGTGGGGCAGGTCGGTGAGCGTTACTGGCTCTTCTTCCGTTACCACGTCATGGAGGCATGATTTTCACTGACACGAAATAGAGCACGAGTTAAGAGAACATTTCTGGAATTGAATTTCAATGCACGATAAAGAGTATGAATAAAAAGGAGTTTTCCTAATAACATCTTGTAGCCTCCCCATCATAAGTGTGGTGCGCTTCACACGCATGAAGAAGACTCTACTCGACGCGGCTTTCAGACATCCTAGGATACTCTAAACTTAGTGCTCTGATACCAAGTTTGTCACGCCCCGAGTCTATACCCTGTACGAGAACGGTACTTGGAGTTGCAAGTAACCCCAAGTCAACCCATGGTCTATCATAACACTGGCATTCTGAGTAAAACATAGTGGAAGGTTTAAAATAATAAAATAAAGCATTTTATGAAAAAGAACTAGATCATAAGCTTAATACAACTGGAAGCAAAACTAAAAATCTGAAAACTTTGTTTGTGTTTGAAAGCCTTCTATCTGATGAGTTGCTATGACAAGCCCCCAGCTAACTCCAATTCTAACTGAAAGAAAATAATACTGAAAGAAAATAATCCTCATCCTTGAAAAATGAGGACTCACCAATGATGAGCTAAGAACTCCTGAAGGCGATCTGCTAACGGGACTGAGATTGAGATCCTGCAGCTGTATCATAAAATGATACAACATAAATGGTATGTGTCAGTACTTTGAATGTACTGAGTAAGTAGGAGAAACCATACAGAAGGAGTAAAATAACTAGACTAGAAAGACATGTAATGACCAACTGAAAATGCTGAAACTGAATAACTGTGATAAACGGAGATGGTCAAAATAACCCTGTCTGATGGTTAAAGACAAGCCCTAATCTGAGATACTAATATGAAATACTGTACTGAACGGATCTGAAGTGACTAATCCGAGACTGAACTGAGCTGACTAGTGGGAGAGTCTCTAACCGACATATAACCACATGTGCTAGACGTAGAGTCAGATGTATACACCCCATCGGTAGGGCCCAATATACCTTACCTAGGTATAAAGGCATGAACTGAGTGATCATAGGTCTGGGTCTATGAGGCCAATAAAATATATCCTATGGTGGCAATGTAGTTTTGGGAACCTGGGTGCGCTTGAACCTCGGTCCGCTCGGTGCTAAGTGCTACTCCCACTGGATGGTCCTAGACTGACTACTCAGCTGATAGCTCGAATCTGGGACCCAAAAATAAATCAGGAATACCTATCTGGAAGTACCTTGAGAGTCTTATCGGACAAAATTCTATAACTGGTGTTCTAAGACTGGTCAAAACTGCTTATCTGGAAGCATTGTAACCGTCTAAAGAACAAACTATAATCTGAAGTTGGGGTCCTAAGGATGGTTAGAGCTGCGTATTTGAAAGTGTCATGACCTCCTAAAGAACCACTAAAATCTGATACTGAGTCTAATACTGATAACTGGAGGTATCACGGACACCTCAAGGATTAACTATAGACAAACTAATCAGCTGACATTTTTCTGGACAACACTAAGGTTGCTAAAAATCTTACTAAGACTAGACTGACATGATTCTGACTGAGAATTTAGCATAAATTAAATACATGTGCTTCCCAAAATTGATGGAACCACGCTACAGGAAACTAGTTCAACCCATAAGTTTCTAATTTCTACTGAGCTGAGACTAGAGCTGAATTATGCTACTAGCTGCAATCTTTCACAATTTATAGAAATAGGGAATAAATACTAAATCTAAAATCTTGAAAAATATTTCCTTTGAATCCACAAAGAAATCTGTCTGAAAACTTTTCACATTTCGAAACTAGAGGGCTATAACTAATAAAGAAGAAATTAGACAAGGGTTTTAGGGACACAAGGGAAGAACTATTCTCTTATTGAATTCCCACATACCCGATAAATAAACCAAATAAATTTCTTGAGAATTTGAGGAGAAGTGGACTACCCTAGTTCTTGCTCTGAGAGCTCCTGAGAGAATTTACGATTGTTTTTCTGAAGGTCTAAGTGGGGAATGAGGGGGAAAACCGTTCAATCCCCCTATTACCTCTGAAGTTATGCTTAAAATGATGTATTTTAGGGACTAAGTAGGAGTAAAAATACAAACATAACCCTAAAAATAAAATCTGAAAACTGGCTGACAGGTTCCCAATGAGTTACTCAATGAGTCGTTGGTTGAGACCACAACTCGTTGGGACCTCTTGTTGGTCCCACTGCCTGAGACTAGAACACACTAGATTTAGAAACAGGGTCACTATGACTCGTTGAATGAACTAAGGGGTCATTGGTTCCTCTCGTGGCCACTGTAAGAGGAAACATGGAGGTTCCGACGACAGGTGACACAACGACTCATTGGTGGATCCAATGTGTTATTGTGTCCAGTCGTTAGGTTCACTGGAAGGATTTCTAAAAATGTATAAGTTGGCACGAGGGGTGATGACAATGGCTCTTTGTAGGAAACAACAAGTTGTTGTTTCCACTTGTTGTCACTAGAAGGGGATTTTAGGGTTTTCACCTAACGATTCTCATAACGGGTCATTGTTTCTGACAATGACTCATTGGTTGAGTTGTGGGGTACTGGAAAGAGTTTTTGTGTTGGGGAATCCATGACTGACAGGACGACTCGTTGTTTCTCACAATGGGTCATTTTTTTTCTCGTGGGTTCCTGAGAGACCAAGCCTTGCTGACCACTACTGACACAAGGAGTCGTTGGAGCTGACCACGACTCGTTGTCTTAGTCATTCTGAGGCATTTCTTTTTTGTTTTTTCTTCTGGATTTTCTTTCAATGTCTGAGTTTGGTCTCGGAAAGTTTTGGGGTGTTACAGAACTACACTTATCTCTCTTGGTCTCAAAGTGCATGCATTATGTGCACCAATAGACATTAGATGCTTTCCACCCATCTCCTCTCGGTCTCAAAAGTGTGTATATTCTAGCTTTGCAATAAGTATTGACTTTAACTATCCTTGGTTATAACTCAAGTTAACTAGATAAGAGTTATTAATCTCAAATTGTCATTGTTACTCTCTTTTCCTAACTTTAGCCTCCTTGGTCAGGTAAGTTGAAGATACGGGCTTTTTTCAATGTTTGAAACCGCTAAAACTTAATTAAAATGAAGAGAATAACAATCCACTGAATTCACCATTCAAGAATCACTATTTATTATGCCTACATTCGTTAATCCATCATGGTTCCCACAATCCTAGCCTTAGAGATTTAGCCGCTTATGTTTATGAGAAAACAAGTAAAAGATGTATAAGAAACCATAATGAAATACTTATGAGAATAAATTGAGCAGCAAATCTCCAAGACTATATTGAATTACAAGAACTTGATGAAATTCCAACAATAGTATGGAATAATATTTTCCACACTTGATGACTCTATAGGTGAATATGAGTTAATAGCTAACTCGTTGCAAACCTAAAACATCCTAAGAAGGGGTATATATAGTAGTAGAATAAGCCTGCATTGTTCCTTCTTGGAATTGGATTGGGTTTTCAACTTCTATTTCTAGTAGAATTGGGATTTGACTTCTGGCCGCCCAAAATGCCTCGTGCCTCGTGCCGCTCATTGCAGCAAGATGGCGCCATGTCGTTCTGCTCATCTTTCCAATATGGCGTAGTGTCACACTTCTATAGTGCCAGTTTTTCCTGTTCTTTGCACAGGCCGTAGCACAGGTATGCCTATGTGATGCCAACTTCTATATACTTGTTGCTTCGATCCCGTTTTCCATTTTTGCTCTTTTAAGCCTCAAATAATCCAAAATTATTACGTCAAACCTTGAAAGCATCTTTTCATGTGGGTTAGCTCTTTTTCACAAATATATAATAAAACACATGAAAACGAACACAATTTATTCTCAAAACATAGTAAAGTATGGGCAAAATATTATTAATAAACGCGTAAATTCACCATTCATCGTACACGCCGTGGACGCGGAAGCTTACTTGATAAGGTATTTCTTGAGGACTGCCTTTGGCGTGGCACGATGCCTGGTACGCCTTTCACCCAACATGGCATGTTGGTATCGCGGGCATGCACTGGATAAACACTTTCTATGCGTAGCAGCCCATTGTGGCACATTTCTTGTCACGCCTTTCTGTCGTTGTGGCACATTTCTTGTCACGCCTTTCTGTCATTGTGGCACGACAGTTGGCCCGCCAAACTGCCAACATGACATGCTCGTGTCGCGATAGTGCATTGTTGTAATGCCTCAAAAACCCTAAGGTAAGATCCGAGAGTTGAAAAAAAGAAAATAGGATTTTCTACACTAGGTCACAGAACGAGTCGTCCTGTGACCAGTGGGGTAGGCCACGAGTCGTGGAGTGACTTGTGGGGAAGGGTCTAGATTTGGTTGAAAAATTAGAAAATTTAGTGACCACGGGTGTGAGCATAAGTCGTGGTCAACACCACCAGTGGTTATGTGATTCGAGGTCAAAGGTTGACTGAAAGTTGGAAAATTCGGGTAGTGCACTTAACGGGTCCTCACCACGACTCGTTTGGGACACCACAATTCATGGTGTCATCTGTGGTGACCCCTAGGTGGTTTTAGGCAGTAAGGACTACGGGAGGTGACCACGAGTCATGGATACCGGTAACGAATCATTAAGTAGCTCGTGGTGACCCCTGAAGAGGAATTATGGTTCAGTGGCAACAGGAGACGTCACAAGTCGTTAGGTCTCCTGATGACTCATGAAGTCAGTCATTGGCAGGTTGGGGAACCTGTAGAAAATTTCCAGTGCACATCACGACTAGACACCACTAGTCGTCCCTGACCTCACAACTCGTGGAGTGCCTCGTGGGGACTGGCAGGGTCCTTTTTCCTGTGAATTTCCTAGGGAGTTTTATGTAATTTCCTAAACTTCTAGACTCTAAACTACGTCATTTTGGGTTTTAATCAGGGGTTTTAGAGGGGGTAACCGACGGTTTATTTCATTTCTCTCATCCCCTCAAAAGTTAGAACATAAAATTCCTCTCAGAAAGACTCAGAGCAGAAGCTAGGGCAATCGAATTCTCCTTAGATTTTCAAGAGATTCTCTCAGGGATTTCCATCACCAGGTATGTGGGAATTTAACAAGGGAATAGTTCTTCCCTTGTGTCCCCAAAATCTTATCTGTCTTCTCTATTAGTTCTAGCCCTGAAACTTTCGAATGTGAATAAATTATATGTCGAACTTCGTTTATAGCATGTGGAATGTTGTCTATGGTTATTGTTGTTATATTTCCACTACCTAGTTATCATGTTAATACTCATTCTTGTAAGGATGGTTTTAGCCCTAGCTTTGAATTCAGTATCTAGAATTTTGCCCGTTGGACTAGTTATTCCTTGTGGCTTGATTTTATCAGTTGGGTTTACAATATTACTAGAAAATGTTGAGAATTTAGACAGATGTTTGTTAGTTCACTCTTAGTAAATTTTTAGCATATCCGGTATATTATAAAAATGTCAGCTGATTAGTTTGACTATAGTTAATTCTTGAAGTGTCAGTGGTACCTCCCAGTTATCAGAACTAGACTCAGTATTAGATTTTAGTGGTTCTTTAGGCGGTCATGACACTTCCAGATAAGCATCTCTAACCAACCTTAGGACCCCAGCTTCAGATTATAGTTTGTTCTTTAGACGGTTACAATGCTTTCAGATAAGCAGCTCTGAACAGTCTTAGAACACCAGTTATAGAATATGGTCTGATAAGACTCTCAGGGTACGTCCAGATAGGTATTCCTGACTTAGTCTTGCGCCCCAGTTTCGAGCATCAGCTTAGTAGTCAGTCCAGGACTATCCAGTGGGAGTAGGACATAGCACCGAGCCGATCAGGGTTCCAACGCACCCAGGTTCCCAGGACTACGTAGGTTATATTTATTTGGCCTCATGTACCAGATTTGTGATCACTCAGTTCATTCCTTTATACCTTGAAAAGCTATATTAGGTCCTACCGATGGGGTGTATACATCGGACTCCACGTCTAGCTCACGTGGTTATATGTCGGTTATGGACTCTCCCACTAGTCAGTTCAGTTCGTTCTCAAATTAGCTCAATTAGAACATTTCAAGACTTCTCAGTTTAGATCAGTTCAGTACAGTACTTCAGATTAGTATCTCAGATTTAGGGCATGCCTTTGACCATTGGATAGGGTCATTTTGACCATTTCAGCATATTCAGTTATTCAATTTTAGTATTTCAGTTGGTCATTGCATGTCTTTCCAGTTTAGTTGTTTTATTGTCTGTGTTATGGTTTCTCTCACTTACTCAGTACATTCAAAGTACTGGTGCCTACCTTTTACAATGGATCATTTTATAATACAGCTGCAGGTTCTCAGTCCCAACACCATTACTAGATCTCTCTCAGAAGTTTTCAACTGCATCATTAGTGAGTCCTCATCTTTTGAGGATGAGGATCATTTCTTTTCAGTCATATTTTCTTTCAGTTATATTTAGAGTTAGTTGGGGGCTTGTCCCAACAACTCATCAGATAGATGGCTTTCAGACATAGAGAGAGTTTTCATATTTATAGCTTTGTTTAAGTTGTATAAAACTTATGACTTAGCTCTTCTTCATATATGTTTTATGTTATTATTTTTAAAGATTCTGATATGTTTTTACTCAGAATGCCAGTGTTACGATAGACCATGGGTTGACTTGGGGTTACTTGTGACTCCAAGTACCGCGTCTCGCCCAGGGTATAGACTCGGGGCGTGACAAACTTTTTATTAGAGAACTAGGTTTAGAGTATCCTAGGATGTTTGAAAGTCATGTCGAGTAGAGTCCTTTTCATGGGTGTGAAGCACGCCACACTTATGAAGGGGTGGCTACGAGATGTTATTAGGAAAACTCCCTTTTTACTCTTTATTGTGAATTGAAATTCAGATCCAGAATCATTCTCCTAAATCATGCTCTATTTCGTTTTAGTGAAATCATGCCTCCACAACGTGGTAACAGAAGAAGGGCAGGTAACACTCACTGACTTGCCCCACCAGCTCTAGCAGCCTCTCAGGATGACTCAGTATACTTCCCTGAGTTTAGGGTGGCCATCCAGCTGCTCGCACAGAAAGTTACTAATTAGGTGAACCAGTAGGTGGTTGCGACCAACAAAAATGGGTCCGCAGCAGCTGCCTGAGTTCGGGACTTCACTAGGATGAATCCTCCAATTTTCCACGGATCTAAGGTGGGAGAGGACCCACAGGAGCTCATTGATGAGATTAGAAAGATCATCCAAATTATGGGTGTTAGCTCCTCGGAGAGTATCGACCTGGCTACCTACCAACTGAAAGGGGTAGCCTAGATCTAGTATGAACAGTGGAAGGAGGGGAGACCAGCGGGAGAAGGATTGATGGAATAGGAGGAGTTCACTACAGCTTTCCTAGACCGATTCTTCCTCCAGGAGCTTAGGGAGGTTAAAGTGGATAAATTAATGAATCTGAAATAGGGAAATCGGACAGTGAAAGAATATGCATTGGAGTTCACAAGGTTGTCTATATATGCTCCAGAAATGGTAGCCGAGCCAAGGGCTCGTATGTTGAAATTTGTTAATGGAGTGTCGAACTTGGTCCTTAAGGACTGCAGGACTGCAATGCTTATTAAGGAAACCGATCTCTCTAGACTTATAGTCCATGCTCAACAAATTGAGGTAGAAAAATTAAAAGATTTGGAGCGGGAGAACAAACAGACAAGAACCGGCCAGTCAGATTATGACCACTAGAGATTTGGCGGTAGTAGCCACCCACAACAGTAGCAACAGTAGTAGCGAGGGCTCCAGCACCCACTTTAGCCAGTAACCTTACTTTTAGGTCCCGCAAGGATCGGAGGGGTGGAGCATCTGGCTCACAATCCCAGAGTCACAGTGCCAGCAACCGATTCAGCTACCCAACTTGCCCTAAGTGTGGCAATAACCATCCCTGAGAGTGTCTTCAGGGCCGAGAGGGTTTTCTTGGGTGTGGAAAACTTGGTCACCGGCTTAAAGAATGCCGTCAGCAGGAAGGGGGAGATCATAATCCACCACTTCAGCAGCTCCAGCAGGCCGACCAACTCAGTAGGCCAACACCTTAGGTATGGATGGTAGCCAGTGCCAAAACCATTTTTATGCTTTGTCCTCTCGTTAGGATTAGGAGAGCTCACCTGACATGGTCATAGGTATGTTACACCTTTTTCATCTAGATGTGTATGCCCTACTAGATCTAGGAGACACTTTCGTTCGTGACTCCTGATCTTGGGCAGATTTATATGCCCAAGTGATACTCAAAAGTATCATTTTCGCCTTGTTTATCTATCAATGTGTATACATTCTCATGTAATTGGTAATAAAATGTGAATTTATACTAACCAACATGATTAGCATTGTTTTGTAGGTAAAATGTGATTTCAGGAAGCTAAAATGCATGTTGGATGATATCGGAGTTGGACTTGGATGCGAGCAAGGGAAAAGGCATTGGACAACATGAATTAAAGGGGCTCCGCGATGGAGCCATTCCACGTTGAGCCTAAATTCCCGGACCCCCAGTTCCAGTGAGGGTCCGCGTTCGTAGCGTGTCACGGAGGCAGTGCTCCGCGATGCACTCCGTGACACGTTGCTCATTATTCCGGGAAAAATTCCCAGCAGTATAAATAGAACACTTAGGTTCATTTTTTAATATTCTGACTTGGTGGAGCAAGGACATGGGTTACAGGCAGTTGAGGGACGAAAAGTTCAGGGTTTTCTCTCTTTCTTTCTTCTTTAATTCAATTGCTTGTATGATTAACACTCATTTTATGATGTTTAATCCACAAATGAGTGGCTAATTCCTTTCCTTGCTGAGGTTATGAACAATTGTAATGAAATTTGATCATTGATTCTTTGGTTTTCCATCTTTTCTTCCATGTTGTTCTCTTAATTCTTGTTCTTACTGCATTAGTGTGTGGCCTACATTAATGTACATCTAAAAAGTCCGGTTTCACTCGAGAGAGCACGGAATTGGAACGTTGTGAATTAATAGGATATGTTCTTTACTTGATTTGGGAAAATTGAGTCTTGATTTGCTTTTAGGATAGAAATATACTTGAAAGTCGTATTAGTCAATTTAGGAACCGGAATTGTATAGCTAGGACATGAATTGCATTTGATCACAGAAATGTAGACGGATGGTTCATGATTCTTAAGTGAGGTTAAATACGAGAGTTTTAATCTCTTGGCAGATGTTCTTGGCTAGCAACTGGAGGAAAAGATTAACCAAAGTATGATGATAATTAGTTTCTTTACATGTTTGTTTAACCTCAACATGCTTTCATTCATAGTTCAGATTCAAAGTAGATAATTGTTCTTAGTTTTAGTATAAAATTTATAAAACAAACTATCAACTTTTTGGTTACGTTGTTGTCTGCATTTTTAGAAGTAAAGTATAGTACACTTGAGCAATTTGCACTTCATCCAAGTCTTTGTGGGATCGATACTTGGCTTACTAAAGCCACTTACTACTTGTTCGACCACGTGCACTTGCGTGTCGTTTTATATACCCAAAACCACCCGAACAAGTTTTTGGCGCCGTTGCCGGGGACTTGGCAATTGGTGAAATTGTTTTAAGTGTTAATTTACTGTATTTTTATTTTCTTAGTGTTGACAACTTGGTCTTAGCCTGTATTTTGCAGACTTAATTGCTGTTGAACGCTGGCAAGAGACAAGGAGCTGGTGGAATCGTATATAGAGCCAGAAAGGATATTTCACAGTAAGAGAAGAGAAGCTCCACAAAGAAAGCTGCAGTTTCTCAGACAGACGATCATGGAGCAACAACAGAATCCACCGGTAGTACGGGCAGTGTTAGTGCCCGAAGAAGCAGCAGCACGGCCGGTTCGCGAGGTGGCAATCCCACATGCCAATAATGTTACATCGAGTATCCGCAAACCCGAGCCGGGAGGGAGATTTGAACTTAAACAAAATATGGTGCAATTATTGCACACAAGCGGGCAATTTACCGGTCTCCCTCATTAAGATCCACAGCAGCATCTCCAAAATTTTTTGGAGATAAGTGACACTTACATCCCCACTGGAGTGTCACCAGACTATGTCCGGCTTACATTGTTTCCATTCTCATTATTGGGAGAAGCCAAGAGGTGGTTGAAAGCTGAGCCACCGAATTCTATTTCTACGTGGGATGATCTTGCACGGAAGTTCTTGATAAGGTTTTTTCCCTCTGGTAAAACAGCAAGACTTAGAAGTCAAATTCTAAGTTTCAAACAGAGAGAGGGAGAAAATTTATATCAGGCCTGGGAGAGATTTAAATCCATGTTGCGGGATTGTCCTCATCATTATCAGTCCAATGATGTGTTGGTGCACACATTTATTGAGGGTTTGGCACCCCACACCAAAATATTGCTAGATTCAGCAGCTGGAGGGCAAGCACTGGAGAAGACTTATGAGGAGCTGTATACCTTGTTGAACTAGATTTCACAGGGCAATCCAGAATGGAATGCTGATTCATCACGAGGTGGGACAAGGAAAGCAGCAGGAGTGCTTGAAGTGGATGGGTTTACAGCTATCGCTGCACAGATAGCTGCATTGCAAAATCAACTGAACAATCACTTCAGCAACATGACACTGAACCAGCCTCAAGCCCCAGTCCAGCAGATGTGGTGTGAAGTGTGTGGAAGCAGTGAGCACTCAGCTGAGTGTTGTGGAGCCAATCCTGACTCGGTAAACTTTGTGGGTAATGCACAAAGGAACCACCAGCAGTATGGTAGTAGCTACAACTCCAATTGGAGGAATCATCCTAATTTCTCATGGGGTAGCAACAACCATCAGGGCCAAAGTTCGGGTCAGGGTGTGCAAAGGAATCAAGGAGGGCAGCAGAACTATCAAGCTCAATTTAGAAACAACAATGCACCTCCTCCACCACCATCACCCAGCATTGAGGAGATGTTCAAGACAATGATAGCTAACCAAGCTCAATTGCAGGCTGACTATGTGAAATTGGCAGCCGAAGTGAAAAACAACCAGTTAGCTACCAAGGCACTTGAATATCAATTTGGGCAATTTGCTAGTGCCCAAACTACAAGGCCTAGAGGAGGACTGCCAAGCGACACAGATCCCAATCCCAAGCAGGTAAATGCAGTGACCACAAGGAGTGGTTTGCAGCTGAAAGAGGTGGAACCAGAAAGACCACCTCAACAGTCGGGAGCAGCAGAAGTTGAGAGGGAGCACAGTTCTGAAAGGGGGGAAGACCAAGGAAGCTGAATCAGAAAGACCTCCACCCCCGTTCCCTCAACGACTAAAGAAACACAAAGAGGAGGCGTGTTTCAAGAAATTCATGGAGGTGCTGAAACAGGTACATGTTAACTTACCTCTTGTTGATGTCTTGCAGGGAGTGCCGAAATATGCGAAGTATATAAAGGACATCGTGGCAAACAAAGTCGGTTGACTGAGTATGCTACGGTGGCTCTAACGGAGGAGTGCACTTCCCGGATCCAAAATAGACTGCCCACAAAGCTAAAAGACCCTGGGAGTTTTACTGTCCAGCTTACTATTGGGCAGAGCATCCGAGCTCGTGGATTGTGTGACTTGGGAGCGAGCATAAATTTGATGCCTTCATCGGTATTCAGAAACTTGGGTCTAGGGAGTCCTAGACCCACAACAGTAATCTTGCAGTTGGCGAATCGATCCTTAGCTAGGCCGGATGGCATTGTTGAGGACGTTTTGGTGCAAGTTGGCTCCCTAATTTTCTCGGTAGATTTTTTCGTGCTGGATTTTGAACCAGACGCGGAAGTCCCATTTATTTTGGGACGTCCCTTATTGGCAACCGGGAAAGCACTAATCGACGTAGCTGCGGGGCAGCTAACAATGTGAGCACATGACAAGGTAGAGGTGTTCGATGTGTACAAGGCACCCAAGCTCCCGATGGTGCATGAAGAACTCTCGGTGATCAATGTGATTGATCAAGGTGATGATAAGCAGATGAAGGATTCTCGAGAGTTAATGGGAAAACCACCGGAAAGGTGTAAGCACTACTGGGGGAGGACGGTGATCGAGAGAAAGCGTCCATCACCCTAGTGGACAATTGAGCTTAACGACGTCGAGCCGCGACGGTAAACCAGGCGCTGCACGGGAGGCAACCCGTGAAAAACTTATTTTTTTTTCTTTCTTTCAGTTTGTAAAGTGTAAATAGATTTTTCTTTTTCTTTTTCTTGATTTACTACAAAATATTTCGTTTTAGTTTTTTTTTATTTATATTTAGAGTGAAACCTATAATTCTAACCAATTTTGTATAGTGAGATGAATTTCAGGTCAAACGGAGAAAAATACGCACGGAATCGCGAAGGAAAAGTCGAGGTATGAAAAATTAATAAAAAGTGGAAAACAGTGAGCTGGGGCGATAGCTCCGTGTCACGGAGGAGGACCTCCGCGTTACCCTCCGTGACACGATGAGGTATAACCCGAAAATTTTAAAAATTTCCAGAATGGTCTCGCGATGGCTCCGTGTCACGGAGGTAGTGCACCGCGATGCACTCCGTGACACGTTGCCGTGTATATCGCGACGGGTCACACCGGGTCGCCGGGTGACCCGCGCGATTTTCTTCCTTTTTAACCCCGAAAACCTCCCCTTTTCCCTCATTTTCTAATCCCTCCGCGACCAAACCCCCCAAAACCCATCCCCCATCAACGTGACACGGAGTAAGGCAAGAAATTCACCAAGTTTTCTTTGATTCTTCAAAAACAAGGTATGTTCTTTGATTCCCTCGCAAATTCTTATCGATTTTCTTCGATTTTTAGCATGGGAGGTGAGCTAAATTTCCCTAAGTCGAAATTAATCGTGAATTTGATTTCATTGTTGATTGATGAATTTTCAGAATGTCGTATGATTGTTTGAACTTGTCGAATGCACGAATTGATCGAATTTGATTGATAAAATCAATTCTAGGGCTTGTTAGTTGAATTTGAAGTCGAAAATATACTGAAATTGTGAATTTTATGCCGGGTTGTACGTGTTGAATGAGATGAGTCGATGTACAAATTGTTAAGATGTTAATAGAACGACGGATTCTCGGGTTGGGGGAAATGTTGAAATTGGTAAGAATTTGTTGGTTGGATAGGCTCGTGTGTAGATATATTTTTGGTGTTATTTTTGTTTCTTTGTTTTTCTTTGCTATGTACGATGGTTAAAATGTTAGCGATGGTAGTGATTGTGATTAGTTGTACGAAGTCTGAGTAGTATGCAGAAGTTATACCGTCGAATTTTCTTTTGAACGCACTAAGCATGATTGTATAGTTGTTTATGAGGTGTAAATAAAGATAATCTTGCCGTAGTATTGTAAATGCGCAGCTAAGGACTAAGTGTGGGGTAACCTAGAGTAACCCGACCTTAGCCTAAGTTAATATCCGTTAGCTTAACATTGATCTTGTTTACTTGGGTTCACAGGTGAAATGGCAAGCCGGCAAGATAAAGGAAAAGGCGCGTCAACTTTAGGCGCCAGAAGGAAACGAATCAGACTGGGCACAGCAGTCCCAGCTGCACCAGCAGTTCCACGCGGCCAACGCCGCCAATACGGAACAAGATGGGTGACCGATGAGGGGAAATAGTGGTACGCGAAGCATAAGGAAAATAAATATTTCCCCGAGGAGCATATAACACGGGAACCATTGGCACAGGAGTTCCCTAGGATGGTCCATCGGATCGAGGCAGCTGGGCTCAAGTTCATCTTTGAAGAGCCCAAAGAATGCAATCTGCACTTGGTTCGGGAGTTCTATGCCAATTGGAACCCGACGATCAGGAGTCACACCATCAAGATCAGAGGGAAAATAGTCACTCTGGAGCCCCACCACCTCAATGCCATCATAGGAGCGCGGGACACAGACGCCCACGTCCTTCGACAGCTGAACATTACCCCACCGTATGCGGACATCAGACGCACATTGTGTGGGACCCGATCAACAGCTAGATGGAGTAGACACAAAGAAGGGGCTACCACCAGACGTTGCCCTATTCACAGATGAACAGGGAAGCCCAAATCTGGCTGAAGATAGTCTGCTCATGCGTAATCCCGGGGGTACATATGACTGATGTAACCCGGGATCGTGTTTGCCTAGTGTACGCCCTGATGAAAGGGCTGGAGATCAATGTCGGGGCGGTTATTATATCCGCCATGAAGAGAGCCCGATTGCACCAGGGGCACAGGTATGGTTTTGGTGGACTGCTGACCACCTTTCTCAGGGGCCTCGATGTTGAGGAGGAGGCCCTCGATTATATCCCACAGTTGGAGCGGCGGGCCTTAGACGTTACTAAAACTAAGGCTCCTGACACCACCCACGGGCCAGTGCTTACACTTGGCGAGCGACATGCTCGTGATGACCAGTATATGGCTCGGATGTATGGGATGCAGATGCTCCAACTAAGGATAGGTGGGAGGCCGGCGACAGAGGAGGAGCTATGGCAGCTCGAGCTAGACTACCCTTTTGGCGAAAACGCCAAGGCTCTATGCCGAGTGGGGCCAGCATTTGTAGAGCCCACAGATGATGATGTCCCCACAGACGAGGAGACACATCGGGAGGACTCCGATGTGGAGTCCGATGATGACGACGGAGGCGACTCGGATATGGGAGATGAAGCAGCAGCACCCGACGAAGAAGTGGAATACTTTGACTGATCAGGGAGTTCCACCACCCAATTTTGTGCTATTTTAATTCTTGTGAACACTGGGGACAGTGTTCGAGCTAGGTGTGGGGTGGGAGTAGTTAGATGCTGGGCTGGGCTGGTTTGTATGTATGCTCTCTTCTGTTATCGTGTATGTTGTGTGTCCCTGTGAGTGTGAATTTTCAAGTTGTTTCGTATTTGTAAATATTTGTTAAATTGATGTGTGTTGCTAAATGTTGCTAGCTGATTCTGATTCTGTACATATTTTTGTTATCGAAATGATCGATATTTTTAAAATTTTTTAGAATAGTTTGTAAATTTTAAAATATTTTGTAAATAATTTTTCTATCGAAATGATCGATATTTTCGACATTTTTTTAATTTTGGGTTTCTCGGCATTTGTTTTCGGTTCTTTTACCGAGAATGGTCCCATTGAACCGACGTCTTAAGTAGTGACCGTTCCCTATGATGGATGGATGACGACTGTCTTAAGGGAAATGTAGTCGTTAGGAGTAGTTTTTTTTCTCAATTATTTTTTTAGTTTTTCTTTGGTGGATTGCATCCCGGAACCTGTAGTTACTATATGGTTGGAAAATTCTGGTTGAGTGTTGTACATGATATTCAAAATGCAAAGGTGATTCGTATGAAAGCATGCAAAATTTGTAAATATGTTGAGATACCTAGGCTGTAGAGTTCGATTCAGTGTGATTGAGGCTTAATGTTTGAATTCATGTAATTTGCTGATTGAAGAGTCTGTGAATACATCTTGAATCGAGCATGTGCAGAAAGTGTGAAGTGAGGTGTTGACATTCCATGCTATTGTGAAGTGTCTAGAACTTGCCTGGTGTGTGTACAAAACGAAATGAAGGAGGTGTATTGTAGGAAAGGATGTAGGCATTTCTTTGTTTTAACCGAGAGTTTCTATTTTTTTTTCTCCTTGTCATACCCCCCTTTCTGTGATTGTATACCCTAGTCAGCCCTTTGAGCCTTTAGCCGATTGTTTTTTTTCTTTTGTCCAAAAAGTGTAAACCGAGCTTAATTCCTTCTTTTCATTAGCCGTAAAGTCTATACAAAATTCTTAAGTGCTTAAGAAGAGAAAATCATTTTCCCAAAGTGTCAAAGAGTGAGAATGGTGAAAAGAAAAAGAAAAGCAGAGTGAGGGAAGAAAAGAAAAGGTTGAAGGTGCACTTGTTATAAATAAACGATAATGAAGGTGCATGAACAATCTTTGTTGTTGTGTCAAGTGTGCTTAATGAAATGGGCCATACTAAAGAAAATCATCAAGAATGGGATGATGAAAAAAAAAAGAGAAACAATGTCCATGAGTTGATGGGATGTGTTGAAAAGGCGCTTAAGGATGCTAGTGGCTATTATTGGCTAATCCAATATTTACTAGTTCCATAGCTTCCATTACAACCCATTAAAGACCTACGTGATCTTACATTGCACTTCTTTATATTAGTGGAGTAATACACTAAGGGCAAGCTTATGGGTCATGACATGATGCATGTGAATTCTTTTGGGAGAGAGAGTGAAATTGTGTGTACATGCCCCTGTTTGAATGTCTGCGAGTCATATGAGCAAAAAGGGGAAGATTCTCTTATGTTGTGAGGGCACATGCTTGATGAAATATTAATTTTCGTGTTGGATATCTTGATCAGCTGATTTGCATGAGTTTGCCGATATCGAGAGTCGATTCTTAAAGTCTAGGAGGTCTTAATGTATTGAAGGTCATTGCATTGATAAGACCATGCATGTTTTCTTGATGATTTGCTGTATTGAATAATCGGTATGACCGTAGCCTAAATTGTCGAACCGAAGTAGCGAGGTTGGGATGTTAATTGCATGAATTGTATGCTTGTTGTTCGAGGACGAACAAGGATTTAAGTGTGGGGTAAGTGATCTTGGGCAGATTTATATGCCCAAGTGATACTCAAAAGTATCATTTTTGCCTTGTTTATCTATCAATGTGTATACATTCTCATGTAATTGGTAATAAAATGTGAATTTATACTAACCAACATGATTAGCATTGTTTTGCAGGTAAAATGTGATTTCGGAAAGCTAAAATGCATGTTGGATGATATCGGAGTTGGACTAATGCGAGCAAGGGAAAAGGCATTGGACAACATGAATTAAAGGGGCTCCGTGATGGAGCCGTGTCACGCTGCCATCGCAGAGGCATTCTGCGTGGATGGGAAAATTCACCCAAATTCCAGTGGAGGTCTGCGATTGCTCCGCGGCACGGAGCCAGTGCTCCGCGATGCATGCCGTGCCACGTTGAGCCTAAATTCCTGGACCCCCAGTTCCAGTGAGGGTCCGCGTTCGTAGCGTGTCACGGAGGCAGTGCTCCGCGATGCACTCCGTGACACGTTGCTCGTTATTCCGGGAAAAATTTCCAGCAGTATAAATAGAACACTTAGGTTCATTTTTTAATATTCTGACTTGGTGGAGCAAGGACGTGGGTTACAGACAGTTGAGGGACGAAAAGTTCAGGGTTTTTTCTCTCTTTCTTTCTTCTTTAATTCAATTGCTTGTATGATTAACACTCATTTTATGATGTTTAATCCACAAATGAGTGGCTAATTCCTCTCCTTGCTGAGGTTATGAACAATTGTAATGAAATTTGATCATTGATTCTTTGGTTTTCCATCTTTTCTTCCATGTTGTTTTATTAATTCTTGTTCTTACTGCATTAGTGTGTGGCCTACATTAATGTACATCTAAAAAGTCCGGTTTCACTCGAGAGAGCACGAAATTGGAAAGTTGTGAATTAATAGGATATGTTCTTTACTTGATTTGGGAAAATTGAGTCTTGATTTGCTTTCAGGATAGAAATATACCTGAAAGTCGTATTAGTCAATTTAGAAACCGGAATTGTATAGCTAGGACATGAATTGCATTTGATCACAGAAATGTAGACGGATGGTTCATGATTCTTAAGTGAGGTTAAATACGAGAGTTTTAATCTCTTGGCAAATGTTCTTGGCTAGCAACTGGAGGAAAAGATTAACCAAAGTATGATGATAATTAGTTTCTTTACATGTTCGTTTAACCTCAGCATGCTTTCATTCATTGTTCAGATTCAAAGTAGATAATTGTTCTTAGTTTTAGTATAAAATTTATAAAACAAACTATCAACCTTTTGGTTACGCTGTTGTTTGCATTTTTAGAAGTAAAGTATAGTACACTTGAGCAATTTGCACTTCATCCAAGTCTCTGTGGGATCGATACTTGGCTTACTAAAGCCACTTACTACTTGTTCGACCACGTGCACTTGTGTGTCATTTTATATACCCAAAACCACCCGAACAACTCCCTATGTAGCAGTACAGTTTGATATCAATCCAGAAGTTCTCTCCGAACCATCTCAGTATCCACCCCAGTTGGCGAGTAAGTTAGAGCCAGCTGGTTGAATTTGACCTCATTCTTGGCATAGATTGGTTACATTCCGGTTATGCCTCAGTCGACTGCAGAACTAGGGTCGTCAGGTTTCAGTTCCCTGTTGAGCCAGCTTTAGAGTGGACGGGTAGTAGTTTAGTGCCTAAGGGTTGGTTTATTCATACCTTAAGGCCAAACAGCTTATTTCCAAAGGGTGTATTTTTCATCTAGTTCAAGTCAAGGATTCCAGCTCTGAGACCCCAACTATCCAGTCAGTCCTAGTTGTCAGCGAGTTCCCTGATGTGTTTCCCGAAGATCTTCCCGGAGTTCCTCTTGAGCGGGAAATAGACTTCGGTATAGACCTTCTCCCAGATACTCAACCCATCTACATCCCTCCTTATAGAATGGCTCTAGCTGAGCTTAAGGAGTTGAAGGAGCAGCTAAAGGACCTTCTGGATAATGGTTTTATCACTGGGGTGCTCCAAACCTATTCGTGCGAAAGAAAGATGGTACCCTCAGAATGTGCATCGATTATCATCAGTTGAACAAGGTCACAGTCAAGAATAGGTATCCCCTACCCAGGATTGATGACTTGTTCAATCAACTTTAGGGAGCTAGTTGTTTCTCCTAGATAGATCTCAGGTCGTGGTATCATCAACTAAGAGTCAGAGGTGTGACATACTAAAAATAGCTTTTAGAACTCGGTATGGTCACTACGAATTCGTGGTTATGTCCTTAAGATTGACTAATGCCCCCACAGCTTTCATGGACCTGATGAATAAAGTATTCAAGCAGTATCTAGATATGTTCGTCATTGTATTTATCGAAGACATTCTGGTATACTCCAGAAATGAGGAAGAACATGCTAATCACCTGAGGATAGTGCTTCAGACACTCAGAGACCGCCTATTGTTTCCAAGTTCAGCAAATGTGAATTCTAGTTGAAGTCCATGACTTTCCTTGGTCATGTGGTCTTGGGTGAGGGTATTCAGTTGATTCTTAAAAGATATCAGCGGTAAAAGACTGGCCCAGACCTACCTCCCCAACCAAAATTAGAAGTTTCTTGGGTATAGCCGGTTATTACCGATATTTTGTGGAAGGTTTTTCCTCTATTGCATCTCCTCTAACTAAGCTTACTTAGGAAAAAGTGAAATGTCAGTGTCAGATGTGTTGAGAAGAGTTTATAGGATTTGAAAACTCGACTCACTGTCGCTCTAGTTTTGACCTTACCAGAAGGAACAGATGGATTTGCAGTGTATTGCGACACTTCCAGAGTTGGACTTGGTTGCGTTCTGATGCAACAGGGTAAGGTGATAACTTACGCATCTAGAAAACTCAAGGTTCATGAAAAGAACTATTGGACTCATGACCTGGAGTTGGCAATTGTGGTGTTTGCATTGAAAATATGGAGGCATTACCTATATGGGGCTCACGTGGATGTTTTCACCGATCACAAGAGACTTCAATATGTGTTCAGTCAAAAAGATCTGAATCTTCATTAGAGAAGGTGGTTGGAGCTACTGAAGGACTATGACATGAGCGTGCTGTATCACCCAGGCAAAGACAATGTGGTGGCTGATGCCCTAAGCATAGTGTGTATGGGGAGCGTGGCTCATGTTGAGGAGGAAAAAAAGGAACTGGCAAAGGATATCCACAGGTTAGCCCGGTTAAGAGTATAGTTGGTTGATACAACTGAGGGTAGAGTAGTGGTGCAGAGTGGATCAGATTCCTCATTGGTAGTTCAAGTTAAGTCAAGGCAGGATGAAGATCCCATTGTTGACACCCAATTTTGACCTCCCTACGCCTTAATATGCTGCTTATATATATATATTTATTTATTTTACGCAAATATTCGACTTACTTTTATATTTACAAAATAATTTATTATCATGATATTGTGAAAATTATTTCAAGTTACATATATATGATTCATATTAATTTTAAAATTTTAATATTAAATAATCATGTCGTATATAATATATTTCGTATTAATATGCACCCTTATCTCGAAGTATATTCTTTACTTAATAAACTATTTACCTAATTTTACTAAATTTTACAAATTTATGTGAATAATAATATTACTCGAATTTATAAATTATTTATGTTAATAATATGATTTTTATAATATTTGATAACTTAATTTTATTTTCTAGTCGTTAAATTATTTATAAATATAATAATTTAATTATGTGATATTTACATAAGTATACTTAAATTTAGGATTTATTTATATTAATAATAATGTTTATGTGATAATTTAGATTATCTTTATTATCTATTTATTAAATTATTTAAAAGTGTAATATATTTATTAATTTAATAGAAGCTAAATCCAATTTCATTCAATTTATTTAAATTATAGCCCTTTCTATTCAATTTCATCCAATTTATTTCAAATCTGGCCACTTTCTATTGGATTTATGTCAATTTTAGCCACTTTTGATCAATTTTGGCTATTATTTAAACTCAATTCTAGCTAATTCATAAAATCTGCCCATTGGTCCTAATCCGGAAGACCCACAACCCGACCCGGATTACACCCAACTAATTCCCAGTCGTTCATCACTTTGATCCTACGGTCAAGATTAATTTCTATCCTATTCCTTATTTAATTACTTCCCCCCAAACCCTAGACACACTTTTCATTCTCCTCCCTTCACCTAACCCTAGCAGCTGCCTCTACTCCCTCTATTCTCTCTTCCCCTCACCTCTTCATCCTCACAGTCGCCGGAGCACCACCGGACTATGCCGCTCCCTCTCCATTTCTCTCCCTCACCTGACTGTCGACCACCAAACCCATCTCGGCCGGCAACAACACCGAAAAAAACAACAGCAACCGCAACTCCCTCCTTCTCCCTCGTCTTCTCCGGCGAACACCCACGGCCGTACCTCCCTTTCCCTTTCCCCTCTCTTCTTCTTCCTCACCAACTCCAAATCGCCACCTCCCTCTCTCCCTCTCCTCAATCCCTCTCCCATCACCGGCTGTCTCCGGCCAAACAACACCACCAGATTTCTCTCTTCCTCCATCTTCGGTCATCCCTCTATTTATTCCGGCAAACCCCCATAACTCTCGACTGCCTCCCTTCTCCCTCTATTTTTGTTGTTCTTCTCCCTTAGTTCCGACCACGGTTGGCCGGAAAACAAACCGTCCAAATTGCCGCGTCCATCACATCCCAACCACCCCAACATCCTTCCCTCTCCCTTTTCTTCTTTCTTGTTCCACTCCGACCAATACCCCAGCGTCGCCCTCTCCTCTTTCTTCTCTCAGCCACAATTACCATCCCAAAAGTACCATTTGAACCGTTTACTCGATATCGGACAGATTCTCATGGATCCATCTTCGGTGTGACTTTTTAGTATGTGTGTGTGTTTATTTAATTGCCTCTCTGTCCAGATTTGTGATTTCTCTTGGTTGAGTATGGGTTTTGAAATTAGCTTTAATTTTTACTGTTAAGTTTGTTCAATTTACTGTTTACGCCTCTATATTTGCATCTCTACATCTGTAAAAATTCATAAATCAACATTCTATCCGGTTTAATTTTGGCGTTTTAGTTGTTTGTGTTTGCATGGTATGAATGTGAAAATAAGTAATAAAAAGGAATAGATTAGATCGCTTCGCCTTATGCTTCCGGAATTGCTATATGGATGAATGCAATTAAGGTTCTCTTGAGCTCTTCTTTCATGTTATTAAGCACGAATTGTGCTAATTAAGTAATATTTTACGCTTCTTGAAGGCATTGAAAATTTGAGTTGGTATGCATTCTGCCTTTAAAATTTGTTTAGTTGTTTTAGATGCTTCATTACTTGTAATATATTTATTAATACATTTTTTGCTTTAGATTATTGTTGTTCTGGTAACTTTAAAGAAGAGGACACTTAGTTAATTTTTAAAAGGAAATTGTGATAATTGATCCCATGATAACATGATTCATGTATTATTTATGTAATTCGGTACGCGTTGGCCACTTTTGATTCATTTCTTCATAGAACACGACATTACTTCCTTATGACTAGATGTTAATCTCCATTAATAGTAGCTGAACTTTTTATTTGATTAACGTAGTATTTTATTGAATTTATGAATTTGATGAATATGAGATAGCTTTGTTTTTCGAATGCTATGGTAACTTCAATCTTATTTTTTGCTAACAACTCTATTTGGATATTATGATAAAATATTGATAGTCAGTTTGTCTGAATTAAAGGAGTAATTTGGGTGACTGATTCTCTTTCCTTTCTTAAATTGATTTGGTACATATGGGGTTTATGATTAATTGATTTTGTCTTCTTGATTAAGGAAAACCTAGCTGATTAATGGTTTGGTACTTGATTAATTATGGTAAGGTCTGATTTGTTTATGTTAAATTAAACATATTTCCTTTGATATGGCTTTGTTAATTAGTACAAATTATCCGCTTATGGAAGTAGTTATTCGGCTATGTTCTAGTTAATTAAGGAAATAATCCTCTTGATTGATTCCTTTAAATTTAATGCATGTCTATTTTGATAAATTATTCTTAATTTTAGGCTCAATTGATTTGATTAAAGGAAACTTGTATATTCTTATGGAAACTCCTGATTGGCTTTTACTTAATTGATTCATTTTATTTAATTAAGGGAATGATCTTCTAATTGATTTTTTATGAGGGAATTAACTTCTCGAATGGAATATGGAATTATTCTCTTTTCCTTTATGAATCTTGACTGTTTAATTATATAAAAGGGATAGCCTTTCCCCTTGTCATTCAGTCGAACATTTGGATTTTTATATCAATACTGTGTTCTAATAGTGCTCTCCTCAAAAATAAAAAAGAAACTTCTCTTTTAGAATTAATTCAAAACAAGCATCTACTACTTCTCTTCAACCGGTTAGTATATCTTCTATGTTATATTTTTGTAACAACATATTTTAAAAATCTACTACGTGTATTGTTGAGTAATTTTGATCCTTCTAAATTTATTGGTTTTTCCTATGTGGTGCAAGATTAAAATGTGATTTGTTTTTAGGTCTAGAGTGTATGTGTGTATGTTGTTTCATTATTTAACAGGTTTATCCGAAAGCAAGTACCGAAGAGTCTCCTTGGGTGTGGAGTAAAAATAGTTCGGATCGGCTGTTTATATTATTTTAAAACCATTATGTTTCATTTTTTTATATTTATTTTCATCTCATTTATTATTATCAATTGTAACTTTGTAATAAACACTATAATAGTGGAATGGGGTCTGGGGGTGGGGTTTGTATGTTTTACTTTATCGCATCTAATTATTAAATTCACCTAGAAAGCATGTTCATAGGTTTCTAATAATACGTGCAACATTAGAAAACATGCCTATAGGATTTTTCACAAACAACGAATAGAAATTATGTCTATAAGTACCATAATTAATTAAAGTATTATTAGTAAACCCGCCTATAGGAATTATTTTGGTAAATGTCAGCATGGTTTAAAGAATGGATTTTATTCACTTTTCTGCAAACAGATTCCGATACCTAATATTGATAACATATTAGATATCATGCCCATAGGATCAACAGACTTGAGTGATTTGTCAGAAATTATGCATATAGGAAGTCATTAATACAAACTCACTTTATTAAACCAGGCCTATGTTTTGACATCCTAATCACGTAGAAATTTTTGTTATAAATAAGGTCCACGTTCTTTTACTTAACAAGTTCTGCTAACACACCAGTGATTAAATTTTATTATATCTTGCGCTATTTGATTTAATTTTTTACTATCTGATTTCATAATATTGTGAGAGTTGTAAGCATGTAAATCTGGAATAATTTGGAGTACATCTAGGACCCAAATCAGTTTGATAAAAGGCATAAAGGTGTTCGCGTTTCTGCATATGGTATATTTAATCCAACTGTGCTCATACGCGTACAACATTTTAGCTTACTGGTTGTCCCATTTCAACCTAGGATTTATGCCTATAGGTCGAGTCGGCAATTTGTTTAACTGTTCACAATGTTCATTTATTTCAAACAGGCACCTCTTTAATTTTAGTTTCATACATAAAGTCAGCATATTTACATTAGAGATCATGCTCGTAAGACTTATATTTAGAAATCATGTTCATAGGTTTAAACGAAGAGGGCTATCCGAAATCTTCATATGCTCGTTATGCTAATTACTGTTTTGTTTGGCATTTTTTCTTAATTACCATAGGATTTTTAGACCAAAAAATTCAAAATAGTTTTCCAACGCCTCTTGGACGTTAAGTTTGGGACGGGTAGGAAAAATAATAGGCCACTAGTTTTCTTCACCTAGAAGCGTTATAGGATTAATAATTAACTAGGCGGGTAGTGGGAAATGATAGTCTGTGCTCGCTGAATAATACGAGCAATTCAAAGGATTGCGAAGTATTATTTAAGTTGCACGGGGTGATCCCATTTAGGTCAAACAACCTCTCTTTTGTGTAGAACTACGTTTGGCCTGATTCCCTTAAGGGATACGTAGGCGCCTCGTCGAGGTTCGACCCCATAATTAAAGAAATGCTTATTTGTTTGTTTGATTTTAATAAATGGTTCTGTTTTTGTTATTTATGTTTTACTTTATTTGCCACGACTTTTGTATTTATTGTTAAAAATAAAATAAGATAAATTAACTTTTAAGTTTCATTCTGCCTAGTTTTTTTTCTTCTCGCTTGTCTAAACTTCATTATTTATTCCTTCATCATTTTAGTTTAAGCACGTTTAAGTTAAAAATCAACTTTATTTATTCACTTAGTTAATTCCCCATTAATGAATCCGGCCGAGAACCACACTTGTGGACCTCGAAAGGTGCCTAACACCTTCCTTTCGAGGTAATTTAAGCCCTTGCCCGACTCTGGTAAATTAGGTATTAAAATAAGTTTTTAGCTTAGAATGGTTCCCTAATGCACCTTAATCGTTAGGTGGCGACTCTCCTCTTTTTCACCCTTAAGAGATGTCACATGTTGTATCCCTCTTTGGCGCGAGGAAAAATGGGGCGCGACACCCATACTACTTAAACTGAAGGAGGCGGTTCTCAGAAAAGAAGTGGAGGCTTTCTCCCAAGGGGGAGATGGTGTACTTCGTTACCAGGGTAGGTTGTGCGTATCGGATATGGGTGATTTGAGAGAGCAAATACTGGATGAAACACACAGTTCAATATATTCCATCCCCCTAAGTGCTACTAAGATGTACTGTGATTTAGAGGATATTTACTGGTGGAACGACATGAAAAGAGACATTGTAGAATTTGTAGCTAAGTACCCGAACTGCCAGCAAGTTAAGGTAGAACACCAGAGACCAGGAGGTATGACTCAAGATATCATCATACCCACATGGAAGTGGGAAGAAGTAACTATGGATTTTATTACAGGTCTACCTCGACCTCATCAGCAGCATGACTCAATCTAGGTGATTGTAGACCAGATGACTAAGTCAACACACTTCCTCCCAGTTAAAGCCACAGACTCAGCTGAGGACTATGCTAGGCTTTATACCCGGGAGTTGGTAAGAATTTATGGGGTTCCCTTATCCATTATCTCATATATAGGTACCCAATTCACCTCTCATTTTTGGAAGTCATTTCAGAAGGGACTCGGTACCCAGGTCAAGCTCAGCACAGCTTTTCACCCGCAGACAGATGGATAGGCTGAGCGGACTATTTAGACCTTGGAAGATTGCTGAGAGCTTATGTGATCGACTTTAAGGGCAGTTTGGATGATCACTTGCCTCTCATCGAGTTTGCGTACAACAACAACTTCCACTCAAGTATTCAGATGGCCCCGTTTGAGGCATTGTATAGTATAAGGTGTCGATCTCCTATCGGGTGGTTTGAAGGTTGTGAAGCTACTCTGATAGGGTCAAACTTAGTTCATGAGGCAATGTAGAAGGTGCAACTTATTAGGGAAAGGTAAAAAACAACGCAAAGCTGTTAGAAATCTTATGCTGATGTTAGGAGAAGAGAATTAGAGTTTGTAGTGGATGATTGGGTCTATCTGAAAGTTTCACCCATGAAAGGGGTGATGAGATTTGGGAAGAAAGAAAAACTCAGTCTATGATATGTGGGACCCTACAAAATTCTGAGGCGAATTGGAAATATAGCCTATGAGCTAGAATTACCTTCAGAGTTGGCATCTGTGCACCCAGTATTCCATGTGTCACTATTGAAGAAGTGCATCAGTGATCCAACTTTAGTTATGCCACCAGACAGTGTGGGAGTGAAAGATAGTCTCTCTTACAAAGAGGTCCCAGTTCAGATCCTTGTCCGTCAGGTTCAAAAGCTAAGGAACAAAGAAGTAGCTTCAGTCAAAGTATGGTGGAGAAATCAGCAAGTAGAAGGAGCTACGTGGGAAGCCGAAGCAGATATGATGGCTAGATACCCACACTTATTCCCTTCCAACTCAATTTTAGTTTAAGGTATAAATTTTCTCCCTAAAAACTCTATTCAGTTACATGTTCAATCCATCTGTCCAAGTTTCTTTCATGTTAATGAATGTGTGTATGATCGTGAATTCAGTTCAGTCATGTAGTTCAGTTTGGAGTTAGTCATTCCGTTAGTTTTCAGCTTTCATGATCAGTATTTGAGTATAATGATTGCAATTCTCTGCTTTTCTATGTGTTTCCCATCATTCGAGGATAATTTCCCCAAGGGGGAGATATTGTAATGCCCCGAAAACCCTAAGATTAGACCCGGGAGTTGAAATGGAGAAAATAGGATTTTCTGCACCAGGTCACAAAACAAGTCATCCTGTGACTCATGGGGTAGGCCATGAGTCGTGGAGTGACTCGTGGGGAAGGGTCCAGACTTGGTTGAAAAATTTAGTGACCACGAGTCATGATCAACACCATGAGTCATTATGTGAGTCATGGTCAAGGGTTGACTGAAAGTTGGAAAATTCGGACAGTGCACTTAATGGGTCCTCACCACAACATGTTTGGGACACCACAAGTCGTGGTGTCGCCCATGCTGATCCCCAGGTGGTTTTCGGCAGTGAGGACTATGGGAGGTGCGAGTTGTGATCAACGATAGCGAATCGTTAAGTAGCCCGTGGTGACCCCTGAAGAGGAATTATGGTTCAGTGGCAACGGGAGACGTCACGAGTCGTTAGGTCTCCGGATGAATTGTGAAGTCAGTTGTTGGCAGGTTGGGAAATCTGTAGAAAATTTCCAGTGCACATCACGACCGGACACCATGAGTCGTCCCTGACCTCACGACTCATGGAGTGCCTCGCTCAGAAGGTTTCGACACCGTTAGCAGATCTCGCACAGAAGTTTTCAGCTGCATCATCGGTGAGTCCTCATCTTTCGAGGATGAGGATCATTTCTTTTCAGTCATATTTTCTTTTAGTTAGATTTAGAGTTAGCTGAGGGCTTGTCCCAGCAACTCATCAGATAGATGGCTTTAAGACACAGACAGAGTTTTCAAATTTATAGTTTTGTTTCAATTGTATAAAACTTATGACATAGCTCTTCTTCATATATGTTTTATGTTATTATTTTTAAAGCTTCTACTATGTTTTTACTCAGAATGCCAGTGTTATGATAGACCATGGGTTGACTTGGGTTTACCTGTGACTCCAAGTACAGTGTCTCGCCCAGGGTATAGATCGGGGCAAGATGATTATTTAGGCATTGACATCCTCTCCAGGTTTGAACTTTGCTCCTTGTTGCCTCTTGATAATTCATCCTCAAATTTCACTTTATCATTTAGCACTTTTCACCTACAAAAAGAACTTACCATCCTTGTTAGTCCATGGCCATAAATTTGTTATACCCCGTAAGATTCCCGACACCTAGATGGCCTATTCGCGCATTGGTTAAGCATATTTGAAAGCCATACGTGCTTGAGAAAGGCCCGGGAAAAGACCGGACAAGAAACCTGTCGAACCATCACGGAAGGAGCCGGGGCAGAGCCCCTCCGGGATGGCAACGTGTCACGGAGGTGGAGCCTCCGCGTCGGCTCCGTGACACGTTGGGCCTGTCCAGGCCTAAGTATATAAAGCCCCACTTCGGTTTTAAATCAGTTCATCCCTTATAATTTCTAGAGAAAACGCAACAAATGGAGAGAGACGAAGAGGGTTAATATATTATCACCCGATTACGTTGCCAAACATAGTCCAAATCTAAATTAACTCCAGATACCAAGTTATTTAGCAGCAGGGAGCATTCCTACGGATTTTGTTTCGCGAAATACGGCCGATGAATCGTCGAGCTACCGGACTAAGGTAAGTGGAATTGCTCCAAACTAGTCTCTATGTGCTCCTAGCCGTGAAGTGAATACTTCTCCCTTCTGGACTTCTGGAGAATAGTGAGTTTTCGACCGTCTTTTGATAAGCCTAAGTTTAGGCTATAATTATATCGAAAGTGACGTCGTCCTTCAGAATAAAGTTGTATTTAGCACTAATTAACATGTATATGAATGCAGTTGGGAGAAATAGCTGGAGTACTGACCGAGCCTCGTCCGACAGTCGGATAACTTGAGGTTAAGGTATGTGAAGTTGTTCTTCGGCAAGTTAGTAAGCCTTAGCTTGGTAAGTCATAGTAAACTCCGTATTTGAAACTCTCGAAGTTGAATGTTGAGAATTAAGTGAGTCTAATAGATTCTGAGTTGTGTTGCTGTATCGTATTCAGTCCGAAAGATAGTAAAGCATGCACCAAAGGGCGAGTTAGCATTCCGGATTCAGTATAGCTTATTGTATGATTAGAAAGCATGTTGTAGAATAAAAAGATATAGATTTTTAGAATAAAGGCTAATAAAGTAAAATCAGATAGACAGACAGTTTTATGGCTACAGATTAGCCATTCAGACAGATAGTATCCCGGCTACGGATTAGCCAAACAATTAAATAAAGATTTCAGAATCAGTATAATCAGTAAAGAATCAGTATAATACAGAAAGAGATCAGAATAAGAAATCAGACTTTCAGATAGTCTTTTTCGATTATACATGCTTGCTATTTGTATGTGCTATTTGTTTGTTGAGACTTGATGTGGCGTGAGGGCACCTTATTGAGCGTCCTCGCTACCCCTGGGTTGGTAATCGTGTCGCCCACTGAGCGGGTGGGTTTACGTCACTCCAAGGAGTGGCATGCCGTCCCTAGTTTGGACGAAGATGGGATGAAGCTTTCCCCATATCAGGATGATCAGCATTACAGTACAGACAGCCCTGTTGTGTGCAAGCGCCCAGGGAACAGATACAGATACAGTTACAGTACAGATCTTATTACAGGTGCAGCTCCGGTTTCAGATAGCCCTGAGGAGAGTTCCAGGGAACCAGACCCTATCTGTTACTGTCTGCACAGGAGTCCTCCGGACTCAGACACGGTTATTTATATCAAAGGCTATAGCCCGAGCCGGAGACCCAGGGGGCCGGTAGAGGAGCTCCGAGTGAGCAGATAAGTGGAGTGACTTATTTTTGGCTGGTTTTGACCCGGGTAGGGGTATATAGATTGTTCGCTTGCTTGGCGCCATCCGGCTTATGGGGGTTGGTATTGGCTATTGCTTGCTAAATGTATATGTACTTATGTGCTTTGTATATATATATATTAGTTAATAGACAGCAGGCTACCGTGACTACGGGCACGTTCCTGCCTATCAGTGCAGAAAGGTTTGATCTAGTTCCTATCAGCTCTTCAGATTCAGTTATCTTCTGCTCACAATCTTGTTAGTTATGTTATCTGTATTCAGTTGTATTATTTTAGTTGCTTTGCATTCTCGGTACCTGTGGTACTGACGCCCAGTGGGGCACTGCATTACTTGCCTGCAGGTACTCATAGACGAGGAGCGATCCCTCGTGATCCTAGCCAGTGCAGAGTCATCAGCTCCTGTCATCCGGAGCTTGATATTTCAGAGGTTTATATCATTTCCCTTTTGTTGTACAGTCCGAGTAGGTCGGGGCCCTATCCCGACCATCTTATCGGTATTCCTAGAGGCTTGCAGTCTGTATATATTTCCCTGTGGTCAGTTGAGCCGGTTGTGTGAGGCCGTGCAGTTTGTTATAGCTATTTAGCATTTCAGTTTATATTGGCCGTGTGAGGCCTCAGTTGACAGTAGTGGTGACCTTGCCGGTCACGTAGTAGTTCAGTATTCCTTTTGTTGAGTCCCAGATAACTAGACAGCATGGTGGCCTTGTCGGCCCGCATAGCTTCCTTGTTACGAGTATGTTTCTGGTTAGCTGTTATTACAGGTACAGGTGGCTATAGGCCAGTTGGCCGGAGGCTGTGTTTACAGCCGTTATATATCCCTTTGTTTCCAGAAATTTGAGTTAGAGCTAGCCAGGCGCCAGCTGTGCTTAGGCTCGCCAGTTAGCAGTCCAGGTCCTACAAGGGCACCACGTGCCAGTCACACCCCCCAAGGCGGGGCGTGACAAACTTGGTATCAGAGCAGGTCGTGTCCCAGGGAGTCTGCAAGCCGTGCTAAGTATAGTCTTGTCTATGGATGTGTTGTGCACCACATACTATAGGCAGGACTCTGCGAGGCATGATAGGATGGTTACTCTTCTTTCTCATTTAGTCGTGCTATAGCACAGTACAGTATAGGGTCGAGTTCTAAAAATTTATCATATTCTTTGTCTACAGATAAGAATGGCAGACCAGTGTCGCCCTGCCACCGGCAGAAGATTAGACACAGCAGCAGGATGCCTCAGTTCCATTCAGAGTCAGCCCGATCTGAGGGCGATATAGAGGCTTCATCACAGCCCTCTTAGCAGTCCCCCTCACATCAGGAGCCGTTGGGCACTACACCGCCCCCGATAGCTCCTGTGCCTTCGCCATCAGATCAGGAGGTTCCTAGCACTGTAGTTATGTTGGTACAAATGATGGCAACACAACGCCAGTCGGTGCCACCTGTAGCAGCAGAGCCTTCAGGTAGGTCAGGTAGTTCCAGGGTCAGGGAATTTTCGGCACTAGGTCCTCCACAGTTCACTGGGTCAGATCAAGCAGAGGACCCTCAGGACTTTCTAGATCAAATGCAGAGAATTTTCCGGGTTATGCATGTGACTCCTTCAGAGTCTGTCGAGTTGGAAGTGTTCCGGTTGCGGGACATAGCAGTCCTATAGTACGAAAGTTGGGAAAGGTCCCGAGGGGGAGATGATACCCCTCCGACCTGGACCAGCTTCTCGGAGGCCTTCCTGGACCGTTACATGCCATGAGAGATCCGACAGGCCTAGATGGATCAATTTTTGCATCTGGAGCAGGGGGCGAGGAGCGTAAGCGAGTATGCTTTACAGTTTGACTCCTTAGCCCGTTATGCTCCAACATTTGTTGATACTATGCCAGTTAGAGTTCACAGATTTATTATGGGTCTGAACCCGGAATATACTGAGGCATGTATGACGGCTACGTTACGAGAGAATATGGATATCGCCCGCATACAGGCCTTTGCTCAGACCATTGAGGGTCTTAGACAGCGGCAACAGAGTAGTAGATAGACCAGTCAGGAACAACACCGCAGAGATAGATCGGACGAGATGCAAAGAGAAGTTCAGAGAGGACCCAGGCCTCGACTATCAGATAGACCCCCTAGACCCCCACCTCCTCCACAGCAGCAGCAGCAGCGAGGTAGATATATGCGACGAGGGCAGTCAGAGCCCAGTGGCAGTTCCAGAATAGTAGAGTTTCTGCAGCGGAGAAGGGGAGAGCAGAGCAGATTTACACCCCCACCCTGCCCTAATTACGGCCGACCTCACACCGGAGCTTGTAGATATGGCTCCACTGGGTGTTATATTTGCGGACAAGAGGGGCATCGAATGAGAGATTGTCCGACCAGAGGTCAGGGGAGTAGAGACAGCCAGGACAGGGGATCCGTAGGGCCACGAGCCCCAGCAGCCTCAGCGGGGCATGGGCCTTCAGGTTCAGTAGGCAGAGGCCGAGGGAGATCAGGAGCTTCCAGTTCAGGTACGGGCTCAAGCCGTACTTATGCATTACCAGGGAGACAGGATTCAGAGGCATCTCCAAATGTAGTGACAGGTATGATGACTATCTGTTCATGCCCTGCTTATGTACTGATTGATCCAGGGTCCACTCTGTCATATATTACCCCATTTGTGGCACGAAAGTTCAATATTGCACCAGAATTATTACAGCAGCCCTTTTCAGTGTCCACGCCCATCGGTGACTCTGTTGTAGCTAGCAGAATTTACCGAGGGTGTACAGTAGAGGTTGCTGACCGCCAGACTACAGTAGATCTGGTAGAGCTGGAAATGATAGACTTCGATGCCATAATGGGTATGGATTGGCTAGTGTCGTGCTATGCCAATGTAGAATGTTGGACCAAGACGGTCCAATTCCACTTTCCAGGAGAGGCAGTGCGAGAGTGGAAAGGCAGCACAGCTACTCCAAAAGGTAGGTTTATTTCCTACCTCCAAGCGAGGAAATTGATAACTAAGGGATGTATTTACCACCTAGTCAGAGTTCAGGATGTTCGGGCAGAATCTCCGATACTATAGTCTGTTCCGGTGGTGAACGAGTTCCCTGATGTGTTTCCAGATGAGTTACCTAGTATTCCCCTAGAGAGGGAAATAGATTTTTACTATTGATTTATTACCAGGAACTCAGCCTATATCAATTCCTCCTTACCGTATGGCTCCTGCAGAACTCAGAGAGCTGAAGGAGCAGTTGAAAGATTTGTTAGATAAAGGTTTCATCAGGCCGAGTACTTCACCATGGGGTGCGCCAGTGTTATTTGTGAAACAGAAAGATGGCTCACTCCGTATGTGTATAGATTATCGGCAGTTGAATAAAGTTACAGTGAAAAACAAGTACCCGCTTCCTAGAATAGATGATTTATTTGATCAGTTACAGGGAGCCAGATACTTCTCTAAGTTTGACTTGCGGTCCGGATATCATCAGGTTCGGGTACGTGAAAGAGATATTCCTAAAACAGCGTTCAGGACTCGATATGGACACTTTGAATTTCTAGTTATGTCCTTCGGGTTGACGAATGCCCCAGCAGTATTCATGGACCTGATGAATAGTATTTTCAGACCATACCTAGACTTGTTCGTGATAGTGTTTATTGATGATATTCTGGTGTATTCTCGCTCTGAAGCAGATCACCAGACTCATTTACAGACAGTACTCCAGATCCTCAGGGACCGCCAATTATATGCTAAGTTTTCCAAGTGTGAATTTTGGCTTAACTCAGTAGCCTTCCTAGGGCATATTGTGTCAGATGCTGGTATATAGGTTGACAAGCAGAAAATAGAAGCAGTCAAATCATGGCCTAGGCCTACCACTCCGACTAAGGTCCGTAGTTTTCTGGGATTAGCAGGTTATTATAGGAGGTTTGTTGAAGGGTTCTCTACCATAGCGGCACCTCTGACTAAACTGACGTAGAAAGTAGTAAAATTTCAGTGGACAGAGGCATGCGAGCAGAGCTTCCAGGAACTGAAAGACATATTAACCTCCGCCCCAGTGTTAGCATTGCCGGAGGGTACAGAAGGTTATTCGGTGTATTGCGACGCATCAGGCGTAGGGTTAGGTTGTGTGTTGATGCAGCATGGTAAAGTGATTGCATATGCTTCCAGACAGTTGAGGAAACATGAAAAGAATTACCCTACCCATGACCTGGAGTTAGCCGCAGTGATCCACGCCTTGAAAATGTGGAGACATTACCTGTATGGAGTCCATGTTGATATTTTTACAGATCACAAGAGCCTACAGTATATCTTCACTCAGAGAGAGTTGAATCTGCGGCAACGTCGCTGGTTGGAGCTGTTAAAGGATTATGACGTGAATATTCTGTACCACCAGGGAAAAGCCAATGTTGTAGAAGATGCTCTTAGTCATAAGTCCATGGGGAGTTTGGCGTATTTGCAGCCCGAGTAGCGGGAATTGGTCAGGGAGATACATCAGTTAGCTAGCCTAGCCGTTCGTATAGTAGAAACAGAGGATGGTAGAGCGGTAATTCAGAACACCGCCGTGTCATCATTAGTTGTGGAAGTGAAAGAATGGAAATATGAGGATCCTGACCTGATCCAGCTCAAAGACAAAATCCAGCAGGGTAAAGCGCCAGATTTTCAGATAACTAAGGATGGGGTGCTACGCTGTAAAGACCGTCTGTGTGTTCCAGATGTTTCAAGCCTCCGCCAGTAGATTATGAACGAGGTACATTGCGCCCGCTATTCGCTCCACCCTGGCGCGACAAAAATGTACCATGATATCAAAGGAAACTACTGGTAGCCAGGTATGAAAAGAGAAATTGCTGAATTTGTAGCCCAGTGTCCTAACTGCCAACAGGTGAAAGCAGAACATCAGAAACCAAGCGGGTTGACTCAGGACATAGCTGTGCCTCTCTGGAAATGGGAAGCAGTAAATATGGATTTTGTGGTAGGATTACCCCGTACTAGACACATACATGATTCTATATGGGTGATAGTTGATAGACTGACAAAATCAGCTCATTTCCTGCCAGTGAGAACTACTTTCTCGGCTGAAGATTATGCCGAGTTGTATATCCGAGAAATAGTTAGATTACATGGAGTGCCGGTATCTATTATTTCAGACAGAGGAGCACAGTTTATGGCTAGATTTTGGCAGTCGTTTCAGAGAGGTCTGTGAACACAGATTAATTTGAGCACAGCATTCCACCCTCAAACGGATGGACAGGCTGAGCGCACTATTCAGACGCTCGAGGACATGCTACGAGCGTGTGTGCTGGATTTTGGAGGTAGCTGGGACGAGCATTTTCCGTTAATTGAATTTTCTTATAATAATAGTTATCACTCAGCCATCCAGATGGCGCCTTTTGAAGCCTTGTATGGGAGAAAGTGCAGATCGCCGGTTGGCTGGTTTGAAATAGGGGAATCGGCGTTGATTGGGCTAGACATTGTTCAACAGTCGGAGGAAAAGGTAAAGCTCATCAGAGAACGCCTACTAACTGCACAGAGCCGCCAGAAATCATATGCTGATGTGCGGCGCAGAGACTTGGAATTTGATGTGAATGACTGGGTATTTCTGAAAGTATCTCCAATGAAAGGGGTGATGAGATTCGGCAAGAAAGGTAAGCTCAGTCCGAGGTTTGTTGGGCCTTATCAGATCCGTCGAGGGATAGGCCGAGTGGCATACGAGTTGAACTTGCCTCCAGAATTAGAATTTGTTCATCTAGTCTTTCATGTATCCATGCTGAGGAAATGTATAGGAGACCCGTCCAGGGCAGTCCCAGTCCAAGATATCCAGGTTATAGAAGAGCTGGCCTATGAAGAGGTCCCAGTGGCTATCTTAGACAGACAGATTCGTAAATTAAGAACTAAAGATATTGTGTCTGTCAAAGTATTATGGCGTAACAGAAACTGAGAGGAGATGACATAGGAGGCAGAGGAAGATATGAAAACTAGATATCCTTACTTATTCCAGGCCTAGTCAGGCGACAGGTATGTCCGAATTATTACTTATGCAGTACCTTATGGTTGTGTATGTATAAATGAGAAAGATTGATGTTTAGCTATCCAGTGAATCTTAAAGTATTATGTGCAGTACCTGTACTGGACTTTTTAGCATTTCAAATTTTCGGGATAGTCCATATTACAGGGGAAACTCTGCCGAAAGTTTCTTAGAAACAAGTTGAGAAGTCCTCTAGATAGAAATTTACATTCGAGGACGAATGTTCTTAAGGGGGGAGAATGTTATACCTCGTAAGATTCTCGGCACCTAGATGGCCTATTCTCGCGTTGGTTAAGCATATTTGAAAGCCATACGTTCTTGAGAAAGGCCCGGGAAAAGACCGGACAAGAAACCTGTCGAACCATCACGGAAGGAGCCAGGGCAGAGCCCCTCCGCGATGGCAATGTGTCACGGAGGTGGAGCCTCCGCGTTGGCTCCGTGACACGTTGGGCCTGTCCAGGCCTAAGTATATAAAGCCCCACTTCGGTTTTAAATCAGTTCATCCCTAATAATTTCTAGAGAAAACGCAACAAATGGAGAGAGACGAAGAGGGTTAATATATTATCACCCGATTACGTTGCCAAACATAGTCCAAATCTAAATTAACTCCAGATACCAAGTTATTTAGCAGCAGGGAGCATTCCTACGGATTTTGTTTCGCGAAATACGGCCGACGAATCGTCGAGCTACCGGACTAAGGTAAGTGGAATTGCTCCAAACTAGTCTCTATGTGCTCCTAGCCGTGAAGTGAATACTTCTCCCTTCTGGACTTCTGGAGAATAGTGAGTTTTCGACCGTCTTTCGATAAGCCTAAGTTTAGGCTATAATTATATCGAAAGTGACGTCGTCCTTCAGAATAAAGTTGTATTTAGCACTAATTAACGTGTATATGAATGCAGTTGGGAGAAATAGCTGGAGTACTGACCGAGCCTCGTCCGACAGTCGGATAACTTGAGGTTAAGGTATGTGAAGTTGTTCTTCGGCAAGTTAGTAAGTCTTAGCTTGGTAAGTTATAGTAAACTCCGTATTTGAAACTCTCGGAGTTGAATGTTGAGAATTAAGTGAGTCTAATAGATTCTGAGTTGTGTTGCCGTATCGTATTCAGTCCAAAAGATAGTAAAGCATGCGCCAAAGGGCGAGTTAGCATTCCAGATTCAGTATAGCTTATTGTATGATTAGCAAGCATGTTGTAGAATAAAAAGATATAGATTTTCAGAATAAAGGCTAATAAAGTAAAATCAGATAGACAGACAGTTTTATGGCTACAGATTAGCCATTCAGACAGATAGTATCTCGGCTACAGATTAGCCAAACAGTTAAATAAAGATTTCAGAATCAGTATAATCAGTAAAGAATCAGTATAATACAAAAAGAGATCAGAATAAGAAATCAGACTTTCAGATAGTCTTTTTCGATTATACATGCTTGCTATTTGTATGTGCTATTTGTTTGTTGAGACTTGATGTGGTGTGAGGGCACCTTATTGAGCGTCCTCGCCGCCCCTGGGTTGGTAATCGTGTCGCCCACTGAGCGGGTGGGTTTACGTCACTCCAAGGAGTGGCATGCCGTCCCTAGTTTGGACGAAGATGGGATGAAGCTTTCCCCATATCAGGCTGATCAGCATTACAGTACAAACAACCCTGTTGTGCGCAAGCACCCAGGGAACAGATACAGATACAGTTACAGTACAGATCTTATTACAGGTGCAGCTCCGGTTTCAGATAGCCCTGAGGAGAGTTCCAGGGAACCAGACCCTATCTGTTACTGTCTACACAGGAGTCCTCGAGACTCAGACACGGTTATTTATATCGGAGGCTATGGCCCGAGACGGAGACCTAGGGGGCCTGTAGAGGAGCTCCGAGTGAGCAGATGAGTGGAGTGACTTACTTTTAGCTGGTTTTGACCCGGGTAGGGGTATATAGATTGTTTGCTTGCTTGGCGCCATCCAGCTTATGGGGGTTGGTATTGGCTATTTCTTGCTAAATGTATATCTACTTATGTGCTTTGTATATATATATATATATACTAGTTAATAGACAGCAGGCTGCCGTGACTACGGGCACGTTCCTGCCTATCAGTGCAGAAAGGTTTGATCTAGTTCCTATCAGCTCTTCAGATTCAGTTATCTTCTGCTCACAATCTTGTTTGTTATGTTATCTGTATTCAGTTGTATTATTTCAGTTGCTTTGCATACTCGGTACCTTTGGTACTGACGACCAGTGGGGCGCTGCATTACTTGCCTGTAGGTACTCATAGACGAGGAGGCGATCCCTCGTGATCCTAGCCAGCGCAGAGTCATCAGCTCCTGTCATTCGCAGCTTGATATTTCAGAGGTTTATATCATTTCCCTTTTGTTGTACAGTCTGGGTAGGTCGGGGCCCTGTCCCGACCATCTTATCAGTATTCCTAGAGGCTTGCAGTCTGTATATATTTCCTTGTGGTCAGTTGAGCCGGTCACGTGAGGCCGTGCAGTTTCTTATAGCTGTTTAGCATTTCAGTTTATGTTGGCCGTGTGAGGCCTCAGTTGACAGTAGTGGTGACCTTGCCGGTCACGTAGTTGTTCAATATTCCTTTTGTTGAGTCCCAGATGACTAGACAGCATGGTGGCCTTGTCGGCCCGCATAGGTTCCTATTTACGAGTATGTTTCTGGTTAGCTGTTATTACAGGTACAGGTGGCTATAGGTCAGTTGGCCGGAGGCTGTGTTAACAGCCGTTATATAGCCCTTTGTTTCCAGAAATCTGAGTTAGAGCTAGCTAGGCGCCAGTTGTGCTTAGGCTCACCAGTTAGCAGTCCAGGTCCTACTAGGGCACCAGGTGCCAGTCACACCCCCAAGGCGGGGCGTGACAAAATTAATAAAAATACATGAGATCATCATTAAATTAAGGTGCAAACAAGTCTAGATCATGGGCATAAAATGGTACCTAAACGTGTAAAAAGGCCTAAGATTACCACCCCAAACATAAAGCCTTTTCTTCCTCGAACAAATCTTTCATATCTCATGCTACAGAAAGGCTTAGAGATTACCAATTGAAGCAAGATCACTCAAGTTAAGGCTACAATGACTGACCTAAATGACAAGTTTTTATCAAGCATGTTATCTATAACACAGTTAAATTCATGAACAACTAAGTGAGGACCTCTTAGCATCAAGAATTGACTATACAACCTTAACAAACTCATACAAGTTAACCAATCAAGAAGTCAAATACGTAACCTATATTTCATCGACCATGTGCCTTCACAATAAGAGAGTTAGCCATTTTCACTCACAAATACAAAAGTTATAATAAGTATGGGTATAAGAATAAAATTTCGCTCACTCTCACAAAAGATTTCACATGTTACATATAATGAACCATAAATTTGCCCTAAGTATAGTACTCCGCTAATATAAGAACATCTAACTATTGGATCAAATAGAACTTTTCAGGTTGTAATATAGGTTAAAGGACGAGTAGGAACTATTCTCACTAATAATAATGACTATCTTCCCTAAGTGCTTTAATATATCACGTTTTCTAATTAAGCACAATCTTTTCACTTACTTCTTCTCATGCTCTTCTCATAATCAATTTCTTTGTTTTCCCATTTCTTTAAGCAAGTTTATACTATTAGTAAGGAATACTTAAGTATCAAACACTTTTTAAATTCTTTTTATTCTTTCTCTACTCCATACCAACAACATATGCCTTTTTAAAAATTTGCACCTTTAATCTTTTCTTTATATTTCCACACCCAACTGTTTCCCTTTTTCTAATTTTCTGTCACGACCCGAGTTCACACTTTAGCCATAACAGGGGGCAAGAAACCCCGAGAGGCTCCAAGTCGACCCATGGCTAATCATAGCATAACACTTAACAATCGAAATATCTAATAGAAACATAACTAAGCGGAAGCTAACTATAAGAGTCAAATTTAAAACTCAAAAGACATAATCTAACAAAACTCCGATACATAGACTGAATCTTTTTACACATGTTTGAAAGTCTCTACTAAACTGATGAGGTACTGGGACAGGTCCCCAACTAACTGTTAAAGTTTGAAAAATTGAAATATAACTGAAATAAGAAACATAGATCTTATCCTCAAGAGATGAGGACTCACTACAACCCGCTGAGATGGAAAAGGAGCGTGTCTAACCGCAGGGCTGGATCTAGACACCTGAATCTATATCATGAAACAATATAGCACATAAAGTATGCGGTCAGTACTTGAAATGTACTGAGCATGCGGGAAACATAAATAAATTAAAACATGCAAGTATACAAGAAGGAAATAAACTGAGTACATCTACATATAACTGAATTAGAATACAAAAACCCTTTATAAGTTACATACACATATCGACATGAAACTTTTATTTGGAACTCATATTCTGAAGCATCATCAAACTCATACATATGAGTCATGTACTAAGCATATAATGAAAGCTGAAGCTGAAATTGATATCATACACTATACTAGCTATCTACCGATAAATGAGACTGCATTATGCTATATATGATTTAAACTGAAGTCTGAACTATACATAACTGAGCCAAACTAATACCATGAACTAAGGGAGTCATTATCTGCTATGGAGAGTCCCTAACTGACTAAGGGAAAACATTCTCAGCTATTGAGAGTCCCTAACTGACTAAGGGAAACATTCTCAACTATGGAGAGTCCCAATCTGTATTAAGGGAAAACATTCTCAGCTATTGAGAGTCCCTGACTGACTAAGGGAAACATTCTCAGCTATGGAGAGTCCCAATCTGTAAATAAGGAAAAATATTCTCAACTATCGAAAGTCCCTGACTGATTAAGGGAAACATTCTCAGCTATGGAGAGTCCCAACTGAATTAAGGGAAACATTCTTAGCTATGGAGAGTGCCTGACTGTACTATAACATGAATAATATTGATTTGACATTATTCATCTGGTCTAAGCTACTACATCTAATCAGAGACATGAGCATTTATTGATTTCATCACACTGCATGCATTTAGAATTGATTAAGGCTACTTTCTACTAACAACAAGCCCAAAAGTATGAAGGATCATTCTCATGCTTATCATCATAATTCATATCATCATGGTACCAAATCATCATTTAATCCACACATTTTACATTCATGAAACATTTATAGGTTCAGATCATACTTTACACACATCCACAACATTCAAATCCCGAGTTCATAAGATATGACATATATCGTAGATTCAGGTAGGAACCATAAGTCCAATTCATACTTTAACATGTATACATTGATTCATATATTCTAGATTTATGGAAGGCCCATATAATCAACTCACACCTTGAACATGTACAATGAGATCATGATGGAAGCATATGAATATTTCGTAAAAACCCCATTTCAAAATTTACTCTAAATCATGGTGAAAACTATCTTTCCATTGCCATAGGTTCAACTCATACTCAATATATTTACATCGTAATCATAGTGAAAACGTGCACATACTCCACATTGGTCAAAGCCCATAAGTTCTAATCGTGTTCCGACACATACAATGCAACATATGATCTAGTTTGCAGAACCCATGTGATTTATATATACTTTAACAAGGATAGAACTTCATGATAAGAGCATATGATTTATTTATGAAATTCCATTTGAAATTCTAGACTATTTCATGGTGAAAATTCCTTATTCATGCTAATCCCAAATCAAGTACATCATTCGAGACTTTGAAAGTAATTTTACAAGCTTACATGACTATCCAACATAACGGGTATTAGGTTTAATAGGAGACATATGAGAATTATCCACAAATAAAACCCTAGGTCATGCTTTCTAGAAATTCAAGGAAGTTGGATTTTAGTATCAAAAATTTGGGATACAAGGATGGAAGGAGATCCTTGTTGAAGTCCCACATATCTGCTTCAAAGAAATCCCCACTTGAATTTTACCCTTGAAGCCCTTGAAGAACCCTAATTGGATCCTTAGTCTTGAGAGAGGAGGAAGAAGAGTTTGAGGGAATATCTTGAAGGAATGAGGGGTTAGGCTAGAAAACCCTTAAAAACGCCCCATACAATGCTCAAAATGACGTAGTTTAGGAGTTAGAAGCATATGATTTTATGAAAACAACCCTAGAAAGATGCAGGAAAAATCCACCTGCCAATCCCCACGACGCACTCCATGAGTCGTGGGGTTGGCAACGACTCGTGGGGACCTGTCATGGAGTACACTGGATGATTTTCTCAAAATTCCCTCGAATCAGCCGACGACTGACTTCATGAGTCGTTAGCCGTCTTAACGAATTGTGGCCACCTTCCATTATCCCCACTGCCTGTAACCCCATTCTTGATCTCTAGCCTCCACCCGACGACCGAATTAATGAGTTGTCGCTTGCCTAATGACTCATTGGGTCGTCCGTTGCCACTAAAGCCCACGATTCCTGCTTCTCCTTCCCACGACTGCCCTGATGAGTCATTACTTGACACGATGACTCATCAGGTCGTTCGTGGTCACTGGACTTGCTGTACCTCCTGACTGCTCCTCACGGGCCTGACCACGACCCGTTAGGTTACCTAACGAGTCATTCCATGACTCATTCTGAGGCAAAAATTTTCACTTCCCTACTGATTCCTCATTTAAAGTCTGGGGTTTGATCTTAAAAACTTTTGGGGTGTTACATTTTCACTCCGTGTACTCTTTTACATTTTTCACTTAAGCACTTAGGAGTTTTGGATCAAATTCAAGGTCAAGTAAAAGAAAAGGATTAAACTACTCATGTGACTATAAAAGAATAGGCTAAAGGCTCAATGGGGCTAACTCGGATCATGCATTGTGGGTAGGTAAGGATAAAAACATGCTTAATCAAACAAATTCCTATATCATTTTTTTATAATGAATATTCTATATTTTGATTTCCAAACACACCAGACAAGTTCTAGACATTACATGACAACATGGAATAACAAAGAACCTTATGCTCACTGCATATGTTTAATTCAAGAAGGATCCATACAGACTCTCCATTAAGCTAACCACAAGAGTTCAAAATTAAGAACAAGGCATTTAATAGTCAAATTCATGAGCCTAAGTGTCTCTACAAAGTTATTCAATTCACAAAATATGCATCTCAATTTATGGCTCACTTGCATCTTTCAGACATGGGTAGCACTTAACAAAAATACCTAGTATTCAACTAATTAAGGGTTCTATAGAAAAATCCTATGACTAATTTTTCCTCAAGAAGGTCGTC
Organism: Datura wrightii; assembly: GCA_035772735.1. Taxonomy (NCBI): domain Eukaryota; kingdom Viridiplantae; phylum Streptophyta; class Magnoliopsida; order Solanales; family Solanaceae; genus Datura; species Datura wrightii. Next base: position 65,999,705 of record JASDFA010000003.1, on the reverse strand, counting down.
ATCCATCCATCATTGGAAAAAGGCCCTAACTATGACTAATAACCAAATTTCTCACAAAAATACAAAAATAAAAACATTTATTTTCAGTTCAAAGGGCCCCCATTTTGGAAAAGATCCAAAAAGAAAAACCAAAGGGTGAGTGAAGTGTGCTCTACTCAAACTTTCAAACAAAACAACTCAGACTTAGCACATTCTTCACTCTCATCTAAAACCAAAATTTTCAAAATTTCCTTACCCCACACTTAAAATTATGCTATTTCTCCAAATCATCAATTAAACTCAACATAAGGGTTAGGGATACTTTCTGAGGCCTTTATGCCTAGCTAGAAGTATGTTCGTAAGGGTTAATGACCCCACACTCAGGCTCTGTCATGCTCCCCTAGCTTTTCTTCTGCAGGTACTCAGACTTCCTCTCAAATTTAAACTACACAACAAGAAAACAAAACAACCGGTGACATAATAAAAAAAAACATAAGGAAAAAAAATTATACCTTTGGTATTACTTGGTTTTCCTCCCAAGCAACACCTGAGTTAACATTGCGGTTGATGTGAGTTACATCCCTCTCAGAATGTTCTCAACCTCTTCTTCCTTTTTGGGAACAATCTTCTTCCTTTCTTAACTCTTAAGGGAACAACCTCCACACTTTCCCTCTTCTTCACCATCACATCTTCACCAGGATCACACTGCATTCTGTCATCTATATGTTTAGGTTCCATTTTTAGTTTGGGATGGTCTTCTGCATCATCTTCAGGCCATTCCATGAGAAGTAAATAAGGGTTTGTTAGCTTGCACTTCTCCACTCCATACTCATTCTCTTTCAACGCAATGATCATGCAGAGATCCTTGTAGTATGCGGGGTGTTGAGAGCTTTGTACACTCTGAAGTTCTCCTCTTTATCATTGACTCTAATCTTCAAGTTGCCTACCCTGACGTTAATCAATGCTCCTCCAATAGACAAGAACTGGCATCCCAGTATGATAGGTACCCTATCATCAACTTCAATATCAAGAATAACAAAGTCAGTAGGGATTATGAATTTACCAACTTTGATGAGGACGTCCCCTACGATCCCCTCCTAAACTAATTTCGTTCTATCCACTAGCTACATCACCACTCTGGAAGGCATTGATTTTCCCAAATCAAGTGTATTGAACAATGATAGGGGCATCAAGTTCACACTTGCCTCTAAATCACACAAGGCTTACATCAACTCACTTCCACCATCCACCAGTTTGTATTGGGAGGGTAAACTCCTAGGGTCTTTGAGCTTTTCTGGCAGCTTGCTCATTACTCTTGAGCTACACTCTTCAGTGAGTGCCACTATTTCCAAATCCACCAGATCTTCTTGTTGGACACTACCTCCTTCAAGTACTTAGCTTACTTGGGCATTCCTTTCAAAAAATTAATTAAATGCAAATTTATATTAAGTTCTTTGAAAATGTCAAAAAACATCTTGAAACACACCTCTTATTTACTTTTATGAAGCCTTTAAGGAATGGCAATGGTAGTCTCTTCACCGGCAGCACAGTTGATTGTGCATTGCTATCTATAGCTACCTTGGCTTTACCTTTATCTGTAGATGGGCCTGGTCTTGTCAATTCATCTTGAACCTCATTCTTTTTATATCTTAATTATGCATCATATAGCTCTCTCCTGCTCCTCAAAATGATAGCCAGGACTTGCCCTCGGGTCTGGATCTGTGTCACTCGGTAAGCCCCCTTGAGGTTTGGTGTTCTGAGCTGCAGCTAATTGCCCCATCTACTTTTCTAAGTTCCTTGTGGCTAACTACTGATTTTTGAGCTCAAATGTCATTTTGGTTTGGTCAGCTGCCATTTGTGTTTAGTTAGCCATGAAACATCTCCTTTATGTTGCTTGACTGGGCATTAGCTTGCTTACCTTGTTGTTGTTGTTGCTGCTGATAGTTTTGACTCTGTCCCTGATTTTCACCCCAAGAAAAGCTAGGGTGATTCTACCAGTTCCTGTTATAGGTGTTTCTATAAGTTTTGATTCCTTCTCTGCACATTCCCTACAAAGTTCACTAACTTTGGATTTGCTCCACACGAGTCTGTCACATGATCGCTGGCTCCACATATCTCACACCAGCCTTGAACTAGTTTAATTACATGTACCGATGCCTGCGGTTAAGCTAAGTTCAGCCTACTAAGCTACGTAATCATCTGGTTTTGGAAAGAGACCAACTGAGCTGCTAAGGCATTCATACTATCATCCTTTATCATGCCAGTAGTTTTCTAACTACTCCTGTTCATGCATCACAGTGCCACTCTAGATTTCCCCATCCAATCCTGTTTAGCAAAGTGTACATCTCCTTATCTGTTTTCTCCAATGCTTGACCCCTTGCTGCAGAATCTAACAAAATTTTGGTATGTGGGTCAAAGATTTCCACAAAAGTATGTGCCGTACTTCATTGGTTTGCTAGTGATAGGGGATCTCTCTGGGAGAGATTCATTGGTTTGCTAGTGATGGAGCCGTCTTTGAGAATAGATTTGAATCTCTCCCAAGAAAAATATAAGTTCTCATTTGGCCTCTGCTTGAAGCTCAAAATTTCACTCCTTAGCTTTATAGTCTTTCCAGATGGGAGGAATCTAATGAGGAACTTCCTTGCAAGGTCATCCCAAGTTATGATGGAATTTGGTAGTTCTACTTTCAACCACCTCTTTACTTCTCCCAATAATGAGAATGAAAAAAGGGTGAGCGGAACATAATTTGTTGACACTTCAGTAGGGATGAAAGTGTCACTTATCTCTAAGATATTTTGCAAGTGTTGTTGTGGATCTCATGGGTTAGGCATGTGAACTGTCCACTTATGTGCAACAATTGCATCATGTTCTGCTTCAACTCGAATTGACCTCAAGGCTCCGATCTATGGATACTCAAGGTAACATTTATCGCGAGTGGGATTGCCATTTCGTAGACTAGTTTGGATGCCATCTCTATCGAAGCAACCTCGTCATGTTGAACCTTTTGGATGGGATAGAGAGTAGCACCCTCTCTTCTCAACTATCTTAGCTTTCTTTCAGGTTCAGGGTATGGTTCTACTAACTCTCTATCCCTTGCCAACTTGCTACAAGGACCAACCTATACATGCAAAAGTGATGACTAAGACCAAGTTGTGAGCACTTTAGAAAATACAATTATAACATGAAAAACATGATATTCACTAACTTTTCAAGTCCCCAGCAACGGAGCCAAAAACTTATTGCCCCCATGAGTGCGCACACGCATAAGCACAAGTAATAAAGCGGCTCTTGTGAGCTAGATGTCGAACCCACATGAACTTGACTTTTTAACAAATAACTGAATTTAAGTAGTATTATCAATTTTCATAAGTGTAGTGATTTTCAAGAGTTTGTTTTGTGTTTGTAAAAATCTAAAATTGATCATGAACTAAGTGAACATAATAATTGGAAATATTCTAGGGTTAGGAAATATATTCAGGCATAGAGTTGATTCACATTGGTTAATTTGCTTATCTTGCGTGTTGATTTATGGGGTTAATGATAGAATTATGGTCATTTGAACCTCTAACTATTTTGGTCGAATTGACCTCACAACTACATCATTGATCGGTGATGTGACATCCCAATTCTAACATATTAAGCTATCATCCCATTTTATAATCAAGTGTGGCGTATTAGGTAGATTTCTATCCTAAACTCAAATCAAGTTCAAGAACAAGATCACACTCCCTACATTCTTCATTCTATCCTAATCTTTACCTTTTCGAGTTTGCACTAGAATTCTAGGTGTATTTTAATGGTGATCAAGCATTAAAATAGTTAAAACAAGAATGTAACAACAAGTAACATAGATAATTAATCAATCATTGCAAAACTACTATCATGTTTTGTGGCCTCAACCCTAGAATGAGGGTTTTAGCCACTCATGGCTTTACAAGAACTCATCAATGTATTTGAATTCATGTAACAACAAGAACGTAAAAGAAGAAAAAGAAAGATAACCCTAAAATGATGAAGCCATCCTCTGTTCTTGCTCTAGCCATTCTCCATGTTCCCAAATGTGTCATGCTATCTCAATTAAAAGCTTAACAGTTTTATTTATAAGTGAAGAATTTTGGCCAGATTATACACCCAATATGCCATGCTGCCCAATGTGGTAAGGCAGCAGCGTGACATGCCATGGTCGCAGAAGCTCACGGGATAATGAATTTCGTGCGGACTGCCTTTGGCGTGGAATGATGCTTGGCATGCTTTTCACCCAATGTGGCATGTAGGCATTGCAGCCATGCACGCGGTAAGCACCTCCTGTGTGTAGGAGTCTAGCCTGACACATTGCTTTTTGTGCCTTTCTTTCGGTGTGGCAGGGCACTTGGCGCACCAAAGTGCCAACGTGACACGCCCGTGTCATAGCAGTGCATTGTTTAGGAATTGACATCCTCTTCAAGTTTGAACTTTTCTCCTTGTTGCCTCTTGATCATTCATTCTCAAATTTCATTTTCATCATTTAGCACTTTTCACCTACTCAAAGAACTTCGAAACCTTGCTAGTCCATGGCCACAAATGAATCAAAATACATGAGATTATAATTAAATTAAGGTGCAAATAAGTCTAGATCATGGGCATAAAAATGAAACTTGGATGTGTAAATAAACCCAATATCGATCATGTCCATATTTGTATAGTTCAAACCGGAGAATAAAAGGTAACCTTTTACATAAATATTTATAATCTGATTGTAGTAATATGAAGATATTAAATCTTCCCATGATATATAGTCTTAAACTAATTCATTTTTGACCAATATCTTTGAAACTTAATGAGTTTCTTTTGAGACTTTACTACAACCTCAATATTATCAACAATTTATTCCTTAGTTTAGTAAAAAATTAGTTTTTTCAGAGCTCTAAATTAACTATGTACTACTACATATTTCATCACACCATTTGCTTGTGAACATATCATTCAAAGAGAAATCGTTATCATTATCCTCATGGTCAAAATATTTTTAGGCAAGACTTATTTCTTGTTTGTACCTATTGATAATTCATGACATGACACACCACAATATTCTGACGTATTAAAACATGACCACTGACCATTTATGTTAAAATAAAATTTCTTTATTTCTCTCAAACCTCTAGTGGAGGTGAGTTAATACATTCACCTTCAAGAATGAGGGAGCATTCACGGTACTTATCACAAGTCACATTCTCTTCAAAGAATGAACAATAATTATATGTACGTATTTCATAACATTTTATTAGAAGCTCAATTTCAAATTTTAGACTTTATTATATGTATATGACACCTAAACATCACTTTGAAAGGACAAGTGCACCACCACTTTATATTATTTTATTTTGATTGGGATATATAAAACTTGTCAAAGTAGACCGCATAACAACCGCGTAATGACCTTTCATGCTGATGTGTAGGAAATTTGTGACACATCTTTGCTTCATTTTATAGTATTTTACATATCTTTAGGATCTAGATTAAGTAGAAACAAAGATCATTATACATTGTTTCAGGAACCCAAACAAAATGAAGAAGAGAGGAGTCAAGGACAAAAATTTGTCCAAAAGACTAGGCAAAGGACGGACCGTCTGTCTGAAGGACGATTGGCATGTCCAGCCATCCAGCCAAGGCTAATGTTTCTAGAAACCATGTTGAAGAGGTCCTTAATCGATGGGTTGAAGGATGTACCATCTTTTAAAGATGGAGCCATAAGGAGACAGAGACCAACTTTAATCGACGAAGCCACAGAAGGATAGTCTTTCCAAAAGACGCTCCGCCGATCGAAGGATGGAAAGTTGTTAGGCATAAGACAATTTTAATTGATGGGAAAAGGATAGTCTGTCCCTGCACTCTTGGGAACTTCCAAGTTTAAATTATTTTGGGCTTTTCGAGACATAATATAAATATATTTCTTCTTTTCTTCAGAGAGCTTTTGATTAATTTTCAGTAGAGAGTATAGATAAAGAGAATACTTTACTTTTCATCAATAGTAGAGTAGATCTAAGATTTAGCTTATAATTTTGAAGATTCAAGTTCATTAATTGAAGGTTTCCTCTACAATTTGCAATTTCTTTGGGAGAATGTCTAATTACCTGCTTTCTCTTCTTTTTATTGCGATGTGTAACTAAACCTAGATCTAGGGTTATGAACCCTAATAATTCCAATATGGTAAAATTGATTTTGAGTTTAAGAACATTTGATTGATTTTTGCTTTGTAGTGTGTGATTGATGATGAAAGTCACTCAATCTTACCTCTATGAGACTTGAAAGAGAAAATTTAGGTTGGGTTATCATCAATCAATAATAAGTCACGACATAACCCCTATTTAATATATTCTCCTAGGCATAGGTTGAATTCCAATTGGCAACAAGAAATTGAGTAGAAGGGAGTTCTCTTCAATTTGACAAAATTGAAGTAGATTGACACCTATAGAGCCATTGAAAGATACCCATGGGTTCCCTAGCTATTGCTTGCATGTTCATCCATAGCCACTCTCAATTTATCCATATTGGGTGATTTAGGGGGATCAACTTATAATTGGGTCACTTCCCAGATTTTTCATTAATTGATTTAACCTTAAACAATTTTCATTCATTAGTTGTAGTTAAATTTTACCCAATCCTCATCCGAATAGTCTCTAAACCTACAAATCTAGATTGAGGGGTACTAGATAGTTTGGACTAAACGTAGTCTCTGTGGATTCGATCCTGACTCCAAGTTGGGTTCTACATTTACTTTGACCATTTTATACTATCATAAATTATAGTGGATTTGAGCGGGTTGTCAAATATTATGGAGCTATTTCCAGGGATTGCAACATAAGCCCTATCTTGCACTATCAGTTTAGTTTGCTTGCTTATACCTATTCTTTTACTTTTTCTTTTGTTTTTGATGTTTGGGATTGGATCAGGGCTGCTCCACTGGAAGAATTGTAGAATGTGTTTTCAAAAGTCAATGACGAGGTTGACTATGCAAGTGCTATTGTTCCACCTAGAGTGGATGCCACACTTTTAAGATAGATGGTAGCATTTACACTATGCTCAAGCCGGGGGGCCAATTCCACAACTCCACCAATAATGACCCTCATCAACACTTGAAGAATTTCTTAGAGGTGTGCAACCTCCACAAACAAAATAATATTTTTGATGATGTCATTCAGCTTAGGGTATTCAAATACTCTTTGGCTGGTGAAACGAGAGAATGTTTGCATAGGCTACTGAAAACGCCCAAAGTATACCTCAAAAGAAGTATATAGCAATCATTGTCAAATAAAGAATCCAACTAGGGTTTGGGTTGAACCCATGAGGAATATGGTCAAGATTTCGACTAATGCTATTATTTACTCTTTTAGTTCAATTATTTTCTAAGGGGGATTTTGTAGAAATAATAAGTTATAATTTTGTGAAATAGAGTTATTATCAAAGATATGCAATTGACTAGGGAAGTGTTCCCTATGGATTCATATCTACTTAGGGTTTGTTGCACTTGTGACCTATTCCAATATTTATCTTGAAAAATCAATAAGTGGCTTTCATCTAAATGGTTGGCTCGTCCCTATTAGATGACTATACTCATTCACCGGTGATAATGCTCAAACTCACACTCTTGACAAAGTATGAAGTGGACGTTGTCAATAAAGAACCCAACAAAGATGTTGGGGTCGAACGCACAGGAATATGGTAAGAACCATCCAATGATGGTATTTAAGCTTTTTGGTATGTTATCTCCAAATTGGGAGGTTTATAGAAAAACAATTGTAAAACAAGGGTAAAAATCAAGTGTTGATTCCAAGATTTTCAATTAACTAGGGTAAGTATTCCTCATGGGTTCATAACTACTTCGGGTTTACACTCGTGATCAATATCAATGCTTACTTGTAGAACTGATAAGAACATCCAAACGACTGGTTCATCCCTATTGGATGACTATACTCAATCACCGGGTTAGGTCTCATGAGCAATTTCAATGGAATCGTTATCAATTCGTTCCAAATTAACTATCCTGTGACCGCAACTCAAGTTATTCAATGATCATAAAAATCAAGTGTAACACCCTGAAAGTTTCTAAGATCAGACCCTAGACTTAAAATAAGAAATCAGCAAGGATGTGGAAAATTCGCCTCAGTATGAGTCGTGGTATGACCCGTTAGGTAACTCCACGAGACGTGGTAAGACTCGTGGCAAGTAGTCCATGAAGTTCCTATTCATAGCTCAGAGGTAAAAACCCATGTCACGAATCGTGGAGTGAAGAGATGAGTTGTGGGGTACCCTGTTACGAGCAGCAGCCTGAAAGTCAAGACTCCAGGGACAAGAGAAATGACAATTTGTTAAGATCAGTAATGAGTCATCCTGAGAGTCGCCGACGGAATGTTCAGAATAAATGTTTCAGTGGAAACGAACGGATACGATGACCCGTTAGGTTAGGTAATGACTCGTTATATTAGTTGTTGGACGAATTCAAAAATCATAAGGGGGTCTCGAGGCAATGGTGACAATGGAAGAAGGAACAAGTTGTCGTGCACCTAATGACTCGTTAAGTGGCCCGTGGGGTAGAGAAAATCAGTGAAGGAGGATTTTGTCCAGTGTTGATGACGAGGGAACATGACGAGTCATACAGTGATGTAATGACTCATCCAGTCCCGTGTGAGGACTGGTAGTGTTAATTTTTTTGCATTTTTCCAGGGGTGTTTTAATAAATTCTATGCTTCTAACTCCTAAACTACGCCATTTTGAGTAGCAGATGGGACATTTTTAAGGGGTTTTCACTAGCATAAGCCCCTCATCCTCTCAATAATCATTCATGAGGTTTCTCCTTCTTCTTCTCTCAAGTTCAAGGATCACCTAGGGTTGCTTCAAGGGCATCAAGATCCAAGATTCTAGTGGGGGTTTTCTTCAAGCTAGGTATGTGGGACTTCAACAAGGATCTCCTTCTATCCTTGTATCACAATTTTGATACTAAAACCCTAATTCCTTGATTGTCTAGAAAAGCATGTTCTAGGGTTCGATTTATGGATGGATTTTCAGATGTCTTCTATGAATTCTAAGACCCATCATGATTAATTGCCATGCACGACTATGGAATTACTTTCGAGATCTTGAATTATGTACTTGATATGGGAATAGCATGATTATAGAATTTTCACCATGCATTATCCTAGAATTTCAAATGGGATTTCATTAATTATTCACATGCTCTTATCATGAACTTGTATCCATGTTTAAAGTATAAGTCAATCATATGGGTTCCCGTAAATCTAGAACATATATGTAATATATGTGTTGGAACACAATTAGAACTTATGGGCCTTGATGAATATGAAGTATGTACATGTTTTCACTATGACTTCGTGTATATATTTAAAGTATAACTTGAACCTGTGGAGCCTTCATGAATCTAGAATATATGCTATATGCTATGAAATCGGGATTGAAATGTTATGAACTTCGAAAATAAAGCATGATTAAGACCTATCAGACTTTGGGGCTTGTTGATAGTAGAAAGTAGCTCTCATCAAATTTTATATGAATTCAGTATGATGTAATTAGCTGAACACTCAGATCTCTGATTAGCTGAAATAACTTAGTCTATACAAATGAATGTCAGATTGGTACTACCTACGACTTATCATATGACTCGTAACAGGATTATATGGGTCATGCGTCGTCTCTTACATTTCTTGGTTTCTGCAGAGTTGGCTAAGTGTTGGTATCTGGTACGACTCATAACATAATCCCACGAGTCGTACAATCCAGTCGTGGTTTGGCTCTAAGAACTTTGACATCTTTTGAAGATTTCTACGAGTGTCATGGTACGCCTTGTACCTTGCTCCTATGAATCATAATAGCTTCTCGTATCATGAGTTCTACCACATCCCAAAAATCACTGAAGTTTCCCACGGCTCCTAGTATGGGTCGTAGGTAGATGCTGCAATTCGTAGTTGCTACCCATATCAAGAGACCTCCTTTATGCCAAATCTCTGAAATATTCCACAACTCCAGTTACGGCTCGTACCAACTTGGTATGGCTCGTACTGAGAGTCGTACTTTGCCTTTGCATTGTTCTAGCCTTCTGATCTTTTCCACGAGACTCAGTACGAGTCGTACAATCTTGGTACGACTTGTACTGAGATCAGTACTTGGCTACCTTTCTGCAATTTTCTATAACTTTTGCATATTTTTGCTCCAACACCTATTTTCCCTGAAAACAAAGTAAAAACACCTCATATCCATATAAACATACCTAAGTCCATGCTATTTTCCTAGTTTTAAGTGTCGAAAGTGCTGTAAACTTATAGAACATCAAAACCCTCAACTTAAGACTTTTGCATGTCCTCAGGCAAAGAAAACAAAAACTAAAAGCGATGCTTAACTAGAAAATAAACCTAGGATACTACATTCAACACCAATCAAAATTTGCACTATGTACACTAATAACTTTTGACCCTTCTCGAAGTAAACCAAATCAATTATGCACATCAAGTGACCATGAATTATGATAAACAGGGATCAAGATATGTCATCTAGTTATTAGCAGAGAGTCAAGTTAGTATCAATGCGTCTCACGCAAACAACTGGCAGAATAAAGCACAAACCATGTACCCTTATAGAAAATGAAATCCCCAACTCACAGATATATAAAAATATGAAACTTGGGATTGAACAAGAAAGACTCTCACTCTCACAAGGAAGTTCCAAATACTACACATCGGATACCATAGGCTTGTCCTTATTTTCTCTACTTTGGGTCTTTGGACAGTCAGGTTAGGATCACTATAGGACTTTATTCGGCTTGTAATGTACACTTCAGGCTGGGTATGGTAAATATGGGATTTTAATGACTAAATCCTCCTTGGCACTACATACATGTGGCTCCACTTTTTCACTTATTTCACCCTTTTTGCTTTTTCAACCTTTTCCTCCCTTTTCTCCATTTTTATGCAATGTGTGGGTGTGGTGTGTTTTCAACTTTTTCATTTATTTTTATCTTTTGTATTTTCTTGTCAATTTTTCTTTTTCAGCTCTTCTTTCTTCTTTTCTTGTCACACCACACCTCATTTTTAACTCCTTTTTCTTTTCTTTTCCGTTTTCACCTCCCCATAATCTATGCACCCCTACTCTATCCACCCTCAACTTTGGCATTTTTCCTGGATTGAGATTCACAATGTCCAAGGAGGGACCAGGGCCAAAACAAGTTTATTATATAAAATGGGTTAGGTTAATCGGTTAATCAAAGAAAAATGATCCATTTGAGGCTCAAAATCGGGATCAAGGGAATCATATCATTTTGGTAGGGCAATTTAAGTTAAAATGGGCTACTCAAAAATGTCCTATAATCCTTTCCTAACCAACCATCCTAAAACCTATGTAAAGACCAACCAGACAAGTTCTAGATCCTCTATGTAGTATTGAACTAGGTATTGATCCTCACTTACTTATGGTACATGTTTTGCATTCATTCTACCTATCCGGTTTATTCATGGCCAACTATAACTACTCATGCTAATGCACTGAATGACACAAAAAGATCCGTAGAAATTATGCTTTGCAATCAACAAGTACAAAACTAACTATCCAAAAATTTTAAATAGGGTCATTTTTTTAAAAAACTTCAAAAACTAGTGCATTTTATTGGTTGAGTAATCCTAAGCTACTTTCTAATTAAATAAAAACATCCTAAACATGTTGGTTTTACTAGATAGAATGCCCGATAGAAAAGAAACACGATAAGAAAAACCTTCGGATGAATCCAAAAATTCAAAACATATACAAGTACACCCCCTCCCTTTTTGAAAAGCATGCTTCATCCCCAAAGCATAGAATATAATAACACAAGGGAAAGAGTCATACCTATTGCACACTAAGCCCTCATGTCATCTCGCAGAGGTGGTATCTCCACTACATCCATGGCGCTAGCAGTGGTTGGCACACTTAATTGTACATCCACGGGGGGAATGGTCACCTCCTCACCAGTAGTGTTCGTCTCTATGACCTAGGTGATAACTGGGGCTAAATGTGGCTCGCCTCAAGGGTCCTTGACACCTGCAAGCTCGGCATGGGTAGTGGTGGAGATACCCACTCCTCACGCTCTCTCAATCAGCTCCGACCTATACTCATCATGAATCTACAGACTCTCCAATCTTGCCCACTTGCGTTCTTTCTTTTCCTTCTTTCTCTTATTCTTTAGGGTCTCATCTCCAACATCCTTCGAGACCCTCTACTTCCCTTTTTCCTCCCTCTACACCTGTCGGATCCCAATATGCCGGCCGAATCAAGCTCATCATCCATCTCAATATCGAGGTCTAGAAGAGCAGGGACTGCTTATTGCCGGTTGTCGAGATGACAACTTGGTAACTTGGCTATGAAGAGCCCCCAACTCCTCATGGAGGCTACCAATATCAGTTTGCTCTGCTATTCCCTCATTGAAGCGACTCTCAAAGCTATCAAGTCTAGCATGTAAGACCCGTGCAACCGCATCAATCTCATCCTTCACCCAACGCTTCACATTCTACATCATAGACTGCACCTTTCTCTCAGTCATGGTTAGTTTCTTTGCCATCTTTTTGGAGAAATTCCTGAGGCACGAGCATGTATTCTGTTGGGGTCTGGATAGAAGGCCAATAGGTGGTCCAGCAGAGGTGTTGAGAGCTGCCTCTGAATGACTGAAATTTGTAGTCGGTGTCTCATCCTACTTGTCACGCCCTACCTTGGGAGGCATGACTGGCACCTGGTGCCCTGTTAGGACCTGAACTAATTTAACTGACTGAGCCTAGGCACTCCTGGTGTAAGCTCACTCCTCAAATCAAGAAAACAACGTGCTATAACTCGGCTGTAAACACAGTCCCCGACCGAAAAGGCCTTATAGCCACCTATAAAAGAAAATCAGCTAGCCAGAAACAACACAATAGAGAATCCTATGTGGGCTGACAAGGCCGCCATGATGTCTAGTTATGACTGAAAGGTAAATCCAGAGCTATGCTAAACTATGACCGATAAGGCCGCTAACCTATCAGCTAAACAAGGCCGCACACGACCAACATGTAATCTTAAACACACATGGGCACCACATGGCCAACACATACACTAACACACATATAGGCCCCACATGGCCAATAGCAGCTAACCACAGGGAAATAGTACAATCTTCAAGCCTCTAGGAACAATATGATGGTTGGGACAGGGCCCCGACCTACCCATGGAATGCACAAACAAACGAGATAAACCTTCTATCTACAAGCTTCGTAAGAAGGGAGCTAATTGCTCTTTGACGCTGGCTGAATGCTATGAGGGACTTGCTCCTCGTCTATCTGTACCTAAAGGAAAGTAATGTAGTGCCACAGAAAGGGTGTCAGTACAACATGTACCGAGTATGTAAGGCAATAACTGTAAATGACCGAATATAAAAGATAGAGTTGAAAATGACTGAAAGAAAAGAAATAGAAGTCATACCTAAATAACTGGGTTCTCTATTATCTAGTCTATTAATAACTGAAGCAAAAAAGAACCTTACCTGGCCCTCATAAGCCAGAAGGTACAACTAGTACAGAACAACCCACTTGGGGTCCCCATAAGCCCTGGTGAGTACAGTTCAATCTATATACCCCTAACAAGGTCATAATGGGTCAATTGGTAACTATAGCCGTCCTACCGGTCCCATGGGTCTGCAACTGAGTCCACTCGGCCCCTGACTGTAGCTGTGTCTGAGTCCAGTGGACTCCTGATATCTGCACCTCGGGCACCAGGCTCGTCGGGGCTGTGGTGCCGAGACGGCGTATGTATAATAGTCCAGCCATGGAATGGACCCTATGGGGACCTGGGACCCCATCTTCGTCCCTCGTGGACGACATGCCGCTCTTTTTGGAGCGACTTCATCTCGCGCCTGGCGGGCATCGACATAGCTAATAACCCTGGGGTCGGTCATGGAGGGCTATATAGGAAAATCAAATCCCAAACTATGTGTGGATTACTAGTCTCATCTAATAACAACAACTATTCATGATTAACGTACTTCTGATTGTCTTACTAGGACTTAAACTAAATTATAATGCTATAGTAGCTAACTTTCCGAAGGAAACTGCCTTAACATACCTTGTTCGCCGATTACTGATTAACTGGCGAGTTTTAGCTCATATTCAACCGCTCTTCTCAACTGCAATTGTATTATTGGAAGAATAAGGCTAATTTCAGTACTAAAATCAAAGAAAATGATAACTTTATATATAAATATTAACTATATTTCAACTTGACGAAACACGGTCGAAAACTTGTAAATTCTCGAAAGTCCAGAAGGGAGAAATGCTTACTTATAGCCTGCGGTCGTATAAAAATTAGTTTGGCGTAATTCTGACAACTTCAGCTCGACGGGGTTACGATTCACTGGACGAATTTCGTGGAAATAACTCCATAGAAACGCTCTATGCATCCTTATACTTCAATACCAGAAGTTAATTTAAATTCGGGCAGCGTTTCATAGCGTAAACAGAAGAAAAATATTAGTTTCCTTCGTTCTACCCCTTTGCTGGCCGTATGTATATATGCATAATGAAATGAAATCAAAGGGAGGGTTGTATATATAATTGAGGCGCTGGACAGGTGTCCGTGGCACGGACCCTAACGTGCCATTTTACGAGTGTGCCACGGAGCCCAAAGCGGAGGGAGGGGGTCCGTGCCATGTTGCCCCTTTGGGTAGCTAGCCTGGCCTTCTCCCGCGCAATCTTGAATCCTTGCTCGTTCGACCTTCCCCCGGGCCCTTTTTTTGCATGTATTGCACTCTAAAACTCTTAACCAACGTACGAGTAGGCCGTTTAAACATTAGATACTTACATGGTGTAACATCCTCCCCCCTAGAAACATTCGTCCTCGAATGTCTTACTTTAGCTTATAGGCATCTTAACTTTAGTAGCTACTTATTCTGGAAAAATTTTGGTAGAGTCTCCCCTGTAATATGGACTATCCAAAAATCCTGAAATGTAGAAAAGTCCAACACAGGTACTTCACACAGTACTATAGCAACCATTTTCACAACTAGAATGGAGTCAAGTACATCAAATATACCTATATGTAACACCATCATGAAACAATGACTGAATAGATAAGCGTACCTTTAACTGCATAGTCTGAGCTAAGTCTGGAACAACTGAGGATACTTGGATCTCATATCATCCTCAGCTTCTCAAGTCATCTCTTCTTTATTCCTGTTCCTCCATAATACTTTAACTGAAGCGACATCTTTTGTTCTCAGCCTGCGAACCTATCAATCCAATGTAGCTACTGGAACCTCTTCATAAGCCAATTCCTCGGTAACTTGGACATCCTCAACTGGCACAACTCCGGAGGGATCTCCTAGGCACTTTCATAGCATCGACACATGGAAGACCGGATGAATGGATCCCAATTCTGAATGCAAATTTAGCTTGTATGCCACCTGGCCTATTCTCCGGAGTATTCAGTACGACACAATAAACCTCGGGCTGAGATTACCCTTTTTTCCAAACCTTATCACGCCTTTCATCAGTGAGACTTTCAGAAATACCCAGTCATATACACTAAACTCCAGGTTTATACACTGCATATCCGCATAAGATTTCTGGCGGCTTTGAGCTGTCAGCAGACGTTCTCTGATAAGCTTCACTTTCTCTTCTAACTGATGAATTATATCTTGCCCAATTAACCTTGATTCTCCAACCTCGCACCAACCAACTAGGGACCTACATTTTAGCCCGTATAAAGCCTCATAAGGCGCCATCTGAATTGCCGAATGGTAACTGTTATTGTAGGCAAACTTAATAAGGGGTAAATGTTCCTCCCAGCTGCCCCCGAAGTCTAGCACGCGCTCCTATAACATATCCTCGAGCGTCTGAATTGTACGTTCTGCCTACCCATTTGTTTGAGGCTAGAATACTGTACTCAGATTGACCTGAGTTCCCAAACCTCTCTGGAAGGACTGCCAGAACCTAGCTGTAAATTGCACTCCATTGTCAGAAATGATAGATACTGGGACACCATGTAATCTGACTATCTCCTTGATATAAAGCTCGGCATAATCTTTAGTTGAAAAAGTAGCCCTCACTAGCAGAAAATTAGCTGATTTCATCAATCTATCAACAATCACCCAGATGGAATCAAATTTACGGTTGGTACGAGGTAACCCTATCACAAAATCCATGTTAATTTCCTCCCATTTCCACATAAGCACTACTATTTCTTGTGTCAATCCACCGGGTTTTTGATGTTCAACTTTCACTTGCTGGCAGTTAGGACATTGTGCCACAAATTCAGCTACCTCCTTTTTCATCCCCAGTCAGCAATAAATTTCTTTTATATCATGGTACATCTTTGTTGAACCTGGATGAAGAGAATATCAGGAATAATGTACCTCGATCATAATCTGCTGGCAAAGTCTTGTCGTATCTGACACACAAAGGTGGATCCTATATCTCAAAACTCCGTCCCCAGTTACCATGAAATCTGCTGCTTCCCCTCGCTGAGCTTTACTCCTGAGTTGAACTAGGTTAGGATCTTCATACTGCCGCTCTTTTACTTCTACAACCAGTGATGAAACTGCAGTATTTTGAATCACTACTCCACTGTCTCCTGAATCTACTATATAGATGGCCAGATTAGCTAACTGATGTAATTCTCGAGATAGTTCCCGTTGTTCTGGCCTCAAGTATGCTAAACTCCCCATAGATTTGCGGTTGAGGGAATCTGCTACAACATTGGATTTTCCTGGATGATACAAAATACTTACATCATAGTCTTTCAATAATTCTAACCAGCGGCGCTGTTTCAAATTCAACACTTTATGTGTAAAGATATACTGAAGGCTCTTATGGTTAGTGAAAATATATACATGAACGCCTTACAGATAGTGCCTCCATATTTTTAAGGCATGGATGACCACGACTAAGTCCAGGTCATGGGCAGGGTAGTTTTTTTCATGTTTCCTCAGCTGCCTTGAAGTGTAAGCAATTACCTTACCATGTTGCATCAGAACACATCCTAACCCGACGCCTGAAGCATCGCAGTATACTGCATAACCCTTTGACCCTTCTGGCAAGGATAATACTGGTGCTGAGGTCAATCTGTTTTTCAAATCCTAAAAGCTCTGTTCACATGCTTCAGTCCAGTGAAATTTAGCTGCTTTCTGAGTTAACTTTGTTAAAGGCACTGACAGAGTAGAAAACCCTTCTAAAAACCTCATGTAGTAACCGGCTAATCCCAAGAAACTGCATACCTCGGTTGGAGTTGTCGGCCTAGGCCATGTTTTTACCGCCTCTATCTTTTGGGAGTTTACCTGGATACCAGCTTCTGACACCACATGACCCAGAAAGGCCACCGAATTTAGCCAAAACTCACACTTGGAAATTTTTTGCATATAACTGATGATCTCTGAGAATCTGGAGCACTGTTTGTACATGATCCCGGTGTTCTGCTTCTGAGAGGGAATACACCAGAATATCATCAATAAATACTATCACAAAAAGGTCTAGATATGGCCTAAAGATATTGTTCATCAAGTCCATGAACACCGCTGGAGCATTTGTCAACCCGAAGGACATGACTAGAAATTCAAAGTGGCCATATCTAGTCCTCAAAGCGGTTTTTGGAATATCTCCCTCCTGAACTCGGAGCTGATGGTACTCCAATCTTAAGTCAATCTTAGAAAAACACTTTTCCCCCTGTAACTGATCAAACAAATCATCTATTCTGGGAAGCGAGTACTTATTCTTGATAGTGACTTTATTCAACTGCCGATAATCTACACATGCGGAGGGAGCCATCTTTCTTTCTCACAAATAAAATCGGCGCACCCCACGGTGAAGTACTTGACCTGATAAAGCCCTTATCTAGCAAATCTTTAGCTGCTCCTTTAATTCTCTAAGCTCAGCAGGAGCCATCTGGTACAGAGGAATAGATATAGGTTGTGTACCCGGTAATAAGTCAATTGCAAAGTTGATTTCCCGTTTTGGAGGAATACCAGTAGTTCATCTGGGAATACCTCTGAAAATTCATTGACCACTGGATTAGACTGAAGAGTCGGAGATTCTGCTTGGACATCCTGAACCCTGACAATATGATAAATACATCCCTTTGCTATCACTATTCTCGCCCGAAGATAGGAAATAAACCTACCTTTCGGCATAGCCGCACTACCTTTCTACTCCCGTAACCTCCCCAGGAAAGAGGAATCAGACAGTCTTGGTTCAGCATTCTACATTGGTATAACATGGAGCTAGCCAATCCATACCCATAATTACATCAAAATCAATCATCTCTAATTCTACCAAATCTACTAAAGTCTGGTGACCGACGACCTCTACCGTGCACCCTCGGTAGACCCTCTTAGCTATAATGGAATCACCAACGGGGGTAAATACTTAAAAGGGTCATCGAAGTAATTTCGGTGTGATATGGAACTTTGGGGCCACTAACGGTGTAACATAAGATAAAGTAGAGCCTGGGTCTATCAAAGCATATACGGAATGAGAGAAAATGTCTAGCATACCTGTCACAACATTCGGTGATGACTATGACTCCTGTCGCCCCGGTTAAGCATATGTACAATATGGACCGGTACTTGAACTGGAGGCCCCTGATTTGCCTCGGCCTCTGCCGACTGGAGCTGAGGTCCTGTGCTCTGCCGAAGGGGTTGGGGCACGTGACCCCACTGAAGATCTATCCTGTTGATCCTGAACGCCCTGACCTCTATCCGAACATTTCCTTATCCGATGACCCTCTTGCCCACATACATAGTATGCTGTGGAACCATACCTGCATGCCCCAGAATGACGTCAGCTGCAAATAGGGCAAGGTGGTACAGTAAGTCTACTCTGCTCCGACCCCCTCTACTGTTGTGATCCTGCTGATTGTAAGTTCTTGCTGGGCCGTGGCTTTCCCTGATGAGCAAACCTGCTCCCATTCTGCTATTGTGGAGGTAGGGGTCTGGGTGGCCTGTCTGATAATTGTGGTATGGGTCCACCCTGGGATTCTGTCTGCATATCACTAGGTCTAGTCCTGCGGCGCTGCTCTTGACTTGCCCTCTCTATCCCTCCTTGGTGCTGTTGGATCCCCTCAATATTCTGGGTAAATGCCTTAACACGAGCAATATCCATGTCCTCTCACAAGGTAGTTGTGATACAGGTCTCCACATATTCTAGATTCAGCCCCATAATGAACCATGCACCCTGGCTGGCATAGTATCCACAAAGGCCGGTGCATATCGGGCCAAGGGATCAAATCTCATAGTATATTCTCGAACATTCATCGAACCCTGCTCCAGGTGCAAAAATTGATATACCCTGGCCTGGCGGATCTCCCGTGGCAGATAATGGTCTAGAAGGCCTCGAAGAAACTAGGCCAAGTTGGAGGGAGACTATCTCTGTCCCGGGACCTTTCCCAACTCTCGTACCATAATACTGCAATGTCCCTCAACTGAAACACTGCAAACTCCATTGATTCTACGGGGATGGCATGCATTACCCATAAAATTCACTGCAACTGGTCTATAAAATCTTGAGGGTCCTCATCCCGATCTGTCCCTATGAATTGCGGGGGACTTAGTGAAAGGAACTCTCCGATCCTCGAGCTACCAGGCCCTCCTGAGGTTTCTGCAACTACCGGCACCACGGGATAACGCTATGCGACCATCATTTGGGCTAACATAACAATAGCACTCCTAACCTCCCAATCAGATGGTGTCGGTATAGGTACTGCTGGAGGGGGTGCTGACACATTTTCCACTCCATGTGGCTCCTGGCATGATGGTGAATGCTGGGGAGATCGAGATGAAACCTCCCTGTCGCCCTTAGAGCAGGCTGTCTCTGACTGGGGCACCTTCTAGTGCCCTCTCTTGCCGCCATGTCCAATTTCTACTAGTCGTGGGGTGTCGCGAATCTGTCATTTATCTATAGATAAAATGATATGGTAAGCTTAGGGACTCAACCCTATACTGTACAACTCTATAGCATGACTAGATAAGAAGAAAGAGTAACCATCCTATCATGCCTCGCAGCCTCCTCCCTATAGAATGTGGTGCACAACACATCCATAGATAAGACTCTACTTAGTACGACTTGCAGACTCCCTGGGATACGACCTGCTCTGATACCAAGTTTGTCACACCCCACCTTGGGAGGCATGACTGGCACCTGGTGCCCTGCTAGGACCTGAAATGATTTAATTAACTGAGCCTAGGCACTCCTGGTGTAGGTTCACTCCTCAAATCATGAAAACAACGGGCTATATCTCGGCTGTAAACACAGCCCTCGGCTGACAAGGCCTTATAGGCACCTGTAAAAGAAAACCAGCTAGCCAGAAACAACACAATAAGGAAACCTATGCGGGCTGACAAGGCCGCCATGATGTCTAGTAATGACTATAAGGTAAATCCAGAGCTACGCTAAAATATGGACGACAAGGCCGCTAACCTATCGGATAAACAAGGCCCCACACGACCAACATGTAATCTTAAACACACATGGGCCCCACACAACCAACACATACACTAACGGACATATAGGCCCCACACGACCAATAGAAGCTAACCACAGGAAAATAGTACAATCTGCAAGCCTCTAGGAATAATATGATGGTGGGGACAGGGCCCCGACCTACCCATGGACTTCACAAACAAAAGAGGTAAACCTTCTATCTACAAGCCCCGGAAGAAGGGAGCTAACTGCTCTGTGATGCTAGCTGAACGCTACGAGGGACCTGCTCCTCGTCTATCTGTACCTGTAGAAAAGTAATGCAGTGCCCCAGAAAGGGCATCAGTACAACATGTACTGAGTATGTAAGGCAATAACTGTAAATGGCTGAATATAAACGATAGAGCTGAAAATGACTGAAAGAAAAGGAATAAAAGTCATACCTGAATAACAGGGTTCTCTATTATCAAGTCTATTAATAACTAAATCTAACAAGAACCTTACCTGACCCCCATAAGCTGGAAGGTACAACCAGCATAGAACAACCTACCTGGGCCCCCCATAGCCCTGGTGAGTACACTTCAATCTATATACCCCTAAAAAGGTCATAATGGGTCAACTGGTAACTATACCATCCTACCAGTCCCCTGGGTGTGCAATTGAGCCCACTCGGCCCCTGACTGTAGCTGTGTCTGAGTCCAATGGACTCCTGATATCTGCATCCCGGGCACCAGGATCGTCGGGGGTGTGGTGCCGATACGGTGCATGTATAATAGTCTATCCATGGAATGGACTCTATGGGGACCTGGGACCCCATCTTCGTCCCTCGCGGACGACATGCCACTCTTTCTGGAGCGACATCATCTTGCCCTTGGTAGGTTTCAACATAGCTAATAACCTTGGGGTCGGTCATGAAGGGATATATAGGCAAATCAAATCCCAAACTATGCGTGGATTACTAGTCTCAGCTAATAACAACAACTATTCATGATTAACATACTTCTGATTGTCTTACCGGGACTTAAACTGAATTATAATGCTATAGGAGCTAACTTGCCGAAGAAAATTGCCTTAACATACCTCGTTCACCGATTACTGATTAACTGGCGAGTTTCAGCTCGTATTCAACTGCTTTTCTCAATTGCAATCGTATTATTGGAAGAATAAGCCTAATTTCAGTACTAAATTCGACGAAAATGATAACTTTATATATAAATATTAACTATATTTAAACTTGACGAAACACGATCAAAAACTCATAAATTCTCTAAAGTCCAGAAGGGAGAAATGCTTCCTTACAGCCTACGGTCGTATAGAAATTAGTTTGGCGTAATTCTGACAACTTTGGCTCGGCAGGGTTACGATTTGCCAGGCGAATTTCGTGGAAATAACTTTGTAGCAACGCTCTCTATAGCCTTAAACTTCAATAACAGAAGCTAATTTGAATCTGGGCAACGTTTCATATCATAAACGAAAGAAAAATATTAGTTTCCTTCGTTCTACCCCTCTGCTGGCTGTATGTATATATGCATAATGAAACGAAATCAAAGGGAGGGTTATATATATACTTGAAGCAGTGGACAGGGGTCTATGGCACGGACTCCAACACGACATTTTACGAGCGTGCCATGGAGCCCATCGCGGAGGGAGGGGGTCCGTGCCACGTTGCCCCTTTGGGCAGCTAGCCCGGCCTTCTCACGCGCAATCTCGACTCCGTGCTTGTTCGGCCTTCCCCCGGGCCCTTTTTTCGCACGTATTGCACCCTAAAACTCTTAACCAATTACGAATAGGTCGTTTAAACATTAGATACTTATGGGGTGTAACACTACTCATGTGAGGTGGGGGCATTAACCTATTCACCCCCTACTACTCGTGGTAACGAGACTGCGATAGAAAGTCGTGCTCAGATCATCGGGGCATTTCATCCCGGATCAACCCAGTGTTTGCTGTCCTCCAATCGATCTCTCCTCACTAGGAAGCACCTTGAGACCTACCTCCACACACAATCTGAACACGAGACTCAGGAATGGGATAGTAGTGCTCAATCCGATAGCCCGATCTCGAATCTCCTCTGCAATGCCCCTCGGGATGTTGATGGCGTATCATGATATGATACATGCCACCAATGCTGCTCTATCTGCACTGTGGGTATTGTCGTTCAAGGTCGGTGCCAACCTATGGTGAACTAGCATCCAATAGGCCTTTACTACGAAATTTAGTGAATACTTGGTGACCTACTTTCCACTAGTCACCTATTCTCCCTCCTCCTTATCTTTAGCAATGACCCCAGACAACCTCTTGATCTGACTCTTCCCCTCCTCAATACCGAACTGCTTGATCTTCTTTATGGAATCCACCGGGTAGTCAAACTCTGGTGTAGTGTATGGTGGTATGAACTAAGGCCCATATAATACCCGAGCAATAGTACGCTTCGATATGTCAATAGTGCGACCTCACACCATTACACTCTCCAACTTGGGCTGATCCTTCACTTTCTGCCCCTCCTTTTCTTTCTATTCCATGGTAGCCAAATAATTGGCATAGAACTCCCGGACGATCTCTAAATCTTTATCGATCCAGGGTTCTATCCATCCACTTAAATTTGTAGTAGATGAATATTCTCTTCATCTCCTCCACCTTATTCAATGCATTGGTGAGGATCTGCGGCTCTTCTTGTATACTCCGCCTAGGGTGGTTCTTGGCGGTGAGAGAGAGACCCTGCTCGTAGATCTCTTGTGCACCTGGTACTTTCTACTGAGTAGTACAGCTCTCCCTTGGCAAAGTCTGCTCTTCTTCAACATTGGCTGCCTTATATTCTGATCCAGACTCACTATCTCTATCTCTAGATTGGCCTCCTCGGACCCCTAATCATCATTAGAGCCGCTACCAAACTCTTGGACTCGTTCCTCAGCTCCCTACTTAGGCTGTGGCGCATCAGCAGTTGTGGCAGTGGCCGCCTCGACCTGAGCTTTAGCTTTTTATCTAGTCGTGCGGGCCCATCGGTGTCAGATGTATTCACCCCGTACTCTTCCATCGAACCACTAGGAGAGGTGTCTGCATGTTCAGAGTCGGGAGGGCTCATCTCTCAATGCCCTCTGAGTAGCTATCTCTGCCCTGGTGGCTTTGTCTTTGGTGAATTTGATTGCTTTCTTATTTAAAGTTATTGTACATGTTGAGAAAAAGGGTTAGAATTTCATATCTGAGAAAAGGCAAACAAGAAAATATCCTCTAAATTTTTTCATAGGTCTATAGTATGAGTCATACCTAGAAGGTACGATCCGTACTGAAACTCGTAACATCTCAGGTCACAGTCATGACTCTGAGGTATGACTCATACCATGAAGGTGCGATCCGCACTTGAGTAATATGAGGATACCACTAACAAACCATTGTTCTGTATTTTTCCACGACTCATGGTACGACCCGCAAGTCGATTCTATGAGTCGTAGTAAGGATCGTACTATTGCCTTTGGACTTGAACCTTTTTAGATTGCTGGTATGATTGCCAGGGGATACTACGAGTCGTACTAGTTTTCATACCAATTGAGTGTCATAATTTGGATTAGAACAGTCCCAACGATCCATCCTACGAGTCGTAGTATGAAACCACGAGTCGTAGGAAGGCTTGTGAAGCCCGTCCTTGCCTTTATTCATGTAAGTTGTACAGGTAAATTCAATTTGTGTTGGGTACACAGAAATCCCCAATTCTAGGCATGCATTTTTCATATTTTTTCAACTACACAGTCCTCTCTTTTTGATTCACAACCCGTAACTCAGTTCTTTACAATTTAATTTCAATTCTAAGCATGTTCGAATCCTACCTAATCAACATAGTCATATTGCAAATTTCTGATCATTATCCTCATCTATTTTCATGCATTTTGAGGACTCCCAATTTTTGAACAAATTCATAAAGCACGAAGGTCATTTTGCCCTACTCGAAGCATGTTACTTACTTGATCTTTGCTATATCTTGCTCACTTCATGTGTATGTCAGTGACTAGGGTTGGAACTCGATTTGGGCAGTGTTAATCAAGCACAAATTTTGCTCAATCGATCTTTGTTCTTGAGTTACGGGTGTGAGGTAGTCGTGGGAGGTGTTCATGCGTTCAAGTGTTGAATGCATGGGAGAAGATTCTGAAGGATTTTAAGTTTAAATATTTTAGGGAAAACTAAAAAATTTGGGTTGAGTTGGGTCGACTTAAATAATTTGGCCGGTCACGACTTGTACCACGATTCGTAAGAAAGACCTATGACTTGTAGCAAAGGTTTAAGGAAACTTACCTGTGGACCTACGAGCACATCATATGACTTGTACCATGGAGGTACTACCCGTACCACGACTCGTAGGTCACTCTAAACTAGAGTTCCATACTTTGCATAGTTCATGACTACAGTGATTACTATGACCCGTATAATGGAGTTACGAGTTGTAGGACCAACCATATCTTGAACTCATGCATTAGGCCATATCTCTACTTCTCACTATGAATCATACTATGTCCGGTATAATGCTCTTATGAGTCGTACTAAGGCTCATAGTACCAGTCTGTACTGCAATTTTTCTGCAACCTATTTTTGTTTCACCTACACATAGAGCACACATAAGTCAATAAACTTAGGTTGCCTCCCAAGAAGCACTTGATTAATGTCGTGGCACAACACAGGTGGTTCAGTTACTCAGACTTCACCGAACCACCTCATGGGTTGCCTCCCAAGAAGCGCTTGATTTAATATTGCGGTAGGACACAAGTTTCTTGACTACTCAGACATCATCAAGAAACTCAGACTCATCCTCGATTGCTGAGACCACTCTAAACTCAATTGGTTGCTTCATTGGCTGGCAGACATTGAAGGTGACCTCCTCTTTATTAAGCCTAAATTTCAGTAGGCCAGCCTATGCATCTACTAAAGCCCTCCCAGTGGCAAGGAATAGTCGCCCCAATATGATGGGGACCTCAAAGTCAACCTCGCAATCAAGGATAATGAAGTCTGCTGGGAATATGAATCTGTCCACCTTGACAAGCACATCAAACAGGATCCCCACAGGCTTCTTCACAGATCAGTCGGCCATCGGTAACTGCATAGTAGTCGTTGTGGGGGATCCCAATCCCAGCTGCTTGAACACAACTAATGGCATTAGATTGATACTGCCTCCCAAGTCGTAGAGTGCCTTTGCAAACTCAATGTCACCAATAGTACATAAAATGGTGAAGGCACCTGGATCTTTCTTTTTCTGGGCAAGGACCCGTGAGGCTATGGCGCTACAATGATGCAAGTAACCCACAGGCTCATTGTTCATGTACCTTTTCTTGGTAACAAAGTCTTTCATAAACTTGGCATATCCCAACATCTGCTCCAATGCCTCGACCAATGGTATGCTCACAGATAATTGCTTAAGCATGGATAGAAATTTCTGAAAAATTACCATCTTCTGCCTTTTCTTCATTCTTTGAGGGAATGGTGATGGTGGTCGTGGGATAGCCTTATAGATATGTGTGGCCCCTTGTTTCTTACCCTTCTCAGCTTCAGGCTCCATTTCAATAATTGGAGCTTCAGTCAACTCGACTTCTTGCATAAGCTCTTGCTCAACAACCTCATCATCATCATCCATTATGCTCTCTTGCTTCCTCTGCATTTCAACTATAACCGGCATAGGGGGATCAACCTGGTCTTTCCACTCCTAGTCATCACAGATATATAGTGGATTTCATTCTTCGGATTTTGGACATTGTTGCAAGGTAGTTTGTCCCTTTTGCCTAGGGTTCAAGGATGCCAACAGTTGACCCAACTGCTGCTCTATTTGCTTAATGTCATGGCATGTGACTCACTCTCTGGTCCATGCCAGATATATCTCCATGAATGTCTTTAGGCTACTCCTCCGTGGATCTCACCTTTTTGATCATCTCATCCATCATGCTCTCTAATTTTGACGATCCGGCCTCCCCTCACGTGCATTAAGAGGCACGTAAATCCTGCTCGGTTGTTGCAGTAAGCATCATTCCTTCTCCATTCTCCCTCTTGCTCACGACCTCGACTTCTGTCTCTGTACCCATTTTGATTGTAGTTGTCTCGGTATTGGTTCCGACCTTGATTTGCAGAACCTTGGCGCCAAGTGTCCTGTCCAGATCCTTGGGCATTGGCCTAAAAACCCGCCACTTGGTTGTCCAAGAAGTTCCCCTCCTCCTCGGAATCTGAATGCTCTGACCCTGGTTCCTGTTCATGTGTTCCCACTGCATTAACATTTTTGGCCCCAACACCCATGATATGCTTCGTGAGCAGGTCTAATGATGTACACATGTGGGCCAATTCCTAATCACGTTCTTCCTCCTTCTTTTATTAGTCTGCAGTCATACCAACAACATATGTACTAGCAGCTGCTTATGCTTGATAACGCTCAGACCACACTTCCAACTGAAGTATGAAGTGGACGTTGTCAATCAAGAACCCAACTAGAGTTTGGGGTCGATCCCACAGGGAATATGGAAGATCTAGATTACAGCCGGTAGATGAACTTGTATGGTAATTACTTAACAATGGGGGAATTCTAATAAAAAGCAATAATAAAAATAAACAATAGTCAAGATTATATTCATAAGTCAATAATTAAAGGATAGCTAGGGTTTGTGTTCCAGCTTTAGGTATACACTCGTGATCTTTACCAATAATTACTTACAGAACTGATAACTTAGATTCATTCAAACGATCGACCAATCCCTATTGAATGACTATCCTCAATTAGTTGACCAAGTCTCATGAGTTTTGCAAACTAACCATTATCACTAAGTCCCAGATATAACTATCCTGCAACCACAACTCAAGTTAATACAATGATCATCAAGATCAAGGGTCTGTTGTAATTCTCTTTTCCTAATCTCTACCTCTTTGACCAAAGCAAGTAAAGAATTTAGGCACTTCCTAATGTTGTACACCATTAAGAATCATTAAAGATGAAGAGAATACAATATAAGTATTTAGTATTGGTTTTAGACTCACTTTGTGCAACCCTAACTAGTAATCCACCATTGTTCCCACAACCCTAGCTATGGACGTTTTAGCCTCTCATAGTTGCAAGGTTGTGATTTATGTTCATGATTGAAAACATATAACAATACTTACAAAGATGATTAAGAAAGACAATTCCTTCAATTAAACCACGAAATCTTGAATAACAAGTAGCAAGAACAAGATGAATTCAAGGAAAGGTTGACCACACAGTTGAACCAACTCAATTCTCTCTTCCAATGATGTAAAATTGCCTACTACAATGTTTTCCTACTAGAATTATGTATATTTGTCGTCCTCTATTAAAAATAACACATAAAAAGTATTTATAGAGACACAAGAATCCTTTTCCTAAACCAACAGGACTGCTTTCCATATCTGCTACCGACCTCGTAACAGGTCTACCTATGACTCGTAGGGGCTTGTCACGGATCGTGACATCCACTCGTGGCTTGGAGTGTTGGATGAATTTTGGCTAAGTGTTGTATCAAGGTAGGATTCGTACCAACATGCTATGACTCGAACATTAACACTTGTGGCTTGATCCTGATCTTTTGAACTTTTTCTGAACTTCACCACGACCGGTATGGTACGACTCGTACCTTCATCTCACGGGTCGTAGGGTTCTCTCATACTGAGAATCATCCTTCTGTGCAATTCTTCTGGATTTCATCACGACTAGATTACCACGACTCGTACCACCATGGTATGATCCGTGACAAGTCTCATAAGTTCAGTCTTCCAGGTTAAACTATCAGCTTTTGATGAAGGCCCTCAGTACGACTCGTAGGTCCATCCTACGGATTGTACTGTGGTCTGCACTTTTTGCCCTGTTTTGCACACTTTTAGCTTCCTTTTGTAATTTATTGTTCCAACACCCATTTATCCCGAAATCAAAGGAAAAGTTCCTCATATCCACATAAATACACCTAAGTCCATGCTATTTTCTTAGTTTTTAGCGTCAATAGATGTAAATTCACATAATTGCCTGCGGGCTTGTGTTTTGTCTGCCCTGCGTTTGTATGTCATTGTACCTAGTGAGAAAGAGGTTAGCATTCCATTATTGAAAAAGAAAAATCAGATAGAAGAAATTCAATATCTTATCACGGGTCCTCAGTACGAGTCGTACCTCGAAGGTATGACTCGTGAGAAGCCCTGATGGTGCCCCACGACTTGTAGGTATGAGTCGTACCATGAAGGTACGATCCGTACCTTGAGTCGTCTGATGAAGTCCCATTTTGTCACAAATTCTGATTTTCACCACGACCTATAGGTCGATTCCACGAGTCGTAGGATGGGCTTCCCAAATCAATCTTCAAAATAAGTGGTACGAGCACTCTGTACGATTCGTAGCGTCAACCTACAACCCGTACTATGCTATATACCCTATTTCAGTCCAGTTTTGAGATTCTTTTTGATCATTGTATAGGTATTTGTTTTGCACATTTTTGGGTATTCAGATTTCCCCCAGGTCTAGCATTAGGTACCCTTCTTTTTTACCCACTTAATCCTCCCCTACCCGTAACTCCCTCTAGGTGTTCTAAGGCTAAAATTCAATCAATTTCCAGTGGGTTTTCGGTCGATTTGGAGTTGTTCGCTCATACCAATTGATTTCAAGCGTACCTAGTGAGTCTTATGGGTTTTCGATTCCCTCAAGTTCAGTTTCAAGAATTAAGAACTTAGAATGTAAACCACTTACTTGATTCACGAATCATAGGCTGGAAATCAAATGCGAGGGCTTTGCACACTCAATTGAAGCATGAACTTCTAGCTTAATTTCTTAATGTTTGGGAAGCTACGGGTGTTGGGAAGAAAGTTTTCAAGTCTTTGGTTTTGGGGTTTTGAGGTGTTAGCGTGGGAAGATGGTTGAATTTGAAGTTTAAGTAGGTGGGGGTCAATTTAAAAATCTTGGCCGAATCGGGTCAATTTAACCCATCACGACTTGTACTACGAGTCATAGGAGCAACCTGCGACTCGTCCCGTGGCCTGTAATGACTTTAGTTATAGAGGACTTACCTGGTGACTTACGATAGCATCCTATGACTCGTACCATTGAGGTACGAATCGTAGGATGAGTCGTAGGTCCAACTTTGCTCAGAATTTTCTCTTCTTTTCACCACCATTGATACCACGACTCGTTTGACCTCACCACGAGTCGTACTGAGATCCTGTAGCAGCAGATTTTTTCAGCCACCTATGTTTGTTTCCTTGCACACTGAGCACACATTAGATCAATAACTTAGGTTGCCTCCCAAGAAGCGCTTGATTTAACGTCGTGGCACGACGCAGGTGGTCTGGTTACTCAGATTTCACCAAACCACCACTTGGGTTGCCTGCCAAGAAGTGCCTGATTTAACATCGCGACACGACCCAAGTCTCTTGACTACTCAGAATTCGTCAAGTGACTCATACTCATCCTCAAGTGCTGAGATCACACTAAATTCCTTTGGTTGCTTCATAGTCTGACAGATGTTGAAAGTGACCTCTTCTTTGTTTAGCCTGAGTTTTAATAGGCCAGCTTCCACATCCACTAGAGCTCTGCCAGTAGCGAGGAATGGTCGCCCCAAAATGATGGGGCCCTCATAATCAACCTCGCAATCCAAGATCACGAAATCTGCTTGGAATATAAACTTGTCAACCTTGACAAGAATATCAACTAGGATGTCCACTGGTCTCTTTACTGCTCTGTCGGCCATCAATAGCCGCATGTTGGTTGGTGTGGGGGCTCCCAAACCTAGCTTCTTGAGGATCGCCAAGGGAATTAGATTAATGCTAGCTCCCAGATCACAGAGTGCCCTTGCGAACTCGACATTACCAATGGTGCAAGGAATTGTGAAGGCACCTGGGTCTTCCTTTTTCTAAGCTAAGACCCTTGTTGCTATGGCATTGCAGTTATGGACATTGTTAACCGGCTCATAACTTACAGACCTTTTCTTCGTCACCAGGTCCTTCATGAATTTTGCATATCCCAGCATCTACTCTAGTGCTTCGACCAACGGTACGTTCACAGAAAGTTGTTTGAGCATTGAAAGAAATTTTTGGAACTTACCGTTATCCGCCTTTTTCTTCATCCTTTGCGGGAATGGTGGCGGTGGTCTTGGGATAGCGTTTTGCACTAGAGTTTCCCCTTGATCCATGTCTCATTCTTTCTCACTCCTAAGGGCCTTTTGCAACCCATCATGTTGTGTCTCATCACTAATCTCTTCTTCCTCCATTACACTCTCTTTCGTCCTTTCAACTTCAATAGAGAATGGGGGGTCAACTGTGGTTTCACCACTCCTAGTCATCACTGCCATGCAATGAGCATCATTCTTTGGATTCTGGACAGTGTTGCTAGGGAGTGTACCCTTTTGTATAGGGTTCATTGATGTCGACAGTTGCCCAAGTTGGTGTTCTATCTGTTTGATGGCGGTGGCATGAGATTCCACTTTTTGACCCATGCTAGATAATCACTTCGAATTTCTTTTAGCTGATCATCTGTGGACCACACCTTTTTCAGCATTTCGGCCATCATACTCTCCAACTTTGATTGTCTGGCCTCCCCTTCTCGTGCGTTAGGAGGCACATAGACTCCAGCTCGGTCGTTGAGATATCCATCATTCCTTCTCCATTCTCCCTCTCGCTCATGACCATGACTCCTATCTCTGAACCCGTTCCTATTGTAGTTGTCTCTATATTGGTTTCGACCTTGATTTCTAGAACCTTGGCGCCAATTGTCTCGTCCAGACGCTTGGGCGTTGGATCGGAAACTCGCCACCTGGCTATCTAGGAAGTTTGCCTCCTCTTCAGAATCAGAGTGATCTGCTCCTTGCTCCCTTCCTTGTGTTCCCACTGCATTTACCTTTTTGTCTCCTACTCCCATGATATGCTTTATCAGCAACTACAATGATGTGCGCATGTGAGCCAACCCCTAATCGTGTTCTTCCTCCTTCCTTCATTGGTTTAAAGTCAAACCAACAACATATGTACCTGCCACTGCATCAGCCTCCCTCGTATGCAGGGCCCTATTTGTCTTTGTCACCCTGTCAAGGATAGGGGCTGCTTCCTCCCAGGTGTGACTCATCAATGCTCCACCTGCCACCGTGTCTGCTACAACCTTTGTGCTATTATTAAGAGACCTGTAAAAGATTTCCAACAAGCTATCATCTGGGATTTTATGGGTCGGGCACTTAGTCAACTTCTTTTTGAACCTCAACTAGGTTCCATGAAGTGCCTCTGTCTTAATCTTTCGAAAATTATAGATCTCATCTTTTAACTATAACATCCTTGATGGGGGAAAGAATATTTCCAAGAAGGCTTGTTTTAGCTCCCTCCAGTTGGTTATGGAGTCGTTGGGCAACTCCGATAATCACAAAGTAGCTTCCCCTGATAGAGAGAAAAGGAAGAGTCAGAGTCTTATTACATCCTGGCTTACTCCAGGCAACCTGTATGCCTTGCATATTCCTACAAAATTCATCAAGTGCAGGTTGGCGTCATCCACTGCGTGGCTGCTGAACACCCTTTCATGTTTAGCAATTGAATCATGGTGCTCGTAATGTCGAATTTGGCCCCAGCGGACAGTGGTGGTGGCACAATTGCGCCAATTGACCTAACCTCATCAATGTATGGGTCATCATCATTGAAGAACTGAGGGGAAAATCTCTAAGCTCGGTTGCCCCTCCCATGTCGACCAGCGTTTACCACCTCATCTCTATCATCACCAGCTTGTTGAAGTGCAGCTAACCGAGCTAGATCGTCTTGCCTAGCTTCTTCAGCTAAGTAGGCTTCTCTCTGCTCAGGGTTTTCCATTCTATGCAGTTTGTTCGATTTCAGGTTGAGTGGAACAAGGGGGTCTCCTCTACTCTGAGTGCTTGGCATCCACCGGAGGACAGCCTGTGGGTATCAAAGAAAAACACAAAAATAAACTTAATTAAGGAAATAATTACCAAAAAGTCAAATACAAGAAAATAACCTAGTCTTAGCCGTACTCCCCGGCAACGATGCCACTTTTTGATAACGCTCAAACCATACTTCCAATTGAAGTATGAAGTGGACGTTGTCAATAAAGAACCCAACTAGAGGTTGGGGTCGAACCCACAGGGAATATGGAAGATCAATATTACAGCCGGTAGATGAACTTGTATGGTAATTACTTCACAATGGGGGAATTCTAATATGAAGCAATAATAAAAATAAAAAGCAGTCAAGATTATATCGTAAATCAATAATTAAAGGATAACTAGGGTTTGTGTTCCCCATGGGTTCATAACAGCTTTAGGCATACACTCGTGATCTTTACCAATACTTACTTACAGAACTGATAACTTAGATTCATTCAAACGATCGACCAATCCCTATTGAATGACTATCCTCAATTACTCAACCAAGTCTATCACTAAGTCCAAGATATAACTATCCTGCGACCACAACTCAAGTTAATACAATGATAATCAAGATCGAGGCTTCGTTGTAATTCTCTTTTCCTAATCTCTACCTCTTCGACCAAAGCAAGTAAAGAATTCAGGCACTTCCTAATGTTGTACACCATTAAAAATCATTAAAGATGAAGAGAATACAATATAAGTATTTAATATTGGTTTTAGAATCACTTTGTGCAACCCTAACTAGTTAATCCACCATGGTTCCCACAACCCTAGCTATGAAAGTTTTAGCCTCTCATAGTTGCAAGCTTGTGATTTGTGTTCATGATTGAAAACATATAACAATACTTACAAAGATGATTTAAAAAAAAAATTCCTTCAATTAAACCACAAAATCTTGGATAACAAGTAGCAAGAACAAGATGAATTCAAGAAAAGGTTGATCACACATTTGAACCAACTCAATTCTCTCTTCGAATGATGTAAAATTGCCTACCACAATGTTTTCCTACTAGAATTATGTCTATTCGTTGTCCCCTATTAAAAATAAAACATAAAAAGTATTTATAGAGACACAAGAATCCTTTTCCTAAACCAATAGGACTGCTTTCCATATCTGCTGCCGACCTCGTCACGGGTCCACCTACGACTTGTAGGGGCTTCTCACGGATCGTGACATCCACTCGCGGCTTGGAGTGTTGGCTGAATTTTGGCTAAGTGTTGGTTCAAGGTACGATTCGTACCAACATGCTACGACTCGTACATTGACACTCGTGGCTTGATCCTCATCTTTTGAACTTTTTTTGAACTTCACCATGACTGGTATGGTACGACTCGTACCTTCATCTCACGGGTTGTAGGGTGCTCTCGTACTGAGGATCAGCCTTCTGTGCAATTATTCTGGATTTCATCATGACTAGCTTACCACGGCTCGTACCACCATGGTACGATCTGTGACAAGTCTCATAAGTTCAGTCTTCCAGGTTAAACTGTCAGCTTTTGATCAAGGCCCTCAGTACGACTCGTAGGTCTATCCTACCGATCATACTGTGGTTTGAACTTTTTACCCTATTTTGCACACTTTTAGCTTCCTTTTGTAATTTATTGTTCCAACACCCATTTATCCTGAAATCAAAGGAAAAGTGCGTCATATCCATATAAATACACCTAAGTCCATGCTATTTTCTTTGTTTTGAGCGTCAATAGTGCTGTAAATTCACAGCACATCAATGCTTCCTGGGTGTGCCAGGCCCTGTTGATTTTAGTTACTTTGTCAAGAGTAGTGACATCTTGTTCCTAGGTGTGACTCATCAGTGCTCCTCCCACCACAGTATCCGCAGCAGCTTTAGTACTATTGTTCAATGACCTGTAGAATATCTCCAACAAACTGTCTTCAGGAATTTTATGGTTAGGGCACTTGGTCAAGTTCTTCTTAAATCTCAACCAGGTTTCATGAAGTTCCTCCATTTTCAGTTGTCAGAAGTTGTAGATCTCATCCTTAAGTTGTAGCATCCTTAAGCCGATTAGGTTTCATGAAGTGCCCCCGGTTTTAGCTAGCTCCAATTGACCCAACTTTATCAATATCTGAGTCATCCTCATCAAAGAATTAAAGGGAATATCTCCGGCCTCTGTTTCCCCTTCCATGGCGACCAACGTTCACAACCTCATTTCGAGCATCATCGGCTTCCTGAAGTGCAACTTGCTGAGCTAGCTCGGCTTGCCTAGCTTCTTCCGCAAGACAGGCATCTCTTTGCTCTTGGTTCTCCATTCTTCGCAGTTTTCTTTCAATTTTAAGATCCCAAGGAATTAGGGAATATCCGCTCCATCGAGTACTTGGCGTTCACCAAGAGACAAACTGTGGGTGTCAAAAACAAAAAGAAAACATAAATGAGGAAAGAACAACCAAAATTTAAATACAAGAAATTAATCTAATCTTAGCTATATTCCCCGGCAACAACGCCACTTTTTAATAACGCTCAAACTCACACTCCTGATAAAGTATGAAGCGGACGTTGTCAATAAAGAACCAAACAAAGAGGTTAGGGTCGAACCACTGGGAATATGGTAAGAACTAGACTAATGCTGGTATTTAAGCTTTTTGGTGTGTTATCTCCAAATTGGTGGGTTTATAGAAAAACAATTGTAAAACAGACATAAAAATCAAGTGTTGATTACCAAGATTTGCAATTAACTAGGGTAAGTGTTCCCCATGGGTTCATGACTACTTCGGGTTTACACTCGTGATCAATCCCAATACTTTCTTGTAGAACTAATAACTAGGGTTCATCCAAATGACTGGTTCGTCCCTATTAAATGACTATACTCAATCACCGGGTTAGGTCTCATGAGCAATTTCAATTGAACCGTTATCAATTTATTCCAAATTAACTATCTTGCGACCACATCTCAATTTATAGAATGATCATAAAAATCAAGGCTTTGTTGTAATTCCCTTTTCCTAATCTCTATCTCTCTAGGTTCAAGCAAGTAAAGTCTTAATGTTGCACTTCGTTATGAAACATTAAAGACAAAGGGAATACAAACAAGCATTTAGCATTGGTTTTGAATCACTTTGTGTAACCCTAGTTCGTTAATCCATCATGGTTCCCACAACCCTAGTTGTAGAGGTTTTATCCTATTATGGTTGTAAGGTTATGATTAGTATTCATAGACAAACACATAATTAAATACTTATAATGATGACTGAAAGAAAACCTAATTTGAATATTGCAAGTTGGGTCAATCGATTCAATTATGTTGAGATCATGATTTCTAGAAAAATAGCATGCAAGCCCTACTCTCAAATTCTTATTATTTATGCTTTATGTTATTCATGTTTTAAACGATTTTACTTACCTTGCATACTCGGTACATTCCACGTACTGACCGCATACTCTATGTTGTATCATTTTATGAGACAGGCCTCGGTACTCAGACTCAGCCCCATCAGTAGCCAGTTCAAGAGTTAGCACCCGGCTTAGTGGTGAGTCCTCATCTTCTGAGGACCATTTGCTTTTAGATATTGATGTACTAGCAGTTTCAATGAAAGTTAGTTGGAGTCTTGGCCCATAGCTCATCAGACTTAGAGGCTTTTCAGACAGTAGAATGTATTTAGCTTCAAATTCGTGTATTTCTAATGTTATGATTATACAGACTTCCGCTAAGATTATCATGTTAATCCTTCTTTTTTATTGATCGAGTTAGATATATGTTCATGCCATGGATTGACTTAGGGTCTCTCGGGGCTCCTTATCCCATGTCGCACATTTGGGCCTCCGTTTGGGTCGTGACACATAGGATGTCTAAACGACGCATTTAGTAGAATCCTTTTCATGGGTGTGAAGCGGGCCACACTTATGATGGGGAGGCTATGAGAAATTATTAGGAAACTCCCTTTTGTTCATACTCTTTATCGTGTGTCCGAGTTAAATTCCAGAAATGTTCTCCTAACTTGTGCTCAGTTTTGTTTAAGTGAAATCATGCCTCTACGATGTGGTAATAGAAGGAGGACCGGCAACGCTCACTGACCTGCCCCACAAGCTCCAACAGCCCCTTAGGACGACCCAGTGTCCTCCGCAAAGTTTAGAGCGGCAATCCAGCTGCTCGCACAGACAGCCACTAACTAGGTGAACCAGCAGGTGGTTCCGATCAATACTAATGGGTTCGCAGCAGCTGCTCGAGTTTGGGACTTCACCCGGATGACCCCCCCAACTTTCCATGGGTCTAAGGTGGGAGAGGACCCACAGGAGTTTGTGGATGAGATTAAGAAGATCACCCGAATTATGGGTGTTAGCTCCTCGAAGAGTGCCGACCTGGTTGCCTACCAACTAAAATGGGTAGCTCAGATCTGGTACAACCAGTGGAAGGAGGGTAGACCAATGAGAGCAGAACCGGTGGAATGGGAGGAGTTCAGTACAGCCTTCCTAGACAGGTTCTTCCCCTGGGAGCTCAGGGAGGCTAAGGTGGCTGAATTTATGAATCTGAAATAGGGAAATCAGATGGTGTAAGAGTATGTACTGTAGTTCACAAGGTTGTCTAAATATGCTCCAGAGATGGCAGCCGAGCCAAGGGCTCACATGCTGACGTTCGTTAGTATCGAACTTGGTCCTCAAGGAGTGCAGGACTACAATGCTTATTAAAGATTCGATCTCTCCAGCCTCATAGTTCATGCCCGGCAGATTGAGGCAGAAAAACTAAAATACTTGGAGCGGGAGAACAAGCGGGCAAGAACTGGCCAGTCAGATTATGGCCACCAGAGTTCTGGCAGTAGTAGCTGCCTACAGCAGCAGCAGCAGAGGGCTCCAGCACCCACTTCAGCTAGTGCCCCTACTTTCTTCTCCTGCAAAGATCAAAGGGGTGGAGCATCAGGCTCACAGTCCCAGAGTCATCAATGTACGAACCATACCATTAACTTGTGAAGAACTTTAGAGGATACCAGACTGCAAAAGATCATACCACAATTGTCAATGTACGACTCGTAGAATCATCGTATAAGTCATATCGACTTCCAGGATTTAAGCATATTCATGACTACAGTGCATAATACGGATGGAAGCCATGACTCGTAAGTTATGTCGGCGGCAGCTCCCCATTAATTTAGGAAAGGTTTCCAATTTTTGAATATATACTTTTTAGTTTATTTTCTTTATAGAGACTAATTCATTTTTTTTGTAATCGTGAATTTTGGTTTTCCTAACACTATTTGGAGATCAAATACATCAACTACTTTTGAGTTTCTCTTTGTTCTTGAATTGATCATACTTTGATTGTGCAATAATCAATTGAGTTTTTCTCCAATCATCATTATATGTTATTAATTATGTTTTATTCCATGAAGTCTAATTCTTTTCTTGAAATCATGAATAACTAAAACCTCCACAATTTGTGGGAACCATGGTGAATTAACTAACTAGGCTTAACATAAGGTGATTCTAAACTAGTATACATGGTTGTATTGTTCATCTCTTCATTATAAACATTTGTTTAATGGTGCACAACATTAGGACTTTCCCATTTCCTTACTTGCTTTAACCTAGAGAAGTAGAGATTGGGAAAATAGAAGAACAACAAAGCCTTGAACTTTAAGCTTCATTGAATAACTTAACCTGCGGTTGCAGGATAGTTAATTTGAAATAATTGATAACAGTTAAAGTAAAATCACTCAAGTGACCTAATTCAGTGAGTATAGTCATCAAATAGGGGCAAATCAGTCATTTGGATGAATCTATGTTATCTATTCTGTAGGCTAAGTATTGGGATAGATCACTAGTGTAATAATGCGAAGGTGTTATGAATCCATGGGGAACCGTTTCCTAGTTAATTGCATAAACTTGATCACAACACATACATCTTGGTAGCAGTTGATTATGTCTCCAAATGGGTGGAAGCTGTTGCACTACCAAATAATGAAGGGAGGCGCGTAACAACCTTTTCGAAGAAACATATTTTCAGGCTGTTCGATACTCCTAGAGCCATCATTAGTGATGGAGGTTCTCATTTTTGCAACCGATTTTTCAGTACATTGCTAGATAAATATGGTGTGAAATACAAAGTGGCCACCCCTTATCACCCGCAAACTAGCAGACAAGTGGAAGTTTCAAATCAGGAAATAAAATCCATCTTGACTAAAAAAGTCAATGTTAACAGAACTGATTGGGCGCAGAAGTTAGGTGATGCCTTGTGGGCATATCGGACGACATTTAAAACACCGATTGGAATATCTCCTTATCAGCTAGTGTTT
Source organism: Datura wrightii (assembly GCA_035772735.1). Classification (NCBI taxonomy): domain Eukaryota; kingdom Viridiplantae; phylum Streptophyta; class Magnoliopsida; order Solanales; family Solanaceae; genus Datura; species Datura wrightii. Next base: position 65,961,177 of record JASDFA010000003.1, on the reverse strand, counting down.
GGCAAATCATGTCACCTCCCTGTTGAGTTAGAACACAAAGTTTTGTAGGCATTGAAAAGCTTAAATCTTGAATGGGGAAGAGAAGTACAAGGTCGAGTTCATAATCTACATGAGTTGGATGAATTAAGAATGAGGGCATATGAGAATGCAACTATTTACAAAGCCAGAATGAAACATTATCATGACCAAAAAGTGTTGCAGCGTAGTTTTGCTCCAGGGGACTGGGTGTTGTTGTTCAATTCATGACTACAACTATTCCCCAGGAAATTAAAGTCCAAATGGTCAGGTCCTTTTAAGGTATCTCAGGTGTATGAGAATGGTGCCATAAAACTCCATGGAGAGAATTGGAGCAAGTTCAAAGTGAATGGCCAACGAGTTAAAAGATATTTGGGGGTGTTAGAAGAGGTTGTCTGAACAGATTTTGTATATCTCGATGAATCGTATGTCCTAAGAGACCTCCGCCTTGCCACGACGTTAACTAAGGGGCTTCTTGAGAGGCAACCCAAGCATTTTTATTTTTCTAACTCATCTTATGTATTGTTGTTTTAAATTTTTCTAGGTTGGGTTAGTGAACTTCAAGAAGAGCAAGGACAGGTTTGGCCGGTGCCAACTGGCAAAACGTAGGCGACATTCCGTGAACTGCCGGTAGGTCACCGACCGTGTCTAGTGCATTGAAGGATTTAAGGATAGTCGGCGAATCATCTGGCCAAGCGCCGATTCAAAGGGTGAACCACCGGATAATCACCGATGTCATTTGATTCAGCCACCGAATGGAACCTGACTTGATGGATTGAAAGGAAAAAGACCAGCGTGCACGGATGGAGATCGGCACAACGCCGACGGAACCACCGCTGACTACTGGAATGCAGTGAAATAGCAGATAGGTCCCTGTTGATTTAGGAAAGGTTTCTAATTATTTGTGTAAAAACTTTTCTAGGTTATTTTTTGTTAGAGGGAGAACATAATTTGATTCTTTAGAGAAGTATTCGACTTTTGGGAATATTGAGAACAACTTTTGGAGAGTTTCATGCTTTGATTCTTCCATTTTTTCATTGATCTTTTGCAATAATCTAGTAGGTTTAATATCCAATCATTGTTGTAAGTTCTAAATTATGTTTTTGTCTATGAATGCTAATTATTTTCTTGCAATCATGAGAGTCTCAAACCTCCACAACTAGGGTTGTGGGAACTATGATGAATTAACAAACTAGGATTTACACAAAGTGATTTTACACCAATGCTAATGCTTGTATTGTGTTCTCTTCAATCTTAAACGTCTCTTAAAGGAGCACAATGTTAGGACTTGCCCAAATTCTCTAATTGCTTGAATCTAGAGAGGTAGAGATTATGAAACGAGAATAACAACAAAGCCTTGAACTTTGTGGGTCCTTATATGACTTGAGCTGCGGGTGCAGGATAGTTAATTTGAAACAAATCGATAAAGGGATAAAGTGAACCACTCGAGAGACCTAATCCTTATTGGATGAATATACTCAATCACCAGGTTAGGTCTCATCACTTCAACTGTTATCAATTTGTCCCAAATTAACTATCCTACGACCGCAGCTCAAGTCATATATTAACCCATCAAGATCAAGGCTTTGTTGTAATTATTTTTTCCTAATCTCCACTTATCTAGGTTCAAGCAAGTAAAGTATTCAGGCAGTCCTAACATTGTGCTCCGTTAAGAAACATTAAAGATGAATAGAATACAATACAAGTGTTTAACAATGGTTTAGAATCACTTTGTGCAACCCTAGTTTGTCAATTCACCATGGTTCCCATAACCCTAGTTGTGGAGGTTTTAGCCTCTCATGATTTTAAGAGAATTATAAGTATTCATAGAAAAACATATAATTAGAACTTATGAAGATGATTGGAAGAAAACCCACTTGATTATTGCAAGAACTAATGAAGAACAAGTCAAGAACAACGGAAGAATCAACTCAAGAAAATCCCAAAAGTTGTTCTCCAATACTCAAAACTCTCTACAATCAGTCTCTCTAATTGTCTCTCTCCAAATCTGACACTTTTTAACAAAAATATCCTAGAAAAGTATTTACACAAATAATTAGAAACTTTTCCTAAATTAATAGGAAAACTGATAAAACTGCCGCCAACTTCACCTACGACCCGTAACTTGTTTGTACGGGTCGTACCTTTACTCGTACATTGTTTGGATTTTTTTGATTTTGGCTAAATGTTGGAATCTAGTACGACTCGTACCATGAACCTACGAGTTGTACAATATGGTCGTGGTTTGAACTTGCAACTTCTGGAATCCTCTGTTTACTTTCACGAGTGGCTTGATACGACTCGTACCTTCATCCTACAACTCATGACTTCTAGTCATACATTGAGATCTGGAATTATTCAATTACTCTAGACTTTACCACGGCTCCTTGGTAAGGGTCTTAGGTAGATATCACAATCCATGGTTATTACCCATACTTGGAGACTTATCTCGTGCAACATCTTTTGGTCTTTATTACAACTGCTATGGTACGACTTGTACCAAGCTGATACGGCTCATATAATAAGTCGTACTGTGCCTTTTGCCTCAAACACATAGAATGGACTTCCACGACTCTCAGTACGACTCATACCAGGAAGGTGCGGCTCGTACTGAGATCTATACTTAGCTTTTTTTCTGCATTTTTCTCTTCTTTTGCACATTTTAACTCCACCTAGTTTCCCACAAAACAAAGTAAAAAGTGCATCATATCCATATAAACACACCTAAGTCCATGCTTATTTCCTCCGTTTTAAGCATTGAAAGTGCTGTAAACCCACAACACATCACTACCCTCAACTTAAGACTTTTACATGTCTTCAGGCAAAGAAAACAAAACTAAAAATGACGCTTGACTAGAAAGTAAACTTAGAATACCTACAGCCAATGCAACAAAATTTGCACTATGAACCACAATCAGCTATTGACCCCTTTTTTCATTCAAATCAAGTCAACCATGGACACATGTAACTACAACTAATGACATACAGGGATCAAGATATGGCTTCCAACCATTAGCAGAGAATTGAGCTATCACCAATGCCATTCACACAAACAATTGGCAGAACATAACACAAATCATGTACCCTCACTACAAATGAAGTCCCTGACACTCACAAGTATATATAAATATGAAACTTGGGACTCAACAAGTAAGACTCTCACCCTAAAAAGGAAGTTCCATATACTGCACATCATATACCATAGGCTTGCCTTTATTTTCACTACTTTGGCTTTTTGGATAGGTTAGCTAGGATCAGTATAAGACTTTTTCAGGCTTATAATATAGGCTTTGGGATGGGTATGATAGATATGGGGTTTAGTGACTAACCCTCTTTGGCACTACACAACTTTTCTCCACTTTTCGCTTTTTACCCCATTTTTCATTTTTAAACTTTTTCCTCCATTATTCTCCATTTAAATGCAATATGTAGGTGCATGTGTTTTTATCATCTTTTTCAACTCTTTTTTTCTTTTCATTTTTTGCTTTTCCAGCTCTTTTTCTTTTCTTTTCACACTACACCTCACTCTTCTTTGACTTTGTTTCCTTTTTCTTCTCCACCCTCACAAAGTTTAGGCACCCCTGCTGCAGCCACCCTCAACTTAGGCATTTTTCCTGAGTTTAGTTTCACATATCCAAGGAGGGAACAGGGACAAAACAGGTTTATTATAAACATGGTCAAGGTGAATAGGTAATCAAAGATACTAGGTCAACTTTTAGGCTCCAATACGGTATTAAGGGAATCATTTTATTTGGTAGGGCAATTTAAGCTAAAGTGAGCTATGACTAAAATGGCTTATGATCCTTTCCTAACCAACTATCCTAAAACCTATGTAAAGACCAACGGGGCAAGTTCTAGATCCTCAACGCATTATTAAACTGAGTATGAATCCTCACTCACTCATGGTACATGTTTGCATTGATTCTGCCTATCCAGTTCATGCATGGCTAAACTAGAACTACACATGCTAATAATATGAATGTCATTCAAAGATCCACAAACATCATACTTTGCAATCAACCTACACAGCTAACATTAAAAAAATTTCAAATAGGGTCCTTTTTTTCAAAAACATCAAACCAGTACATTTATTGGTTGTCAAGTAACCCTAAGCTACTTCTAATTACACAAATAAATAATTAATAAGAAAACTTAAACATGTCGGTTCTACTAAATAGCATGTCCAAGGGAGAAGAAACACGACACAAAAAACCCTCGGACGAACAAAATACAAAAAAAAGAAAGTACACCCCCTTTTTAAAAACATGCTTCGTCCCGAAGCATCAACTAAAAGAACAAGGGAAAGGGACATACATGTGGTGCTCTAATTCAAGATCAAGAGGAATCAAGGGGTTTTCGCTCCGTTGAGTACTTGACATTCATTAAGAGACAACCTGTGGGTGTTAAAAACAAAAAGAAAATATAAAGGAGGAAATAAAAACTAAAAGTTAAACACATCAATTACTCTAATCCTAAGACGTATTCCCTGGCAACGACGCCACTTTTGATAATGCCCAAATAACACTCCTCTAAAAGTATGACACGGACATTGTCAATATATAACCCAAAGAAGGTTGGGATTGATCCCACCGGATATATGGTAAAGACATAGAATAACGCTAGTATTTAAGCCTTTAAGTGTGTTATCTCCAAAAGGGGGTATTGTCAAAGAAATTATATGACAACGTTGAGAATAGATTGTTATTTATCAAGATTATGCGAATAACTAGGGTAAGTGTTCCCCATGGATTCATGACTACTTTGGGTTTTACACTTATGATCTATCCCAATGCTTACTTGTAGAACTGATAACTTGTCAGGCCCGGAGTCTATATCCTGGATAGGACACGGTACTTGGAGTCACAAGTAACCCCAAGCCAACCCATGGTCTATCATAACATTGACATTTTGAGTAGGAACATAGAGGAAACTTTAAAATAATAAAATATAACATTTATGAAGAAGAACTATATCATAAAGTTTAAAACAACTGAAACAAAGCTGAAAAAAATCTTAATCTATGTCTGTGTCTAAAAGCCATCTATCTGATGAGTTGCTGGGACAAGACCCCAGCTAACTCTAAGTATAATAATATAACTAAAAAGAAAAAATCCTCATCCTCAAAAGATGAGGACTCACCAATGATGCAGCTGAAAACTTCTGAGCGAGATTTGCTAACAGTGCTGAGACTGAAAACCTGCAGTTGTATCATAAAATGATACAACATTAAAGATATGCGTCAGTACTTTGAATGTACTGAGTAAGTGAGAGAAACCATAACACGGAGAATAAAATAGTTGAACTGTATAGACATGTAATGGCCAACTGAAATACTAAAACTGAATAAACTATGATATACTGAGATGGTCAAAATGACCCTATCTGATGGTCAGAAACATGCCCTAAACCTGAGATACTAATATGAAGTACTGTATGGAACTGGTCTAAATTGGGTAGTATGAAACTGTTCTAACTGAGCTAATCTAAGACTGAACTAACTAGTTGGAGAGTCTATAATCGACATATAACCACGTGAGCTAAACGTGGAGTCTGATGTACAAGCCCTATCGGTAGGACCCAATATACCTTGCCCAGGGTATAAAGGCATGGACTGTGAGATCACTATCTAGGGCTATAAGGCCAATAAAAATAACTTTCGGTGGCAACGTAGTTCTGAGAACCTGGGTGGTCGGAACCCCAGCTCTCTTGGTGCTAAGTCCTACTCTCGCTGGATATTCCTAACATGACTACTACTGCCAAGCTGATAGCTCAATGCTGAGGGCCCAAGACTAAGTCAGGGATACTTATCTAGAAGTACCATGAGAGTCTTATCGGATCGGATCTAGAAACTAGTGGTCTAAGACTGGTCAGAGCTACTTATTTGGAAGTGTCGTAACTATCTAAAGAACCATTAAAATATAATAACTGATATCTAGTACTGATAACTGGGAGGCACCACTGATACCTCAAAATATAACTATAGTCAAACTGATCAGCTGACATTTCTAGACAACACTGAGTCTAATAATCTGACTGAGACTGGACATGTAAATATCTAACTAAGATTTCCACATACACTAATAATATGGGGATTTCAAATCTGTTAGAGTCAAGCTACAAGGAAACTAGTCCAACACGCAAGATCCTAAATTCTATTGAACTGATACTTAGGGATAAATTATTCCATAAGATACAATTCTCATAAATGTCTAGAAATAGGAAATAATAAGCAGTTGAAATCATGAGAAATATACTACTCAAAATTTTAAAGATATAAGTTTGAAAATCTTACATTTCGAATCCAGAGGGCTAAACTAAAAGAGGAAAATAGCGAAGATTTTGGGGTCACAAGAGAATAAGTATCCCCTTGTTGAATTCCCACATACCTGGTGAAGAAATTCTAAGAAGATCCCTTGAGAATCTGGGAATCAGTCAATTGCCTTAGCTTCTGCTTTGAGTCTTTTTGAGAGAGTTCTACGTTCTAACTTCCGAGAGTCTGAGTGATGAATGAGGGATGAAAATAGTTCAAACCATCTAAATTCATCATAAATATGCTTAAAACGATGTAGTATAGGCCTTAGGATCATAGGAATTATGGAAAAGCCCTTAATAAACTCGCAGGGAAAAGCTGACTGCCAGTCCTCATGAGGGACTTAATGAGTTGTGCCCAGTCGTGGTCACAATCCATCGAATACACTGCCTAACTTCAATTTGGGCTCACCACTGGGGACATGAAGGGTCGTTAGTCATGACCATGACTCGTGGTCACCTCTCATCCTCTACACTGCCAGAAATAACCAGGGGGTCACCACGGGCGACACAACAACTCATGGTGCTCCCAATGAGTTGTGGTGAGGAACAGTTAAGTGCATTGTCCCAAGCTTCCTCTTCCTTCAACCATCCCTGACCACGACTCACATGACGGCTCGTGGTGTTCACCATAACTCGTGGTCACACCCGTGGTCACTCAAATTCCTGAATTTTCAACCAAGTCAAAACCCTTCCGCACGGGTCACTCAATGACTTGTGGCTTACCCCATGGGTAACAGGATGACTCGTTCTATGACTTGGTGTAGAAAATCCTAATTTCTCCATTTCAACTCCTAGGTCTAGTCTTAGGATTTTCGGGGCATTACTAACTAGGGTTCATCCAAATGATAGGTTCATCCCTATTAGATGACTATACTCAATCACTGGGTTAGGTCTCATGAGTGATTTCACTCAACCATTATCAAGAAAATCCCAAAAGTTATTCTCCAACACTTAAAACACTCTACAATCCGTCTTTCTAATTGTCTCTCTCCAAATCAGACTCTCTTTAACAAAAATAACCTAGAAAAGTATATACAAATAATTAAAAACTTTTACTAAATTAACAGGGAAACTGCTAAAACTGCCGCCGACTTCACCTAGGACCCGTAACTTAATTTCACACGTCGTACCTTCACTCCTTCATTGGTTGGCTTCTTTTGATTTTGGCTAAGTGTTGGAATCTTCTATGACTCATACCATGAACCTACGAGTCATACAATATGGCATGGTTTGAACTTGCAACTTTTGGAATCCTCTGTTTACTTTCATGAGTGGCTTGGTACGACTCATACCTTCATCCTATGACTCGTGACTTCCAATCATATGTTGAGATCTACCATTCTTCAATTATTCTATAGTTTACCACGGCTCCTACGTACGGGTCTTAAGTAATATCACAATCCATGGTTACTACCTGTACCTGGAGACTTGTCCTGTGCATCATCTTCTATTCTTTAGCACGACTGCTATGGTATGGCTTGTACTAGGGTGATATGACTCACATAATAAGTCGTACTATGCCTTTTACCTCATACACATAGTCTGGACTTTTCCATGACTCTCAGTGTGGATCATACCAGGAAGGTACAACTCGTATTGAGATCTGCACTTAGCCTTTTTTCTACATTTTTCCTTCTTTTGCACATTTCAACTCCAACACATAATTTCCTTGAAAACAAAGTAAAAAGTGCATCATATCCATATAAACGTACCTAAGTCTATGCTTATTTCCACAGTTTTAAGTGTCAAAAGCGTTGTAAACCCACAACATATCAGAACCCACGGGGAACACTTCCTTAGTTAATTCCACTATCTTGATAACAATCCAATTGTCAATACTGTTACATGTTCACTTCCTTACAAAACCGCCCTTTTAGGAAATAACAAATTTAAAATCTTAAATACTAGCGTGATTCTATATCTTGACCATATTCCCTATCGGATCGCCCCTACCTAGTTGGGTTCTTTATTGACAATGTTCGCGTCATACTTTTACAAGAGTGTGATTTAAGCGTTATCAAGAGTTGGCAAAGGTAATGTTATACAATTTGAAAGGTTATTTTTTATGAAATGTGATGATTTTAGTTGTTTGTAATTTATTGAGAATTCCAATATAAATATTGGTTGTTTTGTGTATTTTAGATGTATTACTTATAGAGTTAATTATATATACATGTGATTACTTATGAAAACTAAAGAACGATTAGTATTTAGTTTTACAATATATGTTTGAACTTTGGTTGTTGAAAGTTATTAGACAATTTGTGAAGGTAAATCAGTTTTTGACAGAAATTATAACAACAGAATTTGTTGGAGCAATCCATGGTTTTAAAGACTAGAATTACTATTAACGAAAGGAAAATTTTATCGTTGAAAGAATGAATAACGACCGAGTTTCTTGTTGTCGCTAAAGGTTTTTAATGACAAGATTTTTAATCTGGCCATTAACTTTTAACGTCGGAGATTTTAGCAACCCATGATGACTGAATCCTTTTCGGTCATTATTGATTAATAGAGACTGGTTCAAGATCTTTAACAACCAAATTTTCCCTCGATAAAGACCTATTTTCTTGTAGTGTTTGGAACCACAGTGATTTCACCCTTCATTGGTACACTCTGTACCAGACTTACCCACTTACTATCAGCAATAGGCAGACCACTCTAGCATCAAGCCACTTAATAATCTCCTTTTTTTACCACCTCTTGCATAGGTGGGTTCAGTCATCGCTAGTGCTCTATACTCGGTTTGCAGTCCGATTCAAGCTGAATTTTATATGTGCATATACTTGGTGAAATCCCAATAATGTCAGCAATGGTCCAACCAATCACTCTCTTGAATCTTGCAAAATTGATACTAGGGCCTCAACGTGCTATTCTACAAGGTCTGCAGCAATAACAACTGGTAAAGTGTTGTTCTCCCCTAGAAGTGCATACCTCAGATGTGAAGGAAGAGCCTTAAGCTCTAACACTGGAGGTACCCCAACTGAAGGTTTTACTAGAGGAGTTACACGATTCTTCAAATCAAGGTCCAACTTCTTCATCCTGAAATTGTAGGACCCCATTCTGGCTAGTGCATTTACCATCTCCTCATATCCCTAGACACATCTTCCATGAAGTTTATAAGGACATGTAACGACCCGTTCGACCATTATAGCACCCTAACAACCTAAAAGAAGACAAATTTAAAATTTTTGAAATTGGAATGAAATCCCTAAAAAATAGCAGAGCGTGAGATGAACAAGTTTGAATGGGCTAAGTCAAAATCAGGTGGATCCAAGCGTAGTGCCATTGCGGCGGATTATTTTTCGCCGTAGTAGAACCGCGGCAATAGTAATTATTTCCAATGCAGCAGTTGATGCGGAACCAAATCCTACAATATCATCCTAATTAGGATATAACAACCTATTCCCCTAAAAGTGACTAAATAAAAACACCCATAAATAGAAATTAAACTTTTTCGAACAAGAAGAGAAACTAGGAGACCGAGGGAGGCAAGAATTCATCCTCCGTAGCCATGATTTTCAGCAAGAACTAAGAACTTAGTCTAAGCATGCAACGGGGAATGTCTCAACAATAGCTTGGTACCCAGGTAGGCTTACGACTTAGTCACCTTCGTGTTAGACTTTGATTAGCCAAACAAATATGTGTGAATAATCGATGTGGTTTTAATGAGGAGGTAAGAAGTTTGAGTAAAATAATCATTGAATATTTAAAATCAGTAAGTGTCGGAGGTGAATGAAGTAGGAAAAGAGGTGATGATACCCCCATAATGAGAAAATCTTTAGGTTATGGTTGTAATAAGAATAATATATGCATGATGACGTGAGTGAGAGTGAATTGATGTTATGCATAACGATCTTCGGGTATTGATATGTATGCATATATAAATAAATATATAGAGTCCTTTACAAATTGTAATTTTGAATGGTCAGTCATAAAACATTACAAATATCATGCGAGAACTGAATAGTTAGGGGCGGACTATAATTATTACAGGACGCGATTTAAAACCCATGAATTGAAGGAGTTTGACCTTATATAATGACTTGTACGTATGTGTAATGATAATGTGTTGATTTGTCTCTGGACCTTCGCTGTGGTGATGATTTCCCTATTAAAATTAAATTGTTGAAATAAATTTGATATGGTGCTACCTTCAATGTAGTGGGTGATATAGAGATGAGTTACAAGGTTGCAAAGAAACGATCCATAGGGAGACTTGGAGGGAACTGGTCGAAGTACTACCTAAATAGTACCGCTGCAACAGTTTCAAACCACTGCTGCGAGACCGTTGTGGTGGAAGTAATGCTGCTACAGCGGAGCCCAATCTCCTGAGCAGGCAAGGTTGCATTTCCTTGTGAAGTTCAGGACATAATTTGTATTATAATAATCTGGGTAGGGATTGGGCTCAAAAACTAGGCATTTTATTTTAATTGTTGATATGTAACTCTTGTTGTGTGTGATTTATTGGTTGTTGTGTTATGGTGTGTGGTCCCGAAATTGAGGGGTGAGTTTGTATGGATAGAATACGCGAACAGAACATTATGTAATATGGGAATGTAAACTACGGATGTGATTGTGAATGTGAGGCCTGGGGCCGAAGGGAGAGAACTTGGATGAGTAGGCTAGTACGATTAGAATCTGAACGAGGGTGGACAACATGAGTGGCTTATGCCCGAGGTAAGCATTCGGGCGAGCGGTACAAGGGAGTACACAAACAAGTATGGCTAAAATATCATACGGCTGGGTGTACGGATATGAGTACACAAACATGCATGGTAAAGGCTTCATACGACTAGGTGTACAGTACATGAATTTCTAGAGGCCCCTGCAGGTCATGACTAGAAGGGAAAGCATAAGACCCTCTGGCATGTGTGTAGAATGATGTGAAGGAGTGTGTGCTCGGCATATCATCGATGGTAGGATTACTAGATCAGAAATGGTGTGGTATGGTATGATGTACATATGGCTGAAATGACAAAAAGGGTACAGATATACAAGTATGGTAAAAGATATTCCGACATAATCCAGGTTGGACATGAGAGACCGGGTTGGGACACAATGCTTGGTGATATGGTACAAGGATGGTCCTAAATGGCATACTTATGGCATGAAAAAAGTAGGTATATATGTGTATTGATTATGGGGGAGTGTCTCCATCGGTATGTTAAATGTTTTATCATATGTACTTGAATTATTTAGTTGGTGTTTGTGATTGAAATGTTTGATTAAACTAGTGGTCCTTGTGAGCTATAGAAGGTAACACACTAGTTTAACTAAGAGTAGTGAATCATGGGAGATCATTGGTGAAATTTATTGCTAATGCATGAAATTAAAGTAGGTTAATTAGTTCTGTAAGGTGAATAAGTAGGGCATCATTTAGTAGAATGGACTTGGTCAGTGCTAATGGGAGTGTAACTGAGGTAGACGTGTTGTGATGGTCATATGAGGGAATAAAATAGAAAAGAATTAGCTAAATAGGGCTATTTCCTAAGTAAATGGCACTGTAGCGGGCCAGATGCTGCTGTCACGGTTAAAATACCCGCTGTAGCGGGAGAAGGGAGACAAATTTGTAATTAGGGAGAAGGCTAAGCGCTAGGGTGTTAGTATGAGGAATTGATGGTTTGATGGTGTTGGTAAGGTAACTAATAATTATGACAATTTATGTTGAAATTTGAAATAGTGTATATTGAATTGGTCGATTCATGTTGATTATTATGCTGCTATATGAGTGAATCTTAGTCGGCCGATGATGCTTATCGGTACATGTAGTGTACTGATACTACCTTTCTACACCTTTTGGTGTATGTTGTGGCAGGTTTCAAGTCTCTTTAATGACCTGGACTACTCAGTATCAACTTTTGTGTTTTTCTCCTCAGATGAAGCTGTGTCATTTATCTTGGCGATTACTCTATTAGAACTTTTGTACCTGTCTAGAAAAGATCACGAAGAGTCAAGGTTTTTGGAAAAATATTTAGTTGATATCCCAAAATATTGTTAAATATGTGCAAATTAGTGAGAAGTTTCGTTACTTTCTATGATGTTTCAAAAGGGTTCTCCTATCGAGTAGAGTCAATATAGATGCACGCACGACCCGCCCATTTAGGATTGTGACAAGTTCATATAAGAGCGTCTAGATTACCAGTCTCACAAGTATAAGAGCAATGTCAGGTAGACTCCTGAGGATTGGTGTGTAGACGTCCAAATCTGATCTTCAAAAAGCTATATGGAATCTATGAAGTTTTCTCTTTATTTTCTTCCCCTCGTGCTATCTGATTATGTCGATTGCTTGGGTTGAATCCAATTGGAATCTTTCGACAGGCTTAATTGGTATATGTCTACGCAAGAATTGTTGAGGATACAGGATAAACTGGTTGGCAGGATTGGCTTGGGAGCCTGAGAATCCCCACGAGTATTTGGCTTAGAGAGTTTCGTTGCAGCACGGTATGTATCGCTGCAATGGACTCACCACAGCGAGTGACCCTTCGCTAGCGGATCTGCTGTCGCAGTGGAGCGACCGCTGCAATGGGCATGACCAAGAAGAATTCCAGGATCCAAAATTCCCTGTATTGAATAGCAACAACAGACATGATGGATTTAAACAAGCAAGCAAGGCAAATATAGGGACACAACGACGATAACATAAAGGGGGCCAAAACATGGCCAATGTCTGTGAATGCCGAAGGGGCATCTGCGTAAATGAGTATCAACATCTAGAAAAACAAAAACAAGAAAGCAAATGGTGTTTTCTTACAAGCCCAAATAGGGACTTCCCAGAACTAAGTTATAAAACCAATAACATGGGGAGGGGAATACTGCCACCCTATCTAACTGGAGGCCTCATCATTACCACTGCCAGTATCATCATCTGCTCCCTCCGCAAACTTTCTAAGGAAAGAAAATTTGGGAAGGTCCCTCCTGGTTGCCCGGAGTGTCCTAGAACTGCGAGAGAGAGTCTTTAGGATCTTCTTGATCCTATTCCACATCCGGACGAGTAGCTTGTCCCGAGAATGCCGCCTCCTCCTCTCTCTCTACCAGTCCTCCCAGAGCTCTACATGGGCCTGAGCTAGGGCAGAAATTTCCCACTGCATCTCCCTTGAGTGGGAAGCTACTGCACTGGAAGATCAGTTTCTGGAAGGAGGTCTAGGAAACCCTCCTAATAGCTCCCGCATGGCCACCATAGTGGTCTCAATCTGCTCAAATGTCCTGATGGATTTAGAAGTGCCGGCCCAACCATCTTCCTTAGTAGAGGTAGTTTTTCTCTTCTTCTGGCCTCTCCCTGGAGCTCCCTTAACCCCTAAAGGATTAAAGGGCTTGTCACAACCCACGATAAGGTCCCTGGACTCCTTATACACCCCAGCCTGCCTATAGAGTAGAGTGATGAGAGAAGGAAACGGCAGGCCAGTGATGGGCTTAGCTGAGAAGTACCTTTATTCCACAAATATCTGAGCCTCCATATTTACCCTTACCCCACACAGGATGCAGGACATCACTAAGGTACGGGGATAGGTCTCATCCATGACGTTGGATAATGGGAGAATCCTCCGGACCCTAGGTTAAGCCACCTCCTAGACTCTACAGAAAAATGAGTGGTTTGGATGCTCGTTCTAGTAATGCTCTAGTTGGTTGAGGCCCTCTGCTCCTCCACCACCAAGGTGTCCACCAACCACTACCCATTCCCTTCCACATCCCGGGCCTTCAGTTCATCCTCTGGAGGGTTTGGCAGACCCAAGGCTTCATTAACAGAAGAAGGGGTGAGGATGATCTACATGCCCCTGACATAAGCCACTGGCTCGTCCGGACTCCAAGCCACAGTAGGGAGGTTGGCATAGAACTCCATTACCCAGGCCCCGTTGACCTTACACGGCTCCTTCACCAACAGACCTAGCCTATATCCTAGAGAAGGGCATAAAACTCTTCCACCTTATCCTCTATGTCCTTCATAACAAATCCTTTTTCGTGAAGTAAATCCTTCGCAGCCTGCTGGCTCTATCGAAATTGGCACTGATCATTCACAAAATGAATGTAGTCACTAGTGCAAATGCTGCTGCTAGAGGATGCCATAGTTATGGACCTTCATTAATAATAAGCAATAGTGAATGAATGGATTGACTAATAACTCTCAAATAACACCCCTGAAAAAGTATGATGGGTACGTTGTCAATAAAGAATCCAACAAAGGTTGGGGTCGATCCCATAGGGAATATGGTCAGGATGTAGAATAATGCTAGTATTTAGACTTTTAGTTCGATTATCTCCTAATAGGGGGAGTTTAAAGAAGTAAACATGTAACAGTATTAAATAGTTAATTTGTTATCAAGTTGATGCAATTAACTAGGGAAGCATTCCCCATGGATTCACAACTACTTTAGGTTTTGCACTTGTGATCTATCATAATACTTAACTTGTAGATCTAATAACATAAGTTTATCCAAACGACTGGTTTGACCTATTGAATGACTATACTCAATCACTAGATTAGGTCTCTTGAGTGAATTCACTTTAACCATTATCAGTTTGTTCCAAATTAACTATCATGTGAATACAGTTCAAGTTATAGAATGAATCATAGAATTCAAGGTTTTGTTGTTCTCCTCTTTTCCATTCAAGGCTTTGTTGTTCTTCTCTTTTCCTAATCTCTACCTCTCTAGGTTCAAGAAAATAGAGAATTTAGGCAAGTCTTAACGTTGCGCTCCATCAAGAAATATTAAGAGTGAAGAGAAGACAATACAAGCATACGTATTGATTTAGAATCACTATATGCAAACCATAGTTTGTTAATTCACCATGGTTCCCACAATCCTAGTCGTGGAGCTTTCACCCTCTCATGATTGTAAGATGAATGTTAGCATTTGTTAAGGAAAAAATAATTAAGAACTTACAATGAAGATTAGAATAAAACTCACTTGGTTATTGCAATATTCAACTAAGAACAAATCAATAACAATGAAAATTAATTCCAAGAATATTTGCAAACTCAAGAAGAAACTCCAAATTATTTGAACTCTTCTCCAAGAAAGTCGTCCTCCAAAATCCGCTAACAAAAATAACCTAGAAAAGTATTTATACAAATAATTAAAAACCTGTCCTAAATTAACAGAAAAAACTAATTAACTGCCATCACCTTCTCCTATGACTCGTAACTTGATCATACGATTCGTATCTTCTATCGTACAATGCCTAGCAGCTCTGAATTTGGCTAAGTGTTGGGAGTTGGTATGATTTGTAAAATACTCCTACAAATCGTATATTCTTGTCATGGTCTGAATCTGAGATATCTAGCATTCCTCTAAATATTTCCACTTGTGTCTTGGTATGGCTCGTACCTTGCTCCTATGACTTTTGGTTTCCTTTTGTACCATGAGATCTGCCTTTCAACATCTTTCTAAATTTCACCATGGCTCCTTGGTATGAGTCGTAGGTAGTCATCATAACTAGTAGTTTCTACCCATACCAGGAGACAAATTTGAGTGCATCCTTCTGAAGTTTTCCACGACTCATAGAAGGATCGTACCAGGATGGTATTGCTCGTACTAGGATGATATGGCTCATAGCAAGAGTCGTAGCTAGCAGTACCTTGTACATATCTTCTAAAGTTTATCACGACTTACAATACAACTCGTATCACCAAGGTATGACTCGTACTGAAGTCTTTCCTTGGCCCAATTTTCACACTTTTTTCCTTCTTTCGCAGCTTTAAACTCCAACACCTTATTTCCCTGAAAAAAAGCAAAAGTGCATTATATCCGTATAACACACCTAAGACCATGTATATTTTCTCAAGTTTAAGCGTAGAAAGTGTTGTAAACCCACAACACATCAACACCCTCAACTTAAGACTTTTGCATGTCCTCAAGCAAACAAAACAAAACTATAAAATGACACTTAACTAGAAAGTAAAATAGAATACCTACAACCAAGACAATTAAATTTGCACATACAACTATTATCAGAAATTGGCCCCACTTTTCATTCAAACTAAGTCAGCTATGCACTCATGCAACTACAACTCATAACATATAGGGATCAAGACATGACATTTAACTATTAGTAGAGAACTGAGCTATCACATACGCTACTCACACAGAAAACTGGCTGAATACAATACGATGCATGTACCCTCACAACAAATGAAGTCCCAAGAACTCACAGATATATATATACATATATATATATATATACACATATATGTATATGAAACTTGGAACTAATCAAACAGGACTCTCACTCTCATACAGAAGTTCTGAATTCTGCACATTAGATACCATAGGCTTTCCCCGTATTTTCTCTACTTCAGCTTTTCCGATAATTAGTCTAGGATCACTATAGGACTTTTTCTCGGCTTTTTATGTAGGCTTTTGGATTGTATGGTAGATGTGGATATTAGTGACTAATCCTCCTTGGCACTACACACTATGACTTCACTTTTCACTTTTTACCCCTTTTTATTTTTTCAGCTTTTTCCTCTCTTTTTCACTATTCAACTGCCATTTGTGGATGTGGTGTATTTTTCTCATCTTTTTCTCATCTTTTTATTTTCTTTTCACTTTTGATATTTAGCTCTTGTTTTATTTCTTTATTTTTTGTATTTTTATATTTCACGCCACACCCCACTTTTCTTTGAATTTTTCTTTCTTTTTCACGCCCAATTGGTCTATGCACCCCTACTCTAGCAACCCTCAACTTAGGCATTTTTCTTGAGTTGAGGTTCACAATATCCAAGGAGGGACCAGGGCCAAAGCAGGTTTATTATAAACAATGAGTAAGGTCAAAGGTTTATCAAAGAAAAATGGTCAATGTAAGGGTCAAATTCAGGATCAAGGGATTCATCATTATTTGGTAGGGTAATTTAAGCTAAAATGGGCTAACACAAAAACTGCCTATGATTCTTTTCGAACCAATTATCCTACAACCTATGTAAAGACTAACTGGGCACGTTCTAGATCCTCTATGCAGTATTGAACTAAGTAATAATCCTCACTCACATATGTTAATCTACTAAATGCCATAAAGAAATCTACAGAAGTCATGCTTTGTAATCACCATACACAACTAACACCATAAATTTTAAAAAGGGTCATTTTTTCACAAAACATCAAAACATGTGCATTTATTGGCTGTAAAATACTCCTAAGCTACTTCTAGTTAAACAAAACACAAAATCCTAAACATGCCAGTTCTACTAGATGATATGTTCAAGGGAAAAGAAACACGACAACAAAAACCATCGGACAAAATCCAAAAATAAAAAACAAGCACATCTCTCCCCTTAAAATGCATGCTTTGTCCCCAAAGCATAAAAATGTAAGAACCAGGAGAGGGACATACCTGTTTCACTCTATGCATTTCTTCCATCTTATGGAGGCAGGTGTGAAGGCATACTCCTCTCTGCTACAGCCGTGGCACTGGCGGTAGCGGACACACTCAATGGCGTGGTACATAGGGCAGTGATCACCCCCTCAATAGTGGTTGTCGCTGCAGTGACCTTATCATTAACTCTGAGTAAATGTCGCTCATCTAAAGGTTCCTTGTCACCCGCAGGCTCTCTCGGGGCAGTGGTGGAGCTCCCCTCTCCTCTGGCTCTTTCCTGCAGCTCTAACATGTGCTCTTCATAAGACTATAGGATTTGCACTATTGCCTGCTCGCGCTCTCTTCTTGCCAATTCTCTTTTTCTTCCTTGAGGGCTCCTCATCAACAACCTCCGAGGCCCTCTTCTTCCCCTTATCTCCACTAGCTGCTGTCAGGGCCCAACATGCCTCAAGATCAAGCTCCTCATCAAGCTCAGCATCTAAATCAGGAATGGTGGGGGCTGCTAGTACGGCCAGCTTTCTAGATGATAACTCAACGACTTGATTTCGGAGAACCCCCAACTCATCTCTCAAGCTGCTCTTGTTTGGCTGCTCAGCTAAGAACTCATTGAAATAGAGCTCAAAGCTGTCCAACCGACTGTGTAATCCTCTAGCAGCCTCCTCTATCTCCACCTTCACCCAAGACGACATTCTCCATTATTAGGTTGACCTTTTCCTCAATAAACTTCAATATCTTGGCCATCATCCAGAGAAACTCCTGAGGAACCAAGACATAGACAGCTGGGACCTAGCTAGGAATGCCCAACGAATGTGCGGAGGAAGTACTCAGAGCTGCTTCTATGTGGCCGGCCTCTATGGCCGGCATCTCTCTTTGCTTCTGTGAGATAGAGGAGTCTATCTGCTCACCCCCTACTGGATGTGGTGGTGGAATTGCTGCTAGTAGTCTGACCCGAATCACTGGGTTCATCTTATCCCGAATCAACCCTATATCTACAGTCTTATGTATCCCAATCTCAACATCAATCTCCCTTATCACCCTTGTCCTAGAGTCTCTACAAAGTGCATGGATGAGAATTAGGAATTGGATTGTGGTGCTCAAACCCATAGCACAATCGTAAATCACCTCTGCTATCACTTGGGGAGTGTTGATGGCGTATCTAGACATGATACACGCCACCAATGCTGCTCTGTCTGCACTAAGGGTATTTTCATTTATTGTCAGCACCAACCTGTGGTGAACCAGTGTCCAGTAGGCCTTCTCTATAAAGTGCAACGAGGGTTTGGTGACCTACCCAACACTGGTCACCCACTCTACCTCCTCCTTGTC
This sequence comes from Datura wrightii, assembly GCA_035772735.1. NCBI lineage: Eukaryota > Viridiplantae > Streptophyta > Magnoliopsida > Solanales > Solanaceae > Datura > Datura wrightii. Next base: position 65,942,214 of record JASDFA010000003.1, on the reverse strand, counting down.
CTTGGCTATTACCCTCGCCAGCCACATAATCTAACTCTATCTCTCCTTGTGGCCCACCTGCTTTACCCTTTTCAAGGCATCTACTTTGTAGTCAAACTCAGCTGTGGAATCTGGAGCTCTGAATTGTGGCCAATATAGCATCCATGTGATCGTCCTCTTAGAGATATCAACTGCTCATCCCCGGACCATGACACTGTCAAGCCTGGGCAGCTCCTTCAATTTCTGCCCGACCTTGATTTCTACTCCACTGTCGCCAAGTAGTTGGTGTAGAACTCCCTAACTAACACTATATTTGTCAGGGGTCCGAGCCATCCACTCAAACCCATAGAAGTTAAATTCAGCTTCATCTCCTCGACCTCATTGAGTGCACTGGTCAGGATCCGCGGTTTCTCCTGGATACTCTGCCTGGGGTGCTGCTTGGAGGTGAGAGCGAGACCTCGCTTGTAGATTTCCTGAGCACCAGGCACATGCCACCTCATGGTCCGACTCTGTGGAGGCAGAGTCTGATCATCTTCATCCTTAACAGCTTCTTCCTCTGACCTGGACTCATCTACACCATCTCTGACTGGGCCTTTTCAGACTCTTCCTCAACATTTGAGCAACAATCGGACTCTTGAGCCTGATCACTTGCTCCCTCCTCAGACTGGGGAGCATTTGCTAGAACGGCGGATGTAACTTTAGACTAAGCCTTGGCCTGTTCCCTAGTGGTACGTGTCTCATTAGTATCAGTGGTATCAATTTTATAGTCCTCCATCGAACTACTAGGGGTGTTCTTTCCCTGTTTGGAGTCTGGGCTCATCTTTCAATGCCCTTCGTGTAGCAATTTCAGCACGAGCTCCTTTCACTTGGGCATTCTTGGTTGCTATCTTCTTCATTGTCGTAGTACCTACGCAGAAAAAGGTTAGTATATATGCTCTGAGAAAGAGAAAGCAAGAATATTAACCTTAGTATTTTACCACGAGTCATCAGTATGAGTTGTACCTACGTGGTAGATTCATACTAAGACTCGTGCTATTTGGCACTGTCATGGCTCGATTATACAACTCCTACCATGTTGGTACGGTTTGTACGGAGAATTATAGGAGGAATTCCATCAATTCATGTCTTTCAGTAATTTTTTACAACTTGAGTTACGGATCTTAGTTGGATTCTATGATGGTACTAAGGAATACAGTTGCTTTTGAACTTGACCCTTGTCTGATTTTTTGTACAACCACCAAGTTCGACTCGTAGTGGGATACTAATGGTTGTACTAGGTCCTGTACCATGGGTTTCTAGATTAATTGACTTGGGACAGTCCCAACAGGCCATCCTATGAGTCGTATATAGAAACACGGGTCGTAGGAAGGCTTGTGAAGCCTGTCCTCACCTTATATGTATTCAGTTGTGTTGGTAACCATGTTTTTAGATGGATACTCAAAATTCCCCATCCCAGCTATGTAGATGGGTCGTGAGGTGACCCATTGGTGCAGCCCACGAGTCATGATGTGACTCATGGGGAGGCTAGGTGAGGAGTTTGGAAATTAGAGAAAAAGGGTCCCCACGAGCGCGATAATGACTCGTGGTCAGGCCCCATGAGTCGTTAGGTTAGTCGTGGGATGGGTGAGTAAGAAGAGAGAAAGAAGGCTGATAGTGTACATGACGGGAGGACCCCATGAGTGGTGGTCAGTCCCCACGATTCGTGGGGTGAGTCATGGCCAAGCAGGGAATGATTTTTGTTGAAGCTCAGGCAGTGCACTTCACGGATGGTGACCACGAGTCGTGGTCACCAGGTAACGAGTCGTCACGTCTCCCGTTAAGAGCCAAATAGACCTGTTTAACAGTGTAACTCACAGACTATGCCACGAGTCGTGGCCCATGGTAACAAGTCGTTAGGTCCCTCGTTGGGACCACCTGGTAGTTATTTCCTGCAATTTTCCTAAGGGTGTTTCAGTAATTTCCTAACCTCCTAGATCCTAAAATAAGTTGTTTTGGGTTGTTTTGAGGGGATTTAGAGCGGCAAAACGTTTTTTTCCTCATTCCCACTCATCTTCAGAGAAATTTACTATAAATTTTCCTCTCTAGAATCTCTGAAAGCCCATTCTCAGAATCCTACAATGGACACACAGGATGGATCGTCCTAAGCTTCAAATGACCGTTCCTTTGGTCGTTGTTTCCTTCTTCTGAAACTCTGCACTCCCATTCCACGAGTCTCACCACGACTCATTTTAAGCTTCAACGGGTCGTGGTTCACACCCATTGTCTCCACTGTGAAAGTCCACAACCCTCCCACGATTGCTAACAACAGACCGTCATTCGTCACAATGGGCCGTTGTAACACCCGTTGTTACTTTAGCCAACTAGGCTGACTCTTTACCACGACCACCACGACGGCTCATTGTTTCTTACAATAGGTCGTTGAATCAACCGTTTTTCCCCCTGACATCTAAACTCCAAAATCCACGACCACAAATGATGGCCCGTGGTTCCTTAACACGGGTCATGGTACCTATCGTTCTGCAACCTTTTTCCTAACTTTTAGTAGTTTTGCATTTTAGCTTATCGGGTCTACCCCTAAGCACTTCCGGGGTATTACACTAACTAATCTTAAAACTATGTAGTTTAGGCCTTAGGAACTTAGGAATTACGAAAAAGCTCTTAAAAAATTCGCAGGAAATTGCACACTGCCAATCCCAACGAGGAACTGGACGACTCGTGCCCTCTGACCACAACTCGTGGTCACCTTCTCGTGATCAGCACTGGGAACTTTCCTTCCTTGGTCACCAGGGGGGACACCACGACTTGTGGTGATGACCTATTAGGTACACTGCCCATTTTCCTTCATCCTTCAAACCACCCTTGACCATGGTTGACTTAACGAATCATGGTGCTGACCATGACTCGTGACCACCCCAAATATGAAAATTCCAATCATGGCCAAACCACTACCCACGAGTCACTTAACGACTCGTGGTGGGTCACTAGATGACTCATCCTGTGACCTGGTGCAGAAAATTCTATTTTCTCCATTTCAACTCCCAGGTCTGATCTTAGGATTTTTGGGGTATTACAATATCTCCCCATTGGGAACATTCATCCTCGAATGTTGAAAATCATACTGAAAGCATAGAAATGCAATCATCATACTCAAAATTAACCATACAACCTGAAAACTGACGAAATGGCTGACTTCAAATTGAACTACATGACTGAACTAAATTCTTGAATCGCACATACATTCATTGATATGAAAGGAACTGAGGCACATGAGCTGAACATGAAATTGAATAGCGTACTAAGGGGAATACTGATACCTCAAGATGAAATTGAGTCGGAAGGGAATAGATGTGGGTATTTAGCCATCATATATGCTTTGGCTTCCCACATAGCTCCTCAACATGCTGATTCCTCCACAAAACCTTGACTGAGGCTACTTCTTTGTTTCTTAGCTTATGAACCCAATGTCAAGTATTTCCATCGGAACCTCCTCATAACTAAGGTTATCTTTAAAATGACACTATCCACCAGAACAACTAGATCTAGATCACTCAAACACTTCTTTAAGAGAGATACATGGAAAACTAGATGGACTGAAGCTAATTTCTGAGGGCAACTCCAACTCATATGCTACCTTTCTAATCCATTTCACAATCCGGTATGGACCAACATAACAGGGACTGAGTTTTCCTTTTTTTCCAAACCTCATCACTCCCTTTATGGGAGACACCTTTAACACCCAATAATTGACTTCAAACTTAAGTTCTCTCCTCCTCACATCCGCATAGGACTTTTGGCGACTTTGAGCTATTTTCAACCTATCCTTTATAAGCTGAACTTTCTCCATGGCCTCATGGACTGAATCCGGTCCTATCATCGCAGCTTTATCGACTTCAAACCAACTAATAGGCAATCTACATCTCCACCCATAGAGAGCCTCAAACGGAGCCATCTGAATGCTGGAATGGTAGCTATTGTTATATGCAAACTCAATGAGAGGCAAATGGTCATCCTGACTACCCTTAAAGTCAATCACACACACTCTCAACATGTCCTTAAGAGTCTGAATGGTACGCTCAGCCTGACCATCCGTCTGTGGGTGAAATGATGTGCCAAGCTTGATCTGAGTACCAAATCCCTTTTGAAACGATCTCCAAAATTGGCAGGTAAACTAAGTAGCTCTATCTGATCCATAAAAGCTACAGGATCATTTGTTAGTTGAAAAGACATAACTACAAACTCATAGTGACCATACTGACTCCTAAAGGCTATTCTCGGGATGTCACTCTCCCGAACCCTGAGCTGATGATATTTGGACCTGAGGTCTGTCTTTGAAAAGCACTTAACAACTAGAAGCTGGTCAAAAAAATTGTCAATCCAAGGAAGAGGATACCTGTTCTTGATGGTAACTGTGTTTAATTGCCGGTAATCAATACACATACCAAGAGAACCATCCTTCTTGCAGACAAAAAGGACTGGCGCACCCCATAGGGATTTAGTCAGTCTGATGAAACCCTTATCTAAAAGATTCTTCAACTCCTTTAGCTCTGCCGGAGCCATTATGTACGGAGGAATAGATATAGGCTGCGTGTCAGGAAGAAGGTCAATACCAAAATTGATCGCCCGCTCGGGAGGGATTCTTGGTAAATCATCTGGAAAAACTTTTGGGTACTCACACATAACAGGAATTGACTGGATAGTCGGGGTTTTAGATGTAGCATCCTTAACCCTAACTGGATGGTACACTTAACCTTCAGAAATCATCTCCGTGGCCTTAAGGTAGGAAATAAACCAACCTACAGGCACAACTGAACTACCCTTCCACTCTAGGGTTGGCTCGCTCGGAAATCTAAACTCTACTGTGTGGGTTCTACAATTGACTGAGGCATAACATGCATATAACCAATCCATGCCGAGGATAACCTCAAATCAGAAATGGCTAACTCTACTAAATCTGCTGAGGTGATTTTCTAAAGGACTGTGACAGGGCAATTTCTACATACCCGTCTAGCTATAACTGAATCACCGACTAGAGTAGAGATTGAGAGAGGTTCTGATAAGATTTCAGGACTGACTCAAAAACTACTAGCAACATAGGGCATCACAAAAGACAAAGTATCCCCTAGATCCAAAAATGCATATACATCAAGGTGGAATACTTGTAACATACCAGTCAGCACATCGGGCGAAATTTCCTGCTCTTGTCATGACGAGACTGCATAGAACCTGTTCTGGCATTGGCCACCAGTTGAGCTAGAAGAAGCACCCTACTGGAAGGGACATGTGGCTGGAGTTGCTGAACTAGCGGCTGGGATACGGGCTCCACCATCACCTGGTCTAGTTGATGGGCAATCCCTGTGTCTGTGTCTGGGTTTTCCACACTCGAAACAAGCGTCTGAGCCAACTAAACACCTACCTGGGTAATTCTTGCCATACTTAGCACAAACTGGGAAAGTGTGATCTCCTGCCATTCTTCCCTGGCCCCTCGAGCCTGATGCTCTACCTCTCTGATCACGTCTAAGTCTGGAAAGGACACTGGCTAATGATGGTGCCAGGGCTGATGACCTTTGTTGAAATTGAGGATGGTGACCGCCACTGGATCTTTCCTGAGTGAACCCAATACTATCTGTCCTTGCCGTCTTGGTCTCTCTCTCTCAGATTCACCGCCTCCATCTGCTAGGTGTGATAAACCATCTAGGGAAAATCAATATCCTGACGAAGCATGGCGATCCTACAATCCTTTTCCAGGTAGTCTGCCACTCAATGTACAAACTTGCTCACCCGAGCTCTCTGATCAGCCACTAGCTATAGTGCATACTTGGACAAACGAGTGAACTCTACAGAATACTCCGGGACTGTCATGTTACCCTGCTTTATTTTCACAAACTCTGCTGCTTTAATCTCCTTCATCTCACAAGGGAAGAATTGATCCGGAAATACGACATGAAACTCCTCCCAACCAATAGGGCTTGCTCCAGCTGCCCTGCTATCCTTCCATTCCTTGAACCAGATGTGCGCAACCCCTTTCAACTGATACGAGGCTAGATCGGTGCACTCCTCTCCGGTCACCCCCATGATCTGGGTGATCTTCAGAACCTCATCAATGAACTCATGCGGATCCTCATCCACCTTTGACCCAAGAAACTCTGGAGGGTTCATCCTTAGAAAATCTCTAACTCTTGCCACCGCCTCATTCCCCTTCTAAGGGGCATGTGCTACTGCCTGCTGATTGACCTAGGCGGTCAAGGCCTGAGCTGACATCTGAATGGCTATCCTGAACACAGCGTGGGCAATCGATTTGGGTACATGCTCCTCATGGGCTTGTGGGACCTGTTGGTGCCATCTCCATTCGCATTCTCGTGGCCATTTCTGTTCCCGTTTCTTCTTCCATTAACTCGGCAAGGAGGCATGATTCGGCAAACGCGTATAGCACGATTTAGAAGGATAGAGGGAAGAGGGACATTTCATCGCACAACATAGATCATGAAAGAAGGGAAATTTCCTAAAATGTTTCATAGCCTTTTAGTCATAAGTGTGGCGCGCTACACACCCATGAAAAAGAATCTACTTAATGCAGATTTTAGACACCCTAGGACACTTCAAAACCTAATGCTCTGATACCAAGTTTGTCACGACCCGAGCTAGCACCCGGATCGAGACACGGGACAAAAAAACCTTGAGAGGCTCCAAGTCGACCCATGGCATAAACATAATGTCTAAACTCAACATAATAAAGTGGAAATTCAACATACATAATTATGGAAGTCTGCATACATAAAAAGTTAGAACGGAATCATAAAAGACAAGCTAATTTCTACATACTATCCGAAAGCCTCTAACATACTAATGAGTTGATGGGACAACATCCCCAACTAACTCGACAAAGTCTGTAACTGAAAGAAACGATTATAGATAACTGATTATCCTCAAAGGATGAGGACTAAGCAATGCTAGCTTGACAGGTCTGAGAGCAAAGCAGGATTAATCATGTGGTTGAGACTAATTACTCGGACCTATATCATGAAACTATATAGCATAGAGTATGTGTTCAGTACTTGGAATGTATCGAGTATGTGAGGTAATTAAAATAGACAGTTAAAATACATAAGAGTTCATAAGAGTAGGACAAGATGATCATAACGTAAATATCAAAATGTAACATTATGTCTCAAGGTTTTCAAAAAATTCATAAATCAGTCATAATCATAATAATAGGAGAAAAGCTTCATTAAACATGACTTAAGCCAAAGGAACATAAACATAACCATGCATAAATCATGAGGAACAATGAGAGATTCTTATAACCGACATACCCCACATGAGCACACATGGAGCTGACCTGTAAACCCCTAGTTGGGAGGGTATTCGTACCTTGCCAAGAGTAGAACCATGAAAAGAGGCATGATATCACTCATGAAAGGCCCATACGGGCATAAGGGAATAGTCTCAAGGGAGGTCCCATCATGGCTACGTTGGCACGTAGTTCTAAGACTCGGGATATGCTTGGATCGTGAATCTACTTGGTGTTAAACACTACTCCCAAAACGTATATAGTGTTCATATTACAGTAGGAAAAACATAAATGATATTCATGGTTTAGTTTAAATCATAATAATCATAAGCATGCTTGAAATACGTGAACTAGCCATGTAATAAGACCCGTGAGTCGGCCATAATCATAAGTCCATAAATCATGAGATGCATGCATATTTGTAAAATATGTATATACTTGATATTTCATAAATCCATGATAAGTACTTGTGAGAAATCATATCAGAAAGCAAAAATCATAATTGGGCTAATTTAGATCAAGATTATAGTGAAAACATAACTTGACTTTTCATAAGAACATACATAATTGGGCATAGTTGGATTTAAATTCAAATCTATAAATTTATATTCAAAATAGACATAAAATCTTCCCATAGATCATAAAACATGATTTAATATCTGAAGGGAGTGACCCATTGATTGAACATAGAGAATTTCACAAGAATTGGAATAAACCCCGATAGATAATGAAACTTAAATCTAGAATTGAAATCCATGGAAATTGAGAAGAATTTTGAGCGTGAGAGTTAAAGGAACTCTCATTTATAGCCTCACATACCTGGTTAAGTTGATCTTACACTCTTCCTTGAATTCCTAAAGGAAATTGAAGGAGAATTGATGGATTTTAGCCTTGATAACCCCTAGGAACCTTCTAGTCTTGCATGCATGGAGAGGAGTGATTTAGAATGAGATAAACCATCTTAAAACAATCCTAACTAAGCTTAAAATGACATAGTTTAGTCCTTAGAAACTTAGAAATTACAGAAAAGCCCTTAATGAATTTGCAGAAAATTGCACACTACTAGTCCCAACGAGGGACTAGATGACTCGTGCCCTCTAACCATGACTCGTGGTCACCTTATCATGATCAACACTAGGAACTTGCCTTCCTTGGTCACCACAGGGGACACCATGACTCATGGTGTACCCGACTGTCACGGCTCGAGTCTATACCATGGACAAGACACTATATTTGGAGTCACAAGTAACCCCAAGTCAACCTATGGTCTATCTTATTACTGGTAATTTGAATAAATATATGTGGAATATTTAAATAAAGGAAATCATTTAAGAAAAACTATATCATAAAGCTTTATACAACTGAAAACAAAACGAAAAATCTGATTCTGTGTCTGAAAGCCATCTCTATCTGATGAGTTGCTGGGACAAGCCCCAGCTAACTCTAAAGTCTACTGAATGAAATAAAACTAAAGAAAAATAAACATCATCCTCGAAAGATGAGGACTCACCACTGGTGTAGCTAAAAACTCCTGGTTGAGAATTGCGAACGGTGCTGAGACTAAGAATCTGTAGCTGTATCATAAAACAATACAACATAGAAGGTATATGTCAGTACTTTGAATGTACTGAGTAAGTCGGGGAAAATATAACACGAAGAATAAATAACTGAGCTGTAATGACATGCAATGACCAACTGAAATGCTGAAACTGAATAAACTAAAATATAAGATGGTCAAAATAACCCTATCAAATGGTCAAAGACATGCCCTAAATCTGAGATACTGATCTGAACTACTGTATGAACTAATCTGAACTGAGTAATCTGAAACTGTTTTTGAGCTGAGCTAACTGAGACTGTACTGACTAGTGGGAGAGTCTATAACCGACATATAACCATGTGAGCTGGACGTGGAGTCCGATGTATACACCATATCGGTAGGACCCAATATACATTGCCAGGGTATAAAGGCATGAACCGAGTGATCACAAGTCTGGGGCCATAAGGCCAGTAAAAATAACCTAGGGTGGCAACGTAGTTATGGGAACCTGGATGCGCTGGAACCCCGGTCCCCTCTCGGTACTAAGTCCTACTCCCACTGGATGGTCCTAACATGACTAGTGCTACCAAGCTGATAGACCAAAACTGGTGCCCAGGACTAAGTTAGGGATACTTATCTTGAAGTACCCTGAGAGTATTATCGAATCAGATTTAGTAACTGGTGTTCTAAGAATGGTAAGAGCTGCTTAGTTGGAAGCATCATAACCGTCTAACGAACAAACTGATAACTGGAAGTGCTGGTTCTAAGACTGGTCAGAGCTGCTTATCTGGAAGTGTCATACCCGTCTAAAGAACCAACTAAAATCTGATAACTAATGTTTGAGTCTAAATACTGATAACTATGAGGCACCACTGACACCTTAGAAAAAGACTGTAGTCAAACTGATCAGCTGACATTTCTGAAATAACTGAGTAGGCTAGTATCCTAACTGAAATAGGACCAGCCATGCATTCTCCCAAATGGTTCTTCTCACAATTCTTGCAAGTTGGGTATGTAATCTCCCTTGCTCTGGGTTTGGTTGCAGAACTGATTATCGGTGTAGATGGGGCTAATGATCTTCGATGGGACTGGAAACGAGGTCCACCACTCATCCTCTATTGGGAATACCCCGAGTCCCCTGCCCTTTCTCTCTTGCTCCCTTTTTCTTTTCCCTTGAACTTTCCATCCGCTTTCGGATCATGAAACACAAGTGGACTCCTTTTTGTGACATTTTGAACCCTAGTAGCTATCGTCTCTTTGGGTTCCCAAGTGTTTCTTCCTGTTGGTTAAGCTGAGTAGTCGTGACCCATATTAACACTCTAAGGGTAGCCCCGAGCTCCGCATCCATCACTTGTCCACTAAGGGGGCCTACTGGAGTTGGTGGGACTAGTGGATTCCCGTTAGTTTTCCCTCTTCCACTATCTCTTCTGGGAGGCATTGTTTGCGAACGCGTAAAGCATGAGTTATAAGAGAAACTTTAGAGTTTACACTCTATCGCACGATAAGAATAATGAAAGAAGGGAATTTTTCCTAAAAACGCCTTGTAGCCTCCCTCTCATAAGTGTGGCGCACTTCAAACCCATGAAAAGGACTCTAATTGATGCGGATTTCAAACATCCTAGGAAACTCTAAACCTAGTGCCCTGATACCAAGTTTGTCATGACCCGAGTCTATACCCTAGATGAGACATGGTATATGGAGTCACAAGTAACCCCAAGTCAACCCATGGTCTATCATAACACTAGTAATTTGAATAAGAATATGTGGAAGCTTTAAATAAAGAAAATCATTTAAGAGAAACTATATCATAAAGCTTTATAACTGAAAACAAAACTAAAAATCTGAATCTGTGTCTAAATGCCATCTATATCTGATATGTTGTTGGGACAAGCCCCTAGATAAATCTAAAGTCTACTAAATGAAATAAAACTGAAGAAAAATAAACATCATCCTTGAAGATGAGGACTCACCACTGGTGCAGCTAAAAACTCCTGTTTGAGATCTGCTAACGGTGTTGAGACTAAGAATTTGCAGTTGTATCATAAAATGATACAACATAGACGGTATGCATCAGTACTTTGAATATACTAATTACGTAAGAGAAAACATAACATGGAGAATAAATAACTGAGCTATAATGACATGCAATGACCAGCTGAAATGCTGAAACTGAATAAACTGAAATATACTCAAAATGACCCTGTCTGATGGTCAAAGACATGCCCTAAATCTGAGATACTGATATGAATTACTGTATGAACTGATCTGAACTGAGTAATCAGAAACTATTCTGAGCTAAACTAACTGAGACTATACTAACTAGTGGGAGAGTCTATAACCGATATAAAACAATGTGAGCTGGACGTGGAGTCCGATGTATACACCCCATCGCTAGGACCCAATATACCTTGCCTGGGTATAAAGGCATGAACTTGGTGATCACAAGTCTGGGGCCATAAGGCTAGTAAAAATAACCTACGATGGCAACGAAGTTCTGGGAACTTGGGTGCGCTGGAACCCCGGTCCTGTTTGGTGCTAAGTCCTACTCCCACTTGACGGTCCTGACATGACTACTACTACCAAGCTGGTAGCTTTAAACTGAAGCCCAAGACTAAGTCAGGGATACTTATCTGAAAGTACCCTGGGAGTCTTATCGGACCAAATTTAGTAACTGGTGTTTTAAGACTGGTCAGAGCTGCTTAGCTGGAAGTATCATAACCGTCTAAAGAACAAACTGATAACTGGAAGTGCTGGTTCTAAGACTGGTCAGTGTCGCTTAAATGGATGTGTCATAACCGTCTAAAGAACCAACTGAAATTTGATAACTGATGTCTGAGTCTAAATACTTATAACTGGGAGGCACCACTGACACCTCAGGAAAATACTGTAGTCAAACTGATCAGCTGACATTTTTGAAATTACTGAGTAGGCTAGTATCCTGACTGAAACTAGACTAGCATGAACTGACTAAGATAATCAATTGATATTAACAACATGGGGAATCCCAATAGTGATAACTGACCATTCTGTAGAACTCTAAGTGTTTCGAGTGGATTGAGACTTTGAGGCTAAATATACCAAGATATTAACTTCTACTCAAGGATCTACGTCAATCAGTAGTAACTCGATCAAAATCTAACATATAAAATAACATTTCTATTTTGAGTCCAAATCATGCAAGTTCTACCCTAATTTATGATAAGGACCAAGACTACGGAACATTCAGTTAACCAGAGGCCTGAGAGTCTAGGGAAATCATAGACATACCTTTTCTTACTCAATTCATAGAATCAAAAATCCAGAGCATAATATACGTTATAGGTTCCTTATTCATGCAAGCTCATAAATCCAAATCATACTTCAAACATATATAGTGAATTCATGGTAAATGTCATGTACATACTTCATAAGAGCCATATCTTGAAAATAGTGCTAATACATAGTAAAGCTATAGAAAATATGCTACCATTATTTCATATACCTAAATCAAGAATTTGGGAGTAATTTCATAAAATACATTGCTGCTTATCATGAGGGTCTTGAAATTCACGAAAAATATATGAGGGATCATGCTTATATTGGGATCTTAAGACATAATTTTTTTCTAAAAGTTGGTAACTAGGGTTTTACATAAAACTTGGGACACAAGGACGAAAGGGGATCCTTGTTGAAGTCCCACATACCTGGTTGGAGGATTTCTCTAAAGGTCTTTAAGTTGTTGTACCTTGGAGAGGAACCCTAGTGCTTGAGCTTTGAGAGAAAAAATGAAATGGAGAAGAAGGATTCGTGAGTGCTTTAGGATCGAATGGGGGACTAGGCTAGATATTCCTCTTAAAACTGTCCCACTAGATAACCGTCTAATGAAAAAATTGATAACTGGAAGTGCTGGTTCTAAGACTGGTCAGAGATGCTTATCTGGAAGTGTCATACCCGTCTAAAGAACCAACTAAAATCTGATAACTTATGTCTGAGTCTAAATACTGATAACTATGAGGCACCACTGACACATTAGGAAAAGACTGTAGTCAAACTGATCAGCTGGCATTTCTAAAATAGCTGAGTAGGCTAGTATCCTAACTGAAACTGGACTAGCATGAACTGACTAAGATAATCAACTTATATTAACAACATGGGAAATCCCAACACTAATAATTGACCATTCTGTAGAACTCTAAGTGTTTTGAAAGGACTGAGACTTTGAGGCTGAATATACCAAGATATTATCTTCTACTCAAGGATCTATGTAAATCAGTCATAACTCGATCAAAATCTTACATATCAACATAACATTTCTATTTTGAGTCCAAGTCATGCACGTTCTACCCTAATTTATGATAAGAACAAAGACTAACGAACCTTGAGCTAACTAGAGGCCTGAGAGTCTAGGGAAATCCTAGATATACCTAGTCTTACTCAATTCATAGAATCAAAAATCCAGAGCATAATATACATTATGGGTTCCTTATTCATGCAAGCTCATAGATTCAAATTACACTTTAAGCATATATAGTGAAATCATGGTAAAAGTCATGTACATACTTCATAAGAGCCATATCTTGAAAATAGTGCTAATACATAGTAAAATTCTAGAAAACATGCCACCATCATTTCATATACCTAAATAAAGAATTTGGGAGTAATTTCATAACATACATTGCTACTTATCATGAGGGTCTTGAAATTCACGAAAAATATATGAGGGATCATGCTTATATTGGGATCTTAAGACATAATTTTTTTCTAAAATTTAGTAACTAGGGTTTTACATAAAACTTGGGACTGAAGGACGAAAGGGATCCTTGTTGAAGTCTCACATACATGGTTGAAGGATTTCTCTAAAGGTCTCTAAGCTCCTTCCTCTTTGAGAGGAACCCTATTTCTTTGATCCTTGAGAGAAAAAAAGAAATGGAGAAGAAGGATTTGTGAGTGCTTTAGGATCGAATGAGGGACTAAGCTAGATATTCCCCTCAAACCGTACCACTAGATACCCAAATGACGTAGTTTAGGAGTTAGGAGAATAGAATTTTATGAAAACACCCTTGAAAATTCATAGGAAAAATCCATCTGTCAGTCCCCACGAGGCACTCAATGATTCGTGGGGTTGACAATGACTTGTGGTGCCAAGTCATGGAGTTCACTGGAACTTTTCTTAAAAATTCCTCAAATCTGCCGACAACTAACTTCACGAGTCGTTGTCTGACTTAATGTCTCGTGACTCCTTCCATTACTACTAAAGACAACAATCCTGTTCTTTCATTCAACTACAAACACGATAAGTCGTGACTTGCTATGATGACTCATCGTCTCCCCTCGTCATCGCCACTTCCTTAAGACTGACATTCTACTGACGATCATCGTAATAGGTTGTTGCCTCACCTAATGGTTTGTGGTCACCATCCGTCATCACTGAAATCTTTATCCTGCACTTCCCCTCGACGACTCTCAGGAAGACTCGTTACTATAATTAATGAGTTGTCAATTCTACCGTCCCCTAGAGTCTTGACATTTCAGGCGGCTGCTCATTCCAAGGACCCCACAACTCCTCTCCTCATCCCACGAGTCGTGACGTGGGTTGTTACCTCGATGCTCTGAACAGGACTTCACTAAATGCTTTCCACGAGTCTCACCACTACTCGTGGAGTCACCTAACGAGCTATACCATGACTCGTTCAGTGGTGAAATTTACACTTTCCATCTAAATTCTTTCTTTAAGTCTGGGGTATGATCTTAGAAACTTTCTGGGTGTTACACCGATGATTCGTTGTGATGACTCATTAGGTACACTGCCCATTTTCCTCCATCCTTCAAACCACCCTTGACCAAGGTTGACCTAATGAATCGTGGTGCTAACCACGACTCATGGTCACACCCGTGGTGACCCCAAATATAAAAATTCCAATCATGGCCAAACCCCTCCCCACGAGTCACTTAACAACTCATGGTATTCATGAAGGGTCACAGGATGAATCGTCCTATGACCTGGTGCAGAAAATTTTATTTTCTTCATTTCAACTCTCAGGTCTGATCTTAGGGTTTTTGGGGTATTACAAGACCTACAAACCCCATTAATGGAGGTTGAAATTTCAACCTCCATAATTTTTCCAACAAACTACAGATCATACAAGGGGAGGACTTGCCCAATCCCTAAGAACCATTACCCACACCAATAGTGTACTGATTTGAGCCTAAAGTTTCGAGGAAGTCAAACCATCCGTGTACCTAAACCCCCTCATTTGCTGCCCTACAACTATATGAACATGGCCAAAAACACGCAGAGAATGATAGAAAACATTTGAGAACATAAAATCTTGGGCTATGCTTCGAAGACGTAGCCTAAAATGTAAAGAAAGAGATCTACCCTCACTACCCCAATAATCACCCGAAAACAGTGCATGGAGGCATAATAAAGCTAGTAATCTAAAGTAAAAGAAGCAAGAAAGTCATAGGGCTGAGTATTACCTAAGAAATCGAGAGAATCGTTGGAGGATTTAAGAGGAATTGCACAAAAGTGAAGAAGAAATTTTGAGAATAAACTCAAAATCGTCCATTCTTCCTTTTAATTGATCTCATTTTTTGCTGCAGCGACCATTTTCCGCTGCGACAGAACCGTTGTAATGGGAAACGCACTCGTTGTAGCAGACAGCTAAAAATAGTGATGGTTCAAATTCCATCACAAGGGCCCCACCTTTTTAAAACTACCACTCCGGCAGTTCAAACAAATCAGGAATCCTAAAGGCATCTGGGCCAAGAGTAAGTAACTGTAATAGCCGAAGGAAGGGAAATTGCGTGATTTGACACTTGAGTCCTAGTCAACCCCAATAAAGACTTATAATTCTGTGAGAAATTATCAGGCCTATGTTTGAAAAATTTAAGGTTGGTGAGTAATATAAAGGGGTTCTGTGTGGATCGGTCCAAGATCAAGAAACAAATATCGATAAGACCCTGGTGCCGGCTAGAAGTGTTGGAACTATGACTGATGTTAGGATCAACACGAGGTGACAAAAACCCACCTCCATATTGAAAGGACGTTTGGGGATCAACAAATTTTTAATTGGTATATGATGTAATGACTCTCTAGATCGTTATAGCACGCTGGCAATCTAAGAACGGATGGATTTAAATTTTTTGAAATTGGAATGAAATCCCCAAAAACAACATAGGGGATTGAACAAGTTCGAACGGGCTAAGTCAAAATTAGGTGGACCCAAGCATAGCGCAGCTACGATAGATTATTTTTTGCTATAACGGAACTGCGACATCAGTAATTATTTTCGCTACAACGATTGACGCAGAACAGAATCCTATAATTTTGTCCCAATTATGATTTAACAACCCATTCCCCTAAAAGTGACTAAATAAAAATGCCTAGAAACATGAACTAGACTCTTTGGAACAAGAAGAGAACTAGGAGACTGAGGGAGGCAAGAATTCACCCTCCGTAGCCATGATTTTCTACAAGAACTCAAAACTCGATCCAAGCTTGCAACGGGGAACATCTTGAGAATAGCTTGATGCCCAGGTAGCTATGGATTACTCACCTACATGTTAGACTTTAATTAGCCAAACATATATGTGCGTATAATCAAGGTGCCTTTAATAGGGAGGTAAGAAGTTTGAGTAAAATAATCATTGAATATTTATAATCAGTAAGTGTCGGAGGTGAATAAAGTAGGAAAAGGGGTGATGATACCCCCATAATGAGAAAACCTTTAGGTTATAGTTTCAATAAGAATAGTCTATTCATGATGACGTGTGTGAGCGTCAATTGATGTGATGCATAATGATATTCGGGCATTGGTGTCGATGTATGTATATATGAATAAATATATAGAGTCATTCTTTCCGAATTGTAATTTTGAATTGTCAGTCATACAACATCTTTTATATAATGTGAGAAATGAATAGTTAAGGGCGGACTATGGTTATTATAGAAAGTGATTTAAAACCCATGAATTGAAGGAGTTAGACCTTATTTAATGACTTTTACGTGTGTGTAATGATAATTTTTTGATTTAAGGTGATGATTGCCCTGTTAAAATTAAATTGTTGAAATAAATTTGATATGATGCTGCGTTCAATGTAGCGGGCGATATAGAGATGAGTTATGAGGTTGCGAAGAAACTATCCGTAGGGATACTTGGAGGGAACTGGTCGAACTGCTACCTAAATAGTACTGCTAGGGGTTTGAAACTACTGTAGTGAGACCGCTGTGGCGGTAGTACTACTGCTACAACAAAGCCCAATCTCACGAGCGAGCTAGGTTGCATTTCCTTGTGAAGTTTAGGAAATAATTGGTATTATAATTATCCAGGTATGAATTGGGCTCGGAAACTAGGAATTTTATTTTAATTGTTGATATGTATATTGATTGTTGTGTTATGATGTGTGGTCCAGAAATTGAGGGGTGACTCTGTATTGATCGAATATGCAAATAGAATGTTATATAATATGTGAATATAAAATATGGATGTGATTTTGAATGCGAGGCCTAGGCCCGAAGGGAGAGAACTTGGATGAGTAGTCTAGTACGATTAAACTCTAAACAAGGGTGGAATACATGGATGGCTCGTGCCCGAGGTGAGCATCCGGGCGAGCGGTATGAGAGAGTACACAAATAGGTATAGCTAAAAGACCATACGACTGGGTGTATGGATATGAGTACATAGATAGGTATGATAAAGTTTCATATGGCTAGGTGTACAGTACATGGATTTCTAGAGTCCCTTGTAGGTCATGACTAGAACGACAAACATAAGACTATCTGGCATGTGTGTACAGTGATGTGACAGGAGGCGTATGCTTGTCATATCATCGATGGTAGGATTACGAGATTAGAAATGGTGTGGTATGGTATGATATGCATATGACTGCAATGAAAAAAAAGGTACAGTTATACAAGTGTGAGACAAGATATTATGATGTGATCCGTGTTGGACGTGAGAGACCCTATTGGACGCAATGCTTGGTGATACAATACAAGGATGGTCCTAAATGGAATACTTATGACGTGGAGAAAGAAGGTATGTACATGTATTGATTATGGGGGAGTGACTCCATCGATATGTTCGATGTTTTATTGTGTGTACTTGAATTATTTAATTGGTATTTGTGATTAAAATGTTTGATTAAAGTGGTCCTTATGAGCTATAGAAGGTAGTACAACTAGTTTAACTAAGAGTTGTGAAGTCCAAGAGATCATTGGTGAAATTTTATTGCTAATGCATGAAATTAGAGTAGGTTAATTAGTTCTGTAAGGTGAATAAGTAGGGCATCATATAGTAGAATGGACTTGGTCAACGCTAACTGGAGTGTATCTAAGGTAGACGTGGTGTGATGGTCATATGAGGGAATGAAATAGAAAAGAATTAGCTAAACAGGGCTACTACCTAAGTAATTACTGCAGCGGGCCAGATGCCGCTGTCACGGAACTGCTGTAGCATTTAAAAATACCCATTGCAGTGGGAGAAGGGAGACAAATTAGTAATAAGGGAGAAAGTTAAGTGCTAGGGTGTTTGTACGAGGAATTGATGGTTTGATGGAGTTTGTAAGGTAATGTAATACCTCGGGGAGGCCTAAGAATAGACCCGGGAGTTAAATTTGAAAAGTGCAGAAAACTATCAAAAATATCATAGGACGGGTGACTCAACTACTTATGGTTGGATACCACAAGTCGTCAGAAGCAATCATGGTACGGGGGTTCAGGGAAGCAGCAGTGACAACGGACAGTATAACGACTCGTTGTTAGTAACAATGAGTCATTGTCAGCAGTCGTAGGAAGGGCTAAACTTAGGCTGATGGGGAAACAATGGGGCATCTCATGATTCTTGGTGAGAAGAGATGGCCCGTTATTTCAAGTCATTGTTTGTGGGTTGAGAATTCCAGTACGTACAATGGATTGAGACCACAACTCGTTGGAAGACACCACGAGTCGTGGTGAGGCTCGTGGTAAGGAAAGTGAGATTGGTGAAGGAGTTGACGACGGTTGATCCAACAACCCGTTGATTGAAGCAATGACTCATCCTGAAGAGTCATGGGAAGAACCTGTCGTCAGGCAGTGGATCCAACGACTCAATACCGTGAGTCATGGTATCGTGCAACGACCCATTGGATCTGTTGTTGGTCCGTCCGGAGCAATTTTCAAGGAAAATTTCGTTAAGGGAAATTTCGACTTTTCCATGCTTTGAGACCCTAAACTACGACATTTTGTGTTTTTATGAGTGTGATAAGATGAGTTAAGTCCCTAATTCATACCCATTCCCTTGCAAGAGTTTTTAGAGAGGTTTTAGGGAGATTCAAGGTCTTCTTCTCCAAGGTTTCCATCAATTCCTTTGTGGGAATTTAAGGGAGAGTAAAATCAATCTATACCAGGTATGTAGGGTCTAAGAATGGGTGAATCCTTTCACACCCATGCCCAAATTTTGAATTAAATTATAAATTCTCCTATTCAATTCCATGAGGTTTTACCCAAATGCATGAAATTATGATTTCTCTTTATGAGTTTGATTTAGTTGAGTTTTAATTGTTGAATTATGAATGATGGGCATATTTTATATTATTTTCTTGAAAATTATGTTTCAAGCTTTTTAAATCTAAAATTCCCATTGATGAGAGTTCATAAAAGTTATGATTTATGATGAATATTCGATATTTTGAATTTATTGATGATGGAAAAGCATGATTTCAAGTTACCCATGTTTATGAGCATACTTTTAAAAGGATTGAGTATGCCAAAGTGTTGGGCAATGCCCACATGTTGAAGAATGATTTACGATTTATGAACGAATTACATAATCTATCAATTTATGATGTTGGCTGATGAAAAGGGCCTCCGATTCTTGGCTAAGCATGTTTTAAAGGGGATCAATGATGATAAATGTTATATTTTATCATGTTACTGATTTATGTATGAGCCTATATTCATTGTTTTGGGAACCTTGTCTAGCACCGAGCAGCCCGACGTTCAAAGGACTATGCCGGTGTCTCATAGCCACATGCCACTGTGGGTTCTAATGTTATGTATTGTATTGATACCGATTCCCTCAATATGATATCACACCTAATGCACGTCCCTCGCCTGGCAAGCCAGGGTCGGCTCTGCCCACTTGGCTGAGATAGGTGGGGCATCATGAAAGGCTCTACCATGATGGTTTCGGTTAAGATGAGTCCTCCCATTGTTCCGCATATTTTATGCATTGTTATATTTATGTTATTGGCTCAAGTTATGTTTTGATTAAGTTTACATATGGTTATGGTAATGAATGATTTATGAATGATTTGAAAGTCTTGAGCCTTATGTTCACTTACGAAGTTTATGATACAAGCATGATGTCCTTCTCCTATGTTTATTTATGAGTTTATTTTACTTTTAAATGTCTGTTTTACTTACCTTGCATACTCGGTACATTCCATGTACTGACCGCATACTTTCTATGCTGTGTCATTTTATGATACAGGGTCCGGATATCAGGCTCATCCTCATCCTTAGTTCATCTCAGTTCTCACTCTCAACTATTGGTGAGTCCTCATGTTCCGAGGGTCGTTTGACAGACTTTCATGTTATTTATGTATCAGTATTGGTCGGGTTAGTTCGAATGTTGTCCCATCAACCCATCGTATGAAGTAGAGGCTTTCAGACAGGATGTAGAACCCAGCTTATATATATGCCAGTACTTCCGGTAGTTATGTAAGTTTATGTTCTCGTTATGTTTTATGATAAGTATTCCGTTTTATTAAATGAGATTAGATGTATGCTTGTGCCATGGGTTGACTTGGGGTCTCTCGGGGTCCCTTGTCCCGTGTCTATGATCCAGGTGTATGTTTGGGTCATGAGAAACTTGATATCAGAGCTACAGGTTTGAAGTGTCCTAGGGTGTCTAAAAACCTCTTTAAGTAGAGTCTTTTTCATGGGTGTGAAGCGCGCCACACTTAGGACGAAAAGGCTACTAAACCTTCAGGAATTGTTCCCTTCTTTCATGATTCTATGCCGTGTGATGAAAAGTATCTCCATCCTTCTAATTCGTGCGATTCACAATTGCAGAATTATGGCTCCTAGAAGAATGAACGGAAGGAGGAATGGAAATGATGAAGGCCACGGGGGTGGCAATGACCATGGGCATCAGCAAGCCCCACCGATTCAGGAGCCCTAGGCACCAAAGCCAGCTACCCATGCTGAGTTTCGGGTGACTATTCAGATGTTTCGGCAGGCCCTAACCACTCAGGTCAACCAGAAGGCTGTTGCGCAGGTCCCGTAAAGTGGCAATGCAGTGGAAGCTCAAATTAGAGACTTCTCGAGGATGAACCCTCCTGAGTTCACGAGATCAAAGGTGGACAAGGATCCACAAGAGTTCATTGAAGGGATCTTGAAAGTCATTCAGGTTATGGGGGTGACAAATGGGGAATGTGTTGACTTGGCCTCTTATCAGCTAAAAGAGGTCGCTCATATTTGGTACAAGCAATGGAAGGGTAGCAGGGCAGCGGGGGTGGGCCCTATCAGTTGGGATGAGTTCCACATGGCTTTTCTCGACAGGTTCTTCCCTCGGGAGATGAGGGAGTTGAAAGCAGCGGAGTTTGTGAACCTCAAGTAAGGAAAGATGACAGTGATGGAGTATTCGCTTGAGTTCACTCGTTTATCAAAGTACGTCCCAGAGTTAGTGATGGATCAAAGGGTGCGGGTGAGCCAATTCGTTCATGGTGGTTGGTTACTTAGACAAGGATTGCAGGACTGCCATGCTTCACCAAGATATGGAGTTTCCTCGCATAGTGTTGTACGCCCAGCAGATAGAGGCGGCTTATGTGAGGGAGAGGGAGGCAAAGAGGGCTCGGACAGATAGCTGTGGGTTTTTGCATCAGAGGTCCGGCGGTGGCTACCGTCCACAGTTTCTGCAGAGATAACTAGCCCCAGCACCATCATCAGCTAGTGTTCCATCCTGACCCAAGAGTGATCAGAGTAGTAGGGCTTCAAGATCGAGGGATCAGAGAGGCACCCAATTGGAGTGTACCTCTCCAACCTGCGGGAAGTGCGACAAGAGTCATACCAGGGAGTTCCTGCTTGGTTCAGATGTTTGCTACGAGTGTGGTAGATCTGGGAACATGTGCCGAGCATGCCCATATGCTAGACAGGGTGACGATAGGGGTCGTGCACAGACCATAGGACAGTAGCAGCTCCAGCCCATTCCGCTCTGCAGGGAGCATCGACTAGTGTAGGTGGTGGACAGCGCCAAAATCGATTTTATGCCCTTGCCTCGCGCCAGGAGTAGGAGACGTCGCCAGACATGGTCACTGGTATATTGCGTGTCTTTCATATTGATGTTGATGCCTTGCTAGATCCGAAAGCTACCTTGTCTTTCGTGACTCCTTACATTGCTAGTATCCTTGGAGTTAGTCCTAAGACCTTGTCAGAACAGTTTTCAATTTCGACCCTTGTTGGTGATTCGATCATAGCTAGAAGAGTACATAGAGAATGCGTAGTTAGTGTGTTGCATAAGGTTACCTCTGCAGACCTTGTAGAGTTAGCCATGACTGACTTTGACGTTATTCTTGGCATGGATTGGTATTTGTATGTTATGATTCGATTAACTGTAGGACCCATACCATAGAATTTCATTTTTCGGGTGAGTCAATTTTGGAGTGGAAGGGTAGTTTGGCAGTACCAGCAGCTCGATTTATTTCCTATCTTAAGGCCAGGAAGATGATTTCTAAGGGCTGCATGTATCATCTAGTTAGGGTTAAGGATGTTGAGTCCGAGACCCCGACTATTTAATCAGTTTCGGTAGTGTGTGAGTATCCGGATGTTTTTCCCGATGATTTTCCAAGTGTTCCTCCTGAGAGGTAAATCGACTTCGGCATTGATCTCTTACCCGATATGCAGCCTATCTCTATTCCTCCCTACAGGATGGCTCCAGCAGAGCTAACAGAATTGAAGGATCAATTAGGATATGTTGGATAAGGGCTTCATTAGATCGAGCCAGTCTCCATGAGGTGTACCAGTTCTATTTGTTCGTAAGGGCTTCATTAGACCAAGCCACTCTCCATGGGGTGCACCAGTTCTATTTGTTCAAAAGAAGGGCAGTTCCCTTCGCATGTGTATTGACTATCGGTAGTGGAACAAGGTTACCGTCAAGAACAGGAACCCCTTACCCATGATCGATGACCTGTTTGACTAGCTTCAAGGTGCCAAGTTCTTCTCCAAGATTGATCTCAGGTCCGGGTATCACCAGCTCAGGGTTCGGGAGAGTGACATCCCAAAGACCGCTTTGAAGACTCGGTATGGTGACTACGAATTTGTTGTTATGTCTTTCGAACTAACCAATACCCCTGCAACTTTTATGGATCTAATGAATAGGGTGTTCAAGGCATATTTGGACATGTTTGTGATTGTGTTCAATGATGACATCTTGATATATTCACAGAGCGAGGAGGAGCATGTTGCTCACCTGAGAATAGTGCTTCTGACCCTCAAGGATCGTTAGTTGTATGCAGAGTGTAAAAAGTGTGAATTTTGGCTAAACTCGGTGGTATTTTTGGGTCATGTGGTATCAAGCTAAGGCATAAGGGTAGATTCCCAGAAAATTGAGGCAATGAAGAATTGGCCCAAACTGGTGAATCCTTTAGAAATTTGGAGTTTCTTCGGCTTAGCAGGCTACTACTGAAGATTCGTTGAGGGCTTTTCATCAATTGCATCCCCATTGACCAGGTTGACTCAGAAAAAGGTAAAGTTCCAATGGTCGGATGCTTGTGAGAAAAGCTTTCAAGAGTTGAAGACCCAACTTACTTCAGCACCAGTGTCGACTTTACCCAAGGGTACTGACGGCTTTGTTGTATATTGTGATGCTTCGAGAATTGGACTGGGATGTGTGTTGATGCAGCGTGGGAAGGTAAGAGCATATGCCTCGAGATAGTTGAAAGTTCATGAAAAGAATTACCCGACCCATGATCTTGAGTTGGCCGCGGTGGTGTTTGCGTTGAAGATATGGCTGCATTACTTGTATGGGGTCCACGTGGATGTATTTTCGAATCACAAGAGCTTGCAATATATGTTCACAAACAAAGATCTAAACCTTCATCAAAAGAGGTGGTTGGAGTTACTAAAGGACTACAACATGAGTGTCCTCTACCACCCGGGCAAGGCTAATGTGGTTGCGTATGCACTTAGTAGGCTATCTATGGAGAGTGTGTCCCACGTGGATGAGGGAAAGAAGGAGCTGGTGAAGGATGTATATCGACTTGCAAGACTGGGAGTTAGATTGATCGACTCGACTGATGGCAGCGTTGTTGTGAAGAATGGGTCAGAATCATCCTTAGTGGTCGATGTCAAATCTAAGCAAGATAAGGATCCGACTTTGAGGAAGCTGAAGGAAGCGGTGCAGAGTCAAAAGGTGGAGGTTTTCTCCTAAGGGGGAGATGGTGTGCTACGATACCAGGGTCGTCTATGTGTCCCAGATGTTGATGATTTGAGAGTTCGGATATTGCATGAGGCACATGGTACCCGATATTCTATCCATCCAGGATCTACGAAGATGTATTGAGACTTGCGAGAAATTTATTAGTGGGATGGTATGAAGAAAGATATTGCAGAATTTGTAGCCAGATGTCCCAACTATAAGCAAGTGAAGGTTGAGCATCAAAGGTCGGGATGCGCACTTCAGGATATCAGCATCCCCGCTTGGAAGTGGGAAGAAATTAACGTGGATTTCATTACAGGCCTACCTCATACTCGTTGGCAATACGCTCCATTTGGGTGGTGGTCGATAGGTTAACCGACGCTGCACACTTCTTACCTGTCAAAATCGTGGATTAAATAGATGATTATGCCAAATTATATATTCGGGAGATGGTTCGACTTCATGGAGTGCCCTTTTCTATTATTTCAGAACGAGGTACCCAGTTTACCTCTCAATTCTAGCAGTATCAAAAGGGACTTGTGCCATGGGTCGACTTGGGGTTTCTCGAGGTCCCTTGTCTCGTGTCTACGATCCGGGTGTGCGTTCGGGTCGTGACAGGTAACTAATAATTATAACGACTTATGTTGAAATTTGAAATAGTGTATATTGAATTGGTCGATTTCATGTTGATTATTATGCTGTTATGTGAACTAATCTTAGTTAGTTGATGATGCTTACCGGTACGTATGGTGTACTTATACTACCTTGCTACACCTTTTGGTGTAGGTTGTGGCAGGTTTGAAGTCTCTTGAATGACCTGGAGTACTCATCAACATCTTCTGTGTTTTTCTCCTCAGACGAAGTTGTGTCATTTATGTTGTCTATTACTCTATTAGCGCTCTTATACCTGTCTAGACTAGATCGTGGGAGAGTTAAGGTTTTTGAAAAATATTTAGTTGATATCTCAAAATATTGTTAAATTGTGTAAATTAATGAGAAGTTTTGTTACTTTCTATGATGTTCTGAAAGGGTTCTCCTATCTAGTAGAGTCGTGCAGGTGCCCGCACGACCCACCCATTTGGGATCTTGACAGGGTAGCTGCCAATGTCTCAACATCAAGTCCCTCCTCAAGGGGCACTAGTGTCCTCTTAGAGTCCATAGAGCCGATCACAGGGGCCACTCTCGTACCAGGGGCTTTCCACAACTTTGAGTGCTTGGTCTTCACCAAGTAGTAACCTAAGCATAACAAAAACAAAAGAAAACATAAATGAAGAAATAAAGATTAAAAGTTAAATAAGAGTAATTAATCTAATCCTAAGTCGTACAGTTTTTGATAGAGCCCAACGTACACCTTAAAAAATGTATATAGCGGTCATCGTCAAATAAAGAACCCAACCAGGGTTGGGGTCGATCCCACGAGGAATATGGTCAAGATTTTGACTAATGCTATTATTTACTCTTTTAGTTCAGTTTTTTTCCTAGGGGGGCTTTTCTAGAAATAATAAGTAACG
This sequence comes from Datura wrightii, assembly GCA_035772735.1. NCBI lineage: Eukaryota > Viridiplantae > Streptophyta > Magnoliopsida > Solanales > Solanaceae > Datura > Datura wrightii. The sequence continues at coordinate 65,916,516 of JASDFA010000003.1, read as the reverse complement.
ATTTTGTGAAATAGAGTTATTATCAAAGATATGCAATTGACTAGGGAAGTGTTCTCCATGGATTCATAACTACGTTGGGTTTGTTGCACTTGTGACATATTCCAATACTTAGCGTGCAAAATATATAAGTGGCTTTCATCTAAATGGCTGACTCGCCCCTTTAGATGACTATACTCATTCACTAGATTAAGTGTCATGAGCGTTTCCAACTAACCTTTATCAATGATTCCAAATTAACTTTCCTACGACTGCAACTTAAGTTATTAATTGAAAGTTGATAGTTTGAATTCTTAGTTGTATTTTCCTTTTTCTAATCTCTACTTCTCTAGGTTCAAGCAAGTAGAGAATATGGGCTAATCCTAACGTTGCACACCATGAAGAATAAATTAAAATGAAAGAGAAACATTACACGCATTCGTATTGGTTTAGAATCACCTTGTGTTAAACCCTACTTTGTTATTCCACCATGGTTCCCACAATCATAGTTATGGAAGTTTAGCTACTCATAATTGCAAGAACAATATTAGAAAACATAGAATAAATCATAAGTGAGAACATACAATTTTAAAGGAATTAAACCCCAAGTATCAATTGCGAGAATAATCTCCAAAAATTAAGAACACAATGTAGAAGCTTTGTTAAAATCTCACATGTAAATTTGGCCCCCAAGTAATGTTAGTAGAAGTCAAAGATACCATAAAACTAGAAAAATCACCGTCTCATAAAAACTAAAAAGAAAGTATTTATACAATCCTTAAAAATCTTTTCCTATATTAATAAGGACTACAGTGTCAGGATGACCTACAAGTCATAGCAGGATGCTACGACTCGTGGTTAGTGATCATACTTAGGCTGGCAACTTCAGATCTCCTTAGGTACAGGTACTCAGTACGACTCGTAGTAGGTCACTACGAGTCGTAACTAGCAGTCGTCATGTGAACTTCTAAAATTCATCATCTCTGATGATTATCCTACGGGCCTACACAATCATTCATACTATGCTAGTACGGTCCGTGTAATCAACTTGTGCCTTGAGGATGCCAACCTACTGGTTCTCTGATTCTAGCTACGAGCTGTTGATACTAGTCGTACCATGAGGTTCTGCACTTGTGGATTCTCTGGTTCTTTGTTACGGGCACTAGCAAAGACTCGTACCTAGATGGTATGGGTCGTGCTGTGACCCGTCGAAGTCCTTTTCTACACCTTTTTCACATTTTTTCATCAATTGAACTCCTAGAATTGATTTTCCCTGCAACAACAACAACACACCTTATATCAATATAAACACACCTAAATACTAGCATATTTCCTTCGTCTTAAGCTTCGAAAGTACTGTAAAACCACGACACATCAACAACCTCAAAATTCAATCCATACATGGAAAGTGCTTGTGAATGTCTTCCTTAAAATGTGGTTCCCACCTAGTAAAAAGGTGGAGCAGCAGGACAAGATCTTCTACTACCAATAACTCCTTGAGGAGCAATTGTTTGAAGCTTAGGAAAGGTTCAAGCAATATATACTTCGGGCACCCGACTAGGGATTTCTCGAGCATATTTTTCTTGAGAAGATCTATACAAGTTTGGACCTGTTGCTGCAGTCTGTTGCAAATAATGCCACAGAAGGATGTTTCATGGATATGACATTTAATCGGATTGCCATTATATTGGATTGTATTGAAAAGAACAACCATACATGGCATGGAGGAGATTAATGTGGAGGGCTATATGTGGGTACTCCTTCATTATCTCACTTGACGAAGGAAAACTGGGATTGCGATCAAATGATGGTCGCCATAACATAACCCTTGTTACCAAAAAATTGACCGAGGCTGAGGTAAAAAAGGTACACACATTTGAAGAGGCCGTGAATGGTGCTCAATATGGTCATGGATGCCCCCCTCCTCTATATCAATATCAACCATTTCAGGAGCCACCTCATATGCAAGTTGAAGATACCAATTATGTTGGTAACTCATCTGGTGGCTATAGACCACATTATCAGCAAGTCCATCCACCTTCATCATATCAAGGGCACTGGAGACCTCAACCGTAAGGTCAAGGTCAATACTACACAAGAAATGACTATAGTGGCACAAATAAGGGTTGGCACAATGGTGGAAACTATCAAAATCGAAGCTCTACTTTGTATGTTCTACCGAGAGGTCCCACTTCTAACTCTTAAAATTGGAGGGAGGGTCCTTCTAAAGACCATGGAGGCTCAAATCTTGAATGAATGCTGGAGAAAGTGTTTTCTAAATAAGAGAGAAAGGCTGATTGCCTAAAGAACCTTACAGAAATTGTAGGTTCTCACACCGCGTCCATACAGAAGCTAGAGAAACAAGTGCAGGATGTTTACCTTGACCAAAATTCCAAGTAAAAAGGCCATCTTCCTAGTGACACCATGGCTAATCCGAAAGGGCATGTGGGTCCTTCCAATGCTCAATGTATGGCTATTGTCATAAGGAGTGGAAAAATTGTGTATCTTTTGGATGTTGAGGATAAGAAAGGTGTGGTTGATAAAGAGGTTGAGATTGTGCAGAAGGTTGATGAACAAGATAAAGGGTTGAGAAAAACAAATGTTGATGAGAGAGTTGAGGTGGAGTTAAAAAGCCACCAATAGAGGAGATTGCCAAAGATGATTCACTTGCTTCAAAAGGGAAAGCAAAGGCCAAGGGAAAAGTGGATGACATTTCTAAATTCATTCCTTTTCCATATAGAATAGTTCAACAAGATCTTGATGCAAAAGTTGCAAAGCATATTGAGCGTCTAAAGAAGTCCACTTCAGGTTCCATTTATTGTTGCTATTAAGGAGATGCCTAGTTTTTCGAAGTACCTAAATATGTTACTGACGAGGAAGCTACCATGTGACAAAGAAGAGTTGATACCGGTGACATACCGTATGACTGCCATTATTATTGGCACTTGTCTAAAAAAGGAGGGAGATCCAGGGTGAATTTACAGTTCTTTATAGAATTGATAGATATGATTGCTTGTATGGCCTATATGATAATAGGGCAAGTATTAATTTGATGCCTCTAGCAAGCAATCTGGATTGACCATGCTGAAATCTACTTCTATCCAGCTCTAAATGGCCGACAAGTCTATCAAGACACCGGTGGGGGTGGTGGAATATATGTTGGTGAATGTTGGAAAATTTGTGGTTCCAACTAATTTTATGGTACTTTATTGTTATGTAGACTAGGATATCCCCATTGTACTTGGGATACCTTTTCTGGCTATCAGGAGGGTGCTTATAGATTCAGAAAAGCACGAAATCATGTTTCGGGTCTAGAATGAAATTATAACCTTCAAAGCTAGAAGAGGCCATTTATTTCCCATAAGAGTTGGGGATGTATGTATGGCTAATATGGTGAAGCATGATGATGAAGAAGCTGAGCATACATTTGCTGCATCGACCAAGATAAAGAAGGCAAAATCCAAACGGGTAAAACAGTACCTCTATGGCTCAAAAAGCAGGAAGTGGGTGAGGAAGTCCCGTCCTAAGGATGACCTACCATGTGCTTGATTTAGGTATCTTGCATCATGCCGCAATGTTAAGTCATGCTTCTTGGGAGGCAACCCAAGGGATGCTACAATAAGTGTAGTATCCACGTCGTGCCATGATGTTAAATCAAATGCTTCTTAGGAGGAAACCCATGAGTTTTTGACCTAATGGGTGTTGATGCATGCAGGTGCACTTGAAAAGAAGGAGGAAATTGATCCAAAAAAAAAAGCATTCAAACAACGAAAGGACAAACAGATCATCTTCTCAACGGATGGACCATCTTCCTTACTGTCAATTAAAAAAAGGGAGTTCTGGTAAGGCAAGCCAAGAGACGGTCTAATGTGCAGACCGTACTCTAGCTAGACGGTTTGCCCTTTGGACCATCTTTTGATTTTAAACTTTTGCTTGTGGGTGCTTTTTGAAATGGATTTGGGTCAGGATATATGAAAATGGGTTGGTCCTTAAATAGCCAACCATGGGCTAAATTGACCTGAGCCATGCTCTTATATTTTGAAATTGAAAAAAGGCATATCAGGCAACCCTTGCCTATTACTTGTTTTCACTCTGTCTCTCTCACAACATATTCCCCTCCCTCTTTTCCTTTCACTTGCTAAAAGCCTTAATAGATGCTGACAACATCCAAAATAAGTCTCCCGCTAGGGAGGTGGCTATATTCATCGGAAAATAAATACTAAGTAAGAGTAGAGGTCGAATCCCACAAGGATTGCGGATAGATTCACCAAATGTTATAAATTAGTTCACACAAGCATGCATCATGTCTAAACATAAAGTAAAATTTGGGAGAAAAGGTATGAACAAGTATCAACTGAAAATGTAAAAGTAAAGCAAGGGAAAATGATTGTTGCTAGCAAGATGAGAGACCCGAGGTGTGCATTCAATGAGGTACCGACTTGGTAGATATTAACTAAGAGCCCTAAGTTTGACTAGAGCACGAATAGTCTTGGTTTTGGGCTACACTATAAGTTTCTCAAACAAAAGAGTATGTCTAGTTTGGGTTTTCTCAAACCCCAAAGCCAGAATCTATGAAACGACCAAACAGTGCTTGAGGAAGGGTTTAGACTATTTCTAGCTCTAAACCTTTAATGGAGTTTGATAGGTATAGATTATCTCTAGTTCCAATCCATAGATCAAAACCCCAAATCCTCACTATTGAGGTCTTACCCAACTTCACTTTCCAATCTCAAGCGAAAGCTAAGTTAGAGAGCTCAATTAATGTTTACAACCATTAATTATCAAATTAAAACTTGAAGAAATAAATAGATCGTTGCTTCCTACTCAAATCTAAGACCAACTAGTCAATATCCACTTATATCTAAACACCCATCATCCACACACACCCCTAGAAGGGAAATTAGCTACTCATAATTAAAGAAAGAGAAATTATACCAACAGGAAATTTCTCAAAACCAATCATATTGAGCAAGATCACTTTTAGCTTAAAATCTACAACAATGGTATTTTTCCCAAAGAAAATGAAGAAGAGAGTATGAAATTGTACTATCTCTATCACTCTTCTACAATATTCTCTATGATGTAATACTCTCTCTCTTCTCTAAAGTGTTGTATATACAAATGGGGTAATAAATCTGTATGAAATCCTTGATAGCACCCAAAAAAGCCCTTGGAAGCTTCTTAAGTACATTCTTGCCTTCTTGGACAATTTTGCCCTTTAGAGGAGACACGACTTGCTTGTGCTGGCTCCCGCATTTCCCAGGTGCAGATGTGTGGCTCACTGATGCATTAACAATCCTTAGCAGTGCTCCCTCAAGGCCTCTTATGTTGGCACTTGTGGTCCGCAGATACAGACTTGCGGCACGAAAGTCTATTTCCAACAACATCCCAAATCTTCCTGTGTGGCACCTATTGAACACATGTATAGACTTGTGGAACTCATGTCTTGTTTTTCCTCTGGCAGATTGCTTTCAGTTCAATTCCCTCATCTTCTACACAAGAGATAGCACCGGTCAATTCTTTTCTTTTTTCCCTTCTCTCATGTAGTGGATGCTTAATGTGGTTATCAAAAGAAGAAAGTTTTAAGGCTAAAAAATGGTTAACTAAGATCATTGCAAAGGAGGGCCTTGTTTTAGGTGAAGTGACTATCCAAATGTCACGACCCGAGAGTACACCCAAATCATAGACACGAGACGAGGAGCCCCGAGGGTCCCCAAGTCAACCCATGGCATGAGCATATAACTAAAGCATTCACATAAGGCGGAAGAATTAGCTTAATAGTCATGAATTAGATAAAACTGTGACATGAAATATAAGAAACAACAGTACACGATCTAAGCGTAAATAGATGAATAACTATAATTAGGTCTAAAAGACTCTAATTATAATAGACGAGTTGAAGGGACAAAACCCTAACTAACCCCAACATTCTAAAAACAAAAGATAAACAAGGTCCGAACATGAAGCCCCTAAATCATGAGGACTCACCACTGAAAGCTGAGAGTAGAACTGAGAGCAAGCTAAGGAGCGATGCTGAACCTGCAAACCGGATCCTGAAAACATGTGGGTCAGTACTTGGAAAGTATTGAGTATGTAAGGTATGCAAAACAATGCTTAAAAACATAAAAAGTTATAGGAGTGGGGACATCATGATCATAAAAGCTGAAATCATAAGTATATAGTAAGGCTCAAGATTTCTAAAATATTCGTAAACCTGTCATAGTCATAACATGAGAGAAAAAAATTCATAAAACATTACTTGAGCATAAAGAGCATAATTATACATGCATTACAACAATGAGGAACAGTGGGAGATTTCTACAATCGATATACCCCATATGAGCACACATGGAGCCCAACCTGTAAACCTAGTCGGGAATTCGTCCATACCTTGCCAAGGGTATGAACCATGAAAGGCGTCATATCACTCGTGAAGACCCCGTAGGGAATAGGAGACAGTCACTGAGGAGATCCCAAGCATAACCTACGGTGGCACGTAGTTCTGAAATTCGAGGAGTAGCCTAGGCCTCGAACCTACTCGGTGTTAAATACTACTCCCAAAATATGCAACGTGCTCATAGAAAATTCATAAATGACATGCATGGATAGTTTAATTGTGAGAATCATATCATGCTTGAGAATTCATAATACTAGCCATGGAATTGGGCCCATGAATCGGTCAAAAATCATAGTTCATAAATCACAAGCGACATGTGGGCATTGCCCATAATTTCAATCATACTTAAAATGCTTAAATTTAGAGAAAACATGATCATAATAACATGAGTAATTTAAAATATGCTTAAATTCAAGAGTTCATATCATGTTTGAGAAATCACCATAACCATGAATTTCACTAAAAAATCCCATGATTTGGGCACATGTGCTTTTAGGTATTAAATCATCAACTATTGAATAAAATAAGTGAAAACATCTCAATAATTCAAACCCATGATTATATACATACTACAACATGCTCATATCGATTTTTGAGGAATCATGCATTTGGGTTATGACCCATCAAGAGTTGGTAACTTAAACATAGAATTAGGGAGAAATTGGGAATGGGTAGGGACTAAACCACCCTTTAAGACCCCACATACCTAGAACTTATCGATTCTTAACTCCCTTGAAAAGCCCTAGATGGAAGCTTGAAAAACTTGAAGAATAACAGTTGAATCCCTTTCCTCCTACCTCTCTACTCTTACATGCATCAAATGAGGTTTATCATGAATGACTTCTCCTTAAAAGACCCTGTCCTGACCTCAAAATGCCGTAGTTTAGGTCTTAGGAGTGTAGGAATTTACGAGAAGGCGCTTACTAACTCGCAGGAAATAACTGCCTGGTGACCCTAAAGGGTGACCTGACGACTCGTCAGGATGGGCAACGACTCGTCGGGTCGCCCGTCAAGTACACTGGATACCAGGTCGACTGGGCTCGTAACGGGTGACTCAATGACTCTTCACAAGTGCGACAGGTCGTGGTCACCTTTTGCCTAGTACACTACTTCATTCTCAGTAAAAATTCCCCGGCTTGCTCATGACCCACCTCGCGAGTCGTTGGGACAGACCCCTACTCGTGGGGTCCCATCCGTTAGGTGCACTGGTCAGACCTCCCAAGAAACCCTCAATCTCACCCACAGGAGACCTGACGACTCATGGTAGCTGACCACGAGTTGTTCCCACACCGGTGGGGACCTCAGCTCCTCAGCCCATTCTAGCCTTCCCACGATCCAGCTGACGACTCGTGGGTCTCCTCACAAGTCATCTAACGACTCATTCTGCACTGCTGTAACATTTTCTAGATTTTTCTCCGTTTGACTCCCGGGTCTGATCCTTGGGTTCTCGGGGTATAATACCAAAACTAGCCTAAGGTCATTTTCCAAGCTCAGCGCATCTAATATTTCACATTGAATCACATTTGGGGAAAGTTCTAGACAACATGCATACACAGGAATAAGCAAAAACCTTACTACACATGGCATCACAACTCCAAGGAGTCTAGTTATTCTCAAAATCAATTGAAAAGTATGAATTTTGACAAGTTATTCCGAGTTCCACACAACTCATTTGTTAGTTAAAAAGCCAAACAAAGAATGAAGGCATCATGACAAGAGAATGCTTTATAAGTTAATTTACCCCTCTTTTCCCAAAAATTAAATTTTTTACCAAGATAAATTTCTTTTGGTGGTTCCTCTCATGATAAGTGCACAAAGACTCAAAGAATGACAAACTAAATATGGCATTTACTCTTAAGAAAGTAGCTCTCAATCCATCATTGCGAATTATCACCCAATTCGACACAAAATTAAGATAAGAAAAATTTTGCTCCTTCGGAAAGAATCATGGTATAAAAAAATTCTTCGAGTTTATTCACTAACAACTATTTTAAAAGACAATTGCAATGTATGGGTAGTACGACAATTGGAGTGTAAGACCAACCCGACATTATTGCAACTAACGTCACACTACAAGAGAATTAAGCTCGGCAAGGGTCAAAAGTTAAAATCATTATAAGAAAGCCCAAAAAGGGTATCAATTCATCAAAACATCATTCAAATAAAATTCATAACATCCATAAAAAACGGTACTACTAGGGCATCAGCATGAATCAAACAAATCCCACCCCTAACTAAAAATTAAACATTGTCCCTAATGTTATAAAATAATGGATAAGGGGGAAAAAACTCCCTGTTCCATCTATTGTTCATCATCATCCCATGGAAATGTGTAACGCCTCAGACTTTTATCCTAAGTTTGAAATCATTCTAGGTATGTAGATAGACCTGAAACCCGATAAATTTTACAGAAACTAAGTGTTAAGATCAATTCTTAAGTGTGAAAAGTGAATTGGATACAAATTAAGGTCATAAGGAACCTCTAGTACAATTTATGAAGTATTTTTCAGTGATTCAACCTATCAAATTGAAGCCTTTTAGTTTGATTTCCAATGCATCTGACCTTGCATCAATCATAGTTAAAAGTAAAAGCTATGAGCATTTTAGTGAAGCACTATCAAGTGACGCGTCGTCATTAGATAGGTCAAAGTCAATGACGCGTGAAGTTACCAAAAATGATCTTAAGGTTATTTTAGGAATTCCTATGATTTAATTGCCAAAACCTAGATGTTTTGGAATTTCTAAAGGTATTATTTAAGTAATCTTAAAGCCTAAACACCTAGTTCTTCCATTACAATGTACAATTCAAGGATAAAAGATCTCAAGTGTTTCAAGAAGCTAGGAATTCTTCTTCTCCAAATTAGGACTCTTCATGCTTCAGTCTAAGATTGTATTTTTCTAGGTATGTAAGGCTAACCTAAGTAAGTATTCCTGTTCATTCTTATTCCCTACATCTATGCAAGAATTCATTGAGATTAAAGCTAGGGTTTTTACCTAGTTCTTGAATTAGTTTCTTCCCTATATATGTTGAATTACCATTGTTGAATTCTTCATATTGAGTTTTTTATTGATGCCTCTTGATTTTAATCCTACTCCATTAATTTTTGATCATTCTCTTTTGATTCTTGATCCTTGATTCTTGATTCTTGAATCTAGATTCCTGATTCTTTATTCTTAATTGCTGAGGTTGGTTCATGTCTCTTATCTCATGAACCCTAGTTGCATGAAAGCATGATTTTAAGAAAATGATTTTGAAAACATGTGTGTTGAAGTAAATGCATTATTTTCATAAAGATTGAGCACATTTTCAAGAGAGTATGCACAATGAGATTTTGAGCATAAGGAGATGATTTTTAGAGTAATTTTCAAAAGTCTAAGTAAAGTCTTATTTTTGAAAGTCATGAGATGATTTTCAGCCAAGGTTCAACAGAGATTTAAAAAGATTCATTATATTTATAACTAAAGTGATTTATAATGATGTTCTCATATTTGCCTCATTGAGGGCCTATCTGTATGAGTATATATTTTGAGAGGATTATTTAGCACCGAGTTGGGTGAATAGGTTGAAGAACCCTTAAGCCCCAAAACTACATAGCCAACATAGGATAAGATCGTGCCGTTGGTTCAGATGACTTGCCAAGATAGTCTCCGGTAAAGACTCAATTATGGATCCAATGTTAAGTTTTCGTCCCTAGATCTGACAAGGCTTTGGATGGCTCTCCTCCATGTAGGTAAGATGTGGGATCATCATGCGCTCAAACATTATGGTTGTCAGTTATAAGAAACTAAATTATTGATATAGTTTACTTGCATAAGTATTTACAGAGATGAATTTGATGCATAAGTTTTATTGCATAAACTATTTTACACATGATCATATTGTGTCCCATGCATCATATTGAGTTTCCGTGTACAATTTCACATTATTATTTCATGTCAAGTTTAGTGATTCCATTTATGTCCTTCTATTGATATATTCTTGCTAACGTTGTTTCATTCAGCTATTTTACATACCGTACATTGAATGTACTGGCGCCCTTTTGGTGCTGCATCATATTATGATGCAGACTCAGGTAGACAGGCACAACAAGGGATGCTTTTCTAGGACTTAACTTCATCCAGCTATTTAGTGAGGCCTCCTATATTCGGAGTGTCACAGTTTTGATAGTCTTTTTATTTATAGAGCTTGAGAGAGCTGGGGGAACTATGTCCCGGCCCCCCTTCTACACTTATAGTGGTTTCATAGATAGAGTTAGATATTGACTTAATAATGTTACATCTTAACATTTATTTTAGTTATAGAATAAATTCTCTTTCATTATATTGAGCTCACTATGTTTCATCTTCCATATTATTTATTGAGATTTACACTGATAGTAAGCTAGGCCAAAGGTTCGCTTAGATCACAAAAGTGGTTTGAGTGCTGGTCCGTGCCCTGGGTCTAGAATCAGGGCATCACAAACTTGGTATCAAAGCTTTATGTTTTCAAGAGTCCTAGGGTGTCTATTAAGCCGCGTCTAGTAGTGTCCTTCTTATCAGTGTGAAGCGTGCCACATATATAATGAGGAGACTATGAAGCATTAGGAAATACTTCCCTTCTTTCATACTCTAGATCATGTGATAGAGTTTAACTCTATAAAGGCTTTCTCCTAACTCTCACATTCATGTGCTCCAAAGTGTAACGCGGTCAGAGGAATAAGATGCGTTTTCAAACCATTTTCTCCTGCAGGATTTAGGAAAAGCTAAGGCAGATGAATTCATGAAAACTTGAAGCAAGGCACCAAAAGAGTGGAGAAGTATGGTCTCAAGTCCACCAACTTTTTTGGACATGCTCTGGAGGTGGTGCTACACTTGAGAGCTAGAATGAGGAAGTTTATATCCGATTAAGGTAAACATGAGAATCGGGAATTCAAGGATACACTGTTGCTTAAAGAGATAGACATATCTAGACTTATGGTGTATACCCAATAGTTAGAGGAAGATAACAGAAGGATAGAAAATAACATCAAGGATTAGAGAGTTTCTGATTAATTAACCCACCAGTCTTTACAGGGTCTAAAGTTTGAGGAAGACCCCCAGAACCTTATCGATGGAACGAGGAGAATTTTGAGAAGGATGCATATAACAAAAACAAAAGGAGTCGAGTTTACTTCTTATCAGCTAAATGATGTTGCCAATGTATGGTATGATCAGTTAGAAACTTTTAGTGTTTTAACTTCGATTGGTGAGTCAGTTCTAGCTAAGAGAATTTATAGAGGTTGTACAATTTCAGTCCATCGCAAAGATGCCACAGCTAATTTGATTGAGCTATACATGGTGGAGTTTGATGGAATTCTAGGCATGCATTGGTTATATTCCTATTATGTCACAGTTGATTATAGGACCCGAGTAGTAGAGTGCCGATTTTTGGATGAGCCAGTTCTAGTTTGGGAAGGAAGTCTCATTATGCCTGAGGGTCATTTTATTTCATACCTTAAGGCCAGAAAGTTAATCTCTAAGGGGTGTGTCTATCATCTAGTAAGAGTGAGAGACTCTAATGTTGAGACCTCATCCCTTCAGTCAGTTCTAATTGTTAATGAGTTTCCTGAGGTCTTCCCTAATATTCTTCCAAGAGTTCCTTCAGATAGAGAAATAGATTTCGGAATCGACGTTATTCCTAATACTTAGCCTATTTCTATCCTGCCATATAGAATGGCTCTGACCAAGTTGAAAGAGCTAAAGGAGCAATTAAAGGATCTGCTAGATAAGGGTTTCACCTTCCCTAGTATTTCACCTTGGGGTGCTCTAATAACCTCCAAAAACACTTCTTCAATTAAGGAGGTGGCTTTGGTCATTGACAAAAATAAATTTCTCAATGAGTGTTGGGGTGGAATCCCACAAGGATTGGTGTTGGATTATCCAATTATTGTAAATCAACTCATACAAGCAAACATCATGCCTCAACAATGTAAACTAAGAATTGGGGGAAAAGAGTCATCAAATAATGATTTCAAATGTAAAACAAAACAAGGGAAAAGTGACTTGTTGATACTAATGAGAGAGACTAGAGGTGTGCATTCGATGTGCATGGATAGCCATGTCTATGGCTAAACCCTATGTTTTTCAACCAGAAGGATGTGTATAGCTTGGTTTTCTCAAACCTCGAAGCCACAATCATGAAACAACCATTAAGCTTGCGGAAATGTTAACCTATTTCTAGCTATAATCCTTTAATGGAGTATGAATTTGGGTTTTGACTATCTCTAGCTCCAACTTATATATTTGATAACGTCCAAACTACACCCTTCTCTATGAAAGAGCATAAACGATCATTGTGTCAAAACAAATAACCCAACAGATGTCGGGGTCGAATCCCACAAGAAATGTAAAATGATCATGCAATAGTTATATATTAACTTGAATTAATTTGCATTAATGTACAAGACAAGTGAATGAAAATTTTGGGGGAGCAAATGCAATCTAAATTCAGCTAAACAAGAGAGCAAGATAACCAAAATTGAGAAACAATAATGAGCAAAGGCTAGAGGTGTGTTGTAGATGGGATGCCAATCGAATTGGGATTTACTAGACAATCAAGTTATTACTAATATGTGTAAATAACCTTGGAAAAGATGGTGCCCGATGTCTTTCAACCACTTGGGCATTTCTTCCTCAAGTTCTTTCAAACCTCAAGGTATAATTCAACTATTCCAATATGGTTTGGGTTAGGGGTTAAGCTATTTCTATCCATCAACCTTTAATGGGATTATGACCACGGCTTTTGGCTATTTCTAGCCCAACCCCACATAATCAAATCCCAACCCACTAATAACTTCTCCCCCATTACTTAATTCGTCTTTTTCAAGTCAAAATTAAGTAAGCAAACAACACCCATATTTGCAACTATCAGTAATCAACTATAATGTTAAGGAGAAATCAATAGATTTAAACTAATTAAGTAATAACAAGATAGATCTATCAATACCCAATTAAATCAAACACCCATCACCACACACCTCTAGTTATTGATTTAGCTACACATAATTGAGAAACACAAGATTTTATTTATCAATAGACTCAACAATTTCATAATTAAGAGTAAACACAATCAAGATCAAAATGTCTTTACCATGGTGGATATATCTTGCTGAAGAAGATGAAGATGAAAAAGAAAATTCAGAACTCTCTTTTCTATGCAAATCTCTCTTCCTAAATTGATGGAATACAATAATGTGCTTGTTCAGAGTACTTTTCTAGAATATGTACAAAAGTCGGTCATAACATTCTCCTCATTTTCAGGGTTGGACGTTTTTGCCCTATTCAGGTGTCCTTCACTTGCGAGTCACTGGAGGTTCACCGGTGTCCATCCGTGGGCCACCGGTTGATCTCCTCTGGTGTCCAGTGAATTCCAGAGAAAACTGGAAATGCCACCGATGGTTCTCCTACTGCTGTTCCATGAGCCACTGGTTGCAATTGTTCCTCATTCCAGTGGGTTTCTACGGTCAGTCGGCGTTTCGCCGGTGTCCTCCGGTGGAGTGCCAGTTTCCACCTAAATCTCATTCTTTTTACTCAATTTCATTCTCCTTCTCTTTAATTAGGTACCTGCAACATCTAAAGGATAAAGGGCATAAAATCCAACTAAAAGAATTAAAAACTAAGCTAAAGCTCATGCTTAAAAGCCTAATGAGTTGGTAATTTACCAACTCATCAATATCCACACTCCAATTCCTCACTATTGAATCATTACCCAATCTTACTTCCCTCTTTCAAGTAAAAGAAAGGTTAATAAGCTAAATCAATATCTGGAACAATCAATTATTGAATTAAAATATGAAGAAAATAATAGATCATGCTTGCTAATCAATTTTAAGAACAAACAATCAATAACCACTCAAGTCTAGACACCCATCATGTGCACACACGCCTAACAAGAAATTTAGCTACTCATAATTAAAGAGAGAGAAATTATACCCAAAAAGAATTTCTCTAAACTCATCATATTAAGTAAATAAATTCAATTCCAACTCGAGGCTTGCAACGATTGTGGTTTTCCCAATGAAGAAGAAAGCAAAAATGTACTCTCCATATCTCTATGATGTACTCTCTATTATATTAGCCTCTAATCTCACTCTCATGACATGTGTATGTACAATTGAGGTAAAAATCTCTAAAATTATTTTTGTACAACTTCCAAAATTTCCCTTGGAAGCTGCTATGGTACACTTGTGCATTTCTTGATGAGATTTCCCTTCAGTAGTGATGTAGCTCACTTTCGTGGCACTTGCATTTAGCAGGTGCCCTTTTGCCACTCGTAGATCTCCTCTCAGGCTTAACGAGTTACCCTTTTATGTTTTCTACATTAGCATCTGTGGTCCATAGATAAAAATCTATTTCTAGCAGCTCTGGTTTACCAAATCTTCCAGTGTCATCTGCTTGGCAGATGCATTTCGCAGCTGCCCATGTGCGGCACACATGTACATTTTTCTTCCAACAAATTGCTTTACGTTCAATTCTTTCATTTTATTTCTCTTAGTTAAATGCCTGCACAAAAGAAGAGAAAGGTATAAAATCTTCCTAAATTGAGTGAAAACAAGTCAATAACTCATACTTAAAAACCAAATGAGTTGATAAAAATACTAACTCATCAAACCCATAAACTTGAACTATTGCTTGTCCTCATGAAAGCATTCACTAACAAATAGAATTTACATAAGCATATCACAGCATGAGAGATGCACAAAAGACCATTATGACTCAAGACAACCCCAAAAATCACACACCAACTCAAAAACTTTTAAAAAAATTCTCAAATAAATGCACAAACATCAATTGGCACCAACACAAGCACTTGGTCCTATCACCATCAATAATTCAATTCAAAACAAGAGACATTTTCATTCAAATCAACATCAATAAGCATCTCAAGTCATTGACAATCAACATTCAAGGTTTGAACTTAAGGTTTGCCTAAAAGTTCATAGAACAACTTATCACATTCATACCTCTCAATTGAAATAGCAATTTTTACATTCACTTCAAGTATGTAATGCTGCTCACTAGAAGAGAGAATCCCACTCACAATCATGTAATTCACAAAAATAGGGATCATAAAATGATGCAAAAATGCTCACTCTCTCAAATACATTCAAGTGTACACACATCGAGCCATAGGCTTCCCTTTATATAACTCGCGACTAATGTAGTGCTTCCAAACTTGGAATCCCCAAGGACTTGCAGGTCATAATGTAGGCTAGGGGTAAGGGTAGGACAATATTTGTTTCAAGTGATTAGAACCTCCCTAATGCATCTGTAACACCATTCAAACATCTTGCTCACACATAGAGAGTCAACTCCACCTTATCTCTCCCTTTTTATCATCCAAATCTTCCATGAAGAGCCATCATTTTAACACCTTAGATCTCTATATCAAGCCTCTTCTTTCCAAGAGATAGAACAACTGAATTCTTTTCTTTCTTCTTCTAATAAAAGGTCTTTCAACTAGACATTTTGTTTTTACATTAAACAATTAGTGCTACCTCACATTGAAGCTCGTTCCTCTTATCTTTTTTTTTGGGCACACTCCCAAACTTAGACTTTTGCTTGCATCCTATTTCATTTTATCACTCTTCCCCATATCTTGGGATTCAATCCCCCACTTTTCTTTTATCGCTAGCAATTAGGGAGGAGTGCCAAAGTAGAGGATTCAGAAAGGATTTAAGGCTTGTAATGTGGTTTCCAAGAAAAAGTCTTAAGACTCAAAAATTGGTTGACTAGGATTGATGTTAAAGGAAGGCCTTGTTTTCGGTGTAGTGACTATCCAAAAAGGGCCTAATGTTATCTTCCAAGCTTACCTACATCTAGGATTTCTCTTTGAATCACATTCGGGGAAACTTTTAGACGATATACATACACAAGAATCAAGCAAAAATTACCACACAAGGCATCACATTCTAAGGAGTTTTAGCTATTCACAAGATCAATTAAAAAGCATGACTTTTGATGAGCTATTCTGAGTTTTGTACACTCGCCTTGTGAATCAAGAAGTCAAACAAAGAATGTGGACATCAGGACAACGGAATGCTCTTTCCAAATTCATTTGTCCCTTTTTATCTCAAAAATCACCTATTTTTAGGCCAAGTAATTTTTGGTGGTGCCGCTCAAAATAAGTGCAACAAGGGCTCAAAATTTACACTAAGACTTGGCATTTTCCCTTAAGAAAGTTGCCTCTCAATTCATCATAGGAAAATTTCACTTGGTTCGACACAAAAATAAATAAAAGAAAAGTTTACTCCTCAGAAAAGAATCGTGGTATGAAGAAAATCTTTGGAGTTTATTTATCAACCACTATCTACAAAGGTGATTGTTAAGCACGAGCCATAGAACTATTGGCATGTAAAACCAACCCGATAAGGGCAACTCACATCATTATCACAAGAACAATTTAATCTTGACAAGTTATAAAATTTAAATCAATTCAAAACATACCCGGAAAGGGCATTCATTCATCCATACCATACAACATTTAATAAAGACTTCATTTCTAAAACATCAATCAAACAAAATAAGCCCGATAACGGAAACAACATCAACTACAAAAATACACATCGCACCCCAACTGAAATGTAAACATTGTCCCCAATGTTACCAAATGAAGGATAAAGGGGGTAAGAACTCCCTAAGACAGCTACTCCTCATTATCATCATTTTATGGGGTTTCATCGGAACATGTGCCTGTGCCATCTCTATGGGAGTGAGCCGTACTAAAGGACTCAAACAACACATCCTGTAGCCTTAGAGAAAACTCTACACCATCATCATTATGTTTGGCCTTCTCATCCACCTATGGGCCCCCAAGCAAGTCATCAATTGGGCCTTTCATGGTGTGTGGGGCTTCCATAGCTTCGTTTAAGAAGCTCAGATCAATACTGGTCATGGCAGCCTTGCCCTTCAATTCTCTCACATCGGCTGGAGAGATGCCATTACTTCCTCAACCACGTCGACTCTGGAGAACAACTTATTTAAGTGGTCAAAGACCTCTTTCATCATGCTTTTGACCGATCTCTGGATCAAGGCTGGCAGATTTTTGGCCAACTTTGCTAGTTGATTTTATTGGGAGTGGGTCATATGCTAGATTTTGGAGCCCAATAGGTCTGGAGGATGAAGGTTGTAACACACCAGAAGTCCCTACGGCAAGATACAGGGTTTGGGGTTAGATCATATAGAGAAAACTAGAAAATGTCTCAGTACGACCCATAGTACGGTCCCTATGTCCTAGATTTGAGTCGTACCAGGAGACATACTGATAGGTCCATAGGGGACAACAGATAAGGATGAAGGAACTATGATTGGATTCTATGAGCTGTACCTTGGTAGTACGAGTCAGACTAGAGAGTCGCAAAAAGGGATTCAGAGCAGGGTGTGAGCACCTGCGAGACTAGGTATGACCCGTGGTAAGGAGGTACAAGTCATAGTAGGTATCTGTGGTATAAAGTTTAGAGAATGATCAAGGCAGGACCTGAAACCACGAGACTCAATATGGGTTGTGGGATCTAGGTACGACTGGACAAGCAAGTTTTTTAAGCATGATCTTTCTAGGGTATTGTGGTAACTTCATAAGCTTCTAACTCCTAAGTGATGTAGTTTTGGATTTCTTAAAGAGTTTTTTATGGAGTTTAACCTCACCAAAGTATTCATTCTATGAAAACAACCATAAGATGAAGGTCCTCTCTCAAGTTAAGCTAGGTTTCGTCATCCCCTCCATCTCAATTTCTCTTGGATTTTCAATGCATATCGAGGGATCAAGTTACCCAGGCATGTAGGGCTTTTAATTAAGGTTTTCTTCCACCCTCATACCCCTTTCAAATTGAATTCATGATATCCACCTCCTATGCCCTAATTTTTGAAGGATTGGTGATAAGTTAATTATGGGTGAATTCCTTTCTGTTCCTCTATGAAATTAGTTTCCTTAAGATTCAATGTATATTTCTATGATTATAATTACATATTTCTTATCAAATCTCATGAATATATGAATTTCAAGTTCCAAGCATAATTTTATGAACTTCTAGGGTTAGAACCAAATTGAATGAGACTCTAGTATTTTTTTATGATTCAATGTCTCTTATGACTCAATCCATGTTTTATGATTATGAATGCATGTTTTCTACTAGATTCTCTCATGAATTTTTTATTTTCAAGTTATGATGATTTTTCCTAAGGATGCATGATTTCTTGATTTGGGCAAACCCATGCAAAAGTCAGTATGTTTCACCTAAATTTTTAGCCAAGGCTTACCAGATATGTTTTAAAGAGATGTACTAGAGTAAAGACTCCCAAGAAATAGATTTAAGCAATGTTTTCAGAAGATGATTATGAGCCATATGCATGTTTTTAAGAGTAGTGTCTAGCACCGAATAGGCCAGGGATTCTGAGGACCTAGGTCTCATAACTATGTGTCAACATAGGTATATATTCATATTTGGGGTCTCTCAAGAGAGTGTTTTCCTCCGCCTGAGGGTACACTAGTGATATCACGCCTTAATCTTTCTCTTCCTTGGCAAGGCTTAGGATGGCTCTGCCCACTTGAGCGAGATAGTTGGGCATCGTGTAAGCTCTATCATGATGGTGTCAGTTATGATGAGTCTCCGCTACTCCTTATCTTTTTTTCATGTTCACGTTATGAGTTATGATATCTTGGCTCAAATTATGTTTTACAAGGTTTACTACGAATTCAGCCATGTTCAGCTTATGCAACAATTTTGAGAGCTTTTAGCCCTCATGATTAGCTTATGATCAGATATTCATGCCTTGTACTACTTTTACTCTTATGATCACTTTTATAATGTTTAACTAGAAGGTTTTACTTTCTCCACATACTCGGTACATTTCAAGTACTGACCGCATATTTTATGCTATATCGTATTATGATATAGGTTTGGGCGACCAATTTCAGCTTTGTCTTTAGTCTCTCTCCTGTTCCAGTCTAGCTCAGTCCCTATTTTGGTGAGTCCTCATCATCAAAGGACGTTTATCAGTTCCTATGTTATGTTCTTGTTTTTAGTTTTTATACATAGCAAGCCAGTTGAGATGCTTTTTTATTAGCTCATCTTATGGTTAGAGGCTTTTTAAATAGTATGTTAGATAACTCAGCATTATAGACTAGTTGTCTCCAATTTGTTTGATGTTATATTCTAGACTTCTGTTTATGTTGTGTTCACCCCTTACCTTCATCTTTAGATATGCTCTTGTTCATGCTACGTATATGTCATGGGTTAGATTGGAGTTATTCATTGCTCTAGGTCCCGTTTCTTGATCCAGGTATACACATGGTTCTTCACAAGCATGGAATCAGAGCATTAGGATTTAGAGTATCATAGAGTGTCTGAAAAAAGCCGCGTTAAGTAGAGTCTTTTTCATGGGTGTGAAGCGCACCACACTTATGAGGAAAAGGTTATGAGACATTTTGGGAAAACTTCCCCTTTTTTCATGATTCTATCTCGTGCAATGAAGTCCAACTATCTATCCTTATAATTCATTCTATACGCGTTTGTAGAAAGATACTTCCTCACCGAGTTAATGGAAGGAGAAATGGCAATGGGAAGAGCATCAGCAAGCCCCACCAGCCCCAGTGGATCTCTTGCCCGAGCAGGTGGATCATGTTGAGTTTAGGGCTGCTTTTCAGATGTTGGCCCAAGCTATGATGACCCAACTCAACCAGTAGGCGGTTGCCCATGTGAATCATAATGAGAAATCGGCGACAGCTAGGGTGCGAGACTTCACTAGGATGAGCCTACTAGAATTTCATGGCTTGAAGGTGGACGAGGATCCAAAACAGTTTATTGAGGAGATTCAAAAGATCGCCAAGATTATGGGGGTGTCCATACAGGAGAACACGGACTTTGCCTCCTATCAGCTAAAGGGGTTTACTCATATATGGTTCCGATAGTGTAAGGAGAGCAAGGGAGTTGGTGCAGTCCCTGTTGGTTGGGATATGTTCACTATAGCCTTCTTGGATAGATTCTTCCCCCAAGAGTTGAGGGAAGCAAAGGCAGCAGAGTTCATCAACTCGAAGAAAAATGAATAACTATCTAGGTGTATTCCTTGACGTTCACCCAACTGTCCAAATATGATTTGGAGATGGTTGTCGATTCGAGGGCTCGTATGAGCAAGTTTGTGAATGGGGTCACAGATCATTGGTCAAGGAGTGTAGGATCATAATGTTTATTAGTGACATAGTGTAACACCCCAAAAGTTCCTAAGAATAGATTCAAGATTTGAAAATATTATCAGCAGAAAAAGTTGAGAAATGTCTCAGAACGACTCATCGTAAGATTCATGGTGTGGAGTAATGAGTCGTGGGATTGAGTTGTGGTGAGCTTCTAGTTGACAGGTCCTGGACCAATGAGTCAAGGTATGACTCATAGGTCCCTGTTGCAAGCCATTGTTAGGAGTTGTGACAAGCTGTTGAGGTCTGGAAGGTACGACCCATGGTACAACTTATTGTGGGAAACAACGAGTTGTTATAAGTGTCCGTGATGACGATTAGAGATGTTGGAAATTTGGCTAGTTAAAATGGATGGGTCCAACGACCCATGGTCTTAAGGTACGATTCATGGTCAGGACTCGTAGCATGTTATTGGGTCTCTAGGTACTGTTCGTACGAGGGTTGGTATGACCCATAGTAGGAAACTACAAGTCATGGTAAGCGTCCATGGAAAGAATCATAGAATGGGGGATTAAGGCTGATTTGGCAATGGGAGGAAACCACGGGTCATTCTTTCAAGGTACGACCCGTGGTACGATTCGTGGCATCTGGTGGGAAGCTCGGGAATATGTATAGGGAGTGTCCTTTAGCTACGCAGGGTGACAGTCGAGGTTGTGCTCTGGCCACCAATTCAGTAGCAACTCCAACAACATGTCTTTTCCATTAGGGTGCTTCTACTAATGTAGCTGGCGGTCAGCGCTAGAATAGATTTTATGCACTCTCATCACGACAGAAGTAGGAGACTTCATCTGTTGTGGTTACTGGTATATTATGAATATTTCATCTTGATGTGTATGCTTTATTAGATCCTTTAGCCACATTGTCCTTCATGACTCCCTATATTGCATTCTTCTTCAGTGTCAGTCCCAAAACCCTATCAGAACCCTTCTCAATCTCTACTCTAGTCGGTGACTCAGTTATAGCTCGACAAGTATACAACAGTCCTTTAGAAAGTCACCTTAGCCGACCTTGTAGAGTTAGACATAACTGATTTTGATGTAATATTCGGTATGCATTGGTTACATGCATGTTATGCCTCAGTCAATTGTAGAACATATATGATAGAGTTTTGATTTTTGGGTTAGCTAGTCATAGAGTGGAAGGGTAGTTCCACAGTGCTTGTGGGTCATTTTATGTCCTATCTTAAGGCCAAAAAGATGATCTCTATGGGTTGTATACCATTTAGTTTGAGTTAAGGATTCTACGTCTGAGATCCTGACTCTCCAGTCAGTTCCTTTTGTATGTGAGTATTTGGAGGTGTTTCCAGATGATCTACTAGGAGTCCCTCCCGAGCGGGAGATTGAATTTCGTATTGACCTTCTTCCCAATACGCATCCTATATCAATTCCTCCTTATAGAATGGCTCCAGTTAAGCTAAAGGAGTTGAAGGAGCAATTGAAAGATTTCCTAGATAAGTGGTTTATCCGGCCTAGTATGTCCCCATGGGGTGCACCATTTCTCTTTGTTTAAAAGAAGAATGGTTCTATTCATATGTGCATTAATTATCGGTGGTCGAATAGGGTTACAATCAATAATAAGTATCCCCTCCCTTTAATTGGTGACTTGTTTGACCAACTTCAGGGTGTTAAGTGTTTTTCTAAGACGGATCTCAAGTCTGGCTATAACCAGCTCAAAGTTTGGTTGAGTGACATTCTGAAAACAACCTTTAGGACTCGGTATGGTCACTATGAGTTTGTGATTATTTCTTTTGGACTAATGAATGCTCCTGCAGCTTTTATGGACTTGACGAAGAGGGTGTTCAAACAGTATTTGGAAATATTCGTGATTGTCTTCATAGATGATATTATCATGTACTCTCAAAGTGAGGAGGAGCATGCCGCTCACTTGAGGGTTGTGTTGCATACTCTTAAAGACTATCAGTCATTTTCTAAGTTTAGCAAGTGTGAGTTTTTGCTTGACTTCATGAAGTTCTTAGGTCACGTGGTGTCTAGTGAAGATGTGCAAGTGGATTCTCAAAAGATAGTGGCGGTGAAGAACTGGTCTATACTTGTCAGTCCTACAGATATTAGGAGCTTTTTGTGTTTCGCTGGCTATTACCAGAGGTTTGTAGAGGGATTTTCCTCCATTTCTGCACTGTTGACAAAGTTGACTAAGAATAAATCTAAGTTTAAGTGATTCGATGCTTGTAAGAAGAACTTTTAGGAGTTGAAGACTCGACTCACTTCAGCCCCAGTTTTGAATTTACCCGAGGGTACCGATGGTTTTGTGGTGTATTGTGATGCTTCGAGGATCGGCCTTTGGTGTGTATTGATGCAACAAACCAAGGTTATTGTATATGCTTCTTGTCAGCTTAAGACCCATGAGAAGAACTATCCAACTCATGATCTCGAGTTGGCAGCGGTGGTTTTTGCCTTGAAGATTTGGAGGCATTATTTGTATGGGGTACATGTGGATATGTTCATGGATTATAAGAGCCTACAATATGTGTTCACTCAGAAGGACTTGAACTTGCAACAAAGGAGATGGCTAGAACTTCTCAAGGATTATTATATGAGTGTCCTTTATCATCCAGGAATGGCCAATGTAGTGGCAGATTCCCTTAGTAGATTGTCTATGGAGAGCATGTCACACATTGAGGATGGGAGGAAGGAGCTGGTGAAGGATGTGCATTGGTTTGCATGGTTAGGGGTTTGCCTTCTTGACTCGATAGATGCTGGTGTCATTGTTCAAAATGGGTGTGAATCTTCTTTGGTGATTGAGGTCAAGGAGGCAAGATGAAGACCCTATCCTAGTGAAGTTGAAGGAAGCGGTTCAGAATCAGAAGATGGAGGTCTTCTCCCAAGGGGCAAATGGTGTACTTCGGCATCAGGGTCGTTTATGTGTTTTGGGTGTTGATGATTTGAGAGAATGGATGTTTCATGAGGCTCATGGTTCCCGATATTCTGTCATCCAGGTGCCACTAAGATGTACCATGACCTACGTGAGGTCTATTGGTGGAATGGAATGAAAAAGGACATAGCGGAGTTTGCGGCTAAGTGTTCAAATTGTAAGCAAGTGAAAGTTGAGAAACAAAGACCTGGAGGTATGTTACAAGACATTAGTATCTCTACTTAGAAGTGGGAAGATATTAATATGGACTTCATCACAGGGTTGCCTTGTACCCGCTGATAGTATGACTCAATTTTGGGTGGTTTTGGACAGGTTGACCAAAGCAACTCATTTCCTACCGATCAAAACTATCTATTCAGCTAAGGATTTTTCTAGATTATACATTCAGGAGCTAGTCCAGTTGCATTGAGTGCCATTATCCATCATTTTAGATAGAGATGCTCAGTTCACCTCACACTTTTGGAGGTCATTTCAGAAGGGTCTTGGTACTCAGGTAAAGCTTAACATGGCCTTTCACCCACAGATAGATCGTAAGGCCGAGTGGACCATTCAAAATCTTGAGGATATGTTGAGAGCTTTCTTGATTAACTTCAAAGGTAGTTGGGATGATCAGTTGCCTCTCATTGAGTTTGCCTACAATGACAATTATCATCCTAGTATTCAGATGGCTCCATTTGAGGATTTCCATGGGAGGAAGTGCAGGTTGCCTATCGGTTGGTTTGAGGTAGGTGAGACAACCTTGATAGGGCCAAATTCAGTTCATGAGGCCATAGAGAAGGTTTAGCTTATAATGGAAAAGCTGAAAACAGTTCAGAGTCGACATAAATCTTATGCGTATATGAAGACAAGAGATCTTGAGTTCGACATTGATGATTCGGTATTTATGAAGGTGTCTCCTATGAAGGGAGTTATGAGGTTTCGAAAGAAGGGGAAGCTTAGTCCCCATTATGTTGACCCATACAGCATTGTGAAACGTGTTGGCGAGGTGGCCTATGAGTTGGTGCTACCAGCAGAGTTAGCTTCGGTGCATCCGGTGTTTCATGTGTCCTTGTTGAATAAGTGCATCGCTGATTCCTCTCTAGTTGTTCCAATAGATAACATTGGAGTGATGGAAAACCTTACTTATGAGGAGCTACCAATTGAGATCCTTGATCATCAGGTTAGTAAGTTGAGGAACAAGGAGGTAGCTTCAGTACAGGTTTTGTGGAGGAATAAGCTTGTTGAGGGAGCTACATAGGAAGTCGAAGTATATATGATAGCTAACTACCCACATTTATTCCCTTCCAATTTTGTTCCAGCTTGAGGTATCAGTTTCCTTCTTAATACTCTATTCAGTTTCATGTCAAGTTCATGTCTCTCAGTTCATTTCATGTCTTAACATGCATCCATTAATTTAGTTTAGTCGTATATCTCAGTTCAGAGTCAGTCACTCTGTCAGTTTTGGCTTTAGTTGTTTAGTTTTTGGATTGCAGTTCCTTCCCTGGCCCTTCTATATGCTTATTCTACATTTGAGAATGAATATTCCCAAGGGGGAGATAATGTAACACCCCAAAAGTTCTTAAGAATAGATTCAGGATTTGGAAATATGATCAGCAGATAAAGTTGAAAAAATGTCTCAGAACAACTCATCATACGAGTTGCGGCGTGGAGTAACAAGTCATGTTGAGCTTCTGGTTAACAGGTCCCGGATCAACGAGTCAAGGTACGACTTATAGGTCCCTGTAACGGGCTGTTATTAGGAGTCGTGACAAGCTGCTTGTTTGTCAGGTCAGGAAGGTACGACTCATTGTGGGAAACAACTAGTCATGATAATTGACCATGGTGAGGATCAGAGAAATTGAAAATTTGGCCAGTGTCAATGGATGTGTCCAATGACCCATGGTCTCAAGGTATGACTCGTGGTCAGAAGTCGTAGCATGTTATTGGGTCTCCAAATACTGGTCATAAGAGGGATGGTACGACCCATAGTAGGAAACTCCGAGTCATTGTAAGCATCCTTGGCAAGAATAAGATAATGGGGGATTAAGGCCGGTCTGGCAACGGGAGGAATCCATGGGTCATTGTTTTAGGTACAACCCGTAGTACAATACCTGGCATATGGCAGTGCCCTTTTTTCTGCGAAATCATTAAGGTTATTTTCATAAATTCTAAGCTCCGAAGTCCTAAACCACATCATTTTAAGCTTGGGAAAGAGTGTTTTAAGGGTATTATTCACCCTAATAATCCATTCCTCCCCTAACACCCTAATTAGAAGATCGGAGTGTCTCAAAACCTCTTAAGAATTTCTAGGATTCGTCCTCTAATTCTTCCTAAGTGCAATTGGGGTTTCAATGCTAGTTGTTGATTGTCAATTCCAGATATGTGGGCTTATCAATGATGGGTTCTTACACCCTCATGCCCCTTTCTCAAACAAATTCATGATCATCTATTCCCCAAGCCCTATTTTCAAAATTCTAGGGTTTTTATTTGTGTTATGAAATTCCTCCATGATTCTCCTATGGGTATAGCTGAATTGATACGTATTTATGATTTCCAATATTGGTGTTTGATGATTCCTACAAGTTCTCATGAAATTATGGTCCCTTAGGTTACAAGTATAATTATGAACACTTTGGGCTAAATTCCTCTTTATGAGTTTTTATGATCCTTTTATGATTGAAATTCTCTCATCCCTAATTTATGTTTTATGACATGTGATACATGATTTCCTACAAGGATTCTACACAAATTTATGAACTTAAAGTATGAGGATTTTCTCAAGTAAGCATGATTTTTACGATATTCAAGTTTATGATTATGGACGACTCACGGGCCCTTATTTATGGCTAGTTCACATATTACAAGAATTTTCATGATTATCATGATTTAAACTAGCCCATAAACTTCATGTATGATTTCACGATATTTATTACGAGCCATGTATATGTTTTGGAAGTAGTGTCTAGCACTGAGTAGGCCCGGTGGTTAGGCAAACCCTGAGATCTCAAAATTATGTGCCAACGTAGATATACACACACACACACACACTATAACACCCCAGAAAATTTTTGGTGATTATTTGATGTTTTTATGCTAGGTTAAGGAAAGTAAGGGTTGTATATTGTTCGTAGATGACAAGGGAAATGTGTACGATCAAAAAAACAAAGAGTATGTGAAGTTCATAAGTAAGGATCAATTTTAAACGATCATATCTACCAATATATAATGAATTAGAAGCCGCACGACCTATCAAATTAAAGGTATTTGAGTCTAGTTTTCATAACATCAAACCTCTTGTCAATTGGAGTTTTGAGTAAGCATGTATCGGCAGTTTACCGAAGCATCGTGAGCGGTGATGCGGGCATGATGCCCTAGCGCCTCCACCGCCCTATTTACTTAAAATCTTTCCATTTCTCTCTCAATTCCAGCAGCTAGGACAAAGAAAATCAAGGATGAACATCAAGCAAAGTTCAAGAAAATCACAAGATAAGTTGAGATTACCTTGCCAAGTGTGTTAGGGGCTGTTTTGCAGCTCGTTTTGGCAAGGTTTTGAAAAGGTTTTTCTGCGTTACAAAATCTATTTGGAATGCCTATATATATCTTGTTTAAATCAGGAGAAAAGGTAATGATTTCGCCCCTTTTAAACCTCTCAAATTTGCAAAGCAAAATTCTGGAAATTGGCAGCTAAATGAGCTGCCGATGGACTGTTTGTGAGTTGAGTCTTGCTCGTTTTCCTTAGGATTTTTGGCTGTTTCTTTTGCTGGAATTATACTTCATATTGAGGGTAGAATTACAGAAAAACTAAGGTAAAATTTCCCTCTTGTTTCTCCCTCAAAAGTTAGTGAAAACTAGTTGAGAAAATGGCTAAATGTTGTTGATGTTGCCGTGTGTTGTTGTTGCTATTGTGACTGCCTCTGGTTAGTTATTTTGGCTGCATTTTTTGCTATAGATTAAGCTTGTCATTGGCGTATAAAAAAACTGGAAGGCTGATCATTGAGATAGGAAATCGGCTAGAGAAAAGTTCATCGGAGAAAGGTATGTAAGGCGCCCCGTCTATCATTCTTTTAAGAAAGATTCGTGTGTTGTGAATCGAATGAGACAGCAACCTATTTAAAAGTCTTGAGGAAGTATGTCAAGCTTTATTTAAGCTTTAAAGTTCCATGTTTTATTGAGGATAAATGTTAAGATTATGCCTAGCCGAAGTGAGACATCTAAAGTGTGATATTGTGTTGATTGTTGTTGTAGTTGTACATTGAGTTTGAGACTCCTCAGCGTGGTCATTGTTAGCTGGTCCTTACTGTATGTCATGTGTATATATTTGTGATGTTAAATGTGTTTAAAGGTCTAGTTACTAAATGAAATTGGTGAAAGAGCCAAGATGAGAACGTGTAATCGTTTTTAAGCTACGTAAAGACGTCGCAAGCTATTGAGGGTAAACGAGCTTATTGAATTAGGATTACCTGGTAATGGTTGTCCTTTATCTTATGTGTATGTTATGAAATATGTCAGTTCAAGGGGAGATTTCATAATCCCTTTCCCTTAAGATGAACGACAAGCTAGCGAGTTTCTGAGCTCTAATGTCCCTTGAACACGATCAATAAATTTTGTTGAGACTCTTAGGTCATCCGTAGTTCCTTATCATTTATACAAGTTTTCTGATACATGCATTTAAGTTCTATTTTCTAGTTTTGCATGTTATATGTACTCAACTCTAGTTATGCATTATGAAGGAGGCCTATGCAGGCCACATGTTTAGTATTCGTCATTTCTATGTTGTACGTATTGAGCTGGTCCAGTATAAGCCATATCGGCTCCATTTTATGATTTTTTATAAGATTTATTGATTTTACCCCGGTGTGGTACACCGGCTGGAGGTCTTGTTATTTTATCCCGGTGTGGTACACCGGCTGGACGGATTTTACCATGGTATGGTACATCGGCTGGAGGCATTTTTATTTTTACCCAGTGCGGTATACTGGCTGGATGAATTGTATATAGATTTTATGGTCGTTTGTTTGCTGGCATTTCAGTTATAGTCTTTGTTGTGCATTAGATGGTTGCATTTACACTTCAATAATGAGTTATTGTCAGGTTTCTTTTTTCAGGATTCCGGGTTGTTACTACTCCTTATTTCTGGCCTAGTTATCATTTTTATCTTACATGTTTATAGTTTTCAGCCTTATATACTAGTAAATTTTATTCGTACTGACGTCCCTTCAACTTTGGACCCTTCCTGTGATCGTGCTGCCAGGTACAGGCCGAGGATCAGATCATCGGACGTAGTAGGAGCTAGATTTCAGCAGAATAGTGGTATGCTCCTCTCTTCCAGGAGCCATGTCCTAGTTTGGACTATTTTCAATTTTGTGTACAGCATGGGTAGGCTGGGGCCCTATCCCGTGCATTTTAGTTTGTTTACTCTGCAAAGACTGATGTGGACTGTTTGTATAGTAGTTTGGGTTGTGTAGTCGTATTGGTTTTTCATTGCTTTTCTTAGCTTTATTGTAGCCTTGTCAGCTTTCCAGGCTGCATATTTATAATTTTCAAGGCATTATTTGCCCAGTATTTGTCTTGGTTGGTTGTGACAGGTAGCTAGGTCAGGCTTAGTGTTACATTTATAGATGCTATATAGCCGGCTTCTCTATTGACCATGAATCGAGTGCCATTTGCGCCCTACCCTAGTTCTGGGGCGTGATACACACACACACACACACACACACACACACACACACACACACAGATATATATATATATATATATATATTCAGATTTAACCCTATGGGGTCCCTACTAGTGATATCATGTCGCCTTGGCAAGCTTGGGACAACTCTGCCTACTTCAGCGAGATACTTGAGGCATCATGTAAGCTCTATCATGATGGTGTCGGTTATAATGAGCCCTCCCATTTTTCATACCCTGAGACTATACCTAGACGAGACACGGTATTTGGAGTCACAAGTAACCCAAGTCAACCCATGGTCTATCATAACATTGGCATTCTAAGTAAATACATAGTAGATGCTTTGAAATAATAAAATAAAACATTTCATGAAAAATGTCTAAATCATAAGTTTTATACAACTGGAAGCAAAACAAGAAATATGAAGACTCTATCTATGTCTGAAAGCCATCTATTAGATGAGTTGCTGGGACAGGTCCCCAGCTAACTCTAAATCTAACTGAAGAAAATATAACTGAATGGTAATATGACTCGTCCTCGGATGATGAGGACTCATCTATGATGCATCTGGAAACTTCTGAAAGTGGTCTGCTAATGGGGCTGAGACTGAGATCCTGTAATTGTATCATAAAATGATACAACATAAAAAGGTATGCATCAGTACTTTGAATGTACTGAGTACGTGAGAGAGACTATACACTAGGAGTAAAATAACTAAACAGGAAATACATTCAATGACCAACTGAAATACTGAATTGAATAACTGTGATATATTGAGATGGTCAAAGATATGCCTTAAATCTGAGATACTAATCTGAACTGCTATACTGAATTAATAAGTGTAATGAGCAGTCTGAAACTATTTTGAACTAAGCTAAACTGAGACTGAACTGAACTGAGCTAATTTGAAACTAAACTGACTAGTGGGAGAGGCTATAGCCGACATATAACCACATGAGCTAGACGTGGAGTCTAATGTACACACCCCATCGGTAGGACCCATTATACATTGCTAGGGAATAAAGGCATGGACAGTGAGATCACTTTCTGGGGCCATGAGGCCAATAAAACATAACCTACAGTGGCGACGTAGTTCTGGGAACCAGGGTGCGCTGGAACCCTGGCCCTCTCGTTGCTAAGTCCTACTCCCACTGGATAGTCCTACCATGACTACTACTGTCAAGAGGATAGCTCAATACTGAGGGCCCAAGAATACAACTGGCTCAGGGATACTGTCTGAGAGTGCCCTGAGAGTCTTATCGGACCAGATTTTGAAACTGGTGTTCTAAGACTGGTCAGATCTGCTCATCAGGAGCGTCGTAGCCGTCTAAAGAACAGTCTGAGGCTGAAGCTGTTGGTGCTAAGACTAGTCAGAGCTACTCATAAGGAAGGGTCGTAAACTTCTAAAGAACCACAAAATTTCTGATAACTGATATCTAAGTCTAAATTCTAATAACTAGGAGGCATCACTAACACCTGAAAAATTAACTATGGTTAAACTGATCAGCTGACATTTTTCTGGGTAACACTGAGGTTGCCTAAAATATGAATGAGACTGGACTGACATGATTTTGATAGATATTTTAACACTAGTAAAATACATGCATCCCAAAACTGATGGAACCACACTACCGGGGAAACTAGTTCAACCCATAAGTTTCTAATTTTTACTGAGCTGTGACTAGGGCTGAATTATGCTACAAGCTACAATCTTTCACAATTTCTAGAAATATGAAATGAATAAGAAATCTACAATGATGAGATTCATTCCCTTTTAATCCACAAAGAAATTTGTCTGAAAACATTTCACATTTCGAAACTACAGGCTATAACTGATAAAGAAGATAGAGGAGATTTTGGGGACACAAGGAAAGAACTATTCCCTTGTTGAATTCCCTCATACCTGGTGATGGAAAACCCTAAGAGAATCTCTTGAAAATATGGGGAGAATTCGATGAAGATGTCGAATGCCCTAGATATGCTCTTGCTGCTTCCTGACTATTTCTACAAATTAGACTTTGAGGGGCGGAGTGGAGTGAAAGGAAAAATGTCGTTCTACCCCTTTATATCCCTCCTAAAGGATTCCAAAATGATGGGGTTTTAAGATAAGAGGCTAGGAAGTTACAAAAATAACCCTGGAATAAGATTTGGAAATTTGTCTAACAGGATCCAACAAGCCACAGAAAAGGTCGTTGGTCGAAACAGCGACCTTTTGGAATCAACGGTTGGTCCTGGGTCCAAATATCATGCTCACTGGAATAGGACCATGGGATGATACCACGACTCATTGCGACAACTAACGAGTCATTGATACCTCTCATTGTCACTAGTGGGGAAAACTTGGCCCTAAGACAACAGGAAACACAACGACTCGTTGGTAGGACCAAAGGGTTGTTGCATTGACTCATTGTCAACACTGTTGGGGCCTAGGACTTGGTTATGGGTGGTAGCAATGGCTCGTTGGTAGGAACCATGAGCCGTTAGTTCCACTTGTTGCTTCTAGGAAAAATCTGGTAGATCTCTGAACAGAGATCTAACAGACGACAGGAGGGCTCGTTGTAACTACCAAAGGGTCGTCCTATGCCTCATCATTTTCCTCCGAAAGGAATCTGCTAAGCTGACAATGAATCAGACAGTGGCCTATTTGCTCTGACCACGATCCGTTGTCTTGGTCGTTCTGCAATAAAATTTTTTGGTCTCCCCTGGTTTTTCTTTCAAGGTCTGAGTTTGGTCTAGGAAAGTTTCGATGTGTTAAAATATCTCCCCCTTGGGATCATCCGTCCAAGAATGAAGACTAAAATTGCTAAAAAACTAGGAAAAGAGCTGAAATTCCTAGACTAAGACTATGAGCTGGTTTCTGAAGGAGTATCTGACTCCGAGCTGGCTTAACCGTACTAATAGAGCTGATGCAACTAGAATGCACATAGAAAACCTAAAAAGAGTTGATGAGTATGGAACTGAATAGAGTACTGAGGAGGAATTTAGTACCTGATGTAGGAACTAAACTGGAAGGGAATAAGTGTAGGTATCTAGCCATCATGTTTGCTTCTGCTTCCCATGTGGCTCCCTCACCTAGCTGGTTCCTCCACAAAACTTTCACCGAAGCGACTTCCTTATTTCTCAACTTATGAACCAGACGGTCAAGGATCTAAACTAGGACCTCTTCGTAAGAGAGACTGCTTTTATTTCCATGTTGTCTAGTGACACAACTAAAGTTGGATTACCAGTGTACTATTTCAATAGCAACACATGGAAGACTCGGTGCACAGATGATAACTCTAAAGGTAAATCCAACTCATAGGCTACCTTGCCAATTCACCTCAGAGTTCTGTAGGGTCCCACCATATCTCGGACAGAGCTTTCCTTTCTTCCCAAATCTCACCACCTCTTTCATGGGTGAAATTTTCATATAAACCCAGTCATCCACTGCAAACTCCAATTCTCTTCTCATCACATCAACATAAGATTTTTTGATGGCTTTGAGCTGTTTTCAACCTTTCTCGGATGAGCTGTACCTTTTGCATAGCTTCATGGACTAATTCTGGCCCGATTAGAGTAGCTTCACCAACCTCAAACCACCTGATAGGAGATCTACACCTCCTACCATACAATGCCTCAAACGGGGCCATCTGGATACTGGAGTGGTAGCAGTTGTTGTATGCAAACTCGATGAGAGGCAAGGTCATCCCAACTGCCCTTAAAAGTGATCATACATAATCTCAGCATATCTTCCAAGGTTTGGATAGTCCGCTCAGCTTTTCCATCTATCTGCGGGTGAAAAGTTGTGCTGAGCTTGACCTAGGTACCAAGTCCCTTTTGAAAGGACTTCCAAAAATGAGAGGTGAACTAGGTACCTCTATATGAAATAACAGACAATGGCACCCAATGAAATCTGACCAACTCCCGGATATAAAACCTAGCATAGTCCTCAACTGAGTCTGTAGTTTTTACTGGGAGGAAGTGTGCTGACTTAGTCATCTGATCTACTATCACCTAGATTGAATCATGTTGTCGACGAGTCCGAGGTAGACCAGTAATTAAATCCATATTTACTTCTTCCCACTTCTATGTGGGTATGATGATATGCTGAGTCGTACCTCCCGGTCTCTAGTCTTCTAATTTGACCTTCTGACAGTTCGATCACTTAGCTACAAATTCTACGATGTCTCTCTTCATTCCATTCCACCAGTAAGTAT
This sequence comes from Datura wrightii, assembly GCA_035772735.1. Classification (NCBI taxonomy): domain Eukaryota; kingdom Viridiplantae; phylum Streptophyta; class Magnoliopsida; order Solanales; family Solanaceae; genus Datura; species Datura wrightii. Next base: position 65,883,199 of record JASDFA010000003.1, on the reverse strand, counting down.
CCCATAAATCATAGTACATCTTAGTAGCACCTGGTTGGATGGAATATCTTGAACTGTGTGCCTTAGCCAGTACCTATTGTCTCAGATCTGTTACAACCCGTAAGTTTCTAATGTTTAGATTATTCGTACGTTGGTTAAGAGTTTTAGATATAATATGCATGAGAAAGGGGCCCAGGAAAGGGTCGGATGAGCAAGGAGTCGAGGCCGTGCAGTAGGAGGCTGGGCTAGCTGCCAAAGGGGTAGCGAGGCACGGACCATGTCCTCCACAATGGGCTCCATGGCACGCCCTCAAATTGGCGCGACAGGGTCTGTGCCACGGACCCCTGTCCACTGCCTCAAGTATATATATGATTCACCCTTTAATTTCATTTCATTTCCCATATTCATGTTCGACCAACAGAGGTAAAGTACGATGGAAGTAAATAAATTTCCTCCGTTTACACTACGAAATGCTTACCAAATTCAAATTAACTTCGGGTATCAAAGTATAAGGCTACAGGGAGCATTACTACGGAATTATCTTCGCGAAATTCGCCCGGCAAATCGTAACCCCGCCGAGCTAAAGTTATTGGAATTTCTCCAAACTAGTGTCAATACGATCACAGGCTTAAAGTAAGCATTTCTCTCTTTTGGATTCTCGAGAAATTATGAGTTTTCGACCGTGTTCCGTCAAGTTGAAATATAGTTAATATTTCTATGTAAAGTTATCGTTTTTCATCAAATTTAGTATTGAAATTAGCCTCATTCCTCTAATAATACGATTGTAGTTTATAAGTTAGTTGAATACGAGTTGAAACTTGCCAGTTAATCAGTAATCGTCAAATGATGTATGTTAAGGCAGTTTCCTTCGGCAAGTTAGTTTCTTGGCATGATAACTCAGTTTGAATCCTAATAAGAGTACCAGAAGCAAGTCTATTATGATTAGTTGTTGTTATTAGCTGAGATTAGTTCCATGTTAGTTTGGGATGGATTATGCCTGTATAACCTTCATGACCGACCCCAGGGTGTTTAGTTGTGTGGACGCCCGATAGGGTGAGATGATGTCGCTCTACGGAGCGGTATGCCGTCCGCTAGGGATGAAGATGGGGTCCCAAGTCCTCATATATTGTGGTTGGCTCTATACACCCCTGTCGAGCCTGGTGCCAGGGGTGCAGATATCAGGAGTCTACTAGACTCGAACACAACTATAGACAGGGGTCGAGCGGGCTCAATTGCATACCTAGGGGACTGGTAGGACGGATATAGTTACTAGTTGACCCATTATGACCTTGTTAAGGGTATATAGACTGAGGTGTACTCACCAGGGCTTATGGGGACCCCAGGTGAGTTATCCTGTGCTGGTTGTACCTTTACGGCTTATGGGGGCCATGTAAGGTTCTTGTTTTCTTTAGTTATTAATAAAGTTAGATAGTAAGAAATTATGTTAATCAGGTATGATCTCTACCTCCTTTATTTCAGTTATCTTCAATTCTATCTCCTTATTTCAATCATTTACAGTTATCGCCTTACATATTTAGTACACATTGTACTGACGCCCTTCCTGGGGCTACATTACTTGCTTGCAGGTACAAATAGACAAGGAGCAGGTCCCTCATAGCTTTCAGCCAGCATCACCAGGGCAGTAGCTCCTTTCTTTCAGAGATTGTAGATAGAAGGTTTACTTCTTTTTGATTTTACAGTTCATGAGTAGACCGGGGCCCTGTCCCGACCGTCATATTACTCCGAGAGGCTTGCAAATTGTTTCTATTTCACTGTGGTTAGTTGTTATTGGCCGTGTGGGGCCCATATGTGTTTTAGTTTACGTGTTGGCCGTGTGGGGCCTTGTTTAGCTGCCAGATTAGTAGCCTTGTAGGCCATAGTTTAGCTTAGTACTGGATTTATTTTACAGTCACAACTAGACATCGTGGTGACCTTGACGGCCCGCATATGATTCCCTATTGTTGCTTGTTTCTGGCTAGCTGGTTTTCTTTTACAGGTGGCTATAAGGCCTTGTCGGCCAACGGTTGTATTTACAGCTGAGAGATATCTCGTTTTTTTCTTGAATTGGGGTGTACGCTTGCACCAGAAGTTCTTAGACTCAGTCAATTCAGACCCTAGTAGGGCAACAAGTCCTAGTCAAGTCTCCTGAGGTGGGACGTGACAAACTTGGTATCAGAGCAGGTCGTATCCGAAGGAGTCTACAAGCCGTGCTAAGTAGAGTCTTGTCTATGGATGTGTTGTGCACCACATTCTATAGGCAGGAGGCTGCGAGGAATGATAGGATGGTTTTTCTTTCTTCTTATCTTGTCGTGCTATAGAGCTGTACAATATAGGGTTGAGTCCCTAAGCTTACCATATTCTTTTATCTACAGAGAAATGATAGACCCGCAACACACCACAACTGGTAGGATATTGGATTTTGCAGTAGGGGAAGGCACTAGCAGGGTAACTCAGTCAGAGTTAGCCCGATCGAAGGGCGACAAGGAGACTTCATCTTGGTCTCCCCAGTACTCTCCATCTTCAAGAGCCGCTTGGAGCGGCAAATGCGACGGCACCGCCTCCAAAAGTCTCTATACCAGTACCATCAGATTAGGAGGTTAGGAGTGTTGGTGTTATGTTAGCTCAAATGATGGCTGCACAACATCAGCCAGTGATTCCTGTGGTCGTAGAGTCCCCAGGAGTACCGGTAGTTCGAGGGTTTGGGAGTTTCTCGCACTGAGTCCCCCGTAGTTCATAGGGACGGACCGGCAGGAGGACCCTCGGGATTTCTTGGATCAGATGCAGCGGATTTTTAGGGTAATGCATGCTACACCTATGGATTTGGTGGAGTTAGCAGTATTCCAGCTATGGGACATCGCAGTACTGTGGTACGAGAGTTGGGAGAGGTCCCGAGGGAGAGGTGTTTCCCCTCCGACTTGGCCCAACTTCTCAAAGTCTTTTCTGGACCACTACCTACAAAGGAAAATTTTACAGGCCCGGGTTGATCAGTTTCTACATCTAGAGTAGGGGTCAATGAGTGTCCGGGATTATGCTTTTAGGTTCAACGCCTTGGCCCGATATGCACCAGCTTTTGTGGATACCATGCCGACTAGGGTGCATCAATTTTATTATGGGGCTAAATCTAGAATATGTGGAGACCTTTATTACGGCCACTCTGCGAGAGGACATGGATGTTGCCCGCGTTCAGGATTTTGCTCAGAATATTGAAGGGATCAGACAGCGGCAACGGGAGATAAGGAGGGCAGATCAGGAGCTGCGCCGCAGGGCCAGACCTAGTGACATCCAGGCGGAGTACCACAGTGGACCCAGGCCACAATTTTCAGGTAGACCACCCATACCTCCACCCCTACAACAGCAGCAGGGGAGTGGATCTAGTCGTCTGGGGCAGTCAGGGCCCGGTGAGAGCTCACGATCAGCAGGTTCACAACAATAGAGAGGAGTGGAGCAGAGTAGATTAACCATGCCGCTTTGCCCTATTTGCAGTCGACGTCACTCCGGGGTGTGCAGTTATGGTTCCACAGCATGTTATACTTGTGGATAGGAGGGTCATCAGATGAGGGATTTTCCAGCCAGGGGTCAGAGTGATTTGGACCGATAGGATAGATCTTCAGTAGGATCACGTGCCCCAGCATCTCCAGCAGGGCGTAGGCACTCAGCTCCATCTGGTAGAGGCCGAGGCAGATCAGGGGCATCTAGCTTAGGTACCGGTCCAGATTGCACTTATGCTTTACCGGGATGATAGGAGTTAGAGTCATCGCCAGATGTAGTAACAAGTATGCTGGACATTTGCTCTCATTCTATTTATGTATTGATAGATCCAAGATCCACCTTGTCTTATATTACCCCATTAGTGGCTCAGAGGTTCGGTATTATGCCAGAATCGCTTCCGCGACCTTTCTCATTGTCGACACCCTTCGGTGACTCCATTATAGCCAAGAGGGTCTACCGAGGATGCATAGTAGAGGTTGTTGGTCGTCAGATTTTAGCAGACTTGATAGAAGTAGAATTGATAGATTTTGATGCAATTATGGGTATGGATTGGCGGCACCATGCTATGCCAATGTTGAATATTGGACCAAGACTGTCCGATTCTACTTTCTAGGGGAGGTTGTACGGGAGTGGAATGGTAGTGCATCCACATCAAAATGTAGGTTTATTTCCTATCTTCTAGCGAGAAAATTGATAACAAAAGGGTGTACTTATCATATTGTCAGAGTTCAAGATGTCCAAGTAGAATCTCCAACTCTTCAGTCCTTTCCTGTAGTCAATGAATTTTCAGATGTATTCCCGGATGAGCTTCCTGGAATTCCCCCACAACGGGAAATCGACTTTTGCAATTGATTTATTATCAGGTACTCAGCCCATATCTATTCCTCTATATCGAATGGCTCCTGTTGAGCTTAGAGAATTGAAGGAACAATTGAAAGATCTGTTAGACAAGGACTTCATCAGGCTGAGTACTTCACCGTGGGGAGCACTAGTTTTGTTTGTGAGAAAGAAGGATGGCTCACTCCGTATGTGTATAGATTATGTGCAGCTGAATAAAGTCACTATCAAGAATAAGTACCCTCTTCCCAGAATAGATGACTTGTTTGACCAGTTGTAGGGGCAAAGTATTTCTCCAAAATTAACTTAAGGTCAGGGTACCATCAGGTTCAGGTTCGTCAGAGGGATATTCCAAAAACTGCTTTCAGGACCAGGTATGGCCACATTGAATTTCTAGTCATGTCCTTTAGACTGACAAATGCTCTAGCAGTGTTCATGGACTTGATGAATAACATCTTCAGGCCGTATCTTGACCTATTTGTGATAGTATTTATTGATGATATTCTGGTATATTCTCGCTCAGAGGCAGATCACTGGGATCACCTACGAACAGTGCTCCAAATCCTCAGGAATCGCCAGCTGTATGTGAAGTTTTCTAAGTGTGAATTTTTGCTGAATTAGTAGCCTGTTTGGGCCACGTTATGTCAGATGCTGGTATACAAGTAGATTCATAAAAGATTGAGGCTGTAAAAACATGGCCTAAACCTACCACTCCGATCGAGGTATGTTGTTTCTTGGGGTTAGCCGGCTACTATAGGAGGTTTGTAGAAGGTTTTTCTACTCTGTCAGTACCATTGACCAAGTTATTCAGAAAGCAGCCGAATTTCACTAGACTGAAGCATGTGAACAGAGTTTCCAAGAGCTGAAAAATAGACTGACCTTAGCACCAGTATTAGCCTTGCTAGAAAGATCACAGAGTTATTCAGTGTACTGTGATGCTTCAGGCGTCGGGTTAGGATGTGTTCTTATGCAGCATGATTAAGTAATTGCTTACGCTTCCAGGCAGCTGAAGAAGCATGAAAAGAACTACCCTACCCATGACCTGGGATTAGCCGCAGTGATTCATGCCTTGAAAATATGGAGGCACTATCTGTATGGCATTCATAGAGATATTTTCATTGATCATAAGAGTCTCTTGTACATTTTCACACAGAAAAAGTTGAATCTACGAAAGCGTTGTTGCTTAGAGCTGTGGAAAGACTATGATGTGAATATTTTGTATCACCCAGGGAAAGACAATGCTGTAGCAGATGCCCTCAGCCGTAAATCCTTGGGGAGTTTAGTACACCTTAAGCCAGGACAATGGGAACTGCCCTGAGAATTGCATCAGTTATCCAGTTTAGCCGTCCGTATAGTAGATTTGGGAGACAGTGCTGCAGTAATTCAGAATACGGCAGTATCATTATCGGTGGTAGAAGTGAAAGAATTGAAGTTCGAAGACCCTAACCTAGTTCAGTTCAGAGTTAAGGTTCAATGAGGGGATGTTACAAATTTCCAGGTAACTGAAGATGGAGTTTTGAGATATAGGGATCGCCTCTATGTTCCAAACGCAGCAGGACTTCGCCAGCAAATTATGGGTGAGGTGCATTATTCCTGTTACTCTCTTCATCCGGGTTCAACAAAGATGTATCATGGTATAAGAAAAAATTACTGATGGCAGGGAATGAGAAAGGAAATAGCAAAATTTGTGGCTCAATGCCCTAATTGCCAGCAAGTGAAAGCCGAACATCAGAAACTCGATGGACTGACATCAGAGATAGCAGTGCCTATATGGAAATGGGAGGCAATTAATATGGATTTTGTGACAAGGTTACCTCATACCAGGCGTAAATTTTATTCCATCTTGGTGATTGTTGATAGATCGATGAAATAGCTCACTTTCTGCTAGTCAGGACCACCTTCTCAGCTGAGGATTATGCAGAGCTTTATATCAGGGAGATAGTAAGATTACATGGCGTCCCAGTATCTATCATTTTTGATATGGGAGCGTAATTTATAGCTAGGTTCTGGAAGTCCTTCCATAAAGGTTTGGGAACCCAAGTTAATCTAAGTACGACATTCCACCCTCAGACAGATAGGCAATCAGAACGTACAATTCAAATGCTCGAAGATATGTTACGAGCATGTGTGCTTGATTTTAGAGGCAGCTAGGATGAACACTTACCACTGATTGAGTTTGCTTATAATAACAATTATCACTCAGCAATCCAGATGGCACCTTATGAGGCCTTATATGGGCGAAAATGCAGATCCCCAGTTGGTTTGTTTGAGGTTGGAGAATAAGGGTTAATTGGGCCAAATATAATTCATTAGTCAGAAGAAAAGTAAAGCTTATCAGATAACGTTTGCTAACAGCTCAAAGCCACAAGAAATCTCATGTCGATGTACAGCGTAGAAATTTGGAGTTCAATATAGGTGCCTGGGTATTTCTAAAAGTCTCGTCGATGAAAGGCGTGATGAGATTTGGTAAAAAGTGTAAGCTCAACCTGAGGTTTGTTGGGCCGTATCGAATACTCCGGAGAATAGGCTAGGTGGCATACGAGCTAGATTTGCCTTCAGGATTGGAATTTGTTCATCCAGTCATCCATGTGTTGATGCTATGAAAGTGCATAGGGGATCCATCCCAAATTGTGCGAGTTGAGGATGTCCAGGTTACCGAGGAATTAACCTATGAAGAGATTACAGTAGCTATATTAGATCGGTAGGTTCGCAGGTTGAGGACTAAGGATGTTTCTTCTGTTAAGGCACTATGGAGAAACCAGAATAGAGAGGAAATGAGTTGGGAAGCTGAGGACGACATGAAATCCAGATATCCTCATTTGTTCCAGACTTAGCCAGGCTATGCAGTTAAGGTAAATTTACAATTCAGTTTTTTCTGTGATGTGTGTTACATGTACTGCGCAACTAGATACAATGTTGTTGAGAAATAGTTGCTACAACATTATATGAAATACCTATATTAGACTTTTCTGTGTTTCAGGATTTTTGGATAGTCCATATTACAGGGGAGACTACCAAAAATTTTCGAAAATGAGTAGTTATAAGAGTTAAGATGCCTGTAAGCTAATGTTGATATTCGAGGACGAATGCTCCTAAGGGGGGAGGATGTTACACCCCATAAGTTTCAAATGTTTATATGGCCTATTGTACATTGGTTAAGAGCTTTAGAGTATAATACGTACGAGAAAGGAGCCGTGGAAAAGGATGGATGAGCACGGAGTTGGGGCCGCACGAGAGGAGGCTGAGCCAGTTGCCCAAAGGGGAAGCGTGGCACGGACCATGTCCTCCGCGATGGGTTCCGTGGCACACCCTCAAATTGGCGCGACTGGGTCCGTGCCACGGACCCCTGTCCACTGCCTCAAGTATATATATATTTCACCCTTTAATTTCATTTCACTTCACATATTCATATTCGACCAGCAGAGGTAAAGTACGAAGGAAGTAAATAAATTTCCTCCGTTTACACTAAGAAACGCTTCCCGAATTCAAATTAACTTCGGGTATCGAAGTATAAGACTGCAGGGAGCATTACCACAGAGTTAGTTTCATGAAATTCGCCCCGCAAATTGTAACCCCACCGAGCTAAAGTTGTTGGAATTGCTCCAAACTAGTGTCAATAGATCACAGGCTTAAAGTAAGCATTTCTCCCTTTTGGATTCTCGAGAAATTACGAGTTTTCGACCGTGTTTCGTCAAGTTGAAATATAGTTAGTATTTCTATGTAAAGTTATCATTTTTCATCGAATTTAGTACTGGAATTAGCCTCATTCCTCTAATAGTACAATTGCAGTTGAGAAGATCAGTTGAATACGAGCTGAAGCTTGCCAGTTAATCAGTAATCGACAAATGAGGTATGTTAAGGTAGTTTCCTTCGGCAAGTTAGTTTCCTTTGCATGATAACTCAGTTGAATCCCAGTAAGAATACCAAAAGCATGTCTATTATGATTAGTTGTTGTTATTAGCTAAGATTAGTATTCCATGTTAGTTTGGGATGGATTATGCCTATATAGCCTTCATGACCGACCCCAGTGTTATTAGCTGTGTCGACGCCCGTCAGGGGTGAGATGACGTCGCTCTACAAAGCGGTATGCCATCCTCCAAGGACAAAGATGGGGTCCCAGGTCCTCATATGCCGTGGTTGGCTCTATACACCCCCGTCGAGCCTGGTGCCCCGTGTGCAGATATCAAGAGTCCACTAACTCAGACACAACTATAGACAGGGGCCGAGCGAGCTCAGTTACAGACCTAGGGGACTGGTAGGACGGCTATAGTTACCAATTGACGCATTATTAGTTTGTTAGGGGTATATAGACTGAGGTGTACTCATCTGGGCTTATGGGGGCCCCAGATGGGTTATTCTGTGCTTGTTGTACCTTCCAGCTTATGGGGGCCAGGTAAGGTTCTTGTTTGCTTTAGTTATTAATAAAGTTAGATAATAAGACGTTCTATTACTCAGGTATGATCTCTACCCCCTTTATTCAATTATCTTCAGTTCTATCTCCTTATTTCAGTCATTTACAGTTATCGCCTTACATATTTAGTACACATTGTACTGACGCCCTTTCTGGGGCACTGCATTATTTGCCTGCAGGTACAGATAGACGAGGAGCAGGTCCCTCATAGCTTTCAGCCAGCATCATCCGGGCAGTAGCTCCTTTCTTCCGGAGCTTGTAGATAGAAGTTTTACTTCTTTTTGATTTTAAAGTTCTTGGGTAGGCCGGGGCCATGTACCGACCATCATATTACTCCTAGAGGCTTGCATATTGTTTCTATTTCCCTCTGGTTAGCTGTTATTTGCCGTGTGGGGCCCATATGTGTTTTAGTTTACTCATTGACCGTTTGGGGCCTTGTTTAGCTGGCAGATTAGCAGCCTTGTCGGCCATAGTTTAGCTTAGTACTGGATTTACTTTACAGACATAACTAGATATCATGGTGGCCTTGTCGACCCGCGTTGGATTCCCTGTTCTTTCTTGTTTTCGGCTAGATGGTTTTCTTTTACAGGTGGCTATAAGGCCTTGTAGGTCAGAGGTTGTATTTACAGCCGAGATATAGCCTGTTGTTTTCTTGAATTGGGGTGAAAGCCTGCACCAAAAGTGCTTAGGCTCAGTTAGCTTAGTCAGTTTAGACCCTCGTAGGGCACCAGGTGCTAGTCATGCCTCCCAATGTGGGTCGTGACAAGATCACCCACATCTAGCGCACAGAGTCTACCTTGGTAACAGGGTGTATCATCTCCCCCTTGGGAGAAAGCCTCCACTCCTTCTCTGAGAACTTTTTCTTTTAGGTTAAGTAGTATTGAATCTTCCTCCTACCTTGACTTAATGAGGAACCTGCCATCCCAATTGCTTAACATTCGGAGCTGAGACTAACTGTGTGACTGTGCAAACAGGCTAGGGGAAAGAGCTGAATTCCCGAAAGCTGACTACTAAGGGATGAATGCTAATGGAGTATCTGAATCCGAGCTGAATTACATATATGAACTAAGTTTCTGAATTGAACATGCATGCTAAGACATGAGAAAAATAACTAAAGGACATGAAGCTGACACAGAACTAAGTAGAGTACTAAGAATACTGTTCCTCTCAGGCTGGAACTGAGTGGTTAGGGATGGAGTTGTAAATCACATAACTACTTTCTGATATTTGAGTAGGTGGCTTTTTCTGAATTCGATTTCCTGAGGAGTTCCTCCAACTAGTGTGAGTTTTCCTTATAACCTTCACTGAAATAACCTCTTTATTTCCACTTACTTACAATATTGATGGTCAACAATCCCAATAGGAACCTCCTTTTAAAAGAGACTATCATCCTCACCAACCCCTCCATCATTCAAGCCTATCACTTAATCATCTTACTACTCCTCTGCAGTATATACCATCCAAGAATTTCCCTGCCTCCCTAGTAAGATAAACAACTGCATCTCATGAATTTCTGCATATAAGCGTCTAAGGTATAAATATAAAGTTACCTTGAGTATATCTGTTACAATAATCACTCCCCATATAGGTGAATGTACATGTCTCTTAGAATAAGGAATCGCAAGAACAACTCACTCCCGAAGTCTAGTCTAAGCATACACATTATATAGCATGATCTGCTGAACCGTTAAGGAGAGTCCGAGGGACTGGGTTCTTGGAGCTGGGCATAATGTGAGACATGAGTCAGTACATAACTAGTCTCCATGACATGAAGCTGGAATTTTCAGAACCATGGAGTAGGACCAGGATCGCTGTCTAAACTGGTTATCTATAATTATAGTGGTCTGAGCATAAACATAAATAGAACGTAGCATAAACTAAAATACAAGAGAAAGCAGTTGAATAGGAAAGATTGATGTCCCATGGCTATTATTTTTGGAGCCCTTCTACTGCAACACTTAAGGCTTGACCTAGCCTTCTTAACTTATCATCTCCCCCTTAGCTAAAAGTCACCATTCTCAAGATCTTAGATCCTTTCTTAAGTCTAGGTTAATATCTCTAACTCTTGAGTTCTCATTCGTCATGAAAGCTATCACTACAGGCTTCATACTTATAACCATTTCATAACAACCACATGATAACTGTCATACTGGCGTTATAAATGTATTTCATACTTTATATCGTGGCTCGTGAGCCTAACAACATGCAAGGATCAACATGAGAAATTCATAACATACCTTCTACTATATCCGGAGTTGTTGGCTATCTATACTGGATGTTGTGCCCTGCTAATATGGGCAAGCTGCCGGAGTTGCTGGGATGGTGGATTGAGTTTTCCCTTGTTCAGCTATAGGAAAATTCCTTATTCTATGGCCCGATTGACCACACCCAAAACATCCTTCCTTACCAAACAAACATTTTTCGAGGCGGCTCCTTCCACATTTCTCGCAAACTGGGCGACTTGATAGGGCTATAGAAGAATTAGCCGGGGCTCTACATTCGCCTCGTTTGGCTGCTGGGCACCCTCTGAGCTTATGGCCTGACTTGCCGCACCAAAAGCAACCGCCTGAGCCAACCTTGCATTCTCCCAAATGTTTCTTCTCATAGTTCTTGCATGTTGGGCATGTAATCTCATTCACTCTGGATTTGTTATGATTCTTGGCTATCGATAGTGCTAGGGCTGATGACCTATGAAGAAATTGGAAATGGGGTCCACCACTCATCCTTTGTTGGGAAAACTTCGAGACCCTTGTCCTTTCTCTCTTACTCCCCTTTTCTTTTCCCCTGAACATTCCATCTGCTATCATACCATGAAACTCAGGTGTGACGTTTTGAACCCTGGTAGCTATTATCTGTTCAGTAGGATTTGCAGGTGTGACTACATGTTGGTTAACCTGAGTGGTCAAACGACCCGTATTAACACTCTAAGGGTAGCCCCGAGCTTCGAATCCATCACTCGCCCACTAAGGGGGCCTACTGGGGTTCGTGGAACTGGTGGATTCCTGTTATTTTTTCCCTCTTCCAATACCTCTTCTGGAAGGCATTGTCTGCGAATTCATACACCATGAATTAGAAGAGAAATCTTAGAGTTTACAGTCTATTGCACGATAAGAATAGTGAAAGAAGGGAAGTTTCCTAAAAACTTCTGGTAGCCTCCTCATCATAAGTGTGACATGCTACAAACCCATGAAAAGGACTCTACACGATGCGGCTTTTAGACATCCTAGGATACTCTAAACCTAGTGCTCTAATACCAAGTTTGTCCCACCCCGAGTGTATACCCTAGACGAGACACGGTACTTGGAGACACAAGTAACCCTAAGTCAACCCATTGTCTATCATAACACTGGAATTCTGAGCAAATACATATTGTAAGCTTTGAAATAATAAAATAAAACATTTTATGAAAAAGAACTAAATCATAAGTTTTATACAACTGGAAGAAAAATTGGAAATACGAAAACTCTATCTCTGTCTGAAAGACATCTGTCTAATGAGTTGCTGGGACAGGTCCCCAGCTAACTCTAAATCTAACTTAAGAAAATATAACTGAAAGGTAATATGCCTCATCCGCAAAAGATGAGGACTCACCGATGATGTAGCTAGAAACTTTTGAAGGCGATCTACTAACGAGGCAGAGACTGAGATCCTGCAGCTTTATCATAAAACGATACATTATAAAAAGGCATGTGCCAGTACTTTGAATGTACTGAGTAAGTAAGAGAGACTATACACAAGGGGTAAAATAACTGAACTTGAAATACATGCAATGACCAACTGAAATACTGAATATGAATAACTGTGATATACTGAGATGGTCAAAGACATGCCCTTAATCTAAGATACTGATCTTAATGCTATACTGAACTAATAATTGTACTGAGTAGTCTGAAACTGTTTTGACCTGAGCTAAACCGAGACTGAACTGAACTGAGCAAATTTGAAACTAAACTTACCAGTGGGAGAGGATATAACCTACATATAACCATGTGAGCTAGACGTGGAGTCCGATGTACACACCCCATCAGTAGGACCCAATATACCTTGCTAGGGTATAAAGTCATGGACTGTGAGATCACTATCTGGGGCCATGAAGCTAATAAAATATAACCTACGGTGGCAACATAGTTCTGGAAACCTGGGTGCACTAGAACCCCGACCCTCTCAGTGCTAAGTGCTACTCCCACTTATAGTCCTACCATGACTACTGCCAAGCGGATAGCTCGATACTGAGGGCCCAAGACTACAACTGGCTCAGGGATACTTTCTGAGAGTACCCTGAGAGTCTTATCAGACCATATTTGGAAACTGGTGCTCTAAGACTGGTCAGAGTTGCTCATCAGGGAGCGTCGTAGCCGTCTAAAGAATACATTAAGGATGGAGCTGGTGGTTCTAAAACTGGTTAGAGCTTCTCATCTGGAAGTGTCTTAACGGTCTAAAGAACCACAAAAAATCTGATAACTGATGTTTGAGTCTCAATTCTAATAACTGGGAGGGATCATTGACACCTCAAAAATTAACTATGGTTAAACTGATTAACTAACATTTTTCTGGGAAACACTGAGGTTGCCAAAAATCTGAATGAGACTGGACTGACATGATTCTGACTGAGATTTTAATATAAATTAAATGCATGCATCCCAAAACTGATGGAACCATGCTACAGAGGAAACTAGTTCAACCTACAAATTTTTAATTTCTACTGAGCTGTGACTAGGGCTGAATTATTCTACTAGTTGTAATCTTTCACAATTTCAAGAAATAAGGAATGAATAAGAAATTAAAATCATGAGAAATATTCCCTTTTAATCCACAAAGAAATCTGTCTGAAAACTTTTCACATTTCAAAACTATAGGGCTATAATTGATAAGTAAGATAGAGGAAATCTTTATGGAGACAATGGAAGAACTATTCCCTTTTTGAATTTTCACATACCTGGTGATGGAAAACCCTAAGAGAATATCTTGAAAATTTGGGGAGAATTTGATAAAGATGTGAATGCCCTTGCTTTCCTCTTGCTGCTTCCTGATTGTTTTTCTATGCTTTAGACTTTGAGGGGAGGAATAGAATGAACGGAAAAATGTCATTCTACCCCTTTGACTCCCTCCTAAACGAGTCCAAAATGATGTGGTTTTGAGATAAAGAGGCTAGGAAGTTACAAAAATAACCTTGGAATAAGATATGGAATCTGCCCGATAGGATCCAACGAGCCATAGAACGGGTCATTGGTTTAAATCGTGGCCTGTTGGAATCAATCATTGGTCCTGAGTCTAAATATCATTCTCACTAGAATGGGACCACAGGAGGATACCACGAATCATTGTGAAAACTAATGAGTCGTTGGTACCTCTCGTTGTCATTGGTTGGGAAAACTGGGCCTTAAGACAATGGGCAACACAATGACTCGTTGGTAGGACAAATGGGTCATTGCATCGACTCATTGTCAACACTGTTGAGGCCTAGCACTTGGTTACAGGTGGTAGCAATGGCTCGTTGGTAGGAACCACGAGCCGTTAGTTCAATTCGTAGCCTCTTGGAAATATCTGGTAGACCTCTAAACTGGTATCCAACGGGTGAGAGGACGGCTCGTAGTAACTACCAACGGGTCATCCTATGCCTCATCATTTTCCCCCGAAGGGAATCCCCTGAGATAAAAATGACTCAGATGACGGCTCATTGCTAACTACGATCCATTGTCTGGGTCGTTCTGCAATAAAATTTTCTGGTCTCCCCTGGTTTTTCTTGCAAGGTTTGATTTTGGTCTAGGAAAGTTTCGGAGTGTTACACCATTTTTCCTAATTTTTTATGCATTATCATGTTTATTTTACTTTGGCTCAACTTCTTATTTAAAAGGTTTCTCTTATGATTACGATTATGATTAGTTTATGAATAGTTATGAAAACCTTGAACCCTCATGTTTCATTTATGATTATTACTTCATGTTTTTCTTGAAATTTCCTACTCTCATGAACTTTTATGTACTTTAATTTTTCACTTAAATTACCTTGATACTCAGTACATTTCAAGTACTAACAGCATACTCTATGTTGTATTATTTTATGATAGAGGTTCGAGCGATCAAACTCAGCCCCACCGTTAATCCTGCTCCCATATCAAATCATATTGGTCAAGTCTTGGTGAGTCCTCATCTATATAGGACATTCTCTTAGTTTATGTTTTGTATGTTATTTTAGTTTCAGTCTTTAGAGGGCTAGTTGGGAGTGTTGTTCCATCAGCTCATCAAATATTCTAGAGGCTTTTCAGATGATATGTAGATGTTTCAACTTTTATCAAGTGTTGACTCCATTTATGTTATGTTGTGATACTATGGACTTCCACTTATCCATGCTTTTAATTTAATTCCCTCTTGTCCATTCTTTTAAGTCACGCTATGTATGTGCCACGTGTTAGCTTGGAGCCATTTGTCGTTCTAGGTCCCGTGTCTCGATCCAGGGTCCCAGCTCGGGTCGTGACTCATAGATATCTCTCGGTTGATGATATATGCTCAGCATAAAGAGGAGGAGTAGATAAAGGAAAGGGAGAGAGAGGCCAAGAGGGCCGATACAGGGGGAAATGGGCATTTCTAGCAAAGGTCAGGGGGCGTGGCCCACAGTCGCAGCAGAGTTCATCATTTCTAGCTCCATCATCAGCTAGTGTTCCATGTAGACCTCAAGGTGATCAGAGAGGCCAAGTGTCAAGCTATAGGGGTCAGAGGAGCGTCATGGGGGAGCACACTTTCCCAGCATATAAGGAAGTATGGTAGGAAACACCCCAGAGAGTGCTTGGTTGGCTCCAATGTTTGCTTCGGGTGTGGGAAGCCCATACATATGCTCGGGATTGCCATTCAACTAGAAAGGGTGATGTAGAGGCTGTGCTCCAGCCACCACTTTAGCATCTTCCGCAGCTCGCCAATTTCAGTAAGGCACATCATCTAGTGCAGCCGAAGGACAGCGCCAGAACAAGTTCCATGCACTTTCATCTCACTAGGTGTAGGAGTGCTCACCCAATGTGGTTACTAGTATGTTATAAGTATTTCATCTTGATATTTATGCATTTCTAGACCAAGAGCCTCATTATCCTTCTTGAGTCCTTATGTTCGGATTAGTTTCGGCATCAGTACTGAAATCCTTTCATAAACCTTCTCAGTCTCCACTCCTATCGGTGAGTCAGTGTTAGCTCGACAAATATACAAAAATTGCCTGTCATAATCCTTTATAAAGCCACCTCACCCGACTTAGAAAAGTTAGACATGATCGATTTTAATTTTATATTCTGTATGGATTTGTTGCATACTTTTTATGCTTCGGTCAATTGTAGAACATGTAAGGTAGAGTTTTGGTTTTAGGGTGAACCAGTCCTAGAGTTGAAGGGTAGTTCAACTGTGACTGTAGGTCACTTTATCACCTACTTTAAGGCCAGGAAGATGATCTCTAAGGGTAGTGTGGACCATCTAGTTTAGGTCAAGGATTCAACATCCGAGACCCCGATGATGCAGTCAGTTCCTATAGTATGTGAGTATCTAGAGGTGTTCCTTGATGATTTACGAGGAGTCCCTTCTGAGAGATTGACTTTGGTATTGACCTTCTTCCGGATACGCAACCCATATCTATTCCTCCATATAGAATGGCTCCAACTGAGCTAAATAAGTGGAAAGAGCAGTTGAAAGATCTCTTAGATAAGGGTTTCATCAAGTCTAGTATGTCCCCAGGGGGTGCTCCAGTCCTCTTTGTTCAGAAAAAGGATGGCTCTCTCTGAATGTGTATTGAATATCGCCAGTTGAATAAGGTCAGAATCAAGAATAAGTATCTCCTCCCCAAAATTGATGACTTATTTGACCAGCTTCAGGATGCTAAGTGGTTATAAAAGATAGACCTCAAATTTGGTTATCACCAGCTCAAAGTTAGGGAGACTGACATTTCAAAGACGGCCTTCAGGACTTGGTATGTTCACTATAAGTTCATAGTTATGTCTTTTGGATGAACGAATGCTCTTTAAGCTTTTATGGACTTGATGAATAGGGTTTTCAAGCAGTATTTAGATATGTTCGTTATTGTCTTCATAGATGACATCCTTATATACTCTAAAAGTGTAACACCCCAGAAGCTCCTAATATCTAACCCTGAAGTTAGATGGAGTTCAATAGAAAAACCAGCAGGAGTTGCCTCAGAACGACTCATCCAATTAGTCGTTGGTCACTCTAATGACCCGTTGATGTAGTCGTTGGAAGGGTTTCAGAAAAAAAGGTGTTAAGTGCTTTGATGCCACAAGAGGAAAGAGCGAGTCATTATGTGAAACAACGTCCCGTTAGATGCAACCGTGGTAAGACAACAGTCTTGGCTTCCCAGAAATAATGAGCTAAAGGATGGACCGTTGTTACCTAAGACAGTTCGTACTGAGTGGTCGTTGGTTAGAACTCAGAAAATGGCTTGCTCAATGGTTCAATGGTGACGGGTGGTTTCGACGAACCGTTGAAGGTCATAACGACCTGTGGTGATAGTGGTTGGAGGGATCACATGTTTAGAAGGCAGTGGTATCGACAGCAGGTGATGAAGAGTCATTTGGATAAAGTAACGACATGTCTTGTTGGTTGTTGGTTAAGGAAGAAGAAACTGAGAAAAGGACCCAAGAAGCAATGGATGGTCACCATGAGTCGTGGTGATGAACAAGGACTCATGCTGAGGGTTGTGGTCACAGATCGGGCAGTTTTCATTTTTAATTCCAAAGGTAATTCGGTAAAGTCCTATGCATGCAATTCTTAAATGGCGTCCTTGAAAGGGGTTGAAATATAGGGATTCTCACTAGCCTAAGCCCCTGATTATACAAAAATCATCAATAGAGTTTTTCTTCTCCTTCTTCTCCCAAGTTCAAAGGGCATCTAGGGATTCATTTCCAAGCCGCAAGCGTCAAGATCTGTAGGGAGCCTTTAGATCAGGTATGTGGGTTTCTCTACAAGGATATCCTTCAATCCTTGTGCCCCAAACTTTAGATTTAAAACCCGGATCTCTTGTTCTAGAAAAAGCATGATCTAGGGTTTCAATTTATGGGTGATTTCTTCTATGCTTTCTATGAATTCTAAGACCCATTATGATTGAAAATCATGTATGCTTATGGGATTATTTTAATATCTCAAATTGTGTGCTTAATATGGAAAATGCATGATTATAGAATTTTCATCATGAGATAGCCTAAAACTTTGAATGGGATTTCGTTATTATTCCCTTGATTATATCAAGAACTTGTATCCATGTCTAAAATATGTGAAGATCGTAAGAACGCCCTTAAAAACTAAAATATATGATTTGATAGATATGTTGAGATGAGATTAGAGCATATGGACTTTCTCAATGTGATGTATGTATATGTTTTCATTATGATTTCGATGCAAATGTTTTGGGTGTGAGGTGAACCTAGGCTAACGACATGATTATCGAATCCTCTTCACGAATTAGTGTAAATTCTGAAATGGGATCCATGAAATAATCATATGCTTCTACCATGATCTTGTTGTACATGTTTAAGGTATGAGTTGATTATATGGGCTTTCCATAAATCTAGAATATATGAATCAATGTATGCATGTTAAAGTATGAATTGGACCTATGGATCCTACATGACTCTATGTTATACGTCATATGTTATGAACTCGGAATTTAAATATTGTGGAGGTGTGTAAAGTATGATCTAAACCTATAGATGTTCGTGAATTAGAATGTGTGGACTAAATGATGATTTGGTACCATGATGATGTGAATTGTGGTAATAAGCAAGAGAATGATCCTTTAGAGATCGGGCTTGTTGTGAATGGAAAGTAGTCGTAATCAACTCTAAATGACTTCAGTATGATGTAATTAGTTTAATGCTCATGTCTCTGATTAGATGCACTAATTTAGACTAGACGAATGACATTAGATTATTGTACTCCATGTTCTCCCTTAGTTAGTCAGTCAGGCATTTTCTACAGTAGAGAATGTTTCCCTAGTCAGTCCGGGATTCTCCACAGCGAGAATATTTCCCTACTCAATCAGGGATTCTCTATAGTAAAGAATGTCTCCTACTCAGTCGGGGATTCTCCACAGCAGAGAGTGTCTCCCTAGTCAGTCCAGGATTCTCCACAACAGAGAATGTTTCCCTTAGTCAGTTAGTGACTCTTTATATTAGAGAATGCTCTCCCTTAGACAGTCAGGGACTCTCCACAACCGAGAATGTTTCCCTTCGACGTTGAGAGACTCTATGTGATATCTGTCACGACGTCAATCCTTAGTATTTGTTTAGTATATAACCTTTGCACATCAATTGATCATATTTCATTAAATGTTTCTTATAAAGTCATTACGTTAATATGTATATGTGTATGCAAATCATACAGGCTTGTTGCATTCTAATTCAGTCATATGCCAATGTACTCAGTTTATTTCCTTCTCGTATACTTATATGTTTTAGTTTATTTACGTTTCCCGCATGCTCAGTATATTCCAAGTACTGACTGCATACTTTATGTGCGATATCGTTTCATGATATAGATTCAGGTATCCAGACTCAGCCACATGGGTAGACACGCTCTTTTTTCCATCTCAGCGAATTTTGGTGAGTCCTCATCTCTCGAGGACAAGATCTATATTTCTTATTTCAGTTATATTTCAATTTTCAGACTTTAGGAGTAAGCTGGGGACCTATCTGATCAACTAATCAATTTAGTAGAGGCTTTCAGACATGCCTAATCAAATTCAATGTATGTATGAAAGTTTTCTTATAGTATCTCTTTGAGTTTTAAATTTGAATCCTTACAGTTAGCTTCCACTCAGTTATGTTTCTGTTAGCAGTTTCTATTGTTAAGTGTTATGCTATGATTATGCCATGGGTCAACTTGGAGCCTTTCGGGGTTCGTTGTCCTGTGTTACAGCTAGGGTGTAAACTTCGGTCGTGACAAACTTGGTATCAAAGCAAAGGTTTAGAATGTCCTAGGGTGTCTGAAAGCCATGTTAAGTAGAGTCTTCTTCATGGGATTGAAGCAAGCCGCACTTATGATAAAGAGGCTACGAGGCGTTTTAGGAATGTCCCCTTTTCTTCATGATTCTTATTGTGCGTAGAGTATGAAACTCTAATAGTTCCTCTCCTGACTCATGCTTTACGTGCTCGCAGATAATCCCTTCTAGAAGAGCAAATGGAAGAAGAAATAGTAATGGCCGCCAGCAAGCACCACCAGCCCTGGCGAACCTGAAGGACGACCATGTTACTCATGCCGGTTCCGGGAAACCCTTAATATGTTGGCAAAATCCATGACCGCCCAGATTAATCAGCAGGAGATGGATCGTGTTCCTCGGAATGGGAATGTAGTGGCGGAAAGGGTAAGAGACTTTCTTAGAATGAACCCACCCAAATTCTTAGGGTCAAAGGTAGATGATGACCCGTATGAGTTTTTGGAAGAGATCTGGAAGATCACCCAAATCATGGGGGTGATGGGAACTGAGAGCAAAGACTTAGCCTCCTACCGGCTGAAAGAAGTCTGTTATATATGGTTTTGCCAGTGGAGAGACAGTTGAGGAATTAGAGCAGCCCCCATAGGTTGGGATGAATTTATGACTGCGTTCCTGGACAGGTTTTTCCCTAGGGAATTAAGAGAGGCAAAGGCGGCAGAATTCATCAACTTGAGATAGAACTACATGAGTGTCCAGGAGTACGCGTTGGAGTTCACCCGGTTATCCAAGTATGCACCAGAGATGGTAGCTGACCAGACGACCTGAATGAGCAGGTTTGTGAACGGAGTGTTAGACCTCTTGGTTAAAGAGTGCAATACTGCCATGTTGCACAACGATATAGAATTTACACGTCTGGTGATATTCGCTCAACAAATGGAAGCAAAATAGGTGAAGGAAAAAGAGAGAGAGGCCAAGAGGACATGGTAGGAAACTCAAAGTTTTCCCCGCAGAGGACGAGTGGTGGATCCCGCTCACATTCCTAGCAGAAATTATCAGCCCTAGCACTTTTGACAATCAGTGCTCCGTACAAACCCAAGGTAAGGGAGATTACGTATTCGCTGTGTATGAGCTGTGGGAAGCACCATTTGGGAGAATCCATGACCGACTCGGATGCTTGTTTTTGGTGCGGCAAGTTGGGCCATAAGCACCGAGGTTGCACAGCGGCTAAGCGAGGTAAGAGTAGAGCCTCGGCCACCTCTTCAGTAGCTCTGATAGCCTTTCCATTTCAGCAGTGTGCATCCTCTAGCTTGGGTGGCAGACAATGTCAAAACCGCTCCTATGTCGTAGCAGCACACCAGGATAAGGGTAAGTCGCCAGTAGTAGTCAAAAGTATTTTGTGAATTTTGTGTTACTCTTTGCATGTTGCTAGCCCCAGAACCCCGGTAGTTAGTAAGAAGCTCTCTAATGTGGTTGGGAAAAGATTATCCATGTGTGATGAGAACAATTGCGAGGATAAGGTTTGCAGTGAACGATAGAGGTGAAAGAGAAACTAAGAGCTAGTGATTTAGCCCCGACCTTGAGAAAGATTCGGGAGACTTAGAATGATGACTTAAACAAAGGGGGAGATGGTAAGCATGTGAGGCAAGTCGGATCTTGAGAATGACAATAGGGGAGTTCCAACCCTAGCAGTTGCGATAAGTCAATCTCTTCAGGTTTAGATAACCTCTCTTGTATTTCAGTTGAAGCTAAGTTATACCTATCCCTATGTGAAGACTTCAGGAACTTCTTAGTATCCACTTCAAACAACGATGCTACTCTTACTCTATGAATCCTTAAGGTTCATTTTCATGTTATGAATCAACTGTGTGTGTTAACTCATGTCTTCCAATATGATCAGCTTGAACTCCGTCTTTAGAAGTTTCTTTAGTAGCTCAGTAGAACAAGGTGAACTCATGTATGTGCTCAGTTATAGATGTCATGAATGACTCGTGCTCATGAGTCATATACTTTCAGTTAGACCAGATATCATGAATTCTAACGCTGTAGCAGAAAGCGATTTGAGAATGAAGGCTCAGTCCATATCAGCTCAGTGCTAGTTAGAGGGAAAGAATCCTTCTCAGTGTTCTATCTAGTTCCATGTTATTTTTATGTCTTTCAGTCCCTCTTATGCCCTAGCATGCATGTATGATTTAGATGTTCAGTTCATATGTGTAAAGTCAATCGGAATCAGATACTGCATGGGTTTCAGCTGTAATTGATCAATTTTGGGATTTCAGTTCCGTCCCTATCCTTTCAGTATGATTAGCCAACATTGGTGGACGAATGTTCCTAAGGGGGAGATATTGTAACACCCTGGAAATTCCTAAGATCAAAACCCTAGAGTTAGATGGAGTTAAGCAGAAAAACTAGCAGGAGTTGCCTCAGAACAACTCATCCAACGAGTCGTTGGTCGCTCTAATGACCCATTGATGTAGTTTTTTGAAGGGTTTTAGAAAAAAAGGTGCTAAGTGCTTTGATTCTATGAGAGGAAGGAACGAGTCGTGTGAAAAAATGACCCTTTAGATGCAATCGTGGTAAGACGACAGTCTTGGCTTCCTAGAAATAATGAGCCAAAGGACAGCCCACTATTACCTAAGACAGGTCATACTAAGTGGCCGTTGGTTAGAACACAGAAAAGGGCTTGGTCAATTGTTCAGTGGTGACGAGTGGTTTTTACGGACCATTGAAGATCGTAACAACCCATTTTGACGGTAGTTGGAGGGATCATAAGTTGAATAGTTAGTGGTGTCAACGGGAAGTGATGACGAGTCATTGGATAAAGTAACGACATGTCCTGTTGGTCGTAGGTTGAGGAAGCAGAAACTGAGAAAAGGACCCAAGAAGCAATGGATGGTCACCATGAGTCGTGGTGAGGACCAACGACTCGTGGTGAGGCTCGTGGTCACAGATCGGGCAGTATTCATTTTTAATTCCAAGGGTAATTCGGTAAACTCCTATGCATGCAGTTCTTAAATGGCATCGTTTAAACGGGTTGAAATATAGGGGTTCTCACAAGCCTAAGCCCCTGATTATACAAAAATCATCGATAGAGTTTTTCTTCTCCTTCTTCTCCTAAGTTCAAAGAGCATCTAGGGATTCATTTCCAAGCCGCAAGCGTCAAGATCTGTAGGGAGCCTTTAGATCAGGTATGTGCGTTTCTCTACAAGGATATCCTTCAATCCTTGTGCCCCAAACTTTTTATTTAAAACCCGAATCTCTTGTTCTAGAAAAAGCATGATCTAGGGTTTCAATTTATGGGTGATTTCTTCTATGCCTTCTATGAATTCTAAGACCCATTATGATTGAAAATCATGTATGCTTATGGGATTATTTTAATATCTCACACAACTCAAATTGTGTGCTTAATATGGAAAACGCATGATTATAGAATTTCCATCATGAGATAGCCTAAAACTTTGAATGGGATTTCGTTATTATTCCCTTGATTATATCAAGAACTTGTATCCATGTCTAAAATATGTGAAGATCGTAAGAACGCCCTTAAAAACTAAAATATATGATTTGATAGATATGTTGAGATGAGATTAGAGCTTATGGACTTGCTCAATGTGAAGTATGTATATGTTTTCAATATGATTTCAATGTAAATGTTTTGGGTATGAGGTGAACCTATGGTAATGACATGATTATCGAATCCTCTTCAAGAATTATAGCAAATTTTGAAATGTGGTCCATGAAATAATCATATGCTTCTACCATGATCTTGTTGTACATGTTTAAGGTATGAGTTGATTATATGGGCTTTCCATAAATCTAGAATATATGAATCTATGTATGCATGTTAAAGTATGAATTGGACCTGTGGATCCTACATTACTCTATGTTATACGTCATATGTTATGAACTCGGAATTTGAATGTTATGGAGGTGTGTAAAGTATTATCTGAACCTATAGATGTTCGTGAATGTAGAATGTGTGGATTAAATGATGATTTGGTACCATGATGATATGAATTGTGGTAATAAGTGAGAGAATGATCCTTCAGACGTAGGGCTTGTTGTGAATAGAAAGTAGTCGTAATCAACTCTAAATGACTTCAATATGATGTAATTAGTTTAATGCTCATGTCTCTGATTAGCTATAGTAATTTAGACTAGAAGAATGATATCAGATTATTGTACTCCATGTTCTCCCTTAGTTAGTTAGTCAGGCATGTTGTACAATAGAGAATGTTTCCCTAGTCAGTCCCGGATTCTCCACAGTAGAGAATATTTCCCTAGTCACTCAGCAATTCTCTATAGTAGAGAATGTTTCCATTGTCAATTCGGGATTCTCTACAAAAGAGAATGTCTACCTAGTCAGTCCGGGAGGCTCCACAACAGAGAATGTTTCCCTTAGTCAGTCAGTGACTCTTTATATCAGAGAATGCTCTCTCTTAGACAGTTAGGGACTCTCCACAGCCGAGAATGTTTCCCTTTGACAATGAGGGATTCTCTATTATATATGTCACGACGTCGATCCTCAGTATTTGTTCCGTATATTACCTTTGCGCATCAGTTGATCATGTTCCAGTAAATGTTTCTTATAAAGTCGTTATGTTAATATGTATATGTGTATGGAACTCAGACTGGGTTGTTGCATTCTAATTCAGTCGTATGCCAATGTACTCAGTTTATTTCCTTCTTGTATACTTATATGTTTTAGTTTATTTACGTTTCCCGCATGCTCAGTACATTCCAAGTACTGACCATATACTTTATGTGCTATATCATTTCATGATATAGATTCAGGTATCTAGACTCAGCCCCGTGGGTACACACAATCTTTCTTCCATCTCAGCGGTTTATGGTGAGTCCTCATATCTCGAGGACGAGAGCTATGTTTCTTATTTCAGTTATATTTCAGTTTCTAGACTTTAGGAGTTAGCTGCGGACCAGTACCAGCAACTCATCCGTTTAGTAGAGGCTTTCAGACATATGTAATTAGATTCAGTCTATGTATCAAAGTTTTGTTAGAATATGTTTTTGAGTTTTAAATTTGACTCCATACAGTTAGTTTCCACTTAGTTATGTTTCTGTTAGCTGTTTCTATTATTAAGTGTTATGCTATGATTATATCATAGGTTGACTTGGAGCCTTTCGGGGTTCCTTGTCCCGTGTTATGGCTAGGGTGTAAACTCGAGTCATGACATGGAGTGAGGAGGAGCATGTTACTCATTTGAGAATTGTGTTGTAGACCCTTAAGGACCGTCGGTTGTTTGGTATGTTTAATAAGTGCGAGTATTGGCTGAACTCAGTAGCATTTTTGGGTCATGTAGTGTCTAATGATGGTGTGCAGGTGGACTCTCATAAGATAGAGGCGGTGAAGAACTGGCCTACACCTGTCAGTCCTATGGATATTAAAAGCTTTTTGGGTTTAGCTGGCTACCATAGGAGGTCCATAGAGGGAGTTTCATCCACTGTAGCATCATTGACCAAGTTTACCTAGAAGAAGGCCATGTTTTAGTGGTTCGATGCTTTCAGGAGTTAAATACTTGACTCAGTTCAGCCCCAATTTTAACCCTACTAGAGGGTACATATGGTTGTGGTGTATTATGATGCCTCAAGGATTGTCCTTGGTTGTGTGTTCATTCAGCATGGTAAGGTTATCGCTTATGCTTAGAGATAGTTTAAGACCCATGAGAAGAATTATTTGACTCATGATCTCATGCTAGCAGCGGTGGTGTTTGCCTTGAAGATTTGGAGGCATTATCTTTATAGGGTGCATGTGGATGTGTTCACAGACTACAAGAGCCTTTAGTATGTGTTTAATCAGAAGGACCTAAATTTGCGGCAAAGGAGATCGCTAGAGCTTCTCAAGGACTATGACATGAGTTTCCTTTATCATCCAAGAAAGGAAAATATAGTTGAAGATGCTCTTAGTAGGTTGTCCATTGAAAGTGTGTCCCATGTCGAGAATGGGAGGAAGGAGTTGGTGAAGGACGCCCATAGGCTTTCTTGTTTAGGAGTTTGCCTTACAGATTTGATAGATGGTGGTGTTATTGTCTAGAATGGTCAGAATCTTCATTGGTAGTGGAGATTAAAGTAAGGCAAGCTGAGGATCCTATCTTGGTGAACTTAACGAAAGCTTTCTAGAATCAGAAAGTGGAGGTTTTCTCCCGAGAGGGAGATGGTATACTCCAATATTAGGGTCGTTTGTATATTCAGAATGTTGATAAATTGAGAGTCCGGACGTTGAGAGAGGCTCATTACTCTTGGTATTCTATCCATCCAGGTGCCACCATGATATACCATGATCTACGAAAAGTCTATTGCTTGAATGGCATAAAGAAGGACATAGCAGAATTTGTGGCTAAGTGTATGAACTATCAACAGGTGAAGGTTGAGCATCAAATACCGGGAGGTATGATATAGGATATCATTATTCCTACTTAGAATTGGGAGCAGAACAATATGGATTTCATTACAAGGTTACCTTGACCACACCAACAACTTGATTCTATATGGGTGATAGTGGACCAAATGACCAATTAGCGCATTTCCTACTAGTTAAGACTACAGATTCAACCAAGGAATATGCTAGAGTTTAACATTCGGGTGTCAGTTTGATTGCATGGAGTTCCATTATCTATCATCTCGGATAGGGGTGCTCAGCTCATCTCCTAATTTTAGAGATCATTTCAGAGGGGTCTTGGTACTCAGGTGAAGCTTAGCACAACTTTTAACCCACAAACAGATGGATAGGCCGAGCAGACCATTCTGACTTTGGAGTATATGTTGAGAGATTGCGTGATTGATTTCAAGGGAATTTAGGATGATCACTTACCTATCATCGAGTTTTCATACAGCAACAGCTATCACTCCAGCATTCAAGTGGCTCCATTTGAGGCTCTTTATGGGTGGAGGTATAGCTCACCTATTGGATGGTTTGAGGTAGGTGAGACTAGATTGAAAGGACCAGATTCAGCTCCTGAGGCCATGGAGAATGTTTAGCTTATTAGGGAAAGGCTGAAAATAGCTCAAAGTCGACAAAAATCATATGCAAATGTTAGAAGGAGAGAGCTTGAGTTTGAGGTTGATGATTTGGTATTTCTGAAGGTGTTTCCCATGAATGGAGTTATGAGGTTCAGCAAGAAAGGGGAACTTACTCCCTAATATGTTGGTCCTTATAGGATTATGAGGCGAGTTGGTGGCTGTCACGCTCTGAGTCTATACCCTGGATGAGACACGGTACTTGGAGTCACAAGTAACCCCAAGTCAACCCATGGTCTATCATAACACTGGCATTCTGAGCAATAACATAGAAGAAGCTAAAAAATAATACAATAAAACACTTATGAAGAAGAACTAAATCATAAAGTTTTAATACAACTGAAACAAAACTAGAAATCTGAATCTATGTCTATGTCTGAAAGCCATCTATCTGATGAGTTGTTGGGACAAGCCCCCAACTAACTCTAAGTCTAACTGAAAGAACTATAACAAAAAATAAAAAATCCTCATCCTCGAAAGATGAGGACTCACCAATGATGGGGCTAAAAACTTCTGAGCGAGATCTGCTAAAGGTGCTGACACTGAGAACCTGCAGTTGTATCATAAAATGATACAACATAAAAGGAATGCGTAAGTAATTTGAATGAACTGAGTAAGTAGAAGAAACCATAACATGAAGAATGAAATAACTGAACTGGAAAGACATGCAATGACCAACTGAAATGCCGAAACTGAATAAAATGAACTATTCTGAGATGGTCAACATGAAACTATCTGATGGTCAAATACATGCACTAAATATGAGATACTAATCAGAAATATTGTACTGGACTTATCTAAACTGACCTAATCTGAGATTGAATTGAGCTAACTAGTGGGAAAGTCTATAACCGACATATAACCACATGAGCTAGATATGGAGTCTGATGTATACACCCTATTGGTAGGACCCAATATACCTTGATAGGGTATAAAGGCATGAACTGAGTGATCACAGGTTTGGGGCCATGAGGCAATTAAAATATAACCTATGGTGGCAATGTAGTTCTAGGAACCTTGGTGCACTGGAACCCAGGTCCGCTTGGTGCTAAGTCCTACTCCCACTAGATAGTCCTAGACTGAATAGACTACTAAGCTGATAGCTCAAAAATGGGACCCAATACTATGTCAGGAATATCTATCTAGAAGTACCTTGAGAGTCTTGCCGGACCGGATTCTGTAACTGGTATTCTAAGAGTGGTCATAGCTACTTATCTAGAAGCGTCGTAACCGTCTAAAGAACAAACTGTAATCTAAAATTGGGGTCCTAAGGATGGTTAGAGATTCTTATCTAGAAGTTTCATGACCACCTAAAGAAAAACTAAAATCAGTACTAAGTCTAATACTGATAACTAGGAGGCATCACTAACACCTCAAGAATTAACTTTAGTCAAACTGATCAGCTGACATTTCTAGACAACACTGATTCTAATAATCTGACTGAGACTGGACATGTGAATATCTAAATAACATTTCCACATGTCCTAATAATATGGGGATTTCCACCGGTTGCACCTCCTTTCTCAGCTCTTTTGGCACTGCATCAGCTAATTGCTTACCGCTTCTCAAACTGATGGCATTGATCTATCGGGGGTTAGGATCTATGTCGCTTGGTAGTCCCCCCTGCAATCTCATGTTTTGAGCAGCTTCTATCTGGCCCACTTGTTTTTTAAGATTGCCGGTGGCCACTTGTTGATTCTTTAAGCCTGTTGCCATGCTCTCCTGATTCTCCGCTAACTGAGTCTGGGTCTCCATGATTTTCTGCAATTTTTCCTCAATGCTGCTGCTCAATTGCCTATCATTCTGCTGATTCTGCTGATACTGTGGTTGTTGAGGGTGCTGATAACTTTTCTTTTGCTTTCCACCGCAAGAAAAATTCGGGTGGCCCTGCCAATTTCTGTTGTAACTGGTTCCAAAATTCTGATTGTTCCGCTGCACATTCCCAACAAAATTGACCGATTCCAAATTGGCTCCACAAGATTCTACATTGTGCCCAGTATTACCACAAATTTTGCACCAACTTGGAGCTTGCTGAACTGCATTAACCTGGCCCTGGTGTTGGTTCATACTCAGTTTATTGAACTGAGTCATCATCTGATGCTGGAATGAAGCTAACTGCGCTGCCAAGGCATTCATCCCATCTACCTCTATTAACCCTGATCTCTTTCCTACCCCTCTCGATGACTCGCTGTGCCACTCTGGATTTCCTTGAGCAATTCTATTCAACAAGGTGTACAACTCATCATAAGTCTTCTCTAAGGCTTGCCCACCCGATGCAGAGTCTAGTAATATTTTTGTGTGTGGGTCTAGACTTTCTACAAAGGTATGGGCCAGCACTTCATTTTCTTGCTGGTGATGGGGACAGTCTCTCAACAATGACTTGAATCTTTCCCAGGCTAAATATAAATTCTCGTCAGGCCTCTGCTTGAAACTTGGTATTTCACTTCTCAACTTTGTAGTCTTACTTGAAGGAAAGAATCTGATAAAGAACTTCTTAGCCAAATCATTCCACGAAGTTATGGAGTTTGGTGGCTCAGCTTTCAGCCACTTTTTCACCTCTCCCAACAATGAAAATGGGAAGAGGGTCAGTCGGACATAATCTGTGGACACGCCGGTGGGGACAAACGTGTCACTAATCTCTAGAAAGCTCTGAAAGTGCTGTTGTGGGTCCTCATGTGCCATCCCAGTGAATTGACCACTAGAATGTAACAACTGCACCATGTTCTGTTTAAGCTCAAAGTTCCCTCCAGGCTCCGGTTTACGGATACTAGAGTTCACATTCATCACTTGTGGGATAGCCACTTCGCGAACTGGTCTAGCTGCCATTGCTTCCGATGACAATTGTGCTTGCCCCACGGGTGGTTGTTGTTGTACCTTTTCTTGAAGTCTCTTCAGTTTTTTCTCTAGAGCTACTATCCTTCGCAAATGGATTTGACGTTCAGGTTCCAGCAACGGTTCCACAAGCTCTCTATTTTTAGCCAGCTCGGCAGGACAACCTATCACCTGCAAATGATCAGACTAAGACCAAGTTTCTCAACACTTAAGGAAATTTAAAAATCACACAAAAACAGATAAATTATCAAAACTTCACCGAGTCCCCGGCAATGGTGCCAAAAACTTGATGACTCATTTCGCGCATACCGCAAGCGTACGGGACATGCAAGTAATATAGTGGCTCTTTTTAAGAACCGGAATGTCGAACCCACAGGGACTGGACCCATTCCTCTAACTATCTATTCCAAGTGTGATATTAAACACCGAAAATGTCAATTATAGAAGTTGTCGAGAAGGTTTAATGAAGTCTAATTTTGGTCAACGACATATTCTGAATTCACTCTAGGAGCAACACAGAATTAAAACCAGATAATCATGCGCTATTACGAATTGCAATGGGTTAAGTATGAAACTATCAATTGTCGTCTTACATAATTAGAATTGCATGTTCCGGGCCTTTCGAGCCTCTAAACACGATAAACTAGCCTCACTGCATCATTGTGAGCGAGGATGCTAATTCTAGTTTGTGGGCAATTAATTACGTGGATGTGGTTTACATGGAAATGAGTAGGGACTCTCACGCACCTAATCATTTTACTCAACTTATCCTCACAACTACTTCTTCGAGAAGTGATGTGATAATTCTAAGTCGGTCTCTAAATCATCCCGTTTTATTAACCAAGCCGGGCATTAGGTATATTTCTATCCTAACACAAATTATATCGTGAGATACAATCAAGCTCCCTACATTCTCATGTTCTGACCTAGGTAACTACCTTCTCAAGCAAATGCCCAAGTTAACATGTATGTTTTCATGGTGATCAATCATAAAAACAACCAATAATCCAGGATACAAGATAGAACAACAACAACCAATAACTTAATTCCAACACAAATTCATAAAAAACACAATCATAACTCATGGCTTCAACCCTAGAGGAAGGGTTCTAGCCATTCATGTTCGTAAAACTACAAGAAACTACAACTAAATTAACATACTTACAAGAATTGGTAGAAGAGAAGGGAATTTGGCAAACCCTAGGTGAGTTCTCCCACTTCTCCCTTCACTCCTAGGTGGTTTTCCAGAATAAAATCATGACCAAATGGTTTTAGGAGCTAAGGGACCTATTTATGTAAATGAGAAACATGCACAATTTAGACTGTCGTGGAATGGCTCCGTGTCACGGAGTGTATCGTGGAGCACTACCTCCGTGACATAGAGGTAACGTGGAGGCTCTCTGGAAATTGCCTCAGGATGCCAAAATTGCTGAGGGTCACCGCGCTGCTGGTGTGACACGCTACTCATGCACCGCATTGGCCTTGCTCTGTCGTGCAGCTGGCCTAGCGTGGCACGGCGCTGGCGCGCTGGAACCTGCCTGCCTGCTGCCTTTTCTCGCGTGCCTAGCATGGGCGTGGCATGGCACTGGGCATGGCGCACACACAGCGTGGCACACTGCCTGGCGCGGCCAGCCTTGCCATGGCATGCTCCTTGCCGACTTTCGCCAATTGCTCCCGACTCCATTCCTCTACTTCACCAACTTATGAATTAGTTCCTCAAATTCATTAAAACCTACAAAACAAAGACTAATCATGTTGGTTAGTACATGTATTCACATTTATATAAAATTACATGAAAATGTATAAAATAAATTAGATAAACAAGACTAAATTAAGGTATAAAGCATCCCTCGGGCATGCTATTTTTGCCCGAGATCACAGCCCATATCCGTTTTGACTTATAGAATGGCTCCAGCTAAGCTAAAGGAGCTGAAAGAACATTTGAAGGATCTCCTAGATAAGGGTTTCATCAGACCTAGCAAATCCCCATGGGGTGCTCCAGTTCTCTTTTTTCGAAGAAGGATGGTTCCCTTAGAATGTGCATTGATTATTAGCAGTTTAACAAGGTCACAATCAAGTATAATTATCCCCTCCCTAGGATTGATGACCTCTTTGACCAACTTTAGGGTGCTACATTCTGTTTGAAGATAGACCTCAGATCCAGATATCACCAGCTTAGAGTTTGGGAGAGTTACATCCCGAAGACAACCTTCAGGACTTGATATGGTCACTATGAGTTTGTAGTTATGTCTTTTGGATTAATGAATGCTCCTGTAGCTTTTATGTATATGTTGAATAGGGTGTTCAAGTAGTATTTGGATATGTTCATGATTGTCTTCATTGATGATATTTTCATATACTCTCGGAGCGAGGAGGAGCATGCTGCTCATTTGAGGATTATGTTAAACACTCTCAAGGATTGCCAATTGTTTGCTAAATTCAACAAGTGTGTGTTTTGGCTGAACTCAGTGGAATTTTTGGGCCATGTAGTATCTATCGAGGGTGTGCAGGTGGACTCTCAAAAGATAGAAGCAGTGAAGAATAGCCTAGACCTTTCAGTCCCACAGATATTAGGAGCTTCTTGGATTTAGCTGGCTGCTATAGGATGTTTATGGAGGACTTTTCATCCATCGCAACACCGTTGTCTAAGTTGACCTAGAAGAAGGTCAAATTTCAGTGGTCGAATGTATGTGAGAAGAGTTTCCAAGAGTTAAAGGCTTAACTCACTTCAACCCTAGTATTGACCCTATCAGATTGTACAGATGGCTTTGTTGTGTATTATGATGCCTCTAGGGTTGGTCTTGGTTGTGTGCTAATGCAGCATGGTAAGGTCATTGTGTATGCTTCTAGATAGCTTAAGACGCATGAGAAGAATTATCAAGCGCATGACCTAGAGTTGGCAGCTGTGGTGTTTTCCTTGAAGATTTGGAGGCACTACTTGTATGGGGTGCATGTGGATGTGTTCATGAACCACAAGAGTCTTCAATACGCGTTTACTAAAAAGGACCTAAATTTGTGGCAACAGAGATGGCTAAAGATTCCTAAGGACTATGACATGAGTGTCCTTTATCATCCAGGAAAGGCCAATGTAGTGGCGAATGCACTTGGTATGCTGTCTATGCAGAGTGTGTCTCATGTTGAGGATGGGAGAATAGAGTTAGTAAAGGATTTCCGTAGGCTTGCTCATTTAGGGGTTTTTCTTGTTGACTCGATGGATGGTGGTGTCATTTTTCAGAATGGATCAGAATTTTCATTCGTGACAGATGTCAAGGCTAGGCAAGATGAGGATCCCATCTTGGTAAATCTAAAGGAAGTGGTTCAAAATCAGAAAATGGAGGTTTTCTCCTAAGGTGGAGATAGTGTACTTCGATACCAGGGTCAATTATATGTGTTAATTGTAGATGACTTGAGAGAGCGATGTTGAATGAGGCTCATGGATCTCGGTTATCTATCCAGGTGCCACCAAGGTGTACCATGATCTACGTGAAGTTACATGGAGTTTGTGGCTAAGCTTCCGAATTGCCAATATGTGAAGGTTGAGCATCGGACCTGGAGATATGCTTCAGGGTATTAGCATTCTTACTTGAAACGGGGAGGAGATCAATATGGACTTCATTACATGTTTTCCTCGTACACGTCGAAAATATGACTCTATATGGGTGATTGTGAATAGGTTGACCAATCAGCCTATTTCCTACTAGTCAAAACTACCAATTCAACTGAGGATTATGCTAGATCGTACATTCAAGAGTTAGTTTGGTTGCATGGAGCTCCTATGCCTATCATCTTAGATAAGGGTACGTAGTTGACCTCTCAGTTTTGGAGTTGTTTCAGATGGGCCTTGGTACACAAGTAAAGCTTAGCACGACTTTTCACCCTTAGACAGATTGTCAGGCCGAGCAAACCATTCAGACCCTTGAGGATATGTTGAGAGCATGTGTAACTGATTTTAAGGGTTGTTGGGATGATCACTTTTCTCTTATCGAGTTTTCCTACAATAACAGTTAGCTCTCCAATATTTAGATAGCTCCATTAAGGCTTTTACAAGAGGAGGTGTAGATTACCCATTGGATGGTTTGAGGTGGGTGAGGCTACGTTGATAGGGCCAGATTTAGTTCATGAGGCCATGGGAAAATTCAGCTCATTAAAAAAAGGTTTAAAATAGCACAAAGTTGTCATAAATCTTATGCGGATGTTAGGCAGAGAGGGCTTGAGTTTTAGGTTGATGATTGGGTTTTCCTAAAGGTGTCTCCCATGAAGAGAGTGATGAGGTTCGAAAAGAAAGGGAATATTAGTCCCCGATATGTTAGTCCTTATAATATTTAGAGGTGTGTTGGCAAGGTGGCATATAAGTTGGAGCTACCACTAGAGTTAGCTTCGGTGCACCCAATTTTCCATGTATCTCTGTTGAAGAAGTGCGTCGCGGACCTAGCCTTAGTTGTTCCGGTGGAAAACATTGGTATGAAGGATAGCCTTACCTATGAGGAGGTTCTGGTTGAGATCCTAGATCGTCAAGTTCGGAAGTTGAGGAACACGAAAGTAGCTTCAGTGAAGGTGTTGTGGAGAAATCAGCTTGTTGAGGGAGCTCAGTGGGAAGCTGAAGCAGATATGATGGCTAGATACCTGCATCTTTTCCCTTCCAGCTCAGTTCTAGCATATGGTATCGGTTTCCTCCTTAGCACTCTTTCAGTTTCCTGTCAAGTTCATGTCTCTAAGTTCCTTACATATCGTTGCATGCCTGTTTCATAAATTCAATTTAGTCATGCATTCTAGTCTGGAGTCAGTCACTCCATTAGTTCTTATCTTTAATAGTTTAGTATTGGGATTGCAGTTCATTCCCCAGCCTTTCAATATGCTTAATCTACATTCAAAGATGAATATTCCCAAGGGAGAGATAATGTAACACCCCAAAAGTCCTTAAGGTCAGACCCAGGGGTTGAACCAGAGAAAACAGGGGAAGTGGCACCAGAGTCATAGAATGACTCAAGGGATGAGTTGTTGTGGGAAACAATGACTCGTGGTATGCCTCGTTGTAGGCATTCAGTCAATCCCCTCGCAGTAACAACGAGTCTAGCAATGACCCATTGGAGGATTGAATGGGTCATCAAAAACACTCATTGAGTGGAGTCCAGTAAAGGGTCGAAGTTGGTTCAGAGAAAAAAGGCAGGTGCAACAACTCGTTAGGGTGAGTAACGACCCATTCTGGGGATCCTTTTTCTAAAGTTGGGAAGTAAGGCAGGTAAGGCAGTGATGACAACAGAAGAAGTGATGGGTCGTCATTTCATATAACGACTTGTCCTGTCAATTGTTGGTGAGGGAATCAGCCGAGTGCCAAAGATGCCCTAAGAAACCACAAATGATCCAATGAGCCGTCATATCCTACAACGACCCATTGGATAGGTTGTTATAACTAGCAGTGTCTATTTTCTAGGTGAATCATTAAGGGCATTTTCATAATTTCTAAGATCCTAAGTCCTAAACTACGTTGTTTTAAGCTTGGGAAAGGGTGTTTTAAGGGGGATATTCAGCCTAGAACCTTCATTCTACTCGCAATACTCTAAATTCAAGATCAAAAACCTCTCAAGGATAGCAGGGGCAATCTAGGGTTCTTCACTCTCATCCTCTTCAATTCTCATTGGGTTTCAAGTTAAGTCAAGAAATTAGTTAATCAAGGTATGTGGGGTTCTTCCAACCCTCATGCCTCTTCTCTAATTGAAATCATGATCTCTCATTCCCCATGCCCTAATCATTCAATTTCTAGGGCTTCATTGGATATTGTTGAATTCCTCAGTGGTTCTTCTATGGATTTAGCTACCTTGATCAAATTAATGATTCCATGATTAGGGTTTCGTATTTCCATCAAGTCTTCCATGAAAATTACCATCAATCATGATTATGAACTTCTAGGGTTAAATTCCCTTTTATATTGAAATACCATGATCTCCTTATAATATTAATTCTATAGTTTTAAGTTATGTATTATGATCATGATGTGTGATTTTTTACAAGAACCCTTCATGAATTTATGAATCTCAAGTATACATAGCTTTTACAAGTATCATGTTTATGTTTGTGACCGACTCTGGGCCCCTTTTCATGGCTAGTTCATGTATTTCAAGAATGTTCCTATATGTTACGATGTTAACTAGCTCATGTATTTCAATTATGTTTCATGATTACTCTATGAGTCATGTGCATGTTTTTGTGAGTAGTATCCAGCACCGAGTAAGTCAGGAGTTCCAGGAACCCAGGCCTAGAACTATGTGCCAATGTAGGAATATACTCGTGTTAACCCTATCAGATCTATTTAGTGATCACTTTATTTCATTGTCCCTTGCTTGCCAAGCTTGGGGTGGCTCTGCCCACTTGAGCGAGATAGTTGGCGCATCATGTAAGCTCTATCATGCTGATGTCAGTTATGATGAATCCTCCCACTGTTCCTCATGATATGCATGTTCATGATTATGACAATTTGACTCAAGTTATGTTTTTATAAGATTTCTCGTATGAATATATTTATGACTACCTTATGAAATATGATGAGTGGGTAATTTACCAACTCATTAGGCTCTTAGGCATGAGCCTTGGCTTAGTTTTCAAATCATTTAGATGGATTTTATGCCCTTTTTGCCTTTTTGTGTTCAGATATCTGATTTGTAGAAAAGTGTAAGAAAGGAAGTAAAAAGAAGGGAATTAGATAAAAATCGGCGCTTCACCGGAGAAGACCGTCGAAATGCCGGTGAAACATAGAAGACCACTGCCTTGGGGAACTAAAGCAACTAGTGGTCGTGGAGATCAACACGCGACTCACCGGTTAAATCGCCTATTGACACCTAAAAGTGCTGGATCAAGAGAAAGAAATTGGTGGAGCATGGTTAGAGACCGACAAGTTGCCCATGGAACCAGCGATGGACACTGGAATTTGCTGAATGAGCATGCAAATAAAGCCAGCAGTTTGTGAAATGTAACCATCAAATCACCGATACTATCGCAAGTACCATAACGACTGAGTAGGGGAAAATGTGTCCAACATTGTAAAATAGAGTTTTGGGTACCCTACTTTTCGATATATTCTAGAGAGAAGTACTCTGTACCTATTAAATCTTATCTTTTATCTTTTTGAGAACATTCTATTTGTAGAAGAAGAAAGTAGAATTCTATTGGTGGAAATTGTAAAAGATTGTTTTTCTTTTTTTTTCTTCTTCATCTATAGCAAGGTACCACCATTATTGAAGACTTATTGCTGAATTTGATTTTGCTACTCTTATTATTGAAATCAATGAGTTTATTGTTAAATATGATTTTTAATTTCTTAATTGGAGTAGCTAAATCATTTATTAGAGGTGTGTGGTGATGAATGCTTAATTAGATTAGGTATTGCTAGATTCATCTCAATATTGTTTAATAAGTGTAAATCTATTACGTTCTTTCCAATTTACAATTGAAGATCCATAGTTGC
The DNA here is from genome assembly GCA_035772735.1 of Datura wrightii. Classification (NCBI taxonomy): domain Eukaryota; kingdom Viridiplantae; phylum Streptophyta; class Magnoliopsida; order Solanales; family Solanaceae; genus Datura; species Datura wrightii. The sequence goes on along the minus strand of JASDFA010000003.1, from coordinate 65,846,243 downwards.
AAATGTGGGTCTACTTTTCTTACTTGATTTTTGCTTGAAAGAGAAGAATTGAGTATTGAGAGAGAATTTAATAGTGGATATGGATGTGATGTTGTGGTGTTGGGATAGACATAGTCAGACCCACATTCTCTTTCCTAATTAATAGCTAACAGCTAGAGATTAGTGCAACTATTAATTCAAACTTGATTCGGTTTATTTAATTATGTCTAGTGGTTCGAAAGAATTCTAGCAAGGGGCATTTATGAGGTTGAAAACCATCAAATGCCCACTTGTCCAAAGTTATTTACACAATTTGAACTAATGAGATGATTTAGCATTGCCTTGTTTAATTAGAATATCATCTACACCACCCCTCTAGCCCTTCTCATTATTATCGAAAAATTTGGTTATTTTTCTATTCTAATTAGCCAAGTTAGAATCCATACCATATTGTTAACACCAAATCTCCCCAAAAATGTTTATTGTTTTGTTATTCTTAAGTAGTGCGAGCTAAATTCAATTTTCCAAACAACACTTGTGTATATTATTTGTTAGTCTCTGTGGGATACGACTCCGACATCCGTTGAGATATTTGTTTTGATACAATGACCGTTTATACTCTTTTGAAATGAAGAGTATATTTTCGATGTTATAAAAAATGGCGCCATTGCCAGGGACTAGCACTTGAAATTCTCGTGTTGATTGTTAATTTGAATTAGTCTTGCATCATAAGTGTTGACATTAATTTTGCTATGCTTGTTAGGGTAAAGTCATATGAGTCATCACTCACAAGTAGGGGATAGCTCTGTTGAGGGCAGTATGGAGCATGACGAAGATAATCCGGTGATGCCTGAAGTTGCAGGAGCCATTCGCCTACCACCTACGGTAGGGAATGTCGTGTTCCATGTCACAAGTACAATGCTCATTTGCTACAAATGAAAGGGCTATTTGAGGGAAAACTGTGTGAGGATGAAAATCGCCATTTAAGGAATTTCTTAGAGATCTGTCAGCCTTTCAACATAACTTATGTAAGTCAAGAGTCTATCAGGTTGAGGCTCTTTCCATTCTCCCTAACGGGAGAGGCAACTATGTGGTTGGAGGAGCTCCCTCCTGGTTGCATTACATCGTGGAAAGAATTCACTGAAGAATTCTTGGATCGTGTCTTCCCTCCATTAAAAATGTTACAACTGAGGGATGATATCACGAACATTATGCAAGATCCCGGAGAGCCGTTTCATGAAGCATGGCTAAGGTTCAAGCAGAAGGTTTCCCTTTGCCCCAACCACGGTCTCCCGGATGTAGTGCTCCTTCAAAGTTTATACCGATCCATAGACTCCATTAACAAGTTTGTTGCCAATAATTTAGCCGAAGGAACAGTCATGGATAAGACATACAGATTAGCTAAGGCCCTCTTGGGTAGAATGACAAAGACAAATCGGGCATGGAATACGAGAGAGACTAATGTATCAAGACATGATATTGGATCTAGTGCATTGGCAGTTGAGTTGCGAAAAAGAGATGAAGTGCGAGATGAAAGTCTTGCTAAAATGATGACGTAGCTGGAACTAATGACCAAACATGTGATGGGGCTAGGCCCAAGGTTGTGAATGTTGTAGGTATGCAAGGCCCATTGCACTTTGAAGGAGAATCATCGACACCGAGGTACGATGAGGAATGCTATTTCAAGACCAAAACATAGGCTCGAATCGAGACACGGGACAAGGAGCCCCGAAAGACTCCAAGTCGACCCATGGCAAGAACATACCTCTAACTCTATCCATTAAAGTGGAAGATCGACATAATACTCATAGCGGAAGTCTGAACACAATATAGCATTAAAATACCTACACGAGTCTGAAGTTGATTATACACTATGTCTGAAAAGCCTCTAATTCTTATGAGTTGATGGGACAAGACCCCAACTAACTCTCTAAGTCTGAAACTAAAACTACAAAGATAACTGATAGCAAATGGTCCTTGGGAGATGAGTATTCATCACTGAAGCTAGATGCTAACTCCGGGAACTGGCTAGTGACGGGGCTGAGTCTGAAGATCGGAGCCTGTACCATGAAATGATACAACATAAAGTATGCGGTCAGTATGTGGAATGTACTGAGCATGCAAGGAAAGTATAACTGCTTAACTAAGTAAAATCATTAAAACATGTATATGTAAAACATAATCAAAATAAGAATCGGAGAGTAGGGCTTGCATGTTATTTTCTGAAATCTTGATCTGAACATAACTGAACATCATAACTGAATTGAATGACCCAAAGCCGAAATCTGATAATCATAAGTAAAACTATACATTGGGTCAAACCTGCTTTAGAACACACACACACACACACACACACATATATATATATATATATATATATACATATATCATGAATGAAAAACATGCATAACTGAAATCATGAGGAAAATTGGGAGACTCTTCATATAACCGACATTACCATATTAGAGCTTACGTGGTCCTGACTATCACATTCAAGTGGGCAGATCCATCTAAAGCCTTGCCAGGGCTAAAGACGCAACCATGATATCGATATCAAGCTAAAGGCCCCTTGGGGCAGGGAAAACTTCACAAAGAAGGTGCTAAGTAATCTGATCATACCTACATTGGTGCGTAGTTTTGAGGCATAGGGTTGACTGACTCTTAGCCTACTCGGTGCTAGACACTACTCCTAAAAACATGCATATGCTCTCCATCATTTTTCAATGAAGCTGACCGTCGTCTAGAGACGAAGCTGAATAATCATATACATATAAAATCTGAAATCAGACATGAGGAGCCTTGGCTCAAACCATATCACAAGTTGAACATAGTTAGTACTCTTGACTCCAAAACCATGTGATAAGCTAATTCATGAAATCATAAATCATACTTGAACTTATGGGCTTGCCCAATACGTAAACATGCTTGAAATTCTTGATTCACTTGAAAACATGATCATAGACATGGGTAAACTGAAAACATGCTTTTCATCATAAATATCTCATCATACTTGAACATACATCATAAATCTCAACTTTCATGAACTTCTCATGGATGAGAATTATAATTTATAAAACTTGAAAACATTATTTATAATTGAAAATATTGTAAAACTTGCCCATGAATCATAATTAATTAATGCAACATACTTAGATCATACCCATGTAGAAAGTTAGAAAATTCATGCATTGGATTAAAACCCTATAGGATCATCATATACATTTTCATGAATTAGAGAGGGATTAGGCATGGGTGTGAACAAATTCACCCATTCATAACCTTACATACCTGAGAGAATCTAATTCTATAATTCCTCTAATTTCCCAAGGAAGAATTGATGAAAAACTTGAAGGAATGAAGCTTGATCAGCTCTCTAGACTTATAAGTTTGCATGCATGAATAGGAATAGCTTAGAATGAACTTACCCCTCTTAAAACTCACTATTAATATCTTAAAATGATGTAGTTTAGGCCTAAGGATCATAGAAATTATGGAAAAACCCTTAATAAATTCTACCAGTCCCAACGAGGGACTGGACGAGTCGTTACCCCTGGGCACGAGTTGTCATCTCCCATTGTTAAGTGCACTGCCAATTTTCCTCAAAGACCCCAACTAACTCTCTAAGTCTAAAACTAAAAATAAAAAGATAACTGATAACGAATGGTCCTCGGGAGATGAGGACTCATCACTGAAGCTAGATGCTAAATCCGGGAACTGGGTAGTGACGGGGCTAAGTCTTAAGATCAGAGCTTGTATCATGAAACGATACAACATAAAGTATGCGGTCAGTACGTGGAACGTACCGAACATGCAAGGAAAGTATAACCGCTTAAGTAAGTAAAATCATTAAAACATGTATATGTAAAACATAATCAAAATAAAATCTGAGAGTAGGGCTTGCGTGCTATTTTCTGAAATGATGATATGAACATAACTGAACATCATAACTGAATTGAATTCCCCAAAGCTGAAAATCTGATAATTGTAAGTAAAACTATACATTGTGTCAAACCTTCTTTAGAACATATGTATATACATATATCATGAATGATAAACATGCATAACTGAAATTATGAGGAACAATGGGAGACTCGTCATATAACCGACATTACCACGTTAGAGCTAATGTGGTCTCGACTATCACACTCAAGTGGGAAGAACCGTCTAAAGCCTTGTAAGGGCTTAAGACGCTACCATGATATCGATATCAAGATAAGGGCCCCTTGGGGTAGGGGAAAGCTCACAAAGGAGGTCCCAAATAATTTGATCATACCTACATTGGCGCGTAGTTCTGAGGCATAGGGTTGACTTACTCTTACCCTACTCGGTGCTAGACAGTACTCCCAAAAACATGCATGTGCTCTCCATCATTTTTCAGAGAAGCTGACCATTGTCTAATGACAAAGCTGAATAATCATATACATATAAAATCTATAATCAGACATGAGGAGCCTTGGCTCAAACCATACCACAAGCTGAACATAATTTGGAGTCTTGACTCCAAAACCATGTGGTAAGCTAATCGTGATATCATAAATCATACTTGAATATATGGGCTTTTCGAATACTTAAAACATTCTTGAAAATACTTGATTCACTTGAAAACATGACCATAGACATAGGTAACCTGAAAACATGCTTTTCATCATAAATATCTCATCATACTTGAACATATATCATAAATCTCAACTTTCATGAACTTCTCATGGATGGGAATTATAATTTATAAAACATGAAAACAATGTAAAACTTGCCCATAAATCATATTCAATAATAGAAACATACTTAGATCATACCCATGTAGAAACTTAGGAAATTCATGCATTAGGTTAAAACCCCATAGGATCATCATATAGATTTTCATGTATTAGAGAGGGATTGGGAATGGGTGTGAACAAATTTACCCATTCATAACCTTACATACCTGAGAGAATCTGATTCTATAATTCCTCAAATTGCCCAAGGAAGAAATGATGAAAAACTTGAAGGAATTAAGCTTGATCACCTCTCTAAACTTCTAAGTTTGCATGCATGAATAGGAATAGCTTAGAATGAACTTTCCCCTCTTAAAAATCACTATTCATAGCTTTAAACGACGTAGTTTAGGCATTAGGATCATAGGAATTACAGAAAAGCCCTTAATAAATGCGTAGAGAAAAACTGACTGCCAGTCCAAAAGAGGTACTAGACGAGTCGTTACCCTGGGCACGAGTCGTTATCTCCTATTGTTAAGTGAACTACCAATTTTCCTCAAAGGGTCCCCGCGAGGGACCTAACGGTTCATCACTAGTGACCATGACTCGTGGTCACCTCTCATTAACTCCACAGCCCAAAACGTACCTGGGGCTCACCACGAATCGTGTTGCACCCAAAAAGTCATGGTGACCCACCCGTTAAGTACACTACCCAATTCCTCCTACCTGCACCTCATCCTTGACCACGATTGACTCAACAAGTCGTGGGGCTGACCACGACTCATGGTCATGTTCGTGGGGAGTCAAAACCAAAAATTTCCAACTCAAGTCATTCTCCTCACCATGAATCACTTAATGACTCCTAGTCAACCTGATGGGTCACAGGACAACTCGTTCTGTGACCTGGTATAGAAAATCCTATTTTCTCCATTTCAACTCCCGGGTCTGATCTTAGGGTTTTTGGGGTATAACATGCCAATACATGGCAAATCAGATTGTGGGGTTCTCGGCCCATGTTTTGAGGGACTAATCAAGGTCCTTGGTGCCCAAGGGAAGAGAATCAATTTTGGAGAAACTGCGACTAATAAGGATGGCCCGATAGAAATGAAAGATGGGGCACTAGAGAGAAAAATCGAGAGGGAGACCATTATCACCAAAGTTCATACCCATATGTTCCCCCTCCTAAAGCTGAGAATGCCCAAAATCAGTCAGATGTGAGCAATGAAGGCAGCTCAAATATTGATGATATGTTAGCAAGAGTCCTCAAGAAAGTGGAATCAACCGACAACAGGGTCAAGGAGTTGAAAGGGGAGGTGTCTAACCTCACCCAGATGGTAAGTTCTCATTCATCCTCTATTAAGAATTTGGAAGCTCAAATGAACCAATTTTCCACTCAAAAAAAAACCCGAATGAAAGGAACACTCCCAAGTGATACAATGCCAAACCCGAAAAAAAGATAGTCAATGCATGGCTGTTGCTACAAGAAGTGGTAAAATGGTTGGAGATGCGAGTGTGAAGACTAAGGAGGTTGTTTCTCCTTAATCATATGATGAAAATGAATTTGATGTGGTGCCAAAAGCACCAAGTGGTGGTGAAAAGAGTGAAGATGAGGTTGAGGGAAAGGATGATGAAGTTTCCTCACATGTTGATGACGAAGAGGCAAGCATGAAGGCCTCAAATGATGAAGAACTTGAACCAAGAGCTCCACCCCCTTATCCGCAAAGGTTAGCTAATAAAAAGAAGGATGATCAGTTCAACAAATTCATCGACAAGATTAGTAATTTATCCATTAATATACCATTGGTGGATGGCCTACTTCAAATACCCGGATATGCCAAATTCATGAAGGAGCTATTGAAAAAGAAGAAGGTGGTAGATGTTGGCGTCGGGGAGACAATGCATCATTGTAGTGCAATGATGATGAGCAATCTTGCCCCAAAGCGAGAAGATCCAGGAGCCTTCACGATTCGTTGCACTATCGGGTTATGTGTGTTTAAGAAAGCCCTTTGTGATCTTGGTGCAAGTACAAATCTAATGCCTCTTATCATTTTTAAGAAATTGGGGCTCGGGAACACCAAACCCACATCAATGAGGTTGTTAACGGCTGACCTCTCCGTAAAGAAACCCATGGGTGTTCTAGAGCATGTATTGGTGAGGATGGATAAATTCATTCTACCGGTTGATTTTGTGGTGCTTGATTGTGAAATGAACATAGAAGTACCAATCATTCTGGGGAGACCATTGCTCACCACGACTTGAGCTTTGGTAGATATGGAGCTAGGTGAGCTCAAGTTCCGAGTTGGAAGTGAAGAGGTCACCTTTAAGGTGCGTCCATAAACTGAAACTCCCAATGAATGCAAAGTGATTAGAGTGTTGCATGAGGAGAATGAGGAGAGCGGAGTGGAGACGAAAGAGGCTGAGTTGAAGGATGATACTTCAAAGAAAGATTGCTAAATAAAAAATATGTCGTGCCACGCCGTTAACTAAGGCGCTCCTTGGTTGGAAACCCAAGTGTTTTATTTTGATTGTTTTTATGTCATTTTTGTTAATGATTTTGTAGGATTAATGAGGTAAGAAGCAAGGAGAGAAAGCACAAAAGCAAGGCAGGCAACGTGCTGGACTGGTGAATCGCCGATCCAGATGCACAAACCGCTGCACCCTGACACAGGCAAGCAGAAACTTGGGAACATGAATGTTAGACTAGTGGATGAACTGGCAGACCGCCAATTTAAAAGTGTGTACCGCCATTTAATCACTGGTGCAACCCAGAATACATGAGCAATGGATTCCTAATCGACGATCCACCAGTGGAATGTCGATCCGAGTCGCGAACCATTGGTCAGTCGACGGTTGTAATACAGTTAACTGAGCATGAATTCAAGCACAAAAAGGTAAGGCAGCAAATTACTGGATCAACCCAGTGAGCGCCGGTGTAACACCAATAAAGGTACGAGTTCCAATAGGAAGTCATGAGATGATTTTGAGCCAAGGCTCACATGTTTTTAATGGAAGGTGTTGGAGTCTAGACTCCCATAAAAAGTTTTAAGAAATGTCTTGAGCCAAGGCTCGTAAGCAATGTTTAAAGATACTTTGAGCCAAAGCTCAATAGAGATTTTGAAACATTCATTATATTTATAGCTTAACTTTTTTATAATGATGTATTTATGTTTTTTCGTCATTGAGGGCCTAGTTATATGAGCATATGTTTTGGGAGGATTATTTAGCACAAAGTTGGGTGAACAGGTTCAAGAACCCTTAAGCTCCAGAACTACTTAGCCAACGTAGGATAGGATTGTGTCGTTGTTTCGGGCGACTCCTCAAGATAGTACCTGGTAAAGACTCAGTTATGGAATCAAATTTGATTTTTATCCCTAGCCCTAGCAACGCTTTGGATGTCTCTCCTCCATGTGGGAAATATGTGAGATCATCATGTGCTCATACGTGAGGGTTGTCGGTTATAAGAAACTCCCAACTATTGATATAGTTTACTTGCATAATATTTACAACGATGATTTTGATGCATAAATTTTATTGCATAAATTGTTTTACACATGATCATATTGTGTCCCATTCATCATATAGAGTTTCCGAGTATAGTTCCACTTTGTTGTTTCATGTCAAGTTTATTGATTCCATTTATGTCTTTCCATTGAGATATTCTTGCTAACGTTGTTTCAGTCAACTATTCCACATACCGTACATTCCATGTACTAACATCCTTTTGGCGCTGCATCGTATTATGATGCAGACACAGGTAGACAGGCACAACAAGGGACACCTTGCTAGGACTTTATTTCATCTAGTTATTTGGTGTCTCCTACATTCGGAGTGTCATAGTTTTGATAGTCTTTTTATTTACAGAGCTTGAGGGAGCCATGGAAAATATGTCCTGGCACCCATTCTACAGTTATAAAGACTTCATAGATAGAATTAGATATTGAGTCAATAATGTTACTTCTTAAAATTTATTTCAGTTATAGAATAAATTATCTTTCATTATATTGAGCTCACTATGTTTCATCTTCCATATTGTTTATTGATATATAACCTAATAGTAATCCAGACCAAGGGTTTGCATCGATCATGAATGTGGTCTGAGTGCTAGTCCACGCCATGGGTCTAGATTCAGGAAGTGACATAATTCCTCAGAGCTAGAGCCAATGCCACCCCTTCCGGAGTGAGCGGTACCAACTAACTCAAACAGCACACCATGAATTCACGGAGAGATAGTAGCATCATCCTCCAGCTCACTTTCCTCCTCTTCCAATCTCCCGATAAAATCATCAATTGAGCCTTGAGTGGTATGTTAAGCAGCCATAGCTTTATCTAGAAAGCTTGTATTAGCACTGCACATGGGTGCATTGCTCTTAATCTCTCTCATATCAACCTGGAGGGACATAACTGCTTCCTCAACAACATCAACTCTGGAACACAACTTGTTAAGGCTGTCAAAAAAGATTTTCATTGTGTTCTTGATAGACCTTTGGATAAAGGCTGAAAGATTCTTAGCCAACTTGGTGAGTTGATTTTCGTGGGCATATGTCATGTTAGCCAACTTTTGAAGCCCACTTGTCCTAGATGGAGGAGGTAGTGGTGAAACACTAGGAGGTGGCGCCTCCTTAGAATCATGTCCCGATATTGCAGGAGTAGTCTCATTAAGTTCTTGCCCAAGAGGGGCACTCTCAGTGTTGGGAACCACGGGGCTCTCAGGGATGTCCCGTGATTGAATTCTTTGCTTTTTGCTCTTAGGGTATTCAACATCCCACTTCTTTTTAATATCAATCACTCCGGTAGTGGAGCAAGAACGATCATCTTCAAAGTAATGCACCCCTGCTCTGGCACAAACCTGCCAGTCATAACGAGGAAGGCCATGGAGAGAGTAGGTTGTAGAGATTTTCTTTTTATTTGAACTACTACCACCTCCCCGAAGTTCACATGAATTCCTGACATAATACATGCTATCAAGATGGCTACCTCAATGTGTACTTTCAAATCATTTTTTGACGGTATTTTTCAGGAGCAAACCAAATCTAGCCACAACTTGGCTTCAAATCGAAGATCCTGCCTGGGAATTTCGCCACCCAAAGTGGCCCAAGTTGGTTACCCATTTTCAATGATTCTAACTACCCATTTGAGTTGGTGTCTCTTTACAGCAATCCACTCTACAGACTCAGTCCCCGAGGCAATTGATTCCTCCCAATAGATGGAGTTGATCACGTCGATGGTGATGTCAGTTTCCTTCCCTAGGACCATAATAGACGATAAACATAGGAACTCATCTACCCTTCCCGAATGCTTCATTGAGTCTTATCTCTCTTGATATGAGGTATAGAACTTGAGACCTACGTTAGAGTAGTACCCTCCAGGTGCATCTAGTAACAGGAGCCAATCTCATACAACAAATTGCTTGTTGATATTGGGGAACTCATTCCCCAACCCGTACAAGTTGAAGCTTTGATCCGATGTGAAGGACCAACCATCTTTGTATTTGTTGAAGTAGGGATTCATGCCTGCAACACAGAAAGGGAGACATTCTTCAGTGTTTGTAGGGACTGGAGTCTCCTTGCTTTTTCAATTTCCCTTGCTTTCGCTTTTGGTAGAAGATGAAGCTTTGCGATCATTCCTGTCAGTGGTGTTCCTGTTGGATGTCATTGTCATGTAGAAAGATGTGAGTACCACAAACACCCAACCAAACTTTTTTTTGTTATTTTCCATTATAAAATAAAAGAAAATAGCTACAAGAACCAAGAAAAGGAAAAGAATAGGAATGCAAAAAAAAAAGACAAGAAACATGATTCTATCTGGCTGCATCTGCGAAACACCTGCGTGTTGCAGTTGCAGAATTGCGTCACACAAGTGATGCCCAGGAACAAAACAGACCACTGAAAACATTTCTTTGCGTTTGCATTTGCATCTACATTTCAGAGATGAAGACTTGTGACACGCAGGTGGAATGCATGTGGAAGGCAGTGAGCCTATTACTCATTACCTTCAGCTGCGTTGGACCTATGTTCCCTAGAGCTATATTTGTGGAACACATGTGCTTGGCAGTGTCTCAGCCTTCAGTTCACATATTTCCAACATAAATTTAAGCTATATGCAATTAATTCAAAGTCTAATGGGTACTCATACTTCCCCGAAAGACAAACTAACTAGATCAACATCACCAAATGACCACTAACAACTACTCAACGACTTCCCTTATGAAGGACGGTACCCCATCTATCTTCGAAAAACATCGAGTTACTACACCTACCACTACAAGCATCATTATCACTCACAACAACCCAAAATTCTCACTAACATGATTACCTTTCATCAAAATCACTGAGCATAATAGAATTCCATAGGAAACCCACAAAGATCTACAATCACAACTTGAAGCAATGACAATTTGCCCTTAAGAATAACATCACTCAATCTATCATAGGGCCAAATCAGGCATCACAATCAAATGGGTTACTCAGACTTCACCCCTGACAAAATTCCATGGCATAATGCATCACATGACATACCAATCAAATGAAGAAATAACCCCCCTAATGTTATATAACCCAAAATTCAATTTTAAGAAAAATATATGAAGCTAAATGAGGAAATAGGGGAAAAATCAACTATCATACTTGACCTACAACACTCCTCAATCACATAGAAATAAAAATTTAAGCAAAGAGCAAACCAAAAATGAGTGAGAAGTAGTAGGTGAGTGAAAAATCAAGCATTAAACAAGTCTTGGTCTCCGATGAGGGCTCTACCGCAATGGTCTGGTGGTTTGGTGATAAGAGGAAAAGAAAAATATGAGAGTTGGAATGGTGGAGTGTGGGGAGTTATATGGTTGGTAGTAGAGAAGTTTGGGGGAGTAAAAATAGTGGAAAATGTCCTGCAAAATCGAGGTTTAAGGGGTTGTGGAAGATGAACTATCGTGGGTCAAAGCTAGGTCAGATCTTGGTCAATCGGGTCAGTCAACAATTTAAATTCTTGTACTTGCACCTACGCCAGCACATGCAGCAACAAGTGGCAACCTGTGACAAACATGTGAAGTGCAAGTGGGGCTCAGATATGCCAGTGTATTGCTTTGGACCTAAGTTGTTGTCACGACCCGAACATAGGCCCTGATCGAGCACAGAACAAGGAACCCCAAGAGACTCTAAGTCGACCCATGTCATGAGAATACATCTAGCTCAATCAAGTAAAGCGGAAGACTTAATAAATATAGCAGAATTCTAAGCATAACATATAATCCAAAAATAGAACACGAGTGTTAAGTTGAATACAGTGTATTATTTTGAAAGCCTCTACGTTTGATGAGTTGATGGGACAAGACCCCAACTAACGCTCTAAGTCAGAAATTGAAAATACACCAGCATAACTGAATAAAAGAGGGGCCCCTGACAGATGAGGACTCACCAACAAAGACTAATCTTAACTTCGAAAGCTGGCTAGTAACGGTGCTGAGTCTGAAGATCGGAGCTTGTATCATCAGACGATACAACATAGAGCATGTGATCAGTACGTGAAATGTACCAAGTATGCAAGGTAAATAAAACAGACATTTAAAAAACATAAAAGTTCATAAGAGTAGGAAAACATGATCATAACATAAATATCATGAGGCAACATAAGGCTCAAGGTTTCAAAACATTTGTAAATCATTCATAATCATACTCTCGAGAGAAAAGATTTATGAAACATGACTTGAGCCAAAGAATATAACCATAATCACACATAAATCATGAGGAACAGTGGGAGATTCTTATAACCGACATACCTCATATGAGCACACATGGAGCCCGACCTGTAAACCCTTAGTCGGGAGGGTGTTCGTACCTTGCCAAGGGTAGAACCATGAAAGGGCGTGATATCACTCATGAAGGCCCATTTGGTGAAAAGGGGGACAGTCTCAAGGGAGGTCTCATCGTTACCTACGGTGGCACGTAGTTTTGATATTTGGGGCAAAACTGAGCTTCGAACCTACTCAGTGTTAAATACTACTTCCAAAACATATATGGTGCTCATCGGTGTTAGGCCTTATGACCATAGGAATTACGGAAAAGCCCCTAATAAACACGTGGGGAAAAATAGACTGCCAGTCCCAACCAGGGACTGGATGAGTCGTTGCCTTGGACCATGACTTGTGGTCAGGTCTCGTGACGTAGACTATCCAAATTCACCTGAGGCTCACCACAAAGGACCCTATGGACTGTTACAAGTGACCACGACTCGTGGTCATCCCTTGTGGTCCTCACTGCCAAAAACCATTGACCCTCAACCTATCTTGACCATGGCTGACACTATGAGTCTTGGGGTCTGACCACAACTCGTGGTCATGCCCGTGACCCAAAATCTCAAATCCCAGAACATAAAACCAGCACCTTACCACGAGTCACCTAACGACTTGTGGTCATCCCCACGATCCATAGAACAACTTGTTCTGTGACTTGGTGCAGAGTTTTCAGTTTTCTCTGTTTCAATTCTCGGGTCTAATCTTAGGGCTTCCAGGGCATTACAATATCTCCCCCTTGGGAACATTCGTCCTCGAATGTTGGAAAATATATAGAAAAGCAGAGAAATGCAATCACCATATTCAAATACTGATCATTTAAGCCGAAAACTGATGGAATGAATTCCTCCGATCTAAACAAATATGTGAACTGAATTCTTGAATCATACATACATCAATATACTGAAAGAAACTGGGGCACATGAAATGAACATGAAACTGAATAGAGTTTTAGGGTTAAAATAGATACCTCAAGCTAGAACTGAGCTAGTAGAGAATAAATGTGCGTATCTAGCCATCATGTCTTCTTCGGCTTCTCACATAGCTCCTTCAACAAGCTGATTCCTCCATAACACTTTAACTTAAGCTACTTCCTTGTTTCTTAGCCTTCGAACCTGTTGATCCAGTATTTCCACAAGAACCTCCTCATAACTAAGGTTGTCTTCCACTCCAACACTGTCCACCGAAAAAACTAGAGCTGGATCCCCCAAACACTTCTTTAAGAGCGATACATGAAAAGAAGGATGCATGGAAGCTAATTCTGAGGGAAACTCCATTTCATATGCCACCTTACCAACTCGCTTCACAATCCGGTAGGGACCAACATAACGGGTACTGAGTTTCCCTTTTTTTCTGAACCTCATCACTCCCTTCATGGGAGACACCTTTAGGAACACCCACTCATCAACTTCAAACTCAAGTACTCTCCTTCTCACATTAGCATAGGACTTTTGGCGACTTTAGGTTGTTTTCAACTTTTCCCTTACCAAGTGAACTTTCTCCATATTGTCATGGGCTAAATTCGGACATATAAATGTAGCCTCATCGACTTCAAACCAAATAATAGGTGATCTACATCTCCACCAATAGAGAGCCTCAAATGGAGCCATCTAAATACTGGAATGGTAGCTGTTGTTGTATGCGAACTCGATTAGAGGCAAATGGTCATACCAACTACCCTTGAAATCAATAACACAAGCTCTCAACATATCCTCAAGAGTCTGAATAGTCCCCTCCGCCTGACCATTTTTTTGCAGGTGAAATGTTCTGCTAAGTTTGGCCTGAGTGCCAAGTCCCTTTTGAAACGATCTCCAGAACTGAGAGGTAAACTATGTGCCTCGATCTGATATGATGGACAAGGGAACTTTATGCAACCGAAATAACTCTCGAATGTATAACTTAGCATAATCCTCCGCTAAATCGGTAGTTTTCACAAGTAAGAAATGAGCTGCTTTGGTCAACCTGTCCACAACAACCCAAATGGAGTCATACTGTCCACGAGTGCAGGGCAAACCTTTAATGAACTCCATGTTGATCTCTTCCCACTTCCAAGTAGGGATGCTAATATCTTGGAGCATACCTTTGGGTCTTTGATGCTTAACCTTCACCTGTCGAAAGTTTGGACACTTAGCCACAAATTCTGCTATGTCCTTCTTCATGCCATTCCACCAATAGACTTCCCGTAGGTCACGGTACATCTTGGTGGCACCTGGATGTATAGAATACCTAGATCCATGAGCCTCATGCAACATCCGTTCTTTCAAATCATCAACATCCAGAACATATAAGCGACCTTGGTATCGAAGCACACCATCTCCCCCTTTGGAGAAGACCTCCACCTTCTGATTATGAACAACTTCCTTTTATTTCACCAAGATGGGGTCCTTTCCTTGTCTAGCTTTTACATCAGTCACGAAGGATGATTTTGACCCATTCTGAACAACTACTCCACCAACGAACTCCTAACCGTGCAAGTCTATGCACATCTTTCACCAATTCCTTCCTCTCCTCCTCCACATAGGACACAATCTCCATAGATAGCCTACTAAGAGCATTCCCTACTACGTTGGCTTTGCCCGGGTGGTAAGGACATTCATATAACAATCCTTGAATAGCTCCAACCACCTCCATTGACGAAGATTGAGAACTTTTTGGGTACACATATATTGTAGGCTCTTGTGGTCCATGAACACATCTACGTGGACCCCATATAAAAGTGTCTCCATATTTTAAAGGCAAACACTGCCGCTGCCAATACGAGAACATGAGTCAAGTAGTTCTTTTCATGCACCTTCAGCTGTGTAGAAGCATAAGCTATAACCTTTCCATGCTGCATCACTACACATCCAAGACCGATCCTTGAAGCATCACAATAAACCACAAACCCATCCGTGCTGTCGGGTAGGGTCAATATCGATGTTGAGGTGAGTCGAGGCTTCAACTCTTGAAAGCTTTCTCACAAGCCTCCGACCATTAGAACATTACTTTCTTCTGGGTCGGTTTAGTCAACACTGCTACAATAGATGAAAACCCCTCAACAAATCTCTGATACTAGCCAGCTAAGCCCAATAAACTCCTGATATCTGAAGGATTCACTAGTCTGGGCCAATTCTTCACCGCCTCTATCTTATGCAAGTCTACTTGCACACCCTCGCTAGACACCACATGACCCAAGAACTCCATGGAATTTGACCAAAACTCACATTTGCTGAATTTTGCATACAATTGATGATCCTTCAAAGTTTGTAACACCACCCTCAGATGAGCGACATGCTCCTCCTCGCTCCGAGAGTATATAAGAATGTCATCAATGAACATGATCACGAACATGTCTAGATATATCTAGAACACCCTGTTCATTAGTTCGATAAAAGATGTAGGAGCATTCGTTAGTCCAAAAGACATAACTACAAACTCATAATGACCATACTGAGTTTTGAAAGATGTTTTCAGAATGTCACTCTCTCGAATCCTGAGCTGATGGTACCCAGATCTGAGGTCTATCTTGGAAAAGCACTAGGTACCCTAAAGATGGTCAAATATGCCATCAATCCTGGGGAGAGGATACCTGTTCTTAATGGTGACTTTGTTCAATTGTTGATAATTAATGCACATCCAAAGGGAACCATCCTTCTTTCGAACAAATAGAATTGGTGCATCCCATGGAGACTTGTTAGGTCTGACGAAACCCTTGTCTAGAAGGTCCTTCAACTGATCTTTCAACTCATTTAGCACAGCTAGAGCCATTCTGTAGGGAGGAATAGATATAGGCTACGTGTTGGGTAGAAGGTTAATACAAAAATAAATTTCCCTCTCGGGTGGAATACCTGGTAGAACATCAGAGAAAACTTTTGGATACTCATGTACTACTGGAACTAACTGGATAGTCGGGATCTCGGACATAGCATCCTTAACTCTAACAAGATGGTACACACAACCTTTAGAAATCATCTTTCTATCCTTAAGGTAGGAAATGAAATGACCTACAGGCACAGCTAAACTGCCTTTCCACTCTATGACTGGCTCAATTAGATATCTAAACTGTATTGCCCGGGTTCTACAATTAACGAAGGCATAACATGTAAATAGCCAATCCATGTCGAGGATAACATCAAAATTGGTCATGGATAACTCTACTAGATCTGTTGAGGTGATTTTCTAAAGGACTAGACTAGGCAGTTTCTATATACCCGTCGAGCTATAACTGAATCACCGATTGAAGTAGTGACTAAGAAGGGTTCTGATAATATTTTGGGACTTTCTTTGATACTACTAGCCACAAAAGGTGTCACAAAAGACAAGGTATCCCCTGGATCTAACAAAGCATAAACATCAAGGTGGAAAACTCGTAACATATCAGTAACCACGTTTGGGGAAGTCTCTTGTTCCTACCGAGATGCAAGGGCATAAAACCTATTTTGACACTGACCGCCAGCTGAACTAGTCGAAACACCCTGCTGGGAGGGACGTGCCGTTGGTGCTGCTGAACTAGCGACTGGCAGATGGGCTCCACCACTTCCTGGTCTGGCTGAATGGCAATCTTTGAGTCTATTTCCGGGTTTGCCACACTCGAAACAAGCCTTTGAGCTGACTAAACACCTCCTTGGGCAATTCTTTCCACACTTCGCATAGGCTGGAAAGGTGCACTCTATCTGCATGCTACCCTGGCCCCTCAAATCTGAGGCCCTACTCTTATGATCACCTTATGGTCTAGATGGTGTACTAGCTGACGATGGTGTTGTAGGAAAAGACCTGCGATGAGACTGCTAGTGATGTTCACCCCCCAATCTAGGTTGAGAAGTCCCATAACTGTCCGTCCTGGCCCTCTTAGCCTCTCTCCCCCTCTGATACACCGCCTCTATCTGCTGGGCCTGTAAAACTATGTGGGGAAAATCCATGTCCTGATGTAGCATAGCAATCCTACAATCATTATCTAGGTGATCCGCCACTCAATGCACAAACCTACTCACCCGAGCTCTCTAATCTACCACTAACTCTGGCGCATACTTGGATAAGCGGGTGAACTCCAAAGCATACTCCTGAACTGATATGTTACCCTTCTTCAGATTCACGAACTCAACCTCTTTCAGTTCCCTCATCTCACGAGGGAAGAACCGATCTAGAAAGGCGGCATGAAACTCGTCCCATCTGATAGGGCCTGCTCCCACTGTCCTACTATCTTTCCGCTGTTTAAACTAGATATGTGTAACCCCTTTCAGCTTATAAGGGGCTAAGTCGACGCACTCCCCATTTGTCACCTCCATAACCAGGTGATCTTCAAAATCTCATCAATGAACTCATGTGGGTCCTCGCCCACTTTTGACCCAAGGAACTCTGGTGGGTTCATCCTCAAAAAAACTCTGACCTGAGCCGCTGCCCCATTCCCCTTCTGAGGGAGATGCATCACCGCTTGTTGATTGACCTGGGCGGTCAAGGCCTGTGCTAGCATGTGTATGGCTGCCCTGAATTCAGCGTGGGCAGCCAGCTCTAGTGCATGCTCCTCATGGGCTGGTGGGTCCTGATGGTACCCCTCACTGTTGCCATCCTCATGGCCATTACTGTATCCATTTCTCCAGCTGTTCACTCTGTGGGGAGGATGATTTCTGCAAACGCATATAGCACGAGTTAGAAGGATAGAGAGACATTTCATTACAAGACATAGATCATAAAAGAAGGGAGCATTTCCTAAATGTTTCATCCGCTCTTCGAATAAGTGTGGCGCGCTTCACACCCATGAAAAAGACTCTACTTAACACGGCTTTCAAACACCCTAGGACACTTCAAAACCTAATGCTCTGATACAAAGTTTGTCATGACCCAAACATAGGCCCGGATAGAAACACGAACAAGGAACACCAAGAGACTTCATGTCGACCCATGACATGAACATATATCTATCTCAATCAAGTAAAGAGGAAGACTTAACGTAATAAATATAGTGAAAGTCTAAGCATAACATATAATCCAAAAATACAACATGAGTCTGAAGCTGAATATAATCTATTGTCTGAAAAACCTCTAAGTTTGATGAGTTGATGGGACAAGACCCCAACTAACTCGCTAAGTCAGAAACTGAAAATACACCAACACAATCGAATAAAAGAGAGGCCCCCGACAGATGAGGACTCACCAACAGAGATTGATGCTAACTTCGAAAGTTGGCTAGTGACGGGGTTGAGTCTGAAGGTTGGAGCCTATATCATAAAATGATACAGCATAGAGTATGCGGTCAGTATGTGGAATGTACCAAGTATGCAAGGTAAATAAAACAGACATTTAAAATACATAAAAGTTCATAAGAGTAGGACAACATGATCATAATATAAACATCATAATGCAATATATGGCTTAAGGTTTTGAAACATTCATAATTCATTCATACTCATACCCACGAGAGAAAAGCTTTATTAAACATTATTTGAGCCAAAGTATATAATCATTATCATACATAAATCATGAGGAACAGTGGGAGGTTCTTATAATCGAGATACCCCATATGAGCACACATGGAGCCTGACCTATAAACCCCTAGTCGGGAGGGTGTTCGTACCTTGCCAAGTGTAGAACCATGAAAGGGCATGATATCACTCATTAAAGGCCCATTTGGGGAAAAGGGGACAGTCTCAAGGGAGGTCCCATTATTACCTACAATGGCACATAGTTTTAAGAGTCAGGGCAAAACCTGGGCCCTGAACCTACTCGGTGTTAAATACTACTCCCAAAACATATATAGTGCTCATAGGATAACATATATGAAATTCATGGGCTAGTTAAATCATGATCATCATAAACATGCTTGAAAATACGTGAACTAGCCATGAAATAAAGCCCATGAGTCGGCCATAATCATAAATCATAAATCATGACGTTCATGCATACATGTAGAACATGTATATACTTGACATTCATAAATTCATGATGAACATTTAAGCGAAATATTATCATAAGTCATAAATCATAATGGGCTAAAAGTCAACAAGATCATAGTGAAATCATAATTTGATTTTCATAAAAACATGCATAATTGGGCATGATTTGATTTAAATTTGAATCAATAAGTTTATTTCAAAATAGTTATAAAATATGCCCATAGATCATATAACATGATTTAACTCATGAAAGGAATTGACCCATAGATAGATCAGAGAAAAATTCTCAAGAATTAAATTAAACCCCTTAGATTGTGGTACTTGAATTGTAAAAGTAGAATCTCATGGAATTGATAGAAGGTTGGTCAAGAGAGTGGAAGGAACTCTCATTCATAACCTCACATACCTGGGTAGATTGATTTTACCCTCTTCCTTGAACACCCAAAAGAAATTGAAGAAGAATTGATGGACTCAACCTTTGATCACCTCTAAGAGCCTCCTAGTCTTGCATGCATGGAATGGTAAGGCTTAGGATAGGTTTACTCTTAAAAATCCGTCATAACTGAGCTTACAATAACATAGTTTAGGCCTTAGGACCATTGGAATTAAGGAAAATCCCTTAATAAACTCGTAGGGGAAAATAGATTGCCAGTCCCAACGAGGGACTTGGTGAGTCGTCACCTCGGACCACAACTCGTGGTAAGGACTCGTGACGTACACTATCCAAATTCACCTAAGGCTCGCCACAGAGGACCCACAAATCATTACTGGTGACCACAACTCATGGTCACCCCTCATGGTCCTCACTGCCCAAAAACCATTAACCCTCAACCTCTCTTGACCACGGCTAACACAACGAGTCAAGGGGTCTGACCAAGACTCGTGCTCATGCCCGTGGTGACCCAAAATCTCAAATCCCAGAACTTAAAGCTAGCACCTCACCACGAGTCACCTAATGACTCGTGGTATCCCCATGGGTCACATAACGACTTGTTCTATGACCTGGTGTAGATTTTCTATTTTTCTCCGTTTCAACTCCGGGGTCTGATCTTAGGGCTTCCGGGATATTACAATTGCACATACGTGTTGTCGGCCCGTGTCTTCATTTCACAGATGAGGTACAAGTACACCACTTTTGAACATTTTTCTTCCAGGTATTCTTGACATGGCCTGTGCTACACCTGCATGCATGAGAGTGGGACCTGCATTTCATAGGTCTAGCGCAAATGCGTCACCTTGGCTTCTTCAACTTTTTACCATATTTCAAATTCTTGCATTCCTGCAAAACTCAAAAACAACAAAGAAGTGAAGTAAAATGAAATTGTAAAACATCTGGATTGCCTCCTAAGAAGCGCTTTATTTAACGTTGCAGCTCGACGATATCACCTTAATGTTCAACAAGGATCCGAAGGTTCAACATCCTCATAAGGGGCCTTAACCAGCTTGTCCTTTATTTCAATCACTGCCACAACCCTGTATTAATCCGGGGGCTTTGTTGGTTTGCACAAACTGAAGTTGATCTCATCATTGCCAACCTAAAACTTGAGTTCTCCTAACTCAACATCCACAAATGCTTCTCCGGTGGCTAAGAATGGGCACCCTAAGATGATCGGCACCTCGAGGTCCAACTCACAATCCAACACTACAAAATCTGCCAGGAGGATGAATTTATTAACATTAACAACACATCAAAAAGTGTCCCCACTGACCATTTTATAGATCTAACTGCCATAAACACCCTCATCGGAGTAGGCTTAGGATCTCCCAAGACAAACTACTTAAAAATCATAAGGTGCATCACGTTAATGCTTGCCCTCTAGGTCATATAAGGCCTTGTTAAGCACATACTCCCTAATAGTGCATGGAATTGTGAAAGCCCCTGGATCTTCTTTCTTTGGAGCTAAATTATTGGCCACAATTGCGCTGTAATGATGCGACACCTCCACCATGCCCACATCAATTACCTTCTTCTTTTTTAGCAACTCCATGAATTTAGTATAACCGGGCATTTGCAATAACGCATCCACAAACGAAATATGCACAGGCAATTTGCTGAACATGTCAATGAATTTCTTAAACTAATTGTCCTTCTTTTTAATCATCCCTGGGTATAAGGAGGTGGACATTTAGGCACCGGGCCCTTAACAGTCTGATCCTCCTTGCCTTCTGTGTCATAAATCATATCATGTGAAGGAGCATCTACCACTTTATCCACCACCAATTTTTCATCATCAATACCATAGGTGCACTTGGCACCCCATCCTTTAACTTCTCATCACTATTTTTCTTAGCAACAACCTCATTAGGCTTACCACCCACATTCATAACTATTATTTCACTCCTAGTGACAATTGTCATGCAATGGCCATCACTCTTTGGGTTTGGAAGAGTTTCACTAGGAAGTGTACCCTTCATCTAGGGGTTCATTTGAGCGGGAAAATGGTTCATTTGTCCCTCAAGGTGTTTTATTGATGCCGAGTGGGAACTCACAGTTTGAGCAAGGTTGGATACCTCACCCTTCAACTCTTTCACTCCATTATCGATCAATTCAACTATTTTCAACACCCGAGCCAACATTTCTTCAATTTTTGTTTTCTCGGGATCACTAAAAGTTGTTTTCATTGGAGCCACATCAAATTGTAGAGGAGGTATGTATGGATTTGAGCTTCGGTAATTGTATTTATCACCGTCTCTCTCTCTTGATCACGATTTCTTCATTGGTTATCCCCATCTCTCCGTTGTCCATCACGATCTCTCAAACCTTGATTCCCATCACGAGGATGCTATGAGCCTTGGTTGGCACCTTGGTACGTCGGATCAGAGCCTACCATTTGGCTCATCATATATTAACACTCTTCATCAAATCTAGTATGTGGAGCATCATTCTCAAAGGAGTTTTTCCCTTGGGCTCCAATAGCATTTACACTTTTGGTTCTGAAGCCCATCACATGATTAGCAAACAATTCCATTTGATTCATCATTTTCGCCAAGATCTCATCCCTCTCTTCGTCCCTTCTCTCATCTTATTTGTCATTTGGTTGGAAGGTGCACTTAAGGACACTTGGGTATCCCTTATGTGCTATGCTTGGTTTCTTATGGTTATTCTATATAAAAGAGCCTTTAAAAGTCTAAAGGTGTAGTCCATGATTGAACAGCCAGATGGATTATTTTCCACAATCTTGTTAACGAAATCAAGTGACAAGTAGAAGTTTTGGAAGAGTACTCTATCCGATTGCCCATGGTTTGGAAATATGGCCACTTTCTTTTTGAATCTTAACCCACCTCATGTAATGGTTCTCCTGGGAGTTGCCAGAAGTTCATGATCTCATCCTACAATTGCAACATCCTAGAGGGTAGAAACAATCTATCAAGGAATGCTTTAGTCAACTCACTCCATGATGTGATAGACCTAGGAGCTAGCTCCTCCAACCAAGTTGTAGCATCTCCCATGAAAGAGAATGAGAACAACCTTAGTATTGTACACTCTAGACTGATATTTGAAATATTGAATGGCTAGAAGATTTAAATGAAAATCCTTAGATGCCAGTTGGTAGCCTCGCTAGTAAGGCCACCAAACTATATTATCATCTGAATAAGATGTAACATGGTGGTAATAACAAGGAATACTGCATTACCTACTATTGGAGGTTGGTATATAGTGTCAGCCACATCATAAGCCACCAGCTCATTCTCAACATCCATAAATCCATCCACACAACCAAATCACTAATGTGGCTCATCCTTTCTCCTATTCAATCAACAAAAACAATAGAACAATGTAAAAGATAACAAGACATAACACGAATGTGAATCAACAAATAAAAAATGGAAATCAAATTCCAATGCCCAGCAATAGCGTCCAAAACAACTCTCCCATTAGGGAAGTGGCTACGATCATTACAAAAAAAGTTATCCAACAAGAGTCTAGGTTGAATCCCACAAGGATTGGGGCTAGATTCACAAATTTTGTAAATTAGTTCACACAAGCATGCATCATGTCTAAACATAAAGTAAAATTTGGGGGAAAAAGTGCGAACAAGTATCAATTGAAAATATAAAATTAAAGCAGGAGAAAATTGTTGTTTCTAGCAAGATGAGAGACTAGGGATGTGCATTTGATGGGGCATCGACTTGATAGGTATTAAATAAAAGCCTTATATTCGATTAGAGAATGTATAGTCTTGGCATTGGGTTACTCTCTAAGTTTCTCAACCAAAAGTGTGTGTCTACATTGAGTTTACTCAAACCCCGAAGCGAAAATCTACTAAACAACCAAACAATGCTTGAGGAAGGGTTTATACTACTTCAAGCTCTAACTCTTTAATGGAGTTTGAATTGGGTATATACTATCTCTAGTTCCAACCCATAGATCAAACCCAAATCCTCACTATTGAAGTCTTACCCAACTTCACTTTTCTTTCTCAAGAAAAAGCAAAGTTTGAGAGCTCAGTTAATGTTTGCAACCATTAATTATCATATTAAATTTTAAGAAATCAATAGATCCATGCTTGCTACTTAAATCTAAGATCAATTAGTCAATACCCACTTATATCTAAACATCCATCATCCATACACACCATTAGAAGGGAAATTAGCTACTCATAATAAAAGGAAGAGAAATTATACCAATTGGGAATTTCTCAAAACCAATCATATTAAGCAAGTAAGATAACTTTAAGCTTAGAATCTGCAATAATGGTGTTTTTCCCAGAGAAGATGAAGAAGAAAGTATGATATTCTACTATCTATCGCTCTTGTACAATATTCTATAAGATTTAATACTCTCTCTCTTCTCTAATGTATTATATATACAAATGGGGTAAGAAATCTATATAAATTCCTTGTACAGCTACCCAAAATGTCCTTGGAAACTTCTCAAGTACATGCTTTCCTTCTTGGACGATTTTGCATTTCTGAGGAGACGCGACACACTTGCGCTGGCACTTGCGTTTCATAAGTGCAGATGTGCGGCTCGTAGATACATTAACAGGACCAAACAGTGCTCCCTCAAGGCCTCCTACGTTGGCACTTGCAGTTCGCAGATACCAACTTGCATCACGCAAGTCTAGTTCCACCTACATCCCAAATCATTCTGCTTGGAACCTACTGAATGCAGGTGCAGACTTGTGGCACGCATATCCTTATTTTTCCTTTGGTAGATTGTTTTTAATTTCAATTCCTTCATCTTGTTTGTTTCAACTAAATGACTGCACAAAAGAGGAGAGAAGGCATAAAACCCTTTTAAATTATGTTAAAACAAATCAATAGTTCATGCTTAAGAACTAAATAAGTTGGTAATTACCAACTCATCAGATGCTCACTTTTTTATCCTCATTTCTTGCATCCTATACCTCACGCACATACAAAACCTTTGTGCATGCAACTAGGGTTTTGAAGCCTTATATTTTATGACTTTAATCAATCAAGCACACAAGCACTTGGAAACTCATTTAGGTACTTACTCTCTTGTTTAATCTCTGCTACAAATGCCTAATGTGATTTACATGATGCTTTGACTTGGGGAAAACATTGAACCAATGCTTGGAATTGAATCGGGGGGAGAACTTGGGTTAAATTCATTAGAAAATTAGATGGGACTTAGGTAAATGTTTATTTGAGCGTGAATGTTGATGATATCTTCTAAATGGTCCTAAAATTGGTAAAGTCTTGCCCAATGTTTGTGGTTTTTACTAAAAGAAATTTCCCAAAGTATTGGATGTTTTTGAAACCCCCAAAAGTAGAGAAAATGATAGACCGTCTTTCTTAAAGATGGATCATTGTTGTCTCCATCTGTTGGACCTGAATACTCAAGTTCAGTGGGTCAATGGAAAACTCAACGGACAGACCATCATTTCAAAAGAAGTTCCTCATCTTGAACCTTCCATTGAAATAGAAAACTTGAAATTCTAGATTCAATAGACAGAAAATGGTACGGTCGATCTCTTACTAGTGCGGGCCTCCCCTTCAACCATTCAATGTTTTAATTTTTTCATTTCATGTTACCCCAGTTCCAAGTTTTGACAATTTATTGCATAATCCAAAGTAATGGCTCCTAAAAGAGCTGTATCTAGAGGAAACAAGATCAACACACCAAAGTGGTCCCGACTTAGGAATGAGGATGAGGATGAGTACTTGCATCCAAGTAGTCGGAGGACCACGAACCAAGCATTAGATGTGTCACCCATCCCCTTAGCTCGGGTGGCATCCATAGAGTCACCATCTCTGGGATCCGTATCCCAATTCAATGAGGAGCAGGTTCAAGCCCACTCTAATGGGGCCTAGATTTATATTTACTCAAGAGATTCTACTGAGGACGACCCCACTAGCCCGACTCCCTCTATCCAATTGTTGCAGTAGAGTTGAGACAAAAGTAGAGGGAAGACATATACAGTCAGAGATGGATTGTTCAAGGTGCTAGAGGTCGTATTTAAAACGGCGAGAGGCCCACAATGAAAAGTCTCGCAAGGGTATTACTAAGGAGAACACTGTAACAACCCTCAAATGTACCTAAGAATTGATCTCGAACTTGAAATTTGAAACCCACAGAAAGCTGTCAAATATCATAGGACGAGACATGTAATGACTCATAGTGAGAACCAATAAGTCACGAAACGAATCGTGATGAGGGAGCAACATTTCAGGAAAGGAACTAATGAGGAACATAATGACCATTATGTCATGCAACGAGTCATTTTGTCAAGTTTTAGTAAGGAGGTTCAGAAACAAGGCAACATTATGTCCAGTAACCACGAGTCAAGTAACGACTCCTAGTACTAAACCACGGATCGTACTGAGGGTCGTTAGGAGAAGTTCAGAAAGTAGAAAACTTGTTCTAGCTATAATGGATAGATGTTATGATTCTCTAGATTAGAAAATGAGAAGAGTCGTTGTCATTGACAGGAGAAGTTACCAAGTACGATCATAGGGGTATTTTGGGAAACTTCTATGTTTTAATTGCCTAAACCTAGATGTTTTGGGATTCCTAAATAGAATATTTAAGTACTCTTAAAGCCTAAACTCCTAGTCTTTCCATTATAACATAGAATTCAAGACTTTAGCTCTCAAGTTCATCAAGGAAATAGAGAATTCATCTTCTCCAAATTGGGGTTCTTCAAGCTTGAGTCTAAGGCTTTAATTTTGAGGTATGTAAGCCTAACCTAAGTGAGGAATTCCAATTTTCCTCATGTCCTAAATTCATTGTTGACATTGTCGAGTCTAAAGCTAGGGTTTGTTGTTCAATTCATGATTCTTCTACCCTAGTCCATATATGTGAATTGCTACTATGGAATTCTTCATATTCAGTTAAATGTTGATGTATATTGATTGTCATCTTGTCCCTATTGAATTGCTATTATTGATCATCCTCTCTTTATTGTTAATTGTTGATTTATGAGTTGGTTCGTGTCTCTTATCCCATGAACCCTAGATGCATGATAGCATGATTTTTAAGAAGTATATTTTGAAAAAATGTATTTTGGAACTAAATGCATTATTTTCATAAATATTGAGAATATTTTAAAGAGAGTACATATGATGAGATTTTAGTACAAAGATATGATTTTTAGCATGATTTTCAAAAGTTTAAGTGAAGTCTTATTTTTGAAAGTCATGAGATAATTTTGATCTAAGGCTCACAAGTACAGTTTTAAAGAGACGTTTTTGAGTCAAGATTCCCCAGCATAGTTTCAAGCCATGATTTGAACCAAGGCTCATAATAAGGCTACATAGATGATTTTAAAAAATTCATTATATGTTATAGCTAAAGTACTTTGTAATGATGTTTTCAGTTTTGCCTTAGCGAGGGCTCAGTTATATTAGCTTATATTTTGGGAGAGTTATCTAGCACTGAGTTGGGTGGATGAGTTAAGACAACCCCTAAGCCCCAAAACTATGTAGCCAGCGTAGGATAGGATTGTAGCATTGGTTCGGGCTACTGCTCAGATAAGTCCCTAGTAAGGACTTTAGTTATGGATCCACAGTTTAATTTTGTCCTCAGCCCTTGCAAGGTTTTGGATAGCCCTCCTCCATGTGGGCAAGATGTGGGATTATCTTACGCTCATTTATGATGGTTGTCGATTGTGAGACACTCCTAATTTAAAGATATACATTACTTGCATATATATATATATATACATATATATATATATATATATATATATATATACATATATATATATATATATATATATATACATACATATATATATATATATATATATATATATATAAATATACATACATATATATATATATATGTTTACATAAATTATTATGATGCATGAGTTTTATTGCGTAAACTATTTTACACATTGATCATATTATCATATTGTGTCCTATGCATCACTCAGAGTTTCAGAGTACAATTTCGATTTATTGTTTCATGTCAAGTCATTGTTTCCTAGTTATGTCCTTCGATTGAGACATTCTTACTAATGTTATTTTATTCAGTCCGAGAGGAGTATGAGTTTGAGTTTGAGTAGCTAAATCTTTATACTATCCTAGAGGCACTCGAAATTATGTTACTCTTGAACAGTTTTTTAGTGTTGAGTTTTTACTAATACTCTTCTGCTAGTTTCTTTGTCTTATTCTTTAAGTTTAAACACGATCTAGACCTAGAAGAAAGAACTGAAAACTGGCCTACATGGACCAATGGATCTCGAAACCACGGCCCGTTGGAACCTTCTGCTGATACAGTGCAAAAAAAAACTGAGCCTTATGGAACTTGGACCACGGGAGGATACCATGACTTGTTGTAAGAACCAACAGGTCACCGGTATGTCTCGTTGTAACTGGTAGTGGGCCTGGGCCTCTAGACAACGAGGGACACAACGACTCGTTCGTAGGCCAAACGGGTCGTTGTGACCACCCGTCATGGCCACTACCCTCCCCTAGCCGGTCACTGCTTCTGTAAATGAATGGGAACAATGGCGCGTTGGCTGTATACACGTGCCGGTAGTTCCTCCCGTTGCTTCCCCGAAGGAACTTCGGCTGGGAAACTAACGGCTCATACAATAGTCCATTTGTGCAGACCACAGCCCGTTGTGTGAATCATCTGAGGTAAAAGAATTCTTGTTTTCCTCTAGTATTTCATGCAATGTATGACTTTGGTTTAGGAAAGTTTTGGGGTGTTACAGTATCTCCCCCTTGGGATCATTCATCCTCGAATGAAGACTAAAGCTGCAGGAAAACTCGAAAAAGAGCTGAGATTTCTAGACTGAGACTATGAGCTGGTTTCTGAAGGAATAACTGACTTTGAACTGACTTAACCATACTAATAGAGCTGATGCAACTAGAATGCACATAGAAAATCTAAAAAGAGCTAATGAATACGCAACTGAACAGAGTACTGAGGAGGAGTTTATACCTGATGCTGGAACTGAAATGGAAAGCAATAAGTGAGGTTACCTGGCCATCCTATCTACTTCTGCTTCCCACGTGGCTCCCTCAACTAGCTGGTTCCTCCACAAAACTTTCACCGAAGGGACTTCCTTGTTTCTCAACATACGAACCTGACGGTCAAGGATTTGAACTGGGACCTCTTCATAAAAGACTCTATCTTTTATTCTCACGGTGTCTAGTGGCAAAATCAAGGCCAGATCACCGATGCACTTCATTAATAGTGACACATGGAAGACTGGGTGCACCGATGCTAACTCTGGAGGTAGTTCTAACTCATATGCCACACTGCCAAAATGCTTCAGAATTCTTCAGGGTCCCACATATATCAGACTATGTTTTCCTTTCTTCCCAAATTTCATCACCCCTTTCATGGGTGAAATTTTTAGATAAACCCAGTCATCCGCTACAAACTCTATTTCTCTTCTCCTCACATCAGCATAAGATTTCTGACGGATCTGAGTTGTTCTCACTCTTTCCCAGATGAGCTATACTTTCTGCATAGCTTCATGGACTGAGTCTGGCCCAATTAGAGTAGCTTCACTGACCTCAAACCCCCCCGATAGGAGATCTGCACCTCCTACCATACAATGCCTCAAACGGGCCATCTGGATACTGGAGTGGTAGTTGTTGTCGTACACAAACTCGATGAGAGGCAAGTGGTCATCCCAACTACCCTTGAAATAGACTGCGGACACTCTCAACATATCTTCCATGGCCTGTATAGTCTACTTAGCTTGTCCATCTATCTGTGGGTGAAGAGTTGTGCTGACTTGACCTGGGTACCAAGTCCCTTCTGAAATGACTTCCAGAAATGAGAGGTGGACTGGGTACCCCTATCTAAAATAACGGAAAAGGCACCCCATAAAGTCTAACCAACTCCCGGATATAAAGCCTAGCGTAGTCCTTAGCTGAATCTATAGTTTTAACTGGGATGAAGTGTGCTGACTTAGTCATTCGGTCTACTATCACCCAGATTGAATCATGTTGCCGACGAGTTAGAGGTAGACCTGTGATAAAATCTATATTTACTTCTTCCCACTTCCATGTGGGTATTCTGATATCCTAAGTCGTACCTCCCGAATTCTGATTTTGTACCTTAACTTGCTGGCAATTCAGGCACTTAGCTACAAATTCTGCGATATCTCTCTTCATGTCTTTCCATTAGTAAATATCTTGTAAATTATGGTACATCTAAGTAGTACCTGGGTGGATGGAGTATCTCAAACTGTGTGACTTAGCTAGTATCTACTTTCTCAGGTCACGCACATCTGGCACATAGAGTCTACCCTGGTAATGGAGTACACCATCTCCCCTTTGGGAGAAAGCGTCCACTCCTTCTCTGAGAACTGTTTATTTTAGGTTAAGCAGTATGGAATCTTCCTCCCACCTTGACTTAACGAGGAATATGCCACCCCAATTGATGAACATTCGGGGCTGAGACAGACTGTATGACTGAGCTGAGCTAGGGGAGAGAGCTGAATTCCCAAAAGTTGAATACTAAGGGTTGAATGTTAATGGAATATCTGACTTCAAGTTGATCTACATATATGAACTGAGTTTCTAAATTGAACATGCATGCTAAGACATGATAAAAGTATCTAAAGTACATGAAACTGGCACGAAACTAAGTAGAGTACTAAAAATAAACTGTTCCCCTCAAGCTGGAACTGAGCGGTTAAGGACGGAGTTGTAAATCCCATAACTTCTTTCTGATATTTGAGTAGGTGGCTTTTTTTGAATTCGGTTTCTCAAGGATTTCCTCCTACTAGCTGAGTGTTCCTTATAACCTTTACTGAAATAACCTCTTTATTTCCACTTACATATAATCTTGACGATCACCAATCTCAACAAAAACTTTATTTTAAAAGAGACTATCATCCTCACCAACCCCCCATCATTCAAGCCTATCACTAATTATCTTACAACTCCTCTACAGTATATACCATCCAAGAATTTCCCTGCCTCCTTAGTAAGATAAACAACTGCATCTCATGAATTTTTTTCATATGAGTGTCTACGGTATAAATAGAAATTTATCCTGGGTATATCTGTTACAACAATCACTCCCCATATAGGTGAACACACACATGTCTTAGTGTAAGGAATTGCAAGCATGAATCACCCAAGGATCCTAGTCTAAGCATACACATGATGTAGCATGATCTGCTGAACCATTAAGGAGAGTCTGAGGGATTGGGTTCTTGGAGCTGGAATAATGTGAGACATGAGTCTGTACATAACTAGTCTTCATCACATGAAGATAGAATTTTTGGAACCATGGAGTAGGACCGGGATCGCTTTCTGAACCGGTTATCACTAATTCTAGGAGTCTGAACATAAACATAAGTAGAATGTAGCCTAAACTAAAATACAAGAGGAAGCAACTGAATTGGAAAGATTGACATCCCATAGTTGTTGTTTCTGGAGCCCTTCTACTGCAACACTTAGGGTTTTCCTACTGAGATGGGCAAGCTGTCGGAGTTGCTGGGATGGTGGATTGAGTTTTCCCATTTTCAGCTATAGGGAAATTCTTTATTCTGTGGCCCGACTGACCATATCCAAAACATCCTTTCTAACCAAACAAATATTTTTTGGGGTGGCTCCTTCCACATTTCGCGCAAACTGGGTGACATGACAAGGCTGCAAAAGAGTTAACCGGGGTTCTACCTTCGCCCTGTTTGGATTTTGGGCACTCTTTGAGTTTATGTCCTGACTTGCTGCACCAAAAGCAACCGCCTGAGCCAGCCCTGCATTCTCCCAAATGTTTCTTCCCACAGTTCTTGCAAGTTGAGCGTGTAATCTCCTTTACCCTGGGTTTGTTAGGATCCTTGGCTATCGATGGTGCTGGGGATGATTACCTCCGACGAAATTGGAAACGAGGTCCACGACTCATCCTTTGCTGGGAAAAACCCGAGTCCCCTATCCTTGCTCTCTTACTCCCCTTTTATTTTTACCCTGAACTTTCCATCCACTATCACACCATGAAACTCAGGTGTGACATTTCGAACCCTGGTAGCCATTATCTCTTCAGTAGGATTTGCAGGTGGGACTGCCTGCTGTTTAACCTGAGTGGTCGCGACCTGTATTAACACTTTAAGGACGACTCCAAGTTCCACATCCGTCACTTTCCCACTGAGGAGGCCTACAAGGGTTGGTGGTATAGATGGATTCATGTTTCTTTTCCCTCTTCCAATACTTCTTCTGGAAGGCATTGTGTGCGAACACATAAAGCACGAACTAGATGAGAAACCTTAGAGTTTACACTCTATTGCACGGTAAGAATGGTGAAAGAAGGGATTTTTCCTAAAAACTTCTAGTAGCCTCCTCTTCAAGAGTGTGGCGCGCTTCACACCCGTGAAAAGGCTCTACTCGATGCGACTTTCAGAAATCCTAGGATACTCTAAACCTAGTTCTCTGATATCAAGTTTGTCACACTCCGAGTCTATACCTTGGACGGGATACGGTACTTGGGGTCACACGTAACACCAAGTTAACCCATTATCTATCATAACACTGGCATACTGAATAAAAACATAGCAGAACATTTAAATTAATAAAATAACAAATTTTATGAAAAAGAATTAAATCATAAGTTGAATACAACTGGAAGCAAAACTGAAAATCTAAAAACTCTATCTGTGTTTGAAAGCCATATATCTGATGAGCTGCTGGGACAGGTCCCCAACTAACTCTAAATCTAACTAAAGAAAATATAACTGAAAGGTAATATGCGTCTTCCTCGAAAGATGAGGACTCACGGGTAATGCAGCTGGAAACTTTGGAAAGCGATCTGCTAATGGAGCTGATACTAAGATCCTACAACTGCTTATTAAATGATACAACATAAAAAGGTATGCATTAGTACTTTGGATGTACTGAGTAAGTGAGAGAACCATACACAAGGAATAAAATAATTAAACTGGAAAGATATGCAATGACTAGCTAAAATATTGAAACTGAATAACTGTGGTATACTGAGATGGTCAAAATGACCCTGTTTGATAGTCAAAGACATGTCCTAAATCTGTGATACTGATCTAAACTGCTATATTGAACTAATAATTGTACTCAGTAGTTTGAAACTGTTCTGAACTACGCTATACTAAGATTGAACTGAACTGAGTAAACTTGAAACTAAACTGACTAGTGGGAGAGGCTATAACCGACATATAACCACATGAGCTAGACGTGGAGTGCGATGTACACACCCCATCGGTAGGACCTAATATACCTTTCTAGGGTATAAAGGCATGGACTGTGAGATCACTGTCTGGGGCCTTGATCTGCTCAAAAAAATTAACTGTGCTCAAACTGATCTGCTGACATTTTTTTGGGCAACACTGAGGTTGCCAAAGATCTAGCTGAGACTAGACTAACATGATTCTGACAGGATTCTCAACATTTTCTAGTAATATGGGAAACTCAATTGATAAAATCAAGCCATAAGGAATAACTAGTCCAATAGGTAAAATTCTAGTTTACTAATTTCAAAGCTAGGGCTAAAACCATTCTTACAAAAATGAATATTAACATGATAACTAGGTAGTGAAAATATGAAAACAATCAATATAAACCATATTCCACATGCTATAAACAAAGTCTGACATTTATTTTATTCACATTCAAAAGTTTAAAGGATAGAACTGATAGAGAAGATAGAGGAGATTTTTGGGGGACACAAGGGAAGAACTATTCCCTTTTTAAATTCCCACGTACCTAGATAAGAATTTCTGGAGAAGATCCCTAAGAAAATTTTGAGAAGACAATTGTCTGCCCTAGCTTCTGCTCTGAACTTCCTGACTGTTCTGCACTTAGACTTTGAGGGAAAGAGTAGAATGAAGGGGAAAAGGTCTTTCCACCCCTTTTTAATCCCTCCTAAATGAGCCAAAAATGATGGGGTTTAAGCATTAAAAAGGTGGGAAATTAACAACAGAACCCTGGAAGAAAGAACTGAAAACTAGCCGACATGGACCAACGGGCCTCATATTGGTTCGTTGGTCGAAACCACGGCCCGCTGGAACCTTCTATTGATACTGTGCCCAAAAACTGAGCCTACTAGAAGTTGGACCATGGGAGGATACCCTGAATCATTAGAAGAACCAATGGGTCATTGGTACCTCTCGTTGTCACTAGTAGGGGGCTCGGATCTCTAGACAATGAGGGACACAACGACTTGTTGGTAGGTCAAATGGGTCGTTGTGACCACCCGTCGTGGCCACTTCCCTCCCCTATGGCAACGGGTGGGAATAACAGTTCGTTGGTTGTATCCATGAGTCGTTAGTTTCTCCCGTTGCTTCCCTAAAGGAACTTCGGTAGGGCAACTAACGACTCATAGAACTATCCGTTGGTGCAGACCACAACCCGTTGTGTGAGTCGTTTGAGGTAAAAAAAATTCTTTCCTCTGGTTTTTCATGCAATGTTTGAGTTTGGTCTAGGAAAGTTTTGAGTGTTACACTACCCTAGCTCCAAAAGCAAAGATAGTAAGTACCAAAGGGGTTACCATGCTTATGAAAATCAATCACAATCACAATAATATTTTTGTCCCAAAAATTATATAATGAGATGATGTGTTAGTAAAGGATAATTGGCATTTAGATTCCATAACGGAACCAGTTTTAAAGAATGAAATTCAAATATGGAGCAGGTAATACAATTTTCAGATGGATCTATAGAATTAAAATTTCGAAGATCCCAATCTTTTAGTCATTCTTCTTCAAGTATTAGAATGTCCTTTTCAAGACCCTTCTATGAGGAGGAAAAATCAAAACCAGAAAATAGATATCTAGTCCTGGCAGAATTTCTATATCTTCCAAAAGCTACTATACCATCCCATTAAAGAACCCATAACTTGTCAGACCATATGACAACCATTAAAATCAGTTTTTAAAGGAGACTCTTCATCTGGTGACAAAAGTATTTCTATCCAAATAAAGGATAGCTATGAAATGAATCCATCGGTGACATACTCCCAAGTGGTTCTTCTTGCAACTCCTGAAAAGAAAATGGAGAAAAATATTCCAAAGAAATAGCAGTTTGAGCTAGCAGTTTTACAGGTACTACCGATCATGGCCCTAGATAAAAAATATAAAGGTTTTACAGTACCGGAGTTGCTAAAACCCTGCTACACAAATTGAAATTATGTGGAGAGTGGAGACAGATGATCCCCTTAAAACCCTAAAGGTATTATGAGTTCATTTTAATAGATACCAATTTGTCACGCCCCACCTTAGGAGGCTTGACTGGAACCTGGTGCCCTACTAGGATCTGAATTGGCCTGACTGATCATATGCACCTCTTGTGCATGCCTAATCCTTTAATCAAGAAACAAACGAGCTATATCTCGGTTGTAAACAAAGCCCTTGGCCGACAAGGCCTTATAGCCACCTGTAAAAGAAAATAGCTAACAAGAAACAGGTAATAACAGGGAATCCTATGTGGGCCGGCAAGACCACCAGGATGTCTAGTTATAACTGTAAAGTAAATCTAGCACTAAACTAAGCTATGGCCGACAAGGCCACCAACTAATAGCTAAATAAGGCCCTACACGACTAACACGTATAAAATATATATGGGCCCCACACGGCCAACAACAACTAACCACAGGGAATCTAAAACAATCTAAAAGCCTCTACGAGTGACACAATGGTTGAGACAGGGCCCCGACCTACCCGTAAACTGTATAAACAAAAAGAGTAGACCTTCTAGCTATTAGCTCCAGAGGAAAGGAGCTGACCGCTCTGCTAACTCTGGCTAAAAGCTAAGAAGATCCTGGTCCCCGTCTATCGACACCTACAATCAAGTAATGCAGTGCCCCAGAAGGGCGTTAGTACAAGATGTGTCGAATATGTAAGGCAGTAACTGTAAATAACTGAATGAACTGAAAGGAAACTGAAAGTAACTGAAATGTGAGGAATAGAGATACTACCTAAATAGCTGAACTTCCTGTTATCTAATTTACCAGCAACTAATGCAAACAAGAACCTTACATACCCCCCATAAGCCGGAAGGTACAACCAGCACAGAATAACCCACCAAGGGCCCCTATAAGCCGTAGAGATTACACTTCAATCTATATACCCCTACAAGGTCACACTAATTCAACTAATAACTATACCATTCTACCAGTCCCCTGGGTCTACAATTGAGCCTGCTCGGCCCCTGAACTTTAGTTGTGTCTGAGTCCAATAGACTCCTGATATCTGCACTCGGGGCACTAGGCTCGATGGAGGTGTGGTGCCGATACGGCATATAATAGTCCAGCCATGGAATGGACTATATGATGACCTAGGACCCCATCTTCGTCCCTCGCGGATGACATACCGCTCCTTGGAGCGACGTCATCTTGCCCCTAGCGGGTGTTAACACAGCTAGTAACCCTGGGGTTGGTTATGGAGGGCTATACAGGGAAACGTCAATCCCAAACTAACATAGAATACTGGTCTCAGCTACTAACAATAGCTGATCACAATAGATATACTTCCGGCTCTCTTACGAATTTAGACCGTATTATAATACTAAAGAAACTAACTTGCTGAACAAATTTTCCTTAGCATACCTTAATTGTCGATTTCTAATTAACTGGCGAGTTTCAATTTGTTTTCAACAACTCTTTCCAATTTTAATTATATTACTGGAGAATGAGACTAGTTTAATACTCAATTCGACTGAAAATGATAACTTTTAATACTAATATTAACTATACTTCAACTTAATAAAATATGGTCGAAAACGTATAATTTCCTGAGAGTTCAGAAAGGAAAAATGCTTACTTGAAGCCTGTGATTGTATAGAAATTAGTTTGGAGCAATTCTGACAACTTTTTCTCAGTTGGGCTACAATTATACGGGCGAATTTTGCGAAAGTAACTCCATAGTAATGCTCCCTGCGGGCTTTGAACTCCATACCCGAAGTCAATCAAGAAATATATATAACATAAATCATAAAAATACAACTGAATCAACAACTTTACCTTAACTACATAGTCTGGACTAATCTTGGAACAGATGAGGATATCTGGATCTCATATCGTCTTCGGCCTCCCAGGTCATTTCTTCCATATTCTTTTTTCTCCATAATAACTTAACAGAGGCGACATCTTTAGTTCTCAACCTGCGAACTTGCCGGTCTAATATGGCCACTGGAACCTTTTCGTAGGCTAACTCCTCAATAACCTGGATGTCCTCAACTGGCACAACTCAGGACGGATCCCCTATACACTTCCGTAACATCGACATGAAAGACCAGGTGGATAGATTCTAACTCTAAAGGAAAATGTAACTCATATGCCACATGGCCTATTCTCTAGAGAATTCGATATGGCCCAATAAACCTCGTACTAAGCTTTCCCTTTTTACTGAACCTCAACACGCCCTTCATCGGTGAAACTTTCAGAAATACCCAATTGTCTACATTGAATTCCAAGTTCCTCCATCATACATCAACATAAGATTTATGGTGACTTTGAGCTGTCATCAAGCGCTCTCTGATATGTTTCACTTTCTCCTCTGACTAATGGATTATATCTGGTCTAATTAACTCCAATTCTCCGACCTTGAACCAACCAACTGAGGACCTGCACTTCCGCCCATATAAGGCCTCGCATGGTGCCATCTGAATTACCGAGTGGTAACTGTTATTGTAAGAAAATTCAATAAGGGGTAAATGTTCATCCCAGCTACCCCCGAAGTCTAGCACGCATGCCCGTAATATATCCTTGAGCGTCTGGATTGTATGTTCTGCCTGTCCATTTTTTTAAGGATGAAATGTCGTACTAAGATTAACTTGTGTTCCCAAGCCTCTCTGAAAAGACTGCCAGAACCTAGCTCTGAATTGTGCTCCTCCGTCAGAAATGATAGATACTGGGACACCATGCAATTGAACTATTTCTTTGATATATAATAATTCAGCATAGTCCTTAGCTGACAAGGTAGTCCTAACTGGCAGGAAATGAGCTGTCATCGTCAATATGTCAACAATCACCCAGATGGAACCAGATCTGCGTCTGGTTTGGGTTAATCCTGTCACAAAATCCATATTAACTGACTCCCATTTTCACATAGGCACTGCTATTTCCTTTGTCAATCTGCCGGGTTTTTGGTGTTAAGCCTTTACCTGCTGGCAGTTAGTGCATTGTGCTACAAAATTCTGCTACTCCATTGTCATTCCCGGCCACAAGTAAATTTATTTTATGTCATGATACGTCTTCGTTGAACCTGGGTGCAGATAATAACAGGAGTAATGTACCTCTTCCATGATCTGCCGACAAAGTCCTGCCACATTTGGAATGCAGAGGCAACCCTTACATCTCATGACCGCATCCTCGATTATTTCAAAAGATTATACTTCCCCTTATTGTACCTTATTCTTGAGCTAAACTAAATGAGGATCTTCATACTGCCGTTATTTTACTTCTACAACCAGTAATGATACTGTAGTATTTTGGATTACTGCCCCATTGTATCCCGAGTCTACTATTCGGATGGTCAAAGTAGCTAACTGGTGCAATGTTCGGGCCAGCTCCCGCTGTTCGAGTTTCAAATATGATAAACTCCCAATGGAGGTAAGACTTAGGGAATCTTCTATAATGTTGGCTTTTCCTGGGTGATATAGGATGTTCACATCGTAGTCCTTCAATAATTTTAACTAGCAACGTTGCCGCAGATTCAACTCTTCCTGTGTAAAGGTGTACTGGAGGCTCTTGTGATCAGTAAAGACATCCACGTGCACCCCATACAGGTAATGTTTCTAGATTTTTAAGGTGTGAATTACTATCGCTAACTCAAAGTTGTGAGTGGGATAGTTCTTTTCATGCTTCCTCAGATGCCTTGAAGCAAAAGTAATTACCTTACTGTGTTGCATCAGAACACACCCTAACCCCACACCCGAAGCATCACAATACACTGCATAACCTTCTGATCCTTTTGGCAATGCTAGTACTGGCACTGATGTCAGTCTTTTTTCAGTTCCTGAAAACTCTGTTCACACGCTTTATTCCAATGAAATTTAGTTTCTTTCTAAGTTAACTTGGTCAAAGGTGCTGATAAGGTAGAATACCCTTCTACAAACCTTCTATAATACCCGGCTAACCCCAACAAACTATGCACCTTAGTGGGAGTTGTGGGTCTAGGCCAAGTCCTTACCGCCTAGATCTTTTGTGAATCCACTTGAATACCAGCATCCGACACAATATGGCCCAAAAAAGCTACAGAATTCAGCAAGAACTTGCACTTAGAAAATTTTGCATATAACTGGCAATCTCTGAGAATCTAGAGCACTATGCGTAGATGATCTCGATGTTCTGCTTTTGAATGAGAATACACCAGAATATCATCAATGAATACTATCACAAACAAATCCAAATACGGCCTAAAGATGCAGTTCATCAGATCCATGAACACTGCAATAACATTCGTCAAACCGAAGGACATGACTAAGAATTCAAAATGGTACCTGGTCCTGAAGTCCGTTTTCAAAATATCTCTCTCCGGAACCCGAACTTGGTGATACCCAGACCTTAAATTGATTTTTGAGAAATACTTCGCCCCTTGTAACTGATCAAACAAGTCATCTATTCTAGGAAGTGGGTATTTGTTATTGATGGATACTTTATTTAGATGTCGGTAGTCTATACATATATGGAGGGAGCCATCCTTCTTTCTCACAAATAGAACTGGCGCACCCCACGGTTATGTACTCGGGCTGATGAAGCCCTTATCTAATAGATCTTTTAGTTGTTCCATCAATTTTATGAGCTCAGCAGGAGCCATTTGGTACGGAGCGATGAATATAGGCTGAGTACCTGTAATAGATTGATAGCAAAATTGATTTCCCATTCTGGGGGAATACCAAGAAGTTTATCAGGAAGTACATCTAGAAATTCATTGACTACTGGGATGGACCGAACAGTTGGAGATTCTGCTTGGACATCCCGAACCCTGATAATATGATAGATGCAACCCTTTTCTAACAACTTTCTCGCCCGAATGTAGGATATAAACATAGCTTTTGGCGAGGCTGCATTGCCTATCCACTCCCATGATACCTCCCCTGGAAAGTGGAACCAGACGATCTTGGTCCAATATTCTACATTGTCGTAACATTGTGCTAGCCAATCCATACCCATAATTGCATCAAAATCGATCATTTCTAATTCTACCAAATATACTAACATCTAGCAACCAACAACCTCTACCGTGCAACTCCGGTATATCTTTTTAGCTATAATAGAATCACCTGATGGGTATAGACACTGAAAAAGGTCGCTAAAGAAATTCTGTCATGATGCCGAATTTCCGAGCTACTAGTGGCGTAACGTAAGACAAAGTGGAACCTGGGTCTATCAAAACATAAACAGAATGAGAGAAGATGTCCAGCATACCTGTCACTACATCAGGCAATGACTCTAACTCGTGTTGGCCCGGTAAAGCATAAGTGCGATCTGGACCGCTAGATGAAGTAGATGCCCCTGACCTACCTCGGCCTCTGTCGGCTGGAGCTGATGGCCTACGCCCTGCTGGAGATGCTGGGCCAGGCGACTCTACTGAATATCTGTCCTATCAGTCCTGATTACTCTGACCCCTGGATAGACAATCTCTCATCAGGTGACCCTCTTGTCCACAAGTGTAACATGCCGAAGAACCATACCTGCATGCCCTAGAATGGCGTTGACAACAAATAGGGCAAAGTGGCATGGTGAATCTACTCTGCTCTAACCCTCTTTACTGTTTCGAATCCGATGGTTGTGAGCTCTCGCCGAGCCCTAACTTCCCCTGACCACCTGGCCTACCACCCTGGTGTTGCTGTGAGGTGGAGGTCAGGGTGGTATTCCTGACAGTCGTGGCCTGGGTCCACCCTGAAACTCCGCCTGAGTGTCACTAGGTCTAACTCTACGGCACTGCTCCAGATTCTCCCTCTCTATCTCTCGCTGCCGCTGTCTGATCCCCTCGATATTCTGAGCATATGCCTGAACACAGGCAATATCCATGTACTCTCGCAGAGTAGCTGTAATACAAGTCTCTACATACTCTGGAAGCAGCCCCATTATAAATTGGTGCACCCTAGCTGGCATGGTATCCACAAAAGCTGGTGCATATCAGGCTAAAGAGTCAAACCACATAGCATATTCCCGGACAATAATCGAACCCTGCTCCAGATGCAGAAACTGATCTACCTGGGCCTGTCAGATTTCTCGCAGCAAATAGTGGTCAAGGAAGGCCTTTGAAAAGCTGGACTAAGTCAGAGGAGGAGCATCTCTACCTTGGGACTTCTCCCAACTCTCGTACCATAATACTACTGTCGAATAATTCGGACAGTATTCAGTACTCAAAGTTCACAATTAAAAGACTTTTAAGTCCCTCTGAATGGTTTGTAGATCATCTATACACACCCATTCCCTATCCAGAGCCCATAGACCCCAAACATATAACTGGTATGATTGTAAGGAAGCCTGGTATAACTTTATGTATCTAAGGCCCAACACTCATTCTTGGTTTATCAAGTATTCAAAAGATATGAAAAGCGCGATCATCCCCAGATGGTTTTACAAATGGTGGAACAGATTAGGAGGAAATAAAGATGTATTGTGAAAATATTTTCAGACACAATTTCAAAAATTTCAGGTAGAGTAGAATATTTCTACTCTACCAGAAAATATTAAATTGTGTAAGTTTTTTATTGCAAATAAAATTTCATACATTATCAGCAGATCCTTCTATATTCATGAAGTTGAAAGAATAAAATATCTGAGTAAGACCATCAAAATCAAAGGTTGGGCACCAACACCACAAGAAGATAAGGGAACTTCAAGTTCTTCGTTACGACGGGAATACGAACTGTCCAAGGAAGAATTTAAAAGAAGGCTCCAACAAGCCTTATCAAACTTGGAAAAAGATAACGAACAAAAAGCATTTTGAGCTAATAGTTTCACAGTTACTACTGATCATGGTCCTCGATAAAAAATATGAAGGGTTTTGGAGTACTAGAGTTGGTAAAACTCTGCTACAAAAGTTGGAATTATACGGAGATAGATGATCCCCTTAAATCCAAAGGTATTATGAGTTCATTTAATATATACCGATTGAATAAAAGTTGAACATAAATTAAAATGTCCGGATAATCCCGATAGTATTCAGTTTTAATAACTTGAATGATGGTTGTAGCTTTTGTTATGCTATGTCCATTATCTTCAGTGAGATAATTATCCCACCAATATTTTAATTTCTCCGTGAATCTAAATATAATTAAAATGGCAGCTTGTTTATCCGTGCATTTTTTTATTTGATAGGGCGCAATGGCCATTTCCATTTTATGTAACTTGTTTTATATTTGATGCTCTGCAAGTCCATCAATATTCCAATCAGCAAATTCATTTTCAGAGTGTGAAGTATGAGATACAACATACTGCATATCCAGGAATGAGGGTTTATTACAATAGTTCTTTTTGATGGAATATTTAGAGCTTAACTTGTTAATATCAATATTAGAATTTTTTGATATTGTTCTTATGACCTTATCATCCTTTAATTTTAATTTATTTTTAATTTTAATTCAGCTTTTAGTTTTTCATTAATCTTTTCTATAAGATCATCTGTGAATTCAAACTTTTCTTGTAATTTGGGAAATTTATCTTTGAAACATTCTGGTAATTTAAATAATGGATGGATTTCTAATTTTTTATTATTATAGGAAGGACATGATTTATCATTAAAAATTCATTTATTATAAGTCTTGAGGATTTGATTAGATACTACATATAGTAGTTGATTAGTATAGTTATTTTCTTTAAGTAATCTATTTATATCATTATTCTTAGGATCACCTTAGGTATCTACTATATCAATTTTAAAAGGTGTAGCTATAACAATTCTACCATCTATTGGTAAACTAATTTCTTCTAATGAGGGAATTATAGATTCAACCATCTTAGTTGTTTGTATGCCATTTGTTAACGATCATGCTTAATGATTCATTTTGATCATCTAATTTTCCTATGTACTCAAACCATTTAAAGAACTCTATATTGTATGTCATTCTTTTCATTTCGGCACATCAATTTTTTCTAAAGGATAACCTTTCCTTTAATGAATATTTTTCATCATAGCATTGCCTTTTTATGTTATTTTGTGGTAATCAGTGTTAATCCAAATGTTCAAAGTCAGGTTCGAACTCCTCCTCTGATCTGATAATGCATAAAGAGCCCCTTACACCAAGCATCTCACAAGTAGTGGGACTTGTTCTTTTGATAATTCTAGGTTCATATTCAACCTTAGGAATTATTTCAGAGAAATCTACTCCTTTTAATTTTTTCTGTATGTCTTCAGGAGTTACCTCTTTTTATTCTTGGGTTTTTGAAAATGTAGGTCTTGAAAATGATATTCTTTTACTTGAAGAAGCATGACTATATGAATGGGATCTTAAAAATCTTAAATCTATAGATCAATTTGGAAAGTATTACCTGCTCAATATTTGAATTTCCTTCTTCAATTTTTGGCTCTATTATGGAGTCAAAATGCCAATTATCTTTTACTAACACATAATTCTATTTTATCAATTTTAGGATAAAAATATTGTTGTGATTGTGATTGACTTCTATCAGCATGGTAACCCCTTCGTTACGTACTATCTGTACATTTGGAGCTGGGGTAGTTTTCATTAGCCTATAATATACTCTATATATTATGGCTTTCTTGTATTTGCTTTTCTATTTCATCTTTTTTATTTTAAAATTTAATGTTAGGATATCCATAATGTTTTGATCATTAATATCTGTAGAAAATTGAGATAACAATTAAAGTATACCTGGCCATTAGCTAGATTACTTTGTAATACTGCTAACAGTGAAT
Source organism: Datura wrightii (assembly GCA_035772735.1). Classification (NCBI taxonomy): domain Eukaryota; kingdom Viridiplantae; phylum Streptophyta; class Magnoliopsida; order Solanales; family Solanaceae; genus Datura; species Datura wrightii. Next base: position 65,802,682 of record JASDFA010000003.1, on the reverse strand, counting down.
TATCAAAGTTTAGTAGCCTATTGTTTTTTAAAAGAAGACATATAGGTACATATAAGCCTAATCATGTAACACTCCAAAAGTCCCTAAGATCATACTCAAGACTTGAAGAAAGAAAAAATAGAAATTGAAAATTTTACCTTGGGATGAGTCAGGGTACGACTAGTTAGATGATATCATGAGTCGTGGTCAAACTCGTGGTAAGCAACCAATAGAAATTTTGGCCACAGGATGACTCAAGGAACGAGTTATTACTAGGGACAATGACCCATTATGTACCTATCACGAGCAGCAGTTTAGGAAATGGTCAAGTTTCTCCTAGTGACCAAGAGTCAAAGGATGACTCGCGGTACACCCATGACAGCCCGTTACAACGCTCGTTATTTGGAGTTCACAGAATTTAGCCCAGAAGAAATGAAAGGATGTAATGACTTATCGTTATAAGAGGTTACCCATGGTGAGGACTCATAGGAAGGTATTTCAAAATCTATACAAGTGAGATAGTGGTGACAACGACAGGAGTGACGAGTCGTCATTACAAGTAATGAATCATCCTATCCAGTCATTGGTTGGAGAATCTAAGGGAATGCAAGGCCTGACTTTTGACCCCAATTCACAGGAAAACTTGTTGTACCAAGTAACGAGTCATAACAAGGATCCGTATGAAGATTCAGAGAATGTGCAACATGAACTCAGTAACCACGGGAGGAAGTGACGACTCATGGTGAGAAGTGATGAGTCATGGTGAATAGCCAAAGTTTGAAGATCAGAGAGGTGGATTTTGGCCTGGCAAGTAACAAATAGTCACCACGAGTCGTGGTGAGGACCAATGACTCATGGTATGAGTCGTAGTCAGTGGATGGGGCAGTTTTTGGAACGAAATCCCAAGGGTATTTTAGTAAAATCCTATGCTTCTAATTCCTAAGTAAGGTCATTTTGGGTATTCTAAAAGATAGATATAAGGAGTTTTCGTAGCCTAATCCCTCATTTCTTCTCAAACCATCCATTGGAGTTCTTCTTCCTTCCTCTCAAGGCTTATGAACACCTAGGGTTCTTGTCCAAAAGCTTCTAGATTCAAGTGTTAGTGAAGGATTTCAATCCAGGTATGTGGGACGTCAACAAGGATCTCCTTTCATCCTTATGACCCAATTTAGGTTCAAAACCCTTGCTACTTTGATTCCTTATAAAACATGTCTTAAAGTTTCGATTCAATGAATGATTTCTCCCATGTCTTCCATGATTTCCAATGTCCTCATGATAAATGGCACATGATGTTCATGAATTCACTCTCAGTTACATGATTAAGTCCCATAATTTGATGTTAGAATGATTTCCCAATGTTCAGCCCATGAATTTGTTGTTTTAGAAAATATGGTCCACTTGAAATATATGATTTTACCAAAAATTCAGTATATATGTTATACACTATGATCTGGACTTATAATTTTCATGAAAATAGTATGATTAGCAAGTTTATGGTTTTCTAGACTCTCAGGCCTCTTGCTAGTAGAAAGTAGCCTTGACTAGCCTCTCATGAATTTAGTATGATCAGCATGTATATGATTGTTTAGACTCGGGCCTCTTGCTAGTAGAAAGTATCCCTGACTAGTCTTAGAATATCAGTTATGAGCCCTCAGTATCAGTGTGTCATGGTCCTTTAGGCTCTCAGGACTCCTGCTGGATAAAGTGGTTCCGACTAGTCCTCGGATATCACTTCAAATTTATTAGTTACATATATCCTTAAGTTCAATTGGGAGTAGTACATAACACTAAGTAGGATAGGATTCTAGAGTACCCAGGTCCTAGAACTATGTGGCACTGTAGGATAAGGGACTCTCAATAGCAGAGAATGTTTCCCTTAGCCTGAGGATTGTGGGATCCTCATTATTTGAGAGTGTCTCCCTTGCCTCAATGGTCACATGAAGGGGTCATCATCATTAGAGATTTTTGCCCTGAGTCACAAGTGATATCACGCTAGTCAGAGTTCCAACCCTTGGCAAGGTATGAACACCCTTCCATCTGGGGTAACAGGTTGGGCTCCATGAGGCTCGCACTGGAGTTTGTCGGTTAATAGTCTCTCCCACAATACAATACAATTTTAGTTCAGTACAGTTTATAGTTACAGTTATAGATTCACTTTTTAGTGCATGTACATGACCTTTATAAATCAATTTTACTTGTATTTTATTTAACTGTTTTCAAACTTGTATATCATGTCAATATCTATGCATCTTAGATAGGGTCATTGTGCTTCACCTTAGTTATTCATTCAGATATATAACTAGATCAGTTTTTCTAAGTTTACTAGCATGTCCCAGCTTCAGTTACCTTTCTCATATACTCGGTACATTCTAAGTACTGACCGCATACTTTATGTTCTATATTATTTTATGATATAGATCCAGGTATTCAGACTGAGCCCCGCGGTTAGACATGCTCCAGACTCTATCAGCTGACAGTGGTGAATCCTAATCTTTTGAGGACAGGACTTTTGTTTTTTTGTTATTTTATTTATTTCTAGTTTCAGAAGTGGAGTTAGCTGGGGGCTTATCCCAGCAAATCATCAAACTAGCAGAGGCTTTGAGACATTGTAGTACTAGATTCAGCTTATGTTTAAGTGTTGTTATTAGATTTTTATCCTTTCCTTTTTATTATTTATGTTTCATTTAAGCATCCACTAAGTTATGTTCTATCAGTTATTGTTATATTAGAATTATGCCATGCCATGGGTTAGCTCGGAGCCAATCGTAGTTCTAGGTCCCATGTCTCGATCCGGGGTCGTAACAAACTGATATAACAGTTTAACTGCAACTTGAACAAGTCCTATGTGAAGAAACTTGTAGTTTTTCCTATATCTATTAATGTCTTCGGGCGCAATAATTTAATACTCTCAATGGACTTATTCATAGCGACTATAGATTCAGAGGTTTTAATATTATAATTTTTTTATAAAATTAAAGTGTCCATTCTTATAAACCTTTTCAAAATGTTCTTTTGGAATATTCCAATTTTGTAAATCACTTTCTATTTTAGCTATTTTAGTAGTTATAGCAAAAATATTCACACTATTTATTATATTTTAATTTTTAGAGGTATCCATTAAAACTGTGCAGATAGTTTTAACTGAATAATTAGTATATTAGTTAACTATCTACTTTGTATAGATAAATTATGACTAACATAACATAATCTATTATATAACCTGGCCTGATTGTCAAGAATTAATTTTCTAGTTATCTCTTAAGAATAATTGTCTAGAGTTTCTGAAGGTATTAGTTTTTTATAATAGTTTAAGTCCTTTAAAATTTTTGTTCTTTTCTTTTTTACTTACTTTGAAATTCCAAACAGACCCATTTTTCTCTATTATAGTATTTTATTTATTTTGTGAATGGATGTGTAAGCATACATTTTTTTATATATAATATGATGTATTCAGGGAAATGGTAGTACTATCCTGGGGCCAATATCTACTTTAGATGTTACTCCTTAATAACTATTTCTTTGTGTAGTATTTACTAATTAGTTTCTCTAATTTTCTTTTATCTTATCCCTTTAGGTCTGGCAACGAAAACACCATCATGGTTCGGCTTTAGTACTTCAAATTTCATGCTAATCCAACAGAAAATATAGGCTTGCCAATGTCTAGACCATGATTAAAAGGTTACCCAACTTAAGGATTAAGACTAAGAAACTAGAAGTAGAGTATCAGCGAAAATTCAACACAGAAATAGCCATTCATGAGTAATATAATTTTGACATGCTCTAGGATAGCATAAAGATTTAGCTACTCAAACTCATACCCCTCTCGGCCAACATGGCTCTTATACCATTAAATTGGATTGTAATAACAATTTAAAAATTCATAGTAACAATTTGAAAATACTACAAGGCAGGAGTAAAATGAAAGAAAATACTACAAGTAAATAATAAAGCAGAAGTGAAACAAAGTACTAACAAAGAGTTGTTTATTGAGAAGATGGAAAGACATAGAACATGGAGGAAAAGATAGAGAGATTTGGGCAATATGAAATTAAGTAAAGTGTTTACCAAATACCCCTATTAATACAAGGTGAAGGTCTTAAATAAACCTCAAATGTGATGACTCGATTAATATCTAACTGCTATTTATTTTACAAGTGTCCATATGTGGCAGATTTAATCATGCACGGATCTTTACAAAAGTTGTCTTCGATCCTCTTGAAAATTGTTTTTCTTGAAAGTTATCAACTTATTCTTGATGTGGCATGGGTATCTGATGAAGATTCGTCTTTATGTGGCATGAGAGTCTGTAGATATTCTCTGCTATCCTTTTTTGGCTTGTCTTCATTTGGCATGGGAGCCTACAGAGATTCCTTGCTGTCATTTTGTGGTTTATCACTTTGCTATTTGTCCTTTTGTTGCATGATTTTTTGGTTGGATTCCTTTGGGGTCCACTCTTTTTGGCTATTTAATTTTGTACTAACTTTTCATCATCCTGAAAGGGTAGTCTTGCTATCATCTTTAGTTGAGAAGATAAGCTTGAGCTATCCCTTGAGGATCCAACATATCTCTATTGCTCGGTTCACTTGATGAGAGGAATGCAATATCTAATAATTTCCATTATTTTTCAGTATCTTTTTCCAAGATTGATAAGACATTCCGGAGCCTTCTTTACAATTCTTCCTTGGAATGTTGGGATTCCTTTCGTAATGAAGAACTTGAAGTTCCCTTATCTTCCTGGGGTGTTGGTGCCCAACCTTCGATTTTAATGGTCTTACTTAGATATTTATTTCTTTCAAATTTATGAATATTAAAGGACCAGTTGATAATGTATGAAATTATTTTTGCAATAAAAAACTTATACCATTTTATATTTTCTGGTAGGGTAGAAATATCTGCTCTACCTGGAATTTTTCAAATTTTGTCTGAAAATGTTTTGACAATACTTTTTTATTTCCTCAGAATTGGTTCCACCATTTGTAAAACCTTCTAGGGATGATTACTCTTTTCATATCATCTGAATACTTGACAAACAAAGAATGAGTTTTGGGCCTTAGATACATAATGTTATACCAGGCTGCCTTATAACCATATGAGTTATATGTTCGGGGTCTATTGGCTCTTGATAGGGGAATGGGTGTATGTGGATGGTCTATAAATGTCACGTCCCGACTCTATACCATAGAAGAGACATAGTAGTTGGAGTCACAAGAAATCCCAAGTCAACCCATGGTCTATCATAACACTGGTAAACTAAGTAAAAACATAGCGGAAGCTTAAACATGAAATCATTAAGGAAAATTGAATAGAAAAAGTTTATACATCTGAAAAGAAAACTGAACGTCTAAATATGTGTCTCTGACTAAAAGCATCTATCTGATGAGTTTCTGGGACAAGCCCCCAGCTAACTCTAATTATAACGGAAAGAAAAAAACAACTGAAGAAAATAATCTTCGTCCTCAAAAGATGAGCACTCACCAATGGTACAGCTAACTCCTGAATGCGATCTGCTAATGGTGCTGAAACTGAGGACCTGCAGCTATATCATAAAATAATACAATATAAAAGGTATGTGTTAGTACTTTGAATATACTGAATAAGTAAGAGAAACCATAACATGGAGAATAAAACAACTGACTGTGAAGACATGCAATGACCAACTGAAATACTGAAACTGAATAAACTATGATATACTGAGATGGTCAAAGACAAGCCCTAAATCTGAGATACTAATCTGAAGTATTGTACTAAACTGATCTAAATTGAGCAGTCTGAAATTGTTCTAAATGAGCTAATTTGAGAGTGAACTGAAATGATTAGTGGAAGAGTCTATAACCGACATATAACGACGTGAGCTAGACGTGAAGTACGATGTATATACCCCATCGGTAGGATCCAATATACCTCGCCAGGGTATATATGCATGAACTGAGTGATCACAAGTCCGGGGCCATGAGGACAATAATATAAACCTATAGTGGCAACGTAGTTCTGGGAACTTGGGTGCGCTGGAACCCTGATACGTTCGGTGCTAAGTACTAGACTGACTACTAAGTTGATAGCTCAAAACTGGGGTCTAAGACTCAGTTAGAATACCTATCTGGAAGTACCCTGAGAGTCTTATTAGACTGGATTCTTTAACTGGTGTTCTAAGGTTGGTCAGAGCTGCTTATCTGGAAGCATCGTAACCATCTAAAGAACAAACAGTAATCTGAAACTGGAGTCCTAAGTCTTGTCAAAGCTGCTTATCTAAAAGTGTCATGACCGCCTATAGAACCACTAAAATTTGATAACTGAGTCTAATACTGATAATTTGGAGGCACCACTAACACCTCAAGAATTTACTATAGTCAAACTGATCAGCTGACATTTCTAGATTATACCGAATATGCTAATAATTGTCAGAGACTGGACTAACAAGCATCTGACTAAAACCTTAACATATTCTAGCAATATGGGAAACCCTAACTGATAGTATCAAGCCACAAGTAAAAACTAGTCCAACAGGCTAAATTCTAGTTTACTGCATTCAAAGCTAGGGCTAAAACCATCCTTACAAGAATGACTATTAACATGATAACTAGGTAGTGGAAATATAAAAACAATCAACATCGACGATATTCCGCATGATATAAATGAAGTCTGACATATAATTTATTCAGATTTGAAAGTTCAAGGCTAGAACAGATAGAGAAGATTTTGGGGACATTAGGGAAGAACTATTCCCTTGTTGAATTCCCATATATGTGGTGATGGAAATCCCCGAGAGAATCCTTTGAAAATATATGGAGAATTCGATTAGCTTCTTCTCTGAGTCTCTCTGAGTCTTTCTAAGAGAATTCTACGTTCTAACTTCTGAGGGGATGTGAGGAATGAAGTTAAACCGTTGGTTATCCCTCTATATCCCCTAATTAAAACCCAAAACGACGTAGTTTAGAGTTTAGCGGTTTAGAAAATTACATAAAACACCCTAGGAAATTCGCAGGAAAAAGGACCCTGCCAGTCCCCACGAGTCATGAGATTAGGGACGACTCATGGTGCCAAGTCGTGGTGTGTACTGGAAATTTTCTTCAAATTCATAGCCTGCCAACGACTAACTTCACGAGTCCTCAGGAGACTTAATGACTGTGAAGTCTCCAGTTTCTATAGAACCAAGATTTGTCTTCATGGGTCACCTTGGGGGACACTATGACTCGTGGAGTATCGGACGAGTCATGGTGATGATTCGTTAGGTACATTGCCCGAATTTTCCAACTTTCAATCAACCCTTGACCATGACTCACATGAGACTCGTGGTTTGACCATGACTCGTGGTCACACCCGTGGTCACTCCATTTCCCAAACATTCAACCAAGTTCGGACCCTTCCCCACGAGTCACTCCACGACTCGTGGCCTACCCCACGGGTCATAGGATGACTCATTCTGTGACTTGGTGCAGAAAATCTTGTTTTCTCCGTTTCAACTTCTGGGTCTGATCATAGGATATTCGGGGCATTACAACAAACCATTTAAACGGAATTAAAATTCTTTTAATTATGAACTTCATGCCATGACCCAAATGGTTGTGATTGGCACCCCATACTAACTCCCCTCGTGGGTGAACTAATGATTCCCAACAACTATCCCAACATTAATCATTCAGAAGGAAATAACACTTCTAATAAAATGAAATGAAATATCTAAAAAATATAATAACCTCCTAAACTAAAAAAAAAGTACTCCCCAAGATCCGAAACTCATTTCACTTCAACATCTAACTATAAGTCTAAGAATGTTTAAACTAAAAAGAAAGAAATGCTGCAATGTCCGGTGGAGAGACATATTTGGAGGAGTAAAACAGTCCATTTCGTGTTGCTCACTCTTTAGAGTATGTATCTTCCTTAGGGGTGAGGTCGTGATGAGCTTCCGGGGTCGATTTCTACACTAAGAAAAGAAGTTCAAGAGTCGCATAAGTACAAAACACAGTACTGGTTGGCATCATTTGCTGACTTTACATAATTATGTATATATATATATATATATAACATGAAATTAGTCCAGAAAACCATTCAAAAATACATTACATATTTCAATAAATTCAACTCTATTTTAGGGTGCAACGATCTGCTCACTAGATTAGGCTCTTCGCTGTAGCGAGCATATCCCGCTGTAGCGGTACTGCTTTGGGCCACAACATAACGTAGCTGCACATAAATTATTCTGCCAACTCTTTGACATGCCATACATCATCCAATTCATTCAGGAACCCTAAAGCCATTACATTCTACACATGAATTACTACATAGACACATACGATATACAATAGTTCATAACAACATTGGCACAGTTAAATTCTAATTCTCATTTATCTATATTGACATCAAGTACGAAACGTTCCCACAATACAATCACAAAACATGAATTCAATGTCATTTCAGCCAAACAACACTTATTCATTCCAAATTCCAACACAATTAGAGTGCATCATAAAATAGAACATGTAAAATAAATAGAGATATGCCGGGAACACGCCTCTGTCATATCGATATGAATACTTTAATGCTCAATCTCAATGTACACATATGTTAGAGGGTCTTATTTCTGCCCTTCAAGCCATGACCTGCAGGGGACTCTAGAAATCCATGTACTGTACCGGCATGGTACCCGCACCCTGATGAGTTGAAAATTTACCAACTCATTAGACTCCTAAGCATGAGTTTTTTCCTAGTTTTTGAGTCGTTTATGTGGATTTTATACCCTTTCTCTTTAATTCTTTGTAGCTACTTCACGCAAGTAGAGAAAGCATAAAAATGAGCAAAACACATGAAGTTTGAAATGAAAGTTGATGAGTTAGCATATGAAGGAGAGAAGCCAAAATTAATGGAAGATTTGAGCTCAAGAAGAGGTGCAAGGACATGCTTTGAATCGGCAAAATGCGGATCCAGAAGGTCAAAACGTAGGACAAATGCCAAAGTTACTGCCTAGACCGGTGACCCAATAAGAAGTTGGTGGTCTGGCAGCCGCTAAATGCTGGTTGAACTGCCGGTGGTCACTTCCCCTAGCCTATTTTGTGCGGCGAACTGCTGGTGCTTCACAGGTGAGGCCATCTAATAAAGGATAAAAAGGTCCAAAAATATCTCCAAAGCATCTAAAGGCCTCAAGGGCATATGGGGAAAGTTGTACACAAGAAAGGATAGATATCTACATAACTTCCATTGTACAGTACTCATTCATTCATCTTGACTTCATCTTTTTCATAGAATTTTTGGGGAGAATCTTTTCACCATAGAATTGTAGAGTTAGATAGAACTTTTCTTCTTCTTTATCTTTAACCATTTTGGGGGAGTTCCACCATTATTGTAAGAGATTGTGAAGCAAATTTGTGAAGCTAATGTAATAAATGTGAGGGGAATCCTCTTAGTATCTTCTCTCTACCTTTAAATATGCTTGACTAATTTTCTAGCTAGAGGTATACTCATGGTGATCTTATTAATTTGATTTAATAATCTTGTTTTGTTTTAATTTTTGTTTTTGTTTTTGTTTGTTCGTAGTTTTATGATGGCATCGTGGAAAGAAATGTGGTTTGTTGGTTGAAACCCTTATTATGATGACCCATATCCCTATTGTAGAGGACCACACTATTGGTATCATTGCAAATATGCACCTAGAAGGGAGATGAGTGCTTCTTCTCCTTCCTATGATGGGTATAGATGCACATTATGTGGTAGTCATGGGAGACATTGGGATGGATGCCCAATTAGGGTCAATTCTCATTATAGTGGCTATGATAGAAGTTGTGCTCCCAAGCTTGAAAGGAATGAAGCCATGACAAGTGAGGGAAGGAGAAATACATGTGGGCGCGTGGAAGCCATGCTCCAATACTTTTTGGAGCGGGAGTCTAATGCGAAAAAGAATGTCAACCCCTCCATGCCCATGGAATCATCAGCTCCTCAAGAAGAAAGTTGCAAATACCTACAAGATGAAGCGGAGGAGACATTGAGGAGAATAACAAGAAGAAGTGAACAATGGGGCATATCTCAACTTGACTCATGGGAGGAAGCTCAAAATGATGATGAAGAAGAAGTCAAGGTGAACTTTTTAGAAGTCATAGAGTTGTGCCAGCCAACCAAAATTGCAAAAATGCAAGATGCCAAGGATGAAGAAGTGACACTAGAGTCTCCAAGAGACATCCAACCAATCATGCTCAAGGACTCTCGTGCACTTGAAGAGGATGATGTTAAGCAAGAAGCATTCTTGAAAGGGGAGCGACTCAAACCGCCCACTTATCATTTTTCAACTTTGAACTTGGTTGACAAAATGGAGACTGAGGGACCAAGTCAATGAAGGAAGTTGAGGAGGAAGATCAAGGTGGCTTCATCTTAGAGTATTCCATGCCAACAAGGTCAAAGAACATCCCTCCTTTAAGGGACAAGAAATATAAGACGCAACATCCATTTCTTGGCACCTTGATGCTTAAACCACCACCCCTCAAGCGAAATAGGAGAATGGAAAAGAAACTAGGGGTGCAATTCAAAAGCTCAAAGTGGAGAGAAAAGTGGTGAAATTGAAGTCGTCGATCCACGACGTGAACTAAGGCGCTTCTTGAGAGGCAACCCAAGTACTTTTACTTTCTGTTTTTACTTTTATCTTTTATTTTGTTTTACTTTACATTTGTGTTGTCTTTGATTGTGCAGGGGTGGAACAGATATGGAACGTGGCAAATAGTGAGAGAAGAAAAAGAAAAAGGAGAGAATGGAAAACGCGTGAAAAATAGATGCCCCCATCATATCAGGGATTTCTCTAACCCATTCCTTCCACATTTTTTTAACCTTAGGCATCAAGGACAATGCATTATTTTTGTTAGGGGTGAAGTCTGAGTAACCCACTTGTTAAGTGATGCACGATATGGCCCTATGATAGATTAGGTGACGTAAATCTCAAGGGTAAATCGTCATTACTTGTTAGTAGTATCGCCTTTTTAGATAGTAGTCTTTGAATAAACTCCAAGGGTTTTCTTTATACTACAGTTCTTTCCCTATGAGCGATTTCTTTATCTTCTCTTGTTGTTGTCGAACTGGGTTGACACTTCCCTGTGATAGATTGAGAGGCGACTTTCTTAAGGGAAAATGTCAAGTCAAGAGTCTTGTGAGTCTTTTGTGCACTTGTTTGACGAGGTACCACCAAAAATTCTTTCTTGGTATTGTGCATGAGAGTTAAAAAAAAGGGGGCATATAAATGTGAAAGTGAGCACTCTCTTGTCATGACTTATACATTCCTTGCTTTGCTTTTTGATTTGTAACTAGCTTGTAAAAAGTTATTCTCTTAATGTGATGAAGGAAGTGTGTGAGCTCCTTGGATTGTGATGCCTTGTGTGGTGAGACTTTTTGCTTAATTCTTGTGTATTCATGATTGTCTAGAACTTTTCCTAAGTGTGATTCAAGGTGCAATGATAGATAGGGCCGCATTTAGAACATGATCTTAGGCCCTCTTTTGTTAAGTCACTTCAGCCAAAATGACCTCCTTGAGCATAAAGTTTTAATAGCCATCGTTTGAGCCTTGGACCCTTTCTTTGAAAATACATTACAAGCCTAATGACCATTTTTAATCCTTCTCTTTCACACCCATCCTCCCTGATTGCTGGTAATGAAACAATGAAAAATGGGGCTTGAAGCCCATGAAATAGGGAGCAATATGGACATGAATGTGAAATAAGGCAAAATCCTAAGTTTGGGGGTTTTCAAGAGTAGGGGAAAAATGAGAGCTTCAATGTGAGGTAGCACCAAAATTGTGATGAGATGAATGAATCAATGGATTTAAAGGCTTCAAATAATCAAAAAAGAAAGAATAGTAAAAATGTGCTATCTCTTGCATATGTAAGGCTAAATGTGAAATTCATAGGTGTTATAAGGGTGGCTTGTGTTACACAAAAGATGAAGATGATAAACAAGGAGAAATAAGGTGTAGTGATCTCAATAAAATGATGGGATGTTACATGCATTTGTAAAGGAATTATAGAGGCTTTATCACTAAATCTAAACATTTATCCTACCCTTACCACTAGCCTTCATTATGACCCACAAGTCCTAGTTGATTTTGATTGTAGCAACATTACATTAGTGGCAATATACATGAACGGAAAGCCTATGGGTCAGTTTGTCTACACTTGAATTTCTTTATGAGAGAGAGAGCCTTTGTCTTATCATATAATCCCTATGTGTGACATGCTAAAATAATGTTTGTGATTCTCTCTTCTTGTGAGTAGAATCACTTCCTTGGGTTACATGCTTAAAATTATTTTCAAAAGAGAGGTATGAATGAGGCAACCGTGTAGTGAACTTTAAGGCAAGCTTTAACGTGAATTATCAATGATTTGAGATTCTCTTTGAACTTGTTTTGATGAACTATGCCCCTTGTTTGAATGGAAGTTATTCATGCAAGATAGGTTTAATGATAATGGTCACCTATTGAAGCTTGTGCAACATGGTTTGAGTCTTTTCTTTTTCTTGAGTTGGTGTACAATGTTTGTGTTGTCTTGAGGCTTGATGATTTTGTGTGCAACTACCGTAGTGCTCTAAGCTTTAGCAATGTCCTCTTATGAAAGAATGTCTTGATTAGCCCTTGATGCAAAAACTCATATATAGCATGTTGTTCATTTGCTCAACTGTAAAGAATTCCATTACTTGAGGACAAGCAATGGTTCAAGTTTGGGGTTTTGATGAGTTGGAAATTTACCAACTCATTAGACTCCTAAGCATCGGTTTTTGCCTAGTTTTTGAGTCGTTTATGTGGATGTTATGCCTTCCTCTTTAATTCTTTGTAGGTACTTCATGCGAGTGGAGAAAGCATAAAAATGAACAGAACACATGAAGTTTGAGATGAAATTTGATGAGTTAGCATATGAAGTAGACGAGCCAAAGATGATGGAAGATTTACGCTCAAGAATAGGTGCAAGGACATGCTTTGAATCGGCTAAACACGGATCCGGAAGGGCGAAATGCGGGCAAAAGAATGAAGTTACCGCCCAGACTGGTGACCCAAACGGTGGTTGGCGGTTTGGCTACGGCTAAACGCTGATTGAACCACCAGTGGTCACTGCCCCTTGCCCATTTTGTGTGGCGAAAAGTCGGTGCTCAACGGATTGGCACCAGCTAAATGTTGGTGCTTCAGAAGTGAGGCCATCTAATGAAGGGTAAAAAGGTCAAGAAAGATCTCCAAAGCATCTAAACGCCTCAAGGGAATTTGGGGAAAGTTATACACAAGAAAGTACAGATATCTACATAACTTCCATTGTACACCACTCATTTATTCATCTAGACTTCATCTTTTTCATAGAATTTTTGGGGAGAATCTTTTCACCATAGAATTGTAGAGTTAGATAGAACTTTTTTTCTTCTTTTTCTTTAACCCATTTTGGGGGAATTCCACCATTATTGTATGAGCTTCTGAAGCTAATGTGTGATGAATGTGAGGGGAATCCTCTTGCTATCTTCTCTCTACCTTCAAATATGCTTGACAAATTTGCTACCTAGAGGTATACTCATAGGGGGTTTATTGATTTTATTGGGTTTTGATAAATTTCTCTTTGATTCTTATTGAAATTGTAGATCTATTATTTTCTCCCAAGTTATAATTTCTAAAATTAATGGTTTCCATACATGAATTATAATTCACATTTTTTGCTTTTTCTTGAGAAAGAAAGGTGAGAGTTAGGTGACAAAATAATATTGAGAGATTGGAGTGTTTGTGTGTGGGATTAAGATAGAGATAATTAAAACCTACATTTTCACTCCATTAAAGGTCAAGGCTAGAAATAGTCCTTCCTCAAGCTTGAGTGGTTGATTACTTGAATTTGCTTTGGGGTTTGAAAGAATCCAAGGCATAAACATTCTTATGGTTGAAAAACAAGGGAATGTGAATTATCCACTACTATCTATGCTAATTATGAGTCTAAAGGCATTGAAAAAATTCCCGATTTAGTTGTGATCTCATCTATAGAATGCCCCTAGCCATATCACTTGTGATTGCTTCAATTGAAACCCCCCCTCTCCCCCCCCCCCCCCGCCAATTAGTTTTAGTTTAGAATTGGATAGTTATTTCCCTTTAATTTCCCATAATTTTACTTTCCAAATGTTGAACAACAATGCTTGGGGTGAAATCAATACATCCTAAGAAGAAAAGGTTGGAATATCAATCTCATCGAGTGTTCTAGTTTGAATTATTTTATAACTCCTGAATTATTGGCTCAATTCTCTTTGGTATTCGACCTCAACATCTGTCGAGAATATTTATTTTGAGAAACGACCGTGTACACTTTCTCATTAAGAGGAGTGTAGTTTGGACATTGTCTCTCCCACTCATATGCTTGTCTGGATTCTCCCCTCGGACGCAAGAAACTCAACACATACATGCTCGCCCAGATGATTCCCTCGGACATGAGCCTTTTTTGCGCTCCAGCGCACTCACAAGCATACACAATCGTACAGGTAATACAGTGGCCCTTTTTAAGAGCCAGATGTTGAACCCACAGGGACTGGACCAATTTAGCGAATTATCAAGTTCAAGTGTTAAAATTAACCTTCACAAGTGTTGATTATAGAAATTTTAGGGAAATTATAATTAAGTCTAGGGGTGATCACAAAATACTTGAGAAATAATATAAGGAGCAACTAGAGTTAAGGCCTAATAATCATGCAATGCTACAATTCTCAATGGTTCGAGTATGAAAATTTTAGTTGTTGTCTCTCATAATTAAAATGCTATGTTCATGGTCTTTCAAGCCTCTAAACACAAAAAACTAGTCCCACACCTACATCTTTGAGTGGGGATGTGATGTCCTAATTCAGGAGCAATTTAACTACATGGATGTGGTTTACGGAGTTTGCACCCTTTATTATCCTGTTTCGTACCTCTAATCATTTCACTGAACTTAGTTTCAAAACTACTTCTACTAGTGGTGATGTGATAATTCTAAGTTGGTGTCTAGCTCATCCCGTTTTAGTAACCAAGCAAGGAAAATTAGGTATAATATCTATCCTAATTGTGAATCCTATAATAAAAGTAAGAACTTGCTCCCTACATCCTCTTGTTCTACCCTAGGGTTACTCTCTCAAGCTTTTACCTAAGTTTATCACATTTATTTTCATGGTGATCAAGCATAAAAACAACATAAATGAAGAATGTAAGACAAAACAACAACTAAAAACTCAAACCAAGAAGATTCAAGCAATTACAATCATCTTATGTAGCCTACACCATAGAGGAAGGGTTTTAGCTACTCATGTTCGTACAAATACTCAAAAACATGTTTAAAGTAGTGTACTTACAAGAATAATTAATGTAGAATGAAATATAATCAACCCTAGGTAGAGTTCTTCACTTCTTTCTTTGCTCTTTTACGGTTTCCCCAAGTTATTTCATGATAAATGATTTTAGAAGCTAAGGGTTCAATTTATACTAAGCTGAAAAAATGCAAAATTTGGCCTGTGGTGGAACAGCTCCGTGGCACGGAGGCTATCACGGAGACTTTCCTCCGTGCCACGAAGCAAACGCGGAGGTTCACTATTTGGTAGCCCCTGCTTATATAAATTAATTATTTGCTCTGTGGCATTGTTGAATGCCCCAATGCTTCTTCGTGGCATGGAGTTGACTCCAAATGTCCCTTTAGCTTGTCTCATCATCCATAATCCATCCCTTAACATTTTTCTTCAATATTAGGATCATTATATTCACATTGAGCTCCATACATCGACAATTTCAACCTACAAAGAGAGCAAATCATATTTTTTAGTCAATGGCCATAAATTACACAAAATACATGAGATCATTCTTAAATTAAGGTACAACATGGGTATAAAATAGTATTTGGGCATGTAAATATGCCCAAGATCAAGCGTCTCATCTAAGAATATTCTCATTATCCCTATTCTTTCTCACGCTATCATATCATTAAGGGTTTATCATCATAACATTTAGGAGGTCACCATCTACCTCTCATACTCCTAGAATTTAACGATTCATGATTTAATAAATAGTAATATCAAGGAATATACTTAATAATTGTCAACACAATTTCATGTCAGTTTGGTGACATCAACATGACAAGTTATTTCAATAGCAAATTTTTAAAGGGGCGATCATCACCACAATTAGAGTTCATAAACTCAAGAAACACATCATCATACACAATTATATAGACCATTATGTATAGTCTAACTCTTCTAACCATAACCTACCTCAATATGAAAGATTTCAAACAACAATTATACAGCTGGAGCCTTGCCTTTCCTCAATATCTCTGAATGCTCGAAGACTATAGATAAGAAAAAAACACAAAATCAATAATATACTATCTACAATTGTTTTGGGGATTCACATCCTCTATAATATCCCGGGAGCCCAAAGATCAGACCTAGGAGTTGAAATAAAGAAAACTGGAAATCTGGCACCAAGTCACAAAATGAGTCATTCTGTGAACTGTGGGGTAGACCACGAGTCGTGAGGGGACTCGTGGTGCGGTTTAAGGTAGGATTTGAGATTTTGGAAATTGAGGTCCCCACGGACCTGACCACGAGTCGTGGTCAGCCCCCACGACTCGATGAGTCAGTCGTAGGCAAGGGGGGTTTAAGGAAGTGCAGGAGACCTAGATTTATACCCTATGGAAGGCCCCACGAGTCGTAGTCAACAACAACGATTCGTGGGAGGGGTCGTGGTCAGCAGGTTGGAGATAATTTGAACCTTAGATAGTGAGGGTGGCGAGTGATGACCACGAGGCGTGGTCAGTACTAACGACTCTTGAGGTCTCCCGTGACGAGACTCAAACGAACTATTAGACAGTGCACTGAATGACTGATGCCACGATTTGTTCCCCTAGACGACGTCTCATCCGATCCCTCGTTGGGACTAGTAGTCAGTTATTTTTTGCAAATTTAGTAAGGGCTTTTCTATAATTCCAACGATCCTAAGGTCTAAACTATATTGTTTTAATCTATGAATAGCGGGTTTTAGGAGGGGAAAATCTATTCTCAGTCATTCCAATTAATGCATGCAAGAGTAAGGGTCTAGAGAGGTTATCAAGGCTAATCCTTCAAGGTTCTTCATCAAACCATCCTTGGGAAATAACAGAAGTGGTAGAATCAAACCCTTACAGGTATGTAGAGTTATGAATGGGTGAATCCATTCACACCCATGCCCAATCTCTCTCTAAATCATGAAAATTCCTATGATGATTCTATGGAGTTTTAACCCAATGCATGAGATTTCTTATTTACTACATGGGTATGATTTAAATGTGTCTATATTAATAAATTATGAATCATGGGAAAGTTTTACATTTTTTTCAATTACAATCATGTTTCAAGTTTTATAAATTAATATGCCCATTTATGACAAATTTATGAATGTCGAGATTTATGATGAATATTCAAGTATGATGGGACATTATTGATGAAAAGTATGTTTTCAAGTTACCCATGTTTACAATAATGTTTTTGAGTGAATTGAGTATTCTCAAGCATGTTGAAGTATTGGGAAATGCCCACATGTTAAAGTATGATTTATGATTTTTTAAATTGAGCTTACGACATATTTTTGGAGCGAAGACTCCAAATTATTTTCAGCTTGTGGTATGGTTTGAGCTAAAGCTTCTCATATATATATAATTTCAGATTTGATATGTATTTGATTATTGAGATTCGTCAATAGACGATGGTGAGCTTCGTTAAAAATAACGATGGAGAGCATATGCATATTTTTGGGAGTAATGTCAAGCACTGAGTAGGCTAAGGGTCAATCACCCTACGACTCAGAACTAGGCGCCAACATAGGTTGACTTATATATATACTACTTTGGGACCTCCCTTGTGAGCTTTCCCCTGCCCCGATTGGGCCTCGAGCTTGATATCTATATCATGGTATCGTCCTTAGCCCTGGCAAGCCTTTGGACTTCTCTACCCACTTGAGTGTGATAGTTGGGAACATGTAAGCTCTATCATGGTATGTTGGTTATATGACAAGTCTCCTGTTGTTCCTCGTGATTTTAGTTATGCATGTTTATCACTCATGATACACACACACACACACACATATGTTCTAAAAGAGGTTAGACCTAATGTCATTCTTACTTACGATTATCGAGTCTAAGCTTTGGGTCATTCAATTAAGTTATGATGTTATGTTATGTTGAGATCATGATTTCAGAAAATAACATGCAAGTCCCACTCTTAGATTCTTCTTTTAATCATGTTTTTCATTATGCATGTTTTGAATGGTTATACTTATTTAAGCGGTTTTACTTACCTTGCATTCTTGGGATATTCCACGTACCGACTGCATACTCTATGATGTATCATTTTATGATACAGGCCCCAATACTCAGACTCAGCCTTGTCCTTAACTAGCCTTTCAAAGTTAGCATCCCATAGCTGTTGGTGAGTCCTCATCTCCCGAGGACCATTCTTTATCAGTTTTCTTTATGTATTAAGTTTCAGACTTAAAGGGTTAGTTGGGGGTCATGTCCCATCAACTCATCAGTATTAGAGGCTTTTCAGACATAGAATGTAATCAGCTTCAGATTCATTTGTATTTTCTAATGTTATGCTTATTTAAAAGTTCCGCTGTGTTTATCATGCTGATCTATCATTTTCATGATTTAGGTATATGTATGTTCATGCCATGGGCCGACTTGGAGCCCCTTGGGGTTCCTTGTCCAGTGTCTTGATCTGGGCCTACGTTTAGGTCGTAATAAACTTGGTATCAAAGAAATAGGTATGAACTATCGTAGGGTGTCTGAAAGCCGCATTGAGTAGAGTCTTTTTCATGAAAGTGAAGTGTGCCACACTTATGACGAAGAGTCTACGAGACGTTTAGGAAATGTTCCCTTGTTTCATGATCTATATCATGTGGTGAAATGTCTCCCTATTCTCCTAACTCATGCTATTCGCAATTGCAGAACCATTTCTCCTCGCAGAGTTAACGGTAGGAGGAAGGGAACTGGAAATGGCCACAAGGATGGCAATGGTGACATGCGGCAACAAGGCCCACCAATCTCGGAGCACCATGCATCGGAGACGGTTGCCCATGCTGTATTTAGGGCAGCTATTCAGATGTTAGTGCAGGACTTAAACGCTTAGGTCAATTAGCAAGAAGTGGCGCATATTCCTCATAACGGGAATTCAGCGGCAACATGAGTTAGAGATTTCCTAAGAATGAACCCGCCAGAATTCTGTGGATCGAAGGTGGATAAGGATCCATATGAGTTTATCGATGAGATTGTGAAGATCACCTAGGTCATGGGAGTGAATGGAGTTGAGTGTGCTAAGTTGGCCTCATACCAGTTAAAAGGGCCTCATAGTAGGGCCGTCGGAGCAGGCCCTGTCACTTGGGAGGAGTTCTATGTTGCTTTCCTAGATCGGTTCTTCCCTCATAAGATAAGGGAGTTGAAGGTAGCCAAGTTTATGAATCTTAAGCAGGGGAAGATGACGGTATAAGAGTATTCCCTTAAGTTCACTCGCTTATCAAAGTACACCCCAGAGTTAGTGGTTGATCAAAGGGCGCGAGTGAGCATAATTGTTCATAAAGTGGCAGGCTATTTAGACAAGGATTGCAGGACTGCTATGCTCAATCAGGATACGGATTTCCCTCGAATAGTCTTGTACGCCCAGCAGATAGAGGTAGCGCATATGCGGGAGAGAGAGGCCAAGACGGCCAGGACTGATAGTTATAGATTCTCTCAGCCGAGGTCAGATGATGGGCACCGACAGTAGACCCACCAGAGATCTTTAGCCCCAGCTTCTTCATGATTGAGTGTTCCATCTAGACGTAGGAACAACTAGAGAGGACGAGCATCAGGCTCTAGGGGTCAGAGTAGTAGGCCCACAGATTCCAGTGTCCCAGCTTGCCGCAGGTATGGCTGGGGGCACAAGGGTCAATGCTTGGTAGGTACAAGTGCTTGCTTTAGGTGTGGAAAGCCTAGGCATATGCTCAAAGATTGCCCAGTTGCTAAACAGGGCCATGATGGGGGCCAAGGCCTAGATTCTAGTTCAGCGGCTCTACCCACATGCCCAGCTCAGTTGGGGGCATCTACTAGCACAGGTTGCAACCAGTGCCAAAGCAGATTCTACGCCTAAGCCTCTCGCCAGGAGCAGGAGGTCTCCCCAGATATAGTCATTGGTATGTTGCGGGTTTTCCATCTTGATATTTATGCTTTTTTAGATCTAGGGGCTACCTTGTCTTTTGTGACACCTTACGTGGCTAATAGTTTTGGAGTTAGTCCTGAAATCTTGTTAGAATCCTTCTCAGTCTCTACTCGAGTGGTTGATTCAGTTGTAGCTAGACGGGGATATAGGAGTTGCCTGATCATTGTTATTAAGAAAGTCACTTCAGCCAATTTAGTAAAGTCATCCATGATCAGTTTTGGTGTTATCCTCGGCATGGATTGGCAATTTACATGTTATGCCTCAGTTAATTGTAGAGCCCGGACAGTAGAGTTCATATTTTCAGGTGAGCCAGTCATAGAGTGGAAGGGTAGTTTAGTTGTGCCTGTAGGTCATTTCATTTCCTACTTTGAGGCTAGAAAGATGATCTCCAAAGGTTGTTTGTATCATCAAGTTAGGGTTAAGGATGCGACGTTTGAGACCTCGACTATCCAGTCAGTCCCAGTAGTATGTGAGTATCCAGAAGTCGTCCAAGATGATTTACCGAGAATCCCTCCCGAGCGAGAGATTGATTTTGGTATTGACTTTTTTCCCAACACGCAACCTATATCAATTCCTCCCTATATAATTTCCCCACCCGAGTTAAAGGATTTGAAGGAGCAGTTGAAAGACCTGTTAGATAAGGGTTTCATTAGACCAAGCAAATCCCCATAGGGTGCACCGGTTCTCTTTGTCCGAAAGAAGGATGGTTCTCTTCGTATGTGCATTGGCTATGGCAATTGAACAAGGTCACTGTCTAGATAGGTATCCTCTACCCAGGATTGATGATTTGTTCGACCACCTTCAATGTGCCAACTGTTTTTCAAAGATATATCTCAGATCCAGGTATCATCAGCTTAGGGTTCGGGAGAGCGACATCCCAAAGACAGCCTTCAAGACGCGGTATGGTCTTTATGAGTTTGTAGTTATGTCCTTTGAACTAACAAATTCTCCTACAGCTTTTATGGACTTGATTAACAGGGTGTTCAAGTCATACTTTGATATGTTTGCGATCGTGTTTATTAATGACATCCTGATATACTTTCATACTTTGATATGTTTGCGATCGTGTTTATTAATGACATCTTGATATACTCTCGAAGCGAGGAGGAGCATGCCGCTCATTTGATAGTGGTGCTACAGATTCTCAAGGATCCCCATTTATATGCTAAATTTAGCAAGTGCGAGTTTTGGTTGAACTCCGTGGCATTTTTGGGCCATGTGGTGTCAAGTGAGGGCATAAAGGTGGACTCTCAAAAAATAAAAGTGTTCAAGAATGGGCATAGACCGGTAAATTCTTCAGATATCCGGATCTTTTTAGGCTTAGCTGGCTACTATCGGAGATTCATTGAGGATTTTCATCTATTGCGGCACCGTTGACTAAACTGACCCAGAAGAAGGTAAAGTTCCAATGGTTGGAGGCTTGTGAGAAGAGCTTCCAAGAGCTGAAGGTTAGACTCACCTCAGAACTAGTGTTGACCCTACCCAAGGGTACCGATGGGTTCATGGTGTATTGTGATGCTTCAAGGATCCTACTTGGGTATGTATTGATGCAGCACGGAAGAGTTATAGCTTACGCTTCAAGACAGCTGAAAATTCATGAGAAGAATTACCCAACCCGTGATCTTGAATTGGTGGAAGTGGTATTCGCCTTGAATATATGGAGGAATTATTTGTATTGGGTCCATGTAGATGTGTTTACAGACCATAAGAGTCTAAAATATGTGTTTACCCAGAAGGATCTCAATCTCCGGGAAAGGAGGTGGTTGGAACTACTCAAAGACTATGAAACGAGTGACCTTTACCATCCATGCAAGTCTAATGTAGTAGCAGACACAATTAGTAGACTCTCTTTGGAGAGTGTGTCTCATGTGGGTGAGGGAATGCAAGAGCTGGTGAAGGATGTGCATCGACTTGCAAGGTTGGGAGTTCGTTTGGTTTATTCTACAATCGGCGGTGTTATTGTTCAAGATGGATCAGAGTCATCTTTGGTGACTGATGTGAAGGCTAGGTAAGACGAGGACCCTATTTTGGTAAAGTTAAAGGAATCCGTTCAAAATCAGACGGTTGAGGTTTTCTCCAAAGGGGGAGATGACGTGCTTCGATACCAGGGTCACTTATGTGTTCTGGATGTTGATGATTTAAGGAATAGGATGTAGCATGAGGCTCATGGATCTAGGTATTCTATCTATCCAGGTGCCACCAAGATGCACCATGACTTAAGGGAAGTCTATTGGTGGAATGGCATGAAGAAAGACATCGCAGAATTTGTGGCTAAGTGTCCAAACTGTCAGCAAGTGAAGGTCGAGCATTAGAGATTGGGAGGTGTGCTGCAGGATATCAGTATTCCTACTTAGAAGTGGGAACAAATCAATATGGACTTCATCATAGGGTTTCCTCGCACTCATCGGCAATATGACTCCATTTGGGCTATTGTAGACAGGTTGACCAAAGCCGCTCATTTTCTATCGTCAAAACCATGGATTCGGCGTAGGATTATGCCAAACGATACATTTGTGAGCTAGTTCGGTCGCATGGAGTGCCTTTATCCATCATATCAGACAGAGGTACCCAATTTACATCTCAATTCTAAAGGTCATTTCAAAAAGGATTAGGTACTCAATTAAGCTCAGTACAGCATTTCACCCACAAATCGATGGTCAAGTGGAGTGGAGAATTCAAACTCTCGAGGATATGTTCAGAACAGGTGTGATCGACTTCAAAGGTAGTTGGTATGATCATTTATCTCTTATCGAGTTCGCATATAATAACAGCTACCATTCCAATATCCAGATGGCCACGTTTGAGGCTCTCTATGGGCAGAGATGTAGATCGCCTATTGGTTGGTTTGAAGTTGGGCAAGCTGCGATGGTAGAACCAGATTTGGTCCAGAGGCTATGCATAAGGTTCAACTCATATGGGATAGGTTGAAAACAGCTCATAGTGGCCAAAAGTCCTATCCAATGTGAGAAGGAGAGATCTCGAGTTCAAAGTTGATGATTGGGTGTTTCTAAAGGTGGCTGGCATGAAGGGAGTGATGAGGTTCGGAAAGAAAGGAAAACTCAGCCCTCATTATGTTAGTCCTTACCGGATAGTGAAGCGGGTTGGCAAAGTGGCATATGAATTGGAGTTGCCTTCAGAATTAGCCACCATGCATCCTGTTTTCCATGTATCGCTCTTGAAGAAGTGTTTGGGTGATCCCGCTCTAGTTGTCCCGGTGGAAAGTGTTGGTGTGAAAGACAACCTTAGTTTTGAAGAGGTTTCGATGGAAATACTAGATCATCAGGTTCGTAGGCTAAGAAATAAGGAAGTAGTTTCAGTCAAAGTTTTATGGAGAAATCAGCATGTTGAAGGAGCTATGTGGGAAGCCAAAGCGGATATAATGGCTAGATACCCACACCTATTCCCTTCCGGCTCAGTTTCAGTTTGAGGTATCCATTTTTGCACTAGTACTATATTTAGTTTTCATGTTCAGTTCATGTGCTTCGGTTTCTTTCATGTATATGGATGTATGTATGATTCATGAATTCAATTCAGCCATGTAGTTCAGTTTGGAGGTAGTCATTCCGTCAGTTTTTCAGCTTAAATGATCAGTATTTGAATATGATAATTACATTTCTCTACTTTCCTGTATGTTTTCCAACATTCGAGGATGAATGTTTCCAAGGGGGAGATATTGAAATACCCTGGGAGCCTAAAGATCATACCCGGGAGTTGAAATGGAGAAAACTGGAAATCTAGCACCAGGTCAAAGAACGAGTCATTCTGTGACGCGTGGGGTAGACCACAAGTCTTGAGGTGACTCGTGGTGAGGTTCAGGGTGTGATTTGAGATTTTGGGAATTGAGGTCCCCACTGACCTGAACACGAGTTGTGTTCAGCCCCCATAACTCGTTGATTCAGTCATGGGCAAGGGGGGTTTAAGGAAGTGCAGGAGACCTGGCAGTGTACCCGATGGAAGGCCCCACGAGTCGTGGTCAACAACCATGATTCGTGGGAGGGGTCATAGTCAGCAGGTTGGAGATAATTTTAACCTTAGGCATTGAGGGTGACGAGTGCTGACCATGAGTCGTGGTCACTAGTAATGACTCATAAGGTCCCCCGTGACGAGCCCCAGATGAACTTTTAGACAGTGCACTTGACGACTGATTCTATGATTCGTTCCCCTAGACGACGACTCGTCCAGTCCCTTATTGGGACTAGCAGTCAGTTTTTTTCTGTGAATTTAGTAAGGGATTTTCTGTAATTCCTACGATCCTAAGGCCTAAACTACATTGTTTTAAGCTATAAATAGTGGGTTTTAAGAGGGGGGAAATCTATTCCAAGCCATTCCTATTCGTGCATGCAAGAGTAAAGGTCTAGAGAGGTGATCAAGGCCAATCTTTCAAGGTTCATATTCAAACCTTCCTTGGGGAATTAGAGAAGTGGTAGAATCAAACCCTTTCAGGTATGTAGGGTTATGAATGGGTGAATCCGTTCACACCCATGTCCAATCTCTCACTAAATCGTGGAAATTCCTATGTTCATTCTATGGGGTTTTAACCCAATGCATGAGATTTCTAATATACTACACGGGTATGATTTAGATGCGTCTCTATTAATGAATTATGAATCATGGGCAAGTTTTACATTGTTTTCAATTACAATCATGTTTCAAGGTTTATAAATCAAAATGCCCATTTATGAGAAATTCATGAAAGTTGAGTATGATGAATGTTCCAGTATGATGAGATATTATTGATAAGAAGCATGTCTTCATGTTACCCATGTTTACAATCATATTTTTGATTGAATTGAGTATTTTCAAGAGTGTTGAAGTATTGGGCAATGCCCGCATGTTAAAGTACGATTTCTGATTTCTGGAATAGAGCTTACCACATGGTTTTGGAGCAAAGACTCCCAATTATTTTCATCTTGTGGTATGGTTTAATATAAAGGTTCTCATATATGTATAATTTCATATTTGAGATGTATTTGATTATTGAGCTTCGTCAATAGATGGTTGTGAGCTTCGTTCAAAATAACGATGGAGAGCATATGCATGTTTTTGGGAGTAATGTCTAGCACCATGTAGGCATATGGTCGATCATCCTATGGCTCAGAACTACGCGCCAACGTGGGTTGACTTATATATATATATATATATACACTACTTTGGGACCTCCCTTGTGAGCTATCCCCTGCCCCGATTAGGCCTCGAGCTTGATATTGATATCATGGTATCATCTTTATCCCTGACAAGGCTTTGGATGGCTCTACCTACTTGAGTGGGATAGTTGGGAACACGTAAACTCTATCGTGGTATGTCAATTATATGACGAGTCTCCTATTGTTCCTCATGATTTTAGTTATGCATGTTTATCACTCATGATATATATATATATATATATATATATATATACATATGTTCTAAAAGAGGTTTGACCCAATGTCAGTCTTACTTATGATTATCGAGTCTAAGCTTTGGGTCAATCGATTCAGTTATGATGTTATGTTATGTTGAGATCATGATTTCAGAAAATATCATGCAAGTCCCACTCTCAGATTCTTATTTTGATCATGTTTTTCATTATGCATGTTTTGAATGGTTTTACTTATTCAAGCGGTTTTACTTACCTTGCATATTTGCTACATTCCACGTACTGACCACATACTCTATGTTTTATCATTTTATGATACAAGCCTTGGTACTCAGACTCAGCATTGTCCTTAGCCAGCCTTTCAAAGTTAGCATCCTAAAACTGTTGGTGAGTCCTTATCTCCCGAGGACCATGATTTATCAGTTTTCTTTATGTATTAAATTTTAGACTTAAAGAGTTAGTTGGCTGTCTTGTCCCATCAACTCATCAGTATTAGAGGCTTTTCAGGCATAGAATGTAATCAACTTCATATTCGTGTGTATTTCTGAAGTTATGCTTATTTCATACTTCCGCTAAGTTTATCATGTTGATCTATCATTTTCATGATTTAGTTAGATGTATGTTCATATCCTGGGTCGACTTGGAGTCCCTCGGGGTTCCTTATCCCGTGTCTCGATCCGGGCCTATGTTTGGGTCGTGACATCCTCCCTCATCTTCCCATTTTCGTAACCACTTCATTTCCGATGGTGCAATTCTTATTCATCAACTCCCTCAACCCTTTTTAGGAAATTTAGGGCTAAATACTCCATTCCACCTCGTTCTAGGTTTTAATACCCATACGATCTAGATTCTACAAAAACACCACATCTGGGAAGCAATCATTACCATCTATTGAACTCAGAATCAACACCTATAACATCCCCATGATTTCCATCCCTACTTATATCAATAATGGCTTTCTTGCTAGTAATTCACCATTAAAGGTATCGCTCTTGGTTTTACATGGCTAGGGAAGTCAGAATAACAAGAATACAAAGCGAACTCTTACCTTGGGAAGGGAAATAACTCAGTTCTTGGGAAGATTGCTCTGGTTCAGAATTTTTGTAACTTAGAATAAATAGTACAACCCCTGAACTCCCACTTAAAATCCACTCTCTGATTTCCGTTGTCTACTGCAATGGTCACCTTCCCGCTACAGCGGACCTGCTATGGCGGCCAAAAAGTCACTATAGCAGTCAGATAGTTATCCCTTCGGTCTATTATGGAAGACTCCGACCGTCACCATGGTCTCACTATAGTGGAAAATATACTGTTGCAGTGGTCCCCTGAACCAGTAACTCCTCAAAAATCATCATTTTTACACTTAACTGATTTCATAACATTTTCTAGTTGCTGTCTAGCCACATTTAAAGTGGTCTAGGTTAGTTTCCCCACTTAATGACATATAGGTCATTAAATCAA
Organism: Datura wrightii; assembly: GCA_035772735.1. Lineage (NCBI taxonomy): Eukaryota > Viridiplantae > Streptophyta > Magnoliopsida > Solanales > Solanaceae > Datura > Datura wrightii. The sequence goes on along the minus strand of JASDFA010000003.1, from coordinate 65,775,717 downwards.
ATACCAATTTAAACATTGTTCGTCCCCGAAAGGTATATATACAAGCAAAGAAGAGAACGTACTAGATTCCACAAATAATTGAGGATATTTAATCCACATATTAGCCTCGGTCTCCTAAGTGGCTTCCTCTACAGGACGATTCTTCCATTAGACATTTACCGTCACAATTTCCTTTGATCTCAGCTTGCGGACCACCCTAGTCAATATCTCTGCTGGCTCTTCCTCATTGGACAAGTTCTCATCTAGCATCACGGAGTCCCATTTCATAACATATGATCCATCCCCATGATACTTCTTCCATATTGAGACATGGATTGTTTGATGTACCCTAGACAGCCCTGGCGGTAAAACCAACTCATAAGCTAGTTCTCCCACTTGTTGGAGGATCTCAAATATTCCAATGTACCTCAGGATAAGCTTTCTCCACTTACAGAACCTTATCACCCCCTTCATGGGGGATACTTTGAGCATAACTTGTTCTCCTCCATAAACTCCATATCACGCACCTTCTTGTCGGCGTATTATTTTTGTCTACTTTGCTGCCACTAGACGCTCTTAGATTACCCAAACTGTTTCTATGGACTCCTTCAACAAATTGGTCCCCCAAGGTCGCACCTCAAAATGCATCAACCAACTGATTGGAGACTTGCATTTCCTCCTATATAGAACATCAAATGGCGCTATGCCAATGCTCGAGTGATAGTTGTTGTTATAGGAAAACTCTACCAAGGGTAGACAGTTATCCCAATAGCCCCCAAAATCTATGACACTAGAAAAAAGTGTGTCTTCTAACACTTGGATGGTCCTTTCTGATTGTCCATCTATCTGAAGATGGAAGGTTGTGATCTAGTCCAACCTGGTTCCTAGCTCTGCCTGCAAGGTCCTCCAGAAATGAGAGGTGAACCGAGTACCCCTATCACACCGGTACCCCATGCAACCGAATTGCTTCCTTCACATACAGCTTGGCCAACTTCTCAGCATTGTATGTCACTAATATAGGTTAAAAGTGAGCAGACTTGTTCAATCCATCAACAATGACCCAAATTGAGTCAAACTTTCCTAAAGTCTTAGGAATACCAAATATGAAATCCATAGTTATTCTCTCTCATCTCCACTCAGAAATAGGCATCCTCTGAAGTACTCCCCCAGGCTTTTGGTGCTCATATTTCACCTGTTGAAAATTCAAACATTGGGCGAAATAGTCAATAATATCTCTCTTCATTCTGCCCCACCAATAGTGCCCACTTCAAGTCATGGTACATTTTCGTAACTCCAGGGTGAATTGAGTACCTCGAGTTGTGAGCTTCTGCTAGAAGAATCTTAATTAGTACGACAACTCGGGGAACACACACGCGCCCCTTTATCCTAAAGGCTCCTTCACCATCTAGCCTACTTCCTTCATTTCACCTCGTAGAATCTTATCCCGGATCTTGCCTAACTTCTCATCCTCACATAGTCTTGCCTTTATTTCCTCTAATAGTGATGAATTAGCCTCTATTCTAGCTAGTATCCCACCTGTTTTTGTCAAAGAGAGCCTCATCAAACTATTTGATAGTGTCTGAATGTCCCTGTCCATCGGTCATTGAGTAGCTTCCAGACAAGCTAAACTGCTTATACTCACTGCTTTCTGACTCAACGCATCTACCACCATATTAGCCTTCCCTGGATGGTACAAGATGGTAAAGTGCTTGAGTAGTTCCATCCACCTTCTCTGCCTCAAATTGAGATCCTTCTGGGAAAACACATATTGCAGGATGCGATGATCTGTGAATACCTCGCAATGAGCCCCTTATAGGTAGTGCCTCCAGATCTTTAAAGAAAACACCACTGCTGCTAGTTCCAGGTCATGCATAGGATAATTCTTCTCGTGCACATTTAACTTTCTCGAGGCATAAGCAATGACCTTCCATTCTTGCATTAACACAACACTCAACCTAGACCATGAAGAATCACAATAAAATACAAAATGTTTACCTTTAATAGGTAATGTCAAGATAGTTGTCGTGGTTAGCAAGGTCTTGAGCTTCTGGAAACTCGCTTCACATTCCTTCGACAATTGGAAAGGTACATCCTTTTGAGTCAACCTGGTTTGTACTGAGGAAATCGATGCAAACCCTTTGACAAACCGGCGGTAGTAGCTGGCCAGCCCCACAAAACTTCGAATATCGGTCACGTTAGTTGGCATAACCTAGTTTCTGACGGCCTCCACCTTCTATGGGTCAACATTGATTCCCTCCTTGGAGACCACATCCCCTAGACAAGGCACTGCATCCAACCAAAACTCAAACTTAGTGGATTTGGCATACAACTGCTTCTCCTTCAGCAACCCCAACTCGATTCTCAAATGATTCTCATGCTCCTGCTTGGCCTTAGAGTATACCAAGATATTATCAATAAAAACAATCACAAAGGAATCTAAGTAGGGTTTGCAGATACCTGTTCACAAGCATATAAATGCAGCTGGGGCATTAGTGAGTCCGTACGATATGACCTGAAACTCATAATACCCATACCTGGTCAAAAAGTCTATTTTGGGAATATCCTCAGCCTGAATCTTCAGCTGGTATAACTCGACCTCAAGTCAATATTCAAAAACACAGCTGCTCCCAGTAACTAATCAAACAAATAATCTATTTGAGGAAGAGGGTATTTGTGTCGAATAGTTACCTTATTCAACTGACGGTAATCAATGCACATCCGCATGCTATCGTCTTTATTTTTCACAAACAAGACCGGAGCACCCCAAGGAGAGACATATGGCCTAACCAAACCCCTTACTAATCATCTCTTGCAATTGTTTCTTCAGTTCTCTCAACTCAACTAGTGCCATTTGGTACGACAAAATAGAAATAGGTTAGGTCGCTAGCTCTAAATCTATGCAAAAATCAATATCACGGTATGGCAGCATACCGGGCAAATCTACAGGGAACACCTCTAAGAACTCGCAAACTATCGAGACTGACTCTATGGAAGGACCCTCGAAACTTGTATCCCGAATATGCGCTAGATACGTTGAGCAACCCCGCTCTATCAACTTATGAGCACGGATATAGGAAATGAGTTTCTTAGGAGTAGGGCTACAATTCCCTTTCCACTCCAACATAGAAGACCCTGGCCCCAATATAGTAACGGTCTTAGCATGGCAATCTATAATGCATGGTAAGGAGATAACCAGCTCATTCCTAGAATCACATCAAAATCAAGCATGTCCAATATCTCTAAGTCTACTAGAGTGTCAAACCCCATTAAATCAATAATACAATCCCGAACATCCCTATCCACCACCATAGAATACCCAATAGGAGTATACACATGGATCGGAATATCAAGAACATCATAAAACAGATTCAATCCCAATGAAAAATAAGAAGACATATAGGAAATTGTAGAATTCGGATCAGACAATGCAATAACCATTTTGTCAGATACAAAAATCGTACCTGTTGATAACGCAAAGGTTGGGAATCCCCAAACTAGAGTATGAACTAAAACATATGCGGAAGCAACACTAGGAAACTAATTGAAAAGACTAAACAAGAACTAAGAGATATGGATTTGACAAGATCCAAGTAACAACCAAATTGGCTATATGTAAACCAAACGCAAGGTACTTGAGAAACTAATCAATTTTAGAATCGGATCTTGACTGCTTTATGAGTGACTTTAGACAATAATTAGTAAGTGTATTAATCTCCTTCTAAGAATACCAAGAAAAAACCAAAGATACCAAGAAAGAAAATTATCTTACTACCATAAACTATGAACTAGTTAGGTTGCAAGATAAATCCAAAAGTAATCTGCCGCAAAGGTTCAAAAGAACTCTCAAATATATTAATATTCAAAATCTGATCTTCATGAATGAACAAAGACCCCTTTATATAGTAGTGAAGAAGGGGTTGGTCAAAAGATATCTTAAATGAAAATTATACTTCCGAGGACCTAGAAAACTACCACACACATTATCCTATGAAGTCAACATAGAAAAAAAAACTATTAAATGTCATAGAAAGCTACCACACACAAAGTTCTAGAAGTCAACAAAGAATAAAACAACTTTAAATATAATTCTAGAAACTAATTAAAAAAAATGTTGCAGTATTTTCTCCATTTAAGGGCTAATTTGGACTCCATTTCATATTCTCTTGGACGTTAATTTGGCCTTCTTATAGATATATGACTTGGAGAAAATATCATCATTGGGCTTGAGGTCTTCTTCCATCACAAGGCACTTTTTAATAACTAATTCCAGCCCATTAAGTTTTTCTTCAAATTTCCTTGTCTGGGATCTTGTCATGGGTCCTCTTGAAACTTCCAAACTCTTCCTTAGTTGATGATGAATTTCCATGGATGTTATCATTCTCCTCTTCTTCAAGAGAATTCATCCTCGAATTCAATGTTGCATCAAATAAAGAAAGATCAGAAACATTAAAGGTAGCACTAACTTGATATTCACTAGGAAGATCAAGTTTGTAAGCATTGTCTCCAATCTTTTCAAGGACTTCACATGGACCATTTCCTCTTGGGTGTAACTTGGATTTTCTTTTTGAAGGAAACCTTTCCCTCATTAAGTGCACCCACACTAGATTTGTAGGCTTAGAAATAATATAATTTCTCCCCTTATTTCTTCTTAAGCCGATTTGTTCATTCTTCTATTCAATTGCAAGTCTTGTTTGTTCATGAATCTTCTTCATCATTTCAGCCTTCTTCCTTAACATAATCTTGTCAATAGATCGACAATCAACACACATCCTCCAAGATCTATCCTTTTTGGAACAGGAATAGAGTAAGGACTCATGCTTTCTCGTAGAAAGCCCTTTTCAAGTAACTCTTCAACTTGTCTTTGCAACTCATTTGTCTCTTTAGAATTACTTCTATAAGAAGGACTATTTGGATTTTGTGCTCCAGGTACAAAGTCAATTTGGTGCTCAATGTCACGCAAAGGTGGTAGACCTTTTGTCACGACTCGAATGGAGGCCCGAACCGAGACATGGGACAAGCAGCCCCGAGAGACTCCATGTCGACCCATGACATGAACATACATCTAACTCAATTAGTAAAATTGAAGAATCAACATAATAATCTTAGTGGAAGTCTGAAATAAACATAACATCAGAATACACAATCTGAAGCTGAATACATCCCTTTGTCTGAAAAGCCTCTAAACATGATGAGTTGATGGCATAAGACACCAACTAACTTGAATGAACTGAAAACTGAAATACATAGAGAAATCTGAATAAGCATGATCCTTGGAAGATGAGGACTCACCACTAAGTTGGCTGCTAACTCTGGAATTGTCTACTGACGGGGCTGAGTCTGAGTGTCAGGTCCTATATCATGAAATGATACAACACAGAGTATGCGATCAGTACGTGGAATGTACCGAGTATGCAAGGTATGTAAAATCACTTAAATAGGTAAAATCATTCGAAGAAATGCATAATGTACAACATAAACTATAAGAATCTGAGAGTAGGGTTTTCATGCATTCTTTCTGAAATCATGATCTCATCATAGCATAACATAACATCATAACTGAATCGATTGACTCAAAGCTGAAATTTGATAGTCATGAGTGAAATTGTATATTGAGTCAAACCTGCTTTAGAACATATATAGATATATAAATCTCAAAAATGATGAACATGCATAACTTAAATCATGAGTAATAATGGGAGACTCATCTTTTAACTGACATACCATGATAGAGCTTACGTGGTCCAAACTATCACACTCAAGTGGGTATAGCCATCCCAAACCTTGCCAAGGCTAGGGATGATACCATGATATCGATATCAAGATCAGGGCCCAATCGGGGCAGGGGATAACTCATTAGGGAGGTCCCAAAGTATATATAGTATGTATAAACCTACGTTGGCGCATAGTTCTGAGGCATAGGATGATCGACCTTTAGCCTAGTCGGTGCTAGACACTACTCCCAAAAACATGCATATGCTCTCCATCATTTTTCAACTAAGCTTACCATCGTCGATTAACGAAGCTTAATAATCAAATACATCTCAAATATAAAATCATGCATATGAGAAGCTTTAACTGAAATCATACCACAAGCTGAAAGATAATTGGGAGTCTTCACTCCAAAACCATATGGTAAGCTTATTTCGTGAAATTGTAGATCATAATTAAACATGTGGGCATTGCCCAATACTTTCACATGCTTGAAAATACTCAATTCACATCGAAAACATGATTATAAACATGGGTAGCTTGAAAACATGCTTTTCATCATAAAATCTCATCATAATCATGTCTTCATCACAAATCTCATCTTTCATGAACTTCTCATCAATGGGCACTTTAATTCATAAAACTTGAAGCATGATTTTAAGTGAAAATAATACAAAACTTGCCCATAAATCATAGCTCGATAGTAGAAACATATTCAAATCATATCCACGTAGAGAAATTAGGAATTTCATGCATTAGGTTAAAACCCCATAGATTAGACATAGGAAATTCATGATTTAGAGAGGGATTGAGCACGGGTGTGAAAGGGTTCACCCATTCATAACCCTACATACCTGATAATAGCTGATTCTTACACTTCTTTGATTGCCTGGGAGGAATTGAAGAGAATTTGAAGAAGAACAAGCTTGATTACCCACCTCTAACCTTCTATCTTTGCATGCATGAATGAAAATGGCCTAAAATGAACTTAACCCTCTTAAAAGACATCATTCATAACTTAAAATGATGTAGTTTAGGCCTTAGAATCTTAGGAATTATGGAAATTCGCAGAAAATAACTATCAGTCAGTCCCCATGAGGGACATGATGACTCTTCTCCTCTAGCCACGACTCGTGACATGATCCATCAAGTACACTGCTTATCAAGTCATCTGGGCTCGTCACGATTGACATCAAAACTCGTGGTAACCACTTGTTATATACACTGCCTACTTCTTCTCCTTCCTAAATCACCACTTCCCATGACTAACCTAATGAGTCATGTGGCCTGACCACAACTGGTGGTCTCATCCGTGGGGATCTAAATTCCCAAATTTTCAACACATCCCCTAAGCCTCACCATGAGTCACTTCACGACTCGTGGTCTACTCCCATGGGTCACCTCATGACCCGTTCTATGTCCTGATTCCAGTTTCAGATTTTTCTCTGTTTTAATTCCCGAGTCTGATCTTTGGGCTTTCAGGGTATAACACCTTTAGGAATATACTCAGGAAAAATATCAGCAAAATTCTGCAGAAGAGAAGTAACACTACTTGGCAAAGAGTTAGTATCTAAGAATTAATCAAGACTTCTTTATAAGTAAGTAGTATTATGGGCAATCCCTCTTTTCTTACACTCAAACACCCCTTGACTTCTATATAGAAACGCTCTTTTTGCTTTTCCTTAGCCTCTTTCCTCTCACCAAAATTTTCTTTTTTTTCCATTCGATCCCTCTTTTACCTCTTTGCTTATGTTTTTGTCCCTTTTTTTTTCTCTTGGTCATCTCTCTTTTTTCCTAACTCTTCGCCATAACTCTTTCCCTCCCTTTTGTTTTCTCATTGATTCCTACAATCTCTTTTGATCTTCAAACACTTGAGAAGGATTTAAAGGTGCAAGAGTATACTTCTTTCCGTTGAGCTCATGAGAATATCTATTCTTTCTTCCATCATGAAAAGTATGTCTATCAAACAACCACGGACGACCAAGAAAGATATAACAAGCTTGCATCAGAAAGAGTTTCATCCTCATACCTACTAACATTGAATGAAATCATGCATTTTTTGCTGACTTTCAATTCACCATTATCATTCAACCATTGAAGTCTGTATGGCTTAGGGTGTTCATGCATGCAAGCCCTAACATATCTATCAAGTATGAACTCACCACATTAGCACAATTACCATTGCCAATAATCATAGAACAAGTATTCCCCTTTATCCCACACCTAGTATGGAATATAATCTCCCTTTGTTCATCACTATCAATTCCCAAATTGATAAACTTAAGCCTCCCAACTACCCCAATCAAACTATGATTAAAAGGAATTTCTACACCATCTTCACTCTCACCTTCATCTTCTTCCTCTTTCTCACTCTTTTGACTCTCATATTCTACTTCAAGAATCTTCCTAACTACCCCAAAAAACCATCATTAGGCATTTCTACATCATCTTCACTCATACCTCCCTCTTCTTTCTCATCCTCACTTTTTTCACTCTCATATTTTCCATCTTCTCTCAAGATAATGTTTCTTCTAGTTGGACATTCATGCATCATTTGCCCTCTCCCATGAAATTTATGACATTGAATGGAACTGGAAGAGTTAGATGAATTAGGAGAAAAATATTTACCTTCCTCTTTCTGTCACATCCCGATTCTATACCCTGGAGGGGACACGATACTTGGAGTCACAAGTAACTCCAAGTAAACCCATGGTCTATCATAACACTAGCATTTTGAGTAAAACATAGCAGAAGCTTTAAAGTAATAACATAAAATATTTATCAAAACAAAGCTGTGTCTGAAAGCCAACTACAACTGATGAGTTGCTGGGAGAAGCCCCCAGCTAACTTCAAGTATAAATAAAAGAAATATAACTAAAAGAGATAATCCTCGTCCTCAGAAAATGATGACTCACCATGATGCAGCTGTAAAAGTATGAGCGAGGTCAGCTAATGGTGCTGTGAATGAGAACCTACCAGCTGTATCTTTATAAAAGGTATACGTCAGTACTTTGAATGTAATGAATAAGTGAGAGAAACCATACACAAGGAATAGAATAACTGAACTGGAAATGCATGCAATGACCAACTAAAAATACTGAAACTGGATAACTGTGATATACTAAGGTGGTCAAAATGACCCTATCTAATGGTCAAAGACATGATCCAAACTGAGATACTAATCTGAAGTACTGTACTAAATTCCTTGACTCCTCGATACTCAATCAAATCCTCTTTTTTGATGACTAAATGCGTTTCTATAGTCCCATATTTAATAATGCCCGAACTCTTTGAAATGATCTAAACGGACTAATCTATGACTGAACTAAGCTGACTAGTGGGAGAGTCTTAGAATGACTACTAAGCTGATAGCTCAAAACTGGAGCCCAAGACTACGTTAGGAATACCTATCTGGAAGCACCCTGAGAGTCTTATCGGACCGAATTTTGTAACTGGGTTCTATGACTGGTCAGAGCTGCTTATCTGGAAGCGTCGTAACCGTCTAAAGAACAAACAGTAGTATGAAGTTTAGGTCCTAAGGACGATCAAAGCTACTTATCTGAAAGTGTCATGAATGCCTAAAGAACCACTAAAATCTGATACTGAGTCTAATACTGATAATTGAGAGGTATCACGGGCACCTTAAGAATTAACTATAGTCAAGCTGATCAGCTGACATTTTTCTGTACAATGTTATAGTTGCTAAAAATCTAACTGAGACTAGACTGACTTGATTCTGACTGAGATTTTAACATAGATCAAATACATGTGCATCCCAAAACTGATGGAACCATGCTATAAGGAAAACTAGCTCAACCCACAAGTTTCTAATTTCTACTGAGCTGTAACAAGTGCAGAATTTATGCTACAAGCTGCACTCATTCACAATTTCTAGAAACAGGGAATAAATAAGAAATATAAAATCATGAGAAGTATTCCCTTTCAATCCACAAACAAATCTATCTGAAAACTTTTCACATTTCTAAACTACAGGGCTATAACTGATACATAAGATAGAGGAGATTTTTGGGGACACAAGGGAAGAACTATTCCCTTGTTGAATTCGCACATACCTGGTGATGGAAATCCCTGAGAGAATCTCTTGAAAATCTAAGCAAAATTCGATTTCCCTAGCTTCTGCTCTGAGTCTTTCTGAGAGAGATTTAATGTTCTAAATTTTGAGTGGATACGTGAAATGAAATAAACCATTGGCTACCCCCTCTAAAACCCAAAAAGATGTAATTTAGTGTTTAGGAGGCTAGGAAATTACGTAAAAGTCCCTAGGAAATTCACAGGAAAAGGGACCCTGCCAGTCCCTACGATGCACTCCATGAGTCATTAGGTCGGGGACGACTCGTGGTGTGTAGTCGTGATGTGCACTGGATAATTTCTACGGATTCTCCAGCCTAGCAACGACTGACTTCAAAAGTCGTCGGGAGACTTAACGACTCATGAAGTCTCCCGTTGCCACTGAACCAGAATACCTCTTCAAGGGTCACCACGGGCTACTTAATGAGTAGTTATTAATGACCACGACTCATGGTCACCTCCCGTAGTTTTCACTACCGAAAACCACCTGGGGGTCACCACGAGCAACAACACGACTCGTGGTTTCCCAAATGAGTCATGGTGAAGACCCGTTAAGTGCACTGCCTGAATTTTTCAACTTTCAGCCAACCCTTGACCACGACTCACATAACGACTCATGGTATTTACCACGACTCGTGGTCATACCCATGGTCACTCAATTTTCAACCAAGTCCGGACCCTTCCCCAAGAGTCACTCCATGACTCATGGCCTACCCCACGGGTCACAGGATGACTCGTTCCGTGACATGGTGTAGAAAATCTTATTTCTCCATTTCAACTCCCGGGTCTAATATTAGGGCTTTCGAGGCATTACAATATCTCCCCCTTGGGAAAATTCATCCTCGAATGTTGAAAAACACATAGAAAAGCAGAGATTTGCAATCATTATACTTTAATACTAATCATAAAAGTTACAAACTAATGGAATGACCACCTCCGAACTAAACTACAAGACTGAACTAAATTCACGAATCACACACACATTCATTAACATGAAAGAAATTGGGGCATACGAATTGAACATGAAATGAATAGAATTCTTAGGGAGAAAATTGATGCCTTAAATTGAAACTGAGCTGGAAGGGAATAAATGTGGGTATCTAGCCATCATATCTTCTTCGGATTCATACATGGCTCCTTCAACATGCTGATTGATCCACAAGACTTTGACTGAAGCTAATTCTTTGTTCCTCAGCTTACGAACCTGACGGTCAAGGATCTAAACTGGGACCTCTTCGTAAGAGAGACTATCTTTCACTCCCCGATCGTCTAGTGGCACCACTAAAGTTTGATCACCGATGCACTTCTTCAATGGTGACACATGGAACACTGGGTGCACAAATGATAATTTTGAAGGTAATTCCAGCTCATAGGCTACCTTGCCAATCCGTCTCAGGATTTTGTAGGGTCCCACATATCTTGGACTGAGTTTTCCTTTCTTCCCAAGTCTCATCACCCCTTTCATGGGTGAAATTTTTATATAAACCCAGTCATCCACTGCAAACTCCAATTCTCCTTTCCTCACATCAGCATAAGATTTCTGACGGCTCTGAGCTGTTTTCAATCTTTCTCAGGTGAGCTGTACTTTTTGCATAGCTTCATGGATTGAGTCTAGCCCGATTAGAGTAGCTTCAACAACCTCAAACCATCCTACATGAGATCTACACCTCCTACAATATAATGCCTCAAATGGGTCCATCTAAATACTGGAGTGGTAGCTATTGTTGTATGTAAACTAGATGAGAGGAAAGTGGTCATCCAACCACCCTAGAAATTGATAACACAAGCTCTTAGCATATCTTCAAAGGTCTGTATAGTCCGCTTAGCTTTTCCATCTGTCTACTGGGTGAAGAGTTGTGCTGAGCTTGACTTGGGTATAGGGTCCCTTCTAAAACGACTTTTAGAAATGAGAGGTGAACTAGGTACCTCTATCTGAAATAATGGATAATAGCACCCCCTGAAGTTGGACCAACATCCAGATATAATGTATGGCATAATCCTCAGCTGAGTCTGTAGTTTTAACTAGGAGGGAGTGTGATGACTTAGTCATTCGGTCTACTATCACCCAGATTGAATCATGATACCGACGAGTCTAAGGTAGACCTGCAATAAATCCATATTTGCTTCTTCCCACTTCCATGTGGGTATGCTGATATCCTGAGTCATACCTCCTGGCTTCTGGTGTTCTACTTTGACTTGCTGGAAGTTCGGGCACTTAGCTACAAATTATGCAATGTCTCTCTTCATGTTGTTCCACCAATAAATATTCCATAAATCACGGTACATCTTAGTAGCACCTGGGTGGATGAAATATCTCGAACTGTGTGCTTGAGCCAGTATTTTCTATCTCAAATCACTTACATCCGGTACGCACAACCTACCCTAGTAATAGAGTACACCATCTCTCCCTTGGGAGAAAGCCTCCACTTCTTTTCTAAGAAGCACCTCCTTTAGGTTAAGCAGTATGGGATCTTCATCCTGCTTTTACTTAACTTCAACTACCAATGAGGAATCTAATCAACTCTGCATAACTACTCTACCCTCAGTTATATCAACCAATTATACTCGCAACCGAGCTAACCTGCGGATATCCTTTGCCAGTTCCTTTTTGCCCTCTTCAACATGAGCCACGCTCCCTATAGACACTCAGCTTAGGGTATCAGCCACCACATTGGCTTTGCCCGAGTGATGCAGCATGCTCATGTAATAGTCCCTCAGTAGCTCCAACGATCTTCTCTGATGATGGTTAAGATCTTTCTGACTGAACACATACTAAATGCTCTTATGATCGGTGAATACATCCACGTGAGCCCCATAAAGGTAGTGCCTCCTTATTTTAAACTCAAACACTACCGCCGCCAACTCTAGTTTATGAGTCGGATAGTTCTTCTCATGAACCTTGAGTTTTCTGGAGGCGTAGGCTATTACTTACCCCGCTACTTCAGGACACAACCAATTCCAATTCTGGAGGCATCAAAATATACCACGAACCCATCTGTTCCTTCCTGAAAGTTCAACACTGCAGCAGTAGTGAGTCGAGTTTTTAACTCCTAAACTCTTCTTACACGCATCTAACCACTAAAATTTCAACTTCTTCTAAGTCAGCCTAGTCATACTGACTAGGCATAATGGAGGAAAAACCTTCCATAAAACAACAGTAATAACTAGCTAGACAAAGAAACTTCTGATTTCAGTTGGGGAGGTAGGTTCTGGCTAGTCTTTCACCATTGCTATCTTTTGAGGATCTACCTGAATAACCTCACCTGAGACCCCGTGACCAAGGAAGGCCACGGACTTCAAACAGAATTCTCATTTGCTAAACTTGACAAACAACTGGCGGTCTCAGAGTGTCTGAAGCACTATCCTCAGGTGATTAGCATGTTATTCCTCATTTCTGGAGTATACCAGAATGTCATCGATAAATACAATGTCGAACATATCTAGATACTGCTTGAAGACTCTGTTCATTAGGTCCATGGATGCTGCACGGGCATTTGTGAGTCCAAAGGACATAACCAAGAAGGTGTTTTAGCTGCTCCTTCTACTTCTTAAGCTAAGATGGAGCCATTTCATAAGGAGGGATGGAGATGGGCTGAGTATCTGGGAGAAGGCTTATACCGAAGTGTATTTTCCGCTCAGGAGGAACTCCGGGAAGATATTCGGGAAATACATCAAGGAACTCACTAAAAATTGGAACTGACTGTATAGTTGGGGTCTTAGAGCTGGATTCTTTGACCCGAACTAAATGATAAATACATCCCTTTAAAATAATCTTTTTGGCCTTAAGGTAGGAAATAAACCGACCCTTAGGCGCATAACTACTGCTCGTCTACTTTAAAGCTGGCTTATTAGGGAACTGAAACCTGACGACCCTAGTTCTGCAGTCGACTGAGGCATAACCGGAATGTAAACAATCCATTCCAAGAATGAGGTCAAAATCAACCATGTCTAACTCTACCAGATCAGCTGGAATGACCTTATTCAAGATTGAGACTGGGCAGTTTCTATGCACCCGACTAGCTCTAACTGACTTGACAATTGGGGTGGAGACTGAGAATGGTTTTAAGAGGACCTATAGACTAGTATCTAACTGGACTGCTACATAGGGAGTCACAAACAAAAGGGTGGCTCCTGGATCTAGTAGGGCATACACGTCTAGATGAAAAAGGTTCCTTGCTCGATGGTAGTGAACTCATCCCGCCTCCTATCTCTCAAGGTATGAGGTACATACTTCTCCAAAAATGTGGAATAGAATTGGGTCCAGATCAATCGTGGTTCCCTACTGGTCTGCACTCCACGAAAGCTCTCCACCTGTGCTTTGCATCACCCATCAGCTAGAAGGTGACCAACTCCACACCGTACTTCTCCACTGCCTCCATCTTATAGAGCCTCTCATGGCAATTTATAATAAATTCATAAGCGTCCTTGATAACGCTCAAACTACACTCCTCATTTAGAGAGAATGTAAGAGATCGTTGTATACAAATGAATAACCCAACGAGTGTCGGGGTCAAATCCCACAAGGATTGGAGAATGATCTACCCAAGCATTTCCTGGTGAATTGAATTGATTCGGATCCAAGAAATTAAAATGTAAATGTAAATTCTGGGGGAAATGAAGGCAAAAATATTGTGGATTATAAAATCATCTAATCAAGAGAGCAAGATAACCAAAATTTCAATAATGAGCAAGGGCTAGAGGTTTGGTGTAGATGGGATGTCAATCAAATCGGGATTTACTAGACAGTTGAATTATTACTAAAATATGTAAATAACCTTGGAAAAATATGGAGCCCAATATTTTTCAATCGCTTGGGCTACTTATCCTCGAGTCCTTTCGAACTTCAAGGTACAATTCAACTGTTCTAATATGGTTTGGATTATGGGCTGAGCTATTTCTAGCCAACAACCTCTAAAGAGATTATGATCATGTGTTTTGGCTATTTCTAACCCAACCCCACATAATCAAATCCCAATCCACTATTAAATTCTCCCCCATTACTCAATTCTTCTTTTTCAAGATAAAATCAAGTAACAAAGCAATACCCATATTTGAAACGATGAGCAATCAACTATAATTTGAGGAGAATTCAATAGATTTGCACTAATTAAGTAATAACAAGACAAATCTAGTAATACCCAATCAAACTAAACACTCATCATCACACACCTCTAGCTATAGATTTAGCTACTCATAAGTGAGATACGCACGAGCATATTTATTAATAAACTTAATAATTTCATCATTAGGAGTAAGAGAAATCAAGATCAAAATATCTCTACAATAGTGGCTATACCTTGCTGAAGAAGTTGAAGATGAAAAAAAATGCAATATTCAAATATTTCTTCTCTTCTCCAATGGAGTTCTTTCTCTCTCAAAAAGTAAAGGAAATATTCAATGATATGTTCAAAGTACTTTTTCTAGAATATATACAAAAGTATGTCATAACATTCTCCTCTTTTTCAAGGCTGGACATTTTTTCCCCTTTTCAGGTGCCTTTCACCTGCGATTGAACCGGTGGTTCACCAGTTGCTTTATTTTGTGATCTAGTGAAGTTCCAGATCCTTTTGGTGATGCCTTCAGTGGTTCACCAGTTGCTGTCCATTAGCCATCAGTTGAACTCATTAGTTTTCCATTCAAATCCAACACATTTCGGTTATAGAACCGGCGGATTGCCGGTTGCTATCTGTGAGTCGCCAGTTGTAGTTGTTCATTAAATAAGTGAGTGCCTGCAGTTGGACAAAATGTGTTGATGGGACAAGACGCCAACTAACTCATAGAGTATGCAGTCTGTACGTATTATGAAATTATACAACATAGAGCATGCGGTCAGTACGTAGAATGTATCGAGTATACAAGGTAAGTAAAATCGCTAAGTAAAAATAAAAAAATCATGCATATCATAAAACATCTCATCATAAGATTCTGAAAGTAGGGCTTGCATGCTATTATCTGAAAACATGATTTAAACATAATTGAATATTATAACTGAATCGAATGACCCAAAGATGATACTGATAATCATGAATAAAACTCAACATTGGGTCAAACCAGCTAAAAACATAATTTGACTGATGAAAATGCATAACTGAAATCATGAGGAACAATGGGAGACTTGTCATATAACTAAAATTACCACGATAGAGCTTATGTGGTCTCGAGTATTACACTCAAGTGGGCAGAGCTGTCCAAAGCTTGCAAGGGCTAAGGACGCTACCATGATATTGATATCAAGCTTAAGGCCCCTTGGTGCTGGGGAAGCTCACAAGGGAGGTCCCAAATAATCTGATCACACCTATATTGGCACGTAGTTCTGAGGCATAGGATTTACTGACCCTTAGCCTACTTGGTGCTAGACACTACTCCCAAAAACATGCAGATGCTCTCCATCATTTTTTGACGAAGATGAATCATCGTCTAGAGACGAAGATGAATCATAAACATGATAAACATAATCTAAAAACATAACATGATAAGCCTTGGCTATAGTCATACCACAAGATGAAAAGAGTGGGAGTATAGACTTCAAAATCCATGTGGTAAGCTAATAACATGAAATCGAGATAAATCATGAAACATACTTGATCATATGGGCTTTCCCAAACATAAACATACTTGAAATAGACTTTGATAGTCAAAAATATGAATATAGACATGGGTAATTCGAAATCATACTTGCATCTTAAACTTTTCATAATACTTAGAAACATAGATCATAATCTCATCTTTTCATGGACTCTAATAACTGGGCATCATAATTGTAAAACTTTGAAAACATGATTTGTAATTGAGAATATTGCCTATGAATTATAATTAAACATATGAAACATGAATAGATTATACCCATGCTTGATACTTAGAAAATTCACAAGTTGGGTTTAAAACCCCATAGATTCAACAACTTAGAATTTCCATAAAGTTGAGAAAGGATTGGGCATGGGAGTGGATGAATACACCTATTCATAACCCTGGGTACTTCTGATTTCTCATCCTTTCTTGAATGCCCAAAGGAAATTGAGAGAGAATTGATGAATTTCTAAGCTTGATCACCCTTAGGATCTTCTAGGCTTGCGTGCATGGAGAGGGATAGGTTTAGAATGAGTTAACTATCTCAAAACACACCTATGTGAGCTTAAAATTACATAGTTTAGGTCTTAAGAACCTAGGAAATACGTACATAGTTTAGGTCATAAGAACCTAGGAAATACGTAAGATTCCTTACTAAATTCGTAGGAAAACTCATACTGCCAGTCCGAACGAGGGACTGGATGACTCGTTACCCATGACCACGATTCGTGGCATGCTCCTATCACGCCTCGAGTCTATACCCTAGATGAGACATGATACTTGGAGTTGCAAGTAACCCCAAGTCAACCCGTGTTCTATCATAACACTGGCATTCTGATTAATAACTTAGCGGGAGCTAAGAAAATAAAATAAAACATTTATGAAGAAGAACAAAATCATAAAGTTTTAATACAACTGATACAAAACTGGAAATCTGAATCTATGACTGTGTTTGAAAGACATCTATCTAATGAGCTGTTGGGACAAGCCCCCAACTAACTCTAAGTCTAATTGAAAAAAATATAACTGAAAAGAAATAATCCTCGTCCTTGAAAGATGAGGACTCACCAATGATGCGGCTGAAAACTTCTAAGTGAGATCTGCTAACGGTGCTGAGATTGAGAACCTATAGCTGTATCATAAAATGATACAACATAAAAGGTATGCGTCAATACTTTGAATGTACTGAGTAAGTAGGAGAAACCATAATACAAAAAATAAAATAGCTAAACTGGAAAGAAAGGGAATGACCAACTGAAATGCTGAAACTGAATAAAATGAACTATACTGAGATGTTCAAAATGACCCTGTCTGATGGTCAAATACATGCCCTAAATCTGAGACACGAATCTGAAATACAATACTGAACTAATATAATCTGACTAGTGGGAGAGCCTGTAACCGACATATAACCACGTGAGCTAGACGAGGAATCTGATGTATACACCCCATTGGTAGGACCCAGTATACCTTGCCAGGGTATAAAAGCATGAACTGAGTGATCACATCTCTGGGGCCATGAGGCCAATAAAATATAACCTATGGTGCCAACATACTTCTAGGAACCTGGATGCGCTGGAACATTGTTTCACTCGGTGCTAAGTCCTACTCCCACTGGATAGTCCTAGAATTACTAGACTACTAAGCTAATAGGTCAAAACTAGGGCAAAAGACTAAGTCAAGAATACCTATCTGGAAGTATCGTGAGACATGACATGTAAATATCTGACTAAAATTTCCACATACGCTAATAATATGGGGATTTCACATCTGTTAAAATCAAGCTACAGAGAAACTAGTCCGACATGCAAGATCCTAAATTTTACTGAACTGAGGCTTAGGGATTAATTAATCCACAAGATACAATTCTCATAAATGTGTAGAATAAGGAATAATAAGAAATTAAAATCATGAGAAATATACTACTCGAAATTTTAAAGATATAAGTCTGACAATCTTCTACATTTCTAATCCACGGGGATAAATTGAAAGAGGAAAAATAGTGAAGATTTTGGAGACACAAGGAAAGAACTATTCCCTTGTTTAATTCCCACATACCTGGTGAGGAAATTCTGAGAAGATCCCTTGAGAATCTGGGAAGAAGCTGATTGCCCTAGTTCTAGCCCTGAGTGTTTCTGTGTACTAAGTCTAAGTGTTGAGAGAAAGAGTTAGAGGAATACGTCGATCACCCTTTTAACTCTCTCCTGGAAATGTCAAAAACGATGTAGTTTAGAATCTAGGAGTTTAGGAAATTATGGAAAGCCTCTAAAAATCTCGCAGAAACATCACCCTGCCAGTCCCAATGAGGGACTGGACGATTCGTGGTTACTGACCACAACTCGTGGTCTGCCCCATCGCTCACACTGGAGATTCCTCATCATGGGTCACCACGAGCTACTTAATGACCCGTTGTCATCCTCACTACTGAAACCACCTGGGGGTCACCACGGGCGACACCACCACTCGTTGTGTCCTAGAGGAGTCGTGGTGAGAACCCGTTAAGTGCACTATCCAACTTCTCCAATTTTTATCCAACTCTTTACCACAGCTAACATGATGACTCGTGGTGTTGACCATGACTCCTGGTCACACCCGTGGTCACTCAAATTCCCAAATTTTCGACCAAGTCCGAACCCTTCCCCATGTGCCACTCCACGACTCGTGCCCTACCCCACGGGTCACATGATGACTCGTTCTGTGGCCTGGTGCAGAAAATCTTATTTTCTCTAATTCAACTCCCTGGTTTGGTCTTAGGGTTTTCAAGGCATTACAATATCTCCCCCTTGGGAACATTCATCCTCAAATGTGGGAAAACACACAGAAAAACAGAGAAATGCACTCACCATACTTAAATATTGAACATTTAAGCTGAAAACTAATGGAATGTCTGCCTCCAAACTAAACTACATGACTGAATTGTATTCACGAGTCACACTTACGCACATTGACATGAAAGATATTGGGGCACATGAATTGAACATGAAACTAAATAGAGTTTTAAGGAGAAAATTGATACCTCAAACTGAAACTAAGCCGGAAGGGAATAAATGTGGGTATCTAGCCATCAAATATTCTTCGGCTTCCCACGTAGCCCCTCAACTTGGTGATTCCTCCACAAAAACTTGATTGAAGCTACTTCTTTGCTTCTAAGCTTATGAATCTGGCGGTCAAGGATCTAAATTAGGACCTCTTCATAAGAGAGACTATCTTTCACTCTCACACTGTCTAGTGGCACCACTGAAGTTGGATCACCAATGCACTTCTTCAATAGTGACACATGGTACACTGGGTGCATAGATGATAACTCTGAAGGTAATTCCAGCAATTAGGCTACATTTCCAATTCGCCTCAGAATTCTGTAGGCTCTACATATCATGGACTGTGTTTTCCTTTCTTCCCAGATATCATCACTCCTTTCATGGGTGAAATTTTCAGATAAACCCAATCATCAACCGCAAACTCTAATTTTCTCTTCTCCTCACATCAGTAGAAGATTTCTGTCAGCTTTGTGCTATTTTCAACCTCTCTCTAATAAGTTGCACCTTCTGCATTGCCTCGTGCACTGAGTCTGGCCCTATCAAAGGGCAAGGTTAACACTGAGGGGTAGTGAGTCACATTTTTAACTCCTGGAAACTCTTCTCACATGCATCTGACCACTAAAATTTCACCTTATTCAAAGTCAACCTAGTCAGAGGAGATGCAATAGAGGAAAAACTTTCCACAAAATGTCGGTAATAACCAGCTAGACCCAAGAAACTTCTTATTTAAGTTTGGGAAGTAGGTCTTGGCCAATCTTTCATCGTTGCTATCTTTTGAGGATCTACCTGACTACCCTCAGATGAGACCATGTGTCACGCCCCGCCTTGGGGGTTATGACTGGCACCTAGTACCCTACTAGGACCTAAACTACTGGACTGCTAAGCCTAGGCACATTTGGTACCTGGCTGGCTCTGATTCACATTTCTGGAAACAAAGGGCTATATAACGGCTGTAAACACAGCCTCCGGCCCATTGGCCTATAGCCTCCTGTACCTGTAATAACAGCTGACCAGCACAAGCAACTATAGGGAAGCCTATGCGGGCCGACAAGGCCACTATGCTGTCTAGTTATCTGCATTCAGCGATAAAATACTAGAAGGCTACGTGACCGGCAAGGTCACCACTACTGTCAAACTTATGGCCCCACACGGCCAACATAAAAGAAGCAAGAGTACTAACAGCTAACACTGCACGGCCTCACACGACCGGCTCAACTGACTACAGGGAAATATACAGACTGCAAGCCTCTAGGAATAGCAATAGAAATGATCGGGACAGGGCCCCAACCTACCCATACTATATAACAACAGAAACTGAAGTACACCTCTGGAATTCAGTCTCTGGATGATAGGAACTGAATGCTCAACGCTGACAGGAATCACGTGGTGTCACCTGCTCGTCTATGAGTACCTACAGGCAAGTAATGTAGCGCCCCACCGGGCGTCAATACCGCTGGTACTGAGTATGTAAAGCAATAACTGAAAACAAAATCTGAAAGCAATAATGTAACTGATAAAACTGAAGTAGAAGGAATAACTTAACTGTCTGATAATGTAAACCTTACCTTCTCTCAATCTTTACTGGAAGGGATGAGAGTCATACCTGGAAACGTATCGTGCTACTGCTGATCTACTTGTATCTAACATAACATGGCATAACATGAAATAACATAACATAGCACACACAAACCTTACCCGGCCCCCATAAGCCGGGAGGTACAACCAGCACAGAATCTATACCCCTACCCCGGTCATCCCATCTCCTATAATGGCTGCAAGCATCCCGCCGGTCCCCTGGGTATGCACTTGGGCTCGCTGAGCCCCTGACTATAACTGCATCTGAGTCCGGAGGACTCCTGAATCTGCACCCGGGCATATCCGCTCGACTGGGGTGTGTAAGGGCCGATCAAGGCACAAATATGGGGAAAAGCTGGCATCCCATCTTCATCCCCTGGTGGGACGGCATGCCACTCCGTAGAGTGACGTATCCTCATCCTCTGGCGGACGAATCGACACAGCTATCAACCCTGGGCGGTCATGGATGCTAGGTAATCCAACCCCAAACAATACAACGGTCTCAACTGGTAATACTGTCTGTGTATCTCACATGCTGAGGCTAATAAGGGTAAAGTACCGTATATATTGCATGCTGAGCTAATGATAGTAATCTGTACGTATCTGTTACGTGCTGAGGCAGGTAAATATATATATAAATATGAATATAGTCTCCTGCCGGACTGTACTGGGGCAAGTGCTATATAAGATAATGTTTCTGCTGAAAACTCTACTGTTACTAAGTTTCTGCATACACTATATGCTGGACTAGTGATAGAAATATATACATACTTAATACATGCTGAAGCTGGAAATAATATATATGTATGTACGAATATGGTCTTCTGCCAGACTGTACTAAGGCTAATGCTGAACATGATATAGTCTTTCTGCTGAAACTATGCTGTAAACTGATTTTCTATAGTAACATGATTCACTATTTCTAACATGCTTTCTAACTTTGTTTCAACTTATCATTCTATTTCCGAGCTGTCTTACAGGTACTACTTGCTCTACTGAGTTTCGATTGAGCACAATAATATACTAACATCCTGTGTAACATCGCATACTGAGCACACTGTGCAGTTTCTATTGCTTATATTAGAATCTCTAGCATACTAGCAAATTTCATGCAAATTGTAACTCGATACTTTCAATATCGTACCAACAGTCGTAACAAACGTAACACCTGACTTCTGGACAATCTACTGGCCTTTAAATTACTATACTGTATCAAGATTCTTAACTTGCCGAGGAAACGAACTTTACATACCTTATCTTGAACTATTCGTCTGTCGGACGAGGCTCAGCCGGTACTCCAACTGTTTTCTCCCAACTGCATTCATAAACATATCCATTAACACTAAATACAACTTTATTTCAAAAGGCAATGTCACTTTCGATATAGTTTATAGCCTAAACTTAGGCTTATCGAAAGACGGCCAGAAACTCGCTATTTTTCAGCGGCCCAGAAGGGAGAAATATTCACTTCTCAGCTAGGAACACATAGACACTAATTTAGAGCAATTCCACTTACCTTAGCTCGGTGGCTCGACGATTCGTCGGCCGTATTTTACGAAACTGAATCCGTAGGAATGCTCTCTGCTGCTAACTACTTCGGTATCTGGGATTAATTTGAGTTTGGGCAGCGTTTAGTAGCGTAATCGGACGGAAATTATATAATTTCCTTCGTTCTTACCTTCTCTCTGCCGCTTTGCTCTGTTCTCTGGAAAATTATATGTGATTAAATGATTTAAAACCGAAGTGGCCTTTATATACTTGGGCCTGGACAAGGGCAACGTGTCACGGAGCCATCGCGGAGGCCTCACCTCCGTGACACGCTGCCATCGCGGAGGGGCTCTACCTGGCTCCTCCCGCGATGGTTCGACGGGTTTCTCGTCCGATCTTTTTCCCGGGCCTTTCTACAGCACGTGTGGCCTTCAGATGTGCTTAACCAACGTGCGAATAGGTCATCTAGGTGCTGGGAATTCTACGGGGTATAACACCATGTGACCAAGGAAAGTCATAGACTTCAACCAAAATTCACATTTTCTGAATTTTGCGAACAATTGGTGGTCTCTGAGCATTTGTAGCGCAATCCTCAGGTGATTAGCATGTTCTTCCTAATTTCTGTAGTATACCAGAATGTCGTCGATAAATACAATGACAAACATATCTAGATATTTCTTGAAAACCCCGTTCATCAAGTCCATGAAAGTTGCGGGGGCATTAGTCAGTCCTAAGGACATAGCCACAAATTCATAGTGACCATACCGAGTTCTAAAAGCTATTTTTGATATGTCACACTCTCTAACTCATAGCTAATGATACCTCGATCTGAGATCTATCTTGGAGAAACAACTGGCTCCCTGGAGCTGATCGAACAAGTCGTCAATCCTGGGTAAGGGATACATGTTTTTGACTATGACCTTGTTCAACTGACGGCAATCGATTCACAATCTGAGGGTACCGTCTTTCTTTTGCATGAATAGTACAAGAGCACCCCAGGGAGAGATGTTGGGTCTAGTAAAACCTTTATCAAGAAGGTCTTTTAACTGCTCCTTAAACTCCTTAAGCTCAGCTGGAGCCATTCTGTAAAGAGGAATGGAGATGGGCTGAGTGTCTGGAAGAAGGTCTATACCGAAGTCTATTTCCCGCTCAGGAGGGACTCTAGGAAGATCTTCGGGAAACATGTCAGGGAACTGGCTTACATCTGGAACTGACTGGATAGTTGGGGTCTCAGAGCTGGAATCTTTGACCTGAACTAGATGATAAATACACCCTTTGGAAATAAGATTTCTGACCTTAAGGTAGGAAATAAACCGACCCTTAGGTGCTGAACTACTGCCCGTCCACTCTAAAGATGGCTTTTTAGGGAACTAAAACCTGAAGACTCTAGTTCTGCACTCGACTAAGGCATAACCGGAGTGTAACCAATCCATGCCAAGAATAAGATGAAAGTCAACCATGTCTAACTCTACAAGATCAACTAGAATGACCTTATTCAAGATTGAGACTGGGGAGTTTCTATACACCCGACTAGCTCTAACTGACTCACCAACTAGGGTGGAGATTGAGAATGGTTCTGAGAGAACTTTTATACTGATATCAAACTTGACAGCTACATAGGGAGTCACGAATGAAAGTGTGGCTCTTGGTTCTAGTAGGGAATACACGTCTAGATGAAAAAAGCGTAACATACCCTTGACCACGTCAGGTAAGCTCTCCTGATCATGACGAGAGGATAAAGCATAAAAATGATTTTGGCTCTAGCCGCCATCCGTACCTGAAGTGTTGGCCTGTGAGTTGGTCGACTTGTTAGGGTTGCTCAAGCGGTGGATTGTGATCTCCCTCATCATGTTGATGGGAATTCCTTAAGCTGATGACCAAGCTTTCCACACCCAAAATAACCCTCTAAGCCCTGAAGGCATTCTCCTGGATGGTTCTTACAACACTTAGGGCAAGCTGGGTAGCTGTACCAGTTTTTGGCATTATGACTCTAGGACTGTGAGCCAGATACTCCACCCATCCAATCCTTGCGGGATTGGAAAGTAGGGGCACTGGCTGAAGTGGGTGCTGGAGCCTTCTACTTCAGTTGCTGCTGTTGCTGTGGGCGGCTACTACCACTAGATCTCTGGTGGCCATAATCTGACTGCACATTTCTTGCCCATTTGTTCTCCCGCTCCAAGTCTTTTAGTGTTTCTGCCTTAATTTACTAAGCATGAACTATGAGGCTGGAGAAACCAATATCCTTTATAGTCATTGCATTCCTTCACTCCATGAGGACCAAGTTCGATACTCCATTAACGAAATTTAGCATGCGAGCCCTTGGCTCGGCTACTATCCCTGGAGCATATTTAGATATCCTTTTGAACTCCAGTGCATACTCTTCCACCGTTTGATTTTCCTATTTCTGGTTCATGGATTCAGCCACCTTATCCTCCCATAGCTCCCAGGGGAAGAATCTTTCTGAGAAGGCTGTAGTGAACTCCTGCCATTCCATTGGTTCTACTCCTGCTGGTCTCACCTCCTTCGGTTGGTCGTACAAGATCTGAGCTACCCCTTTCAGCTGGTAGGCAGCCAGGACGACACTCTCTGAGGAGCTAACACCCATAATTCGGGTGATCTTACTGATCTCATCCATGAACTCCTGTGGGTCCTCTCCCACCTTAGATCTATGGAAAATTTGAGGGTTCATTCTGGTGAAGCTCCGAACTCGGGCAGCTGCAACGGACCCATTTGTATTGACCTGAACCACCTGCTGGTTCACCTAAAACTGTCTGTGCGAGTAGTTCGATTGCCGCTCTGAACTCTGTGGAGGACACTAGGTCATCCTGAGGGGATACTGAAGCTAGTGGGGCAGGTCGGTAAGCGTTGTTGGCCCTTTTTCTGTTACCACGTCTTGAATGCATGATTCACTAAAACGAAACAGAGTACGAGTTAAAAGAACATTTATGGGATTGAACTCAGACGCACGATAAAGAGTATAAATAAAAGGGAGTTTTCCTAATAACGTGTCATAGCCTTCCCGTCATAAGTGTGGCGCGCTTCACACACATGAGAAGGACTCTACTCGACGCGGCTTTCAGACATCCTAGGATACTCTAAACCCAGTTCTCTGATACCAAGTCTGTGATGCCCCAAGTCTATACCCCGGACGAGACACGGTACTTCGAGTCACAAGGAATCCAAAATCAACCCATGGTCTATCATAATACTGACATTCTGTGTAATAACATAGTGGGAGCTAAAAACAATAATAAAATAAAACATTTACGAAGAATAACTAAATCATAAAGTTTTAATACAACTGCAACAAAAACTTGATAGTCCTAGACTGACTAGATTACTAGGTTGATATCTAAAAATTGGGGCCAAAGACTAAGTTAGGAATACCTATCATAGGGTTTCTGGGGAATTACAGCTCCCGTTGCCAACACTGGAAACTATACCTTTATTGGTCACCATGACTCGTAGTGTACTTGATGACTCATGGTGACTAACCATTGGGTACACTATCAAACCCTTCAACATCCAAATCAAACTCCTGACCATGACCAACCTTATGACTCATGGCCCTGACCATGAATTGTGGCTTCTCCCATGGTCAACCCCCAGAACAAAAATCCAACCAAACTCTCCCTTCACTCCATGAGTCACTAACGACTCGCGGTTCACTTCGTGGGTAACTAGATGACTCGTCCTGTGACCTGGTGTAGAAATTCCTATTTTCTCCATTTTAACCCTCGGATCTGATCTTAGGGACTTCGGGGTATTGCAATATCTCCCCCTTGAGAACATTCATCCTTGAATATAGATGAACATACTGAAAAGCTAAGAAATGCAACTATCATACCAGATACTGTACATTTAAAGCTGAAAATTGACGGAGTGACTGACTCCGAACTAAATTACATGAGTGAGTTGAATTCATGAATCATACATACATACACTTACATGAAAGAAAGTAGGGACATGATCTGAACATGAAACTGAATAGAGTACTAGGGAGGAAACTGATACCTCAAGCTGAAACTTAGTCGGGAGGGAATAGATGTGGGTATCTAGCCATCATATCTGCTTCGGCTTCCCACATAGCTCCTTCAACATGTTGATTCCTCCTTAAAAGCTTTAGTGAAACTACTTCTTTGTTTCATAGCTTTCGAAACTGATGATAAAGTATTTCCACCAGAATCTTCTCATAGCTAAGACTATCCTTCACACCTACGCTCTCCACCGGTAAAACCAAAGTTGGGTCACCCATGCATTTATTTAAAAGTGACACATGAAACATCGGATGCACTGAAGCTAAATCGGGGGCAATTCTAACTCATACATTACCTTGCCAACCCGTCTCATAATCCGGTACGGGCCAATATAATGGGGACTGAGTTTCCCTTCCTTTCCGAATTTCATCACTCCCTTCATGGGAGATACCTTCAAAAACACCTAATCATTAACTTCAAACTCATGTTCTCTCCTCCTCACATCCGCATAGGAGTTTCGATGACTCTGTGCTATTTTCAACCTTTCCCTTATAAGTTGAACATTCTCCAGAGCCTCAAGAACTAAATTTGGTCCTATCAACACAGCTTCACCGACTTCGAACCCAGCAATAGACAATCTATATCTCCGCCCATAGAGAGCCTCAAATGGAGCCATTTTAATGCTTGAATGGTAGCTGTTGTTATATGAAAACTCAATTAGAGGTAAATAATCATCCCAACTACCCTTGAAATCAATCACGCATTCCCTCAACATATCCTCAAGAGTCTGAATGGTCTATTCAGCCTGACCATCCCTTTGCGGGTGAAAAGTTGTGCTAAGCTTGACCTGAGTACCAAGTCCCTTCTGAAACGATCTCCAAACCTGGGTAAATTGAGTACCACTATCTGAGATGATGGATAAGGTCACTCCATGCAATCGAGCTAGCTCCCGAATGTACAACATAGCATAATCTTCCGCTGAATCGATAGTTTTGACTAGTAGGAAATGAGCTGCTTTAGTCAACCTATCTACAACCACCCAAATGGAGTCATACTATCTATGAGTATGAGGCAACCCTGTAATGAAGTTCATACTGATTTCCTCCCACATCCAAGTAGTGATACTAATGTCTTGAATCACACCTCCAGGTCTTTGATTCTCAACCTTCACCTATTGACAATTCAGACACTTAGCCACAAACTCTGCTATGTCCTTCTTCATGCCATTTCACCAATAGACTTCCCATAGGTCATGGTACATCTTGGTGATGCCTGGATGTATAGAATATCTGGAACCATAAGCCTCATGCAACATCTGCTCCCTCAGGTTATCAACTCCCAGTACACACAAATGACTCTAGTATCATAGTACACCATCTCCCCCTTGGAGAAGACCTCCACTTTTTTATTTTGAACGGTTTCCTTCAACTTTACTAAAATAGGATCCTCATCTTTTATAGATTTGACCGCTATCACCAAGGAAGATTCTAATCCATTTTGAACAATAACACCACCATCCGTTGAGGCAACAAGATGAACTCCTAGTCATGCAAACCAATGCACATCCTTCATTAACTCTCTCCTCTCCTCATCTACATAGGTCGCACTCTCCATAGAAAGCCTGCTAAGAGTGTCTACTACCACATTAGCCTTGCCTGGATGGTAAAGGACACTCATATCATAATCTTTAAGAAGCTCCAACCACCTTCTCTGATGTAGATTTAGATCTTTCTGAGTAAAAACGTATTATAGGCTTTTGTTGTCCGTAAACACATCCACATGGACCCCATACAGATAGTGTCTCCAAATCTTCAAGGAAAATACTACCATTTCCAATTCAAGGTTGTGAGTCGGATAGTTCTTC
Source organism: Datura wrightii (assembly GCA_035772735.1). Taxonomy (NCBI): domain Eukaryota; kingdom Viridiplantae; phylum Streptophyta; class Magnoliopsida; order Solanales; family Solanaceae; genus Datura; species Datura wrightii. Next base: position 65,747,431 of record JASDFA010000003.1, on the reverse strand, counting down.
TCATGGACCTTCAGTTGCCTGGAAGCATAGGCTATAACCTTATCGTGCTGCATTAATACACAACAAAGGCTGATCCTTGAGGTGTCAAAATATCCCTCAGGTAGGGTCAACACTAGTGCTTAGGTGAGTCGAGTCTTCAACTCTTGGAAACTCTTCTCAAAAGCCTCCGACCGTTGAAACTTCACTTTCTTCTGGGTCAACTTAGTCAACGGTGCTGCAATGGATGAAAACCCTTCAACAAACCTCCAGAAGTAACCAGCTAACCTAAGAAACTACTGATATCTGAAGGACTCACTAGTCTAGGCCAATTATTCACCGATTCTATCTTCTGAGAGTCCACCTATACACCCTCACTTGACACTACGTGACCCAAAAATGCTACGTAGTTTAAACAAAACTCATACTTGATGAACTTAGCATATATTTGGCGATCCTTAAGAGTCTATAGTACCACCCTCAAATGAGAGGAATGCTCCTCCTCGCTCTGAGAGTATACGAGAATGTCATCTATGAACACAATCATGAACATGTACAAATGTGGCTTGAACACCCTGTTCATTAAATCCATAAAAGTTATAGGAGCATTTGTTAGTCCAAAAGACATGACTACTTACTCATAGTGACCATACAGAGTCCTGAAGGATGTCTTATGGATGTCAATCTCCCGAACCCTGAGCTGATGATACCCGAATTTGAGGTCTATCTTTGAGAAACACTTGGCACCCTAAAGTTGGTCAAACAAGTCATCAATTCTGGGGAAAAGGTACCTGTTCTTGACTATGACCTTATTCCATTGTCGATAATCAATGCACATCCAAAGGTAACCGTCCTTCTTTCGGACAAAGAGTACTGGTGCACCCCATAAGGACTTGCCAGGTCTGATGAAACCCTTGTCTAAGAGATCCTTCAACTGCTCATTCAACTCCTTTAGCTCAGCTGCAACCATTTTATAAGGAGGAATAGATATAGGTTGCGTATTGGGAAGAAGGTCAATACAAAAATCTATCTTCCGTTTGGGAGGAATTCTAGGTAAATCATCTAGAAACACCTTAGGAATTCACACACTACAGGAACTGACTGGATAGTCGGGGTTTCGGACGTAGCACCCTTAACCCTAACTAGATGGTACACGAAACCCTTAGAAATCATATTTTTGGCCTTAAGGTAGGAAATGAAGTGGCCTACAAGCATAGTTGAACTACATTTCCACTCTAGGACTAGCTCACCCGGAAATTGGAACTCTACCGTACGGGTGCTACAATTTACTGAGGCATAACATGCATGTAGCCAATCCATACCAAAGATAACATCAAAGTCTGTCATGGCTAGCTCTACTAAATCTGCTGAAGTGACTTTCTGAAAGACTACGATAGGGAAATTTCTATATACCACTCGAGCTATAACTAAATGACTCATTGACGTAGAGACTGAGAAGGGTTCTAATAGGATTTCAGGACTGACTCCGAAACTACTAGAAACGTAGGGCGTCACGAAAGATAAGGTAGCCCCTTGATATAACAATACGTATACATCAAGGTGGAATACTAATAACATACCAGTGACTACATTTGGAGAGGCCTCCTGCTCCTGACAAGATATGAGGGCATAGAATCTATTCTGACGCGGGCCACCACCTCCACTAGTGGAGGCTCCCTGCTGATCTGAGCATGTTAGTGGAGCTGCTGAACTAGTGGCTAGGCCTCAACCTCTACCATGGCCCTGTCTAGATGTTGGGCAATCTTTAAGCATATAATCAGGGTTCCCATACCTGAAACAAGCACCTGAACCTGCTAAACACTGACCAGTGTCTCCGGCCACACCTTTCACAAGTTGGAATAGTGGGCTCCACAAATCTGCTCCTCTGACATCGAGAGCCTAATGCTCATCCCCTCTAGTCACACCTAGATCTGGATGGCACACTTGCTACTGATGGCGCTGGGGCTTATGATCTCTGGTGGGACTGCGAACGGTGCCCACCACCAACTCTCTGCTGGGAGAATCCAAAGCTATCAGTCCTAGCCTTATTAGCCTCTCTCTCCTACTCACTCACCTACACTACCTCCATCTGCTGGCCTTATAGAACTATCCGTGAGAAATCAATGTCCGAATGAAGTATCGCGGTTCGACAATCTTTGACCAAATAGTCTGCTACCCTATGCACGAATCGACTCATTCGAGTCCTCTGGTCTTCCACCATCTCACGTGCATATTTGGATAGGCGGGTGAACTCTAGAGCATACTCCTGGACCATCATGTTGTTTTTTCTCAAGTTCAAAAAGTCAGCTGCTTTGATTTCCCTCATCTCTTGGGGAAAGTACCGATCCAAAAATGTGGTATGGAACTCATCCCAACCAATGGGGTTGCTCCAATTGCCCTACCATCCTTCCACTATCTGAACTAGATATGTGCTACCCCCTTCAGCTGTTAAGAGGCTAAATCTGCATACTCCTCCTCGGTCACCCCCATGATTTGGGTGATTTTCTGAATCTCATTGAGAAACTCGTGTGGATCCCCATCTACCTTTTACCCGAGAAACTCTGGAGGGTTCATCCTTAGAAAGTTCATGACTCTTGCCGCTGCTACATTCCCATTCTAGGGGACATGCTCTACCGCCTGTTGGTTGACTTTGGCGGTCAAAGACTAAGCTAGCATCTGAATGGCATCCCTAAACTCTACATAGGCCACCTGCTCGGGCACATGATCCTCGGGGGATAGTGGGGCCTATTGGTGCCCATCTCCATTGCCATCCATTTTCGTTTCTTCTTCTATCACTCAGTGAGGAGGCATGATTTTGCAAATATGTATATCATGATTTAGAAGTATAGAAAGACATTTCATCGCATGTCATAGATCATGAATGAAGGGAACATTTCCTAAACATTTCATAGCCTCTTCGTCATAAGTGTGGCGTGCTTCACACCCATGAAAAAGACTCTACTTAACTTGACTTCCAGACACCCTAGGACACTTTAAAACCTAATGCTCTGATACCAAGTTTGTCAAGGCAAAAACATAGGCCCGGATCGAGACACAGGACAAAGAACCCCGAAAGGCTCTAAGTCCACCCATGGCAGGGACATGACATCTAAAGCTCAACAAAATAATGCGGAAGTCTAACATATATATAAAATAGTTGAAGTTTGAAAAGCTGATAACATCAAATATCTGAATACATAACAAGGATCTGAAACTAAAAACATACTATGTCTGATAAGCCTTTATATACTGACGAGTTGATGGGACAAGACCCTAATTAAATCACTAAAACTGAAACTGAAGATACTGAACATAACTAATAAAAGGGTCATGAAAGGATGAGGACTCACCAACTCTGGCTGGGAGATGCTAACTCTTAGGATCTAGAAAACGGCAGGACCGAACATGAATATTCGAGCATGTGGTCAGTACGTAGAATGTACCGAGTATGCAAGGTAAGTAAAACAAATAAGTAAGTAAAAATAAGAAATCATGCATATCATAGAACATTTCAGCATAGGATTCTGAGAGTAGGGCTTGCATGCTATTATCTGAAAAACATGATTTAAACATAACTAAATATTATAACTTAATCGAATGACCCAAAGTTGAGACTGATAATCATGGGTAAAACTAAACATTGGTTGAAACCTGCTGAAAACATAATATCATGACTGATGAACATGCATAACTAAAATAATGAGGAATAATAGGAGAATCATCATATGACTGACATTATCACGATAGAGCATACGTGGTCCCGACTATTACACTCAAGTGGGAAGAGCCATCCAAAGCCTTTCCAGGGCTAAGGACGCTCCATAATATCGATATCAAGCTGAAGGCCCCTTGGAGCAGGGGAAGCTCACAATGGAGGTCCCAAATAATCTGATCATACCTACGTTGGCATGTAGTTCTAAGGCATAGTGTTGACTGACCCTTAGACTACTCGGGCTAGATACTACTCCCAAAAACATGCAGATGCTCTCCATCATTTTTCAATGAAGCTGAACCATCATCTAGTGATGAAGCTAAATCATAAACATGATATACATAATTTGAAAAAATAACATGAGAAGCCTTGGTTCAAATCATACCACAAGCTAAAAAGAGTGGGAGTCTAGACTCCAAAATCCATGTGGTAAGCTAATAACATGAAATCAAGATAAATGATGAAACATACTTGATCATATGGGCTTGCCCAAAATTAAACATAATTGAAATAGACTTTGATAGTAAAAAACATGAATATAGAGATGGATAATTCGAAATCATACTTGTATCATAAACATCTCATCATACTTAGAAACATAGATCATAATCTCATCTTTTCATGGACTCTCATAACTGGGCATCATAATTTGTAAAACTTTAAAAACATAATTCGTAATTGAAAATATTATAAAAAATGCCCATGAATCGTAATTCAACATTAGAAACATGAATAGATTATACCCATGCTAGATACTTAGAGAATTCACAAGTTGGGTTAAAACCCCATAGATTCATCAACTTAGAATTTTCATGAATTTGAGAAGGGATTGGGCATGGGAGTGGTTGAATACATCCATTCATGACCCTACATACCTGGGTACACTTATTTCTCAAACTTCTTGAATGCCCAAAGGAAATTGAGAGAGAATTGATGAATTTCTAAGCTTGATCACCCTTAGGATCTTCAGGCTTACATGCATGGAGTGGGATAGGTTTAGAATGAGTTAACTCTCTTAAAACACACCTATCAGAGCTTAAATTGACATAGTGTGGAAACCTAGTAATTACAAAAAAGCCCTTACTAAATTCGTAGAAAAAATCATACTACCGTCCCAACGAGGGCCTGGACAACTCGTTACCCATGACCACGACTCATGGCCTGCTCCCGTTGCCAACACTGGAAACTATGCCTTGCTGGTCACCACGAGGGACACCACGACTCGTGGTGACTAACTGTTGGGTACACTATCAAACCCTTCAACATCCAAGTCAAACTCCTGACCACGACCAACCGTAAGACTCATGGCCCTGACCACAAATCATGGCTTCACCTGTGGTCAACCCCCAGACCAAAAATCCAACCAAACTCTCCCTTCACTTTATGAGTCACCTAATGACTCGTGGTGCACCTGATGGGTCACTGGATGACTCGTCTTGTAACTTGGTGCAAAAGTTCCTATTTTCTCTATTTCAACCCTCAAGTCTGATCTTAGGGCTTTTGGGGTATTACATTAATCCAATCAAATAAACATAGCATCTTAAATCATAGTCACTGCACATTCAAAGTTTTCTTGGAGCTCACATTACTCATGCCGCAATCACACCTTTACCTTAATGTAAGAATGTCCTCAAAAAGGAGTGATGTCACTCACTCCAAGAGAGAATCCCTTTTCTTTATCATAAATCAATGCACACATAAGGTATTATAGAAAAATATGATCACACTCACTCTCACAAAAGAAATCTCCATGCACACAACTTTACCCATAGGCTTGCACTTCATGTAATTTGCCACTAATGTATAGCAACTACACTCAAAATTAATTAGGACTTGTGGGTCATGATGAAAGCTAGGAGTAATGGTAGGACATACATTTAGCTCTAGCGGCTAGAACCTCCCTAGTGCCTTTAAGTAAACACTTTTATCTTCCCCATCCAACTCTTTAGATCACTCCACCTTATGCCTCCTTTTGCAACTATTTTCATCTTTTACGTCTCAAAGTCCTTCCTTGAAGCTCATTTGGCTATCACATTAAGCCTTGTCTAGGAAAGAGGTAATGCCATTTCACTATTCTTTTCTCTTTTGTTACCTCAAGGTTTCTCAACCCATAATTTCATTCCCTTTTGATCACATCTTGGTGCTACCTCAAATTTAGGCTCCTCATATTTTCCCCTTTCTTGGAAACCCCCAAACTTAGGCTTTTTACCTCTTTCTCACTGATTTTCTTATCTCTCCATATGTATTAGGCTACAAGCCCCCATTATTCTCATTCACTCACCATTAGAAATTAGGGAGGATGGGTGCCAAGAAGAGGTTTACAAAAAGGGACATTGGCTTGTAATGTGGTTTCCAAGAATAAACAGTCTACAAGCTCAATATTGTCTAGCAATAGAAGAAATTTTTGTAAGTCATTTTAGGTGAAGTGGATAGTTGTCTTTGGGCATAATTATGTGCCGAAGTTCTATTTTATAGCTTAATTTAGTCGTGTTTGTCAAATTATACACTTACATTCTTATGCGATTTTGTGCAAATTTGGTTATGCACTAACCAACATGATTAATCCTTGTTTTGTAGGTGTAAAATGCATGTGAGGGACTAAAATATGACGGTTGAAGAAAAGGAATGATGTTCGGACTCGATGGCAAATGAAGGCAACATGGCAGGTTAAAGATAGGGACTGCCGGCAAGGCCAGCGTCCCACGTAGCAGAAGTTGCGCGTTGAGGGACGTGCCACACCATGCCATGTCCAGTGAGGAGTGTCATCCAGTGGCCCTGCACAATGGTGATGTTCCATGGCAGGCGCATGGCGCGGCCAGTAACGTGCCACGTCGGGCGACGCGCAGGTACCTCGCGCAAGACATGCCAAGAAGACACGTCCAGTAGTTGTCCGCTTTGCTCCGTGGCACGGAGGAAAATCTCCGTGAGGAGCCTCCGTGACACAGAGCTATTCCACCATAGGCCAAATTTTGCATTTTTTCATCTTACTATAAATTGAACACATTGCTTCTAAAATCATTTGCCACGAAATATTTTCTGGAAACCGTAGAGGAGCAAAGGGAGTAGTGAAGAACTCTCCTAGGGTTCACTAATTTTACATTCTCTTTTACCTATTCTTGTAAGTACTCTACTTTAATGATGTTTTAAAGTTATTGTACGAACATGAGTGGCTAAACCCTTCACCTAGGGTTGAGGCCACGTGATATGATTGTAATGAATGAATTAATTTTGGTTTGAGTTGTTAATTGTTGTTTTGTCTTACATTCTTTATTATGGTTGTTTTTATTCTTGATCACCATGAAAACATACCTGTTAAGCTAGGTAAAAGCTTGAAAGTGTAACCCTAGGCAAGAACATAGGAATGTAGGGAGCAAGTTCTTATCTTTCGATATGATTTGCAATTAGGATAAATAATATACCTAAATTACCTTGCTTGGTTGATAAAACAGGATGATAGCAAGACACGGCTTAGAATTGTCACTCCACCACTCGTAGAAGTAGTTGTGAAGCTAAGTTAGGTTAAATGATTAGAGGTACAAAAGTCCCTAATCAAGAGCACAAACCCAGTAAACCACATCCACGTAGTTGAATTTCCCACAAACTAGGATGTCACATCCCCGCTCAATGATGTAGTAGTGAGGCTAGTTTGTCGTGTTTGGAGGCTTGAGAGACCATGAACATCACATCTCCAACTATGTGAGACAACAATTTATAATTTCATACTCGAACCATTGTGAATTGTAGCATTGCATGATTATTAGGCCTTAACTCTAGTTGTTTCTTATATCGTTTCTCGAGTATTTTGTGATCATCCCTAGACTTAATTAGAATTTCTCAAAATTTCTATAATAAACACATGTGATGTTAATTTTAACACTTGAACTTTGAATATTCACTGAATTGGTCCAGTCCCTATGGGTTCAACATCTGGCTCTGAAAAAGGGCCACTGTATTAGTTGTACGACCATGTACGCTTGCGCGTGCGCTTGGGCGCAACAATAGTCAAATAAAAGCCTATATTTATGTTGTAAGTGCAGCTACATCTAGGATTTCTCCTTGAGTCACACTTAGGGAAAGTTCTATACAAAAAGAGATGTATGAGATTCATTTAAAAATCCTTACCACACAAGGTATCACTCAGCAAGAGTTCACACAAGTCATCATTGTCACAAGATTTCAATTCATGACATGAGAGTATGCAAATTCACAAGCCAAACAGGGAATATGTAATGCATATATTGCTACATATTTTTCATTTCAAATGCCCATTTACAATTTTTTTTCATGCCACACAAAAATTTTTGGTGGTACCTCTCAAAAATAGTTCCATAGAAGACTCAAAGAAAAACATGACATTTTTCCTTAAGAGAGTCGCCTCATAATCTATCATTGGGAAATATCAACCCAGTTTTATAATAAAAAGAAGAGAAAAAGAAAATGTTTCTTTGGAAAGAACCATGGTATGAAGAAAAACTTTGGAGTTTGATTACAATCTTTACTATTTATAAAGGCGAATTAAATCAAACTTAGGTCACAAATTTAGGCAGTAAGAACAAAGAACCATTCATAGGCACTAAAATCAAAGGAAATTTCTATTCATTCATTCATAATCTAACAAAACAAATAGCTCAGTAAGGGAAATCATCAAATATTGCTAACATGATCCGTACAAAGGCGCACAACTCCTCACAAGTTTTAAAATAAAAGCCTGACAAGGGCTACATCAATTCATAAACAAAATACACCACAAATGACCACCCAAAAGAAAACTCATTCCACCCCTAACTGAAACACTACATTATCCCCAATGTAAGTATCCAAAACAAAGAGGGAGAGAACCCCTGAGTTGGTCACTCCTCATCATCCCCATCATCATCAGTGCCAGCTCTAGCCTCTCAATCAAGGCCTTCATCACCCGGATCCTCTGCCTCATCTCTAAGCCCTCAAAAAAATGGGGCCTCAGACTGTAGAAGGAGAAGCCATCGATGTATCAAGGGAACTCAAAGACACCTCCATGGATGTCCGACTCCTTCACTCCCTTTCTTCAGTCTGGAAAGAAGTAACAACCCCCTCCACAAAGTCCACCCTCTTGCAATACTTTGTAAGACTCTTATTCATGGACTTCGTCTCTTTTTTTACCATTTGAGCGATAAGGATAGGGAGGCTCTTAGCCAACTTTTGAAGTTGGCTCTCATGCGAGTTAGTCATTTCCACAAGCCTGTGGAGACTGCTTGGTTGGGATGATGTTGAAGGAGGTGATGCTCCCCTAATAGGTACTTCACCAGAGGCTTATTCTGATGCCTCTGGGTGTGGCATGTTCATATCAGGGGCCCGTGGAGACTGCTCAGAACCATGGGAGATAGAACTTCTGGAAATTCAAAGGCCTCCATCCGATTCTGATTAACCTTTCGCACATTTGTGTCCCTTTTGCGATCTACTGTGATTATACTAGTAGTGGAGCTAGGGGCTTCGTCTGGGAACAGTGGCACTTGGGATTGCAAGAAATATTGAGAGATGAGCATAACATATGGCATGGAGGTGCTGGTTTGCCCTGCTTTCCTCTTCATTTGTACAGCCACAATTTCCTCAAAGTTTATGGAGACCCCTCTCATGATGTAGGTGATAAGGATAGCTACTTTTAAGTTGACCTACTACTCATTCTTTGAAGGTATGATCCTGCCACAAATGAAGTCTAACGACAACATCGCCTCAAACTTGAGATAATGGAGAGAAATTTCGCTGCCTATTATAGCCTAGAAGGGTGTGTCTGTAGCAATTACTAGAGCTATCCATGAGAACATATTCTCCTTGTTAGCAATTTTGGCCATATATTCCGAGCCAGTTTCGATCTCATCCTCCAAAAATAGATAATTAATAGCTGCTGGAGTGATGTCAACCTCCACACCTCACACCCTAACTGAAGGAAGGAAGGGAAATTCGTCAACCTTGTTCTTATGGTGCATGCTCTCCTGCCTAGCCTGGTAGGAAGTGTAAAACTCTAGGATGAGGCTGGATTTATAATATGAGAGTAAATTGGCGAAATCATGCCATTACCTGTCAGTGAACTGAACTGTGATGTTAGGGTGGTCACTTCGCAACCCCATAAAGTCAAATCTTTTCTCCAAGGTGATTGAACGACCCTTGCAAATGGCGTAATGCCCCTCCATGTCGGGCACACAGAAAATTATGTCTTTCAAAGAATTGGTGGATGTTGCGGATGCCTTTGCTTTCCCCTTTCCTTTTTAGGAGGCTGGGGCCTTGCCCTTACTAGGGTTCCTTGATGTAGTCATAGTCTGCAAAAGTGATGTTAGTTCCATACATAATGTTTCTTTTTTTATTTTTCTAATGATAAAATACACAAACAATGAATACTCTAAAGAATAAATGAGAAACAAGATGAGGAATCATTATGAAGAAGCTGGCATCACTGGTGGAACTCCTTCGAGCCACAGAAAGTGATCCGTGAACCATCGATGAACCACCGGCAGTTGGCAAAACACAGGTACATTGAACTTTCCACTGATGACTTATAGGAGAGCCGTTGGTCACGATCCGTAAAGTGTCGATGCAACGCAGAGTTAATGAAGTGGCCTGAAGTCAATTTTTTCCTGAACCAGTATTTCATCGGCATTTCGACAGACCTGACCGATGAATAGCCCATGATCATCATCCCCATTGCCTCAAAATATACACCAACATCTAACTCTCAAAAATACTTACTCACATCAAATATAAGCATTGTCTATGCAAGAAAAAAGAAATAAAATGATGATTTACCCTTAAGAACGGCATCACCCAATCTATCATTGGGAAAATCGGGTCCTTTGTAGCCCTTGGGTTACTCAGCCTTCACCCAAACTCAAATCTGAAACACATCATGAGAATCTCCAACTAAACAATAGCAATAATCTCCCCACACCTATTTAAGCATCAGACCCCCACTCTCCACTAATTTCACATCATACCAATCAACAGCATTCATCATATATATCTATAATAATAGAAATTTGGGGAAGGGGGCAGTAAAAAGAAGGGAGAGACATGCTAAAGAAAAGTTCATATGCACAAAGACTACAACTTGTAACAATATTAGAGTGTTAGAAGCACCTTATCAAAACACAAGACTGAGAGTAGATGAGAAATATGAAAGCTCGAACTTGTTCAACAATTATAGAGAGTTTAACTTGCTAGAAGGGAGTAAGATTTAGTGAGAATGAGGTAGAGGAAATGGGTTGTTGTGGTTCTTATAGGTGAAGGGAGTGGAATGGGATTGGTTCAGGAGAAGGTGGGGATTTAATGGTGATTTAATTGAAAAGGGAGTGGGAACTGGAGTGTGTTGGAAAATGTAAAAATGAGTGGGAAGGTGGAGTGTTGGAAGATCAAAAGATGTATGGGAAAATGCTAAAAGATGGGAAAAAGGAGATTTGGGGAGAATAAAAAAGGAATAGATTCGATTAGGGCAGTTTAAAAATCCATCTGGGTCTGGTCGATCAATGGGTTGGTAAATATTTTAAAACAAAGCACGTACTTGTATCAGCACTTCAACAGCGGTCGCTGATGAGAAGCGGCGTTCGCAGCCTTAACATCAATGACCTCAATTGGTGCCTAGTTCTTTGCTTGGTATCCAGTGGATGACTGGTAGTTTACGGATTAGACTCTGTGTTTCGTCGATGGACTGCCGTTTGTGCCCCATTTCTCAGGTATTTTGACCTGAGTTGGCAGTCACACGATGGTTCGCGGTCGGGTGTCGGCATTCCACCAATGACTCACTGATTTGGCCTTTTTGTTCCCAGTTTTTTACCTACTTTACTCACGGCATCGGTGGTTCGCACATCTGGACCGGTGGTTCGCCGGTCTAGCGCGGTGCTTGCCCTATTTTTTTGCTCCTCCTCCCTTCTTCACGTCTACTCAGTCCTACAAAACAATAACAACAATGACATGAAAAGAATTCAAAAATTAGAAACATTTGGGTTACCTCCCAAGGAGCTCCTTAGTTAACGTTGTGGCACGAGGTATCCCTCATTCAGATTCCATTTTTTAAAGGATTATCTTCCGACTTATCCTCTTCCAAATCAGCTCCTCCTTTTTTGCTATCATCATTCAACACTCCAATCACCTTGCATTCATCGGGAGGTTCCGAAAATTGGCATACCTTGAAGGTGACCTTTTCACCTCCCACATGAAACTTGAGCTCACCTAGCTCCACATCTACCAAGGATCTACCCGTGGTGAGCAATGGTCTCCCTGAGATAATTAGGACTTCCACATCCATCTCACAATCTAGAACCGCAAAGTCAGCTTGTAGAATAAACGTATCTACCCTCACCAACATATCCCCCAAAACACCCACCAGTTTCTTGATAGAGCGATCAACCATTAACAATCTCATTGAGGTAGGTTTGGTGTTGCTAACCCCAAACTTCTTGAAGATTATGAGGGGCATCAAATTTATACTCGCCCCAAGATCACAAACGACTTTCTTGAACACACACAACCATAGTAAAAGAAAGGGATTGTGAAGGCTTTCGGATCCTCCAATTTTTGGCCAAGGTTTCTCATCATCATAGCACTACAATTATGTGTTGTCTCTCCGGTGCCCACAACTACAACCTTCTTCTTCTTCAGCAGCTCTTTCATAAACTTTGCATATCTAGGCATTTGAAGTAAAGCATCCACCAATGGTATATTTATGGACAATTTGCTGAACATGTCAATAAACTTGCTGAATTTGTCATCCTTTTTCTTCTTGGCTAATCGTTATGGATAAGGAGGTGGAACTCTTTGTTCTTGTTCTTTCTCACTTGAGGAATTCATGCCCGCATCTCCCTATTCATCATTTGAGGAAGTCTCATCAACATCTCCCTCACCTTCATCCTCAACATTGTCACAACCATTTGGTGCTTGTGGCACCTCATCTAATTCATTCACATCACTTGCCTTTGGGGCAAAAACTTCCTTGGACTTAATGCCCGCATCTCCAAGCATCTTGAAACTTCCAGTAATAATGGCCATGCACTGACTATCCTTTTTGGGATTTGGCATTCTATCACTAGGAAGTGTTCCCTTCAGCTGGGGGTTCATTTGAGAAGATAAGTGGTTCATTTGGCCCTCTAAATGCTTGATAGAGGCCGAATGTGAACTTACCATTTGCGCAAGGTTAGACACCTCCCCTTTAAGTTCTTTGACCCTGCTGTCCGTTGATTCAACTTCCTTGAAAACCCTTGCCAACAATTCTTCAATTTTAAGTTCCTAACTGTAATACCATGGAAACCCTAAATTAGACTCGGGAGTTGAAATGGAGAAAATAGAATTTTCTACACCAGATCATAGAACGAGTCATCTTGTTACCAGTGGGGTCGGCTAGGAGTCGTGGAGTGACTCGTGGGGAAGGGTCCGAACTTGGTTGAAAATTTGGTAAATTGAGTGACCACGGGTTTCACCACGAGTTGCGGTCAACACCATGAGTCGTCATGTGAGTCATGGTCAAGGGTTGACTAAGAGTTGGAAAATTCGAGCAGTGTACCTAATCAATCATCACCACGACTCGTCAGGTACACCATGACTCATGGTGTCCACCGTGGTGACCCATGAAGAGAAATGTTGGTTCAGTGGCAATGGGAGACATCACGAGTCATTAGGTATCTTGATGACTTGTGAAGTTAGTCGTTGATAGGCTATTGAATTTGAAGAAAATTTCCAGTACACATCACGACTTGGCACCACGAGTCATCCCTGACCTCACAACTCATGGAGTGCCTCATGGGGACAGGCAGGGTCCTTTTTCCTGTGAATTTCCTAGGGTGTTTTATGTAATTTTATAAACTCCTAGACTCTAAACTATATCTTTTTGGGCACGTCTAGAAGAGAGTTAAAAGGGTGATTGGCGTATACCTCTCACTCCTTCTCTCAACACTTAGACTCAGTACACAGAAACTCTGAGGGCTAGAGCAATCAGCTTCTTCCCAAATTCTCAAGGGATCTTCTCAGAATTTCTTCACTAGGTATGTGGGAATTCGACAAGGGAATAGTTCTTTCATTGTGTCCCAAAAATCTTCCCTATTTTCTCTGTCAGTTCTAGTCCCTGAGTTATCGAATATGAATTGAATTGTCAGCTAAATATCATCTATATCTTATGGGATGTTATTCATGTTAATTTTAGATATATTTCCACCATTTTGTGACTATATTGATGTTTGTCCTTGTAAAGTAAATTCTATCCCTAGCTTTTGAATGCAGAAAAACTAGAGTCTTGCATAACTGATTAATTATCCAATTTATTGATTCTATGAGTGTTAGTGATTCCCAAATTGTTAGTATGTATTGAAATATCAGTCAGATGCACGATAGTTTAGTTTCATTAAGAATTTTAGAACACTCAGTATTGTTCAGAGAAATGTCAACTGATTAGTTTGACTAGAGTAAATTCCTGAGGTGTCAGTGGTGCCTCCCATTATTAGTATTAGAATTAGTTATTAGATTTTAGTGGTTCTTTCTCTAGGCAGTCATGACACTTCTAGATAAGTAGCTCTGACCAGCCTTAGGACCCCGACTTCAGATTATAGTGGTTCTTTAGATTGTTATGATACTTCCAGATAAGCAGTTGTGACCAGTCTTAGAACACCAGTTACAGAATTCAGTCTGATATGACTCTCATGGTACTTCAAGATAGGTATTCTTGACTTATTCTAGGGACTCAATTTCAAGCTATTAGCTTAATAGTCAGTCTAGGACTATCCAGTGGGAGTAGGACTTAGCACCAAGGGGACTAGGGTTCTAGTGCACCCAGGTTCCCAAAACTACATTGCCACTGTAGGTTACATTTTATTGGCCTCATGGCCCCATACATGTGATCACTCAGTTAAAGGCTTTATACCCTGGCAAGGTATATTGGGTCCTATCGATGGGGTGTATACGTCGAACTCCACATCTAGATCACATGGTTATATGTCGGTTATAGACTCTCCCACTAGTCAATATAGTTCAGTCTCAAATTAGCTCAACTCAGAACAGTTTTAGACTACTCAATTCAGTATAGTATTTCAGATTAGTATCTCAGATTTAGGGCATGTCTTCAATCATCAGACAGGGTCATTTTGACCATCTTAGTATATCACAGTTTATTCAGTTTTAGCATTTCTGTTGGCCATTGCATGTCTTTATAGTTCAGTTATTTTTATCCTTCATTTTATGGTTTCTCCCACTTACTCAGTACATTCAAAGTAATAGCACATACCTTTTATGTTGTATCATTTTATGATATAGCTACAGGTTCTCATTCTCGGCACCGTTAGCAGATCACGCCCAAAAGTTTTCAGCTGAATCAGTGGTGAGTCCTTATCTTTCGAGGATGATGATTATTTCTTTCCAGTTATATTTCTTTCAATTAGACTTACAGTTAGCTGGGGGCTTTTCCTAGCAACTCATAACATAGATGGCTTTCAGACCTAGACACAGACTCAGATTCTTTGTTTTGTTTTTAGTTTTATTAAAACTTTATGATTTAGTTCTTCTTCATAAATGTTTATTTTATTATTTTAAAGATTCCTCTATGTTTTTACTCAGAATGCCAATGTTATGATAGATCATGGGATGACTTGGGGTTACTTGTGACTCCAAGTACTGTGTCTCATCTAGGGGATAGACTCGGGGCGTGACAAACTTGGTATCAGAGAACTAGGTTTAGAGTATCCTAGGATGTCTGAAAGCCACGTTGAGTAGAGTCCTTTTCATGGGTGTGAAGTGCGTTACACTTATGACGGGGATGCTACTAGACATTATTAGGAAAACTCCCTTTTGTTTATACTATTTATTGTGTGTCCAAGTTCAATTCCAAAAGCATTCTCCTAACTCATTCTCTATATTGTTTCAATGAAATGATGCCTACACAACATGGTAATGGTAGAAGGGCCGAAAATGCTCACCGACATGCCCCACCAGCTCCAGCAGCCCCTCAGGACGACCCAGTATCCTCCGTAGAGTTTAGAGCAGCCATCCAGCTGCTCGCATAGACTGTCACGAACCAGGTGAACCAATAGGTGGTTCTGGTCAATACTAATAGGTTCTCAGCACCTGCCCGAGTGTGGGACTTCACCCAAATGAACCCTCATTTTTTCCATAGATTGAAGGTGGGAGAGGACCCACAGGAGTTCGAGTAAGATATTACAAAGATCACCTAAATTATGGGTGTTAGCTCCTCTAAGAGTGCTGACTTGGCTTCCTACCACCTGAAAGGGGTAGCACATATCTTGTACAAATAGTGGAAGGAGGGGAGACTAGCAAGACCAGAACCGGTGGAGTGGGAGGAGTTCACCACACCCTTCCTAGAAAGGTTTTTTCCTCCATCAGCTTAGGGAGGCTAAGGTGGCTGAATTTATGAACTGAAACATGGAAATCGGACGGTGGAAGAGTATGCCCTGGAGTTTACAAGGTTTCTTAATATTCTCCAGAAATGGTAGACGAGCCAAGGGCTCGCATGCTGAAGTTCGTTAATGGAGAATCGATGCTTATTAAGGATATCGATCTCTCCAGCCTCATAGTTCATGCCCAACAGATTGAGGCAGAAAAAGTAAAAGACTTGGAGTGGGAGAACAAATGGGCAAGAACTGGCTAGTCAGATTATTTTCACTAGAGATTTGGAGGTAGTAACCGCCCATAGTAGCAGCAACAACAACAGCAGTAGAAGGTTCCAGCACCCACTTTAGCTTGCCCTAAGTGTGCCAAGAACCATCCAAGAGAATTCCTTCAGGGCTGAGAGGGTTGTTTTGGGTGTGGACAGCTTGGTCATCAGCTCAAAGAATGCTCATCAGTAGGACGGGGGAGATCACAATCCACCGCTTTTAGCAGCTCCAGCAGGCTGACCATCTCAGTAGGCGAATTGGCAATATAGCCTATCAGGTAGAATTACCTTCAGAGTTATCATCTGTGCATCCAGTGTTCCATGTGTCACTATTGAAGAAGTGCATCGGTGATCCAACTACGGTGGTTCCACTAGATAGTGTGGCAGTGAAAGATAGTCTCTTTTGTGAAGAGGTCCTAGTTAAGATTCTAGACTATCAGGTTCGTAAGCAGAGAAACAAAGAAGTAGCTTTAGTCAAGGTTTTGTGAAGGAATCAACAGATTGAGGGAGCTACATGGGAAGCCAAAGCAGATATGATGGATAGACACCCATATTTGTTCTCTTCCAGCTAAGTTTTAGTTTAAGGTATCAATTTTCTCCCTGAAACTCTATTCAGTTACATGTTCAATCCATGTGTCCCAGTTTCTTTCATGTAAATGAATCTATGTATGATTCGTGAATTCAGTTCAGTCATGTAGTTCAGTTTAGAGGTAGTCATTCCGTTAGTTTTATGTTTATACGATCAATATTTAAATATGATGATTGCGTTTCTCTGCTTTTCTGTATGTTTTCCAATATTCAAGGACGAATGTTCCCAAGGGGAGATATTGTAATACCTCGAAAACCCTAAGAACAGACCCGGGAGTTGAAATAGAGAAAATAGGATTTTCTGCACTAGGTCACAAAATCAGTTGTCCTGTGACCCATGGGGTAGGCTACGAGTCGTGGAGTGAATCATGGGGAAGGGTCTGAACTTGGTTGAAAATATGGGAAATTGAATGATCACAGGTGTGACCATAAGTAGTGGTCAACACCATGAGTTTTCATGTGAGTCGTGGTTAAGGGTTGACTAAAATTTGGAAAATTCTGGCAGTGTACCTAACAAATCATCACCACGACTTGTCAGGTACACCACGAGTCGTGTTGTCACCCCTAGTGACCCATGAAGAGAAATCTTGGTTCAGTGGCAACGAGAGATGTCACGAGTCTTTAGGTCTCCTGACAACTCCTGAAGTTAGTTGTTGATAGGCTGTTGAATTTGAAGAAAATTTCCAGTACACATCACGACTTGGCACCACAAGTCGTTCTTGACCTCACGACTCGTGGAGTGCCTCGTGGGGACTGACAGGGTCCTTTTTCTTGTGAATTGCTTAGGGTGTTTTACGTAATTTTCAAAACTCCTAGACTCTAAACTACGTCAGATGCATGATAGTTCAGTTTCAGTCAGAATTTTAGAACACTCAGTATTGTTCAGAGAAATGTCAGCTGATTAGTTTGACTAGAGTAAATTCTTGAGATGTTAGTGGTGCCTCCCTATTATCAGTATTAGACTCAGTTATCATATTTTAGTGGTTCTCTAGGCGGTCATGACACTTTTATATAAGAAGCTCTAACCATCCTTAGGACCCCAACTTTAGATTACAGTTTTTCTTTAGATGGTTACGACGCTTCCAGATAAGCAGCTCTAACTAGTCTTAGAATACCAATTACAAAATTTGGTCCAATAAAACTCTTAGGGTACTTCCACATAGGTATTCCTGACTTAGTCTTGGGCCCCAGTTTCAAGCTATCATCTTACTAGTCAGTCTAGGACCATCCATGTTATATCCGGGAACCCAAGGATCGAACCAGGAGTCAAAACGGAGAAAAACAGAAATTTCGCACCAGTTCACAAGACGAACCATGAGGAGACTAATGAGGAGTGACCACGAGTCATGAGGTGACTCGTGGTCCAGCAGGGTTTGTAGGACTTATAGGGAAGACAACGAGCATGAACACGAGTCATGGTCAGGCGTCACGACTCATGAGGTCACCTGTGGCCTTGACTGGATGTTTTGACAAGATGGTTGGGCAGTGTGGACCATGGATGGTGACCAAGAGTCTTGGTCACCCACCATGATTTGTGGTATCCTCTGTGGGGTCCCAAGGTGAATTATGGTAGTGTATCTCATGACTTCAGGACATGAGTCATTGGTCCTGGTCACGAGTCGTCCAGTCCCTCGTGGGGACTGGCAGTTAGCAAATTTCTACAATTTTAGTAAGGAAATTTTGTAATTCCTAAGTTCTATGGGCCTATACTATGTTGTTTTAACATCAGAAAGGGTGGTATCAAAGGGAATAAACTAGCCTAAGTCCTCATTCATGCATGCAAAGGTTTGGGAAGGTGATAGAAGGGTGATCTAGCTGATTTCAAGGTGTTCTTTATAAATTTCTTCTTGGGCTTTCAAGGGAAGTTAAGAATCAATTGTTCCAGGTATGTAAGGCTATCCATGGGTGATTTCTTCCACACCCATGCCCATCCTCTATGATTTTTGCAAAAATTCTATTAAAAACTTATGGGGTTTTTAAGATGATTTTATAAAAGTCTAATGATTTGATAATGGGTTTTGTGATTTTAGAATCTCATTATAATCAATGGGTTTCGATAAGCTCTTATTATTTAATTCATTTCTATTTTTACCGATTTTGATTTCTATTAAATTAAGCCCAAGTATGCATGACACATGATGAATTGATTCTTCTATTCAAATGATGTTATTTACGAACCCGATATGATTTACGATTTGAATTATGGATTTATGATATTACCCATCATGATTTTATGAATTTCAAGATATATGCATGATGTACAAGTATGTATAAACTTTATGAATCATGAATTACATTTTGGCCGACTCACAGGCCTCATTTCATGGCTAGTTCACGTATGTACGTGTATGTTTATGATTATCATGATTTAACTAGCCCATTAATGTATGCATGTTATACTATGAGCACTATATATGTTCTGGAAGTAGTATCAAACACTGAGTAGGTTCGGGGCCTAGGTTCTGCCCTGGACCTCATTAACTACGTTCCACCATAGGTATGTTGGGACCTCCTATTGGACTGTCCTTGGCCCAAATGGCCCTTTCATGGTGATATCACACTTTCATGGTCCTACCCTAGTCAAGGTATGGACACCCTCCTGACTAGGGTTACAAGTCGGGCTTCATGTGTTCTCATATGGGGTATGTTGGTTAAGAGAATCTCCCACTGTTTGTCATGATTTATGCATGTCAATTATTATGTATATTTTCTCAAGTTATGTTCAATACGGCTTTCCTCTCATTATTATAATTTTGATTGTATTTACGAATATTTTGATAACCTTGAGCCCTATGATATGTTAGGTTATGGTATTTATGATATGAGCATGATGTCCTACTATTATGATCATTTATAAGCTTATATATATTTAAATGTCCATTTTACTTACCTTGCATACTCAGTGTATTCCACGTACTGACCGCATACCTTCTATGCTGTATCATTTCATGATACAGGACCCGGTTCTCAAGCTCACCCTCCTCAGTAGTGCTTCCGAGATTGTTATCAGTGTATTTGGTGAGTCCTCATGTTTCGAGGGCTATATGCTCAGACTCTGTGCTTTTCCTTTGGTTTTAGAATTGTTGGGTTAGTTGGGGAGTTGTCCCATCAACCCGTCCTTCATGATTATAGGCTTTTCAGACTACAAGTTCTATTCAGCCGTCATGTATGGATAAGGTAATGTACATTCCCCATATTTATGACATGTTTATGCTTTATTATATTAAGTCTTCCTCTTATATGATTGAATTAGATTCACGCTCATGCCATGGGTTGACTTGGGGTCTCTCGGGGCTCCTTATCCCGTGTCTACGATCCGGGTGTACATTCGGGTCATGACAAACTTGGTATCAGAGCCATAGGTTTGAAGTGTCCTAGGGTGTCTGAAAGCTGCATTAAGTAGAGTCTTTTTCATGGGTGTGAAGTGCACCACACTTACGACGAAGAGGCAACTAGATGTTTAGGAAAAGTTCCCTTCTTTCATGATCTATGTCGTCCGATCAAAGTCTTCTACCCTTCTAATTTGTGTTATTCACGTTTGCAGCATCATTCCTCCATGCTGAGTTTACACCAGAAGAAATGGTAACGATAATGATCATGAGGGTGCCAATGGTGAGGAGCATCGACAAGCCCCACCCGTTCACATGGAGCACGCACTAGAGCCAGCTGCCCACGCTGAGTTTAGGGCAGTGCTTCATATGCTGGCATAGGCCATGGAGGCCCAGGTTCAAAATCATACAGTGGCGCATTACCCTCAAAATGTGAATGCAGCGGATGCCAGGGTGAGGGATTTCTTAAGGATGAGCCCTCCTGAGTTCACGGGGTCGAAGGTGGATGAGGATCCACATGATTTCATTGAGGAGATTCTGAAGATCACCCAGTTTATTAGGGTGAACAATGGGGAGTGTGTTGACTTAACCTCTTATCAGCTAAAAGGGGTGGCTCATATATGGTTTAAGCAGTGGAGAGATGCCAGGGCAGTGGGTGCAGGCCCGGTAGATTGGGAGGAGTTCCTCGCGGCCATTATGAATTGGTTCTTCCCTCGGGATATGACAGTGCTCAAGGCGGCCGAGTTTGTGAATTTGAAGCAGAGTAAGATGTCCGTTCAAGAGTACGCATTAGAGTTCACTCGATTATCTAAGTATGCTCCAGAGTTGGTGGCAGACCAGAGGGCTCGGGTGATTCATTTTGTGCATGGGGTGACAGATTATTTGCACAAGGATTGCAGGATCGCCATGCTACCAGGATATTGACTTTCCCCGCATTGTGTTACATGCTCAACAGATGGAGTCGGTCTACCGGAGGTAGAGGGAGTCCAAGAGGGCCAGGACTAATAGCTATGGGGTTTCTCAGGTCAAGTTAGGGGGTGGACAGCGTCAGCAGTTCCAGCACAGGTCTATCACCCCGGCTCCATCATTGGCCAGCATGCCATTTAGGATTAGAGGAGTAGGGCTTCTGGCTCGAGGGATCAGGGTAGCATGCAGGTGGAGCGCACTTTTCCAGCTTGTGCGAAGTGCAGAAAGAATCATCCTGGGAGGTGCTTAGTTGGCTCAGATGCATGTTTCGGGTGTGGAAAACCCGGGAACATACTTAGGGACTGACCCTCAGCCATGTTAGGGGTCGATGGGGCCATGTGATAGCAGCCAGTTCTGCCGCTCCAGCAGCAGGGTGCCTCTACGAGGTCAGCAGGCGGTTAGCGCCAAAATAGATTTTATGCTTTAGTACCCCACTAAGAGCAGGAGGCTTCACCAGATGTAGTCACTGGGTTGTTGCAAGTCTTCCATATTGATGCTTATGCCTTGTTAGATCCAAGAGCTACTTTTTCTTTTGTGACCCCTTATATTGCTAGTAGTTTTGGAGTTAGCCATGAAATTTTGTTAGAACCGTTCTCAGTCTCTACCCTAGTCGGTGAATCAGTTGTAGCTAGGCGGGTGTATAGAAGTTTCCGCATCACAGTGTTGCATAAGGTTACCTCCGCAAACTTAGTAGATTTATCTGTGAATGACTTTGACATCATTTTGGGTATGGATTGGTTGTTCGCATGTTATGCTTCGATAAATTGTAGGACCCGTGAGGTGGAATTTCGATTTCCGGGTGAGGCAATTTTAGAGTGGAAGAGTAATTCAGTTGCACCAGCCGGTCGGTTTATTTCATATCTTAAGGCCAGGAAGATGATTTCTAAGGGCTGCATGTATCTCTTAGTTAGGGTTAAGTGTGTTGCATCCAAGACCCCGACTGTCCAATCAGTTTCGATAGTGTGTGAGTATCCAGAGGTTTTTCCCAATGATTTGCCAGGTGTTCCTCTTGAGAGGGAAATTGATTTCGGTATAGATCTTCTTCCCGACATGCAGCCTACCTCTATTCCTCCATACAGGATGGCTCCAGCCGAGCTAAAAGAGTTAAAAGAGCAATTGAAGGACTTGTTGGATAAATGATTCATTAGATCGAGCAAGTCTTCATGGGTGCGCCGGTTCTGTACATCTGAAATAAGGATGGTTCCCTTCACATGTGTTTTGATTATCGACAGTTCAATAAGGTTACGTCAAGAACAGGTAACCCTTTCCCAAGATTGATGATTTTTTGACCAGCTCCAGGGTGCCAGATGTTCTCAAAGATAGATCTCAGGTCCGGGTATCATCATCTCAGGGTTCAGGAGTGTTATATCCCGAAGACAGCCTTTAGGACTTGATATGGCCATTATGAGTTTGTAGTTATGTCTTTTGGACTAACAAATGCCCCTTCAGCTTTTATGGACCTGATGAATATGGTTTTCAAGCAATATCTTTACATGTTTGTGATCTTGTTCATCGATGATATCCTTATATACTCTCAGAGCGAGGAGGAGCATGTCGCTCACTTGAGAGTAGTACTTCAGACCCTTAAGGATGGTTAGTTGTATGCAAATTTCAACAAGTGTGAATTTTGGTTGGACTCCATGGCATTTTTAGGCCATGTGGTATCGAGTGAGGGCATAAGTGTGGATCCTCATAAAATTGAAGCGGTAAAGAATTGGCCCAGACTTGTGAATCCTTCCAAAATTTGAAGTTTTTTGCGCCTAGCAGGCTACTATCGGATGTTTGTCGAGGGATTTTCATCTATTGCAGCACCTTTGACAAGGTTGACTCATAAGAAGGTAAAGTTCCAATGGTCGGAGGCTTGTGAGAAAAGCTTCCAAGAGTTGAAGACTCAACTCACTTCAACACTAGTGTTGACCTTACTCGAGGGTACCGACAATATTTTATTATATTATGATGCTTCGAAAATCAGACTTGCGTGTGTGTAGATGCAGCATGGGAAAGTGATAGCGTATGCCTCAAGATAGTTGGAAATCCATGAGAAGAATTACCCAACCCATGAACTTGAATTGGCCGTAGTGGTGTTCGCATAGAAGAGATGGTGCATTACTTGTATAGGGTCCACGTGGATGTATTTACATACCACAAGAGCTTGAAATATGTGTGTACGCAGAAAGATCTCAATATTCGACAACAGAGGTGGTTGGAGCTACTTAAGGACTACCATATGAGTGTTCTTTACCACACAAGTAAGGCTAATATGGTAGCGGACGCACATAGTAGGCTCTCTATAGAAAGTGTGTCCCACATGGATGAGGGAAAGAAGGAGTTGGTGAAAGATGTCCATCGACTTGCAAGGTTGGGAGTTAGATTGGTCAACTCGACCGATGGCAATGTTGTTGTGCAAAACAGATCCGAATTGTCCTTGGTGACTGATGTGAAGGCTAGACAAGATGAGGATTCGGTGTATCTAAAGCTGAAAGAAGTCATCCGAAGTCAGAAGGTGGAGGTTTTCTCCTAAGGGGGAGATGGTGTGTTGCAGTACCAGGGTTAATTATGTGTTCCAGACTTAGATGATTTGAGGGACCAGATATTGCACGAGGCACATGGATCCAGGTACTCTATCCATCCGGGTGCCACCAAGATGTATCATGATTTGCGGGAAATATATTGGTGGAATAACATGAAGATTGATATTGCAGAATTCGTAGCCAAGTACCCGAACTGTCAGCAAGTAAAGGTCGAGCACCAAAGGTCGGGAGGCGTACTTCAGGATATCAGCATCCCTACTTGGAAGTGGGAAGAAATCAATATGGACTTCATAACTGGGTTTCCCCGTACTCACCGGCAACATTGCTCCATTTGGCTGGTGGTCGACAGGTTGACCAAGGTTGCACACTTTCTATCAGTTAAAACCACAGATTCAACGGATGATTATGCCAAGTTGTATATTCGAGAGTTGGTTCGGTTACATCGAGTTCCCTTGTCTATTATTTTAGACCGAGGTACTCAGTTTACCTCCCAGTTCTGGCGATCATTTCAGAAGGGACTTCTGAATAAAGTTAAGCTCAGCATATCCTTTCATCCACAAATGGATGGTCAAGCTGAACGAACAATCTAGACTCTCGAGGATATGTTGAGAGCATGTGTGATAGATTTCAAAGGAAGCTGGGATGATCATTTGCCCTTGATCGAATTTGCTTATAATAACAGCTATCACTCCAGCATCCAAATGGCATCGTACGAGGCTCTTTATGGACGAAAGTGTGGGTCACCCATTGGAAGGTTTGAGGTTGGTGAGGCAGCTATAATAGGGCCTAATTCGGTTCATGAGGCTAAGGTAAAGGTTCAGTTGAAAACCGCTCAGAGTCATCAAAAGTCATATGCGTATGTGAGAAGAAGAGATCTGGAGTTTGAGGTAGATGATTGGGTGTTTCTGAAGGTATCTCCCATGAAGGGAGTCATGCATTTCGGGAAGAAAGGAAAACTCAATCCCCACTATATTGGTCGCTACTGGTTTATGAGAAGAGTTGGTAAGGTAGCGTATGATTTGGACTTTCCATCAGAGTTATCTTCAGTTCATCCCGTCTTTCATGTATTGCTCTTGAAAAAGTGCTTGGGTGATCTAGCTTCAGTTGTCCTGTTGGAAAGTGTTGGTGTGAGAGATAGCTTCAGTAATGAGGAAATTCCAGTTGCAATCTTGGATCGTCAGGTTCAGAGGCTGAGGAACAAAGAAGTATCTTCAGTAAAGGTTTTACGGAGAAATCAGCATGTCGAGGGAGCTATGTGGGAAGCCAAATTAGATATGATGTCTAAATACCCTCACTTGTTCCCTACCGGCTCAGTTTCAGTTTGAGGTATCAGTTTTTCCCTAATTCTCTAATCAGTTTCAATATTCAGTTCACGTGCACGAGATTGATTTATGATATGACAGAGGTATGTGATGTCTGAATTCGGTTCAGCTATGTAGTTATTTTTGGAGTTAGTCATTCGGTCAGTCTTTGCTTAAAATATTTAGTATTTGCATATGATGAATGCATGATTTTAACTTTTCTATGTGTTTCTAACATTCGATGATGAATGTTCCCAAGGGGGGGATATTGTTATACCCGGGGAACCCAAGGATCAGACCCAGGAGTCAAAATGGTGAAAAACTAAAATTTCGCATCAAGTCACAGGACGAACCGTGAGGAGACTCGTGAGGACTGACCACGAGTAGTGAGGTGACTCGTGGTCTAGTAGGGTTGGCAGGACTTGTAGAGAAGACCATGGGCATGACCATGAGTCGTGGTCAGGCCTCATGACTCGTGAGGTCACCCCTGGCCTGGACTGGATGTTTTGGCAAGATGGTTGGGCAGTGTGGACCTCGAATGGTGACCAAGAGTCGTGGTCACCCACCACGATTTAGGAAGTTAAGAATCAGTTGATAGAACGTTTGGGAAGGTGATAGAAGGGTGGTCTAGGTGATTTCAAGGTGTTTTTCATCAATTTCTTCTTAGGCTTTCAAGGTAAGTTAAGAATCAGTTGTTCCAAGTATGTAAGGCTATCAATGGGTGATTTCCTCCACACCCATGCCCATCCTCTATGATTTTTATAGAAATTCAATTAAAAACTTATGGGGTTTTTAAGATGATTTTATAAAAGTATAATGATTTGACAATGGGTTTTGTGATTTTAGAATCTCATCATAATCTATGGGATTTGATCAGCTCTTACTATTTAAATCATTTATAATGTTATCGATTTTGATTTCTATGAAATTAAGCATAATTACGAATGACCCATGATGTATCGATTTATGATCTTCTCTTCAAATGATGTTGTTTAGGAACCCAGTATGATTTACGATTTGAATTATGGATTTATGATATTACCCATCATGATTTTATGAATTTCAATCTATATTCATGATTTACAAGTATGTATGAACCATATGAATCATGAATTACGTTTTGGCTGACTCACGGGCCTCAATTCATGGCTAGTCCATGTATGTACGAGTATGTTTATGATTATCATGATTTAACTAGCCTATGAATTCATGCATGTTATACTATGAGCACTATATATGTTCTGGGAGTAGTATCGAACACCGAGTAGGTTCGGGGCCTAGGTTCTGCCCTGGACCTCATAAGCTACATGCCACCATAGGTTTGTTGGGACCACCTATAGGACTGTCCTCGACCCAAATGGCCCTTTCATAGTGATATCACACTTTCATGGTCCTACCCTTGGCAAGGTACGGACAACCTCCTAACTAGGGTTACAAGTTGGGTTTCAAGTGTGCTCATATGGGGTATGTCGGTTAACAGAATCTTCCACTGTTCCTCAAGATTTATGCATGTCTACGATTATGTATATTGTCTCAAGTTATGTTCAATACGACTTTCCTCTCACGATTATAATTTTGATTATATTTACGAATGTTTTGATAACCTTGAGCCCTAGATATGTTATGTTATGGTATTTATCATATGAGCATGATGTCCTACTCTTATGATCGTTTATGAGCTTTTATATATTTAAATGACTGTTTTACTTACCTTGCATACTCAGTACATTCTACGTACTGACCGCATACCTTCTATGTTTTATTATTTCATGATACAGAAACCAGTTCTCAAGCTCACCCTCCTCAGTAGTGCTTCCGAGATTGTTATCAGCGTATTTGGCGAATCCTCATGTTCCGAGGGATATATGCTCTCCACTAATGCATAGATAGCCAATCTAAATTTACAACATCTCATTAGAGACATGAACATCCACCACTCTCATTACGCAGTACTCATATTAAAAGGGATTAGAGCTATCCTTTAATAGGCGTAGGCTCAACAAATTGACATATTAGTCACAGACTTTATCATTATGATTCACATTATCGCAGAACCAATTTCCTCATTAGCTTTAATATCACAACCCAATGAGCATGCTATAAATTCGTACTAGCATTATTCTATCATGGAATCTTGAGTCCATACTCACCTCATTCTATAGGTAATATAAGATCAAACATGATTTATAGAATTCAACTCATAATCTATTAAGGATGCATAACTTCATGTAATTAGGTTACAACCATTTCATACACTTGTCACAATCACTCAATTTATGAACTCTTTAGCCACGGGCATTTTAGATTCTAAGGTTTTATGAAAATGATTTTTAGTAAGGAAAGCAATATAGAATCCGCCCAAGCTTCATAGTTCAACAATGGAGATGTGATCTTGTCATGCCCAGTCAATTAAATCTAAAACATGGTGATAGCACATAATTTACTTGAATTACTCAAGTCCACAACTCCTACTGAATCCAACATGGTCATCAATATCAAAATCAAGTCATTAGGGTTAATTATGCAATATTTCTATGATTCTATCGTGTTCATGAATCACTACGATAATCAAGGGAGAAATGAAAAAATCTCATTCAATACTCAAATCGATTTATGAAGAACATACTATAGTAATACATTCTCAACCTATATTTCATAATTCAAGATAACCCATCAATTAATAATCCAATTAAATTCATAATTGCAGTAGATATTAGAATTTAAGAAAAATAAAGAAGAATTTACCCTTTTTACAAACCCTATATCATGCTTTTCTAGAATTATCGAAATTGATGTTTAATGAAAATATTTTTAGGGCACAAGGATGGAAGAGTATCCTTGTTGAAAAACCTGCATAATTGGTAGATGAAAATCCCACTTGATTTGCACCTTGAAGCCTTGAAGAAATCCCTTGAATCTTTAAAGAAGGTACGTAGAAGGGTTTGGGAGAGTGTTTTTGAGAGAATGAAAGTTTAGGTCTAGAAAAGCCCTTAAAAACATCCCCAAACATTCCTAAAACGACATCACTGAAGAACTGAGAGCATAGGATTTTACCCGAACACCACTGAGAAAACTTTAAAAATCTGGCCGAACTGGAAGCCACGACTCACCTGACGAGTCATTGTTACACCAAATGACTCGTTAGGTGCACTCATCAGGTACACTGGAAATTCCTTTAAAACCAAAGATTCTCCCTCCTAACAACTGACTTGATGAGTCGTTACCACCCAAATGACTCGTCACATCCATCCGTCCTGAACATTGCCTAAGGCTTCCCCGGCCTCCACCCAACGACCAACCTGACGAGTCATTTCCAGGACAGACAACTCATCAGGTCGTCCATTTCCACTGCCTCCCTGACTCCCATACCACGAAAGCACACGACGACTCGTGGTATCCTACCACGAGTCGCTAAGTCCCCCATTTTAAGATATTCTTGTCAGTTTTCTGCACTTTTCCAATTAAATTCCCAGGTCTTATTCTTAGGCATTTTCGGGGTATTACATCTTTCCACAAGATGGTGCATCTGGGAGGCAACTCCTCCAACCACATAGTTGCTTCTCTCATTAGGGAGAATGGAAAAGCCTCAACCTTATAGACTCTTGGCTTATATTTTTTATGTTAAAAGGTTGGAAAATCTCTAGGAAGTTCATTAAATGGAGGTTTGCATGCTCACTCAGTTTACCCCTAAAGATCCCTTTCATTTGCAAAAGCTGCAACATCTTACTAGTGACATGAAACACCTCATTCCCTAACGTAGCTAGTAGGCGAATGGCACCTGCCATCTCAGGCATGATGGAATTATCCTCTTTATGTTCCATATTTCCTTCCACCAAGCTATCTCCTACTTGCGAGTGTTCGCTCATATGAATTCACCCTAGATGATCAAAAACAACAATAAGGTTCAACTACTTAAGATGAAAGATCAATTTAAATTAACAAACAACTTAACACTAGTCCTCGGAAACGGCTCCACTTGATGATGCTCAAACTACACTCCTTATTTAGAGAGAATGTAGGCGATTGTTGTATCAAAACAAATAACCCGACGACTGTCGAGGTCACATCCCAAAAGGACTAATGATTGATCTATAAAAGCATTGTTTAGTGAATTTAATTGATTCGCATCCAAGAAATGAAAACGTAAATGTAAATTTTGGGGGAACTGAAGGAAAAAATATTGTGGATTCTAAAATCAGCTAATCAAGAGAGCAAGATGACCAAAATTGAGAAACAACAATGAGCAAGGGCTAGAGGTGTGGTGTAGATGGGTTGTCAATAAAATTGGGATTTACTAGACAGTCAGATTATAACTAATATATATAAATAATCTTGGAAAAAGATGGAGCCCGATGTTTTTCAATCACTCGGGCTCCTTATCCTCAATTCCTATAGAACCTCAACGTACAATTCAACTATTCCAATATAGTTTGGATTAGGGGCTGAGCTATTTCTAGCCAAAAACCTATAAAGGGATTATGATCATGGGTTTTGGATATTTCTAGCCCAATCCCACAGAATCAGATCCCAGTCCACTATTAAATTCTCTCTCATTACTTAATTCTTCTTTTTAAGCTAAAATCAAGAGAACAATACCCATATTTGAAACTATCAGTAATGAACTATAATTCAAGGAGAATTCAATAGATTTACACTAATTAAGTAACAACAAGAAAAATATAGCAATACCCGATAAAATTAAACACCCATCATCATACGTCTCTAGCTATAGATTTAGCTACTCATAATTGAGAAACACAAGAGCGTATTCACTAATAATCTCAATAATTTCATCATTAGGAGTAATCATAATCATGTTTAAAATATATCTATAATCATGGTTATACCTTGCTGAAGAAGATGAAGATGAAGATGAAGAAAAA
The DNA here is from genome assembly GCA_035772735.1 of Datura wrightii. Lineage (NCBI taxonomy): Eukaryota > Viridiplantae > Streptophyta > Magnoliopsida > Solanales > Solanaceae > Datura > Datura wrightii. The sequence continues at coordinate 65,717,529 of JASDFA010000003.1, read as the reverse complement.
GCAATACTCAAATATTTCTTCTCTTCTCCAATGGAGTTCTTTCTCTTTCAAAAAGTAAAGAGAATATTCAATGATATGTTCAAGGTAATTTTTCTAGAATATATACAAAAGTAGGTCATAACATTCTCCTCTTTTTCATGGTTGGACGTTTTTGCCCCTATTAAGGCATCTTTCACTTGCGATGGAACCGGCGGTTTGCCGGTTGTTATCCGGGAGCTGCCGATTACTTTCCTCTGTGATACAGTGAAGTTCCAGATCCTTTTGGCAGTTTTCCAGTTTCTCTCCACGAGCCGCCAGTTGACCTCATCATTTTTCCAGTCAAGTCCAACACATTTAGGTGATGGAACCAGTGGATCGCCGATTGCAGTTGTTCATTAAACCAGTGAGTGCTTGCGATTGGTCGACGTTTCATTTGTGTCCTCTGGTGGAGCGTCGATTTTAACCTGAATCTCATTATTTTTACTCAACTTCATGCTCCTTCTCTTCAAATCAGATACCTACACATCCAAAGGAAAAATGGGCATAAAATCCAACTAAAATACTTGAAAACTAAGATAAAGTTCATGCTTAAGTGCCAAATGAGTGGGTAAATTACCAAATCATCAGTCCTATACCTCAGTACCATAAAAAGTTGAATCTATAGAACAAGTCATGTTCCTCCCCTATCAACACAGGCCCAATCACCGACCTCGGGAACATGACTACCTCCGACATGTCATCAATGCGAGGAGTCAATGCAGCCGCATACTGTATTCCGAATTGCTGCCCTTGAGGAGTAGATGGCGCTGTCGATTAACCATAAGGCCACGCAGGAGATTAAGAAGCTGAGGAAGAACCTCGGAGGATGCTCGAGCGGTATGAACCTCTCCCTATATGGGAACTTCCACGTCCACATCCACCTTTTCCTACATCGGGGGAGGTGCCAGAAATGCTGACCTCTCCCGAACTAGAGTAGGAGCACGAGCTACTTCTATGGCCAGGCCTTCTCCTACAACCTTGGACCCTTCCTATACTACGGACTGCTACTATCGCTGATGTTGTTGCCGACTTGGGTGCTACTTCTCTGTTCATACCCGCACGTGTTCTCACCAACTATAGGAGAAAGAAATAAGAGTTTTTTAGATACCAATTTGGATCACCAGATACAAATTGGAATGAAGTAATCGCACTACAGGAAAGAAGGAAGGAGTTTTTCATAAAGTCCTGCAGCCTCTTGAAGATATGTTACGGACATCTCTGCATCGATCCGCGAGGCCCTACTAGAGTTGTCGAAGTGCAATGATATTGACAAACTTAAAGCTATGATACCAACTTTTTCATGACCTAAATAGCCATGATTAGCACCCACACTAACCCCTCGATGGGCGAACCAACGATTCCTAACAACTATCCCGACGTTAATCATTCAGAAGGAAATAACACTTATAATAAAATGAATGAAATATCCAAAACCTATAATAACCTCCTAAACCAAATCAAACGATACTTCCTAAGATCTGAAAGTCATTTCACTTCAACGTCTAACTACAAGTCTAGGAATGTCTAAACTAAAAAGAAAGAAATGTTGCAATGTCTGGAGGAGAGACATCTTTGAATGAGGAGTAGAACAATCCATTCCACGTCACTCACCTTTCACAGTATGTGCCTGCCTTAGAGGTGAGGTCTTGATGAGCTTCGGGGGTCCGTTTCAACACTCAACAAAGAAGTGCAGGGTAGCGTGAGTATGAAACACAGTACTCGTAGGCATCATCGACTGATCGTACATAGTAATATATATATATATATGTAAATGACAACATGAAACAAGTCCAGAAGACCATTCAAACATACATTACATATTTCAGGAAATTCCACTCTATTTTAGGGTGAAATAGCTTGCTAAATTGATTGGGCTCTTCGCTGCAGTGGTCACTTGACCTCTGTCGCGGTCTCACTGTAGTGGAGCATATCCCGCTGCATCAGTATAACTATGGGAAGTAGCTCGACATAGCTGTACATAAAATATCCTACAAACTCTTTGCTACACCATACATCATCTAATTCATTTAGGAACCCAAAAGCCAATAACATTCTGCACACGAATTACTGCATAGCCACATACGATATACAATATTTAATAACAACATTGGCATACTCAAATTCTAGATCTAATTTATCTCTATTAACATCAAGTATAAAACTTTCCCATAATACTATCACAAAACATGAATTCAATTTCAGTTCAGCCAAACAACACTTATTCATTCTAAATTCCAACACAATTACGGTGCATCATAAAATAGAACAAGTAAAATAAATAGAGATATGTCGAGCACACGCCTCCATCATATCACTATGAACACTTTAATGCTTAACCTCAATGTATATACATGCTAGAGGCTCTTATTTCTGTCCTTCTAGCCATGACCTGCAGGGGACTCTAGAAATCCATATATTGTACTGGCATGGCACCCGCTCCCACTCATATTCTCGTCTAGATGCTTCCCTTAGACTGGAGCTAGTCAACACATATATGCTCGCCAGGATTATCCCCTTGGGCACAAGCCTCTCATCTCAGGATATTCTCATTATCTTTATTCTTTCTCACACCATCATATCATAGAGGGCTTATTATCATAACATTTTGTACGTCAGAATCTACCTCTCATACTCCCAGAGTTTAACAATTCATCATTCAATCAATAGTAATATCAAGGAATACAGTTAACAGTTCAATTTTATGTCAGTTTGGTGACATCAACATAACAAGTTATTTCAACAGCTAATTTTTAAAAAGGTAATCATCACTACTATTAGAATTCACAAACTCAAGCAACACATCATCGTACACAATAATATAGACCATTATCTATAGTCTAACTCCTCTAACCATAACCTACCTCAATATGAAGGATTTTTAATGATAATTATACAATTGGAGACTTACCTTTCCTCAATGCCTTTGAACGCTCGAAGTCTCCAGGAAAGAAAGTAACACAAAAATCAATAATCTACTATCTAGACAATTATTTTAGGGATTCACATCCTCCCCTATTTACCCATTATTGTAACCACCTCGTTTCCCATTTTTCAATTTTTATTCATTAATCCCTCATACCTTTTTAGGCAATTTAGGGATAAAGACTCTATTCTACCTTGTTCTAGGTTTAATTCCCCATAGGAACTAGATTCTACGGAAACACCACATTTGGGAAGCAATCATTGCCATCTATTGAACCTAGAATCAACAACTATAACTTCCCTATGATTTTCAGCCTACTTCTTTGAATAAGGATTTTCTTGCTAGTAATTCACCTTTAAAGGTCCCCTATTGATTCTATGAGCTAGGGAAATTGAAATAATAAGAATAGAAAGTAAACTTTTACCTTTGGAAGCGTATCACTCAGTTCTTGGGAAGATCACTACTAGTTCAGAATTTTCATAACTTGGAATAAATGGGGTGTAATCCTTGAGCTCCCACTTAAAACCAACTTTCTGATTTTCATCATCCACTGCAGCGGTCACCTACCCGTTGCAGCGACCTACTATGGAAGCTAGAAATTCACTATAGTGGATCAGATGGTTATCCCTTAGGTCCGTTATGGTAGACTCCGATTGTCACCACGGTGTCGTTGCAGCGGGAAATCTACCGCTGCAGCTGTCCACCAAACCAGTAGCTCCTCAAAAATCATTAGTTTTACACTTGCCTTATTTCACAATGTTTTCTAGCTGCTTTCTAGCCTCATTTAAAGTGCTCTAAGTCAGTTCCCCCATGTAACGACATACAGGTCGTTACATTTTGAGTATTGAATGCTTTCAAGATTATTTAGATATTTTAATTTATGTTCAATTTTTATTGAGTCAGTATCTAGTAAAATGAACTCATAATACCTTTGGTTTTTAAGGTAATCATCTATCTATACATGATTTCAATTTGTGTAGTAGGGTTTAAGCAACTCTGATACTCCAAAACCTTCCTATTTATTTATCGAGGTCCATGATCAGCAGTACCTGTAAAACTGTTAGCTCAAATATCTATTTATTTGGAATATTTTTCTCCATTTTCTTTGCAAGAGTCACTGGAAGAACCTCCTGAGAGCATGTTTCTAGTGGCTTCATTTCATAGTTATTCTTTGTTTGGATAAAAATACTTTTGTCACCTGATGAAAAGCCTCCTTTTAAAACTAATTTTAATGGTTGTAATCTGGTCTACTGGTTATAGGTTCTTTTAATAGGGATGAGATAGTAACATTTGGCAGATATGGGAGATCTGCTAGGACAGAATATCTATTTTCTAGTTTTGGTTTTTCCTCCTTATTTAAGGGTTTTCATTTTTTTCCCGATTTGAAGGGTTGAAACGAATGCCTCAAGAGTCTCATTCCTGGTGTTTTGGGTCTCATTGTTTCCTTGTAGAAATTCCCTAGTCAAAAAGTCTGGGAGAGAATTATTTTTCCCTTGTATAAATTCGATTTTAAAATCAAAGCTGGATAACAAAGCTTGTCGTCTAGCGAATATTTATTTAGAAACCATGTTTTTTTGTATCTTTTTGTAAAACATCTTTGGTTGCTTCGCAGTCCACTCGTACTAAAAATTCTTTATTTATTAAATCATCTTGAAATTTGGTGATACCTAGTACTATTGCTAAAATTTCCTTTTTATTGGTACTGCAAATTTTTTGGGCATTATTCCAGATTCCCGAAGTGAATCTTACTAATTGTTCAGGTGTTTCTACAGAAATTTTCTATTTAAGAATGCCTCCATATCCTATATCTGAGGGGTCAATTTCGACTATCATGAATTCCTCTTAATGTGGTATTCCTAGAACGGAAATTTTTCAAACTATTGATTTTATTTTTTGGACTGTCTCCGTATGCTCTAATTCCAATGGGGCTTGATCTTTCTTAAGATGCTAATAAAGAGGCTTACAAACCTGTCTAATATTTGGAATAAAATCTGCAACATAATTAAGACTTCCTAAAAATATTTGGAGATGAGTTTTGTCAATTAATTCATCTGGGAACTTAGATGGGAACTCTATGGCTCTAAATATGGGTTCATAGGTTCCTTGATATAAGTAATGAACAAGAAATCTAATGGCAGTCTAGAATAACTTAATCTTTTTAGCACTTACTACCAATTTGTCTTGTTTAACAACCTTCAAAAAGGTTTGGATATGTTTGAAGTGTTGGTCAATATCTTCTAAGTATATTAAAATGTCATCGATATAAACTATAGAAATATGACTACATTAATTAAATACGTTGTTCATAATATTCTGAAATTCGGATGGTGCATTTTTTAGTCCGTATATAATTACATTTCATTCATATTGTCCAAAAGGTACATTAAAAGATGTTTTATGTTTATCCTTTTCTATGATTTATATTTGCCAAAATCCTGATTTCATATCGAACTTACTATAAATGTTCTCTTTATAGTCCTTTTAAGGAGATCTCTTTTATTGGGTATTGGGTACCTAATCCATTTTAAAAATTTGTTAAGGAGCTTATAATTGGTGACTAGTCTTAGGGCCCCTCTTTCTTTTTCTGCACTATTGTTGACATAGAATGCCAAACAGCTCCAAGGTGACTTGGAAGGTCTAATAATTTTTTTATCAAGTAAATCATTGATTTCCTTTTTCAATATTTCATTAATTCTTGATTCATTTGTATAGGTCTTGCCTTGGTAGGAATAATCTTTTCGTTAAATTCCTCAATATATGGTAATTCAATAATATATCATTTCCTTTCCCAAAAGGAATTAGAAAATTCTAAACACACATCTGTTCTATGTCTTCTTGTAATATTTTAGTTTTGTCTTCTACCTCTAGGAGTTTTAAAGAAGATTCAATCCATTTAATTTTTATTTCGTTTTTCAATCGTTTATTTGTTGGGAAAGAAGATTTATTCTAAAGAGAGTTTTTTATATATAAATTCACTTTCTTCTTTTGATATTTTATTTAAGTAGAAAAAATGATCTCTTTTCCTATAGAAGTAGTGTGAATGTCGTCTAAATCGACAACATATGGTTTTCTTTGGGTTATTAATGGGGTGCCTAATATTATTTCTTCGTTTATATCTTAAGTTATTACAAAATCATTAATAAAGAAAATTCCATTATTGCATATATGTGCCTTATGGAGTTTATAATTTATTTTGAGTCTTTCTCATGTAGTAGAGCGTAACCGCATTGTACTCTTTTCAATGTACTTAGTGGGGATTATTCCTTCAATAATGCAGTTTGGTCTGCACATGTATCTCATAATGTAATTTTGTGAATAGTACCATTTTATTTATAACTAGTGTGATAGATACATGCCAGCTCTGGGCTTTAATTATTGCAATAGCTTTTATTCCTCATTTAGTCTCTAAATAGCTTTCTAGAGACTTTATTTCATCTTTATCCTTTTCTAATTTTGATGTTTCTCTAGGTTCGGATTGATATAATTCGGATCCTTGCATAGGCTTTAGTTCATTTAATAGTTTTTAGCAAGTGCTTCTATTTCTAGCTTGTTAAGTCTTTGGTAACATCTTTAACCTTATATTTAATATGTATTAATTCAATTTGAAGATCTTGTACTGTTGTATTAGACTTTTATTTTTAAAATTTATTTAATACGTTTTTCATACTAAAAGGATCAATTATTTCTTTATCATGTTGTTGGTTAAGAACTATATTTTTTAATTCTATTAAATATTTTCTTTTAAGGTCTTTATTTTTAATATGATCAATCATATCAAAGAAGATCTCCTTGTTATTATTGGTAATGACTGATAAAGCTCAAACTCACACTTCCTGACAAAGTATGAAGTGGACATTATCAATAAAGAACCCAATAAAGAGGTTGGGGTCGAATGCACAGGGAGTAAGGTAAGAACTAGAATAATGTCGGTACTTAAACTTACAAGTGAATTATCTCCAAATTGGGGGTTCTAAAGAAAAAATAATAATAAAACAAGTTTACAATTGTGGTTGTTATCAAGATTTGCAAATAACTAGGGTAAGTGTTCCCCATGAATTCATAACTACTTCGGCTATATACGCGCGATCAATCCCAATGCATACGTGTATACCTAATAACTATGTTTCATCCAAACGACTGGTTCGTCCCTATTGGATGACAATACTCAATCACCGGGTTAGGTCTCATAAGAGATTTCAAACTAACCGTTATCATTATGTTCCAAAATAACTTTCTTGTGACTGTAGCTCTAGTCATACAATGATCATAAAAATCAAGGCTTTGTTGTAATTCTCTTTTTCCAATCTCTTCTTCTCTAGGTTCAAGAAAGTAAAGAATTCATGCAAGTCCTAACATTGCGCACCATTAAGAAACGTTTAAAGATGAGAGAATACAATATAAGCATTTAGCATTAGTTTCGAATCACATTGTGTAACCCTAGTTCGTTAATCTATCATGGTTCCCACAATCCTAGTTGTAGAGGTTTTAGCCTCTCATGATTGTAAGTTTATGATTAGTATCCATAGAAAAACACATAATTGAATACTTACTCAATAACTGGAAGAAAACCTGCTTTGAATATTGATGAACAAAATCAAGAACAATTGAGAAAACCAAGTTTTGATCTCAGGAATTGCTCTCCAATATTATTTACAAACTTGATAATAATTCACCTTGTTTCCATGTAATCTCACGTCTACTCCTTTTTTTTTACTAAAAAAGACATAAAAGGTATTTATGCAAACAAAGAAACCTTTTCCTAAGCTAACAAGAAAATTTTCATATCTAGCACCGACTCATCCTACGACTTGTCATACGACCCGTAACAAGATTGTACGGGTCGTACCTTGCTCTCGTACATTCCTTGGCTGTTGTAGAGTTGACTAAGTGTTGGCAGCTGGTACGACTCGTACAATGATCCTACGAGTCGTACAATCCATCCATAGCTTGTCTCTGAGAACCTTGGCATCTTCTGAAGTTTTCTACGAGTGTTGTGGTATGCCTCGTACCTTGCTCCTATGACCCGTGACTTCTTGTTGCATTTTGAGTTCTGCGAAGTCCTCAAGAATCACTGAAGCTCCACACAGCTCTTGGTATGGGCATAGGTAGATGCTACGATCCGTAGGTGTCATCCATACCGGGAGACTTCTTCTGCAAATTTTCTCTAAAGTATTATACGAGTCTCAGTATGGCTCGTACCATCTTGGTATTGTTCGTACTGAGAGTCGTACTTTGCCTTTGCATTGTTCCAGCCTTTTGAGCTTTTCCACGAGTCTCAGTAGGGCTCGTACAGTCTAGGTACGGCTCGTACTCAGATCAATACTTGGTTGATTTTCTGCACTTTTCTGCATCTTTTGTACATTTTTGCTCCAACACCTATTTTTCCTGAAAATAAAGTAAAAACACCTCATATACGTATAAACATACCTAGGACCATGTTATTTTCTCAGTTTTAAGCATTGAAAGTGTCGTAAGCTCACAACACTTCAACACCTTAAACATAACACTTTTGAATATCCTTAGGCAAAGAAAACAGAAACTAAAAATGACGCTTAACTAGAAAATAAACCTAGGATACTACAGCCAACACCAATCAAAATTTGCACTATGAACTCAAACACCTTTTGACCCTTTCCCGGTAAACCAAATCAGCATATGCACATCAAGTAACCACAAACCATGATAAACAGGGATCAAGACATGTCATCTACTTATTAGCAGATAATCAAGTCATTATTAATGCTTTTCACAGGGACAGCTGGCAAAATAAAACACAAACCATGTACCATCATCGCAAATGAAGTCCCCAACTTACAGATACAGGAAAATATGAAATGTGGGACTAAACAAGTAAGACTCTCACACTCACAAGGAAGTTCCAACTACTGCACATCAGATACCATAGGCTCGCCCGTTTTTTCTCCACTTTAGCTCTTCGGATGGTAAGGGTAGGATCACTATAGGACTTTATTCAGCTTGTAATGTAGGCTTTCGGGCTGGGTATGATAGATATGGAATTTTTAGTAACTAAAACCTCCTTGGAACTACATACGCGTGGCTCCACTTTTTAGTTTATTTCACCCTTTCTCACTTTTTAAGCTTTTTTCTCCCTTTTCTCCATTTTTATGCAATTGTATGGGTGTGGTGTGTTTTCAACTTTTCATTTATTTTTCTCTTTTTGTATTTTCTTTTCAATTTTTTTCAGCTTTCTTTTCTTTTGTCACACCACAACTCACTTTTAACCCTTTTTCTTTTCTTTTCCTTTTTCACCTCCCCACTCTAGCCACCCTCAACTTAGGCATTTTTCCTGAGTTGAGGTTCACAATGTTCAAGGAGGGACCAGGGCCTAAACAGGTTCATTATAAAAAATGGTTAAGGAAAATCGGTTAATAAAAGAAAAAATGGTTTATTTAAGGCTCAAAATCGGGATAAGGGAATCATAGTATTCTGGTAAGGTAATTTAAGCTAAAATGGGCTAAACAAAATCAGCCTATGATCCTTTCCTGGACAACCATCCTAAAACCTATGTAAAGACCAATCGGGCAAGTTTTAGATCCTCTACACAGTATTGAACTAGGTATAGACCTCACTCACTTATGGTACATGCTTTGCATTCATTCTACCTGTCCATTTTATACATGGCTAACTATAACTACTTATGGTAATACACTAAATGACACAAAAAGATCCATAGAAATCATGTTTTACAATTAACAAATACACAGCTAACCATCAAAATTTTTTAAATAGGGTCAATTTTTTGTCCTTCAAAACTGAAGCATTTTATTAGCTAAGTAATCCTAAGCTACTTTCTAATTAAAAAAAAAGCATCCTAAACATGCTGGTTTTACTAGATAGCATGCTTGAGGGAGAAGCGCAGTAAGAAAAACCCTCAGACGAATCCAAAAAACACAAAAAATGCAAGTACACCCCCTCCGATTTTTAAAAGCATGCTCATCCCTGAAGCATAGAATAGAAAAACTGAAGGAAGGGAATATATCTGTGGCTACTCAGACTTCACCTTTCATTGGTTGCCTCCCATAAACCCCTACTTTAACATCGCGGCAAGACGTAACATTCATGATTCTTCAGGCATCATCAAGGTACACCGATTCAATTCCTCTTATTTCCTCGGTGTCTCCTAGATATAGATTTATCCTTAGCCTGTTCACCTTGAACCTTTTTCCATCTTTATTCTCAGGCACTATTGCACCCTATGGGGACACATTCACCACTCTATATGATCCCATCCACCTAGATTTCAATTTTTCAAGATGCAAACAGAGCCTTGAGTTGAAAGTAGGACCAGATCACCAATACTGGACTCCCTCTTTGCAATCTTTCTATCATGATAAATCTTCATTCTTTCTTTTTAAAAGGCCTCACTCTCATAAGCTAGAATTCTGATTCATCTAACTCATTGAGCTGGTCAAGTCTCAACATGGCTGTTTCAGTCCAACTTAAGTTCAGCTTTTTTAGAGCCCATAATGTCTTATGCTCTAACTCAACCGGCATATGACATGACTTTCCATAGACTAGCTGATATGGAGATGAACCAATGGGAGTCCTATAAGTTGTTCGATACGCCCACAACACATCATCGAGCTTCCTAGACCAATATGTCCGGTAGGTATTCACTGTTTTAGCTAGAATGGTCCTTATATCCCTATTTGAAACTTCCACCTGCCCACTTGACTGAGGATGGTAAGGTGTTGCCACCTTATGCTTGACGTCATATTTGTCCAACAGAGTTCTAAAGAGGCGATTACAAAAGTGTGATCCACCATCACTGATGATTGTTTTAGGAGTAACAAACCTAATGAATATGTGCTTACGCAAAAATGCTGTGACACTTTTGCCGTCATTGTTAGGTAGTGCAATAGCCTCTACCCATTTCGAGACATAATCCACTGCCACCAAGATGTATTTCATCCAATATGAGCAAAAAAATGGGCCCATGAAGTCAATACCCTATAAATCGAATAACTCAACTTTCAGGATAGGGGTCAATGGTAACTCATGCTTGCGAGTAATGCCACCCTGTCTCTAGCACTAATCACAAGCCTTGGCATAATCATAGGCATCTTGGTGAATAGAGGTCTAGTAATACACACACTACAATATTTTGTATGTTGTTCGAATACCACTAGAATGACCCCCAACTGGAGACGAGTGACAAGCCTCAAGAATGCTCAACATTTATACCTCTGGCACACACCTCTGAATTAACCCATCTGCACAAATGCGGAATAAGTATGGTTCATACCAATTGTACCTTCGAGCATTGAACAAGAACTTCTTCCTTTGCTAGGGAGTCATATTTGTTGGGATCATGTCACTGACCAAATAATTTGCAAAGTTAGCGAACCAAGGAATCATGTCCTGAGATGCAGCTAATACCTGCTCATCTAGGAAGACATCATCGATGCCAATTGATCTTGGGCATAATTGCATGCCCAAGTGATACTTTAATACTTCATTTCTACTTGTTTATCTACTTTTGTGTATGCATTCTCATGTGTTTGTATGTAAATGTGGATTTATACAAACCAACATGATTGGTGTAGCTTTGCAGTCTAGAAGGAATTTTTGGAAGCTAATCTACAAGTTGGTGAAGTGTGGAAATGGACTCGGAAGCAAGAAGCGGAAGTCGAAAAGGAAAATTGGCCAAAATAGGGGCTCCGTGATAGAGGCCGTGTCACGCTACCATCGCGGAAGCAGTCTGCCTAGAAGTGGTTTTTATCTCAATTTCCAGTGGAGGTACACGACGGCACCGTGGCACGAAGTTAAGGCTCCGCGATACACATCGTGCCACACTGAAGGCAATTACCTTGAAACTGAGTTCCAGTGAAGTTCCGCGACAGGGCCGTGGCACGGAGGTGATGCTCCGCGATACACTCCGTGCCACGTTGGCAGTTATTCGGGGAAAAATTCTCACTAGTATAAATAGAAAACTTAGGTTTTATTTTAAAGTATCTGACATTTGGAGCAAGAATGTGGATAGCAGGCAGTTGAGAAGAAGAATTCCAAGGGTTAATGCTCTTCCTTTTTCTCTTTAATTTCAATTGCTTGTATGAATTCTACTTGTTTGAAGATGTTTAATCCACAAATGAGTGGCTAATTCACCTCTTGCTGAGATTAAGGATAATTGTAGAGGAATGTAATTAATAATTATTTCAGTTTTCATCTTCTCTATAACGAATGTTCTATCAATTCTTGTTTTTACTACGTTAATGTTTGGCCAATGTTAATGTATATTCTAGAGTTCCAATTTTGATTCTGAAAGGGAAATTAATGGGATAGATGTGAATTGGTGGAATATGATCTTTTCTTGGTTGAGAAAATTAAGAGAAGATTTACGTTCAGAATAGAAATATATCTATAATGTCATATTAGTCATTTATGGAATTTGTTATGTATGGCTAGAGCATGGGGTTTTTGCAACACCGAAATGTGTAATGTAAGTCTCATGATTCTTTAATTGGAGAGGAGTCGAAAGATCCAATCCATGGGTTGTTAATTCCTGACTAACAACCGAAGAGAAGATGACTAATTCTAATTAATAAATTACATCCCTGCATGTTTGTATTAACCTCAACTTGTTCATTGCTATTGTTCAGACCCTAATTTACAATATTCACTTAGGTTCACATTAACTAGTAATCTTGACTCAAGCATTATTTGTTTGGCTGTCTACCAGCATAACAAAATCGTTCATTAACAATTAGGATAATTACTACGATATTACAGTCCCCGTGGGATCGATACTTGGCTTGATATAAATCCACTTTACTACTTGTACGACCACGTGCACTTGCGTGTAGTTGGGTCCGAACATCAATATCCTCTCTTGCTCTAGCCTCAGATTCCAGTCTAGACAGGTGTTCAGCTACCGGATTTTTAGTTCCTTTCCGGCCTTTCACCTCAAAATCTTGGAGCAACAACACCCATCTGATCAACCTAGGTTTAGCATCCTTTTTAGACATCAAGTACCTCAAAGCAACATGGTTTGTATGGAAGATCACCTTAGTTCCAAGGAGCACGAATTTCCAGGAACATTTGGAATAGTCCGTTCGGAGAAGAAGAGCCATTTTAAAGTAGTGTTCGATCGATTACGTATTAATCATATGCTTGAAACTTCTCAAATGCAAAGACCACTACTAGAAGCTCCTGTTCAGTGACATTCTTTTGGGCTGTGTTGATTGTTTTACTAGCATAATAGATAGGATGAAAAATCTTCACTCTTTGTGAGGCCTAATAAAGCACCGAGGGAAACCACAATAGCATCACACATTACCTCAAAGGGAAGAGACAAATTTGGAGCTATAATAATAGGAGTAGTGGTGACTTTATCCTTTAGGCACTCAGAGGCCTTCAGACATGTCTCATCAAATATGAACATCACCTCCTTCTCAAGAAATTTTCACAATGATTGTGCAATCTTTGGAAAGTCCTTGATGAACCTCCTATAGAATCCTGCTTTCCCTAAAAAGCTTCTGAACCTTTTTACGAAAATAGGCGGTGGCAATCCTACTATTACTTCAATTTTCACCTTGTCCACCTTTGTCTCTTTTCCAAATATTTTGTGTCCCAGCACTATTCCTTCCTTGACCATGATGTGGCATTTTCCCCAATTTAGGAATAAATTAGTCTTTTTGGATCTGTTCAACACTTTGCCCAAATGATTGAGGCAAGATTCGAATGAGTCACCCACAATTGAGAAGTTGTCCATGAATACATCGATGGTATCCTCCACCATATCCAAGAATATAGACATCATATAGTGCTGGAATGTGGCTGGTGCATTGCACAACCCAAAAGGCATTCTCCAGAAAGCAAATGTTCCGTAAGGGCCAGTGAAGGTGGTCTTCTCTTGGTCTTCTAGGGCTATAGTGATCTGATTGTACCCTGAATAACCATCAAGAAAATAGTACCGGCCTCTACCTGCCAAGCATTTGATCCATTAATGGCATCGAAAAGTGGTCTTTCTGGGTCCATTGGTTGAGCTTTTGATAATCCATGCATACACATCATCCTGTGACTGGTCTTATCGGTATCAGCTCATTCTTCTCATTGGGTACCACTGTGATCCACCTTTCTTTGGCACACACTGTATTAGACTTACCCACTTGCTATCCACAATGGGGTAAACTACACCAGCATCTAGCTACTTGATAATCTCCTTTTTGACTACTTCTTGCATCGATGGGTTCAGGCGTTGTTGATGCTCTATGCGTGGTATGCAATTCATCTCGAGCTGGATTTTGTGAGTACATATGCCTGGAGAAATCCAAATAATGTCAATTATGGTCCAACCGATTGCCTTTTTGTGCCTTTTCAATACCGTGACCAAAGCTTCTATTTTCCAGTCTATCCAGTCAAGTACAATAATCACTGGCAAAGTATTGTCTTCACCCATAAATGCGTATTTGAGGTGGGAAGGTAATGCCATAATTTCTAGAACTGGTGGTACCTTAACTAATGGCTTTGCTGGAAATGTTACACAGTTCTTCAAGTCAAGGTCTAACTTCTTTTGTCTGAAGTTATAAGGTCCCATTCCTTCTAGGGAATTTACCAGTTTCGTGTACCTCGGTACTCCATCTCCCTCATAGTTCATCATGACAACTTCTAGTGTGTCAATATTTATCATCTCTCCCATGGGCACTAGCACCCTATTGTCTTCCATCTGGGTGTTCGCAGAGGTAGCTTCCTTGGTGTAGCTTGAATGAATCACAGAAGAAAAATAAAAAAAACGTAAATGGGGAAATAACATCTAAAAGTTAAATACAAGCAATTAATCTAATCTAAGTTGTATTCCCCCGCAACGACACCACTTTTTGATAATGCTCAAACTCACACTTTTGAACAAAGTATGAAGCGGACATTGTAAATAAAGAACCCAACACAAAGGTTCGGGTCGAACCCACAGGGAATAAAGTAAGAACTAGACTATACAACTTGTTGGTGAGTTATCTCCAAATTGGGGGATTTAAAGAAAAACAATAATAAAACAAGATTGCAATTGTCGTTGTTATCATGATTTTGCAAGTAACTAGGGTAAGTGTTCCCCATGGGTTCATAACTACTTCGAGTATACATATGTAATCAATCGTAATGCTTACCTGTAGAACTAATAACTAGGGTTCATACAAACAACTGGTTCGTCCCTATTGAATTACTATATTCAATGACCAAGTCAGGTCTTATGAGCAATTTCAAACTAATCGTTATTAATATGTTCCAAATTAACTTTCCTATGACCGTAGCTCAAGCAATACAATGATCATAAAAATCAAGGCTTTATTGTAATTCTGTTTTTCTAATCTCTACTTCTCTAGGTTCAAGCAAGTAATGAATTCAGGAAAGTCCTAACGTTGCACACCGTTATGAAACGTTTAAAGATGAAGAGAATACAATAAAAGCATTTAGCACTAGTTTCAAATCAATTTGTGTAACCCTAGTTCATTAATACATCATGGTTCCCACAACCTTAGTTGTGGAGGTTTTAATCTCTTGATTGTAAGATTATGATTAGTATTCATAGACAAACACATAATTGAATATTTACAACAATAATTGAAAGAAAACTTGCTTTGAATA
Source organism: Datura wrightii (assembly GCA_035772735.1). NCBI lineage: Eukaryota > Viridiplantae > Streptophyta > Magnoliopsida > Solanales > Solanaceae > Datura > Datura wrightii. Next base: position 65,701,988 of record JASDFA010000003.1, on the reverse strand, counting down.
TTGATGAACAAAATCAAGAACAATTGAGAAAACCAAGTTTTGATCTCAAGAACTGCTCTCCAATATTGTTTACAAACTTAATAATAATTCACCTCTCTCCATGTAATCTCACATATACTCCTTATTTTTTTACTAAGAAAACATAAAAGGTATTTATATAAACAATAAAAACCTTTTCCTAAGCTAATAGGGAAATTTCCATATCCAACGTCGACTCGTCCTACGACGGGTCATATGACTCGTAACTGGATTATACGGGTCATACCTTGCTCACATATGTTTCTTGGATGCGTCAGAATTTACTTAGTGTTGGCAACTGGTATGACTCGTACTATGATCCTACAAGCCGTACAATCCATCCGTAGCTTGGCTTTGATAACCTTGACATCTTTTTAAGGTTTCTACTAGTATTGTGGTACATCTCATACCTTGCTCCTACAACTCGTGACACTGCATGTTGCATCTTAAGTTCTACCAAGTCTTTAAGGATCACTGAAGCTCCCTACAACTCCCGGTATGGGTCGTAGGTAAATGCTACGATCCATAGGTGTCACCCATACTAGGAGACTTCTTGTGGAAAGTTTCTCTAAAGTATTGTACGAGTCTCAGTATATCTCGTACCATCTTGGTATGGCTCGTACTGAGAGTCGTATTTACGTTTGTATTGTTCTAGCCTTCTGAGCTTTTCCATGAGTCTCAGTACAACTAGTATAATCTAGGTACGGCTCGTACAATCTAGGTACGACTCATATTGAGATCAGTATTTGATGATTTTCTGCACATTTCTGCATCTTCTGCACATTTTTGCTGCAACACCTATTTTTGCTAAAAACAAAGTAAAAACACCTCATATTCGAGTAAACATACCTAACTCCATGCTATTTTCTGAGTTTTAAGCGTTGAAAGTGCTGTAAACTCACAACACATCAATGACATTTATTGAGTTGCTATCACAGATGCAGATTGCTCCTGTGCATCCATGATGATCAGTTGAGTCACTATTGTCAGAATTATATGAAATATTAAGCTGGTCTTTGTCATTAAAAACTTTCTTCAGAGAAATAATTATTCTCATTTTCTTAAAGAATAAAATATAATTGATTTTTGATTTCTGGCTCAACTTATAACATACTAATCTTATCTTTCTTTTTATTAGGGACCCGACAACCTTTAGCTCTGTCGCCAAATTTTCCACAATTCCAACACATATCACTATTTCTTTTAAAGACACCTTTATTGGATTCTCGTATAGACCTCTTAAATCTTTGTATGTAATAATGGGGGTTTTCAGATTTATTCTTATAGTATTTATATCTTCTTTTAATTTTCTTGGATACTTCTTTTGAAGGGGCAGACAACTTGATGTATCCAAAGTCTTGACAAAAACTTCCTATTTCTTTTTTGGATATTTTATTGTCTTTTTTAAGTTGACTTTTAAGCTTCACATCTGAATATAATTCAAGTACTGTGACATTTAAAAATTTTTTAAAGGTCACCATAGGTTAACTGGCTATAAGTAATTTTTCCATCAAATCTATCTTTTAGTTTTATCCTAACTTTTTCAGCAAATAATGTTGGTAAATCACTTATGCATTTTTCTTTCCAAGACTATAGTCTTTTCTGACCATAATCTTGTTAAGGAAAATATTCGTATACCATCTAAAATCATCTAACTTTGGTCAAGATGGGTTAGATAATATTTCTAAACTCCTATCTTTAAAAAGTTGAGGTTCTCCTATAAAATGTTTGGCTATACTATAAATTAAGGTAGTGGTGGCATCTTTTACACATAAATTTTTAAAAATTTACTCTGTAGATTCAGTACTAATAACATGACCTATGGTTGTAGCATTTTTTACTCTATGTCTATTATCTTCAGTGAGATAATTATCCTACCAATATTTTAATGTCCCCATGAATCCAGATATAATTAAAGTGGCAACTTATTTATTCGTGCAGATTTTCATTTTATAGGCCATAATGTGCATTCCCATTTCATGTAACTTGTTGTATATTTGATGTTTTGGAAGTCCATCAATAATCCATTCAGCAATTTAATTTCTAGAGTGTGAAGTATGAGATAGAAATTTATTTTTCTCATACTACATATCTAGGAATGAGGGTTTATTAAAATAGGCCCTTTTTATGGAATATTTAGAGCTTAGCTTGTTAATGTCATTATTAGATTTTTTTGATATTTTTCTTATGACCTTATCATCCTTTAATTTTAATTTATTTTTTAATTTCAATTCAGCTTTTAATTTCTCATTAATCTTTTCTATAAGATCATCTATGATTTCAAACTTTTCTTGAAATTTGGGGCATTTATCTTAGGAAAATTCTGGTAATTTAAATATTGGATTGATTTCTAAATGTTATTATTATGGAAAGGGCTATGTTTATCATTAAAAATTGATTTATTATCAGTATTAAGGATTTGATTAGAGACTATGTATTTTAGTTGATTAATAAAATTATTTCATTCAATTAATCTATTTATATCTTTATTCTTAGGTTCACCATGAGTATCTACAATATCAATTTTAAAAGGAGTAGCTATAACAATTCTACCATCTATTGGTAAACTAATTTCTTTTAATGGGGGAATTATAAATTCAACCACATTAGTTTTGGTACGCCATTATTAACGATCATGGTTAATGATTCTTTTTTATCATCTAATTTTTCTATGTATTCAAACCATTTAAAGAACTCCATATTGCATCTCATTCTTTACATATCGATGCACTTGTTTTTCCTAAAAGATAACCTTTTCTTTAATGAATATTTTTCTGCATACTATTTCCTTTTTATATTATTTTATGGATCTAACTAGAGTTTATCTAAATGTTAAAATTCAGGTTCGTACTCCTCATCTCACTAGCATCTAACTAGCAATGCTACTTGTTCTTTTGGTACCATGGCTCATATGAGTTTATCCAAACCTTTATAAAGGTTTTTAAACAAAACAGATTGGTAGTAAGTGCTAAAAAGATTTCATTAACTGCTTTATTAATAATTTTGTAATAACTAAAGATGTAAACTCCATTATTGCATATATGTGACTTATGGAGTTTATATCCAAACCTTTTAAAAGGTTGTTAAACAAAACGTATTGGTAGTAAGTACTAAAGATTATGTTATTCTAGACTGCAATTAGATTCCTTGGTCATGACTTATATCAAGGAACCTATCGAAAGTCTCAATTATGTTGTAGATTTTATTCTAAATATTAGGCAGGTTTGTAAGCCTCTTTATCAGCATCTTAAGAAAGATTGAGGCCCATTGAGTTTAGAGGAAACAGAGACAATCCAAAAAATAAAATCAATATTTCAAAAACATCTATGTCTAGGAATACCACATCCATAAGCATTCATAATAGTGGCATCTTACACCTCAAACATAGGATATGGAGTTATTCTTAAATAGAGAATTTCCCCAGAAACACCTGAACAATTAATGGCTCTTATACAATTTAATTGATCATAGTAACAATTAAAAATTCATAGTAAAAATTTGAAAATACTACAAGGCAAGAGTAAAATGAAGGAAAATACTATAAGTAAATAATAAAGCAGAAGTGAAATAAAGTACTTATGTAACACCCTATAAATCCCTGAGACTAGCCATTAGACTTAAAATGTGACCATGCAGGAAATTGGGAAAAAGACCTCAGAACGAGTCATAGTACGACTCGTAGGACAGTGGAATGAGCCATAGCAAGACTCATAATAGAATGGTCAGGGAAACAGTATGAGTGGCTGGGAGAAACCACGACTGCATGTCATGATCCGTACCACTATGGTATGAATCGTACTAACCAGTCATGGAAAACTCCCAAGAAATTCTAGGACAAAACCACGAGCCAAGCTATGACTCATGGTTGGTGGGATGGGTCGTATCATCCATTCATGATTTGAATTTCAAAGACATGTTCAAAAGGCTTTGAGGAAGCTATGAATCATAGTAAGACCCCTAGTAAGATCTCACGAATCATAGTAGACTTATGTGGAAAACTTTAGAGAATGGTATTGAGCAAGGCCCCTAACCATGGATGTCAGCACAGATTGTACGATCCTGTTACGACCCGTAGGTTGAGTCGTATTACCTGATGGGCAGATATTTTAATAACAATTTGCAGGGGCATTTTAGTAAAACCTAAGATTCTGACTCCTAAAGTATGATGTTTTGGGGTGAATATAAGGGGTTAAAAAGAGTTAGTCGATCTTCCTCACTACATTTCTCACTTTTCTCTCAAGAACATAATATTAGAGCTCAAGATCTCTCCTCCCCTAGTTAAGAAATTCAAGGCTTCTTCTCAGGAACCTTCTTCATCAGGTATGTGGGACTTCAACAAGGGTTTTCTTTCACCTATGTGTCCCGAAATCTTTAGTAACCCTAGTCTTAATAAATTCTAGAAAACAAAGACCTAGGGTTTCCCAGTCAACCTAAAAATTTCTTAATCTTGATAATTCTTTAAGTGTACTTGACTACTACTAGTTGAACTTCATGTTTTGGTTCAATTATACAGTATTTTGTTCCTAGTATTAATATTTAACATGCTCTCTCTTTTGTAATGAAAACTTGCATGATTTAGAAGTCAAATATGAATGTTGTATTGTCATGATATTTTTACTCAAAATATTAATGTTGGTATAAAGGCATCATAGAAAATGAATGCTTTAGTATGTTCAGTCTCAGAATTTCAGTCAGTACTCAGTATACTAGTATCCTCCAGAAATGTCAGCATATCAGTTTGACTTCTATTAGTTCTTTTGAGAAACTCAGTAAAGTCATTAGTATTAGTTTATCAGCTTATTAGTCGATCTTTAGACTGTTATGACGCTTTCAGATAATGTAGCTCTAACAAGTCTTAGAACATAGTTTCTTTCTGGTCCTTAAACTCGCAAAACACTTCCAGATAAGTAGTTCTAACTTAGTCTTAGAACATCGTTTTTGAGCGATCAGCAAAGTTGGACACATTTAGGATTTCCAGTGGGAGTAGTACTTAGCACCGAGCTAGCCAGGGTTCAGCGCACCCAGGTTTGCAGAACTACGTTGCCACGATAGGTTACTAGCCCGAATGGGCCCAGACAATGATCACTTAGTTCAGCCACTATACCTTGGCAAAGACAGTGTGCCATCTCCGATGGGAGGTATACATTAGAATCCACAATTAGCTCATGTGGTTACATGTTGGTTATAATTTCTCCCATAGTACAGTTCAATCCAGTACAATCATGATTCTCACTTCAGTCCAGATCTTCAGATTTCAGTCTATATCTGCAGTGTTATAGTTAAATTTATTATTACTTAGTATATGTATGTTTTTAGTTCCTTCTCACATACTTATTATATTCAAAGTACTAATCACATACTTTTATGTGCTATATTGTTTGATGATATAGACTCAGGTACCCAGCCTCAGCATTGTAGTTAGTCTCTTGACAATTTCCCAGCAGCTTCAGTGGTGAGTCCTCATCTGGCAATGGCCGGAGTTCCATTTTCAATTGTATTTCTTTGTATCACGCCCCAAAATTGGGGTATGATGTGACTGGCACTTGATTCCGAAGAGATCCAAAAGCCGGCTACATAACATCTAAACTATAACCCTTAGGCCATCTAGTCACAGTTAACTACACATAGAAATGGACCGACTAGTTCAATAGGCATGAAAAAATAGAATCTCAACAAGGCCATAATAACATCTGAAATGAACTATGGAAATCCATCAAGGGCATAAACTGAACAACTATACAACTAGTCCATAAAAGCCTCTAAAAGAGTAAAATAATACTGATTTCATGGGACAGGGCCTCGGCCTACCCATATATACATTAAAACTCAGACTGACCAAACCAGACATAAGGCTCCTGAAATAAAGGAGCATACTAACTCTATGCTAGATCGAGCTTCTATGGCATCGGTCGATCTGAGCTCCTACCTACACCTGTAGCACGATTGCAGGGTCCCTAGGCAAAAGGACGTCAATACAAAGAAATGCACTGGTATGTAAGACTGAAAGCTGTAAATAAGCAATTCGAAAGATAAACTGAACAAGAGAAGGAAATAGCAACAACCTGACACTCTGGAACCTATCAACATAAACAATAGCAAATAAAAGTTGAACATAAATCATATAATAGGGTAGAGAGATAATCTATAACTCTGCAACTAACTACCCTATATGCAGACTTTGTGCATGAGCATAACATAACAAACTCATATGTCAACACTTCCAATACTAGGACTAAGGTTTATGAGAATTGACTCAGTGGAATATACTTGGACCAGGTTTTAAGTATGGCTACCTGATACAGAGAACAGGACATTAAGAGTTTCCTGATACTTGGACTAGGACTTTATACGGTCGACCTGATACTTGGACGAGAATTTTCATACATATTTCCTAGCACATTCAGCCATTTGATACTCATACTAGAGAGCGCATGCAGCATTACACAATTAGCCATCTGATACTCGAACCAGAGAGGGCATGTGGTAATCAATGGAAATCATGCCAATAAGTAAGCTGATGCTAAGACCAGTAGCTGAATAATGAAATATATATATCTGATTCAAATAATGGGTCCAAGTCAGAGGACCAATTAAATAATGCAAAGTAACTGACTTAACTAATGGGTCTAACTTGAAGGACCAACTAAACATCGTAACCCTAGAATCTAACAGCAGGGGACATAAAACATAACTTGAGTTGAAAGCTTAACATGAACATGAGACTCGAGGAACATGACACTAGACCTCGCTTACGGGTTCTTGGGACCAACTCTAGATACTTAGACCTAACTTTAGAATAATTGGAATACATATGATTACTTAGATTTAACATATAAAGATTTAGACTCAACTTGAACTCAATTGGAAGTACTCAAACTCAATTATGGATACTTAGCTTCAACGTTAGCTACTTTAGCACCCGGTAACATGATAACTTTCCAATAACTTAGGAGTAGGAGTTATGGAATTCCTTTTAAGCCTTAAGAACTATGAAACATATATACATGAATGTAGGTAACCATAACAAGGAATCTCTGGTTTTGTACCCTTGTTTATCCTTACTAATCTTGACATTCATTCTTAGCGTACATTATTCTTACGTCGTTGTCTTAACTTATATTTCTAATTTTATAAGGTGACCAGAACCTCATACATGATCAACATAACATATATAACATAATATAAAGGTACACCTAACAATTTCCACGCTTAGGGGTCTCCAACTTGATGTACAACTACGACAACAATCGACACGATATCACACTTTAAACGCCTTTTTAGGCTAGACATAATCTCAACATTTAACTTCAATAAAAACATGAAAGTTTAACTCTTAAATGGAGCTTAACATAATGCCTCAATAATGTAAAATGTTTTATTCTCATTCAACTCACAATGCACGAATCATGCTTGAATGAACGACGTACGAAACACCTTATTTGCCTTTATTTCCGATGAGGTTTTGCTGCTGCAATGACCACCCCTTAGCCTTCCTAATATCTTGAATTTATAGGAAAGTATCAAGCCTAGTCTTTAGTACAAAATGAAGTCCAAAATAAATCGCCAAAGGCAGTAACAATAGCAACAACAACACATGGCAACATCAACAATATTTAGCCATTTTCTCTACTAGTTTTCACTAGCTTTTGAGGGAGAAAACAAGAGGGAACTTTACCTCACTTTTTCTGTAATTATTAACCTCAAAGTAGAGTATATTATCAGCCAAATAAAATGCAAGAAATTCTTAAAAAACGAGCAAAAATGCAGCTCAAAAAAGTCCATTGGCAGCTCACTTAGTTGTCAATTTCCAGTTTTTCGCTTTGCAATTTGAGAGGTTTAAAGAGGGTAACATACTTACCTTTCTTCTTAGCTTTAATACCTATTTCAAAGTGGACATATATTAAGTAAATCCAGCTCCTAAAACTCAGCAACCTCTCCCAAAACAACTGCCAAAAATGAGGTCCAAACACCTAGCACATTGGAAACCAACTTTCTTAACTTGTCTTGTGATTTTCTTGAATTTAGATTGATGTTTCCTCCTTGATTTTATTCGTTCTAGCCGATGGAATTGAGAGAGAAATGGAATCCTTAGGAAGTTGGTTGATTTTGATTAGGACATAAATGCTTTCTACAAGTGAAAATTCTGATTTTAAGCAAATAGGGCAGTGGAGGCGATAGGGCATGATGATGTCACCGCTTGGGGTGCCATGGTAAAATGCTCATAACATCTCAATATGAACTCCAATTGGCGAGTGGTTTAATTTTCTGAAAACTAGACTCAAAGACCTTTAATGATAGGTCATGGCACTTCTAACTAAGTATAGATTGGAGATATAGTCATTTAAAGTTGACCCTTACTTATGAACTTCACATACTCTTTGATTTTCCATTCATACATGTTTCCCTTGTCATATACAATCAATATTGATCTTGGGCATAATTACATGCCAAAGTGATACTTTATAACTTAGTTTTGTCTTGTTTATGTATTTAATTATGTACATTTTCATGCCTTTTTATATAAATGAGAAGAAATATTAACCAACATGATTAGTCTTTGTTTTTGAAGGAAATAATGCATTAGAGGACCCAATCTATGATTTGGTGAAGTGGAGGAATGATATCGGGATCAAAACACCAAAGTTGGAATAAATTGGGTGATTTCCAGAGGGCTTCCACGATACCTCCATGTCACGGAGGCAGTGCTCCACGATACACACTGTGTCACGGAGGCAGTGCTCCGCGATACACTCCGTACCACGGAGGCAGTGCTCCGCGATACACTCCGTGACACGTTTCTTATTATTTCGGGAAACATTTCCACTAGTATAAATAGCACACTTAGGTTTTATTTTAAATATTCTGATTTGGTTGAGCAAGAACGTGGGTTACAAGCAGTTGAAGGGACGAAAATTCTAGGATTCTTCTCTATCTCTTTCTCTTTTATATCAATTTTTTGTATGAATTACACTTATTTGATGATGTTTAATCCACAAATGAGTGGCTAAATTCACTTCTTGCTGAGGTTAAGAACAATTGTAGTGGAATGTGATTGTTGATCAATTTAGTTTTCATCTTTTCTTCAATAGTTGTTCTATCAATTCTTGTTCTTACTGCATTAATGTTTGTCCAATGTTAATGTATATCTAAAAAATCCAATTTTGATTTTGAAAAGAAAAGAAATTGGAAAGTTGTAAATTGGTAGGATATGATCTCTTCTTAGTTTGGGAAAATTGAGAATTGATTTACATTCAGAATAGAAATATATCTGAAAGTCTTATTAGTCAATTAAGGAATCAGTTTTGTATGGTAAGAACATGAAATTCTTTTATCACAGAAATATAGGTTGAAGGTTCATGATTCTTAAGTTGGGTAGGATACGAAAGTTTCAATCCATAGGCAAATAATTCTTGACTAGCAACCGAAGGAAACATTAACTGAATTGTATTGATAAATTACTTCCCTGCATGTTCGTTTTAACCTCAGTATGCTCATTACTATAGTTCAGACTCACTTTATAATTTTGCCTTAGATTCTTATTAATTAGTAACTCAAACTCTCAAAATATTATTCATTTGGTTGTCTGCATTCTTAAAGATATAGTTCATTAACACTTAAGTTAATTATTACCTTGGTTCAGTCCCTGTGAGATCGATACTTGGCTTTACTTATGCCACTTTACTACTTGTTCGACCACGTGCACTTGCGTGTAGTTACCAAACCACCCGAACAAATATACAATCTATAAATCCTTTAACATAGCATACACACATAAATAATCACCAAAAATTTTCTGAGATATAACATTCTCCATCCCATAGGAACATTCTTCCCCGAATGGAAATTAATTTCTCTTAACATGCTTTAAAATACATACTCAGTAACTTAGGTATCAAACACTTACCTTAATATCACATCGACATCATGAATAGGTTAGGATATTTCTTATTCATTTCCTCCTTAGCCTCCCAAGTTATTTCCATGACATATTACTTTGCCACAATACCTTGATGGAGGCAACTTCCTTAGTTCGAAACATTCTGACTTGCCGATCAAGGATGGAAACTGGGACCTCTGTATAGGTCATCTTCTCAGAAATCTGGACATCATCAATAGGCATAATACTGGTCGGGTCTCCTATACACGTCCGCAACATTGACACATGAAATACTGGATAGACAGCTGCCAACTTTGGTAGCAATTCTAGCTCATGGGCTACTTTGCCTATCTTGTGGTTCACTCTATAAGGCCTAACATATCTAGGGTGTAGATTCCCCTTCCAGCCAAATCGCATGACGCCTTTCATAGGCGACACTTTCAGGAAGACACAATCATTAACTACAAATTCCAATGCTCCACGATGTATGTCAGCATAAGATTTTTGTCTGCTCTGTGCTGTTTGAAACCTATCTCTCATAAGCTTTACATTGTCCACAACCTATTGTACTAGATTTGTCCCTAATAGTTCAGCTTGACTATGTTCAAACCAGCCGATTGGCGATCTACACTTTCGCCCATACCAAGCTTCATATGGGCCATCTGAATGCTTGCTTGATAACTATTATTATAAACAAATTCTATCAAGGGGATATGATCATCCTAGCGTCCTCCAAAGTCTATGATACAGGCACACAACATATCTTTGAGCATTTGGATGGTACGTTCATCTTGTCCATCTATCTGGGGGAGAAAGGTGGTGCTAAGATTTACTTGAGTGCCCAGGCCTTTCTGGAAGGAATTTCAAAATTTTTCCATGAACTGAGCACCTCTGTCTAAAATAATGGATAAAGGAATTCCATGTAGTCGAACTATCTCAACGATATACTAACTGACATAATCCTCCGTGTTATAAGTCATCTTGATTGGCAAAAAGTGAGCTGATTTAGTCAATCTGTCTACTATTACCCAAATAGATTCATACTTCCTGCTTGTCTGTGGCAACCTAGTAATAAAATCCATATGAATCACTTCCCATTTCCAGGCTAGAATCTCCATATTCTAACTCAAGCCTCCAGGTCTTTGGTGTTATACCTTCACCTACTGTCAATTAGGACACTGGATCGCAATACCTATGATGTCCTTTTTCATGCCGTCCCACTAATATAGCTACTTCAGGTCACGATATATCATTTTGGCACCTGGATATACTGAATACCGAGAGTAGTGAGCTTCACCTATAATTTTCTCCCGTAGTTTGTCCGCATTCGGCTCATATAAACGAGTCTGGTATTTGAGAACTCTATATGGACCACACTCAAATAAAGCCCGCTTCTGTTGTGGAATGCTATGTCTTAGCACTACCAATTTCAAACCCTCATTAGCACACAACATTAGCCCTTCCAAGATGGTACAGACTTGTAACATCATAGTCTATCAGCAATTCTAACCACCTTTTCTGGAGTAAATTCAACTCCTTCAATTGGAATAGGTACTAAAGGCTCTTATGATCTGTAAAAATATCAACATGTACCCCATACAAGTAGTGTCTTCAGCATGAACACCACCGTTGCCAAATCTAGATCATGGGTAGCATAATTCTGCTCATGCTTCCTCAGCTGCCTCAAAGCATAGGAAATGGCCTTGTTGTGTTGCATCAAAACACAACCTAAGCCAATTATGGAAGCATCACAATAAATCACATAACCCTCTATACCTTCTTGAAGAGTCAAGATAGGTGATGAAGTCAACCTATCTTTCAATTCCTGAAAGTTGCACTTGCATGCCTCTGACCATTAGATCTTAGATGCTTTATAAGTGAACTTTGTCAACAGTGCGGAAATAGTAGAAAACCCCTCTACAAATCTATGATAGTAACCCGCCAAACCCAAAAAGCTATGAACCTCTATAGAATTCAAGGGTCTGGGCCAACTCTTTACCACCTCTATTTTCTGACTATCCACTCTTATATCTTAAGCTGTAATTACATGACTAAGGAACGCTACAGTTGTTAGCCAAAATTCACATTTAGAAAATTTAACGTACAACATGTGCTCTTAGAGGGTTTGCAACACAGCTCTCAGGTGATCTGCAAGTTCAGCCTCTGATCGTGAATAAATTAGGATGTCATCAATAAAGAAAATCACACGTACATCAAGAAAGGGCCTAAGCACCCTATTCATCAAATCCATAAAGGCTGTCGAGGCATTAGTAAGCCCAAATGATATCACTAAGAACTCATAATGGTCGTATCTTGATCTGAAGGCAGTCTTAGGGAAGTCAACTTCCCTAACACATGAGTGATGGTACCCGAATCTCATGTCAATCTTCAAAAAGCATCTGGCACCATATAACCGATCAAATAAGTCATCAATCTTGGGAAGTTGATACTTATTATTAATCATCGTTTTATTCAACTTCCTGTAGTCAATGCATATCAGATAAGCAGCTTTGACCGGCCTTAGGACCCCAGCTTCATATTACATTTTGTTCTTTAGATGGTTACAATACTTCCAAATAAGCAGCTCTGACCAGTCTTAGAACCCAGTTATAGAATCCGGTCCGATAAGACTCTTAGGGTGATTCCAGATAGGTATTCCTGAATTAGTCTTGGGCCTTAGTTTCGAGCTATCAACTTAGTAGTCAGTCAAGGATTATCCAATGGGACTAGGACTTAGCATTAAGTGGACCGAGGTTCCAGCGCACCCAGGTTCCCAGGACTATGTTGCCATCGTAGGATATATTTTGTTGGCCTCATGGCCCCAGAGCTGTGATCACGTAGTTCATGCCTTTATACTCCTGGAAAGATATATTGGGTCATACCAATGGGGTGTATTGTAAGACCTCGGAAGCCCTAAGATGTGACCTGGGAGTGAAACAGAGAGAAACTAGAAATTCTACACCAGGTCACAACATGAGTCGTTCTGTGACCCATGGGGAAGACCACGAGTTGTGAGGTGACTCGTCGTGATGTACTGGACGTGAGTTGAAAAAAATTGTTGATGGGGTCACTAGGGCATGACCACTAGTCGTGTCAGACCCCAAGACCCATTGAGTCAGCCATGGAGAAGGGGAATTCGAAGAACGAGTTTGAGGTGGCAGTGTTCCTTATGGATATACCCCACGAGTCATGGTCAGACACCACGATTCACCCAATGAATCGTGGTGGGCAGGTAACTAATGATCTGAGGTTTGAGGAAGTGGAGCTAACGAGTGGTGACCACGAGTCATGGTCACTGGTAAGGAGTCGTATCATGGCCCTTTATAAGTTCCAAGTGAAACCTTGAAAGTGTACCCAATGATCGATGTTACAACCCGCAGTTGGTGTCAATGACTCGTTAGATCCCTCATAGGGACCGACGAGTAGTTATTTTCTGTGAAGTTATTAAGGGTATTCTCACCATTCCTATGCTTTAGGGTCCTATACTACATTGTTTAAATCCATTTTCAGGGTGTATTAAGAAAGGTTAAGTCATTTTAGCCTATTCTAAACCCATGCATGCAAGTTAGAGAGTTAGAGAGGAGATCAAGCTTAAGCCCTTCCAATTCTTCACAAATTCCTCTTGGGAAATCAAGGAAGTATAATAATCAGCTTTAATCAGGTATATAAGGTTATATGGGCGAATTCGTTCACACCCATGCCCAATCTCTCTTTAAATCATAGAAATTCCTTTGTCGATTCTACAGGGTTTTAACCCAATGCTTGAAATTCCTAATTCTTTACATGGGCATGATTTAAATGAGTTTTTATTATTGAATTATGAATTATGTACAGGTTTTACATTGCTTTCCATGAAAATCATGTTTCAAGCTTTATAAATTCAAATGCCCATTTATGAGAAGTTCACGAAAGTTGAGATTTATGAAGAATGTTCATGTATGATGAAGTATTAATTATGAAAAGCATTTTTTCAAGTTACTCATTTTTATAATCATGTTTTCAAGTGTGTTGAGTATTTTCAAGCATGTTAAAGTATTGGGCAATGCCCACATGTTCAAGTACGATTTATGACTTATGATATGAATTTCATGATTTATCGATTTATGATGTTGGCCGATTAATATGCCCTTGATTCATGGATAAACATGTATATAAATGGGGATCAACGATGTTAATTGTCTATTTGGCCATGAATCTCATGAATGATGGTTATGATTTATGTACGAGCCGAATGTGCATGTTTTGGGAGAAGTGTCTAGAACAAGTAGCCTGGCATTCAATGGACTATGCCGGTGTCTCATAAGTATGTGCCACCATAGGTTCATGATGATACATTACAATGTTAGTGGATATCCTCTTTTATGATATCGCATAATGCACGTCCCTGGCCTGTCAAGCTCGAGACGACTCTGCCCACTTGAGTGAGATAGTTGGGGCATCATGTAAGGCTCTACCATGATGGTGTCGATTATGGCTAGTCCTCCCATTGTTCCACATGTTTTTATGCATTGTTATGTTGATGTTATTTGGCTCAAATTCCAATTTGTAAAGCTTCTCTTATGACTATTATAATGAACGGATTACAAATGTTATTGAAACCTTGAGCCTTATATTACATTATGATATTTATGTTATGATCATGTTGTCCCACTCTTATGATCTCTTATGAGTTTTTTTATGTATTTTAAATGTCCGTTTTACTTATCATGCATACTCGGTACATTCCATGCACTGACTGCATACTCTATGTTGTATCATTTCATGATAAAGGCTCCGTTCTTCAAACCTAGCACCGTTATTAGCTCGTTGCCAGAGTTAGCATCCAACTCATTGGTGAGTCCTCATTCTCCAAGGACCAGTTGATATCAGTTATCTCTTTATGTTTAGTTTTATAGACTTGTCGGGTTAGTTGCGGGTGTTGTCCCATCAACCCATCAGATATGTTAGAGGCTTTCAGACCATGTGTAGCATTCAGCTGTCATGTATGAAGTGTATTTTTATTTCTATGTTATGTCATGTTTATGCTTCTACCATGTCGTTATACTGAGTATTCCACTTTATTGATTTTGATTTAGATGTATATTCATGCCATGGGTCGATTTGGAGTCTCTCGGGGCTCTTTGTCCCATGTTACAATCTGGGTCTCCGTTTGGGTCGTGAAAAACTTGGTATCAGAGCAATAGGTTTGAAGTGTCATAGGGTGTCCGAAAGCCGCATTAAGTAGAGTCTTTTTCATGGGTGTGAAGCACACCACACTTATGACAAAGAGGCTACGAGACGTTTAGGAAATGTTTCCTTCTTTCATGATTTATGTCATGCGATGAAATGCCTCTCTATCCTTCTAACTCATGCTATTCATGACTGCAGAATCATGGCTCCCCACCGAGTTAACGAAAGGAGGAATGGGGATGGAAATTTCCATGGGGATGGAAACGGAGATGGGCACCAAGAAGCCCCACCAGTCTAGGAGCATCATGCACTGGAGTCGATTGCCCATGTTGAATTTCAGGCAGCTATTCAGATGCTAGCGTAGGCCTTGACCGCTCAGGTCAAATAGTAGGCAGTGGCACATATTCTGCAAAATGGGAATGCGGTGGCAACACGGGTCAGAGATTTCTTGAGGATGAACCCTCCAGAGTTTCTTAGGTCAAAAGTAGATGAGGACCCACACGAGTTCATTGATGAGATAGTGAAGATAACCCAGGTCGTGGGGGTAATGGGGTTGAGTGTGATGAGTTGGCCTCATATTAGTTGAAAGGGGTCGCACACAGTTAGTTTCGACAATTGAAAGATAGTAGGGCTACCGGAGCAGGCCCTGTCACTTGGGAGGAGTTCCATGTTGCTTTCCTAGATCAGTTCTTCCCTCGTGAGATGAGGGAGTTGAAGGCAGATGAGTACAGGAGTATGCCCTGGATTTCACTCGCTTATCAAAGTATGCCCCAGAGTTAGTAGTGGATCAGACGGCGTGAGTGAGCAGGTTTGTTCATGGGGTGGCAAGCTATTTGGACAAAAATTGTAGGACTGCTATGCTCCACCAAGATATGGATTTTACTCAGATAGTATTGTACGCCCAGCAGATGGAGGTAGTGTATATGAGGGAGATAAAGGCAAAAAGGGCCCGGACAGACAACTATGAGTTCACTCAGAAGAGATCTGGTGGTGGTCACTGCCCTCAGATTCAGTAGAGGTCACTAGCTCCAGCACTATCATCAGCTAGTGTCCCATCCAGACCCAAGGGTGATTAGAGGAATAGGGCCTCAGGTTCAAGAGACCATAGGGACATGCAGGTAGAGCACACTTTTCCAACCTGTGGGAAGGGTGGCAAGAGTCATGCCGGGGAGTGCTTGCTCGGCTCAGATATTTGTTATGGGTACAGTAGATCCGACAATATGTGCCAAGCGTGTCCATTTGCTAGATAGGATGATGATAGAGTCCGTGTACAAACTACTGGATCAGCAATAACTCCAGCATGTTCAGCTTCACAAGGGGCATCCACTAGTGGGGGTCGCGGGCAACGCCAAAATAGATTCTATGCCCTTGCCTCGTGTCAGGAGCAGTCACTAGATGTAGTTACTGGTATGTTACGAGTGTTCCACCTTGATGCTTATGCTTTCTTAGATCAAGGGGCTACCTTGTCTTCTATGACACCTTATATTACTAGTATCTTTGGAGTTAGTCCTGAAATTCTGTCAAAACTATTCTCAGTATCTACTCCGATTGGTGATTCGGTTGTAGCTAGGAGGGTGTATAGAAGTTGTCTGATTATAGTATTGCATAAAGTCACCATCGCAGACCTAGTAGAGTTAGCAATGACTAACTTCAATTTTATTCTCGGCATGGATTGGTTGTATGACTGTTATGCTTCAGTTAATTGTAGGACCCTTGCGGTGGAGTTTCGCTTTCTAGGTGAGTCAGTCTTAGAGTGGAAGGGTAGTTCAGCCATGCTTGTGGGTCATTTTATTTCCTATCTTAAGGCTAGGAAGATGATTTCCAAAGGTTTCGTGTACCATCTAGTTAGGTTTAAGGATATTGAGTCTGAGACCCTGACTATCCAGTCAGTTCCGATGGTATGTGAGTATCCGAAAGTTTTCCCTGATGATTTACCGGGTAATCCTCCCGAGAGGGAAATCAATTTTGGTATTGACCTCCTTCCCAACACACAACCTATATCTATTCCTCCCTACAGAATGGCTCCACCTGAGCTAAAAGAGTTGAAGGAGCAGTTGAAGGATCTTTTGGATAAGGGTTTCATCAGACCAAGAAAGTCCCTATGGGGTGCACCAATTCTGTTTGTCCGAAAGAAAGATGGTTCTCTTCGTATGTGTATTGATTATCAATAATTTAATAAGGTCACCATCAAGAATAGGTATCCTTTACCCTGGATTGATGATTTATTTGACCATCTTCAGGGTCCCAAGTATTTTTCAAAGATAGATCTCAGATATGGGTACCATCAGCTCAGAGTTTAGGAGAGCGACATCCCGAAGACAAACTTTAGGGCATGGTATGGTCATTATTAGCTTGTAGTTATGTCTTTTAGACTAACGAATGCTCCTGCATCTTTTATGGACTTGATGAACAGGGTGTTCAAGCCATACCTGGATATGTTCATGACTGTGTTTATTGATGACATTCTGATATACTCTCAGAGCAAGCCGCTCATTTAAGGGTGGTGCTACAGACTCTCAAAGATTGCCAGCTATATGCTAAATTCAGCAAGTGCAAATTTTGGTTGGATTCCGTGGCATTTTTAGGCTGTGTTGTATCAAGTGAGGGTATTAAAGTGGACTCTCAGAAAATAGAAGTGGTGAAGAATTGGCCTAGACTGGTGAATCCTTCAGATATACGGAGCTTTTTGGGCTTATCTGGTCATTATAGAATATTTGTTGACGGTTTCTCATCAATTGTAGCACCCTTGACCAAATTGACCCAAAAGAAGGTGAAATTCTAATGATTGGAGGCTTGCGAGAGATTCTTTCGGGAGTAAAAGACCTGACTTAAATTAGCATCAGTGCTAACCGTACTCGAGGGTACGGATGGGTTCGTGGTGTATTGTGATGCTTCAAGGATCGGACTTGGGTGTATATTGATGCAGCACGGAAAAGTTATGACATATTCCTCAAGACAGCTGAAAGTTCATGAGAAGAATTACCCGACCCATGATCTTGAATTGGCCATGGTGGTATTTGCCTTGAAGATATGGAGACATTATTTGTACGGGGTCCACATGGATGTTTTTACAAATCATAGGAGTCTACAATATGTGCTTACCATGAAGGATCTCAATCTTCGGCAAAGGAGGTGGTTAGAGCTACTTAAGGATTACGATATGAGTGTGATTTACCATTCATGGAAAGAAAATGTAGTAGCAGATGCACTTAGTAGACTCTTCATAGAAAGTGTGTCCCATGTAGATGAGGGAAACAAGGAGCCGGTGAAAGACGTGCATCGACTTGCAAGTTTTGGAGTTTGGTTGGTTGATTTGACCGATGGTAGTGTTATAGTTCAGAACAGATAAAAATCGTACTTGGTGACTGATTTAAAAGCTAGGAAAGACGAATACCCTATTTTGGTAAAGTTTAAGGAGGCTGTTCAGAATCATAAGGTTGAGGTCTTCTCCAAAGAGGGAGATGGTGTGCTTCAACACCAAGGTCGCTTATGTGTTCCAGATATTGGTGATTTGAGGAACCGGATGTTGCATGAGGCCCATGGATCTAGGTATTCAATCCATTCAGGTGCCACCAAGATGTATCATCATTAACGAGAAGTCTATTTGTGGAATGGCTTGAAGAAGGACATCGCCGAATTTGTGGCTAAGTGTCCAAATTGTCAGCAAGTGAAGGTCGAGCATTAGAGACCGGGTGGTGTGCTTCTAGATATCAGTATTCCTACTTGTAAGTGGGAAGAAATCAATATTGACTTCATAACAGGTTTGCCTCGCACTCGTTGATAATATCACTCCATCTGGGTTGTTATAGACAGGCTGACCAAAGCTACTCATTTTCTACAGTTCAAAACCACGGATTTGGTGGAGGATTATGCCAAAATATACATCCGAGAGCTAGTTCGGTTACATGGAGTGCCTTTGTCCATCATATACGACAGGGGTACCCAATTTACCTCTCAGTTTTGGAGGTCGTTCCAAAAGGGACTTGGTACTCATGTTGAGCTCAGCGTAGCATTTCACCTGCAAATAAATGGTTAGGCGGAGCAGACAATTCAGACTCTCAAAGACATGTTGAGAGCATGCGTGGTTGACTTCAAAGGTAGTTGGGATGATCATTTGCCTCTCATCGAGATTGCATACAATGCAACTACCATTCCAATATTCATATGGCTCCGTTTGAGGCTCTCTATGGATGGTGATGTAGATCGCCTATTGGTTGGTTTGAAGTTGGTGAAGCTGCAATGATAGGACCAGATTCAGTCCATCAGACTATGGAGAACGGGACAGGTTAAGAACGGCTCAAAGTCGCCAAAAGTCTTATGCCGATGTGCGGAAGAGAGAACTCGAGTTCGAAGTAGATGATTGGGTGTCTCCTATGAAGGGAGTGATGCGGTTCGGAAAGAAAGTAAAACTCAACCCTCGTTATGTTGGCCCCTAGAGGATAGTGAAATGGGTTGGCAAGGTGGCATATGAATTGGAGTTGACTTCAGAATTAGTTTCCATAGATCCTGTTTTCCATGTATTGCTCTTAAAGAAGTTTTTGGGTAATCCTACTCTAGTTGTCTTGGTGGACAGTGTTGATGTGAAAGACAGCCTTAGTTATGAGGAGGTTCCACCGAGAAGGTTCCGGTGGAAATACTGGATTGTCAGGTTCGGAGGCTAAGAAACAAGGAAGTAGACATGATGGAGGAATCAATATGTTAAAGGAGCTACGTGGGAAGCCGAAGCAGACATGATGGCTAGATACCCCCATTTATTCTCTACTGGCTCAGTTCTAGCTTGAGGTTTCGATTTTTTCCCTAGTACTCTATTTAGTTTTCATGTTTAGTTCATGTGCCCTAATTTCTTTCATGTATATGGATGTGTATATGGTTCAAGAAATTAGTTCAGCCATGTAGTTTAAATTAGAGTTAGTCATTCCGTTAGTTTTCAGCTTAAATGATTAGTATTTGAGTATGATGATTGCAATTCTCTATTTTTTGTATGTTTTTCAACATTCGAGGATAAATGTTCCCAAGGGGGAGATATTGTCAGACCCCGGAAGCCCTAAGATGTGACCCGAGAGTGAAACGGAGAAAAAATAAAAATTCTGCGCCAGGTCAAAGAATGAGTCATTCTGTGGCCCGTGGGGAAGACCACAAGTCGTGAGGTGACTCGTGGTGAGGTATTGACTTGAATTAAAAAAATTGTTAGTAGGGTCACTACGGGCATGACCAGGAGTCATGGTCAGACACCACGACCGTTTAGTCAGTCGTGGCCAAGGGAAATTGGAAGAAGGAGTTTGAGCTGGTAGTATACCTTATGGATAGACCCCACGAGTCGTGGTCAGACATCACGATTCATTGGGTGAATCGTGGTCGGCAGGTAACTAATGATCTGAGGTTTGAGGTAGTGTAGATGATATTGGTGACCACGAATCATGGTCACCGGTAACGAGTCGTATGATGGCCCGTTATGAGTTCCAGGTGAAACCTTGATGGTGTACCTAACGATCGATGTTACAACCCGTGATTGGTGGCAACGACTCGTTAGGTTCCTCATGGGGACTGACGAGCAGTTATTTTTTGCGAAGTTATTAAGGGTATTCATGCCATTCATATGCTTTAGGGTCCTATACTACGTTGTTTTAAGCCATTTTTAGGGTGCATTAAGATAGGTTAAGTCATGCTAGCCTATTCTAAACCCATGCATGCAAGTTAGGGAGTTAGAGAGGAGATCAAGCTTAAGCCCTTCCAATTCTTCCAAATTCCTCTTAGGAAATCAAGGAAGTGTAAGATTCAGCTTTAATCAAGTATTTAAGGTTATGAATGGGTGAATCTGTTCACACCCATGCCCAATCTCTCTTTAAATTGTAGAAATTCCTATGTTGATTCTACGGGGTTTTAACCCAATACTTAAAATACCTAATTCTTTACATGGGAATGATTTAAATGAATTTTTATTATTGAATTATGAATTTTGGGCAGGTTTTACGTTCCTTTCCATTAAAATCATGTTTCAAGCTTTATAAACTCAAATGCCTATTTACGAGATGTTCATGAATGTTGAGATTTATGAAGAATGTTCATGTACGATGAAATATTAGTGATGAAAAGTATGTTTTCAAGTTACACGTGTTTATAATCATGTTTTCAAGTGAGTTGAGTATTTTCAAGCTTGCTAAAGTATTGGGAAATGCCCACATGTTCAAGCAGGATTTATGAGTTATGATATAGATTTCATGATTTATCCATTTATGACGTTGGCCGATTAATGGGCTCTTGATTCATGGCTAAACATTTGTGTAAATAGGGTTCAACGATGTTAATTGTCTATTTGGACATGAATCTCATGAATGATGTTTATGATTTATGTACGAGCCTAATGTGCATGTTTTTGGGAGCAGTGTCTAGCACCGAGTAGCCTGGCATTCAAAGGACTACATCGGTGTCTCATAACTACGTGTCACCGTAGGTTCATGATGATACATTACAATATTAATGGATCCCTTCTTTTGTGATATCACGTAATGCATGTCCCTGGCCTGGCATGCCCGGGACGACTCTGCCCACTTGAGTAAGATAGTTGCGGCATCATGTAAGGCTCTACCATGATGGTGTCGGTTATGACGATTCCTCCCATTGTACCGCATCTTTTTATGCATTGCTATGTTTATGTTATTTTGGCTCAAGTTATGATTTGTAAAGCTTCTCTTATGACTATGATAATGAACGGATTACAAATGTTTTGAAAACCTTGAGCCTTATATTACATTATGATATTTATGTTATGATCATGTTGTCCCACTCTTATGATATCTTTTGAGTTTTTTTATATATTTTAAATGTATGTTTTACTTAACCTGCATACTCGGTACATTCCACATACTAACCGCATACTCTATACTGTATAGTTTCATGATACAAGCTCTGATCATCAGACCCAACACCATTATTAGATCGTTCCCGGAGTAAGCATCCAGCTCATTGGTGAGTCCTCATTCTCTGAGGACCAGTTTATATTAGTTATCTCTTTATGTTCATTTTTCTAAACTTGTCAGGTTAGTCAGGGGTGTTGTCCCATCAACCCATCAGATATGTTGGAGGCTTTCAGACAGTGTGTAGCATTCAACTGTCATGTATGAAATGGGTTTCGCTTTCTATGTTATGTCATGTTTATGCTCCCGCTATGCCGTTATGCTGAGTATTTTGCTTTATTGATTTTGAGTTAGATGTATGTTCATGCTATAGGTCGACTTGGAGTCTCTCGGGGCTCCTTGTCCCATATTACGATCCGGGTCTATGTTCGGGTCATGACATGTATACATCGGACTCCACGTCTAGCTCATGTGGTTATATGTCGGTTATAGTCTTTCCCACTAGTCAGCTCAGTTCAGTATCGGATTAGTCAGTTCAGTACAGTATTTTAGATTAGTATCTCATATTTAGGGCATGTCTTTGACCATCAACAGGGTCATTTTGACCATTTCAATTTATCACAGATATTCAGCTTCAGCATTTTCAGCTGGTCATTGCATGTCTTTCCAATTAAGTTCTTTTACTCCTTGTGTATGGTTTCTCCTACTTACTCAATACATTCAAAGTACTGACTCATACCTTTTATGTTGTATCGTTTTATGATACAGCTGCAAGATCTCAGTCTCAGCCCAGTTAGCAATTCACCTTCAGGAGTTCTCAGCTGCATTCATTGGTGAGTCATCATACTTCGGGGACAAGGATTAGTTTCCTTCAGTTAGAATTGGAGTTAGTTGGGGGCTTGTCCCAGCAAGTCATCAGATAGATGGCTTCCAGACACAGACAAAGTTTTCAGATCTTCAGTTTTGCTTCCAGTTGTATTAAACTTATGATCTAGTTCTTTTTAATAAAATGCTTTATTTTATTATTTCAAAGCATCTGCTATGTTTTACCCAGAATGCAAGTGTTATGATAGAACATGGGTTGACTTGGGTTACTTGTAACTCTAAGTATTGTCTCTTGTCCAGGGTATAGACTTGAGGCATGACAAACTTGGTATCAGAGCACTAGGTTTAGAGTATCCTGGGATGTCTGAAAGCTGCATCGAGTAGAGTCCTTTTCATGGGTGTGAAGCGTGCCACACTTATGATGGGGAGGCTACGAGATGTTATTAGGAAAAAACTCCCTTTTGTTCATACTCTTTATCATGCATGGAAATTCAATTCCAGAAATGCTCTCCTAACTCGTGCTTTATTTCATTTCAGTGAAATCATGCCTCCGCGATGTGGTAACAGAAGAAGGGCAGGTAACACTCACCGACCTGCCCACCCAGCTCCAACAGCCCCTCGGGATGACTCAGTGTCCACCATAGAGTTTAGGGTGGCTATCCAGCTTCTCACACAAACAGTTACTAATCAGGTGAACCACCAGGTGGTTTCGGTCAACAATAATGGGTCCGCGTAAGTTTCTCGAGTTCGGGACTTCCCTCAGATGAACCCTCCAATTTTCCACGGATCTAAGGTAGGAGAGGACTCACAGGAGTTCGTGGATGAGATTAGAAGGATCACCCGAATTATGGGTGTTAGTTCCTCGATGAGGGATGACTTGGCTGCCTACTAGTTGAAAGGGGTAGCCTGGATTTGCTACGAGCAGTGGAAGGAGAGGAGACCAGCGGGAGTTGGATCGGTAGAGCGTGAGGAGTTCACTACAGCCTTCCTAGACAGATTCTTTCATCGGGAGCTCAGGGAGGGTAAAGTGGCTGAATTCATGTATCTGAACTAGGGAAATTAGATGGTGGAAGAATATGTACTGGAGTTCACCAAGTTTTCTAAATATGCTCCAGAGATGGTAGCCAAGACAAGGGCTCGTTGTTCGGGTGGTTTTGGGTTATAAAACCGACACGCAAGTGTACGTGGTCGAACAAGTAGTAAGTGGCTTTAGTAAGCCAAGTATCGATCCCACAGAGACTTGGATTAAGTGCAATTTGCTCAAGTATACTATAATTTACTTCTGAAAATGCAGACAACAACGTAACCAAAAAGTGGATAGTTTGTTTTATAAATTTTTATACTAAAACTAAGAACAATTATCTACTCTGAATCTGAACTATGAATGGAAGCATGCTGAGGTTAAACGAACATGTAATGAAAGTGATTATCATCATTGTTCGGTGGTTTGCTATGTGGGTTAAAAACCGACACGCAAGTGCACGTGGTCAAACAAGTAATAAAGTGGCTAAGTAAGCCAAGTATCGAACCAAGGAGACTCTGGATAAGTAAAAATTGCTCAAGTATACTATATTCTATCTTACTTCTATATATGCTGACAACAACGTAACCAAAAGTCAAATAATTTTTGTTTATAAATTATATACTAAAACTATTAACAAATATCTACTTTGAATTGAAACTATGGATATGAGCATGCCAAGGTTAAGAAAAAGTAATGAACTTGATTATAATCATAATTTGGTTAATCTTCTCTTCTTGTTGCTAGCCAAGAACATTAGCCTAGAGATTAAATCTCTCGTATTTAATCTCACTTAAGAATCATAAACCATCCGTCTACATTTCTGTGATCAAATGCAATTTATGACCTAGCAATACAATTCCGGTTCCTAAATTCACTAATACGGCTTTCAAGTATATTTCTATCAGGAAACACATCAAAACTCAATTTTCCCAAATCAGGTTAAGAACAATACCCTATTAATTCACAACTTTCCAATTTCGTGCTCTCTCGAGTGAAATCGGACTTTTTAGATGTACATTAATGTCGGCCACACACTAATGCAGTAGAAACAAGAATTAATAGAACAACATAGAAGAAGAAGATGAAAAACCATACAATTCAATAATCAAAATTCATCACCATTGTTCATAACCTCAGCAAGGAAGAGAATTAGCCACTCATTTGTGGATTAATCATCCTAAAACAAGTGTTAATCATACAAACAATTGATTGAAAGAAGAAAGAAAGAGAGAAAAACCCTGAGCTTTTTCATCCCTCAACTGCCTGTAACCCACGTCCTTGCTCCACCAAGTCTGAAATAATTAAAAATAAGCCTAAGTGTTCTATTTATACTATTGGGAATTTTTCCCGGAATAACAAGCAACGTGTCACGGAGGCCAACGCGGAGCACTGCCTCTGTGACACGGCGTGGACGTGGACCCTTACTGGAAATCTGGGGTCCGGGAATAAAGCCTCAACGTGGCACGGCATGCAACGCGGTGGCTTGCCTCCGTGCCACGGAGCTGTCGCGAGGCTTCACTGGAAATTGACAAATTAATCACCCTCCAGGCAGTGTGCCTCTGTGATGGTAGCGTGGCACGGCTCCATCGCGGAGCCCCTTTACATTGTGCAGTCCAATGTCTTTTTCGTGCTCGCATCCAAGTCCAACTCCGATATTGTTCCAACATGCATTTTAGCTCCTCAAAATCATGTTTTACCTACAAAACAATGCTAATCATGTTGGTTAGTATAAATTCACATTTTATTACCAATTACATGAAAATGTATACACATTGCACACTAAACAAGGCGAAAATGATACGTTTGAGTATCACTTGGGCATATAAATCTGCCCAAGATCACTTACCCCACACTTAAATCCTTGTTCGTCCTCGAACAACACATACACAACTCATGCAAATTACATCCCAACCTTCGCCACTATGGTGCGGCAATTTACGCTACGGTCATACCGATCATTCAATATTGTAAATCATCAAGAAAACATGCATGGTCTTAACAATGCAATGACCTTTAATACATCAATACTTCCTAGACTTTAAGAATCGACCCTCTATATCGGCAAACTCATGCAAATCAGCTAATCTAGATATCCGACACGAAAATCAATCTTTCATCAAGCATGTGCCCTCACAACTCAAGAGAATCTTCCCCCTTTTTGTTCATGTGACACACAAACATTCAAGTAGGGGCATGTAAAAATTAATTTCAATCTCTCTCCCAAAAGAATTCACATGCATCATGTCATGACCCATAGGCTTGCCCTTAGTGTATTACTCCACTAATATAAAGAAATGCAATGTAAGATCACGTAGGACTTTAATGGGTTGTAATGGAAGCTATGGAACTAGTACATATTGGATTAGCCAATAATAGCCACTAGCATCATTAAGCGCCTTTTCAACACATTCCGATCAACTCATGTACATTATTTCTCTCTTTTCTTTTTTCATCATCCCATTCATGCTGGTTTACTTTCGTATGGCCCATTTCATCAAACCCACCTGACAGGACACAAAGGTTTTTCATGCACCTTCATTATCATTTCATTATAACAAGTGCCTCTTCCACCTTTTACTTTTCTTTCCTCACTCTGCTTTTCTTTTTCTTTCCACTATTCTCACTCTTTGACACTTTGGGAAAACTTTTTCTGTTCTTCTTAAGCGCTTAAGAGTTTTGTATAGACTTTACGGCTAATGAAAAGCAAGAATTAAGCTTAGTTTATACATTTTTGGACAAAAGAAAGAAATAATCGGCTAAAGGCTCAACGGGCTGACTAGGGTATACAATTGCATCAAAAGGTAGAGTATGACAAGAAAAAAATAGAAACTCTCGGTTAAGACAAAGAAATGCCTACATCCTTTCCAACACTACACCTCCTTCATTTCGTTTTGTACACACACCAGGCAAGTTCTAGACACTTCACAATAGCATGGAATAACAACACCTCACTTCACACTTCATGCACATGCTCGATTCAAGATGCATTCACAGACTCTTTAATTAGCCAATTACATGAATTCAAAATTAAGCCTCAATCACACCGAATCGAATTCTACAGCCAAGGTAACTCAACATATTTACAAAATTGCATGCTTTCAAATGAATCACTTTTACATTTTGAATATCAGTTACAACACGCAACCATAATTTCACAACCATATAGTAACTACAGGTTCCGTGATGCAATCCACCAAAGAAAAAACTGAAAACAAATTAAAATCACTACTCCTACTGACTACATTTCCCTTAAGACGGTCGTCATCCATCCATCATAGGGAACGGTCACTAACTATTACTTCGGTTCAATGGGACTATTCTCAGTAAAAGAACCGAAAACAAACTCCGAGAAACCCAAAAATAAAAATTGAAAAAGTTTGCAACACATCGATCATTTCGATGGAAAAATATTTACAAAATATTTTAATATGTACAAAATATTTTTGCAAAAGTTTTTTAAAAATATCGATCACTTCGATAGAGAGAAAAAACATAAGAAAATATTTACAAAAATTTTTACAGACTTAACTGGCAAACCACAACATTTCACAACACACATCATCAATTACCACAAATATATACAGATACAAACCAGTTTGCACACAGGGAAACATAAACATAAATACAAAACAGAGGAAAAACATACAGCAAATCAGCCTAGCCCCAGCACCTAACTACTCCCCACCCCACACTTAAATCGAACACTGTCCCCAGTGTTCACAAAAATTCAAAATCACAAAATTGGGTGGTGGCACTCCCTGATCAGTCGAAATATTCGACTTCTTCATCCGGTGCTGCTGCCTCATCGCCCATGTCCGAGTCACCTCCGTCGTCGTCATCGGACTCCACATAGGAGTCCTCCCGACGTGTCTCCTCGTCCGTGGGGACATCATCGTCAGTGGGCTCTACAAAGGCTGGCCCCACTCGGCATAAAGCCCTGGCATTTTCGCCAAATGGGTAATCCAGCTCCAGCTGCCATAGCTCCTCCTCCGTGGCTGGTCTCCCACCAATCTGAAGCTGAAGCATTTGCATACCAAACATCCGTGCCATGTACTGGTCGTCGCGAGCATGTCGCTCGCCAAGTGTCAGCACTGGCCTGTGTGTGGTGTCGGGGGCCTTAGTTTTGGTCACGTCAAGGGCCCTCCGCTCCAACTGCGGGATGTAGTCCAAAGCCTCTTCCTCGACGTCGAGGCCCCGTAGGAAGGTGGTGATAAGTCCTCTGAACCCATACCTGTGGCCCTGGTGTAATCGGGATCTCTTCATGGCGGATATGATGACTGCCCCAACATTAATCTCTAGCCCTTTCATCAGAGCATACACCAGGAAGACATGGTCCCGGGTCACATCCGTCATGTGCACCCCCGAGATCAGGCACGAACAGACTATCTTCAGCCAAATTCTTGCCTCCCTGTTCATTTGAGAATACGGCAGAGTCTGGTGGTAACCCCTCTCCTTATGTCTGCTCCATCTGGCTGTGGATCGAGCCCCACACAAAGTGCGTCTAATATCGGCATATGGTGGGGTGATATTCAGCTGGCGGAGAACATGGGCATCTGTGTCCCACACTCCAATGATGGCATTTAATTGCTGGGGTTCCAGAGTGACAATCTGCCCTCTGATCTTTATTGTGTGGCTTCTGATTGACGGGTTCCAGTTTGCATAGAACTCCCGGACAAAATGTAGGTTGCACTCCTTGGGCTCCTGAAATATGAAGCTGAGCCCATCTGCCTCGATCCTCTGCACTATGCGGGGGAACTCCTGTGCTAGTGGTTCCCGTGC
The DNA here is from genome assembly GCA_035772735.1 of Datura wrightii. NCBI lineage: Eukaryota > Viridiplantae > Streptophyta > Magnoliopsida > Solanales > Solanaceae > Datura > Datura wrightii. The sequence goes on along the minus strand of JASDFA010000003.1, from coordinate 65,673,442 downwards.
AATATGCTCCTCAGGGAAGTATTTGTTTTCCTTGTGTTTAGCATACCACTTCTTCCGTTCATCGGTTTCCCACCGCATTCCGTATTGGCGGCGTTGGCCGCGCGGAACAGCTGGTGCAGCTGGGACTGCAGTGCCCAGTCTAAGTCGTTTTCTCCCGGTGCCTGAAGTAGATGCACCTTTACCCTTATCCTGCCTACTTGCCATTGTACCTGTCAATACAAATAAACAAGCACAATGTCAAGCTAAATGCATGTTAGCTTCGGCTAAGGTCGGGTTAAGCTAAGTTTACCCCACACTTAGTCCTTAGCTACGGTTACGTTACTACGACAAGGATCACTTTATTTATACCAAAAACAAACAACTATACAATTCATGCTTAGTGCGTTCGCAAAGAAAATTTCGACAGTATAACTTTAGCGTACTACTCAGACTTCATACAGCTAATCCCAATCCTACCATCGCCAGCAATTCAACCATCGCACTTAGCAACAAAAACAACACACAAAAACAACAAAAAAATTTCTATATACATATGAACCTATGTAACCAACCAATTCGAACAATTTTCACATTTTCCCAAAATCCCGAGATTCGTCGTCTATTACATTCAAACAATATTTACAAGGACTTATCTCAATTCACAAGCACACCCCGGCATATAATTCACAAATTTACCAAGTTACCCATTTCGACTTCAACAACCAAAGCCCTAGAATTGAATTTCACAATCAATTTCAAATCATTCATGCAATCGACAAGTTCAAACACGTATTACAACATTCTGAACATTTATCAATCAAAGAATAACTCAATTTCATGCTAATTTTGTACTCAGGGTGATTTATCTCACCTCCCATGCTCAAATTCGACTAAAATCGACAAAAACTTGAGAGAGAATAGGAAAACATACCTTTAAGTTGAATAATCGAAGAAACTCGGTAATTTCTTTGCTTAATACCGTGGCGATGGGGGAGGGAAATTCGGGTGTTTGGTCGCGGAGAAGTAAGAAAATGAGGGAAAAAGGGAATAAAATCGGGGTTTAAAATGAAGGGAAACACGCGGGTCATCCGGCAACCCGGTGTGACCCATCACAAAATATAGGGCAACGTGTCACGGAGGGTAACGCGGAGCCCCTCCTCCGTGACACGGAGCCATCGCGATGGCTCACTGGAATTTTTAAAAATTTCAGATTTAACCTCAACGTGTCACGGAGTGTAACGCGGAGGTCCTCCTCCGTGACACGGAGCCATCGCCCCAGCTCACTGTGTCTTCATTTTATTCATTTTTTCATTACCTCGCCTTTTCCTTCACGATTCCGTGCACATTTTTCTCCGTTTGACCTGAAAATCACCTCACTAAACAAAATTGGTTAGATTAATAGATTTCCCTAATTAAAATGAAAAATACTAACTAAAACGAAAAATTTGTACTAAATCAAGAAAAAGAAAAATAAAATAAAATCTATTTACACTTTACAAAACAAAAGAAAAAAAAATATTTTTCACGGGTTGCCTCCCGTGCAGCGCCTGGTTTACCGTCGCGGCTCGACGTCCCTTATTCTCAATTGTCCACTAGGGTGATGGACGATTTCTCACGATCCTTGTCCTCCCCCCAGTAGTGCTCACCCTTATCTGGTGGTCTTCCCATCAACTCTCGGGAATCATTCATTTGTTTAGCATTCCCATGATCAATTACATTGATCACCGAGAGTTCTTCATTTACCATCGGGAGCTTGGGTGCTTTGTATACATCGAACACCTCTACCTTGTCATGTGCTCGCATTTTAAGCTGACCCGCAGCCACGTCGATTAATGCTTTCCCGGTTGCCAAGAAGGGTCGTCCCAAAATAAATGGGACTTCAGCGTCTGGTTCAAAATCCAGAACAATAAAATCAACCGGAAAAATGAGGGATCCCACTTGCACAAGCACATCCTCAACAATGCCATCCGGCCTAGATAAGGATCTGTCTACTAACTTCAAGATTACGGTTGTAGGTCTAGGACTCCCTAGACCCAACTTTCTGAATACCGAAGATGGCATCAGATTTATGCTCGCCCCCAAGTCACACAATCCACGAGCTCGGATACTCTGCCCAATAGTAAGCTGGATAGTAAAACTTCCAGGGTCTTTTAGCTTCGTAGGCAGTCTATTTTGAATTCGGGAAGTGCATTCCTCCGTCAAAGCTACCATGGCATACTCAGTCAAACGGCTTTTGTTGGCCATGATGTCTTTAATATATTTGGCATATTTTGGCACTCCCTGCAAGACATCAACAAGAGGTAAATTAACATGTACCTGTTTAAGCACCTCCATAAATTTCTTGAAACACGCCTCCTCCTTGTGTTTCTTGAGTCGTTGAGGGAACGGGGGTGGAGGCCTTTCTGATTCAGCTTCTTTGGTCTTCCCCCTATCCGAAGTTTGTTCTTCCTCAACATCTGCTGCTCCACACTTTTGAGGTGGTCTTTCCGGTTCCACCTCCTTCAGCTGCAAACCACTCCTTGTGGTCACTGCATTTACCGGCTTCGGATTAGGATCCGTGTCGCTAGGCAGTCCTCCTCTGGGCCTTGTGTTTTGGGCACTAGCAAATTGCCCAAATTGATACTCAAGAGCCTTGGTCGCTAATGGATTGTTCTTCACTTCGGCTGCCAATTTAACATAGTCAGCCTGCAATTGCGCCTGATTAGCGATCATGGTCTTGAACATCTCCTCAACGATAGGTGATGGTGGAGGAGGAGGGGCATTGTGATTTCTGAATTGAGATTGGTAGTTCTGTTGCCCTCCTTGATTCCTATGCATCCCCTGACCCGAACTTTGGCCTTGTTGGTTGTTGCTACCCCATGAAAAATTTGGATGGTTCCTCCAATTTGAGTTGTAGCCGCTACCAAACTGCTGCTGATTTCTTTGTGCATTGCCCACAAAGTTAACCGAATCTGGGTTTGCTCCACAGCACTCAGCTGAGTGCTCACTGCTTCCACACACTTCACACCACATTTGCTGGACCGCATTGACTGAAGCTGAGGGCTAGTTCAAGTTCATGTTGCTGAAGTGGTTGTTCAACTGATTTTGCAAGGCAGCTATCTGTGCAGCGATAGCTGTAAATCCATCCACTTCAAGTACTCCTGCTGCTTTCTTTGCTCCACCTTGAGATGAATCAGCATTCCATTCTAGATTGCCCTGTGAAATCCGGTTGAGCAAAGTGTACAGCTCCTCATAAGTCTTTTCCAGCGCTTGCCCTCCAGCTGCTGAGTCTAGCAGAATTTTAGTATGGGGTTCCAAACCCTCAATAAATGTGTGTACCAACACCTCATTGGACTAATGATGATGAGGACAGTCCCGCAACATGGATTTAAATCTTTCCCAGGCTTGATACAAATTTTCTCCCTCCCTCTGTTTGAAACTTAGAATTTGACTTCTAAGTCTGGCTGTTTTACCAGAGGGAAAAAATCTTATCAAGAACTTTCGTGCAAGATCATCCCACGTTGATATAGAATTTGGTGGTTCAGCTTTTAACCACCTCTTGGCTTCACCAAGTAAGGAAAACGGAAATAGTGTGAGCCGAACATAATCAGGTGACACTCCATCAGGTATATAAGTGTCACTTATCTCCAAAAAGTTTTGGAGATGTTGTTGTGGGTCTTCATGAGGGAGACCGGTAAATTGCCCGCTTGTGTGAAATAGTTGCACCATGTTCTCCTTCAGTTCAAATTTCCCTCCAGGCTCTGGTTTGCAGATACTTGAATGTACATTGTTGGCATGTGGGATTGCCACCTCGCGAACCGGCCTTGCTGCTGCTTCGTCGGGCACCAACACTGCCCTCACAATCGGTGGATTTTGTTGCTCCATAATAGTCTGTCTGAGCAACTGCAGCTTCTTTTGTAGAGCTTCTCTGCGTTTACTATGAAATTCACATTCAGGCTCTATATAAGATTCCACCAGCTCCTTGTCCTTTGCCAGTGTTCACAGAAATCAAGTCTGCAAAATACAGGCTAAGACCAAGTTGTCAACACTTAAGAAAATAAAATAAAAATACAGTAAATTTACACTTAACACAATTTCACCAATTGCCTAGTCTCCCCGGCAACGACGCCAAAAACTTGTTCGGTAGTTTGCTATATGGGTTAAAAACCGACACGCAAGTGGACGTGGTCAAACAAGTAATAAAGTGGCTAAGTAAGCCAAGTATCGAACCAAAGAGACTCTGGATAAGTAAAAATTGCTCAAGTATACTATATTCTATCTTACTTCTATATATGCTGACAACAACGTAACCAAAAGTTAAATATTTTTTTTTTATAAATTATATACTAAAACTATTAACAAATATCTACTTTGAATTGAAACTATGGATATGAGCATGCCAAGGTTAAGAACAAGTAATGAACTTGATTATAATCATAATTTGGTTAATCTTCTCTTCCTGTTGCTAGCCAAGAACATTAGCCTAGAGATTAAAACTCTCGTATTTAATCTCACTTAAGAATCATAAACCATCCGTCTACATTTCTGTGATCAAATGCAATTTATGACCTAGCAATACAATTCCGGTTCCTAAATTGACTAATACGGCTTTCAAGTATATTTCTATCAGGAAAGCATATCAAAACTCAATTTTCCCAAATCAAGTTAAGAACAATACCCTATTAATTCACAACTTTCCAATTTCGTGCTCTCTCGAGTGAAGTCGGACTTTTTAGATGTACATTAATGTCGGCCACACAATGCAATAGAAACAAGAATTAATAGAACAACATAGAAGAAGAAGATGAAAAACCATACAATTCAATAATCAAAATTCATCACCATTGTTCATAACCTCAGCAAGGAAGAGAATTAGCCACGCATTTGTGGATTAATCATCCTAAAACAAGTGTTAATCATACAAACAATTGATTGAAAGAAGAAAGAAAGAGAGAAAAACCCTGAGCTTTTTCGTCCCTCAACTGCCTGTAACCCACGTCCTTGCTCCACCAAGTCTGAATTAATTAAAAATAAGCCTAAGTGTTCTATTTATACTATTGGGAATTTTTCCCGGAATAACAAGCAACGTGTCACGGAGGCCAACACGGAGCACTGCCTCCGTGACACAGCGTGGACGCGGACCCTTACTGGAAATCTGGGGTCCGGGAATAAAGCCTCAACGTGGCACGGCATGCAATGCGGTGCCTTGCCTCCGTGCCACGGAGCTGTCGCGAGGCTTCACTGGAAATTGACAAATTAATCACCCTCCAGGCAGTGTGCCTCTGCGATGGTAGCGTGGCACGGCTCCATCGCGGAGCCCCTTTACATTGTGCAGTCCAATGTCTTTTTCGTGCTCGCATCCAAGTCCAACTCCGATATTGTTCCAACATGCATTTTAGCTCCTCAAAATCATGTTTTACCTACAAAACAATGCTAATCATGTTGGTTAGTATAAATTCACATTTTATTACCAATTACATGAAAATGTATACACATTGCACACTAAACAAGGCGAAAATGATACGTTTGAGTATCACTTGGGCATATAAATCTGCCCAAGATCAATCATCTATTGGTTAATCTTCTCTTCCTGTTGCTAGCCAAGAACATTTGCCAAGAGATTAAAACTCTCGTATTTAACATCACTTAGGAATCATGAACCATCCATCTACATTTCTGTGATCAAATGCAATTCATGTCCTAGCCATACGATTCCGGTTCCTAAATTGACTAATATGACTTTCAGGTATATTTCTATCCTGAAAGCAAATCAAGACCCAATTTTCCCAAATCAAGTAAAGAACATATCCTATTAATTCACAACTTTCCAATTTCGTGCTCTCTCGAGTGAAACCGGACTTTTTAGATGTACATTAATGTAGGCCACACACCAATGCAGTAAGAACAAGAATTAATAGAACAACATGGAAGAAAAGATGAAAACCAGAGAATCAATAATCAAATTTCATCACAATTGTTCATAACCTCAGCAAGGAGAGGAATTAGCCACTCATTTGTGGATTAATCATCATAAAATGAGTGTTAATCATACAAGCAATTGAATTAAAGAAGAAAGAAAGAGAGAAAAAACCCTGAACTTTTCGTCCCTCAACTGCCTGTAACCCACGTCCTTGCTCCACCAAGTCTGAATTTTGAAAAATGAACTTAAGTGTTCTATTTATACTGCTGGGAATTTTTCTCGGAATAATGAGCAACGTTTCACGGAGTGCATCGCGGAGCACTGCCTCCGTGACACGCCATGAACGCGGACCCTCACTGGAACTGGGGGTCCGGGAATTCAAGCTCAACGTGGCACGACGTGCATCACGGAGCACTGGCTCCGTGCCACGGAGCAAACACGGACCTCCACTGGAATTTGGGTGAATTTTCCCCATCCAGGTAGAATGCCTCTGCGATGGCAGCGTGACACGGCTCCATCGCAGAGCCCCTTTAATTCATGCTGTCCAATGCCTTTTCCCTTGCTCGCATCCAAGTCCAACTCCAATATCATCCAACATGCATTTTAGCTTCCCGAAATCACATTTTACCTGCAAAACAATGCTAATCATGTTGGTTAGTATAAATTCACATTTTATTACCAATTACATGAGAATCTATAAACATTGATAGATAAACAAGGCGAAAATGATACTTTTGAGTATCACTTGGGCATATAAATTTGCCCAAGATCACTTACCCCACACTTAAATCCTTGTTCGTCCTCGAACAACAAACATACAATTCATGCAATTTACATCCAAACCTCGCTACTATGATTCGACTATTTAAGCTACGGTCATACCGATTTTTCAATACAGCAAATCATCAAGAAACAATGCATGGTCTTATCAATGCAATGACCTTCAATACATCAAGACTTCCTAGACTTTAAGAATCGACTCTCGATATCGGCAAACTCATGCAAATCAGCTAATCAAGATATCCGACACGAAAATCAATCTTTCATCAAGCATGTGCCCTCACAACTCAAGAGAATCTTCCCCTTTTTGCTCCTGTGACACACAATCATTCAAGCAGGGGCATGTACACACAATTTCACTCTCTCTCCCAAAAGAATTCACATGCATCATGTCATGACCCATATGCTTGCCCTTAATGTATTACTCCACTAATATAAAGAAATGCAATGTAAGATCACATAGGACTTTAATGGGTTGTAATGGAAGCTATGGAACTAGTAAATATTGGATTAGCCAATAATAGCCACTAGCATCCTTAAGCGCCTTTTCAACACATCCCATCAACTCATGGACGTTTTTTCTCTTTTTTTTTTCATCATCCCATTCTTGATGATTTACTTTAGTATGGCCCATTTCATTAAGCACACTTGAAACATCAACAAAGATTATTCATGCACCTTCATTATCGTTTATTTCTAACAAGTGCACCTTCAACCTTTTCTTTTCTTCCCTCACTCTGCTTTTCTTTTTCTTTTCACCATTCTCACTCTTTGACACTTTGGGAAAATGATTTTCTCTTCTTAAGCGCTTAAGAGTTTTGTATATACTTTACGGCTAATGAAAAGAAGGAATTAAGCTCGGTTTACACTTTTTGGACAAAAGAAAGAAATAATAGGCTAAAGGCTCAAAGGGCTGACTAGGGTATACAATCACAGAAAGGGGGATATGACCAGAAAAAAATAGAAACTCTCGGTTAAAACAAAGAAATGCCTACATCCTTTCCTACAATACACCTCCTTCATTTCGTTTTGTACACACACCAGGCAAGTTCTAGACACTTCACAATAGCTTGGAATGTCAACACCTCACTTCACACTTTATGCACATGCTCAATTCAAGATGTATTCACAGACTCTCCAATCAGCTAATTACATGAATTCAACATTAAGCCTCAATCACACTGAATCGAACTCTACAACCTAGGTATCTCAACATATTTACAAATTTGCATGCTTTCATATGAATCACCTTTGCATTTTAAATATCATGTACAACACGCAACCAAAATTTCAAAACCACAGTGTAACTACAGGTTCCGGGATGCAATCCACCAGAGAAAAAACTGAAAAATAATTGAAAAAAGATCTACTCCTAACGACTACATTTTCCTTAAGACGGTTGTCATCCATCCATCATAGGGAACGGTCACTACTTAAGACGTCGGTTCAATGGGACCATTCTCGGTAAAAGAACCGAAAACAAACGCTGAGAAACTCAAAATTAAAAATGTCGACAATATCGATCATGTCGATAGAAAAATTATTTACAAACTATTTTATAATTTTAAAATTTTAAAAAAAAAAATCGATCATTTCGATAACAAAATAACAAAAATATGTACAAAATCAGAATCAGCTAGCAACCATTCAGCACACACATCAATTTCACAAATATTTACAAATACAGAACAATTTGAAAATTCACAAACACAGGGACACATAACATACATGCTAACAGAAGAGAGCATACAACAAAACAGCCCAGCCCAGCACCTAACTACTTCCACCCCACACTTAGTCTCAACACTGTCCCCAGTGTCCATAAAAAGTCAAAATAGCACAAATTTGTGTGGTGGAACTCCCTGATCAGTCAAAGTATTCCACTTCTTCATCGGGTGCTGCTGCTTCATCTCCCATGTCCGAGTCGCCTCCGTCATCATCATCGGACTCCACATCGGAGTCCTCCCGATGCGTCTCCTCGTCTGTGGGGACGTCACCATCCGTGGGCTCTACAAATGCTGGCCCCACTCGGCATAGAGCCCTGGCGTTTTTGCCAAAGGGGTAGTCTAGGTCGAGCTGGCATAGCTCCTCCTCCGTCGTTGGCCTCCCACCTATCCTTAGCTGGAGCATCTGCATCCCATACATCCGTGCCATGTACTGGTCATCATGAGCGTGTCGCTCGCCAAGTGTAAGCACTGGCCCGTGGGTGGTGTCAGGAGCCTTAGTTTTGGTAACATCTAAGGCCCGCCACTCCAACTGCGGGATATAATCGAGGGCCTCCTCCTCAACATCGAGGCCCCTGAGAAAGGTGGTCAGTAGTCCACCAAAACCATACCTGTGCCCCTGGTGCAACCGGGCTCTCTTCATGGCAGATATAATAACCGCCCCTACATTGATCTCCAGCCCTTTCATCAGGGCGTACACCAGGCAAACACGATCCCGGGTTACATCAGTCATATGTACTCCCGGGATGAGGCATGAGCAGACTATCTTCAGCCAGATTCAGGCTTCCCTGTTCATCTGTGAATAGGGCAAAGTCTGATGGTAGCCCCTCTCTTTGTGTCTACTCCATCTAGCTATTGATTGGGTCCCACACAGTGTGCGTCTGATGTCCGCATACGGTGGGGTAATGTTCAGCTATCGGAGGACGTGGGCGTCTGTGTCCCGCGCTCCTATGATGGCATTGAGGTGGTGGGGCTCCAGAGTGACTATTTGCCCTCTGATCTTGATGGTGTGACTCCTGATCGTCGGGTTCCAGTTGGCATAGAACTCCCGAACCAAGTGCAGATTGCATTCTTTGGGCTCTTCAAAGATGAACTTGAGCCCCGCTGCCTCGATCAGGTGAACCATTCTGGGGAACTCCTGTGCCAATGGTTCCCGTGCTATGTGCTCCTCGGGGAAATATTTATTTTCCTTATGCTTCGCGTACCACTTTTTCCCCTCATCGGTCACCCATCTCATTCCGTACTGGCGGCGTTGTCCGCGTGGAACTGCTGGTGCAGCTGGGACTGCTGTGCCCAGTCTGATCGATTTCCTTCCGGCGCCTGAAGTTGACGCGCCTTTTCCTTTATCTTGCCGGCTTGCCATTTCACCTATCAACCCAAGTAAACAAGATCAATGTTAAGCTCACGGATATTAACTTCGACTAAGGTCGGGTTACGCTAAGTTACCCCACACTTAGTCCTTAGCTACGGTTACAACAATACGGCAAGAATATCTTTATTTACACAAAACAACCAACTATACAATCATGCTTAGTGCGTTCGAAAGAAAATTCGACGGTATAACTTCTGCGTACTAGTCAGACTTCGTACAGCTAATCACAATCACTACCATCGCTAGCATTTTAACCATCGCACTTAGCAAAGAAAAACAAAAAAACAAAAACAACAACAAAAATTTATACACATGAACCTATCCAACCAACCAAATTCAAACAAATTTCAACATTTCCCCCAAACCCGAGAATCCGTCATCTATTAACATCCAAACAATTTGTACATCGACTCATCTCATTCAACACATACACCCTGGCATAAAATTCACGATTTCAACACATTTCCAACTTCAAATTCAACAACAAGCCCTAGAATTGATTTTATCAATCAAATTCGAATAATTTATGCAATCGACAAGTTCAAATAATCATAACGACATTCCGAACATTTATCAACAACAAATAACTCAAATTCATGCTTAATTACTACATAGGGCGATTTAGCTCACCTCCCATGCTTACTTTCAAAGAAAATCGACAAGAAATTGAGAGGGAATCGGAAATCATACCTTGAAGTTGAAGAATCAAAGAAAAGTCAGTGAATTTCTTGCCTTACGCCGTGTCACATTGATAGGGGATGGTTTTGGGGGGGTTTGGTTGCGGATGGAGTAGAAAATGAGGGAAATAGGGAGGTTTTCGGGGTTAAAAAGGTAGAAAAATACGCGGGTCACCCGGCGACCCGGTGTGACCCGTCGCGATATACACGGCAACATGTCACGGAGTGCATCGCGGTGCACTGCCTCCGTGACACGGAGCCATCGCGATACCATTCTGGAAATTTTAAAATTTCCGGGTTATACCTCAACGTGTCACGGAGGGTAACGCGGAGGTCCTCCTCCGTGAGACGGAGCTATCGCCCCAGGTCACTGTTTTCCACTTTTTCTTAATTTTGCATACCTCGACTTTTCCTTCGCAATTCTGTCCACATGTTCCTCCGTTTGACCTAAAATTCAGCTCACAATACAAAATTGGTTGGAATTATAGGTTTCACCTAACCAAAAATAAAAACACTAACTAAAACGAAAAATTTTGTAGTCAATCACGAAAAAGAAAAATCTATTTACACTTTACAAAAAAAAAAAATCACGGGTTGCCTCCCGTGCAGCGCCTGGGTTACCGTCGCGGCTCGACGTCATTTAGGATCAATTGTCCGCTAGGGTGATGGATGATTTCTCTCGATCACCGTCCTCCCCCCCAGTAGTGCTTACACCTTTCCAGTGGTTTTCCCATTAACTCTCGGGAATCCTTCATTTGCTTATCATCACCATGATCAATCACATTGATCACCGAGAGTTCTTCATGCACCGTTGGGAGCTTGGGTGCCTTGTACACATCGAACACCTCTACCTTGTCATGTGCTCGCATTGTGAGTTGCCCCGCAGCTACGTCGATTAGTGCTTTCCTGGTTGCCAAGAAGGGACGTCCCAAAATAAATGGGACTTCCGCGTCTGGTTCAAAATCCAGCACAACAAAATCTACCTGGAAAATTAGGGAGCCAACTTGCACCAGAACGTCCTCAACAATGCCATCCGGTCTAGCTAAGGATCGATCCGCCAACTGTAAGATTACCGTTGTGGGTCTAGGACTCCCTAGACCCAACTTTCTGAATACCGATGAAGGCATTAGATTTATGCTCACTCCCAAGTCACACAATCCACGAGCTCGGATGCTCTGCCCAATAGTAAGCTGGATAGTAAAACTCCCAGGGTCTTTTAGCTTTGTGGGCAGTCTATTTTGGATCCAGGAAGTGCACTCCTCCGTTAGAGCCACCGTAGCATACTCAGTCAACCGACTTTTGTTGGCCACGATGTCCTTTATGTACTTGGCATATTTAGGCACTCCCTGCAAGACATCAACAAGAGGTAAGTTAACATGTACCTGTTTAAGCACCTCCATGAATTTCTTGAAACACGTCCCCTCCTTGTGTTTCTTGAGTCATCGAGGGAACGGGGGTGGAGGTCTTTCTGATTCAGCTTCTTTGGTTTTCCCCCTTTCAGAACTTTGCTCCCTCTCAACTTCTGCTGCTCCCGAATGTTGAGGTGGTCTTTCTGGTTCCACCTCTTTCAGCTGCAAACCACTCCTTGTGGTCACTGCATTTACCTTCTTGGAATTGGGATCCGTGTCGCTCGGCAGTCCTCCTCTAGGCCTTGTATTTTGGGCACTAGCAAATAGCCCAAATTGATACTCAAGTGCCTTGGTAGCTAACTGATTGTTTTTCACTTCGGCTGCCAATTTCACATAGTCAGCCTGCAATTGAGTTTGGTTAGCTATCATGGTCTTGAACATCTCCTCAATGCTGGGTGATGGTGGTGGAGGAGGTGCATTGTTGTTTCTGAATTGAGCTTGGTAGTTCTGTTGCCCTCCTTGATTCCTTTGCACACCCTGACCCGAACTTTGGCCTTGATGGTTGTTGCTACCCCATGAGAAATTAGGGTGATTCCTCCAATTGGAGTTGTAGCTACTACCATACTACAGGTGGTTCCTTTGTGCATTACCCACAAAGTTTACCGAGTCAGGATTGGCTCCACAACACTCAGCAGAGTGCTCACTGCTTCCACACACTTCACACCACATCTGCTGGACTGCATTAACTGGGGCTGGAGGCTGGTTCAATGTCATGTTGCTGAAGTGGTTGTTCAATTGATTTTGCAAGGCAGCTATCTGTGCAGCGATAGCTGTGAATCCATCCACTTCAAGCACTCCTGCTGCTTTCCTTGTCCCACCTCTTGATGAATCAGCATTCCATTCTGGATTGCCCTGTGAAATCCGGTTCAACAAGGTATACAGCTCCTCATAAGTCTTTTCCAATGCTTGCCCTCCAGCTGCTGAATCTAGCAATATTTTGGTGTGGGGTTCTAAACCCTCAATAAATGTGTGCACCAGCACATCATTGGACTGATGATGATGAGGACAGTCCCGCAACATGGATTTAAATCTCTCCCGGGCTTGATATAAATTTTCTCCCTCTCTCTGTTTGAAACATAGAATTTGACTTCTAAGTCTTGCTGTTTTACCAGAGGGAAAAAACCTTATCAAAAAGTTTTGTGCAAGATCATCCCACATAGAAATAAAATTTGGTGGCTCAGCTTTCAACCACCTCTTGGCTTCTCCTAGTAATGAAAATGGAAATAATGTAAGCCGGACATAGTCTGGTGACACTCCAGCGGGTGTATAAGTGTCACTTATCTCCAAAAAATTTTGGAGATGCTGCTGTGGATCTTCATGAGGGAGACCGGTAAATTGCCCGCTTGTGTGCAACAACTGCACCATATTTTGTTTGAGTTCAAATCTCCCTCCAGGATCTGGTTTGCGGATACTTGATGTAACATTATTGGCATGTGGGATTGCCACCTCGCGAACCGGCCGTGCTGCTGCTTCTTCGGGCACTAACACTGCCATTACTACCGGTGGATTCTGTTGTTGCTCCATGATCGTCTATCTGAGCAACTGCAGCTTTCTTTGTAGAGCTTCTCTTCTCTTACTGTGAAATATTCTTTCAGGCTCTATATAAGATTCCACTAGCTCTTTGTCTCTTGCCAGTGTTCACAACAATTAAGTTTGCAAAATACAGGCTAAGACCAAGTTGTCAACACTTAAGAAAAATAAAAATATAGTAAATTACACTTAAAACAAATTCACCAATTGCCAAGTCCCTGGCAACGGCACCAAAAACTTGTTCGGGTGGTTTTGGGTTATAAAACCGACACGCAAGTGCACGTGGTCGAACAAGTAGTAAGTGGCTTTAGTAAGCCAAGTATAGATCCCACAGAGACTTGGATTAAGTGCAATTTGCTCAAGTATACTATAATTTACTTCTGAAAATGCAGACAACAACGTAACCAAAAAGTGGATAGTTTGTTTTATAAATTTTTATACTAAAACTAAGAATAATTATCTACTTTGAATCTGAACTATGAATGGAAGCATGCTGAGGTTAAACGAACATGTAATGAAAGTGATTATCATCATCAATTGGTTAATCTTTTCTTCCTGTTGCTAGCCAAGAATATTTGCCAAGAGATTAAACTCTCGTATTTAACCTCACTTAAGAATCATGAACCATCCATCTACATTTCTGTGATCAAATGCAATTCATGTCCTAGCCATACGATTCCGGTTCCTAAATTGACTAATACGACTTTCAGGTATATTTCTATCCTGAAAGCAAATCAAGACCCAATTTTCCCAAATCAAGTAAAGAACATATCCTATTAATTCACATCTTTCCAATTTCGTGCTCTCTCGAGTGAAACCGGAATTTTTAGATGTACATTAATGTAGGCCACACACCAATATAGTAAGAACAAGAATTAATAGAACAACATGGAAGAAAAGATGAAAACCATAGAATCAATAATCAAATTTCATCACAATTGTTCATAACCTCAGCAAGGAGAGGAATTAGCCACTCATTTGTGGATTAATCATCATAAAATGAGTGTTAATCATACAAGCAATTGAATTATAGAAGAAAGAAAGAGAGAAAAAACCCTGAACTTTTCGTCCCTCAACTTCCTGTAACCCACGTCCTTGCTCCACCAAGTCTGAATTATGAAAAATGAACTTAAGTGTTCTATTTATACTGCTGGGAATTTTTCCCAGAATAATGAGCAACGTGTCACGGAGTGCATCGCGGAGCACTACCTCCGTGACACGCCATGAACGCGGACCTTCACTGGAACTGGGGGTCCGGGAATTCAAGCTCAACGTGGCACGGCGTGCATCACGGAGCACTGGCTCCGTGCCACGGAGCAAACGCAGACCTCCACTGGAATTTGGGTGAATTTTCCCCATCCACGTAGAATGCCTCCACGATGGCAGCGTGACACGGCTCCATCGCGGAGCCCCTTTAATTCATGCTGTCCAATGCCTTTTCCCTTTCTCGCATTTAAGTCCAACTCCGATATCATCCAACATGCATTTTAGCTTCCCAAAATAACATTTTACATGCAAAACAATGCTAATCATGTTGGTTAGTATAAATTCACATTTTATTACCAATTACATGAGAATGTGTAAACATTGATAGATAAACAAGGCGAAAATGATACTTTTGAGTATCACTTGGGCATATAAATCTGCCCAAGATCACTCGTATGCTAAAATTTGTTAATGGAGTGTTGAACTTGGTCCTCAAGGAAAGCAGGAATGCAATGCTTATTAAGGATATCGATCTCTCCAGCCTTATAGATCATTCTCATCAAATTGAGGCAGAAAAATTAAAAGACTTGGAGCGGGAGAACAAACGGGGAAGAACTGGCCTGTAAGATTATGGCCACCAGAGATCTTGCTGTAGTAACCGCCCATAGAAGCAATAGAAGCAGTTGTAGAGGGATCTAGCACCCACTTCAGGAAGTGCCCCAACATTTCGATCTAACAAGGATCGGAGGGATGGAACATCTGGTTCAGAATCCTAGAGTCATAGCACCAGCAACAACTACAATTACCCAGCTTGCGCTAAGTGTGGCAAGAACCATCCAGGAGAATGCTTTTAGGGTCGAGAGGGCTGTTTTTGTCATGGACAACTTAGTCATCGGCTCAAGGAATGCCCGTCAGCAGGACGGGGAAGAACACAATCCACCACTTCAGCAGCTCCAGCAGGCCAACCAGCTCAGCAGGCCAATATTTTAGGTACAAATGGCGGCCAATGTTAAAACCGTTTTTATGCAATGTCCTCTCATCAGGATCAAGAGAGCTCACCTGACATGGTCACGGGTATGTTACGCCTTTTCTATCGAGACGTGTATACCCAACTAGATACAGGAGCCACTCTTTCGTTAGTAACTCCCTATGTAGCAATTCAATTTGATATTATTCTAGAGGTTCTCTCAGAACCATTCACAGTCTCCACCCCAGTTGGCGAGTCAATTAGAGCCAACCGGGTGTATAGGAACTGCCCAATCTCAATCTTCAATAAGGTCATTCCAGCTGATCTTGTAGAGTTAGACATGGTTGAATTTGACCTCATTCTTGTCATGGATTGGTTACACTCCAGTTACGCCTCAATCGGCTGCAGAACTAGGGTCGTCAAGTTTCAGTTCCCTAATGGGCCAACTTTAGAATGGACGGGCAATAGTTCAGCGCCTTCCTACCTTAAGGCTAGAAATCTTATTTTCGAAGGGTGTATTTATCATCTAGTTCGGGTCAAAGATTCCAACTCTAAGACCCCGACTATATTGTCAGCTCCAATTGTCAGTGAGTTCCCTGATGTGTTTCCCGAAGATCTTCCTGGAGTTTCTCCTTAGCAGGAAATAGACTTCGGTATAGACCTTCTCCCAGACACTCAGTCCATCTCCATCCTTCCTTATAGAATGGCTTCGGCAGAGCTTGAGGAGTTAAAGAAGCATCTAAAAGACCTTCTTGAAAAAGGTTTTATCATACCCGACATCTCTCCCTAGGGTGCTCCAGTACTATTCGTGCGAAAGAAAGATGGTATCCATAGAATGTGCATCGATTACCATCAGTTGAACAAGATTATAGTCAAGAATAGGTATCCCCTACCCAGGATTGATGGCTTGTTCGATTAGCTTCAGGGAGCTAGTTTTTTTTCTAAAATAGATCCCAGTACGGGGAGTATCATCAGCTGAGAGTCAGAGAATGTGACATACCGAAAACAGCTTTCAAAACTTAGTATGGTCACTACAAATTGGTTGCTATGTCCTTCAAACTAACTAAAGCCCCCACAGTTGTAACACCCTAAAACTTTTCTAGACCAGACTCATACCTTGTAAGAAAAATTAGGGAAAAACATAAAAATTTATTGCAAAACGACCTAGAAAACATTTTGTGGTAAGCTCCAACGACCATTGCTTGAGTCATTCTCAGCATAGCAAATTCCCTTCGGGGGAACAATGAGGCATAGAATGACCCATTGGTGGAAACAACGAGTTGTCCTGTCATCCATCAAATCCCAAGTTTATAAGCCTATCAGACTCTTCCTTGAGACAACAAGAGTAACTAACGGCTCGTGGTTCCTAAAAATGAGTTGTTGCTACCACTCGTAGCCAGTCCCAACCCAAACAGTGTAGACCATGAGTACATGTGACAACCCATTGGTTCAACCAATGAGTTGTTGTGTCGACCGTTGCCTTAGGGACCAGTTTCCCTACCAGTAACAACAAGAGGCACCAATGACCCGTCTATTATTCCAACAAGTCATGGTATTCTCCAGTGGTCCCTTTCCAGTGAGCACGGTTTTTGCACCCAGGACTAACGGTGGGTTCCAACGGGTTGTGGTTTTGACCAACGACCCATTCTGAGGCTCGTTGGACCCTATTGGGCAGATTTCTAGATCTTATTTCAGGGTTGTTTCTATAACTTCCCAGCCTCTTTATCTTAAAACCCTATCATTTTAGGCTTGTTTAGGAGGGAGTTAAAGGAATAGAACCACCTTTTCCCCTTTCATTACACTCTTTCCCGTAATGTATAAGCATAGAAAAATCAGTTAGGAAGATACAATAGCAGAGATAGGTCATACAACATCTTCTTCGATTCTCAAGGGAGTTTCTCCAGAAATTATTAACTAGGTATGTGGGAATTAAACTAAGGAATAGTTCTTCCCTTGTGTCCCCAAAATATTTTCTATGTTTCTCTATCAGTTCTAGTCCCTGAGTTATCAAATGTGAATTTAGTTGTCAGCTAGATATCATCTAATTTATGTGGAATATTATTCATGTTGAATGTAGATATGTTTCCACCAGTTTATTACTATATTGATGCTTTTCCCTGTAATGTAAATTCTAGCCCTAGCTTTTGAATTTAAAAAATCTAGAATCTTGCATAATTAATTAATTATCAAAATTGCTTGATTATATCAGTGTTGGGGATTTCCCATATTGTTAGTATGTATTATAATTTCAATCAGATGCATGTTAGTTCAGTTTCAGTTATAATGTTAGAATACTCAGTGCTACTCAGAAATGTCAGCTGATCAGCTTGACTACAAAAATCTCGAGGTATCAATAGTGCCTCCTAGTTATCAGAATTAGGCTTAGCATCTGATTTTAGTGGTTTGTTAGGCAGTCATAATACTTTCAGATAAGAAGCTCTGACCAGCCATAGGATCCTAGTGTTAGATTATAGTTTGTTCTTTAGATGGTTACGACACTTCCAGATAAGCAACTCTGACCAGTCTTAGAACCTAGTTACAGAATCCAGTCCGATAAGACTTTGAAGGTACTCTCAGACAGTATCCCTGACTCAGTTGAAGTCTTGGGCCCTAGTTTTGAGCTGTTAGCTTAGTAGTCAGTCTAGGACTATCCGTTGGGGTAAGACTTAGCACTGAGTGGACCGGGGTTCCAACGCACCAATGTTCCCAGTACTACATTGCCATCATAGGTTATATTTATTGGCCTCATGACCTAGACCTGTGATCACTCAGTTCAAGCCTTTATACCCTGGAAAGGTACATTGGGTCCTACCGATGGGGTGTATACATCGGACTTCACATCTAGCTCACATAGTAATATGTCAATTATAAACTTTTCCACAAGTCAGTTCAGCTTAGACTCGGCATATCTCAGTTCATACCCGTTCAGTTCAGTATTTCAGATTAGTATCTTAGATTTAGGGCATGTCTCTAACCATCTGACAGGGTCATTTTGGCCATCTCAGTAGATCGTAGTTATATAGTTTTTGGTATTTTAGTTGGTCATTGCATGTCTTTCCACTTTAGTTATTTTATTCCTTGTGTATGGTTTCTCTCACTTACTTTGTACATTCAATGTAATGACACACACCTTTTATGTTGTATCGTTTTATGATATAGTTGCAGGTTCTCAGTAGCAACACCGTTAGCCGACGTTGCTTAGAATATTCTAGCCGCATCATTGGTGAGTCCTCATCATTTCGGGAAGAGGATTATTTCTTTCAGTTATATTTCATTTATTTGGATTTGAAGTTAGCTGGGGGCTTGTCCCAAAAACTCACTAATTATTGTTGGCTTTCAGACACAGACATAGTTTCAGACCTTCAGCTTTGTTTCAGTTGTTTTTAAGCATTATGATTCAGTTTTATTTTCATAAATGTTTTATGTTATTACTTTAAATGTTCCGCTATGTTTTATTCAAAATGTCAGCGTTATGATAGACCATGGGTTGACTTGGGTTACTTGTGACTCCAAGTACCGTGTTCCATCTAGGGTGTTGACTCGGGGAATGACAAACATGGTATCAAAGCACTAGCATTAGAGTATCCTCGGATGTCTTAAAGCTGCATCAAGTAGAGTCCTTTTCATGGGTGTGAAGCATGCCATACTTATGTCGGGGAGGCTACGATGTGTTATTAGGAAAACTCCTTTTTGCTTATATTCTTTATTGTACATTGAAATTTAATTCCAGAAATGCCCTCCTAACTCATGCTCTAATTCGTTTCAGTGAAATCATGTCTCCACGATGTGTTAACGAAAGAAGAGCCAGTAACGCCCACCGACCTGTCCCACCAGCTCCAACAGCACCTTAGGATGACTTAGTGTCCACCGCAGAGTTCAGGGTGGCTATTTAGTAGCTTGCATAGATAGTTACCAATTAGGTGAACCAGCAGGTGGTTCTAATCAACAACAATGGGTCTGCAGCAGCTACCCGAGTTTGGGACTTCACTCGGATGAACCCTCCAGTTTTCCACGGATCTATGGTGGGAGAGGACCCATAGGAGTTCATGGATGAGATTAGGAAGATCACCCAGATTATGGTTGTCACTTACTCGAAGAGTGCCGACTTGGCTACCTACCAGCTAAAAAGGGTAGCCCAGATCTAGTACGAGTAATGGAAGGAGGGGAGACAAGCGGTAGCAGGACTGGTGGAATGAGAGGGGTTCACTACAACCTTCCTAGACAGATTCTTCCCTTGAGAGCTCAGGGAAGCAAAAGTGGCGGAATTCATGAAACAAGGAAATCGGATGGTTGAAGAGTATGCACTTGAGTTCACCAAGTTGTCTAAATATGCTCCAGAGATGGTAGCCGAGCCAAGGGCTCATATGTTGAAATTTGTGAGTGGAGTGTCGAACTTGGTCCTCAAAGAGTGCAAGAATACAATGCTTATCAAGGACATCGATCTCTCCAGCCTCATAGTTAATTCCCAGCAAATTGAGGAAGAAATATTAAAAGAACTAGAGTGGGAGAACAAATGGGCAAGGACCGGCCAGTCAGATTATGGCCATTAAAGATCTGGCAGTAGTAGCCGCCCACAATAACAGCAGCAGCAGAGGGCTCCAACAACCACTTCAGCTAGTTCCCCTACCTTCCGGTCCTGCAAGGATCATAGGGGTGGAGCATCTGGCTCACAATCCTAGATTCTTCCCTAAGTGTGGCTTCAGGGTCAAGAGGGTTGTTTTGGTTGTGGACAGCTCAGTCATCGGCTCAAAGAATGCCCGTCAGCAGGACGGTGGAGATCACAATCCACTGCTTCAGTAGCTCCAACAAGCCAACCAACTCCGCAGGCCAACACCTCATGTACGGATGGCGGCCAGCACCAAAACTGTTTTTTTGCCTTTTCCTCTCATCAGGATCAGGAGAGCTCACCTGACGTATTCATGGGTATGTTACGCCTTTTTCATCTAGACGTGTATGCTCTACTAGATCCAGGAGACATCCTTTCTTTCGTGACTCCCTATGTAGCAGTTTAGTTTGATATCAGTCCAAAGGTCCTCTCAGAACCATTCTCAATCTCCACTCCAGTTGGCGAGTCAATTAGAGCTAGTTGGGTGTATAGGAACTGCCCCGTCTCAATCTTTAATAAGGTCATTCCAGTTGATCTTGTAGAGTTAGACATGGTTGACTTTGACCTCATTCTTAGCATGGATTGGTTACACTCCGGTTATGCCTCAGTCGACTGCAGAACTAGGGTTGTCAGGTTTCAGTTCCCTAATGATCCTGTGTTAGAGTGGATGGGCAGTAGTTCAACGCCTAAGGGTCGGTTTATTTCATACCATAAGGCCAGAAAACTTATTTCCAAAGGGTGTATTTATCATCTAGTTCAGTTCAAAGATACCAGCTCTAAGACCCCAACTATCCAGTCAGTCCCACTGGTCAGCAAGTTCCCTGATGTGTTCCTCGGAGTCCCTCCTGAGCGGGAAATAGACTTCGGTATAGGACTTCTTCTAGATACTCAGCCCATCTTCATCTCTCCTTAAAAAATGGCTCCAGGTAAGCTTAAGGAGTTGAAGGAATAGCTAAAAGACTTTCTTAATAAGGGGTTTATCAGACCCAACATCTCTTGGGGTGCTCCTGTACTATTCGTGCGAAAGAAAGATGGTACCCTCAAAATGTGCATCGATTACCACTAGTTGAACAAGGTTACTATCAAGAACCGGTATCCACTACCCAGGATTGACGAATTGTTTCATCAACTTCAAGGAGCAAGTTGTTTCTCCAAGATAGATCTCATGTCGGGGTATCATCAGCTATGAGTCAGAGAGTGTGACATATCAAAAACAGGCTTTCAAGACTCGGTATGGTCACCACGAGTTTGAGATTATGTCCTTTGGACTCAAAATGCCCCTACAACTTTTATGGACCTGATGAATAGTGTCTTCAAGGAGTATCTAGATATGCTCGTCATTGTATTTATCGACGACATCTGGTATACTCCAGGAATAAGGAAGAGCATGCTAATAACCTGACGATAGTGCTTAAGACACACAGAGACCACCGGTTGTTCACCAAGTTCAGCAAATACGAATTCTGGTTGAAGTCCATGACTTTCCTTGGTCATGTGGTCTCGGGTGAGGGTATTCAGGTATATCCTCAAAATATAACAGAGGTGAAAGACTGTCCAAGACCTACCTGCCCAACCGAAATCAGTAGTTTCTTGGGTCTAGTCGGTTACTACCGATGTTTTGTGGAATGCTTTTCCTCGATAGCATCCCCTCTAACTTTGCTGACTCAGAAGAAGGTGAAATTTCAATGGTCAGATGCGTGTGAGAATAGTTTTTAGGACTTAAAAACTCGACTAACTACCGCTCTAGTGTTGACCCTGCCGGAAGGATCAGAAGGGTTTGTAGTGTATTGCGACACTTCTAGAGTTGGACTCGGTTGCGTTCTGACGTAGTGGGGCAAGGTGATAGCCTATGCCTCCAAATAGCTCAAAGTTCATGAAAGAATTATTCGACTCATGACGTGGAGTTGGCAGTGGTGGTGTTTGTGTTGAAAATATGGAGGCACTACCTATACGGGGCTCACGTGGATATTTTCATCGATCACAAGAGCCTTAAATATGTGTTCAATCAGACTACAAGTTGAGGACTTTAAAGCTTCCTCTATGTTTTATTCAGAATTCAGTGTTATGATAGACCATGGGTTGACTTGGGGTTGCTTGTGACTCCAAGTACTGTGTTCTGTCCAGGATGTAGACTTAGGGCGTGAAAACAACTTTCATGGACCTGATGAACATAGTCTTCAAACAATATCTAGATATGTTCGTCATTGTATTTATCGACGACAATATGGTATACTCTAGAAATGAGTAAGAACATGCTAATCACCTGAGGATAGTGCTTTTGACACTCAAAGATCGCTAGTTGTTCGCAAAATTTAGAAAATACGAATTCTAGTTAAAATCTGTGACTTTCCTTGGTCATGTGGTCTTGGGTGAGGATATCTAGGTAGATACTCAAATGATAGCAATGGTGAAAGTCTGGCCCAGACCTACCTCCCCAATCGAAATTAGAAGTTTCTTGGGTCTAGCTGGTTACAACCGATGTTTTGTGGAAGGTTTTTCCTCTATAGCATCCCCTCTGACTAGGCTGACTCAAAAGAAGGTGAAATTTCAGTGGTCAGATGCGTTTGAGAAGAGTTTCTCAGATTTAAAAACTCGACTCACTACTACTCCAGTGTTGACCTTGCCAGAAGGAACATATGGGTTCGTGGTATATTGTGACGCTTCAAGAGTTGGACTTGGTTGCATTCTAATGCAGTAGGGTAAGGTTATAGCCTCCGCCTCCAAACAGATCAAGGTTCATAAGAAGAACTATCCGACTCATGACTTGAATTTGGTAGAAGTGGTGTTTGCATTGAAAATATGGAGGCATTACCTTTACGAGGCTCACGTGGATGTTTTCACCGATCACAAGAGCCTTCAGTGTGTGTTCAGTTAGAAAGATCTGAATCTTCATCCGAGAAGATGGTTGGAACTAATGAAGGACTATGAGAAGAGTGTGTTGTATCACCAGGGCAAACAGAATGTGGTGGTTGATTCCCTTAGAAGAGTGCCTATGGGGAGCGTGGCTAATGTTTAAGAGTGAAAAAGGGAACTGGCAAAGGATATCCACAGATTAGCTCGGTTGGGAGTACAGTTGGTTGATATAGCTAAGGGCAGAGTAGTGGTGTAGAGTGGATCAAATTCCTCATTGGTAGTTGAAGTTAAGTCAAGGCAGGATGAAGATCCCATACTGCTTAAACTGAAGGAGGCGGTTCTTTGAAAAGAAGTCGAGGCTTTCTCCCAAGCGGGAGATGGTGTACTCCGTTAACAGGGTAGGTTGTGCGTACTGGATTTGTGTGATTTAAGACAACATGTACTGCCTGAAGCATACAGTTCAAGATATTCCATCCGCCCTGGTTCTACTAAGATGTACTGGGATTTACGAGATATTTACTAGTGGAACGACATGAAGAGAGACATCATAGAATTTGTAGCTAAGTGCCCGAACAGCCAACATGTCAAAGTAGAACACCAGAGACTAGGAGGTATGACGCAGGATATCAGCATACCCACATAAAAGTGGGAAGAAGTAAATATGCATTTCATTACAGGTCTACCTCTGACTCGTCGGAAGCAAGACAAAATGTGAGTGATAGTAGACTGAATTACTAAGTCAGCACGCTTACTCCCATTTAAAACTACAGACTCAGCTAAGGACTATGCTAGGCTTTATATCTGGGAGTTAGTCAGACTTCATGGATTGCCCTTGTCCATTATCTCACATAGAGGTACCCAATTCACCTCTCACTTATGGAAGTGTTTTTAGAAGGGACTCGATACTTAGGTCAAGCTCAGCATAACTTTTCACCCGCAGACAGATGGACAAGATGAGCGGACTATACAAACTTTAGAAGATATGCTGAGAGCGTGTCTGATCAATTTCAAGGGCAGTTGGGATGATCACCAACCGCTCATTGAGTTTGCAAACAACAACAGCTACCACACCAATATTCATATGGCCCCGTTTGAAGCACCATATTGTAGGAGGTGTAGATATCCTATAGGGTGGTTTGAGGTTGGTGAAGATACTCTAATAGGGCCAATCTCAGTTCACGAGGCAATGCATAAGGTGCAACTTATCAGGGAAAGGTTAAAAATAGCACAAAGTCATTAGAAATCTTATGTTGATGTGATGAGAAGAGAATTAGAGTTTGCAGTGGATGATTCGGTTTATCTGAAAATTTCACCAATGAAAGGGGTGATGAGATTTTGAGAAGTCTGAGACATGTGGGACCCTACAGAATTCTAAAGTGAATTGGCAGTGTGGCATATGAATTAGAACTACCTCCAGAATTAGCATCGGTGCACCCAATCTTCCATGGGTCACTATTGAAGAAGTGCATTGGTGATCCAACCTCGGTTGTGCCACTAGACAACATGGAAATAAGAAATAGTCTCTCCTACAAAGAGGTCCTAGTAGAGATCGTTGACCTAAAGGTTTGTAAGTTGAGAAACAAGGAAGTAGCTCCGGCGAAAATTTTTTGGAGGAACCAACTAGTTGAGAGAGCCACATGGGAAGCAGAAGCAAACATGATACCATATACCCTAACTTATCCCCCTTCCAGTTTAGTTCAGGCATCAGGTACTAAATCCCTCCTCAACACTCTATTGAGTTCCGTACTCATTAGCTATAGTCAGATTTTCTATGTGCATAATAGTTGCATCAGCCCTGCTAGCATGGTTAAGTTAATTCGAAGTCAATTACTCCTTTAGAAACCAGCTCATAGTCTCAGTTAAGAAATTTCAGCTCTTTTCCTAGTTTTCCTGCATCTTTAGTCTTCATTCAAGGATGAATGATCCCAAGTAGGAGATATTGTAACACCCCAAAACTTTCCAAGACCAGGCTCAGACTTTGCAAGAAAAATCCGGAAGAAAAACTAGAAAAATGACTCAGAACGACTGAGACAATGAGACGTGGTAAGCTCCAACGACTTGTTGTGTTAGTTGTGGTTAGCGCTTCTTGATCAGCCAAGAACCCATGGGACAAGGAATAACCCGTTGTGAGAAACAACGAGTTGTCCTGTCACTCATTGGTTTCCCAACTCAGGACTTCTTTCTAGGATCCCACGACTCAACCAACAAGTTGTTGTCAGAAACAATGACCCATTGTGTAAGTCGTTGGGTGAGACCCCAGAAACCTATTCTAGTGATGATGAGTGGAAAAAATGACTCATTGTGTCCCACAACGAGTCGTGGTCACCACCCGTCATGTCATGTTTAAGGTTTTAGTAATTCTTCCAGTGAGCATAACGACTGCCACAATGATCCATTGGGTCCACCGACAAGTCGTTGTGTCACTTGTTGTCAGCCCATCCAGGTTTCCTCTTGTAGTGACCACAGGATGAACTAACAACCCATTTGTTCATTCAATGAGTCCTGGTGACCCCAGTTACCAGATTCAGTGTTTTCTAGTCCCATGTAGTGGGACCAATGAGAGTTCCCAACGAGTCTGGTCACAACCAACGACTTATTGAGTGACTCGTGGGGACCCTGTCGGTCAGTTTTCATATTTAATTTCCAGGGTTATTTTTGTAATTTTCCACCTATTTAGTCCCTAAACTACATCGTTTAAGTTTAAATTAATTGGATTTATATGGATTAAATGGTTCTTCTCCCTCATTCCCCACTCAAACCTTTAGAAAACAATCATAAATTCTCTCACGAGCTCTCAAAGCAAGAACTAGAGAAATCCACTTCTCCTCAGATTCTCAAGGGATTTCTTTGGATTTCATTATCAGGTATGTGGGAATTCAATAAGGAAATAGTTCTTTCCTTGTGCCCCTAAAACCCTTGTCTAATTTCTTCTCTATCAGTTATAAACCTGTAGTTTCGAAATGTAAAAAGTTTTCAAACAAATTTCATTGTGGATTCAAAGGGAATATTTTTCATGATTTTAGATTTTGTATTTTTTCCCTATTTCTAGAAATTCGAAAAGATTGTAGCCAGTAGAATAATCAACCCTAGTCTCAGTTCAGGAGAAATTAGAAACTTATGGGGTGAACTAGTTTTTCCTATAGCATGGTTCCATTAGTTTTGGGAAGCACATATATTTAATTTATGTTAAAATCTCAGTTGAAATCATTTCAGTCTAGTCTCAGTCAGATTTATTAGCAACCTCAGTGTTTTCTAGAAAAATGTCAGCTTATCAGTTTGACCATAGTTAATCCTGGAGGTGTTCATGATATCTCCCAGTTTTTAGTATTAAACTTAGTATCAGATTTAAGTGGTTCATTGGGCGGTCATGACACTTTCAGATAAGCAGCTCTGACCGGCCTTAGGACCCCATCTTAGATTACAGTTTGTTCTTTAAACAGTTATGACGCTTCTAGATAAGCAACTCTGATCAGTCTTAGAACCTAGTTATAGAATCCGATCCGATAAGACTCTCAGAATGCTTCCAGATAGGTATTCCTAACATAGTCTTGCCACCCAGTTTTGACTATCAGCTTAGTAGTCAGTCTAAGACTATCCAGTGGGAGTAGGACTTAGCACCGAGTAGATCAGGGTTCCAGCGCACCCAGGTTCCCAGAACTACGTGCCACCATAGGATATATTTTATTGGCCTCATGGCCCCAGACTTGTGATCACTCTGTTCATGCCTTTATACCCTGACAAGGTATATTGGGTCCTACCTATTGGGTGTATACGTTGGACTCCACATCTAACTTATGTGGATATATGTCGGTTATAGACTCTCCCACTAGTTAGTTCAACTCAAACTCGGCTTATCTCAATTCATACCATTTCAATTCAATATTTAAAATTAGTATCCCAGATTTAGGGCATATCTCTGACCATCATACAGGGTCATTTTGGCCATCTCAGACTATTCCCGCTGCATAATATGTGAGTCGTCATGGTTCAGGGATGAGGATTATTTCTTTCAGTTATATTTCTTTTATTTTGATTTGTCGTTAGCTGGGGGCTTGTCCCTGCAACTCATCAGTTGTAGTTGGCTTTCAGACACAGACATAGTTTCAGACCTTCAGCTTTGTTTTAGTTGTTTTTAAAATTTATGATTCAGTTTTATTTTCATAAATGTTTATATTATTAATTTAAAGCTTCCGCTTTGTTTTATTTAGAATGCCAGTGTTTTGATAGACCATGGGTTGACTTGGGGTTATTTGTGACTCCAAGTACCGTGTTTCGTCCAGGGTGTAGACTCAGGGCGTGACAAACTTGGTATCATAACACTAGGTTTAGAGTATCCTCGTATGTCTGAAAGCTGCATTGAGTAGAGTCCTTTTCTTGGGTGTGAAGCGCGCCATACTTATGACGGGGAGGCTATGAGATATTATTAGGAAAACTCCCTTTTGTTCATATTCTTTATCGTGCATTGAAATTAAATTCAAGAAATGCTCTCCTAATTCATGCTTTTGTTTCAGTGAAATCATGCCTCTACGACGTGGTAACAGAAGAAGAGCTGGTAACGCCCACCGACCTGCCCCACCAGCTCCAACAGCCCCTCAAGACTACTCAGTGTCAACCACAAAGTTCAGGGTGGCTATTCAGTTGCTCGCCGACAGTTACCAATCAGGTGAACCAGTAGGTGGTTCCGATCAACAACAATGGGTCCACATAAGCTGCCCGAGTTTGGGACTTCACTCGGATGAACCCTCCAATTTTCCATGGATCTAAGGTGGGAGAGGACCCACAGGTGTTCGTGGATGAGATTAGGAAGATCAGCTAGATTGTGGGTATCAGTTCCTTGGAGAGTGCCAACTTGGATGCCTACTAGCTGAAATGGGTAGCCTAGATCTGGTACTAGAAATGGAAGGAGGGGAGACCAGTGGGAGGAGAACCGGTGGAATAGGAGGAGTTCACTACAGCCTTCCTAGAAAGATTCTTCCCTCGGGAGCTCAGGGAAGCAAAAGTAGCGGAATTCATGAATTTGAAACAAGAAAATTAGATGGTGGAAGAGAATGCAATAGAGTTCACCAGGTTGTCTAAATATGCTCTAGAGATGGTAGCCAAGCCAAGGGCTCGTATGCTGAAATTTGTGAATGGAGTGTCAAACTTAGTCCTCAAGGAGTGTAGGACATTAATGCTTATCAAGGACATCGACCTTTCCAGCCACATAGTTCATAACCAGCAAATTGAGGCAGAAAAATTGAAAGATTTGGAGCGGGAGAACAAACGGGCAAGTACCGTCCTGTCAGATTATGGCCATAATAGATCTAGCAGTAGTAGCCACCCACAACAGCAGCAGTAGAGGGCTCCGATACCCACTTCAGCCATTTCCCCTACCTTCCGATCTCGCAAGGATCGAAGAGGTGGAGCATCTGGCTCACAATCCTAGAGTCATAGCACCAGCAACCACTACGACTTCCTAGCTTGCCCTAAGTGTGGCAAGAACCATCTAGGGGAGTACGTTCAGGGTCTCGAGGGTTGTTTTTGTTGTGGACAGCTTGGTCATCGGCTCAAAGAATGCCCGTCAGTAGGATGGGGGAGATCAAAATCCACTACTTCAGCAGCTCTAGTAGGCCGACTAGCTCAACAGGCAAACACATCAGGTACAGATGGAAGCTAGCGCCAAAACCATTTTTATGCCTTGTCCTCTCGTCAGGAACAGGAGAGCTCACCTGACGTGGTCACGGGTATGTTACGCTTTTTTCATCTAGACTTGGATGCCCTACTATATCCAAGAGCCACCCTTTCATTCATGACTCCCTATGTAGCAGTCTAGTTCAATATCAGTCCAGAGGTTCTCTCAGAACCATTCTCAGTCTCCACCCAGTTGGCGAGTAAGTTAGAGCCAGCCAGGTGTATTGGAACTGCCCAATATCAATCTTTAATAATGTCATTCTAGCTGATCTTGTAGAGTGAGACATGGTTGACTTCGACCTCATTCTTGGAATGGATTAGTTACACTTCGGTAATGCCTTAGTCGACTGTAGAACTAGGGTCGTCAGGTTTTAGTTCCGTAGCTTTAGAGTGGACAGGCAGTAGTTCAGCGCCTAAGGGTCAGTTTATTTCCTAGATTAAAGCTAGAAAGCTTATTTCCAAAGGGTGTATTTATCATCTAGTTCGGGTCAAAGATTCAAGCTCTAAGACCCCAACAGTCCAGTTAGTCCCAATGGTCAGCAAGTTCACTGACGTTTTCCCGGAAGATCTTCCCGGAGTCCCTCCTGAGTGGGAAATAGACTTCGCTATAGACCTTCTTCTAGATACTCATCCCATCTCCATCCCTCCTTATAAAATGGATCCAGCTGAACTTAAGGAGTTGAAGGAACAGCTAAACAACCTTGTTGAAAAGGATTTTGTCAGACCCAACATCTCTCCTTGGGGTTCTCAAATACTATTCGTGCGAAAGAAATATGGTACCCTCTGAATGTGCATCAATTACCGCCAGTTGAACAAGGTTACAGTCAAGAACAGGTATCCCCTACCCAGGATTGATGACTTGTTCGATTATCTTCAGGGAGCCATTTGTTTCTCCAAGATAGATCTTAGGTCAGGGTACCATTAGCTAAAAGTCAAAGAGTGCGACATACTGAAAAGAGCTTTCAATACTCGATATGATCACTACGAGTTCGTGGTTATGTCCTTTGGAATCACAAATGCCCCCACAACTTTTATGGACCTGACGAACAGAGTCTTGAAGCAGTATCTCGATATGTTCTTCATTGTATTTATCGATGAAATTTTGGTATACTCTAGGAATGAGGAAGAACATTCTAATAACCTGAGGATAGTGCTTGAGACACTCAAAGACCGCCAGTTGTTCGCCAAGTTCAGCAAATACGAATTCTGGTTGAAGTCTGTGACTTTCCTTAGTTACGTGGTCTTGGGTGAGGATATTCAGGTAGATCCTGAAAAGATAGCAGTGGTGAAAGACTGGCCCAGACTTCCCTCCCCAACCAAAATAAGGAGTTTCTTGGGTCTAGCCAGTTACTACCAACATTTTGTGGAAGGCTCTTCCTCTATAGCATCTCCTCTACTAGGTTGAGTTAGAAGAATGCGAAATTTCAGTGGTCTGATGAGTGTGAGAAGAGTTTCTGGAAGTAAAAAACTTGACTCACTACTGCTCCAGTGTTAACCCTACTGGAAGGACCAGATGGGTTTGTAGTATATTGCAATGCTTCTAGAGTTAGACTCGGTTGCATTCTGATGCAACGAGGCAAGGTGATAGCCTACGCTTCTAGACAACTCAAGGTTCATGAAAAAAATTATCTGACTCATGACCTGGAGTTGGCAGCGGTGGTGTTTTCATTTAAAATATGGAGGTACTACCTGTACAGTGTGACTCTAAGTACCGTGTTCCGTTCAGGGTGTAGACTTAGGGCTTGACAGCAGCTTTCATGGACCTAATGAATAGTCTTCAAGAAGTATCTAGATATGTTTGTCATTATATTTATCGACAACATTCTTGTATACTCAAAAAATGAGGAAGAACATGCTATTCACCTGAGTATAGTGCTTTAGACGCTCAGAGACTGCCAGTTGTTCGCAAAATTCAGCAAGTGTAAATTCTAGTTGAAGTCTATGACTTTCCTTGGTCACGTGGTCTCGAGTGAGGATATCCAGGTAGATCCTCAAAAGATAGAGGTGGCGAAAGAATGGCCCAAACCTACCTCCCAAATCGAAATCAGAAGTTTCTTGGGTCTAGCCGGTTACTACCGATGTTTTGTCTAAGGTTTTTCCTCCATAGAAACCCCTTTGACTCGGTTGATTCAGAAGAATGTGAAATTTCAGTGATTAAATGCCTGTGAGAAGAGTTTACAGGAGTTAAAAACTCGACTCACAACTGCTCCAGTGTTGACCTTACCGGAAGGAACAGATAGGTTTGTGGTATATTGTGACGCTTCCAGAGTTGAACTTGGTTGCATTCTGATGCAGCAGGGTAAGGTGATAGACTACGCCTCAAGACAACTCAAACTTCATAAGAAGAACTATCTAACTCATGACTTCAAGTTGGCAGCAGTGGTGTTTGCGTTGAAAATATGGAGGCACTACCTTTACGGGGCTCATGTGGATGTTTTCACCAATCATAAGAGCCTTCAGTATGTGTTCAATCAGAAAGATCTGAATCTTTGTCAGAGAAGATGGTTGGAACTACTGAAGGACTATGACATGAGTGTGCTATATCACCCGGGCAAATACAATGTGGTGGTTGATGCCCTAAGAAGAGTGCCTATGGGGATTGTGGCTCATGTTGAAGAGGGAAAAAGGGAACTAGCAAAGGATATCCACATATTAGCTCGGTTGGGAATACACTTGGTTGATACAACCGAAGGTGGAGTAGCGGTGCATAGTGGATTAGATTTCTCATTGTTAGTTGAAGTTATGTCAAGGCAGGATAAAGATCCCATATATCTTAAACTGAAGGAGGCGGTTCTCAGAAACGAAGTGGACATTTTCTCCTAAGGGGTAGATGGTGTACTCCATTACCAGGGTAGGTTGTGTGTACCGGATGTGGGTGATTTGAGACAACAAATACTGGATAAAGCATACAGTTCGAGGTATACCATCCGCCCAGGTGCTACTAAGATGTACAAGGATTTACAAGATATTTACTGGTGGAACGGCATGAAGAGAAACATCGCAGAATTTGTAGCTAAGTGCCGAACTGCCAGTAGGTCAAAGTAGAAAACTAGAGATTGGGAGGTACGACTCAGGATATCAACATACCCATATGGGAGTGGGAAAAAGTAATTATGGATTTTATTACAGGTCTACCTCGGACTCATCGGCACCATGACTAAATCTGGGTGATATTAGACCGAATGACTAAGTCAACACATTTCCTCCCAATTAAAACTATAGACTCAGTTAAGGACTATGCTAGGCTTTATATCCAGGAGTTAGTCACACTTCATGGGGTTCCCATTCCTATTATCTCTGATAGAGGTACAAGTTCAACTCACTTCTGGAAGTCTTTTCAAAAGGGACTCGGTACCCAGGTCAAGCTCAGCACAACTTTTCACCCACAGATAGATGGATAATCTGAGTGGACTATACAAACTTTAGAAGATATAATGAGAGCGCATGTGATCGATTTCAAGGGTGGTTGGGATGATCACCTAACTCTCATCGTGTTTGCGTACAACAACAACTACCACTCCAGTATCCAGATGACCCCATTTGAGGCATTATATGGTAGGAGGTGTAGATCTCCTATAGGGTGGTTTTAGGTTGGTGAAGCTACTCTGATAGGGCCAATCTTAGTTCACGAGGCAATGCAGAAGGTGCAACTTATCAGGGAAAGGTTAAAAACAGCGCAAAGCCATGAGAAGTCTTATGCTGATGTGAGGAGAAGAGAATTAGAGTTTAGAGTGGATGATTGGGTTTGTCTGAAAATTTCACCCATGAAAGGGGTGATGGGATTTGGGAAGAAAGGAAAACTCAGTCCAACATATGTGGGACCTTGAGAATTCTAAGGAGAATTGGCAGTGTGGCATATGAATTAGAACTACCTCTAGAGTTAGCATCGGTGCACGCAGTCTTCCATATGTCACTATTGAAGAAGTGCATCAGTGATTCAGCCTCAGTTGTGCCACTAGAAAGCATGGAAATAAAAGATAGTATCTCTTACAAAGAGGTCCCAGTAGAGATCCTTGACTGACAGGTTTGTAAGTTGAGAAACAAGGAAGTCTCTTTGGTGAAAGTTATTAGGAGGAACCAACTAGTTTAGGGAGCCACATGGGAAGAAGAAGCAAACATGATGGCCAGATACCCTTGCTTATTCCCTTCCGGTTTAGTTCCGGCATCAGGTACTAAATTCCTTCTCAACACTCTGTTTAGTTCCGTACTCATCAGCTATATTAAGATTTTCTATGTGAATAATTTTTCTACCCCGAGAACCCAAGGATCATCCCCAGGAGTCAAAACAGGGAAAATGTAAAACTGGTGTTGCAGGCACAAAACGAGTCATTGGACGACTCGTGAGGATAGCAACGAGTCGTCAGGTGACTCGTGGGGAGGCCAAGGGAGAGTTGGGATGTTTGGAGGAAAAGATATCCCCACGGACGTGGCAACGACTCGTGGTCAGACCCTTAGGTCTACCATGGGGTAAAGGAGAAGGAAATAGAGGAGGTCAGACTAGTGTAAATGACGGAAGCTGACCACGACTCATTGGGTTAGGTAACGAGTTGGGTGGTCAGTCGTTATGAGCCAGGGGTCCAGGCAAGCAGTGGACTCAAAGAGCAACATGACGAGTCATTCCCCGTAGTGACAATCCTTCAGGTCGTCCGTTAGCACCACCTGGCAGTGTTTTCCTGCAATAAGAGTCTTTCCATAATTCCTAAGTCCTAGGGGCCTATACTACGTCATTTAAGCCTCGTTTTACAACATTTTAAGAGGGGAAAACCTATTCTAAGCTAATTCATTCCATGCATGCAAACTTGAGAGTTTGAAGAGAGATTTAGAGCAAGTCTTTAAGGTTTCCGTTGGAATCTCATCTTGCGTAATCAGGGAAGTGGTAGAATCATCCCTTCCAGGGATGTAGGGTTATGAGTGGGTGTCTTCTTCCACACCCATGCCCAATCTCTATCTAAATATGAGAAATTCATATGATCAAGTTATGGGGTTTTTACTCAATCGCATAGTTCTTCAATTTCTATACATGGGTATGATTAGATTATGTTTCTATTAATGAATTGTGAAGCTTGGGCAAATTTTAAATTGTTTTCAATCAAAAATTGTGTTTTCTAAATTATGAGGTTTAATGCCCATGGATGAGAAGTTCATGATAGAAGAGAATGATGATGAATGTATGATGATGATGAGATTTGACGATGAAAAACATGTTTCTAAAGCTACCCATGATTATGATATTATTATTTTTAAATGAATTGAATATATCCAAGCATGATAAAGTATTGGGAAAGGCCCTCATATCAAGTATGATGATGTAATATCTCTAAAGTAAGCTTACCACATGGTTTTGGAGTAGATGCTCCCAATTATCATTGAGCTTGTGGTATGTTTCGAAATAAAGCTTCAAATATGCATGAATTCATAATTGAGATGTATGTTATCATTGAGCTTTGGTTTCATATGATGTCGGTTCTATGCATGATTTCATTATTGAGCTTTGTCAAATGGCAATGTTGAGCTTCATTTCATACGATGTTGAGTTTATGCTTGATTTCATTGTTGAGCTTTGTCAATAGATGATGTTGAGCTTCGTTATATACGATGTAGAGCATTGCATGTATTGGGAGAAGAGTGTAGCACTGAGCGGGCTAAGGGTCGATCACCCTATTCCCCAGAATTACATGCCAACGTAGGTTGATACTATTATTTTTCGGGACCTCCCTTGTGAGCTTTCCCTTTTCCGAATGGGTCTTCAACTTGATATCAATATCATGGTAGCGTACTTAGCCTTGGAAAGGTTTTGGTCGGCTCTGCCCATTTGAGTGTGATAGTCCGGACCATGTAAGCTCTATCATGGTATGTCGGTTAAGTGACGAGTCTCCCATTGTCTATATGATTCAGATTTGCACATTCATTACTCATGGTTATTATTTTTATGCATGCATGTTATAAATGCAAGGTTTGACTCATTGTTCAACTTTTCTTATAAATCTCATATTTCAGCTTTGAGTCATATAAGTTAGTTATGATGTTATGAAGCTATGTTTAGTCGCATTACAAAAAGACTATGATTTCGGAAAGAATGCATTTTAGCCCTCCTATAAAATTCAAAAGCTTATGATATGTTATGAAATGTTTTAAATGATTTACTTAAATGGTTTTTACTTACCTTGCATACTCACTACATTTCACGTACTAACCGCATACTTTCTATGTTGTATTATTTCATGATACAGGACCCAGCTCCCAGGCTCAGCCCCACTCATAGTCGGTTGTCAAAGTTAGCACCTGCTTGGTTGGTGAGTCCTCATCCTTCGAGGGATAGACTTTTAGTTTCCCTATGTATTTTAAGTTTCAGTATTGTTGAGTTAGTTGGCGTCGTGCCCCATCAACTCGTCCAGATTAGAGGCTTTTCAGACTTTGTATATGTTTAGCTTCAGATTCATATTTTGATGTTATGTTGAGTTAGGATTTATATTGAGTTTATATTCATGATTTCTTCCGTTTATTGAATGAGTTATATGTACGCTAATCCATGGGTCGACTTGGAGTCTCTCGGGGTCCCTGGTCTCGTGTCTACGGTTCGGGCCTCCATTCCAGTCATGAAAAACTTGGTATCAGATCCATATGTTTGAAGTGTCCTAGGTTTCTGAAAGCCGCATTAAGTAGAGTCTTTTTCATGGGTGTGAAGCGTGCCACACTTATGATGAAGAGGTTACATGATGTTTAGGAAATGTTCCCTTGTTTCATGATTTATGTCATGCGATGAAAAGTCTTTCTATCCTTCTAATTCGTGCCATTCGCGATTGTAGAATCATGGCTCCTCGAATAATGAACGGAAGAAGGAATGGAGGTGTCGAAGGCTACGAGGATGGAAATAGTTATGGGCATTAGCCAGCCCCACCAGTTCAGGAGCCTCAAGCACCAGAGCCAGCCGCTCATGCTGTATTCCGGGCTGCTATTCAGATTCTTGCGTAGGCCTTGACCGCTCAAGTCAATCAGCAGGCCATTGCGCATGTTCCACAAAACGGCAATGCAACGGCGGCTCGAGTCACAGACTTCTTGAGGATGAACCTGCTGGAGTTCTTAGGGTCTATGGTAGGGACCCACTTCATGGATGAAATTTTCAAGATCACCCAAGTCATGGGGGTGAGTAGTGTTGAGTGCACAAAGTTGGCCTCCTACTAGTTGAAAGGGGTTGTGCATATCTGGTTTCACCAATGGAAGGATAGCAGGGTCACAAGCGCAGGTCCGATAATGTGGGAGGAGTTTCAGGTTGTGTTCCTAGATCGGTTCTTCCCTTGGGAGATGAGGGAGATAAAGGCAGCTGATTTTGTAAACCTAAAGTAGGGGAGAATGACAGTGCAATAGTATTCCCTTTAGTTCACTTGCCTATCAAAATATGCCCCGGAGTTAGTGGCTGACCAGAGGACGCGGGTGAGCAAATTTGTGCATGGTATAGCAAGGTATTTAGACAAGGAGTGTCGGATTTCTATACTTCACCTGGATATGGACTTCCCTCGGATAGTGTTGTACGCCCAGCAGATGGAGGCGGCACATTCAAGGGAGAGGGAGGCCAAGAGGGCCAGGACCAAGGATCACAAATTCTCTCAGCAGAGGCCCGATGGTGGACACCGACAACAGACTCACTAGAGATTATCAGCCCAGGCATCTTCGGCATTGAGTGTGCCATCCAGGTCTAGACATGATCAAAAAGGGCGAGCATCAGGCTTGAGGGGTCAGAGCAGCAGAACTACAGATTCTAGCATTCCAACTTGTCGCAGGTGTGGTCGAGGGCACACAAGCCAGTGCTTGACAGGTTCAGGTGCTTGTTTAAGGTGTGGGCAGCCCGGACACATGCTTTAAGATTTTCCAGCTGTG
Organism: Datura wrightii; assembly: GCA_035772735.1. Lineage (NCBI taxonomy): Eukaryota > Viridiplantae > Streptophyta > Magnoliopsida > Solanales > Solanaceae > Datura > Datura wrightii. The sequence continues at coordinate 65,636,895 of JASDFA010000003.1, read as the reverse complement.
AGGCAATATCAGGCGGGGGCTGAGGCCCAGCCTCTAGTTCAGCAGTCCCTCCCGCATGCTCAGCACATCAGGGTGCATCTACTAGCACAGCTGGCGTTCAGCGCCAGAACAGATTCTATGCTTTAGCTTCCCATCAGGAGCAGGAGGTCTCCCCGGATGTGGTTATTTGTATGTTGCGAGTTTTTCATATTGATGTATATGTTTTACTAGATTCAGTGGCTACTTTGTCTTTTGTGACACCATATGTGGCCAGTAGCTTCAGAGTCAGTCCCGATGTCTTGTCAAAACCCTTCTAGGTTTCCACTCTAATAGGTGATTCAGTTATAGCTAGACGGGTTTATGAAGGTTGCCCAGTCTCAATCCTTCACAAGTTCACTGTTAAGAACAGGTATCCTTTGCCCAAGATCGATGATTTGTTCGATCAAATTTAGGGTACCAAGTATTTCTCCATGATTGATTTCAGAGCTAGGTATCATCAGCTCAGGGTTCGGGAAAGTGACATCCCAAAAACCGTTTTCAAGACTCGGTATGGTGACTATGAATTTGTTGTTATGTCTTTTGGTCTAACCAATTCCCCTACTACTTTTATGGATCTAATGAACAAGGTGTTCATGGAATACTTCCGAATGTTCGTGATTGTGTACATTGATAATATCCTTATATACTCTCAGAGCGAGGAGGAGCATGCCGCTCACTTGAGAGTTGTGCTTCAGACCCTAAAGGATTGTCAGTTATATGCAATGTTCAGCAAGTGTGAGTTTTGGCTGGACTCCATGGCATTCTTGTGCCACGTGGTATCGGGTGAGGGCATAAGGGCAGATTATTAGAAAGTCGAGGCGGTGAAGAATTAGCCAGATCGATGAACCCATCAGATATCCAGAGCTTTTTGGGCTTAGCAGGTTATTATCGGAGGTGTAAAGAGGGATTTTTATCTATTGCAATACCTTTGACCAAGTTGACTCAGAAGAAGGTAAAGTTCCAATGGTCGAAGGCTTGTGAGAAAAGTTTCCAAGAGTTGAAGACTCTATTCACTTCAGCACCAGCATTGACCTTACCGGAGGGTACCAATGGTTTCGTGGTATATTGTGATGCTTTGAGAATTGGGCTTGGGTGTGTGTTGATGCAGCATGGGAAAGTGATAGCATATGCCTCAAGGAAGTTGAAAGTCCATGAGAAGAATTACCTAACCCATAATCTTGAGTTGGTCACAGTGGTGTTTGCATTGAAGATATGGTGGCATTACTTGTATGGGATCCACGTGGATGTATTCACGGATCACAAGAGCTTGCAGTATGTGGTCATGCAGAAAGATCTTAATCTTCGTCAAAGGAGGTGGTTGGAGCTACTAAAGGACTATGACATGACCGTTCTATACCACCCGGGTAAGGCTAATGTGGTGGCAGACGCGCTTAGTAGACTCTCTATGGAGAGTGTGTCCCACATGGATGAAGTAAAGAAGGAGTTAGTGAAAGATGTCCATCGACTTCGAGGTTGTGAGTTAGATTGGTCGACTCGATCGATTGCGGTGTTATTGTGTAAAACGGATCAGAATCGTCCTCAGTGATGGATGTGAAAGCCAGACAAGATGAGGATCTAATTTTGGTAAAGCTGAAGGAAGCCGTTGGAAGTCAGAAGGTAGAGGTCTTCTCCCAAGGGGGAGATGGTGTGTTGTGTACCAGGGTTGTCTATGTGTTCCAGATATTGATAATTTGAGGGACCAGATATTGCATGAGGCACATGGATCCAGGTATTCTATCCATCCGGGTGCCACAAAGATGTACCTGATTTGCAGGAAATATATGGTGGAACGGCATGGAGAAGATTGCTGCAAAATTCGTAGCCAAGTACCCGAACTTTCAGCAAGTGAAAGTCGAGCACCAAAGGCCGAGAGGCATACTTTAGGATATTAGCATTACCACTTGAAAGTGGGAAGAGATTAGCATGGATTTCATTACAGGCCTACCTCGTACTCACTGACACTATGATTCTATTTGGGTGGTGGTAGACAGGTTGGCCAAGGCTGCACACTTCCTACCAGTCAAAACCATAGATTCAGCGAATGATTATGCCAAACTATATATCCAGGAGTTGGTGCGATTGCATGGAGTACCCTTGTCTATTATCTCATATCGAGGCACTCAATTTACCTCTCAGTTTTGGCGGTCTTTCCAAACTGGGCTTGGGACTCAGGTTAAGCTCAACACAACATTTCATCCGCAAATAGATGGTCAGGCAGAGCAAACAATCTAGACTCTCGAGGACATGTTGAGATCTTGTGTGATGGACTTTAAAGGTATTTAGGATGATCACTTGCCCTTGATCGAGTTTTCTTACAATAACCGTTATCACTCCAACATCCAGATGGCACAGTCTAAGGCTTTTTATGGGCGGAGGTGTAGATCGCCTATCTGATGGTTTGAGGTTGGTGAGGCAGCTCTGATAGGACCTGATTCGATTCATGAGGCTATGGTAAAAGTTTAATTGATAAAGGGACTGGATGAAAATCGCTCAGAGTCATCAAAATCCATATGCTGATGTGAGAAGGAGAGAGTTGGAGTTCAAGGTGGACAATTGGGTATTTCTGAAGGTGTCTCCCATGAAGGGAGTCATGCGGTTCAGAAAGAAAGGAAAACTTAGTCCCCGCGATGTTGGTCCCTACCGGGTTATGATAAGACTTGGTAAGGAAGCATATGAGTTGGACTTGCCATCAGAGTTATATTCAATTCATGCCATCTTACATGTATCGCTCTTGAAAAAGTGCTTGGGTGATCCATCTTTAGTTGTACCGATGGAAAGCGTTGGTTGGGAGATAGCCTCGGTTATGAGGAAATTCCAGTTTCAACCTTGGATCGTCCGATTCGAAAACTAACGATAAAGGAAGTAGCTTTGGTAAAGGTGTTATGGAGAAATCAGCATGTTGAGGGAGCTACATGGGAAGCCGAAGTGGCTATGATGGCTAAATACCCTCACCTATTCCCTATCGGCTCTGTTTCAGTTTGAGGTATCAGTTTTTTCCCTAATTCTATAATCATTTCCATGTTAAGTTTAGTGAACAAGTTAGATTTATGTTATGGTAGATGTATGTGAGGTCTGAATTCAGTCTAACTATGTAGTACTTTTTGGAGGTAGTCATTCCGTTAGTTTTCGGTTTAAATGATCAGTATTCGCATATGGTGATTGCGTGTTTCTGAGTTTTCTGTGTGTTTCTAACACTCGAGGATGAATGTTCCCAACGGGGAGATATTTTTATACACTGGGAAGCCAAGGATCAAACCCAGGAGTCAAAACGGGGAAAATGTAAGACTGGTGTTGCGGGCACAGAACGAGTTGTTGGACGACTCGTGACGACAACCCACGAGTCAGTAGATAAATCTTGGGGAGGCCAGGGGAGAGTTGGGATGTTTGGAGGAAAAGACTTCCCCACGGACGTGGCAATGACTCCTTGTTAGACCCTACGAGTCGTTAGGTCAACCATGGGGCAAAGGAGAAGGAAATAGAGGAGGTCAAACCAGTGTACTTGACAGAAGCTGGCCATGACTTGTTGGGTTAGGTAACGAGTCATGTTGTTAGTTGTTATGAGCCTAGGGGTCCATGCAGGCGGTGGACTCAACGAGCAACATGACGAGTCGTTTCCCCTAGTGACGATCCGTTGGGTCGTCCGTTAGGACCACCTGGCAGCGTTTTCCTGCGATTTCAGTAAGGGTCTTTCCATAATTCCTAAGTCCTAGGGGCCTATACTATGTAGTTTAAGGCTCGCTTTACGGGGTTTTAAGAGGGGAAAACCTATTCTAAGCTAATTCATTCCATGTATGCAAACTTGAGAGTTTGAAGAGAGGATTTAGAGCAAGTCTTCAAGGTTTCAATTAGAATCTCATCTTGGGCAATCAGGGAAGTGGTAGAAACATCCCTTTCAGGTATGTAGGGTTATGAGTGGGTGTCTTCTTCCACACCAATGCCCTATCTCTATCTAAGTATGAGAAATTCATATGATCAAGTTATGGGGTTTGTACTCAATTGTATAATTCTTCCATTTCTATACATGGGTATGATTAGATTATGTTTCTATTAATGAATTGTGAATAATGGGAAAATTTTAAATTGTTTTCAATCATAAATTGTGTTTTCTAAATTATGAGCTTTAATGCCCATGGATGAGAAGTTCATGAAAGAAGAGAATGATTATGAATGTATGATGATGATGATGAGATTTGACGATGAAAAGCATGTTTCTAAAGATACCCATGATTATGATATTTTTTTAAAAATGATTGAGTAGATCCAAGCATGATAAAGTTTTGGGAAAGGCCCTCATATCTAGTATGATGATGTAGTATCTCTAAAGTAAGCTTACCACATGATTTTGGAGTAGATGCTCCCAATTATCTTTGAGCTTGTGGTATGTTTCGAAATAAAGTTTCTCATATGCACGAATTCATAATTGAGATGTATGTTTCATTGATATCATGGTAGCGTCCTTATCCTTAGCAAGGTTTTGGATGGCTCTACCCACTTGAGTGTGATAGTTGGGACCACACAAGCTCTGTCGTGGTATGTCGGTTAACTGACGAGTCTCCCATTGTCTATATGATTCATATTTGCACAGTGATTACTCACGGTTATTATTTTATATATGCATGTTCTAAATTCAAGGTTTGACTTATTATTCATCTTTTCTTATAAATGTTATATTTCAGCTTTGAGTCATTCGAGTTAGTTATGATGTTATGAAGCTATGTATAGTCGCATTACGAAAAGATTATGATTTCGGAAAGAATGCATGATAGTCCTCATCTCAAATTCGAAAGCTTATGATATGTTATGAAATGTTTTAAATGATTTACTTTACTTAAGCGGTTTTCGCTTACCTTGCATACTCGGGTACATTTCACATATTTACCATATACTTTCTATGTTGTATCTTTTCATGATACAGGACCCAGCTCTAGGCTCTGCCCCACTGGTAGTCGGTTTTTAGAGTTAGCACCTGCTAGGTTGGTGAGTCCTCATCCTTCGAGGGCTAGACTTTCAGTTTCCCTATGTATTTTCAGTTTCAGTATTGTTGAGTTAGTTGGTGTCTTGTCCCATCAACTTGTCCAGATTAGAGGCTTTTCAGACTTTGTATATTTTTAGCTTCGGATGCTTATTCTGATGCAATGTTGAGTTAGGCTTCCGCTGAGTTTATATTGATGATTTCTTCCATTTATCGAACGAGTTAGATGTACGCTAATGCCATGGGGTCGCCCATGGGGTCTCTCGGGGTCCCTTGTCCCATGTCTATGATCCGAGCCTCCATTTGGGTCGTGACAATAATAGTTGCATTAGCCATGCTAGCATGGTTAAGTTAATTAGGAGTCAGCTACCCCTTCAAAAACCAGCTCATAGTCTTAGTGTAGAAATTTCAGCTCTTTTCCTAGTTTTCCTGCAGCTTTAGTCTTCATTCGAGGATGAATGATCCCAAGGGGGAGATATTTTATCACCTCAAAACTTTCCTAGACCCGACTCAGACCTTGCAAGAAAATCGAGAAGAAAAACCACAAAAAGGGCCTCAGAACAATTGAAACAATAAGTCGTTGTCAGCTCCAACGACTCATTGTGTCAGTCTTGGTTAGCCCTTCTTGATCAGCCATGAACACACAAGACAAGGAATGGCCCATTGTGAGAAACAATGAGTCGTCCTGTCACTCATTGGTTCACCGGCACAGGACTTCATTCCAGGATCCCACGATTCAACCAATGAGTCATTGTCAGAAACAATGACCCATTGTGGGAGTCGTTGGGTGAGACCCTAGAAACCTATTCCTGTGACGACAAGTGAAAACAACGGGACACCACCCATCGTGTCATGTTTGAGGTTTTTAGGAATTATTCCAGTAAGCATAACGACTGGACATAATGACCCGCTGGGTCCACCAACGAGTCGTGTCACCCATCATCAACCCCTCCATGTTTCCTCTTGCAGTGACCACAGAAGGAACCAATGACCCGTTGGTTAATCCAATGAGTCGTGGTGACCCCCGTTACCAAATTCAATGTTTTCTAGTCCCACGCATTAGGACCAACGAGAGGTCCCAACGAGTCGTGGTCACAACCAATGACTCATTGAGTGACCAATTGGGACCTTGTCTGACAGTTTTCAGATTTAATTTTCAGGGTTATTTTATAATTTACCACCTATTTAGTTCCTAAACTATGTCGTTTTAAGTTTAAATTATATGGATTTAGAGGTATTAAGCAGTTCTTCTCCCTCATTCCCCACATAGTCCTTCAGAAAACAATCATAAATTCTCTTAGGAGCTCTCAGAGTAAGAACTAGGGTAGTCCACTTCTCCTCAGATTCTCAAGGGATTTCTTCGGATTTCTTTATCATGTAATATGGGAATTCAATAGGGGTATAGTTCTTCCCTTGTATCCCTAAAACCCTTGTCTAATTTCTTCTCTATCAGTTATAGCCCTGTAGTTTTGAAATGTGAAAAGTTTGTAGACAGATTTCTTTGTGGATTCAAAGGGAAAATTTTTCATGATTTTAGATTTCCTATTTATTCCCTATTTCTAGAAATTGTGAAAGATTGCAGCTAGTAGCATAATTCAACCCTAGTCTCAACTCAGCAGAAATTAGAAACTTGTGGGTCGAACTAGTTTTCCCGGTAGCATGGTTCCATTAGTTTTGGGAAGCACATACATTTAATTTATGTTAAAATCTCAGTAGGAATCATGTCAGTCTAGTCTTAGTCAGATTTATTAGCAACCTCAGTGTTGTCCAGAAAAATGTAAGCTTATCAGTTTGACTATAGTTAATCCTAGAGGTGTATATGATACCTCCGAATTATCATCATTAGACTCAATATTAGATTTTAGTGGTTCTTAAGGCAGTCATGAAACTTTTAGATAAGAAGCTCTGACCGGCCTAAGGACCCCAACTTAGATTATAGTTTGTTCTTTAGACGGTTACGACGCTTCCAAATAAGAAGCTCTACCAGTCTTAGAACCTAGTTACAAAATTCTGTCTGATAAGACTCTCAGGGTGTTTCCAGATAGGTATTCCTGACTTAGAATTGTGCTCCAGTTTCGATCTATTAGCTTAGTAGTCAGTCTAAGACTATCCAGTGGGAGTAGGACTTAGCATTGAGCGCACCGGGGTTCTAGCGAACCCAAATTCTCAGAACTATGTTGCCATTATAGGATATATTTTATTGACCTCATGGCCCCAGACCTGTGATCAATCAATTCATTCCTTTATACCCTGGCAAACTATATTAGGTCCTACTGATGGGCTGTATACATCAGACTCTACGTCTATCTCACGTGGTTATATGTCGGTTATAGACTTTTCCACTAATAAGCTCAGTTCTTTCTCAGATTAGTCAATTCAGTATAGTATTTAAGATTAGTATCTCAGATTTAGGGCATGTCTTTGACCATCAGATAGGGTCATTTTGACCATCTCAGCTTATCACAGATATTCAGCTTTAGCATTTTAAGTTGGTCATTGCATGTCTTTCCAATTAAGTTAATTTACTCCTTGGAAATAGTTTCTCCTACTTACTCAGTACATTCAAAGTACTGACGCATACCTTTTATGTTGTATCGTTTTATGATACAGCTACAGGATCTCAGTCTCAGCCCCGTTAGCAGTTCTCCTCTCAGTCGCATTCATTGGTGAGTCCTCATTCTTCGGGGACAAGGATTATTTTCTTTCAATTAGAATTGGAGTTAGCTAGGGCCTTGTCCCAGTAACTAATCAGATATATGGCTTTCAGACACAGACAGAGTTTTCATATTTTCATCTTTGCTTCCAGTTGTATTAAACTTATGATCTAGTTCTTTTTCATAAAATGCTTTATTTTATTATTTCAAAGCTTCCGCTATATTTTACCTACAATGCCAGTATTATGATAGACCATGAGTTGACTTGGGGTTACTTCTGACTCTCAATACCATGTTTCATCTAGGGTATAAACTGGGGGCGTGACACAAACCGCCAAATGTGTCACCAAATGGTCCTGGAGTCTCACTGGATGTGCAGCAGATTATGGATGGTGCTTCGCGGAATGCAACTGGCGAACCGTCGGCTCCCTCGAAAGTGACAAAACGCTTGAAAAGAGGTAACTACATCTAGCATAGGAAAAAAGAGGATATTGGTTGCCCTATTTTTGTATATAGTCTATAAGAAAGCACTCAGTACAGAACTTTTATAATTTTTAGCTTTTTGAACATTACTTTTGCCTTGAAAAGAGAAGAACTCCATTGGAGGAGATTGTTGAATATTTCTTTTCTTATTTTCTTCTTCTTCAATTAGCAAGGTATAACCATTGTTGCAGAAATATTTTGAGTTTGATTTTTCTTGCACTTACTAATGAAATCATGGAGTTTATTGTTGAATATACTCTTTAGTTTCTTAACCATGAGTAGCTAAATCATCAACTAGAGGTATGTGATGATGGGTGCTTAATTAGATTTGGTATTGCTTGATTCATCTTAATATTGATTAATTAGTGTAAATCTATTGAGTTCTCTCAAATTTATAATTGATGATCCATAGTTGCAAATGTGGATTTAGTTTTCTTGATTTAGCTTGGAAAAAAATAATTCAAGTATTGGGAGAGAATTTGATGGTGGGAATGGATGTTATTTCATGGAGTTGGGCTAGAAATAGCCAAAACCCATGTTCATAATCCTAATTAGTAGTTGATAGCTAGAAATAGTTCTACTGTTAACCCAAACTCTATTGGGCTAATTGAATTTTATCTTGAGGTTCTAAAGGACTCAAGGAAAAGGAATTTATGAGGTTGAAAAACATAGGATGCCATCTTACCCAAAGTTATTTGCACTTATTCGCAATGATTTGAATGGCTAGCATATCCTTATTTGATTAGCACCCCATCTACACCATCCCTTTAGTCTTCTCTCATTATTGTCTATCAATTTTTGTTATTTTGCTATTTTGGCAAGCTGGTTTGAAATCCACAATTTTGTTAACTCCATTTTCCCCCCAAAATTTATTGTTTTATTTTCCTTAATTGGTGCGAATTAATTCAAATTTCCTAAAACAAAGCTTATGCAAATAATTCACTAGTCTCTGTAGGATTTGACACCAACATCTGTCGAAATAATTGTTTTGATACAACGATCGCTTACATTTTCTCTAAACGAGGAGTGTATTTACGCGTTATCAAAAATGGAATCGTTGTCGGGGACTAGTGCTTGATATCCTTGTGGTTTTTGTTAATTTGAGTTAATATTTCATCTTAGATATTGACGTTGATTTTGCTGTTGGTTGTTACGGTGAGTTCATATGAGCCATCGTTCACAAGCAGGAGACAGTTCGATTGAATGTCACATGGAGCATAAGGAGGATAATCCGGTTATGCATGAAATTGTAGGAGCTATTCACCTACTAGACACGGTAGGGAATGTATCATTTTATGTTACAAGTACAATGTTACACTTGTTATAGATTAAAGGGCTCTTCGGTGGAAAATCGAGTAAAGATGAAAGCAGCGACTTGAGAAATTTCTTGGAAATTTGCCAACCCTTCAACATAACAAATATCAGTCAAGAGTCTATCAGGTTAAGGCTCTTTCCATTCTCCCTAACGGGAGAGACTAATATGTGGTTAGACGAGCTCCTTCTAGGTTGTATCACCTCATGGTAAGAATTGACTGATGCATTCTTGGATCGTTTCTTCCCTCTCTCAAAGATGTTGCAGCTGATGGATGACATTACAAACTTTAGACAAGAGCCAGGGAAGCCTTTACATAAAGCATGGTTAAGGTTCAAGAAGGTATCCCTTTGCCCTAATTATGGTCTCCCCGATGGAGTACTCCATTAAAGCTTTTACCGGACCCTAGACTTTATTAACAAATTTGTTGCCAATAATTTAGCTGGAGGATCAATTATGGATCAGACGTATGGGTTAGCTAAGGCTCTATTGGATAGAATGACAAAGACAATTCGGGGCATGGCATACTATGGAGACTCATGTATCGTCACATGATAGGGGTTCTAGTGCATTGGCAGCTAAAATGCTAAAAAGAGATGAAGAGCGAGATGAAAATCTTGCTAAAATGATGACTCAGCTGGAGTTAATGACTAAACATGTGATGGGGGTTGGGCCTAAGGTTGTGAATGCTATAGGAATGCAAGGTCCAATGCAGTTTAAAGGAGAATCATCGCCACCACGTTACGAGAGGAGTCTAAATACATGGAAAGTCAGATGGGAAGGGCTGAAGTGTTCACATAAAGACATTAGGGAGGATCTAGTCACTAGAGCCAAATAATTGTCTTACCCTTACTCCTAAGCTTCATCATGACCTATAAGTCCTAATTTATTTTGAGTGTAGTTGCTCTAAATTAGCGGCAAATTATACAAAAGGCAAGCCTATGGGTCAAGTTGTGTGCATGAAGATTTCTTTAAGGAGAGTGAGTGTGACTATATTTTTCTAAAATCCCCCATGTGTGTGCAAATTCATGGTAGAAGAAGGGATTCTCTCCTTTGTAAGTGGCATCATTCCTTTTGAGGACACCCTTGCACTAAGGTAAAGGTGTGATTGAGGCATGAGTAGTGTAGCTCTAAGGCAAGCTTTAAATGTGCAGTGATTATGAATTGAGATGCTATGTGTATTTCTTTGGATAAGCCATGCCCTTGTTTTGCAATATGAAAGAATTTGTGAATCATGCCCTTGAATTGTGGTGGCCTCTTGAAATATTTCCATATATTTTTCTCTAATTTATTTAGGGAATTTGCTTCTCTTTTTCGGTGAGTTAGTGAGCATTTTTCAGGGTTGTGATGGATTAAGTGGTCATTGGTGTCTAAACTCTTGTGGAGTGGCATGTTTATTAATTGAAGAGAATTGCATTACTTGAGGACAAGCAATGGTTCAATTTTAGGGGTTTGATGAGTTGGTAATTTACCAACTCATTAGGCTCTTGAGTATGAGCTTTAGCTTAGTTTTCAAGTCATTTAGATGAATTTTATGCCCTTTTTGCCTTTTTATGTGTAGGTATCTAAGTTGAAGAGAAAAGAGAAAGAGCTGGAGTAAAAAGGATGAAATCAGGTGAAAAACAGCGCTACATTGGAGGACACCGGGGAAACGCCCAAATGACCACTGACCTGAGGACAATGTGCGACAGGCGGCCATGGACATTAACCGGCGACTCGCAGGGCAAATATTCTACAGGTTCCCGCACTTTTTTGACCAATGAATAAATGAATCGGCGGATCGCGGATGAAGGCCCCCAAACCGTCGAAGGTGTCACTGAATGGTCTAAGAGAATCACTGGATGTGCAGCAGATAATGGACGACGGTTCGTGGAATTGAACCGATGAAACGTTGGCTTAATCACAAGTGACAAAATGCTTGAACAAAGGTAATTACATCTAGCATAGGAAAAAAGAGGATATTGGTTGCCCTATTTTTGTATGTAGTCTAGAGGAAAGTACTCAGTATTGAACTTTTATAATTTTTAGCTTTTTGAACATTACTTTTGCCTTGAAAAGAGAAGAACTCCATTGGAGGAGATTGTTGAATATTGCTTTTCTTATTTTCTTCTTCTTCCATTAGCAAGGTATAATCATTATTGTAGACATATTTTGAGTTTTATTTTTCTTGCTTTTACCAATGAAATCATGGAGTTTATTGATGAATATACTCGTTAGTTTCTTAATGATGCGTAGCTAAATCATCAACTAGAGGTGTGTGATGATGGGTGCTTAATTAGATTGGGTATTGCTAGATTCTTAATATTTCTTAATTAGTATAAATCTATTGAGTTCTCCGCAATTTATAATTGATTATCCATAGTTGCAAATGTGGATTTACTTTTCTCACTTGATTTTGCTTGGAAAAGAAGAATTCAAGTATTGGGAGAGAATTTGATGGTGGGAATGGATGTGGTTGTGCGGGATTACCAGCAGCCATGATGCGGCCTACCCAAGCTAATTGATCCTTCATATCAGCCACCCATGCCATATATTCTGTAGCGGAGTCAACCAAAATAGGTAATTTATGGCCATCGGGGTTATATCAACTTCCACTCCCCAGATCATTAATGATGGCAAGAAAGGGAAATCATCCACTTTGCCCCTGTGATGCATACTCTCTTGTTGAGCCTAATATGAGGCATAGAATTCTGTGACCAGGCTGGGGTAGTAGGATGGAAGAGGGTTGGAAAATATGTGCCACAGCCTGTTGGTGAACTGCATGGTGATGTTGGGAAAATCACCTTTCAACCCTGCTAAATAAAACAACTTCTCCACAGTGATTGCTCGACCTTAACAAATAACATAGTGCTCTTGCATGTTGGGGACGCAGAAAATTATTGCCTCCTTGGTGTTGGCCCATGGTGGGGCAACCTTTTCCTCGCCCTTGCCTTTGCTAGCAGATGAGGCAGGGGTGTTTTCCTTTCCAGTGTTTCTTGAAGAAGACATGGTTTGGTTTTCTGCAATAAGGATGTTAGTGACATCTATTTGAAGAGAAAAGAGAAATGAAATAAAACAAGTCTAAGGGAGAGCTAAGAAACAAGGGAAAACTAAAAAATAATTTAAAGAACCAGTAGTACTGGCAGAGGACAGGCGGTTCGTAGAAGGAATTTCGCGAACTTGCGATTACCAGTCGATGCCTTACAGAAAACTAGGCAAGTGAGGGGGGTTTCTGCGGATTAAGCGGCGAATCGCCGATCCAGGTTCGTGAACCGCTGATGTAGCACGGGATCCACTCAGTGTCCTAAGCCAATTTTCAAAGTAATCCGGTGCTCCTTCGGCGATTTGCTGAATCTAACCGGCGAATCGTTGGACCCTGTCGTCCCCAAATTTTAATTCACTATTTACAGGCACCCATTAACACACACTCACATCAAACATAATAAAAGCAACACTACTCCATTCAAACACACATTCATGGAATTTAGCCCTTAAGAATAGCGTCACCCGATCTATCATCGAGCAAAATGTCGTGCTTTATGCAAATGGATTACTCAGACTTCACCATTTTCAGAATTTCACACACAAAAGCACATCCCCATTCCGTTCAACAACATATCTCATTCAAAAATTCAACAAGGATGGGAACCAAAATATTACTAATAAAGAGTTAAGCTTTAACGATAAAATCAAGTAAAGGGCAAGAAAATTGTTACAAAATTGGAAGATTGCTCGCACACACTTGCACTTCAAAAAGAGCTTAACTAAATCTTGCAATGGAACCTTGAGATAGATGTAGTGTAGGGAGTGTGTGTGTAGTGAGTGTGTTAGTGAAATATGGAGGGGGTTTTATAGGTGAAGAATGGAAGTGTGATAGGTTGAGGGGAAGGTGGAGAGTTTAATGTGGGTGTGTTAGTGGGAAGTGAGAAGGTGGAAAGGTGGGAAAGTGGAAGGGTTGAAAATGGATGAATATGGGGAATAGTGATGTTGGGTAATGGAAAGACAAAAATGGAATGAAAAAGTGTTGGGAAAAAGGGAACTATGAGAATATTTGCAGAACAGGGTGGCTGGTCAAGTATTTGGGATTTTGTGGGCCAACTTTTTAAATTCCATTTTGTAATAACTTCGCACTTCAACCGGCGTGTCATCGGCCTTCTGCTTTGTGCTCACATTCATCAGCGGTTCATGTTTCTGGACTGGCGGCTTATCGATCCCTCGCCGTTCCTTCCTTCATGGTTTGTTTCTACCGTTTTTCCTCATTTCACAGCTCCTACACAAACAAAAACAATGAAGACATCAAATAATTCACTAAACACTTGGGCTACCACCCAACAAGTGCCTTAGTTCGTGGCAAGACGTAGACCCATTTTTTTCAACATCTCTTTTCCGATGAGTCATCATCCGACTCCATCTCCTTTAGCTCCAATCCTTTTTCCTCATTTTCATTTTGCAATATTCTAATCACCTTGCATTTCGGAGGTGTTTTAGCTGATGGACACACCTTGAATGTGACCTCCTCACTTCCAACTCGAAATTTTAACTTTCCAAGCTCCATGTCCACCACGGCTCTCCCTGTAGCCAACAATGGTCATCCCAAAATGATGGGAACCTCTGCATCCATCTCAGAATCCAAAATAACAAAATCATCCAGTAGAATAAACTTTTCCACTCTTACCAGCATATCTTCTAGCACCCCCACCGGTCTTTTTATTGACCTATCTTCCATTAGCAACCTCATTGACGTCTATTTCGTGCTTCCGAGTCCCAATTTCTTAAAGATGAGTAGGGTTATCAAATTGATGCTGGAGCCGAGATCACATAGGGCCTTTTCAAACACACATATCCCAATTGTGCATGGGATTGTAAAAGCTCCGGGATCCTCCCTTTTAGGGGCAAGATTACTCATCATCACCACACTACAATGGTGCGTTTTCTCTTTATTGCCTACATCAAATTACCTTTTTCTTCTTCAACAAATCTTTATAAACTTTGCATAACTGGGCATTTGGAGTAAATCATCCACTAACTGTATATTTATGGACAACTTGCTAAACATGTCAACAAACTTTCAAAACTAGTCATCCTATTTTTTCTTGGTCAGCCGTTGTGGATAAGGGGGTGGGATTCTTGATTCAACCCAATCATCATTCGGGGCCTTCATGCCCGCCTCATCATCAACATAGGGGAGGATTTCATCATCCTTTGCCTCTTTTTCCTCATCAATCTTTTCATCATACTTCAAAGTCATTGGCGTTTTATCAACTTCATCTTCTTCAACTGATTTCGGGCTATCAACCTCGCTAGGCTTCATCGCGGAATCTCCAATCACCTTGTCACTCCTAGTGACAACAACCATGCATTGACCATCTTTCTTAGGATTAGGCATTGTGTCACTAGGTAGTGTTCCTTTATCTGGGGGTTCATTTGAGCTGATAGGTGATTCATTTGAGCCGATAGGTGATTCATTTGGGCTTCCAAATGCTTGATGGAGGTAGAGTGTGAACTCACTATTTGGGTAAGTTTAGATAACTCCCCTCTTAATTCCTTCACCCCACTCTCGGTCGACTCAACCTTCTTCAAAACTCTCAATAGCATTTCTTCAATTTTCGAATTTCCCGCATCACTCACGCCTGGCTGATTTTGAGGATTCCCAACCTTAGGAGGGGAATACATGGATTCGAACTTTGGTGATAGCAATCACTCTCTTGGTTTGGCTTTCTATTACCCCTCCATTCATTCCTTTCAGGCCATCCTTGTGGCTCACGATTTCTCCACACTTGGTTGTCATCCCTTGGGCACCATGGGCGTTGGTTTTCTCCTTGGAATCCAGGTCGAGGACCTCCCGTTTGGTTGCCTATATATTGGTATTCCTCATCATATCTTGGCGGTGATGACTCTTCTTCATATTGTAAGGGACCTTGCATTCCCACGGCATTTACCACCTTTGGCCCTGCTAACCAGTACATGATTGGTCATCAATTCTAGTTGTGTCATCATCTTGGTGAGATTTTCATCCCTCTCTTCATCCCGTTTTCGCAACTCCGCCACCAATGCGCTTGAACTAATCTCGTGATTGGACACATTTGTTTCTCTTGTGTGCCAAGCCTGTTGGTCTTTGTCATTTGGTCTAGGAGGGAGTTGGCTAACCCATATGTTTGATCCATAATAGAACCACTAGCTAGGATGTTCGCCACGGACTTCTTGATTGAATCAAGGGCCCTGTAGAAGCTTTGGAGAAGCATGCCATCCAGTAATCCAAGCTTTGGGAAAAGAACAACACTCTTTTTAAACCTTAACCATGCCTCATGTAAAGGCTCTCCCGGTTCTTGCCTGAAATTTGTAATATCATCCCTCAACTGAAGCATCTTTGATGGAGGGAAAAAGCAGTCCAAGAAGACCTCGGTTAGCTCCTGCCATGAAGTAATACATCCAGGAGGGAGTTCCTCTAGCCACAATTTTGCCTCCCCCGTCAATGAAAAAGGGAAGAGCCTCAACCTGATTAACTCTTGACTGATATTTGTTATACTGAAGGGCTGACATATTTCCAAGAAGTTTCTCAAATGATGATTCACATCCTCACTTTGTTTTCCTCCAAAGATCCCCTTCATTTGCAACAAGTGAAGCATGGTGCTTGTGACATGAAACACTGCATTCCCTACCTTTGGTGGTAGGCGAATAACTCTTGTAACTTCTGGCATCACTGGATTATCTTTCTCGAGTTCCATGTTACCCTCCACTGAGCTATCTCCTATTTTGGAGTGATGACTCATGTGATTATGCGATCCTAACAACACAGCAAACTCACATTAAATAGCTATAATGCAAAACTATTTCAACTTCACAATCAACACAAGATAATCAAGCGCTAGTCCTCGGCAACGGCGCCATTTCTGATAACATCCAAAATATATCCTTAATGTAAAGAATATACACAACTGAAGTATCAAAACAAGTAACCCAATGAGTGTCAGGGTTGAATCCCATGAGGAATAGGAATGATAGTTTCAAGTGTCGATTGAGAAATTGACGTTAGCTTGCACCACATAAATTTAATATAAAAACAAATAAAATTGGGGGAGATGAAATTTTCGGAGAATTGTATTAGTCGATTTAGTGAAATAAAATAGCAAGATAAGCTAAGTTGTCAACAAGGATGTGAAAAACTAGAGGTGCGGTGTAGATGAAATACTAACTAGATCGGGACATGTCAGGTCATCCTATAAGTTCAACAAGTGTAAATAATCTTGGGAACTGGCTAATCATAGCTTTTCCACCTTGTAATTACCTCTCACTAGAGTTTTTTCAAACCTCCAATAACAATTTAGCTCAACTCGATATGATTTGGATTAGCAACTACACTAATTCCTATCTATTAGTTGCTAATAAGGAAAGAGAATGCAATTTCAGCTATTTCTAGACTAATTTCACAATCTATTCTCCACACCCACTACTAAATTCTCTTCCAATACTTAATTATTCTTTTTCAAGCAACAATCAAGCAAGAATATATAGACCCATATCATAATCAATGGATCTTCCTTTATAGACTGAAGAGAATCTAATAGATTTACACTTGCATGAACAATATGAAGATAACTTTAGCAATACCCAATCCAATTAAGTATTCATCATCACACACCTCTAGTTAAGGATTTTAGCTACTCATAGTTAAGAAATTCAAAACACATTTATCATTAGCATCACTGAATTTAATAGCAAGAGTAGATAAATCAACTTCACAAAATAATCTTCAACAATAGCTGAAACTTACTAGTACAAAGATGAAATAGAACAGAGTACTTTCTACAATTTTCAATCAGAATCTCCCTCTTTTAGCTATGAGATTGTTCTGCAGCTAAAAGGGGAAACAATGATGTGATGTAAGCTTTGTTCTCTTTCAAAATCTCTATTTCTATCTCTCCCTCTACATCCCCCTGTACAAAATACTTTATCTTCTATTTATATCCTAAAAAGTAGTGCACTTTTTATCCTTTTTCTAGTGTTGGACGATTATACCCCCATGAGCACCGTTCTAGAACCAGCGGAAGCACCGGCGGTACGCTGGTTACAATCCATGAACCACCGGGTATCTTGTCTGCATCTTCTCTAGATTCCAGTGAACACCGGCGGTTCACCCCAACATTTCGCCGATGCCAATTCGTGAACCACGCGAGTCTTCAAGCCATTTTCCAGAACTTTTGGGTATCATTCAGCGACTCACCGCTGGCAAGTTGCGAACCACCGGTGGCATTAATCCTCTGAGGCAGTGATATTCGGCCTTTGGCCGGCGTCTCACCGGTTTTCATCTATGAATCGCCGATTCACTGTCACTCTCTTCTATTTGCTCCATTTATGCTCTTTTCTTCACTTTTAGCTATCTGCACACAATAAAAGCAAAAAGGGCATAAAATCCAAATAATCATCTCAAGAACGAAAGAAAAACTCAAGTTTTAGAGCCTAATGAGTTGATAAATTACCAACTCATCAGTAACCAAAGAAGACAATTTATAAAGTTACTGCTAATATGCAACCGTATATAAGCTTGCGAGAAATAAAAAGTTACTGGAAAGAAGAGAATTAAAGTTGCAGTTATTCTTTCCTCCCCTATGAACTATTGTCTCTTGTCTAAATCTTCAAAATATTTCTTTAACATAGAAAATTATAACTGAAGGAAAAGGACACGGTACAAAAACCATCCAAACTAAAGTGTTGCAGTTTTTGGAACTTTAAAGAAAATTTACATGGACCAATAAGAGTTTTCTTAAAAGAACATAGATTGGTAGTATCATGACATGAAATACACACTACATAATTTTCTCTTTCAACACTAAAAGGAAATTTCTTGTTAAGACGAGTATTGCATATAATCTTTTATCAGCAAACTTGAAAGTGGTGATATCTACTAAATTTCTTTCTTTCCTAAGTAACATAGGACGTATAAGTTCAATCTTGAATAAATATTTATATGAGCATCCAACAACTAACTGTACAAACAAACGTAGGAGTTATACCTTCACCTACTTTTAGTGCCTTCACTTCTTTGCTTTTGAAAATCTTAGATAAACATAGTTCTCCCTGCTACATTTTACTTCAAGAGCTCCATCTTGATTATCTTGATTCGATGTCATCCCAATTAGCATACTTTTCTCTTTCTTAAGGCTTTTCCTCCCTATCTTTAACCTTAGCTTCTTGCCGAGAAATTTTTCCTCACAACAAGAGAGCTTAGCTTTCCATGTTTCTACACGATAAACAACCTCACATTCATTCTCCTCAATATAACTCTACATCTCACTCTCATTTATTATCTTATCTTGTATATCTACATTTAATGCTTCTTTCAATTTGTTAACAGATTTATCAACAATTGCTTTAATTCTCTGTGACATCAAACAAAAACACTTCTTGACTCTTATTCAAAATAAATTATGATTATTTCTTTTTTCTATTTTCTAGAGACCACTTTTAGACAATACTGCTAATTTTTTAGTTACTACTGTCTTGAAAGGAGATTCAAAGAGGGAAGAGAACTCCAGTTTCACATTTTTTGGTATAGTTGGATCCACTGATGAAGGAACGAATATGTGAATGTTGAAGAAATCGATTTCAGACCTTCACTTTTCTTTTTCTTTTTGTTATTATCAATTTCAGACATTTACTTTTCTTACTGAGAAAAACTGAGGAAAGAACTGATATCCCAAATACTAAGCATTTACAACTGAAACTAATGGATTATCTAACTCCGAGCTGATCGTACATATCTGAACTGAATATCTAAATGGTATATTCATGCTAAGGCATGAGAGGGACTGAACGACATCAAACTGACATGGAAGTAGATAGAAAAGTGAGAAGGATTCATTTCCTCTAACTGGCGCAGAGCTAATACAGACTAAGCCATCATTCTCAATTCGCTTTTTGATATTCAATTAGAATTCATAGTATCTGGTGTAACTGAACGTAGGGGACTCATGAGCATAAATCATTCATGACATCTAAAATTGAGCACATACATGAGGTACCCTTATCTACCACACTACTAAAGCAACTTCTAAGGACTGAATTCGAGCTGAACATACTAGAAGACATGAGTTAGCACACATAGTTGGTTTATAACATGAAGATAAGACTTAAGGATATCATAGAGTAAGACTGGCATCATTGTCCGAAGCGGTTATCTAGAGGCTCTGGAAGTATGAACATAAGAATGGATAGAGCATTGCTTCAACTTAAATACAAGAGGAATTATCTGAACCTGAAGGGATTGATATACTGTAACTGCTAGGGGTGGAACTCCCCTACTAGAATACTCAAGATTCAAATTGTCTCACAGAATTATCATCTCCCCCTTAGATTTAAGTCATCATTCTAAGGCTCCTGAATCTTTCTTATAGTTGGGGATAAACCACTAACTCTTGACTTCTCCTCCACCTCTAACATTCACTACAAAAACCTCATACTCACAGTTATTTCTCACCATGCATGGATAACTTCTTCTCAACAAACATCACAAAAGATTATATTCAATATTGGGATTCTGGGGCTAGCAACATGCAACGAGTAAAATGAGAAATTCACAACATACCTGTGACTACTTCTAGCGACTTGCCCTTATCCTAATGTGCTACCAAGGAGTAGGAGCGGTTTTGATATTGTTCGCCACCTGCGCTAGATGATGCATCCTGCTTAAATGGGTGGTTCAAAGGATATATCAAAGAGGTGGCTGGGGCTCTACTCTCTCCCCCCTTAGCTGTTGCGCAATCTCGATGCTTATTACCCAACTTGCCGCACCAAAAATAAGCATTTGAGCCAGCCATGCATTCTCCCAAATAGTGATTCCCATAGCTCTTACAGATTGGATAGGTAATCTCCCTTACCCTAGGTTTGTATGGAACACTGGCTGTCAAAAGTGTGGGGCCTGATGATCTATGCTGGGAGCATGAGCGGTGTCCACCACTCGGCCTCAAAGGGGAAAACTCTGAATCTCCTATTCTAGCCCTCTTGGCCTCTCTCTCTTTTTCCTTCACTTATTACGCTTCTATTTGTTGGGCGAATATCATCAGACATGGAAAGTCTATGTCCTTGAGCAACATGGTAGTCCTACACTCTTTGATCAAGGAGTTCGACACTCTATTCACAAACCTGGTTACAGAAGCCCTATGGTTGGCTACCATCTCCGGTGCATACTTGGACAACCGGGTAAACTCTAACACATACTCCTGGATAGTCATGTTATTCTGCCTCAAGTTTATGAACTATGCCACCTTTGCCTCCCTCAACTCTCTAGGGAAAAACCTATCTAGGAACGCAGTCATAAACTCATCCAAACTTACGAGGGTCGCTCCAACTTCTCAACTATCTTTCCACTAATAAAACCATTTGTGAGCGACTCGTTTCAGCTGGTAGGAGGCTAAGTCTGCGGTTTCCATTTCTGTCACCACCATAATTCAGGTGATCTTCTAGATCTCCTCTAAGAACTCATACAGGTCCTCATCCATCTTTGACCCTAAGAATTCGGGTGGGCTCATCCTGAGGAAGTCTCTTAACCTAGCTGCAGCTACGTTCCTATTCTGGGGAACATGAGCCATTGCCTGCTGATTAATCTAAGCGGTCATGGCCTGTGCCAACATGTGAAAGGCTGCGCTGAATTCGACATGAATTATATGTTCGTCCATCGAGTTCGCTAGGGCTGGTGGGGCTTGTTGGCGCCCATTACCATTTCTTCTTCCATTCACTCGTTTGGGAGTCATTATCTACGAGCACGTAAAGTACGAGTCAGGAGAGGAACTGTTACAGTTTCATATTCTACGCACGATAAGAATCATAAAGAAAAGGGAACATTCCTAAAACGTCTCGTAGCCTCTTTTTCATAAGTGTGGTGCGCTTCACACCAATGAAAAAGACTCTACTTAACGCGGCTTTCACACACCCTAGGAAAATGTAAACCTTTGCTCTGATACCAAGTTTGTTACGACACGAACAAGGCCCGGATCGAGACACGGGACAAGGAACCTTGAGAGGTCCCAAGTCGACCCATGGCATAATCATAGCCTAACACAATCAAAGTAACAATTAACAAAAAACATAACTAAACGGAAGCTAACCGAAAGAGTCTAATTTAAATTCATAAGAAGAAGTCTAACAAAAACTATGATACAAAAGCTGAATTTGATACACATGTTTGGAAGCCTCTACTAAAAAGATGAGTTGGTCGGACAAGCCCCCAGCTAACTCCTAAAGTTTGAAAACTGAAAC
Organism: Datura wrightii; assembly: GCA_035772735.1. Classification (NCBI taxonomy): domain Eukaryota; kingdom Viridiplantae; phylum Streptophyta; class Magnoliopsida; order Solanales; family Solanaceae; genus Datura; species Datura wrightii. The sequence continues at coordinate 65,615,225 of JASDFA010000003.1, read as the reverse complement.
ATAACTAAAACAAAAAAACATAAATCGCGTCCTCGAGAGATGAGGACTCACCACAATTAGCTGAGATGGGAATGGAGCGTATCTAACCACGTGGCTGAGTTTGAAAACCCGAATCTATATCATGAAATGATATAGCACATAAAGTATGCGGTTAGTACTTGGAATGTACTGAGCATGCGGGAAGCGTAAATAAACATGCAGGTACACAAGAAGGAAACCAATTAAATACATCACTGGACATATAACTAAACTGGAATACAACAACCCTTACATATATTGACATGAAGCTTTTATTTGAAAATATTTACTCAAGTATAATCAAACTGATTCATAAGGATCATGTATTATATATGTCCTAAGAACTGAAGCTGTAATTGATATCATACAATATACTGACTATCTGTTGATATTTAGACTGAATTCTGCTAAAACTAATTTAAACTGAAGTCTGAAACTATATAGAGCACAGCTGAATGATATCGTGGACTAGGCTAAGGGATATATTCTCTGTTATGGAGTGTCCCTGACTGACTAAGGGAGACATTCTCTATTGTTGACACTCCCTAACTGAACTAAGGCAAACACTCTCTATTATGGAGAATCCCTGACTGAGTTAAGGGAGACATTCTCTGCTAATGAGAATCCCTGACTGAGCTAAGGGAGACATTCACTGCTAATGAGAATCCCTAACTGAGCTAAGGGAGACATTCTCCATTTATGAGAATCCCTGACTAGACTGAGGGAAACATTCTCGGTTATTGAGAATCCCAATATAACTTTTACATGAACATACCAATCTGAAAATCATTCATATAGTATGAGCTACTGCAGCTAATCATAGGCTTGCGTGTTCAACTAATTGCATCATACTGAATTCATTTAAAGTCTGATCAGGGCTACTTTCTACAATCAATAAGCCTAAAAGTCTGAAAGATCATAATCATGCTTTGTCCTCAAAGTTCATAACTTTTCAATCCTGAATTCATAACACAAGCCATATATTCTAGATTCATGAAGGATCTATAGGTTTAAGTCATACTCTAAACATAGTGATCTTGGGCAGATTTATATGCCCAAGTGATACTCAAACGTATCATTTTTACCTTGTTTGTTGTGCAATGTGTATATAATATCATGTATCTGTTAATAAAATGCGAATTTATACTAACCAACATGATTAGCATTTGTTTTGCAGGATAATGTGATTTTTAGGAGCTAAAATGCGTGTTGGAACTATGTCGGAGTTGGACTGGGATGCGAGCGTGCAAAAGGCCTTGGATGGCACATTTTACAGTGGCTCCGCGATGGAGCCGTGCCACGCTGCCATCGCGGTAGCACACTGCCTGGGCAGAAATAAAATTGGCAATTTCCAGTGTGCCTGCGCGTCAGCTCCGTGGCACGGAGATAGGCCTCCGCGATGGCCTCCGTGCCACGTTGAGGCCAATTATCCAGACCCTGCAATTTCCAGAGAGGGTTCGCGTCCACGCCGTGTCACGGAGGCAGTGCTCCGCGTTGGCCTCCGTGACACGTTGCTTGTTATTCCGGGAAAAATTTCCCACTAGTATAAATAGCACACTTAGGTTATTTTTAAAGAGGAGTTTTTTAGTTTTAGTTTTTTTTAGCCTGAGTTCAGAAGTGGAGAGCAGGAACGTGGGTTTGTGGCAGTTGAAGAATAGAAAAGCTAAGAGTTTTCTTCTCTTCCTTTCTTCTTTCCTTCAATTGTATGCATGATTTACACTCATTCTAGGATGATTAATCCAAGAATGAGTGGCTAATTCCTTTCTTGCTGAGGTTTTGAACTTGTGTAATGAATGGTGGTAATAATTGATATGGTTTCTTCTTCTTCTTGCATGTTGTTCTATTAATTCTTGTGTTTATTACATTATTGATTGGCCACCATTAATGTATATCTAAAAAGTCCAATTTCACTCGAGAGAGCATGAAATTGGAAAGTTGTGAATTAATAGGGTATTGTTCTTAACTTGATTTGGGAAAATTGGGTTTTGATGTGCTTTCTTGATAGAAATATACTTGAAAGCCGTATTAGTCAATTTAGGAATCGGAATTGGAGTGTTAGGTCATAAATTGCATTTGATCACAGAAATGTAGACGGATGGTTTATGATTCTAAAGTCAAATTAAATACGGAAGTTTTAATTTCTAGGCAAACGTTCTTGGCTAGCAATACGAAGAAGAGGATGACCAAATTATCATGATTATCAAGTTCATTACTCGTTCTTAACCTTGGCATGTGCATATCCATTGTCTAAATTCAACGTAAATAGTAGTTATTAATTTTAGTATATAATTAGTTTAGAAACAAAACTCACTCAAATCTTGGTTGGATTGTTGTTAACATAGTTAGAAATAGAATAGAGATATAGTAAACTAGGCAGTTTTGCATATCTAGAGCAGCCTCCTTGGATCGATACTTGGCTACTTAGCCACTTTATTACTTGTTTGACCACGTACACTTGCATGTCGGTTTTTAATATATACCGAGTAGCGATACGCGTGCAACAAGTTTTTGGCGCCGTTGCCGGGGAGGCTAGGCGATTTGTAAAATTGTGTTTAGTGTAAATTTGCTGTATTTGTATTTTTAATTTCTTAAGTGTTAACAACTTGGTCTTAGCCTGTATTTTGCAGATTTTTATTTCTATGAACACTGGCAAGGGACAAGGAACTGGTGGAATCTTACTTAGAGCCAGAACGTGAATTACACAGTCAACGTAGAGAAGCTCTTCGGAAGAAGCTGCAGTTGCTTAAACAGTCTATGATGGAGCAACCAAATCCACCAGTTGTGCGGGCAGTGTTAGTGCCCGAGGAAGTAGCAGCCAGGCCGGTTCGCGAGGTGGCAATCCCACACGCTAATAATGTACATTCCAGCATCCGCAAACCAGAGCCTGGGGGAGATTTGAGTTAAAGCAAAATATGGTGCAACTTTTGCACACTAGCGGGCAGTTTACCGGTCTCCCTCACGAAGATCCGCAACAACATCTCCAGAACTTCTTGGAGATAAGTGACACTTACATCCCCGCTGGAGTGTCACCTGATTATGTTCGGCTCACCTTATTTCCATTTTCCTTACTGGGAGAAGCCAAGAGGTGGTTAAAAGTTGAACCACCCAACTCTATATCAACGTGGGATGATCTTGCAAGGAAGTTTTTGATCAGATTTTTCCCTTCAGGTAAAACAGCTAAACTTAGAAGTCAGATTCTATGTTTTAAACAGAGGGAAGGAGAAAATCTTTATCAAGCCTGGGAAAGATTCAAGTCCATGTTGCGAGACTGTCCTCATCATCATCAGTCAAACGAGGTGTTGGTACACACTTTTATTGAGGGTTTGGAACCCCACACTAAAATTTTGTTAGACTCAGCAGCTGGAGGGAAAGCGCTGGAGAAGACTTATGAGGAGCTGTACACTTTGCTCAACCGAATTTCACAAGGCAATCCGGAATGGAATGCAGATTCTTCAAGAGGTGGAGCAAGGAAAGCAGCGGGAGTGCTTGAAGTGGATGGATTCATAGCTATCGCTGCACAGATAGCTTCTTTGCAAAATCAGTTAAACACTCACTTCAACAATATGAATTTGAACCAGCCTTCAGCCTCAGTCAATGCAGTCCAACAGATGTGGTGTGAAGTGTGTGGTAGTAGTGAGCATTCAGCTGAATGCTGTGGTGCAAATCCTGATTCTGTCAACTTTGTGGGCAATGCACAGAGGAATCAACAGCAGTTTGGTGGTGGCTACAACTCGAACTGGAGGAATCATCCAAATTTTTCGTGGGGTAGCAACAATCAACAAGGTCAAGGTTCAGGGCAGGGTATGCACAGAAACCAAGGAGGGCAACAAGGCTATCAGAATCAGTTCAGAAATCACAATGCCCCTCTTCCACCACCATCACCGACTATTGAGGAAATGTTCAAGACCATGATTGCCAACCTGGCACAATTGCAGGCTGACTATGTCAAATTGACAGCCGAAGTAAAGAACAATCAATTGGCAACCAAGGCTCTTGAATATCAGTTTGGGCAATTTGCTAGTGCCCAAAATACTAGACCAAGGGGAGGACTACCTAGCGACACGGATCCCAATCCTAAGCAGGTGAATGCAGTGACCACGAGGAGTGGTTTACAATTAAAGGAGGTGGAACCGGAAAGACCGCCTCAGAAGTTAGGAGCAGCAGATGTTGAGGGAGCACAAACCTCAGATACGGGGAAGACCAAAGAAGCTGAACCAGCAAGGCCTCCACCCCCGTTCCCTCAACGACTTAAGAAACACAAGGAGGAGGCGTGTTTCCAGAAATTCATGGAGGTACTTAAACAGGTACATGTTAACTTACCTCTTGTTGATGTCTTGCAGGGTGTGCCAAAATATGCAAAGTATATCAAAGACATCATGGCCAACAAAGTCGCTTGACTGAGTATGCCACGGTGGCTTTAACGGAGGAATGCACATCCCGTATTCAGAATAGGTTGCCCACTAAACTGAAGGATCCTGGAAGTTTTACTATCCAACTGACGATTGGGCAAAGTATCCGAGCTCGTGGGTTATGCGACTTGGGGGCAAGTATAAATCTGATGCCATCTTCGGTATACAGAAAGTTAGGACTAGGGAGCCCTAGACCTACAACAGTGATCTTGCAGCTAGCAGACAAGTCTTTAGCTAAGCCGGATGGCATTGTTGAGGATGTGCTAGTGCAGGTAGGCTCCCTCATTTTTCCGGTAGATTTCATTGTTCTGGATTTTGAACCAGATGCGGAAGTCCCATTTATTTTGGGACGACCCTTTTTGGCAACCGGAAAGGCATTGATCGATGTAGCTTCGGGTAAACTTACAATGCAAGCACATGACAAGGTAGAGGTATTTGATGTGTTAAAAGCCATGAAGCTGCCGGCTATACATGAGGAGCTTTCGAAAATCAGCGTGGTTGAACATGTAGAAAGTAAGCCGGCTGTTGAAGTTCAAGACCCCTTGGAGAGAGCGCTTACGCATACTGATCATTTTGGGGATTGAGAAGCTTGTGGAATGGTTCAATTGTTGGATGGAGCACCTAAATATCCGAGAAGACAGGAATTTCAGTCCTTGATGAGATCACTAGAGCCGTTGCCGAAACCGTCTGTTGAGGAGGCACCGAAATTGGAGCTGAAAGAATTGCCTCCCTATTTAAAATATATCTTTTTAGGGGAGGGAGAGACGTTACCGGTTATTATCTCAGCAGACTTGACAGAGGAACAGGAACAGGCAGCTTTTGGGGTCTTAAGGAAGAGGAAGAAAGCAATGGGTTGGCAAATGTCCGACATTCAGGGTATAAATCCAGCTTTCTGCACGCACAGGATATTTATGGAGACAGGAGCCAAGCCAACTGTTCAGCCACAGAGGAGACTTAATCCAGCAATGAAAGATGTGGTAAGGAAGGAAATAATCAAGTGGCTTGATGCAGGTGTAGTCTACCCAATTTCAGACAGTGAGTGGGTCAGTCTCGTTCAATGTGTTCCTAAGAAAGGGGGGATGACTGTAATCACCAATGAGAAAAATGAGTTAATCCCCACACGAACCGTCACAGGCTGGCGAATTTGTATGGACTACCAAAAACTGAATGAAGCCACGAGGAAAGACCATTACCCCATTCCTTTTATTGACCAAATACTTGACAGGTTGGCAGGGCAGGAATATTATTGCTTTCTTGATGGGTATTCCGGCTATAACCAAATAGCCATCGCTCCTGAGGATCAAGAGAAGACGACGTTCACCTGTCCTTATGGGACATATGCTTTCAGGCGAATGCCGTTTGGGTTATGCAACGCACCCGCCACATTTCAGAGATGCATGATGGCTATATTCCATGACATGGTTGAAGATTTTGTTGAGGTATTTATGGATGATTTTTCTGTTTTTGGTAATTCGTTTGACACTTGCTTGCAGAATCTTGACAGGGTACTGGCTCGATGTGAAGAATCCAACCTCATGTTAAACTGGGAGAAATGCCACTTCTTAGTGATGGAGGGGATTGTCCTGGGCCACAAAGTGTCTAAAAAGGGGTTGGAAGTCGATCGTGCTAAAATTGAGGTTATTGAAACCGGACTTTTTAGATGTACATTAACATTGGCCACACATTAATGCAGTAAGAACAAGAATCAAGAACAACCATGGAAGAAAAGATAAAAACCCAAATTGATCAATAATCACATTTTAATACAATTGTTCTTAACCTCAGCAAGAAGAGGATTTATCCACTCATTTGTGGATTAAACATCGTTAAATAAGTGTTAAACATACAAGAAATTGAATTATAGAAGAAGGAGATAGAGAAAAACCCTGAGATTTTCGTCCCTCAACTGCCTGTAACCCACGTTCTTGCTCCACCAAGTCAGAATTATTAAAATTGAACCTAAGTGTTCTATTTATACTGGTGGGAATTTTTCCCGGAATAACAAGCAACGTGTCATGGAGTGCATCGCGGAGCACTGCCTCCGTGACACGCTACTGACGCGGACCCTTACTGGTTTTTGGTTGTCCAGGTATTAAGTCCCAACGTGGCACGACGTGCAGCGCGGGGCTAGGCCAATGTTCCACGGCCCCAACGTGCACCTTCACTGGAATTAGGCAAAAATTCCATATCCAGGCATAAGGCATCCGCGATGGCAACATGACACGGCTCCATCGCGGAGCCCCTTCAATTTGTGCCTTCAAGTGCTTTTTCCCTTGCTCGCATCCGAGTCCAACCCTGATCTCTCCCAACACACATTTTAGCTTCCCAAAATTGTATTTCACCTGCAAAACAACGCTAATCATGTTGTTTAGTATAAATTCACATTTTATTATCAATCACATGAGAATGTATAAACATCAATAGATAAACAAGGCTAAAATGACACATTTGAGTATCACTTGGGCATATAAATTTGCCCAATATCACTTACCCCACACTTAAATCCTTGTTTGTCCCCGAACAACAATCTTACACCTCATGTACTTTACACCCCATCCTGGCTATTTTGGTTCGACAATTCAGGCTACGGTCATACCGATTATTTAATACAGCAAATCATCAAGAAAATACGCATGGTCCTATCAATACAATGACCTTCAACACATTAAGACCTCCTAGACTCAAGAATCGACTCTTGATATTGGCAAACTCATGCAAATCAGCTGATCAAGATATCCGACACGAAATTTAATCTCTCATCAAGCATGTGCCCTCACAACACAAGAGAATTTCCCCCTTTTTGTAATCACATGAACTCAAAAGATTACATGCAGGGGCATATAAACACAATTTCACTCTCTCTCCCAAAAGAATTCACATGCATCATGTCATGAACCATAGGCTTGCCCTTTGTGTATTACTCCACTAATATAAGGAAGCGTAATGTAGGATCACGTAGGACTTAACAGGTTGTAATGTAAGCTACGGAACTAGTAAATATTGGGCTAGCCAATAATAGCCACTAGCATCCTTAAGCACTTTTTCAATACATCCCATCAAACTCATGGGCCTTGTTTTTTCCTTCATCCTCCCATTCTTGAAGTCTGTCTTTATTTTGACCCATATATTTAAGCACACTTGACTCAATAACAAAGATTATTCATACATCTTCATTATATTTAATTTATAACGAGTGCACCTTCAACCTTTTCTTTCCTTTCATCACTCTGCTTTTCTTTTCTTTTCACCATTCTCACTCTTTGACACTTTGGGAAAATTATTTTCTCTTCTTAAGCGCTTAAGAGTTTTGGATCAAATTCACGGATAATGTAAAGAAAGGGTTAAGATCGGTTTACACATTTTTGACAAAATAAAAATAATAGGCTAAAGGCTCAACGGGCTAACTAGGGTGTACATTCAAGGGGGTACGATAATGAAAAAGAGAAACTTTCGGTTAAAACAAAGAAATGCCTACATCTTTTCCTACAATACACGTCCTTTATTTCGTTTCGTACACACACCAGGCAAGTTCTAGACATTTCACAATAACATGGAATAAACAAAACCTCACCATACACTTATTGCACATGCTCAATTCAAGACGCATTCACAGACTCTTCAATCAGCTAATTACAAGAATTCAAACATTAAGCCTCAATCACACTAAATCGACTCTATGGCCTAGGTATCTCAACATATTTACAAAGTTTCATGCTTTCATACGAATCACCTTTGCATTTCACATCTCATGTACAACACGCAACCAGAATTCCGCAACCATAAAGTAACTACAGGTTTTGGGATGCAACCCACAAAAAAGAAAAAAACTGCAAAATAAATGAAAAAAAATCTACTCCTAATGACTACATTTCCCTTAAGACGGTCGTCATCCATCCATCATAGTGAACGGTCACTAACTAAGACTTCGGTTCAATGGGAACATTCTCGGTAAAAGAACCGAAAACAAACGCTGAGAAAACCCAAAAATTGAAAAAAAAATTAAAACTATCGATCATTTCGATAAAAAAAATATGTACAAAACCAGATAGCACATTCAGCAGCACACAACAGCTTCACATTAATTACAATACACAACATAAACATCACAATCACTGGGTCACAATTTTTCCACAGGCACAACAACAGAACAGAAACATACATCAAAAACAACAGCAACCAACACCTAACTACTCCCACCCCACACTTAAATCGAACATTGTCCCCAGTGTTAACAAAAATTAGCGTAGCACAAGAGTGGGTGGTGAAACTCCCTGATCAATCAAAATACTCCACTTCTTCACAGGTGTTTCTGCCTCGTCTCCCACGTCTGAATCGCCCCCATCGTCATCATCGGACTCCACATCGGAGTCCTCACGACGTGTCTCCTCATCTGTGGGGACATCATCATCCATGGGCTCCACAAAAGCTGGCCCCACTTGGTATAGAGCCTTGGCATTTTTGCCAAAAGGGTAATCTAGCTCGAGCTGCCACAACTCCTCTTCTGTTGTCGGCCTCCCGCCTATTAGCAGCTGGAGCATTTGCATCCCGTACATGCGAGCCATGTACTAATCATCCCGAGCATATCGCTCGGCTAGTGTAAGAACTGGCCCGTGGGTGGTGTCGGGTGCCTTAGTTTTGGTGACATCTAAGGCCCGCCGCTCCATCTGCGGGATGTAGTCAAGGGCCTCTTCCTCAGTATCCAGGCCCCTCAGGAATGTGGTGATTAATCCACCAAACCCGTACCTGTGCCCTTGATACAACTGGGCTCTCTTCATGGCGGAGATAATCACCGCCCCCACATTGATCTCCAGCCCTTTCATCAGGGCGTATACCAAGCGTACACGATCCCAGGTTACATCCATCATATGCACCCCCGGGATTAGGCAGGAACACACAATCTTAAGCCATATCCTGGCTTCCCTGTTCATCTGTGAGTAGGGCAAGGTCTGATGGTAGCCCCTCTCCTTATGCCTGCTCCACCGAGCTGTCGATCGGGTTCCACACAAAGTGCGTCTGATGTCTTCATATGGTGGAGTGATATTCAGCTGTCGAATCACATGGGCGTCTGTGTCCCGCGCCCCTAGGATAGCATTAAGGTGGTGGGGCTCAAAAGTGACTATTTGCCCCCTTATTTTGATGGTGTGACTTCTGAGAGTCGGGTTCCAGTTGGCGTAGAATTCCTGAATCAAGTGCAAGTTGCATTCCTTGGGCTCTTCAAAGATGAAATTCAGCCCGGCTGCCTCGATCCTTTGGACAATCCTAGGGAACTCCTGTGCCAACGGTTCCCTTGCTATGTGTTCCTCGGGGAAGTATTTGCTTTCCTTGTGCTTCGCATACCATTTCTTCCCCTCCTCTGTCACCCATCTGGTTCCGTATTGACGGCGTTGGCCGCGTGGAACCGCTGGTGCTGCTGGGACTGCTGTGCCCAGTCTGATTCTTTTTCTTCCGGCGCCGGATGTTGATGCGCCTTTTCCCTTGTCTTGCCTGCTTGCCATTGTTCCTGTCAAACCAAACAGACAGTTCCAATGTCATTCCAATTACAATTAGCTTCGACTAAGGTTGGGTTAAGCTAGGCTACCCCACACTTAGGCTTTATCCAAAATCACAACATCACGGCAAGATCGTACTTATTTCCACAAACAAACAACAAAACATAACAAATATGCTTAGTGCATTCAGAGAATTCGACGCTATATATTCTATGTACTACTCAGACTTCGTACAACTAACCACAATCATTACCATCGATAACATTTTATCCCATAGCACTTAGCAAGGAGAAACAAAAGAAAAATTTACTACATGATCCCATACAATTCACCCATTTCTTGCAATTTCCACAATTTCCTTAACCCAAAAGTCCGTCGGTCTTTAAGCATATTAACAGTTAGCACAGCCGACTCATCTCACCCAACATACACAACCCAGCAAGAATTTCAATAATTCAACTCAATTTTTACATTTTAAACTCAAAGTCAAGCCCTAGCTATGATTTTATCAAAAATTTGATTAAGCTATGTAATTATCGAGTTCAAGCAATCACAATGATACTCCGAACGTCAATCAACAATAATTCAATTTAATTTAAACTTAATTTCTACTTAGGGCAAGGTTTTCTCATATCACATGTTCAACATCGCAAAAATTCGATAAGAATTAAGATAGAGTTGAAGAACATACCTTGAATTCAATGAAATGACGGAAACTTGATGAAATTATGTGCCTAGGTCCGTGTCACGTTGAGGGGGAAGGGTTTTTGGGATGTTGGTCGCGGGGGATATGAAAAATGAGGAAAAATGAGATGAAATCGGGGTTAAAAAGTGGAAATTTCACGCGGGTCACCTGGCGACCCGGTGTGACCCGTCGCAATATACACCTCAACGTGTCACGGAGGGTAACGCGGAGCATGCCCTCCATGACACGGAGCCATCGCGCAGGTGTTCTAGAATTTGTAAAAATTCCAGAATTACCTTTAACATGTCACGGAGGGTAACGCGGAGGCCCTCTTCCCTGACACAGAGCCATCGCCCTGGCTCACTATTTTTGCCACTTTTTATTATTTTTCATACCTCAGATTTTCCTTTGCGATCCTTTGCATATTTATCCTCTGTTTAACCTGCAATTCATCTTACGACAAGAAATTGGTTAGAATTATAGGTTTCACTCAAAATTAAAATAAAATTAAAAATAAAAACTAAAAATTTTGTTGTTAATAAAAAAAAATTTCTTTTTTTTCTTTTTTTCAATGAAATCTATTCACATTTAACAAAGAATAATTTCACGGGTTGCCCCCCGTGCAGCGCCTGGTTTACCGTCGCGGCTCGACGTCATTCTGCTCAGTCATCTTCTAGGGTGACGAACGTTTTCTCTCGACCGCCGTCCTCACCCCAGCAGTGCTTACATCCGGTCCGGTGGTTTTCCCAATAACTCTCGTGATTTAACTATCTGCGCATCATCAGCTCGATCAATCACGTTGATCACCGAGAGTTCCTCGTACACAGTCGGGAGCTTGGTGGCCTTGTATACATCAAAAACTTCCACCTTGTCATGTGCTCGCATGGTTAGCTGCCCTGCAGCTACATCAATCAGCGCTTTCCCGGTCGCCAAGAAAGGACGTCCCAAAATAAATGGGACTTCCGCGTCTGGCTCAAAATTCAGCAGGACGAAATCTACCGGGAAGATAAGGGAACCCACTTGCACCAGCACATCCTCCACAATGCCATCAGGTTTGGCTAAGGACCGATCCGCTAGTTGCAAGATCACTGTTGTTGGTCTAGGACTCCCTAGACCCAACTTCTTGAATACCGATGATGGCATCAAATTAATGCTCGCTCCCAAATCACATAATCCGCGAGCTCGGATACTCTGCCCAATGGTAATTTGTATAGTAAAGCTCCCAGGATCCTTGAGCTTTGTGGGCAACCGATTTTGTATCCGGGAAGTGCACTCCTCCGTGAGAGCCACCGTAGCATACTCAGTCAACCGACTTTTGTTCGCCACGATGTCCTTAATGTACTTTGCGTACTTCGGCACTCCCTGAAAAACATCAACAAGAGGTAAGTTAATATGTACCTATTTCAGCACCTCCATGAATTTCTTGAAACACGCCTCCCCCTTGTGTTTCTTTAATCTTTGAGGGAAGGTGGTGGTCTTTCTGATTCAGCCTCCTTTTTCTTCCCACTCTCATCAAATTACTCCCTCTTAACTTCTGCTGCTCCCGATTGTTGAGGTGGTCTTTCTGGTTCCACCTCTTTAAGCTGCAAACCACTCCTTGTGGTCACTGCATTCACTTGTTTGGGGTTGGGATCTGTGTCGCTAGGGAGTCCTCCTCTAGGCCTGGTGTTTTGGGCTCCAGAAAATTGCCCAAATTGATATTCAAGTGCCTTAGTAGCTAACTGGTTGTTCTTCACCTCGGCTGCCAATTTCACATAGTCAGCCTGCAACTGAGCTTGGTTAGCAATCATTATCTTGAACATCTCCTCAATGTTGGGTGATGGTGGCGGAGGAGGTGCATTTTTGTTTCTATATTGTGCCTGATAGTTCTGCTGCCCTCCTTGATTCCTCTGCGCCCCCTGACTCGAACTTTGCCCTTGATGGTTGTTGCTACCCCAAGAGAAATTCGGGTGATTCCTCCAGTCGGAATTGTAGATGGTACCATACTGTTGGTGGTTGTTCCTCAGTACATTTCCCACAAAGTTCACCGAATCAGGATTTGCTCCACAACACTCAGCTGACTACTCACTACTCCCGCACACATCACACCAAATCTGTTGCACTACATTCATTGGGCTTGAGTCTGGTTCATTGTCATGTTACTGAAGTGGGTGTTGAGTTGATTCTGTAAAGCAGCTATCTGTGCAGCAATAGCTGTAAAACCATCCACTTCTAGGACTCCTACTGCTTTCCTTGTTCCTCCTCTTGACGAATCAGCATTCCACTCCGGATTTCCCTGCGAAATACGATTTAACAAGGTATACAACTCCTCATAAGTTTTCTCCAATGCTTGTCCCCCAGCTGCTGAGTCTAGCAAGAACTTTGTATGGGGTTCCAAACCCTCTATAAAAGTGTGCACCAGCACATCATTGGATTGGTGATGATGAGGACAATCCCGCAACATAGACTTGAATCTCTCCCAAGCCTGATACAGATTCTCTCCCTCTCTCTGTTTAAAACTTAGAATTTGACTTCTAAGTCTTGCTGTTTTACCGGATGGAAAAAACCGTATCAAGAATTTCGTTGCAAGATCATCCCACGTAGTAATAGAATTAGGTGGCTCAGCTTTCAACCACCTCTTGGCTTCTCCCAATAGTGAAAATGGGAACAATGTAAGCCTGACATAATCTGATGACACTCCAGCGGGGATGTAAGTGTCACTTATCTCCAAAAAATTTTGGAGATGTTGCTGTGGATCCTCATGAGGGAGACCTGTGAACTGCCCGCTGGTGTGCAACAATCGCACCATGTTTTGTTTGAGCTCGAACCTCCCTCCTAGCTTAGGTTTGCAGATGCTAGATATGACATTGTTAGCATGTGGGATTGCCACCTCGCGAACCGGCCTAGCTTCCATTTCCTCGGGCACTAACATTGCCCTTACAACTGGTGGATTCTGTTGTTGCTCCATGATTTTTTATCTGAGCAACTGCAGCTTTTTCTCTAGAGCTTCTCTCCTTTGACGATGAAATTGTCTTTCAGGCTCTAAATATGAGTCCACCAGCTCCTTGTTTCTTGCCAGTGTTCAACAGAAATTAGTATCTGCAAAATACAGGCTAAGACCAAGTTGTCAACACTAAAAACAATATATAGTAAATTAACACTTAAGAAAAATTCACCAATTGCCAGTCCCCGGAAACGGTGCCAAAAACTTGTTCGGGTGCTTTTGGGTATATAGCTACACGCAAGTGCACGTGGTCGAACAAGTAGTAAAGTGGCTTAAGTAAGCCAAGTATCGATCCCACAGGGACTGGGCAAGGGTAACAATCTACTCAAGTGTCACTATACTTTACTCTAAAAATGCAGACAACAGTGTAATGAAAAGTTTAATATTTTGGTTTCTAATTTTAAACTAAGTCTAAAACAATTATATAATTTGAGTCTGAATTATGAATTTGAGCATGCTGAGGTTAAACGAACATGTATAGAAACAAATTAACGATACACTTTGGTTAATCTTTCCTCCGGTTTCTAGTCAAGAAGTATTGCCAATGGATTAAAACTCTCGTATTTAACCCAACTTAAGAATCATGAATCGTCCACCTACATTTCTGTGATAAAACAAAATTCATGTTCTAGCCATACAAAACCGATTCCTCAATTGACTAGTACGACTTTCAGGTATATTTCTATCCTGAAGGTAAATCAATTCTCAATTTTCCCAAACTAAGAAAAGATCATATCCTATTAATTCACAACTTTCCAATTTCTTTCTCTCTCGAGTGAACCCAAACTTTTTAGATGTACATTAACGTTGGCCACACATTGATGCAGTAAGAACAAGAATCAATAGAACAACCATGGAAGAAAAGATGAAAACCCAAATTGATCAATAATCACATTTCAATACAATTCTTCTTAACCTCAGCAAGAAGAGGATTTATCCACTCATTTGTGGATTAAACATCGTTAAATGAGTGTTAAACATACAAACAATTGAATTAAAGAAGAAGGAGATAGAGAAAAACCCTGAGATTTTCGTTCCCTCAACTGCCTGTAACCCACGTTCTTGCTCCACCAAGTCAGAATTATTAAAATTGAACCTAAGTGTTCTATTTATACTGGTGGGAATTTTTCCCAGAATAACAAGCAACGTGTCACGGAGTGCATCGCGGAGCACTGCCTCCGTGACACGCTACTGACGCGGACCTTTACTGGTTTTTGGTTGTCCAGGTATTAAGTCCCAACGTGGCATGGCGTGCAAAGCGGGGCTAGGCCAACGTGCCACGGCCCTAACACGCACCTTCACTGGAATTAGGCAAAATTTCCATATCCAGGAAGAAGGCATCCGCGATGGCAACGTGACACGGCTCCATCGCAGAGCCCCTTTAATTTGTGCCTTCAAGTGCTTTTTCCCTTGCTCGCATCCGAGTCCAACCCCGATCTCTCCCAACACACATTTTAGCTTCCCAAAATTGTATTTCACCTGCAAAACAACACTAATCCTGTTGTTTAGTATAAATTCACATTTTATTATCAATCACATGAGAATGTATAAACATCAATAGATAAACAAGGCTAAAATGATACATTTGAGTATCACTTGGGCATATAAATTTTCCCAAGATCACCCCCATCCTGCTTCCTTAAGCTAAGAGACTAATTAATATGTTTCTTAATTAACCGATACGTCAAACTTGGAAGATAGAACCCGAATGGGTAAACTATTGATATTTCTATGGGACCATCTTTTTTGGAAGGTTATGCACAATATCTTGATGTTAACATGTTAGACGAAAATCATAATATATATATATATGTTTATGCTTTCATTCAAATTATGCGCTAAAGCGGCAAGGATTTTCTTTAGAAAGTTGTTATATGTTTATTAGAGCTCTTGAGTTATCTAGACCTCCTCAGAATTGCTTAAGGCTTTAAGTAGACACGTCGCATGTTCTTTGAAAGTTGTAGATGTGTAAGGAAATTAACCTAAGTGTAAAAGTTTAGGCGCTAGTAGCAAAGGAGAGATAAGAGTAAATGTAAGACCTTTTAAGGTAATATGTGAGGTATATGCCTTCTGTCCATTGTTGATTTCAAGAACCTTTGAACGATGTTAAAATATGAGCAAGACGAATTTAAGAGACAAGGTTGGCAATTAGGTAAGAAGGTAAGTGCGTACAAGAATTGCTGGAATAGTGAACACGAGAGTAAATAATTATGTAGGGAATGACGAATCATGTTTGGAAAAGAAGTTAAGATGAATACGAGAGTAGAGCTAAAGGTTGTTAAATTTGATGATAAGTGTTATGATTGTTCATGAATTAGGCAAATAGTTAGCAAGATTTACCCTGTTCTAAAGACGTTTAGTAAAAGAGTTATAAATAAAGTTGTTTATGTTCAGTAGTGTTAAGCTAATGAAAGGCCAGTAAAGTGTTAACTCCTTAAGAAATAATTAGGATCGAATATCTTGATATAGTGACTCAAGTTAAAGAGAAGTTCTTCATTGTACTTTTAAACAATTATCTTTATTTATTTGTTCTAAGAGTTGGATTAACTTTTTCATGTTTTAAAGGATTTTATTTTTCTTGGAAGTTTCTAAACTGTTTATAATGCTGCTAAGCTTTTCGAAGCTTCACATATATTGCAATGTTTCACATGAGCTTTTCCTACGCTGTCTGAAGCACAACTATAAGTCTTTATTTATTTTAAGGCAGCCCCTAGATAGCTGCCTAGAATTTGTATATTAAAGAGCTCTAGGTTTGAGATACACAAGTTATTTCTTCCCGTTCATAAGTTACCTCGAGATGTGATACGATGTACAATGAATGAGGTATGCTCACAATTCTTGATATGAAAGTATGAGTCAAATGAGTATAAGAATGAAATGAATGCTAAGATTTTTAATAGAAAATGTTTGGTTAAGTGATTCCTCTCTGCTCCTCGTGTTAGAATGGCTAGGAGATGTTTAAAATCATGAATGTGAGTCTACACATATCTTTATGATATTCCAGTTCTAGGAATTTCCCTAGAATTCATTCACAGCATATGTATGTATTTAATTGCTAAATGAAAGACCTATATGTGTATGGAATAATTGTAGTATTAGGTGTCATGGTAAGATCCTACACGTGTTGCAGTTATTGATCAGTATATTTTATGGTTTCCAATATTCAGATAATTTGTATGAGCTCTGTCAGCTCCATTTATGATGGTGATTAAGATTTATTTTTAGTTTACCCCAGTGTGGTACACCGGTTAGAGATCTTTTTAATTTACCCCAGTGTGGTATATTGACTGGAGATATTTTTATTTTACCCTGGTGTGGTACATCAGCTAGAGATATTTTTATTTTACCCTGGTGTGGTACACCGGCTGGAGATCTTTTTATTTTACCCCGGTATGGTACATCGGCTGGAGATATTTTTATTTTACCCCGGTGTAGTACACCTACTGGATGAATTTTATATACGGATTTATGGTTGGCTGGTCGCTGGCATTACAATTATAGTTTTTTTCTTGTGCATTTCTTAATTGCATTTTCATCTCTTTATAGAGTTATTATCAGGCTTCAGTTTCAAGGATTCTAGGTTGTTACCATTCCTTATTCCTGGTTCAGTTATCTTGAGTTCAGTTATGTTATAGTAAGTTGTTATCAATTACAGGTTGCAGAGTTCCAGGTTATATTTATCCTCTATATGTTTATGTGCTAAGTAAGTTATTACAGGATTGTTATCTCATGGTTATAGTTTCAGCCTTACATACCAGTACATTTCATTCGTACTGACGTTCCCTTGCTTGGGGACCTGCGTTCGTGCCGCAGGTGCAGTAGAGGTCAGGATGGCCATTTGAATAGCAGTTCGTGAGATCAACAGATGGTTGGTATGCTCCTTTCTTCCTGGAGCTAGGGCTTAGTTATTTATTCTTGAGTTTTGAGATGCAGGTATGGGTAGGTCGGAGCCCTATTCCGACCATCAGTTAGTTTACTCTTTAGAGGCTTTGTGGACTTAGTGTGTACAGTGATATTCAGTTTATGGCCTCGTTGGCTTGTTGTTGCTAGGTTAGCACTCTAATTGCCTTGATTGCATTTCGATTGTTTACCCCGTGTTGTTGAGACCTTACGGATCCAGTTTATTCTTCAGTTGATTGTGACAGGTGGCCTGGATGGCCTTAGTGTTATAGTTACAGATGTCATATAGCCAGCTTCTCGATCAATCATGAATCGACTGCTAGTTGTGCCCTACCCCAGTTTTGGGGCGTGACGCAATTATTCTATATTTACAGAAACCCATATGATCAACTCATTCCTTAAACATATACAATGAGGCCATGGTAAGAGCGTGTGAATATTTCATGAAACCCCATTTCGAAATTTACACTAAATCAGTTGAAAATACTATAATCATGCTATTTCCATATCATGAACACAATTCAAGAACTTGAAAGTAATTTCATAAGAATACAAGGCTATTGATCATGATAGGTCTTAGAATTCATTGAGGGCACATGGGAATTCATCTATAAATTAATACCCTAGAACATGCTTTTCTAGAAATCTAGGGATTTGGGTTTTAGTATAAAAATTGGGACACAAGGATGAAAGGAGATCCTTGTTGAAGTCCCACATACCTGATTAAAAGGACTCCCTTACAGATCTTGAAGCTTGCAGCTTTTGAAAGAAACACTAGCTGATCCTTGAACTTGGGAGAAGAAGAAGAAGAGAACC
Organism: Datura wrightii; assembly: GCA_035772735.1. Lineage (NCBI taxonomy): Eukaryota > Viridiplantae > Streptophyta > Magnoliopsida > Solanales > Solanaceae > Datura > Datura wrightii. Next base: position 65,596,925 of record JASDFA010000003.1, on the reverse strand, counting down.
TTATGGATGATTTGAGAATGAGGGCCTTATACTTGTGAAACCCCTATATTTTGACCCCTTTCAACACCCAAAACGAAACCATTTAAAAACTGGGAGCATAGGACTTTACCGAAATACCCCTGGGTTAAAATAGAAAACTGCCCGATCAGTGACCATTACCCTCACCACGGGTTGTTGGTCCCTATGAAGGCTTATGGTGAGCGTCCGTTACTTCTGGGGTACCTTCTCCAAATTTTGCTTCTTCATTCAACGACCGGTAGAATGAGTCGTTACTTGATCCAACGAATAATCGGTTACTTCCGTCGTCACCACTGGTCAAATCCTTGAATTCATTCCAACGACTGACACGACGGGTCATGTTTCACCCAATGGTTTATGGTCTTTGTCCATCGCCACTGAACCAGAAACCAACTCCTTTTTGGAGCTCCAACTAATGACTTCTTATCATGCCCCGAGACTACATCCTTGATGTAACACGGTACTTGAAGTCACAAGTGACCCCAAGCCAACCGTTAATCTATCATACACTGATATTATGAGTAAAAATGCACAATAGAACTTTGAAACAATATCATAAAGCATTTACGAAAGACAAGTCTGAAAACATAAAGTTTAAAACATTTGAATAATACTGATCAATCTAAAAATCATGTCTGTCTGAAAGCCATCTAACTGAAGAGTTGTTGGGACAAGCCCCCAGCTAACTCTAAGTCTAATTGAATCTAATAAATTATTTAAGGAAAGAAATAATGCCTTCAGATGATGAGGACTCACACTTCAACTGGTGAGATTGAGAATCTGAATTGCGGCATCTAGTGGTGCTGAGTCTGAGAAACTGCAGTTGTATCATGAAACGATACAGCATAAAAGTATGTGTAGGTACTTTGAATGTACTGAGTAAGTGGGAGAAACATAACTGTATATAAAGTCTGAACTGAAATGACATGCAATGACCAACAGGTAAGCTGAACTGAACTAATGATGAAATCTGAAATGGTCAAGATGACCCTGTCTGATGGTCAAGGACATGACCTAAGTCTGAAACACTAAGTCTGAGATACTGTACTGAACTTAGCTAAACTAATAGGGCTGGAACTGAAGTGAGATTCTTATTCTGAAACTGAACAACACTGACTAGTGGGAGACTTTGTAACCGTCATATAGCCACGTGAGCTAGATGTGGAGTCCGATGTATACACCCCATCGGCAGGACCCAATATACCTTGTCAGGGTATAAAGGCATGAACTGGGTAATCATAAGAGTCTGGAGCCAATCAGGCCAAGTAATACTGTAACCTGCGCTAGCAACGTTTTTTTGGGAACCTAGGTGCGCTGGAACCCCGGCCCACTCGGTGCAAAGTTCTACTTCCACTGGAAAACCTAAACTGAACTACCAAGAAGATAGCTCAAAACTGGGTTCCAAGACTAGTCAGGGATGTATAACTGCATGTACCTTAAGCGTCTTATCGGACCAAATTCTTAAAGTAGGTTCTAGACTTGTCAGAGCTGCTCGTCTAGAAGCGTCATAACTGTCTAAGAGCAAGTTGTAACGGAACTAGGGTCCTGGGGCTGGTAAGAGCTATACACTAAAATGTCATGACCGCCTAATGGACCAAATAACTATAATGTCCGATTCTGAAAACTGAGAGACACCACTGACACTTCAGGAAAAAACTGAAGTCAAAATGATCAGTTGACAATTTTCTGAAGAGATTCTACGTTCTAAGTGGTCTGAATTACTAACAGCTAATAGAGAACTCAACTTATCCTAACAACACAGGAATTTTCATAATATGACAAAATCTCAAGAATTAAAGAAATCTCACCGACAAGGCTAAGCTCATTCTTATCAATGGGATGGTTTGTCAACATATATATAGTAAGAGTTTCAAGGAAATTCATCCCAAAGCAACCTTCATTCACTAGATGGGATTTAATAAGCAAAATCATTACACGAAAGTTAGGGCTTAAATTCACTATTTCAAGAATCTTGATAATTTAAGTAAATACTTATGGGAATCATATCAATAGAAAACAAGGATATCATTCTAGGGGAAATTAATGAAATATAACATGCGATTTGATTGTATTCAAAAACTCGGGGCTAAAACTGATAAAGAACTAGTAGAGGGTTTTAGGGGACACAAGGGAAGAACAATTCCCTAGTTGAATTCCCATATACCTAATGAAGAAGACTGGAGGAATTGCTGGAGAATTGAAGAAGAAGGATCTTCCCTAGTTTGAAGCTCTGAAATGCTCTGAGAGGAACTCATCGTTCTGTTTCTGGGAAGTTTGAGTGTGGCATGAGGAAAAGAACCCATTACCCCTACTAAAATATCTGAAACTAATGCTAAAATGATGTATATTAAAACTTGCGAGGGTAGAAAATTACTAAATATCCCTTACAAATTCGCTGGGAAAACTGTCAAGTTTCCTAACGGGTGACCTAACAAGTTGTGGTGTCTGATTATGACTCGTGGTCATACCTGTAAGGTACACTTCCTGTAAACTCCAGTGGGTAATCAGGAGTGACTTAACGAGTCATATTCACTGGCCACGACTCGTGGTCAACAGTCGTCGACCACACTGTCTCACCCCCTGGGAAATTAATACAAGACTGGTAACGGGTCACCCAATGAGTCGTTCCTACTGATGATGACTCGTGGTGACTACCCATCAAGTACACTGCCAACTTCTCAAGTTTCTGGATTCTGTCCATACAATGAGTGACTCAACAAGTCATGGGACCTAACCACGACTCATGAGGTCTCCCATTGGGAACATTGACTTTTTCTTAGGCGTCCTTCTCATGGTTGACCTAACGAGTCGTTGGGTCCCTTAACAACTCGTTGGGTGGGTCGTTCTGCAACATCTCTGCAGTTTTTTCCAGATTTTTCTAATTTGAGTCCCGCATATTAATTTTGAGCTCCGGGGTGTTACAATATCTCTCCCTTGGAAACATTCGTCCTTGAATGTTAGAAAACTCATAGGAACCAGAAAAATAACAATCAAAATCTCCAATTATTTCTCATTTAAGTTCAAAACTACCAAAATGACTACCTCAATTTCAGAATTCTTAACGGAACTGAATTTGTTTTACGTATATATACATCCAAAGTCCAAAAAGAAAACCTATACACACGAATTGAATTTAATCGACTAGTTTATGTCTTAAACCAAAATTCACATTTCAAGCTACAACAGAGTTTGTAGAGAACAAGTGCGGGTATTTGGCCATCATGTCTGCCTCGGCCTCCCACATAGCTCCTTCAACCTGCTGATTTCTCCATAAGACCTTAACTAAAGTTATTTCCTTATTCCTCAATTTACAAACCTGATGGTCAAGGATCTGGAATGGTACCTCCTCATATCTGAGACTATCGTTGATTCCCACATTATCTAATGACATCACAGAGGTTGGATCTCCAATGCACTTCTTCAAAAGTGACACATGGAAAACTGGGTGTACAACTACTAGTTCTGATGGCAACTCTAGCTCATAGGCCACATTGCTGATACGCCACAAAATTCTATAAGGTCCCACATACCTTGGACTGAGTTTCCCCTTCTTTCCAAACCTCATCACACCTTTCATGGGCAAATTTTTCAGGTATTCCCAGTCATCAACTGGAAACTCTAATTCTCTCCTCCGCACATCGACATAAGATTTCTGATGGCTCTGAGCTGTTTTTAACCTTTCTTGGATGAGCTGAACTTTCTGCATTGCCTCATGAACTGAGTATGGCCCTATTAAGGTGGCTTCACCAACTTCAAACCACCCTATAGGAGATCTATACCTTATACCATACAATGATTGAAATGGGGCCATCTGGATGCTAGAATGGTAGTTGTTGTTGTACGCAAACTTGATAAGAGGCAGATGGTCATCCGAATTACCCTTAAAATCGATCACGCATGCTCTTAGCATATCTTCTAGAGTCTGAATAGTCCGGTCATCTTGCCCATCTGTATATGGGTGAAAAGTTGTACTAAGCTTGACTTGAGATCCAAGTCCCTTCTAAAAAGATTTCTAGAAATGGGAGGTGAACTGGGTACCACTGTCTGAAATAATGGTCAATGGCACCCCATGAAATCTAACCAACTCCCGAATATAAAGTTTAGCATAGTCCTCAGCTGAATCTGTGGTTTGACTGGGAGGAAATGTGCTGACTTAGTCATTCGATCTACTACTACCCAGATTGAGTCATGTTGTCGACAAGTCCGAGGTAGACCCGTAATGAAGTCCATGTTTACTTCTTCCAACTTTCATATGGGTATGCTGATATCTTGGGTCATACCTCCTAGTCTCTGGTGTTCTACCTTGACTTGCTGGCAGTTCGGGCACTTTGCTACAAATTCATCAATGTCTCTTATTTTATGCCATTCCACCAGTAAATATCCCGCAAATCGCGGTATATTTTGGTAGCACCGGGGTGAATGGTGTATCTCGAGCTGTGTGCCTCAGTCAGTATTTGTGTCTCAACTCACCCACATCCAGTACACACAACCTGCCCTGGTAACAAAGCAATCAATCTCCCCCTTGGGAGTAAGCCTCAACCTCAAGTGGGATCCTCATCTTGTCTGGATTTGACTTTAACTACCAACGATGAATATGACCCGCTTTGCATTACTACGCCACCTTCAGCTGAATCCACCAAATGCACCCCTAACCGGGCTAGTCTATGAACATCCCTTCCTAACTCCTTTTTTCCTTCCTCAATGTGAGCTACACTTCCCATATACCGTCTGCTTAGGGCGTCGGCCACCACATTGGCCTTACTCGGGTGATACAGCACACTCATGTCATAATCCATTAGCAGCTCTAACCACCCTCTCTGATGCAACTTTAGGTCCTTCTGGCTGAACACATTGAAGGCTCTTGTGATCCGTAAACACATCCACGTGAGCACCATAAAAGTAATGCCTCCATATTTTTAACGCGAAAACCACCGCTGCCAACTCCAAGTCATGAGTTGGAAAATTCTTCTCATGAACTTTGAGCTATTTGGAGGCATAGGTTATCACATTTCCCCACTGCATCTGAATGCAACCAAGTCCAACTCTAGAGGCGCCACAATATACAAAAAACCCATCTTTCCTTCTGGCAAGATCAAAACTAGAGTGGTAATGAGTCGAGTCTTTAACTCCTGAAAACTCTTCTCACACTCATCCGACCACTGAAATTTCACCTTCTTCTGGGTTAACTTGGTTAGAGGAGATTCTATGGAGGAGAAACCTTCCACAAACCGTCGATAATAGCCTGCTAAGCCCAGGAAACTCCTGATTTCAGTAGGAGAGGTAGATCTGGGCCAATCCTTCACTGTTGCTATCTTATGAGGATCTACTTGTATCCCCTCACTTGAAACCACATGACCCAAGAAAGTAACAGACTTCAACTACAATTCAAACTTGCTGAACTTGGCGAATAACTAGAGATCTCTGAGGGTCAGTAATGCTAGCCTTAGGTGATTGGCATGCTCTTCCTCATTTCTGGAGTATACTAGAATGTCGTCGATGAATACAATGACGAACATATCCGGGTACTGCTTGAAGACCCTATTCATAAAATCCATGAAGCCTGCTGGTGTGCTCGTTAACCCAAAGCACATCACCACAAACTTGTAGTGACCATACCGAGTTCTGAATGTTGTTTTTGGTACGTCACACTCCCCAACTCTTAACTGATGATACCCTCACCTGAGGTCGATCTTAGATAAACAACTGGCTCCCTGTAGTTGGTCAAACAGATCATCAATTCTGGGCAGAGGGTACCTATTCTTAACTATGACCTTGTTCAGCTGACGGTAATCTATGCACATTTTGAGGGTACCGTCTTTCTTACGCATGAATAACACTAGACAACCCCAGGGAGAGATGTTGTGTCTGATAAAACCCTTATCAAGAAGGTCCTTTAACTGCTCCTTCAGCTCCTTAAGCTCAGTTGGAGCCATTCTATAAGGAGGGATGGAGATGGGCTGTGTCTGGGAGGAGATCTATTCCGAAGTCTATTTCACGTTCAGGGGGAACTCTGGGAAGATCTTCAAGGAATACATCTGGGAACTCACTAACAACTGGAACTAACATAATGGTTGTGGTCTTAGAGTTGGAACCCTTAACCAGAACCAGATGATATAGACATCCTTTGGAAATGAGTTTCTGGGCCTTAAGGTAGGAAATAAACCTACCCTTAAACGCTGAACTGTTGCCCGACCATTCTAGCACTGGTTCATTTGAAAACTGAAACTTGAAAACTCTAGTTCTGTAGTCAACGGAGACATAGCAGGAGAGTAACCAATCCATGCCGAGAATAAGGTCAAACTTGACCATGTCTAGCTCTACGAGATCAGCTGGAATTACTTTGTTCAGGACTAAGACTGGGCAATTTCTATACACCCGGTTGGCTCTAACTGACTCGTCAACTGGGGTGGAGATTGAGAATGGTTCTAAGAGGACCTCTGGACTTATATTGAACTGAACCGCTATATATGGAGTTATGAATGAAAGAGTAGCTCCTGGATCTAAGAAGGCATATACGTCTATATGGAAGAGACATAACATACCAGTAACAACGTAAAGTGAGCTTTCCTGATCCTAACGAGAAGATAGAGCATAGAAATGATTGTGGCGCTGACCGCCATCTATACCTGATGAGTTGGCCTGCTGAGCTGGTCGGCCTGCTGGAGCTACTGAGGTTGTGGATTGTGATCTCCCTTGCACTACTGACGAGCACTCTCTAAGTTGGTGCCCAAGCTTTCCACATCCAAAACAGCCCTCTCTGCCCTGTAGACACTCTCCAGGATGATCCTTTCCGCACTTGGGGCAAGCTGGATACCTGTTCCCTGTATTGTGGGTCTGAGACTGAGTGCCAGATGACCCACCCCTCCGATCCTGGCAGGACCAAAAGGCTGGGGAGCTAGCTGAGCTAGGTGTTGGGGCCCTCTGCTTTTGCTGCTGTGGGGGCTACCACCGCTAGATCTCTGGTGTTCAAAATCTAAATGACAAGTTCTTACTCGCTTGTTCTTACATTTCATATCTTTCAGTTTCTCTGCCTCAATCTGCTAGGTATAAACAATTAGGCTAGAGAGGTCCATGTCCTTGATCAGCATCGCGGTCCTGCACTCCTTGAGGGCCAGATAGATACTACATTAACGAACTTTAGCATACGAGCCCTTGGCTTGGCTACCATCTCTGGAGCATACTTTGATAGTCTGGTAAACTCCAGAGCATACTTCTCCACCGTCCGGTTGCCTTGCCGTAGGTTCATAAACTCTGCCATCTTAGCCTTCCTCATCTCCCGAGGGAAAAAACTATCTAGGAAAGTTGTGTGGAACTCCTCCCACTTCACAGGTCCTGCTCCCGCTGACCGCCCCTCCTTCCACTACTCCTACCAAACCCGGGCTACACCTTTAAGCTGATAGGCAGCTTGGTCAGCACTCTCTGAGGAGATGACACCCATAATACGGGTTATCTTCCTGAGCTCATCTACAAACTCTTAGGGGTCCTCCCCCACTTTAGATCCTTGAAACAATTGAGGGTTCATACGGGTGAAGTCCCACATCGTTGCAGCTGCTGCAGATCCATTTGAGTTCACTGACACAACCTGCTGATTCACCTGATTTGTCACGGTCTGAGCTAGTAACTAAATGGCCGCTCTAAACTCTGCGGTAGAAAACGAATCATCTTGAGGAGCTTCCGGGGCTGGTGGATCAGGTCTGTTTGCATTATCGGCCCTTCTTCCGTTACTGCGTCTGGGAGGCATGGTTCACTGAAATGAAACAAAGCACGAATTAGAAGGGCATTTCTAGAATTGAATTTAGACGCACGATAAACAATATGAACAAAATAGATTTTTTTTCCTAATAACATCATGTAGCCTCCTCGTCATAAGTTTGGCGCGCTTCACACCCATGAAAAGGACTCTACTCAATACGGCTTTCAGACTTTCTGAGGATACTCTAAACCTAGTGCCCTGACACCAAGTTTGTCACGCCCCGAGACTACACCCTGGACGTAACACGGTACTTGAAGTCACAAGTTACCCTAAGCCAATCCTTAATCTATCATACACCGGTATTCTAAGTAAACATGCACAACAGAACTTTGAAACAATATCATAATGCATTTACGAAAGACAAGTCTGAAAACATAAAGTTCAAAACATTTGAATATACTGATAAATCTGAAAATCATGTCTATCTGAAATCCATCTAATTGAGGAGTTGCTGGGACAAGTCCCCAGCTAACTCTACGTCTAACTGAATCTAATAAATTATTGAAGGAATGAAATAATGCCCTCGGATGATGAAGAATCACACTTCAACTGCTGAGATGGACAATCTAAACTGCGGTGTCTAGTGGTGTTGAGTCTAAGAACCTACAGCTGTATCTTGAAGTGATACAGCATAAAAGTATGTGTCAGTACTTCGAATGTACTGAGTAAGTGGGAGAAACATAACTGAATATAATGTCTGAACTGAAATAACACGCAATGACCAACAGGTAAGTTGAATGAACTACTGATGTAATCTGAAATGGTCAAGATGACCCTGTCTGATGATCAAGGACATGCCCTAAGTTTGAAACACTGAAACTGAGATACTATACTAAACTGAACTAAACTAATAGAGCTGAAACTGAACTGAGATACTTATTCTGAAACTGAACTAGCCAGACTAGTGGGAGAGTCTGTAACCGACATATAACCACGTGAGCTAGACGTGGAGTCCAATGTATACACCGCACCGGTAGGAGCCAAAATACCTTGCTAGGGTTAAAGGCATGAACTGGGTGATCACAAGAGTCTGGGGCCAGTTAGGCCAACTAATACTACAACCTACACTGGAACCCCGACCCACTCGGTGATAAGTTCTACTCCCATTGGAAAATCTAAACTGAACTACAAAGCTGATAGCTTGAAACTGGGGTCCAAGACTAGTCAGGGACGTATAACTGCATGTACCCTAAGAGTTTTATCAGACTAGATTCTGGAACTAGGTTCTAGACTTGTCAGAGCAGCTTGTCTGGAAGCGTCATAACCGTCAAAGAACAAGTTGTAATTGATCTGGAGTCCTGGGGCTGGTCAGAACTATACCATGAAATGTCATGACCGCCTAATAGACCAAATAACTATAATGTGTCTGATTCTGAAAATTGAGAGGCACCACTGACACCTCGGGAAAAGACTGAAGTCAAACTGATCAGTTTACAATTTTCTGAATGATTCTAAAGAGACTCTACATTCTAACTGGTCTGAATTACTAACAGGTAATAGAGAACTTAACTTATCCCAACAACACGGGAATTTTCATAATATCACGAAATTTCAAGAATTAAAGAAATCTCACCCGACAAGGCTAAGCTCATTCTTATCAATGGGATGGTTTCTAAACATATATATAGTAAGAATTTCTAGGAAATTTAGACCAAAGCAACCTTTATTCACTAGATGGGATTTAATAAGTAAAATCATTACTCAAAAGTTAGGGCTTAAATTCACTATTTCAAGAATCTCGATAATTAAAGTAAAAACTTATGTGAATCATATCAATAGCAAACAAGGATATCATTCTATGGGAAACTAATGAAATATAACATGCGATTTGCTTGTATTCGAAAACCCAGGGCTAAAACTGATAGAGAACTAGTAGAGGATTTTAGGGGACACAAGGGAAGAGCAATTCCCTTGTTGAACTCCCACATACCTAATGAAGAAGCCTGGAGGAATTGCTGGAGAATTGAAGAAGAAGGATCTGCCCTAGTTTTAAGCTCTGAACTGCTCTGAGAGGAACTATGCGTTCTGTTTCTGGGAAGTTTGAGTGGGGAATGAGGAAAAGAACCCATTACCCCCAGTAAAACATTTGAAACTGATGCTAAAACAACGTAGTTTAAAGCTTGGGAGGGTAGAAAATTACTAAATAGCCCTTTGAAATTCGCTGGGAAAAACTGTCTGTTGTCCCTAACGGGTGAACTAACGAGTCGTGGTGTTTGAAAATGACTCGTGGTCATGCCCGTAAGGTACACTTCCTGGAAACTCTAGTAGGTGACCATGAGTGACTTAACGTGTCTTTGTCATTGGCCATGACTCGTGGTCACTGATCTTGGGCAGATTTATATGCCCAAGTGATACTCAAACGTATCATTTATACCTTGTTTGTTGTGCAATGTGTATATAATATCATGTATTTGGTAATAAAATGCGAATATATACTAACCAACATGATTAGCATTTGTTTTGCAGGATAATGTGATTTTTAAGAGCTAAAATGCGTGTTGGAACTATGTCGGAGTTGGACTTGGATGTGAGCGTGGAAAAGACCTCGGATGGCATATTTTGCAGTGGCTCCGCGATGGTGCCGTGCCACGCTGCCATCGCGGTAGCACACTGCCTGGGCAGAAATAAAAGTGGCAATTTCCAGTGTGCCTGCACGTCAGCTCCGTGGCACGGAGACAGGCCTCCGCGATGGCCTCCGTGCCACGTTGAGGCTAATTATCCGGACCATGCAATTTCCAGAGAGGGTCCGCGTCCACGACGTGTCACGGAGGCAGTGCTCCGCGTTGGCCTCCGTGACACGTTGCTTGTTATTCCGGGAAAAATTTCCCACTAATATAAATAGCACACTTAGGTTATTTTTAAAGGGAGTTTTTTTTAGTTTTAGTTTTTTAGCCTGAGTTCAGAAGTGGGAGCAGGAACGTGGTTTTGTGGCAGTTGAAGAATAGAAAAGATAAGAGTTTTCTTCTCTTCCCTTCTTCTTTCCTTCAATTGTATGCATGATTCACACTCATTCTAGGATGATTAATCCAAGAATGAGTGGCTAATTCCTTTCTTGCTGAGGTTTTGAACTTGTGTAATGAATGTTGGTAATAATTGATATGGTTTCTTCTTCTTCTTGCATGTTGTTCTATTAATTCTTGTGCTTATTACATTCTTGATTGGCCACCATTAATGTATATCTAAAAAGTCCAATTTGACTCGAGAGAGCATGAAATTGGAAAGTTGTGAATTAATAGGGTATTGTTCTTAACTTGATTTGGGAAAATTGGGTTTTGATGTGCTTTCTTGATAGAAATATACTTGAAAGCCGTATTAGTCAATTTAGGAACCGGAATTGTAGTGTTAGGTCATAAATTGCATTTGATCACAGAAATGTAGACGAATGGTTTATGAATCTAAAGTGAAATTAAATACGGAAGTTTTAATTTCTAGGCAAACGTTCTTGGCTAGCAATATGAAGAAGAAGATGACCAAATTATCATGATTATCAAGTTCATTACTCGTTCTTAACCTTGGCATGTGCATATCCATTGTCTAAACTCAACGTAAATAGTAGTTATTAATTTTAGTAGATAATTAGTTTAGAAACAAAACTCACTCAAATCTTGGTTGGATTGTTGTTAACATAGTTAGAAATAGAATAGAGATATAGTAAACTAGGCAGTTTTGCATATCTAGAGCAGCCTCCTTGGATCGATACTTGGCTACTTAGCCACTTTATTACTTGTTTGACCACGTACACTTGCGTGTCGGTGTATAATATATACCGAGCAGCAGACCGCGAACAAGTTTTTGGTGCCGTTGCCGGGGAGGCTAGGCGATTTGTAAAATTTTGTTTAGTGTAAATTTACTGTATTTGTATTTTTATTTTCTTAAGTGTTAGCAACTTGGTCTTAGCCTGTATTTGCAGATTTTTATTTCTGTGAACACTGGCAAGGGACAAGGAGCTGGTGGAATCTTACTTAGAGCCAGAATGTGAATTGCACAGTCAACGTAGAGAAGCTCTTCGGAAGAAGTTGCAGTTGCTCAAACAGTCTATGATGGAGCAACCCAATCCACCAGTTGTGCGGGCAGTGTTAGTGCCCGAGGAAGTAGCAACCAGGCCGGTTAGCGAGGTGGCAATCCCACACGCTAATAATGTACATTCCAGCATCGGCAAACCAGAGCCTGGGGGGAGATTTGAGTTAAAGCAAAATATGGTGCAACTTTTGCACACTAGCGGGCAGTTTACCGGTCTCCCTCACGAAGATCCGCAACAACATCTCCAGAACTTTTTGGAGATAAGTGACACTTACATCCCCACTGGAGTGTCACCTGATTATGTTCGGCTCACCTTATTTCCATTTTCCTTACTTGGTGAAGCCAAGAGGTGGTTAAAAGCTGAACCACCCAACTCTATATCAACGTGGGATGATCTTGCAAAGAAGTTCTTGATCAGATTTTTCCCTTCAGGTAAAACAACTAAACTTAGAAGTCAGATTCTAAGTTTTAAACAGAGGGAAGGAGAAAATCTTTATCAAGCCTGGGAAAGATTCAAGTCCATGTTGCGGGACTGTCATCATCATCATCAGTCAAATGAGGTATTGGTCACACTTTTATTGAGGGTTTGGAACCCCACACTAAAATTTTGTTAGACTCAGCAGCTGGAGGGCAAGCGCTGGAGAAGACTTATGAGGAGCTGTACACTTTGCTCAACTGAATTTCACAAGGCAATCCGGAATGGAATGCAGATTCTTCAAGAGGTGGAGCAAGGAAAGCAGCGGGAGTGCTTGAAGTGGATGCATTCATAGCTATCGCTGCACAGATAGCTGCTTTGCAAAATTAGTTAAACACTCACTTCAGCAATATGAATTTGAACCAGCCTTCAGCCTCAGTCAATGCAGTCCAACAGATGTGGTGAGAAGTGTGTGGTAGTAGTGAGCATTCAGCTGAATGCTGTGGTGCAAATCCTGATTCTGTCAACTTTGTGGGCAATGCACAGAGGAATCAACAGCAGTTTGGTGGTGGCTACAACTCGAATTGGAGGAATCATCAAAATTTTTCGTGGGGTAGCAACAATCAACAAGGCCAGGGTTCAGGGCAGGGTATGCACAGAAACCAAGGAGGGCAACAAGGCTATCAGAATCAGTTTAGAAATTACAATGCCCCTCCTCCACCACCATCACCGACTATTGAGGAAATGTTCAAGACCATGATTGCCAACCAGGCACAATTGCAGGCTGACTATGTCAAACTGGCGGCCGAAGTAAAGAACAATCAATTGGCAACCAAGGCTCTTGAATATCAGTTTGGGCAATTTGCCAGTGCCCAAAATACTAGACCAAGGGGAGGACTACCTAGCGACACGGATCCCAATCCTAAGCAGGCAAATGCAGTGACCACGAGGAGTGGTTTACAATTAAAGGAGGTGGAACCGGAAAGACCGCCTCAGAAGTCAGGAGCAGCAGATGTTGAGGGAGAACAAACCTCAGATACGGGGAAGACCAAAGAAGCTGAACTAACAAGGCCTCCACCCCCGTTCCCTCAACGACTTAAGAAACACAAGGAGGAGGCGTGTTTCCAGAAATTCATGGAGGTACTTAAACAGGTACATGTTAACTTACCTCTTGTTGATGTCTTGAAGGGTGTGCCAAAATATGCAAAGTATATCAAAGACATCGTGGCCAACAAAAGTCGCTTGCCCGAGTATGCCACGGTGGCTTTAACGGAGGAATGCACATCCCGTATTCAGAACAGGTTGCCCACTAAACTGAAGGATCCTGGAAGTTTTACTATCCAGCTGACGATTGGGCAAAGTATCCGAGCTCGTGGGTTATGCGACTTGGGGGCAAGTATAAATCTGATGCCATCTTCGGTATTCAGAAAGTTAGGGCTAGGGAGTCCTAGACCTACAACAGTGATCTTGCAGCTAGCAGACAGGTCTTTAGCTAAGCCGGATGGCATTGTGGAGGATGTGCTAGTGCAGGTAGGCTCCCTCATTTTTCCAGTAGATTTCATTGTTCTGGATTTTGAGCCAGATGCAGAAGTCCCATTTATTTTGGGACGACCATTTTTGGCAACCGGAAAGGCATTGATCGATGTAGCTGCGGGTCAACTCATTATGCGAGCACACGACAAGGTTGAGGTGTTCGACGTGTACAAGGCACCTAAGCTCCCGACTGTCTATAAGGAACTCTCGGTGATCAACGTGATTGATCATGGGAATGCAAATGGATTGAGTGATTCCCGAGAGTTACTAGGTAGGCCACCAGACAAGGTTGAGAACTACTGGGGAGATGACCATGATCGGGTCAAATCGTCCATCTCCCTAGTAGAAAATTGAGCGTAAAGGCTGTCGAGCCGCGACGGTAAACCAGGCGCTGCACGGGAGGCAACCCGTGAAAAATATTTTTCTTTCTTTTTCCTTAGTGTAAAGTTTTTCTTTTATTTTATTTTCTTTTCTTTTTCTTGACTAGGTTTAGATGTGCATGTTAATTAGTAATTTTTATTTGTTTAGTAGGGAATCTAGTCATTTAACCAATTTTTGTTTAGTGAGGTGATTTTCAGGTATACCGGAGGAAAAATACGTGGAATCGAGAAAACGAGGCAAGGTATGAAAAATAAAATTTGATAGTGAAACAGAGCACTGGCGCGTTGGCGCCGTGTCACGGAGGCAATGCTCCGCGTTGGCCTCCGTGACACGTTGAAGGCAAATCTGGAATTTTCTAAAAATTCCAGTAAGCCAACGCGTTGGCTCCGTGTCACGGAGGAGGGCCTCCGCGTTACCCTCCGTGACACGTTGCCCTTATCCCAGTGCCGGGTCACACCGGGTTTCCGGGTGACCCGCGTGTTTTCTTAATAAAAACCCCCGATTTCGCCCCTATTTTCCCCATTCCCTATTCCCTCCGCGACCAAACACCCATTCCCCTACCCCCAAGCTCCGTGCCACGTTAAGAGGCACGGAAAACGTCAAGTCTTTATCGATTCTTCAATTCCAAGGTATGTTTTCATCGTCTATCTCAAATTTTTGGCGATTTTTGTCGATTTTGAGCATGTGAGGTGAGATATATCACCCTAGGTAGAAATTAAACATGACGTGAATTATTTTGCGATTGATTGTGTTTGGATTGTTGTAGTTGACGGGTGAACTTATCGATTGATTGAATAATTCATTGTTGATTGTCGAATTGAGTTCTAGGGCTTGGGGTTGTTGAATTTTAACTTGGGTAACTTGATAGTTTGACGAAATTGATGCCGGGGTGTGTTTATTATTTGAGATAAGTCATGGTAAATATTGTATAATTGGTGAAAGACGACTAATTCTCGATTTTTTTTTATGGGACATTGCGTAATATGTGAATTGGTTGAATTGCTTAGATTAGTGTATATAAAATGTTTGTATTGTTGTTTCTATTTTGTTGTTGTTATTGTTGCTAAGTGCTATGGGTGAATAGCTGTCGATAGTAGGATTGGGTTAGCTGTATGAAGTCTGAGTAGTTCGCTAGCCGTTATGCTGTCGAATTTTTGTGAACGCACTAAGCAATATATTTATAGTGATTGTGCTGGGGGTGTAAATAGATCTATCCTTGCTAACATGTTGTAAATATTGTTAAAGACTAAGTGTGGGGTAAATTTTGTTTAACCCGACCTTAGCCAAAACTAACAAGTTTTTAGCTTAACGTTGTGCTTGTCTGTGTAAATTGACAGGTACAATGGCCAGCCGACAAGATAAAGGCAAGGGTGCTTCAACCTCAGGCACCGGCAGAAAGAGAATGAGACTGGGCACTGCTGTCCCAGCTGCACCTGCTATTCCACGCGGTCAACACCGCCGATACGGAACACGATGGGTTACCGATGAAGGGAAGAAGTGGTACGCAAAGCATAAGGAGAACAAGTACTTCCCGGAGGAACATATTACAAGGGAACCACTTGCACAGGAGTTCCCTTGCATCGTACAGAGGATTGAGGCAGCTGGGCTCATCTTTATTTTTCAGGAGCCCAAGGAGTGCAACCTTCACTTGGTCCGGGAATTTTATGCCAACTGGAACCCGGCCATCAGAAGCCACACTATTAAAATCAGAGGGCAGATTGTCACTCTGGAACCCCAGCAGCTGAATGCCATCGTTGGAGCGCGGGACACAGACGCCCACGTTCTCCGCCAGCTCAACATCACCCCACCGTACGTCGACATCAGACATACGTTGTGTGGAGCTCGATCCACAGCCCGATGAAGTAGACACAAAGAGAGGGGTTACCACCAGACTCTGCCTTATTCGCAGATGAACAGGGAGGCCAGAATCTGGCTAAAAATTGTATGTTCGTGTTTGATCCCGGGAGTACATATGACAGACGTGACCCGGGACCGTGTCTGCCTGGTGTATGCCCTTATGAAAGGGCTTGAGATTAATGTGGGGGCGGTTATAATATATGCCATGAAGAGAGCCAGACTACACCAGGGCCACAGATACGGGTTTGGCGGACTCATCACCACCTTCCTCCGAGGCCTCGACGTTGAGGAAGAAGCCTTGGATTATATTCCGCAGTTGGAGCGGAGGGCCCTTGATGTGACAAAGACCAAGGCCCCCGACACTACACACGGACCTGTGCTGACTCTGGGCGAGCGACATGCTCGTGACGACCAGTATATGGCCCGTATGTTCGGCATGCAGATGCTGCAGCTACGGATAGGTGGGAGACGAGCCACTGAGGATGAATTATGGCAGCTGGAGCTGGACTACCCTTTTGGCGAGAACGCCAGAGCTTTATGCAAGGTGGGGCCAGCCTTTGTGGAGCCGACTGACGACGACGTCCCTACTGATGAGGAGACACGTCGTGAGGACTCTGATGTGGAGTCCGATGACGGCGAGGGAGCTGATTCAGATATGGGCGACGAGGCCGCAGCACCGGATGAGGAAGTCGAATATTTCGACTGAGCAGGGAGTTTCACCACCCAAAATTTTGTGCTTTGTATTTTTGTGAACACTGGGGACAGTGTTAGATTTAAGTGTGGGGTGGGGAGTAGTTAGGTGCTGGGTCATAGGCTCTAAATCTGCTGTATATTCTTCCTTGACGTTTATGTATGTCTGTGCTTTCCCTGTTGTTGTGAACTGATTTGTGAATGATGTGTATATATTTGTTTGTGGCTAATGATGTGTGTCTTTAAAAAGTTATGGTTGCCTTTGTAAATATTTTGTAAATTTTGTAAATATTTTTTCTCTATCGATATGATCGATATTTTTCAAAATTTTTTCGAAAAGATGTTGCACTTATCAACATATTTTGTAAATATTTTTTTTCATCGAAATGATCGATGTGTTGCAAAAATTTTGAATTTTTATTTTTGGGTTTCTCGGAGTTTGTTTTCGGTTCTTTTACCGAGAATAGTCCCATTGAACCGATGTCATAGTTAGTGAACATTCCCTATGATGGATGGATGACGACCGTCTTAAGGGAAATGTAGTCGATAGGAGTAGATGTTTTGTTTTTAGTTTCTTTGGTGGATTGCATCAATAAACTGTAGTTGCTTATGGTTGCTAAAATTTTGTTGCGTGTGTAATTGATGTTCGAAATGTGAAAGTGATTCGTTTGAAAGCATGTAATTGTGTAAATATGTTGAGTTACCTAGGCTATAGAATTTGGTTCATTATGATTGAGGCTTAATCTTGAATTCATGTACTTGACTAATTAAAGAGTCTGTGAATGCATCTTGATTCGAGCATGTGCATGAAGTGTGAGTGAGGTTTTGCTATTCCATGTCATCGTGAATTGTCTAGAACTTGCCTAGCGTGTATACAAAGCGAAATGAAGGAGGTGTAGTGTCGGAAAGGATGTAGGCATTTCTTTGTTTTAACCGTTAGTTTCCATTTTTTTCTTGTCAAATTCTACCTTTTTATATGTTGTATACCCTAGTCAGCCCGTTGAGCCTTTAGCCGATTTCTTTCTTTTGTCCAGAATTGTATGAACTAAGCTTTATTCCTTCTTTTCATTAGCCTTAAAGTCTATAAGAAGCTCTTAAGCGCTTATAAAGAACAGAAAATTGTTTCCCAAAGTGTTAAAGAGTGAAAAGAGTGAAAAGAAAAGAAAAGCAAAGTGAGGAAAGAAAAGATGATGTTGAAGAGGCACTAGTTGTAATTAAATGAAACTGAGGGTACATGAAAACCTTCCGTTAGGGGTCAAGTGTGCCTGATGAAATGGGCTGTATGAAAGTAAACCAGCATGAATGGGAGAAAAAGAGAAAAGAGAGGAACAATGTCCATGAGTCGATGGGAATGAGTTGAAAAGGCGCTTAAGGATGCTAGCGACTATTATTGGCTAATCCAATATATATATACTAGATCCATAGCCTAGTTACAACCCATTAAAAGTCCTATTTGATCCTACACTGCATTTCTTTATATTAGTGGAGTAATACACTAAGGGCAAGCCTATGGGTCATGACATGATGCATGTGAATTCTTTTGGAAGAGAGAGTGAAATTAATTTCTATATGCCCCTACTTGCATGTTTGTGTGCTGCACGAGCATAAAAGGGGAAGTTTCTCTCGAGTTGTGAGGGTACATGCTTGATGAAAGATTGATTTTCGTGTCGGATTTCTTGATTAGTTGAGTTGCATGAGTTTGCCGATATCAAGAATCAATTCTTAAAAGTCTAGGAAGCCTCGATGTATTAAGGTCATTGTCTTGTACGACCAAGCATGTTTTCTTGATGATTTGCAAAAATCGAATAATCGGTATGACCGTAACGTAAATGGTTGCACCATAGTGACAAAGGTTGAGATGTGATGTGCATGATTTGTGTATGTGTTGTTCGAGGACGAACAAGGATTTAAGTGTGGGGTAAGTGATCTTGGGCAGATTTATATGCCCAAGTGATACTCAAACGTATCATTTTTACCTTGTTTGTTGTGCAATGTGTATATAATATCATGTATTTGGTAATAAAATGCGAATTTATACTAACCAACATGATTAGCATTTGTTTTGCAGGATAATGTGATTTTTAAGAGCTAAAATGCGTGTTGGAACTATGTCGGAGTTGGACTTGGATGCGAGCGTGGAAAAGACCTCGGATGGCATATTTTGCAGTGGCTCCGCGATGGTGCCGTGCCACGCTGCCATCGCGGTAGCACACTGCCTGGGCAGAAATAAAAGTGGCAATTTCCAGTGTGCCTGTGCGTCAGCTCCGTGGCACGGAGACAGGCCTCCGCGATGGCCTCCGTGCCACGTTGAGGCTAATTATCCGGACCATGCAATTTCCAGAGAGGGTCCGCGTCCACGACGTGTCACGGAGGCAGTGCTCCGCGTTGGCCTCCGTGACACGTTGCTTGTTATTCCGGGAAAAATTTCCCACTAGTATAAATAGCACACTTAGGTTATTTTTAAAGGGAGTTTTTTTTAGTTTTTAGTTTTTTAGCCTGAGTTCAGAAGTGGGAGCAGGAACGTGGTTTTGTGGCAGTTGAAGAATAGAAAAGATAAGAGTTTTCTTCTCTTCCCTTCTTCTTTCCTTCAATTGTATGCATGATTCACACTCATTCTAGGATGATTAATCCAAGAATGAGTGGCTAATTCCTTTCTTGCTGAGGTTTTGAACTTGTGTAATGAATGTTGGTAATAATTGATAAGGTTTCTTCTTCTTCTTGCATGTTGTTCTATTAATTCTTGTGCTTATTACATTCTTGATTGGCCACCATTAATGTATATCTAAAAAGTCCAATTTGACTCGAGAGAGCATGAAATTGGAAAGTTGTGAATTAATAGGGTACTGTTCTTAACTTGATTTGGGAAAATTGGGTTTTGATGTGCTTTCTTGATAGAAATATACTTGAAAGCCGTATTAGTCAATTTAGGAACCGGAATTGTAGTGTTAGGTCATAAATTGCATTTGATCATAGAAATGTAGACGAATGGTTTATGAATCTAAAGTGAAATTAAATACAGAAGTTTTAATTTCTAGGCAAACGTTCTTGGCGAGCAATATGAAGAAGAAGATGACCAAATTATCATGATTATCAAGTTCATTACTCGTTCTTAACCTTGGCATGTGCATATCCATTGTCTAAACTCAACGTAAATAGTAGTTATTAATTTTAGTAGATAATTAGTTTAGAAACAAAACTCACTCAAATCTTGGTTGGATTGTTGTTAACATAGTTAGAAATAGAATAGAGATATAGTAAACTAGGCAGTTTTGCATATCTAGAGCAGCCTCCTTGGATCGATACTTGGCTACTTAGCCACTTTATTACTTGTTTGACCACGTACACTTGCGTGTCGGTGTATAATATATACCGAGCAGCAGACCGCGAACAGTCACCACTCATCGACCACACTATCTCACCCCTTGAAAATTAATACAAGGCTGGTAGTGCGTCACCCAACGAGTCGTTCCCACTGACAACAACTCGTGGTGACCACTCATCAAGTACATTGCCAACTTCTCAAGTTTCTGGATTCTGGCCTGACAACGAGTGACTCAACGAGTCGTGGGAACTGGCCATGAATCGTGACGTCGCCCATTGAGAACATTGGCTTTTTCTTAGGCATCCTTCTCATGGTTGACCTAACGAGTTGTTGGGTCCCTTAACGATTCGTTGGGTGGGTTGTTCTGCAACATTTCTGCAGTTTTTTCAATATTTTTCTAATTTGAGTTCCGAATATTAATTTTGAGCTTCCGGGGTGTTACACTTCTCAGGACGACCCATCACAGTAACCAATGGTTCGTCACTTGGCTCGTTTTTCTGGGAAGTTCTATCTACTAGGTTACCAAGGCTACATCTAATGGGTCGTTGTTTCCCACAACAACTCGTTCTTCCCTCTCGTGGTATCAAACATTACTTAGCACCTTTTCTTGAAACCCTTCCAATGGCTCCATCAAATGGATCGTTAGAGCAACCAATGACCCGTTGGATGAGTTATTTTGAGACATATTTTTTCTTGTTTTTTGCTGAACTTCATCCAACTCTGAGCTCTAATTTGAGAAACTCCTGGGGTGTTACATTAAGACTATCTAAATGGTTACAAGAACAATCCTTCCGTTAGTTTTCCTGACAAAAACTAACAACTTTATCAAAAGCAAGTGCCTTGCAAGTGATTTTCCCACAAATAAACTTTATCAACTATTTTATCTTCTTCCCTGTTGTCTCAACATCTTGCAAAGAACTAACTAAATTGAGAATGCTCTTTTAGTAGTATTTATCACGTGGAACTCAATAATATTATAAAAAATTATAACAAGGAACAAAAAATAATGGATGAATAGTAGTCCTGCAGAGAAAATTATTTTTCGTTAAACAAATCACATAAATAACACAAATCCTAAATCTATTATTTGAAAAGCTAAGAATAACTCACTAAATAGGTAACCACCAAAACAAAAAACATCAATTGCAAAACTAAAAAGCATAACTATTGCTAGCTATCCAAACATGATCAAGGAAGATACATCAAAAAACTAATAACAATACGATAAAAAAGAATGACCTCTTTTAGACCAAACAAAATATTAAGATGAAATTTTATGTTTCAAACAGACAAGGTGGACATGTACTATGTCAACAAGTAAAGGATGGACATATAACAAAAATGACTTCACAAAATCATGCCACTAAGACACATATATAGAGCATTGTATGTATCTAAATCGCTAAATACATAATTTCTGCTACAGATGCAACCAAATACACATCCATCAATATAATCAGAGAATAGATCAAAGTCAACGAAATCATAAAGTGCAAACAATATACTTAACTTACTCAAATTAAAAGAGAAAGAGAATGACCTTATTGGCGTTCAAATAATGAAACATAGCAATAAAAAACTATCTAGCATTAACAGTCTCCAAGAAATTAATTTTGGTATGCGAGATCGGATTTTGGCGAGTTCTAGGGCACATGGTCAACTGTACACAGTAGAAAATACAAATAGACAAGAAAAGCACATACCACACAATACTAAATAGAAATCGAATTCAGCGTTATACTAAAGATATTGGAATTATTTTTTGCTAGGTCTCACAATAGGAAAAGGGCACAAGAATGGAGGCTAATTTTGACGGTTACGGATTTTGGTAGACAATGGCGATAATGATTAACACATGAAAAATGAGAAAGGGTTAATAAGATGATGAGAATAGAGGGTGGCTTACCAAAGGGACCTTCGAACGCCAGTGATTTGTGTCTGGCCAACATCAAATTTTCTCAAATGTATTTAGGGCTTTAAGAGATGGAAACTTAAGTTTAGAGTGAATAATTTTGTAATTTTTTTTCATTTTTTCAATAGTTAAAATTTCTTGATTTAGAGGGTTGGGGACCAGTTACTGATAATTTTAGGGACTATAATTTATCTCTTCATCAATTAAAAATATAAATCTGATAATTAAGGACAAAAATAAAATCTGGTCCTTATTAGAATGCTTTCAGGGGCCAAATTTTTTACTTATCGCTAAATAGTGGTCTTTAATAAGCCTTTTTCTTGTAGTGTTACGGGTCGTACCATGAGTCATGGAAAAATATAGAAGAATGGTTTTCAAGGGATATCCTTATAGTACTCGTGGAACGAATCGTACCATCATGGTACGAGTCATGGCCTCAGAGTCTGGACTGTGATCCAAGATACTATGAGTCTTATTACGGATCGAACCTTCTTGGTACGACCCATATTGTAGACTCGTGAAAAACATTAGAGGGTATTTTTTTTCTTTATTTTTCTCAGATCATACATACTAACCATGTTTCTCCAAAGGTACTATTACAATGAAGAAAAGAGCAAACAAATTTGCACAAGACAAGAAAGCTAGAGTTGAGATAGCTGCTCAGAGGGCATTGAGCGATAAGCCCTTCGACTCTGATCAAGTAGGAAGCTCTCCTAGTCATTCGATGGAAGAATACAGAATTGATACATATGAAACAGATGGGACACGAACCACTAGAGCTTAAGCTAAAGCCCAGGCCGAGGCAACAACAACTATATCTGCCAACGCTCCCCAGTCTGAGGAGGGAGCTGAGGAACAAGTCCAAGAGTCTGGGAGTGGTTCTAATGATGATGAGGGGTCTGAGGAGGCCAAATCTAGAGATGGAAATAGTGAGGTAGAGTCTGTAGAACGAGAGGCCACAGAGACCCCACCTCCAGCAACCCGTACTATTAGGTGAAGAGTACCCCATGCTCTAGAAATATATAAGCTGGGTCTTGCTCTCAACTCAAAGAATCACCCAAGGAGGAGTATACAGAAAGAATCGCGGATCCTTACTAATGCCTTGATGAGGTTGAGGAAATAAAGCGGATATTCAGCTTCTATAGATTTGATTGGATGGCAAGGACCCTGGAGAAATACAGTCCCGAGCTAGTCCGAGAGTTTTATGAAAATTAATTGGCCACAATGGAGCAGAAAGCAAAAGGTAGGGCAAAAGTAAAAGAACATCCCAAGCTTGAGAGCGTGATAGTGCGAGATCGCACAGTTGACATCTTTGAGCGCACAATCGCTCGGTACTATATGGGCCTCAGTTCAGAGCACCAGAATTGAAAGTTGAGTTCAACTACAGAATAGATTCCCTAAAGAGGATAAAGCAACTGGGCCATGAGAAGCAAAGACAAGTTAAGTGGTTAGCTAGATCCCTAGCAAAGGACACAGAGGAAGTTGAATGGGTGACTAGTGGAAAGCAGGTAACCAAATCTTTGTTGAATTTCATAGAGAAGGCCTGCTGGATGCTAGTTCGCCATATGTTGGCACCAATGATAAACTACAACACCCTCAGTGCAGAGAGAGCAGCATTGGTAGCATGTATCATGTCAAGATACACCATCAACATTCCGAGAGCCATTGAAGAGGAGATCCGAGATCGTGTAATAAAATTGAGCACTACTATCCCATTGCCGAGTCTCATGCTAAGATAATGTATGGAAACAAGTCTTATGGTGCATTCTGATGAAAAAAGGTTGATCGGAGGGCAAAGGACAATGGATATAGGGCTGATTCAGGATGAAATTTACCTAGTGAGTTGAGTGAGACTTCCTACCATAGTACTGGTACCAGGAGCAGACGAGGGAGAGTAGGTTAATACCCCCACTTTACTGGAGAAGGACGAGACACCGACTACAGATGCCAGTCATCCTGAGGAAACTCCCAGCATTTCCGCTGCACCACCGATGGGTCTTCTAATCCATACACCTACAAGGTATGTTCTAGTACCTCATGACTTCCTCCATAAATTATCAAAGACGTTGACGGAAGCCGAAAGAAAAATAAAGGTCAATGATGGAAAACATCAAGCCCTGGGTGAAAGTAGAGATTAAGGGAGCCCTAAGAGGATTAATTATCTTGGGCATATTTATACTCCCAAGTACTATTTTATACCAATGTTTTTACCTTAATTTAAAACTAGTCTCATGTATTTTGTATAATTTGTGGCCATGGACTAACAAATATGATTATCTCTCTTTGTAGGTTGAAAGTGCCAATGTATGGAGCTCAATGTGAAGATAATGGTCCTAATCTTGAATATAAATGTTAAGAGACGGATATGGATGGTGGGACAAGCTGAGAATGACATTTGGAGTCAACTCCGTGCCATGGAGAAGCATTGGGGCATTCAACAACGTGCCACAATGCAAAAAATTAATTTATATGAGTAGGGGCTGCATAACAGTGAGCATCCGTGACAGCAGAGTGTCACATAGGCAAATCTCTGTGATAGCCAGCATGTCACTGAGGCAAATCACCGCGATAGACAGCGTGATATGAAGGCAGTCCACCACAGGCCAAATTTTGACTATTATAAAAGCAACACTTAGCAGTTTAGTTGGATATCACGTTTTATTTTTGGAAAAGCATAGAGAAGCAATGGGAGAATAGAAGAAACTCACTTAGGGTTTGATTACTTTAATTCTCTTTTAACCATTCTTGTAAGTACTCCAATTCAAACATGTTTTTTAATCATTATATGAAAACGAGTGGTTGAAACCCTTCCTCTAGGTTGACGCCACATGACATGATTGTTTTTGCATGAATTCATCTTTTGTTTGAGTTTTCATTGTTGTTTTGTCTTTCATTCTTGTTAATTACCATTTAAATGCTTGATCACCATTGAAATGCACTTGTTAAGCTTAGGCAAGAGCTCAAAAGAGTAACCCTAGGTTAGAACGAAGAATGCAGGAAGCAAGTTCTCATCTTCAAAAAGATTTGTAGTTACGATAGCAATTATACCTAATTCGCCTTGCTTGGTTAATTAAACGATAAGATAGCTAGACACTTAGGATTAAATTTTCACATCACCACTCTAAGTTAATTCTAGGTCAAATGATTAGAGGTACGAAAGTCCAAAATGAAGGGCATAAACCCTGTAAGCCACATCCTTATTGTTAATTGCTCATGAATTAGGACGTCACATCCCCGCTCAATGATGTAGGTGTGAGAGCTATGTTTAGAGGTTCGAAAGACCATCAACATTGCATATTAACCTTGTGAGACAAAAAATGAATTTTTACATGCTCAAACCATTGTGAGATTTTGCATTTCATGACTGTTTGGCCTTAACTCTAGAAGCTTCTTATTACTGTTTTTCCGAATTAGTTATGATCACCTATAGATTTAGATAAAACATTCAAAATCTCTAAAACCAACACTTATGAAAATTAAATTAGTACCTGGACTTAATATTTGATGTATTAGTTTAGTCCCTTTGTGTTTGACATCCGGCTCTTAAAGAGTCACTATATTACTTGTACGATCGCATATGCTTGTGCGTACATTGGGGCGCAACAAGTTTTTGGCGCCGTTGCCGGGGACTGGTGAAATTAGTGAATTACTTGTTTTTGTATTTATGTAGAATTTTCTAAGTGTTGAAAAAAATTACTTTTAGATTTATTTTATTTTTATTTTTAGTTTGATACTCTTCTTTACATGACATCACAAAATATAGATGGATTGAATGGTGGATACTTATATTTCAATTATTCTTGTTTGAATTATGGAGGAACCCACTTTTTGCAACACTATCATATATGTGATATATGTGGTGGTTAGGATGGCCATTGGAATGATTGTCCAAATTCGTATTCCCCTCCCCCAAGCCCCTACTATGATAGTTCTATTGTTTTTGATGAGTACAGGAATGATGAAAAGGAGGACTTAGAACACCAATCTCAGATAGAAAACATGTTAAAACAAGTATTTGAGCAGATAGAAGTGATGAGGAAGCAAATGGAAGTAATATGGGTTTAGACTAAGGAAAACGGAATGGCCATAGAAATGATAAGCGCCAAGTTCACGGAGATAAAGGATGAGGTTGAAGCTTGCATTGATTTGAAAGTCATGGTCTTAGCCAATACTCAAGAGGAATTTCAAGGAGAATAAAAGGGTGAGTTCTGGGAACAAGCTCAACAATTAGAAGTTTCTAAAAGTCTCCATGATGGTCTCACACATATGGACAATCTAGTCAAGAAAGGGGGGCATAGAATTCCAACCATTTGACATTTATGTGAAGTGAGATGTTGATGTGAAGAAGGTGTGCAAAAGTAAGGAGGCCAAGAACAATATCGTTTTAGAGTTGAAATGTATTGTAACCCACTCTAACCATTTCTCAATATTAAGTTTTGCTGACAACCTAGAAATAGAGTCTTCCAAGATTATAGAGGAAGGTCTAGAAGAGAAACAAGCCCCATATATTATGAAAATCGCTGAGTCTAAGAGACAAAATGACTTCACTTACTTAAGGGAGAATAAGTGTAAGAGGAGGCATCTACTACTTGATCCCTTAAATTTTTCACCAGCACCATGATCTTGAACATATTTTGCATGCCCAGGTGCTATTTTATAACTTAGTTTAGTCATGTTTGTGAATTTATTTAATTACATTCTCATGTGAATTTATTTTGTTTTTGTGCATGAACTAACAAAGGTGATTATCCCATGTTTTGTAGGTGAATTATACTTAGGAGGGACAAAATATGGGGGTTAATGCTTAAGGAGGAAGCTCGGAATAAAAGCAAAAGGAGTCGTATGAGGTTGAACAGGTGTATGAACCTGCCAAGCCACACAGCATGCCATGCAGCATGTGCAGTGCGTTGAGCTCCGTGCCATGGCAAGAGATTGCCGCACTAGCGCCGTGTCACTGCATGCATGCACGCGCGCGAGGACAACCAAGGCATCACATATGCGTGTTGGCGCCCTTTCATGCCAGATGGACAGCGCGACAAGCCTCATGTGATGAAGGGCATATTTACGTACTTCATAGACATATTTTTCCCGTAATTTACTATGTTTGGAGAATAAATTATGTGTGTTTACATGTGTTTATGTTATATATTTGTGAAAATGGCTAACGCACATGATTAGATATTTTCAGGGCTAAAAGTGATGGATTTGGGTGTGTTAGAGACGTTTGGAATGAAGTTGAAGAAGAAGGAATGAACTAAGAAAGATTAAAGAGAAAAGAAAATATATATATATATATATATATATATATTGCACTCCCACGCCCGCGCGACCAGTAGTGCGAGGCGCTAGCACTTTAGCACAACTAGCTGCACGAAGCAGTAGCAGAACTGGCTCTACATGCTGCGCAATGCACCAGCAGTCTTGGCGCTACAAGGCAGGTGACGCGGTAGAAGCAATGGCGTAAGGCCAGGCACGATGCAACCCTTACCCCTGTGCGTTGGCATGTGTAAAGAGGCCCTCTCCCGACGTGATGGCATGGGTGACGCTGCACAGCCTCAGCGCATTAACATAGGTGACATGGCAAGGGGTTTCACAAGGCCTAAGTTGATCTTCTACTTCAACTAGGAAAAGGAGCATCCTATCCCAAAACAAATCCGCAAAGGAACAAGAAAAGCATAAATCTACTACTATGAATACTGTTTTATTTTTATGTAATAGCGAAGTTTTTTGAAAAGTTTTAAAGTTTTGAAAAAAAGATTTAGAGGTAAAATTTAAAATTTAGATTTGAGAGTTAGATTTACATTAAGATACGAATTGTTGAATTGTTCTTCCGGAATTCTTGCATTAATCAAGTGAGTTTCTTCCAATCATCGTTGTAAGTATTAATTTATGCTTTTCTCTATAAATGCTATTAATTTACTTATAATTATGAGAGGCTAAAACTTCCACTTACAAAGAATTTGGGGCATGAAATGCATGGATGGGGGAAGCTACTTTTGCCCCCACATACGGTGAGGAGTAGAGGTCCAGGGAGTTCTTCTTTCACGTTGTTACTTTATTGCTTTAGCACTGGGGACAGTTTGACAAATTAAGTGTGGGGTGCGAGAAGTGAACTTCATATTACCATGCATTCCTTAATTGTTAAATCCGCACATGGTAGGCCTAGTTTTTCTTAGGGATTTATGACTTATCATGCATGGTTGTTAGTTTGTTATATTTTTTTAAGTTTTATTTTATTTTGGGTTCCTCCGGTTTTTGTTTTCGGTACATTTCTGGTGGATAGTCCCTTAGAACCGATTAGATAGTCTAGATTTTGATTTTTCTTTATTTTTAGTCATCGAGTCATGACTTTGCCTGATGATGGATGGATGATGACTGTCTTAAGGGTAAATTAGTCATTAGGAAGAAGAACTTGGATCTTATGAATGCTAGGTGTTTCACTTCAGGTATCATTGAGACTTTATTAAATTCACTCAAAAATGCATGCAAAAGGTAGAAACACTTAGTCTTTTGGGAACTTGACTCTTGGGCTTGAAAAGAAAAAATGGGTTTAATTATGTTATGCATGCAATATGAATATATGTGTTTGTATGATCTTGATTTCCATTGTTAAACCATTTTGTGCCAATGTATGAGGAATTTTTTTATATACTTCAAGCTTGTAAGTTGATGTCTAGAACTTGCCCGGTGTGTGTGCAAAGCAAAATAAGAATGATGGATTTAGGAAGTGATATAGGTATTTCTTTGGTAGCCTTGTTTTTATCCTATTTTACCTACCTTGGTTTTAATTATCTTAGCTAGCAATGCTGAGCCTTACCCTATTCTTTTGATAGCCATATTACAAGCTTAATCCCGTTTTATTCGATTGACTTGTATTTGATCAAAATGACTCCTAGAGCACATTAATAAAAAATTTTGCATGAAAGGAGCATAAGTGGAGAAGTGAAGAGAAACACTAAAAAGTTTGGTGAATTAGAAGAAAATAAAAGTGTGAAATTTGCTAAACAGGGAGGGTGATTGTTAGTGGGAAAACAAAAACAAGAAAGAGCTTTGAAAAAAAATTTTGATGATAAAAAAAGTGTGAATGAGCTCAATTTTTAAAGAAAAATCCTCACTAATCACCTAAGTTGAAAAATTGAAAAATAAAAGGAGGTATAAGAAGAAAATTTAGATATTGAAGAAAGTGCTAAAAATCAAAATTTTGTGAAGTATCAAAGTGCTTAGGGAGATTAGTCACTATCTTGGCCAAATAATCCCTACCCGTCCCTTAGCCTACATTACAACCAAATTTATGTCCTAATTAATCCTTGGGTCATAATTCTATATTAGCGGAGTATTACACTAAGGGAAAGAGTATGAGTCGTCTTTTGCATGTATGTTGAGTTCTTTGGGAGAGTGAGCGATTTTGTTATATTTATGCCCAAGTTTATATTGACTTATATCTTGTGTGAGAAAGGGCATCTCTCCAAATTGTGAGGGGCATAATGGTAAGACTTTGGTATATCTTGATTGCTAAATTACATATGATTCATGTTGGCCCAAAAATATGTCTTGATGAGTTAGTTTTCGAAAGCTATGTGATTTCGAACTTCAACATTTTAATGTTGATCCTATATGCATGCGAGTGAATTGTTTGAGCTTTATTGATTTGTCTAATGATCCTATGCGTAAGTAGACCTGTTCGTAGGATGAATGTTGTACTTCATTGTGAGAAGGGAAGTAGTAGATTGTTTGAGGACGAACAATAGTTTAAGTATGGGGTGTTGATGAAAGGTGTATTTACACACTTCATAGACATATATTGCCCGTACATTACTATGTTTGGAGAACAACTTATGTGTGTTTACTTTTGTTTATGTTATATATTTGTGAAAATGGCTAACGCACATGATTAGATGTTTTCTAGGATAAAAGTGATGGAATTGTGTGTGTTTGAGATGTTTGGAATGAAGTTGAAGAAGAAGGAATGAACTAAGAAAGATTGAAGAGAAAAAATATATATACATATATATATATATATATATAGTTCACTGCCACACCCGCGCGACTAGCAGCGTGAGGCGCCAGTACCTCAAAACAACTAGCCACGCGAAGCAGTAGCAGAACTGGCGCTACAAGCTGCGCGAGGCACCAGCAGTCTTGGCGCTACATGGCATGCGACGTGGCAGCAGCAATGGCACAAGGCCAGGTGCGACACAGCCTTTCCCCCCTGCTCTCTGGCATGCGCAAAGCGGCCCTCTCTCGGCGCGATGGCATGGGTGACGCGGCACAGCCTCAGCACGTTGGCATGGGTGACGCAGCAAGGGGTTTCACACGGCCAAAATTGATCTCCTACTTCAACTAGGAAAAAGAGCTTCCAATCCCAAATCAAATCCGTAAAGGAACAAAAAAAGTATAAATATACTACTATAAATACCCTTTATATTTATGTAATAGCAAAGTTTTTAGAAAATTTTTAAAGTTTTGAAAAAAATATTTAGAGGTACAATTTAAAATTTAGATTTGAGAGTTAGTTTTACATTGAGATACGAATTGTTGAATTGTTCTTCCAAACTCTTGCATTAATCAAGTGAGTTTCCTTCAATCATCATTATAAGTATTAATTTATGCTTTTTTCTATGAATGCTATTAATTTATTTATAATTATGAGAGGCTAAAACTTCCACAACTAGAGCTGTGGGAACCATGGTGAATTAAAAACTAGGTTTTGCACGACGTAATTCTAAACAAATACTAAGTACTTGTATTGTATTCTCTTCATGCTTAAATGTTTCTTAACAGTGAACAACGTTAGGACATGCCTGAATTCTTTAATTTCTTGAGCCTAGAGAGGTAGAGATTAGGAAAAGAGAATTACAACAAAGCCTTAATCTTAATGATCATTGTATTAACTTGAACTGTGGTTGCGGGATAGTTAAATTTAGAACAAATTGATAATGGTTAAATTGCAATCGCTTATGAGACCTGACCCGGTGATTGAGTATAGTCATCCAACAGGGATGGACAAGTCGTTTGGATGACCCTAGTAATCAGTTCTACAAGTAAAGTATTGGGATAGATCACTAGTATAAAAATCGAAGTAGTTATAAATTCATGTGGAACACTTACCCTAGTTAATTGCATTAATTTGGAATCAACCTTCAATTTCTCCATAATATTTCTTGTTACTTTTGCAAATCCCCCCTTTATGATATAATTGACTCAAAATCATAAATACTAGCATTAATCTATATCCTTCCATATTCCTCATGTGATCGACCCCAACCTCTAGTTGGGTTCTTTATTGAGAACATCAGCTTCATACTTCAACAGGAGGTGTGGTTTTTGTGTTATCATCGTGCCAGGCAGACCGACGCACAATGCCTACGTGCAGGTCATGCCAGCCTGTCGATATCCCAGTGAGGGTGTAAATGCCTCCGTGCCACGAGGCTGATGTTTGGCGATAGGCAGCGTGGTACGGAGCTGTTCCATGTTCGGCCAATTCTTACAAAATTTCATCAAGTATAAATAGAACCCTTAGCTCCTAAAATCATTTAACAGGAAATATTTTTTGGAAGAATGGAAAGGAGCGAAGGGAGAACGAAGAATACTCTACATAGGGTTCAAAGTCTTTCATTCTCTTTTACCACTTTTGTAAGTACTTCACTTTTAAATATGTTTTTTAGTGTTTGTAAGAACATGAGGGGCTAAAACCCTTCTACTAGGGTTGAGGCCATGAGACATGATTGTAAATGCTTAATTTCATCTTTTGTTTGAGTTCTCGTTGTTGTTTTGTCTTGCATTCTTAATTATTGTTGTTTTTATGCTTGATCACCAAGGAAACAAACTTAATTAAGCTTAGGCAAAAGCTCGAAAGAGTAACCCTAGGTTAGAGGGAAAGAATGCAGGGAGAAAGTTCTAGTCTTCAAGATAGGATTCACAGTTAGGATACAGATTATACCTAATTCGCCTTACTTGGTTAATTAAACGGGAAGATAGCTAGACACGTAGGATTAAATTGTCACATCACAACTCTCAGACGTAGTTGTGAAATTAATTCTAGGTTAAATGATTAGAGGTATGAAATTCCATAATTAAGGCATAAACCCCCGTAAACCATATCCATAGTGTTAAATTGCTCACGAATTAGGACATCATATTCCCGCTCAATGATGCAAGTGTGAGACTAATTTGTTGTGTTTAGAGACTCGAAAGTCCATGAACACAGCATATTAATTCTGTGATATAAAAATTGAATTTCATATAATTGAACCATTGTGAATTGTTGCATTGCATGATTGTCAGGCCTTAACCCTAGATGCTTATTATTATTGTTTCCCGATTATTTTGTGATCATCACATAGATTTAGTTAAAACAATCAAAACCTTGAAAACCAACACTTGTGAAATTTAACTTAACACTCAAACTTAAATATTCGCTGAAATAGTCCAGTCACGGTGTGTTCGACATCTAGATCTTCACGGTCACCTTATTACTTGTACGACTGGGTACGCTGGGGCACAACATGTTTTTGGCGCTATTGCTGGGGATTGGAAGTGTGTAGTGAATATTTAGTTTTTGTGTGATTTATAGTTTTCCTAAGTGTTGGAAAACTTGGCTTAGTCTTCTTTATTGCAGGTAAAAAATTGTCCTTGCAGAACTAGCAAGGGATAGAGAAGTTGTAGAACTAATATTGGAGCCTGAATGTCACTTGCATTTGCTCCAGAGAGAAGCTCTAGAGCAGAAGTTGCTGCTCCTACAGGAGCAGATATGATAGAATCAACCCGTTGGGCAGATAGAGTTGTTGTCTGAGCCAATGGCAGCCTGATCAGTTCGCGAAGTTGCAATCCCACTCGTGACAAATGTGACCTCTAGTATCCACAAACTGGACCCCGAAGGAAATTTTAAGCTTAAACAGAACATGGTGCACCTATTACATTCTAGTTGTCAATTCACTAGAATGACACATGAGGACCCACAACAGTACTTATAGAACTTTTAGGAGATCAGTGACACCTTCGTCCCCACCAGAGTGTAAACAAACTATGTCCGACTCACCCACTTTCCATTCTCATTGTTGGGAGAGGCGAAGAGGTGGACGAAGGCAGAGCCACCAAATTCCATCACATCTTCGGATGATCTAGCTAGGAAGTTCCTCATCATATTCTTCCCTTCAGGCAAGACTGCAAAGCTCAGAAGAGAAATCTTAAGTTTCAAGCAGCGGCCCGAGGAGAACTTATACTTGGCCTAGGGAAGGTACAAGTAATTATTGAGAGACTGCCCCCATCACCAGCAGTCTAATGAGGTTTTAGGTCACACCATTGTGGAGAATCTAGAACCACATACTAAAATCTTACTAAACTCCGCATCGGGTGGGCAGGAACTTGAGAAGACATATGATGAGCTGTACAATTTACTAAACACAATTGCTCAAGGGAATCTAGAGTGGCATAGTGAATCATCCAGAAGGGAAGGAAAAAGAGCAGTAGGGTTAATTGAGGTAGACAGTGTCAATGCCTTGGCAGCACAGTTAGCATCACTGTAGCATCAGATGATGACTCAATTCAGCAAACTGAGTATGAACCTGCCATAGGGACAGGTTAATGCAATTCAGCCAGCTCCTAGCTAGTGTGAAATTTGTGGGAACATTGGGCACAATGAATACTCTTGCGGGGCCAATCCAGAGTCAGTCAATTTTGTAGGTAATGTGTAGAGAAAAAATCAGAGTTATGGGAACACCTACAACAAAAATTAGCAGAGTCACCCAAATTTATCTTAGGGTGGCAATCAGAGTTAGAGCTACAGGCAGCCACAACAGCAGTATAGAAAGAACAATGGCCAATCCAGCAGTAGAAACATTGAGGAGATGTTGTAGAAAATCATGGCCACTCAGACCCAACTGGCAGAAAATTAGGAGAGGATGGCTTCAGACTTGAAAAATCAGCAGATGGCCACCAGAAATCTGGAAAAGTAGATGGGTTAGTTGGCAGCTACTCAACATACCAGACCTCAGGATGGTTACCTAGTGATACATATATAAACCCCCGATAGGTCAATGCCATCAGTCTGAGGGGTGGCGAGTAGTTGGCTGATGAATCATAAAATGAAAAGAGAAATGAGGTGCAGCAAGAGCTAGTCAGACAGGGTCCATCGACTGATAGAGGGGATAATCAGAGTGCTGCAAAGAGCAATGCACAACAATCATTGCAGCCAACACTAAGACCACCATCACCATTCCCATAAAGGCTAAAGAAGAGCAAGAAGGAAGAATGCTTTAAGAAGTTCTTTGATATTTTCAAGGAACTTCACATCAATTTGCCTCTACTTGATGTTTTATAGGGTATGCTAAAGTATGCCCAAGTACTTAAAGATGTGGTGGCCAACAAAGTGAAGTTAGTGGATGTCTAGATGGTGGCACTTAACGAGTAGTGCATCTATAGGGTGATGAGCAAAATGCCGAAAAAGCTCAAGGACCCATCGAGTTTCACCCTCCCCATACGAATTGCTGAAGCTGAAATCATAAGAGCTCTGTGTGACTTAGGGGCGACAGTAATTTAATTCCCCTATCTCTGTTTAACACCTTGGGTTTGGAAAATCCAAGGCCCACAAAAGTAATGTTGCAGCTGGAAGATAAGTCAATAGTGGCATCGGAAGGAATTATTGAGGACCTTCTCATCAAAGTAGGTAAATTCATTATACCTACTGACTTTATCATTCTTAATTTAAAGGTTGACGATAAGGTACCCCTGAGCCTGGGATGGCCATTCTTGGCTACTGCTGGAGGAATAATCAATGTGAGAGTTGGTACCCTTAAAATAAGGGTCAATGATGAGGAAGAGCTCTTTAGAGTCTATAAGAAAATCAACCCACCCACACACTAAGATATCTTTGTAAGATCAGTGTGGTCTCAGATGCTAAGAGTGGGGTGGTAGGTTCCATGGGTCCACTGTTGCAAGACATGTTGACATTTCAACCCAAGTTTGATGGAGGGCATAAATTGAAGAAGATGATGGAAGAAAAGAGGGATAGGGTGGAGGCTGTTCCATCTAAAAACAAAAAGAGGAGAAGATGGTTCCCCAAAGGGAAAAGCTATTTGAGGATATCTTGAAAGGGATAGTCCACGTCGTACCGCGAAGTAAAATAAGGTGCTGCTTGGGAAGAAACCCAAGAGTACTACAGGTACAATTTCTTTTCATTTCATTTTTAATTTTGTTTATTTTCACTTTTTATTTTTTTTGTTATTAATCATAGATTCGGGAGATGTTAGAGTACCCTTAGAAGAGGAAGCTAAGGAGCATGAAAAATTTCAAGTGTGGGGTCATTGATCCACGTGTATAAAAATGAAGGAACACATGCTGCTAGCTAGGCCTAGAGGCCTCAGGAAGTATCTCTCACCCTTATTTTAATTGTAAGTGATGTTTTGGGGACATAGCATATTTTAAGTGTGGGGTGAGGGACATTTCATCAAATTTTATGCTAAGTTATTTTGGGTGAATGTGGTGCTGGGTAGATGTTTTTGTTGAAAAAGTTGTTAGTTGAACATAATTCACCCACCCTTTAGTTTTTCTTTTCGGTTCTTTTCCGAAGGGGGGCACTTTGAATCGAGAATAAAAATTTTTTGTGTCTGTAAATAGCTATCTAGTCATAGTTAGGGACTTTTCCCGATGATGGATGGATGATGACCATCTTGAGGGAAAATTAGTCAATAGGTGTTGTGTTTGAACCCTGCGCTGGTTAATAGCTTGATATTCTTGTTATGTGTTGTACACGATTGTGAGATGCAAATGATCGTAAATGAAGAAGCATGTTAAGCAATTGTATAACATTGTTTGAGACACCTGGGCTATTGAATGTGACTCTATGTACTTAAAGATTAATTTTGAATTCTTTTAATTAGCTAAGTGAAGAGTGTAATTTGTCTTGAACTGAGCATGTGGACTGAGTGTGAGGATATTGTATACTCCATACTGTTTTGTAGTGTCTAGAACTTGCCTGGTCTATATACAAAATGAAATAAGGGATGTTAATTGTAGGAGATGATTGAGGCATTTCTTTGAATGAGCATAATCTTGATCCCCTTGCTTTACCTACCTTGAATATCTGATCCTAGTTATCCGTATTGAGCCTTTAGCCTATTCTTTGCTAGCCACAGTAAAAGCTAGTCCCCTTCTTTCTATAAGCTTTGAAGTTGATCCAAACTCCTAACCGCTTAAGTGAAAAATGCAAAAGATTTAAGGAGTGAGAAGTTTGAAAAAGAAGGAAAATAGTGGTTGTGGGAGTTGAAGAAAAGAATATGGGTGCACTTATTTGAAAAATGCATAAGTGTTTGGTAGGAGGAAACGACTAAAAGAGAAAAATTTTCAGATGTTTAAGTACTCCCTACAAACAATATAAGTGTGCTTATTGGAATGGGGAAATAAAGAGGAAATTGAGAGATGAGAAGAACAAGAGGTGAAGTAAAAGAAGAAAAGAGAAGGAGCTTAATGAGCAAAACTGATGTATTAAAAGCACTTAGTCACTATTACTAACCAGAATAGTACCTACTCGTACCTTAACTTACATTACAACCTGATAAGTCCTACTTGATCTTACTTTAAAACATTCCTAAATGAGTGAAGTAACACACTAAAGACAAGATTATGGGTCAATATATGTTGCATGTAAATTCTTTGTGAGATTGAGCTGAAATCTTAGTCATACACCCATACATGTTATAATTTGAAAACATGCGAGTGAAAAATGGGTATCTCTCTTGTTGTGAGGGCACATGTCTGATAAAAGATAAAATTCATGTCAGATGTCTTGATTGGTTAATTTGCACGAATTTACTGAGTTTGAGAGTTGATTGTTGATGCTAGGAATTCTTAACTTATAGTTGTATCTGATTTTAGTTGTGATATATCGCGTGCTCTATTTTAAACTTGCGATTGAAAAAAATTGTTTTAGCCTTAACTTGAATCGTCTTGCTTCAATTGGTCATATGTGAGTTCTTCGTGTGTATGACATGTAATGGAGTTGTTCGAGGACGAACAAAGCTTTAAATGTGGGGTAGTGATCTTGGGCATATTTACATGCCCAAGTGCTATTTTATAACTTAGTTTAGTCATGTTTGTGAATTTATTTAATTACATTCTCATGTGAATTTTCTTTTTCCATGAACTAACCAAAGTGATTAGCCCATGTTTTGTAGGTGAATTATGCTTAGGAGGGACTAAATATGATGGTTAAAGCTTAAGGAGGAAGCTCTAAATAAAAGGAAAAGGAGTCTCATAAGGTTGCACAAGTGTATGCACCTGCCGAGCCACATAGCGTGCCACGCAGCATGTGCAATGCACTGAGCTCCGTGCCACAACAAGGGAGTGTTGTGCTGGGCACCGTGTCACTGCATGCAAGTGCGTATATGTGGAAAGCAAAGGCATCACATCTGTGTGTTGGCGCCGTGTCACGCTAGGCGGGCTGCGAGACAAGCATCGTGCCACGTCGGGCGACGCACAATGCCTTTGCGTAAGACATGCTAGAAATAGTAACCCTAGGTTAGAACAAAAGAATACAGGGAGCAAGTTCTTGTCTTCAAGATAGGATTCACGGTTAGGATAGAGATTATACCTAATTCGCCTTGCTTGGTTAATTAAATAGGAATATAGCTAGACACGTATGATTAAATTGTCACATCACCACTCTAAGACGTAGATGTGAAGTTAATTTTAGGTTAAATGAATAGAGGTATGAAAGTCTATAATTAAGATCATAAACCCCGTAAACCACATCCATAGTGTTTAATTGCTCACGAATTAGAACGTTTCATCCCCGCTCAACAATGTATGTAGGTGTGAGACTAGTTTGTTGTGTTTAGAGGCTCGAAAGACCATGAACACTGCATAATAACTCTGTGAGATAAATATTGAATGTAATATACTTGAATCATTGTGAATTGTAGCATTACATGATTGTCCAGCCTTAACCCTAGATGCTTCTTATTATTGTTTCCCGATTATTTTGTGATCATCACTTAGATTTAGTTAAAACAATCAAAACCTTGAAAACCAACACTTGTGAAATTTTACTTAACACTCAAACTTAAATATTCACTAAAATAGTCTTGTCCCTATGGGTCTGACATTCGACCCTTCAGAGTTACTTTACTACTTGAACGATCGCATACGCTTGCACGTGCGTTGGGGCACAACACACCCCTAGAGCATAATAGGAAATTAGAAAAGAAATTAGGGGTGAGATTCATATCCTCAAAGTGGAAGGAAAAGTGGTGGAACTTGATGCATTGTGCCGCGACGTAAACTCAGGCGCAGTTTGGGAGGCAACCAAGAGTACCCCAGGTACAATTTCTTTTTCTTTATTTGTATTTTATTTATCTTCACTTCTTCTTTTTGTTTTTGTTGGTCTGAATTAAGCACAGATTGAGGGGAAGTCTCAGTACCCTTAGAAGAGGAAGCTAAGGAGCATGGAAAAACACAAGTATGTGGTTGAGGACCCCCAAAATGTAAAATAGACAATACATGCTGCTAGCTTGGCCTAGAGGCCTCAGGAAGTATCTTTCACCTTTAGTCTTGCTTTTAAATGATGCTTTGGGGACATAGAATGAATTAAGTGTGGGGTGAGAGTTGTCCAGTCGAAGTCCCTTTCGTGAAGCAACGGGAGGAACTAACGACTCGTGGATCCAGCCAACGAGCCATTTTCCCACCCGTTGCTAGAAGCAGTGACCGGCTATGGGAGGGCAGTGGCCACGACGGGTGGTCACAATGATCCGCTTGACCTACCAACGAGTCGTTGTGTCCCCCATTGTCTAGAGGCCCAGGCCCCCCACCAGTGACAACAATAGGTACCAACAACCCATTGGTTCTTCCAACAAGTCATGGTATCCTCTTGTGGTCCAAGTTCCAGTAAGCTCAGTTTTTGGGTACCATATCAATGAAAGGTTCCAATGGGCCGTGGTTTCGACCAAAGACTGTTGTGAAGCCTGTTGTTCCATGTCGGCCAGTTTTCAGTTCATTCTTCTAGGGTTATGTTGGTAATTTCCAAACTTTTTAATGCTTAAACCCCGTCATTTCGGGCTCATTTTGGAGGGAGTTAAAGGAGTAGAATGACCTTTTCCCCTTCATTTCACTTTTTTCCTCAAAGTCTAAGTATAGAACAGTCAGGAAGTTCAAAGTAAAAGCTAGGGAAGGCGATTGTCTTCTCAGAATTTTCTAGGGGATCTTCTCCAAAAATTCTTAGCTAGGTATGTGGGAATTCAATAAGGGAATAGTAATTCCCTTGTGTCCCCAAAATCTTCTCTATCTTCTCTATCAGTTCAAGTCCTAAAACTTTCGAATGTGAAGAAATTATATGTCAAACTTCGTTTAATTCATGTGTAATATTATTTATGTTATTTGTAGATATTTTTCCACCAGTTTGTGACTATATTGATGATTGTCCCTGTAAAATGAATTCTATCCCTAGCTCTTGAATGCAGAAAACTAGAGTCTTGCATAATTGATTAAATATTGAAATTGCTTAATTCTATTAGTGTTGGGGATTCCCATATTGTTAGTATGCATTGAATCTAAGTCAAATGTATGTCATTTCAGGTTCAGTCAGAATATTAGAATTCTTAGTTTTCTTCAAACATGTCAGCTGATCAATTTGACGATGGTTAATTCTTAAGGTGTCTGTGATGCCTCCTAATTATCAGTATTAGACTCAGTATCAGATTTTAGTGGTTCTTTAGGCAGTCATGATACTTTTTGATAAGTTTCTATGACTAGCCTTACGACCCTATCTTCAGATTATAGTTTGTTCTTCAGACGGTTAAGATGCTTCCAAATAAGTAGCTCTGACCAGTCTTAGAACCCAGTTATAGAATCCGGTCTGATAAGACTTTTAGGGTACTCTCAGACAATATCCCTGACTCAGTTGAAGTCTTGGGACCCAGTTTTGAGCTATCAGCTTAGTAGTCAGTCTAGGACTATCCAGTGGGAGTAGGACTTAGCATTGAGCACACCGGGGTTCCAGCGCACCTAGGTTCCCAAAGCTACGTTGCCACCGTAGGTTATATTTATTGGCCTCATTCCCACACCTGTGATCACTCCGTTCATGCCTTTATACCCTGGCAGGGTATATTGGGTCCTATTGATGGGGTGTATATATCAGACTCCACGTCTAGCTCACGTGGTTATATGTCGGTTATAGAATCTCCCACTAGTCAGCTTAGTTCAATCTCAGATTAGTCAGTTCAGGTCTGTTCATTACAGTATTCCAGATTAGTATCTCAGATTTAGGGCATGTCCTTGACCACCAGAAAGGGTCATTTAGACCATCCCAGTTTATTACAGTTATTCAGTTTCAACATTTTCAGTTGGTCATTGCATGTCTTTCTAGTTATGTTATTTTATTCCTTGTGTATGGTTTCTCTCACTTACTCAGTATATTCAAAGTACTGATGCATACCTTTTATGCTGTATCATTTTATGATACAACTGCGAGATCTAAGTCTCAGCCTCATTAGCTTACCGTTTTTAGAAGATTCCAGCTGCATCATTTGTCAGTCCTCATCTTTCAAGGACGAGGCTTATTTCTTGTAGTTGTATTTATTTTATTTAGATTTAGAGTTAGCTGGGGACCTGTCCAAGCAACTCTTCAATTGTAGTTGGCTTTCAGACACAGACATAGTTTCAGACCTTCAACTTTGTTTCAGTTGTTTTTTAAACTTTATGATTCATCTTTTTTCTCATAAATGTTTTATATTATTACTTTAAGCTTCCTCTTTGTTTTACTCAGAATGCCAGTGTTATGATAGACCATGGGTTGACTTAGGTTTACTTGTGACTCCAAGTACCGTGCCCCGTCCAGGGTTTAGACTTGGGGCTTGATAGTCTAGCACCGAGTAGGCTAAGGGTCAGTCACCCTATGCCTCAGAACTACGAGACAACATATGTATGATCAGATTGTTTGAGACCTCCTTTGTGATCTTTCCCCTGCCCCAAGGGGCCTTCAGCTTGATATCAATATCATGGTAGCGTCCTTAGCCCTGGCAAGGCTTTGGACGACTCTGCCCATATGAGTGTGATAGTTGGGACCACGTAAGCTCTATCGTGGTAATGTCGGTTATAAGGTGAGTCTCCTATTGATCCTCATGATTTCAGTTACTCATGTTTATCATTCATTATATATATATATATATATATATGTTCTAAAGTAGGTTTGGCCCATTGTTTAGTTTACTTATGATTATCAGATTTTAGCTTTGGGTCATTTGATTCAGTTATGATGTTCAAGTTCATATCATGATTTCAGAAAATAGCACGCGAGCCTTACTCTCAGATTCTTATCTTGATTATGTTTAATATTATGTATGTTTTAATGATTTTACTTACTTAAGAGATTTTACTTACCTTGCATACTCGGTACATTCTGTGTACTGTCCATATACTCCATGTTGTATCGTTTTATGATACAGGCTCCAATCTTCACACCTAGCCCATCACAAGCCAGTTTTCGGAGTTAGCATCTAGCTTCAGTGGTGAGTCCTCATCTCTCGAGGACCATTCGTCATCGGTTACCTTTGTATTTTCAATTTCAGACTTAAAGAGTTAGTTGGGGTCTTGTCCCATCAACTCATCAAAATTAGATGCTTTACAGATATAGATTGCATTTAGCTTCAGACTCATGTTGTACATTTAGATTTTATGTTATGTTTAGACTTTCGTTATGATTATTATGTTGATCTTCCTCTTTCATTGATTGAGTTAGAAGTTATGTTCATGCCATGGGTTGACTTGGAGCCTCTGGGGGTTCCTTTTCTAGTGTCTCGATCCAGGCTCACGTTGGGGTCGTGACAAACTTTGTATCAGAGTATTAGGTTTTGAAGTGTCCCATGGTGTCTGAAAGCTACATTAAGTAGATTGTTTTTCATGGGTGTGAAGCACGCCACACTTATGAAGAAGAGGCTATGAGACGTTTAGGAAATGTTCCTTTCTTTCATGATCTATGTCGCGCAGTGGAATGTCTCTCTATCCTTCTAACTCGTGCTATTCACGATTGCAGAATCATTCCTCCCTGCAGAGTTAATGGCAAAGGAAATGGAAATGGAAATGGCCATTAGGAGGGCAATGGAGACTGACATCAACAAGCCCCACCAGCCTATGAGCACCATGCACTAAAGCTGGTTGCCCATGCTAAATTCAGGGCAAGCCATTTAGATGTTAGCACAGGCCTTGACCACCCAAGTAAATTAGCAAGTGGTAGTGCATGTCTCTCAGAATGGGAAGGCGACGGAAGCACTAGTCAGAGTTTTCCTAAGGATGAACCCTCTAGAGATTCTTTGGTCAAAGGTGGACGAGGATGCACATGAGTTTATCGATGAAATTCTAAAGATCACCCATTTCATGGGGGTGAACGGAGAGGAGTGCACCGATCTATCCTCTTATCAGTTGAAAGGGGTTGGGCATATTTGATTCAAATAGTGGAAGGATAGTAGGGTAGTCAGAGCATTCCCTATAAGTTGGGATGAGTTTCATTTTGCTTTTCTAAATTGTTTCTTCCCTCGTGAGATGAGGGAGCTAAAAGCAACCGAGTTTGTGAATCTAAAACAAGGAAAGATGAAAATGTAGGAATATGCCCTAGAGTTCACTCATTTGTCCAAGTACGGCCCAGAGTTAGTGGTTGATTAGAGGGCTCGAGTGAGCAAGTTTGTTCATTAGATGGCTGACTATTTAGACAAGGATTGCAGGACTGCCATGCTCCATCAGGATATGGATTTTCCTTAGATAGTTTTGTACGCCCAGCAGATGGAGGTGGCGCATCTGAGGAACAGAGAGTCCAAGAGGGCTAGGACAAACAGTTATAGGTTCTCTCAGCTGAGACCAGGTGGTGGGCACCGACAGCAGTCCCACCAGAGATATTCATCCATAGAATCTTCAGCGATAAGTGTGCAATCTAGACCTAGGAACGACCAGAGGGGACGAGCATCAGGCTCTAGGGGTTACAGAAATAGGCCCGCAGATTCTAGTATTCCAGTTTGTGATCGATGTGGCCGGAGACACACGGGTCAGTGTGTGGCGTGTACAAGTGCTTGCTTCGGGTGTGGAAAGCATGAACATATGTTCAAAGATTGCTCATCAGCTATACAGGGCCATGATGAGGGCTGAGGCCCAGCTTCTAGTTCAGCAGTTCCACCAGCACGCCCAATCCAGCAAGGGGCATCTACTAGCACATGTGGCGGTCAACGCCAAAACAGATTCTATGCCCTAGCATCCTGCTAGGAGCAAGAGGTCTCCCTGAATGTAGTCACTGTTATGTTATGAGTTTTCCAGCTTGATGTCTATGCTTTGTAAGATCTAGGGGCTACTTTTTCTTTTATGAATCCCTATATTGCTAGTAGTTTCGAAATTAGTCCTGAAATCCTATCAGAACCCTTCTTAGTCTCTACTCCAGCCAGTGGTTCAGTTACAGCTAGACATGTGTATAGATATTGCCCTATCAGATTCCTTCAGAAAATCACTTCAGCAGATCTAGTATAGTTAGCCATGACCAATTTTGATGTTATCCTCGGCATGGATTGGCTATTTTCATGTTATGCCTATGTTAATTGTAGAACCCGTGCGGTAGAGTTCCGATTTCTGGGTGAGCCAGTCTTAGAATGGAAGGGTAGTTCAGCTGTGCCTGTAGGTCATTTTATTTCCTACCTTAAGGCCACAAAGATGATCTCCAAGTGTTGTGTGTACCATCTAGTTAGGGTTAATGATGCTACGTCCAATACCGCGACTATCCAGTCCGTTCTAGTAGTATGTGAGTATCCAGAGGTCTTCCCAGATTATTTACTGGGAATCCCTCCCTAGTGGGAGATTTATTTTGGTATTGACTTTCTTCCCGATACGCATCCTATATCTATTCCTCCTTACAGAATTGCCCCAGCTAAGTTAAAGGAGTTGAACGAACAATTGAAGGACCTGTTAGACAAGGGTTCCATCACCGAGCAAATCCCCATGGGGTGCACCAATTCTATATGTCCGCAAAAGATGGTTCTCTTCGTATATGTATTGATTATCGATAATTAAACAAGGTCACCATCAAGAATAGGTATCCTCTTGCTTGTATTGATGATTTTTTTGACCAGCTTCAGGGTGTTAAGTGCTTTTCGAAGATAGATCTCCGATTCGGATACCATCAGCTCAGGGTTCGGGATGGTGATATCCCAAGGATAGCTTTCAGGATGCGGTATGGTCATTACAAGTTTGTAGTTATATCTTTTAGACTAACGAGTGCTCTTGCAGCTTTTATGGATTTGATGAACACGGTGTTCAAGCCATACTTTGATATGTTCCTGATCGTGTTTATCGATGACATCCTAATATACTCTCGGAGCGAGGAGGAGCATGTCTCTCATTTTAGGGTGGTCCTACAAACTCTCAAGGATCGCCAATTATATGCTAAATTCAGCAAGTGTGAGTTTTGGTTAAACTAGGTGGAATTTTTAGGCCATGTGGTGTCAAGTGAGGATATAAAGGTGGACTCTTAAAAGATAGAAGCAATGAAGAATTGGCCTAGACCAGTGAATCCTTCAGATATCAAGAGCTTCTTGGGCTTAGCTGGTTATTATCGGAGATATGTTTAGGGATATTCATCTATTGCAGTGTCATTGACGAAATTGACCTAAAAGAAAGTGAAATTCCAATGGTAGGATGCTTGTGAGAGGAGCTTACAAGAGTTGAATTCTCGACTCATCTCAGCATCGGTGTTAACCCTACCTGAGGGTACCGATGATTTGTGGTGTATTGCGATGCTTCTAGAATTGGCCTTGGTTTTGTATTGATGCAGCATGGTAAAGTTATACCATACGCTTCCAGGAAGTTGAAGGTTCATGGGAAGAATTACCTGACCCATGATCTTGAATAGGCGACGGTAATATTTGCCTTGAATATTTGGAGACACTATTTGTATGGGGACCATGTAGATGTGTTTAAGGACCACAAAATCCTACAATATGTGTTTACTCAGAAGGACCTAAATCTACGCCAAAGGAGGTGGTTGGAGCTACTCAAGGATTATGATATGAGTGTCCTTTACCATCTGGGTAAGGCCAACGTATTAGCAGACGCACTTAGTAGACTCTCTATAG
The DNA here is from genome assembly GCA_035772735.1 of Datura wrightii. NCBI lineage: Eukaryota > Viridiplantae > Streptophyta > Magnoliopsida > Solanales > Solanaceae > Datura > Datura wrightii. The sequence goes on along the minus strand of JASDFA010000003.1, from coordinate 65,551,931 downwards.
AGAGTGTGTCCCATGTAGATAAGGGGAGGGAGGAGCTGGTGAAGGATGTGCATCGACTTGCAAGGTTGGTAGTTCACTTGGTTGACTCGATCGATGGCGGTGTTATTTCCCAGAACGAATCAGAATCGTCCTTGGTGACTGATGTAAAAGCTAGATAAGACAAGGACCCTATTTTTGTAAAACTAAAGGAAGCCATTCAGAATCAGAAGGTAGAGGTATTATCCAAAGGGGGAGATGGTGTGCTTCGATATCAAGGTCGTCTGTGCATTCCGGATGTTGGTGATTTGAGATATTGAATGTTGCACGAGGCTCAAGGTTCCAGGTATTCGATACATCCAGGTGCCACCAAGATGTACTATGACCTACGGGAAGTCTATTGGTGGAATGGCATGTAGAAGGACATAGCGGAGTTTGTGGCTAAATGTCCAAATTGTCAGCAAGTGAAGGTTGAGCATCAAAGACCGGGAAGTGTGCTTCAAGACGTCAGTATCCCTACTTTGAAATCGGAGGAGATTAATATGGACTTCATCACAGGGTTACCTCGCACTCATCGACAGTACGACTCCATTCGGGTGGTCGTGGATAAGTTGACCAAAGCCACTCATTTTCTACCAGTCAAAACCATTGATTCAACTGAGGATTATGCCAAACTATACATCTGAGAGCTAGTTCGATTGCATAGAGTGCCATTGTCAATCATATCAGACAAGGTACTCAGTTTACCTCCTAGTTTTGGAGGTCTTTTTAAGTGGGACTTGGTTCTCAAGTCAATCTCAGTACAACATTTCACCCGCAAATAGATGGTCAAGCTGCATGGACTATTTAGACTCTCGATGACGTGTTGAGAGCGTGTCTAATTGACTTCAAGGGTAGTTTGGATGATCATTTGCCTCTTATTGAGTTTGCATATAATAACAGCTCTCATTCTAGCATTCAGATGTCTCCGTTTGAGGCTCTCTATGGGCGGAGATGTAGATCGCCTATTGGTTGGTTTAATGTTGGCAAAGCTGTGATGATAGGACCAGATTCAGTCCATGAGGTCATGGAGAAAGTTCAGCTCATACGGGACAGGTTGAAACTAGCTCAAAGTCACCAAAAGTCCTACACGGATGTGAGGAGGAGAGAGCATATGAATTGGAGTTGCCCTAGAATTAGCTTCAGTCCATCCAGTTTTCCATGTATCACTCTTAAGGAATTGTTTGGGTGATCTAGCTCTAGTTGTTCTGGTTGACAGTGTTGGTGTGGGAGACGGCCTTTATAATGAAGAGGTTCCGGTAGAGATACTGGCTCGACGGATTCATAAGCTAAGGAACAAAAAGCAGCTTCAGTTAATGTTTTATGGAGGAATCAGAATGTTGAGGGAGCTACGTGGGAAGCTGAAGTACATATGATGGCTAGATACCCACATCTATTCCCTTCCAGATCAATTTTAACTTGAGGTATCATTTTTTACCCTAAAACACTATTTAGTTTCCTGTTCAGCTCATGTACCTCAGTTTCTTGCATGTAAAAGTATGTATGTATGATTAATTAATTTAGTTCAGTCATGTAATTTAAATCGGAGTTAGTCATTCCGTCAAATTTTAGCTTATATGATCAGTATTTAGGTATGATGATTGCATTTCTCTGCTTTTCTGTATGATTTTCAACATTCGAGGATGAATGTTCCAAAGAGGGAGATACTTTTATACCCCGAAAGCCCTAAGATCAATCCCGATGGTTGAAACAGAGAAAACATGATTTTCTACACTAGGTCATAGAATGAGTCGTCTTGTGACCCGTTAGGATGACCACGAGTCATTAAGTGACCTGTGATGAAGAGTTTCGACTTTTTTGTAAATTTTCACGTTAGGATGACCACGAGTGTGACCACGAGTCGTGGTCATCCCTACGAGCCATTAGTTCACCCGTGGTCAAGGACAGTTGAAGGATGAAGGAAGATCCAGTAGTGTACCCATGACTGGACACCAGGAGTCGTGGTAAGTGCCATGACTCGTTAGGTGAGTCGTGGTCATCAGCTGGTTAAGGACTTAATGTATTGGGCAGTGGAGGTAGTGAGAGGTGACCATGAGTCGTGGTCACTAGTGACGAATCGTTAGGTCCTGCGTGGGGACCCTTTGAGTAAAATTGGCAGTGCACTTGAGGACAAGAGATCACGAGTCGTGGTCAGTGGTAACAACTCGTGCAGTCCCTCGTTGGAACTGGCTGTCAGTTTTTCCCTGCAAGTTTATTAAGGGCTTTTCCGTAATTCCTACGATCCTAAGGCCTAAACTAAGTTGTTTAAAGCTATGAATAGTGAGTTTTAAGAGGGGTAAGTTCATTCTAAGCTATTCCTTTTCATGCATGCAAGTGTAGAAGTCTAGAGAGGTGATCAAGCCCAATTTCTTCCAAGTTCTTCTCAATTCTTCCTTGGGCAATCAGAGGAGTTATAGAACCAGATTTTCTCATGTATGTAAGGTTATGAATGGGTGTATTTGTTCACACCCATGCCCAATCCCTCTATAATTCATGAAAATCTATATGTTGATCCTATGAGGTTTTAACCCAATGCATGAATTTCCTATGTTTCTACCATGGGTGTGCTTTAAGAATGTTTTTATTATTGAATTATGATTCATGGGAAAGTTTTAAAATGCTTTCAATTATAAATCATGTTTTCGAGTTTTATAAATCATAATGCCCATCAATGGGAAGTCCATGAATGTTGAGATCTATGATATATGTTCAAGTATGATGAGATATTTATGACGAAAAACATGTTTTCAAGTTACCCATGTCTATGATCATTTTTTCAAGTGAATAAAGTACTTTCAAGAACGTTTAAGTATTGGGCAAACCCATATGTTCAAGTATGATATATGATTTCACGAATTAGCTTACCACATATTTTTGGAGTCAAGACTCCCAATTATGTTCAGCTTGTGGTATGGTTTGAGCCAAGACTCCTCATGTATGATTTCAGATTTTATATGTATATGATTATTCAGCTTCATCAGTAGACAATGGTAATCTTCGTTGAAAAATGATGGAGAGCATATGCATGTTTTATGAAGTAGTGTCTAGCACCGAGTAGGCTAAGGGTCAGTGAACCCTATGCCTCAGAACTACGAGCCAACGTCGGTATGATCAGCTTATTTGGGACCTCCTTTGTGAGATTTCCCCTTCCCCAAGTTTTCAGCTTGATATCGATATAATGGTAGCGCCCTTAGCCCTAGCAAGGCTTTGGATAGCTCTGCCCACTTGAGTGTGATAGTTGGGACCACGTAAGCTCTATCGTGGTAATGTCGGTTATAAGATGAGTCTCCCATTGTTCCTCATGATTTCAATTATGAATGTTTATCATTCATTTTATATATATATATATATATATATAAAGCAGCTTTGACCCAATGTTCAGTTTACTTGTGATTATCTGATTTTAGCTTTGGGTCATTTGATTCAGGTATGATGTTTAGTTACGTTCAGATCATGATTTCAGAAAATACCATGCAAGCCCTACTCTCAGATTCTTATCTTGATTGTGTTTTATATTATGCATTTTTTAATGATTTTACTTACTTAAGAGGTTTTACGTACCTTGCATACTTGGTACATTCCACGTACTGACCGCATACTCTATGATGTATTATTTTATGATACAGGCTCCGATCTTTAGACCCAGCCCCATCACTAGCCATCTTTCAGAGTTAGCATACAGCTTTAGTGGTGAGTCCTCATCTCCCGAGGACCATTCGTCATAAGTTATCTTTGTATTTTCAGTTTTAAACTTAGAGAGTTAGTTGGGGTCTTGTCCCATCAACTCATCAGAATTAGAGGCTTTTCAGATAGATCGCATTAAGCTTCAGACCCGTGTTATATGTTTAGATTTTATGTTATGCTTAGACTTCCACTATGATTATTATACTGATCTTCTGCTTTCATTGACTGAGTTAGAAGTTATATTCATTCCATGGGTCAAGTTGGAACCTCTCGGGGTTCCTTATCCCGTGTCTCGATCCAGGCTCATGTTCGGGTCGTGACACGTATGAGATGTCGGTGCCAGATTTGGATATTTCCCTATTAACTTAGGAAAAGGATTTTATTTTTTGTATAAATGCTTTTTAGGTTTCTTTTAGTTTGGAGGTCGATCATTATCCGTTTGTAATTAGCTTTTGACAATATTGGAGAGCAATTCTTGAGATCTTAACTTTGATTTTCTCAAACTTGTTCTTAAATTTGTTCATCATCTTTTCTTGCAATATTCAAAGTAGGTTTTCTTTCAATCATCGTTGTATGTATTAATTTATGTGTTTGGATATGAATACTCTAAATAATTTTACCAACATGAGAGGTAAAACCTCCACAACTAGAGTGGTGGGAACCATGGTGGATTAACAAACTAGGGTTATACAAAGTGATTCGAAACAAATGCTAAATACTTGTATTATATTCTGTTCATCTTTTATGTTTCTTAACAAAGCGCAACGTTAGGACTTTCCCGAATTCTTTAAGTGCTTGAACCTAGAGAAGTAGAGATTAGGAAAAGATAATTACAACAAAGCCTTGAGTTTTATGATCATTGCATAACATGAGTTGCGGTCATAGGATAGTTAATTTAGAACAAATTGATAACGATTAAATTGAAATCGCTCATGAAACCTAACTCAGTGATTTAATATAGTCATCCAATAGGGATGGACTAGTCGTTTGGATGAATCCTAGTTATCAGTTCTACAAGTAAGCATTAGGATAGATCATGAGTGTTAATCCGAAGTAGTTATGAACCCATGGGGAAACTTACCCTAATTAATTGCAAATCTTGATAAACAACAACTGATTTTTAATCTTTTTTTACAACTATTTTCTATAAACCCCACAATTTGGAGATAACATACCTAAAAGATTAAATACCTGCATTAGTCTAATTCTTACCATATTCCTTGTGGGTTCGATCCAACCTTTGTTGAGTTCTTTATTGACAATGTCTTCTTGATACTTTGTCACGAGTGTGAGTTTTAAGTGTTATCATGGAGCATACCTAGACAAAAAATTAAACCAAAGCCAATACTCCCGCACACTTATACTTATACTTCCCTTCTCTTAATGTGAAGACAACTTATCCCGAGCCTATCGAAGCTCCCGAGGCATACTACTGCATAAAGGCCTCAAACAACTCCTTCCACTCAGCTAGCTATGTATCGGCTCCTCTAGATCAAGCCCATGCCTCATACCACAAAATAGCCACATCATGCAGTCTAAAGGTTGCCAATTCTACCCCCTCTGTTACTGTAGCCCGCATGACCTTCAACACTCTATTGGTCTGATTAATTAAAGCTTTGGGATCCTCATTCGGGTCTGACCCCGTAAACGCTAGAGGGATAAAGCCTAAGAAATTATGGGCTCTAGAACTCTCAACTTCTTGACCTCTATGTCCTCCATCGCCTCCAATCGTCGCTCCTATCCAGCAGCAATACGAGCCATAAGCTGAACGGATCCCTCAAGACCCCGGAGCCACTAGAGGTGCCACAAGAGCGGGAGGGTCTGCCACTCTATCACTATCAAGTACTACTAGTGCTGGAGGAGCTAGAGGTCTATCTACCACTACTCTGGCTGGGCCAGGAGGAACTGTAACACCTGGGGAAGTGGACTCGCTATGATCCTCTGATTGGTCCTCAAGATCCACTGGAGGGTGAGTAGTACCCTCTCCTGCGGCTGTGCCAATCAACCGTGTAGTCATCTTCCTTGTCACAGGAATATTCTAAAATAATAGAATGAGTTAGATATCGTAATACTTATGACATTGCTCTACAACACGAACTATTAGTAAATTAAGTGAAACAACTCCTAAATGTCCTGTAGACTCCTGATTATAAGTATGGTGCACAACACACCCATAAGCAAGACTCTACTAGAAACGACTTTATAAACACCCTAGGACACAACTTCTCTTTAATACAAAGTTTTTCATGCCCCAAAACTGGGGTAGGGCATGATTGGCAGTCGATTTCAAAGAGATCGAAAAGTCGGCTACATAACATCTGAACTATAAAGCTTAGGTCATCTAGGCCACCTTTCACACTCAACAATACATAGAAATGGACCAACCAGGTATCAACAAGAATGATAAATAGAATGCCAACAAGGCCGCAATAACATCTGTAAAGAACTGTGGAAAGCCATCTAGGCCACAAACTGAACAATTGTACATCAAGTCCACAAAATCCTTTAAAAGAGCAAAATAATATTGATTGCACGGGAAAGGGCCCAGGACTATCCATATATACATCAAAACTCAGTCTGACCAAACTAGGCATAAGGCACTTAAAAGAAAGGAGCATACGAACTCTGCACTGGATTGGGCTCCTGCTATATCGGTTGATCTGAGCTCTTACTTGCACTTGCAACACGATTGCAGGGTCCCCAAGTGAAAAGAAGTCAGTACAAAGAAATACACTACTATGTAAGACTAAAAGTTGTGAATAAGCAATGCAAATATAAATTGAACCAGAGAAGGAAATAGCAAAAACCTGATACTCTTGAAACTACAAACATAAATAATGGCAAATAACAGTTGAACATAACTCCTAAGATAGGGTAGAGAGATAATCTGTAACTCTGCAACTAACTGCCCTATATGTAGACTCTACGCATGAGCATAACATAACTGACTCATACGCCAGTACTTCCGATACTAGGATCGAAGTTTATGAGAATTGACTCGGTGGCTACCTGATACTTGGACCAGGATTTAAGCCTGATACTTGGATCAGGACTTTAAGAGTTTCCTGATACTTGGACCTGGACATTATACAGTCGACCTAATTCTTGGACCAGGATTTTCATAAATATTTCCTCGCATATTCAGCCATCTGATACTCAGACTAGAGAGAGTGTGCGGCATCACTCCCGCGGCATCGCAATATTAGCCATCTTATACTTGAACCAGAGAGGGCGTACGGTAATCAATGCAAATCATGCCAATGAGAAAAATGATACTAAGACCAGCAGCTGAATAATGCAATACATATCTTACTCGGATAACGAGTCCAACTCGAAGGACCAACTGAACACTGCAAAATAACTTACTCAATAATGCAAAGTAACTGACTTTGATACTGAGTCCAACATGGAGGATCAACTAAACATCATAATCTTTGAAAATAACTGAAGGATACATGAAACATAACTTGACTTGAAAGCTTAACATGAACATGAGACTTGAGGAACATGACACTAGACCTGGCTTACAGGTTCTTGGAACCTACTCTTGCTACTTAGACCCAAATTTTGAATACTTTGACTCCACATGAATACTTATATTCAACTTAGAAATCTTAGACTCAACTTGAACTCAATTGGAAGTACTCAGACTCATTTATGGATACTTAGCGTCGACATTCGTTATTTTAGCACCCGGTAACTCGATAACTTGCCAATTACTTAAGGAATAAGAATTATGGAATTCATTTTAAGCCTTAAGAACTATAAAACATATATAAATGAATGTAGGTAACCATAATAAGGAATCTCTTTCTTGGTACCCTCATTTATCCTTACTAATCTTGACATTCGTTCTTAGCGTATATTATTCTTACGTTGCCGTCTTAGCTTCAATTTCTAATTTCACAAGGTGACCATAACCTCATACATAATCAAAATAACATATATAATATAATATAATTGACCATCTAACAATTCCCACTCTGAGGGTTCTCCAACTCGATGTACAACTAAGACAATAATCGACACGATATCACACTTTAAACGCCTCATTTGGCTAGACATAATCTCAACATTTAAAATCAATCAAACATGAAAATTTAATTCTTAAATGGATCTTAGCATACTTCCTGAAGACATGTAAAAAAAAATTCTTTCTCATTCAACTCACAACGCACGAATCATGCTTGACAGAATGACGAACGAAATTTTTTTCTTTGTTTTTGTTCCCATTTGTTTAAGCACACTCGACTTACCAGCAAAGAGTAGTTACGCATCTTTATTTTTTATTTCAACAAGTGCAACTTTGACCTTTTCTTTAACTTTCACAACTTCCGCTTTCCTTCCGTTTCAAAATTCTCACTCCTTTACACTGTGGGAAATTATTTTTCTTAAGTGCTTAAGAGTTTTGGATCAAATTCACGGCTAATGAAAAGAAAGAATTAAGCTCGGTTTGTACATCTTCAAAGAAAGAAAAAAAATAGGCTAAAGTCTCAATGGGGCTAACTAGGATGTACATTCAAGGTAGGTATGATAAGGGAGAACTTTCGGTTTATTCAAAGAAATGCCTACATCCTTTCCTACAATCCACATCCTTCATTTTGTTTAGCACACACACCAGACAAGTTCTAGACACTTCACAATTGCATGGAATAGTCGAAATCTCACCTCACACTCATTGCACATGCTCAACTCAAGACATATTCACAGACTCTTCAATCAGCTAATTACAAGACTTCACTATTAAGCCTCGATCACACCGAATCGAACTCTATGGCCTAGGTATCTCAACATGTTTAACACATTTTCATGCCTTTGTACGAATCACCTTTGCATCTTTATATCATGTACAACACGTAACAAGAATTCCAAACCATTAAGTAGCGCCACGTTTGGGAAAGAAACAAAAGAAAGAAAATAAAGAAAAAAACTACTCCTATCGACTACATTTCCCTTAAGACGGTCGTCATCCATCCATCATAGGGAACAGTCGCGATCTACGACTTTGGTTCAATGGGACTATTCTCGATAAAAGCACCGAAAACAAAAGCCGAGAAACCCAACATAAAAAATTCAACAAAAAATTTCGATAGAAAAATATAAAAATATTGATTTGAAAAATATTTACACAACACAACCAACAGCAGCTCAACACAACACAACAACAGCTCCACATTCATTACAACACCAAATTAATTACAAAACACAAAACACAGAGTCACAAGGTCACATTTGGCACAAACACGACAAACAAAAACAAAAACATAAACAAAACAACTAGCACCTAACTACTCCCACCCCACACTTAAGCCGAACACTGTCTCCAGTGTTCACATAATTTCAAAATATCACAAAGTTTGGGTGGTTAAACTCCCTGATCAATCAAAGTATTCAACTTCTTCATCAGGTGCTAGTGCTTAGTCGCCCATGTCAGAATCGCCCCCGCCGTCCTCGTCCGACTCAACATCTGAGTCCTCCAGGCATGTCTCCTTATCGATAGGGACATAATCATACACGGGCTCCACAAATGCAGGCCCCACTCTGCATAAAGCTCGGGCATTCTTGTTGAATGGGTACTCCAACTCGAGCTGCCACAACTCATCCTCCATTGCGGGCCGTCCTCCGATGCGCAGCTGCAACATTTGCATCTCGTACATGCAGCCCAAGTACTTATCATCCCGAGCATGTCGTTCGGCTAGTGTGAGTTCCGGCCCAAAAGTAGTGTCAGGTGCCTTGGTTTTGGTGACATCTAAGGCACGCCTGTCGATCTGTGGGATGTAATCTAGGGCCTCCTCCTCAATATCGTGGCCTCTCAGGAACGTGGTAAGCAGACCACCAAACTCGTATCTATGCCCCTGATGCAGTCGGGCTCTGTTCATGGCAGATATGATCACCGCCCCCACATTGATGTCCAGCCCCTTCATCAGGGCATACACTAGACAAACTCTATCTCGGCTGACATCTATCATGTGCACCCCCAGGATCAGGCATGAACACATAATTTTCAACCAAATCCGGGCCTCCCGGTTCATCTGAGAGTAGGGCAATGTCTGATGGTAGCCCCTCTCCTTGTGCCTACCCCACCTGGCTGTCGATCGGGCTCCACATATAGTGAGTCTGATGTCCGCATAGGATGGAGTGATGTTCAGCTAACGGAGGACATGAGCGTCTGTGTCCCACGCCCCAAGGATAGCATTCAAGTGGTGGGGCTCAAGAGTGACAACCTGCCCTTTGATTTTTATGGTGTGGCTGCATAAGGTCGGGTTCCAATTTGCATAGAAATCCCAGATAAGATGAAGATTGTACTCCCTGGGCTCTTCGAAAATGAAGTTTAGCCCAGCGGTGTCAATCCGGTGTATAATCCGCGGGAATTCCTGTGCCAGCGGTTCCCGTGCTATCGGCTCTTTCGGGAAGTATTTGGTTTCTTTATGTTTAGAATACCACTTTTTCCCTTCATCGCTCACCCATCTGGTTCCATATTGTCTGTGTTGACCTCTAGGAACCGCTGGTGCTGCTGGAACTGTTGTTCCCAATCTTACCCTTTTTCTATTGGCGCCCGATGTGGATGCGCCCTTGCCCTTGTCTTTTCGGCCTGACGTTGTTCCTATACATTCAAACATACAGTCCCAATGTTATCCAAGTCATAATTATCTACAACTAAGGTTGGGTTTAATTGGATCACCCCACACTTAGTCTTTAGCCGCAATCAACATAATTCGACAAGACATTCATGATTTTGCTATTCTTAGCATTCAACAGGCTTAGTGCATTCATATAAGTCGATGGAACCATTACTATGTACTACTCAGAGATCATACAATGAATAAAAATATCTCCATCGATTCAATTACATCATCATTGCACTTAGCAATTTTTCAACAACCTATGTAATTCTCCAATTGCATTCTCCCGAAAATCCCTCTTCTAATTTAGTATATTCAACCTTAATCACAATACCTTTCACTTCACCCAATGTTCACAACCCAATTCATCAACATTTCAAAGCATTTAATCTTCTTCCTATTCGATCCTCAACCCTAGCTATCAATTTCGCAAGAATTTCAACAAAACATGCAATCATTGAGTTCACATACTCACAAAGATACTATGAACATCATTCAATCATAACTCAAGTGAATTCAAGCTTATTTTTCACTTAGGGCAAGGTTTTAATCACCAAACATGTTCAAGAATCGAAAATTTGACCAAAAGTAAGGAAAAATTCAAGAACATACCTTTACTTTGATGAAATCGAAGAAAACTCGAAGAAATTTGATCACTAGGTCCGTGTCACGTTGGGGGAGAAGGGGATTTTGGGTGTGGGTCATGGAGTAAATGAGAAAGTAGGAAGAAAATGAAGGAAATTGGGGTTTAAAAGGGGTTTTTTGCACGGATTACCCGGTGACCCGAGGTGACCCAATGCGAAATAACCCTCAACGTGTCACGGAGGGTAACGCGGAGCATTGCCTCCGTGACACGGAGCCATCGCGCAGGCATTCTGGATTTTTTTAAAAATCCGGAATAAGCCTCAACGTTTCACGGAGGGTAACGCGGAGGCCCTCCTCCGTGACACGGAGCCATCGCGCAGGCTCACTGGAATTTGCCAATTTTTATTTTCTTACCTTGATTTTTTTCCTTTGTGCTTTTTTGTATTTTTGCCCTCCGTTCCACCTAAAAATCATTTCACCACAGGAAATTGGTTAGAAATCATAGGTTTCAACGCAGAAAATTTTTATTTTTCTTTTTCTTTGTTTTTTTCCAAAAATAATTCTACTCTTCTATTACAACACATTCACGGGTTGCCTCCCGTGCAGCGCCTGATTTACCATCACGGCTCGACGCCATTCATGCTCAATCATCCTCTAGAGTGATGGACGTCTTCTCTCGTATAACGTCCTCACCCAAATAATGCTTACATCGTTGCCCATTCACCAAAAATGTGGCACTTCTATCTTCTTGCCACAACTCCACTGCCCCATGTGGGGTCATTCTCACCACTTCAAACGGCCCTAACCATTTGGACTGAAATTTACCTGGAAAAAGTTTCAGCCTTGAGTTAAATAACAACACTTTCTACCCCGGCTCAAAGATTCGATGCACCGTATGCCTATCGTGCCACCTCTTCGTTTTCTCCTTGTAGCATTTGGCACTTTCATAAGAATGCCATCAAAACTTATCTAGTTCGCCGAGTTGCATCAGCCTCTTCTTCCCTGCTAGCTACAGATCCATGTTCAGCTTTCTCACAGCCCAAAAATCTCGATGTTCCAGCTCCACAGGCATATGATATGCCTTTCCATATACCAATTTGTACGAAGAAGTCGCAATGGGTGTCTTGTATGCAGTTTTATAAGCCCACAACGCATCGTCGAGTTTGCTTAACCAATCAATTTGTTGTGCATTCATTGTCTTTGTAGAATCTTCTTTATCTCTCTGTTCGACACCTCCACTTGCCCACTAGTTTGGGGATGATACGTTGTTGCCACCTTGTGCCGCACCCCATACTTAGCTAGCAAATTCTTGAAACTCACATTCACAAAATGAGCCCCTCCATCACTGATAATAGCTCGGGGTGTCACGAACCTGGTGAAAATATGGTTTTTCACAAATTTTGTCACCACCTTGTTGTCATTCTTGGGACAAGTTGTTGGCTCGACCCACTTGGATACATAGTCAACGGCTACCAAGATGTAACAATTACCAAATGACGGGGGAAACGGGCCTATGAAGTCTATTCCCCATACATCAAAAATCTTAAAATCTAATATTTGTTGCAGTGGCATCTCCTGTCTTCAACTAATGGTGCCTGTTCTTTGACATCTATCGCAAATATTTACGTATGCTATAGAATCTCTGAACAGTGTAGGCCAAAAGAAACCTGACTGTAGCACCTTGTGAGTTGTCCGCTCGCCTCCGTGGTGCCCTCCATACAGTGATGAGTGACAACTCCTCAATACTTCTGGAATCTGGCTCTCTGGAATGCATCTTCTCATCACCTAATCCGGTCCTTGCTTAAATAGATACGGCTCATCCCATATGTAATACCTGCAATCATGTCTCAACTTCTTTCTTTGCTGAGCCGTAGCCTCTAGTGGGTAGACTCCACTTACCAGCAAATTCACAATGTCTGCATACCAAGGGATTTCAACTTCCCTTATTGCCAAGAGCTGCTCATCTAGGAACTCTTCTTTGATGTTGTCACCTTCCTTCACATGCAACCGGCTTTCCAATTGCGATAGGTGATCGGCCACTTGATTCTCGTTCCCCTTTCTATCCCGAATCTCTAGGTCAAACATTTGTAACAACAATATCCATCTAATTAGTCTGGGCTTTGCATCCTTCTTGTTAAACAGATACCAAATTGCTGCATGATCGGTATACACCACTACTTTAGAACCCACCAAGTAGGACCTGAATTTATCAAATGCGAACACCAATGCTAGCATCTCCTTTTCTGTGACTGTATAATTTACTGGGGCTGCGTCAGGGTTTTGCTTGCATAATGAATGGAATGAAAAATTCCATTCCTCCGATGCCCTAATACAGCTCCTACAGCCACGTCACTTGCATCACACATTAATTCAAACGGTTGCTCCCAATCCGGAGAAATGAGAATAGGTGCTTCTACAAGCTTTTGTTTCAACTCCTCGAATGCATTAACACAATCCTCATCAAACTCAAACTTCACCTCTTTTTCAAGAAAATGACATATCGATCTAGAAATTTTAGTAATGAACCGTCCGTAGAACCCTGCATGTCCGAGAAAACTGCAAACACCCTTCACTGACACAGGTGGTGGTAGCTTTTCGATCACTTCGATCTTTGCACGATCAACTTCCAACCCCTTGAATGACACCTTATGGCCAACGAAGATACCCTCCTTGACAAGAAAATGACATTTCTCCCAGTTGAGCACAAGGTTAGAGTCTTCACATCGAGCTAGCAGCCTGTCAAGATTTTCCAAACATGTAGCAAACAAATTACCAAAACAGAAAAATCATCCATAAATACCTTGACAAAATCTTCCACCATATCATGAAAGATCTCTATCATGCATCCCTGGAATGTGGCGGGTGCATTGCATAGACCAAATGGCATCCGCCTGAAAGCATATGTCCCATAAGGACATGTAAAAGTGGTCTTCTCCTGGTCCTCGAGTGCTATGGCTATTTGGTTATAGTCAGAATATCCATCAAGAAAACAATAATATTCTTGACCTGCCAACCTGTCTAATATCTGATCAATAAATGGGATAGGATAATGATCCTTCCTAGTGGCCTCATTGAGCATTCTGTAATCCATGCAAATTCACCAGCCTATGACTGTGTGTGTAGGAATCAACTCATTCTTCTCCTTGGTGACCAGGGTCATCCCTCTTTTCTTTGGGACACAGTGAACGGGACTGACCCATTCACTGTCTGAAATGGGATAGACCACACCTGCATCAAGCCACTTGATCACTTCCTTCCTAACTACATCTTTCATCACCGGATTCAACCTCAGCTGATGTTGTACAGTTGGCTTTGCTCCTTCTTCCATAAAAATCCCGTGTGTGCAAATAGCGGGATTAATTCCCCTAATGTCTGACATTTGCCACCCCATTGCTTTCTTCCGCCTCTTGAGGACCACCAATGCATCCTTTACTTGTGTCTCTGTCAGTTCTTCAGAAATGATGACTGGCAAGGTGTCATCTTCCCCCAAAAATACATACTTCATATGTGGAGGAAATGTCTTTAACTCCAACTTTGGTGCCTCCTCAATTGATGGTTTTGGCAATGGTTCCAAGGACCTCATCAATGGCTGAAAGTATTGCTTCCTGGGAAACCATTTTTGTTCATTCAGCATCTGTACCACCTCATACGTATCCCTGTCTCCGAAATGATCGGAGCCCATCAAAGTTCTCTCCAATGGGTCCCGAGAGTCAACAATCTAAAGAATTGCTTCCTCATTTAGCACATTGATTGTTGATAGCTCCTCATAAATGGCCAGAAGCTTCATGGCCTTGTACACATCAAAGACCTCAACTTTATCATGTGCTCGCATGGTTAGCTGCCCAATAGCCACATCAATCAACGCTCGCCCGGTTGCCAAGAACGAACGTCCAAAAATAAATGGGACTTCCGCATCCGGCTCGAAATCCAAGATAATAAAATTCACTGAGAAAATGAGGGAGCGCACTTGCACTAGCACATACTCCACAATACCATCTATTCTGGCCAAAGAATGGTCAGCTAGCTGCAAGATCACAGTAGTTGGTCTAGGGTGGCCCAGCCCCAACTTCTTGAACATCATCAAGTTTATGCTTGCTCCCAAATCACATAATCCACGAGCTCGAATACTTTGCCCCAGTGTGATCTGAATGGTAAAGCTCCCAGGATCTTTGAGCTTTATCGGCAACCTGTTATGTATCCGGGAAGTGCACTCCTCAGTAAGAGACACCGTATCATACTCCGTCAATCTGCTTTTGTTTGCTACGATGTCCTTGATATACTTTGCATATTTCGGCACTCCCTGCAAAACATCAACCAAAGGTAAATTAATGTGTACCTGTTTCAGCACCTGCATGAACTTCTTAAAGCAAGCTTCTTCCTTGTGCTTCTTTAATCTTTGAGGGAATGGGGGTGGTGGTCTTTCTGCCTCAGCTGCCTTTTCCTTCCCCCTCTGATCATCATGTTCCCCATCTTTTTCCACTGCTCCAGATTGCTAAGGTGGTCTTTTTGGTTCCACCTCCTTAAGTTGTAGTCCACTCCTTGTGCTCACTGCATTGACTTGCTTGGGATTTGGGTCAATATCACTAGGTAGTCCTCCTGTGGGCTTGAGCTCCAGCTAACTGTCCAAACTGGTACTCCAACGCCTTTGTAGCTAACTGCTGATTTTTCATGTCAGCCGCTAATTTCACATAATCAGCCTGCATTTGCGCTTGGTTAGCTATAATTGTTTTGAACATGTCCTCAATGTTGTTGGGTGGTGGAGGAGGTGCATTGTTTCCTCTGTATTGAGACTGAAAATTCTGATGCCCCCGTTGATTTCTCTACATGCCCTGATTCGAACTCTTTTCTTGATGGCTATTACTCCCCAAGAGAAATTCGGATGATTCCTCCAATTTGAGTTGTAAATGTTGTCATACTGTTGATTATTATTCCTCTGGACGTTCCCAACAAAGTCTACCGAATCTTGATTTGCACCACAACACTCAGCTAAATGATCATTACTCCCACATACTTCACACCATACCTGCTGAACTGCATTGACTGGGGCTTGTGCTTGATTCAAGTTCATACTGCTGAAGTGGGTGTTGAGTTGATTTTGCAATGCAGCTATCTGTGCAGCAATAGCTATAAAACCATCCACCTCAAAGACTCCTGCAGCTTTCCTTGTTCCTCCTCGTGATGAGTCCGCATTCCATTATGGATTTCCCTGTGAAATACAATTTAACAAAGTATAAAGCCCCTCATAAGTCTTTTCCAAGGCCTGTCCCCCCAGCTGCTGAGTCTAGCAAAATTTTTGTATGTGGTTCCAAACCCTCAATGAATGTATGCACCAACACATCATTAGGCTGGTGATGGTGAGGACAATCCCTTAACATTGATTTGAACCTCTCCCAAGCTTGATACAAATTATCACCCTCTCTTTGTTTAAAACATAGAATCTGACTTCTAAGTCTGGCTGTCTTCCCAGATGGAAAGAATCGTATCAGAAACTTTCTTGCAAGATCATCCCAAGTAGTGATAGAGTTAGGTGGTTCAGCTTTCAACAACCTCTTTGCTTCCACCAATAATGAGAATGGGAATAATGTAAGCCTCACATAGTCAGATGATACTCCAGGGGGAATGTAAGTGTCACTTATCTCCAAAAAGTTTTGGAGATATTGTTGTGGATCTTCATGAGGGAGACCTGTGAATTGCCCGCTGGTGTGCAACAACTGCACCATGTTCTGTTTAAGCTCGAGCCTCCCTCCTGGCTCTGGTCTGCGAATAATAGATGTAACATTGTTTGCATGTGGGATTGCCACTTCGCGAACTGGCCTTGCTGTCATCTCCTCGGGCACTAAAACTGCTCTTACAAGCGGTGGATTCTATTGTTGCTCCAGAATTGCCTGTCTTAGAAACTGCAGCTTCTTTTCTAGAGATTCCATTCTTTGGTGATGAAATTGTCTCTCCGTCTATATAAATGAATCCACTAACTCCTTATCTCTTGCCAGCGTTCATAAGAATTCAATATCTACAAGAGAAAGGCTAAGATCAAGTTTTCAAAACTTATATAGAATTTGTAAACTAACACTAAGAAAATAAATTTACCAATTTCCAGTCCCCGACAACGGCATCAAAAACTTGTTCGGCGTGAGAACTACACGCAAGTGCACGTGGTCGGAAACGTAGTAAAGTGGCTTATTTCAAGCCAAATATCGATCCCACAGGGACTGAACTACGGTATTAATTAACTTAAGCGTCAGTGAACTATATCTCTATGAATGCAGACAACCAAATAAATAATGTTTTAAGAGTTAAAGTTTACTAAGTAATGAGAATCTAAGTCAAGATTATAATTTGAGTCTGAACAATAGCAACGAACAAGCCTAGGTTAAGACAAACATGCAAGGATGTAATTTTATCAATTCAATTCAGCCAATCTTCTCTTCGGTTTCTAGTCAGAAATTTATTGCCTATGGATTGGATCTTTCGACTCCTATCCAATTTAAGAATCATGAGACCTTAATCTACATTTCTGTGATATAAGAATTTCATGCTCTAGCCATACATAACTGATTCCGTAATTGACTAATAAGACTTTCAGATATATTTCTATTCTGAATGTAAATCTTTTCTCAATTTTTACAGCTAAGAAAAGATCATATCCTACCAATTCACCTCTGTCCAATTCCTTTCCTTTTCAAAATCAAAATTGGATTTCTATATATACATTAACATTGGCCAAACATTAATGCAGTAAAAACAAGAATTGATGGAACAACCATTGAAGAAAAGATGAAAACTGAAATGAGAAACAATTACATTCCTTTACAATTATTCTTAACCTCAACAAGAAGTGAATTAGCCACTCATTTGTGGATTAAAAATCTTCAAATAAGTAGAATTCATACAAGAAATTGAAATTAAAGAGAAAGAGAAAGAGAAGAACCCTAAAATTTTCGTCCTCTCAACTGCCTGTAACCCACGTTCTTGCTCAACCAAGTCAGAATGTATAAAATAAAACCTAAGTGTGCTATTTATACTATTGAAAA
This sequence comes from Datura wrightii, assembly GCA_035772735.1. Classification (NCBI taxonomy): domain Eukaryota; kingdom Viridiplantae; phylum Streptophyta; class Magnoliopsida; order Solanales; family Solanaceae; genus Datura; species Datura wrightii. The sequence goes on along the minus strand of JASDFA010000003.1, from coordinate 65,533,993 downwards.
TTTTTCCCAGAATAACAAGCAACGTGGCACGGAGTGTATCGCGGAGCACTCCCTCCGTGCCACGGGGGTATCGCGGACCCTCACTGGAAATCAGCTCCCAGGTGATTGCACCTCAACGTGGCACAACTTGCATCGCAGAGCCTTGCCTCCATGCCGCGATGCTATCGCGCACCTTCACTGGAACTTGAGGTTCCAGGTTATTACACTCAACGTGACACGGAGTGCATCGCGGAGCACTGCCTCCGTGTCACGGGGGTAACGCGAACCTCCACAGGAATTTGACATAATTAATTCATCCGAGGCAGAATGCCTCCACGATGGTAGTGTGACACGACTCCATCGTAGAGCCCTTATTTTTTCTGCTTTCCCTTGTCAACTTCCACTCCTTCTTTCCAAGTCCATTCCCGCACTTCACCAAGATATATATTAGCTTCCAAAATTTCCTTTTACCTACAAAACAACACTAATCATTTTGGTTAGTATAAATTCACATTTAACTATGAATCCCATGAGTATGTACACATAACAATAGATAAACAAGTAGAAATGAAGCAGTTGTGTATCACTTGGGCATGCAATTCTTCCCAAGATTAATAGACTTTAACATAGACCTTCTAGATACTTGGCCTATATCTATTCCTCCTTACATAATGGCTTCAGCTGAGCTTAAGTAGTTGAAGGAGCTTCTAAAAGACCTTCTAGATAAGGGTTTCATCAGACCCAACATCTCTCCATAGGGTGCCCCACTCCTAATCATGCAAAAGAATGACGGTACACTCGGAATGTGCATTGACTATCATCAACTGAACAAAGTCATAGTCAAGAACAGGTATCCTCTACCTAGTATTGATGACTTGTTTGACCAACTTCAAGGAGCTAGTTGTTTTTCCAAGATATATCTCAGGTCAGGATACCACCAACTCAGGGTTAGAGAATGTAACATTTTGAAAAAATCCTTCAGAGACTTGATTTGTTCACTACGAATTCGTAGTTATGTCTTTTGGACTAACCAATGCTCCTACAACTTTTATGGATCTGATGAACAGGGTATTCAATCCATACTTAGACATGTTTGTTATTGTCTTTATAGATGATATTTTGGTTTACTCCAGAATAGAGGAGGAGCATGCAAACCATCTAAGAATAGTTTTATAGACTCTTAGGGACCGCCAGTTGTTCACCAAATTCCACAAGTGTGAATTCTTGATGAAATAAGTTGCCTTCCTCGGCTATGTGTTCTCCAAAGAGGGTATTCAGGTGGATCCTCAAAAGATAGTGGCAGTCAAGGACTGACCAAGACCCACTTCTCCATCAGACTATAGGAGGTTCTTGGGTCTAGCTAGTTATTACAGATGGTTTTTTTAAGGATTCTCCTCTATTGCTTCCCTTTTGTCCAAACTAACTAAAAAGAAGGTAAAGTTTCAGCCGTAAGTTGCATGTGAGAAGAGCTTTCAGTTGCTAAAGAATCAACTTCCCACAGCCCTAGTTCTAACTCTACCAGAAGGTTCAAATGGGTTTTTGATCTATTGTGATGCCTCTAGTGTTGGCCTTGGTTGTGTTTTGATGCAGCATAGCAAGGTGATAGTTGATGCTTCCAAGAAACTCAAGGTTCATGAGAAGAACTATTCGACTCATGATCTTACATTGGCAGCAGTGGTATTTTCCTTGAAGATTTAGAGGCATTACCTTTATGGAGTTCATGTGGATGTTATTACTGATCACAATAGTCTAAAGTATGTGTTCAGTCAAAAGTACCAAAATCTGCATCAGAGAAGGTGGTTAGACCTGTTGAAAGACTACGACATGAGCATTTTGTATCACCTGGGAAAGGTCAATACAGTGGTTGATGCCCTCAGCAGGATGTCTATGGGAAGTGTTGCTCATTTAGAACAGTGTAAGAAGGAATTAGCAATGGATATCCACAGACTAGCTCGGTTATGGTTCTAGCTGGTTGACTCAGTAGAAGGTAGAGTTGTAGTTCAGAGTGGGTCAGAATCCTCCTTGGTGGTAGCGGTTAAGTCAAAACATGATTAAGACCCAATTTTGCTCAAATTGAAGGAAGAAGTCCTGAGGAAAGAGATGGAAGCATTCTTTAAAGGGGGCGATGGGGTGCTCCATTTTCAGGACGGGTTGTGTGTTCCAAATGTAGATGACTTGAGGTAGTGAACACTAAAAAAAGCACACAGCTCTAGGTACAGTATCCACCCAAGTGCCACTAAGATGTATTGTGATCTATGGGTAGTCTACTAGTGGAATGGCATGATAAAGGATATTGCAGAATTTGTGTCTAAGTGTCCAAACTGCCAATAGGTCAAGGTCGAACATCAGAGACCTAAGGGTATGACTCAAGATATTAGTATTCCTACTTGGAAGTGGGAAAAGATAAACATGGACTTAATCAAGGGTTTACCTTGTACTCACCGACAACATGACTCAATTTGGGTGGTTGTGGACCTGATGACTAAGTCGACACCTTTCCTACCAGTTAAGACTACAGACTCAGCAGAGGATTATGCTAGATTTTACATCCGAAAGTTAGCCAGATTGTATGGAGTTCCCTTGTTTATTATTTTGAATAGGGGTACTCAGTTCACCTTGCACTTATGGAAGTCATTTCAGAAGAGACTTGGTACTCAAGTTAAGCTCAGCACAACTTTTCACCCACAGACAATGGAAAGGATGAGTGACCTATTCAGACTTTAGAGGATATTCTAATGGCTTGCGTGATGGACTTCAGGGGAAGTTGGGATGATCAGCTATTTCTCATCGAGTTTTCATATAATAACAGCTACCGTTCTGGTATTCAGATTGCCCCGTTGGAGGCATTATATGGTAGGAGGTGACGATCTCGTATAGAGTTGTTTGAGTTTTGTGAAACTACCTTAATAGGACCTGATTCAGTACATGAAGCTATGTAGAAGGTTCAGCTTATCAGGAAACGACTGAAAATCACTCAAAGCCGAAAAAACTCCTATGCAAATATAAGAAGTGAGTTGGAAGTTTCTATGGATGATTATCTATACCTAAAAATTTCACCTATGGAAGGGCTGATGACGTTCGAGAAGAAAGGAAAGCTCAGTCCCAGATATGTCGGCCCTTATAGAATCCTGAAGCGCATTAGCAATGTGGCTTTTGAGCTGGAGTTGCCTGGAGAATTTGCATCGGTGCACCTAGTCTTCCATATGTCTTTGTTGAAGAAATGCATTGGTGACCCAACCTTAATAGTGCCTCTAGAAAGCATTGGCATAAAGGACAGCCTCTTTTACGAAAAAGATCTAGTTTAGATCCTATACCGTCAGGTCCATAAGCTGAGGAACAAAGAGGTCGCTTCAATAAAGGTTTTATGGAGGAACCAGCTAGTTGAGGGAACTATATCGGAAGCAGAGGCATACATGATGGCTAGATACCCTCACCTATTCCCTTCCAACTCAGCTTCAGCATTAGCTTCTAAATTCCTCCTCAATACTCTATACAGTTCCTTACCCTTCAACTCTATTCATGTTTTAAGGCGCACTCTAGTAGCATAACTCAGTCTATATGTCTATCTCAGTTTAGAGTCAGTCACTCCTTCAGTAATTAGTTATTAGTTTTCAGTTTGAGATTGCAATTCTTTCCCCAGTTTCCAACTTACTTAGTCTTTTTTCGAGGATGAATGTTCCAAAGGGGGAAATGTTGTAATATCCAGAAATCCTTGGGACTAGCCTTCTAACATAAAATGTGAACATGCAGAAAATTGAGAAAAAAAAACTCATTACGAGTCACAGTACAACTCGTAGGATAGTGGTACAAGTTGAACCAGGACTTGAACAGGAGGGTCAGGGAAATAGTATGAGTGGCTGGGAGAAACCATGACTGCATGTCACAATTCATACCACTATGGTACAGACCATACTGACATGTCGTGGAAAAGTTCAGAGAAGAAGTCAGGAATTCTAGGAAAAACCATGAGCCAAGGTATAACTCATGGTTGGCGGGTCCAATCGTGATTTGAATTTCAAAGACATGTTCAAATGGCTTTTAGGAAGCTATGAATCGCAGTAAGACCTATAGTAAGATCTCATGGATCATGGTAGACTTCTGTGGAAAAGATCATAGAATGGTGTTGAGTAGGGCCCCTAACCACAGACGTCAGTATGAATCGTATGATCCTGGTATGACCGTAGGTTGAGACGTACCACTTGATGGGAAAAAATTTAATAACAGTTTCGAGGGGTATATTTGTAAAACCCTAACATCCTAACTCCTAAACTACGTCCTTTTTGGGTGAATGTCATGGGTTAAAGGGAGTTAGTCAATCTTCCTCCCTCACTTTCCCACTTTTCTCTCAAGAACAAAATGTTAGAGTTCAGGATCTCTCCTCTCCTAGTTCAGAAATTCAAGGCTTCTTCCTAAGAACTTTCTCTTCAGGTATGTGGCACTTCTACAAGGGTTTCCTTTCACCCTTGTATCCTAAAATCTCCAGTAATCCTACTCTTAATAAATTCAAGAAAATCAAGACCTAGGGTTTCCTAGTCAGCCAATGAATTTCTTAATCTTGATAATTTTTTAAGTGTACATGACTACTACTAGCTGAACTTCATGTTTTAGTTCAATTATACAGTATGCTGTTCCTAGTCTTAATCTTTAACATGCTCTCTCTCCTTTAAAATGAAACTTGTATGATTTAGAACTCAAATATGAATGATGTATTGTAATAATATTTTTACTCGAATTATGAATATTAGTATAAATGCATGAACCAAAAGTTAATGCTTTAGTATGTTCAGTCTCAAAATTTTAGTCTATACTCAGTATACTCGTATCCTCAAAATATGTCAGTTGATTAATTTCACTTTTATCAGTCTTTTTGAGAAACTCAGTAAACTTATTAGTATCAGTTTATCAGGTTGTTAGTCACTCTTTAAAATGTTATGATTCTTTTACATAAAGCAGCTCTAATAGGTCTTAGAACATAGTTTCTTTCAGGTTCTTACACTCTTAGAACACTTCCAGATGAGTAGTTCTGACTTAGTCTTACAAAATCAGTTTTAGCTATCAACATAGTTAGACAAATTTAGGATTTCCAGTGCGAGTAGTACTTACGACCAAGCAGGATGGGGTTCCTCTTACCCAAGTTCCCAGAACTATGTTTCCACCATAGGTTACTAGCCTGAATGGGACGAGTCATTGATCACTCAGTTCAGTCACTATACCTTACAAAGAACCGTGGGCCTTCTCTAATGGGGGGTATACATCAGACTCCACATTTATCTCACATGGTTATATGTCAGTTGTAGTTTCTCTCACAGTATAGTCCAGTCCAGTACAATCATGATTCTAAGTCCAGTCTAGATCTTAAAATTTATGTCTATATCTGTAGTGTTACAATTCAGTTTATTATAACTTAGTATATGTATGTTTTTAGTTCATTCTTGCATATTTAGTTCATTCAAAGTACTTATCACATACTTTTCTGTGTTATATCATTTTATGATATAGGCTCAGATACCCAGCCTCAGCACCACAATTAGTCTCTCGGCGATTTTCCAGCAGCTTCAGTGGTAAGTCCTCATCTACGAAGGGCTAGAGTTCTATTTTCAATTGTATTTGTGTGTTTAGTTTCAGACATTAGAGTTAGCTGAGGGTTTGTCCCAGAAACCCATCAATTCATTTTAGAAGGATTTCAAATAGTATTTATAGATTCAATTTAGGTTTTAATTTTGTTCAGATTTTGTTATTATTCAGTATTTGTTTATACCCTTTAGTCAGCTTCCACTTTCTTATCATTATTTTCAGCAGATCAGTCTTAGTAGAAGTATGCGTTACCATCTGTTTGCCTGGGGTCACTTGTGATCCTATGTACTGTGTCACGTCCAGGGTGTGAACTCGGGTTGTGACAACTTACAAAAAGTTCTTTATTGATAAGAAGGAAAGACAGAGAACATGGAGGAAAAGATAGAGGGATTTGGGCAATATGGAAGTAAGTAGTGTATTTTCCCCCCTAATAATATAAGGTGAACGTCTTAAATAGACCTCAAATGTGATAACTCAGCTAATTTCTCACCGCTATCTATTTTACAAGTGCCCACACGTGGCAGATTTAATTATACTCGGATCTTTTTAAAAGCTATCTTCATCCTCTTGAAAATTATTTTTCTTGAAAGTTATCAACATTGTCCTAATATGGCATGGGTATTTGATGAAGATTTGTCTTCATGTGACATGAGAGTCTGTAGAGATTCACTATTGAAGATGAATCTTCATCAAATACTCATGCCACATTAGGAAAAAGTTGATAAGTTTCAAGAAAAATAATATTTAAGAGGATGAAGACAACTTTTAAAAAGATCTGTGTACGATTAAATCTGCCACGTGTGGACACTTGTAAAATAGATAAGAGTTAGAAATTAACTGAATCATCACATTTGATTTCTATTTAAGACCTTCTCCTTGTATTAAGATGGGCATTCCGAAAACACTCTACTTACATCCAGATTGCTCAAATCCCTCTATCTTTTCCTCCTTGTTCTCTGTCTTTCTGTCTTATCAATAAATAGCTCTTTGTAAGTACTTTGTTTCACTTATGCTTTATTATTTACTTATAGTAATTTCTTTCATTTTACTCCTACCTTGTAATATTCTCAAATTGTTACTACGATCCATTTCTGGAGTTTTTAAAGGTATTAATTTTTTATAATAGTTTAAATCTTTTAATATTTTTATTCTTTTCTTTTTATACTTACTTTGATTTTCAAACACACCCATTTTCTACTATTGTAGTATTTTATTCATTCTCCCAATTTTTCTATAGATATTAATGATCAAATCGTTATGGATACCCTAACATTGGATGTTAAAGTAAAAAACATGAATAGCAAAGCAAATACAAGAGAAATAGTCATAATATATAGAGTATATTACAGGTTAATAAACACTACCCTAGCTCCAAAATAAAAGATAGTAAGTAACAAAGGGGTTACCATGCTTATGGAAGCCAAGTACAATCATAATAATATTTTTGTCCCAAAAAAAGGATAAAATGGGATGATGTGTTATTAAAGGATAATTGGAATTTCAACTCCATAACGGAGCCAAAAATTGTAGAAGGAAATTCAAATATTGAGTAGTTAATACAATTTCTAGATGGATCTATAGATTTAAAATTTCTAAGATCCCAATCATTTAGTCATTGCTTCTTCAAGTAAAAGAATGTCCTTTTCAAGACCTTCATTTTCAAAAACCCAAGAAGAAAAAGAGATAACTATTGAATACATAGAGAAAAAGTTAAAAGGAGTAGATTTCTCTGAACCAATTCTTAAGATTGAATATGAACCTAGAATTACTAAAAGAACAAGTCCCGCTGCTAGTGAGATTCTAGGTGTAAGACTCTTTATGCATGATTAGATCAGATGAGGAGTTCGAACTTGACTTTGAGCATTTAGATAATCTTAAGTTAAATCCAGAAAATAACATAAAAAGGTAACGGTATGCAGAATAATATTCATTAAAGGAAAGTTTATCCTTTGGGAAAAATTGGTGTGCTGATATAAAAAGAATGAGATGCAATATAGAGTTCTTTAAATGGTTTGAGTATACAGAAAAATAGATGAAAAAAATTTATTAAGCATAGTCATTAATAAATGGTATACCAAAAATAAGGTGGTTGAATCTACAATTCCCCCATTAGAAGAAATTAGTTTACCAATAGATGGTAGAATTATCACAGCTACAGCTTTTAAAATTGATATAGTAGATATCCAAGGTGATCCTAAGAATAAAGATATAAATAGATTCAACAAAATAATTATAGTGGTAAACTACTATAGGTAGTCTCTAATCAAATCCTTAATACTGATAATAAATTAATTTTTAATAATAACCCAAGCCTTCCTATAAAATAAAAAATTAGAAACCTACAGAATATTTAAATTATCAGAATATTCCAAAGATAAATTCCCTAAATTTCAAGAAAAGTTTAAAATCACAGATGATCTTATAGAAAATATTAATGAAAAATTAAAAGCTTAATTGAAATTAAAAATTAAATTAAAATTAAAGGATGATAAGGTCATAAGAACAATATCAGAAAAGTCTGATAATGACATTTACAAGTTATGCTCTAAATATCCCATCAAAATAACTATTACAATAAACCCTCGTTCCCAGATATGTAGTATGAGAAAAATGAATTTCTATCTCATACTTCACACTCTGGAAATGAAATTTCTAAATGGAATATTGATGGACTTGCAGAATATCAAATATACAACAAGTTACTTGAAATGGGACTGGCCATTACGACCTATAAAATGAAAAACTGCACAAATAAACAAGCTGCCACTTTAATTATATTTGGATTCATGGAGACATTAAGATATTGGTGGGATAATAATCTCACTAAAGATAATAGACTTAGCGTAACAAATGCTACAACCATCACTCAAGTTATTAAGACTGAATCTACAGGACAACCTTTTGAGAGCCTATGCGTAAAGTACGCCACTGCTACCTTAATTTAGAGTATAGCCAAACATTTTATAGGAGAACCTCAACTTCTTAAAGATAGGAGTTTAGAAATATTATCTAACCTATCTTGCCCAAAATTAGATGATTTTAGATGGTATAAGGATGTTTTCCTCAACAAGGTTATCGTCAGAGAAGACTATTGTCATGATTATTGGAAAGAAAAATTCATAAGTGATTTACCAACATTATTTGTTGAAAAGGTTAGGATAAAAATAAAAGATAGATTTGATGGAAAAATTTCTTATAGCCAGTTAATCTATGGTGACCTTATATGTTTTATAAATGTCATAGGACATGAATTATGTACACATATGAAGCTTAAAAGTCAAGTTAAAAAGGATAGTAAAATATCCAAAAAAGAAATAAGAAGCTTTTGTCAAGACTTTGGATACATCAAGTTGTCTGACCCTTCAAAAGAAGCATCCAAGAAAATTAAAAGAAGATACAAATACTATAAGAATAAATCTGAAAATCCGCATTATTACAGAAAAAGATTTAAAAAAAATAAATGAGAAGCCAACAAGGTGGCTTTAAAAGAAGTACTGATAAGTGTTGGAACTGTGGAAATTTAGCCACAGGGCTAAATATTGTAGGGTCCCTAATAAAAAGAAAGATAAGATCAATATATTAGAACTTGAGCTAGAAATTAAAAATAAATTATATTCTATTCTTGAAGAAAATGAAAATAGTTCTTCCTCTAAAGAAAGTTTTAGTGACGAAGACCAACTTAATATTGCATATAGTTCTGATAGTAGTAACACAACTGATCATTGTGGATGAATGGGAGCAATCTGCACCCATGGCAGCCACTCGATAAATGTCATTAACAATAATAAAAATGGGATCTTCTTTGATATGATTTATTGTATTGAAGATACAGATCATAAAAGAAAATATTTAATAGAATTAAAAAATATAGTTCTTAACCAATAACATGGTAAAGAAATAATTGAGCCTTTTAATATGAAAAAACATACTAAGAAAATTTAAAGAACAAAAATCTAATACAACAGTACAAGATCTTCAAACTGAATTAAGACATATTAAAAATGAGGTTAAAGAAGTTAAGTAAAGACTTAACAAGATAGAAACAGAAGCACTTGCCAATAAACTATTAAATGAACTGAAGCCTATGCAAGGATCCGAATTATATCAATCCAAACCCGGAGAAATATCAAAATTAAAAAAGGATGAAGAAGAAATAATGACTCTAAAAATCCCTTTAGAGACTAAATTAGGAATAAAAATTATTGGAATAGTTAAATCCCAGAGCTGGCATATACCTAGCATACTAGTTATAAATAAAAATTATACTATTTGTAAAATTGCATTATTAGATATAGGTGCAGACTAGGACTGCATTATTGACGGGTAATCCCTACTAAGTACCTTGAAAGGAATACAATGCGGTTATTCTCCGCAACGAGAGAAAAACTCAAAATAAATTATAAACTCCATAAGGAACATATATGCAATAATGGAATCTACTTTATCAATGATTTTATAATAACTAAAGATATAAACAAAGAAATCATATTAGGCACCCCATTTATAAACCAAATAAAATCGATTTAGATGGCATCCACACCACTGCTCTAGGAAAAAGAGATCATTTTTCCCTACTTAAATAATATGACAAAAGAAGAAAGTGAATTTATAAAAGAAAAACTATCTTTAGAATAATCTACTTTCCCAACAAATCAATTATTTGAAGAACGAGATAAAAATTAAATGAATTGAGTATTCTTTAAAACTCCTGAAGGTAGAAGACAAAATTAAAAAATTACAAGAAGACATAGAATGAGAAGTGTGTTCAGAATTTCCTAATGCCTTTTGGGAAAGGAAACGACATATTATTGAATTACCATATATTGAGGAATATAATGAAAAGATTTTCCTACTAAGGCAAGACCTATTCAAATGAATCATGAATTAATGATATATAGAAAATGGAATTCAATGATTTACTTGATAAAAAAAATTATTAGACCTTTCATGTTACCTTGGAGCTTTTTGGCATTCTATGTCAACAATAGTACTGTCATGACCAAATGGACAGGTCGTGCGGGCACCTACATCAACTCTATTCAATAGGAGAACCCTTACAAAATAATACAATTAATATACAAAAATTTTCTTTAGTTTCCACCAATCAGTGATAATCAACAAACAAATACTACATTTCCCCAAACATAACTCTCCCATGATCTAATCTAGACAAGTACAATAGCTCTAGTTGAATACTTGACAAAACAAAAGACCCAACTTTACCTGAGAAGAAGAACACAGAAGCTAGTGCTGAGTACTCCAAGTCAATCACGGAACTTCAAACCTACCACAACCTACTCCAGAAGAAAAGGTGTAGCAAGTTAGTATCAGTACACCATACATACCGGTAGGCATCATCTGCCAATTAAGGTTAGTTAACACAACTATATAATAATTAACATACATTCGATGTCATTAAATTTAAAAAATATTCCACTATTACCACTACTTATTATGTTGGATAACTACACTCTCTTTTCTTAAGTCTCATCAAGTTTCATAAAATTTCCCTACAATTTCTAGCAACCATCTTCTCAATAATATGCCTCCTTGCTATTCTGCTATAGCGCTTACTTAGAACACCAAAGCAGTTCCGCAACCGTGGTTACATACCCACTGTAGTGCTATTCCGATCGGTCAGTAGCTTATTTTCCTCGTCTAGTTCTGTTCTATTCTTCCATAAAATTATATACTACATGTACCTCATTTACCACTTCCTTATGGTCTACTAAGTCCATCCATTATCATTTATTACCTACTTAATTATGCACAGGATTTTTGACTCTTCTTGGTGAGGTACATATGATAAATAAATCTACTCACTATCCCCGATAACTCACTATTTTTTATTTAAACCTGTTATACCATCTTCCGTAACCCACCAGCTATTTTAAGCAACATTCAATTCACAAAAATGCAGGTTAACTAATTCAAGTACACGAAAAAGTCATCAACATTTGCCAAGGAAGTCAATTTTTTCAAATATTAAAGTACATGCATATACCTGTCTTATTACTATGAAAATGCCACAAGATATCATACATGGAGCGTATAGAAATACAAGGTATGCAACATGTCCTCAACCTCAACCCAAATCATGTCAGTATATTCTATATCACACTTGTATACTTGTAACTTTCTGTATCTAAAGTCATATGTATATCAAACCATACCCACACAATCTCCGTCTCACAATCATACCATTGGTGATATGCTGGGCATATGCCTCTATCACATCATTGTACACATATTATAGAGGGTATTATCCTTGTCCTTCCAGTCATGACCTGCAGGGAACTCTAGAAATCCATGTACTATACACCCAGCCGTATGAAACCTTCATCATACCTCTCAGTGTACCCATATTTATACACCCAGCCACATGGTCTTTAGCCATACCTATGTGTGTACTCTCTCATACAGCTTTCCCAAATGCTGACCTCAGGTGTGAGCCACTTATGTATCCAATCCTTAGTCAGAGTCTGATCGTGCTAACCTGTTCACCTAAGTTCCTTACCTTTGGCCCTAGGTTTCTCATTTACCATCATATCAATGACTTTCCTTTCGTATTATCCATCGCCTAAGTCATACATTTATTCGATACCAACTCACCCTTAAATCTCATGACGCACATCGTAGTGGAACAAATAATAAAACACACACATAACAAGAGTTACATATTCACATCAACAAGTACGATGACATGCATGATTCTGAATCAAATGTCATATCCAAATTCTAATAATAACAATTACTTTAGCATATTATATGACTTACGACTAGGACCTCCCACTAGTTTAGGCTCTGCTTCAGCGGCATTACTGCCATTACGGCGGTCTCGCTGCAGCGGTATAATACCCACTACAGCGGTACTGCTGAAGTACCGCGACTAGTCTTCCTTCCAGTTTCTTCCCCGTCTAGGGTCTCATTCTCTATCATACCAACCACAATGAAAGAAACATCATATAAAGATTATTTCAATAATTAACTTGGCACAGTGCCACCATTAATACAAACAACAATCATAAATCTAGACAATTCGATACAAACCACAACACATTTAAGTCATTACACAGAGTATAACTATCCTAATTCCCTACTTCAACTCATGCTCTATCATAGTTATAATTTATCAATTATTCAGTTAATTTCATCTCCTAAACACAATCTACATGATTAATAGTCCAAAATTTCAATTCAGAAAGGATGATTTCATCATTTATACAGCGAATGTACTTCTAACTACAACATCCGAAAGTTAATCTACTCACCATTGGTTTGGTTCAACATACACCCTTAAACATGGACCAATTATTATTTTTCAATCTCTCCCCTAGGGATTTTTTCATTATGGGATATCACTACCATTTTTCCAATCTGTTCATCTTTAGGATCTCACCGATTCCGATTAATAGATAATAATGTATTAAGATACAGTCCTACCTATCGAAAGCATATCAACCATACAAACGAATATTTTTAGCTAATCAAAGCCTAACGCAGTAGTGAATAAACCATAGCCTACCTAGATGCCAAGCTATCATCCAGACATTCCCTACTACGGGGTTGTATCGTTTTCTTATTTTCTTGCGAGAGTTCCAAGTTATGGAGGTTGAATTTTCACCTCTTGGTCCTTCTTATTTCCCCCCCCCCCAAAAAAATATTTTCTATTCTTGGTAGTTATTATTAAGCCCTCCTTATAAACTAGGTTTTAAAATCCTAATCGGAACAGGATTGTGGATTTCTGGTCGGCGTCATCCGCTACAGCGAGCACCCTTCTCGCTGCAGCGGTTTCACTATGGTGGAAAATGTCCCGCCATGGAGGACACACGCGTAGGTCCACCCTATTGTGGCTAAACCCATTCCAATTTACTTGTCATGCGCCCTTGGTCTCTTGGGGATTTTGTTTTAATTTCTCATAATTTAAATTCATTTGCTTTTAGGGGGCCGGAATGCTATAACGGCCGGGTGAATCATTTCATCAGATACCAATTAAAAATACGTTCATCCCCAAATGATGCTACAATATCAAGGTTCACCCTAGGTATGTATTTAACAACAGTCATAATTTTCTCTCACTTCTGGCCAACATCGGGACTTGTTGATTCCCGTGTCCTAAACTCTGAATCTATTATTTTCGGAACCTCTTTATTTCCCCTACTCTTAACCAAATATATCTGATAATTCTAGTGGATTTATAATTATTTGTCTGGGGCTTAACCAAGACACGAGCATCAAATTACGTCATTACCCTTCCTTCGATGTTATGAATTTCCATCTCTACTCTAGTATCCTAGGTATTACCAATTTTGTCAGACGGCTCAGACCGGTCTTTTTCTAAATGGCGGGATTTGGTCGTGGAATTCAATGTCATTGTTTTTAATCATTCACTGCACGAAGCGGGTTTCCCACTACAGTGGTTTCACCGCAGTAGAAAAATGGCCCGCAGCAGTGGACGACAGAGTCAGTTAAAGGCAGAGTAAAAGGTTCAAGATTCATTCTTCAACTTTTTCAATTTTATTTTGTGCAAATCCTCTCAACTCTCCCAGGGATTTTTCCCGATTTCTCATGTAATCCTCCTTCTCATGGCTTCTTTACTTCTTTTGTTAGCGAATGGTTGATTTGAATTGCTTATTGCTCTTATTTTCGGGTAGTTATAGGGTGATATAGGTAGGGTTTCTTCTTTTGGATTCATGACTAGATTGTCGTAGCATGCTACTTGTATTTATGTTCTCAATTACTCTTTACTAATTTTTGCGTGTTTCTAATTATTTTTGTGGGGTTGTGGGTCGAAAATGAGGGGTTTTTGGGTAGGGTGGTGGTTGGACTTCCTTGAAGTTTTCGAGCCTAAATATGATTTATCGGGGTGGAAATTACTTATTAGGGCCTGGGCAAGTTCTCCCCTTACAAGATCTGTAGTTAATTTGAAGATATACGAAGTTTGAAATTTCAACCTCCATCGATGGAGTCCGAAGGTCAGGGAAAGATGATGTCCACTGTAGCGGAACAAAGATCGCTGCAGCAATACCGTTATAGCGATCCTTCTACCACTATGGCGAACTCGCTACGGCAGACTCGTGACCACTGCAGCTGTTCACCTAGGTAGTGACTTCATTTTAAAACCTATTTCCTTTGTCTCTCATTTTTTCTTAGTCCTTCCATTTTTTCTGTAATGCTCATTATTTAATGCAGGTTTGTTACTATGGCTTCGTCTAGCAGCAACATTCATTCTGAAGACTACATTCGTTTCGTGAATGATTAGTGTCAATTCCAACATAATGAGTAGGATGCAAAGGATTTGTTGCATGAGAAGGGGTTTGTCATGCAGGACGTGGAGGAGAAGGCTCCAGAGTTTTATGCCCTCTTCCAGGAGATAGGTTGGAGCTCGTTAGTGGAGGACCTGGGTCGGGTCAACGAGTCTTGGGTTCGAGAGTTCTATGCCAATCGTGGTATGGAACCGTAGGGATCCGGTGGCCTATGTCAGGGGCAGGCAAATTCTTCTCACCCTACTATTATTAACGAGGCGTTGGGTCTGCCCAAATCTCCAGAGGAGAAGCTAAAAGCTCGAGATATGGATGAACTAGGCAGTGGTTGGTAGATACCATAGTGGTGGAGGAACGGAGGGCTGAAACCAATTCAGGTATTACCAAGACGGGTATCCAGAGTAACCATTATACTGTGGAGGCCAGGAGGTGGCTCAATCTAGTGTCTCAAAGGATCTACCAGTCCTCCAATGTGATGGATGTGACCTATCCCCATGCACAAGTGGTGGCATGTGTGCTAAGTGGGGTGAGGGTGAATGTGGGAGCTCAAATTCTAGAGGAGTGGAGGCACTTCTTGGCTAAGCCCATCACTGGCTTGCCTTTCCCTTCTCTTATTACTAGACTCTACAAACAAGCCAAGCTGCACCAGGAGTCAAGGGACCTCACCGTGGGCTATAATAGGCCTTTTGACCCTCTAAGGGTGAATGGGGCTCCGAGAAGGGTAAGAAGAAGAGAAAGTCCACCTCAGCTGAAGGTGACTGTAGGAACAACACTTCCAAGCCCGCGAGGCTGTTCGAGAGGATAGAGGCCGAGATAGCGGCCATGCGGGAACTCCTCGGAGGGTTGTCGAGACCTCCTTCCCCCAACAGGCCTTCTACTAGCCGACCCTTCGATGCGGTAGCTGTCGATCCAGGAGAGATGCAGGGGGTGATTGCCTCTCTAGCGCAGGCCTATGTTGAGCTTCGGGAGGACTTGGAGCCGGAGAGGACGAGACTACGCTCTTGGGATAAGCTATTTTTCCACATGTGGGAAGGGATCAAGAAGATCTTGAAGACCCTAGCTCCCATGGAAAGCCACCCTAGGAGACCTGATAGGATCTCCGCGATTTCTCCTTTCTCAGCAGGTTCAAGGAGGTAGTAGATGATGAGGCTGGCAGTGATAGTGATGAGGCCTCCAGCTAGATGGGTCCTTGTATTCCCCCTAGATTTTGGCTGTTATATTTGGTTTTTGGGTAGTCCCGACTTGTAGGACAATCTTATTTTTCTACCTTTTTTGGTTTTTCTTGAATGATAATACTGGTTCAACCTTGGTGTACGGATGCCCGTTTGGCATCCTCGGATATTGGCCATGTTTTGGCCCCTTATAATATTGTAGTGGTTTACCTATATCCGCATTGCTTGCCCGTTTTCATGAGGTTGTATTTATTTTATGATGTTTGTAACAGGGAATATTGATATTCTGGAACTCGACATTCTGACTATCCATGTCCACTGCAGCGGTAATCCTACAGCGACAGTGGATTCGTTATAGCAATACCTCTTTCGGTGTACCGAGTCCGCTGCAGCAAGACAGCCTTTACTGTAGCGAAACTCGCTAAGAAGAACAAATGCATATTAAGGATTTTTTTGTCTCTTTGGTCAACTCAAGTTAGTCCCGTCCACTAGTCTTAGTGCAGGTTTTCACTAATAACACTTAGGCAAATACCAATTAGACCTGTCGAGATACCAATTGAAATCTTCCAGATACCAATTTGACTCAAGTCGAGAGATTGACACAACCGGAAAGCATGATGGGAAAGAAATAAGTGTAACTTCCTAAAAGCCTTATTACTTCCCGAAGATTAGATAAGGATGTCTACACACCAATCCGCAAGAGTCTACTTGACATTGCTCTTGTACTTGTAGACCAGTAACCTAGACGCTCTGATACCAGCTTGTCACAACCCAAATGGACGGGCTGTGTGGGCACTTACATCGACTATACTCGATAGGAGAACCTTTACGAAACATTACACTTAATATACAAAAACCTCCTTTAGTTTCCACCAATCAATGATAATCTCAAAACAAATACAAAATTTCCCCAAACATGCCTCTCCCAAGATCTAGTCTAGACAGGTACAAGAGCTCTAGTTGAATACTTCATAAGAAAAAAGAACCAGCTTCATCTGAGAAGAAGAACACGGAAGTTGGTGCTGAGTGCTCCACACTAATCAAGAAACTTCAAACCTTCCACAACCTATATAAGAAAAGGTGTAGCAAGGTAGTATTAGTACACCACACATTCTAGTAGACATCATCGGGGACTAAGGTTAGCTAACACAACAGTATAATAATCAACATACATTTGATGTCATTAAATTCAACAAATATTCGACTATTACCATTACTCGTTACGTTCAATAACTATACTCTCTTTTCTTAAGTCTTATCAAGGTTCGTAAAATTTCCCTAAAATTTTTAGCCACCATCTTCTCACTAATTTGCCTCCTTGCTATTCTGCTACATCGCTTACTTAGACTGCCATAGTGGTTCCGCTACTGCAGTTACATGTAATACCCCAATAACTTTCCTAGGCCAACTAATACTTTGCATGAAAAACTAGAAAGAACCAAAAAACTTTTGCCACAGAACGAGCTCTGGCATGACTCGTCAAATGACTAGACGAGTCATGGTTAGACTCGTGGCTTGAAGCATTGGATTTTCATCCAGGAGACCAGGGGTGACGACCCACATGATGACTCGTTGGGTCAAGTAATGAGTCGTCATGAAGAGTCATCGAGTGGAAGCTCACAATAAATGTTTCAGTGGTAACGACGGACACGACGAGTCGTTAGGTTAGGCAATGACTCATTGTGTTAGTCGTTGGAAGAGTCCCGGTAAGAATGATTCGTGCTCATGAGATCTTTACTTTCAATTCGACCAGATAACATGAACTTGAACCTTGTAACAGAAAGCGAGTTGAGAATGAAGGCTCAGTCTGTATCAGTTTAATGCCAGATAAAGGGGAAGAATCCTTCTCAGTGTTCTATCCAGTTATGTTAGATCCATGTTCTTTGGTGTCTCTTGTACCATAGCATGCATGTTCAATTTAGATATTCAGTTTTGGTGTGTAAGGTCAGTCCGAAGTCAGATACTCCATTGGTGTTAGTTGTGATTGATTGTTTCTTGGATTTTAGTTCCATTCCTATCCTTTCAGTATGTTTAGCCAACATTCAAGGATGAATGTTCCCAAGGGGGAGATATTGTAACACCCCAAAAGTTCCCCAAGATTTAAAACCTGGAATTTGAAATCAGCTTAGTAGAAAATCTGCAAAAATGTCTCAAAATGACTCATCCAATGAGTCATTGTTGGAACAAATGTGTCATTAAAGCAATCGTTGGAAGTACTTCAGGAAAGGTGCCAGGTGATACCACGAGAGGAGGTCGAGTCGTTTTGGGAGACAATGACTCATTTGAGGCAGTTGTGGCGAGGTTTCAGTCTAGGCTAATCAGAGGGAACGAGTCAGGTGACAACTCTTTGGTGGCTTTAATGGGTCATCATGAGGAGTCATAGGTTGGAGTCTAGGGTTTCAGGTTAGTGGCAATGGATGGTGTAGTGGGCAGCTGAAGCTAGCATCGACCCACGGAGTCGATCATTGGAAGGGGACTTAAGGATTGTCAAGTGGGGGTGACGGAAGGATAGATGAGTCGTTGGATCAAGTAACGATTCATTATGTCGATCATTTGATGGATTGCCAGTGAGGAACCAGTGAAGTTGACGGATGGTCACCACGAGTCGTGATGAGTGGTCGTGGTCTCAGATCGACAGATTTTCAAAGTTTTCCTAGGGTTAATTTGGTAAAGACTTATGCTTTCAGTTTTAAAATGACATCATTGTGGACTTTTAAAGGACGCTTTTAGGGGATTTTCAAGCCTAACCTCTTATTTTCTCAACTCTCCTTCCTTCCCTCTCAAGATCAAGTATCCACCAAGGGTTTTCCTCAAGGCTTCAAGGTGTTAATTCGAGTGGAATTTCTCCTACCAGATATGTGGGTTCTTCAACGAGGATATTCTTCCATCCTTGTGCCCCAGAATGTTTTATCAAAAACCTGATTTCAAATATTCTAGAAAAGCATGACCTAGGGTTTTGATTGTTGGGTGATTTCTTTTATATATGAATTCTTAACCCATTAGGATTATAGGTTACTTATGATTATCGAATTATTTTGTTATCTGTAATTATGTGCTAGATGGTGAAAAATGCATGATTAGAGAATGTTCTTCATGAGATGGCTTGAACTTTGAATGGAACTTTATTATTGTTTACTCGATTATAGCAATAACTCGTATCCATGTTTAAAATATGTGAAGATCGTATGAATTCCCATAAGAACTAGAATATGCCATTTGATAAATATGTTGAGATGAGATTAGGGTCTATGGGCTTGATCAATTGAAAGTGAATATGTATTTTCGTTATATTTTCGATGAAGCTATTTTTGGGTATAAAGTAAACCTATGATAACAGCATAATTATTGTACCTTTCTTACGAATTGGAATCAATTTTTGAAATGGGTTCTATTTAATGAAAATGTATGCTTCTCCCATGATCTCGTCGTAAATGTTTAAGGTACTAGTTAAGTGTATGGGCTTCCATAAATCAAAATAAATGAAGCGATGTATATATGTTAGAGTGTAAATTGGACCTATGGGTCCTACATGACCCTATGTTATATGTTGTACGTTATGAACTCGAAACTTGAATGTTGTGGAAGTGTGTAAAGTACGATATGAATTTATCGATGTTTGTAAATGTAAGAAGTGTGGACTAAATGATGATTTGGTACTATGACGATGTGAATTATGAAGATAAAGCCTAAGAATGATATTTCAGACTGTTGGGCTTGTTGTTAGTAGAAACTAGCGCTAATCCTTTCTATATGAATGTCATATGATGAAACCAGTAAATGTTCATGTTTCTGATTAGCTGTAGTAGCATAGACCAAATGTAAAATATCAGTGCAGTACTCCTTGTGTCTAGTCAACCAGGGACTCTCCATAGCTGAGAATGTTTCCCTTGGTCATCCCAAGACTCTCCATAGAAGAGAATGACTCCCTAGTTCAGTCAGGATTCTCTATAGCAGAGAATGACTCCCTTTCTCAGTCGGGACTCTACATCGCAGAGAATGACTCCCTTAGTTTAGTTAGGACTCTCCATAGTAGAGAATGACTCCCTTAGTTACATTATCTGCATGGATCAATTCCGTATGATTCAAACTTTGGTTTAGAACAGATAAAACATAATGAAATCCAGACACAGGTTCAGCTGGTTCCCAGTGCACGGTATGATGCCAGCTTCAGCTTTGACTCTCATTAAATGTTCAGTACTTGATCGTTGTGCATGAATATGAAAATGTATCAGAATATGATCCCCAAATGAAAGTTCCATGTATCTATATGCATGTGACTCATAAGAGGATTATTGTATTCTAAATCAGTCATATGTCGATGTACTCAGTTATTTCCTTCTTGCATACTTTTATGTTTAGTTGTTACATTTTCCCCTCATTCTCAGTACATTCCAAATACTGACCTCATACTTTATATGCTATATCGTTTTATGATATAAATTTAAGTATTCAGATTCGGCCCTACAGGTAGACACGCTCCTTCCTCCATCTCAGCGGATTGTGGTGAGTCCTCATCTTTTGAGGACGAGGTCTATGTTTTTATCTAGTTGTATTTTAGTTGTTAGACTTTAGGAGTTTGGGACTTGTCCCAGCAACTGATCAGCTTAGTAGACGCTTTCAAACATGTGGAATCAGATTTAGTTCATGCATTATGTTTTGCTAGATTATGTCCTTACATGTTAACTTGGATCTTAAAGTTAGCTTCACCTCAGTTATTTTCTTGTTATTGTTTATGTTGTTAAGTTTTATGCTATGATTATGCCATGGGTCAGCTTAGATTTCTTCAGGGTTTCTTGTCCTGTGTTACGGCTAGGGTGTAAACTCGGGTCATGACAAGTTCCAAGTAGCTGCGGCTCCCACTACCACACCTCCTGCCTTGCTCAAAATAGCACAAATAACCAAAGTGCATGAAAGTCAAATTGTGAAGTTATCTAAGGCCATCCCTTCCATGATCCAGCAAGCCAACAAGAAAGCCATGCAAACTGCTAGAGATAAGTTGAGAGGCCTCTGTACTACAGTTGAGGTCTTAGAAAATGAAGTGATTAATTTGAGTAAGGATGTGGCTACACTTACTCGACCTCCACCTGCCGAAAACTCTACCCCTCCTGAGCCAGCGGCGGTGACCTCATAGCCTGAGGCACCTAGGAGCCCGCCTGAGGATTGGTGGGTGGGGTATAATAGTGTGCCGGAAATGGTGACGGATGAAAAGATATATCATAGCTGACCACCACTGCCTCCAGTGCTCACTGTGCTTAAAGTAGATCCATCTTGGAAACCCGGCGGAGTAGATACCACTTAATACCATGAGCTTCACACCCTACTGGATAAATGGGTGGTCCCTGAACCTAGGAAACCATTGGAAATCCCACCTGATCCATTGATGCCGACTGCTGCGGAAACGGGTTCCTGGCATTTTGATGCGGCCACGTATTCCTGGGGCCCTTGTCCCAATGACTAACTCTATCAGGAAGTTCCCTTCAACTTGCTGTTTTTTCTTTTCGTTACATTCGGGGCAATGTCCGATTTGAAGTGGGGGAGGGGTGTGTATATATTACAACGCAATGAAATGAATAATTAAAAAAATAGAAAAAGGGGTCCGTGTTTTGAATTGTTAGAGTTGCATTTTGACCCAAGTCTTTTTGTTCGCCTATGTAAATAATAGAGTAGTAATCAAACTCCAAGAATTTTCTTCAAACTATGGTTCTTTTCCGCGGAGAACTTGTCTTTTTTTTTTCTTTTCTCTTTATTGTTGAACTGGGTTGGCACTTCCGGATGATAGATCATGAGGCGACTCTCTTAAGGGAAAATGTTGTGTCATTCTTGTGTCTTTTGCGAAACTGTTTCAAGGGGAACCACCTAAACCAAAAATTTGAAATGAAACTTTGAAATGGGGCATGAAAATGAGGAATGGAAAATGGGCATTTGAAATGAGAATGTAGCACTCTTTGTCATACATTGTAGATTCCATGTTTGGCTTAAGAATTTTCATGTTCTAATGTCTTGAATCAAGATCTTGTGTGGATAACGACTATTGTGGACTCTTTAGGTCTGATGCCTTGTGTGGTAAGGATTTTTGTGAATCTCATGCATAGCTTCTTGTTTAGAACTTGCCATAAGTGTGACCCAAGGCTAAATCCTAGATGTAGCTACACTTAGAACATGATCTTAAGCTCTCTTTTTTTAAGTCACTTCACCCAAAATGAGCACCTTAAACCTTAATCATTGATGGCCAATGTTTGAGCCTTGGACCCATTCTTTGAAAACACATTACAAGAATAATGACCACACTTTTTATCCTTCTCTTTGGCACCCATCCTCCCTAATAGCTAGCAATGAAATAATAAAAAATTGGGCTTGAAGCCCAAGAAAGGGGAAGTAAGAAGGGAATGAATGTGAAATAAGGCAAAATCCTAATTTTGGGGGTTAGCAAGAGTAAGGGGAAAAATGAGAAGCCTAAAGTTGAGGTAGCACCAAAATTGTGATGAGATGAGTGAATCAATGGGATGAAAAAACTTGAATCATCAAAAGAGGAAGAATAGTTAATAGGTGTTATCTCTTGCATAGTTAATGCTACATGTGAAATTCATAGATGTTATAAGGGTGGCTCGTGTTACACAAAAGATGAAGATGATGAATAAGGAGAAATAAGGTGGATTAATCTAAACAAGATGTTGGGATACTACAGGCATTTCTAAGGGAATTAGGGAGGCATTAGTCACTAAATCCATACATATATCCTACCCTTAGCCCTAGCCTTGATTACGACCCACAAGTCCTAAATGATTTTGAGTGCAGATGCTCTGCATTAGTGGTGAATTACACGAAGGCAAGCCTATGGGTCGAGTTGTGTGCATGAAGATTTCGTTTGGGAGAGTGAGTGTGATCATCTCTTTCTACAATCCCTTGTGTGTATGCATTGGTTTCATGATAAAGAATAGGGATTCTCTCTCCTGTGAGTGGCATCATTCCTTTTGAGGACAAAATTGTATTAAGGTAAATGTGTGCATAAGGAATGAGAAGTGCAAGCTCTAAAGAAAGCTTTGAATGTGCAATGATTATGAATTGAGATTCTATGTGTACTTCATGTATAAGCTATGCCCTCATTTTGCAAAATGAAAGCTCTCGTGAATCATGTTTTGAATGGTGGGTGCCTCTTGAATCTTATCCATTTTTTTGTTGGGGGAATTTGCTTCTCTTTTTAGGTGAATTGTTGAGCATTTTTTGGTTTTCATGAATTAAGTGGCCATTGATTTATAAACTCGTGTGAAGTGGCATGTTTCACAACTGATAAGAACTGTATTACTTGAGGAAAAGTAATGATTCAAGTTTAGGGGTTTGATGAGTTGGTAATTTACCAATTCATTAGGCTCTTAAGAATGAGCTTTAGCTTTGTTTTTAAGTCATTTAGATGAATCTTATGCCCTTTTTGCCTTTTTATGTGCAGATATCTAATTTGAAGAAAAAGAGAAAGAAGTGAAGTAGAAAGAAGGAAATTAGGTGAAAATTGATGCTTCACAGGAGAACACCGGTGAAATGCTGGCCAAACACAGATGATCACTTCCTTGAGGAACTAAAGCAGCCGGTGGTTATGGACACTCACCTATTGCCACCTAAACTTGATGGATCAAAGAGAAAGAAATCAGCATAGCGCGGTTGGAGACCGGCGAATCGGCGAAGGTCCCATCGAAGGATACTAGAAATCACTAAAGGATAATTAGACGATAGATGGAGGTTCATGGAATATAACCAGCGAACCGCCGGTACTTTCGCAAGTGCCAAAACACCTGAGTAGGGGCAATTGTGTCCAACACTAAAAAAGAGGGGATTGGTTGCCCAATCTTTATATAAATTCTAGAAGAAAGTACTCTGTACATATCAGATCTTAACTTTATCTTTTTAAACATTCCTTTTGCTGAGGAAGAAAGTAGAATTCTATTGGTGGAAATTGTAAAATATAGTTTATCTTTTCTTCATATTCTTCTTCAGCAAGGTACCACCATTGTTGTAGACATATTTTCGAAGTTGATTTTTGATGCTCTTATTATTGAAATCAATGAGTTTATTGTTGAATATTCTCTTTAGTTTCTTAACCATGAGTAGCTAAATCATCAACTAGAGGTTTGTGGTGATGAGTGCTTAATTAAATTGGGTATTGCTAGATTCATCTCAATATTGCTTAATTAGTGTAAATCTATTAAGTTCTCTCCAACTTACTATTGATGATCCATAGTTGCAAATGTGAGTCTATTTTTCTTACTTGATTTCTACTTGAAAGAGAAGAATTGATTATTGAGTGAAAATTTGATGGGGGAAATAGATGTGATTGTTGTGGAGTTGGGATAGACATCGGCAAAACCCATATTCACACTCCTTATTAATAGCTAATATGTAGAGATGGTGCAACTATTAATCCAAACCTGATTAGGATAATTTAATTATGTCTAGTGGTTCGAAAGAACTCTAGAAAGAGGCATTCATGAGGTTGAAAAACATAAAATGCCCACCTGTCCAAAGTTATTTACACAATTTGAAATGATGAGATGATCTAGCATAGTATTTTTTAATTAGCACATCATCTACACCACACCTCTAGTTCCTCTCATTATTATCTACAACTCTGGTTATTTTGCTATTCTAATTAGCTGAGTTAGAATCGATACCATATTGTTAGCATCAAGTCTCCCTAAAAATATTTACTGCTTGTTTCTTTTGAGTGGTGTGAACTAATTTCAATTTTCCAAAAAACACTTGTTGCATATCACTTGTTAGTCTCTGTGGGATTCGACCCCAACATCCGTTGGGATATCTCTTTTGATACACCGACCGTTTATGCTCTTTCATAAAGAAGAGTGTATTTTGGACGTTATCTGCTGGTCCTTTGATAATTATGAATTTGAAAGAATTAAATATCTGAGTAAGACCAATAAAATCAAAGGCTTGGCACCAACACCCTAGGAAGATAAGGGAACTTCAAGATTTTCATTATGACAGGAATCCCAACTGTCCAATGATGAATTAAAAAGAAGGCTCCAGCAAGTCTTATTAAACTTGAAAAAAGATACCGAACAATAACATATAATAGAATTATTAGATACTGCATCCTCTCATACAAGTGAACCGAGCAATGGAGACATGCTGGATCCGCAAGGGATAGTTCAAGCTTATCTTCTCAACTAAAGAAGACAGCCGGACTACCCTTTCAGAAAGATGAAAAGTTACTACAAAATTAAACAGCCAAAAAGAGTGGACTCCACAGGAATTCACCCAAAAAATCTTGCAGCAAAAGGACAAACAGCAAAGGGACAAACCACAAAAGAATAGCAGGGAATCTCTGCAGACTCCCATGCCACATGAAGACAAGACACAAAAAGTCAACAGGGAATCTCTACAGACTCCCATGCCAGATGAAGACGAATATTTATAAAATACCCATGCCACATCAGGATAAAGTTGATAACTTTCAAGAAAAATAATTTTTAATAGGATGAAGACCGCTTTTAAAAAGATCTATGCATGATTAAATCTGCCACGTGTGGACACTGGTAAAATAGATAGAAGTTAGAGATTAACTGAGTCATCACATTTGCGATCTACATAAGACCTTCACCTTGTATTTATAAGGTCATTTGAAAAACACTCTACTTACTTCCGTATTTCCCAAATCCCCCTGTCTTTTCCTCCATGTTCTCTGTCTTTCTTTCTTATCAATAAACAACTCTTTTTAAGTACTTTCTTTAGCTTCTGCTTTATTATTTACTTATAGTATTTTCTTTCATCATACTCATCCCTTGTAGTATTTTCGAATTGTTACTACGAATATTCAAATTGTACTGCAATCTGTTAAATGGTTAGATCCAGAAAATAACATAAAAAGGCAATGGTATACAGAAAAATATTCATTAAAGAAAAGGTTATCCTTTAGGAAAAATTGGTGCGCCGATATGAAAGGAGTGAGATGCAATATAGAGTCCCAACAAAGCATATATGCAGGAAAAATTAAAAGTTTCTTCACGTAGGACTTGTTCAAATTGCGGTTAAACCATTGTATCGATTAGGCTTAGATGTACCTATATGTCTTCTTTTAATTGACAATAGGCTACTAAACTTTGTTGATTCATTGTAAGCAGTATTACAAAGTAATCTAGGTAATGGCTCGGTATATTTTAATTGTTATCCCAATTTTTCTATAGATATTAATGATCAAAACATTATGGATACCATAACATTAAATGTTAAAACAAAAACATGAATTGTAAAGAAAATACAAGAGAAATAACCATAACATATAGAGTATATCATAGGCTAATGAAAACTACCCTAGCTCCAAAAGCAAAGATAGTAAGTAACAAAGGGGTTGCCATACTTATGGAAGCCAATCACAATCAAAATAATATTTTTGTCCGAAAAATGAAAAAAATGGGATGACGTTTTAGTAAAGGATAATTGGCATTTTGATTTCATAACGAAGCTAGAAATTGAAGAAGGAAATTCAAATATTCAGCAGGTAATACAATTTCCAGAAGGACCTATAGATTTAAATTTCGAAGATCCCAATCTTTTAGTCATGCTTCTTCAAGTAAAAGAATGCCCTTTGCTAGACCTTTATTTTCAATAAACCCAATAAGAAAAGGAGGTAACTCTTGAAGACAAAGAGAAAAATTAAAAGGAGTAGATTTCTCTGAAATAATTCCAAAAGTTGAATATGAACCTAGAATTACTAAAAGAACAAGTCCCATTTCTAGTGAGATGCTAGGTGTAAGAGACTCTTTTTGCATGATCAGACAAGATGAGGAGTTCGAACCTTGAACATTTATATAAACTCTAGTTAGATCCATAAAATAACATAAAAGGCAATGCTATGCAGAAAAATATTCATTAAAGGAAAGGTTATCCTTTAGGAAAAATTGGTGCGCCGATATGAAAAAGAATGAGATGCATATAGAGTTCTTTAAATGGTTTGAGTACACGGGAGAAATAGATGATCAAAAGGAATCATTAAGCATGATCGTGAATAAATGGAATACCAAAACTAAGGTTGTTGAATCTATAATTCCCCCATTAGGAGAAATTAGTTTACAAATAGATGGTAGAATTGTTACAGTTATACCTTTTAAAATTGATACAGTAGACAACCAAGGTTATCCTAAGAATAAAGATACAAATAGATTAATTCAACAAAGTAGTGATACTAATCAACTACTATACGTAGTCTCTAATCAAATCCTTTAGACTGATAATAAATCAATTTTTAATTATAAACCAATCTCTTCCTATAATAATAAAAAATTAATAACCCATCTAATATTTAAATTACCAAAATTTTCCAATGATAAATTCCTCAAATTTCAAGAAAAGTTTGTTATCACAAATCTTATAGAATTAATGAAAAATTAAAAGTTGAATTGAAACAAAAAAATGAATTAAAATTAAAGGATGAATTAAAATTAAATGATGATACGGTCATAAGAACTATATCTAAAAATTCTGATAATGATATTAACAAGTTAAGCTCTAAATATTCCATCAAGAAAGAACTATTATAGTAAACCCTCGTTCCCAGATATGAAGAATGAGAAAAATGAATTTCTATCTCATACTTCACACTCATAAAAAAATTGCTGAATGGAATATTGATGGACTTGCAAAACATCAAATATACAACAAGTTACATGAAATAAGAATGGCCATTACGGTCTATAAAATGAAAAACTGCACGGATAAACAACTACCACTTTAATCATATCTGGATACACGGGGACATTAAAATATTGGTGGGACAAATACCTACATATAATATACATTAAAGGACTAGATTACCGTTCCCATAATAAGGGGACTTCAGACTCAATTTATAACTACGACAATAATCATAAACAATGCATATTTTCACCTCACATTTGATCGTTCATTACCTTTTTATATTCGAGCTTCAAGTAAAGTGTTTCTAAATCTTTTGGATGGAATATTACATGCTTAAATATGAGTTCAGAAACATATAGATACTGATCCCTTTGATAGTACAATATTGTGCTTGAAAAATATGGACAGTGGTGCCTTTACATACCTTGTTTCGATAAGCCCTTTCTTGCTGATGATTCCTTCAATCATCAACTTGAAATACCTTGAAGATACTTATCTTAGTACAACAATACAGATTCTAGTTCATGTCATGATTTCCAGCCAAGAAACCATGTCAAAATGTGCAACATACAAACGACAATACAGGACGTTGGTTAGCACGTTTACACACCTTATATCTCATGAATTCAAAGAACTTTCAAGAGGATTTTCAATCATATTTATTGGTGTTTAACCTTCACAAAAATTGGGTATAACTTCAGCACATATACAGCTGCACAAGCTTCTGCAAAACAGCAGCTACTTTACATCACAACACATACAAAATAACACCACAACTTGCTAACTTTAGACTTAATTCCATAGAATTTTAGAGGATTCAAGAGAGGAAAATAACTTACTCTTTCTTGTGGATAATTCCTCTATTTATAGGATATATTCCCAAAAACACACAGCTGCACCAACTATCAAAATCGAGCAGCCACAACACAGTAATATCACATGAAAATAACACAACACATTAGCGTCAATCTCTAGTTTTAACTTGTGTTTTCTTGCAAGTTCAAGGAGGTTGAGCTCTTACCTCTTTATTTTCCTTCAAATCCTATGATAAGGGAGTACATATGAAGCTTGATACTCCTCTAAAATTCAGCCAAGAACACCACAAAACTCAGTCCAAAATGTAGTAAAACCTACCTTTTGTTGTGTTGGGCAACATGGGTGTGCGAACTCGATTCCCCGTATGACACACACAAATATTAGCAATCTTTCTCAATCAGGTCTAGAACGCACATACACACCTCCAACTTCTAGTCTTTTACTCATGAATTCAAGAAAGTTGAGTAGTAGAATTCTCACCTTTTTACTTGTATTAAGCTCCTAAAAAATGGATTATATATGCAGCTTAGCTCTTCTCAAAATAGACGCCGCAAACATACCATAAACACTACCTAAAATGCAGCCAAAATAGTCCACCCAACACCCCTCTTACCTTGGCATATGGTCTCATAAATTAGCTTATATTTTGATGGAGCTAGCTTGATTTCTTCCTCCTTGTTCCTTCTTGATTTGACTACTAGAAAAGAGAGAGAAAGGGGAGTGTATACACGCAGCTCACTTCTGGAAAAGGTTGGAAATGATTCATTAGCCATAAATTTTATATTTATATCATTGAGGCGGTGGGGGTGCTTTAGGATAGTTGGCCACGTCACTGTTTGACAGTGCCACCATAAAATGCCTATGATATTTTACTCCAAGATTTTGTTGACGAGGGGTTTAATGTTCTAATAACTAGACTCAAATACCTTTAATTTGATATGTTGTAGGAATTCTACTTCATTATAGATTTAGAGATATGGTCATTTAAAGTTGACCCTTACTTATGAACTTTGCATACTCTTCACTCTTCCTTCGTACATATCCCTCTTCACCTATGACCAATATACAACCCGTACTTCCCTTAACATAGCATACAAACATCAAATAGTCACCAAAAATTTTACGGGGTATAACATCTTCTCCTCCTTAGAAACATTTGTCCTCAAATAAGGATTAACTTCACTTAATACGTTCTAGGAACATATAACTAGAAACTTAAGGTAGCAACATAGAAAATACATACCTTTTATCAGGTCGGCATTGTAAATAAGTAAGGATACTTCCTCCTGATCTCCTCCTCTCCTTCCCAAGTCATTTCTTCGATATTGTTACTTTGCCACATACTTTAACAGAGGCAAATTCCTTAGTTCGAAGTTCCTAACCTGTCGGTCAAGAATGGAAGTTGGTACCTCTATATAGGTCATTTCCCTCAAAATCTGAATATCCTCAACAGGCGTAAATAGGTTGGATCCCCCATGCATTTTCGCAGCATCAAAATATGAAATATGGGATGGGCTACTGCTAGCTTTGGCAGCAACTCCAACTTATAGGCTACCTTGGCTATCTTTCAAACAACTTTTGTACAACCCAACATATCTAGGGCTCAACTTTCCTTTTATACTAAAACGCATAATGCCCTTCATAGGTGATACCTTTAGGAACATCCAACTTCCAATGGAAAAATCTAACGCTCGACGGCGTACATCCACATAGGACTTTTCTCTGCTCTGGGCTATCTGAAGTCCATCTCTGATAAGTTTCATGTCACGACCCAAGTCTATACCCTGAACGAGACACGGTACTTAGAGTCACAGGTAACCCTAAGTAAATTCATGGTCTATCATAATAGTGGTAATCTGCATAATATCATAGTGAAAGATTTAAAAGTAATAAAAACCATCTATGAATAAGAACTAAATCATAAAGATTTATACAACTGAAAACAAAACCAATAATCTTAATCCGTGTCTGTGTCTGTGTCTGTTTCTGTGTCTATGTTTGAAATCAATGTATCTGATGAGTTGTTGGGACAAGCCCTCTGCTAACTCTAAGCCTACTGAAAGAAAAAAAACAACTGAAGAAAAATAAACATCATCCTCGAAAGATGAGGACTCACTACTAGTGCAACTAAATACTCCTGGATAAGATCTGCTAACGGTGTTGAGACTGAGAACCTATAGCTATATCATAAAATGATACAACATAGAAGGTATGCGTCAGTACTTTGAATGTACTAAGTAAGTAGAAGAAAACATAACATGGAAATAAATAACTGAACTATAATGACATGCGATGACCAACTGAAATGCTGAAACTAAAGAAACGTAAATATACTGAGATGGTCAAATTGAACCCGTCTGATGGTCAAAGGCATGCCCTAAATTTGAGATACTGATCTGAACTACTGTATTGAACTAACCTAAACTGAGTAATCTAAAACTTTTCTGAGCTGAGCTAACCGAGACTGTACTGACTAGTGGGAGAGTCTATAACCGACATGTAACCACATGAGCTAGATGTAGAGTTCGATATATACACCTCATCAATAGGAGCCAATATACCTTGTCAAGGTATAAATGCATGAACTGGGTGATCACAAGTCTTGGGCCATAAGTCCAATAAAAATAACCTATGCTGGTAATGTAGTTCTAGGAACCTGGGTGCGCTGGTACCTCGGTCCGCTCGATGCTAAGTCCTACTCCCACTAGATAGTCCTAGACTGACTACTATGCTGATAGCTCAATACTAGGGCCCATGACTAAGTCAGGAATACCTATCCGGAAGTACCCTGAGGGTCCTATCAGACCGAATTCTATAACTAGTGTTCTAAGAGTGGTCAGAGCTTCATCGCTAGAAACATCATAACAATCCAAAGAACCACTAAAATCTGATAACTGAGTCTAATACTAATAACTGGAGGTACCACTTACACCTCAAGCATTTACTGTAGTCAAATTAATCAGTTGACATTTCTGGACCAACATTGAGTATAATAATCTGACTTAGACTAGACTAATATGTATCTGACTAAAATTTCCACATATACTAACAATATGGGGATCTCAATACTGATAGAATCAAGCTACAGGGAAACTAGTCCAACACGCAATATTGTAAATTTCAATGAATTGAGAACTAGGGCTAAATCATTCCACAAGATAAAATTTTCACCAACTTCTAGAAATAGGGAATAATAAAGTAGTTAAAATCATGAGAAGTATTCCACTTGAAATCTTAAAGAATTCTATCTAAAAACTTCCTATATTTCGATTCCATAGGGTTGTAACTGATAAGGAAAAATAGAGAACTATTTCCTTGTTGAATTCCCACATACCTAGATATGAAAATCCCTAGAGAAGAAAGCTTGAACTTCTGCAACTGACAAGGTGATCTTGGGCATAATTGCATGCCCAAGTGATACTTTATTACTTAATTCGGACTTGTTTATCTACTTTTATGTGTACATTCTCATGTGGTTTTTATGTAAATGTGGATTTATACTAACCAACATGATTAGTTATTGTTTTTGCAATTTAGAATGAATTTTGGAAAACTAATCTACACGTTGGTGAAGTGGAGGAATGGACTCGGAAGAAAAACGAGGAATTCTACAAGAAAATACTAAAACTTGATGTTCCGCGATAGAGGATGTGTCACGCTACCATCGCGGTAGCATTCTTCCCAGAGTAAAATTTTAGGCGAATTCCAGTGAAGGTGCGCGATGGCACCATGTCATGGAGCCTATGCTCCGCGTTCACTTCCGTGTCACGTTGGGAAGACTTTGCTGCACACCCGGATTCCAGTGAAGGTGCGCGACAACTCCATGGCACGGAGCTGAGGCTCCTTGATAGCCTCCGTGCCACGCTGAGGCTAAGAATCTGTGCATCCAAGTTCCAGTGAGGCTCCGCGACAAGGGCGTGGCACGGAGCTGATGCTCCGCGATAGCCTCCGCGCCACGTTGCCATTTTATTCCGGGAAATTTCTCACTAGTATAAATAGCACACTTAGGTTTTATTTTAAGGTATCTGACATTTGATGCTAGAACGTGGGTATCAAGTAGTTTAGCTGAAGAAGTCCTAGGGTTAATTCTCTTCCTTTTTCTCTTAAATTTCAATTGCTTGTATGTTTTCTACTTGTTTGAAGATGTTTAAACCTCAAATGAGTGGCCAATTCACCTTTGGCTGAGGTTGAGGATAATTGCAGTAGTATGTAATTGATGTTATTTCATATTTTATCTTCTCTAAAATGGTTGTTCTACTGATTCTTTTTTTTACTACATTAATGATTGGCCATTGTTAATGTATATATTAAAATTCCAATTTCATTTCCGAAAGGACGATTATTTTGATGGATGTGAATTGGTAGAATATGTTCTTGTCTTGGTTGAGAAATTAAGAGAAGATAAACGTTAAGAATAGAAATATATTTGTAATGTCATATTTTGTCATCTATGGAATTTAGTTTGGTTTATGAGAATATGAGTTGTTGCATCACAGAAATGTGTAATGTAAATCTCATAAGCTTTAATTGGTGAGGAGTTCGAAAGACCCAATCCATTGTTAATAATTCCTAACTAACAACCGAAGAGAAGTGTTGACTGAAATTTAATCAATAAATACATATTTGCATGTTTTTCCTTAACCTCAGCTAGTTCGTGCTATTTTTCGGATTATAATTCATAATTTTCACTTAAGGTTACATTAACTAATATTCTTGAAAAATCACCATTTGTTTTTCTTGTCTACTTGTATAAAGAAGTGTGTATACTAAACACTTAGAGAAAAATTACTCCTTCATTATAGTCCCTGTGGGTTCGATACCTGGCTTGAAATAAAGCCACTTTATTACTTGTACGACCACGTGCACTTGCGTGTGGTTGGGAGTGAACAAGTTTTGGCGCTGTTGCCGGGGACTGGCGCAATTGGTGACTTAATTTTCCTAGTGTTAGTTTACAAGGTCGATACAAGTGTTTACAACTTGATCTTAGCGAATTCTCTTGCAGGTACTAAGTAGTTTCTGAATGCTGGCAAGAGATAAGGAGTTGGTGGATCCGTTTTTGGAGTCGGAGAGACAATTTCATCAACAGAAGAGGGAAGCTCTAGAAAAGAAGTTGCAGTTATTAAGGAGGGCAATTCTGGAGGAACAACAACATCCACCGATTGTAAGGGCAGTTTTAGTGCCAGAAGAGATAGCAGCAAGACTGGTCCGCGAGGTGGAAATCCGACATGCGAATAATGTAACATCCAGCATTCGCAGGCCGGAACCAGGAAGGAGATTTGAACTTAAGCAAAATATGGTGCAGTTATTGCACACCAGCGGGCAATTTACAGGTCTCCCTCATTAAGATCCACAGCAGCATCTCCAAAACTTCTTGGAGATAAGTGACACATATATACCCGCTGGAGTATCATCTGATTATGTGAGGCTTACACTATTCCCGTTTTCACTGCTGAGGGAAGCCAAGAGATGGTTAAAGATTGAACCGCCAAATTCTATTACTACTTGGGATGACCTAGCGAGGAAGTTTTGATACGATTCTTTCCATCAGGGAAGACAACCAGGCTTAGAAGTCAGAGTCTAAGTTTCAAACAGACAAAGGGTGAGAATTTGTATCAGGCTTGGTAGAGGTTCAAGTCAATGTTAAGAGATTGTCCTCACCATCATCAGTCTAATGATGTGTTGGTGCATAAATTCATTGAAGGCTTGGAACTGCATACAAAGATTTTTTTAGACTCAGCAGCCGGGGGACAGGCATTGGAAAAGACATACGAAGAGCTGTACACCTTGTTGAACCGTATTTCACAAGGTAATCCTGAATGGAATGCTGATACAACCCGAGGGGGAGTGAAGAAAACGGCAGGGGTCTTGGAGGTAGATGGATTCACAGTGATTGCTGCACAAATAGCTGCTTTGCAGAATAAAATTAACACTCATTTTAGTTGCATGAGTTTGAGCCAGACACAAGCCCCAGTCAATGTAGTTCAGCAGGTGTGGTGTGAAGTCTGTGGAAGTAATGAACACTCAGCTGAGTGTTGTGGTGCCAATCCAAATTTGGTAAATTTTGTTGGAAACTCCCAGAGGAGCAACAATCAGCAATATGGCAACAGTTGCAACCCAAATTGGAGAAATCATCCGAATGTTTCATGGGGGAGTAATAGTCATCAGGGATAGAGTTCAAATCAGGGCACGCACAAAAATCAAGGGGGTCATCACAATTTTCAGCCGCAGTTCAGAGGAAATAATGCACCTCCTCAGTCTAGCAACATCGAGGATATGCTTAAAACCATAATAGCTAGCCAGGCGCAGATGCATGCTGATCAGGTAATATTGACAGCTGACATGAAAAATCAGCAGTTAGCTACAAAGGCATTGGAGTATCAGTTGGGACAGTTAGCTGGAGCCCAAAATACTAGACCGAGGGAGGATTACCAAGTGATACAGACCCAAATCCTAAGCAGGTTAATGCAGTTACTACCCAGAGTGGAAAGAAACTTGGGGATATGGAACCCGAAAGGCCACCTCAGAAATCTGGAGCAACAGAAAAGGATGAAGGAAACGATGATGTGAGGGGGAATGAAAAGGCAGAAGAGATGGAAAGACCACCGCCCCCGTTTCCTCAAAGATTGAAAAAGCACAAGGAGGAAGCATGCTTCAAGAAGTTCATGGAAGTGTTAAAGCAGGTACATATTAATCTTCCTTTAGTAAATGTGCTGCAGGGAGTGCCAAAATATGATAAGTATATCAAAGACATTGTAGCAAACAAGAGCAGACTGACAAAGTATGCTACCGTTGCACTTATTGAGGAGTGCACCTCCCACATACAGAATCGATTGTCGACAAAGCTCAAGGATCCTGGGAGCTTCACTATTCAGATTACAATTGGGCAGTCTATTCGAGCTCGTGGTTTGTGCAATTTGGGAGCAAGTATAAATTTGATGCCAACATCATTATTCAAGAAGATGGGGTTGGGCAGTCCTAGACCCACCAATGTGATCTTGTAGCTAGTTGACTGTAAATTGGCCAGACCTGATGGAATTGTGGAGGGTATGGTAGTGCAAGTAGGCTCCCTCATTTTCCCGATGGATTTTATAATTCTTGATTTTGAGCCAGATGCGGAAGTCCCATTTATTTTGGGACGTCCCTTCTTGGCAACCGGGCGAGCCTTAATTAATGTAGCTGCTAGGCAGTTAACCATGAGAGCTCATTATAAGGTAGAGGTCTTTGATGTCTACAAGGCCATGAAGCTACCTGCCATCTATGAAGAGTTATCAGCAATCAGTGTTTTGAATCAGGAATCGACCCTTCAAATTATTGACTCACAGGATCCCTTAGAGAGAGCCTTGGTGGGACATGATCATTTTGGGGACAGTGCGACATATGAGATGGTGCAGACTTTGAATGAGCTAAAATGGTTCTTCAAGAAGCAAGATTTTGAACCATTGAAGAGGTCCTCGGAACCATCCCCAAAGCCATCAATAGAGAAGGCACCTTAATTAGAGTTAAAGACATTGCCTCCATATCTACAGTATGTATTCTTGGGTGAAGATGACACCTTACCAGTCATCATTTCAGCAGAACTGACAGATGCACAAGTGAAAGATGCATTGGTGGTCCTTAAGAGGTGAAAGAGAGCAATGGGATGGCAGATGTCAGACATTAAGGGGATCAGTCCAGCTTTCTGCATGCACAAGATATTTGTGGAAGAGGGATCCAGGCCAACCATGCAACATCAGCGGAGGTTGAACCCGGTGATGAAGGATGTAGTAAGAAAGGAAGTGATCAAGTGGTTGGATGTAGGAGAGATATATCCCATCTCAGAAAGTGAATGGGTTAGCCCAGTTCAATGCGTTCCCAAGAAAGGGGGAATGACAGTGGTCACAAATGAAAAGAATGAGCTGATTCCCACACGCACAGTCACGGGCTGGCAAATTTGCATTGGTGGTCCTTAAGAGGCAAAAGAGAGCAATGGGATGGAAGATGTCAGACATTAAGGGGATCAGTCCAGCTTTCTGCATGCACAAGATATTCGTGGAAGAGGGATCCAGGCCAACCATGCAACATCAGCGGAGGTTGAACCCGGTGATAAAGGATGTAGTAAGAAAGGAAGTGATCAAGTGGTTGGATGCAGGAGAGGTATATCCCATCTAAGTCAGTGAATGGGTTAGCCCAGTTCAATGCGTTCCCAAGAAAGGGGGAATGACAGTGGTCACAAATGAAAAGAATGAGTTGATTCCCACACGCACAGTCACGGGCTGGCGAATTTGCATGGATTATAGGAAGCTCAATGAGGCCACTCGGAAAGATCACTATCCGATTCCATTCATTGATCAGATGTTGGACAGGCTAGCAGGGTAGGAATATTATTGCTTTCTGGATGGTTACTCTGGATATAACAAATAGACATAGCACCAGAAGATTAGGAGAAGACCACGTTTACATGTCCTTATGGGACATATGCTTTCAGGCGGATGCCTTTTGGTCTATGCAATGCACCAGCCACATTCCAGCGATGCATGATGGCAATATTCCACGATATGGTGGAAGACTATGTCGAGGTATTTATGGATGACTTTTCTATTTTTGGTAACTCATTTGCTATGTGTTTGCAGAATCTAGATAGGGTGTTAGCCAGATGTGAAGACTCAAACCTGGTGCTCAACTGGGAAAAGTGTCACTTTTTAGTCAACGAGGGTATTGTCCTTGGCCATAAGGTGTCATGCAGAGGTTTGGAGGTCGATCATGCAAAGATAGAGGTGATTTAAAAGCTACCACCGCCAGTATCAGTTAAGGGTGTTCACAGCTTCTTAGGACATGCTGGGTTTTACAGAAGGTTTATTCAATACTTCTCTAAGATTTCTAGACCGATATGCCGGTTGTTAGAAAAAGAGGTGAAGTTTGAATTTGACAAGGAATGTGTAGACGCATTTGAGGAGCTAAAAAAGAAACTGGTGGAAGTTCCGATTCTCATTGCTCCTGATTGGGAATATCCTTTTGAGTTAATGTGTGATGCAAGTGATGCGGCTATGGAGCGGTATTGGGGCAGCGAAGGAATAAGATTTTTCATTCCATCTACTATGCAAGAAAAAAGCTTGATGCTGCACAAGTTAATTATACAGTCACGGAGAAGGAGATGGTGGCTCTAGTGTTTGCATTTGAAAAGTTTAGATCCTACCTGGTGGGGTCGAAAGTGGTGGTACACACTGATCATGCGGCAATTCGGTACTTATTTGGAAAGAAAGATGCGAAGCCCAGGCTAATCAAGTGGATATTATTGCTGCAAGAGTTTGATCTGGACATCTGAGACAGGAAGGGAAGTGAAAATCAGGTTGCAGATCACCTATCGCTACTAGAGAACCTTTCACATGTGAAGGAAGGTGAGCGCATCCGAGAAGAGTTCCCAGATGAACAACTCTTGGCAATAAAGGAAGATGAACTCCCTTGGTATGCAGATATTGTTAACTTGTTAGTAAGTGGAATATACCCACCTGAGGCAATGACTCAACAAAGGAAGAAGTTGAAGCATGAGTCCAGGTATTACATGTGGGATGAGCCGTATCAATTCAAGCAAGGACCAGATCAAGTGATGAGGCGGTGCATTCCAGAAAGTCTGATGGCAGAGGTGCTGAGGAGTTGTCATTCATCGTCGTATGGGGGTTATCATGGAGGAGAGCGTACTGCTCACAAAGTGCTATAATCCGGGTTCTTTTGTCGCACACTGTTCAAAGATGTTGCAGCTTATGTCAAGTATGTGATCGATATCAAAGAGCAGGAACAATCGGCAGGAGACATGAGATGCCATTGCATCACGATTGGAAGTTGAGGTGTTCGATGTGTGGGGGATAGATTTTATAGGCCCGTTTCCACCATCGTTTGGCAATCAATACATCTTGGTGGCAGTGGACTACGTGTCCAAGTGGGTTGAGGCAGCAGCGTGTCCCAGGAACGACAACAAGGTGGTGGCTAGATTTGTGAAGAAGCAGATTTTCACCAGGTTTGGTATGCCACGAGCAATTATCAGTGATGGAGGGGCACATTTTGTGAATGCAGGATTTAGGAATTTGCTAGCGAAATACAGGGTGCAGCATAAAGTGGCTACAACATATCATCCCCAAACTAGAGGACAAGTAGAGGTGTCAAACAGGGAAATTAAATAGATTTTGCAGAAAACGGTGAATGCACTTCGCCAGGATTGGGCAAGCAAACTGGATGATGCGTTGTGGGCTTATCGAACGTCATATAAGACACCCATTGGGACTTCATCGTACAGATTTGTTTAAGGGAAGGCATGTCATCTCCCCGTAGAGCTTGAACATCGAGCTTATTGGGCTGTGCGGAAGCTGTACATGGATCTTGAGCTAGCAGGAAAGAGGAGATTGATACAGCTCAGTGAGTTTGACGAATTTCGATGTCACGCATATGAAAGTGCAAAATGCTACAAAGAAAAAATGAAAAGGTGGCACGACAAGAATATTGTGCATCGAATCTTTGAGCTGGGCCAAATGGTGCTGCTATTCAAATCTAGATTAAAACTCTTCATAGGGAAATTGCGCTCCAATTGGTCGGGGTCATTTGAAGTAGTAAGGATGACCCCATACGGGGCGGTTGAATTGTGGCAAGAGGATAAAAGTGCCACATTTTTAGTGAAAGGACAAAGGTGTAAGAACTACTGGGGTGAGGGCGTTAATCGAGAGAAGATGTCCATCACCTTAGCGGATGAATGAAGATGAGAGGCGTCGAGACGCGACGGTAAACCAGGCGCTGCACAGGAGGCAACCCGTGAATGTAATGTACTATAATAGTTAGAAACAGCTTTAAAACAAATGGTCATGCCATGACGAAAACTAAGGCTCTAGGTGGGGGGAAACCCATTATTTTCTAACGAGTTGTTGTTTTTGGATGATTTTCAGGAGATACAGAGTGCAAATAAAAATTGCAAAGGGTGAAAAAAAAAGGTAAAAATGCAAAAATTTGGGGCAGGCGGTAGAATGCCTCCGCGTTGGCTCTGTGTCATGGAGCTTGAGCTGCGCGATAGCCTCCATGACACGTTGAGGCTATTTTCGCGTCGGGTCAGTTCGGGCAGTCGGGTCGACCCGCGCGAAATCCTTCTTTTTAACCCCCAAAATACATTTTTCTCCCATTCTTTTGCACACCTCCGCAATAAAACTCCCATCTCCCCTTGCTCCCTCAATGTGACACGCCCCTAACATCAAAAAGTTTCAATTTCTTCTTCAAAAACATAACATACCAGGTATGTTCTTGCACTTCTATTCATTTTTCTGCAAATTTTGAATCATGAACATATTGTATGTTTAATTTCTGACCTAAGTTAATATATAGTGTTGTAATCAATTGGGTTATGGATGAATGTTGCTCGTATGATAGTTTTGATTGGATGAACTCATTAATTACACGATCTTTGTTAACAATCTTAAATTGTCTTCAACTAGGGCTAGAAATTGAGATTGAAAGAAGAAGAAAAAGTTAGAAAAATTCAAATATTGGGCTGTGCATTCTGTTTGTGCTGAAAAATTGGCGATTAAATTTTGATTATGCTGCGGATAGAATTTTGATCTTTGTAGATTAAGGTAGGAATGATCCAATAGGCTGTTGTACATAATTTTGGATTACCTCTTGATTATGAGCCTAAGTTAAGCATCAGTTATTTTGTGAAGTTGATAGATGGATGAACTTTAAAAATGAATTGTACAAAGTCTAAGTAGTACAAAGAAGCTATTCCATCGATTTTTACTGATGCATTGCACCTTGTGGTTGATGATAGCTGGTAGTATGTTTTTTTATCTTGTCGAATTGAAATTCAATCTTGTTTGAAGAGTAGCGAGCATGGAAATATAAAGAAGGGGAAGTCTGAGTACCCAACTGACCATGACTCGTGCAATAAGGCTAACAACTAAGTGTAGGGTGATCAATTTAAACCCATCCTTTGTAGTAGCCAACTATACCATGAATGACATTTTAAATATATGCTTTTAATGAACAGGAAAAATGTTTGGACGGCAAGACAAGGGAAAAGGTGCATCCACATCTGGCGCCAGCCGAAAAAGACTTAGAGTTGGGGCAGCAGTGCCAGCAGCACCACCAGTTCCAAGGGGCCAACGAAGGCATTATGGAACACAATGGGTATTGGATGATGGGAAGAAATTGTACTCCAAGCACAAGGAAACCAAGTATTTCCTTGAGGAGCAAATAGCAAGGGATTCACTAGCTCAAGAATTCCCAAGAATCTCCAGTATATTTTCAAACAGAAAGAGTTGAACCAGCGACAACGTTGTTGGCTTGATCTTGTATCACCCAGGGAAGGCTAATGTTTTAACCTATTCCCTTAGTCACATATCTATGGGTAGCTTGTCATATCTGAGCCTAAAAAAGAGAATTGGCTTAAGAGCTACACTAGTTGGCTAGTTCGGGAGTCCAGTTAATAGATCTCAGATAGTATCGGGGTTGTCATTCATAACAATGCAATGTCATCGCTAGTTGTGGAGGTGAAAGAACATTAGTACGAGGATCCTAGCTTAGTACAGCTTAGAGGCAGGGCTCAACAGGATAGGTAATTGGCCTTTGAGATAGCAGGAGACGGAGTCTTTAGATTTAGGGGTCGACTCTGTGTTCCAAATATTGCACGGTTTTGCCAACAGATCATGGTAGAGGTACATTATTCTCGCTATTCTCTTCATCCTGGTTAGACAAAGATGTACAATGATATAAAAGAAATCTATTGGTGGTGTAGGATGAAGAATGATATTACTGAGTTAGTAGCACAATATCCCAATTGTCAACAACTAAAATCTGAACATCAGAAGCCCGACGAATTAACATAGGAAATAGACATGCCTTTGTGGAAATTGGAAGGAATCAACATGGATTTTGTTACAGGTTTACCCTGTACCAGGCGTAAATTTGACTCTAATTGGTTCATTATGGATAGGCTAACAAAATCATCCCATTTCTTGCCAGTCAGAAATACATTTACAACTGAAGATTATGCTGAGTTATATATCAGAGAGATAGTCAAATTGCATGGTGTCCCAATATCTATTATTTTTGATACAAGGGCACAATTTACATCTAATTTCTGGAAGTTATTCCAAAAGGGTTTAGGGACACAGGTTAATCTGGGTGCAACTTTTCATCCCCGGACAGATGGCCTTGCTGAGCACACAATTCAGACACTAGAGGATATGCTACGGGCGTGTATGCTAAACTTCAGGGGAATTAGGGATGGTCACCTACCTCATATTGTGTTTTTCTATAATAACAGTTACCATTCTTGCATTAAGATGGAACCTTTTATGGCGTTATGTGAGCGAAAATGCAAACCCCCCATTGGATGGTTTGAGTAGGGGAATCAGGGCTGATTGAACCTGACTTGATGCATCAGTCTGAAGAGACACTTAAGCTCATTAAAGAGTGATTGTTGACAACTCAAAGTCATC
Organism: Datura wrightii; assembly: GCA_035772735.1. Taxonomy (NCBI): domain Eukaryota; kingdom Viridiplantae; phylum Streptophyta; class Magnoliopsida; order Solanales; family Solanaceae; genus Datura; species Datura wrightii. The sequence goes on along the minus strand of JASDFA010000003.1, from coordinate 65,492,098 downwards.
AGAAATCTTACTATGATGTATGGCGTAGAGATTTGGAGATCTATGTAGACCACTAGGTATTCCTGAATGTCTCACCTATGAAGGGAGTTATGAGATTTGGCAAGAAAGCGAGCTTATCCTGAGATTCATTGGCCCATACCGAATCCTAAGAAAGATTGGCCATGTTGATTAAGAGCTAGAGTTGCCTCCAGGAATAGAATTTGTTCATCCAGTTTTCCATGTATCGACGCTACAAAAATGCATAGGAGACCATTCTAAAGTTATCTAGTTGAGGATGTTCAGAGCACAGAAGAGTTTTCCTATAGGGAAACTCCAGTTTCCATATTAGATCAACACATCCGTAGATTGAGGACCAAATATGTGGCTTCCGTTAACGTCCTGTGCAGAAATAGAAATATGGAAGAAGTAACCTGGAAAGCTGAGGATGACATGAGATCCATATATCTGCACTTGTTTCAAACACTAGGGTGATGGCATATCAGTTTAGATTACTACTATTGAGGCGAGACACCTATTCAGACTTTATATTGTTGTTTATTATTATTGTTGTTGTGTTTTTTGTGCATTATTGTAGTTAAGCTATGCTATTTAGCTATTTGTGTCATTTTGTGAGACTTCTAAATGGGAATTTTTTGCATTTCAAGTTTTCAGATAGTCCATATTATAGAGGGAGACTCTACCGAAATTTTCCAGCTACTCGTATAAGCTTGAATTCGTGAATCTAAGTTACGATCGGGGATGAATGTTCCTAAGGGGGAAAGGATGTAACACGCTGTATAATTTAAGTGACAAACTCGTACTTTCAAGCTATGACCAAGAGTGTTTAATACCATAAGGAGGATATGCTATAAGGTGTTTGAGCCACTCAATTATCATATGCTAAGATTTGAGGTCGCGCAAGTTGTAAAACCGAAAATTCACCAAAGTTCTCGCAAGTTACTTTTGGAAATCCTTTAAAATTTGGGTCATATGTCTTGGAGGTTTTCTGTTCATCTATAAATAGTTAGTAGGTCTACAACATATCAAATTAAAAATCTTTGAGTTTAGTTTCTAGAACATTAAACCGCTCATCAATCCGACATTGGAGCAAAGAGTTATGAGTTTTTTACTGCGGACTATCCGGGCAGAAAAGGGTCACGGGCCAGCCGGGTCGGGTTGACTTTTGGGTAACCTATTTAAGGCAATATTTGGCCCAAAATTCATTATATTATCACCATAATTTATAGAAGATCTGTGAAGCTATTTCTCCCAACATTTCCTGTAGGTTTTTCATGATTTTGAATAGAATTGAAGGGCCAAATTATCTCCAAACATCTATCCAACTTGTATATGGGTTATTGAGGTCATGGAGAACATCGTGATGGAGTTGTTTCATCGAAATTTGCTTTGATTTGGACGTTCTAAGGTGGTATAAGTTATGGAAATTAATATCCTCCAAGGTTAAGTTTATTTAAAAAGTTTGGGTAAGTATTTCCTCCTCCCTATCATGAGAAACTTCCTAGTTCTACGCCTTGTTGGGAGTTGTAAGTGATTAGAAGTTTTTGCTATTCTTTCATTCTGTATATGGATGTTTAGGTGTACTATATATGCTGTTATAATTGGATAAAGGGTAAAGGAATCTCAAGATTAAGTTCTTGCCAATAAAGTTGAACCTACGAAAAGCTGTTTGTTAAGGCTAAACTCTCTTCAACAAGTTTTCTTTGTCCTATCATTAACACAACTTGTTGTCAATCATAGTAGTGTTCATAATTATGTTGCTTATTTTTTGTTAGCTTCTGGAGGTTAAACTAATAATTTGGTATAAGGATCCTTTGTCGTGATTTTCCACATCCAGCTAGTTGCCTTTCGATTAGAAGCGACATAAGAGTCGTTTATATGAATCGTTGTTGCTTAGATTAGCTATTGATGTCTTCCTGCCTTACCAAATGCCATGAGGTCTTGTGGTTAACTATTTAACACTCCTTGTTCTTGTTTAGTAGCATAAGGAGTAGGTTGGCAATAAGATTACCCATTTATGATGCCTATATACGACAGAGCTCACCTTTTGGCCTATCCTAACACCTATAGAGCTAGAATTTTAATATTGTAGTTCGACCTTCGAGTAGTGGAACCATGACTACCTATTGAACTTTGGTGGTAAGTATCATATGTGTTGTACCCACTGTTAGCAATCTTGTAGTTGCATACAACATACAGGTTGTCATACAGGTTGCATAAAAGGCCACCTTACTTGTTTATAGCTTACTAGACTGTATGATGCGTTAATCGTCTATCTTTTCAGTTGTTAAGTATTTAGGCCAACAACCCTAGGCTATTTATGCAGATGCCCATGTACAGATCGCCTAGAAAGTCTATAATCAAGTGTACCCTACCAACAAGGCTGTACTTTGCTTATTAGAGCTATAAAATGTCTAGAAGGACTACATTAAGGTCTATAGTGCCATATTGACGTCTATTTACTTATAGGCTTCCTTTATGCCTAAGTTGGTATCACTGACCCTCAGTAGAGCTTTATGTGTTAAGGGTGCAGTTAAAGGAGCCCAGAAGGCTCGAATACAGCGACAACAGCCTAGAAGGTTCAAGATACGTTTAGAGATATCGGAGCCAAGTGTGCTGAAGATATAGTTACAGCTTGCTTACGGGGCTGCAGTGTTACGAATAGAGATTTGTAGATTGAGGTATACCTATCATGGATTATGGGGGCTCGGGTCGGTTATTGTTTGTTGTTTGTACCTGCAATGGTTATAGGTGCTAAGGTTGGTTTTTATTTGACTATTGCAATTTTAGTTTCCCGTATAACTTAATAAGATCTTTCAGGTTATTCTCTTATTCTTATAGTTGTTTACATTCTGTTCTTGTTATCAGTTTAGTTCCAGCTTATTTTATCGCCTTACATAGTCAGTGCATTATTGTACTGACACCTAAGCCTTGGGGCGCTACACTCTTGCCTACAGGTTTTGATAGACAAGTTTAGAGACCTCCTCAATAGCAGTTTTGGCTAAGCACATTGGCCAGCTCCTCTCTTCCGGAGTTGCCATACTTTAGAGGTTTGCTTGTCTTTTACTGTATAGTTCTTTTGGGTAGATTGGGGCTTTGTCTCGGCCAAGTATTTACTCGTTAGAGGCTTGCAGAAAATGGGATTGTATAGAAGTTCACTGTTGTCCATGTTAACTCAATCATTTTGTCTGAGTAGTTTGGCAGCCTTAATGGTCCTTGTATATATATGTCTATTCTCAGTGCTTTGGTAGGGGTTAAAAACCGACACGCAAGTGCACGTGGTCAAACTAGTAATAAAGTGGCTAAGTAAGCCAAGTATCGATCCAAGGAGACACTGGATAAGTAAAATTGCTTAAGTATACTATATTCTAGTTTACTTCTAATTATGTTGACAACAATGTAACCAAAAGTTAAATAATTTTGTTTATAAACTATATACTAAAACTATTAACAAATATTTACTTGAATTGAAACTATGGATAAGAGCATGCCAAGGTTAAGAACAAGTAATGAATTCGATAGTAATCATAATTCGGTTATTCTTCTCTTCATGTTGCTAGCCAAGAACATTAGCCTAGAGATTAAAACTCTCGTATTTAATCTCACTTTAGAATCATAAACCATTCGTCTACATTTCTGTGATCAAATGCAATTTATGACCTAGCAATACAATTTCGGTTCCTAAATTGACTAATACGGCTTTCAAGTATATTTCTATAAGGAAAGCACATCAAAACCCAATTTTCCCAAATCAAGTTAAGAACAATACCCTATTAATTCACAACTTTCCAATTTCTTGCTCTCTCGAGTGAAATTGGACTTTTTAGATGTACATTAATGTTGGCCACACACTAATGCAGTAAGAACAAGAATTAATAGAACAACATGAAAGAAGAAGATGAAAAACCATATAATTCACAATCAAAATTCAATACACATGTTCAAAACCTTAGCAAGGAAGAGAATTAGCCACTCATTTGTGGATTGATCATCCTCAAATGAGTGTAAATCATACATACAATTGATTGAAAGAAGAAAGAAAGAGAGAAAAACCCTTAGCTTTGTCGTCCCTCAACTGCTCCTAACCCACGTCCTTGCTCCACCAAGTCTTAATTATGAAAAATAAACCTAAGTGTGCTATTTATATTAGTAGGAATCTTTCCCGGATTAACAAGCAACGTGTCACGGAGTGCATCGCGGAGCACGGCCTCCGTGACACGCTACGGACGCGGAAGCTCTCTGGAAAATCACCCGAAATCGGCCCAGGCAGCACCTTGCCGCGTTGGCAACGTGTCATGCTGCCTGGGCAGCGCGTTGCAGCCCCATGGTCGCGGAGTCCACCTGCCGTGGCACGTTGCCAACGTGCAGGTGGGCTGTTTTGAGCGGCCTTCCTGCCGTGGCACCTTGTCGACGCGCCGGTGGGCTCTTTTGTGCCTCTTCCTTGCCGACGTTCGCGTGTTAATTCCGTTTCCAAGCTTCTACTTCACCAACTCATGGATTAGTTACTCAAACATCATCAAAACCTACAAAACAAAGTCTAATCATGTTGGTTAGCACATATCTTTATTTTATCTAAAATTACATGAAAATGTATACGATAACTTAGATAAACAAGACTAATTTAAGTAATAAAGAGTATCTCGGGCATATATTTTTGCCCGTGATCAGTCTACCTTCCACTTTGTTTGATATAGACAATATGGTGGTTTTGTTAGTTCGGCTCGGATGTTATTACTATTATGAATTGTTGGGTCAGCTGAATATTTGTGCAGGTGTTAGTATCATGGCCTCGTCTACCAAGGGCTTCTTTAAGCCGAGATACACTTGATTGTTTTCTTGATTATGTGTTTTTGGTGTACAGCAAAGGTGTATATGTATAGCTAAGTCAACTCAGGGTCCAGTATGGCATCCAGTTCCAGTTATGGCTCCTAACATATGGTGTGACAGAACCAACCCACTGGTGACCTACACTTCGGCCTGTATAAAGTTTCATACGGGGCCATCTGAATACTTGCTTGGTAGCTATTATTAGAGGCAAAATCTATTAAGGATACATGATCATCCCAGCTTCCACCAAAATCCAATATATAGGCACACAACATATCTTCAAGCGTCTAAATTGTGCATTCAGCTTGTCCATCTATTTGAGGATTAAATGCTATAGTGAGACTTACCTGAGTGCCTAAGCCTTTCTGGAAAGACTTTCAAAAGTTTGTTGTGAACTGAGAAACCCTATCATAAATAATGGATAAGGAGATTGATTATATGTAGGCAAACTATCTCCCATATATAAAACCTAGCATAATTGAAGCATATGTAGCCTTGACTGGCAAGAAGTGAGCTGATTTAGTCAATCTATCAATATTACCCTGATAGAATCCTACTTCCTGCTCGTCAACGGTAATCCTGTGATAAAATCCATATTACTCACCTTCCATTTCAAAGTTGGAATCTCTATATCTTGTATTAGACATCTAGGTCTCTAGTTTTCAACCTTGACCTGTGGGCAATTAGGACTGAGCAACAAAACCTGCGATGTCCTTTTTCTTGCTATTCTACCAATATAACTGCTTCAAGTCTCTATACATCTTTGTCGAACCTAGTGTATTGAATATCAGGAATAATGAGCCTCATTCATAATTTGTTCCCGCTGTTCACCCACATTAGGAACACAAAAACCACCCTTGTATCTAACGACTCCATTGGGTCCGCGGTCAAAAAGGTTCTGCTTCTCCTATGCTATGTTGCTCCTCAGCGAGACTAATTCTGTGTCATCATACTGATGCTGCTTAACTTCAGTTACCAAGGATGATTCTATTTTACTATGTACCACAACATTCCCATCACCAGTATCTAGCAACCAAATGTATAAGATAGCCAACTATTGTAGAGCCTCCGCCATTTTGATCTAATCAGCCTGGATATGACTCAAGCTACTTATAGAATTGCGAATCCACGCATTAGCTACAATATTTACCTTACTCGAATGATATAAAATATTGACATCATAATCTTTTAGCAGCTCTAGCCAACTTCTTTCCCTCAAATTCAACTCTTTCTGCTGAAACAATTACTAGAGGCTCTTATGATTAGTGAAGATGTCAACATGTACCCCGTACAAGTAGTGATATCGGATCTTCAATGTGAACACTACTACAGCCAACTCAAGATCGTGGGTATGATAGGTCTACTCATGCTTCCTTAGCTGTCTAGAGGAATAAGCAATAGCCATGTTGTGTTGCATCATAACACAACCTAGACCAACTCGGGAAGAATCATAATATACCAGATACCCTTGGTACCCTTGGGAAGAATCAAGATTGGTGTTGAAGTCAGCCTATCCTTCAAATCCTAGAAACTCCGCTAACATGCCTCCGTTCACTGAAATATAGCCACTTTATAAGTCAACTTTTTCAATGGTGCGGAGACAATGGAGAAACCTTCCACAAATTTGCAGTAATACCTTGCAAATCTGAAGAAGATATGAACCTCTATCCGATTCAAGGGTATAGGCCAGTTCTTCATAGATTCTGTTTTTTCGCTATCAACTTTTATACCCTCATCTATGATCACATGGAAAAGAAAAGATACAGATGTTAGCCAAACCTCACGTATAGAAAATTTAGCATTTAACCTGTGCTCCTGGAGAGTCTGCAGCACAACTCTCAGGTGGTCTACATAATCATCCTTTTCTCGCAAATATATTAGGATGTCATCAATGACGATGATCATAAATACATCAAGAAAGGGTGTGAACACCCTATTCGTCAGATCTATAAAGGCTTCTGGGCCATTAGTAAGCCCAAGCGACATCATGAAAAACTTGTAATGGTCGTACGGGGTCTTGAAAGTAGTCCTGGGGATATCAATCTCCCTAACTCGAAGCTGGTGGTATTAAGGCCTTAGATCAATCTTAGAAAGGAATTTGACACCCTGTAACTAATCAAACAATTCATCAATCCTTTGAAGCATATATTTATTCTTAATAGTCAACTTGTTTAGCTGGCTATTATCAATGCGCATTCTCAATAACCCATCTTTATTCCGTACAAACAACACAGGTGTACCCCACGATGAGACACTAGGCTGGACAAAAACTTTCTTGAGAAATCTCCTGCAAATGTACACATAGAGAAGAAAAATCACGTAAAACTTTCCTAAATAAGTTGAAAATCAAGCAAAAGGTCATGCTTAAAATCCAATTGAGTTGGTAAATTATCAATTCATCACATTGATAGTGAATTAAACCAAAGGAAATACTCACACACACTTATACTGCCCAGCTCTAGTTGAAAAATCAGTTCAGCTCGAGCCTGTCGAAGCTCCTGAGGTAGATAGTGGTGCAAAAAATGGTCAGCTGGCGGTGCATCGGTTTCTCTAGATCGAGCCCAAGCCTCATACAACATTATAGCAACACCACGTAGTCTGAAGGCCGTCAACTCTACTCCCTCAGTCACTATAGCCCATATCACCTTCAACACCCTATATGTCTAATCAATGAAGTTCTGAGAATCCTCGCTCGGGTCTTATCCGGTGAATACGGGAGGGGTCAAACTCAAGAACTGCAGGCCCTAGAACTCTTGGTTGCCTAGCCTCTGTTTCCTTCTATCTCCTCCAACTGTCACTCCTGACCTATGGCTATACAAGCCATCAACTAAACAACACCCTCAAAACCCTATTCTTCCGGACACATCAATGATGCCACAGGTGTTGGGGGTTTTGCCACTCTATCATCTCCACGTATCATTGGGGCGGGAGGAGGTAGAGGTTTATCTACTAGAACTCTAGTCGGGGATAGAGGAACTGTTATATCTAGCGTAGGAGACTCACTCTGAGCCTCTAATCTATCTCCCTGATCCACTAAAGGTTGACTGGTACCCTCTCTTGCGGTTGTACCAATCTACCATGTAGTCATCTTCCTCATCACTAGCATACTCTGAAACAGTAGGATGATTTAAATATCATAATACTTATGACTTTTCTCTATAGCATGAACTATTAGTAAAAAGAAGTGAAATGACTCCTAAATGCTTTGTAGATTCCCGATTATAAATATGGTCCAAAACATAACCATTAGCAGGACTCTACTAGACACGACTTTATGGACTCCCTAGACATGACTTCGCTTTGGTACCAAGTTTGTCACGCTTCAGAAACTGGGGGAGGGCGCAACTGGCTCTCAACGCAGAGGTGATCGAGAAACTAGTTATATAACATCTATAATTAGAGCATAAGGTCAACTAGGCCACCTGCAATAGTTTCAATAATAACAAAAATAGCTAAAAAGCAGAATAATCTATATTAAGCTAAGCTACACAATGGAAGGCCGAAAAGGCCGCACAACCAGAACAACTATACAACTAGTCCACATAAGTCTCTAGAGTGTAATAAGTTGAAATACATGGGATAGGTGATAATGTCCAAACTACAACCTTCTTTACAAAAGAGTGTGTACGATCGCTGTATCAAAATAAATAACCTAATGGGCGTCGAGGTCGAATCCCAAAAGGAATGTCAATTTATCATACAATAGTTGTCTATTTAATTCAACTAATATGTATCAATGTTGCAAGACATATAAGATATTTGGGGGAGTCACGATTTGTGAAATAAAATATAGAATTGCTAAAAACAAGGGCAATGTATAGAAAAGACCAATGGAGAAACTACTAGGGGTGTGATATTGGTAAGGGCTTCAATGGGTTGGAAGTGTGAGTTGCTCCTATATTTACTCAACAATATGATTAGCTGTAGATTAGGTGACATTCTTGCTAGGGTCCTAAGACAGGTCAGAGCTGCTTTTCTCGAAGTCTCGTGACCTCCTAAAGAACCACTAAAAATTTGATAGCTAAGTCTAATACTGATAACTCGGAGGCACCACTGACACCTCAAAAATTAACTGTAGTAAAACTGATCAGCTAAGCTTTCTAGACAACACTGAGTGTAAGAATATGACTGAGACTGGACATGTATATGTCTGACAAAAATTTCCACATACACTAATATTATGGGGATCTCAAATCTGTTAGAATCAAGCTACAAGGGAAACAAGTCCAACACGTAAGATTCTAAATTCTACTGAACTGAGAACTAGGGCTAAATCATTCCACTAGATACAATTTTCACAAATTTATATAAATAAGGAATAATAAGCAGTTAAAAATTATGAGAAATACTCCACTTGAAATCTCAAAGAATTTAGTCTGACAATTGTTCTATATGTCGAATCCACAGGGCTGACCTAATAGAGAAAATTAAGAAGATTTTGGGGACACAAGGGAAGAACTATCCCCTTGTCGAATTCCCACATACCTGGATTAGAAATCCCTGACGAAGAAAGCTTGAATCTCTGCAACTGGCGAGGATCCCTAGATACTACTTGAGAGAAGTGACCTCGGTTCTAAAATTGATTTCTGAAAGTGTATGTGGGGAATGAGGGGGAAAACAATTCAATCCCTCTAATATTCTATGAAATTGTACTTAAAACAATGTAGTTTAGGGACTAAAATAGGTGGGAAATTAGAAAAATATCACTGGAATAAAAAGCTGGAAACTAACCGACAGGGACCCAATGGATCACCCAACAGGTCATCGGCTGTGTCCACGAATCATTGGGACCTCTCGTTAGTCCTACTGCTTGGGTGTTAAAAACACTAGAACTGGAAATCGGGGACACCACGACTTGTTGGTTCCTCCCGTGGTTAATGAATGAGGAAACTTGGAAAGACTGACAACGGGTGACATAACGACTCGTTGGTTGAACCAACGGGTCATTATGTCCAGTCGTCACCTTCACTGGAAAAATTCTAAAAATTCTCAAAGTTGACATGATAGGTGGTGACAACGACTCATTGTGGGAAACAACGGGTCGTTGTTTCCACTTGTCGTCACAGGAATAAGTTTCTGGGTTTCCCACCCAACAACTCCCACAACGGATCTTTTTTTCTGGCAACGACTCGTGGGTTGAGTCATGGGGTCCTTGAGAAGGGATTTTGGACTGGGGAACCAATAAGTGATAGGATGAATCGTTGTTTCTGACAAGGGGTCACTCCTTGTCCTGTGGGTTCTGGACTGATCAAACAGGGCTAACCACGGCTGATACAACGACTCGTTAGAGCTTACCACGACTAGTTCTCTTAGTCGTTCTGAGGCATTTTATATGGTTTTCTTCTGGATTTTTCTTGCAAGGTCTAAGTCTTGTCTAGGAAAGTTTTGGGGTGTTACAACATCTCCCCATTGGGATCATTCATCCTTGAATGAAGACTAAAGCTTCTTAGAAACTAGGAAAAGAGCTAAAATTCCTAGACTAATGCTATGAGTTGGTTTTTGAAGGAGTAACTGACTCCGAGATGACTTAACCATACTATGGAATTGATGCAACTAGAATGCACATAGAAAATCTAAATAGAGCTGATGAGTATGAAACTGAACAGAGTATCGAGAAGGGGTTTAGTACCTGAATCTGGAATTGAACTGGAAGGGAATAAGTGAGGATACCTGGCCATCGTGTCTGCTTCTTCTTCCCATTTGGCTCCCTCAACTAGCTGGTTCCTCCATAAAACTTTCATCGAAGCAACTTCCTTATTTCTCAGCATACGAATCTGACGGTCAACGATCTGAACTGGAACCTCTTCGTAAGAGAGACTGTCTTTTATTCCCATGCTATCTAGTGGCACAACTAAAGTTGGATCACTGATGCACTTCTTCAATAGTGACACATGGAAGATTGGGTGCACCGATGCTAACTCTAGGGGTAGTTCTAACTCATATGCCACACAGCCAATTCGCTTTAAAATTCTATAGGGTCCCACATATCTCGGACTGAGTTTTCCTTTCTTCCCAAAACTCATCACCCCTTTCATGGGTGAAATTTTAAGATAAACCCAATCATCCACTGCAAACTCTAACTCTCTTCTCCTCACATCAGCATAGGATTTCTGACGGCTTTGCACTATTTTCAACCTCTCCTTGATAAGTTGCACCTTCTGCATTGCCTCGTGAACTGAGTATGGTCCTATCAGGGTAGCTTCACCAAACTCAAACCACCCTACAGGTGATCTACACCTCCTACCATATAATTCCTCAGACGGGGCCATCTGGATACTAGAGTGGTAGCTGTTGTTGTACACAAACTCGATGAGAGGTAGGTGATCATCCTAACTGCCCTTGAAATCGATCACACACGCTCTCAGCATATCTTCCAAGTTATGTATAGTCTGCTCAGCTATTCCATCTGTATGTGGGTGAAAAGTTATGTTGAGCTTGACCTGGGTACCAAGACCCTTCTGAAATGACTTCCAGAAATGCGAGATGAATTGGGTACCTCTATCTAAAATAATGGACAAGGGTAACCCATGTAGTCTGACCAACTCCTAGATATAAAGCCTGGCATAATCCTCAGCTGAGTCTATAGTTTTAATTGGGAGGAAACCTATTGACTTAGTCATCTGGTCTATTATCAACCAGATTAAGACATGCTATTGATGAGTCCGAGGTAGACCTGTAATAAAATCCATATTTACATCATCCCACTTCCATGTGGGTATACTGATATCTTGAGTCATACCTCTCGATCTCTAATGTTCTACCTTGACCTGCTGGCAGTTCAGGCACTTAGCTACAAATTCTGAAATGTTTCTTTTTATGTCGTTCCACTAGTAAATCCATAAATCATGTTACATCTTAGTAGCATCTGGGTGGATAAAGCATCTCGAATTGTGCGCTTCAGCCAACATTTGCTGTCTCAATTCACCCACATCTGATACACATAGCCTACCCTGGTAATGGAGTACACCATCCCCTCCTTGGGAGAAAGCCTCCACTTCTTTTCTGAGAACCGCCTCCTTCAGCTTAAGCAATATGGGATCTTCATCCTTCCTTGACTTAACTTCAACTACCAACGAGGAATCTGATCCACACTGCACCGCTAATTCGCCCTCAGCTTTATAAACCAACAGCACTCCCAACCGAGCTAACTTGTGGATGTCCTTTGATACTTCCTTTTTCCTTCTTCAACATGAGCCACCCTCCCCATAGACATCTAGCTTAGGGCATCAGCCACCATATTGGCTTTGCCCGGTGACACAGCACTCTCATGTCATAGTCCTTCAGTAGCTCCATCCATCTTCTCTGATGAAAGTTTAGATCTTTCTAACTGAACACATACTGAAGGCTCTTTTGATCAGTGAATACATCCGTGTAAACCCCCGTAACGATGGTACCTCCATATTTTTAACGCAAACACCATCGCTGCCAACTCTAGGTCATGAGTCGGATAGTTCTTCTCATGAACCTTGAGCTTTCTAGAGGCGTAAGCTATCACCATACCCCGCTGCATCAGAATGCAACCAAGACCAACTCTAGAAGAATCACAATACACCATGAATCCATCTTTTCCTTTTGGCAAGGTTAACACTAGAGCGTTAGTGAGTCAAGTTTTCAACTCTTAGAAACTCTCCTCATACGCATTTAACCACTGGAATTTCACCTTTTTCTGAGTCAACCTAGTCAGAGGGGATGCAATAGAGGAGAAACCTTTCACAAAACATCAGTAATATTTTTCTAGGCCCAAGAAACTTCTGATTTCGATTGGGGAAGTAGGTCTTGGCCAGTCTTTCACTGCTGCTATCTTTTAAGGATCTACCTGAATACCCACACCCGAGACCAAGTGACCAAGGAAAGTCATTGACTTCAACCAGAATTTGCATTTGCTAAACCTAGTGAACAACTGGCGGTCTTTGAGTTTCTGTAGCACTATCCTGTTAGCATATTCTTCCTCGCTTCTGGAGTATACCAGAATGTCGTCAACAAATACAATGACGAACATGACCCTATTCATCAAGTCCGTGAAAGCTGCGGGGGCATTAGTCAGTCCAAAGGACATAACCTCGAATTTGTAGTGACCATACCGAGTTCTGAATGTTGTTTTTGGTATGTCACACTCTCTGACTCTTAGTTGATGGTACCCCGACCTGAGATCTACTTTGGAAAACAACTAGATCCCTGAAGCTGATCGAACAAGTCATCAATCCTGGGTAGGGGATACATGTTCTTAACTGTGACCTTATTCAACTGACGGTAGTCGATACACATCCTGCGGGTACTGTCTTTCTTCCGCAATAATAATACTAGAGCACCCAATGAAGAGATGTTGGGCCTGATGAAGCCTTTATCTAGGAAATATTTTAGTTGCTCCTTCAACTCCTTAGGCTATGCTAGAGGCATTCTATAAGGAGGGATAGAGATGGGTTGAGTGTCTTGAAGGAGGTCTATGCCGAAGTTGATTTCCCGCTCAAGAGGAACTTTTGGAAGATCCTCGGGAAACACGTCAGGGAACTCACTAACAACTGGAACTGACTGAATAGTTGGGGTCGCAAAGCTGGAATATTTGACCCAAACTAGATAATACATACGCCCTTTAGAAATAAGCTTTCTGGCCTTAAGGTAGGAAATAAACCGCCCCTTAAGTGCTGAACTACTGCCCATCCACTCTAAAGCTGGCTCATTAGGGAACTTAAACCTAACGACCCTAGTTCTGCAGTTGACTGAGGCATAACCTGAGTGTAACCAATCCATGCCAAAAACGAGGTCAAAGTCAACCATGTATAAATCTACAAGATAAGCTAGAATGACCTTATTCAAGATTGAGATTGGGCAGTTTCTATACACTCGACTGGCTCTAATTGACTCACCAATTGGGGTGGAGACCGAGAATGGTTCTAAGAGGACTTCTGGACTGATATCAAATTGGACAACTACATAGGGAGTCACGAATGATAGTGTGGATCCTGGATCTAGTAAGGCATACACATCTACATGAAAAAGGCATAACATACCTGTGACCATGTCATGTGAGCTCTCCTGATCCTGATGAGAGGACAAAGCATTAAAATGGTTTTGGCACTGGCTGCCATCCATACCCAAAGTGTTGGCCTGTTGAGCTAGTTAGCCTGCTGGAGCTTCTGAAGTGGTGGATTATGATCTCCCCCATCCTGCTGACGGGCATTCCTTGAGCCGACAACCAAGCTTTCCACACCCAATGCAACCCTCTCGGCCTTGAAAGCATTTCCCTGGATGGTTCTTGCCACACTTAGGGAAAGTTAGGTACCAGTTGCTAGCACTATGACTCTAGGACAGTGAGCCAGGTGCTCCACCCCTCCGATCCTTGCAAGACCAGAAAGTAGGGGCACTGGATAAAGTGAGTGCTGGAAACCTCTGCTGCTACTGCTAATGTGGGAAGCTACTATCGCTAGATCTCTGGTGGCCATAATCTGACTGGCCGATCCTTGCCCGTTTGTTCTCCCATTCCAAGTCTTTTAATGTTTCTACCTCAATTTCCTGGGCATGAATGATGAGGCTGGAGAGATCAACATCTATGATAAGCATTGCAGTCCTGCACTCCTTGAGGACCAAGTTTCATACTCAATTAATGAACTTTAGCATGCAAGCCCTTGGCTCAGTACCATCTCTAGAGCATATTTAGACATCCTTGTGAACTCCAGTGCATACTCTTCCACCGTCTTATTTCCCTATTTCATATTCATGAATTCTGCCACCTTAGCCTCCTTAAGATTCGGGGGGAGAATCTATCTGGAAAGGCTGTAGTGAACTCATCCCATTCCATCGATTCTGATCCCACTGGTCTTCCCTCCATCCACTGGTCGCACCAGATCTGAGCTACCACTTTCAGCTGGTTGGCATCCAGGTCGGAACATTTCGAGGAGCTAACACCCATAATTCGGTTGATCTTCCTGATCTCATCCATGAACTCTTGCTGGTCCTCTCCCACATTAAATCAATGGAAAACTGAAGGGTTCCCCAGGGTAAAGTCCCGAACCCATGTAGCTGTTGCGGACCCATTACTTTTGACTTAAACCACCTACTGGTTCACCTGGTTCGTGATAGTCTATGCGAGCAGCTGGATTGCCACTCTGAAATCTGCGGAGGACACAAGATCGTCCTGAGGGGCTACTGGAGCTGTTGGGCAGGTCGGTGAGTATGGTTAGCCCTTCTTTTGTTACCACATCATTGAGGCATGATTTCACTGAAACGAAATAGAGCATGAGTTAGGATAACATTTTTGGAATTGAAGTTGGACACATGATAAAGAGTATGAACAAAAGGGAGTCTTTCTAATTACGTCTCGTAGCCTCACCGTCGTAAGTGTGGTGCACTTCACACCCCTGAAAAGTACTCTACTAGACACAACTTTCAATCATCCTAAGATAGTAAAAACCTAGTGCTTTGATACCAAGTTTGTCATGCCTCGAGTCTATACCCTAGACGAGACATGGTACTTGGAGTCACAAGTAACCCCAAGTCAACCCATGGTCTATCATAACACTGGCATTATGAGTGAAAACATAGTGGAAGCTTTAAAATATTAAAATAAAACATTTATAAGGAAGAACTAAATCATAAAGTTTTAATCCAACTGAAAAAAAAAACTGAATATCTGGATCAGTGTCTATGTCTGAAAGTCATCTATCTGAGGAGTTGCTAGGACAAGCCCCTAGCTAACTCTAAGTCTAACAGGAAGAAATATACTGATAAGAAATAATCATCGTCCTTGAAAGATGAGGACTTACCACTGGTGCGGCAAAAAACTCCTGAATGCGATCTGCTAACGGTGCTGAGACTGAGAACCTGTAACTGTATCATAAAACGATACAACATAAAAGGTATGCATTAGTATTTTGAATGTACTGAGTAAGTAGGAGAAACATAACACGGAGAAAACATAACTAAACTGTAAAGACATACAATGACCAACTAAAATGCTGAAACTGAATAAACTGAATATACTGAAATGATCAAAATGAACCTGTCTAATGGTCAAAGACATGTCCTAAATTTGAGATACTAATATAAAATACTGCACTGAGCTGATCTGAACTGAGTAATCTGAAACTATACTGAACTGAGCTAATCTGAGACTGAACTAAACTGACTAGTGGGATAGTCTATAACCAACATTAACCACGTGAGCTAGACATAGAGTCCAATGTATACACCCCATTGGTAGGACCCGATATACCTTGAAAGGGTATAAAGGCATGAACAGGGTGATCACAAGTCTGGTGCCGTAAGGTAAATAAAATAACCTACGGTGGAAAGGTAGTTCTAGGAACCTGGGTGTGCGGGAATCCCGGTCCACTCGGTGCTAAGTCATACTCCCACTGAATAGTCCTAGACTGACTACTAGGCGGATAACTAAAAACTAGAGCCCAAGACTAAGTCAGGAATACCTATCTAGAAGTTACTTGAGAGTATTATTGGACCGGATTCTGTAACTGGTGTTCTAAGACTGGTCAGAGCTGTTTATCTGGAAGCATCGTAACCATCTAAAGAACAATCTGTAATATGAAGTTGGGGTCCTAAGGCTGGTCAGAGATGCTTATCTAGAAGTGTCATGACTACCTAAAGAACCACTAAAAATCTGATAATTGAATCTAATATTGATAACTGGGAGGCACCACTAACACCTCAAAAATTAACTGTAGTCAAACTGATCAGCTAACCTTTCTGGACAACACTGAGTGTAAGAATCTGACTGAGACTGGACATGTATATATCTGACTAAAATTTTCAAATACAGTAACAATATGGAGATCTAAAATCTGTTGGAATCAAGCTACAGGGAAACTAGTCCAACATGCAAGATTCTGAATTCTACTAAGTGAGAACTAGGGTTAACTCATTCCACTAAATACAATATACACAAATTTATAGAAATAGGGAATGATAAGTAGTTAAAAATCATGAGAAATACTCCACTTCAAATGTCAAAGAATTTTGTCTGATAACTATTCTATATTTCGAATCCGCAAGGCTGAACTGATAGAGAAAATAGAGAAGATTTTGGGGACACAATGGAAGAACTATTCCCTTATTGAATTACCACATACCTTGCTAAGAAATCCTTGAAGAAGAAAGCTTGAATCTCTTCAACTTATGAGGAGCCCAAGATTCTGCTCGAGAGAAGTGACCTGGGTTCTACAATTGATTTCTGAAAGTGTACGTTGGGAATGAGGGGGAAAACCATTCAATCCCTCTAATATTCTCTTAAATTATACTTAAAACAATGTAATTTAGGGTCTAAATAGGTGGAAAATTACAAAAAAATCCCTGGAATAAAAACTTGTAAACTGATTGACAGTGACCTAACGGGTCGTTGGCTCTGACCACAGCTCGTTGGGACCTCTCGTTGGTCTTACTACCTGGGGGTTGAAAACATTAGATCTGTAATAGGGGCAACAAAACTCTTTGGGTGAACCAACGAGTCATTGGTTCCTTCCGTGGTCTCTGAAAGAGGAAACCTGGAAAGCCTGACAACAGGTGACTCAACGATTCGTTGGTTGAACCAACGACTCATTGTGTCCAGTCTTCACCTTCACTAAAAAGATTCTAAAAATTCTCAAAGTTGACATTATGGGTGGTGACAATGACTCTATGTGGAAAACAACAAATCATTGTTTTCACTCGTCATCACTGGAATAGGTTTCTGAGGTTCCCAACCAACAACTCCCACAGGTCATTGTTTCTGACAACGACTCATGGGTTGAGTAGTGGGGTCCTGGAGAAGAGATTCTGGACTGGGGAACTGACGTGTGACAGCATGACATGTTGTTTCTGACAAGGGGCCATTCCTTGTCTCGTGGGTTCTTGACTGATCAAACAGGACTGACCACGGCTGACACAACGAGTCATTGGAGCTGACCACAACTCATTGTCTCGTTCATTCTAAGGTATTTTTTTCTGTCTTTCTTCTGCATTTTTCATGTAAGGTCTAAGTTTAGTATAGGAAATTTTTGGGGTGTTACAATGATTCACTGGTGGTTCATCGGTGTAGGTTCACAAAACGCTGATTATTTCATGCTAAAGGACAGTGAGGTTTTTGTCTCTTCGGTGTTGGCACCGGCAGTTCATCGATGTTGATCCGCGGATCACTGGTTGGTCCCTACTCCTGGCTGTAAATTCTTCAGCTATTCGGCAACTGCTGGTGCTCATCTGCGGTTCACTGGTCTCCAACCATCTTCTAGATAGTAGGCAACTGCGATCAATCCTCCGTTCCGCCGATGTCGTTCGGCGGAGCACCGTCAACAACTCAATTTCCATGTTTTTTCTAAATTTCATTCTTTTCTCAATTCAAGTTAAGTGCCCGCATGGATCAAAGAGAAAAGGCATAAAATCCACCTAATCAACTTGAAAACTAAGCAAAAACTCATGTTTAAGAGCCTTATGAGTTGGTAAATTACCAACTCATCAAATCCCCAAACTTGAACCATTGCTTATCTTCAAGTAATGTAATTCTTTCAAATTGAGCAAATGGATTGCATGTCAAATATGAATTTATGCATCAAGGATCGATGAACTTAAGATAACCTGAAAATGCTCACCAACTCGAGGAAAAAGGGAAAGGCATGATTCAAGAGGCAACCACAATGCAAAGGCATGATTCACAACTTCTTTCATTTTGCAAAACAAGGGCATGGTTTATCCCATCAAACACACATAGCATCTCAAATCATAATCACTTCACATTCAAAGTTTTCCTTGGAGCTCACACTACTCATGCCTTAATAACATATTTACATCAATGCAAGCATGTCTTCAAAGGGAATGGTGCCACTCACTACAAGAGAGAATAAACTTTTTTTATCATAGAGGAATATATACACAAGGAATTATAGAATAAGACGATCACACTCAGTCTCACAAAAGAAATTCCATGCACCCAACTTGATCCATAGGCTTGCCTTAATGTAGATCAACTACACTAAAAATAAATTAGGACTTGCAGTTCATGATGAAGGCTAGGGGTAAGGGTAGAACAAATATTTACCTCTAGTAACTAGAACCTCCCTAATTCCTTTTTGTGAACACTTTTAACCTCCCATCAAACTCTTTAGATCACTCCACCTTATTTCTCCTTGTTCATCATCTTAATCTTTTATTTCTCAAAAGTCCTCCTTGTAGCTCCTTTGGCTCTCACATTGAGCCTCGTCTAAGAAAGAGGTAACACCATTTCATTATTCCTTTTCTCTTTTTGATGATTCAAGGTTTCTCAACCCGTCATTTCATTAATTTTGATCACTATTTGGTGCTACCTCATATTTAAGCTCATCACATTTCTCCCTTTCTTGTAAACGCCCAAATATAGGCTTTTTGCCTCTTTTCCATTGATTTCCTTATCTCTTCCAGAACCCATTATTTTCATTCATTCATCAATAGAAATTGTGGAGGAAGGGTGCCAAATAAGAGGATTACTAAGGGACATTGGGCTTGTAATGTGGTTTTCAAGAATAAATAGTCCAAAAGCTCAACATCGGCTAGCTAGGGAAGATGCTTTCTGATCTTGGGAAAAATAGCATGCCCGAGTGATGCTTTATAACTTAATTTAGTCTTGTTTAGCTAATTAATTATATACATTTTCATGTGATTTTATATAAATGTGAATATATGTACTAACCAACATGATTAGTTCTTGTTTTGTAGGTTTAGATGTATTTGAGGAACTAATTTATAAGTTGGTGAAGTAGAGGAATGGAGTCGGGAGCAATTTGCGAAAGTCGGCAAGAAGCATGCCTTGGCATGGCTGGCCATGCTAGGCAGCGTGCCATGCTGTGCGTGTGTCGCGCCCGGCGCCGTGCCATGCCCATGCCAGGCGCTAGAGAAGGCAGCAAGAAGGTAGGCGATCTGCGCGCCAGCGCTGTGCCATGCCAGACGATCTGCGCGCCAGCGCCGTGCCACGCCAGGCAAGCTGCGCGCCAGCACAATGCCATAGTGCTGCATGAGCAGCGTGTCACGCCGGCTAGCGCGGCAACCCTCGGCATCTTGGCATCCAGAGGCAATTTCTAGTGTGCCTCTACGTTACCTCCGTTTCACGGAGCCAGTGCTCCGCGATACACTCCGTGAGACGGAGCCATTCCACGACAGGCTTAATTTTGCACGATTCTCATTTACTATAAATAGGTCCCGTAGCTCCTAAAATCATTGGGGTCCACAATTTTATTCTGGAAAACCACCTAGGAGTGAAGGGAGAAGTGGGAGAACTCACCTAGGGTTTTTCAAATTCCCTTCTCTTCTACCAATTCTTGTAAGTATGTTACTTTAACAACGTTTCCTTGTAATTATACGAACATGAGTGGCTAGAACCCTTCCTCTAGGGTTGAAGCCATGAGTTATGATGGTGTTTTTATGAATTTGTGTTGGAATTAAGTTATTGAGTGTTGTTTTGTCTTGCATTCTGAATTATGGTCATTTTATGATTGATCACCATGAAAATTACACGTTAACTTAGGCATATGCTTGAGAAAGATAGAATGTAGGGAGCATGATTGTATCTCACGATATAATTTGTGTTAGGATAGGAATATACCTAACACCTTGCTTGGTTGATAAAACGGGAGGAGTTAGGCACCAACTTGGAATTATCACATCACCACTCGAAGAAGTAGTTGTGAAGCTAAGTTGAGTCGAATGATTAGGAGTATGAGAGTCCCTAATCATATCCACGTAAACCACATCCACGTAATTAATTGCCCACGAACTAGAATTAGCATCCTCGCTCACAATGTAGTAGTGAGGCTAGTTTGTCGTGTTTAGAGGCTCGAAAGGCCATGAGCATGCAATTCTAATTATGTGAGACGACAATTGATAGTTTTATACTTAACCATTGCAATTCATAGTAGCGCATGATTATCCGGCTTTAACTCTATGTTGCTCCTTGAATGGATTCAGAATATTTCGTTGACCACAATTAGACTTAATTAAACTCTCTTGAAAACTTTTATAATCAACATTTGCGTTATTTAATATCACACTTGAACCTGATAGTTAGCTGAATTGGTCCAGTCCCTGTAGGTTCGACATTCCGGTTCTTAAAAAGAGCCACTATATTACTTGTACGACCCGTACACTTGCGGGAAACCCAACAAGACCCCACACTTAAAGTCTTGTTCATCCTCGAACAAACCTTTTACATCTCATGCATATGGAGACTCACACATAGCTAATTTAGCAAGATAATTCAAGCTACGGCTATAATGATTATTTAAGATAACAAGCTAAAAATAGAGCATGCATGATTTGATCATTGAAATGAAATACAACCCTGCCAAGACTTCCTAACCTCAAGAATCGACTCTCAATCTTAGCAAACTCATGCGAATCAACTGATCAAGAAATCCGACATGAATTATATCCTTCATTCAACATGTGCCCTCACGGCAAGAGAGTTACCCATTTTCACACGCCAAAAATTTTAGATCACAACATGTGTTGGTACATGAATAGAATTACTCTCACTCTCACAAAGAATTCACATGCATCATGTAATGACCCATAAGCTTGCCCTTAGTGTTTTACTCCACTAATTTAAGGATGTATGAATGTAAGATCAAGTAGGACATTTTAGGTTGTAATGTAGCTAAGGGACGGGTAGGTACTATTATGGCCAGTAATAGTGACTATCTTCCCTAAGCGCTTTTAATACATCACGCCCTCATTACGAACTTCCCTTCTCTCTCTTCACCTTCATCTCCTTTTCAGCTTTCCTTTCCCTCTTGTGTTCCCCCATTTATTTAGGCACTCTTAGCTTATTAGTAAGGAGTTCTATAAGTAACTTTTCATTAATTTATTTTCTTACTCCCTACTAATACTCAACCTTATTCAAACAAGTGCACCCTTGATCTTTCTCAACTTATACAACTGCTGTTTTTCCTTCTTTTTCATTCTTCTCACTCCTTTACTCTTTGGAATTTTTCACTTAAGTGCTTAGGAGTTTTGGATCAAATTCAAGACTAATGAAAGAAAAAAGATTAAGCTTATGTTGCAGCTACCCAAGAATAGGCTCAAGGCTCAAAGGGGCTAACTAGGATTAATTATTCAAGGTAGGCAAAATGAGGGATAACATTTAGGTTCATTCAAACAAATGCCTAAATCATTTCCTACAATTCACATCCTTCATTTTGTTTTATAAACACACAAGGCAAGTTCTAGACACTTGACAATACCACAGAATACTCAAAAACCTTACACTCATGGCACATGCTCAATTCAAGACACATTCAGGAGACTCTTACTCAGCTAATCACAAGAATTCAGAATTAAGCTTCAATCATATCGAGTCAAATTCAAAAACCTATGTGTCTCACACAAAGTTATACACTTGCATGCTTCAACACTGAACATACTTGCATTTTACAATCATGTATAGCACATAACAAGAGCATCAAGCCATCAATTAGCTATGGGTTGAAAAACCAACACCTATTGACTAATTTTCCTCAAGACGATCGTCATCCATCCATCATCGAAAACAGTCCCTAACTATGACTAAAAACATTATATACAGACAAAGAAAATTTTTATTCTTCGGTTCAAAGACCCCCCATCGGAAAAGAACCGAAAAGAAACACCAACGGGTGATGAAGTCATACTTGACTCACAAAAATCACAAAACATTTTCAATTATTTCGCACAAGAATTACATTCACCAAAAATCATTAAGCACAAAATTTTTAAAATTTTCCTCACCCCACACTTAAATCCTGCTATGTCCTCATAGCATCAAAGTAAAATTAAAAGGATGAGAAATACTCCCTGAGCCTCATGCCAAGCTAAAAGCATGCTTTTCTTCAAGTTCTCATAGGTGGGTGTTTGACCCCATACTTCTTCTATTCCATGCTTTTTAGCTTCCTCCTCAATTGGTACTCAGGCTTCCCTCCATCTGTGCTTAACTTTCCAACAAAGACACAAACATAATGAAAATAAAAAAATCAAAACTAACAAAAAATCATAAATTGTACCTGTGGTACTCTTCGGTTGCCTCCCAAGCAGCACCTTATTTTCCGTCGCGGCACGACGTGGACTCTCCTTTTCAGGACATCCTCATACCTAGTTTCCTGTTCGAGAACCATCTCCTTCTCTTTTGATTTTTGGAGGAAACAGCCTCCACTCTGTTCCTCTCTTCCTCCAACTTCTTCACAATTTGAAGCCCTTTATCAGACTCGGGTTGAACACTTGTCATTACCTTTGGCCATGCACCTGTGGAATCCTCCACCCCACGCTCATCCTTTGACAACACACTCACCTGACAAAGGTTTCTGTAGTGTGTGGATTTGTTCATTTCTTGGTATACGCGGAAGAGTTCTTCTTCATCCTCAACCCTCATTTTCAGGGTCTCTACTCTCAAATCAATCACCGCTCCTCCGGTGGCCAAGAATGGCCGTCCCAAGATTAAGGGTACCTGGTCATCAACCTGAAAATCTTAGATAATAAAATCAGCAGGTATAATAAACTTACCTACTTTGATGAGAAGGTCCTCTATTATTCCCTCAGGTGTCACTCGCGACTTATCTGCCAGCTACAGCATCAACCTTGTTTGCCTCGGTTTTCCCAACCCCAGGGTGTTAAATAAGGACAGGGGCATTAGGTTAACTGTTGCCCTAAATCACACAAAGCTCGTAGCACTCAACTTTACCAATTTGTATGGGGAGGGTAAAACTCCCTGGGTCTTTGAGGTTCTTCGGAATCTTGCTCAATACCCTGTGACTGCACTCCTCAGTCAGTGCTACCATCTAAACATCTACCAATCTGACTTTGTTCACCATCATGTCTTTCAAGTATTTAGCATACTTGGGCATTCCCTACAAAACATCAATAAGAGGCAAATTTATGTGAAGTTCCTTGAAACTCTCAAAGAACTTTTTGAAGCATTCCTCCTCCTTGCTCTTTTTGAATTTTTGAGGGAATAGTGGCGGTGGTCTTTATGCTGGATGCAATGCAGATTGTGCATTTTGTTTCCCAGCACTTTGATTATCTCTCGTGTTGTTGGATGGTCCTGGTCTAACCAACTCCAACTGCACCTCCTTTCTTAGCTCTTTTGGCACTGCATCAACTAATTGCTTGCCGCTTCTCAGACTAATGGCATTGACCTGCCGGGGATTAGGATCCATGTCGCTTAGTAACCCCCCGGTGATCTCATGTTTTAAGCCGATGCTATCTGACCCACTTGTTTTTCAAGATTGCGGGTGGCCACTTGTTGATTCTTTAAGTCTGTTGCCATCCTCGCCTGATTTTCCGCTAACTGAGTCTGGGTCTCCATGATTTTCTACAATGTTTCCTCAATGCTACTGCTCACTTGACCATCATTCTACCTATTATGTTGATACTGTTGTTGTTGAGGTTGCTGATAACTCTTGCTTCTGGTTTCCACCCCAAGAAAAATTCGGGTGGCCCTACCAATTTCTATTGTAGTTGTGTCCAACATTCTGATTGTTCCGCTGTACATTCCCAACAAAATTGACTGATTTAGGATTAGCTCCACAAGATTCTGCATTGTGCCCATTATTACCACAAATTTCGCACCAACTTTGAGCTTGCTGAACTGCATTAACCTGGCCCTGTTGTTGGTTCATACTCAGTTTGTTGAACTGAGTCATCATCTGACGTTGAAACGAAGCTAACTGCGCTACCAAGGAATTGATTCCATCTACCTCTATCAACCCTGCTCTCTTTCCTTCCCCTCTCGATGACTCGTTGTGCCACTCTGGATTTCCTTGAGCAATTCTGTTCAATAACGTGTACAACTCATCATAAGTCTTTTCTAAGGCTTGCCCACCCGATGTAGAGTCTAGTAAAATTTTCGTGTGTGGGTCTGGACTTTCTACAAAGGTATGAGCTAGCACTTCATTTGATTGCTGGTGATGGGGAAAGTCTCTCAATAATGACTTGAATCTTTCCCAAGCCAAATATAAGTTCTCATCGGACTTCTGCTTGAAACTCAGTATTTCACTTCTCAACTTTGCAGTCTTGCCTGAAGGAAAAAATCTGATAAGGAACTTCTTATCCACGTAATTTCATGAAGTTATGGAGTTCGGTGGCTCAGCTTTTAACCACTTTTTTGCCTCTCCCAACAATGAAAATGGGAAGAGGGTCAGTCGGATATAATCTGTGGACACGCCGGTGGGGACAAACGTGTCACTAATCTCAAGAAATTCTGTAAGTGCTATTGTGGGTCCTCATGTTCCATCCCAGTGAATTGACCACTAGAATGTAACAGCTGCACCATGTTCTGTTTAAGCTCAAAGTTCCCTCCAGGCTCCGGTTTCCGGATACTAGAGTTCACACTAGTCGCTTGTGGGATTGCCACTTCGCGAACTGGTCTAGTTGCCATTGATTCCGATGACAATTGTGCTTGTCCCGCGGGTGGTTGTTGTTGTACCTTTTCTTGAAGTCTGTTCAGCTTTTGCTCTAGAGCTACTCTCCTTCGCAAATGTATTTGACGTTCAGGTTCAAGCAACGGTTCCACAAGCTCTCTATTTTTAGCCAGCTCGGCAGGACAACCTGCCACCTGCAAATGATCAGACTAAGACCAAGTTTCTCAACACTTAAGGAAATTTAAAAATCACACAAAAACAGATAAATTATCAAAACTTCACCGAGTCCCCGACAACGGCGCCAAAAACTTGTTGGGTTTCCCGCAAGTGTACGGGTCGTACAAGTAATATAGTGGCTCTTTTTAAGAACCGGAATGTCGAACCTACAGGGACTGGACCAATTCAGCTAACTATCAGGTTCAAGTGTGATATTAAATAACGCAAATGTTGATTATAAAAGTTTTCAAGAGAGTTTAATTAAGTCTAATTGTGGTCAACGAAATATTCTGAATCCATTCAAGGAGCAACATAGAGTTAAAGCCGGATAATCATGCGCTACTATGAATTGCAATGGTTAAGTATAAAACTATCAATTGTCGTCTCACATAATTAGAATTGCATGCTCATGGCCTTTCGAGCCTCTAAACACGACAAACTAGCCTCACTACTACATTGTGAGCGAGGATGCTAATTCTAGTTCGTGGGCAATTAATTACGTGGATATGATTAGGGACTCTCATACTCCTAATCATTCGACTCAACTTAGCTTCACAACTACTTCTTCGGGTGGTGATGTGATAATTCCAAGTTGGTGCCTAACTCCTCCCGTTTTATCAACCAAGCAAGGTGTTAGGTATATTCCTATCCTAACACAAATTATATCGTGAGATACAATCATGCTCCCTACATTCTGTTGTTCTGGCCTAGGTAAATGCTTTCTCAAGCATATGCCTAAGTTAACGTGTATATTTTCATGGTGATCAATCATAAAACAACCATAATTCAGAATGCAAGACAAAACAACACTCAATAACTTAATCCCATCACAAATTCATAAAAACACAATCATAACTCATGGCTTCAACCCTAGAGGAAGGGTTCTAGCCACTCATGTTCGTATAATTACAAGGAAACGCTGTTAAAGTAACATACTTACAAGAATTGGTAGAAGAGAAGGGAATTTGACAAACCCTAGGTGAGTTCTCCCACTTCTCCCTTCACTCCTAGGTGGTTTTCAAGAATACAATCGTGACCCCCAATGATTTTAGGAGCTAAGGGACCTATTTATAGTAAATGAGAATCGTGCAAAATAAAGCCTGTCGTGGAATGGCTCCATGTCATGGAGTGTATCGAGGAGCACTACCTCCGTGACATGAAGGTAACGCGGAGGTAATGCGGAGGCACACTGGAAATTGCCTCTGGATGCCAAGATGTTGAGGGTCGCAGTGCTGGCCGGTGTGACACGCTGCTCATGCAGCGCGATGGCATTGTGCTAGTGTGCAGCTCGCCTGGCGTGGCACGGCGCTGGCGTGCAAATCGCCTGCCTGCTTGCTGCCTTCTCTCGCGCCTTCCATGGGCGTGGCACGGTGCTGGGCGCGACACACGCACAGCGTGGCGCGCTGCCTGGCGCAGCCAGCCTTGCCAAGGCATGCTTCTTGCCGACTTTCGCAAATTGCTCCCGACTCCATTCCTCTACTTCACCAACTTATAAATTAGTTCCTCAAATTCATGTAAACCTACAAAACAAGAACTAATCATGTTGGTTAGTACATATATTCACATTTATATAAAATCACATGAAAATGTATATAATTAATTAGCTAAACAAGACTAAATTAAGTTATAAAGCATCACTCGGGCATGCTATTTTGCCCGAGATCACTTTCGGAGGTCATTTTAGGTGAAGTGAATAATCAAACAAAAGCCTAAAATCATGTTCTAAGTGCAGCTACATCTAGGATTTCGCCTTGAGTCACAGTTAGGGCAATTTCTAAACAAACAGAAATGCATGAGAATGATTCAAATAACCTTATCACACAAGGAATCACACCCAAAGAGTTCACATAAGTGATTATTATCACAAGATTTTTCTTCAAGGCTATAGAGCAAGCAAATAAACAAGCCAAATATGCAATGTATGTCAAGAAAGTGCTACATATCTCATTTCAAATGCCTATTTTTCTTTCAAATTCATTTTTTTTTCATGCCACAGAAAATTTTTTGGTGGTGGTGCTACCTCTCAAAAGTAGTTCCACAAAAGATTTAAAGAAAGACATGGCATTTTCACTTAAGAGAGACTCCTCACAATCTATCATTGTGAAATGCCAACCCGGTTCGACAATGAAAAGAAAAGAAAAAGAAATTTCTCCTTGAGAAAGAACCGTGGTATGAAGAAAATCCTTTGAGTTTAATTACTATCTACTATTTATAAAGGCAAAAATCAAACTTTGGTCACAAACTTTAGGTAATAAGAACAGAGACCCATTCATTGGCAGTAACAACCAAGAGTATTTTTCTATTTATCCATTCATAAATTTAACAAACAAATAGCCTAGCAAGGGAAATCATCAGATGTAGTAAAAATGAGCCTGACAAGGTCTCAAAAATTCTCACAAGTCAAAAAAAAAAGCCCGACAAGGACCAAATCAAATCATAAACAAAATAAATGACCACCACTACAAGCACAATCATCCCACCTCCAACTCAAACACTACATTGTCCCCAATGTATGCATGCAAAATAGAGAGGACAAAAACTCACTAAAGTGGTCACTCATCATCTTCCCCATCTTGTCCTGCGTTGCCCAGATCCTCCGCCTTATCCCCCAAGACCTCGAACAAGTTGTCAATGGGGCCTCGAACTGTAGAGGGGGCAACCGTTGCTGCATCAAGGGCGCTTATGTCGGACACCTCCATGGGCATCCGACTCTTCCACTCCCTTAGTTTAGTCTGGAGAGAGGTGGTAGCCCCCTCCATGACATCCACCCATTTGCATAGCTTGGTCAGACTCTCATACATGGACTTCATCTCCTTTTAACCATTTAGGAAATAAGGGCAGGGAGACTCTTAGAAAACTTTTGCAGCTAGCTCTCATAAGAGTTAGTCATGTCCACAAGCTTGTGGAGACTGTTTGGTTGGGAAGATGTTAAAGGGGGTGAGGCTCTCCTAGGAGGGGCTTCGCCTGAAGCTTGTCTCGATGCCTCTATATGTTTCATATTAAGATTGGGAGCCAATAGGGTTTGCTAAGAACCATGGGAGAAGGATCCTTCTGGAATATAAAAAGCTTGCAGCCACTTCCTCTTGCTCTTGCAACAGAAATGATACCGGTAGCAGGGCTTGTAGCTTCATCTGGGACCAGTGGCACTCTATCTTGCAGGCATAGCTGAGATATGAGCGCCGCATATGGCATTGAGGTGAAAACTTGTCTAGCTTTTCTCTTCATTGGAATAGCCACAATTTCCCAGAAATTTATACGCACCCCTATTTATGCAGATGATGAGGATAGCTGCTTCCAAATTGACCTGCTACTCGTTCTTTGAAGGTATGATACGACCACAAATGAAGTCCAACCACAACTTTCCCTCAAACTTAAGATTATGGCGAGAAATCTACCACCCATGGTGGCCTACAAGGGTGTGTCTGCTGCAATAACTAGAGCTATCCAGCGAAACTGGTTCTCTTTATCAGCAATTCAGGCTGTATATTAAGAGATGTTGTCAAGCTCGTCCTCCCAGAATAGAAAATTAGTGGTTTCTAGAGTGATGTCAACCTCCACACCTCTCACCTTAATTGAAGACATGTAGGGAAATTTTTCCATCTTACCCCTATGATGCAACTCTATTGCCTGGCTTGGTAAGATACATAAATTCTAGAATGAGACTGGGATAGTAATCTGGGAGAAGATTGGTAAAAGCTTTCCATTGGCAGTCATTGAACTAAGAGGTGATGATGGGGAGGTCACTTTGCGGCCCCACCAAGTCAAAACGTTTCTCAACAGTGTTGAGCAGCCCTTGCAGATAGCATAGTGCCCCTTCATATTGGGCACACAAAACATTATGTCCTTTTGGGTGTTGGTGGGTGTTGTGGATGCCTTTTCCTTCCCTTTTCCTTTGGTGGAAGAGTAGGTTGGGGCCTTGCCCTTGCTTGGGTTCTTGGATGAAGTCATATTCTGCAAAAACCATGTTAGTGCCAAACAACCATACTTTCATTTTATCTTTTTTTCTTTAAGAGAAAATAAATTAAAAGAAAATAAAAATAAAAATTTAACAAAAACTAATATCTATCCTAAACTTAGGCAAGAGATTATGAAAACTGGATGAAAAAGAAGTAGAATTTCTAAGATGTGAAGCACTGGCAGTGCTTGGCGAGACATCGGTGAAATGCAGATGAAGATCTGTGAATCGTTGATTGACTGCCGAACCATAAAAGAACACTGGGACTTCCAAGATCATCTGGCTACACACCGACATTTCACCGGTATCGACTCAAAGAATGCCAGTGTAATGTAGGTCTTGGGCAGTGGACCTGAAGTCTTGAACCCTGACCTGAGTTTCATCTGGTGGTTCGCCTATGGACGCCTGGCAAAGAAATTCCTACCCAGAATTATTAAAATGGAAAAACACTCAGATTTGATACTCACCCACTCAATATAGCAACAACAAAGCAAGTAGTCAATTTACCCTTAAGAAGGACGTCACCCCATCTATCATCGGGAAAATTATGTAATTTAGCACACATGGGGCTACTCAGACTTCACCCCCAACTAAAATCAACAGCACTAAGAAGCAAGAATTTTGGAATTAAGAAGACCCACATAGTCATTCAATATTATATCACTACCCCCACATACTCACAGAATGACTGATAGGAAGACATGAGCGGGGCATTTCAATTTTCACAAGCTCACAATAATCCATATTTTGCCAATCAATGATTAAAAACAAAGTGAGCGTGACATACCAAATGGATTTGAAATCAAGATGAGGAGAATGATCAAAGCTTGCAAAAAGGAGCTCCACACCACTTTTTCTTGCCTTAGTGTATTTGAAAAGAGAGTGAGTAGTGATGAAAATAGGGAAGTACTGCGGGTTTTATAGAAGAGAAGGAGTGAAGGAGATTGGTAGGTGAAAAGATGGGTTTAATGGTGGGAAGGTGGAAAGGTGGTGTATTGGGAAGTTAAAAAGGTATAATAGGGAAGTGGAAAGGTGGAATAAAGAGTCTATGGGGATTTACATGGTTTTTGACCGATATTTTTAAATACCTGGGTCGAGTCGATCTATGGAGTAGTCAAAAGTTTTTCGAAGATGAACTTACCTGTACCTACGGTTAATCGACGGTTGGCAGTAGGGATCGACATTTTGCCGGTCTTGAGGCTGGTACCCAATACCTTTCTAGTTCACTGGTAATCCACCGGCGATTAGCCCGTAGTTCGCAAATTTGTACTGGTAGTTCACCGATTGGATCGCGGAATCTACCCCAGCTTCCAGGTGCACTGTTTAAAGCCGACGCTTCACCATAGGTTCATTGTTGGTATCGTCGTTCCGTCGATGAGTCGCTGGTTTCTTCTCTTCTCTCCCCTTCTTCTGTTCATTACCTAGCATGTTGTCACCGGTGTTTCGCCAGTCTAACGTCGTTCCTTCCCTATTTTTCTTCTCCATTGTTTGTTCACCCAAGATACCTACAGATTCAAAAAGAACAAAACATCAAAATGCTCAAGGTAAAATTGCTTGGGTTGCCTCCTAAGAAGCACCTTCGTTAACGTCGTGGCACGACGGATACCTTCCCAATATCTAGCACTCCGAAGGGTCATCCTCTTGTTCACTTTAATCATCCATACATGTATAATGCTCATCATCACCATAAGCACTGCCATGACCTTACACTCATTTGGGGGCTTGACAGGCTAACATACATTGAAGGTGACCTCGTCACCACCTACTCAGAACTTAAGCTCCCCAAGTTCCACATCAATTAAGGCCCGAAGATAATTGGCACCTCAATGTCCATCTCACAATCCAACACAAGGAAATCAGTGGGGAGTATGAAATTATCTACCTTGACAAGAACGTTAACTAGCACTTCAACAGGTCTTTTGATTGACGTATCCTCCATCAACGTCCTCATAGAGATAGGTTTGGGACTCCCTAGCCCGAGTTTCTTCAATATCATGAGAGACATGAGATTGATACTAGCACCAAGATCACATAGAGCCTTATTGAACATGCACAACCTAATTGTGCAAGGAATGATGAATGCCCCAAGTTCTTCACATTTTGGAGCAAGGTTTCTAGTCATGATAGCACTACAATGATCGGCCACCTCATCAGTTCTCGTGTCACCACCTTATTTTTCTTCAAGAGATCCATCATAAATCTTGCATATCTTGGAATTTGGATCAAAGCATCCACCAACGGTATATTGATAGAAAATTTGTTGAACATATCTATGAATTTTCAGAATTGATTATCCTCCTTCTTTTTATCCAACCGCTGCGGATATGGTGAGGGAACTCTTACTTCATGGTCCTTGTCATTAGGGGCCTTCACGCCCACCTTCACATTAACATTATCCGAGGTCATCATATTAACATCTCCCTTATCATTTCCTTCCTCATCATCACCATCACTTGGTGCTTTTGGCTCCTCATCCAACACATTATGATCAATTACCTTTGGGGCATCAACATCTTTGCGCTTCATGCCCACATCTTTCAATATCTTACTACTCATAGTCTTGATTTCCATACAATGGCCATCTTTCTTTGGGTTTGGGATAGTATCACTAGGAAGTGCACCCTTCATGTAAGGGTTCATTTGCACTTCAAGGTGTTTGATTGAAGCCGAGTGGGAGCTCACGGTTTGGACGAGCATGGAAATCTCCCCTTCCAACTCTCTAACCCCACTGTCAGTGGATTCTACTTTCTTCAACACTCGGGACAGCACGTCCTCAATCTTTGAGCTTCCTACATCACTCACCCATGGCTGTCCTTGAAGTTCTTTGGCTTTTGGAGGAGGTACATAGGGGTTAGAAATTCGGTGATGTCACTCTCCTTCGCAATTTTGCTCTTTATTCCCCTATCAATCTTTTCTCTCCACCTATCAGGATTATCACAGTTTCTCCAACCTTGATTTTCCTCCCCTGTACGCCAAGGGCCTTGATTGGCACTTTGATACCCAGGGCGAGAGTCCCCAAATTCACCTAACATATATTAACACTCCCCCTCATATCTCAAGGGTGAAGTATCATCATCATATTGAGCATGGGGTTGACCAGCCACATCATTCACACTCTTTATTCCATCTCTCATCACGTGTTTTATCATCAACTCTAGTTGGGTCATTATGTTGGGAAGAGTTTCATCTCTAGCCTCATCTCTCTTCCTTAATTCTGCACTCAACAGATTTGGGGAAACACCACTAGAAGATACTTTCGCTTCTCTAGTATTCCATGCTCGGTTTGTCTTCTTCATTCCATCAAGTAATGTCGTGGCTACTCCATAGGGCTGACCCATGACTGATCCCCTAGCCAAATTATTTTCCACAGACTTATTGATAGAACCCAATGTCACAACCTGAACATATGCTCGGATCAAGACATGGGATAAGAAACCCCGAGATGCTCCAAGTCGACCCATGGCATGAACATATATCTAACTCAATCATAGATAAGCTGAAGATAATTATAGATAATGTAGAAGAAGTCTAAACAATCATAACATCTGAATACATGTATGAATCCAAAGTTGAAATACAAACTATGTCCAAATAAGCCACTAATACTGATGAGTCGATTGGACAAGACCCTGACTAAATCATTATAGTCTAAAAACTGAAAAGATGAAGTACAACTGATAAGAAGGGCCCTCGCAAGATGAGGACTTACCAACTAATACTGAGAAGTGCTAACTCCAGAAGTCTGACTAGTAGCGGAACTGAGTCTAGATATCGAAGCCTGTATCATGAAATGATACAACATAGAGTATGCGGTCAGTAAGTGGAATGTACCGAGTATAAAAGGTAAGTAAGCCGCTAAGTAAGTAAAATCATTAAACTTGCATAATATAAAAACATAATCAAGATAAGATTCTGAGAGTAGGGCTTGCATGCTATTTTTTGAAATCATGATCTGATCATAATTGAACATCATAAATGAAATTATGAGGAACAATGATGGACTCGTTATATAACCAACATTACCATGATAGAACTTACGTGGTCCTGACTATCACACTCAAGTGGGAAGACACGTCCAAAGCCTTGATAGGGCTAAGAATGCTACCATGATATCGATATCAAGCTCAAGGCCCCTTGGGGGCAGAGGAAGCTCCAAAGGAGGTCCCAAATTATTTGATCATACCTACGTTGGCGCGTAGTTCTAAGGAATAGGGTTGACTGACCCTTAGCATACTTGGTGCTAGACACTACTCCCAAAAAGATGCATATACTCTGCATTGTTTTTCAATAAAGTTGACCATTGTCTAGTGACGAAGATGAATGATAATCATACATACATAAATCTAAAATCACAACATGAGGAGCCTTGGCTCAAACCATACCACAAGTTGAAAATAATGGGAGTCTTGACTCCAAAACCATGTGGTAAGCTAGTTCATGAAATCATAAGACATACATGATCATATGGGATTGCCAAATACTTAAACATGCTTGAAATCAAGTTGATTCACTTTGAAAACTTAAACATAAACATGGGTATTTCGAAATCATATTTTCTTTATAACATCTCATCATGCTTGTACACATACTTCATAGATCTCAATTTTCATGAGCTTTCATGGATGGACATGATAGTTTAGAAAACTTGAAAACATAATTTATTATTTAAAAACATTGTAAAATATGACCATTAGTCATAATTCACCATTTAAAACATGCATAGATCATACCTATCATTGAAACTTAGAAATTCAAGCATTGGGTAAAATCCCCATGGAATCATCAATTAGAACATCATGAATTGAGAGGGAATTGTGCATGGGTGTGGACTATAAAACCCATTCATAGCCTTACATACCTGAAGAAATATGATTTTTACCACTTCCTTGATTTTCTAGAGAGAATTTTGGAAGAACTTTAAAGAACCAGGCTTGATCACCTCTCAAAACTCCAAGCTTTAATGCATGAATTAGGATAGGCTTAGAATGACTTAACACTTCTTAAAGCACTCTATTATGAGCTTAAAATGATGTAGTTTAGGCTTTGGGAATTTAGAAATTATAGAAAAGCCCTTAATAAATTCCCAAGGAAAAACATACTGCCGATCCCAACGAGGGACTGCATGATTCGTTACCAGTGACCATGACTCGCGATCACTATTCGTCACCTTCACTGCCAATTCTTCCTCTGGGGGTTACCACGAGGGACATCACAACTCGTGGTGTACCCAACGACTCATGGTGACCAGTCATTACCTTCACTGCCCCATTCATCGAGTCTTCAGTCAACTCTTGACCACGGGACACCTAGCAACTCGTGGTGTTGAACACGACTCATGGTCACACCCATGGTCACCTCAAATACAAAATTTTTAACCAAGTCCTAGCCTCTCCCCATGAGTCACTTAACGACTCGTGGGGTTCCTAATAGGTCATTGGACGACTCGTCCTGTGACTTGGTGTAAAAATTCTTGTTTTCTCTGTTTCAACTCCCGATTCTTATGTTAGGGATTTCGGGGTATAAGAATATCTCCCCCTTGGAAACATTCATCCTCTAATGTTGAAAATCATACTAAAAAGTAGAGAAATGCAATCATCCAAAACAAATACTGAACATACATGTTGAAAACTGATGGAGTGACTGACTCTAGTTTGAACTACATGACTGAACTGAATTCCTGAATCACACATACATCTATTTACATGAAAGAAACTGGGGTACATGAATTGAACATGAAAGAGAATAGAGTAATAAGGAGAATACTGATACCATAAGCTGAAACTGAGCCTGAAGAGAATAAATGCTAGTATATTTCCATCATATCTTTCTCGGCTTCCCCCGTAGCTCCCTCAACATGCTGATTCCTCCATAAAACCTTGACAGAATCGACTTCTTTGTTTCTTAGCTTATGAACCTAATGATCCAGTATTTCCACCGGAACCGCTTCATAACTAAAGTTATCTTTCACACCGACACTATCTACCGCAACAACTAGAGATGGATCATCCAAACACTTCTTTAAGAGCGATACATGGAAAACTGGATGGACTAACGCTAATTCTGAGGACAACTCCAATTCATATGCTACCTACCAACCCTTTTCACAATCCGGTATGGGTCAACATAACGGGGGATGAGTTTCCCTTTCTTTCTGAACCTCATCACTCCTTTCATGGGAGATACCTTTAGAAACACCCAATCATTGACTTTAAACTCAAGCTTCCTTCTCCTCACATCCGCATAGGACTTTTGGCAACTCTGAGTTGTTTTCAACTCGTACCTTATAAGATGAACATTCTCCATAGCCTCATGGACTGAATTTGGACCTATCACTGCAGCTTCACTATCTTCGAAACCATGCAATAGGTGATCTACATCTCCACCTATAGAAAACCTCAAACCGAGCTATCTGAATGTTGGAATGGTAGCTATTGTTACATGCAAACTCAATAAGAGGTAAATGATCATCCCAACTACCCTTGAAGTCAATCACACACGCTCTCAACATGTCCTCGAGAGTCTGAATAGTCCGCTATGCCTGACTATCTATTTGCGGGTGAAATGTTGTGCTAAGCTTGTCCTGAGTACCAAGTCCCTTTTGAAATGATCTCCAAAACTAGGAGGTAAACTGAGTACCTCTATCTAATATGATGGACAAAGGAACTCCATGCAACCGAACTAGCTCCCGAATGTATAATGTAGCATAATCCTCCATTGAATTGGTAGTTTTGACCAGTAGGAAATGAGCTGCTTTGGTCAACCTGTCCACAACCACCCAAATGGAGTCATACTATCGATGAGCGCGAGGCAACCCTGTGATGAAGTCCATATTGATCTCCCCTCACTTCCAAGTAGAAATGCTGATGTCTTGAAGTACACCTCCTAGTCTCTAGTGCTCAACCTTCTTGCTAACAATTCGGACACTTAACCACAAACTCAGCTATGTCCTTCTTTATTCCATTCCACCAATAGATTTCCCATAGGTCACGATACATCTTGGTGGCACCTAGATGTATGGAGTACCTGGAACCATGAGCCTCGTGCAAAATTCGATCTCTCAAATCATCAGCATCCAAAACACACAAATGACCCTGATATCGGAGCACACCATCTCCCCATTTGGAGAAAACCTCCATCTTTTGATTCTGAACAACTTCCTTCAACTTTACCAAGATAGGATCCTCGTCTTGTCTAGCTTTTACATCAGTCACCAGGATGATTCTGATCCGTTTTGAACAACAACACCACTATCGGCCGAGTCAACAAGATGATGCACATCCTTCACTAGTTCCTTCCTCCCCTCATCTACATGGGACACACTTTCCATAGAAGGCCTACTATGAGCATCTGCTACCACATTAGCCATGACTGGATAGTAAAGGAAACTCATATCATAATCCTTGAGTAACTCCAACCACCTCCTTTTGACGTAGATTTAGATTCTTCTAGGTAAACATGTATTGTAGGCTTTTGTGGTCTGTAAACACATCTACATGGACCCCGAACAAATAGTGTCTCCAAATCTTCAAGGCAAATACTATCGCCGCCAATCAAGATCATGAGTTGGATAATTTTTTTCATGCACCTTCAACTGCTAGGAGGAATATGCTATAACTTTACCATGCTGCATGAATACACAACAAACACCGATCCTCGAAGCATCACAATATACTACAAACCAATTGATACCCTCGTGTAGGGTCAACACCGGTGCTGAGGTGAGTCGAGTCTTCAACTCTTGGAAGCTTCTCTTACAAGCCTCTTACCATTGGAACCTTACTTTCTTCTAGGTCAATTTGGTCAACGGTGCTACAATAGATGAAAACCCCATAACAAATCTTTGATAATAACCAGCTAAACCCAAGAAACTCCTAATATCCGAAGGATTCACCAGTTTAGAACATTCTTCACCACCTCTATATTTTGAGAGTCTACCTGTACACCCTCTCTTGACACTACATGACCCAAAAATGTCACTGAGTTCAACCAAAAATTCACATTTACTGTATTTAGCATGTAGTTGACAATCCTTCAAGGTCTGTAGCACCACCCTCAAATGAGTGGCATGCTTCTCCTCGCTCCGAGAGTATATAAGGATATCATCTATGAACACAATAACGAACATGTCCAAATTTGGATTGAACACTCTGTTCATCAAATACATAAAAGATCTAGGAGAATTCGTTAGTCCAAACGACATAACTACAAACTCGTAATGACCATACCGAGTCATGAAGGCTTTCTTCAGAATGTCACTCTCTCGAACCCTTAGCTGATGATACCCGAATCTGAGATCTATCTTTGAAAAGCACTTAGCTACCTGAAGCTGGTCAAACAAGTTATCAATTCTAGGGAGAGGAAACCTATTCTTGACGGTAACCTTATTTAATTGCTGATAATCAATACATATACGAAGAGAACCATTTTTCTTGTGCACAAAGAGAACTATGCACCCCATAGGGATTTGCTAGGTCTGATGAAAACCTTTTCTAGAAGGTCCTTCAACTGCTCCTTCAACTCCTTTAGCTCAGTTGGAGCCATTCTGTAAGGAGGAATAAATATAGGTTGCGTATTGGGAAGAAGGTCAATACCAAAATCAATCTCCCGCTCGGGAGGAATTCCTGATAGATCATCTGGGAACACTTTTGGATACGCACATACTACTGGGACTGACTGGATAGTCGAGGTCTTGGATGTATCATCCGTAACCCTAACTAGATGATACACACAACCCTTAGAAATCATCTTTCTAGCCTTAAGGTAGGAAATGAAAAGACCTACAAGCACAACTGATCTACCCTTCCACTCTAGGACTAGCTCACCTGAAAATCTGAACTCTACTGCACGGATTCTACAATTCACTGAGGCATAGCATGCAAATAGCCAATCTATGCCGAGGATAACATTAAAATTGCTCATGGATAATGCTACTAAATCTGCTAAGGTGAGTTTCTAAAGGAATGTGACAGGGCGATTTCTATACACCCGTCTAGCTATAAGTGAATCACCAACTAGAGTAGAGACAGAAGGGTTCTGATAAGATTTTGGGACTATCTCCGAAACCACTAGCAACATAGGGCATCACAAAAGGTAAAGTAGCCCTTGGATCTAACAATGCATATACATCAAGGTGGAATACTCATAACATACCAGTGACTAAATCCGGGGAGACCTCCTGCTCCTAACGGGATGTTAGGGAATAAAATCTATTTTGGTTATCCGCCACCTTTACTAGTAGATTCCCCCTACTGAGCTAGGAATGTTGGTGGAGCTGCTAAACTGGAAGCTGGGCCTCGGCCCCTATCATAACCCTATCTGTCTGCTGGGCAATCTCTAAGCTTATGTCCAGGCTTCCCGCACCCAAAGCAAGCACTTGTACCTGCCAAACACTGCCTTGTGTTTCTCTAACCACATATGCTACACTCTGGAGGGATGATCTCTGTGGGTCTGCTAGTCTGACCTCTCAAGTTTGATATTTATATTATTGAGGCGGTGGGGGTGTCTTAGGGAAATTGGCCACGTCACTCCTTGATAGTGCCACCTTAAAATGCTAGTAACTTTTTACTCTGAACTCCAATTGATGAGCGGTTTGATGTTATGAAAACTAGACTCAAATGCCTTTAATTTGATAGTTTGTAGGACCTCTAAATATGTCACACCCTGTGAAATGGTAACGGTTAGTCGGCGTACACATAGATGGTGACGAGTAAAGAGAGCTTGACACCTATGGAAAAAACCTCGGAAGAAGGGTCGGGCAGGGCCAGACCCGGGGGGGCCAGCGTGACATGTCAGCCTGCCGATGCTTTGGGCAGCATGGCGCACTAGGAGGGCCAACACTCTGGGACGCGTGGCGCGGCACCCTCCCTGGCGCGTTGACCAACAGGAGGCACACCCTGCCACCGCCATACACTTATATATATATACTTCTCTTGTTCAATTTTAAATCACATGGGAAGTGTCCTACAACCAAAATACAAAGAATACATTAACCTCACTCAATTTTCTTCAAATTACGCTATCAAACGCCGTTCGAATGCAAATTAACTTCGGGTAACAAGTCCCAGGCCTACAGGAAGCATTTCTATGGAGTTATTTCTCAAAAATTTTCTCAGCATATCAGAACCCTGTCGAGTAAAGATTGTCAGAATTACACCAAATTGGAACCTAAATGGCCACAGGCATTAGGTTAGCATTTCTCCCTTCCGAACACCCGAGAATTGGCGGGTGTTTGGCTTAATTAATCGAAGTTGAAGTTATCGTTAATTCTATCAAAATATATTGTTAATTGTCGACCGTTAGTACTAAAATAGCCTCATTTTCTCAGCATGAGGGCTGTAAATTGGTGGAATCACTGACTTTAGGATTGGAAGTGTTCGAGCGCCTAGAAATTATCGAATAAGTTATGTTAAGGCTATCCTTTTTGACAAGTTATGTTAGTCGTAATGTTAGTACGACCTGTTATCTATGGTAATCCAGGGTAAACCTATTCTTTTCAGTTTCTACAAATTGAATTGAGGTGAGAGCGATGACATAGTAACCCTTGTCAGAGTTAACCCTAGCTAAATCATTTTTTGCTTACGACGTTGGGGTTGTTGGATATTGTTGCCTATAGGTCCATGTTCGTAGGGTCAGTATGATGCCTGAAAGGACCAGATTGAGGCTGTGAGGTCCCTATCGAGTTACACAAAATTGACATTGTGACGGCCGTATTGAGTTACACAAGTTTTAGTCTGTGAGGGCGTATTGAGTTACCAGAGTGCTCGCAGGAGCAACATGAAGCTCGAAGGAACTAGATTGAGGTCGTAAGGCCGTATTGAGGTCTAGTTACCTCTAGAGCTTACATTATGACCCTTAGTCGAGCCAAGGCTCGGGATCCAATTATCAACGCTTACGTTATGACCATCAGACAAATGAAGGCTCGGGGTCCAGCTGCAGAAGCCTAGATGGCTCAGACATAGACACAACTATAGGAGCCTATCAGGCTCGGATATCACTTTAGAGGATGAGTATTCTTGAGTTACAATATGCCTACGAACCTTTAGTAGCCAAATAGGGGAAGTGTGCATTGTTTGTACCTGACGGGGCTTCTAGGGGCCCAGGTAGGTTATTCTGTTGTTTTTTCCCTTCCAGGCTTATGGGGGCCCGGTTAGGTTCTTGTTTGTATATATACTTGTTAGTTAAATATTTTAGATGGTGGGATTACTCAGGTTAAATTCTTATCCTCCTTCTCGATTACTTCAGCTATATCAGCTTTCATTTAGTTATTATTTTACTGCCTTACATATTCGGTACATATTATACTGATGCCCATCCTTGGGGCGCTTCATTACTTGCCTGCAGGTGCGAATAGACGCGGTTCGGGACCTTCTTAGTCATCAGCGAGAATCAGCAGTTCAGTCAGCTCCTTTTCTCCAAAGTTGATAGTTAGAGAAGGTTTGTTCTTTTGTTGTACCGTTTAAGGGTAGGTCGGGGTCCTGTCCCACCCATTATTCCACTCTTAGAGTCTTGCAAGCTATAAATTCTCAGCTGTTGGGTTTGTTGTTGGTTGTGTGGGCCCATGTATGTTTTTTTTCACGTGAAGGTCGTGTGGGGCCTAGTTTAGCTATCAGTTAGTAGACTTGTCGGCTATAGCATAGATATGGTCACTAGTTTTCATTCAATTATAACTAGAGAGCATGGTGGTCTTGTCGGCCCATATAGGATCTCTGTTGTCGCATTGTTATTAGTTAGCTGTATCTTTTACAGGTGGCTATGTCTCCTTGTTGACCTGAGGCTGTATTTATATCAGAGATATAGCTCGTTTTTTTTCTTGAATTGAGTTTCAGGCATGCACCAAATGTGCACAATCCCAATCAGGTTAGTTCAGATCCCAGTGTGGCACTAGGTGCCGGTCATGCCTCCCAAGGTGGGGTGTGACAAAATCATTATAAATTGAGAGATATGGTCGTTTACGACTCATAGAATAATTCGTTGGGACTATCCCAAAATCATAAAGTTGAAAAACCATGGTACGGGACTCAATATGAATCGTGGTATCTCACCACTAATCATACCAAGTGGTCGTACCAAAGAAAAAGAAAGGGTAAAATTCAAAATCAACATTATGACCCGTGGTACGACTCGTAGAATCCTATTTATGAATCGTGATAATAAGTCATACAAAAATTACAGAAGGTCAGATTCTCAGATGTTCATTAAACGGCCATCAGTATGAATCTTACCACCTTAGTATGAGTTGTACAATGAGTTGTGACTATGACAAAAGGCCCTATGAGTCACAATACGACTCATACCACCTTGGTACGACTCATACTCATGATCCGTAGTATGATACTGAACATACTCTTTTTGCTTTCTTTCTCTGAGATCCTATATTCTAACCTCTTCTCCATAGGTACAATGAGTCAGAAAAGATGACCAACCAAGGATGCCCAAGACAAAAGGGCAAGATATGAGATTGCAACTCGGAGTGCCCTAAGAGATGAGACCTTTGCTTTTGTGCAAGAGAAAAATACACCTACTTGTTCATTGGATAAGTACGAAGTTGACACTGATGATATGGATAATCCTTGAACCACTAGGGCACAAGCCAAGGCTCAGGCCATAGCTACCTCAGCTTCACCGATAGATGCTCTCCAGTCTAAGGAGGGATATCATGCAGAGCCTCAGGAGTTCACTAGTGGCTCGCATGCAGAGGAAGGGTCATCTGAGGCCCAAGATATAGAGGATTTGGGTGAGGCCGAGTATGAGAAAGAGGCACAAGATAATGATGATGATCAGACCCCACCCCTAGAGAGTTGTACCATCATATGGGGTGTGCTAGCTGCTCAAGATATTTATGAGCAGGGCCTCACCCTCACATCAAAGCTGAAACCGAGGAGAAGCATACCGGAGGAGCCATGGATCTTGACCAGTTCCCTTAATGAGATCGAGGAGATGAAGCGGCTATTTGACCTACATGGGTTTGGTTGGATGGAAAGAACCTCTGAGAGCTTTAGTGCTAACATGACAGGGACTTCTATTCCAACTACTTGGCGACTATGGAGCAGCAGACTCCAACTAGGCAGAAAGTGAAGGAGCAGTCTAGACTGGAGAATGTGATGCTCTAGGGGCAAGCTGTTGATGTCTCAAAGCGGCCTATTATCCAAATGTTATATGGACCAGATTATCAAGTCCCAATCTCCACAGTAGAGTTTGATCACCGTGTTGAGGCCCTAAATAGGGTCAAGCAATTAAGCTTGGAGGAGAGTTAGAGACAGGTGAGGTGGTTGGCTAGAGTTATAGCTTAGGAGAAGGAGGATGTAGATTAGGTGACTAGTGGATGGAAGGTCACCAAAGTCTCACTTAATTTCATAGCGAAGGCCTGATGAACATTAGTTCACCACAGGTTGGCACCGACAGTGAATGATAACACTTTAAGCACTGACACAACAACATTGGTGACGAGCATCATGTCAGGGTATGCTACCAACATCCCAAGGGTTATAATAGAGGAGATTCAGGATCGAGCTCTAGCTTTAGTCACTACGATTCCATTCTCTAGTCTCACATACAAACGCCGTAAAGAGTGAGGTGTTCAGGTGATAGCAGAGATAGATGCCAGAGTTGGAGGCATATGAACTATTGATATTGGTCTGATATAGGATGAGATAAACCCGGTGAGCCGGGTTAGAGCACCAACAGCAGTCTAGACATCATAGTTAGTAGGGGAAAGTAGGTAGAAGCCCTAAACTCATTGATTAGAGTTAGATGCTGGCTACTGAAGCCAGCCACACAACAATTGCACCCAATACTTCCTCCACTCAGCGACTAGCCCCACCAGGCCAGCTCCTAGTCAGATACATCTAGTTCCTCAGGATATCTTACAGAAGATGGATAAGAGGATGACCTTGACAAAGATAAAAGGCCAATGTAATAATGGAGTAGGTCAAGGATGACATTGATGACGCAGCTAAAGGGTTGCATAGTCAACTTGACATCTTTGAGCTATGGCTCAATGAGAGATTAGCTGAGTAGCTGAATGTATAGAATTTGCGAGAT
This sequence comes from Datura wrightii, assembly GCA_035772735.1. Classification (NCBI taxonomy): domain Eukaryota; kingdom Viridiplantae; phylum Streptophyta; class Magnoliopsida; order Solanales; family Solanaceae; genus Datura; species Datura wrightii. The sequence continues at coordinate 65,448,727 of JASDFA010000003.1, read as the reverse complement.
GAGCTGGGGTTGATTAGGAGTCAGGCAGCCGAGCTATCAACTCGACAGCTGGCCATATTACTAGCCCCCGACATTCCACTATTTGAGGATGAGCTCGATGAGGAGTTTGACTTAGGGGCCTGTCGGAGTGATGAGTCAGCTGGAGAAGATAGAGGAAAGAGAAAATCTATGGAGGTAGTTGATAAGGAGGCCTCCAGGAAAAGCAGAAAGAGAGAGAGAAAGGAGTGCAAGTGGGTGACAGCAGTTAGCTTGCAGACTCATGACCAGTACATATCTGAGCTGCAGGAGAGAGATAGAGGAGCTGGGAGTTCAGCTGCTGTGCCTAGTGAACTTACAGGTGGCGAGGAACCTTCGGGTGAGCCATATTTAGCCTAGGCAGATACAAAGTTCACTGAAGGGGCAACTACAATCCCCATCATTACACTATTGAGTGTGTCGGCCACCACTGGCACCACAATTTTAGAGGCGGAGAGTGTGCCTTCACGCCCGCCTCTACAGGATGACAAGAGCACTTAGTGCACCTCAGGTATGTCGCTCTCCTAGTTTAAAAAGCATGCTTTTTAAGGGAGGGTGTAACTATTTTTGTTTGTTCGAGGATTTTTGTTGCGTGTTTCTTTTCCCTCGGACATATTATCTAGTAAAACCTACATATTTAGGATATTTTGCTTGTTTAACAAGTAGCTTAGGAGTATTAACAGCCAATAAAAAATGCACATAGGTTTTATGTTTGGATATTTTTGGAAAAAATGACCCTTTTTAAAATTTTTTGTATGATTAGATGTGTGTTGACTGCAAAGCATGACTATTGTGGATTTCTTATGGCATTTGATAGATTAGCATGAGTAGCTGTAGCATAGCTGTGCATGAACCAGATAGATAATGTGATGCAAACCTATATGATATGTGAGTGAGGACTCTTACGTATTTCAAACCAAATGAAATGATTCCCTTGATCCCATGTTTGAGTCTAAAGTTGACCTTTTTGTTGATTAGCCCATTTACCTTCACTATTTTATTTATAATGAACCTATTTTGACCCTAGTCCCTCCTTAGACATTGTGCAAAATGCCTAAGTTGAGAGTGACTATTGTCGCGGTGCATAGATGAGGTGGGAGAGAAGAAAAAGCTAGTCAGTAAAAGGTGGGGTGTGGTATGAACAAAAATAAATTCGAAATGAAAGAAATTTTAAAAATGAAAAATACACCACACCTATCAGTCGAAAGCTGAATAAAATGGAGAAAGGGAGGGAAAAAGAGGAAAATTTTAAAAGTGAAACCAAGAGTCGTGTAGTGCCGGGAGGGTTTGTCACTATTTCCATATTTGTCATACCCATCCCTAAGACGACATTACAAGCCAATAAAAGTCATATGGTGATCCTAACCTAACTGTCTGAAAAGCCAAAGTAGAGAAAAGAAGGGCAAGCCTATGGTATATCTTATATAGTATTTGAAACTTCTTTGTGGGAGTGAGAGATATATTTGATAGTGCCAGTTTCCTATATATATATATATATATATAGCATCGTAAGTGGAAGGGACTTCATTTCATATGAGGGTGCATGGGTTGCATTACATTCTACCAGTTGTCTAAATAGCATTAGTGATAGCTCAGTTGTCTGTTAATAGTTAGATGCCATTTCTAGATCTTCTTGTGTCGTGAGTTGTAGTTTCATGTAAGCATAGTTAGCTTGGTTTTGAATGAAAAAAAGGTCAATACTTGATAATGATCATATGTGCAAATTTTGGTGTTGCTGGCTATAGGACTTCTATTTTACTTTCTAGTTAAGCATTGTATGTTTAGTAGTGTTTTTGTTTGCCTAAGGACATGAAAAAGGTCTAAGTCAAAGATGTTGATGTGCCGCAGTTTTACAACACTTTCGGCGCTTAAAACATAGGAAAAATGCTTGTATTTAAGTGTGTTTATACAGATATGAGGTCTTTTTACCTTGTTTTCAGGAAAATCAGGTCCGAGAGTTGGATTTTGAAAAAGGAGCAGAAAAATTGCAAAAAATGGCTTACTACAGGTCTCAGAATGAGTTGTACCTAGAACTTATAGCTAAAACTTCAGAGAAATTGCACAAGTGCTGGGGAAAAGTATGGTACGAGCAATACGAAGGAGTCATGAAAAACTTTAGAGGATGTGCACTTGCAGAAACTCCTAGTACGAGTGGAAGCCATAAATCGTGATGAAAATATATGAGCCATACCAAGGAGTCATGATAAACTTCATAGAACATGTAAACTGGCAGATCCCAGGGTAGGAGTAGATTCCATGAATCATAGCACCAAGGTACAGACCATACCAAGGACTCATAGTGAGATTCAGAGGATGCCAGATTTTAGAAGTCCAGACCACAACAGGAATTTATGACTCATAGTGTCGTTGTATGAGTCGTACCAACCTCCAGGACTTGACAAATTCAATTGTTGCATTCATACTACAAACAGAAGCCACGACTCGCAGCACCATGCTACGACTCGTAGGACGACGCAACAGCAGTTTTCCTGTTAAATTAAAAAAGTTTTTCATTAATTGTATAAATACTTTTAGGTTAATTTCATTTACAGAGGCTGATACTTTCAACTTGTATTCATAGTTTTTTGGTTTTCTATATCCTTGGAGAGTAAACAGTCGAATACTTGGACATAATTCATAATTGTTCTTGGGTTTTTGATAGGTAATTGTGCAATTGATTCTTGGATTCTTCTTTCATTAATATTGTAAGTCTTCAATTATGTTTTCTTCCATGAAATCTGATTTCATTCTTGCAATTATGAATAGCTAAACCCTCCACAACTAGGGTTGTGGGAACCATGGTGGAATAACAAATTAGGGTTAACACAAAGTGATTCTAAACCAAAACATATGTCTGTATTGTTGTTTTCTTCATGTTTAATATTTCTTAACAGTGCGCAACGTTAGGATTAGCCCAAATTCTCTTCTTTCTTGAGCCTAGAGAAGTATAAATTAGGAAAAGAGAAGAACAACAAAGCCTTGAAATTGAGTTTCATTGAATATCTTGAGGTGCGTCGCAGGAGAGTTTATTTTGAAATATTGATAAAGGTTAAATTGAAATCGCTCATGATACCTAACCCAGTGATTGAGTAGAGTCATCTCATAGGGACAAATCAGTCATTTAGATAAGCATAATATATCAGTTCTACAGGTTAAGTACTGGGATAGATCACGAGTGTAATAATCTAACCTAGTTAGAAAGTCATGGAGATCACTTCCCTAGTTGATTGCATAACTATTCATCACAACTCCATTTCAAAATACTGTTATTTGATTTAAATCCCCCTTTAGGAAATAATTGAACTAAAAGTGGGAATACTAGCATTAATCTATATCTTGACTATATTCCCTGTGGGATTGACCCCAATCTTAGGTAGGCTCTTTATTGACAACATCCATGTTATACTTCTTCAGGGGTGTAATTTGAGAGTTATCACATGAATTCTCTCAATATTTTGTCTCTCATCCTCATCTATCCACTCTCTAATTTTTTTTATATCCTCACGAACTAATAATGGAGTCAAAGGTATGAGACAAAATCTCTCCCTATTAATCTAGAGAAAGTATTTATTCTTCTCTTTGTTGTATGAAGCTCCAGTACTAGCATACCATGATTTTTCCAATATGATATGACAATTATACATGAAAAAAAAAATCACACCAAACCTTGTCCTTGTAACTTTCAAGATAATGCTGATAACACTCTTTATTTACCTTTAATCCTTTTCACGTGTAGGGTGACATATGCTTGATAAAAAGTTCAATCTATGAACTATATAAGTGCTAATTAAGTTATAAAAAAACTCTTTATCAATTCTCATGACTCATATATTAGACAACACTTCAACTCTAGTTTGAGTAGTAGTTCTACCTTGATTCTTATCATCCTTGTCTAGTTGTACATTCACGGGTTTTCCTCCTTCTCTCAACAAGGGTGACATCTATAGCATCAAGTCGGGCAGTAAATCATTATTGTCATTGGAGTTTCAACTTTAGTTGCCTTACCTTCTTGAGACATCTTATGAAAATATCAAAGAAATAAATATATCTCAATTTGGCTTTTTTTCCTCTATTAATCTCACTCTTTTTCCTTTTTACACTCAAATTACTGTATTTGGATGGGTCCTTTGAGATTTATATATAAACCCTACTGGTAACAACTCTCTAGAGATAATACATAGAAATAAAATAAGTTTACCAATAACAATACAATTTAGGTTTGATAATACAAGAAAAATGACAAATTTGTGTAACTGGTTATTACCCAAATCCACCTCAAATTAGGAATGTGTACACGGTCGATTGAAATAAATTACCCAACTAAGAGTGAAGATTGTATTCACGAGGAGTTAGTATAGATCCAAGCTATCAAGTAACATAGATTATTGAATGAGTGAAAAGCTACTCACGTTGATGGGTAAGAGAGAATTAAGGAAAACTTCCAAAATCTAGAATCTTGAGGGCTGAAATCAATAGGAGAAAATACTAGGGATGAGTAGCCAGGAGGTACAGTAGGTCCAGTGACCACGGACGACCTAACGAGTCATCACGTCAGGAAATGACTCGTCAGAGTAGTCGTGGGAAGGAGAAGCAGTAATCACGGGCTTCAGTTGAAATAGATGACCCATGAGTCGTTAGGCAGGCGACGACTCGTTAAGTCGGCCGTCAGGTGGAGGCTAGAGATCTAGATGGGGTTCCAGGCAGTTGAGATAAAAGAAGGTGGTTACGATTCGTTAAAAAAGCTAACGACTCATGAAGTCAGTCGTCGGTTGATTCAAGGGAATTGTGAGGAATCATCCAGTGTACTCTACGACAGGGCCCCATGAGTTGTTGCCAACCCCACGACTCGTGGAGTGCCTCGTGGGCACTAGCAGGTGGATTTTTCCTGCATCTTTCTAGGGGTATTTTTGTAAAATCCTATGCTTCTAACTCCCAAACTACATGATTTTGAGTATGGTATGGGACGTTTTTAAGGGGATAATTAGCCTAAACTCTCATTCTATCAAAAATCACGCTCAAACTCTTCTTCCTCCTCTCTCTTAAGACTCAAGGATTCAACAAGGGTTTCCTCAAGGCTTCAAGGTGCAAGTTCAAGTGGGATATCTCTTAAGCAGGTATGTGGGTTTCAACAAGGATATCCTTCCATCCTCGTGCCCCAAACATGTTATTCAAAACTCGAATCTCTTTTTCTAGAAAAGCATGATCTAGGGTTTCAATTTGTGGATGATTTCTTCTATGTCCTTTATGAATTCTAAGACCTATTAGAAGTAAATATTATTTATGCTTATGGGATTATTTTAATATCTTAAATTATGTGCTAAATGGTGAAGATGCATGATTATAGAACTTCCTTCATGAGATAGCTTAAAACTTTGATTGCGATTTCATTATTGTTAACTTGATTATATCAAGACCTTGTATCCATGTTTAAAATATGTGAAAATCATAAGAATTCCCTTAAAAACTAGAATATATGTTTTGATAGATATGTCGAGATGATATTAGAACTTATGGGCTTGATCAGTGGGAAGTATGTACGTGTTTTTATTATGTTTTCGATGTAAACATTTCGGGTATGAGGTGAACATATGATAATGGAATAATTATCGAATCTTCTTCATAAATTGGAGTAAATTTCGAAATGGGTTCCATGAAATAAATATATGCTTCTACCATGATCTTGTTATACGTGTTTAAGGTATGAGTTAATTATATGGGCTCTCCATAAATCTTGAATAGATGAATCAATGTATACATGTTAAATTGTGAATTGGACCTATGCACCCTACATGACTCTATGTTATACGTCGTACGTTATGAACTCGAAATTTGAATGTTATGGAGGTGTGTAAAGTATGATTTGAACATATAGATATTCGTGAATCTAAAATGTGTGGGTTAAATGATGATTGGGTACCATGACAACATGAACTATGAAGATAAAGCTTGAGAATGATACTTCAGACTTTTGGACTTGTTGTTAGTGGAAAGTAGCCTGAATCCTTTCTAAATGAATGCAGTATGATTAAATCAGTAAATGCTCATGTTTCTGATTAACTGTAGTAGCTTAGACCAAATTAATAAGGTCAGATCAGTACTTCTCATGTTCTAGCCAGCCAGTGACTCTCCATAGCTGAGGATGTTTCCCTTATTTAGTAAGGGACTCACCATAGCTGAGAACATTTTCCTTAGTCAGTCATGGACTCTCTACATCCGAGAATGTTTCCCTTAGTCAGTCAAGGACTCTCCATAGACAAGAATATTTCCCTTAGATCAGTTGGGACTCTCCATAGCTAAGAATATTTCCCCTAGTTCAGTTAGGACTCTCCATAGCAGAGAATGACTCACTTAGTTTATGTTATTAGTTTGGCTTAGTTCCATATATTTCAGACTTTAGTTTAAAAAGATATAGCATAATGCAATCTCAGTTATCAACAGACATCCAGTACAGTGTATGATATTAGCTTTTTCTTCAGCTCTCATTATATATTTAGTACCTGACCCTTATGCATGAGTTCGATGATGCTTCAAAACATGAGTTCCAAATACAAGTTTCATGTAGATATGTGTATGTGACTCAGAAGAGGGTGGTTGCATTCTAAATCAGTTATATGTTGATGTATTTCATTTATTTCCTTCTTGTATACTTGCACGTTTAGTTTATTTATGTTTCCCCGCATGCTCAGTAATTTTCAAGTACTGACCGCATTCTTTATATGCTATATTGTTTCATGATATAGATCCAGGTATCCAGACTCAGCCCCGCGGATAGACACGCTATTCCTTCTATCTCAGCGGATTATAGTGAGTCCTCATCTCCCAAGGACGAGATCTATGTTTCTTTTTTTATTTATATTTCTGTTTTCAGACTTTAGGAGTTAGATGGGGACCTATCCCAACAACTATCAGTTTATTAGAGTCTTTCAGACATGTGAAATCAAATTCAGTCTATGTATTTAATTTTGTTAGATTATGTCTTTAAAGTTTTAAATTTGACTCCTTACAGTTAGCTTCTGCTCAGTTATGTTTCTGTTAGTTGTTTCTATTATTAAGTGATATGCTATGATTATGCCATGGGTCTACTTGGAGCCTTTCGGGGTTCTTTGTCCCGTGTTACGGCTAGAGTGTGAACTCAGGTCGTGATAACGGTCCATACTTCCCCTCATAGATTGCTTCACCAGGTTGATGGTTTTGTGATTTGCGGTGCAACATACGGTCCGCATATTGACTATGCAGGCCGTATCTTATTTTATGCCTTGCTACTAGACATTTGTCACTCTCTGGTTTGAATTACGTTTGAAATTCTGAGCCATATCTTGAAGTTGTGGTCCATCTATTTCATGCTCTTGGCAAAATTTCTGAATTATGCCTCTTTTCTCCAACATATTGGAATTCCTGAAACTTAGAAAAATGGTGTTAGTATTGAATTAAATTACCATTTAAAGGCAAGAAAATATCTATGAAAAAAAGTACAAATGTGTCGCAAAACCCCGAAACATCAGTAGCAAGAATAATTTTCAATTTTCCCCCTCTTTTGGGTTTTCCTCTTTAACATATAAAACCAAAAATCAAAATATATCTTAAGTTTCTTGATAATACCTAAATTCTCAAGCAATTGAATTTTCTCTTCTTTTTTTTTTAATTTTAATTTACTTCCTTCTTTTTTTTATTTGTATAGCTTACCTTTTAAGTTACTACAATAAAAGAATAATTTTGTTCTTTTTTGGGTAAAGAACCTGCAATGACTATCAAGAACATAACCTTAATAAGAACCGCTCTTATCTAACTTGATAAGAATCGGGTTACTTGAATAAAAATTAGAAAAATAATGTGAAAGCAAAAATACGAAGACTAAAGACAGAAATTGAAAGACATGTAAAATTTGAGAACAAAATTTGAAAATAAGTTCTAAGAACCCTAGTGGATCTTAGTATTCATAAATTACTGGACTAAAATTAATTATGATACTAATAGAGTCAATTCAAAATCTTAGATCAAAAGTGATCTAGACCCATTTGAAGAAATTAGAGATAATAATTAGTATAAGACAAATTGCGTTATTTAATTTACTTTAATAGAAACCAAAAATATCAAGTTAAGAATTAAACTTACCTCCTAAAGAATGTTTCTTGTAGGGTTGCAAGATAAATTCGTAGTCACAACACACAAAGGTATAAAGAAGAGAAACCTCTTAAATAATATTTGTAATATTCTTAAAATCTATCGAAAATAGAAGAGTTGAGTGAATCAAAAATCCAAAAGAGGTTCATGTCCAAGGGGAAAGATGTCCGAGTAACGGTGATTTTGTAATGTATTAGCTGTGTCAAATTTTTTATTTACATTTTTTCCTCAAGCAGTTGCAATTTTAAATTTTCTGGATTCCCTGTGTTATTATTATTCAGATAAGAATCCTTACGAAAATAGCAAAGTACGCTAATGTCAGGGAAAATGATCTTGAATCAGTCCTTTCATAAGAAGATGAGCCGTCGGAGGACACCCTTTTCTCCATGGATGTATATGAAGAGCATGGGCATGACCATTACCAGATTTCAGAGGATGAGGAAGAAATCAACACCATTATCAATATTCCTTAAGTCCAGTTGAACGTTTATCTATCCAAATGGGATAAGCCAATTTAGGTCATTGCATTCATGGATACTAGTACAGCATCATTGAATTCCTGAAACTTAGAAAAATGGTGTTAGTATTGAATTAAATTTGCATTTAAAGGCAAGAAAATATCTATGAAAAAAAGTACAAATGTGTCGCAAAACCCCGAAACATTAGTAGCAAGAATAATTTTCAATTTTCCCCCTCTTTTGGGTTTTCCTCTTTAACATATAAAACCAAAAATCAAAATATATCTTAAGTTTCTTGATAATACCTAAATTCTCAAGCAATTGAATTTTCTCTTCTTCTTTTTTTTAATTTTAATTTTCTTCTTTTTTTTATTTGTATAGCTTACCTTTTAAGTTACTACAATAAAAGAATAATTTTGTTCTTTTTTGGGTAAAGAACCTGCAATGACTATCAAGAACATAACCTTAATAAGAACCGCTCTTATCTAACTTGATAAGAATCGGGTTACTTGAATAAAAATTAGAAAAATAATGTGAAAGCAAAAATACGAAGACTAAAGACAGAAATTGAAAGACATGTAAAATTTGAGAACAAAATTTGAAAATAAGTTCTAAGAACCCTAGTGGATCTTAGTATTCATAAATTACTGGACTAAAATTAATTATGATACTAATAGAGTCAATTCAAAATCTTAGATCAAAAGTGATCTAGACCCATTTGAAGAAATTAGAGATAATAATTAGTATAAGACAAATTGCGTTATTTAATTTACTTTAATAGAAACCAAAAATATCAAGTTAAGAATTAAACTTACCTCCTAAAGAATGTCTCTTGTAGGGTTGCAAGATAAATTCGTAGTCACAACACACAAAGGTATAAAGAAGAGAAACCTCTTAAATAATATTTGTAATATTCTTAAAATATATCGAAAATAGAAGAGTTGAGTGAATCAAAAATCCAAAAGAGGTTCATGTCCAAGGGGAAAGATGTCCGAGTAACGGTGATTTTGTAATGTATTAGCTGTGTCAAATTTTTTATTTACATTTTTTACTCAAGCAGTTGCAATTTTAAATTTTCTGGATTTCCTGTGTTATTATTATTCAGATAAGAATCCTTACGGAAATAGCAAAGTACGCTGATGTCAGGGAAAATGATCTTGAATCAGTCCTTTCATAAGAAGATGAACCGTCGGAGGACACCCTTTTCTCCATGGATGTATATGAAGAGCATGGGCATGACCATTACCAGATTTCAGAGGATAAGGAAGAAATCAACACCATTATCAATATTCCTTAAGTCCAGTTGAACGTTTATCCATCCAAATGGGATAAGCCAATTTAGGTCATTGCATTCATGGATACTAGTATAACATCATTGCTGATAAATCCAGCAGTAAGATCGAGCAACAGTTGATGGAACATTCATGTGCTGAATCTGACAAAGAGTTTATGAAGAAATGCAGAAACCCACTTTGGCTGAACGAAGAATTTTTCATCAAACTCCCATTCAATAAGAATGAAAACATCAACCCAACCAAGGAAAGGCACTCTGGCATGAATCCAGAGCACCTTCAACTAGCAAAGAAGGAGTTCGCTGAACTCATGGAGTTTGGACTAATCGAGTCGTCTGATTCTCAATGGGCATGTGAAGCTTTCTATGTCAATAAGAAAGCTGAGCAGACAAGAGGTAAACTCAGATTAGTCATAAACTACCAACCACTCAACCATTTCCTCCAAGATGATAAATTCCCTATACCAAATAGTCTTACCCTATTTTCGCACTTAGCCAAAGCTAGATATTTTTCCAAGTTTAATCTTAAATCTGGATTTTGGCAATTGGGGATACATCCTGAGAAAAGACCAAAAATAGGATTTTGCATTCCTGACCAATGCTTCCAATGGAAGGTTATACCATTTGGGTTGAAACCTGCACCCTATCTATTCCAAAAAGCCATGATCAAAATCTTTCAGCCTATCCTCCACACCTCACTAGTATACATTGACGATATCCTATTGTTCAGTGATGCCCTGGAGGAACACCTTTCCTTTCATTTTGATGATATAGTAAGAGCAAATGGAATGATGCTCTCTATGAAGAAAATGGTCCTTGTTTAAAGAGAGATTGATTTCTTAGGGATGCATTTTACAAATGGAGCATAGAGTCCAAGTCCACACATATGTCAGGAATTACTCAAATTTCCAAACTCCAACTTCACCACAAAGCAGCTTCAACAATTTTTAGGGATCATAAATTATGTAAGAGATTTTATTCCTGAAGTCTATACATATGTTTCTCCACTTACAAAGATTCTTAAGAAGAATGCCAAAGCATGGGGTAAAGGGCAGGATGAAGTTTTTCGAAAGATAAAGTAGGTGTCCCAACAAGTAAAGACACTCCATATTCCTTCAAATGGAAAGAAGATATTGCAGACTGATGCCAACAATGAATACTGGAGTGCAGTTCTTCTAGAGGAAAAAGATGGCCATAGAAAGATATGCGGATATGCTAGCGGAAGATTCAAGGATTTAGAACAACACTATCATTCCACCTTCAAGGAGATTCTTGCTGTGAAGAATGAAATCAAGATGTTCAACTTCTTCCTAATTCACACTGAAATCCTGATCGAGATGGATATGAAGGCATTGTCGATCGATATGGATATGAAGACATTCCCAAAGATGATCCAGTTAAATCCAAAGATACTTCCACACCCGTAAATTATTAGATGGGCACAATGGTTTGCATCCTACAAATTCAAGGTAAAGCACCTGAAAGGGAAAGATAATTTCCTGGAAGAGTTCCTATCCCAACTAGATGAATTCGTAAAAAGATTTTTTCTAGATAAACCCAAGAAGATGAAAGAACCAGTCGACCAGATATTCATGATTACCAACCCACCAAGTCCTAGGTCTTCGAGGAAGCCAAGTCATCCATTGGACTTGTTCATTCAATATGTATACCTATTCGATCCATCCATCCTGATCGAAATATAGAATTTCTATAAGCTAAAGGTTTTCAGAAAGTATGGAGGATCCATCCTAAAGCCGTATGGAGTCAACCCAGAATACCCATTCTGTTACGTGTTCATACCACTTGCCAATGATTTTCCACAGGAACTTTTATGGTTTTTCTGGTACTTATGTTACCAGTATTACATCCTGATGGAATTCAAGTGCAACGTACTCAGGGACTTTAACAATATTGAACCAGCTTTGAAAATGTTTTTACAGTTGTTTAGGTTGCGCAAGTACTGGGTTCAATCCTTCAATAATTCATACTATTCAAAGGTATTCATGCTGTGTCGACCAATAAAGTTAATCGACGGGAAAGTCCGTGCTGAGCCAGAACTCTCTTTCTATTGGCATTTTCTAGTCTCTATTTTTTCCTGGGAAGAAGAATACTACGAAGCACAAAGGTTTATCTTCCAGCAAATAAGTGCATTCCAAAAGAGGTTTCGGCGAAAGAATGGGCGACATGGAACCACACTGATAAACATTCTCACTAAGAAGAAGTACAAAAAGCAGAAAAGGAATATCAACCACCCTACGAGATCACAAGAGATGAGATCACTCAAGCCATCACACAGATCAGGCTGAATGTCCCATCAAATACTGTTGCAGCATCATTGCTGATGAATTCAGCAGTACTTCCTGATGATCGCTGAAGAATCCAGTAGTACTTCCTGATGATTAATGGATTTCCCATTTCAAGAACTTCAAAACCACATCAAATGGAATCCTACCAACCACGGTCATCACAAAACATCTGATAACAATTGAGTTCTTCCCAGGACTAAAATTCAGAACAAAGCTGTTTGGATTAGATGTCCGAAGAAAGAATCTCATAGTCTGATTCAATATCTTCTGACAACTCAAGGATCTACTCCACATTGGAGCCTATGGAATAGCATTCAAAAAGAAATTCAAGCCATACTCAAAAGTCATACGCCTATTCCAAATCATTGAGGAAGAGCAAATCACCAGGTCCAGTTGCTCTTGCCATGCTAGAAGGCAAAGAAGATTCAAGAAATACAAGAAGTTCAAATATCAAAAGCCTACTTGAGGAAGATCCAAATACACCAGGTGAATAAACACTTCACAAGAAAGTGTCCACGAAGCATCCAGAAGAATGACAGATGCTTTATCTGCCACAAGATCGAACACTTTGCAAAGAACTATCCTCAACCTAAAAAATCTATCAGACTTCTTATGGAAATAGAAGAGTACGCTGATGTTAGAGACATGATATTTAATCAGTCCTTTTAGTAGAAGATGAGTCGTCAGAGGACACCCATTTATCCATGGACGTATATGAAGAGCGTGGGCATGACCATTACCAGATTTCAGAGGTTGAGGAAGAAATCAATAGCATTATCAATATTCATCAAGTCTAGTTGAATGTTTATCCATACAAATGGGATAAGCCAATTCAAGTCATTGCATTCATGGATACATGTGCAGCATCATCGCTGATGAATCAACCAGTACTTCCTGATGATCAATGGATTTCCCATTTCAAGAACTTCAACACCGCATAAAATGGAATCTTGACAACCACAATCATTGCAAAACATCCGATAACAATTGAGTTCTTCCTAGGACTAAAATTTAGAATAAAGCTGTTCGGATAAGATGTCCCAGGAAAGGATCTCATAGTCAGATTCAATATATTCAGACAGCTCAAGGATCGACTCCACATTGGATCCTGTGGAATAGCATTCAAAATGTAATTCAATCCATACTCAGAAATCTCACGCCTATTCCAGATCACTGAGGACGAGCAAATCAGAGAGATCGAGCAATAGTATATGGAACATTCATGTGCTGAATCTCATAAAGAGTTTACGTAGAAATGCAGAAACCCACTTTCGCTGAATGAAGAATTTTTCATAAAACTCCCATTCAAAAAGAATGAAAACACAAACCCAACCAAGGAAAGCCACTCTGGCATGAATCCAGAGAACCTTCAACTTGCAAAGAAGGAGTGCACTGAACTCATGGAGTTTGGAAATATCGAGTCGTCGGATTCTCAATGGGCATGCAAAGCTTTCTATGTCAATAAGAGAGATGAGAAGATAAGAGGTAAACTCAGATTAGTCATAAACTACCAGCCACTCAACCATTTCCTCCAAGATGATAAATTCCCTATACCAAATAGGCTTACCCTATTTTAACACTTAGCCAAAGCTAGACATTTTTCAAAGTTTGATCTCAAATCTGGATTTTCACAATATGGGATACATCCTGAGGAAAGACCAAAAAAAGGATTTTCCAGTCCTGACCAACACTTCCAATGGAAGGTTATGCCATTTAGGCTGAAACCTGCACCCTCTTTATTCCAAAAAGCCATGATGAAAATCATTTAGCCAATCCTCCACACTTCACTAGCATAGATTGATGATATCCTATTGTTCAGTGATGCTCTAGAGGAACACTTTGCCTTACTCTGTCATTTTCATGATATAGTAAGAGCAAATGGAGTCATTCTCTCTGTGAAGAAAATGGTCTTTGTTCAAAAAGAGATTGATTTCTTAGGGATGCATTTTAGCAAAATGGAGCATACAATCCACGTCTACACGTATGTCAGGAATTGCTCAGATTTCCAGACACCAACTTCACCACAAAGCAACTTCAATAATTTTTAGGGATCATAAATTATGTAAGAGATTTTATTCCTGAAGTCTCTACATATATTTCTACACTTACAAAGATACTCAAGAAGAATGCCCAAGCATGGGGTAAAGAGCTGGATGATGTTGTTCGAAAGATAAAGCAGGTGTCCCAACAGGTGAAGACTCTCCATATTCCTTCAAATGGAAAGAAGATAATGTAGACTGATGCAAATAATGAATACTGGAGTGTAGTTCTTCTAGAGGAAATATTGTCCATAGAAGGATATGCGGATATGCTAGCGAATGATTCAAGGAGTTGGAACAACACTGTCATTCCACCTTAAAGGAAATTCTTGTTGTGAAGAATGAAATCAAGACGTTAAACTTCCTCCTAATTCACACTGAATTCCTGATCGAGATGGATATGAAGGCATTTCTGAAGATGATCTAGTTATATCCAAAGATACTTCCACACCCACAAATTCTCAGATGGGCACAATGGTTCTCACCCTACAAATTCCAAGTAAAGCACCTGAAAGGGAAATATAATTTCCTGGCAGACTACTTATCCCGACCAGATGAATCTGCAAAAAGGTTTTTGCTAGAGAAACCCAAGAGGATGAAAGGATCAGCAGGCCAAATATTCATGATTACCAACCCAAAAGGTCCCAAGACATCAAGGCTTTCAAGCCATCCATAGGACTTGGTCAGTCAATATGTACAACCATTCGATCCATCTGTCCTGATCGGAAGATGGACTTTCTATGAGCTATATATATTCAGAAAGTATGGAGGATCCATCCTAATGCCGTATGGAGTCAACCCAGAATACTCATTCTGTCACCTGTTCATACCACTTGCCAATGATTTTCCACAGGAACTTTTATGGTTCTTCTGGAACTTATATCACCAGTATTACATCCTGATGGAATTCAAGGGCAACGTATTCAGGGACTTTGACAAAATTGAACCAGCTTTGAAAATGTTTTTACAATTGTTTAGGTTGCGGAAGTATTGGGTTCAATGCTTCAAGAATTCATATGATGCAAAGGTATTCATGCTGCATCGACCAATAAAGTTAATCGATGGGAAAGTCCATGCAGAGCTAGAACTCTCTTTCTGTTGATGATTTTCAGTCTCTATTTTTTCCTTGGAAGAATAATACTATGAATCACAAAGGTTTATCTTCCAGAAAAATAAGTGCATTCCAAAAGAGGTTTGGCCGAAAGAATGGGCGCCATGGAACTACGTGTTCGGTGTGTTATATGGGTATATAAAATAACACGCAAGTGCACGTGGTCGAACAAGTAGTAAGTGGCTTTAGTAAGCCAAGTATCGATCCCACAGAGACTTGGGTAAAGTGCAATTTGCTCAAGTATACTATATTTTACCTCTAAATATGCTGACAACAACGTAACCAAAAAGTTGATAGTTTGTTTGATAAATTTTATACTAAAACTAAGAAGAATTATCTACTTTGAATCTGAACTATGGATAAGAGCATGCTAAGGTTAAACGAACATGTAATGAAATTGATTATCATCATAAATTGATTAATATTTTCTTCCTGTTGCTAGCCAAGAACATTTGCCAAGAGATTAAAACTCTCGTATTTAATCTCACTTAAGAATCATGAACCATCCATCTACATTTCTGTGATCAAATGCAATTCATGTTCTAGCCATACGATTCCGGTTCCTAAATTGACTAATACGACTTTCAGGTATATTTCTATCCTGAATGCACATCAAAACTCAATTTTCCCAAATCAAGTAAAGAACAATATCCTATTAATTCACAACTTTCCAATTTCGTGCTCTCTCGAGTGAAATCGGACTTTTTAGATGTACATTAATGTAGGCCACACACCAATGCAGTAAGAACAAGAATTAATAGAACAACATAGAAGAAAAAGATGAAAAACCATATAATCAATAATCAAATTTCATCACAAGTGTTCATAACCTCAGTAAGGAGAGGAATTAGCCACTCATTTGTGGATTAATCATCATAAAATGAGTGTTAATGATACAAGAAATTTAATTAGAGAAGAAAGAAAGAGAGAAAAAACCCTGAACTTTTCGTCCCTCAACTGCCTGTAACCCACGTCCTTGCTCCACCAAGTCTGAATTCTGACAAATGAACTTAAGTGTTCTATTTATACTGCTGGGACTTTTTCCCGGAATAACAAGCAACGTGTCACAGAGTGCATCGCGGAGCACTGCCTTCGTGACACACTACGGACGCAGAAGCTCTCTGGAAATCACCCGAACTTGGCCCCGGCAGCACCCTGCCGTGTTGGCAGCGTGTCACGCTGCTCGGGCAGTGCGTTGGCACCTCTTGGTCGCGCAGCCAACCTGCCGTGGCACGTTGCCAACGCGCCGGTGGGCTGTTTTGTGCCTCCTCTTTGCCGACGTTCGCGTGTTAATTCCGTTTCCAAGCCTCTACTTCACCAACTCATGTATTAGTTACTCAAAAGTCATCAAAACCTACAAAACAAAGGCTAATCATGTTGGTTAGCACATATCTTCACTTCATATAAAATTACATAAAAACGTATACAATAACTTAGATAAACAAGACTAATTTAAGTCATAAAGCGTATCTCAGGCATGTTATTTTTGCACGTGATCACAACCCCACACTTACAGCCTTGTTCTTCCTCGAACAACCTTTTACATATCATGCATATGGAGACTCCCACATAACTAATTTAGCAAGATAATTCAAGCTACGGCTATAATGATTACGTAAGATACAAGCTAAAAATAGAGCATGCCTGATTTGATCATTGAAATGAAGTACAACTATGTTAAGACTTCTTAACCTCAAGAATCGACTCTCAATCTTAGCAAACTCATGCAAATCAACTGATTAAGAAATCCCACATGAGTTATATCCTTCATTCAACATGTGCCCCTCACGGAAAGAGAGTTACCCAATTTCACACGCAAAAACAATTTTTATATCACAACATGTGTGGGTACATGTATAGGGTTACACTCACTCTCACAACGAATTCACATGCATCATGTAATGACCCATAAGCTTGCCCTTAGTGTTTTATTCCACTAATTTAAGGATGTAGGAATGTAATATCAAGTAGGACATTTTAGGTTGTAATGTAACTCAATTGCGGGTAGGTACTATTATGATTAGTAATAGTGACTATCTTTCCTAAGCGCTTGTA
Organism: Datura wrightii; assembly: GCA_035772735.1. Classification (NCBI taxonomy): domain Eukaryota; kingdom Viridiplantae; phylum Streptophyta; class Magnoliopsida; order Solanales; family Solanaceae; genus Datura; species Datura wrightii. Next base: position 65,431,331 of record JASDFA010000003.1, on the reverse strand, counting down.
ATACATCACGCCTTCATTACAAACTTCCCTTCCCTCACTTCACCTTCTTCTCTTTTCATCTTTCTTTATCCTCTTTTGTTCCCCCCTTTCTTTAGGCACTTTTAGCTTATTAGTAAGGAGTTCTATAAGTAACTTTTCATTTATTTATTTTCTTACTCCCTACTAATACTCACCCACATTCAAACAAGTGCACCCTCGCCATTTCTCAACTTTTACAATTGCTACTTCCCCTTCTTTTTCATTCTTCTCACTCCTTTACTCTTTCGAATTTTTCCTTTAAGCGCTTAGGAATTTTGGTTCAATTTCACGACTAATGAAAGAAAAAGGATTAAGCTTATGTTGCAGCTGTCAAAGAATAGGATCAAGGCTCAATGGGGTTAACTAGGATTAATTTTTCAAGGTAGGTATAATGAGGAATAAAAGTTTGGTTCATTCAAAGAAATGCCTAAATCATCTCCTACAATTCACATCCTTCATTTCATTTTATAAACACACCAGGCAAGTTCTAGACAATCCACAATAGCACAGAATACTCAAAAACCTTACACTCATGGCACATGCTCAAATCAAGACACATTCAGTAGACTCTTCCTTAGCTAATCACAAGAATCTAGAATTAAGCTTCAATCATATTGAGTCAAATTCAAGAACCTAAGTGTCTCACACAAAGTTATACACTTGCATGCTTCAACACTGAACATACTTGCATCTTACAACCATTTATAGCCCATAACAAGAACCTCAAGTATCGATTAGCTACGGGTCCACAAACCCACAACCTATCGACTAATTTTTCCTCAAGACGGTCATCATCCATCCATCGTCGGAAACAGTCCCTAGCTATGACTAAAAACCTTATATACAGACAAAGAAAAGAAAAATAAAATTTTTATCTTTCGGTTCAAAGACCCCCCGTTGGAAAAGAACCGAAAAGAAAAACCAACGGGTGATGAATTCATGCTTAACTCACAAAAATTTTTTTTTCAATTTTCTCACAAGCATTACATTCACCAAAAATCGTTAAGCACAAAAATTTGAAATTTCCCTTGAAATTTCCCTCACCCCACACTTAAATCATGTTATGTCCTCATAGCATCAAATTAAAATTTAAAAAGGGTGAGAAATACTCCCTGAGGCCTTTAGGCCTAGCTAACAGCATGTCTTTCTTCAACTTTGCACAAGTGGGTGTTCGACCCCACACTTTTTCTCTTCCATGCTTGTTAGCTTCCTCCTCCACGGGTACTCAGACTTCCCCTCCATCTGTGCTTAACTCTCCACCAAACCAACACAAGATGAAAAATAAATAAAATAAACTTAAATACAAAAAATTAAAATGGTACCCTTGGGTTGCCTCCCAAACAGCGCCTAATTTTACGTCGCGGCACGACGTATCCAGTTTCACCGCTTTTTCCTCCACCTTGAGGATATGAATCTCACCCCTAATTTCTTCTCTAATTTCCTCTTATGCTCCAGGGGTGGTGGTGAAAAATTGTAAGGACCAAGCAGTAGATGTTGCCTTTTGAACCTATTGGCCCTTAAGTAAGCGAAGTCATTTTGTCTCTCTGAGTTAGCAAATTTCAAAATATACGGGGCTTGATCCTCCTCTAGACATTTCTCTATAAGCTTGGAAGACTCTATTTCTATGTTGTCAACCAAACTTAATGTCGAAAAATGCTTCAAGTGTGGTCCAATAAACCTCAACTCTGAAACTGCATTGTGCTTGACCTCCTTACTTGTAAACACCTTCTCATCATCGACATCTATCTCTCCATTAATGTCAAATGGGGGATACTCTATCTCTTCTTCCATGAATGGATTTTCCTTAAGTGTGAGCCCATCATGGGGACACTCAAGAGATTCTAATTGTTGGGCTTCATCCAAAAATTCACCCTTGTCTTCCTCTTGTAGTTCCTCTTGATATCGGCTAAAATTGTTACCTGCAATTTATCACAAGCTTCAGCCTCAGCAATCATCTCCGTGAATTTGACGCTCATCCTTTCTAGAACCTCTGCATTCTCTTCTTGCTGAATTCTCAATACTGCCATCGCCTCCTTCATTGCTTCTGATTGCTCCAGGAGTTGTTTCAACATGTCTTCTATTTGAACTTGGCATCCCAAGACCTCATTTTCAGCATGCCTAAATTCAGCAAAAACAACAGAAGGATCATAGTAGGGGCTTGGGGGAGGGTAATATGCATTCGGACAGCCATCCCAATGGCCATCTTGACCACCACATATATTGCACGTGTTACAGTGTTGCCACGAGTGGTGTCCTCCGCAATTCAGACAAGATTCGCTAAAATATGAGTATCCACCATTTATACCATTTGTAATCCACGATGTCATGTCAATAAGGGTATCCGAAAAAGAAAAAAAAATGAAATGAAAAAGAATTAAAACAAACACTAGGACCAAGTTGTCAGCACTAAGAAAATAAAAATACAGTAAATTAACACTTAAAACAAATTCACCAATTGCCAAGTCCCCGGCAACGGCGCCAAAAACATGTTCGGTGTGTTATATGGGTATATAAAACAACACGCAAGTGCACGTGGTCGAACAAGTAGTAAGTGGCTTTAGTAAGCCAAGTATCTATCCCACAGAGACTTGGGTTAAGTGCAATTTGCTCAAGTATACTATATTTTACCTCTAAATATGCTGACAACAACGTAACCAAAAAGTTGATAGTTTGTTTGATAAATTTTATACTAAAACTAAGAACAATTATCTACTTTGAATCTGAACTATGAATAAGAGCATGCTGAGGTTAAACGAACATGTAATGAAATTGATTATCATCATAAATTGATTAATATTTTCTTCCTGTTGCTAGCCAAGAACATTTGCCAAGAGATTAAAACTCTCGTATTTAATCTCACTTAAGAATCATGAACCATCCGTCTACATTTCTGTGATCAAATGCAATTCATGTTCTAGCCATACGATTCCAGTTCCTAAATTGACTAATACGACATTTAGGTATATTTCTATCCTGAATGCACATCAAAACTCAATTTTCCCAAATCAAGTAAAGAACAATATCCTATTAATTCACAACTTTCCAATTTCGTGCTCTCTCGAGTGAAATCGGACTTTTTAGATGTACATTAATGTAGGCCACACACCAATGCAGTAAGAACAAGAATTAATAGAACAACATAGAAGAAAAAGATGAAAAACCATATAATCAATAATCAAATTTCATCACAAGTGTTCATAACCTCAGCAAGGAGAGGAATTAGCCACTCATTTATGGATTAATCATCATAAAACGAGTGCTAATCATACAAGAAATTTAATTAGAGAAGAAAGAAAGAGAGAAAAAACCATGAACTTTTCGTCCCTCAACTGCCTGTAACCCACGTCCTTGCTCCACCAAGTCTGAATTCTGAAAAATGAACTTAAATGTTCTATTTATACTGCTGGGACTTTTTCCCGGAATAACAAGCAACGTGTCACGGAGTGCATCACGGAGCACTGCCTCCGTGACACGCTACGGACGCAGAAGCTCTCTGGAAATCACCCGAACTTGGCCTCGGCAGCACCCTGCCGCGTTGGCAGCGTGTCACGCTGCTTGGGCAGCGCGTTGGCACCTCTTGGTCACGCAGCCAACCTGCCGTGGCACGTTGCCAACGCACCGGTGGGCTGTTTTGTGCCTCCTCTTTGCCGACGTTCGCGTGTTAATTCCGTTTCCAAGCCTCTACTTCAGCAACTCATGGATTAGTTACTCAAAAGTCATCAAAACCTACAAAACAAAGGATAATCATGTTGGTTAGCACATATCTTCACTTCATATAAAATTACATGAAAACGTATACAATAACTTAGATAAACAAGACTAATTTAAGTCATAAAGCGTATCTCGGGCATGCTATTTTTGCACGTGATCACCACGCTTATAAACGTCCTCCTTGGGAAGAAGTCCGAAAAGCAGCAAAGGAATATCAGGCACCCTATGAGATCACTAGAGATGAAATAACTCAAGACATCACATGCATTAGGCTGAACGTCCCATCAAATACTCCATCATAGAGCTGTCAAAATATGGAGCAATCTATGGTCGAAACGTCAAGCAGAAAATGCTACTTTACGAGATCATTAAAACGAAGCTTACATGATACGAGCTTCTTCGATGGCAAACATGGCTTCCAGTTGAATTTGGGTGGAGAATCCTCAAACCCACCAATGGCACCCCCACACATTGTCCCACTGCATAATGGTTGATGATGCAACTAGGACGTATGCAGAATCTGAAAGCCCACCGCCTCAGACCACCCGCGGGAATTTACTACCCATATGAGGATGAAAGCGGGCCCCACTTCACATGACATCAGATGGGCTTCCTTGTACATATTAGATCAGCCATTTTATTAGGAGTCTGTTGTTATTAGGCTTTATAGATGAATTTGTTTAAATAAGCGTGCAAGATTTGTCTTTATCAGGCCATGTAAATAGGTGTGTCGTTTTCATTTTGTTAGGCTTTCTATAAAGGTGTGCCAAGTCAATCTTGTATTGAGTCTCATCTTGTAGTCACCTAACCCATATATAAAGGAGGCTTAGTCCTACATTGAAAATTAGAATTTAGAGTTAGAAAAAGTTTGAAAAGAGTTGGTAAGAGTTTCCTATGTTCAATAATATGAGTGTTTGCTAAATTCTTTCTTATTCTTCCTTTCAAAAGGCATGGTATGGCTGATTCTTAAAGTAGTATAGGGCCTCGACACATCGGGTAAGCAAGCTTGGTCCAAGTACAATAGTTATCGGAAACTTATAAACAACCAAATTTATAAGTAAAGTAAAAGATTTCCCAAGTGGTCTAGCTTGGAAAACCGTCCAGGTGGATGTAGAAGCCAACCCTTTTTTGTAGCGAAATTCTTTTATGTCTATGATGAAATTTACTATTTGATTGACTTGGCAAGCCATCCTCCGGGATGTTGAAGTTGGGTTTCATGGCAAGCCATCCTTCGGGATGTGGAAGCCCAATCCCCCATCATAGGAAAACTATTGTGCCTGCAACCTCGCCGCTTTGCCCAACGTTTCCTCATCCTCTACCCAACTTCTTTGCGTCAGAGCCCTCTGTCTTATCCCAGTGGTATCAGAGCCAAACCCATGTCCTTTTGGAGGGAGGAGCAGTTTGAATAGCTATGTGTCAGTCTACGTCTAGTTCTTGTAAATATTCTTCTTTTTCGAGTCTTTGTAAATCTGTCACCAAAGTACCTATGTCCCCTACACTTCGTAAAACTTTGTCTTGTAAGTATTACTATATTTATGAAGTAGAAATACGACCCGATGAAAATAAAGTGTCTAGTACATACTTACCTCTCCTAAATCATTACGCTGCCTTTGCCAAAAAGACAAACAATCCATGGTTACAAATTCGTTCTTTAGTCCAACATAAACCTATAGGGGTAAAGGAATATGTTGTTGCTTCGAAACTTGATCAGCATCCTATTCTTGCTACTCAAGAAGAACAATTATCACCCTACAGATTCCCAATGATTTTCCAAGGAAATGGAAAAATCACAGATTTACCCATATTCATTTTGGTGTTGTCCGAATCGCCTTGTCATAACATGGAAGGAAAGGCCAACCTATTGTTGCACCTCTTTCACTCTTTGATACTCGATACCAAGAGTACACTTTGCAAAGAACTATCCTCAAGATAAATAATCTGTCAGACTTCTTATGGAAATAGAAGAGTACGCTGATGTCAGGGACAATGATCTTGAATCATTCCTTGCAGCAGAAGATGAGCCGTCAGAGGACACCCTTTTCTCCATGGACGTATATGAAGATCATGGGCATGACCATTACCAGATTTCAGAGGCTGAGGAAGAAATCAACAATATTATCAATATTCCTCAAGTCCAGTTTGGCATTTATCCATCCAAATGGGATAAGCCAATTCAGATCATTGCATTCATGGATATCGGTACAACATCAACGCTGATTAATCCAACAGTATTTCCTAATGATCAATGGATTTCCCATTTCAAGAACTTCAACACTGCATCAAATGGAATCTTGACAACCACGGTCATCACAAAACATCTGATAACAATTGAGTTCTTCCAAGGACTAAAATTCAGAACAAAGTTGTTCGGATCAGATGTCCCAAGAAAGGTTCTCATAGTCTGATTCGATATCTTCAAACAACTAAGCGAACGACTCTATATTGGAGCCTATGGAATAGCGTTCAAAAAGAAATTCAAGCCATACTCAGAAGTCTCACGCCTATTCCAGATCATTGAGGACGAGAAAATCTGAGAGATCGAGCAATAGTTGATGGAACATTCATGTGCTAAATCTCACAAAAAGTTTATGCAGAAATGCAGAAACCCACTTTCCCTAAATGAAGAATTTTTCATCAAACTCCCATTCAAGAAGAATGAAAACATCAATCCAACCAAGGAAAGCCACTCTGGCATGAATCCAGAGCACCTTCAACTTGCAAAGATGAAGTGCGCAGAACTCATGAAGTTTGGACGTATCGAGCCGTCTTATTCTCAATGGGCATGCGAAGCTTTCTATGTCAATAAGAGAGTTGAGCGGACAAGAGGTAAACTCAGATTAGTCATAAATTACCAGCCATTCAACCATTTCCTCTAAGATGATAAATTCCCTATACCAAATAGGCTTACCCTCTTTTCACACTTAGCCAAAGCTAATATTTTTTCATGTTTGATCTTAAATCTGGATTTTGGCTATTAGGGATATATCCTGAGGAAAGACCAAAGATAGGATTTTGCATTCCTGATCAACACTTCCAATGGAAGGTTATGCCATTTGGGTTGAAACCTGCACCCTCTCTATTCTAAAAAGACATGATCAAAATCTTTTAACCTATCCTACACACCTCACTAGTATACATTGACGATATCTTACTGTTCAGTGATTCCCTGGAGGAACACCTTGCCTTACTCAGCCATTTTCATGATATAGTAAGAGCAAATGGAGTCATGCTCTCTGTGAAGAAAATGGTCCTTGTCCAAAAAGAGATTGATTTATTAGGGATGCATTTAGCAATGGAGAATATAGTCAAGCTCCGCACATATGTCAGGAATTGCTCAGATTTCCAGACATCAACTTCACCACAAATCATCTTCAACAATTTTATGTATCATAAATTATGTAAGAGATTTTATTCCTGAAGTCTCTACACATATTTCTTCACTTACAAAGATGCTCAAGAAGAATGACCAAGCATGGAGTAAAGAGCAGGATGAATTTGTTCGAAAGATAAACAGGTGTCCCAACAGGTGAAGACTCTACATATTCCTTCATATGGAAAGAAGATACTGCAGACTGATGCTAGCAATGAATAATGGAGTGCAGTTCTTCTAGAGGAAAAAGATGGCCTTAGAAATATATGACGATATGCTAGCAGAAAATTCATGGATTCGGAACAACACTATTATTCCACATTCAAGGATATTCTTGCTGTGAAGAATGGTATCAAGAAGTTCAACTTCTTCCCAATTCACACTGAATTCCTAATCGAGATGGATACGAAGGCATTCCCAAAGATGATCCAGTTAAATCTGAAGATACTTCCACACACACCAAATATCAGATTGGCACAATGGTTCTCACCCGACAAATTCCAGGTAAAGCACCTGAAAGAGAAAGATAATTTCTTGGCAGACTTCCTATCTCGACCAAAGGAATTCGCAAAAAGATTTTTGCTAGAAAAACCCAAGAAGATGAAAGAACCAGCCGACCAAATATTCATGATTACCAACCTACTAGGTCCCATGTCATCGGCGCTGCCAAGTCATCCCCCGGACTTGTTCAGTCAATATGTAGACCCATTTGATCCCACCATCCTGATTGAAAGACGGAATTTCTATGAGCTACAGGTTTTCAGAAAGTATGGAGGATCCATCCTAAAGCCACATGGAGTCAACCCGGAATACCCATTTTGTCACGTATTCATACCAATGATTTTCCACATGAACTTTTATGGTTCTTCTGGTACTTACGTCACCAGTATTACTTCCTGATGGAATTCAAGTGCAATGTATTCAAGGACTTTGACAAGATTGAACCAGCTTTGAAAATGTTTTTACAGTGGTTTAGGCCGCGGAAGTACTGGGTTCAATGCTTCAAGAATTCATACAATACAAAGGTATTCATGTTGCATCGACCAATAAAGTTAATCGACGGGAAAGTCCATGCCGAGCCAGAACTCTCCTTCTGTTGGCGATTTCCAGTCTTTATTTTGTCCTCGGAAGAAGAATACTATAAAGCATAAAGGTTTATCTTTCAGCAAAATAAGTGCATTCCAAAAGAGGTTTGGATGAAAGAATGGGCGCCATGGAACCACACTAATAAACATCCTCACTAGGAAGACGTCCGAAAAGCAGCAAAGGAATATTAGGCAATCACTAGAGATGAAATCACTCAAGCCATCACACAGATCAAGCTGAACGTACCATCAAATACTCCATCACAGAGCTGTCAAAATATGGAGAAAGCCATGGAGGAAATGTCAAGCAAAAAATTCTATTTTACAAGATCGTTGAAATGGAGCTTACATGATACGAGCTTCTTCGACAACAAACATTGCTTCTAATGGAATTCCGGTGGAGAATGCTCAAACCCACCAATCGCACCCTTGCACGTTGTCCCACCGGTTAATGGTTGATGATGCAAGCAGGACATGTGCAAATATGGAAGCTCACCGCCTCAGATCACCCGCTGAAATTTACTACCCATATGAGGACGAAAGTGGGCCCCACTACACATGCCATCACTTTGGCTTCCTTGTACATATTAGGCTAGCTGTTTTATTAGGCCGTTTGTTTTATTAGGTGTCTGTTGTTATTAGGCTTTATAGATGAGTTTGTTTAAATAAGCATACCAGATATGTCTTTATCAGGCCATGTAAATAGGTGTGCCGTTTTTAATTTCTTAGGCTTTCTAGAAAGGTGTGCCAAGTCTATCTTGTATTGACTCTCATCTTGTAGTCACCTCTCTCCTATATAAAGGATGTTAAGTCCTACATTAAAAATTAGAATTTAGAGTTAGGCAAAGTTTGAAAAGATTCTGTAAGAGTTTCCTATGTTCAATAATATGAGTGTTAGCTATATTCTCTCTTGTTCTTCCTTTCAAAAGGCATGGTATGGATGATTCTTGAAGTATTATAGGGCCTCAACATGTTTTATTCTTGTATATAGGCAACTACATTTATAAGTAGAGTAAAAGATTTCCTGAGTTGTGTAGCTTGGATTATTGTCCGGTTGGATGTAGAAGCCAACCCTTTTTTGTAGGGAAATTCTGTTATGTCTATGATGATATTTACTGTTCGACTGACTTGGAAAGCCGTCCTTCGAAATGTTGAAGCCGGGTTTCATGGCAAGCCATCCTTCGAGATGTTGAAGCCCAGTCCCTCTTCATAGGAAGACTATTGTGCCTGCAATCTAGCCGCCTTGCCTGTTGTTTCCTTGCCCCGTGCCCAACTTCTTTGCGTCATAGCCCTCCGTCTTACCCCAGTGGTATCAGACCCAGACCCATGTCCTTTTGGAGGGAGGAGCAATTTGAATAGCAATGAGTGAGCCAACGTCCAGTCCTTGTAAATATTCTTCTTCTTCGAGTCTTTGTAAATCTATCACTAAACTCCCTATATCCCCTACACTTAGTAAAACTTTGTCTTGTAAATATGACTATCTTTATGAAGTAGACATACTACCCGATGAAATAAAGTGTCCAGTACATACATATCTCTCCTAAATCCTTATTTTGCCTTTGCCAAAAAGACAACCAATCCATGGTTACAAATTCGTTCTTTAGTCCAACATAAACCGAAAGGGGTAAGGGAATATGTTGCAGCTTCCAAACTCAATATCCTATTCTTGCTACTCAAAAAGAATAATTTGTCACCCTGCAGATTCCTAATGATTTTCCAAGGCAATGGAAAAATCACGGATTCACCCATATTCATTTTGGTGCTCTCCGAATCGCCTTGTCATATCATGGAAGGATAGGCCAGCCTGTTGTTGCACGTGTTTCACTCCTTGATACTCGACACCAAGAGTACCAACAAGAAAATTTGGGTACAACTGAGGTTACCTTAAATGTTGGGACAGTCTTTGTCACTTTATATCCAAATTTTAACATGTCCCTTAGCAACCCATATCTGATAGAAGCCTTAAAGATCCAAGTCCAAATACAGGGAGCTCCACAAGCTAGAGATGCTATCTAGGCAACTACTCACTACCAAATAGCTTGGCAAGTTCAGAACCATGCCATGGATCTTTCAGTTCCAGGTGGAGATGATGCTTTACTGCTACATGTAGATGCCACCAACGGAACTACCACATGCACCCAAATACCCAAAAAATTACCAAAGGAAGAACTTGTCAAAATTCTTCCTAACTCATGGGTTATCAACTATGAGCGGATGAGAGAACCTCCTGTTGAACCTCTTCGATCCACACAACCAATCCTTGTCAAAAAAAAGGATAAAACTGTAGCCATTAGTTTTGACGACTCTCATCTCAAAAAACCAAACAACACAACCTTTTCTCTTCAGATGTACCAGCCTACATCCAAACCATTTCCTTAAGATGAAGAGGATCTATTCGATCAGATCCTTCCAGCTATCATGACTGAACATGATTGGATCAAACAGTTCAATCATGAAGGTCATGATGTAAGGTGGTTCAAATGTCCCTTCACCGGGCACTGCCCATGGGATATGAATGTGGCTGCCAAGAATGTCTGGAGAATGAAGTTGAATATGTAGAGAAGAAAGCCAAACCCAAAAATAAGAAGTTGATATGCTCAGAATAAGAATTCCATAAGCGATATGAAGATGGGGATCCATCTATCGGTTCCCTTAGCCATCCAGGAAAATATGAATTTCTTATCTCAAACAAACCCCACGATTTGCCAAATCTATCTACTCCAGCCAAAAAACCACACAACCCTCAAATCTTCATGATGAGTCAATCCAACTCTAGCCATACTCCAAAATTCCCATCAAAACAACCCTTTGAAAAAGATGGTGTAAGCCATGCACCAAAAATACCAAAGGAAAATGTTGTGTTGCCCACTGGAGAAAAGCCACCCACTAGTGATATTGAGGCTACCATCAACTGACAATCAGAAAATACAATCTACCAAAACAAGGTGCTGACCAACATTGGCACTTCCCAAAAAAAAGGTTGCTCACACACAGACCAATATGATGAGCAAGGTGGAGAACATTGAGAAGAAAGTGGAACAAACATCCAGTCAACACGTCGGTGTTATCCAAGCACTGGAATTATGACTGCAAAATATGAAGTATGAGATCTGTCCACCAGGAACTTCACTTTTCCACTTCATTTCACAGCAACAAAAAGAAATAGCTGACATGAAAGAACAAATCAAACAACTGTGACATGGACCTTTTGAGCCACAAAGAACCCAAAGCCACTCTCCAAATTCCCTATTTTTCCCTATGTCATCACAGACATACTAACCATCTAAATTGGATCGTTCCGGCACTATCTCTCCTTTCATTCCACATGAATCCACATCCTATCTTAAAAAATTCAAAGAGAAAACAGAGTTTGACATTGCAAAATGGGTTTGGGAAAGGAAAGACGTTCTTGCAACAGAAAAATAGCCAAAAGAAGGAAAGAGGTTCGAGAAAGTTCCAAAGAGCCAGATTCAGAAATCTTGATGATCTCGGATCAAGTTGTTTTGGAATTCTATGGCTTGGAAGAAAATGATAGCACAGGATCCAGTACTGAAAAGACAACTAATAGAGATCCTACTAATGAAACTGAAGATGTGGAGACTGAGTCAAGTGAGAATCTCTCACTAAACACCTCCCGAGGAAGACACTCCATCGATATACATGAACGGACCAAGCGAAACAGAAGTTTCTGAAGTCGATGATGATCAATACGGGATGACAAAAGACCCGATTTCGGAAAGAAGACTAGAACAACCAACGCCAAAATTAGTTTGTACTGGCTTCCATACTTTCACTCTCGATGATGTCAAGGTTTTGAAATAGCCCCGAAGAATCTAAGATTTCCTTAGTTGGATGGTAACGAAACACTTGGTAGAGCGAGAGAAGTATCTGATCATGTCACAGTTTACATCAAGGTTCTCCGGCATCCTTAGAGATTGGCGGAATGCATTTGGAATACATGAAGACAATACTTTCATCACGTCCCAACAATTTTCTTTCAACATCAAAATCCTGCATGAACTCCTTTGTGGAGATACGGGCCAAGGGCAAGAAAAGCTACGAGGACAATTCTTCGAGATGAAATGCATATCATTTGACGGAGATGTCATTGATATTCATTTCCAAAGATGACAATAATATACTTTGAACTTGGTGGAGACGCCAGTTTGAAGTAAGCCTTCATTTTCTTCTTGCCAAAGATGTTAGCAAGTCGAACCATGACGATTATCAACTAAAAGTTCCAGTCGATAACAATCCCTCAAGTCAGCTATATAAGGCAAGTAATTTTCATGGTGGTAGAATATATCTGTACAAAGAGATCTGTTCTGAAGCATATCATGCACCACAATCCAGCCATTGATAAAGCTTGTGGTAGACCTGACCTAATCATCGGGTCCAATTGCTCTTTCCATGCCAGAAGGCAAAGTAGATTCAAGAAATACAAGAAGTTCAAATGGCAAAAGCCTACAAGAGGAATATCCAAATACACCATGCGAACAAAATACTTCAGGAGAAAGCATCTAGGCAAGTTCCAGAAGAATGACAGATGCTTTATCTGCCACAAGATAGGACACTTTGCAAAGAACTGTCCTCAAGCTAAAAAATCTATCAGACTTCTTACAGAAATAGAAGAGCACGCCGATGTCAGGGAAAATGATCTTGAATCAGTCCTTTCAACAGAAGATTAGTCGTTAGAGGACACCCTTTTCTCCATGGACGTATATGAAAAGCATGGACGTGACCATTACAAAATTTCAGAGGCTGAGAAAGAAATCAACAACATTATCAATATTCCTAAAGTCCAGTTGAACATTTATCCATCCAAATGGGATAAGCCAATTCAGGTCATTGCATTCATGGATACTGGTGCAGCATCATCGCTGATGAATCCAGAAGTACTTCCTAATGATCAATGGATTTCCCATTTCTAGAACTTCAACACCGCATCAAATGGAATCTTGACAACCACGGTCATCAAAAAACATCAGATAACAATTGAGTTCTTCCCGGGACTAAAATTTGGAACAACACTGTTCGGATCAGATGTCCCAAGAAAGGATCTCATAGTCAGATTCGATATCTTTAGACAACTAAAGGATCGACTCCACATTGGAGTCTATTGAATAGCATTCAAATAGAAATTCAAGCCATATTTAGAAGTCTCACGCCTATTCTCGATCACTGAGTACGAGCAGATCAGAGAGATCGAGCAACAGTTGATGGAACATTCATGTGTTGAATGTCACAAAGAGTTTATGAAGAAATCCAGAAACTCACTTTGGCTGAATGAAGAATTTTTCATCAAACTCCCATTGAAGAAGAATGAAAACATCAACCCAACCAACGCAACCCACTCTGGCATGAATCCAGAGCACCTTCAACTTGCAAAGAAGGAGCATGCTGAATTCATGGAGTTTGTACTAATCGAGCCATCTTATCCTCAATGGGCATGCGAAGCTTTCCATGTCAATAAGAGAGCTGAGAAGACAAGAGGTAAACTCAGATTAGTCATAAACTACCAGCCACTCAACCATTTCCTCCAAGATGATAAATTCCCTATACCAAATAGGCTTACCCTATTTTCACACATAGCCAAAGCTAGATATTTTTCCAAGTTTGATCTTAAATCTAGATTTTAGAAATTGGGGATACATCCTGAGGAAAGACCAAAAAGATGATTTTGCATTCTTGACCAACACTTCCAATGGAATGTTATACCATTTGGGCTGAAACCTGCACCCTCTCTATTCCAAAAAGCTATGATCAAAATCTTTCAACCTATCCTCCATACCTCACTAGTATACATTGACGATATCCTCTTGTTTAGTGATGCCCTGGAGGAACAACTTGCCTTACTCTGTCATTTTCATGATATAGTAAGAGAAAATGGAGTCAGGCTCTCTTTGAAGAAAATAGTCCTTATTAAAAAAGAGATTTATTTCTTTGGGACCATTTTAGCAATGGAGCATAGAGTCGAGGTCCGCACATATGTCAGGAATTGTTTATATTTCAAGACACCAACTTCACCACAAAGCAGCTTCAACAATTTTTAGTGATCACAAATTATGTAAGAGATTATATTCCTAATGTCTCTACATATATTTCTCCACTTACAAAGATGCTCAAGAAGAATGCCCAAGCATGGGATAAAGAGTAGGATGAAGCTGTCTGAAAGATAAAGCATGTGTCCCAACAGGTGAAGACTCTCCATATTCCTTTAGATGGAAAGAAGATACTGCAGATTAATTCCAACAATGAATACTGGAGTGCAGTTCTTCTAGGGAAAAAGATGGCCATAGAAAGATAAGCGAATATGCTAGCGAAAGATTCAAGGATTAGGAACAACACTATCTTTCAACCTTCAAGGAGATTCTTCCTATGAAGTATGGAATAAAAAAGTTCCACTTCTTCCTAATTCACACTGAATTCCTAATTGAGATGCATATGAAGGCCTTCCCGAAGATTATCTAGTTAAATCTGAAGATACTTCCACACCAGCAAATTCTCAGATGGGCACAATGGTTCTCACCCTACAAATTCCAGGTAAAGAACCTTAAAAGAAAAGATAATTTCCTGGCAGACTTCCTATCTCGACCAGATAAATTCGCAAAAAGGGTTTTGTCATAGAAACCCAAGATGATGAAAGGACCATCCTGTCAGATATTCATGATTACCAACCCACCAGGTCCCAAGTCATCGAGGCTGCCAAGCCATCCACCAGACTTGTTCAGTCTATAGTAGACCCATTCGATCCATCCATCTTGATCAAAAGATGGATTTTCTATGAGCTACAGGTTTTCAGAAAGTATGGAGGATCCATCCTAAAGCCGTATGGAGTCAACCCAGAATACCCATTTTGTCACGTGTTCATACCACTTGCCAATGATTTTCCACAGGAACTTTATGGTTCTTCTCGTACTTATGTCACTAGTATTACATCCTAATGGAATTCAAATGTAATGTATTCAGGGACTTTGAAAAGATTGAACTAGCTTTGAAAATGTTTTTACAGTTGTTTAGGCCACAAAAGTTCTAGGTTCAATGCTTCATGAATTCATACGATGCAAAGGTATTCATGCTGCGTCGACCAATAAAGTTAATCGATGGGATAGTCCATGTCGAGCCAGAACTCTCTCTCTGTTGGTGATTTCCATTCCTAGTAGGAAAAGAAGATTCAAGAAATACAAGAAGTTCAAATGGCCAAAGCGTACTAGAGGAAGATCCAAATACACCAAGCGAACAAAATACTTCAGGAGAAAGTGTCCACGAAGGTTCTTGAAGAATGACAAATGCTTTATCTGCCACGCGATCAGACACTTTGCAAAGAACTATCCTCAAGCTAAAAAATCTATCAGACATCTTACGGAAATAGAAGGGTATGCTGACATCAGGGACAATGATCTTGATTCAGCCCTTTCAACAAAAGATGAGCCGTCAGAGGACACCTTTTTCTCCATAGATGTATATGAAGAGAATGGGCATGACCATTACCAGATTTCATAGGCTAAGGAAGAAATCAGCAGCATTATCAATATTCCTCAAGTCTAGTTGAAAGTTTATTCATCAAAATGGGATAAGCAAATTCAGGTCATTGAATTTATGGATACTGGTGCAGCATCATCGCTGATGAATCCAGCAGTACTTCCTGATGATCAATGGATTTCCCATTTAAAGAACTTCAATACCTCATCAAATGGAATCCTGACAACCACGGTCATCACAAAATATCCGATAACAATTGAGTTCTTCTTAGGACAAAATTTCAGAACAAAGCTATTTGGATCAGATATCCGAAGAAAGGATCTCTTTCTCGGATTCGATATCTTCAGACAACTCAAGGATCGACTCCATATTGGAGCCTATGGAGTTTGTACTAGTCGAGCCATCTTATCCTCAATGGGCATGCGAAGCTTTCTATGTCAATAAGAGAGCTGAGCAAACAAGAGGTAAACTCAGATTAATCATAAACTACCAACCACTCAACCATTTCCTCCAAGATGATAAATTCCCTATACCAAATAGGCTTACCCTATTCTAACTCATGGAGTTTGGACAGATCGAGCCCTATGATTCTCAATGGGCATGCAAAGCTTTCTATGTCAATAAGAGAGCTGAGCAGACAAGAGGTAAACTCAATTAGTCATAAATTACCTGCCACTCAACCATTTCCTCCAAGATGATAAATTCCCTATACCAAATGGGCTTACCCTATTTTAACACTTAGCCAAAGCTAGACATTTTTCCAAGTTTGATCTCAAATCAGGATTTTGGCAATAGGGGATACATCTTGAGGAAAGACCAAAAAAATGTTTTTGCAGTCCTGACAAACACTTCCAATGGAAGGTTATTCCATCTAGGCTGAAACCTGCACCCTCTCTATTCCAAAAAGCCATGATCAAAATCTTTAAGTCTATCCTCCACACTTCACTAGTATACATTGACGATATCCTATTGTTCAGTGATGCCTTGGAGGAACACGTTGCCTTACTCCGTCATTGTCATGATATAGTAAGAGAAAATGGAATCATGCTCTGTGTGAAGAAAATGGTCCTTGTTCAAAAAGAGATTGATTTCTTAGGGATGTATTTTAGCAATGGAGCATACAGTCCAGGTCCGCACATATGTCAGGAATTGCTCAGATTTCCATACACCAACTTCACCACAAAGTAGCTTCAACAATTTTTAGGGATCATAAATTCTGTAAGAGATTTTATTGTTGAAGTCTCTACATATATTTCTCCACTTACAAAGATGCTCAAGAAGAATGCCCATGCATGGGGTAAAGAGCAGGATGAAGTTGTTCGAAAGATAAAGTAGGTGTCCCAACAGGTGAAGACTCTCCATATTTCTTCAGAAGGAAAGAAGATACTACAGACTGATGCCAGCAATGAATACTGGAGTGCAGTTCTTCTAAAGGAAAAAGATGGCTATAGAGAGATATGAGGATATGCTAGCGGAAGATTCAAGGATTCGAAACAACCCTATCATTCCACCTTTAAGGAGATTCCTTCTATGAAGAATGGAATCAAAAAGTTCAACTTCTTCCTAATTCACATTGAATTCCTGATTGAGATGGATATAAAGGCATTCCCGAAGATAATCTAGTTAATCCGAAGACCCGCAAATTTATCAGATGGGCACAATGGTTCTCACCCTACAAATTCCATGTAAAGGACCTGAAAGGGAAAGAAAATTTCCTAGAAGAATTCCTATCCCGACCAGATGAATTCGCAAAAGGGTGTTTGCCAGAAAAACTCAAGAAGATGAAAGAACCAGATGGCCAGATATTCATGATTACCAACCACCAGGTCCCAGATGATCGAGGCTGCCAAGTCATCCACTGGACTTGTTCAGTCAATATGTAGACCCATTCAATCCATCCATCCTGATCGAAAGATGGACTTTCTATGAGTTACAGGTTTTTAGAAAGTACGGAGGATCCATCCTAAAGCTGTATGGAGTAAACCTAGAATACCCATTATGTCATGTGTTCATACCACTTGCCAATGATTTTCCACAAGAACTTTATAGTTCTTCTCGTACTTATGTCACCAGTATTACATGCTGATGGAATGCAAGTGTAATGTATTCAAGGACTTTACAAGATTGAACCAGCTTTGAGAATGTTTTTACAGTGGTTTAGATTGAAGAAGTACTGGGTTCAATGCTTCAAGAATTAATACGATGTAAAGGTATTCATGCTGCATCGACCAATAAAGTTTATCGACGGGAAAGTCCATGCCGAGCCAGAACTCTCTTTCTGTTGGCGATTTCCAGTCTCTATTTTGTCCTTGGAAGAAGAATACTAAGAAGCACAAAGGTTTATCTTCCAGCAAAATAAGTACATTCCAAAAGAGGTTTGGCTGAAAGAATGGGCGCCATGGAACCACACTGATAAACATCCTCACTGGGAAGAAGTCTGAAAAGCAGCAACGGAATATCAAGCACCCTACGAAATCACTAGAGATGAAATCACTCAAGCCATCACACGGATTAGGCTGAATGTCCCATCAAATACTCCATCACAGAGCTATCAAAATATGGAGCAAGCTATGCAGAAACGTCAAGTAGAAAATGCTACTTTATGAGATCATTAAAATGGAGATTACATGATACGAGCTTCTTCGATGGCAAACATGGCTTCGGATGGAATTCGGGTGGAGAATGCTCAAACCCACCAATTGCACCCCCGCACGTTGCTCTATCAGGTAATGGTTGATGATGAAAATAGGTCGTATGAAGAATATGGAAGCTCACTCCTCAGATCACCCACCGAAATTTACTACCCATATGAGGATGAAAGCGGGCCCCACTTCACATGCCATCACATTAGGCTTTGTAGATGAGTTTGTTTAAATAAGTGTGTAAGATTTGTCTTTACCAGGCAATGTAAATAGGTGTGCCGTTTTTCTTTTTGTTAGGCTGTCTAGAAAGGTGTGCAAAGTCTATCTTGTATTGAGTCGCATCTTGTAATCACATAGCCTCGATAGAAAGGAGGCTAAGTCCTACATTGTAAATAAGAATTTAGAGTTAGGCAAAGTTTGAAAAGAATTTGTAAGAGTTTCCTATGTTCAACAATATGAGTGTTTGCTAAATTCTCTATCGTTCTTGCTTTCAAAAGGTATGGTATGGCTGATTCTTGAAGTTGTATAGGGCCTCAACGCTTCAGGTAAGAAAGATTGTTCCAAGTACAATATTTTTTTGAAGTTTATAAACATATAAATTTGTAAGTGGAGGAAACGATTTCCCGAGTTATGTAGCTTGGAAAACCATCCGGGTGGATGTAGAAGCCAACCCTTTTTTGTAGGTGAATTCTTTTATTCCAATGATGAAATTTACTATTTGACTGACTTGGCAAGCCATCTTTCCGGATGTTGAAGTCGGGTTTCGTGGCAAGCCGTCCTTCGGGATGTTGAAGCCCAGTCCCCCTTCGTAGGAAAACTATTGTTCCTGCAATCTCGCCGTCTTGCCCACCGTTTCCTCGCCCTATGCCCAACTCCTTTGCGTTAGAGCCCTCTGTTTTACACCAGTGGTATCAGAGCCAAACCTATGTCCTTTTTGAGGGAGGAGCAGTTTGAATAGCTATGAGTGAGTCTACGTCCAGTCCTTGTAAATAGTTTTCTTCTTTGAGTCTTTGTAAATCTTTCACCAAAGTACCTATGTCCCCTACATTTAGTAAAACTTTTCCTTGTAAATATGACTATCTTTTTTAAGTAGATATACTACCCGATGAAAATAAAGTGTCTAGTACATGCTTACCTCTCTCAAGTCCTTATTCTGCCTTTGCCAAAAAGACAATCAATCCATGGTTACAAATTCGTTATTTAGTCCAACATAAACCTAAAGGGGTAGAGGAATATGTTGCTGCTTCGAAACTCAATCAGCATCCTATTCTTGCTACTCAAGAAGAATAATTTGTCACCCTGCAGATTCCCGATGATTTTCCAAGGCAATGGAAAAATCACGGATTCACCCATATTAATTTTAGTGTTGTACAAATCGCCTTGTCATATCATGAAAGGAAATGCCAACCTGTTGTTGCATGTCTTTCACTCTTTGATTCTCGATACCAAGAGTACCAAAATGCAAATTTGGGTACTATAGAGGTTACATTAAACAGTGGGACAGTCTTTGTCACTTTAATCCAAATTTCAACATGTCCCTAAGTGACCCATATCAGATAGAAGCCTTAAAGATCCAAGTCCAAATACAGGGTGCTCCAAAAGCTAGAGATGTTATCCAGACAACTCTTCACTACCAAATAGCTTGGCAAGTTCAGAACCATGCTGTGGATCTTTCATTTCTGGGTGGAGATGATGCTTTACTGCTTCATGTAGATGCCACCACCGGAATTACCACATGCACCCAAATACCCAGAAAAATACCAAAGGAAGAACTTGTAAAAATTCTTCCTGACTAATGGGTCACCAACTATGAGCGGATGAGAGAGCCTCTTGTTGAATCTCTTCGATCCGCAGAACCAATCTTTGTCAAATAATAGGATAAAACTGTAGCCATTAGTTTCAATCTCTCTAAACTCAAAAGACCAAACAACACAACCTTTTCTCTCCAGATGTATCGTCCTACATCCGAACCTTTGCCTAAAGATAAAGAGGATCTATTCGATGGGAGCCTTCCAGCTCTCACAAGTGAACTTGATTGGATCAAACAGTTCAATCATAAAGGTTCTGACGTAAGGTGGTTCAAATGTCCCTTCACCGGGCACTGCCCTTGGGATATCAAATGTGACTGCCAAGAATGTCTGGAGGATGAAGTTGAATATGTAGAGAAGAAAGACAAACCCAAAAAGAAGAAGGGAAGATGCTCAAAGAAGGAATTCCGTAAACGATATGAAGATGGGGATCCATCTATCGGTTCCATTATCCGTCCAGGAAAATATGAATTCCCTGTCTCCTACAAACCCCAAGATTGGCCAACTCTACCTACTCTAGCCAAAAAACCACACAACCCTTAAATCTTCATGATGAGTCCATCCAGCTCTAACCATACTCCAGAATACCCATAAGAACAACCCTTTGAAAAAGATAGTGTAAGCCATGCACCAAAAATACCAAAGAAAAATGTTGTGTTTCTAGTGGAGAAAATCCACCCACCAGTGATATTGAGGCTACCATCAACTGGCAATCAGAAAATGCAATCTTCCAGAACAAGGTGCTGACCAACATTGGCACTTCCCTCCAAAACTTTTCTCATACAAAGACCAAGATGATGAGAAAGATGGAGAACATTGAGAAGAAAGTGGAACAAACATCCAGTCAACACGTCGGTCTTATCCGTGCCCTAGAATTACGGTTGCAAAATATGCAGTATGAGATGTGTCCACCAGGCACTTCACTTTTCCACTTCTTTTCAAAGAAACAAAAGGAAATGGCTGACTTCAAAGAACAAATCAAACAACTGTTACATGGACATTTTGATCCACAAAGAACCCAAAGCCACTCTCCAAATTCCTTATTTTTCCCTATGTCATCACAGACATACTAACCATCTAAATTGGATCGTTCCGGCACTATCTCTCCTTTCATTCCACTTGAATCCACATCCTATCATCAAAAATTCAAAGAGAAAACTGAGTTTGACATTGCAAATTGGGTTTGGGAAAGGAAAGGTGTTCTTGAAACAGAAAAATAGGCCAAAAGAAGGAAAGAGGTTCGACAAAGTTCCAAAGAGCCAGATCCAGAAAACTTGATGATCTCGGATCAAGTTGTTCTGGAATTCTATGGCTTGGAAGAAAATGATAGCATAGGATCCAGTACTGAAAAGACAACTGATAGAGATCCTATTAATGAAACTAAAGATGCGGAGACTGAGTCAAGTGAGAATCTCTCACTAAACACCTCCCGAGGAAGACACTCCATCGATATACATGAACGGACCAAGAGAAACAGAAGTTTCTGAAGTAGATGATGATCAAGAAGGGATGATAGAAGATCTGATTCTGGAAAGAAGACTAGAATAACCAACGCCAAAATAGGCTGGAAATGGTTCCATACTTTCACTCTTGATGATGTCAAGGTTTGGAAATATCCCCAAAGAATCAAAGATTTCCTTACTTGGATGGTAACGAAACACTTGGTATAGTGAGAGAAGTATCCGATGTTGTTAGAGTTCACATAGAGGTTCTCCGGCATCCTTAGAGATTGGTGGAATGTGTTGCGCTCTAGCACACATGCAAGTGCACGCGGTCATACAAGTAATATAGTGGTCCTTTTTAAGAGCCGGAATGTCGAACCCACAGGGAATGGTTCAGCAAATTATCAAGTTCAAGTGTTAGTTAAGAAGTCGGTTTTAGAAGTTTTTGATAAATTATAATTAAATCTTAGTGGTGACATGAAATAATCTTGAAGCAACATTGGCACTTCCCTCCAAAACTTTTCTCACACAAAGACCAAGATGATGAGAAAGATATGGAACATTGCGAAGAAAGTGGAACAAACATCCAGTCAACACGCCGGTCCTATCCGAGCCCTAGAATTACGATTGTAGAATATGCTGTATGAGATGTGTCCACCAGGCACTTCACTTTTCCACTTCTTTTCAAAGAAACAAAAAGAAATGGCTGACTTCAAAGAACAAATCAAACAATTGAGAAATGGACCTTTTGAGGTACAAAGAACCCAAAGCCACTCTTTAAAGTCCTCCTTTTTCCCTATGTCATCACAGACATACTCACCAGCTAAATTGGCTCATCCCGGTACTATCTATCCTTCCATTCCACATGAACCCACATCCTATCCTCAAAAATCCAAATGGGAAACTGAGTTTGACATTGCAAAATGGGTTTGGGAAAGGAAAGATGCTCTTGCAGCAGAAAAATAGGCCAAAAGAAGGAAAGAGGTTGGAGAAAGTTCCAAAGAGCAAGATCCAGAAAACTTGATGATCTCGGATCAAGTTGTTTCGGAATTCTATGGCTTGGAAGAAAATGATAGCACAGGATCCAGTACTAAAGAGACAACAGATAGCGATCCTACTGATGAAAATAAGGAAGCGAAGACTGATTCAAGTGAGAATCTCTCACTAGACACCTCTGAGGAAGTTCAATCCACCGATATACATGAACCGACCAAGAGAACCAAAAGTGTTTGAAGTCGATGATGATCAAGATGGGATGACAGAAGACCCGATTAAGGATAGAAGATCAGAACAACCAATGCCAAAATTTGTTGGATGGTAACGAAACACTTGGTATAGTGAGAGAAGTATCCGATGATGTTAGAGTTCACATAGAGGTTCTCCAGCATCCTTAGAGATTGGTGGAATGTGTTGCGCTCCAGCACACACGCAAGTGCACGCGGTCATACAAGTAATATAGTGGCCCTTTTTAACAGTCGGAATGTCGAACCCACAGGGACTGGTTCAGCAAATTATCAAGTTCAAGTGTTAGTTAAGAAGTCAGTTTTAGAAGTTTTCGATAAATTATAATTAAATCTTAGTGGTGACATGAAATAACCTGGAGGCAATACAAAACAAAACTAGAGTTAAGGTCGAACAATCATGCACTACTACAATTCGTAATGGGTTAAGTATGAAATTATCAAGTGTTGTCTCACATAATTGGAATTGCTTGTTCATGGTCTTCTGAGCCTCTAAACACGACAAAGTAGCCTCACAACTACCTCGTTGAGCGAGGATGTCATTTCTAGTTCGTAGGCAATTCAACTACGTGGATGTGGTTTGCGGTGTTCATGCTCTTGATTAGGAACTTCTGTACCTCCAACCATTTAACCAAACTTAGCTTCACAACTATTTTTATGAGTGGTGAAGTGATAATTTTAAGTTGGTGTCTTGCTATCTTCCCGTTTTATCAACCAAGCAAGGTAAATTAGGTATATTCCTATCCTAACCGCGAATCCTATCAAAAGATAAGAACTTGCTTCCTACAATCTTATGTTCTTGCATAGGGTTTCTCTTCCAAGCTTTCACCTAAGCTTAACCCACTTGTTTTCATGGTGATCAAGCATAAAAACAACAATAATGAAGATTGTAAGACAAAACAACAATTAACAACTCAACCCACAACGAATTTAAGAATTTACAATCATATCCATGGCCTCAACCCTAGATGGAGGGTTTTAGCCACTCATGTTTGTACAAATATTCAAAAACATGTTTAGAGTAATATACTTAAAAGAATAGATGAAAATAAATGAATAAAACATGAACCCTAGGTGAGTTCTCCAAGTCTCCTTCGCGCCTCCTTCGTAGTTTTTCAGAAAGTCGCGTGTACCCTAATTTTGGGGGCTAAAGTTCTATTTATAGTAAATGAGAATCTGTTGATTTTTGGCTTGTGGTGGAATGGCTCCGTGTCACGGAGGTGAACGCGTAGCCTTGCCTCCGTGAAATGGAGGTAACGGGCACCCTCACTGGATTAAATGCAATTTTTGGCAGAATGTTGCCGCGTTGGCAGCGTGCCATGGCCCCTACCGCGCAGGGTGCCAATTGTTGCATGTTTTCTTGCTGATTTTCATGTTTTGCTCTTTATTCCATTCCTCCACTTCACAAAATCATGAATTAGTTCCTCAAATGCATTATTAACCTTCAAAAAACAAGGACTAATCATGTTGGTTAGTATATATTCACATTTACATAAAATCACATGAGAATGTATATAAATAAGTAGATAAACAAGACTAAATTGAGTTATAAAGTAGCACTTGGGCATGCAATTATGCCCAAGATCACAACCCCACACTTACAGCCTTATTCATGCTCGAACAAACCTTTTACATCCCATGCACATGAAGACTCACACATAGCTAATTTAGCAAGACAATTCAAGCTACGGCTACAATGACTGTTTAAGATAGCAAGCTAAAAATAGACCATGCAAGATTTAACCATTAAAATCAATTTTAACTATGTTAAGACTTCCTAACCTCAAGACTTGACTCTCAATCTTAGCAAACTCATGCAAATCAACTGATCAAGAAATCCAACATGAATTATATCCTTTTTTAAACATGTGCCCTCGCAACAAGAGAGTTACCCATTTTCATACACAAATTTTTAAGTCACAACATGTATGGGTAAATTAATAGAATTACGCTCACTCTTACAAAGGATTCACATGCATCATGTAATGACCCATAAGCTTGCCCTTGGTGTTTTACTCCACTAATTTAAGGATGTTTGAACGTAAGATCAAGTAGGACTTTTTAGGTTGTAATGTAGGCTAAGGGTAGGTAGTTATTCTTCAATAATCGTGTCATTCTTCCCCAAGCGCTTTTAATACATCACACCTTCATTAGGAATATTTCTTCTCTTACTTCACCCTCCTTCTTTTCACTTTTCCTCTTCTTGTTCCCATTTCTTAAGCACACATAGCTTATTGGTAAGGAGTAGTTAAGCCCTTTTTCATTCATTTCTTTTCTTACTCCGTACAAATAATCAAGCATTTTCAAACAAGTGCACCTCTAAGTTTTTCCTTAACTTCCACAACTGCTATTTTTCCTTCTTTTTCCCAATTCTCACTCCTTCACTCTTTCGGATTTTTCACTTAAGCGCTTAGGAGTTTTGGATAAATTTCAAGGCTAATGAAAGAAAAAGGATTTAGCTTATGTTGTAGCTATCAAAGAATAGGCTTAAGGCTCAATGGGGCTAACTAGGATTCAATATTCAAGGTAGGTAAAGTGAGGGATAACATTTAGGTTCATTCAAAGAAATGCCTAAATCATCTCCTACAATTCACATCCTTCAATTCGTGTTATATACACACCAGGCAAGTTGTAGACACTCCACAATAGCATGGAATATTCGAAAAACTTACACTCACAGCACATGCTCAATTCAAGACACATTCAGCAAACTCTTAACTCAACTAATCACAAAGATGCAAAATTAAGCTTTTAGCACATAGAGTCAAATTCAAGAGCCTAGGTGTCTCAAACAAAGTTATACACTTCTTGCATGCTTCAACAATAACCACATTCGCATCTTACAATCATCTATAGCACATAACAAGAACATCAAACCATCAATTAGCTACGGATTCAAAAAGAAAAAAAATAAAAAAAATTTCTTTTTCGGTTCAAAGACACCCCCGTCGGAAAAGAACCGACAAGAAAAACCCACAGGTGGGTGAATCATGTTCAAATCGAAAATGTTCCTTTAACCAATACTTATCAAGCACTAAATTCACCCAAAATCATTAAGCATAAAATTTTGAAATTTCCCCTGAAATTTCCCTCACCCCACAATTGAATCATGCTATGTCCTCATATCATCAAATTAAAATTTAAAGATGGTGAGAAATACTCCTTAAGGCCTTGAGTCCTAGCTAACAACATGTTTTTCTTTCTTTGAACATGTGGGTATTCAACCCCACACTTTTCCTCTTTCATGCTTCTTAGCTTCCTCCTCCAATGGTACTCAGACTTCCCCTCCATCTGTGCTTAAATCTCCACCAAAAACAGCAACCAGATGAAAATAAACAAAATCACACAAATGCAAGAAATGAAATGGTACTTGTGGTACCCTTGGGTTGCCTCCCAAGCAGCCCCTAATTTTACATCGCGGCACGACGCATCAAGTTTCACCACTTTTCCCTCCACTTTAAGGATATGAATCTCACCCCTAATTTCTTCTCTAATTTTCTCTTATTCTCTCGGGGTGGTGGTGAAAAATTTAAAGGACCAAGCAGTAACTATTTCCTCTTGCATTTATTGGCCCTTACATAAGTAAAGTTATTTTTGCTCTCAGAATCAGCAAATTTCAGAATATATGGGGCTTGTTCCTCCTCTAGCTCTTGCTCTACAATCTTGGAAGACTCTATTTCTAGGTTGTCAACCAAACTTAATGCCAAGAAATGCTTCGAGTGTGGTACAATACACCTTAACTCTGAAACTGCATTGTGGTTGACTTCCCTACTTGTGTACACCTTCTCTACATCAACATCTAATTCCCCATGAATGTCAAACGGGTGGGACTCTAACTCTTCTTTCATAAATGGATTGGCCATATATGTGAAACCATCACGGGGACTCTCAAGAGCTTCTAATTGTTGGGCTTCTTCCAAGAACTCACCCTTTTCTTCTTCTTGTGGTTCCTCTTGAGTATTGAATAAGACCTTTACTTGCAAATGACCGCAAGCTTCAGCCTCAGCCATCATTTCCGCGATTTTGACGCTCATCATTTCTAGGGCCTCTCCATTTTCCTCTTGCTGAATTCTCAATGCTTCCATCTCCTCCTTCATTGCTTATATTTGCTCAAGGACTTGTTTAATCATGTTTTGTATCCAATCTTGGCATTCCAAGTCCTCATTTTCATCATTCCTATATTCATCAAAAACAACAGAAGGATCATAGTAGGGCTTGGGGGAGGGGAGTATGCATTTGGAAAGCCATGCCAATGGCCATCTTGACCACCACATATATTGCAAGTATTACAATGTTGCCATAAGTGAGGTCCTCCACAATTCAGACAACACTCACCAAAATAAGAGTATCCACCATTTAACCCATTTGTATTCCATGATGTCATGTTAAGAAGGGTATCAGATTAAAAACAAATATTTAAAATAAATTTAAAACAAATATAAATTTTTTTTAAGATTAAAAAAAAATATAGATACTAACACAAGAAAATGTTTTTAATTCACTAATTATGCCAGTCCCCGGCAATGGCACCAAAAACTTGTTGCGCTCTAGCGCACACGCAAATGCACGCGGTCATACAAGTAATATAGTGGCCCTTTTTAAGAGTCGGAATGTCAATCACACAGTGACTGGTTCAGCAAATTATCAAGTTCAAGTGTTAGTTAAGAAGTGGTGTTAGAAGTTTACGATAAATTATAATTAAATTTTAGTGGTGACACGAAATAATCTGGAAGCAATACAAAATAAAATAGAGTTAAGGCCGGATAATCATGCACTACTACTATTCGTAATGGGTTAAGTATGAAATTATCAATTGTTGTCTCACATAATATGAATTGCATGTTCATGGTCTTCCGAGCCTCTAAACACGACAAACTAGCCTCACAACTACATCGTTGAGCAAGGATGTCATTTCTAGTTCGTAGGCAATTCAACTACGTGGATGTGGTTTGAGGGGTTCGTGCTCTTGATTAGGGACTTCCGTACCCCCAACCATTTAACAAAACATAGCTTTACAACTACTTCGACGAGTGGTGAAGTGATAATTCTAAGTTGGTGTCTTTCTATCTTCCCGTTTTATCAACCAAGCAAGGTAAATTAGGTATATTCCTATCCTAACCGCGAATCCTATCAAAAGATAAGAACTTGCTTCCTACAATCTTATGTTCTTGCCTAGAGTTGCTCTTACAAGATTTCACCTAAGCTTAACCCACTTGTTTTCATGGTGATCAAGCATAAAAACAACAATAGTGAAGATTGTAATACAAAACAACAATTAACAACTCAACCTAAAGCGAATTTAAGCGTTTACAATCATATCCATGGCCTCAACCCTAGATGGAGGGTTCTAGCCACTCATGTTTGTACAAATACTCAAAAACATATTTAGAGTAATATACTTACAAGAATAGATGAAAAGAAATGAAGAAAAGATGAACCCTAGTTGATTTCTCCAAGTCTCCTTCGCAGTTTTCCGGAAAATCGCCTGTACCCTAATTTTGGGGGCTAAGGTTCTATTTATAGTAAATGAGAATCTGCCGATTTTTGGCCTGTGGTGGAATGGCTCCGTGTCATAGAGGTGAACGTGGAGCCTTGCCTCCATGACACGGAGGTAACGTGCACCCTCTCATGCATGTGCCAAAAAATGCAATTTTCGGTAGAATGTTGCTGCGTTGGCAGCGTGCTATGCCCCCTATCGCGCAGGGTGCCAGTTGTTGCATGTTTTCTTGCTAATTCATGTTTCTCTCTTGATTCCATTTATACACTTCACAAAATCATGAATTAGTTCCTCAAATGCATTATTAACCTACAAAAACAAGGACTAATCATGTTGGTTAGTATATATTGACATTTACATAAAATCACATGAGAATGTATATAAATAAGTAGATACACAAGACTAAATTGAGTTATAAAGTAGCACTTGTGCATGAAATTATTCCCAAGATTAGAATTCATTGGGAATATATTACAAGAATACTTTCCTCACGTCCCAGGACTTTGCTTTCAACATTATAATCTTTCATGATGTCTTTTGTGGAGATACAGGAAAGAGGCAGGAAAATGTACGAAGACAATTCATCGAGATGAAATGCGTATCATTAGACAGAGATGTCATTGATATTCATTTCCAGAAGATGGAAAAATATACTTTGAACTTGGTGGAGATGCCAGTTTGAAGCAATCCTTTGTTTCCTCCTTGCCAAAGATGTTAGCCAGACGAACCATGATGATTATTGAGGAAAAGTTGTAGTCCATCACAATCCCTCAAGTTGGCTATATAAAGCAAGCAGTTTTCACTGTGCTAGAAGATTCTGTACAAAGAGATCTGTTCTGAAGCAGATCATGCACAACAATCTATCCCTTGATAAAGCTTGTAGTAGACCTGACCTAATCACCAAGCCCATTTGCTCTTGCCATGCTAGAAGGATAAGCAGATTAAAGAAATACAAGAAGTTCAAATGGCCAAAGCCAACTGGAGGAAGTACCAAATACACCAGGCGAACAAAATACTTTAGGAGAAAACGTCTAGGCAGTTCCTGAAGAATGAAAAATGCTTTGTCTACCATGAGATTGGACACTTTGCAAATAACTATCTTCAAGCTCTAAAATCTATCAGACTTCTTACGGAAATAGAAGAGTATGCTAATGTCAGTGACAATGATCTTGATTCAGTCCTTTCAGCAGAAGATGAGCCGTCAGAGGACACCCTTTTCTCCTTGGACGTATATGAAGAGCATGGGCATGACCATTACCAGATTTTAGAGGCTGAGGAAGAAATCAATAGCATTTTCAATATTCCTCAAGTCTAGTTGAACGTTTATCCATCCAAATGGGATAAGCCAATTCAGGTCATTGCATTCATGGATATTGGTGCAGCATCATCGCTGATGAATCCAGTAGTACTTCCTGATGATCAATTGATTTCCCATTTAAAGAACTTCAACACCGCATCAAATGGAATCCTGACAACCACGGTCATCAGAAAACATCTGATAACAATTGAGTTCTTCCTAAGTTAAAGTTCATAACAAAGTTGTTCGGATCAGATGTCCCAGGAAACTATCTCACAATCGGATTTGATATCTTCAGACAACTCAAGGATCTACTCCACATTTGATCCTATGGAATAGTTTTCAAAAAAAATTCAAGCCATACTCGGAAGTCTCTGCCTATTCGGGATCACTGAGTACGTGTAGATCAGAGAGATCGAGCAACAGTTGATGGAACATTCATGTGCTGAATCTCACAAAGAGTTTATGAAGAAATGCAGAAACCCACTTTGGCTGAATGAAGAATTTTTCATCAAACACCCATTCAAGATGAATGAAAACATCTACCCAACCAAGGAAAGCTACTCTGGCATGAATATAGAGCACCTTCAGCTTGCAAAGAAGAAGTGCGCTGAACTCATAGAGTTTGAACTAATCGAGCCATCTTATTCTCAACGGGCATGCGAATCTTTCTATGTCAATAAGAAATCTGAGTA
This sequence comes from Datura wrightii, assembly GCA_035772735.1. NCBI lineage: Eukaryota > Viridiplantae > Streptophyta > Magnoliopsida > Solanales > Solanaceae > Datura > Datura wrightii. The sequence continues at coordinate 65,401,043 of JASDFA010000003.1, read as the reverse complement.
GACATGAGGTGAACTCATATTAGTCATAAACTACCAGCCACTGAACCGTTTCCTCCAAGATGCTAAATTTCCTACATCAAATAGGCTTACCCTATTTTCACACTTAGCAAAAGCTAGATATTTTTCCAAGTTTGATCTCAAATATGGATTTTGGCAATTGGGGATACATCCTGAGGAACGACCAAACATAGGATTTTGCATTACTGACCAACGCTTCCAATGGAAGGTTATTCCATTTGGGATGAAATCTGCACCCTCTCTGTTCCAAAAAGCCATGATCAAAATCTTTCAACCTATCCTCCACACCTCACTAGTATACATTGACGATATCCTATTGTTCAGTGATTTCTAAGAGGAACACCTTGCCTTACTCTGTCATTTTCATGATATAGTAAGATCAAATAGAGTCATGCTCTCTGTGAAGAAAAGGGTCCTTGTTCAAAAAGAGATTGATTTCTTAGGGATGCATTTAGCAATGGAGCATACAATCTAGGTTCGCACATATGTCAGGAATTGTTCAGATTTCCAGACACCAACTTCACCATAAAGCATCTTGAACAACTTTTAGGATCATAAATTATGTAAGAGATTTTATTCCTGAAGTCTCTACATATATTTCTCCACTTACTAAGATGCCCAAGCATGGGGTAAAGAGATGGATGAAGTTGTTCGAAAGATAAAGCAGGTGTCCAAACAGGTGAAGACTCTCTATATTCCCTCAGATGGAAAGAAGATACTGCAGACTCATGCGAGCTATGAAAACTAGAGTGGAATTCTTCTAGAGGAAAAAGATGTCCATAGAAAGATATGCGTATATGCCAGCGGAAGATTCAAGGATTCAGAACAACACTATATTCGACCTTCAAGGAGATTCTTTCTATGAAGAATGGAAACAACAAGTTCAACTTCTTTGTAATTCACACTAAATTCCTGATCTTGATGAATCTAAAGGCATTCCCGACAATGATACAGTTAATCCGAAGATACTTCCACACCCGCAAATTCTTAGATAAGCACAATGGTTTTCACCCTACAAATTCCAGGTAAAGCACCTGAAAGGGAAAGATAATTTCATGGTAGACTTCCTATCCCGACCAGATGAATTCGCAAAAAGGTTTTTTCCAGAGAAACCCAAGAAGATGAAAGGACCAACGAGCCATATATTCATAATTACCAACCCACTATGTCCCAAGTTATCGAGGCTGCCAAGCCATCCACCAGACTTGTTCATTCAATATGTAGACCCATTTGATCCCATCCATCCTGATCGGAAGACGGACATTCTATGAGATATAGGTTTCAGAAAGTAGGGTGGATCCACCCTAAAGTCATATGGAGTCAATCCAGAATACACATTCTGTCATGTGTTCATACCACTTGCCAATGATTTTCCACAAGACCTTTTATGGTTCTTCTAGTACTTATGTCACCAGTATTACATCCCAATGGAATTCAAGTGCAACGTATTCAGGACATTGACAAGATTGAACCAAATTTGAAAATGTTTTTACAGTGTTTTAGGCCATGTAAGTACTGGGCTCAAAGATCCAAAGGTATTCTTGCTGCATCGACCAATAAAGTTAATCGACGGGAAAGTCCACGTCGAGCCAGAAAACTCTCTTTCTATTGGCGATTTTCAGTCTCTATTTTTTCCTCAGAAGAAGAATACTACGAAGCACAAAGGTTTATCTTCCAGAAAAATAAGTGCCTTCCAAAAGAGGTTTGACCGAAAGAGTGGGCGCCATGGAACCACACTTATAAACATCCTCACTAGGAAGAAGTCCGAAAAGCAATAAAGGAATATCAGGCACCCTACGAGATCACTAGAGATGAAATCACTCAAGCCATCACACGGATTGGGCTAAACGTCCCATCAAATACTCCATCACAGAGTTGTCAAACTATGGAGCAAGCCATGGAAAAAATGTCAAGCAGAAAATGCCACTTTATGAGATCATTAAAACGGAGCTTACATGATACGAGCTTCTTCGACGGCAAACATGGCTTCTGATGGAATTAAGGTGGAGAATGCTCAAACCCCCTTAGCCCCGCACGTTGTCCCATCAGATCATTGCTGCTGATGCAAGCAGGATGTGAGTAGAATCTGGAAGCTCACCGCCTCAATTGACCCTCCGAAATTTACTACCCATATGAGGACGAAAGCAGGCCCCATTTCACATGCCATCACATGGGGTTCCTTGTACATATTAGGCTAGCCCCTTTATTAGGCCCTTTGCTTTATTAGGCATCTGTTCTTATTAGGCTTTGTAAATGAGTTTGTTTAAATAAGCATGCTAGATTTTTCTTTATCAGGCCATGTAAATAGGTGTGTCATTTTAGTTTTGTTAGGCTTTCTAGAAACGTGTGCCAAGTCTATCTTGTAGCCACCTAGCCCCTAAATAAGGGAGGCTAAGTACTACTTTGTAAATCAGAATTTAGAGTTAGGAAAAGTTTGAAAAGTCTGTAAGAGTTTCCTATGTTCAATAATATGAGTGTTTGCTAAATTCTCTCTTGTTCTTCCTTTCAAAAGGCCTGGTATGGCTGATTCTTAAAGTTGTATAGGGCCTCGACACGTCGATTATGAAAGCTTATTCCAAGTACAATAGTTTTCTGAAGTTTATAAACAGCTAAATTTATAAGTAGAGTAAAAGATTTTCCGAGTTGTGTAGCTTGGTAAACCTTCCGGGTGGATGTAAAAGCCAACCCTTTTTTTGTAGGGAAATTCTTTTATGCCTATGATGAAATTTACTGTTCGACTGACTTGGCAAGCCTTCCTCCGGGATGTTGAAGACGGGTTTCACGGCAAGACGTCCTTTGGGATGTTGAAGCCTAGTTCCCCTTTGTAGGAAAACTATTGTGCTTGCAATCTTTTCGCTTTGCTCGCCGTTTCCTGTCTCTGTTCCCAACTTCTTTGCTTCAGAGCCAACAAATAGCAATCCTACTGATGAAATTAAAGAAGCAGAGACTTAGTCAAGTGAGAATCTCTCACTAATTACCTACGAGGAAGACAATCTACCGATATACTTTAACCAACTAAGAGAACTAGAAGTTTATAAAGTCGATGATGATCAAGACGGGATGATAGAAGACCCAATTCTGGATAGAAGACCAGAACAACTAATGCCAAAATTGGTTGAAACTGGGTCCTACACTTTCACTCTCAATGAAGTCTAGGTTTTGAAATGGCCCCAAAGAATCCAAGATTTACTTACTTGGATGGTAACGAAATACTTGGTAGAGTGAGAGAAGTATCTGATCCTGTCAAAGTTCACATCAAGGTTCTCCAGCATCCTTAGAGATTGGTGGACTGCATTGGGAATATATGACAAGAATACTTTCCTCATGTCCCAAGACTTTGCTTTCAACATCTGAATCCTGCATGAGGTCTTTTGTGGAGGTATAGGCTAGAGGCAAGAAAATCTACGAAGAAAATTCTTCAAGATGAAATGCGTATGATTCGATAGAGATGTTATTGATATTAATTTCCATAAGATGGAAAAATATACTTTGAACTTGGTGGAGATGCCAGTTTGAAGAAAGCCTTCGTTTCCTCCTTGCCAAAGATGTTAGCAGGACGAACCATGATGATTATCGAGGAAAAGTTCTAGTCCTTCACAATCCCTCAAGTTGGCTATATCAGGCAAGCAATTTTCATGGTGCAAGAAGATTCTGTACAAAGAGATCTGTTCTGATGCAGATCATGCACAACAATCTAGCCCTTGATAAAGCTTGTAGTAGACCTGACCTAATCACTAGGTCCATTTTCTCTTGCCATGCTAGAAGGATAAGCAGATTCAAGAAATACAAGAAGTTCAAATGGACAAACCTACTGGAGGAAGATCCAAATACACCAGGCAAACAAAATACTTCAGGAGAAAGCGTCCAGGTAGGTTCCTGAAGAATGACAAATGCTTTATCTGCCACGCAATCAGACACTTTGCAAACAACTATCCTCAAGCTCAAAAATCTATCAGACTTCTTATGGAAATAGAAGAGTATGCTGATGTCAGGGACAATGATCTTGATTCAGTCCTTTCAGTAGAAGATGAACCGTCAGAGGACACCCTTTTTTTCCATGGACGTATATGAAGAGCATGGGCATGACCATTACCAAATTTCAGAGGCTGAGGAAGAAATCAATAGCATTTTAAATATTTCTCAAGTCCAGTTGAACGTTTATCCATCCAAATGGGATAAGACAATTCAGGTCATTGCATTCATGGATACTGGTGCAGCATCATTGCTGATGAATCCACTACTAATTCCTGATGATCAATGGATTTCCCATTTAAAGAACTTCAACACCGCATCAAATGGAATCCTGACAACCACTGTCATCACAAAACATCCAATAACAATTGAGTTCTTCCCAAGTTAAAATTCATAGCAAAGCTATTTAGATCAGATGTCCTAGGAAACTATCTCATAATCGGATTTGATATCTTCAGACAACACAATGATTGACTCCACATTTGAGCGTATGGAATAGTTTTCAAAAAGAAATTCAAGCCATACTCAGAAGTCTCATGCCTATTCCAGATTACTAAGGACAAGCAGATTAGAGAGATCGAGCAACAGTTGATGGAACATTCATGTGTTGAATCTCACACAGAGTTTATGAAGAAATGTAGAAACCCACTTTGGCTGAATGAAGAAGTTTTCATCAAAATACCATTCAAGAAGAATGAAAACATCAATCCAACAAGGGCAAGCCACTCTGGTATGAATCTAGAGCACCTTTAGCTTGCAAAGAAGGAGTGCGCTGAACTCATGGAGTTTGGACTAATCGAGCCATCTGATTCTCAATGGGCATACGAAGCTTTCTATGTCAATAAGAGAGTTGAGCAGACAAGAGGTAAACTCATATTAGTCATAAACTACCAACCACTGAACCATTTCCTCCAAGATGATAAATTTCCTATACCAAATAGGCTTACCCTATTTTATCACTTAGCCAGAGCTAGATATTTTTCCCAGTTTGATCTTAAATTTGGATTTTGGAAATTGGGGATACATCCTGAGGAATGACCAAAAACAGGATTTTGCATTCCTAACCAACACTTCCAAGGGAAGGTTATTCAATTTAGGCTGAAACCTGCACCCTCTCTATTCCAAAAAGCCATGATCAAAATCTTTCGGCATATCCTCCACACTTCACTAGTATACATTCATACTGCGTCAGCCAATAAAGTGAATTGATAGGAAAGTCCATTCCGAGCCAGAACTCTCTTTCTGTTGGCGATTTCCAGTCTCTAATTTTTCCTTGGAAGAAGAATACCATAAAGCACAAAGATTTATCTTCCAACAAAATAAGTGCATTCCAAAAGAGGTTTGGCCAAAAGAATGGGTGCCATGGAACCACATTGATAATCATCCTCACTGGGAAGAAGTCCGAAAAGCAACAAAGGAATATCAGGCACCCTACGGGATCACCAAAGATGAAATCACTCAAGCCATCCCACAAATCAGGCTGAACGTCCCATCAAATACTCCATCACAGAGTAGTCAAAATATGGAGCAAACCATGGTAGAAATGTCAAGCAGAAAATGCTACTTCACGAGATCATTAAAATGGAGCTTACATGATACGAGCTTCTTCTTTGGAAAATATGGCTTCGGATGGAATTCGGGTGGAGAATGCTCAAACCCACCAATGGCACCCCCACACATTGTCCCACCGTATAATGGATGACAATTCAAGAAAGAAGTGTGCAGAATCTCGAAGCTCACCGCCTCAAATCACCCGCTGAAATTTACTACCCATATGAAAATGAAAGAGGGACCCACTTCACATGACATCGCATGGGCTTCCTTGTACATATTAGGCTAGCTGTTTTATTAGGCTGTTTCTTTTATTAGGCATCTGTTGTTATCAGGCTTTGTAGATGAGTTTGTTTAAATAAGCCTGCCAAATTTGTCTTCATTAGGCCATGTAAATAGGTGTGCCGTTTTCATTTTGTTAGGCTTTCTAGAAAGGTGTGCCAAGTCTATCTTGTATTGAGTCTCATCTTATAGTCACCTAGCCCCTATATAAAGGAGGCTAAGTCCTACATTGAAAATCAGAATTTTAGAGTTAGGATAAGTTTGAAAAGAGTCTGTAAGAGTTTCCTATGTTCAATAATATGAGTGTTTGCTAAATTTTCTCTTGTTCTTCCTTTCAAAAGGCATGGTATGGCTGATTCTTGAAGTAGTATAGGGCCTTGACATGTTGGGTAGGCAAGCTTGTCCCAAATATAACAGTTTTCCGAAGTTTATAAACAGCTAAATTTATAAGTAGAGTAAAAGATTTCCCGAGTTGTGTAGCTTGGCAAACCATCCGGGTGGATGTAGAAGCCAGCCCTTTTTTTAAGGGAAATTCTTTTATGTCTATGATGAAATTTACTATTCTACTGACTTGGAAAGCCGTCCTCCAGGAAGTTGAAGTCGGGTTTCGTGGCAAGCCATCCTTTGGTATGTTGATGCCCAGTCCCCCTTCGTAGGAAAATTATTGTGCCTGCAATCGCGCTGCCTTGCCCATTGTTTCCTCATCCTCTGCCCAACTTCTTTGCGTCAGAGCCCTCTGTCTTACCCTATTGGTATCCGAGCCAGACCCATGTCCTTTTCGAGGGAGGGAGGAATAGTTTGAATAGCTATGAGTGAGTCTACATCCGGTCCTTGTAAATATTCTTCTTCTTCGAGTCTTTGTAAATCGATCACCAAAGTACCTATATCCCCTACACTTAGTAAAACTATGTCTTGTAAATATGACTATCTTTATGAAGTAGATATGCTACCCAATGAAAATAAAGTGTCCAGTACATACTTAACTCTCCTAAATCCTTATTCTACCTTTGTCAAAAAGACAACCAATGCATGGTTACATATTCGTTCTATAGTCCAACATAAACCTAAGGGGGGTAAAGGAATATGTTGCTGCCTCGAAACTCGATCAACATCCTATTCATGCTACTCAACAAGATCACCCTGCAGATTCTGAAGATTTTCCAAGGTAATGGAAAAATCACGGATTCACCCATATTCATTTTGGTGTTGTCTGTATCGTCTTGTCATATCATGGAAGGAAAGGTCAACCTGTTGTTGCACGTCTTTCACTCCTTGATACTCGATACCAAGAGTACAAACATGGAAATTTGGGTACAACTAAGGCTACCTTAAAATCTGGGATAGTCTTTGTCACTTTATATCCAAATTTTAACATGTCCCTAAGTGATCCATATCTGACAGAAGACTTAAAGATCCAAGTCCAAATACATGGAGCTCCATAAGCTAGAGATGCTATCCAGGAAACTCTTTATGACCAAATAGCTTGGCGAGTTCATAACCATGTCGTGGATCTTTCATTTCTGGGTGGAGATGATGCTTTACTGCTATATGTAGTTGCCACCACCAGAGCTACCACATGCACCCAAATACCCAGAAAAATACCAAAGGAAGAACATGTCAAAATTCTTCCTGACTCATGGGTTTCCAACTGTGAGAAGATGAGAGAACCTCCTATTGAACCTCTTCGATCCATACAACCGATCTTTTTCAAAAAACAGACTAAAACTATAGCCATCAGTTTTGACCACTCTCATCTAAAACCAAATAGCACAACCTTTTCTCTTCAGATGTACCAGCCTACATCCGAACCTTTGCCTGAAGATGAAGAGGATCTATTCAATTGGAGCCTTCCAGCTATCATGAGTGATCATGATTGGATCAAACATTTCAATCATGAAGGTCAGGACGTAAGGTGGTTCAAATGTCCCTTCACTAGGAATTCCCTTGGGATATCAAATGTGACTGCCAAGAATGTCTGCAGGATGAAATTGAATATGTAGAGAAGAAGGAAAAATCCAAAAACAAGAAGGGGAGATGCTTAGAAAAGAAATTCTGTAAATGATATGAAGATGGGGATCCATCTATTAGTTCCCTTATCCATCTAGGAAAATATGAATTCCTTATCTCCTACAAACCCCAAGATTGGCCAACTCTACCTACTCCAGCCTAAAAATCACAAAACCCTCATATCTTCATGATGAGTCCATCCAGCTCTAGCCATACTCCAGAATTCCCATCACAACAACCCTTTGAAAAAGATGGTGTAAGCCATGCACCAAAAATACCAAAGAGAAATGTTGTCTTGCCCACTTGAGAAAAGCCACCCACCAGTGATATTGAGGCTACCATCAACTGGAAAATAGAAAACGCAATCTGCCAGAACAAGGTGCTAACCAACATCGACACTTCCCTAAAAGATGTTTCTCACACACAGACCAAGATGATGAGAAAGGTGGAGAACATTAAAAATAAAGTGGAACAAACATCCAATCAACATGCCGGTCTTATCCGAGCCCTGGAATTAAGACTGCAGAATATGCAGTATGAGATCCGTCCACCAGGCTCTTCATTTTTCCACTTCTTTTCACAGAAACAAAAAGAAATGGCTGAGTTCAAAGACCAAATCAAACAATTGATACATGGACCTTTTGAGCCACTAGGAACCTAAAGCCACTCTCCAAAGTCCTCCTTTTTCCTTGTGTAATCACAGACATACTCACCACCTAAATTGGCCCATCCCAGTACTATCTCTCCTTTCATTCCACATGAACCCACATCCTATACTCAAACATCCAAAGAGGAAACTGAGTTTTACATTGCAAAATGGGTTTGAGAAAGAAAAGATTCTCTTGAAGCAGAAAAACAGGCCAGAAGAAGGAAAGAGGTTGGAGAAAGTTCTAAAGATCCGGATCCAGAAAACTTGATGATCTCAGATCAAGTTGTTCCGGAATTTTATGGCTTGGAAGAAAATGATAGCACAGGATCCAGTACTAAAGATACAACAGATAGTAATCTTACTTATGAACCATTGGGGCGTTCAAAGTCGTCGCATGGAGCAAGAAATTAATTTGGAACTAGAAGGGGATGCAAAATAGTAAGCCACTGGGATGGTGGCATGTCACGTTACTCATACTACCATGATGGAAGTGTGCTACAAAGGGCTAACTCAACAATGGAGGAGTGCCACAGAGCAAAACCTCAACAACGGCAAAGTGCGGAGGGTGGTCAATCTCAGCTACAATTCCCACACACTATAAAAATGACACTTAACTTCTATTCTAAGGGGGAGGACGGCTTTGGGGTGAAGAACAACATCAAGGAGGCTTGGAATAAGGGTTCTTTCTCTTTTTTTTTTCCACTTTTTATTATTACGTGAATTATTACAAATCTATAATAGTGTGTAAGACTATGAGTGGCAAAGAACCCTCATTATAGGGTTGAGGCTACCAAGTATGATTATATAACATATTTTTGAATTACTTTTAGTTGTTTATTATATTTGGTTGTTCTTGCATTCTTGATTATACTATTTTAATAATTCAAAACCATTAAAATACATCTTTAATTCTTGTGGGAACCTGGGAGGAGCAACACTAGAATAGAACGAAGAAGTGAGGACTGGGATCTTATTTTTAATAATTAAAAATTAGATTTGCGTTTAGGATAGGAATATACCCAATACTCCTCATCTGGTTATAAAAGGGGTGACACATGAATGTGTTCGAGTTGGGTTATCTCATCTCCACTCAAAGATGTAATTGTGAGGTCAATTCGAATAGAAGTTTAGAGGATGGTAATTCCCGAACCATAAAATCAACACCGTGAATCAACAACCAAGATAAACAACTTGACCAACATGAAAGTATTACTTAAATAATTTCTAAAAATTCCTTGTCCCTAGAATCCTCCTTAATATTCATTACAACCCATTTCACTTTGTCTTTGCTTTTATTGTTCACTTTAGAATTATATAAAAATCAGCAAATTCTTGGTTACAATCAAACTTGTTGAATTTCATAGTATTATCTGAATTGGATATTTTATAAGTGACAAGTCCCTGTGGGCTCGACATACAGCCGCAAGAGTCACTATATTACTTGTACGACCGTGTACACTAGCATGTGTGTTTGGACGCAACAGATTCTTTAGCATTTTCTGTCGTTTCCAGCTAAGTCTTCCATAAAGTCAATGTTTTCTGATCGTAAAATTAGATATTTTTTAATTGAATTTGGTAAAGTTTAATTCACAAGTGTAAAGTAGATTTTGACTTATTTTTTGTTCGTAATTGTTACTTCTTTCCTTTTGTTACGCCTCTTCCTTTAGTGTTTCACTTTTATAAAAATGCAAATCACATCTAAAAAGGTATGAAATATAAAATATTGTATAATTATTGAGGTAAAATACTCGATAAATATATGTAGATATTTATTGAAGAAAGAGTCATTAGTGAACTTTTCTGCCTTTGTCCAAAAAAATACATTATTCGAGAATTATTGCATAAATCCATCACCATTGCATTCTATGACCTCTTTAAAAAGTAACTGCAAGAGTGTAGGATTATCTTACCAATTTTGTGATGTAATAATCCAAGTAACCTATTAAAATAATTATAATCTTAAATTAAATATTAATCCAAATAACTATTAAAAAAATTATAACATTAAATTAAATATTACTCACAAATGATAAATTTGATCTCAAACCAAATAATAAAATGTTACGGTGAGGAAAATATCATTTGATGTACTCCCTATTCACAAATAAGGGAATTCATATAAATAGCTAAAAATATATAAAATATTTTGTTAAGAAAATACTGAATCTGATTATATGATTAAGAATTTTTAATAAATCTCAATGAATATAAATTTTGTATACTGAAAGATAGCCAAAACATATCCAAACTAGATTAGAGAGTTTGGATAAGAATACTATTGTATTCTTAGAGAAAATAGAAAAGACTGTGAAATTTGAAAAGTGACAAACAAAATGTTATTATGACAAAAGTATTTAAGAGGGAGAAGAAAAGCATGTATGTCTTGGAAAAAGTAAAGATGTATCAAAAGAAAAGTTCTTGTGCAGAGATTTGCACTTTTGTTACTCCCTCTTTTCATTTTACTTGATCCATTGGCTAGAATGGGGCTTAAAATCATCCCGAGAACCTCGGTAAGACTAAAGATCTAGCTCACATGCTCTGTTCTCTTTCTCTGTTATGATTATCCTAAAACCAATGCCTGCGATTTTTTAGGTTCTGAACAACTACCTGGATTTGAAAAGTATCCATATTCTCGTCCAAATACTATAGAGAAATCTTTAATCAAATGTGGCTCCAAAAGCGATGGACTTTGTCTTGCATTATATACACAATAGAAGGAGTATATCTAGATAAAGAGTCAAACATAAGGTTGTATTCTCGAACACTCATGCTGCCATGTTTGAGGATCAAGAACTGATCAACTCTAGCTTGTCTAACTTCTTGTGGATGATAATGATTTAAAAAATGTCAAATTGGGAGAAGATACAAAAGTGCCTTGGTGTGGCAAACCAGAAGAAGATATTTTTCCTTAAGAATGCAATGACCATTTTACTCTCATTATTTGGAAGTTCCACAGTTTCCACCCACTTGGAGACGTAATCAACTACTGTTAATATGTATTTCATCTCGTAGGAGCTCACAAAGGCCCTATAATGTCAATACCCTAGACATCAAACAACTCTACTTTATGTATAGGGGTCAATGGCAACTCATATGCTTCCTAGACACACCCTCTTGTCGTTGACACTTGTCACAAGTTTTGACAAAATCATATGCATTCGGATGAATTATGGGCCAATAGTACCCACCTTGCAAGATTTTTTGGGCAATGCAAATACTGTTGTGATGGCCCCGAACATGAGATGAGTGGTACGCCTCCAGAACATATAACATCTCTTCTTCTGAAACACATCTTCTGATAAGATTATCTACATATATTCTGAATAAATATGGCTTATCCCAAAAGAACTTCTTCTCATAGTGGAGGAACTTTTTCCTTTAGTGGGAGTTCATATCTTTGAGCACCACATTACTCACCAAATAATTTGCATAGTCTGCAAACAACGAAATCAGATCATGTGATGCAGTTAACACCTATTCATCTAAGAATGAGTCATTTATCTCCATCTCACTATTCATCTTTCCTTCTCCATCCAACCTGAGTAGATGTTCATCAACTTAATTCTCTGGGCCTTTCAAGTCTTTGACTTCGAAGTCAAATTCCTACAACAACAACGCCCACTGAATTCACATAATTATTGCCATTAGATATCGTATGGCTACATTGTCTGTATGGACGATTACATTTGTTCTTGTAGATAGGCCATGAACTTCTCGAATGAATATACTACTAGTAGCAGCTCTTGTTTAGTCACTGTATAATTCTTTTGAACAACAATTAGAGCTTTGCTAGTCTAGTAGATGTGGTCAAAAATCTTGTCTCTCCTCTGACCAAGGCCAGCTCCCAAGGCCACCCCAATTGAATCATACATCACTTCAAAAGGTTTGCTCCAGTCTGGAGACACAATAATGGGTGCAGTGACAAGCTTTTCTTTCAAGTACTTGAATGCTTTGAGACAAGCTTCATTAAACACAAACTTCATCTCTTTTTCTAAAAATCGATACAAAGGGTTAGCAATCTTTGAAAAATGTTTAATGAAGCGCGGGGAGAACCTAAAATGTCCGAGAAAGATCTGAATACCCTTAACAGAGATGGGAGGTGGAATTTTGAAGATAACTTCAATGCTTGCTTTATCCACCTCTATTCCCCGCTTAGAAATATTATGCCCCAGCATTATGCCTTCTTTCACCAAGAATTGGCAATTTTTCCAATGACACCAAATTTGTTTCTTTATGTCGCTTCAATACCGAAGCTAAATGACCTAAGCAGTACTCAAATGAGTCATCAACCATCAAAAAGTATTCTATAAAGATCTTGATGGTTTCCTCCATCATATCTGAAAAGATAGACATCATGCATCTCTGAAAGGTGGAAAGAGCATTACATAACCCAAAAGGGCATCCCATAAGAACAGGTGAAAGTAGTATTTTCCTTATCTTCAGGAGCAATAGAAATCTGATTGTAGCCAGAATATCTATCCAGGAAGCAATAATAAGCTCTACCTACAAGCGTATCCAACATCTAGTCCATGAATGACATTGGGAAGTGGTAATTTTTGGTCCAGCTGTTCAACTTATGATAGTTCATACATACCCTTTAGTCGATCACAATTCTAGTTGGTACTAGTTCATTCTTCTCATTCGAGATGACAGTCATACCACCTTTCTTTGGTACATACTACATTGGACTAACCCACTGACTATCAGAAATTGGACACACCACTCCTGCGTCCAGCCACTTCATAATCTCTTTCTTAATTACTTCTTGGATTGGAGGGTTTAACCTCTTCTAGTGCTCAATGCTAAGGGAACAATCCTCCTTAACCTATATTTTGTGGGTGCAAGTCCGAGGTAGGATCCCAATAATATCATAAATAGACCATCCAATGGCCCTTTTGTAAGTTCTCAAAATACACATCAACGCTTCAACCAGTCATTCCAATATCCCTGCAGAGATAATCATTGGTAAAGTTCATGTGGATTAAGGAATACACATTGCATATGGGTAGAAAGTGGATTGAGCTCTAGGATTGATGGCTTAGAGGGCGGACTCACTCTATTCTTTAAGTCAAGATCCATCTTCTTAAGGGAAAAAGAGTAAGATTCCATACCCACCATTACATTCATTGTTTCCTCGAACCTTTCACTATTCTCATCAGCTAAGTTCATTATGACTGCTGCTAGTGCCTCATCCATGAACTCTTCCTCAGTCACAACTTCAACTATCTCATCAATGTGTCAATAGCCCAAATTACACTCATATCTCTCAATTGTTTCATTGATCTACATATATTAAATACTACTTCCTAATTATTTAGTTTGTGCTTCAACTCATCACTCTCAACGTTTGTCAGTGATTTACCAATAGCTAAAAAAATCATTCCATGATGATAGGGACTTTAAAATCCACATCACAATCCAAGATAACAATGTATGCTAGAAAATAAAATTCTCCACTTTCACCATCACATCAATTAGTACTCCCACCAGCCTCTTTACTGTGTGATCAGCCATTAATAGCCGATTGTAATAAGTTTGGGGGCTCCCAAGCCCAACTACTCATATATCACCAGTTGCATCAGATTGATGCTCGTGCCCAAATCACATAACACCTTTGCAAAGTTGAAGGCTCCAATAGTGCAAGGAATTGTGAAGGACCCAAGATCCTCCTTCTTCTGAACTAATGAGTGAGAGGCAATGGCACTATAGTGATGCAAATTATGCACTGGTTCAAAGCTAACTATTTTCTTCTTATCACCAGATCCTTCATGAATTTAGCATAGCCTGACATCTGCTCCAATGCTTCCACCAATGGTATATTGATAATTAGTTGTTTCAACATAGAAATAAACTTGTGAAACTTATCATTATCCACTTTCTTCTTAAGGCGCTTGGGAAAAAGAGGAGGTAGCCTTGTAATAGGAGTGAATAATTTTGGGCCTTTCTTCTCCTAAAGTCGGGGTCTCAACTCAGGTCATGACAAACTGGTATTAGAGCAAAGGTTTAGGTGTGTCCTAGGATGTCTGAAAGCCGCATTATGTAGAGTCTTTTCCATGGGTGTGAAGCGCACTACACTTATGGGGGAAGAGTCTACAAGATGTTATAGGAAAAATTTCCCTTTTTTCATAATCTATGTCGTGCGATGAACTCCCTCTCTATTCCTCTAACTCATTCTATACGCGTTTGTAGAAATATGACTCCACATCGAGTAAATGGAAGGAGAAATGGTAATGATAATGGCCATGTCAATGGCAGTGGTGATGGGCATAAGCCAGCCTCACCAGCTCCGGTGGATCCTTTACCCGAGTAGGTCACTCATGCCGAGTTTAGGGAGGCATTTCAAATGTTGCCATAGGCCATGACCGCTCAGGTCAACCAGCAAGCGGTGGCCCATGTTCCCCAGAATGGGAACGCAGTGGCGGCGAAAGTATGAGACTTTCTCATGATGAACCCACTTGAGTTTCTGGGGTCAAAGGTGGATGAGGACCCACATGAGTTTATTGAGGAGGTGAAGAAGATAACCCAAATAATAGGGGAAACGGAAGAAGAGAGTGCAGATTTAGCCTCCTATCAACTGAAGGGGGTTGCTTACATATGGTTCCATTAGTGGAAGGAGAGTGGTGTAGTGGGAGCGATTCCCGTAAGTTGGGATGTGTTCGTGACTGCTTTCTTGGAAAGGTTCTTCCCTAGGGAGATGAGATAGACAAAGGTGGTGGAGTTCGTCAACTTGAAGTAGAACAATAGGATCGTCCATGAGTATGCATTGGAGTTTACTTGACTGTCTTAATATGTGTCAGAGATGGTTGCGAATCAAATGGCTCGTATGATTAAGTTTGTGAATGGAGTAGCAGATTCACTTGTAAAGAAGTGTAGGACCATCATGTTGAACAGTAATACTAGATTTCTCCCAGTTGGTCATATACACCCAACAGATAGAGGCAGAGTAGATGAAGGAGAAGGAGAGAGAGGCCAAGAGGGCTAGGATAGGGAGCTATAGGCAGTTCCAGCAGAGGTCCGATGGTGGACATCACCCTCAGTCCCACCAGAGGTCGTCATCCCCAGCTCCATCGTCAGCCAGTGTCCCGTCTAGACCTAGGCTTGATCAGAGAGGTAGAGCATCAGGCTCTAGGGGACAGAGGAGCACAACGGGGGAGCGCACTTTCCCAACTTGTAGGAGGTGTGGTAAGAACCACCCTGGCGAGTGCTTGGTTGGTCCAGATGCTTGTTTCGGGTGTGGGAGTTCCGGACACATGCTCAGAGATTATCCTTTAGCTAGAAAAGGCGACAACAGAGGTTGTGCCCCAACTACCACTTCAGGATCCCCTACAACACGCCTATCTCAATAGGGTGCCTCTTCTAGTTTAGGTGGCGGTCAATGGAAGAGTAGTTTCTACGCACTTTTATCTCGTCAGCAGATTGAGATCTCTCCTGATGTGGTCATTGGTATGTTATAAGTATTCCATCATGATGCGTGTGCATTGGTAGATTCAGGCGCTACCTTATCTTATGTGACACCTTATGTTGTTGTTAGTTTCAAAATCAGTCTCGAAATCCTGTTAGAGCCATTCTTAGTCTCTAATCTGGTCGGTGAGTCAAGTTTAGCTTGATAGGTGTACTGAAATTGCCCTTCATGATTCTTCAAAAAGTCACCTCAGCCGACGTAGTGGAGTTAGATATTAAAACAAACACTAAGACCAAATTGTCAGCACTTAAGAAAAAAAAATATAGTAAATTTACACTTAAGAAAAATTCACCAATTGCCAAGTCCCCGGCAACGGCGCCAAAAACTTGTTCGGTGCTTTGTTTGGGGTTATAAACTGACACGCAAGTGCACGTGGTCGAACAAGTAGTAAGTGGCTTTAGTAAGCCAAGTATCGATCCCTCAGAGACTCGGATTAAGTGAAGTTTGCTTAAGTATACTATACTATATTTAACTTCTAAATATGCTGACAACAAAGTAACTAAAAAGTGAATAATTTGTTTTATAAATTTTATACTAAACTACAAATAATTATCTACTTTGAATTTGGACTATGAATAAGAGCATGCTGAGGTTAAAGAACATGTAATGAAACTGATTATCATCATAAATTGGTTAATTTTTCTTCCAGTTGCTAGCCAAGAACATTAGCCAAGATATTAAAACTCTCGTATTTAATCTCACTTAAGAATCATAAACCATCCGTCTACATTTCTGTGATCAAATGCAATTCATGACCTAGCAATGCAATTCTGGTTCCTAAATTGACTAATACGGCTTTCAAGTATATTTCTATCAGGAAAGCACATCAAAACTCAATTTTCCCAAATAAAGTAAAGAAAAATATCCTATTAATTCAGAACTTTCCAATTTCGTGCTCTCTCGAGTGAAATCGGACTTTTTAGATGTACATTAATGTAGGCCACACACCAATGCAGTAGAAACAAGAATTAATAGAACAACATGGAAGAAAAAGATGAAAAACCATATAATTCAATAATCAAAATTCATCACAAGTGTTCATAACCTCAGCAAGGAAGGGAATTAGCCACTCATTTGTGGATTAATCATCCTAAAACAAGTGTTAATCATACAAACAATTGAGTTAAAGAAGAAAGAAAGAGAGAAAAAACCCTGAACTTTTCGTCCCTCAACTGCCTGTAACCCACGTCCTTGCTCCACCAAGTCTGAAATTATCAAAAATAAACCTAAGTGTGCTATTTATAGTAGTAGGACTCTTTCCCAGAATAACAAGCAACATGTCACGGAGTGCATCGCGAAGCACTGCCTCCGTGACACGCTACGGACGTGGAGGCTCTCTGGAAATCACCCGACTTGGCCCCGGCAGCACCCTGCCGCGTTGGCAGCGTGTCACGCTTCTTGGGCAGCGCGTTGGCATCTCTTGGTCACGCAGCCAACCTGCCGTGGCACGTTGCCAACACGCAGGTGGGCTGTTGTGATCGGCCTGCCTGCCGCGGCACGCTGCCAACGCGCAGGTGGGCTGTTTTGTGCCTCCTCTTTGCCGACGTTCGCGTGTTAATTCCGTTTCCAAGCATCTACTTCACCAACTCATGGATTAGTTACTCAAAAGTCATCAAAACCTACAAAACAAAGGCTAATCATGTTGGTTAGCACATATCTTCACTTCATATAAAATTACATGAAAATGTATACGATAACTTAGATAAACAAGACTAATTTAAGTCATAAAGCGTATCTCGGGCATGCTATTTTTGCCCGTGATCAGGCAACCTCAAGACTCATTATTGGTGATCACGACTTGTGGTCACCACCCGTTATGCACACTGCCTCCATGCCCCTTATTTCCTCAACCAGCCAACCACGACTCACCCCACGAATCATGGGGACTGACCATGATTCACGGGGTCCTCGCGTTGAGTGCACTGCCTCCCTTCTTCTCTTTTCTTTCCTTACTCACCACAATGACTCTTGGGGCCTGACCATGAGTTGTGGTCACGTCCGTGGAAATCCTTTTTCCCAAAATTTTCCAAACTCCTCATTGGCCTCCCCAAGAGTCACATCCCGACTTGTGGGTTGTACCAACGAGTCATCTCATGACTTGTTCTATGCCTGGTGCCAATTTTAAAATTTTTCTCTGTTTCAACTCCAAGATCTAAATTTTGAGCTTCCAGGGTATAACAATACCTCCCAGTTATTAGAATCAGATTTAGAATTCAGTTTTTATTTGTCCATTAGGAGTTCATGACACTTTAGCTATATAGCTCTGACTAGCCTTAGGACCGCAGTTTCAGATTTTATTGTAGTTCTATAGAAGGTTACGATGCTTTCATATAAGCAGCTCTGACCAGTATTAGAAACCAGTTTCAGAATTTGGACCGATAAGACTCTCAGGGTGCTTCCAGATATGTATCCCTAACTAGTCTTGGGCCCCATTTTTGAGATATCAGCTTAGTATTCAGTCTAGGATTATCCAGTGGGAGTAGGACTTAACATCGAGCGGATTGGGGTTCCAGCGCACCCAGGTTCCCAAAACTATGTTACCACCGTAGGTTACAGTATTTATTGGCCTGATTGGCTCCAGACTCTTGTGATCACCTAGTTAATGCCTTTATACCCTGGCAAGGTATATTGGGTGCTATTGATAGGGTGTATACATCGGACTCCACGTCTAGCTCACGTTGTTATATGTCAGTTATAGACTCTTCCACTAGTCATTTCAGTCCAGTTTCAGTTCAGTTCAGATCAGTATGCTTGACTTAGAACATGCTTTGACCATCAGACAGGGTCTTTTAGACCACTGATCTCAGGCAAAATAGCATGCCCGAGTGATGCTTTATACCTTAATTTAGTCTTGTTTATCTAATTAATTATATACATTTTCATGTGATTTTATATAAATGTGAATATATGTACTAACCAACATGATTAGTCCTTGTTTTGTAGGTTTCAATGATTTTTAGGAACTAATTTATAAGTTGGTGAAGCAGAGGAATGGAGTCGGGAGCAATTTGCGCAAGTCGGCAAGGAGCATGCCTGGGAAAGGCTGGCCGCGCCAGTCAGCATGCCATGCTGTGCGTGTGCCGGGCCCGACGCTGTGCCACGCCCATGCCAGGCGCGCGAGAGAAGGCAGCATGCAGGCAGGTGAGCTGCGCACCAGCGTTGTGTCACGCCAGGCCAGCTGTGCGCCAGTAGCGTGTCACGCCGGCCAGCGCGGCGACCCTCGGCAGCATGGTATCTTGAGGTAATTTCCAGAGAGCCTCCGCGTTACCTCCGTGTCACGGAGGCAGTGCTCCGCGATACACTCTGTGACACGGAGCCATTCCACGACAGACTTAATTTTGCACGTTTCTCATTTACTATAAATAGGTCCATTAGCTCCTAAAACCATTTTGTCACGATTTTATTCTGGAAAACCACCTAGGAGTGAAGGGAGAAGTGGGAGAATTCACCTAGGGTCTGTCAAATTCCCTTGTCTTCTACCAATTCTTGTAAGTATGTTAATTTAGTTATATTTCCTTGTAATTTTACAAACATGAATGGCTAGAACCCTTCCTCTAGGGTTGAAGCCATGAGTATGATTGTGTTTTTATGAATTTGTGTTGGAATTCAGTTATAGATTGTTGTTTTGTCTTGCATTCTGGATTATGGTTGTTTTTATGATTGATCACCATGAAAACATACTCGTTAACTTGGGCATATGTTTGAGAAAGCATTTACCTAGGTCAGAACATGAGAATGTAGGGAGCATGATTGTATCTCACGGTATAATTTGTGTTAGGATAGAGATATACCTAATGCCTTGCTTGGTGGATAAAACGGGATGAGTTAGAGACCAACTCAGATTTATCACATCACCACTCGAAGATGTAGTTGTGAGGCTAAGTTGAGTCGAATGATTAGGTGTACAAGAGTCCCTAATCATATCCACGTAAGCCACATCCACGTAATTAATTTCCCGCGAACTAGAATTAGCATCCTCGCTCACAATGTTGCAGTGAGGCTAGTTTGTCGTGTTTAGAGACTCGAAAGGCCATGAACATGCAATTCTAATTATGTGAGACGATAATTGATAGTTTCATACTTAACCCATTGCAAATCGTAATAGCGCATGATTATCTAGTTTTAACTCTATTTGCTCCTCGAGTGAATTCAGAATATGTTGTTGACCACAATTAGACTTACTTAAACCTTCTCGAAAACTTCTGTAATCAACACTTGTGAAATTTTATATCACACTTGAACTAGAAAGTTAGCTGACTTGGTCCAGTCCCTGTGGGTTCGACATTCCGGTTCTCAAAAAGAGCCACTATATTACTTGTACGACCCGTACACTTGCGGGCCGGTCCCCATCAAGTTTCTGGCGTCATTGCTGGGGACTCGGTGAAGTTTTGATAATTTATCTGTTTTGTGTGATTTTTAAATTTCCTTAAGTGTTGAGAAACTTGGTCTTAGTCTAGTTATTTGCAGGTGATAGGTTGCCGAGCTGGCTAAAAATGGGGAGCTTGTGGAACCGTTGCTTGAACCTGAACGTCAAATTCATTTGCGAAGGAGAGTAGCTCTAGAGCTAAAGCTGAAGAGACTTCAAGAAAAGGTACAACAACAACCACCCGCGGGACAAGCACAATTGTCATCGGAAGGAATGGCAGCTAGACCAGTTCGCGAAGTGGAAATCCCGCAAGCGACTAATGTGAACTCTAGTATCCGTAAACCGGAGCCTGGAGGGTGCTTTGAGCTTAAACAGAACATGGTGCAGCTGTTACAGTCTAGTGGTCAATTCACTGGGATGGAACATGAGGACCCGTAGCAGCACTTACAGAACTTTCTTGAGATTAGCGACACGTTTGTCCCCACCGGCGTGTCCACAGATTATGTCCGACTTAACCTCTTCCCATTTTCATTGTTGGGAGAAGTAAAAAAGTGGTTGAAAGTTGAGCCACCGAACTCCATAACTTCTTGGAATGATTTGGCAAAGAAGTTCCTTATCAGATTTTTTCCTTCTGGCACGACTGCAAAGTTTAGAAGTGAAATACTGAGTTTCAAGCAGAGGCCTGATGAAAATTTATATTTGGCTTGGGAAAGATTCAAGTCGTTGTTGAGAGACTGTCCCCATCACCAGCAATGAAATGAAGTTCTGGCCCATACCTTCATAGAAAGTCTAGACCCACACACAAAAATATTACTAGACTCTGCATCGGGTGGGCACGCCTTGGAGAAGACGTATGATGAGTTGTACACTTTGTTGAACAGAATTGCTCAAGGAAATCCAGAGTGGCACAGCGAGTCATCGAGAGGGGCAGGAAAGAAATCAGGGTTGATAGAGGTAGATGGGATTAATTCCTTGGCAGCACAGTTAGCTTCATTCCAGCATCAGATGATGACTCAGTTTAATAAACTGAGTATGAACCAACACCAGGGCCAGGTTAATGCAATTCAGGAAGCTCCAAGTTGGTGCGAAATATGTGGGAATAATGGGCGTAATGCAGAATCGTGTGGAGCCAATCCGGAATTAGTCAATTTTGTTGGTAATGTGCAGCGCAACAATCAAAATTTTGGAACCAGTTACAACAGAAATTGGTAGGGCTACCCGGATTTTTCTTGGGGTGGTAACCAAAAGCAAAGCTACCAGCACCCTCAACAACAGCAATATCAGCAGAATAGGTAGAATGATGATCAAGTTAGCAACAACATTGAGGAAACATTGAAGAAAATCATGGAGACCCAGACTCAGTTAGCAGAAAATCAGGCGAGGATGGCAATAGACTTAAAGAATCAGCAAGTGGCCACCAACAATCTTGAAAAAAGAGTGGGTCAGATAGCAGCTACTGAAAACATTAGATCGCAGGGGGGACTACAAAGAGACACAGATCCTAACCCCCGACAGATCAATGCCATCAGTCTGAAAAGCGGTAAGCAATTAGCTGATGCAGTGCCAAAAGAGTTGAGAAAGGAGGTTCAGCCGGAGTTGGTTAGACCAGGACCATCCATCAACACGGGAGATAATCAGAGTGCTGGGCAACAAAATGCACAATCTTCATTGCAACCAGCACAAAGACCACCACCACCATTCCCTTAGAAATTTAGAAAGAGCAAGGAGGAGGAATGCTTCAAAAAGTTCTTTGATAGTTTCAAAGAACTTCACATAAATTTGCCTCTTATTGATGTTTTGCAGGGAATGCCAAATATGCTAAATACTTGAAGGACGTGATGGCGAACAAAGTTAGATTGGTGGATGCCCAGACTGTAGCACTGACTGAGGAGTGCAATCACCGGGTATTGAGCAAGATTCCGAAGAAGCTCAAAGACCCAGCGAGTTTCACCCTCCCTATACAAATTGGTAAAGTTGAAGTGCTACGAGCTTTGTGTGATTTAGCGGCAGCAGTTAACCTATTGCCCCTATCTTTATTCAACACCCTGGGGTTGGGAAAATCGAGGCCAACGAGGTTGATGCTGCAGCTGGCTGATAAGTCACGAGTGACACTTGAGGGAATCATAGAGGACCTTCTCATCAAAGTAGGTAAGTTTATTATACCTGCTGATTTTATTATCTTGGATTTTCAAGTTGATGACCAGGTACCCTTAATCTTGGGATGGCCATTCTTGGCCACCGGAGGAGCGGTGATCGACTTGAAAGCAGGGACCCTGAAAATGAGGGTCGAGGATGAAGAAGAACTATTCCGCATATACCAAGAACTGAACCCATCCACACACTACAGAAACCTTTGTCAAGTTAGTGTGTTGTCAGAGGATGAGTGTGGGGTGGAGGATTCCACAGGTGCATGGCCAAAGGTAATGACAAGTGTTCAGCCCGAGTCTGATAAAGGGCTTCAAATTGTGAAGATCTTGGAGGTAGAGAGGAATAAAGTGGAGGTTGTTTCCTCTAAAATTCAAAAGAAAAGAAGATGGTTCTCGAACGGGAACCCAGGTATGAGGATGTCTTAAAAAGGACAGTCCACGTCGTGCCGCGACGAAAAATTAGGCACTATTTGGGAGGCAACCCAAGGGTACCCCAGGTACAAGTTTTTAATTTTGGTTTGTGGTGATTTTGTTATTTTTATTGTGTTTGTGTTTTTGGTGGAAAGTTAAGCACAAATTGAGGGAAGTCTGAGTACCCGTTGAAGAGGAAGCTAAAAAGCATGGAATAGAAGAAGTGTGGGGTCAAACTCCCACCTATGAGAACTTGAAGAAAAGCATGCCTTTAGCTTGGCATAGAGGCTCAGGGAGTATTTCTCATCATTTAAATTTTAATTTGATGCTATGAGGGCATCGCATGATTTAAGTGTGGGGTGAAAAACATTTTCAAAAATTTTTGTGCTTAACGAATTTTGGTGAATGTAATGCGTGTGAGAAATTTGAAAAGTTTTTGTGAGTAAAACATGACTTCATCACCCATTGGTCTTTCTTTTCGGTTCTTTTCCGACGGGGGGTCTTTGAACCGAAGAATAAATATTTTTCTTTGTCTGTATATAATGCTTTTAGTCATAGTTAGAGACTGTTTTTGATGATGGATGGATGTCGACCGTCTTGAGGAAAATTAGTCAATAGGTTTTGGGTTTTGAACCCGTAGCTAACTGATGGCTGGATGTTCTTGTTATGTGCTATACATGATTGTAAGATGCAAGTGTGGTTAATGTTGAAGCATGTAAGAAAGGTATAACTTTGTAGGAGACACTTAGGCTCTTGAATTTGACTCAATGTGATTGAAGCTTAATTTTTAATTCTTGTGATTAGCTGAATTAAGAGTCTGCTGAATGTGTCTTGAATTGAGCATGTGCCATGAGTGTAAGGTTTTTGAGTATTCTGTGCTATTGTGGAGTGTCTAGAACTTGTCTGGTGTGTTTATAAAACGAAATGAAGGATGTGAATTGTAGGAGATGATGAGGCATTTCTTTGAATGATCCTAAATGTCATCCCTCACTTTACCTACCTTGAATAATTAATCCTAGTTAGCCCCATTGAGCCTTGAGCCTATTCTTTGATAGTTGCAACATAAGCTTAATCCTTTTTCTTTCATTAGCGTTGAATTTGATCCAAAACTCCTAAGCGCTTAAGTTAAAAATGCCAAAGAGTAAAGGAGTGAGAAGAATGAAAAAGAAGGAAAAGCAGCAGTTGTAAAAGTTGAGAAGGTCAAGGGTGCACTTGTTTGAATATGGTTGAGTATTTGTAGGGAGTAAGCAAGTAAATTAATGAAAAGTTACTTATAGAACTCCTTACTAATAAGCTAAGAGTGTTTAAAGAAAGGGGGAAACAAAAGAGGACAAGGAAAGCTGAAAAAGATAAAGGTGAAGTAAGAGAAGGGAAGTTCGTAATGAGGGCGTGATGTATTAAAAGCGCTTAGGGAAGATAGCCACTATTACTGGCCATAATAGTACCTACCCGTCCCTTAGCTACATTACAACCTAAAAAGTCCTACTTGATCCTACATTAATACATCCTTAAATTAGTGGAATAAAACACTAAGGGAAAGCTTATGGGTCATTACATGATCCATGTGAATTCTTTGTGAGAGTGAGTGTAATTCTATTCATGTACCCACACATGTTGTGATTTAAAAAGTATTTGCGTGTGAAAATGGGTAACTCTCTTGCCGTGAGGGCACATATTGAATGAAGGATATAATTCATGTTGGATTTCTTGATCATTTGATTCGCATGAGTTTGCAAAGATTGAGAGTCGATTCATGAGGTTAAGAAGTCTTAGTGGAGTTGTATTTCATTTCAATGATCAAATTGTGCATGCTCTATTTTTAGCTTGTTATCTTAAATAATCATTATAGCCGTAGCTTGAATTATTTTTCTAAATTAGCTATGTGGGAGTCTCCATATGCATGAGATGTAAAAGGTTTTTTCGAGGACGAACAAGACTTTAAGTGTGGGGTTGTGATCTCGGGCAAAATAGCATGCCCGAGTGATGCTTTATACCTTAATTTTGTCTTGTTTATCTAATTAATTATATACATCTTCATGTGATTTTATATAAATGTGAATATATGTACTAACCAACATGATTAGTCCTTGTTTTGTGGGTTTCAATGATTTTGAGGAACTAATTTATAAGTTGGTGAAGTAGAGGAATGGAGTAGGGAGCAATTTGCGCAAGTCGGCAAGGAGCATGCCTAGGCAAGGCTGGCCGCGCCAGTCAGCGTGCCACGCTGTGCGTGTGCCGCACCCAACGCCGTGCCACGCCCATGTCAGGCGCGTGAGAGAAGGCAGCATGCAGGCAGGCGAGCTACGCGCCAGCGCCGTTCCACGCCAGGCCAGCTGCGCGCCAGCAGCATGACATCGCACTGCATGAGCAGTGTGTCACACCGGCCAGCGCGGCGACCCTCGGCAGCATGGCATCTTGAGGCAATTTCCAGAGAGCCTCCGCGTTACCTCCGTGTCACAGAGGCAGTGCTCCGTGATACACTCTGTGACACGGAGCCATTCCACGACAGACTTAATTTTGCATGTTTCTCATTTACTATAAATAGGTCCATTAGCTCCTAAAATCATTTTGTCACGATTTTATTCTGGAAAACCACCTAGGAGTGAAGGGAGAAGTGGGAGAACTCACCTAGGGTTTGTCAAATTCCCTTCTCTTCTACCAATTCTTGTAAGTATGTTAATTTAGTTATAGTTCCTTGTAATTTTACAAACATGAATGGCTAGAACCCTTCCTCTAGGGTTGAAGCCATGAGTATGATTGTGTTTTTACGAATTTGTGTTGGAATTCAGTTATTGATTATTGTTTTATGTTGCATTCTGGATTATGGTTGTTTTTATGATTGATCACCATCAAAACATACTCATTAACTTAGGCATATGTTTGAGAAAGCATTTACCTAGGTCAGAACATGAGAATGTAGGGAGCATGATTGTATCTCACGGTATAATTTATGTTAGGATAGAGATATACCTAATGCCTTGCTTGGTTGATAAAACGGGATGAGTTAGAGACCAACTCAGATTTATCAAATCACCACTCGAAGATGTAGTTGTGAGGCTAAGTTGAGTCGAATGATTAGGTGTATGAGAGTCCCTAATCATATCCACGTAAACCACATCCACGTAATTAATTGCCCGCGAACTAGAATTAGCATCCTTGCTCACAATGTTGCAGTGAGGCTAGTTTGTCGTTTTTAGAGGCTCGAAAGGCCATGAACATGCAATTCTAATTATGTGAGACCACAATTGATAGTTTCATACCTAACCCATTGCAAATCGTAATAGCGTATGATTATCTGGTTTTAACTCTATGCTGCTACTTGAGTGAATTTAGAATATGTCTTTGACCACAATTAGACTTACTTAAACCTTCTCGAAAACTTCTATAATCAACACTTGTGAAGTTTATATCACACTTGAACTAGATAGTTAGCTGACTTGGTCCAGTCCCTGTGGGTTCGACATTCCGATTCTCAAAAGGATCCACTATTACTTGTACGACCCGTACACTTGCGGGACGGTCCCCATCAACCACCTCAGTAGTTCAGTAGCTTTAGTTGGTCTTTGCATGTCTTTTTGGTGCAGCATTTTCTTTTATTTATCCCATTGTGCTATGTTCCTCTCACTTACTCAGTACATTCAAAGTACTGACACATATTTTTATGTTGTATCATTTTATGATACAACTGTAGGATCTCAATCTCAACCCCATTAGCCGACCGCTCACCGAAGATCTCAGTTATTCCAGTTAGTGAGTCCTCATCCTTCGAGGATGGATATTTATTGCTTCAGTTATACTTTTATTCCTCTTTATTTAGATTTGGAGTTAGATGGGGTCTTATCCCAGCAACTCATCGGTCATAGTGGCTTTCACACGTAGATTTATTTTTCAAACTTGTATCTTTGTTCTAATATTTCCAAATATTATGAACCAGTTTATTTCCTACAAGTATTTATATGTTTTCTTTAAACTTCTGTTGTATGTATTTGAATGTTACTCAGGATGCCAATGTATGATAGACCAGGGTTTGCCTTGGGGTCACTTGTGACTCCAAGTACCGTGTTCCATCCAAGGTGTAAACTCGGGGCATGAAAAACTTTGTATTAGAGACACGTTTAGAGTATCCTCGAATGTCTGAAAGCCACATTGAGTAGAGTCCTCTTCATGGATGTGAAGCATGCCACAGTTATAATGGGGAGGATACAAGATGTTATTAGAAAAATACCCTTTTATTCATACTCGTTATCGTGCGTTGCACTTCAATTCCAGAATCATTCTCCTAACTGCTACTCTGCTTCATTTTAATAAATCATGCCTCCATGATGCGGTAATGGAAGGAGGGCCTATAATGCTCAACAACCTGCCCCACCATCCCCGGTAGCTCCTCAGGACGACTCGGTATCTACCGCAGAATTCAGGGCAGCCATTCAACTGCTCGCCAAAACTGTTACCAACTAGGTGAACTAGTAGGCAGTTTCCAATCAACAACAGTGGTTCCAAAATAGCTGGCCGAGTGAGGGACTTCACCCGGATGAACCCTCTGAATTTTCATGGGTCTAAGGTGAGAGAGAACCCACAAGGATTTGTGGACGAAGTTAGAAAGATCACCCGAATTATGGGTGTCAGTCCCTCAGAGAGTGCCGACTTGGCTGCCTACCAGCTGAAAGGGGTAGCCTAAGTCTGTACGAGCAATGAAAGAAGGGGAGGCTAGCAGAAGCAGGACCGATGGAATGGGAGGAGTTCACTACAGCCTTCCTGGACAGATTCTTCCCTCGAGAGCTCAAGGAGGCAAAGGTAGCGTAGTTCATGAACCTGAGATGGGGAAATCGGACAGTAGATGAATACGCTTTGGAGTTCACCAGGTTGTCCAAATACACTCCAGAGATGGTGGCCGAGACAAAGGCTCGCATGCTGAAATTTGTTAATGGGGTGTTGAACCTGGTCCTCAAAGAGTGCAGGACAGTGATGCTGAACAAAGATATCGACCTCTCCAACCTGATTGTCTACGCCCTATATATTGAGGCCTAAAAACTAAGGGACATGGAGCGAAAGAACAGGCGATCAAGGACTGGCCAATTAGATTATGGCCACCAGAGGTCTGGCGATAGCATCCACCCCTAGCAGCAGGAGCAGAGGGCTCCAACACCCAACTTAGCCAGTGCCCCTACCTTTTTGTCCCGCCAAGATCGTAGGGGTGGAGCATCTTGCTCTCAGTCTTAGAGTTACAGTGCCGGTAACAGGTATCCAGCTTGCCCAAGTGCGGCAAGAACCACCCAGGAGAGTGTCTTTAGGGTCGAGAGGGCTATTTTGGTTATGGACAACTTGGGCATCAGCTTAAGGAATGCCCATCAGCAAGACGAGGGAGATCACAATCCACTACCTCAGCAGCTCCAGTAAGCCGACCAGCTTAGTAGGCTAACACATCAGGTACGAAGGGTGGTCAACGCCAAAACCATTTTCATGCATTATCATCTCGTTAGGATCAGGAGAACTCATCGGATGTGGTCATGGGTATGTTACGTCTTTTCTATCTAAATGTATATGCCCTGCTTGATTCAGGGGCAACGCTATCATTTGTGACTCCCTATTTGCAGTTAAGTTAGATATTAGTCCAGAAGTCTTCTAAAAACCTTTCTCGGTCTCCACCCCAGTTGACGAGTAAGTTAGAGCCAGCTGGGTGTAGAGAAACTGCCCAATCTCAATCTTCAATAAAGTCATTCCAACTGACCTTATAGAGTTATACATGGTCGACTTTGACCTCATCCTTGGCATGGATTAGTTACACTCCGGTTATGCCTCAGTCGACTATAGAACTAGGGTCGTCAGGTTTCAGTTCCCTGATGAACCAACTCTAGAATAGATAAGCAGTAGTTCAGCGCCAAAGGGTAGGTTTATTTCCTACCATAAGGTCAAGAATCTTATTTCTAAGGGTTAAATTTACCATCTAGTTCAGGCCAAGGATTCTGACTCTGAGACCCCAACTATCCAATCAGTCCCCGTTGTTAGTAATTTCTAGATGTGTTCCCCAAAGATCATCCTGGAGTTCCTCCTGAATGGGAAATTGACTTCAGCATAGACCTTATTTTAGATACTCAACCCATCTCTATCCCTCCTTATAGAACGGTTCTGGCTGAACTTAAGGAATTGAAGGAGCAGCTAAAAGATCTTCCTAATAAGGGTTTTATCACACCCAACATCTCTCCCTGGGGTGCTTCAATGCTATTCATGCGAAAAAAAGATGGTATCCTCAGAATGTACATTGATTATCGTCAGTTGAATAAGGTCATAGTCAAGAACAGGTATCCCCTACCCAGAATTGACGACCTGTTTGACCAACTACAGGGAGCCAGCTGTTTCTCCAAAATAGATCTCAAGTTGGGGTATCATCAGCTAAGAGTCAGAGAGTGTGACATATCGAAAACAGCTTTTAGGACTCAGTATGGTCACTTTGAGTTTGTGGTTATGTCCTTCAGACTAACAAATTCCCCAGCATCCTTTATAGACCTGATAAACAGAATCTTCAAGAAGTATCTAGATATGTTCATCATTGTATTTATCGACGACATCTTGGTATACTCTAGAAATGAAGAAGAGCATGCTAATCACCTGAGGATAGTGCTTCAGACACTTAGAGACCGCTAGCTATTCGCCAAGTTCAGCAAGTGGGAGTTCTGGTTGAAGTCCATGACTTTCCTAGGTTATGTGGTCTCAGGTGAGGGTATTCAGGTTGATCCTCAAAAGATAGCAGCAGTGAAAGACTGGCCCAGACCCACCTCCCCAACTAAAATCAAAAGTTTCTTGGGTTTGGCCTATTATTACCAACGCTTTGAGAGAGGCTTTTATTCCATAGCATCTCCTCTGACTAGACTGACTCATAAAAATGTGAAATATTAGTGGTTAGATGCGTGTGAGAAGAGTTTCCAAGAATTAAAACTTGACTCACTACTGCACCAGTGTTGACCCTATCAGAAGGATCAGATGGATTTGTAGTGTATTATGACGCCTCTAGAGTTGACACGGTTGCATTCTGATACAGCGGGGCAAAGTGATAGCGTATGCCTCCAGACAGCTCAAAGTCATGAGAAGAATTATCCAACTCATGACTTGGAGTTGGCGGCAGTAGTGTTTGTGTTGAAAATATGGAGACACTATCTATACGGAGCTCACGTGGATATTTTCACTGATCATAAGAGCCTTCAGTATGTATTCAGTCAGAAGGACCTTAATCTTCTTTAGAGAAGGTGGTTAGAGCTCCTGAAGGATTATAACATGAGCGTACTATATCACCTAGGAAAAGCCAATGCGGCGGCAGATGCCCTAAGCGGAGTGTCTATGGGTAGCGTGGCTCATGTTGAGGAAGGCAAAAAAGAATTGGCGAAGGATATTCACAGATTAGCTTGGCTAGGGGTGCATTTGGTTGACTCAGCTGAGGGTGGAGTGGTGATGCAAAGCGGGTCATATTCCTCTTTGGTCATTGAAGTTAAGTTCGAACAGAATGAAAATCCCATTTTACTTAAACTTAAAGAAGCGGTTCTCAGGAAAGAGGTTGAGGCTTTTTCTAAAAGGGGGAGATGGTGTGCTTTGTTACCAGGGTAGGTTGTGTGTACCGGACTTCGGTGACTTGAGACAGTAGATATTTCCTGAAGCACACGGCTCGAGATACTCCATCCACCCTGGTGCTACTAAAATGTACTGGGATTTGTGGGATATTTACTGGTGGAACGGCATGAAGAGAGACATCGCCGAATTCATAGCTAAGTGCACGAACTGCCAGCAAGTTATGGTAAAGCACCAAAGACCAGGAGGTATGACCCAGGATATCAGCATACCCACGTGAAAGTGGAAAGAAGTAAATATGGACTTTATTATGGGTCTACCTCGAACTCGTCGACAACATGATTCTATTTGGGTAGTAGTAGATCGGATAACTAAGTAAGCACATTTCCTCCCAGTTAAAACTACAGATTCAGCTGAAGACTATGCTAGGCTTTATATCTGGGAGTTGGTCAGACTTCATGGGGTGCCATTATCCATTATTTCAGACAGAGGTACCCAATTCACCTCACATTTCTGCAAGTCTTTTCAGAAGGGACTTGGTACCCAGGTCAAGCTCAGCACAGCTTTTCACCCGCAGACAGATGGGAAAGCTGAGTAGACTATTCAGACCCTAGAAGACATGTTGAGAGCTTGCACGATATATTTCAAGGGCAGTTGGGATGACCACTTGCCTCTTATCGAGTTTGCACACAACAACATTATCACTCTAGTATCTAGATGGGCCCATTTGAGGCATTTTATGGTATAAGGTGTAGGTCTCCTATTGGATGGTTTGAGGTTGGTGAAGTTACTATAATTGGGCCAGACTTGGTTCATGATGCTATGCAGAAGGTACAACTCATTAGAGAAAGATTGAAAACAACTCAGAGCCGTCAAAAGTCTTATGCTGATGTGAGGAGAAGAGAATTGGAGTTCGTTGTGGATGATTGGGTCTAACTCAAAATTTCACCCATGAAAGGGGTAATGTGATTTGGGAAGAAAGGAAAGCTCTGTCTGAGATATGTGGGACCCTAATAATTCTTACATGAATTGGTAAAGTAGCCTATAATCTGGAATTACCTTCAGAGTTGGCTTCTGTGCACCTAGTATTCCATGTGTCACTATTAAAGAAATGCATTGGTGATCCAACTTCAATTGTGCCACTGGACAGTCTGGAAGTAATAGATAGTCTCTCATACAAGGAGATCCCAGTCCAGATCCTTGACCGTCAGGTTCGTAAGCTGAGGAACAAGGAGGTAGCTTCAGTCATGGTCTTATGGACAAATAAACATGTTGAGGGAGCTACGTGGGAGGCTGAAGCAGATATGATGGCGAAATACCCCAATTTGTTCCTTTCTGGCTCAATTTAAGTTCAAGGTATCAACTCCCTTCCGAAAAATGCTTTTAGTTCATATGTTTCAATTTCTTTCATGTAAATGAACATGTGCATGATTAGTGAATTCAGTTAACACTTGTGATTCAGTTTAAAGATAGTCATTCCGCTAGCTTTCAATTTTCATGATCGTTTTTTGGGTATAAAGATTGTCAATCTCTGTATGTGTTTCCCAACATTCAAGGACGAATGCTCCCAAGGGGAATATATTGTAATGCCCCTAAAACTCAAAGACTAGACCCAGGACTCAAATTAGAGAAAATTCAAAAATCTGCATCAGGTCACAAAACGAGTCGTTTTGTGACCCATGGGGAGTGACCAACAGTCGTTAAGTGACTTGTGGTGAGACAAGTGGGCTTGATGAAATTTTTGAAGAAAGGGGTCACCATGGGGGTCATCACGAGTCATGGACAACACTACGAGACATAATATGACCCGTGGTCTAGGATAAATTTAAGGCCGGGAAGGAGTTGGGCAGTGCACTTATCGATTTGTCACCCCGAGTCGTGGTCCATGCCATAACCCGTTAGGTGGCTCGTGGTCAGGACTGGGTCAAGATGTAGAGGCAATCGATAGTGTACCCAACGGGTCCACACCACTACACTTTTGGGACACGACAAGTCATGGTGTCACCCATGAGGACTCCTAGGTGTTTAAGGCAGTGCACCTCACAAGAGGTGACCACGAGTCTTGGTCACCAACCACGACCCGTTAGGTCACCTGTGAGGACTGACAAGTAGTTTTTCCCTGTGAGTTTTCAAGGGTCTTTCAATAAATTTCTGTCCTCCTAAACTTTAAACTACGTCGTTTTAAGCATACTTTCAAACTTATTATTGGGATTAAATGGTTTATTTCCTCATTCCCCACTCAGACCTTCATAAAACAAATCGTAGGACCTCCCTCAGAGTTTTTCAGAGCAAGAGCTGGGGAAATCTTTTCTCCTAAATTTCTCAAGGAATTCTTCGGGCTTTTTCACCAGGTATATGGGAATTCAACAGGGGAATAGTTCTTTCCTTGTGTTCCTAAATTCTTCCCTATTTCTCTCTATCAGTGGTAGCCCTGAAATTACTGAATGTCAAGAAATTGCTAGTCATAATTTGTCTAAATCATGTGAAATATTATACCATGTTAATATTACAAAATTTTCGTCAGTTGTTATTGAAATGATGTCAAATCATGTGAGGTGAAATTTAGCCCTATTCCCTGAACTAGGAAAAAAATCTGGAATTTGCATTAGTGCTTGGATATCGAATGTTAGATCGATTTTATCCATGTTGGGAACTCCCATGTCGTTAGTAGAATTGAATCTCAATCATAATATTGTCAATTCTGTTTTAGTAAGAATGATAGAATTCTTAGTGTCAGTCAAAAAATGTCAGCTAATCAGTTTGACTACTGAATTTCCTGAGGTGTCAGTAGTACCTCCCAGTTATCAAAATAATATTCAGAATTTAGTTTTTATTGGTCCATTAGGAGGTAATGACACTTTATCTATATAGCTCTGACTATCCTTAGGACCCCAGTTTCAGATTTTAGTTTGGTTCTGTAGACAGTTACGATGCTTCCAGATAAGCAGCTCTGACCAGTCTTAGAACCCAGTTTAAGAATCTGGATAGATAAGACTCTCGGGGTGCTTCCAGATGTGTATCCCTGAATAGTCTTGGGACCCAGTTTTATGCTATCCATGTAGTATTCAGTGTAGGATTATCCAATGGGAGTAGAACTTAACACCGAGCAGACCGGGGTTCCAGCACACCCAGGTTCCCAAAACTACATTGCCACCGTAGGTTATAGTATTTATTGGCCTGATTGGCCCCAAACTCTTGTGATCACCCAGTTCATGCATTTATACCCTGCCAAGATATATTAGGTCCTACCGATAGGGTGTAAACATCGAGCACCATGTCTAGCTCACGTGGTTATATGTTAGTTATAGACTCTCCCACTAATCAGCTCAGTTCAGTTCAGATCATTATTCCAGACATAGAACATGCTTTGACCAGCAGACAGGGTCTTTTAGACCACCTCAATAACTCAGTTATTGAGTTTAGTAGCTTTAGTTGGTCTTTACATGTATTTGCAATTCAACATTTTCTTTTATTTATCCCATTGTGCTATGTTCCTCTCACTTACTAAGTACATTCAAAGTACTGACGCATACTTTTCTGTTGTATCATTTTATGATACAGCTACAGGGTCTCAGTCGCATCTCGTTAGCTGACCTTTCATTGAAGATCTCAGCTATTCCAGTTGGTGAGTCCTCATCCTTCGAGGAAGGAGATTTATTGCTTCAATTATACTTTCATTCCTCTTAATTTATATTTTGAGTTAGCTCGGGGATTATCCCAGCAACTCATCAATCATTGTGGCTTTCAAACGTAGATTTTTTTTTCAGACTCAGTTTGGTTTTTCAGAATTGTAGCTTTTGACGTGCCCTTATTCGCGCGTCCGCAGGTGTACGGTTATAGAAGTTTTTGAGGGAGATTTAATTAAGTTTGTTTTGGTCAACGAAATATCCTGAATTTACTCTAGGAGCAACATAGAGTTAAAACCAAATAATCATGCGATACTACGAATTGCAATGGGTTAAGCATGACACTATCGATTGTTGTTTCACATAATTAGAATTGCATGTTCATGCTCTTTCGAGCCTCTAAACACGGCAAACTAGCCTCACTGCATCATTGTGAGTGAGGATGCTAATTTCTAGTTCGCGGGCAATTAATTAAGTTGTGGTTTATAGGGAAACGATTAAGGACTTTCGTGCATCTAACCATTTAACTCAACTTAGCCTCACAACTACTTCTTCGAGTGGTGATGTGATAATCCTAAGTTGGTCTTTAATAACCCCCGTTTTATCAACCAAGCAAGGTGTTAGGTATATTTATATCCTAACACGAAATTATATCTTGAGATACAAACATGCTCCTTACATTCTCATGTCCTGACCTAGGTAATTCTTTCTCAAGCAATTGCCCAAGCTAACGTATATGTTTTCATGGTGATCAATCATAAAAACAACCAACAATCCAGAATGCAAGACGAAAACAACAATCAATAACTTAATTCCAAAACAATTTCATAAAATCACAATCATAATTCATGGCTTCAACCCTAAAGGAAGGGTTCTTGCCATTCATGTTCGTAAAACTACAACTAACTACTACTAAACTAACATACTTACATGAATTTGGTAGATGAGAAGGGAATTTTCCAAACCCTAGATGAGTTCTCCCACTTCTCCCTTCACTCCTAGGTAGTTTTCCAGAATAAAATCGTGACCAAATGGATTTAGGAGCTAAGGGACCTATTTATAATAAATGAGAAATGTGCACAATTTTAGCCAGTCGTGGAATGGCTCCGTGTCACGGAGTGTATCGCGGAGCACTGCCTCCGTGACACGGAGGTAACGCGGAGGCACACTAGAAATCAACAAATATCGACTCTAGGCAGCCCCTTGCCGCGATGCCCGGCGTGGCATGCTGCTCAAGCGGCGTGATGGCATGCTGCTGGCGCGCAGTTGGCCTGACGTAGCACGGCGCTGGCGCGCAGCTTGTCTGCATGTATGCTTCCTTCTCTCGTTTGCCTGGCATAGGCATGGCATAGTGCTGGGCACGGCACACGCACAGCGTGGCACGCTGCCTGGCGCGGCCAGCCTTTCCAAGGCATGCTTCTTTGCCGGCTTTCGCCATTTGCTCACGACTCCATTCCTCTACTTCACCAACTTATGAATTAGTTCCTCAAAATCCTTGAAACCTAAAAAACAAGGACTAATTATGTTGGTTAGCACATATATTCACATTTATATAGAATCACATGAAAATGTATAAAATAACTTAGATAAACAAGACTAATTTAAGGTATAAAGTATCACTCGAGCATGCTATTTTGCCCGAGATCACAACCCCACACTTAAAGTCTTGTTCGTCCTCGAACAACCTTTTACATCTCATGCATATGAAGACTCACCCATAACTCATTTAGAAAGATTATTCAAGCTACGGCTATAATGATTACGTAAGATAACAAGCTAAAAGTAGAGCATGCACGCTTTGATTATCAAAATGAAGTACAACTATGTTAAGACTTCTTAACCTCAAGAATCGACTCTCAATCTTAGCGAACTCATGCAAATCAACTGATTAAGAAATCCCACATGAATTATATCCTTCATTCAACATGTGCCCCTCACGGAAAGAGAGTTTCCCAATTTCACACGCAAAAACAATTTTTATATCACAACATGTGTGGGTACATGAATAGAATTATGCTCACTTCACAAAGAATTCACATGCATCATGTAATGACCCATAAGCATGCCCTTCGTGTTTTATTCCACTAATTTAAGGATATATGAATGTAAGATCAAGTAGGACTTTTTAGGTTGTAATGTAACTCAGGTGAGGGTAGGTACTATTATGGCCAGTAATAGTGACTATCTTTCCTAAGCGCTTTTAATACATCACGCCTTCATTACAAACTTCCCTTCCCTTACTTCACCTTTTTCTCCTTTCAGCTTTCTTTTTCCTCTTTTTTCCCCCCATTTCTTTAGGAACTTTTAGCTTATTAGTAAGGAGTTCTATAAGTAACTTTTCATTTATTTAGTTTCTTACTCCCTACTAATACTCACCCGTATTCAAACAAGTGCACCCTCGACTTTTCTCAACTTTTACAATTGCTACTTTCCCTTCTTTTTCATTCTTCTCACTCCTTTACTCTTTCGTATTTTTCCTTTAAGCGCTTAGGAGTTTTGGTTCAAATTTAAAGCTAATGAAAGAAAAAAAGGATTAAGCTTATGTTGCAGCTGTCAAAGAATAGGCTCAAGGCTCAATGGGGTTAACTAGGATTAATTTTTCAAGGTAGGTAAAATGAGGGATAAAAATTTGGTTTATTCAAAGAAATGCCTAAATCATCTCCTACAATTCACATCCTTCATTTTGTTTTATAAACACACCAGGAAAGTTCTAGACAATCCACAATAGCACAGCATACTCATAAACCATACACTCATGGAACATGCTCAACTCAAGACACATTCAGCAGACTCTTACTCAGCTAATCACAAGAATTCAGAATTAAGCTTCAATCATATTGAGTCAAATTCAAGAGCCTAAGTGTCTCAAACAAAGTTATACACTTGCATGCTTCACACTGAACATACTTGCATCTTACAATCACGTATAGCACATAACAAGAACATCAAGCACCAATTAGTTATGGTTTCAAAAACCCAAAGCCTATCGACTAATTTTTCCTCAAGACGGTCGTCATCCATCCATCGTCGGAAATAGTCCCTAACTATGACTAAAAACACTATATACAGACAACGGAAAGAAACAAAAAATTTTTATTCTTCGGTTCAAAGACCCCCCGTCGGAAAAGAACCGAAAAGAAAAATTAATGGGTGATGAAGTCATGCTTAATTCACAAAAAATTTTCAAATTTTTCAGATTTCTCACAACTCCTCACAAGCATTACATTCACCATAAACTTGTTAAGCACAAAAATTTTGAAATTTTTCTCACACCCCACTCTTAAATCATGCTATGTCCTCATAGCATCAAATTAACATTTAAAGGATGAGAAATACTCCCTGAGCCTCTATGCCAAGCTAAAAGCTTGCTTTCTTTTCAAGTTTTCAGAGGTAGGTGTTTGACCCCACACTTCTTCTATTCCATGCTCTTTAGCATCCACCTTCTCGGTACTCAGACTTCCCTCCATCTGTGCTTAACTTTCCACCCAAAAACACAAACAAAATGAAAATAACAAAATCAACACAAAATGAAAATTACAAATTGTACCTGAGGTACCCTTGGGTTGCCTCCCAAGAAGCGCCTTATTTTACGTCGTGGCCCGACGTGGACTGTCCTTTTTAGTACATCCTCATACCTAGGTTCTCTTTCGAGAACCATCTCCTTTTCTGTTGCTGTTTAGAGGAAACAGCCTCCACTCTGTTCCTCTCTTCCTCCAACTTCTTCTTAATTTGAATCCCTTTATCAGACTCGGGCTGAACACTTGTCATTGCCTTTGGCCCTGCACCTGTGGAATCCTCCACCCCACACTTATCCTCTGCCAACACACTAACCTGACAAAGGTTTCTATAGTGTGCAGATGGGTCCATTTCTTGGTAAACGCGGAAGATTTCTTCTTCATCCTCAACCCTCATTTTTAGGGTCCCTGCTTTCAAGTCAATCACCGCTCCTCCAGTGGCCAAGAATGGTTGTCCCAAGATCAGGGGTACCTGGTCATCAACCTGAAAATCTAAGACAATAAAATCAGTAGGTATAATGAACTTACCTACTTTGATGAGAAGGTCCTCTATTATTCCATCAGGTTTCACTCGCGACTTGTCAGCCAGCTACAACATCAACCTTGTTGACCTCGGTTTTCCCAACCCCAGGGTGTTGAATAAGGATAGGGGCATTAGATTAACTGCTGACCCTAAGTCACACAAGGCTTGTAGCACCTCAGCTTTACGAATTTATATGGGGAGGGTAAAACTCCCTTGGTCTTTGAGCTTCTTCGGCATTTTGCTCAATACCCTGTGACTGCACTCCTCATTCAGTGCTAGTCTGGACGTCCACCAATCTAACTTTGTTCGCCATCACGTCCTTCAAGTATTTAGCATACTTGGGCATTCCCTGCAAGACATCAATAAGAGGCAAATTTATGTGAAGTTCTTTGAAGCTCTCAAAGAACTTTTTGAAGCATTCCTCCTCCTTGCTCTTTCTGAATTTCTGAGGGAATGGTTGTGGTGGTCTTTGTGCTGGCTACAATGAAAGTTGTGCATTTTGTTGCCCAGCACTCTGATTATCTCCCATGTTGATGGATGGTCCTGGTCTAACCAACTCCGGCTGCACCCCCTTTCTCAGCTCTTTTGGTACTGCATCAGCTAATTGCTTACCGCTTCTCAGAGTGATGGCATTGATCTGCCGGGGGTTCGATCTGTGTCGCTGGGTAATCCCCCTTGTGATCTTATGTTTTGAGCAGCTGCTATCTGACCCACTTGTTTTTCAAGATTGTGGGTGGCCATTTGCTGATTCTTTAAGTCTGTTGCCATCCTCACCTAATTTTCCACTAACTGAGTCTGGGTCTCCATGATTTTCTGTAATGTTTCCTCAATGCTGCTACTCAATTTCTCATCATTCTATCTATTCTGTTGATACTGTTGTTGTTGAGGTTGCAAATAATTCTGCTATTGGTTTCCACCCCAAGATAAATTCGGGTGGCCTTGCCAATTTCTATTGTAACTGGTTCCAAAATTATGATTGTTGCGCTGCACATTACCAACCAAATTGACTGACACCGGATTGGCTCCACAAGATTCTGCATGGTGGCCAGTATTACCACAAATTTTGCACCAACTCGGAGCTTGCTGAACTGCATTAACCTGACCCTGGTGTTGGTTCATACTCAGTTTATTGAACTGAGTCATCATCTGATGCTAGAATAAAGCTAACTACGCTGCCAAGGCATTCAAACCATCTACTTCTATCAACCCTGGTCTCTTTCCTGCCCCTCTCGATGACTCGCTGTGCCACTCTGGATTTCCTTGCGCGATTCTGTTCAACAAAGTGTACAACTCATCATACGTCTTCTCCAAGGCTTGCCCACCCGATGCAGAGTCTAGTAATATTTTTGTGTGTGGGTCTAGACTTTCTAAGAAGGTATGGGCCAGCACTTTATTTCATTACTGGTGATGGGGACAGTCTCTCAACAACGACTTGAATCTTTCCCAAGCCAAATATAAATTTTCATCAGGCCTCTGCTTGAAACTCAGTATTTCACTTCTAAACTTTGCAGTCGTGCCTGAAGGAAAAAATCTGATAAGGAACTTCTTTGCCAAATCATTCCAAGAAGTTATGGAGTTTGGTGGCTCAGCTTTCAACCACTTTTTTGCCTCTCCCAACAATGAAAATGGGAAGAGGTTAAGTCGAACATAATCTGTGGACACGCCGGTGGGGACAAACGTGTCGCTAATCTCAAGAAAGTTCTGTAAGTGCTGCTACGGGTCCTCATGTTCCATCCCAGTGAATTGACCATTAGACTGTAACAGCTACACCATGTTCTGTTTAAGCTCAAAGTGCCTTCCAGGCTCCGGTTTACGGATGCTAGAGGTCACATTCGTCGCTAGTGGGATTGCCACTTCGCGAACTGGTCTTGCTGCCATTGCTTCTGATAACAATTGTGCTTGTCCCGCGGGTGGTTGTTGTTGTAACTTTTCTTGAAGTCTCTTCAGCTTTTGCTCTAGAGCTACTCTCCTTCGCAAATGGATTTGACGTTCAGGTTCCAGCAACGGTTCCACAAGCTCTCTATTTCTAGCTAGCTCGACAGGACCACCTGTCACCTGCAAATAAACAAACTAAGACCAAGTTTCTCAACACTTAAGGAAATTTCAAAAATCACACAAAAACAGATAAATTATCAAAACTTTGCCAAGTCCCCGACAACGGCGCCAAAAACTTGACGTGCCATTATTCGTGCGTCCGCAAGTGTACGAGTCGTGCAATTAATATAGTGGCTTTTTTTAAGAACCGGAATGTCGAACCCACAGGGAATGGACCCATTCCTCTAACTATCCATTTCAAGTGTGATCTTAACTTTTGCAAGTGTTGGTTATAGAAGTTTTTGAGGGAGATTTAATTAAGTTTGTTTTGGTCAAAGAAATATCCTGAATTTACTCTAGGAGCAACATAAAGTTAAAACCAGATAATCATGCGATACTATGAATTGCAATGGGTTAAGCATGACACAATCGATTGTTGTTTCACATAATTAGAATTGCATGTTCATGCTCTTTCGAGCCTCTAAACACGGCAAACTAGCCTCACTGCATCATTGTGAGTGAGGCTGCTAATTTCTAGTTCGTGGGCAATTAATTATATTGTGGTTTACGGGGAAACGATTAGGGACTTTCGTGCATCTAACCATTTAACTCAACTTAGCCTCACAAATACTTCTTCGAGTGGTGATGTGATAATCCTAAGTTGGTCTTTAATAACCCCCGTTTTATCAACCAAACAAGGTGTTAGGTATATTTCTATCCTAACACGAAATTATATCTTGAGATATAAACATGCTCCTTACATTCTCATGTCCTGACCTAGGTAATTCTTTCTCAAGCAATTGCCCAAGCTAACGTATATGTTTTCATGGTGATCAATCATAAAAACAACCAACAATCCAGAATGCAAGACGAAAACAACAATCAATAACTTAATTCCAAAACAATTTCATAAAATCACAATCAAAATTCATGGCTTCAACACTAGAGGAAGGGTTCTTGCCATTCATGTTCGTAAAACTACAACTAACTACTACTAAACTAACATACTTACATGAATTTGGTATATGAGAAGGGAATTTGCCAAACCCTAGATAAGTTCTCCCACTTCTCCCTTCACTCTTAGGTAGTTTTCCAGAATAATATCGTGACCAAATGGATTTAGGAGCTAAGGGACCTATTTATAATAAATGAGAAACGTGCACAATTTAGCCTGTCGTGGAATGGCTCCGTGTCACGGAGTGTATCGCGGAGCACTGCCTCCGTGACTCGGAGGTAACGCGGAGGCACACTAGAAATCAACAAATATCGACTCTAGGCAGCCCCTTGCCGTGATGCCCGGCGTGGCACGCTGCTCAAGCGGCGTGATGGCATGCTGCTGGCGCACAGTTGGCCTGACGTAGCACGGCGCTGGCGCGCAGCTCACCTGCCTGTATGCTGCCTTCTCTCGTGCGCCTGACATTGGCATGGCACAGAGCTGGGCGCGGCACACGCACAGCGTGGCACGCTGCCTGGCGCGGCCAGCCTTGCCAAGGCATGCTTCTTTGCCGGCTTTCGCCATTTGCTCCCGACTCCATTCCTCTACTTCACCAACTTATGAATTAGTTCCTTAAAATCCTTGAAACCTACAAAACATGGACTAATCATGTTGGTTAGCACATATATTCACATTTATATAGAATCAAGTGAAAATGTATAAAATAACTTAGATAAACAAGACTAATTTAAGGTATAAAGCATTACTCGGGCATGCTATTTTGCCCGAGATCAGCTTTGGTCTGATATTTCCAAATATTATGAACCAGTTTATTTCTTACAAGTATTTATATTTTTACTTTAAACTTTCTCTATATGTATTTTTATATTATCAGGATGCCAGTGTATGATGCACTTGGGTTTGACTTGGGGTCACTTGTGACTTGAAGTACTGTGTTATGTCTAGGGTGTAAACTCAAGGTGTGACACAACCCATTGGTGGTTGTAACGAGTCATTGAGTTGGAGTCGTCGTGAGGTTGGTCTTGATCAGGGAGGAAGTGACGGGTCCTGAGAAGACTCGTTGTTGGTAATAATGGGCCGGGTATGTGCCCGTTGGGAGGACTTCTAGGTTAGTGGCAGTGGTGATGACGACTGGTAACCATGAATCATTGGTGGTTGGAACGAGTGGTCCTGTCTGGTCATTATAGGAGATTAGAGACCTGAATTTAGGGTGTATCAATGAAAGGTAATAATGGACCATAGGATCTAACAACGGGCCGTCCCGACGTCCATTATCACTAGTAGATCTGTTTTTTCGGGAAATTATTAAGGGTATTTTCTTCATTCCTACACCATAGGGTTCTAAACTACATCATTTTAAGCTCAAAACAGGGAGTGTTACTAGGGGTAAGTTCATTCTAGACTCATTAACATCCATGCATGTAATTTGATGGCTTAGAAGGTGATCAAGCTTAGGTTTTCTACAAGTTCTTCCTAAATTCTCTTTGGGCTATCAAGGAATTGGTCTAATTAGTCCATCTCAGGTGTGTAGGGTTATGAATGGGTGAATTTGTTCACACCCACGCCCAATCCCTCTCTAATTCATGAAAATCTATATGGATATGATCTAAATATGTTTCTACTATTGAATTATGCTTCATGGGCAAGTTTTACATTATTTTTAATGATAATCATGTTTCAAGCTTCATAAATTAAAATTCCCATTTATGAGAAGTTCATGAAAGTTGAGATTTATGATGAATGTTTAATTATGATGAGATATTATAGATGAAAAGCATATTTTCAAGTTACCCATGTTTATGATCAAGTTTTCAAGTGAATTAACTATTTCCAAGCATGATTAAAGTGTTGGCAAATGCCTATATGTTCAAGTATGATTTATGATTTCACGAATTAGCTTCCCGCATGGTTTTGGAGTTAATCTCCCAATTATGTTCAACTTGTGGTATTGTTTGAGCTAAAGCTCCTCATATATGATTTCAGATTTGATATGTTTTTTTATTATTCAACTACTTAAATAGATGATGGTCAGCTTCTTTGAAAAATGATGCAGAGTCTATGCATGTTTCTGGGAGTAGTGTCTAGCACCGAGTAGGCTAAGGATCAGTCAACCCTATGCCTCAGAACTACATGCCAACATCGGTTTACATATCGTATATACTTTGGGACCTCCCTTGTGTGCTCACCCCTACCCCGAATGGGTCTTGAGATTGATATCGATATCATGGTATCGTCCTTAGCCTTGATAAGGCTTTGGACGGCTCTACCCACTTGAGTGTGATAGTTGGGATCACGTAAGCTCCATCGTGCTAATGTTGGTTATAAGATGAGTCTCCCATTGTTCCTCATGATTTCAGTTATTCATGTTTATCATTCATGATATATATATATATATACATGTATGTTCTAAAGAAGGTTTGACCTAATGTTTAGTTTTACTTATGATTATCAGATTTTAGCTTTGGGTCATTCGATTTAGTTATGATGTTCAGTTATTTTCATATTATGATTTTAGAGAAATAGTATGCAAGCCCTACTCCTAGATTCTTATCTTAATTGTGTTTTACATTCTGCATGTTTTAAATGATTTTATTTAAATTAAGAGGTTTTACTTATCTTGCATACTCGTTACATTCCATGTACTGACCACATACTCTATGTTGTATCGTCTTATGATACAGGCTTCGATCTCCAGACTCAGCCCTGTCACTAGCCAGCTTTTGGAGTTAGCATCCAATCTCTGTTGGTGAGTCCTCATCTCCCGAGGACCATTCATGATCAGTATCTTGGTATTTTTTGTTTTCAGACTTAGAGAGTTAGTTGGGATCTTATCCCATCAATTTATCAAACTTAGAGGCTTTTCAGACAATAGATTGTATTCATCTTCAGACTCGTGTTGCATTTACAGATTGTATGTATGCTTACACTTCTGCTATGTTTATTATGTTAATCTTCCTCTTTATTTGATTGATTTAGATGTAGTTTCATGTCATGGGTTGACTTAGGGTCTCTCGGGGCTCCTTGTCCTGTGTCTCGATTCGGGCCTATGTTCGGGTCGTGACAAACTTGGTATCAGAGCAATAGGTTTTGAAATGTCCTAGAGTGTCTAAAATCCGCATTAAGTAGAGTATTTTTCATGGGTGTGAAACACGCCACACTTATGATGGAGACACTACGATACATTTAGGAAATGTTTCCTTCTTTCATGATCTATGTTGTGCGATGAAATGTCTCTCTATCCTTCTAACTCATGCTATGCACGATTGCAGAATCATGCCTCACCGCAGAGTTAACGGCAGGAGAAATGGAAATGGGAATGGCCACGAGAATGGCAATGGAGACGGGCACCAACAAGCACCATGAGTCCATGAGCACCATACGCCGGAGCCTGTTGCCCACGCTAAATTTGGGGCAGCCATTCAGATGCTAGCGCAAGCCTTGACCGCCCAGGTCAACCAAGCAGGCAGTGGCGCATGTCCTGCATGTGGCAGCAGCATGAGTCAGAGATTTTCTGAGGATGAACCCACCAGAGTTTCTTGGGTCAAAGGTGGATGAGGATCCACATGAGTTTATTGACAAGATTTTGAACATCACCTAGGTCATGGGGGTGAATGGAGAAGAGTGTGCTGATTTGGCCTCATATCAGTTAAAGGGGGTTGCACACATTTGGT
This sequence comes from Datura wrightii, assembly GCA_035772735.1. NCBI lineage: Eukaryota > Viridiplantae > Streptophyta > Magnoliopsida > Solanales > Solanaceae > Datura > Datura wrightii. The sequence continues at coordinate 65,356,297 of JASDFA010000003.1, read as the reverse complement.
TTAGACAGTGGAAAGATAGTAGGGCAGCCGGAGCAGGCCCTATCAATTGGGAGGAGTTTCACATCGCTTGTCTACATCAATTCTTCCCTCGTGAGATAAGGGAGTTGAAGGCAGCCGAGTTCGTTAACCTTAAACAGGGAAAGACAATGGTGTAAGAGTATGCCCTAGAGCTCACTCGTCTGTCAAAGTACACCCCAGAGTTAGTGGTTGATCAGAGGGAGCGAGTTAACAGGTTTGTCCATGGGGTGGCAGACTATTTTGATAAGGATTGTAGAACCGCCATGCTCCATAAGGATATGTATTTCCCTAATATAGTCTTGTATGCCCAGCAGATCGAGGTGGCGCATTTAAGGGAGAGAGAGGCCAAGAGAGCCAGGACAAACAGCTACAGGTTTTCTTAGTCGAGGCCAGGTGGTGGGCACCGACAGCAGACCTGCCAAAGATCTGCAGCCCCAGCATCTTCAGCAATGAGTGTGCCATCCAGACCTAGGCATGACCAGAGAGGATGAGCATCAAGCTCTAGGGGTCAAAGCAGTAGGACCGTAGATTCCAGTATTCCAGTTTGTGACAGGTGTTGTCGGGAGAACACGGGTCAGTGTTTGGCGGGTACAGGTGCTTGCTTTGGGTGCAGAAAGCCTGTACATATGCTTAGAGATTTCCCAACAGCTAGACAGGGCCATGATAAGGGCCGAGGCCTAGCATCCAATTCAGTAGCTCCACCCGCACGCCCAGTCCAGCAGGGGGCATCTACTAGCAAAGGTAGCAGTCAACGCCAACGCACATTCTATGCCTTAGCGTCCCTCCAGGAGCAAGAGGTTTCCCCGGATGTAGTCACTGGTATGTTGTGAGTTTTCCATCTTAATGTATATGCTTTTTTAGATCCAAGGGCTACCTTGTCTTTTCTGACACCTTTCGTGGCTAGTAGTTTCAGAGTCAGTCCCGAAATCTTGTTAGAACCCTTCTTAGTCTCTACTCTAGTGGGTGATTCAGTTGTAACTAGAGGGTTGTATAGAAGTTTCCCAGTCACAGTCCTTTAGAAAGTCACCTTAGAAGATCTAGTAGCGTTAACCGTGATCGATTTTGATGTTATCCTCGGCATGGATTGGCTATTTTCATGTTATACCTCAGTTAATTGTAGAACCCGGGTAGTAGAGTTCAGATTTTCGAGTGAGCCAGTCATAGAGTGGAAGGTTAGTTCAGCTGTTCCTGTAGGTCATTTCATTTCCTATCTTAAGGCCAGAAAGATGATCTTTCAAGGTTATGTATACCATCTAGTTATGGTTAAGGATGATATGTCTGAGACCCCGACTATCCAGTTAGTCCAAATAGTATGCGAATATCCAGAAGTCTTCCTAGATGAATTTACCGGGAATCCCTCCCGAGCGGGAGATTAATTTTGGTATATACCTTCTTTCCGATACGCAACCTATATCTATTCCTCCTTATAGAATAGCCCCATTCGAGTTAAAGGAGTTGAAGGAGCAGTTGAAGGACCTTTTAGGTAAGGGTTTCATTAGATCGAGAAAATCCCAATGGGGTGCACCATTTCTATTTGTCCGAAAGAAAGATGGCTCTCTTTGGATGTGTGTTGATTATTGGCAATTGAACAAGGTCACCATCAAGAAAAGGTATCCTCTCCCTAGGATTGATGATTTGTTTGACCAGCTTCCGGGTGCCAAGTGCTTTTCGAAGATAGATCTCAGGTTTGGATACCATCAGCTCAGGGTTCGGGAGAGTGACATACCAAAGAAATCCTTCAGGATGCGGTATGGTCATTATGAGTTTTTAGTTATGTCTTTTGGACTAAAAAATGCTCCTGCAGCTTTTATGGACTTGATGAACAGTGTGTTCAGCCCATACTTGGATATGTTCGTGATCGTGTTTATGGATGACATCCTGATATACTCTCAGAGCAAGGAGAAGCATGCCGCTCAATTGAGGATGGTGCTATAGACTCTCAAGGATCATCAACTATATGCTAAATTCAGCAAATGCGAGTTTTGATTGAACTCAATGGCATTTTTGGGCCATGTGGTGTCAAGTAAGGGCATAAAGATGGACTCTCAGAAAATAGAAGCGGTGAAGAATTGTCCTAGACCAGTGAATCCTACAGACAACCGGAGTTTCTTGGTCTTAGCGGGTAACTATCGAAGGTTTGTTGAGGGTTTTTTATCTATTGCAGTTCCATTGACCAAATTGACCCAAAAGAAAGTGAGATTCCAATGGTTGGATGCTTGGGAAAGGAGCTTTCAAGAGTTGAAGACCCGACTTACCTCAGCATCGGTGTTAACCCTACCGGAGGGTACTGATGGGTTTGTGGTGTATTACAATGCTTCTAGAATCAGCATTGGTTGTGTATTGATGCAGCATGGTAAAGTGATAGCATACGCTTCTAGACAGTTGTAAGTTCATGAGAAGAATTACCCGACCAATGATCTTGAATTGGTGGAGTATTTGCATTGAAGATTTGGAGACACTATTTATACAGGGTCCATGTAGATGTGTTTACGGACCAAAAGATCCTACAATATGTGTTTACCCAGAAGGACCTAAATCTGCACCAAAGGAGGTGGTTGGATCTACTCAAGGATTATGATATGAGTGTCCTTTACCATCTGGGTAAGACCAATGTAGTATAAAACGCACTTAGTAGACTCTCTATGGAGAGTGTGTCCCATGTGGATGAGGGGAGGAAGGGGCTGGTGAAGGATGTGCGTCGACTTGCAAGGTTGGAAGTTTGTTTGGTTTGCTCTACCGATGGTTGTGTTATAGTTTAGAATGGATTACAATCGTCCATGGTAACTGATGTAAAAGCTAGGAAAGACGAGGACCCCATTTTGGTAAAGTTAAAGGAAGCCATTCAGAATCCGAAGGTAGAGATCTTCTCCAAAGGGGGAGATGGTTTGCTTTGATATTAGGTCGCTTGTGTGTCCCAAATGTGGATGATTTGAGAAGTTGGATATTGTATGAGGCTCATGGTTCTAGATGTTCGATACTTCCAGGTGCCACCAAGATGCACTGTGACCTACGGGAACTCTATTGGTGGAATGGCATGAAGAATGACATCACAAAATTTGTAGCTAAGTGTCCAAACTATCAACAAGTGAAGATTGAGCACCAGAGACCAAGTGTGCTTCAGGATATCAGTATCCCCACATGGAAGTGGGAGGAAATCAACATGGACTTCATCACAGGGTTGCCTCGCACTCGTCGGTAGTATGACTCCATTTGGGTTGTCGTGGACAAGTTAACCAAAGTCGCTCATTTTCTACCGATAAAGACCACTGATTCAGTGGAGGATTATTCCAAACTATGCATCTGAGTGCTAGTTCAGTGGCATGGAGTTCCCTTTTCCATCATATTAGATATAGGTACCCAATTTACCTCTCAGTTTTGGAGGTCATTTCAAAAAGGACTTGTTACTCAGGTTAAGCTATGTATAGCATTTCACCCGCAAACGGATGGTCAAGCAGAGTGGACAATTCAGACTCTTGAGTACATGTTGAGAGCATGTGCGATTGACTTTAAGGGTAGTTGGGATGACCATTTGCCTCTTATCGAGTTTGCATACAATAACAGCTACCATTCCAGCATTCAGATGGCTCCGTTTGAGGCTCTCTATGAGTGGAGATATAGTTCGCCTATTGGTTGATTTAAAGACAGTGAAGCTGCGATTATAGGACCAAATTCAGTTCATGACGCCATGGAGAAAGTTCAGCTCATACGAGACAGGCTAAAAACAGCTCAAAGCCGCCAAAAGTTCTATGCTGATGTGAGAAGGAGAGAACTTGAGTTCGAAGTGGATGATTGGGTGTTTCTTAAGGTGTCTCCCATAAAGATAGTGATGAGGTTTGGAAAGAAAGGAAAACTCAGCCCTCGTTATGTTGGCCCCTACTGGATTGTGAAGCGGGTCGGCAAGGTGGCGTTGAATTGGAGCTTCCCTCATGTATCCCGTTCTTCATGTATTTCTCTTAAAGACATGTTTGGGTGATCTAACTCTTATTGTCCCAGTGGACAGTGTCGATGTTTTGGTATTTTTTGTTTTTAGACTTAGAGAGTTAGTTGGGGTCTTGTCCCATTAACTCATCAGACTTAAAAGGCTTTTCAGACAATAAATTGTATTTATCTTCACACTCGTGTTGGATTTACGGATTGTATGTTATGCTTAGGCTTCCGCTATCTTTATTATGTTAAACATTCAGTTTAATTGATTGAGTTAGATGTTGGTTCATTCCATGGGTTGACATGGGGTCTCTCGGGGATCCTTGTCCTGTGTCTCAATCTGGGCCTTTGTTCGGGTCATGACAATGTCATACCCCAGAAGCCCAAAGATCAGACCCGAGTGTTGAAACGGAGAAAAATGTAAAAAAAACTGGCATCAGGTATCAGGACGGGTTGTGAGGTGACCCGTGAGAGGATTCCACGAGTCGTGATGTGAATCATGGTTGAGGCTTAGGAGTTGGGTTGAAATTTGAGAGGTGGAATCCCCACGGACGGGACCAAGAGTCGTGGTCAGTCACCACGAATCGTGAGATGAGTCTTGGTCAGCTGATGGAAGTTATTTGAAAATAATAGGTACTGTACAGGATGAGTGGTGACCACGAGTCGTGATCACTGATCTGGGGCAGAATTATATGCCCAAGTGATGCTCAAATGCTTTATTTCGTATTGTTTATCTATCGTTATTTGTACATTCTCATGTGATTTGTAGTTAAAATGTGAATTCATACTAACCAACATGATTAGTGTTGTTTTGTAGGAAAAATGTAATTTTAGGAAGCTAAGTTGCATGTTGGTGAAAATCGGGAATGGACTCGGAAGCGAGCAGTGGACAAGGTCAAGGAAAAGCAGTAAATATAGGGGCTCCGCGATGGAGCCGTGTCCCGCTGCCATCGCGGAGGCAGTCTTCCTCGGATGAGTTATTTTGTCAAATTCCAGTAAGGGTTCGCGACGACGCCGTGGCACGTTGGCCAAGCCTCGCGTTACATGTCGTGGCACATTGCCTGTATTTACCTAGAACATTAAATTCCAGTGAGGGTCCGCGTTTGCACCGTGTCACGGAGGCAGTGCTCTGCGATGCACTCCGTGACACGTTGCTTGTTATTCCGAGAAAAATTCCCACTAGTTTAAATAGCACACTTAGGTTTGTTTTTAATAATTCTGACTTAGTTGAGCAAGAACGTGGGTTACAGGCAGTTGAGGAGACGAAAATCTTAGGATTCTTCTCTAACTCTTTCTCATTTTTTTTCAATTGTTTGTATGATTTATACTCATTTGATGATGTTTAATCCACAAATGAGTGGCTAAATTCACTTCTTGCTGAGGTTAAGAACATTTGTAGTGGAATGTAATTGTTGATCATTTTGGTTTTTCATCTTTTCTTCCATGGTTGTTCTATCAATTCTTATTCTTACTGCATTAATGTCTAGCCAATGTTAATGTATATCTAAAAAATCCAATTTTATCTTGAAAAGGAAAGAAATTGGAAAGTTGTGAATTGGTAGGATATGATCTCTTCTTAGTTTGGGAAAATTGAGAATTGATTTACCTTCAGAATAGAAATATATCTGAAAGTCGTATTAGTCAATTAAGGAATCGGTTTCGTATGGCTAGAACATGAAATTCTTTTATCACAGAAATGTAGGTTGATGGTTCATGATTCTTAAGTTGGGTAGAATATGAAAGTTTCTCTCCATAGGCAATAATTCTTGACTAGCAACCGAAGGAAAGATTAACCGAATTGTATCGATAAATTACTTCCCTGCATGTTCGTTTGGCCTCAGCTTGCTCATTACTATAGTTCAGACTCACTTTATAATTTTGCTTTAGATTAGTATAAATTAGGAAACCAACTCTCAAAATCTTCTTTAAATTGTTGTCTGCATATTTATAGTTAGAGTTCAGAAACACTTAATTCGATTACTACCTTGGTTCAGTCCCTGTGGGATCGATACTTGGCTTACTTTAGCCATTTTACTACTTGTTCGACCACGTGCACTTGCGTGTAGTTGCGAAACCGACCGAACAAGCTTTTCGCTCCATTTCCGGGGAATGGCAATTGGTAGAATTGTTTTCTTAAGTGTTAGTCTACGATTTCTTATTAGTGCTGACAACTTGATCTTAGCCTGTCTTTTGCAGATATTGAATTCTGTTGAACACTGGAAAGAGACAAGGAGCTGGTGGATTTATACTTAGAGCCGGAAAGACAATTTCATCGTCAAAGAAGAGAAGCTCTAGAAAAGAAGCTGCAGTTGCTCAGACAAAAAATCCTAGAGCAACAATAGAATCCACCACTTGTAAGGGCAGTGTTAGTGCCCGAGGAAATGGCAGCTAGGCCAGTTTGTGAAGTGGCAATCCCACATGCTAACAATGTTACATCAAGCATTCGCAAACCCGAGATAGGAGGGAGGTTCGAGCTGAAACAGAATATGGTGCAATTGCTGCACACCAGCGGGCAATTCACAGGTCTCCCTCACGAGGATCCACAACAACATCTCCAAAACTTTTTGGAGATAAGTGACACTTACATCCCCGCTGGAGTATCATCTTATTACGTAAGGCTTACATTGTTCCCATTTTCACTATCGGGAGAAGCAAAGAGGTGGTTGAAAGCTGAGCCACCTAATTCCATCACCACTTGGGATGATCTTGCAAGGAAATTTTTGATACGGTTCTTTCCATCTGGGAAAACAGCAAGACTTAGAAGTCATATTATAAGTTTTAAACAAAGAGAGGGGGAGAATCTGTATCAAGCTTTGGAAAGATTCAAATCCATGTTACAAGATTGTCCTCACCATCACCAGTCCAATGATGTGCTGGTGCATACTTTCATAAAGGGTTTGGAACCCCACACAAAAATTTTGCTAGACTCAGCATCTGGGGGACAAGCACTAGAAAAGACTTATGAGGAGCTGTATACTTTGTTAAATCGTATTTCGCAGGGAAATCCAGAGTGGAATGCGGACTCTTCTAGAGGAGGAACAAGGAAAGCGGCAGGAGTCTTGGAAGTGGATGGTTTTACAGCTATCGCTGCACAGATAGCTGCATTACAGAATCAACTCAACACCCACTTCAGTAACATGAGCCTGAATCAACATCAAGCCCCAGTTAATATAGTGCACCAGATTTGGTGTGAAGTATGCGGTAGTAATGAACACTCAGCTGAGTGTTGTGGTGCAAATCCAGATTCAGTGAACTTTGTTGGTAATGTACAGAGAAATAATCACCAACAGTATGGCAACAACTACAACTCTAATTGGAGGAATCATCCGAATTTCTCCTGGGGTAGTAATAGCCATCAAGGGCAAAGTTCGAATCAGGGTGCACAGAGAAATCAAGAAGGGCAGCAAAACTATCAGACTCAATACAGAAGCAACAACGCACCTCCTCCACCACCACCACCCAGCATTGAGGAAATGTTTAAAACAATGATAGCTAACCAAGCTCAATTGCAGGCTGACTATGTGAAATTAGTGGCAGATGTAAAGAACAATCAGTTAGCTACAAAGGCGTTGAGTACCAGTTTGGGTAACTAGATGGAGCTCAAAACACCAAGCCAAGAGGAGGACTACCGAGTGACACTGACCTGAATCTAAAGTAAGTAAATCCAGTGACCACAAGGAGTGGTTTACAACTCAAGGAGGTGGAACCAGAAAGACCACCTCAGCAGTCAGGAGCAGTGGAGAAAGAAAGGGAACAAAATGATCAGAGGGGGAAGGGGAAGGCAAGCAGAAAGACCACCACCCCCATTCCCTCAAAGATTAAAGAAACACAAGGAGGAAGTGTGGTTCAAAAAGTTCATGGAGGTGCTTAAACAGGTACACATTAATTTACCTCTTGTTGATGTTTTGCAGGGAGTGCTGAAGTATGCAAAATATATCAAGGACATCGTGGCGAACAAAAGCAGATTGACGGAGTATGCTATGGTGGAGCTTACAGAGGAGTGCACTTCCCGGATACAGAACAGGTTTCCAACAAAGCTCAAGGACCCTGGGAGCTTTACAATTCAAATCACAATTGGGCAAAGTATCCGAGCTCGTGGACAATGCGATTTGGGAGCAAGCATTAACTTGATGCCGACATCGGTGTTCAAGAAGTTGGGGCTGGGCAGTCCTAGACCAACTACAGTGATCTTGCAGTTAGCTGATCGTTCTTTGGCCAGACCAGATGGCATAGTGGAGGACGTGCTAGTGCAAGTGGGCTCCCTTATCTTCCCGGTAGATTTTGTTGTACTGGATTTTGAGCCGGATGCGGAAGTCCCATTTATTTTGGGACGTCCTTTCTTGGCAATCGGGAAAGCTTTGATTGATGTAGTTGCAGGGTAGCTAACTATGCGGGCGCATGACAAGGTGGAGGTATTTGACGTGTACAAGGCCACGAAGCTTCCGGCCGTATATGAGGAGCTTTCAGCAATCAATGTGCTTGATCAAGCAGATATTGTTCAAATTGTGGATTCTCGAGATCCAGTGGGAAAACCACCGATTGAGGACACCCCAAAACTGGAGTTGTGGAAAGAAGATCGAAGTGCCACATTCTTGGTTAATGGGCAGCAGTGTAAGCATTATTGGGGTGAGGACGTTATTCGAGAGAAAACATCAGTCACTCTAGAGGATGATTGAGCTTTAATGTCGTCGAGCCACGACAGTAAACCAGGCGCTGCACGGGAGGCAACCCGTGAAATTATTGTAATAGATGAGTAGAATTAGTTAAAAAGAAAAAGAAAAGAAAAAGAAAATAAAAATAAAAATAAAAACAAAAAAATTGTGTTCGTGTTTGAAACCTATAAATTCTAACCAATTTCTTGTTGTGAGATGATTTTCAGGTGGAACGGAGGGAAAAAATGCAAAGGATAGCAAAGGAAAGAATCGAGGTGAGAAAAAAATTAAAAAGTGGCAAAACAGTGAGCCTGCGCGATGGCTCCATGTCACGGAGGAGGGCCTCCGCGTTACCCTCCATGACATGTTGAAGGTATTTTGGAATTTTCACAAATTCCAGAACACCTACACGATGGCTTCCTGTCACGGAGGGGGTTCTCCGCGTTACCCTCCGTGACACGTTGAGGTGTTATTCGCGACGGGTCACACCGGGTCGCCGGGTGACCCACGCGAAAAATCCTCTTTTTAACCCCGAAAACCCTTCATTTTTTCCATTTATCACTCCCCTCCGCGAAAAACTCCATAAAATCCCCCCTCCCCCAATGTGACACGGACCTAGGATCGAATTTTCTGCAACTTTTCTTCAAGTTCATCGAATTAAGGGTATGTTCTTGAACTTAACCTCAATTTTTGCCGAATTTTTCAATTTTTGAGCATGTGAGGTGACTAAAGCTTGCCCTAAGTGTAAATTGAGCATGAATTCATTTAAGTTATTGTTGATTGATGTTCGTAGTATCGTTATAATTATATGAACTCGATAAATACATGTTTGATTGAATTTTTGAGAAATTGGTAGCTAGGGCGGGAATTTGAATAGGAAGAAACTAAATTTGGTTGAAAATGTGAAAATAATTGGGTTGTGCATGTTGGGTGATGTAAATGATGTTGTGAATATGGATGAATACGCTAAATAAACAAGGGAATTTTCGGGAAAATGAAATTAGTGAATTGCATAGGTTGTTGTTGTTGAGAAAATTTTTGGCTAAGTGCTATGTGATGTAATGGAATCGATGGTGAAATTGTAATTAGTTGTACGAAGTCTGCGTAGTACATAGTAATTATTCCATCGACTTATCTAAATGCACGAGGTATGTTGATTGATAAAAATTGGAAAAGAAGGATTGTCTCGCCGAATTGTTTTCATTATGGATGAAGACTAAGTGTGGGGTGGCCTAACCCAACCCAACCTTAGTCGAAGTTAATTTTTAACTTGAATAACATTGGGACTGTCTGTTTGATTTGACAGGAATGATGTCAAGCAGGCAATGATCATGGGCAAAAATATATGCCCGAGATACGCTTTATGACTTAAATTAGTCTTGTTTATCTAAGTTATTGTATACATTTTCATGTAATTTTATATGAAGTAAAGATATGTGCTAACCAACATGATTAGCCTTTGTTTTGTAGGTTTCAATGACTTTTGAGTAACTAATCCATGATTTGGTGAAGTAGAGGCTTGGAAACGGAATTAACACGCGAACGTCGGCGAAGAGGAGGCACAAAACAGCCCACCGGCGCGTCGACAAGATGCCATGGCAGGCAGGCCGCTCACAATAGCCCACCTGCACGTTGGCAACGTGCCACGGCAGGTGGCCTCCGCGACCAAGGGCTGCCAACGCGCTGCCCAGGCAGCGTGACACGCTGCCAACGCGGCAGGGTGCTGCCCGGGCCGATTTCGGGTGATTTCCAGAGGGCCTCCGCGTCCGTAGCGTGTCACGGAGGCCGTGCTCCGCGATGCACTCCGTGACACGTTGCTTGTTATTCCGGGAAAGAGTCCTACTACTATAAATAGCACACTTAGGTTTATTTTTCAGGAATTCAGACTTGGTGGAGCAAGGACGTGGGTTACAGGCAGTTGAGGGACGAAAAAGCTAAGGGTTTTTCTCTCTTTCTTTCTTCTTTCAATCAATTGTTTGTATGATTAATACTTGTTTTAGGATGATTAATCCACAAATGAGTGGCTAATTCTCTTCCTTGCTGAGGTTATGAACAATGGTGATGAATTTTGATTATTGAATTGTATGGTTTTTCATCTTCTTCTTCTATGTTGTTCTATTAATTCTTGTTTCTACTGCATTAGTGTGTGGCCGACATTAATGTACATCTAAAAAGATCAATTTCACTCGAGAGAGCACGAAATTGGAAAGTTGTGAATTAATAGGGTATTGTTCTTAACTTGATTTGGGAAAATTGGGTTTTGATGTGCTTTCCTGATAGAAATATACTTGAAAGCCGTATTAGTCAATTTAGGAACCGGAATTGTATTGATAGGTCATAAATTGCATTTGATCACAGAAATGTAGACGGATGGTTTATGATTCTTAAGTGAGATTAAATACGAGAGTTTTAATCTCTAGGCTAATGTTCTTGGCTAGCAACAGGAAGAGAAGATTAACCAAATTATGATTATAATCAAGTTCATTACTTGTTCTTAACCTTGGCATGCTCATATCCATAGTTTCAATTCAAAGTAGATATTTGTTAATAGTTTTAGTATATAATTTATAAACAAAAATTATTTAACTTTTGGTTACGTTGTTGTCAGCATATATAGAAGTAAGATAGAATATAGTATACTTGAGCAATTTTTACTTATCCAGAGTCTCCTTGGTTCGATACTTGGCTTACTTAGCCACTTTATTACTTGTTTGACCACGTGCACTTGCGTGTCGGGTTTTAACCCATATAGCAAACCACCGAACAGGCAAGACAAAGGAAAGGGCGCATCTACATCAGGCGCCGGGAGAAAAAGAATTAGACTGGGAACAGCAGTTCCAGCAGCACCAGCGGTTCTACGCGGCCGCCGCCGTCAATATGGAACCCGATGGGTGACGGACGAAGGGAAGAAATGGTATGCAAAGCACAAGGAGACCAAATACTTCCCTGAGGAGCACATTGCAAGGGAGCCACTTGCATAGGAATTCCCCAGAATCGTACACCGGATTGACACTGTCGGGCTGAACTTCATCTTCGAAGTGGCCAAGGAGTGCAATCTTCATTTGATTCGGGAGTTCTACGCAAACTGGAACCCGACACTCCGCAGTCACACTGTCAAGATAAGGGGGCAGGTTGTCACTTTTGAGCCCCATCACCTAAATACCATATTGGGGGCGCGGGACACAGATGCCCATGTACTCCAGCAGCTGAACATAACTCCACCCTATGCAGATAATAGACGCACTTTGTGTGGAGCCCGTTCGGCAACACGGTGGAGCAGGCACAAGGAGAGGGGCTATCATCAGACGCTGCCTTACTCTCAAATGAACAAGGAAGCCACGATTTGGCTCAAAATCATGTGTTCCTACCTGATCCCGGGGGTGCATATGACAGATGTCACCTGGGATCGTGTGTGCTTGGTTTATGCCCTGATGAAAGGGCTGGAGAATAATGTTGGGGCGGTGATCATCTCCGCCATGAAGAGAGCCCGTTTGCATCAAGGGAACATGTACCGGTTTGGTGGTTTGCTGACCACGTTTCTGAGGGGCCTTGACATCGATGAGGAGGCCCTAGACTACATCCCGCAAATGTATAGGCGTGCCTTGGACGTCACCAAAACCAAGGCACCCGACACCACTCACAGGCTAGTTCTCACACTAGCTGAGCGACATGCTCGGGATGATTAGTAAATGGCCCGCATGTACGGGATGCAGATGTTGCAGTTGCGAATAGGAGGGAGGCCAGCAACAGAAGATGAGCTATGGCAGCTCGATCTAGATTACCCGTTTGGCGAAAATGCCCGGGCTCTATGTCGAGTGGGACTAGCTTTTGTGGAGCCTATAGATGATGATGTCCCCACTGATGAGGAGACACGCCGCAATGACTCAGATTTTGAGTAAGATGAGGACAGCGGGGGTGATTCAGATATGGGGACGAGGCAACGGCACCTGACGAAGAAGTTGAATACTTCAATTGATCAGGGAGTTTTACCACCCACCTTTGTGATAAATTGAATTTTGTGAACACTGGGGACAGTGTTCGGTTTAAGTGTGGGGTGGGAGTAGTTAGGTGTTGTATGTTTCGTTGTGGTTTTTGTATTTTTTATGCCATGTGTTGTTGTGCCTGCAAAAAAATTGTGACCCTGTGATTTTATGCGTATGTTTTGTATTGTAATTCGGTGTTGTAATGAATGTTAAGCTATTGTGTACTGTGTTGAGCTGTTGTTAGCTGGTTGTGTAAATATTTTTTTGTTTTCTATCGAAATTATCGATATTTTTAAAAATTTTTGTTGAATTTTTTTATGATTGGGTTTCTCAGCCTTTGTTTTCGGTGCTTTTACCGAGAATAGTCCCATTGAACCGAAGTCGTAAATAGTGACCGTTCCCTATGATGGATGGATGACGACCGTCTTAAGGGAAATGTAGTCGATAGGAGTAGTTTTTTTCCTTTTCTTTTATTTTCTTTCTTTTGTTTGGTTCCCAAACGTGTCGCTACTTCATGGTTCAGAATTCTTGTTGCGTGTTGTACATGATATTGAGATGCAAAGATGATTCATATGAAAGCATGCAAATGTGAAACATGTTGAGATACCTAGGCCATAGCATTCGATTCGGTGTGATTGAGGCTTAATATTGAATTCTTGTAATTTGCTGATTGAAGAATCTGTGAATAAGTCTTGAGTTGAGCATGTGCAATTAGTGTGAGGTGAGGTTTCGATTCTTCCATGCTATTGTGAAGTGTCTAGAACTTGCCTGGCGTGTGTACGAAACGAAATGAAGGATGTGTAGTGTAGGAAAGGATGTAGGTATTTCTTTGATTTAACCGAAAGTTTTTTTTCTTATCATACCTACCTTGAATGTACATCCTAGTTAGCCCCATTGAGCCTTTAGCCTATTTTTTTCTTTCGTTGAAGAGGTAGAAACTGAGCTTAATCCTTTCTTTTCATTAGCCGTGAATTTGATCCAAAACTCTTAAGCGCTCAATAAAAATAATTTTCCCACAGTGTCAAGGAGTGAAAAGTGTGGAAAGAAAGGAAAAGCGGAAGTGGTGAAAGTAAAGATAAGGTCAAAGGTACACTTTCCGAATATAAATAAAATGAAGATGTATAACTAATCTTTGTTATTAAGTCGAGTGTTCTTAAAGAAATGGGAAGAAAAAAAAATAAAAATAAAGAAAGACTTCAAGAATGGGAGGATGAAGGAAGAAACAATGCCCATAATTATGGTGGGATGTACTGAAAAGCGCTTAAGGAGGCTAGATGATATTATTGGTTATCCCAGTATTTACTAGTTCCTTAGCTTACATTACAACCCGTTAAGTCCTACGTGATCTTACATCACGCTTCCTTATATTAGTGGAGTAATACACTAGAGGCAAGCCTATGGTTCATGACATGATGCATGTGAGTTCCTTGGGAGAGAGAGCGAAATAGTGTTCATATACCCCTACATGTAATGCTTTGGAAATCATATGATTGAAAAAGGGGAAATTCTCTTGTGTTGTGAGGGCACATGCTTGACGAGAGATCGAATTTCGTGTCGGATGTCTTGATCAGCTGATTTGCATGATTTTGCTGAGATCGAGAGTCGATTCTTGAATCTACGAGGTCTTAATGTGGTGAATGTCATTGTATTGATGATACTATGCATGTTTTCTTGATGATTTGCTATATTAAATAATCGGTATAACCGTAGCTTGAATTGTTGAGCCAAATAGCTATACGTGGGTGTTAATTGCATGAGATATGAGAGTATTGTTCAAGGACGAACAAGGTTTTAAGTGTGGGGTAAGTGATCTTGGGCAGAATTAAATGCCCAAGTGATGCTCAAATGCTTTATTTCATCTTGTTTATCTATCGTTATTTGTACATTCTCATGTGATTTGTAGTTAAAATGTGAATTTATACTAACCGACATGATTAGTGTTGTATTGCAGGAAAAATGTAATTTTAGGAAGCTAAGTTGCATGTTGGTGAAAATAGGGAATGGACTTGGAAGCGAGCAGTGGACAAGGTCAAGGAAAAGCAGTAAATAAAGGGGCTCCACGATGGGCCGTGTCACGCTGCCATCGCGGAGGCAGTCTGCCTCGGATGAGTTATTTTGTCAAATTCCAGTAAGGGTTCGTGACGGCGTTGTGTCACGTTGTCCAAGCCTCGCGTTACATACCGTGGCACGTTGCCTATATTTACTAGGAACAAAAAATTCCAGTGAGGGTCCGCGTTTGCATCGTGTCACGGAGGCAGTGCTCCGTGATACACTCCGTGACACGTTGCTTGTTATTCCGGGAAAAATTCCCACTAGTATAAATAGCACACTTAGGTTTATTTTTAATAATTCTGACTTAGTTGAGCAAGAACGTGGGTTGCAGGCAGTTGAGGAGATGAAAATCTTAGGGTTCTTCTCTAACTTTTTCTCATTTTTTTCAATTGTTTGTATGATTAATACTCATTTGATGATGTTTAATCCACAAATGAGTGACTAAATTCACTTCTTGCTGAGGTTAAGAACATTTGTAGTGGAATGTAATTGTTGATCATTTTGGTTTTTCATCTTTTCTTCCATGGTTTTTCTATCAATTCTTGTTCTTACTGCATTAATGTCTGGCCAATGTTAATGTATATCTAAAAAATCCAATTTTATCTTGAAAAGGAAAGAAATTGGAAAGTTGTGAATTGGTAGGATATGATCTCTTCTTAGTTTGGGAAAATTGAGAATTGATTTACCTTCAGAATAGAAATATATCTGAAAGTCGTATTAGTCAATTAAGGAATCGGTTTCGTATGGCTAGAACATGAAATTATTTTATCACAGAAAAGTAGGTTGAAGGTTCATGATTCTTAAGTTGGATAGAATACGAAAGTTTCTCTCCATAGGCAATAATTCTTGACTAGCAACCGAAGGAAAGATTAACCAAATTGTATCTATAAATTACTTCCCTGCATGTTCGTTTGGCCTCAGCTTGCTCATTACTATAGTTTAGACTCACTTTATAATTTTGTTTTAGATTAGTATAAATTAGGAAACCAACTCTCAAAATCTTCTTTAAATTGTTTTTTTGCATTTTTAGAGTTAGAGTTCAGTAACACTTAATTCGATTACTACCTTGGTTCAGTCCCTGTGGGATCGATACTTGGCTTACTTTAGCCATTTTACTACTTGTTCGACCATGTGCACTTGCGTGTAGTTGCGAAACAGACCGAACAATCACCTAGTGACAAATCGTGAAGTCTCCCATTGCGAGCCCCAGACGACTGCTAGATAGTGTGCGTGATGGATGACGCCACGAGTTGTGGCCAAGGGTGACGATTTGTCAAGTCCCTCGTGGGGACTAACTGACAGTTTTTTCTGTGAATTTAGTAAGGGCTTTTCCTTAATTCCTAAGATCCTAAGGCCTAAACTACATCATTTTAAGTTATGAATGATGTCTTTTAAGAGGGTTAAGTTCATTTTAGGCCTTTTTCATTCATGCATGCAGAGATAGAAGGTTAGAGTGGGTGATCAAGCTTGTTCTTCTTCGAATTCTGTTCAATACCTCTTGGGCAATTAGAGAAGTGTACGAATCAGCTGTAATCGGGTATGTAGGGTTATGAATGGGTAAATTATTTCACACCCATGCCCAATCCCTATCTAAATCATGAATTCCTATGTCTAATCTATGGGGTTTTAACCCAATGCATGAAATTTCTAATTTCTCTATATGGGTATGATTTAAATATTATGAATCATGGCCAAGTTTTATGTTGTTTTCAATTAAAATCATGTTTCAAGTTTTATGAATTAAAAAGCCCATTGATGAGAAGTTCATGAAAGATGAGATTTGTGATGAATGTATGATTACGATGAGATATTATGATGAAAAGCATGTTTTTAAGCTGCCCATGTTCATAATCATGTTTTCAATGTGAATTGAGTATTTTCAAGAATGAGAAAGTATAGGGAAATGCCCACATGTTCAGATATGATTTACGATTTCTTGAATTAAGCTTACCACATGGTTTTGGAGCGAAGACTCCCAATTATCTTTCAGCTAATGGTATGGTTTGAGTTAAAGCTTCTCATATGTATGATTTCATATTTGAGATGTATTTGATTATTGAGCTTCATCAATAGAAGATGTTGAGCTTCGTTGAAAAATGATGGAGAGCATATGCATGTTTTGGGAGTAGTGTCTAGCATCGAGTAGGCTAAGGGTCGATCACCCTATGCCTCAGAACTACGCGCCAATGTAAGTTATTCTTATATATTATTTCGGGACCTCACTTGTGATCTATCTCCTGCCCCGATTGGGCGACGAGCTTGATATCGATATCATGGTATCGTCCCTAGACTTGACAAGGCTTTGGACAGCTCTACCCAGTTGAGTGTGATAGTTGGGACCATGTAGGCTCTATCGTTGTATATCAGTTAAAAGACGAGTCTCCCTTTGTTCGTCATGATTTCCGTTATGCACGTTTATCATTCATGAGATTACTATATCTATATATATACGAAAGAAGGTTTGACTCAATGTTCAGTTTTACTCATGACTATAAGATTTTAGCTTTGAGTCAATCGACTCAGCTATGATGTTATGTTATGTTATGATGAGATCATGATTTCAGAAAGAATGCATGCAAGCCCTACTCTCAGATTCTTATTGTTTATGTTTTACATTATGCATGTCTTAAAATAACTTTACTTATTTAAGCGATTTTACTTACCTTGCATACTCGGTATATTACACGTACTAACCGCATAATCTATGTTGTATCATTTCATGATACAGGACCTGGCTCTCAGGCTCAGCCCCGTTCATAGTCAATCTTTAGAGTTAGCATCTTACATTGTTGGTGAGTCCTCATCTCTTGAGGACTAGACTTATCCGGATTCTCCTCTTTGTATTTTCAATTTCAGCTTTATTGAGTTATTTGCGGTCTTGTCCCATCAACTCTTCATGTTTAGAGGCTTTTCAAGCAATGGATGTAATCTGCTTCAGATTGTGTATTCTGATGATATGTTTAATTTAGACATCCACTATGATTATCTTGTTGATTCTTAAATTTTGTTGGTTGAGTTAAATGTATGTTCGTGCCATGGGTTGACTTGGAGTCTCTCGGGGCTCCTTGTCCCTTGTCTCGATCCGAGCCTCCATCCCGATCGTGACAAACTTTGTATTAGATCAATAGGTTTGAAGTGTCCTAGGATGTCTGAAAGCCACATTGAGTAGTCTTTTTCATGGGTTTGAAGCACGCCCCTCTTATGACAAAGAGGCTACGAGACGTTTAGGAAATGTTTCCTTCTTTCATGACCTATGTCGTGGGATGAAATGTCTCCCTATCCTTCTAATTCGTGCTATTCGCGATTGCAGAATCATGGCTCCCCAAAGAGTAAATGGTAGGAGGAATGGAAATGGAGATGGACACGAGGATGGCAACGAAAACGGGCACTGGCAGGCCCCACCAGTCCAGGAGCACCATGCACCAGAGCCGGTTGCCCATGCTGAGTTTCGGGAAGCTGTTTAGATGCTCGCGTAGGCCTTGACCTCTCAGGTCAATCAGCAGGAAGTTACGCATGTCCCGCAAAATGGTAATCTGGCGGCGGCTCGAGTCAGGGATTTCTTGGGAATGAACCCGCCAGAGTTCCTTGGGTCAAAAGTTGACGAGGACCAGCATGAGTTCATTGATGAGATTGTCAAAATCACCCAAGTCATGGGGGTGAATGAAGTTGAGTGTGCAGAGTTGGCCTCATACCAGTTGAAAAGGCTCGCACACATCTAGTTTCGATAATGGAAAGATAGCAGGGCCACTGGAGCAGGTCCCGTCACTTGGGAGGAGTTTCATGTTGCGTTCTTAGATCGGTTCTTCCCTCGTGAGATGAGGGAGCTGAAGGTACCCGAGTTTGTGAATCTTAAGCAAGAGAGAATGATAGTGCAAGAGTATGCCCTTGAGTTTACTCGCCTATCGAAGTACGCCCCAAAGTTAGTGGATGATCAGAGGGCGCGGGTGAGCAGGTTTGTTCATGGAGTGGCGGGCTATTTGCACAAGGATTGCAGTATCGCCATGCTCCACCAGGATATTGATTTCCCTTGGATAGTCTTGTACGCCCAGCAGATGGAGGCGGCACATCTGAGAGAGAGGGAGGCCAAGAGGTCCCGGACAGATGACTACCGATTCTCTCAGCCGAGTTCAGGTGGTGGGCACCAACAGCAAACCCACCAGAGATCTTCAGTCTCAACATCTTCAACATTGAGAGTTCCATCTAGACCTAGGCATGATTAGAGGGAGCGAGCATCAAGCTCGAGGGGTCAGAGCAGCAGACCCGCAGATTCTAGTATCCCAGCTTGCAGCAGATGTGGTAGAGAGCACATGGGCCAGTGTTTGGCAAGTTCGGGTGCTTGTTTCGGGTACAGGAAGCCCAAAAACATGCTCAGAGAATACCCAGCAGCGAACAGGGTAATGATGGGGGTTGAGGCCCAACTTCTAGTTCAGCAGCGTAGCAGCACGTCCTGCCCAGCAGGGTGCTTCGACTAGTTCATCTGGCGGTCAGTGCCAAAACAGATTCTATTCCCTCGCATCCCGTCAGGAGTAGGAGACTCATCCTGTGACCTGGTGCAGAAAATACTATTTCTCCATTTCAACTCCCGGGTCTAATATTAGGGTTTCCGTGGCATTACAATATCTCCCCCTAGGGAACATTCATCCTCAAATGTTGAAGAACACATAGAAAAGTAAAGATTTGCAATCATTATACTTAAATATTGATAATGAAAGTTGCAAACTAATGGAATGACTACCTCCTAACTAAACTACAAGAATGAACTAAATTCACGAATCATACACACATTCATTAACATGAAAGAAACTGGGGCACATGGATTGAACATGCAACTGAATAGAATTTTTAGGGAGAAAATCGATACCTTAAATTGAAACTAAGCTAGAAGGGAATAAATGTGGGTATCTAGTCATCATATCTTCTTCGGATTCCTACGTAACTCCTTCAATATGTTGATTTCTCCACAAGACTTTGACTGAAGCTACTTCTTTGTTCCTCAGCTTACGAACCTGACAGTCAAGGATCTAAGATACTATCTTTCACTCCCACACTTTCTAGTGGAACCACTGAAATTCGATCACCGATGCACTTCTTCAATGGTGAAACGTGGAACACTAGGTGCATTGATGATAACTTTGAAGGTAATTCCATCTCATAGGCTACCTTGCCAATCCATCTCAGGATTTTGTAGGGTTCCACATATCTCAGACTGAGCTTTCCTTTCTTCCCAAATCTCATCACCCCTTTCATGGGTGAAATTTTTATATAAACCCAGTCATCCACTGCAATATCTAATTCTCTTCTCCTCACATCAGCATAAGATTTCTGATGGCTCTGAGCTGTTTTTAATCTTTCTCGGATAAGTTGTACTTTCTGCATAGATTCATGGACTGAGTTTGGCTCAATTAGAGTAGCTTCACCAACCTCAAACCACCCTATAGGAGATCTACACCTCCTACCATACAATGCCTCAAACGGGGCCATCTGAATACTGGAGTTGTAGCTGTTGTTGTATGCAGACTCGATGAGAGGAAAGTGGTCATCCCAACCGCCCTAAAAATTGATCACACAAGCTCTTAGCATATCTTCCAAGGTATGTATAGTCCGCTCAGCTTGTCTGTCTGTCTGTTGGGTGAAGAGTTGTGCTGAGCTTCACCTGGGTACCGAGTCCCTTCTGAAATGACTTCTAGAAATGAGAGGTGAACTGGGTACCTCTATCTAAAATAATGGATAATGGTACCCCGTGAAGTTGGACCGACTCCCGGATATAATGTCTGGCATAATCCTCAGCTGAGTTTATAGTTTTAACTGGGAGGAAGTGTGCTGACTTAGTTATCTGGTCTACTATCACCCAAATTGAATCATGCTTCCAATGAGTCCGAGGTAGACCTGCAATAAAATCCATATTTACTTCTTCCCGCTTCCATGTGGGTATGCTGATATCCTGAGTCATACCTCTCGGCCTCTAGTGTTCTACTTTGACCTGCTGGTAGTTCGGGCACTTAGCTACAAATTATGCGATGTCTCTCTTCATGCCGTTCCACCAATAAATATCCCGTAAATCACGGTACATCTTAGTAGCACCTGGGTGGATGGAATATCTCGAACTGTGTGCTTGAGCTAGTATTTTCTATCTAAAATCATCCACATCCGGTATGCACAACCTCCCCTGGTAATGGAGTACACCATCTCCCCTTTGGGAGAAAGCCTCCACTTCTTTTTTGAGAACCACCTCCTTCAGCTTAAGCAGCATGAGATATTCATCCTGCCTTGACTTAACTTCAACTACCAATGAGGAATCTAATCCACTCTGCATAACTACTCCACCCTCAGTTATATTGACCAACTGTACTCCCAACCGAGCTAACTTGTGGATATCCTTTGCCAGTTCCTTTTTTCCCTCTTTAAAAAGAGCCACGCTCCCTATAGACACTCTGCTTAGGGCATCAACCACCACATTGGCTTTGCCCGAGTGATACAACACGCTCATGTCATAATCCTTCAGTAGCTCCAACTATCTTCTCTGACGAAGGTTAAGATCTTTCTGACTGAACACATACTGAATGCTCATGTGATCGGTGAATACATCCATGTGCCATAAAGGTAGTGCCTCAATAGTTTAAAATCAAACACCACCGCCACCAACTCTAGGTCATGAGTTGGATAGTTCTTCTCATGAACCTTGAGTTGTCTAGAGGCGTAGGATATCACATTGCCCCGCTACATTAGGACGCAACCAAGTCAAATTCTGAAAGTGTCACAATATACCACGAACGCATATGTTCCTTCCCGCAAGGTCAACACCGGTGCGGTAGTGAGTCAAGTTTTTTACTCCTGGAAACTCTTCTCACATGCATCTAACCACTAAAATTTCACCTTCTTCTAAGTTAGCCTAGTCAGACTGACTAGGCGCAATGGAGGAAAAACCTTCCACAAAATGTCGGTAATAACCGGTTAGACCAAGAAACTTTTAATTTCTTTTGGTGAGGTAGGTCTGGGCCAGTCTTTCACCGTTGCTATCTTTTGAGGATCTACCTGAATAGCCTCACCCGAGACCAAGGAAGGCCACGTACTTCAACCAGAATTCTCATTTGCTGAACTTGGCAAATAACTGTCGGTCTCTGAGTGTCTGAAGCACTATCCTCGGGTGATTACCATGTTATTCCTCATTTCTGGAGTATACCACAATGTCATCGATAAATACAATGACGAACATATCTAGATACTACTTGAAGACTCTGTTCATTAGGTCCATGAATGCTACAGGGGCATTTGTAGGTCCAACGGACATAACCAAGAAGGTCTTTTAGTTGCTCCTTCAACTCCTTAAGCTCAGCTAGAGCCATTCTATAAGGAGGGATGGAGATGGGCTGAGTATCTGGGAGAAGGTCTATACCGACGCTGCCAAGCCATCCACCGGACTTGTTCAGTCAATATGTAGACCCATTCGATCCATCTATCCTGATCAAAAGACGGACTTTCTATGAGCTACAGGTTTTCATAAAGTACGGAGGATCCATCCTAAAACCGTATGGAGTCAACCCAAAATACACATTCTGTCACGTGTTCATACCACTTTCCAATGATTTTGCACAGGAACTTTTGTGGTTCTTCTGGTACTTATGTCACCAGTATTACATCCTGATGGAATTCAAGTGCAACGTATTCAGGGACTTTGACAAGATTGAACCAGCTTTGAAAATGTTTTTACAGTTGTTTAGGCCACGGAAGTACTGGGTTCAATGCTTCAAGAATTCATATGATGCAAAGGTATTCATGCTGCGTCGACCAATAAAGTTAATAGATGGGAAAGTCCATGCCGAGCCAGAACTCTCTTTCTGTTGGCGATTTCCAGTCTCTATTTTGTCCTTGGAAGAAGAATACGATGAGCACAAAGGTTTATCGTCCAGCATAATGAATGCATTCCAAAAGAGGTTTGGCCCAAAGAATGGGCGCCATGGAACAACACTGATAAACACCCTCACTGGGAAGAAGTTTGAAAAGCAGCAAAGGAATATCAGGCACCATACGAGATCACCAGAGATGAAATCACTCAAGCCATCACATGGATCAAGCTTAACGTCCCATCAAATACTCCATCACATAGCTTTCAAAATATGGAGCAATCCATGGAAGAAACGTTAAGCTGAAGATGCTACTTTTCGAGATCATTAAAATGGAGCTTACATGATACGAGCTTCTTCGACAGCAAACATGGCTTCCAATGGAATTCGGGTGGAGAATGCTCAAATCCACCAATGGAACCCCCGCACGTTGTCCCACCAAATAATGGTTGATGATGCAAGCAGGACGTGTGCAGAATCTAGAAGCTCACCGCCTCAAATCACTCGCTGAAATTTGCTACCCATATGAGGAAGAAAGCGGTCCCCACTTCACATGCCATCACATGGGCTTCCTTGTACATATTAGGCTAGCCATTTTATTAGGACATTTGTTTTATTAGGCATCTATTGTTATTAGGCTTTGTAGATGAGTTTGTTTAAATAATCGTGCGAAATTTGTCTTTATCAGGCCATGTAAATAGGTGTGCCGTTTTTGTTTTGTTAGGCTTCCTTGAAAGGTGCGAAAAGTTTATCTTGTATTGAGTCTCATATTGTAGTCACCTAGCCCCTATATAAAGGAGGCTAAGTCCTACATTGAAAATCAGAATTTTAGAGTTAGGAAAAGTTTTAAAAGAGTCTGTAAGAGTTTCCTATGTTTAATAATATGAGTGTTTGCTAAATTCTCTCTTGTTCTTCCTTTCAAAAGGCATGGTATGGCTGATTCTTGAAGTATTATAGGGCCTCGACACATCAGGTAAGTAAGCTTGATCCAAGTACAATAGTTTTCCAAAGTTTATAGACAGCTAAATTTATAAGTAGAGTAAAAGATTTCCCGAGTTGTGTATCTTGGCAAACCGTCCAGGGGGATGTAGAAGCCAACCCTTTTTCGTAAGGAAATTCTTTTATGTATATGATAAAATTTACTGTTCGACTGACTTGGCAAGCCATCCTCCAGGATGTTGAATCCGGGTTTCATGGAAAGAAGTCCTTCGGGATGTTGAAGCCCAGTCCCCCTTCATAGGAAAACTATTGTGCTTGCAATCTCGCCACCTTTCCTGTTGTTTCCTCGTCCTCTACCAAACTTCTTTATGTCAGAGCCCTCTGTCTTACCCCAGTGGTATCAGAGCCACACTCATGTCCTTTTGGAGGGAGGAGCAGTTTGAATAGCTATGAGTGAGTCTACATCCAGTCCTTGTAAATATTCTTCTTCTTCGAGTCTTTATAAATTTGTCACCAAAGTACCTATGTCCCTTACACTTAGTAAAACTTTGTCTTGTAAATATGACTATCTTTATGAAGTAGATATACTACCTGATGAAAATAAAGTGTCCAGTACATACTTACCTCTCTTAAATCCTTATTTTGCCTTTGCCAAAAAGACAACCAATCCATGGTTACAAATTCGTTCTTTAGTCCAAAATAAACCTAAAGGGGTAAAGGAATATGTTGCTGCTTCAAAACTCGATCTACATCCTATTCTTGCTATTCAAGAAGAACAATTTTTCACCCTGCAAATTATCGATGATTTTCCAAGGCAATGGAAAAATCACGGATTCACCCATATTTATTTTGGTGTTGTCCGAATTGCCTTGTCATATCATGGAAGGAAAGGCCAACCTTTGGTTGCATGTCTTTCACTCCTTGATACTCGATACCAAGAATACCAACATGCAAATTTGGGTACAACTGAGGTTACCTTAAACGTTGGGACAATCTTTGTCACTTTATATCCAAATTTTAACATGTCCCTAAGCGACCCATATCTGACAGAAGCCTTAAAGATCCAAGTCCAAATATAGGGAGCTCCACAAGCTAGAGATGCTATCCAGGCAACTCTTCATTACCAAATAGCTTGGCGAGTTCAGAACCATGCCATGGATCTCTCATTTTCGGTTGGAGATGATGCTTTACTTCTATATGTAGATGCCACCACCGGAACTACCACATGCACCCAAATACCCATAAAAATACCAAAGGAAGAACTTGTCAAAAATTTTCCTGACTAATGGGTTACCAACTATGAGCGGATGAGAGAACCTCCTGTTGAACCTCTTCGATCCACAGAACCAATCTTTGTCAAAAAATAGGATAGAACTGTAGCTATCTATTTTGACCACTCTAATCTCAAAAAACCAAATAGCACAACCTTTTCTCTTCAGATGTACCAACCTACATCCAAACCTTTGCTTGAAGATGAAGAGGATCTATTCGATTGGAGCCTTCCAGCTGTCATGAGTGAACATGATTGGATCAAACAGTTCAATCATGAAGGTCATGACGAAGGTGGTTCAAATGTCCCTTCACCGGGCACTGCCCTTGAGATATCAAATGTGACTACAAAGAATGTCTTGATCTTGGGCATAATTGTGTGCCAAAGTGCTATTTTATAACTTAGTTTAGTCATGTTTGTCTATTTATGCATTTAGTTTCTCATCTGATTTTCTGTAAATTTGGATATATACTAACCAACATGATTAGTTCTTATTTTGGTAGGTTAAAAATGCATTTGAGGAACCAATTTATGATGGGTGAAGTGGAGGAATGGAAACGGGAGCAAATTGCAAAAGTCGGCAAGAAGAAGGCAGCAAACAGGCCACCTACGAGACAGCACCATGTCACGCCTGGCACAGAGGCGCGATAGTGGTCGTGTCACGCCATCCATCGCACTGCACAAGCAGCATGCCACGCTGCCATCGCGGCAAGCTTCTGTCGAGGCTCAATTTTTAGGTGATTTCCAGTGTGTTGTCGCGATATCTCCGTGTCACAGAGGTAAATTGGCGCGACCACCTCCGTGCCACGGAAGCCATTCCATGACGGGAAAAAATTGTACATTCCCTATTTACTATAAATAGGACCCTTAGCTTCTAAAATCAAATTGTCACGAAATATTTTCTAAAAATCGTAAAGAAGAAAAGGGAGAAGTGAAGAACTCACCTAAGGTTCACCAAATTTAACTTCTCTTTTATCTACTCTTGTAAGTAAGTCACCTTAATTATGTTTTTGAGTATTTGGACAAACATGAGTGGCTAAAACCCTTCCTCTAGGGTTGAGGCTACGTGATATGATTGTAATTGCATGAATTCGTTTTGGTTTTTGTTGTTAATTGTTGTTTTGTCTTACATTCTACATTATGGTTGTTTTTATGCTTGATCACCATGAAAACAAATGCGTTAAGCTTAGGTAAAAGCTTGAGAGAGTAACCCTAGCTAGAATAAGAGGATGTAGGGAGCAAGTGCTTATCTGACGATAGGATTTGCGGTTAGGATAGAAATTATACCTAATTCGCCTTGCTTGGTTGATAAAATGGGATGATAGCAAGACACCAACTTATAATTGTCACTCCACCACTCATAGAATTAGTTGTGAAGCTAAGTTAGGTTAAATTATTAGAGGTACGAAAGTCCCTAATCAAGAGCACAAACCCCGTAAACCACGTCCATGTAGTTGAATTGCCCACGAACTAGGATGTCACATCCCCACTCAACGATGTAGTTGTAAAGCTAGTTTGTTGTGTTTAGAATCTTGAGAGACCATGAACATCGCATTTCCAACTATGTGAGACAACAATTGATAATTTCATATGTGAATCATTATAAAGTGTAGCATTGCATGATTATCCGGTCTTAGCTCTAGTTGCTTCTTATATGTTTCCAGATTGTTTTGTGACCACCCTAAAACTTAATTATAATTTATTGAAAACTTCTATAATCAACACTTGTGAAGGTTAATCTTACACTTGAACTTCATAATTTGCTGAATTGGTCCAGTCCCTGTGGGTTCGACATCCGGCTCTTAAAAAGAGTCACCGTATTACTTGTACGACCGTGTACGCTTACGTGTGCACTGGAGCGCAACAAGTTCTTAGCACCGTTGCCGGGGAACACCAATCTCAGATAGAAGACATTTTAAAATAGGTCCTTGAGCGAACAGAAGCAATGAGGGAGCAGATGGAAGTATTGGGAGTTCAGACCAAGGAAAATGGAGAGGCCTTAGAAATTATAAGCGCCAAGTTCATGGGTATGATGGCTAAGGCTGAAGCTTGCTTTGATTTGCAAGTGACAGTCTTATGCAATACTCAAGAGGGACTACAAGGAGATGAAAAGGGTGAGTTCTTCGAAGAAGTTCAACAATTAGAAGCTCCTGAGAGTCCCCATGATGGTCTCACACATATGGCCAATCCATTCATGAAAGGAGAGATAGAGTTCCAACCATTTGACATTCATGTGGAGTTAGATGTTGATGTGGAGAAGGTGTACACAAGTAAGGAGGTCAAGCACAATGCAGTTTCAGATTTGAGGTGTAATGTACCCCACTCGAAGCATTTCTCGATATTAAGTTTGGTTGAAAACCTAAAAATAGAGTCTTCCAAGCTTGTAGAGAAAGTTCTAGAGGAGGAAAGAGCCCCTTATATTTTGAAATTTGCTGATTCCAAGAGACAAAATGACTTCACTTACATAAGGGCCAATAAGTGCGAGAGGCGACATCTTGGTCCTTCCATTTTTTCACCACCACCCCTGGAGCATAAGAGGAAACTGGAGAAGAAATTAGGGGTGCGATTCATATCCTCAAAGTGGAGGGAAAAGTGGTGAAACTTGATGCGTCGTGCCACGACGTAAAATAAGGCGCTGCTTGGGAGGCAACCCAAGGGTACCACAGGTACAATTTTAATTGTTTTTTCATTTGTGTTGATTTTGTTTATTTTCATCTTGTTGTTGTTTTGTGGATAATTAAGCACAGAAGGAGGGGAAGTTTGAGTACCCTTGGAGGAGGAAGCTAAGAAGCATGAAAGAGGGAAAGTGTGGGGTCAAACACCCACTTGTGCAAATTTGAAGAAAAACATGTTGTTAGCTAGGCCTAGAGGCCTCAGGGAGTATTTCTCACCCTTTTTGAATTTTAATTGGATGCTTTGGGGACATAGAATAATTCAAGTGTGGGGTGACGGAAATTTCAAAATTTTGCACTTAATGATTTCGGGTGAATTTAGTGCTTGATAGATATTGATTGAGGAAAATTTTTGAGTTGAGCATGATTCCCCACCCGTTGGTTTTTATTTTCTATTCTTTTCCAATGGGGGGCACTTTGAACCGAAGAATAAAAATTTTCTTTGTCTGTATATAGTGTTTATAGTCATTGTTAGAGACTATTTCCGACGATGGATGGATGACGACCGTCTTGAGGGAAAATTGGTCAATAGGTTTTGGTTTTGAACCCGTAGCTAATTGATTGTTTGATGTTCTTGCTGTGTGCTATACATGATTGTAAGATGCAACTGTGGTTAGTGTTGAAGCATGTAAGAAGTGTATAACTTTGTTTGAGACACCTAAGCTCGTGAATGTGACTCGATGTGATTCTAAGCTTAATTCTGAATTTATGCAATTAGCTGAGTTAAGAGTCTGCTGAATGTGTCTTGAATTGAGCATGTGCTGAGAGTGTAAGGTTTTTGAATATTCCATGCTATTGTGGAGTGTCTAGAACTTGCCTGGTGTGTATACAAAACGAAATGAAGGAGATAGAGTGTAGGAGATTATTTAGGCATTTCTTTGAATGAGCCAAATTTCTAACCCTTGCCTTACCTACCTTTAATATTGAATCCTTGTTAGCTCCATTGAGCCTTAAGCCTATTCTTTGATAGCTACAACATAAGCTTAATCATTTTTCTTTCATTAGCCTTGAATTTGATCCTAAACTCCTAAGCGCTTAAGTGAAAAATCTAAAAGAGTAAAGGAGTGAGAATCGGGAAAAATAACAGTTGTGAAAGTTGAGAAAGGTCAAAGGTGCACTTGTTTGAAAATGCTTGAGTATTGGTAGGGAGTAAGAAAATAAATGAATGAAAAAGTTTCTTAAGTACTCCTTACTAATAAGCTAAGTGTGCTTAAAGAAATGGGAACACGAAGAGGAAATTCAAGAGTGAAAAGAACGATGGTGAAGTAAGAGAAGAGATGTCCATAATGAAGGTGCGATGTATTAAAAGCGCTTGGGAAAGATAGACACTGTTATTATCCATAATAGTACCTACCCATCCCTTAGCTTACATTACAACCAAATAAGTCCTACTTGATCTTATGTTCACACATCCTTAAATTAGTGGAGTAATATACTAAAGGCAAGCTTATGGGTCACTACATGATGCATATGAATTCTTTGTGAGAGTGAGCTTAATTTCCACTTATATACCCATACATGGTGTGATTTGAAATTTTGTGAGTAAAAATGGGTAACTCTCTTGTGTTGTGAGGGCACATGTTTAATGAAAGATAAAAATTCATGTCAGATTTCTTGATCGGTTGATTTGCATGAGTTTACTAAGATTGAGAGTCGATTCTTGAGGTTAGAAAGTCTTAAACACAGTTAAATTTGATTTTAATGGTTAAATCTTGCATGCTCTATTTTTAACTTGCTATCTTAAATAGCTATTATAGCCGTAGCTTGAATTGTCTTGCTAAATTAGCTATGTGGGAATCTTCATGTGCATGAGATGTAAAAGGTTTGTTTGAGGACGAACAAGGCTTTAAGTGTGGGGTGGTGATCTTGGGCATAATTGCGTGCCCAAGTGCTATTTTACAACTTAGTTTAGTCGTGTTTATCTATTTATGCATTTAATTTCTCATGTGATTTTATGTAAATTTGGATATATACTAACCAACATGATTAGTTCTTGTTTTTGTAGGTTAAAAATGCATTTGAGGAACCAATTTATGAAGGGTGAAGTGGAGGAATGGAAATGGGAGCAAATTGCAAAATTCGGCAAGAAGAAGGCAGCAAACAGGCCACCTCCGCGACAGCATCGTGCCACGCCTGGCACAGAGGCGCAACAGTGGCCGTGTCATGCCAGCCATTGCGTTGCACAAGCAGCGTGCCACGCTGCCATCGCGGCAAGCTTCTGTCGAGGCTCAATTTTTAGGTGATTTCCAGTGTGTTGTCGTGATATCTCCGTGTCACAGAGGTAAATTGGCGCAACCACCTCCGTGCCACGGAAGCCATTCCATGACGGGAAAAAATTGTACATTCCCTATTTACTATAAATAGGACCCTTAGCTTCTAAAATCAAATTGTCACGAAATATTTTTTGAAAATCGTAAAGAAGCAAAGGGAGAAGTGAAGAACTCACCTAGGGTTCACCAAATTTACCTTCTCTTTTATCTACTCTTGTAAGTACATCACTTTAGTTATGTTTTTGAGTATTTGTACGAACATGAGTGGCTAAAACCCTTCCTCTATGGTTGAGACTACATGATATGATTGTAATTGCATGAATTTGTTTTGGTTTTAGTTGTTAATTGTTGTTTTGTCTTACATTCTACATTATGGTTGTTTTTATGCTTGATCACCACAAAAACAAATACGTTAAGCTTAGGTAAAAGCTTGAGAGAGTAACCCTAGGCTAGAACAAGAGAATGTGGGGAGCAAGTTCTTATCTTACCATAGGATTCGCGGTTAGGATAGAAATTATACCTAATTCGCCTTGCTTGGTTGATAAAACGGGAGGGATAGCAAGACACCGGCTTAGAATTGTCACTCCACCATTCATAGAAGTAGTTGTGAAGCTAAGTTAGGTTAAATAATTAGATGTACGAAAGTCCCTAATCAAGAGCACAAACCCCGTAAACCACGTCCATGTAGTTGAATTTCCCACGAACTAGGATGTCACATCCCCGCTCAATGATGTAGTTGTGAAGCTAGTTTGTCTTGTTTAGAGGTTCGACAGACCATGAACATCGCATTTCCAACTATGTAAGACAACAATAGATAATTTCATACGTGAACCATTACAAAGTGTAGCATTGCATGAATATCCGGTCTTAGCTCTAGTTTCTTCTTATATTGTTTCCAGATTGTTTTGTGACCACCCCAAAACATAATTATAATTTACCAAAAACTTCTATAATCAACACTTGTGAAGGTTAATCTTACACTTGAACTTCATAATTTGCTGAATTGGTCCTGTGCCTGTGGGTTCGACATCCTGCTCTTGAAAAGGGCCACTTATTACTTGTACGACCGCGTATTGCGTGTGCGCTAGAGCGCAACATGTCTAGAGGATGAAATTGAATATGTAGAGAAGAAGGCTAAATCCAAAAAAAAAGAAGGGGAGATGCTCAGAAAAGGAATTCCGCAAATGATATGAAGATGGGGATCCATCTATCAGTTCCCTTAGCCGTCCAAGAAAATATGAATTCCTTGTCTCCTACAAATCCCAAGATTGGCCAACTCTATCTACTCTAGCCAAAAGACCACACAACCCTCAAATCTTCATGATGAGTCCATCTAGCTCTAGCCATACTCTAGAATTCCCATCACAACAACCCTTTGAAAAAGATGGTGTAATCCATGCACCAAATATACCAAAGAAAAATGTTGTGTTGCCCACTGGAGAAAAGCCACCCACTAGTGATATTGAGGCTACCATCAACTGGCAATTAGAAAATGCAATCTACCAGAACAAGGTGTTGACCAACATCGGCACTTCACTCGAAAACGTTGCTCACACATAGAGCAAGATGATGAGAAAGGTGGAGAAGATTGAGAAGAAAGTGGAACAGAAATCCAGCCAACACGTCGGTCTTATCCGAGCCTTGGAATTACGACTGCAGAATATGCAGTATGAGATCTGTCCACCAGGAACTTCACTTTTTCACTTCTTTTCACAGCAACAAAAAGAAATGGCTGACATCAAAGAACAAATCAAACAACTGATACATGGAACTTTTGAGCCACAAAGAACCCAAAGCCACTCTCTAAAGTCCTCCATTTTCCCTATGTCATCACAGACATACTCACCACCTAAATTTGGCCCGTCCCGGTACTATCTCTCCTTTCATTCCATATGAACCCACATCATATCCTCAAAACTCCAAAGAGGAAACTGAGTTTGACATTGAAAAATGGGTTCAGGAAATGAAAGATTCTCTTGAAGTAGAAAAACAAGCCAAAAGAAGGAAAGAGGTTGGAGAAAGTTCCAAAGAGCCAGATCCAGAAAACTTGATGATCTTGGATCAAGTTGTTCCAGAATTCTATGGCTTGGAAGAAAATGATAGCACAGGATCCAGTACTAAAGAGACAACAGATAGCACTCCTACTGATGAACCATTAGGGCATTCAAAGAGTTCGCATGGAGCAAGAAATTAATTTGGAACTAGAAGGGGATGCAAAATAGTAGGCCACTACGATGGTGGCATGTCATGTTACTCATTCTACCATGATGTAAGTGTACTAAAAAGGGCTAACTCCACGATGGAGGAGTGCCACAGAGCAAAACCTCCACGACGGCAAAGTGCCACGGAGGGTGGTCAATCTCAGCTACAATTACCACACACTATTATTAGTTTGAGTTTTTTTTAATCATATTTGGTTGTTCTTTCATTCTTTTTTATACTATTTTAATAATTTGGAACCATTAAAATACATCTTTAATTCTTGTGGGAACCTGGAAAAAGCAACACTAGAATAGAACGAAGAATGTGAGGACTAAGATCTTATTTTTAATAATTAAAGATTAGATTTGAGTTTAGGATAGGAATATACCTAATACTCCTCATTTGGTTATAAAAGGGGTGATACATGAATGTGTTCGAATTGGGTTTTCTCATCTCCACTTAAAGATGTAGTTGTGAGGTCAATTCGAATAGAAGTTTAGAGAATGGTAATTTTCGAACCATAAAATCAACACTGTGAATAAACAACCAAGATAAACAACTTGACCAACATGAAAGTATTACTTAAATAATTTCTAAATATTCCTTGACCCTGGAATCCTCCTTAATATTGATTACAACCCATTTCACTATCTCTTTGCTTTTATTGTTCAGTTTTAGAATTATATAAAAATCAGCATATTCTTGGTTAGAATCAAACTTGTTTAATTTCATAGTATTACCTAAATTTGATATTTTCTAAGTCACAAGTCCCTGTGGGCTCGACATACAGCTCGCAAGAGTTACTATATTACTTGTACGACCGTGTACACTTGCATGTGTGTTTGGACACAACAGATTCTTTAGCATTTTTCAGTCATTTCCAGCTAAGGCTTCCATAAAGTTAATGTTTTCTGATAATAAAATTAGATGTTTTTTTAATTGAATTTTGTGAAGTTTAATTCACAAGTGTAAAGTAGATTTTGACTTATTTTTTGTTCGTAATTGTTACTTCTTGCCTTTTGTTAGGCCTCTTCCTTACTGTTTCACTTTTATAAAAATGCAAATCACATCTAAAAAGGTATGAAATTATAAAATACTGTACAATTATTGAGGTAAAATACTCCATAAATATATGCAGATATTTATTGAAAAACGACCCATTGATGAATTTTTCTGCCTTTGTCCAAAAAAATATATTAATTCGAGAATTATTGCATAAATTCATCACCATTGCATTCTATGACCTCTTTAAAAAGTAACTATAAAAGTGTAGGATTATCTTACCAATTTCGTGATGTAATAATCCAAATAACCTATTAAAAGAATTGTAATCTTAAATTAAATATTAATCCAAATAACTATTTAAAAAATTATAACATTAAATTAAATATTAATCGCAAATGATAAATTTGATCCCAAACCAGATAATAAAATGTTACGGTGAGGAAAATATCATTTGATGTACTCCCTATTCACAAATAAGGGACTTCATATAAATAGCTAAAAATATATAAAATATTTTGTTAAGAAAATACTAAATCTGAATATATGATTAAGAATTTTAAATGAACCTCAATGAATATAAATTTTGTATAATGAAAGATAACCAAAAAATATCCAAACAAGAATAGAGAGTTTGGATAAGAATACAATAGTATTCCTAGAGAAAATAGAAAAGACTATGAAATTCGAAAAGTGACAAACAAAATGTTATTATGACAAAAGTATTTAAGAGGGAGAAGAAAAGCATGTATGTCTTGGAAAAAGAAAAAATGTATCAAAAGACAAGTTCTTGTGCAGAGATTTGCTCTTTTGTTACTCCCTCTTTTCGTTTTACTTAATCCATTGGGTATACTGGGGCTTAAAACCATCTCGAGAACCTTTATAAGATTAAAGATCTAGCTCACATGCTATGTTCTCTTTCTCTGTTCTGATTATCCTGAAACCGATTCCTGAGATTTTTTAGGTCCTGAACAACCACTTGGATTTGAAAAATATCCATATTCTTGTTCAAAGACTATAGCGCAATCTTTAATCAAATATGGCTCCAAACTATTCACAAAACTATGGACTTTGTCTTGAATTATATACACAATAGAAGGAATATATTTGGTTAAAGAGTCAAACATAAGGTTGTATTCTCGAACACTTATGCTACCCTGTTTGAGGATCAAAAACTGATCAACTCTAGCTTGTCTAACTTCTCCTGGAAGATAATGATTTAAAAAGTTTCAAATCGGGAGATGATCCAAAAGTGCCTTGGTGTGCCAAACCAAAAGAAGATATTCTGCCTTAAGAATGAAATGACCATTTTACTCTCATTATTTGGAAGTGCCAAAGTTTCCACCCACTTGGAGACGTAATCAACTACCGTTAATGTGTATTTCATCCCGTAGAAGCTCACAAAGGCCTTGTAAATTCAATACCCCAGACATCAAACAACTCTACTTTAAGTATAGGGGTCAATGGCAACTCATATTCTTCCTAGAAACACCCTCTTGTCGTTGACACTTGTCACAAGCTTTGACAAAATCATATGCATTCGGATGAATTATGGGCCAATAGTACCCACCTTGTATAATTTTTTGGGCAATGCAGATACTGTAGTGATGGCCCCCAAACATGAGATGAGTGGTATGCCTCCAGAATATATAACATCTCTACTTCTGAAACACATCCTCTGATAAGAATATCTGCATAGATTCTGAATAAGTATGGCTCATCCCAAAAGAACTTCTTCTCATAGTGGAGGAACTGTTTCCTTTAGTGGGAGTTCATATCTTCGAGCACCACATTACTCACCAAAAAGTTTGCATAGTCTGCTAACCACAAAATCAGATCATGTGATGCAGTTAACACCTGTTTATCTGAGAATGTGTCATTTAACTCTATCTCATTATTCAGCTTTCCTTCTCCATCCAACCTGAGTAAATGTTCATCAACTTATTCTCTGGGCCTTTCATGTCTTTGACTTTGAAGTCAAATTCCTACAACAACAATGCCCACCGAATTCACATCATTTTTTGCCTTTAGATATCAGATGGCTACATGGTCTGTATGGACTATTACATTTGTGCTTGTAGATAGGCCCTGAACTTCTCGAATGCATATACTACTAATAGCAACTCCTATTTAGTCACTGTATAATGCGTTTGAACAACATTTAGAGCATTGCTAGTGTAGTAGATGCGGTGAAAAATCTTGTCTCTCCTCTGACCAAGGCCAGCTCCCAAGGCTACCCCAATTGAATCTCACATCACTTCAAAAGGTTTTCTCCAGTTTGGAGCCACAATAATGGGTGCAGTGACAAGCTTTTCATTCAAGCACTTGAGTGCTTTGAGACAAGCTTCATTAAACACGAACTTCATCTCTTTTTCTAACAACCGACACAAAGGGTTAGCAATCTTTGAAAAATCTTTAATGAAGTGCCGGTACAACCTGACATGCCCATGAAAGATCTGAATACCCTTAACAGAGACGGGAGGTGGAATTTTGGAGATAACTTCAATGCTTTCTTTATCCACCTCTATTCCTTGCTCAGAAATATTATACCCCAGCATTATGCCCTCTTTCACCATGAATTGGCAATTTTTCCAATTCAAAACCAAATTTATTTCTTTATGCCGCTTCAATACCGAAGCTAAATTAGCTAAGAAGTCCTCAAATGAGTCACCGACCAACGAAAGTCTTCTATAAAGATCTTAATGGTGTTCTCCATCATATCTGAAAAGATAGACATCATGCATCTCTAAAAGATAGCAAGAGCATTACATAACCCAAAGGGCATCCGTTTGAAAGCAAACATCCCATAAGAACAGGTGAAAGTAGTATTTTCCTGATCTTCAGGAGCAATAGAAATCTGATTGTAGCCAGAATATCTATCCAGGAAGCAATAATAAGCTCTACCTATAAGACTATCCAACATCTAGTCCATGAACGACATCGGGAAGTGGTCCTTTATGGTCCATCTATTCATCTTATGATAGTTCATACATACCCTTTAGTTGGTCACAATTCTAGTTGGTACCAGTTCATTCTTCTCATTCGAGACGACAATCATACCACCTTTATTTGGTACACACTTCATTGGACTAACCCACTGACTATCAGAAATTGGACACACCACTCCTGCGTCCAGCCACTTAATAATCTCTTTCTTTATTACTTCTTGGACTGGAGGGTTTAACCTCCTCTAGTGCTCAATGTTAGGGTACAATCCTCCTTAAGCTAGATTTTATGGGTTCAAGTCCGAGGTAGGATCCCAAAAATATCATAAATAGACCTTCCAATGGCCCTCTTGTAAGTTCTCAAAATAGACATCACTGCTTCAACCTGTCATTCCAATATCCCTACCGTGATAATCATTGGTAAAGTTCATGTGGACTAAGGAATACATACCTCAGATGGGTAGGAAGTGGATTGAGCTCTAGGATTCATGGCTTAGAGGGCGGACTCACTCTATTATTTAAGTCAAGATCCAGCTTCTTAAGGGCAAAAGAGTAAGATCCCATACCTACCATTACATTCACTGTTTCCTAGAACCTTTCACTATTCTCATCAGCTAAGGTCATTATGACTACTGCTAGTGCCTCATCCATGAACTCTTCCTCAGTCACAACTTCAACTATCTCATCAATGTGTCAATAGCTGAAATGACACTCATATCTCTAGGTTGTTTCATTGATCTGCATATATTAAATACTACTTCCTTATTATTTAGTTTGAACTTCAACTCATCACTCTCAACGTTTGTTAGTGATTTACCAGTAGCCAAGAATAATCATTCCATGGAGATAAAGACTTTAAAATCCACATCACAATCCAAGATAACAAAGTCTACTAGAAAATAAAATTCTCAACTTTCGCCATCACATCAATTAATACTCCCACCAGCCTCTCTACTGTGTGATCAGCCATTAATAGCCGATTGTAGTAAGTTTGGGGGCTCCCAAGCCCAACTGCTCATATATCACCAGTTGCATCAGATTGATGCTCGTTCCTAGATCACATAATGCCTTTGCAAATATGAAGGCTCCAATAGTGCAAGGAATTGTGAAGGACCCAGGATCGTCCTTCTTTTGAACTAATGAGTGAGAGGAAATGGTACTACAATGATGAAAATTATTCACAAGTTCAAAGCTAACTACTTTCTTCTTAGTCACCAGATCCTTCGTGAATTTAGCATAGCCTGACATCTATTCCAATGCTTCCACCAATAGTATTGTTATACCCCGTAGGATTCCCGGCACCTAGATGGCCTATTCATGCATTGGTCGAGCTCATTTGGAAGCCATACATGCTATAAAAAGGCCCGGGGAAAGATCGAACAAGCGCCAAGTCGGCGCGTCGCAAGGCAAAATGCGACTTATAAATCGCATTTCAGGAATGCGACTTATAAATCGCATTCTATGAATGCGATTTATAGTGTCTATTATATATAAGCCCCACTTCGGTTTATTTTGGTTTTAAATCATAAAATTTCCAGAAAACAGAGAGGAAAACCAGATAAAGGATAAAGAACGAAGAGGGTAATATAATTTCGTCCGATTACGCTGCCAAACGTAGTCCAAACCTAAATTAACCTCAGGTACCGAGGTATTTAGCAGTAGAGAGCATTCCTACGGATTTAGTTTCGTGAAATACGGCCGACAAATCATCGAGCTACCGAGCTAAGGTAAGTAGAATTGCTCCAAACTAGTGTCTATGTGTTCCTAGCTGTGAAGTGAATATTTCTCCCTTCTGGAGTTCTGGAAAATAGCGAGTTTTTGACCGTCTTTCGATAAGCCTAAGTTTAGGCTATAATTATATCGAAAGTGACGTTGTTCTTTAGAATAAAGCTATATTTAGTATTAATTGACATATTTATGAATGCAGTTGGGAGAACTAGTTGAAGTATTGGCCGAGCCTCGTCCGACAGACGGATAGTTCGAGAATAAGGTATGTAAAGCTAGTTCCTTCGGCAAGTTAGTAGCTTTAGCCTTGTATAGTACAATAAACTCCATAGTAGAATTCCCGGAGTTGAATGTTAAGTATTGTGCAAAGTTCAGTAAACCTAGTTTGCGTTGTTATATCGTATTCAGTCTGAAAGTTAGAAGAGCATGCGCCCGAGGGCAAGTTAGTATTTTAGATTCAGTATAGCCTATTACGTGATTAGCAAGCATGTAGTTTATACTGAATCTAAAATACGTGATTAGCAAGCATGTAGTTTATTCAGTATAGCCTATTACGTGATTAGCAAGCATGTAGTGATTAGCAAGAATGTAGAATAAAAGAAACAGATTTTTCATAATAAAAGTCCGTAAAGAAAGATCAGATAGACAGACAATTATGGCTATAGATTAGCCATTCAGACAGATAGTATCATGGCTACATATTAGCCGTATAGTTAAACAAAGATTACAGAATCAGTATAATTAGTAAGAATCAGTTCAGTGTAGAGACATATCAGAATAAGAAGTTAGATTTCAGATAGTCTTTCAGTTATACATGCTTGTTATTTATATGTGCTATTTGTTTGTTGAGACTTGCTGTGGCATGTGGGTGTCCCTTCTAGCATCCCCACCGCCCCTGGGTTATAGCTGTGTCGATAGTAGATTTAGATACTGCCACTAGCAGGGCGATGTCGTCCGCCTAGAGGACGATGATGGCTGACCACCATGATAATACGGTCCAGACCACCCTGCTTGCAGGGGTAGTTCAGTTTACTCTGCTCAGAGCCAGTCCACCCTGTTTACAGGGGCAGAACACTCTGTGTGCGCTTGTGGCCGGGGGAAGTTTCAGATACAGATTTTTATAAAATTACCCTGTGGCGTGCTTGCACCCAGGGGCAGTTTTTATTACACACCCCGTGTACACTTGCGCCCAGAGGCAGGAGTCTTCGGACTCAGACACTGTTTATTGTCAGAGGCCGAGGCCTGAGCTACGTACCCAAGGGGACCGGTAGGAGGAGCTCATAGTTATTAGATGAGTGGAGTGACTTATTTTTGGTTGTTTTAGACCCGGGTAGGGGTAAATAGATTGTGTGCTGGTTGGCACCTTCCGGCTTATGGGGGTCGGTCAGGTACTGTGTGTATTATTATGTATACTTCTCTGTGCTATTAGATACTGATAGACAGTGGGACGACACGGCATCTGGTACGCTCAGATTAGTTATAGAGTAAATAAACTCTCCCCAGTTATTCTTAGCTAGATAGACTCAGCTACCTTCTGCTTATATATCATGTTACTGTTGTTATTCATTTCAGTTATGTATTTCAGTTGCTTTACATGCTCAGTACCTGTGGTACTAATGCCCAGTGGGGCGCTCCATTACTTGCCTGCAGGTACTCATCGACGAGGAGGCGATCCCTCATGATTCCAGTCAGTTATTGAGTATTCAGCTCCTGTCATTCGGAGACTGAATCCCAGAGGTGTATTTCGTTTTCCTTTGTTGTACAGTACGGGTAGGTCGGGGCCCTGTCCCGATCATTTCTATTGTTATTCCTAGAGGCTTGCAATCTGTATATATTTCCCTGTGGTCAGCCGAGCCGGTCATGTGAGGCCGTGCAGCTTGTTATAATTATTTGTTATTTTTGTTCTTGTTGGCCGTGTGCAGCCATAACCAGTCAGTAGTGGTGACCTTTCCGGTCACGTAATTATTTAGCATGTTATTGTTTAGTTACAGAGAACTAGATAGCATGGTGGCCTTGTCGGCCCGCATAGGTTCCCCTGTAGTAGTATGTTTCTGGTTAGCTGTTTTCCAGGCGCAGGTGGCTATAGGCCTGCTGGCCGGAGGCTGTGTTTACAGTCGTTATATAGCCCTTTGGTTCCAGGAAAGTGAGTTAGAGCCAGCCAGGGACCAGATGTGCTTTGGCTCACCAGATAGCAGTCTAGGTCCTACTAGGGCACCAGGTGCCAGTCATACCCCTAGGGTGGGGCGTGACAAACTTGGTATCAGAGCAGGTCATGTCCCAGGGAGTCTGCAAGCCGTGCTAAGTAGAGTCTTGTCTATGGATGTGTTGTGCACCACATACTATAGGCAGGAGGCTGCGAGGCATGATAGGATGGTTACCCTTCCTTCTCAGTCAATCGTGCTTTAGAGCGGTACAGTATAGGGTTGAGTCGCTAAAAACTTACCGTATTCTTTGATTACAGATACAAAGGCAGATCAGCAGTACCCTATCACAGGCAGAAGATCAGAGATAGCAACAGAAGAAGGCATCAGCCAGTTACATGATAACTACAGCAGCAGCAGGAGGTACCAGAGACCTCCCAGGATGATACCTTTATCGGTACTATTCCCAGTATACGTTGATAACGTCAGAATATGAAGTCAGAAGTATAATGTACATAGAGTTGACTTATTTATTAGATATATAAGATCTGGTTAAGATATCAGACAATATCAGACTATCAGATAAGTGAAAAAAAAAGAAAGAGAGGAAAATGCAGGGTTCCTATATCCATCTTTTCAGATGTAGTACAGTTCCATATCTTCGTATTATAGCAATAAGAAAAGGGTATTCCCACCTCTTGACCTGATTCAACTTAAAGACTATATTCTGTAAGGGGCATAAGACTTGAGGTGAGGTTGCCAAATCAAGCAGTAAGTGTTAGAAAGTATAAAGAGCCCCTATGACTACGTGAGTAGTGCAGACCCTTATGATAATAAGCCAGTAGAGAAAGTAAGAGTGTTAGCTTACCCGAAGCAGGGGTAAAAGACCTGTCAGTAATGAATGCCTAGTAATAGTCAAATTTGAGTCAAAAAAAGGCCAAGTCCGCCATATACGCTAATAGACAGCAAGATATACCTGCAAGATTATAGATATGATTCAGTTGTGATATCGAAAGGGGAGAGGTCATGTGAATCAGATAGGTTTGATTGCAAGTTAAGGGAAGTATGAATTGATACTTGACCAGTAATCTTATTAACAATGAAAAGCAGGTACCTTGAACCCAGAGTTCAGCTTAAGCAAGATGAGGGGGAGAAGCAGGAATGTCAGATTTTGTGGGGAAATTAGGATTACCCCCGGATTGATAGAATATCGTATTAAGGATTAAGCCTCGAGCTGACAGTAAGATTGTGGTCCAGAATGCTGCAGTATGTTCGCTTATGGGGAAGTTAAGAAATTACCGATACAGCGAATTTAATCTAGTGTGGCCTAGAGATAAGGCCCAGCAGACAGTCATGGGCTCTCAATATATGCCAAGTAAGGCCACAAGATTCGAACGTTGACCCCACATTGCAAGAGTGGTGGAATTTGAAACAGCAGACAATAACTAAAGTGTTTATGTTTGTTACTTTCAAAATGGGGTGACAATACAATGAAATGTTAAGAGAAGGCAGGAGGTATTATTAGACCATAGAAGCAGTATATCATGTACAATATGAGATTTAGCAAAGTGTGTCAGAGATTACGTATCACTACAGAATTCAGTATGTATTGTACGTATTTATCAATATATATCTGTGCAGATAATAAATATGTTGTGAGCAGCTGCTAATAGGGGTTACAATCACACAGATGCATATTAGTGCTGGGAAGTATATACAAATTGCATTGTAGGACCCCTTGCCAAAAATAAAAAGAGAAAAGAGAGAGAAGAAAAAGAGAAAAGCGAAAAGAAGGGGCACGTTAAGTGTGATTTACGTATGAATCCATAAAAACTTTCTCAGCTCTTAGTTATTAAGTTAATAGACTTATATGTTGTTTCCAGATCTAGGTTTTAGAAGCTTATAAGAGTTAGTAACCTGAATCAGGTAATTAGATGATAAGGGTGCAGTTAGACGGTCTACCGACCAGCTGGCGCCTGTATTAGCAGGGAAGCATCTCTAAAGATCAATAACACTAGCGCATGTGCCAGAACTAAAATTAGAGACTGAATAGGTATACCTCAGAGATTAGCAATACTAGAATTGTTCCAGTATGTTAAGTGGCCATACATCATTTTTCCAGCCTTGTAGGTGAGAGTCGACCTTAGTCAACCTAGCAGTTATTGCAAGGAATACCCCGCAAGTCAGACAAGCCCGTGGGCACCCCAAGAAAGGGGTCCACATCAGTAGTCAGTGACAGACTAGTACTTCAGCTGGTTCTCATAAGATATTCAGATATAGAGCCCTAGTAGAAGGCCAGTATTTACAGAATAGCTCATAAGACCGAGAATTCCCCAGAATAGCAGTATAAATCCAAGTGGATACACATAAGGCGTAAGAAATTGATAGTACCCTGCTAGCACAGTGTTTATTAAGACCAGGAGATCAGTAGACTCCCCGTGAAGATCCAGAGATTGATCGCCTGGGAGTAAGTTTGATTAAGCCCAGCCTTACAGTGGTTCAAGCAAAATAACAAAGCAATTAGATGCCCACAAGTCTGCAGTTATGCATGAACTATAAGTACTCAAGTAGAACAGTTAGAGCATTGTTAGACTACTACCACATTCGGGTCATTCAACCCGACTATTCAGTTATTTAAGGTTATGTAGCCATATCATTAGAGGTCATGATCAATATCAGGATCCTCTGATCAGATAAAGGCACAAGGTGCGCAGACGGTCGTTCAGGTTATCCCAGCAACAAGTAGCCTTAGCATGTGGCCGGAAGGCCAGATAAGCTCTAGCTACACCTGTAAACTACCTGTCGATCTCTTCGGCAAGACAAGCCAGTATGACCGTCAATTATATGCCGAACTCTTTAAGTATGACAATGTTATATCAGTCAAGAAGAGGTAATGGAGCAGCAAAGTTTCAGTGGACAGAGGCATGCGAGCAGAGCTTCCAGGAGCTGAAAGATAAATTAACCTCCGCCCAAGTGTTAGCCTTGCCGGAAGGTACAGAAGGTTATTCGGTATATTGCGATGCATCAGGCATTGGGTTGGGTTGTGTGTTGATGCAGCATGGTAAGGTGATTGCATATGCCTCCAGACAGCTGAGGAAACACGAGAGGAATTATCCTACCCACGACCTGGAGTTAGCCGCAGTGATCCACGCCTTGAAAATATGGAGACATTACCTGTACGGCGTCCATGTTGATATTTTCACAGATCACAAGAGCCTACAGTATATCTTCACTCAGAGGGAGTTGAATCTGCGGCAACGTCGCTGGTTGGAGTTGTTAAAAGATTATGATGTGAACATTTTGTACCACCCGGGAAAAGCTAATGTTGTAGCAGATGCTCTCAGTTTAAAGTCCATGGGCAGCTTGGCGTATTTGCAGCCCGAGCAGCGGGAATTGGTCAGGGAAATACATCAGTTAGCTAGCCTAGCCGTTCGTGTAGCAGAAACAGAGGACGGTAGAGCGGTAATTCAGAACACTGTCATGTCATCGTTGGTTGTGGAAGTGAAAGAACGGCAATTTGAGGATCCTGACCTAGTTCAGCTTAAAGATTATATTCCGCTAGGGAAGGTACCAGGGTTCCGGCTAACAGAGGATGGAGTGCTGCATTGTAAAGATCATTTATGTGTTCCCAATGTTTCGGACCTCCGCTAGCAGATTATGAACGAGGTACATTACGCCCGTTATTCTCTTCACCCCGGTGCGACAAAAATGTACCATGATATCAAAGAAAACTACTGGTGGCTAGAAAAAAAAAAGGAGAAGAGAAATTGCTGAATTTGTAGCCCGGTGTCCTAACTGCCAGCAGGTGAAAGCAGAACATCAGAAACCAGGCGGTTTGACTCAGGACATAGTTGTGCCTCTCTGGAAGTGGGAAGCAGTAAATATGGATTTTGTGGCAGGATTACCCCGTACTAAACATGGACATGACTCTATATGGGTGATAGTTGACAGATTGACCGAATCAGCTCATTTCCTGCCAGTGGAAACTACTTTCTCGGCCAGATTATGCGGAGTTGTATATCCAAGAAATAGTTAGGTTGCACCGAGTACCAGTATCCATTATTTCAAATAGAGGAGCATAGTTTACGGCTAGATTCTGGAAGTTGTTTCAGAAAGGTCTGGGAACGCAGATTAATTTGAGTACAGCATTCCACCCTCAGACAGATGGACAGG
Organism: Datura wrightii; assembly: GCA_035772735.1. Classification (NCBI taxonomy): domain Eukaryota; kingdom Viridiplantae; phylum Streptophyta; class Magnoliopsida; order Solanales; family Solanaceae; genus Datura; species Datura wrightii. Next base: position 65,312,488 of record JASDFA010000003.1, on the reverse strand, counting down.
CGGAACGCACAATTCAGACGCTCGAAGATATGTTGCGAGCGTGTGTGTTAGATTTCGGTGGTAGCTGGGTTGAGCATTTGCCCCTAATCGAGTTTGCTTATAATAATAGCTATCACTCAGCTATCCAGATGGCGCCTTTCGAGGCTTTATACGGGCGAAAATGCAGATCGCCAATTGGCTGGTTTGAAATAGGAAAATCAGCGTTGATTGGGCCAGACATTATTCAGCAGTCAGAGGAGAAGGTAAAACTTATCAGAGAATGCCTACTAACTGCACAGAGCCACCAGAAGTCATATGCAGATGTGCGGCGTTGAAACCTGGAATTCGAGGTGAACGACTGGGTATTTTTAAAAGCATCACTAATGAAAGGGGTGATAAGATTCGGCAAGAAAGGTAAGCTCAGTCCAAGATTTGTTGGGCCTTATCAGATTCGCCGGAGGATAGGCCGAGTAGCATATGAGTTGAACTTGCCTCCAGAGCTAGAGTCCGTTCATCCCGTCTTTCATGTGTCTATGCTAAGGAAATGCATAGGAGACCCATCTAGAACAGTCCCAATCCAGGATATCCAGGTTACAGAAGAGCTGGCCTACGAAGAGGTTCCGGTAGCCATCTTAGACAGACAGATTCGTAGATTGAGAACTAAGGATATTGCGTCTGTCAAAGTATCGTGGTGTAACAGGAACCATGAAGAGATGACGTGGGAAGCGGAGGAAGATATGAAAGCTAGATATCCTCACTTATTCCAGGCCTAGCTAGGCGACAGGTATGTCAGTATTGTTACCTATGCAGTACCTTACAGTTGTTTATATATAAATGAGAAAGATTGATGTTTAGTTATCGAATGAATCTTATAGTATCGTGTGGAGTACCTGTATTGGACTTTTCTGTGTTTCAGGATTTTGGGATAGTCCAGATTACAGGGGAAACTCTGCCGAAATTTTCCTAAGAACAAGTTAAGCTAATTGAGTAGTCCTCTAGATAGAAGTTTACATTCGAGGACGAATGTTCTTAAGGGGGGGAGAATGTTATACCCCGTAGGATTCCCGACACCTAGATGGCCTATTCGTACATTGGTCGAGCTCATTTGAAAGTCATACATGCTAGAAAAAGGCCCGGGGAAAGATCGGACAAGCGCCAAGTCGGCACGTCGCAAGGCAAAATGTGACTTATAAATTGCATTCCAGGAATGCAACATATAAATCGCATTTCAGAAATGCGACTTATAAATCACATTCTATGAATACGATTTATATATAAGCCCCACTTCGGTTTATTTTGGTTTTAAATCATAAAATTTCCAGAAAACAGAGAGGAAAACCAAAGAAAGGAAAAAGAACGAAGAGGGTAATATAATTTCGTCTGATTACGCTGCCAAACACAGTCCAAACCTAAATTAACCTCAGGTACCGAGGTATTTAGCAGTAGAGAGCATTCCTACGGATTTAGTTTTGTGAAATACGGCCGACGAATCGTCGAGCTACCGAGCTAAGGTAAGTAGAATTGCTCCAAACTAGTGTTTGTGTGTTCCTAGCTGTGAAGTGAATATTTCTCCCTTCTGGAGTTCTGGAAAATAGCGAGTTTTTGACCGTCTTTCGATAAGCCTAAGTTTAGGCTATAATTATATCGAAAGTGACGTTGTTCTTTAGAATAAAGATATATTTAGTATTAATTGACATATTTATGAATGCAGTTGGGAGAAATAGTTGAAGTATTGGCCGAGCCTCGTCCGACAGACGGATAGTTCGAGGATAAGGTATGTAAAGCTAGTTCCTTCGGCAAGTTAGTAGCTTTAGCCTTGTATAGTACAATAAACTCCGTAGTAGAATTCCCAGAGTTGAATGTTAAGTATTATGCAAAGTTCAGTAAACCTAGTTTGCGTTGTTATATCGTATTCAGTCTGAAAGTTAGAAGAGCATGCGCCCGAGGGAAAGTTAGTATTTTAGATTCAGTATAGCCTATTACGTGATTAGAAAGCATGTAGTAGAATAAAAGAAACAGATTTTTCATAATAAAAGTCCGTAAAGAAAGATCAGATAGACAGACAATTATGGCTATAGATTAGCCATTCAGACAGATAGTATCATGGCTACATATTAGCCGTATAGTTAAATAAAGATTACAGAATCAGTATAATTAGTAAGAATCAGTTCAGTGTAGAGACATATCAGAATAAGAAGTTAGATTTCAGATAGTCTTTCAGTTATACATGCTTGCTATTTATATGTGCTATTTGTTTGTTGAGACTTGCTGTGGCATGTGGGTGTCCCTTTTAGCATCCCCACCGCCCCTGGGTTATAGCTGTGTCGATAGTAGATTTAGATACCGCCACTAGCAGGGCGATGTCGTCCGCCTAGAGGACGATGATGGCTGACCACCATGATAATACGGTCCAGACCACCCTGCTTGCAGGGGTAGTTCAGTTTACTCTGCGCAGAGCCAGTCCACCCTGTTTACAGGGGCAGAACACTCTGTGTGCGCTTGTGGCCGGGGGCAGTTTCAGATACAGATTTTTATAAAATTACCCTGTGGCGTGCTTGCACCCAGGGGCAGTTTTTATTACACACCCCGTGTACACTTGCGCCCAGAGGCAGGAGTCTTCGGACTCAGACACAATTTATTTTCAGAGGCCGAGGCCTGAGCTACGTACCCAATGGGACCGGTAGGAGGAGCTCACAGTTATTAGATGAGTGGAGTGACTTATTTTTGGTTGGTTTAGACCCGGGTAGGGGTAAATAGATTGTGTGTTGGTTGGCACCTTCTGGCTTATGGGGGTCGGTCAGGTATTGTGTGTATTATTATGTATACTTCTCTGTGCTATTAGATACTAATAGACAGTGGGAAAACACGGTATCAGGTACGCTCAGATTATTTATAGAGTAAATAAACTCTCCCCAGTTATTCTCAGCTAGATAGACTCAGCTACCTTCTGCTTATATATCATGTTACTGTTGTTATTCATTTCAGTTGTGTATTTCAGTTGCTTTACATGCTCAGTACCTGTGGTACTGACGCCCAGTGGGGCACTGCATTACTTACCTGCAGGTACTCATCGACGAGGAGGCGATCCCTCGTGATTCCAGTCAGTTATTGAGTATTCAGCTCCTGTCATCCGGAGAGTGAATCCCAGAGGTGTATTTCGTTTTCCTTTGTTGTATAGTACGGGTAGGTCGGGGCCCTGTCCCGATCATTTCTATTGTTATTCCTAGAGGCTTGCAGTCTGTATATATTTCCCTGTGGTCAGCCGAGCCGGTCGTGTGAGGCCGTGCAACTTGTTATAGTTATTTGTTATTTCTGTTCCTGTTGGCCGTGTGCAGCCATAACCAGTCAGTAGTGGTGACCTTGCTGGTCACGTAATTATTTAGCATGTTATTGTTGAGTTACAGAGAACTAGACAGCATGGTGGCCTTGTCGGCCCGCATAGGTTCCCTTGTAGTAGTATGTTTCTGGTTAGCTGTTTTCCAGGCGCAGGTGGCTATAGGCCTGTTGGCCGGAGGCTGTGTTTACAGCCGTTATATAGCCCTTTGGTTCCAGGAATGTGAGTTAGAGCCAGCCAGGCACCAGATGTGCTTTGTCTCACCAGATAGCAGTCTAGGTCCTACTAGGGCACCAGGTGCCAGTCATACCCCCCAGGGTGGGGCGTGACAAGTATAATGGCAAATAGTTGATTCAACATAGAAATAAACTTGTGAAACTTATCGTCTTCCACTTTCTTCTTAAGGCGCTTGGGAAAAATAGGAGGTAGCCTTAGAATAGGAGTGAATAAGTTTGGGCCTTCCTTCTCCTAAAGTCGGGGTCTCAACTCAGGTCGTGATAAACTGGTATCAGAGCAAAAGTTTAGGTGTATCGTGGGATGTCTAAAAGCCATATTAAGTAGAGTCTTTTTCATGGGTGTGAAGCACGCTACACTTATAGTGGATGAGGCTACAAGATGTTTTAGGAAAAATTTCCCATTTTTCATAATCTATGTCGTACAATGAACTCCCTCTCTATTCCTGTAACTCGTGCTATATGCATTTGTAGAAATATGACTCCACACGGAGTAAATGAAAGGAGAAACGGTAATGAGAATGGCCATGTCAATGGCAGTGGTGATGGGCATCAGCCAGCCTCACCAACTCCGGTGGATCCTTTGCCCGAGCAGGTCACTCATTTGGAGGTTCACCTTACAGATTCAGCGGATAGTAGTGTGGCTATTCATAATGGGTCGGAATCTTTCTTGGTGACAGAAGTTAAAGTTAGGTAAGATGAGGATCCTATCCTAGTGAAGTTGAACGAAAATGTTCGGAATCAGAAGGTGGACGTTTTCTTCCAAGGTACTTTGATATCAGGGTCAAATGTGTATGCCAGCTGTAGATGACTTGAGAGAGCGGATGTTGAGCGAGGCTCACGGCTCTTGATATTCAATCCATCTAGGTGCCATCAAGATGTACTATGATCTACAAAAAATCTATTGGTGGATTGACATGAAAATGGACATAGCGGAGCTTGTGTCTAGGTGTCCGAATTGCCAACACCTAAAGGTTGAGCGTCAGAGACCTAGGGTATGCTTTAGGATATTAAAATTCCTACTAGGAAGTGGGAATATATCAATATGGACTTGATTACAAGCTTTCCTCATACACGTTGATAGTGTGACTCTATATGGGTAATTGTGGACATTTCTTGCTGGTCAAAACTACTAATTTAGTTGAGGATTATGCTAGATTGTACATTTGGGATTTAGTTTAGTTGCATGGATTTCCTTTGTCCATTATCTCAGAGAGGGGTACCTAGTTCACCTCTCAGTTTTGGAGATCATTTTAGAAGGGACTTGGCATTCAGGTGAAGCTTAGTACAACTTTTCACCCGCATATAGATGGTCAGGCCGAGCGGACCATTTAGACTCTTGAGGATATGTTGAGAGAATTCGTAATGGATTTCAAGGGCAGTTGGGATGATCATTTACCTCTCATTGAGTTTGCCTACATAATAGTTACGACTCCAGCATTTAGATGGCTCCATTTGAGGCTCTTTACGGGCGGAGGTGTAGATCACCCATTGGATGGTTTGAGGTACGTGAAGCTATGTTGATAGGGCTAGATTCAGTTCATGAGGCTATGGAAAATGTTTATCTTAGAGTCATTAGAAATCATATGTGGATGTTAGGCGGAGAGAGCTTGAGTTCGAGGTCGATGACTGGGTATTTCTGAAGGAGTCTCTCATGAAGGGAGTGATAAGGTCAAAAAGAAGGGGAAACTTAGTCCCTGATACGTTGATCCTTATAGGATTCTGAAGCGAGTCAGCAAGGTGGCATATGAGTTAGAGCTTCCAATAGAGTTAGCTTCGGTGCATCCAATTTTTCATGTATCTCTGTTGAAGAAGTGCATCAGTGACCCAGCCTTAGTTGTTCCGGTGGAGAACATAGGTGTGAAGGATAGCCTGACCTATGAGGAGGTTTTGACTGAGATCCTCGATCTTCAGTGAAGGTGTTGTGGAGAAATTAGCTTGTTGATGGAGCTACGTGGGAAGCTGAAGCAGATATGATGGTTAGATACCCGCATCTTCTCCTTCCGGCTCAGTTCCAGCATGAGGTACCAGTTTCCTCCTTAGTACTCTATTCAGTTTCCTATCAATTTCATGTCTCTAAGTTCCTTTCATGTCATAGCATGCATGTATGTTTCCTGAATTCAGTTCAGTCATGCATATCCTTCCGGGGTCAGTCATTCTGTCAGTTTTTAGCTTTAGTTGTTCAGTTTTGGGATTACAGTTTCTTCCCTAACCTTTTAGTATGCTTAATCTACATTCAAGGTCGAATGTTCTCAAGGGGGAGATAATGTAACACTCCAAAAGTCTCTAAGATTAGACTCGGGGGTTGAATCAGAGAAAGTGAGGGAAAATGCACCAGGGTCATAGAATGACCCAAGAAATGAGTCGTTGTGGCAAAGAACGACCCGTTGTTACGACTCATTGTAAGCTTATAGTCAAACCTCCCAGAAATAAAGAGCCTAGAAATGACTCGTTGGAGGATCCAAGGGGTCGTCGTAAACGGTCATTGAGTGGAGCCAGTAAGGGGTCAAAGATGGGTTCAGAGACAATGGATGGGTACCACGACTCATTGTGTCTTGTAATGACCCGTGGTATGGACCAGTTGGAAGAAAGTTAGAAACTATGCAGGCAAGACCGTGGTGACAACGAGCAGAGTGACGAGTCATTGTCTCATATAATGACTCATGTTGATCAGTTGTTGGACAGAGCTTCAGCAGAGTACTAGAAGTACTCCAAAAACAACGGACAAATCCAATGAGCCATTATATCCTACAACAATGATGTGCTGTGAGTTTACAGCACTATCGACGCTCAAAACTAAGAAAATAGAATGGTCTTTGGTATATTTATATGGATATAAGGCACTTTTTCTTTGGTTACAGGATAAATAGGTGTTGGAGCAAAAATGTGCAAAAGATAGCCTAAATGTGCAGAAAATAGGCTTAACTCATAGTCCTCGGTATGAGCCGTAGGAAGGTGCTACGAGCCATACTACTGGCCGTGAGAAGATTCAGAAGGCTAAGGATGAAGAGGTGCACCCTAAGACTCTTAGTACGAGTCATACAAAGCTTGTATGGTTTGTAATGAAGAATTTGTAGGAACATTCAGAAGATTTGCAGAAGAGGCTGACTCCTGCTATGGAGAGACAGTACGAGTCGTGGCAGGAAGGTACAAGTCGTACCAAAGCACTCGTGATGAACTTCAGAAAAATTTCAAAGTCTCAGAGTCAAACCACAGAAGAATTGTATGACTCGTAGGAAGAACGTACAAATCATACCAAGGTCCAACACTTGGCCAAATTTCAGCCATCCAATGACATGTGGGAAGCAGGTACGACTCGTACATTCCTGCTACGGGTTGTAGGAAAAGTCGTGATGCAGGCAGCTTTCGTTATGAAAATTCACCCTGTTAGCCTAGGAAAAGGATTTTTATGTCTGTATAAGTATGTTTTATGTTTTATTTTCATTAGAGAAGCGATTAGGAGTGATTAACAATCAAGTTAGAGAGAATTAGACGTGAGAATTGAGTTGTTCAACTTGTGATCAACCTTTTCTTGGTTTTCTTCTGATCTTCATATTGTTCTTGAGGATTTTGCTGATTAATACAAAGATGTTTTTCTCTCATCCATAATTGTAAGTATTTATTTATGTATTTAATTATGAATGCAAATCACAATCTTGCAACTTTGAGAGGCTAAAACCTCCATAACTAGGGTTGTGGGAACCATGGTGGATTAACAAGCTAGGGTTACATAAAAGTGATTCAAAACCAATGCAAAACACTTGTATTGTATTCTCTTCATGCTTATATGTTTCCTAACGATGTACAACGTTAGGAAATGCCTGAATTCTTTACTTTCTTGAGCCTAGAGAGGTAGAGATTAGGAAAAGAGAACTACAACAAAGCCTTGATCTTGATGATCATTGTATAACTTGAGTTGTGGTCACATAATAGTTAAATTTTGGACATAGTGATAATGGTTAATTGGCAATCGCTCAGGAGACCTGACCCGGTGATTGAGTATAGTCATTCAATAGGGACGAACCAGTCATTTGAATGAAACTAAATTATCAGTTCTACAAGTAAGCATTGGTGATGATCACGTATGTATACCCGAAGCAGTTATAAACCCATGGGGAACACAAAACCCTAGTTATCTTTCATTCTTGATTTCAACTAAAGTTTTAACTATGTTTTAATTGTTGTTTTCTTTAGAACCCCCAATTTGGAGTAACTACCTAACAAGTTCACTTACCGGATTTAGTCTAGCTCTTCCATATTTCCTGTGGGTTCGACCCAAACCTCTAGTTGGGTTCTTTATTGACAACGTCTGCTTCATATTTCGGTAGGAGGTATGGTTTGAGCGTTATCAAAAAGTGTCGCCGTTGCCAGGGAATATGGCTAACACTAGATTATTTGCTTGTATTTGACTTTTTTGGTAGTTATTTCCTTAATTACATTTTCTTTTTGTTTTTGATACCCACAGGTTGTTTTCCTGTGAATTCCAAGAACTCGGAGTAGTGGAGATCCCCTGATTCTGTTAAACCCAGAAATTGAACAAACACTGCACAGGATGGAAAACCAGGAGCAAAGAGATGCCCGCAAAGCTAAAGAAGCTAGGCAAGCTGCACTTCAGGATGCAGAAGATGTTAGAGAAGAGGTAGTTAATGTTGGTCGACATGGGAGGGGAAACAGAGGTTATAGAATTTCCCCTCAGTTCTTCGTTGATGAGGACCCATACATTGATGAGGTTGGATCAACCGGAGCAATTGTGCCACCACCACTGCTCGCTGGGGCCAAATTTGATATCACGAGCACCATGATCAATTGTTAAACATGAAAGTGGTGTTTAGTGGTCACGCGGCGGATGACGCCAACCTACACTTGATGAACTTCATAGGAATATGCAAGGCGTACAGGTTGCTCATAGTTAGCCAAGATGCTTTTCGGCTCAGACTTTTCCCCTTCTCTTTATTAGGGGAAGCCACTTTATGGTTATTGGAGTTGCCTAACGACTCCATAACTAATTGGAGGGAACTCAAGTAGGCCTTCTTGGAGAGAATCTTTCCCCCCTCCAAAATGTTGCAACTAAAGGATGAGATCTACAATTTTTGACAACTCAAGATAGAGGCACTTCATGAAACTTGGCTAAGGTTCAAGAAGAAGTTGACTAAGTGCCCGAACCATAAAATCCCAGATGACAGTGTCTTGGAAATTTTTTACAGGTCTTTAAATAATAGCACAAAAGATATTGCAGACACGGTGGAAGGAGGAGCATTGATGAGTCACACCTGGGAGCAAGCTGCTACAATCCTTGACAGGGTGACTACGACAAACAGGGCGTGGCATACAAGGGAGGTTGATGCAATGGTTGGCACATATGCTATTGGTTTGACTGTAGACCAACGTATGAAGGAAGAAGAACGTGACCAAGAGTTGGCTTACATTCTCACATCGTCGGATTTTCTTACAATGAACATTATGGGAGCAGGATCCAAAAAGGTAAATGTAGTGGGGATACAAGGAATGGAGCCGAGAGCTGATCACTCTAATTTCGAGGAAGAGGCAAATTTCTTGGATAGCTAAGTGGCAGATTTATGAGCCAACGCCCAGCGTCTGTACAACATAATTGTACATAATTGGCGCCAAGGTTTTGGGAACCAAGGTCGGAACCAATATAGAGACAACTACAAACGAAACAGGTACAGAGAGAAGAGCCACGGTCATGAGCGGGATGGAGAATGGAGAAGAAATGATGGCTACCGCAATGACCGGGCTGGAGTTTATGTTCCTCCCAATGCACGAGAGGGAGAGGCTGGGCAATCAAAGTTAGAGAGCATGATGGCCGAGATGCTGAAGAAGGTGAGGTCCACTGATGAGCAATTGAAGGAGATCCATGGTGACATATCAAGTATGGGTCAGAGAGTGGAATCTAATGCAACCGCCATCAAGCAGATTGAGCAGCAACTTGGGCAACTGTCAGCATCACTAAACCCTAGACAAAAGGGTACACTGCCTAGCAACACCGTCCAGAACCCAAAGAATGATGGCCACTGCATGGAGGTGATGACTAGGAGTGGTAAGACCACAGTTGACCCCATTTTCTAGTCGTAGCTGAACGGAAGAAAGAGAGCATGATTGAGGAAAGTGATAAGATTGCTGAGATAGAGAGTGTTGAGTTGCCAGACGCTCCGATAGAGGAGAAAGAACCTGACATTGATCAAGGAGCAACTCAAGTGCACGGAGCTATCCCGCGACCACCACAACCGTTTCCTCAAAGAATGAAGAAAAAGGCGAAAAATGGTAAGTTCCAGAAATTCCTTTCAATGCTTAAGCAACTATCTATGAACATACCATTGGTAGAGGCGTTGAACAAATGCCGGGATATGCTAAGTTTATGAAGGACTTGGTGACGAACAAAAAGTCTATAAGCTATGAGCCGGTAGACAATGTACATCATTGTAGTGCCATAGCTACATGGGTCCTGGCTCAAAATAAGGAATACCTAGGTGCTTAGACTATAGTGTGCACCATTGGCAATGTCGAGTTCGCAAGGGAATTTTGTGATCTAGGAGCAAGCATCAACCTGATGCCCTTAGTAGTATTTAAGAAATTGGGATTAGGAGCCCCTACACCGACCACTATGCAGCTACTGATGGTCAACAGAACTGTGAAGAAGCCAGTGGGGATCCTGTTTAATGTACCAGTTAAGGTGGACAAATTCATATTCCCAACAGACTTCATGATTTTAGATTGCGAGGTTGATTATGAGGTCCCCATCATTCTGGGGCGACCATTCCTTGCGACTGGGAGGGCCTTAGTAGATGTGGAGGCTGGCCAGCTGAAGTTTAGACTAAACAAAGAAGAGGTCACTTTCAAAATCTGCCAGACAATGCAGCAACCCAAGGAATACAGTGTAATCTCAGCACTAAAGGATGATTATGAGTCACTTGATGAATTCTGAGTAGTCAAGAGACTTGCGTCATGCCGCGACGTTAAATTAGCGCTTCTTGGAAGGCAACCCAAGTGGTGGCTTGGTGACGTCTGAGTAATTGGGCCACCTGTGTCATGCAGCGACACTAAATCAAGCGCTTCTTGGGAGGCAACCCAAGTTATTAAACTAATGTGTGCTCAGTGTGCAGGGAAAACAAAAACTGGAGGTAGAAAAATTGCTGAAAAAATAGCTCCTACAGTTCACAGTACAACTCATGACAGCATCCTACGAGCCGTAGCAGGAGGTGTGATGAGTTTTAGAGATGTAATTTCAAAAGCAACGACCTATGAGTTATCATACTAACCATATCCACATTGTACGAGTTGTATGATGTACTCGTAGGTCCCCAGGTAAGTTTTCAAAACCCTGACTCATGGGTCTAAGGGATGAGTCATACGTCCTTCCTACGACTCATGGTACGAGTCATGACGGGTCGAAACTTTAAAAATTACCTGACTCGGCCCAGGTTTTCACATCTGCCCTTTTCCTATTTAAAATCAAAAACCTCACACGACCCTTCTTCCCATGCAAACAAAATCAAACTACAAACCCTACCTACGAATCCCTCACACTGGTAACTCAAGAGCAAGGAATCTACGAGCAATTTCTTGCTCTAATTAAGTACGTCTAAACCCATAGTTGCGATTACCAGTCGAAGAAAGAAGCAAAAAGTAAGTAATGCATTGAATATTGAAAATATTAACTTGCTTAAAGTTATCACTGTTAAAACCCCTCTGAGTAGTGGTCTATGCTAAAAAAATCTCAAAAATACAATGATCAGGGATGTTATCGAACCATGAACGACTGGGAAAGAATTAGATTTTTGTTGGGATAAACTTCTGAACTGAAGCTTCTCAAATTTGAGTTATGAGTAGTGATTAAAAAGGGGAGGGAGGAGTAGTGGTCAATTGGTTGAATGATATGCTTAGACCTGGGGAAGTCTTAGTACCCAAATTGTGAAGAAGGAATCCCTACAAACTGAACCAAATTGAATAAGTCAAGAAAGTGGTATGAACCACAGTACGGTTCGTAGTTTGTCACTACTAATAGTACTGAGCATTCGTACCCAAGAAATGAACTGGGCTAAGCCAGATGAGGCAAAAGATTCCTTCCTACAACTCGTGGAATCGACCTACGGGTCATACCTCAAGTCGTGGAAAAATACAGAGAAAATGGTAGTGTTGGGGATTCATCAGACAACTCAAGGTACGGGTCATATCTTCATGGTACGATTCATATTTGTGAACCATAACATGCATACAGAGTTTCTGGGCCTTCATAAGAATCTTACCTTTAGGGTACGACCCGTATTGTTAACCCGTGTTAAGAATCTGAAATTGTTCTTTTCTAGTTCTTTCTTCTCAAATATGGAATTCTAACTTTCTTCTCTAAAGGTACAATGAAAATGAAGTGAAAAGCATCCAAAGAAACATCCCGGAGAACATTAATTGATGAAACATCCGAGTCCGAGGCTGGGCAAGCAAGAAACTCCCCTAGTGGTTCGATTGAGGATTACCAGGTAGATACTTCAGACACTGAAGGAACTAGAACCACAGGGCAAAATAAAGATAACAAGTTGAAGCAGCCACTGCCACATCTGCCCAAGCTCCCCAGTCTGAGGAGGGAACTAGAGGAGGTAATCAGGAGTTGGGAAATGACTCAAACGCAGAAGAAGGTTTTGAGGAGACCCAATCAAGTGAGGCTAGTGGCAGCGATGAATTAGAGGAGGAGGCTCCAAATGTTGCACAAACCCCATCCAGAGAGAACCGCACAGTCCGGTGGAGAGTGTCGGCGGCTAGAGAAATCTATGAGCAAGGCATTTCTCTCACCGCCAAGAACAAGCCAAGGCGGAGCTTCTAGGAAGGACCATGGATCCTCACAAACTCACTGAATGAAGTTAAGGAGATGAAGCGGATATTCAGCTTCTATGATTTCGAGTGGATGGCCAAGACTCCATCTCAGTATACAGCATAATTGGTTTGGGAGTTCTACGCCAACTATTTGGCCACCATGGAGCAAAAGACAAAAGAGGGGCAGAAAATAAAAGACTAGCCCTGACTGGAGAATGTGATGGTCCAAGGAAGAGAGGTAAATATATCAGAAAAGACTATCTCTCAGGTTCTGTATGGACCACAGTTCATGCATACAAGGATGATGCCTGAGTATGACTACTGGGTGGAGGTAATGAAGCAGATCAGGAATTTGGGCTTGCAAGAAAGGCAGAGGCAGTTGCAATGGTTGGCAGGTGTGATTGTTGAAAATAAGGGTGAAGCTAAATGGGTTACTGGTGGAAAGCAGGTGCCAAAGAAAACTCTCAACTTCATAGAAAAATCCTGTTGGACACTAGTATGCCACCAGTTAGCACCCACGGGCAAAGACAATACATTGAGTGCTGACAAAGAAGCTTTGGTGCCATGCCTCATGTCCTGTTATCCTATTAACATCTCGAGGATCATTGTAGAGGATATACGAGATCTGGCGGTGGGAGTAAGCACTACCATCCCATTCCCGAGTCTTGTATTCAGGCTATGCACAAAGGAAGGGGTGCCAATTCGACGGGGTGAGGAACGGTTGATTAGAGGCCAGAGGATTGAAAACGTCGGCCTTATTCGGGATAAGATGAACTCGGTAAGTCGTTCCAAAATTCCCACTGCAATTCCATCAGTCCAGCCAGCAAAGGGCACACAGGTGAATGTATCCACCTTATAGGAGCAGAGCGAGACACCGACTATAGATGCCGGTCATTCAGAGTTAGCTCCTAGCACTTTAGCTGCACCATAGCCTAGCATGCAGACTCAGACTCCAGCAGGGCATATTTTGGTGCTCATGACTTCCTCCAGAAGCTGGCCAAACGGTTGACTATGGCTGAGCAAAACATTAAAACTATGATGGAAAACATAAAGTCATGGGTCAAGGCGGAGATAGATACAGTAGCTCAGGCTCGTGGATGGATTTGAGAGACGATTCAATGTGTGGATGGCGGAGCAGACCGACACCTGCAGTCTCCGTGAGGAGTTGGGGGCTTTTCGTAGCCAAGTAGCCGAGTTTTCATCACGACAACCGGCAGTCATAGCAGCCCCCACTCTTCCAGACCTGGATGCAGAGCTTGATGTGGAGATTGACTTGGCAGCTTATTGGGAGCCGACAGTAGCTGCTGTAGATAAGGGAAAGAAAAGAGATTCAGAGGAAGTTGGAGAGGAGAGTCTAAGAAAGAAGAGGAAGAAGGAAAGGAAAGAACGCAAGTGACACAGAGTAGAGATCCTGCAGACTCATGACGCACATATATCAGAGCTGCAGGAGCGAGCAAGAGGAGCAGGCAGCTCCACTATGACTCAGCCCGATCTTACCAGTGGCCATGACCCTTCGGGTGAGCCACCTTCATCCCAGATTGACACTAAGGCCTTAGAAGTAGCCAAAACTACTAAGGGCGTAACCACTCCCCCTGTGGATACTTCATTGAGTGTGTCGGCCACCACTAGCGCCACGATTACAGCGGAAGTACCTCCTCCGCAGGACGATAGGAGCGCCTAGAGCGCCACAGGTATGTTCCCTTCCCTATGTTCTTGTATTTCATGCTTAGGGGACAAAGCTTAATTTTCAAAAAGAGGAAGGGGGTGTACTTGTAATTTTTGGGATTTTTGATTCGTTCGAGGGTTTTTCTTGTCGTGTTTCTTTTCCCTCGGACATGTTATGTAGTAGAACCGACATGTTTATGATTTTAATTTTTATTTTATGATTTTTGTTTAATTAGGAAATAACTTAGGTGTACTCAGCCAATGAAAATGCACAAGTTTTGATTTTTGAAAAAAATTAACCCTGTTTAAAATTTTTGATGCATTAGCTATGTATTTGTGACCGCATGCATGATTTTTGTGGATCTTTTGATGTCATTTAGTTTATTAGTATGAGGAATCTTGTTAAGACATGTGTAAACTAAATAGGTTAGGTGAATATAAGTCATGTACCATGAGTGAGTGAGGTGTAGTACTTAGTTCAGTATTGTGTTGAAGATCTAGAATTTGCCTAGTTGGTCTTTGCATAGGCTAAGGATGGTTGGTTAAGATATGATCATAGGCCATTTTTGTTAAGCTTACTTTTAGCCTAAATAACCCTACCAAAATCATATGATTCCCTTGATCCCAATTTTGAGCCTTTAATAGACCATTTTTCTTTGATTAACCAATTAACTGTACCCATTTGTTTATAATGAACCTGTTTTGTCCCTGGCCCTTCCTTGAATATTGTGAACCTCAACATAGGAAAAATGCCTAAGTTGAGGGTGGCTAGAGTAGGGGTGCATAAATGATGGCAACGAGAAAAAGGGAGAGAAAAGAGAAAAGGTTAAAAATGAGGTGTGTGAAAAAAAAAGGAATGAAAAAAATTGAAAATCTTGAAAAAGAAAATTCAAAAGAAAAAAATGTTGGAAAAGTTGAAAATACACCACACCCATACAAATGTACATAAAAGAGGTGAAAAGGGAAGAAAAGGAATGAAAAGCATAAAGGGTGAAATAGGTGAATGGTGTAGCCAATGTATATAGTGCCAAGGAAGGGATACTCACTTATAAAATCTTTCATATTTATCATGTCCATCCCTAAAGCCTACACTACAAGACACAACAAGTCCTATAGTGATCCTAATCCGACCATCTTGTAAACCGAAGCAGAGAAAATAAGGGAAAGCCTATAGTATCCGATACATAGTACTTTAAACTTCTTTGTGAGAGTGAGTGCCTTGCTTGTTAAGTCCCATGCAATATTTGACACTATATATGTGAGTGTGGACTTCATTTTTTGTGAGGGTACATGGATTATGTTTACTTTTACCATTGGTATGTGTGAAAAACATTGGTGATGACTTGATTGTCTATTGATAGCTAGATGACATGTCTTGATCCCAGTTTATCATGTTTTGTGGTTGCTTGTGGTACATCAGCTGATGTTAGTTCATAGAAAAGGGTCAGAAAATTATTGAATGCATAGTGCAAGTTTTGTTTAGTATTGGCTATAGTATCCTAAGTTTATTTTCTAGTTGAGTGTCGTATTTAGTTTTCTTTTTCTTTGTTTGAGGACATGCAAAAGTCTTAAGTTAAGGATGTTGATGTGCTGTGAATTTACAACACTTTCAACGCTCAAAACTAAGAAAATAGCATGGACTTTGGTATATTTATATGGATATAAGGCACTTTTTCTTTGGTTATAGGATAAATAGGTGTTGGAAAAAAAGTGCAAAAGATAGCCTGAAAGTGCAGAAAATAGGCTTAACTCACAGTCCTCAATATGAGCCGTTGGAAGGTGCTACGACTCGTACTGCTGGTCTTGAGAAGTTTCATAAGGCTAAGGATGAAGAGGTGCATGCAACGATCCTCAGTATGAGTCATACAAATCTTGTACGGTTCATAGTAAAGAATTCGTCGGAAGATTCAAAAGATTTTCACAAGAGGTTGACTCCTGCTACGAAGAGATAGTACGAGTCGTGGCAGCAAGGTACTAGTCGTACCAAAGCACTCATGATGAAATTTAGAAAAATTTCAAAGTTTCAGAGTCAAGCCACGAAAGCACAGTACGACTCGTAGGAAGCACGTATAATTCATACCAAGGTCCAACGCTTAGCCAAATTTCAGCCAGCCAATGACATACGGGAAGTAGGTACGACCCGTACATACCTGCTTTGGGTCATAGGACAAGTTGTGACGCAGGCAGCTTTAGTTAAGGAAATTCACCCTGTTAGCCTAGGAAAAGGATTTTTACGTCTGTATAAATACGTTTTATGTTTTATTTTCATTAGAGAGGCGATTAGGAGTGACTAGAAATCAAGTTAGAAAGAATTAGACGTGAAAGTTAAGTTGTTCAACTTGTGATCAACCTTTTCTTAGTTTTCTTTTGATCTTCATATTGTTCTTAAGGATTTTGCTAATTAATACAAAGAAGTTTTTCTCTCATCCATAATTGTAAGTATTGATTTTTGTATTTAATTATGAATGCAAATCACAATCTTTCAACTATGAGAGGCTAAAACCTCCATAGCTAGGGTTGTAGGAACCATGGTGGATTAATAAGCTGGGGTTACATAAAAGTAATCCAAAACCAATGCAAAACACCTGTATTGTATTCACTTCATGCTTAAACATTTCTTAACGGTGTACAACATTAGGACATGCTTGAATTCTTTACTTGCTTGAGCTTAGAGTGGTAGAGATTAGGAAAAGAGAATTACAACAAAGCCTTGATCTCGATGATAATTGTATTAACTTGATCTGTGGTCGCAGGATAGTTAAATTTGGGACATAGTGATAACGGTTGATTGGAAATCGCTCATGAGACCTGACCCGGTGATTGAGTATAGTCATTCAATAGGGACGAACCAGTCGTTTGAATGGAACTAAGTTATTAGTTCAACAAGTAAGCATTGGTGATGATCACGTATGTATACATGAAGCAGTTTTGAACCCATGGGGAACACAAAACCCTAGTTATCTTTCATTCTTGATTTCAACTAAAATTTTAACTGTGTTTTTAATTATTATTTTCTTAGAGCCCCCAACATGGAGTAACTACCTAACAAGTTCACTTACCAGCTTTAGTCTAGCTCTTCCATATTCCCTTTGGGTTCGACCCCAACCTCTAGTTGGGTTCTTTATTGACAACGTCCGCTTCATACTTCGGTAGGAGGTATGGTTTGAGTATAATCAAACAACTCATTTGATGGGTCGTTGTAACTGGCAGTGACCTTTGCCCAGACGAATCATTTAGGGCGTATTCATAAATTCTAAGATCCTAACTCCTAAACTACGTCATTTTCAGCTTAGGAAAGAGTGATTTAAGGGGAATACTTACCCTAGAACCCTCATTCTACTCCTAACACCCTAATTTGAAGATCAAAATCGCTCACGGCACACAAGAACAAGCTAGGGTTCTTCATTCTCATCCTTTTCAATCTCTTTAGGTTTCAAGCTAAGTCAAAAAATCAATGAATCAAGGTATGTGGGGTTCTTCAATGAGGGGTTCTTCCACCCCTATTCCCCTCCTCCAATTGAAATCGTGATCTCCCATTCCCCATGCCCAAATTTTGAATTTCTAAGGCTTTATTGGGTATTACTGAATTCCTCCATGATTCTCCTATGGGTTTAGCTATCTTGATTGAATTAATCATTCTATGATTAGGGTTTTGTATTTATATCAAGTCTTTCATGAATTACTATCAAGCATGATTATGAACTTCTAGGGTTAAATTCCCTTTTATTGGAATCCCATGATTTTCCTATGATACCAACTCTCAAGTTTAAAGTTATGTATTATGATCATGATATATGATTTTTACAAGAACCCTTCATGAATTTATGAATTTCAAATATGATGAATTTCTCAAATATGCATAGCTTTTACAAGAATCATGTTTATGTTTAGGACCAACTCACGGGCCCTTTTCATGGCTAGTTCACGTATTTCAAGCATGTTCATGTATCTTATGATTTTAACTAGTCTATGTATTACAAGTATGTTTCATGATTACTCTATGAGCCATGTGCATATTAGCACCGAGTAGGTCGGGGGTTTCAGGAATCCAAGCTCAGAATTATGTGTCAACGTAGGATTATACTCATGTTAACCTGGGGTCTCTTTAGTGATCATGCCATGTCATCATCCCTTGACTAACAAGCTTGGGGTAGCTCTACCCACTTGATCGATATAGTAGGGGCATCATGTAAGCTCTATCATGATGGTGTCGATTATGATGAATCCTCCCATAGTTCCTTATGATTTGTGCATGTTCATGATTATGATAATTTGGCTCATGTTATGTCTATATAAGGTTCTCTTATGAATATATTTGTGTTTAGCTTATGAACTATTTGAAAACCTTGAGCCCTCATGCCTAAACTATGACTATTACTTCATGTTTGCAATGTCCTACTCTCATGAACTCTTTATGCATTGTTACTTACCTTTCATACTCAGTACATTCAAAGTACTAACCACATACTCTATGTTATATCATTTCATGATTTAGGTTTGGGCGATCAGATTAGTCGCGCTATTAGTTCTGCTCCCTATCAGTTCAGCTAGCCCTGTGTTGGTGAGTCCTCATCTACTGAGGACATTCTTTTAGTCATGTTATTTTTTTAGTTTAGTTTCAGACTTGGAGTTAGCTGGTGCTTGTCCCAGCATCTTAGCAGACAGTAGAAGCTTTTCAGACATGGATTAGTATGTTCAGCTTTAGGCTCGGTGTTGTGATGTTAATGCTTCTATTTATGTTTTATTACATTTAGACTTCCACGTATGCATGTTTAAGTTTTAAGTTTTCCGTTTTAATTTATGACCTTGAGTTGCTATGCACATGTTATGGGTTAGCTTGGAGCCATTCGTGGTTCTAGGTCCCGTGTCTCGATTGGAGGTCCCATCTCAGATCGTGACATTCAGCCATGCCTCATGAAAGACCTCACCCACTAAATGACTAAAACTATTGATCTCATCTCTTAGCTGAATTATTCCATATGATGGAAAAATATTTTCCAGGAATGCTATAGTCAATTCTAACAAGGTGGTGACAGACTCAAGTGGCAGCTCGTTCAATCACAAAGTGGCTTCTCCCGTGAGGGGGAAAGGAAATAATCTAAGCCTTATGGCCTCCTGTGTCACGTTTGGTAGCTTGTATGCTTGGAAAATCCCCATAAATATTAGCAAGTGTTGATTTGGGTCCTCTCTACTAAAACCATTGAACAACCCCCTCATGCTGAGCAATTGCATCATAGTGCTCGTAATATCAAATTTTGCATTTTCTGGCAATGGAGGAGGTACAATGGCGCTAGTAAAACCGACCTCTTCTAAGTCAAACTGCTTTTCATAGAGAACATTCCGCACATCTTGTCACCCGTAGAATCATGGAGGATTTTGTCTATTCCTTTTTTGTAGTAGCAATAGCAATCTCGATAGCTTCAGCCCTTCTAGTTGCATCAGCTTATCGTATAGAATCTGCCCATTATGCCTCCGTTAATTTCTCCCCGAGGGAAAGATTTTATTGTCTTGTGGGGTCTGTCATACCTCCTGAAACTAATAAAACCAACAAAAAAATTAAGAAATAAGAACTACAAGAATAATTTAAACAATATTTAACTATTTCTAAAATGTATTCCCCAGCAATAGTGCCAAAATTTGATACGTTCAAGTTACACCACTTAATAAGTACAAAAAGGTCACTTTCAATTATAAAACCCAACTAAGTTAGGGTCGAATCTCACAGGGAATATGATGAGAAAACCATTAATAGTGAGTATTCAATCTAGTAGTTGTTATTCGAAAAGGGGGTTTGTAATAAAAAGAATGAAAGAATTCACACTATGATTTTTGAGAATTGTTTACTTGTACTATTCAATCCATGAGAATAAACTAGGACTATGTTCCCAATTATTTCATAACTTAATGGGTATTTTTTTAGTGACCTATCCCAACATTATTCATGCAAAACTGACAAATTAAGTTTCACCTAGCATCTTTCGACCCTCTTAGATGAATAACACTTCAAATCCTTTTAACATATACATGTTTCAATATTAACCTTCATCTTTAGTTCTGGATTGACTTTCCTCATTAGAGCTCAAGTCATTAATGAGTGTTGGTACCCTTAAATCTCCATTGTTAATCCCTTTTCTTAACCTAAACATTTTTGGTCAAGCAAGTTAACAATTCGAGCAGGTTTTAATGTTTGCAACTGTTAAAATGCAATTCAAAGTGAAGAAAAGAACAATACATGCATAAACACTAGTTAGAATCACTAAGTTGTTAACCCATGTTCATTACTCCATCATGGTTCCACAACCCTAGCTCTATAATTTAGCTACTCAGAATTGCATAAACAATATTAACATTTACATAAAAGGTCATGATAATCAACTTACAGAAATAGGAATTGTCCAAACAAATCTTAATAAAGAAAATTGAATCACAAAAATCAAGTATTTTTCTCCTCTCAATGATATGCAATGATATGTTATAAAACTCAAACATGTGTGAATTCCCTAATACAGATGCCCTAAGAAGTATTTATAGTAGTGGAGTAAATACGCAGCGACAACAGCGCAATGTGGACATCCTTGCAGAGGTGTAGATCCATGATGTGGAGCTCAGTGCAGCCTGTGGCTGAATTTTCAAATACTCTGAAGCTCCGCTAAGTGTGCTAGGCAGAGCTCATTGCTTAGCTTTGGCTCTCCAATGCAAACCTTCCTTTTGATCTAAACTTATTCTTTTTGAGTCCTGAGTCATCGATACTTGCTTCTTATGGAAATATGGGTCAAATCTTGGCACATTTTATTCTAAAAATATCTAATCATGTATGTTAGCTCATTATAAAGAATAAAACATAAAATCAAAGCAAGACACATGTCTTTTGTTCTCAAAACATAGCTAAATATGAGCAAAATATGGTAACTAGATGCATAAATACACCCAAGATCAGCATACTATGCATATGTAATAACCTCAATATGGCAGTAGTGCCTTGTTGCTCACTAACACATTCAATTCACACATAATAAGTGTATTAATGGAACTGACTTCTATAGTTACTTTTGTTAGTTTATTAAGACTCTTTTTAGCTAACTTCTTTAGGATTGAATTTAATAAAAAGATATTCAAAATATTCTTTAGGACTCAATTTAATAACTAAATACAAGTAAGTATTTAACTCACTAACCTTTTTCTTTTATAATTTCTAAATCTTAATTAGGGATCACAATGAAAAGGGAAACTCGACAAAAGAATACTTTCATTTTGTTTTCAAAAAAATCATATTTCTTATAAAAAAGCGATTTGGTTTGTCATAACGTAATACTAGGTACTTTATGTTTCATTTAATTTCCAAAATAGGTTCATTACAGTACGACGCTCAAATTCCTTCTTTTGAAAACTTATAGTTTTGTTACTAGATTCCTGTCGGTAAGGAATAGATAAGTCTTAACATACCTCATTTCTTTTGAAGATTACACCTAACACACTTGGACTTTCCTTTATTATTTTAATCTACAACATAAGTGCATAATAAAGCTAATATTAGATCTTTAACACAACACAACTTTGCCAAAATAGTAGCTAAATATATTTCGGGCAGATTGTATGTATTGGCGTTAATTTAGTGGTGTACTGCCATACCCTTCTCGCCCATTTCAATGCAACATATATACACACCCTAACCTACTGCCTCCAACTATATAAAACAGATAAAACAGCTCCTACTCGATGCATCATGTACGAAACACAATAGCAGTATATTGTGGACTCATAGGTTTCAATCCCTGAAGTTCTTTACAATGATACAATAAGATTTCTCCATCCGAACTTTCATACAAAAAGATGAACACGGGAAAAGTAATAACCATGATTGGAAGAATGTTTTTTTTCTCTTATTCTTGTAGTCTCGAAGAGCTTAAGTATCATTCATATATACACCAAAAAGAGAAGAAGAAATTTCTTAAATATTGAACAATTTTGGGGAAAGTGCTGCCAAATTTCAAAAACTTCTCACCACATGATTTTCTATCTACAAGTAGAAGATTAAAACTAAAATTATAAGAATTTTACTCACCTTAAGCTTGAGAAAAACTTGGAATATTTCAAGAACCCTAAGGGAAAAAGGGGCGCTTGTTCTGGGAGCAAGAAGAAATGGAGAAAAATTAGAGAAATTTTCAAATTTTTAGCTAAGTATTGTGTTGTAATTTGATCAACATATGATCCTTAGACCCGTTTTGACGACTTTTTGAACTGGTTTGGATCGCAAATTTAGGCCAAAATGGGTTAAAACATTTGGGCCAATAATACTTTTGTTTGGGCCTCAAATGGGTTAAGTTTTGTGGTTGATTTTGTCCTTAATTTGGGCCAAAATTTGATCAATATTTATGGCTACTTTTGTACTTATTTTGGGCCAGATCTGGTGTCATTTTGTTGGGTCAACTTTAAGTTTCATTTGGGCCACTATTAGGTCCAATAACTCATGTAAGTTCTATCCTGAATAGATCGTCGTAACTTGATTCATTTAGTGTAAGTAGGTGTTGCACCTACTTGTCACCTCTTAGCTTAGATAAGTTGAGCAAATACCTCAATTATTTTATCATATTTTTCAAACCTTTATCTTTAGACTTCATAGTTACACTTATACACATTTTGCCATTTTAAACTCTAGGCCTAAATATAGCCTTACTATCCCGAGCTTAAGTAACTTCATCGATATTAACTTAGTCATATATATGTTAAAAGGTACGGGGTGTTACAAAACAAAACTCTATGGAGATAAGAAAGTTGGTGATATAGAAGTTATGAAGGGGAAAAAAGACTTTTTAACCCATGAAGAGAGTTATGAGAGTTTATAGAAATAGTATATTAAGCTTAAAAATACGTTGCGTACGTCTAAGAATTGCATCAAATCAAATTGGTGGAATATAAACTTGCTTTGTATTTAGTAATTTCGATTTTGCATTGTTTTGTTTCTATTACTAGCATTCATGGTGAGAATATGTAATTCAACAAGAAAAAGTCAACTTGATGAAAATATGACTAATAAGGAGGGTCTAATATCTATTCTTAAGAGAATAGTGCAATAATTGAGGTGGATGAAGGTTACTTAAGTGACGGTATAGTGCGCAAATGATGTCGTATGAGACATTATATGAATATCGATATCATCCACTAATTGAGTAACTTGAACTCAAGAAGACAAGGCTAATGTATAAAAGACAGTGCGGTTGGTCTTGAATAACATTGATTTGGAGAAAAAATATTTAAATACAGCTCAAAAAAGGTAAATGCTCTTTTCGAACAAGGGAAATTCATGACTTAAGCTTATGATGGGTGATTGTGTGTTCATTAAAGAATTTTTATCATTAGCAGTATTATGTGAGATATTGAAAGAAGGATAAACGGGAGTCCAAGCATATTATCAATAAATTTTGGATAATAGGTTATTATCGTAACTAAGAGTCTTGGTATGTGATAATTCTCAAATTACACCCCTGAAGAAGTATAGCACAGATTTTGTCAATAAAGAATTCAACTAAGGTTGGGGTCGATCCCACAGGGAATATGGTTAGGATGTAGAATCATGCTAGTATTTATGCTTTTAGTTCAGTTATTTCCTAATGGGAGGTTTAAAGAAATAATTAAGTAAGAACGATGTAAATTGGTGTTGTGATCAAGTTATTGCAATTTACTAGGGAAGTGTTCTCCATGGATTCATAACTACTTTAGGTTATTACACTAGTGATTTTTCCCAATACTTAGCCTGCAAAACTGATAAAATAGGTTCATCCAAATGACTGATTCGTCCCTCTTGGATGAGTATATTCAGTTATTGGATTAGGTCTCTTGAGTGATTTCACTTTAACTGTTATCAATTCTTCCGAATTAACTATCCTGCGACCACAACTCAAGTTATTGAATGAAACTAAAGTTCAAGGCTTTTTTGTTCTTCTCTTTTTCTAATCTCTACTTCTCTAGGTTCAAGAAAGTAGCGAATATGGGCAAGTCCTAATGTTGCGCACCGTTAAGAAATATTTATTATGAAGAGATGAACAATACAAGCTTGTGTATTTATTTAGAATCACTTAATGTTAACCCTAGTTAGTTATTCCACCATAGTTCCCACAATCCTAGTTGTGGAGGTTTTAGTTATACATGATTCTAAGAAAAGAATAAGATTTCACAGAGAATTAGATTTCATGGAAGAAAACATAATTAACAACTTACATTGATGATTAAAGAAAAACCCAATTAATTATTGCAGAATCAAACTGTAAACAACTTAAGAACAATTCAAGAAAATCTCAAACAATTTATATATTTGATATCCAAGTAGTTCTAGGAAAATCATAAATTACAATTAAAAACTAAGAAATCGGTCTCCATAAAGAAAATAACCTAAAAAGTATTTATACAAATAATTGAAAACCTTTTCTAAATTAATATGGAACTGCTACCAACATATCCTATGAGTCATAGCATGAAGCTATGAGTCGTGGATTTCATCTGTAGAATGAAGTGAGCCTTAAAATATGTCAAATCCTGGGAGTTGGTACGACTCGTACAATCCCACTATGAGTCGTACATTGCATGTCGTGCTCTAGATATATGAAGTCTGGCATCATCTGAATTTTTCCATGAGTGCTAGATACGGATTGTACCACCATGGTATGACTCGTACTGAGGTCTGCATTGGCCGATTTTCTATACTTTTTCCTCTTTTTTTCCAGATTCCAACTCCAAAACCTGATTTCCCTGAAAACAAGGTAAAAACAACTCATATCTGTGTAAGCATAGCTAAGACCAAGCATCTTAAGCGTCGAAAGTACTGTAAAACCACAACACATCAATACCCTTAACTTAAGATATTTTTATGTCCTCAATCGAACAAAAACACTACTACAACATTGCGCTTAACTAGAAAGTAAAACAGAAGACCTACAGCTAACAATATCAAAATTTGCACATATGAGCACTTATCAAGTACTGACCTATTTTCCATTCAAAACCCAGCTAGCTATGCATACATGCAACTATAACTCATGATACAAAGGGAACTAGAGATGGCATTCAATCATTAACAGACAACCGAGCTATCAAAAATGTTGTTTACACAAAATATTGGTAGAATGAAATGCAACCCATGTACCATCACAACAAACAAAGTCTCCAAACACTCAAAATGGTGTGTGTGTGTGTGTGTGTGTGTGTGTGTGTACACACAGGAAATAGGGACTATCAAGCAAAGCTCTCACAAAGAAGTTCAAATACTGCATAGGTGACACTATAAGCTTGCTCTTATTTTCTCTACTCTGTCTTTTTTGACAATTAGACTAGGATCACTAGAGGAATTTTATTGGCTTGTAATATAGGCTTAGGGATGGGTATGATAGATATAGAAATAGTGACTAACCCTACATGGCACTACACAATTTGTGGCTCCACTTTTTAGCCTTTTCCCCTTTCCTTCACCTTTTTTCTCCCTTTTCTCCATTTCACTCATTTTTAATTAGTGGGTGTGGTTTCTTTTTTACTTTTCTCTTATTTTTTATTTTTTATTTTTTTTCAAGATTGTTCTTTTCTTTTCTTTTTTTTTTATATGACACCCACTTTTTATTGATTAACTTTTCCTCCTTTTATTTCCCCCCAATAGCTTACGCACTCCTACAATAGCTACCTCAACTTAGGAATTTTTCCTGAGTTGAGGTTCACAATGTCCAAGGAGGGACCAGGGCCAAAACAGGTTCAGCAGTTTCTTGAAAACTCGCTTTAGATATGAAACTTTGATTATTCAGAGATGCTCTTGTTATTCCCAATAAGACGACTAGTGAGAAAGTGAATGGGCTAGTTAAGAAAAATGGTCAATTAAGGCTCAAACATTTGGATCAAGGGATACTTATTCATTTGGTAGGGCAATTTAGGCTAAAAATGAGCTAATTGAAAAATAGCTTATGATCCTTTCCTAACTAACTATCCTATAACCTAAGAAAGACTAACCGGGCAAGTTCTAGATCACCCACATAGTATTGAACTAGGTAATAACTCACTCACACATGGTACAGGTTTGCATCAAACACTACCTATACGGTTCATGCAAAACTAAGCTTAGTCAGTCCTGCTAATAAGTTAAATGCTATAAAAAGATCCACAATAGTCATGCTTTACAGACACACACACAACTAATTATACAACAAAATTTTAAAAAGGGTCTTTTTTTAAATAATTTAAAAACATCAAACACATGTGCATTTTATTGGTTGTTAAGTACTTCTAAGCTACTTCTAATTAAACAAAACCAAAACATCATAAACATGTCGATTCTACTAGGTAGCATGTCTTAGGAAAAAAGAAACACAGCAACAAAAACCCTCGGGTGAACCAAAAAACAAATGACAAATACACCCCCTTTTTTGAAAAATATTTTGTCCCCGAAGCAAGGAAATAAAACCTAAGAGAGGGAAATACCTATTGCGCTCTACACGCTCTTATCAGCTACTTAGACTTCACCGACCATTAGTGGGTTGCCTCTCATACAGTACCTGATTTAATGTCGCGGCACGATGCAAGTCTCGTGACTACTTAGAATCAATCAAGAAACTCAGACTCATCTTCTATTGCTGAAACTACCCAAAACTCATTTGGTTGCTTCATTGACCTATAGATTTTGAAGGTGACCTCTTCTTTATTTAACCTAAACATCAGCTAGCCCACTTCAACATTCACTAAGCTCTCCCAGTGGAAAGGAATAATCATCCCAAGATGATGGAGACATCAAAATCTACCTCCCAATCTAAGATCACGAAGTCGGCTGGGAAGATAAACCTGTCCACCTTCACTACGACATATTGTATTATCCCCACTAGCTTCTTCACTATGGGGTTTTTCATTAATAGTCGTATCGTTTTTAGTGTGAGGACTCCCAAGCCCAGCTGTTTGAACATGGCTAGGGGCATTAAGTTGATGTTAGAACCTAGGTCATATAGTGTCTTTGCAAACTGGATATATCCAATCGTGCATGGGATAATGAAGGCACCTGGGTCTTCCTTCTTTTGAGCAAGGACCCGTGAGGATATGGCACTGCAATGATGCAAGTTACCAACCGGCTCATAGCTCATGGACTGTTTCCTAGTCACCAAGTCCTTCATAAAATTTGCATATCCAGGCACCTACTCCAATGCCTCGACCAATGGGATATTCACTGAAAACTGCTTAAGCATGGACAGAAACATCTAGAATTCCCCATCATCCACCTTCTTTTTTATCCTCTAAGGGAATGGTGGAGGTGGTCGAGGGATAGACCTAAAAATTTGTGTAGCCTCTTTTGCCTTCTCTTTGTCAGCTCTAGGCTCCTTTACATCACTTGGAGACTTAGTCATATCAGCCTCGCCTACAATAACGTTTTCATCAATTTCATCCTCATCATCCAGCTCAATCTCCTTCTGTCTTTCTATCTCAACTACAACTGCCAAGGGAGGATCAACAGTGGTATTCCCACTCTTAGCCATTCCAGTCATGCAGTGACTATCATTTTTCAGATTTTGGACTATGTTGCTAGGAAGTGTAACCTTTTGTCTTTGGTTCAGGGATGGAAACATCTTCCTTAGCTGCTACTCAATCTTCTTGATCGTTGTGGCATGCGATTCAACTTTCTGGCTCATGCCAGATATGTCTCCCCAAATGTCCTTACTTGATTATCTACTGACTTTGCCATTTCAATAGCTCAGCCATCACGCTCCCCAACTTTGAGGGTCCAGCATTACCATCACGAGCTTTTGGAGGACCATATAAGTCTGTGCGGCCATTTAGGTAACCATCATTCTTTGTCCAATCACCTTCTCACTACAACCTCTACTCCTATCCCTTTAACCATTCCTATTTAGTTGTCTCTATACTAGTTCCGACCTTGATTTTCGGAATCTTGGCGATAAGTGTTCTGACCAGACCCTTGGCCGTTGGCTCAAAAACCCACCACCTGGTTATCTAAGACGTTTGCCTCCTCCTCAGAATCAGAATGCTCAAACCCTGTTTCCTGACCTTAAGCTCCCATTGCATTTACCTTGTGAGCTCCAGAACCCATAATATGCTTCATGGGCAGGTCTAGATATGTTCTCATATTATCCAACTCCTGATCACGCTCCTCCTCTTTTCTGCATTGCTCCACATTCATCCCTATAGCATATGTACCTGTTGTTGCTACTTCAACATCTTTTGTGTGTTAGGATCTATTTGTTTTAGTCTCTCAGTCTAGTGTGGCTGCTGCTTCCTCCCACAAGTGATTCATAAACACTCCTCCTGCTACTATATCTTCCACAACCTTAGTGTTGTTGTTCAAAGACCTGTAAAAAATCTCCAACAAACTCTTATCTGGAATTCTGTGATTTTGGTACTTAGTCAGATTCTTCTGAATCTTAGCCATGTCTTATGAAGTTCCTTTGTCTTAAGCTGTCGGAAATTATAATTCTCGTCTTTGAGTTGTAGCATCCTGGATGTTGGGAAGAACCTTTCCAAAAAGGCCTATTTAATCTCCCCCCCAAGTTGGTGATGGAGTTGTTTGGCTACTCTGACAACCATAGAGTGACCTCCCCAGAAGAGAGAACAAAAAGAGTCTCAACCTAATAGCGTCTTGACTCACTCCTGGCAACTTGTACGCCTTGCATAGCCCTACAAAGTTCATCAGGTGCAAATTTGCATCATCAGTTGCATTACTACAAAACACCCTATTAGAAATTGGATCATGGTGATAGTGATGTCAAACTTTGCCCCAGCAAGCAAAGGTGGTGGTACAATAGCTCCTGTCGATTGGGCTTCATTAATATTTGGATCCTCATCATCATCAAACTGAGGAGAATATCTATAGAACTAGTATGGCCCGTGGCCTCTGTTACCCCTTCTGTGATGGCCAACATTAACTATCTCTTCCTGAGCATCCTCTGCCTCTTGTAGGGAAGCTTCCTAAGCTAACTCCGCCAGGTGAGCTTCAGTAGCTATTCTGGCTTGCATCTGCTCAGGGGTTTCATTGCGGTCCATATTTCTCAGAGTTTGTTATAGCTCAAGATCAAGTGGAATCAGAGGTTCTCCGCTTTGTAGAGTACTTGGCATTCACCAACTGGTAACCTGTGGGTGTCAAACCAAAAGAAAACGTAAATGAGGAAATAAAGACTAAAAGTTAAATACAAGCAATTAATCTAATCCTAAGTTGTATTCCTCGACAATGGTGCCTTTTTTGATAACGCTCAAATTACACCCCTGAAGAAGTATAACGCTGACGTTGTCAACAAAGAACCCAACTAAGGTTGGGGTCAATCCTATAGGGAATATGGTCAGGATGTAGAATAAGACTACTACTTGTGAATTTACTTTAGTTATTTCCTAATAGGGATTTTAAAGAAATAATTAAGTAAGAATGATGTAAATAAGTGTTGTGATCAAGTTTATGCAATTTACTAGGGAAGTGATCCCCATGAATTCATAACTACTTCGGGTTATTACACTAGTGATCTTTTCCAATAATTAGCCTGTAGAATTAGTAGCATAGGTTCATCCAAACGACTTATTCATCCCTCTTGGATGACTATACTCAATTACCGGATTAGATCTCTTGAGTGATTTCACTTTAACCGTTATCAATTCTTCCAAATTAACTATCATGCGACTGCAACTCAAGTTGTTCAATGAAACTAATGTTCAAGGATTTGTTGTTCTTCTCTTTTCCTAATCTCCACTTCTCTAGGTTCAAGCAAGTAGCGAATAGGGGCAACTCCTAATGTTGTGCACCGTTAAAAAATATTTATGATGAAGAGATGAACAATATTATTTAGAATCACTTTATGTTAACCCTAGTTAGTTATTCCACCATGGATCCTACAATATTAGTTGTGGAGGTTTTATCTATTCATGATTGCAAGAAAAGAATTAGATTTCATGAAAGAAAACATAATTAACAACTCAAAATGATGATTTAAGAAAAACCCACTTGATTATTGCACAATCAAACTATGAACAACTCAAGAACAATTCAAGAAAATCTCAAACAATTCATGTATTTGATCTCCAAGTAGTGTTAGGAAAACCATAAATCATGATTACAAACTAATGAATCGGTCTCCCTAAAGAAAATAATCTAAAAAGTATTTATACAAATAATTTGAAACCTTTTCTAAATTAACAGGGAACTACTACCGATGTATCCTACGAGTCGTAGCATGAAGCTATGAGTCATGGCTTTCATCCATAGTATGCAATGCAGCCTTAAAATCTGTCAAATCCTGAGAGTTGGTGCGGCTCGTACAATCCTACTATGAGTCATACGTTGCCTGTCATGCTCTGGATATATGAAGTCTAGCATCCGCTGAATTCTTTCATGAGTGCTAGGTACAGCTCGTACCACAAAGGTGTGGCTCGTAATGAGGTCTGCACTTGGCCCATTTTCTATAATTTTTCCTCTTCTTTTTCAAGATCCAACTCCAAAACCAGATTTCCCTAACAACAAGGTCATAAAACCTCATATATGTATAAACATATCTAAAGTATTGTAAAATCACAACACATCATTATGCAATCAGAGACACATGTTATATTATGTGATCCCATTTTGTGACAACCCGAGTGTACACCCTGACCAGAACTTAGAACCACAAATGGCTCCAAGCTAACCCATGTCATATCATAATTCTAAAATAACAACAACTAAAAGATCATATCTGAGCGGAAGCTAACTAAAAAATAACTGATCATTATATGTAAGGACATAGTTGTCAAAAACACTAAATCATAAGCTTAAACTATACTACATTGTTTGAAAGTCTCTACTAATCTGATGAGCTGCTGGGACAAGTCCCTAGCTAACTCCAAAATCTATAACTAAAACAAGACAAAATAACTAAAATCAAGAAGATAACTCCACTCCTTGGAAGATGAGGACTCACCACTACTAGCTGATCAAGTCTGGAACGTGTCTAACCATGGGGCTGAGTCTAAATACCTGAATCTATATCTTAATAGGATACAACACATAAAGTATGCAGTCAGTACTTAGAATATACTGAGTATATGGGAAACATAACTGAAACCAAGAACATGTTGTAAATCTGAGAAAAACATTGTACTTAAAACATGGCTTATTACATAAGTTGAGGTAACATACACTGACCCTATCAAAGATACATGAATACTGACATGGTATGCTAGTTTGAAAACATTTAATGAAATACAAGTAAAACTAGTTTTAAGGGTCATATACATGTACTGAATTCTAAATCTGTAATCATAAATTGAAAGCTGTAACTGACATAACTGTACGGAACTGAAATTAAAACTATATTGTGGGAGAGCCTATTAACCAACAAACTCCAATGTGAGCCTCATGGAGCCCAACTTGTAACCACGGTTAGAAGTGTGTTCATACCTTACCAAGGGAAAGAACCATGAATGGTGTGATATCACTCGTGAGCTCAGGGAGACAATCTCAACTAATAATGGCCCCTGCACGCGCCCATTGAGGCGAGAGAGACACTCTTACTACCGAATATCCATGTTCCTCAGGCTAAGGGAAACATTCTCTACTATCGAGAATCCCTTATCCTATGGTGACACACAGTTCTGAGACCCGGATGTTAGGATACATGTAAACTAATAATCTAAAGCTGATGTCTAAGACTAGTCGAAACCACTTTATCCAACGAGGATCCTGAGAGCCTAAAAGACCACGAACTTGCTAATACAGAGGGCTCAAAACTGATGTTCTAAGACTAGTCAGAGCTACTTTCTAACTAGAAAGAGGTTGTAGAGTCTAAGAACCATAAACATATTGATCATACTAAATTCATAAAAATCATTGACCTAAATCATGGAGAAATCATTTATGTCAAACAGACCATATTTTGAAAATAGTGCTAAATCATGGTGAGTCTTAGAAATCATACTACCATCATATTATGGACATAAATCCTGAATTTTAGAAGGGAATTATGAACATACATAGTTATTGATCATAAGAATCTCAAAAGACATAACTAACATAAGAGAATTCATAAGTAGAATAGAAACCCTAAGACATGCTTTTCTAGGGAAGCAAAATAGCTGGGTTTTGGAAATAAATAATGAAACAAGGATGAAAGAAAACCCTTATATAAGTACCACCTACCTACTTGAAGAATCCCCAACAATAACTTAAAGCTTGCAGCACCTTGGAGGGAAACCTTAGTTCTTGAGCCTTGAGAGAAGAATAGAGAAGAACTATATGGTGATTGAGAGAAGAATGAGGTATTAGACTAGGAAAGCCCCTATAGTATGCTCCTTAGGAACCCCAAAATAACCTCACTTAGGAATTAAAAGCATAGAAAATTAAAAAAAAACATAAGAATCGCAATTAACAATCTATCTGCTAGTCGCACGAGTCGTACCATGACTCGTGGTGACATACCATGAGTCATGGTGTGCAATCTAGGGCTTCTAGGTGGCTTAACAGCATACTGAAACTCTTGCTGTGGGTGCTTGTTACGGTCTACCATGACTCGTGGTGATTGGACTAGTCCTATCCGTCAAACCTGATAGTGCTTCACTAAACTGGTCATAACTTTTTACTCTAAACTCTTATTGATACAAGGTCAGATTCGTTAGAAAGATGTCACTACCCGAGTCTATACCCTGGATGAGACACTGTACTTGAAGTCACAAGTGACCCCAAGTCAACCTATGGCCTATCATAACACTGGTAATCTGAGTAATATCATAGCGGAAGTTTTAAAAAATAATTTTAAAAAACATTTAAAAAAAGTACTAAATCATAAAACTTTATACAATTGAAAACAAAATTGAAAATCTGAATTTGTGTCTGTGTCTGAAATCCATCTATCTGATGAGTTGCTGGGACACGCCCCCAACTAACTCTAAATTCTACTGAATGAAATTTAACTGAAGAAAAATAACATCGTCCTCAAATGATGAGGACTCACCACTGGTGCAGCTAAAAACTCCTCGATAAGATCTGCTAAAGGTGCTGAGAATGAGAACCTGCAGTTGCATCATAAAACGATAAAATATAGAAGGTATGCATCAGTACTTTGAATGTACTAATTAAATAGGAGAAAACATAACACAGAGAATGAATAATTGAACTGTAATGACATGCAATGATCAACTGAAATGCTAAAATTGGATAAACTGAAATATACTGAGATAGTCAAAATGACCCTGCATGATTGTCAAAGACATGCCCTAAATCTGAGATATTGAATCTAAATTAACTGAACTGAATTGATCTGAACTAAGTAATCTGAAACTGTTCTGCGCTGAGCTAACTGAGACTGAACTGACTAGTGGGAGAGTCTATAACCGACATGTAACCACGTGAGCTAGACGTAGAGTCTGATGTATACACCCCACCGGTAGAACCCAATATACCTTGCCAGGGTATAAAGGCATGAACTGGGTGATCACAAATCTGGAGCCATAAGGCCAATAAAAATAACCTATGGTGGCAACGTAGTTCAGGGAACCTGGCTGCGCTAGAACCCCAATCTGCTCGGTGCTAAGTCCTACTCCCACTGAATAGTCCTAGACTGGCTACTAAGTTGATAGCTCAAAATTGGGCCACAATACTAAGTCAGGAATACCTATATAGAAGTATCCTCAGAGTCTTATCGGACCGATTCTATAACTGGTGTTCTAAGATTGGCTAGAGCTGCTTGTTTGAAAGTGTCGTAACCGTCTAAAGAACAAACTGAAATCTGAGCCTGGGGTTCTAATACTGGTCAGAGCTACTTATCTACAAGTTTCATAACCATCTAAAGAACCACTAAAATCTGATAAATGAGTCCAATTCTGATAACTGGGAGACACCACTGACACCTCAAGAAATGACTAGTCAAACTGACCAGGTGACATTTCTAAACAACACTGAGTGTAATAATCTGGCTGAGACTAGACTAATATGTATCTAACTGAAATTTCCACATACATTAACAATATGGGGATCTCAAAACTAATAGAATCAAGCTATAGAAAAACTAGTCCAACACAGAATATTCTAAATTTTACTGAACTGAGAATTAAGACTAAATCATTTCACTAGATACATTTTTCACAAATTTCTAGAAATAGGGAATAATAAAGCAGTAACAATCATGAGAAATATTCCACTTGAAATCTTAAAGAAATTGGTCTGATAATTTTTTACATTTCAAATCCATAGGGTTGTTACTGGTAGAGAAAAAAGAGAAGATTTTGAGGACACAAGGGAAGAACTATTCCCTTGTTGAATTCCCACATACCTGGATAAGAAATCCTTGGAGAAAAATACTTGAACTTCTGCAACTGACAAGGAGCCCTAGTTCTTGCTTGAGAGGAAAAGTCTAGATTCTACAATCAATATTCTGAGAGTCTACATGGGGAATAAGGGGGAAAACCATTTGATCCCTCTAAATGCTCTGAAATAATACTTAAAACGATGTATTTAGGGACTAAACAGGTGGGAAATTACAAAAAGTTCCCTGGAATAAAAATCTAGAAACTGACCGATAGGAAACCAATGCGTCACTCAACGAGTTGTTGGTTAAGACCACGACTCATTGGTCCTACTTCCTGGGGGGTTGGGATCACTGGATCTAGAAACGGGTGAAACAATGACTCGTTGGTGGACCAAACGAGTCATTGTGTCCAGTCATTACTTTCACTGGAAAATTTCTAACAAAAATCTCAAACTTGACCTGACGGGTGGTGACAACGACTCGTTGTGGGACACAACAGGTTGTTGTTTCCACTCGTCATCACTAGAAGGAGTTTCTAGGGTTCTCACCCAATGACTCACACCACGAGTCATTGTTTCTGACGATGACTTGTTGGTTGAGTTGTGGGGTCCTGGAAAAGAAATTTTCAGTTGGGGACCAACGATTGATAGGACGACTCATTGTTTCTCACAACGGGTCATTCCTTGTCTCGTGGGTTCCCGAGAGACCAAACACTGTTGACCACAATTGACCACAATGAGTCATTGGAGCTGACCACGACTCTTTGTCTTAGTCGTCCTAAGGCAACTTTTCTGGTTTTCTTATGGATTTTTCTTGCAAGGTCTGAGTCTAGTCTAGAAAAGTTTTGGGGTGTTACGATATCTTCCCCTTGGCATCATTCATCCTTCAATGAAGACTAAAACTGCTGGAAATCTAGGAAAAGAGCTAAAATTTCTAGACTGAGACTATGAGCTAGTTTTTGAAGGAGTAACCAACTTCGAAAGAACTTAACCATGTTAACAGAGCTGATGCAACTATAATGCACATGGAAAATTTGAATAGAGCTGATGAGTATAGAACTGAATAGAGTATTGAGGAGGGATTTAGTACCTGATGTTGGAACAGAACTAGAAGGGAATAAGTGAGGGTATCTGGCTATCATGTCTGCTTCTACTTCCCATATGGCTCCCTCAACTAGCTGGTTCCTCCACAAAACTTTCACCAAAGAGACTTCCTTATTTATCATCTTATGAACCTGACAGTCAAGGATCTGAACTGCCACAACTGAAGCTGGATCACTGATGCACTTCTTCAACAGTGACACATGGAAGACTGGGTGCACCGATGCTAACTCCGGAGGTAGTTCTAACTCATATGCCAGACCTTATCAACCCTTTCATGGGTGAAATTTTTAGATAAACCCAATCATCCACTGCAAACTCTAACTCTCTTCCCCTCACATCAGCATAGGATTTATGACGTCATTGTGCTGTTTTCAACCTCTCCCCAATAAGTTGCACCTTCTATCTAGCCTCATGAACTGAGTCTAGCCCTATCAGGGTAGTTTTACCAACCTCAAATCACCCTACAGGAGATCTACAGCTCCTACCATATAATGCCTCAAACGGGGCCATCTGGATACTGGAGTGGTAGTTGTTGTGGTACACAAATGCAACGAGAGGTAGGTGATCATCCCAACTGCCCTTGAAATCGATCACACATGATCTCAGCATATCTTGCAAAGTCTGTATAGTCCGCTCAGCTTGTCCATCTATCTGCGGGTAAAAAGTTGTGTTGAGCTTGACTTGGGTACCAAGTCCTTTCCGAAATGACTTCCAGAAATGCGAGGTGAACTGGGTACCTCTATCTGAAATAATGGATAAGGGCACCCCATGCAGTCTGACCAACTCCTAGATATAAATCCTAGCATAATCCCCGATTGAGTCTGTAGTTTTAACTAGGAGGAAATGTGCTGACTTGGTCATCTCGTATACTATCACCCAGATTGAGTTATGCTGTTGACGAGTATGAGGTAGACCTGTAGCAAAATCCATATTCACTTCTTCCCACTTCCATGTGGGTTTAATGATATCCTGAGTCATACCTGTTAGTTTCCACCTTGACCTGCTGGCAGTTCGGGCACTTAGCTACAAATTCTGCAATGTCTCTCTTCATGCCATTCCACCAGTAAATATCCCGTAAGTCACAGTACATCTTAGTGGCACCTGGGTGGATAAAATATCATGAATTGTGTGCTTCATCCGGTATCTGCTATCCCAAATCACCTACATCTGGTACACGCAGCCTACATTAGTAACGAGTACATTATCTCCCCTTGGGAGAAAGCCTCCACTTCTTTTCTGAGAACCGTTGTAATACCCTGAAAGTTCCTAAGACTAGACCGGGGAGGTGGAAAGGAAGATCAACACAAAAAGTATTGGATTTCCCCTCAGACGACCTGTATTACGAGTCTTTAGAAGAAAGAGTAGGCCGTTAGAAGTACTCGCGGTGAAAGGTTGCAGAACTAGATTGGGAAATAACGGGTCTCAGAACGACCTGTAATGCCCTGGACACTCAAAGACTAGACCCAGGACTTAAATAAGAGAAAACTGGAAAATCTGCATTAGGTCACAAAATGAGTCGTTCTGTGACCCGTGGGGAGTGACCACGAGTCGTTAAGTGACTCGTGGTGAGGCCAGTGGGCTTGATGAAATTTTTGGAGAAAGGGGTGATCACGGGGTTCATCACGAGTCATGGACAACACCACGAATTGTGATACGACCCGTGGTCTAGGATAAATTTAAGGTCGGGAAGGAGTTTGGCAGTGCACTTAATGATTTGTCACCACGAATCGTGGTCCATGCCACAACCCGTTAGGTGACTCGTGGTCAGGATTGGGTCAAGAAGTAGAGGAGGTCGACAGTGTACCCAACGGGTCCACACCACGACTCATTTGTGAAACCACGAGTCGTGGTGTCACCTATGGGAACTCCTAGGTGTTTAAGGCAGTGCACCTCATGAGAGGTGACCATGACAACCACGACCCATTAGGTTACCTATGAGGACTAACAAGTAGTTTTTCCCTGCGAGTTTTCAAGGGTCTTTCAGTAAATTTTTAACCTTCTAAACTTTAAAGTACGTCGTTTGAGCGTACTTTCAGACTTATTAGTGGGATTAAATGGTTTCTTTCTTCATTCCCCACTCAGACCTTTAGAAAACAAATCATAGGACCTCTCTTAGAGTTTTTTAAAGCAAGAGCTAAGGCAATCTTTTATCCTCAATTTCTCATGGTATTCTTTGGGTTTTTTCACTAGGTATGTGGGAATTCAATAGGGGAGTAGTTCTTCACTTGTGTTCCCAAATTCCTCCCTATTTCTCTTTATAAGTGGTAGCCCTGAAGTTACAGAATGTCAAGAAATTGCTAGTCATACTTCATCTAAATCATGTGAAATATTATACCACGTTAATATTAGATATTTTACGTCAGTTATGATTGAAATAATGTCAAATCTTGTGAGGTGAAATTTATCCCTATTCCCTGAACTAGAAAAAAAATTTGGAATTTGCATTAGTGCTTGGATAATGTTAGATTGATTTTATTTGTGTTGGGAACTCCCGTGTTGTTAGTAGCATTGAATCTCAATCAGAATATTGTGAATTTAATTTTAGTAAGAATGATAGAATTCTCAGTGTCAGTCAGAAAATGTCAGCTGATTAATTTGACTACAGAATTTCCCGAGGTGTCAGTAGTACCTGTCACGACCCGAACGGAAGCCCGAATCGTACCGCAAGACAAAGAGCCTGATAAACCCCAAGTCGACCCATGGCATAAGCATACATCTAACTTAGTTAAGAAACTGAATAATCAACAAAATACTCACAGCAGAAGTCTAACTTGAACACAACATCAGAATACGACATTTGAAGCTGAATGCATACATATGTCTGAAAAGCCTCTAAACATGACGAGTTGATGGGACGAGACCCCAACTAAATCAACAAAAGTGAAACTGAAATACACATAAGAAATCTAAAAAGTCTATTCCTCAAGAGATGAGGACTCACCAACAATGCAAACGCTAACTCTGATAAGCTGACTACGAGCGCGGCTGAACCTGAGAGCCGAGTCCTGTATCATGAAACGATATAGCATAGAGTATACAGTCAGTACGTGAAATGTACCTAGTATGCAAGGTAAGTAAAACCGCTAAAGTAAGTAAAATCATTTAAATACAATGCATAATATAACATAAACATTATGAATCTAAGAGTTGGGCTTGCATGCATTCTTTCTGAAATCATGATCTCTTCATAACATAACATGACATAACTTCATAACATCATAACTGAATCGATTGACTTAAAGCTGAATTCTTACATTTTCAAATAAAGTTAAACATTGAGTCAAACCTTCTTTAGAAACATGCATTTACATAAATCTCACGAGTAATGAATATGCATATCTGAAATCACGAGGAACAATGGGAGACTCGTCTTTTAACTAACATACCGCGATAGAGCTTACGTGGTTCCAACTATCACACTCAAGTAGGTAGAGCCATCAAAAGCCTTGCCAAGGCTAGGGACGATACGATGATATCGATATCAAGTTGAAGGCCCATTCGGGCAGGGGAACCTCACAAGAGAGGTACCAAAGTCATAATGTATAACCTATGTTGGCGCGTAGTTCTAAGGCATAGGGTGATCGACCCTTAGCCTGCTCGGTGCTAGACACTACTCCTAAAAATATGTATATGCTCTACATCATTTTATAACCAAGCTCAACATCGTCTATTGACGAAGCTCAATACTCATACATCTCAAATATGAATTCATTCATATGAGAAGCTTTAGCTCAAAACATACCATGAGCTGAAATTATAATTGGGAGCCTTCGCTCCAAAACCATGTTGTAAGCTTAATTCAGAAAAATCATCATTCATACTTAACATATGGGTATTGACCAAAGCTTTATCATACTTAGAAATGCTCAATTCTCATCGAAAACATAATTGTAAACATGGGTAGCTTCAAAACATGCTTTTCATCATAATATTTCATCATCATCATATATTCATCACAAATCTCATCTTTCATGAACATCTCATCAATGGGCTTTTAATTAATAAAACTAGAAACATGATTTTAAATTGAAAACATTATAAAAATTGTCCATGCTTTATAATTCAACACTGGAATCATAATTAAATCATACCCATGTATAGAAATAGGAGATTCATGCATTTGCGTTAAAACCCCATAGAGTAGACATAGGAATTTCATACTTTAGAGACGGATTGGGCATGGGTGTGGAGGGAATCACCCATTCATAACCATATATACCTATTGGTAGCTGATTCTTACACTTCTTTAGATGCCCAATAGGAAATTGAAAAGAAATTGATGAATGCTACACTTGATCACCCTCTCAAGTCTTCTACCATGCATGTATGAATGAATGAGGCCTAAAATGATCTTAACCCCTTTAAAAGTCACTATTCATAACTCAAAATGTTGTAGTGTAGGCCCTAGGAGCTTAGGAATTACTGAAAAGCCCTTACTAAATTCGCAGAAAACAACTGCCAGGTGGTCCCAATGAGGTACCTAACAACTCGTCATCACAGGTCACGACTTGGGGAGTCGTCTGTGAGGTACACTTCTCAATAGGTCTCCTAGGCTCTAAACGGGCAATCTCATGATTCATTATTGGTGACCACGACTTGTGTTCACCACCCGTTATGTACACTGCCTCCATGCCCCTTATTTTGTCAACTAGTCGACCATGACTCACCCCATGAATCGTGGGGACTGACCACGACTTGTGGGGTCCTCGCGTCGAGTGCACTGCCTCCCTTCTTCTCTTTTCTTCCTTACTCACCCCACGACTGACACAACGACTAGTGGAGCCTGACCACGAGTCGTGGTCACGTATGTGGAAATCCTTTTTACCAAATTTTCCAAACTCCTCACGGGCCTCCCCACGAATCACATCAAGACTCGTGGGTTGTACCAACCAATCATCTCATGACTCGTTTTATGCCTGGTGCCACTTTTTAAACTTTTCTCTATTTCAACTCCCAGATCTGAACTTTGGGCTTCTGGGGTATAACAATACCTCCCAATTATCAGAATCAAATTAAGAATTCAATTTTTATTGGTCCACCATAGGTTAGAGTATTTATTGGCCTGATTGGCTCCAGACACTTGTGATCACCAAGATCATGTCTTTATACCCTAGCAAGGTATATTGGGTCCTACCGATGGGGTGTATACATCGGACTCCATGTCTA
The DNA here is from genome assembly GCA_035772735.1 of Datura wrightii. Lineage (NCBI taxonomy): Eukaryota > Viridiplantae > Streptophyta > Magnoliopsida > Solanales > Solanaceae > Datura > Datura wrightii. The sequence continues at coordinate 65,271,951 of JASDFA010000003.1, read as the reverse complement.
GCTCATATGGTTATATGTCGGTTATAGACTCTCCCACTAGTCAGTTCAGTCCAATTTCAGTTCAGTTCAGATCAGTATTCTAGACTTAGAACATGCTTTGACCATCAGACAGGTTCTTTTAGACCACCTCAGTAGTTCACTTATTCAGTTCAGTAGCTTTAGTTGGTCTTTGCATGTCTTTTCAATTCAGCATTTTCTTTTATTTATCCCATTGTGCTATGTTCCTCTCACTTACTTAGTACATTCAAAGTACTGACACATACTTTTATACTATATCATTTTATGATACAGCTGCAGGATCTCAGTCTCAGCACCGTTAGCCGACCGCTCATCGAAGATCTCAGCTATTCCAGTTGGTGAGTCCTCATCCTTCTAGGACGGATATTTATTGCTTTAGTTATACTTTCATTACTCTTTATTTAGATTTGGATTTAGCTGGGGGCTTGTCCCAATAACTCATTTGTCATAGTGGCTTTCACACGTTGATTTGTTTTTCAGACTTGTAGCTTTGTTCTAATATTTACAAATATTATGAACCAGTTTATTTCCTACAAGTATTTATATTATTTCTTTAAACTTCCGCTGTATGTATTTGTATGTTACTCATAATGCCAGTGTATGTTAATTTTAGAGTCACATGGTTGTGTTCTGATGCAACGGGGCAAAGTGATAGCCTACGCCTCCAGATAGATCAAAGTTCATGAGAAGAATTATCCAACTCATGACTTGGAGTTGGCGGCGGTAATGTTTGCATTGAAAATATGGAGACACTATATGTACGGAGCTCATGTGGATTTTTTCACCAATCATAAGAGCCTTCAGTATGTATTCAGTTGGAAGGACCTTAATCTTCGTCAGAGAAGGTGGTTAGAGCTCCTGAAGGATTATGACATGAGTGTACTATATCACCAAAGAAAAGCCAATGTGGTTGCTGATGCCCTAAGCAGAGTGTCTATGGGTAGAGTGGCTCATGTTGAGGAAGGCAAAAAGGAATTGGCGAAGGATATTCATAGTCTAGCTCGGCTAAGGGTGCAGTTGGTTGACTCAACTGAGGGTGGCGTGGTGATGAAAAGAAGGTCATATTCCTCTTTGGTCATTAAAGTTAAGTCCGAACAGGATGAAGATCCCATTTTACTTAAACTTAAGGAAGCGGTTCTCAGGAAAGAGGTTGAGGCTTTCTCCAAAGGGGGAGATGGTGTGCTCCGTTACCAGGGTAGGTTGTGTGTACCGGACGTCGGTGACCTGAGACAGCAAATATTTCCTAAAGCACATGGCTCTATATACTCCATCCACCCTGGTGCTACTAATATGTACCAGGATTTGTGGGATATTTACTGGTGGAACGGCATGAAGAGAGACATTGCCGAATTTGTAGCTAAGTGCCTGAACTACCAGGAAGTTAAGGTAGAGCACCAAAGACCGGGAGGTATGACCTAGGATATCCGCATACCCACGTGAAAGTGGGAAGAAGTAAATATGGACTTTATTACGGGTCTACCTCGAACTCGTCAACAACATGATTCTATCTGGGTAGTAGTAGACTGGATAACTAAGTCAGCACATTTCCTCCTAGTTAAAACTACAGATTTAGCTGTGGACTATGCTAGGATTTATATCCGGGAGTTGTTTATGGGGTGCCGTTATCCATTATTTCAGACAGAGGTACCCAGTTCACCTCTCATTTCTAGAAGTCTTTTTAGAAAGGACTTGGTACCCAGGTCAAGCTCAGCACAACTTTTCACTCGCAGACAGATGGGCAAGATTAGTGGACTATTCAGACCCTAGAAGACATGTTGAGATCTTGTGCGGTCAATTTCAAGGGAAGTTGGGATGACCACTTGCCTCTTATCGAGTTTGCGTACAACAACATTTAGCACTCCAATATCCAGATGGCCCCGTTTGAGGCATTGTATGGTAGAAGGTGCAGGTCTCCTATTGGATGGTTTAAGGTTGGTAAGCTACTATAATTGGGGCAGACTTGTTTCATGAAGCTATGAAGAAGGTACAACTCATTAGAGAACAATTGAAAACAACTCAGAGCCGTTAAAAATCTTATGGTGATGTGAAGAGAAGAAAATTGGAGTTCGCTGTGGATGACTGGGTCTATCTGAAAATTTCACCCATTAAAGGGGTGATGAGATTTGTGAAGAAGGGAAAACTCAGTCTGAGATATGTAGGACCCTACAGAATTCTTAGGCGAATTGGCAAGTAGCCTATGAGATGGAATTACCTTAAGAGTTGGCTTCTGTGCACCCAGTATTCCATGGGTCACTATTGAAGAAATGCATTGGTGATCAAACTTCAGTTGTGCCACTGGACAGTGTAGAAGTAAAAAATAGTCTCTCATATGAGGAGGTCCCAGTCCAGATCCTTAACTGTTAGGTTCGTAAGCTGAGGAACAAGGAGGTAGCTTCAATCAAGGTCTTATGGAAAAATCAGCATGTTGAGGGAGCTAAGTAGGAGGCTGAAGCAGATATGATGGCCAGATACCCCATTTGTTCCCTTCTTACTCAGTTTCAGTTCAAGGTATCAAATCCTTTCAGAAAACTTCTTTTAGTTCATATGTTTCAATTTCTTTCATGTAAATGAACATGTGCATGATTAGTGAATTCAGTTAAGAATTGTGATTCAGTTCATAGATAGTCATTCTTTTAGCTTTCAGTTTTCATGATTAATATTTAGGTATAAAGATTTCCAATCTCTATTTTCCTGTGTATTTCCCAACCTTCGAGTATGAATTATCCCAAGGGGGAGATATTGTAATGCCCCGAAAACTTAAAGACTAGACCCGAAACTTAAATTATAGAAAATTGGAAAATCTACATCAGCTCAGAGAACGATTCATTCTGTGACCCGTGGGGAGGGGTGACCATAGCGGTCATCACGAGTCATGGAAAACACCACGAGTCATGATATGACATGTGGTCTAGGATAAATTTAAGGCCGGGAAGGAGTTGGGTAGTGCACTTATTGATTTTTCACCACGAGCCGTGGTCCATGCCTTGACCCGTTAGGTGACTCATGGTCAAGACTGGGTTAAGAAGTAGGGGAGCTCGACAATGTATGCAACGGGTCCACACCACGACTCATTTGGGACACCACGAGTCGTGGTGTCACCCATGGGGACTCCTAGGTGTTTAAGGCAGTGCACCTTACGAGAGGTGACCATGAGTCGTGGTCACCAACCACGACCCATTAGGTCACCCGTGAGGACTAGCAAGCAACTTTTCCCTATGAGTTTTCAAGGGTCTCTCAGTAAATTTCTACCCTCCTAAACTTTAAACTACATTGTTTTAAGCATACTTTCAGACTTATTAGTGGGATTAAATGGTTTTTTTCCTCATTCCCCACTCAGACCTTCAGAAAAAAGATCGTAGGACCTCTCCCAGAGTTCTTCAGAGCAAGAGCTAGGGAAATCATTTCTCCTCAATTTATCAAGGAATTCTTCATTCTTTTTCACCAGGTATATGGGAATTTAATAGGGGAATAGATCTTCCCTTGTGTCCCCAAATTCCTCCCTATTTCTCTCAATGAGTGGTAGCCCTAAAATTACTGACTGTCAAGATATTGCTAGTCATACTTTGTCTAAATCATGTGAAATATTATACCATGTTTATATTAGAAATTTTCCATCAGTTGTGATTGAAATGATGTCAAATCTTGTGAGGTGAAATTTAGCCCTATTCGCTGAACTAGAAAAAAAATCTGGAATTTGCATTAGTTCTTGGATATCGAATGTTAGATTGATTTTATTCGTGTTGGGAACTCCTATGTTGTTAGTAGAATTGAATCTCAATCAAAATATTGTCAATTCAGTTTTAGTAAGAATGATAGAATTTCTCAGTGTCAGTCAGAAAATGTCAGTTGATCAGTTTGACTACAGAATTTCCTGAGGTGTCAGCAGTACCTCCCAGTTATCAAAATCAGATTCAGAATTCAGTTTTTATTGGTCCATTAGGCGGTAATGACACTTTATCTATATAGATCTGACTATCCTTAGGACCCCAGTTTCAATTTTTTATTTTGTTCTGTAGACTGTTACAACGCTTCCACATAAGCAGCTCTGACTAGTCTTAGAACCCAGTTTCAGAATCTGGACAGATAAGACTCTCGGGGTGCTTCCAGATGTGTATCCCTGACTAGTCTTGGGCCCCAGTTTTAAGTTATCCACTTAGTATTCAGTCTAGAATTTTCCAGTGGGAGTAGGACTTAACACCGAATGGACCGGGGTTCCAACGCACCCAGGTTCGTAGAACTACGTTGCCACCGTAGGTTACAGTATTTATTGGTCAGATTGGCCCCAAACTCTTGTGATCACCCAGTTCATGCATTTATATCCCGGCAAGGTATATTAAGTCCTACTGATGGGGTGTTTACATCAGACTCCACGTCTAGCTCACGTGGTTATATGTCGATTATAGACTCTCCTACTAGCCAGTTCAATCTAGTTTCAATTCAATTTAGATCAGTATTCCAGACCTAGAACATGCTTTGACCATAAGAAAGGGTCTTTTAGACCACCTCAATAGTTCAGTTATTAAGTTCAGTAGCTTTAGTTGGTCTTTACATGTATTTTTAGTTCAGCATTTTCTTTTATTTATCCCATTGTGCTATGTTCCTCTCACTTACTCAGTACATTCAAAGTACTGGCGCATACTTTTATGTTGTATCGCTTTATGATACTCCTACAAGATCTCAGTCTCAGCCCCGTTAGCCAACCATTCACTAAAGATCTTAGCTATTCCAGCTGGTGAGTTCTCATCCTTCGAGGAAGGAGATTTATTGCTTCAGTTATACATTCATTCCTCTTTATTTAGATTTGGAGTTAGCTGGGGGCGTGTCCCAGCAACTCATCAATCATAGTGGCTTTCAGACGTAGATTTGTTTTTTAGACTCAGATTGGTTTTTTAGACTTGTAACTTTTTTCTAATATTTCCAAATATTGTGAACCAGTTTATTTCCTACAAGTATTTATATTTTTGCTTTAAACTTCTGTTGTATGTATTTGTATATTACTCAGGATGCCAGTGTATGATAGACTAGGGTTTGACTTGGGGTCACTTGTGACTCCAAGTACCGTGTTCCATCTAGGGTGTAAACTCGAGGCGTGACACGACCCATTGGTGGTTGTAATGAGTCATTGGATAGTCGTGGTGAGGCTGGTATTGATCAGGGAGGAAGTGACGGGTCTTGAGATGACTCGTTGTTGGTAATAATGGGTCGTGGTATGTTCCCATTTGGAGGACTTCTAGGTTAGTGGAAGTGGTAACGACAACTAGTAACCACGAATCATTGGTGGTTGGAATGACTGATCCTGTCCGGTCATTGTAGGAGATTAGAGACTTGAATTTAGGTTGTAGCAACGAAAGGTAATAACGGACCATAAGAGCTAACAACGGACCGCATTGACGTCCAGTGTCACTAGCAGATCAGTTTTTTCAGGAAATTTATTAAGGGTATTCTCTTCATTCCTACACCATAGAGTCCTAAACTATGTCATTTTAAGCTCAAAATTAGGAGTTTTATTAGGGGTAAGTTCATTCTAGACTCATTCACATCCATGCATGCAAGTTGAGGGCTTAGAAGGTGATCAAGCTTAGGTTTTCTACAAGTTCTTCCTAAATTCTCTTTGGGCTATCAAGGAATTGGTGTAATTAGTCCATCTCAGGTGTCTAATTTATGAATGGGTGAATTTGTTCATACCCATGGCAAATCCCTCTCTAATTCATGAAAATCTATATGTTGATCCTATGGGGTTTTAACCCAATGCATGAAATTCCTAATTTTCTACATGGGTATGATCTAAATATGTTTCTACTATTGACTTATGCTTCATGGGCAAGTTTTACATTGTTTTCAATGATAATCATGTTTTCAAGCTTTATAAATTAAAATGCCCATTTACAAGAAGTTCATGAAAGTTGAGATTTATGATGAATGTTCAAGTATGATAAGATATTATTGATGAAAAACACGGTTTCAAGTTACCCATGTTTATGATCAAGTTTTCAAGTGAATTAAGTATTTTCAAGCATGATTAAAGTATTGGGCAATGTCAATATGTTCAACTATGATTTATGATTTCATGAATTAGCTTCCCGCATGGTTTTGGAGTTAAGACTCCAAATTATGTTCATCTTGTGGTATGGTTTGAGCTAAAGCTCCTCATATATGATTTCAGATTTGGTATGCTTTTGATTATTCAACTTCACCAATAGACGATGGTCAGCTTCGTTGAAAAACGATGGAGAGCATATGCATGTTTCTAGGAGTAGTGTCTAGCACCGAGTAGGCTAAGGGTCGGTCAACCCTATGCCTTAGAACTACGTGCCAACATAGGTTTACATATGATATATACTTTGGGACCTCCCTCGTGAGTTATCCCCTATCCCGAATGGGTTTTGAGCTTGATATCAATATCATGGTATCGTCCTTAAACCTAACAAGGCTTTGAACGGCTCTACCCACTTGAGTATGATAATTGGGACCACGTAAGCTCCATTATGGTAATGTCGGTTATATGACGAGTCTCCTATTGTTCCTCATGATTTAAGTTATTCATGTTTATCATTCATGATATATTTATATATATATGTGTATGTGTGTATATATATATATATGTATGTATATATATATGTATGTATATATATATATATATATATATATGTATATGTATATGTATATATATATATATATATATATATATATATATATATGTATATGTATATATATATATATGTATATGTATATATATATATATATGTATATGTATATATATATATATGTATATGTATATATATGTTCTAAAGCAGGTTTGACCCAATGTTTAGTTTTACTTATGATTATCAAATTTCAGCTTTGGATCATTCGATTCAGTTATAATGTTCAGTTATGTTCAGATTATGATTTCAGAGAAATAGCATGCAAGTCCTACTCCCAGATTCTTATCTTAATTGTGTTTTACTTTATACATGTTTTAAATGATTTTATTTAAATTAAGCGGCTTTACTTACCTTGCATACTCGGTACATTCCACGTACTAACCACATAATCTATGTTTATCATCTTATGATACAGGCTTCGATCTCCAGACTCAGCCCTGTCACTAGCCAGCTTTCGGAGTTAGCATCCAGTGTCTGTTGTGAGTCCTCATCTCCCGAGGACCATTCATGATCAGTATCTTGGTATTTTCTATTTTCAGACTTAGAGAGTTAGTTGGGATCTTATCCCATCAACTTATCAGACTTAGAGGCTTTTCAGACAATAGATTGTATTCAGCTTCAGACTCGTGTTGGATTTACAGATTGTATGTTATGCTTTGACTTCCGCTATGTTAATATTCCACTTTATTTGATTGAGTTAGATGTAGGTTCATTCCATGGGTCGACTTGGGGTCTCTTGGGGCTCCTTTTCCAGTTTCTCGATCCGGGCATATGTTCGGGTCGTGACAAACTTGGTATCAGAGCAATAGATTTTGAAGTGTCTTAGGGTTTCTAAAAGCCACATTAAGTAGAGTATTTTTCATGGGTATGAAGCGCGCCACACTTATGATGGAGAGGCTATGATACTTTTAGGAAATGTTCCCTTCTTTCATGATCTATGTTGTGTGATGAAATGTCTCTCTATCCTTCTAACTCGTGCTATGCCTCACCGCATAGTTAACGGTAGGAGAAATGGAAATGGAAATGGCCATGAGGATGGCAATGGAAACGGGCACCAACAAGCCCCACGAGTCCATGAGCACCATACGCCAGAGCCGGTTGCCCACGCTGAATTTGTGGAAGCCATTCAGATGCTAGTGCAAGCCTTGACCGCCCAGGTCAACCAGCAGGCAGTGGCACATGTCCCACAAAATGAGAATGCGGCAGTAGCACGAGTTAGAGATTTCCTAAGGATGAACCCACCAGAGTTTCTTAGGTCAAAGGGGAATGAGGATCCACATGAGTTTATTGACGAGATTTTGAAGATCACCCAGGTCATGGGGGTGAATGGAGAAGAGTGTGCCGATTTGGCCTCATATCAGTTGAAGAGGGTCGCACACATTTGGTTTAGACAGTGGAAAGATAGTAGGGCAACCGGAGCAGGCCCTATCAGTTGGGAGGAGTTTCAAGTCGCTTTTCTAGATTGTTTCTTTCCTCGTGAGATGAGGGAGTTGAAGGCAACCAAGTTCATGAACCTTAAATAGGGAAAGATAACGGTGTAGGATTATGCCCTAGAGCTTACTTGTCTTTCAAAGTACGCCCCAGAGTTAGTTATTGACCAGAGGGTGCGAGTGAGTAGGTTTGTTCATGGGGTGGCAGACTATTTAGATAAGGATTGCAGAATCGCCATGCTCCATCAGGATATGGATTTCCCTCGGATAGTCTTGTGGTGGCGCATCTAAGGGAGAGAGAGGCCCAGAGGGGCAGGACAAATAGTTATAGGTTCTCTTAGCCGAGGCTAGGTGGTGGGCATCGACAGCAGACCCACCAGAGATTTGCAGCCCCAGCATCTTCAGCAATGAGTGTGCCATCTAGACCTAGGCATGACCATAGAGGATGAGCATCAGGCTCTAGGGGTCAGAGCAGTAGGCCCACAGATTCCAATATTCCAGTTTGCGGAAGGTGTGGTCGAGGACACACGGGTCAGTGTTTTGCGGGTACAGGTGCTTGCTTTGGGTGCAGAAAGCCCGGACATATGCTCAGAGATTTCCTAGAAGCTTGACAGGGCCATGATAGTGGTCGAGGCCCATCTTCCAGTTCAGCAGCTCCACCCGTACGCCTAGCCCAGCAGGGAGAATCTACTAGCACAGGTGGCAGTCAGCACCAAAACAGACTCTATGTCTTAGCGTCCCGCCAGGAGCAGGAGGTTTCCCTGGATGTGGTCACTGGTATGTTGTGAGTTCTCCATCGTGATGTATATACTTTGTTAGATCCAATGGCTACCTTGTCTTTTGTGACACCTTACATAGCTAGTAGTTTCGGAGTCAGTCCCGAAATCTAGTCAGAACCCTTCTCATTCTCTACTCTAATGGGTGATTCAGTTGTAGCTAGAGGGGTGTATAGAAGTTGCGCCGTCACAGTCCTTCACAAAGTCACCTCAGCAGATCTAGTAGCTTTAGCAATGACAAATTTTGGTGTTATCCTCCGCATGGATTGGCTATTTCCATGTTATGCCTCAGTTAATTGTAGAACCAGGGAAGTAGAGTTCAGATTTTTGGGTGAGCCAGTCATAGAGTGGAAGGATAGTTCAGCTGTGACTATAGGTCGTTTCATTTCCTATATTAAGGCCAGAAGATGATCTCCAAAGGTTGTGTATACCATCTAGTTACGGTTAAGGATGCTACGTCCGAGACCCCGACTATCCCGTCAGTCCCAATAGTATGCGAAAATCCAGAAGTCTCCCCAAATGAATTTACCGGGAACCCCTCCCAAGCGGGAGATTAGTTTTGGTATTGACCTTCTTTCTGATACGCAGCCTATATCCATACCTCCTTATAGAATATCCCCATACAAGTTAAAGGAGTTGAAAGAGCAATTGAAGGACCTTTTAGATAAGGGTTTCATTAGACCGAGAAAATCCCCATGGGGTGCACCAGTTCTATTTGTCTGAAAGAAAGATGGTTCTCTTCGGATATGTATTGATTATCGGCAATTGAACAAGGTAACCATCAAGAACAAGTATCCGCTCCCCAGGATTTATGATTTGTTTGACCAACTTCAGGGTGCAAAGTGCTTTTCGAAGACAGATCTCAGGTTCGGATACCATCAGCTCAGGGTTCGGGAGAATGACATCCCGAAAAAATCCTTCAGGATGCGGTATGGTCATTATGAGTTTGTAGTTATGTCTTTTGGACTAATGAATGCTCCTGCAACTTTTATGGACTTGATGAATAGGGTGTTAAAGCCATGCTTGGATATGTTCATGATCGTGTTTATGGATGACATCCTGATATACTCTCAGAGCGAGGAGAAGCATGTCACTCATTTGAGGGTGGTGCTACAGACTCTCAAGGATCGTCAACTATATGCTAAATTCAGCAAGTGCGATTTTTGGTTGAACTCAGTGGCATTTTTGGGCCATGTGGTGTCAAATGAGGGCATAAATATGGACTCTCCAAAAATAGAAGCGGTGAAGAATTGGCCTAGTCGGCGAATCCTTCAGAAATCAAGAGTTTCTTGGGCTTAATGGATAACTATCGAAGGTTTGTTGAGGGTTTTTCATCTATTGTAATGCCATTGACCAAATTGACCCCAAAGAAAGTGAAATTCCAATGGTCGGATTCTTGTGAAAGGAGCTTTCAAGAGTTGAAGACCCGACTTACCTCAGCTTGGTGTTAACCCTACCAGAGGGTACTGATGGGTTTGTGGTGTATTGCAATGCTTCTAGAATTAGCACTGGTTATGTATTGATGCAGCATGGTAAAGTGATAGCATATGCTTCCAGACAGCTGAAAGTTAATGAGAACAATTACCTGACCCATGATCTTGAATTGGTGGAGGTAGTATTTGCATTGAATATTTGGAGACACTATTTATACGGGGTCCATGTAGATGTGTTTACGGACCACCAGAGCCTACAATATGTGTTTACCCAGAAGGACCTAAATTTATACCAAAGGAGGTGGTTGGAGCTACTCAAGGATTGTGATATGAGTGTCCTTTACCATCCAAGTAAGGCTAAAGTAGTAGCAGACGCACTTAGTATACTCTCTATGGAGAGTGTGTCCCATGTGGATTCGGGAAGGAAGGAGCTGGTGAAGGAGGCGCGTCGACTTGCAAGGTTGGGAGTTCATTTGTTTGGCTCAACCGATGGTGATGTTATAGTTTATAATGGATCAGAATCTTCCTTGGTAACTGATGTAAAATCTAGGAAATACGAGGACCCCATTTTGGTAAAGTTAAAGGAAGCCATTTAGAATTAGAAGGTAGAGATCTTCTCCAAAGGAGGAGATGGTGTGCTTCGATATTAGGGTCGCTTGTGTGTCCCGGACATTGATGATTTAAGAAGTTGGATATTGTATGAGGCTCATGGTTCTAGATGTTAGATACTTCCAGGTGCCACCAAGATGTACAGTGGCCTACGGGAAGTCTATTTGTGGAATGTCATGAAGAAGGACATCGCAGAATTTGTAGCTAAGTGTCCAAACTGTAAGCAAGTCAAGGTTGAGCACCAGAGCCAGGTGGTGTGCTTCAGGATATCAGTATCCACACATGGAAGTGGGAGGAAATCGACATGGACTACATCACAGGGTTGCCTCGCACTCGTCGGCAGTATGACTCCATTTGGGTGGTCGTGGAAAGGTTGACCAAAGTCGCTCATTTTCTGCCGGTCAAGACCACTGATTCAGCAGAGGATTATGCCAAACTATACATCAGAGATCTAGTTTGGTGGAATGGAGTTCTCTTGTCCATCATATCAGACAGAGGTACCTAGTTTACCTCTCAATTTTGGAGGTCGTTTCAAAAAGGACTTGGTACTTAGGTTAAGCACAGTATAGCATTTCACCTGCAAACGGATGGTCAAGAGGAGTGGAAAATTTATACTCTCGAAGACATGTTGAGAGCATGTGTGATTGACTTCAAGGGTAGTTGGGATGACCATTTGTCTCCTATCGAGTTTGCATACAATAACAGCTACCATTCCAGCATTTAGATGGCTCCGTTTGAGTCTCTCTACGGGTGGAGATGTAGATCGCCTATTGGTTGGTTTGAAGTCGGTGAAGCTGCGATGATAGGACCAGATTCACTCCATGAGGCCATGGAGAAAGTTCAGCTCATACGAGATAGGCCTAAAACAGCTCAAAGTCTCCAAAAGTCCTATGCTAACGTGAGAAGGAGAGATCTTGAGTTTGAAGTGGATGATTGGGTGTTTCTGAAGGTGTCTCCCATAAAGGTAGTGATGAGGTTTGGAAAGAAAGGAAAACTCATCTCTCATTATATTGGCCCCTACCGGATTGTGAAGCGAGTTGGCAAGGTGGCGTATGAATTGGAGTTTCCCTCAGAATTAGCTTCCATGCATCCTATTTTTTATGTATCGCTTTTAAAGAAGTGTTTGGGTGATCTAACTCTAGTTTTCCTAATGGACAGTTTTGGTATGAAAGACAGCCTTAGTTATGAGGAGGTTCCGGTGGAAATACTGTATGTCTAGGTTTGAAGGCTAAGAAACAAAGAAGTAGCTTCGATTAGATTTTTATAGAGGGTTTAGCATATTGAGGGAGCTATGTGGGATGCCGAAGCAGATATGATGGCTTGATAGCCACATCTATTTCCTACTAGCTCAATTCCATCTTGAGGTATCAGTTTGTCCCTAAAACTCTATTTAGTTTCGTGTTCAGTTCATGTAGCCCCAATTTCTTTCATGTAAATGGATGTGTGTATGATTCATGAATTCAGTTCAGTCATATACTTTAAATCGGAGTTAGTCATTATGTTAGTTTTTAGCTTGTATGATCAGTAATTAAGTATGATGATTGCATTTCTCTATTTTATTTATAATTTCCCACATTCGAGGACAAATGTCCCCAAGGAGGAGATATTGTAATACCCCGAAAGTGCCTAAGACTAGACCCGGGAGGTGGAAAGGAAGATTAGCAGAAGTCTGGGATTTCCCTTAAGATGACCCGTGGTATGAGTCGTTAGAAGAAAGAATGGGCCGTTCAAAGTGCCCGTGGTGAAAGGTTGCATAACTGGATTGGGAAATAACGGGCCTCAAAATGACCCGTTGGTGGTTGTAACGAGTCGTTGGATTGGAGTTGTGGTGAGGAAGGTCTTAATCAAGGAAGAAATGATGGGTTGTTGCTAATAACGGGTCATGATATGTACCCGTTGGGAGGACTTCCAGGTTAGTGGCAGTGGTGACGATGGTTGGTAACCACGGTCATTGGTGGTTGGAACGATTCGTCCTGTACGGTCATTGTAGGAGATCAGATACCTGAATTTAGGGTGTAGAAATGGAAGGTAATGACGGACCATAGGAGCTAACAACGGACCGTACTAACATCCGTTATCACTGGCAGATAAGATTTTCCAAGAAATTTATTAAGGGTATTTTCATTATTCCTATGCCCTAAGGTCCTAAACTACGTCGTTTTAAACTCGAAATAGGGAGTTTTATTGGGGGTAAGTTCATTATAGACTCATTCACATCCATGCATGCAAGTTGAGGGCTTAGAAGGTGATCAAGCTTAGGTTTTCTACAGGTTCTTCCTAAATTCTCTTTGGGATATCAAGGAATTGGTATAATCAGTCCATCTCAGGTATGTAGGGTTATCCATGGGCGAATTTGTACACACCAATGCCCAATCCCTCTCTAATTCATGAAAATCTATATGTTGATCCTATGGGATTTTAATCCAATGCGTGAAATTCCTAATTTTTTTACATGGGTATGATCTAAATATGTTTCTACTATTGAATTATGTTTCATGGGCAAGTTTTACATTGTTTTCAATGATAATCATGTTTTCAAGCTTTATAAATTAAAATGCCCATTTATGAGAAGTTCATGAAAGTTGAGATTTATGATGAATGTTCAAGTATGATGAGATATTATTGATGAAAAGCATGTTTTCAAGTTACCTATGTTTATGATCATGTTTTCAAGTGAATTAAGTATTCTCAAGCATGATTAAAGTATTGGGCAATGCCCATATGTTCAAGTATGATTTATGATTTCATGAATTAGCTTACCATATGGTTTTGGAGTTAAGACTCCCAATAATGTTTAGCTTGTGGTATGGTTTGGCTAAAGCTCCTCATATATGATTTCAAATTTGATATGTTTTTTATTATTCGGCTTCGTCAATAGACGTTTGTCAGCTTCATTGAAAAATGATGGAGAGAATATGCATGTTTTTGTGAGTAGTGTCACCGAGTAGGCTAAGGGTCGATCAACCCTATGCCTCAGAACTACGCGCCAACGTAGGTTTACATATCATATATACTTTGGGACCTCATTTGTGAGCTATCCCCTGTCGCGAATGGGCCTTGAGCCTGATATTGATATCATGGTATCGTCCTTACCCCTAGCAAGGCTTTGGACAGCTCTATCCACTTGAGTGTGATAGTTGGGACCATGTAAGCTCTATCGTGGTAATGTCGGTTATATGACGAGTCTCCCATTGTTCCTCATGATTTCAGTTATTCATTTTTATCATTCATGATATATATATATATATATATATATATATATATATATATATATATATATATATGTATATATATATATATATGTATGTATGTTCTAAAGCAGGTTTGACCCAATGTTTAGATTTACTTATGATTATCAGATTTCATCTTTGGGTCATTCGATTCAGTTATGATGTTTAGTTATGTTCAGATTATGATTTCAAAGAAATAGCATGCAAGCCCTTCTCCCATATTCTTATCTTAATTGTGTTTTACATTATGTATGTTTTAAATGATTTTATTTAAATTAAGCGGCTTTACTTACCTTGCATACTCGGTACATTCCACGTATTGACCGCATACTCTATGTTGTATCATCTTATGATAAAGGCTTCGATCTCCAAACTCAGCCCCGTCACTAGCCAGCTTTCGGAGTTAGCATCTAGTCTCTGTTGGTGAGTCCTCATCTCTCGAGGACCATTCATGATCAGTATTTTTGTATTTTCTATTTTCAGACTTAGAGAGTTAGTTGGGGTCTTGTCCCATAAACTCATCAGACTTAAAAGGTTTTTCAAACAATAAATTGTATTTAGCTTCAGACTCGTGTTGGATTTACAGATTTTATGTTATGCTTAGACTTCCGCTATGTTTATTATGTTAAATCTTTAACTTTATTTGATTGAGTTAGATGTAGGTTCATGCCATAGATCGGCTTGGGGTCTCTCGGGGCTTCTTGTCCCGTGTCTCAATCTGGGCCTATGTTTGGGTCGTGACAATATTTTACCCCAGAAGCCCAAAGATTAGATCCGGGCATTGAAAAGGAGAAAAACGTAAAAGAAATGGCATCAGGTATCAGGACGGGTTGTAAGGTGACCCGTGAGAGTAGCCCACGAGTCATGATGTGACTCATAGTGAGGCTTAGGAGTTGGGTTGAAATTTGAGAGGTGAAATCCCCACGGACAGGACCACGAGTCCTGGTCAGTCACCATGAAGCGTGAGATGAGTCGTGGTCAGCTGATGGAAGTTATTTGAAAATCATAGGCAGTGTACAGGACAAGTAATGACCACGAGTCATGGTCACCCAGTGGTGAATCGTGAAGTCTCCCGTTGTGAACCCAGACGACTGCTAGACATTGTACGTGATGGATGATGCCACGAGTCATGGCCAAGGGTGACGAGTCGTTAGGTCCCTCGTGGGGACTAACTGACAGTTTTTTTCTGCAAATTTAGTAAGGGCTTTTCCGTAATTCCTAAGATTCTAAGGCCTAAACTACATCATTTTATGTTATGAATGATGTCTTTTAAGAGGGTTAAGTTCATTTTAGGCCTTTTTCATTCATGCATGCAGAGATAGAAGGTTAGAGGGGTGATCAAGCTTGTTCTTCTTCGAATTCTCTTCAATTCCTCTTGGGAAATTAGAGAAGTGTATGAATCAGCCGTAATCAGGTATGTAGGGTTATGAATGGGTAAATTCTTTCACACCCATGCCCAATCCCTTTCTAAATCATGAATTCGTATATCTAATCTATGGGGTTTTAACCCAATACATGAGATTTCTAATTTATCTACATGGGTATGATTTAAATATGTTTCTACTATTGAATTATGAATCATGGGAAAGTTTTATGTTGTTTTAAATTAAAATCATGTTTCAAGTTTTATGAATTAAAAAGCCCATTGATGAGAAGTTCATGAAAGATGAGATTTGTGATGAATGTATGATTATGATGAGATATTATGATGAAAAGCATGTTTTCAAGCTGCCCATGTTTATAATCATGTTTTCGATGTGAATTGAGTATTTTCAAGCATGAGAAAGTATAGGGCAATGCCCACATGTTCATATATGATTTACGATTTCTCGAATTAAGCTTACCATATGGTTTTGGAGCGAAGACTCCCAATTATCTATCAGCTTGTGGTATGATTTGAGTTAAATCTTCTCATATGCATTATTTCATATTTGAGATGTATTTGATTATTGATCTTCGTCAATTGACGATCTTGAGCTTCGTTGAAAAATGATGGAGAGCATATTCATGTTTTTTGGAGTAGTGTCTATCATCGAGTAGGCTAAGTGTCGATCACCCTATGCCTTAGAACTACGCACCAACGTAGGTTATTCTTATATATTATTTTGGGACCTCCCTTGTGAGCTATCCCCTGCCTCGATCGGGCCACGATCTTGATATCGATATCGTGGTATCGTTCCTAGCCCTGCCAAGGCTTTGGATGGCTCTACCCAGTTGAGTGTGATAGTTAGGACCATGTATGTCGGTTAAAAGACGAGTCTCCCATTGTTCCTCATGATTTAAATTATGCATGTTTATCATTCATGAGATTACTATATCTATATATGTTCTAAAGCAGGTTTGGCTCAATGTTCAGTTTTACTCATGACTATCAGATTTCAGCTTTGAGTCAATCGATTCAGTTATGATATTATGTTGTGTTATGATGAGATCATGATTTCAGAAAGAATGCATGTAAGCCCTACTCTTAGATTCTTATTGTTTATGTTTTACATTATGCATGTTTTAAAATAACTTTACTTATTTAAGCGGTTTTACTTACCTTGCATACTCGGTACATTCCACTTACTGATTGCATACTCTATGTTGTATCATTTCATGATACAGGACCTGGCTCTCAGGCTCAGCCCCATTCATAGTCAATCTTCAGAGTTGGCATCTTATGTTGTTGGTGAGTCCACATCTCCCGAGGAATAGACTTATTCGGATTTTCTTTTATGTATTTTCAATTTCAACTTTATTGAGTTAGTTGGGGTCTTGTCCCATCAACTCGTCATGTTTAGAGGCTTTTCAGGCAATGGATGAAATCTACTTCAGATTGTGTATTCTAATGATATGTTTAATTTGGACTTCCACTATGATTATCTTGTTGATTCTTCAATTTTATCGGTTGAGTTAGATGTATGTTCGTGCCATGGGTTGACTTGGAGTCTCTGGGGGCTCCTTGCTCCTTGTCCCGTGTCTCGATCCGGGCCTCCGTCCGGGTCGTGACAAACTTGGTATCAGAGCCATAGGTTTGAAGTGTCCTAGGATGTCTGAAATCTGCGTTGAGTAGAGTCTTTTTCATGGGTGTAAAGCACGCCACACTTATGACGAAGAGGCCACGAGATGCTTAGGAAATGTTCCCTTCTTTCATGACCTATGTCATGCAATGAAATGTCTCCCTATCCTTCTAATTCGTGCTCTTCACGATTGCAGAATCATGGCTCCCCGAAGAGTAAATGGTAGGAGGAATGAAAATGGAGACAGCCACGAGGATGGAAACAGCAATGGGCACCATTAGGCCCCACCAGTCCAGGAGCACCATGCACTAGAGCCGATTGCCCATGTTGAGTTTCGATCAGCTATTTAGATGCTTGCGCAGGCCTTGACCGCTCAGGTCAATCAGCAGACAGTTGCGCATGTCCCGCAAAATGGTAATGCGGCGGCGGCTCGAGTCGGTGATTTCTTGAGAATGAACCCGCCAGAGTTCCTTGGGTCAAAAGTAGATGAGGACCAGCATAAGTTCTTCCCTCGTGAGATGAGGGAGATGAAGGATGTCGAGTTTGTGCATCTTAAGAAAGGGAGAATGATAGTGCAAGAGTATGCCCTTGTGTTCACTCGCCTATTGAAGTACGCCCCAGAGTTAGTGGCTGATCAGAGGCGCGGGTGAGCAGGTTTGTTCATGGAGTGGCGGGCTATTTGGACAAGGATTGCAGGACCTCCATGCTCCACCGGGATATGGATTTCCCTTGGATAGTCTTGTACGCCCATCAAATGGAGGAGGCACATCTGAGAGAGAGGGAGTCCAAGAGGGCTAGGACCTATGACTATAGATTCTCTCAGCCGAGTTTAGGCGGTGGGCACCAATAGCAGACCCACCAGAGATCTTCAGCCTCAGCATCTTCAGCATTGAGTGTGCCATCCAGGCCTAGCCATGATTAGAGGGGGTGAGCATCAAGCTCGAGGGGTCAGAGCAGCAGACCCGCAGATTCTAGTATCCCAGCTTGCAGCAAATGTGGTCGAGGGCAAATGGGCTAGTGTTTGGCAGGTTCGAGTGCTTGTTTCGGGTGTGGGAAGCCCAGACCCATGCTCAGAGATTGCCCAGCAGCAGGACAGGGTCATGATGGGGGTCAAGGCCCAACTTCTAGTTCAGCAGCTCTAGCAGCACATCCTGCCTAGCAGGGTGCTTCGACTAGTTCATCTGGCGGTCAGCACCAGAATAGATTTTATGCCCTCGCGTCCCGTTAGGAGTAGGAGACTTTCCCCAATGTGGTTATCTGTATGTTACAAGTTTTCCATTTTGACGTTTACGCTTTGTTAGATCTGGGGGATACCTTATCTTTTGTGACTCCTTATATGGCCAGTAGCTTCAGAGTCAGTCCCGAAGTCTTGTCAGAACCCTTCTCAGTCTCTACTCCAGTAGGTGATTCTATTATAGCTAAACGGGTGTATAGAGGTTGCCCGGTTTTAGTCCTTCAAAAAGTCACCTCAGCAGATTTTATAGAGTTTCCCATGACCAATTTCGATTTTATCCTCGGCATGGATTCGCTATTTGTATGTTATGCCTCAGTTATTTGCGGAACCGGGCAGTAGAGTTCAGATTTCCAGGTGAGCCAGCCTTAGAGTGGAAAGGTAGTTCAGTTGTGCCTGTAGGTCGTTTCATTTCCTACCTTAAGACCAGAAAGATGATCTCCAAAGGTTGTATGTACTATCTAGTTAGGGTTAAGGACACGACGTATGAGACCCCGACTATCCAGTCAGTTCCAGTAGTATGCGAGTATCCAGAAGTGTTCCCTGATGACTTACCAAGTGTACCTCCCGAGAGGGAAATTCATTTTTGGATTGACTTTCTTCTGGACACGCAGCCTATATCTATTCCTCCCTACATAATGGCTCTAGCCGAGCTAAAGGAGTTGACGGAACAGTTGAAGGATCTATTAGATAAGGGTTTCATTAGACCGAGAAAGTCTCCATGGGGTGCACCAGTTCTCTTTGTCCGAAAGAAAGATGGTTCTCTTCATATGTGCATTGATTACCAGTAATTGAATGAAGTCATCATCAAGAAAACGTATCCTCTACCAAGTTGATGACTTATTTGACCAGCTTCAGGGTGCCAAGTGTTTCTCGAAGATAGACCTCAGGTCCAGGTACCATCAGCTCAGAGTTCGGGAGAGCAATTTTTCAAAGACAACCTTCAGGATGCGGTATGGTCATTATGAGTTTGTAGTCATATCTTTTGGACTAACGAATGCCCCTGCAGCTTTTATGGATGTGATGAATAGGGTGTTCAAGACATACTTGGATATGTTCGTGATTGTGTTTATTGATGACATCTTGATATACTCTCGGAGCGAGAAGGAGCATGCCGCTCATTTGAGGGTAATACTGCAAACTCTCAAGGATCGCCAATTATATGTCAAATTCAGCAAGTGTGAGTTTTGGTTGAACTCAATGGCATTTTTGAGCCATGTGGTATCAAGCAAAGGAATAAAGGTGGATTCTCAGAAAATAGAAGCGGTGAAGAGTTGGCCTAGACCAATGAATCCTTCGGATATTCGAAGCCTTTTGGGTTTAGCCAGCTACTATCAAAGGTTTTTGGAAGGTTTCTCATCTATCGCAGCATCCTTGACCAAATTTACCCAAAAGAAGGTGAAATTCCAATGGTCGGAGGCTTGTTAGAAGAGCTTCCAAGAGTTGAAGACTCGGCTTAATTCAGCACCAGTGTTGACTCTACCTGAGGGTACCGATGGGTTGATGGTGTATTGTGATGCTTCAAGGATTGGACTTGGGTGTGTATTGATGCAGCACGAAAAAGTTATAGTTTACGCCTCCAGGCATCTAAGGGTTCATGGGAAGAATTACCCGACCCATGATCTTGAATTGGTCGCTGTGGTATATGGAGACATTATTTGTACGGGGTTCACATAGATGTGTTTACGGATAATAAGAGTTTACAATATGTTTTTACACAGAAGGATCTCAATCTTCGGCAAAGGAGGTGGTTAGAGCTACTCAAGGACTACAATATGATTGTGCTTTATCATCCAGGCAAGGCCAATGTAGTAGCAGATGCACTTAGTAGACTCTCGATGGAGAGTGTGTCTCATATAAGTGATGGGAAGAAGGAGTTGGTGAAGGAAGTGCATTGACTCACAAGATTAGGAGTTAGGTTGGTTGACTTGACTGTGGTGGTGGTGGTGTTCAGAATAGATCAGAATCTTTATTGGTGGCTGATGTAAAAGCTAGGCAAGATAAGGACCCGATTTTGGTAAATTTAAAGGAAGTCGTTTAGAATTAGAAGGTAGAGGTGTTCTCCAAAGTGGGAGATGGTGTGCTTCGGTACCAGGGTCGGTTATGTGTTCCAGACGTGGATGATTTGAGGAGATAGATGTTGCACGAGGCTCATGGATCCAAGTATTCTATCCATCCAGGTGCCACCAAGATGTACTGTGACCTACGAGAAGCCTATTGGTGGAATGGCATGAACAAGGACATAGCAGAATTTGTAGCTAAGTGTCCAAACTGTCAGCAAATGAAGGTCGAGCATCAGAGGCCATGAGGTGTCCTATAGGATATCAGTATCCCTACGTGGAAATGGGAAGAAATCAACATGGACTTCATCACAGGGTTACCTCGCACTCATCGACAATATGACTCCATTTGGGTTGTGGTAAGACTGGTTGACCAAGGCCTCTCATTTTTTACTAGTCAAAACCACAGATTCGGTGGAGGATTATGCCAAACTATACATCCGGGAGCTAGTTTAGTTGCATGGCGTGCCTTTATCCATCATATCAGACAGAGGTACCCAATTTACATCTCAGTTCTGGAGGTCGTTTCAAAAGGGATTGGGTACTCAGGTTAAGCTCAACACAGCATTTCACCCGCAAACGGATGGTCAAGCAGAGCAATCAATTTAGAATCTCGAGGACATGTTGAGAGCATGAGTGATTGACTTCAAGGGTAGTTGGAATTATCATTTTCCTCTTATCGAGTTTGTGTACAATAACAGCTATCATTCCAGTATTCATATGGCGTCGTTTGAGGCTCTCAATGGGAGGAGATGTAGATCGCCCATTAGGTGGTTTGAGGTTGGTGAAACAGCGATGATAGGACTAGATTTGGTTCATGAGGCTATGGAGAAGGTTCTGTTGATAAGGGACAGGTTGAAAATAGCTCAGAGTCGCCAAAAGTCCTATGCCGACGTGAGAAGAAGAGAACTTGAGTTTGAAGTTGATGATTTGGTATTTCTGAAGGTGTCTCCCATGAAGGGAGTAATGAGGTTCGGAAAGAAGGGGAAACTTAGTCCCCGCTATGTTGGCCCGTACCGGATAGTGAGACGTGTTGGAAAGGTTGCTTATGAACTGGAGTTTCCCTTAGAATTAACTTCCATGCATCCTATTTTTCGTGTATCACTCTTAAAAAAGTGTTTAGGTGACCCAACTCTAGTTGTTCCGGTGGACAGTGTTAGTGCGAAAGACAGCCTCAGTAAGGAGGAGGTTCCCGTGGAAATATTGCATCGTCAGGTTTGAAGGCTAAGGAGCAAGGAAGTAGCTTCAGTGAAAGTGTTATGGAGGAATCAACATGTTGAAGGAGCTACGTGGGAAGCCGAAGCAGACATGATGGCTAGATACCCACATTTATTCTCTATCGACTCAGTTCCAGCTTGAGGTACCAGTTTTTTCACTAAAACACTATTCAGTTTTCATGTTCAGCTCATGTGCCCAAGTTTCTTTTATGTATATGAATGTATGTGTGATTCGTGAAATCAGTTCTGTTATGTAGTTTAAATCGGAGATAGTCATTCCGTCAATTTTCAGCCTAAATGATCAGTATTTGAATATGTTGATTGCATTTCTCTACTTTTCTGTATGTTTTCCAACATTTGAGGGCGAATGTTCCCAAGGGGGAGATATATTTATACCTCATAAGCCCAAAGATCAGACCCAAGAGTTGAAATGGAGAAAACTTAAAAAAAAATAGCATCAGGTATCAGGACGGGTCGTGAGGTGACCCGTGAGAGCATCCCACAAGTCGTTGATAACAATTAATTCATACCTCCTACCAAAGTATGAAGCGGATATTGTCAATAAAGAACCCAACAAAGAGATTGGGGTCGGACCCACTGGGAATAGGGAAGAGCTAGACCAAAGCCGGTAAGTGAACTTGTTAGGTAGTTACTCCAAATTGGGGGTTTAAAAAGGAAACAATAATTAAAAGCACAATTAAAATTATGGGTGAAATCAAGATTTAAATATAACTAGGGTCTTATGTTCCCCATGGGTTCATAACTACTTTGGGTATACATACGTGATCATCTCCAGTGCTTACTTGTAGAACTTATAATTAGGGCTCATTCAAACGACTGACTAGTCCCTATTGAATGACTATACTCACTCACCCGACCAGGTCTCATAAGCGATTACAATTTAACCGTTATCAATATGTACCAAAATTAACTATATTGCGACCACAGCTCAAGTTAATACAATGATCTTCAAGATCAAGGCTTTGTTTTAATTCGTTTTTCCTAATCTCTACCTCTTAGACCTAAGCAAGTAAAGAATTCGGGCAAGTCCTAACGTTGTACACCATTAAGAAACGTTTAAGCATGATAATATAATATAAGTGTTTTGCATTGGTTTTGAATCACTTTTATTTAACCATAGTTGTTAATCCACCATAGTTCCCACAACCCTAGCTATGGAGGTTTTAGTCTCTCATAGTTGCAAGATTGTAATTTTTTTGCATAATTAAAGACATAAATCAATACTTACAATTATGATTGAGAGAAAAACTTTCTTGAATTAATCAGAAAAATCCTTAAGAACAATATGAAGATCAAGAAAAGATTGATCACAAGTTGAACAACTCAATTCTCACGTCTATATCTCCTCAATTTCGTCGCTAATCAGTTCTAATCACTCCTAATTACTTCTCTACCCCTCTCTTATGAAAATAAAACATAAAAGTATTTATACAGACATAAAAATCCTTTTCCTAAGCTAACAGGGTAAACTTTCATATCTGCTGTCGCTCGTGCAAGGATTAGACCTACGATCCATGACAGACTTGTATGGGTCATACCTACCATCTGTAAGTCTATTGCTTGCTGAAATCCGGCTAAGTATTGGTGCTTTGGTATGACTCGTACCATCTTCCCACGAGTCGTACTGTGCTTCCATGGTTTTAAATATGAAGAATCTAAATTTTCCTGAAGTTTGTCACGAGTGACTTGGTACAACTCGTACCTTGCCATCACGACTCGTACTGTAATCATCCGTACCCAGAGTCAGCCTTTGTGAAAATTTTCTGAATCTCTCCACGACTTGAAGTCACGACTTGTACAACAATCATACAGCCTATACTATGAATCGTGAGTTGCTTCTTTCTCAGCTCATTCTTCTGAACATTTCCACGAGTCTTGGTACAATTTGTACCATGCGTGTACGACTCGTGTTGAGTGTGTCAGTTTGGATCATTTTCTACTCTTTTAAGCTTCTTTTGCACAATCTTGTTCCAACACCTAAGTTTACCTGAAAACAAAAGAAAAGTACCTCATATCCATATAAACACACCTAAGTCCATGCTATTGTCTTTTTAGTTTTGAGCGTCAACAGTGCTGTAAATCCATAGCACATCAACACCCTCAACTTAAAACTTTTGCATGTTCTCAGGCAAAGAAAAGAAAAACTAAAACACGTCGGTCAACTAGAAAATAAACCTAAGATGCTACAGCCAATACTTAAATAAAATTTGCACTTTACATACAACAACTTCTTACCCATTTCCATTAACCAACATCAGCTAATGTGTAACAAGCGACCTCAAAACATAATAAACAAGGATCAAGACATGTCATCTAGCTATCAATAGCCAATCAAGTCATCACCAATGTTTTTCACACGTACCAACGGTAAAAGTAAACGTAGTCCATCTACCCTCACAATAAATGAAATCCCCACTCACAAATATAATTATCAAATATGTATGGGACTAGACAAATGAAACACTCACCCTCACATAGAAGTTCCAAGTACCATGTATCAGATACCATAGGCTTGCCCTTATTTTCTCTGCTTCAATTTGTAGGATGGTTAAATTAGGATCACTATAGGACTTGATATGGCTTGTAATGTAGGCTAAGGGCTGGACATGATAAAGATGAGAGATTTTTAAGTGACTATCCCTTCCTTGGAGCTACATACGTTGGCTTCACCTTTCACCTACTTCACCCTTTATTCTTTCATTCCTTTTCTTTCCTTTTCACCTCTTTTAGATATGCATGGGTGTGGTGTATTTTCAACTTTTTCAGCATTTTTATTTTCTTTTTGAAATTTCTTTTCAAGACTCTAAATATTTTTCATCTCTTTTGTTTTCACCACACCACACCTCATTTTTCACTTTTTTTCTCTTTTCTTTCCCTTTTTCTCGTTTCCACCATTTATGCATCCCTACTCTAGCCACCCTCAACTTAGGCATTTTTCCTATGTTGAGGTTCACGATATCCAAGGAAGGACCAGGGACAAAATAGGTTTATTATGAACAATTGGGTACGGTTCATTGGTTAATCAAAGAAAAAATATGGGTCAATTAAGGCTCAAAATTGGGATCAAGGGATTCATGTGATTTTGGTAGGGTTATATAGGCTAAAAGTGAGCTAAACAAAATTGGCCTATGATCATATCCTAACCAACCATCCTTAGCCTATGCAAAGACTAACCAGGCAAGTTCTACATCTTCTACACAATACTAAACTAAGTACTTCACCTCACTCTCTCATGGCACATGAACTATATTCACCTCACCTGTCTGGTTTACACATGGCTTAACAAGACTACTCATGTTAATAAACAAGTTGACATCAAAAGATCCACAGAAATCATGCATGTAGTCACAAATACATAGTTAATGCATCGAATTTTTTTTTAAACAGGATCAATTTTTTTCAAGCATCAAAACTTGTGCATTTTTATTGGATGAGTACTCCTAAGTTATTTTCTAATTAAACAAAAATCACAAACTAAAAAAAAATAAAAATCCTAAACATGTCGGTTCTACTAGATAGCATGTCCGAGGGAAAGAAACACGGCAAGAAAAATCCTTGGACGTATTGAATATCCCAAAAATAACAAGCACACCCCCTCCCCTTTTTGAAAATTTAGCTTCGTCCCTGAAGCATGAGACAGAAAATCCTAGGGAAGGGAACATACCTGGGGCTACTCAGACTTCGCCCTATGGAGGAGGTACCTCCACTGTAACCGTGGCACTAGCGGTGGCCGGCGCTTGAAGTATCAACAGGGGGAGTGGTTACCCCCTCAGTAGTCTCGGCCACTTCAACGGCCTTAGTGTGAATCAGGGTTGAATCAGGTTGAGGGATGGTGGAGCTGCCCTCTCCTCTAGCTCACTCCTGCAGCTCTGACATATGTACGTCATGAGTCTGCAGGCTCTCCGCTCTAGACCGCTTACGTTCTCTCCTCTCTTTCTTCCTCTTCTTCCTCCGTCTCTCCTCTTCATCATCCTCAGCAGCTCTCTTTTTTCCCTTGTCTCCATCAGCTACCGTCGGCTCCCAGTAAGCTGCCAAATCAATCTCCTCATCAAATTCTACATCAAGGTTTGGAAGGGTGGGGGCTACTATAACTATCGATTGTCGTGATGACAACTAGACTACATGACTCCGAAGAGCCCCCAACTCATTATGGAGACTACTGGTGTATGTCTGCTCTGTTATCCATGCATTGAAATATCTCTCAAACCCATCTAGGCGAGCATGTAGAGCCTGAGTTGCTGCATCTATCTCTGACTTGACCCATGGCTTTATATTTTCCATCTGGCCTGAATCTTCTGCTCTGCCATGGTCAACCGTTTAGCCAGCTTCTGAAGGAAGTCCTGTGGCACCAAAACATGCCCTGCCAGAGTCTGAGTGTGTAAGCTAGGTGGTGGTATGGAAGATGTGCTAAGAGACGCCTCCGAACGACCGACATCTATAGCCGGTGTCTCGCTCTTCTCCTAGGTAATAGGGGCATTCACCTGTGCACCCTGTGTTGGCTGGCTCTATGGAATATCTGCGGGAAGTCGTGCACGACTACTGGGTTCATCTCATCCTGGATAAGTCTTGTGTCTTCTATCCTCTAGCCTCCAATCAGCCGCTCCTCACCCCCATCTTATTGGCACCTCTGCCTCTATACATAGCCTGAATACAAGACTCGAGAATGGGATGGTAGTGCTTACTCCCACTACCCAGTCTCATATCTCATCTGCAATGATCCTCGGGATGTTTATTGGATAGCGGTACATGAGGCATGCCACCAAAGCTACCCTGTCAGCACTCAGGGTATTGTCATTGACGGTGGGTGCTAGTAGGTGGCGTACTAGTGTCCAGCAGGTCTTGACAATAAAATTCAAAGAACTCTTGGTAACCTACTTTCATCTATCAACCCACTCAACTCCCTCCTTGTCCTCAACTAAGACACCCGCCAACCATTGTAACTGCCTTTGGCATTCTTCAAAACCTAAGAGCCGGAGTTGCTTAAGTTCCTCCACTCTGTATTCGTACTCTAGCATAGCTTGTAGAGGTATGAACTGTGGCCCATACAAAACCCGAGATATGGTGCGCTCGAATATGTTGACCTCTCTTCCTCGGAACAACACACTCTCGAGTCGGGTATGGTCTTTTATTTTCTGCCCCTACTTCGCCTTTTTCTCCATGGTGGCCAAGTAATTGGCTTAGAACTCCCGGACTATTTCTGCTATATATTGCGTTGGAGACTTTTCCATCCACTCGAAACCATAGAAGCTGAAGATCCGCTTCATATCATCCACTTCATTCAGGGAGTTAGTGAGGATCTGCGGTTCTACCTGAATGCTCCGCCTCGGCTTGTTTTTTGCGGTGAGAGACATGCCCTGCTCATATGTTTCTCTAGCTCCCAGCACTCTGCACTGGACTGTGCGGTTCTCTCTAGGTGGGGTATGTTCTTGTGCAGCATCTGGGGCCTCCTCTTCTGATTAATCGCTTCCACTTGCTTCATCGGACCCTTCTTCTACATTTGAGTCATTTTCCAACTTTTGATTATCTCTTCTAGCTCCCTTCTCAGACTGGGATCTTGGGCAGATGTGGCAGTGGCTGCTTTGGCTTGTGCTCTTTCTTTCTCCCTAGTGGTTCTAGTTTTGTCTGTGTCTGAAGTGTCTATCTGGTAGTCCTCAACCGAACCACTAGGGGAGTTTTCTGCTTGCCCAGCCTCGGACTCAGATGTTTCATCAACTAATATTCTCCGGGCTATTGCTTTGGATGTATTTCGCTTTTGTGTCATTGTACCTGTAGAAAAAGATTTAGAATTCCATATTTGAGAAAGAAGAATTAGAAAAGAAAGTTTTAGATTCTTATCACGAGTAAACAGTATGAGTCGTACCCAGATAGTACGACTCGTATGAAGACCCAGCAAGACCTTGTTGTATGTTACATCTCACAAGTATGACTCGAACCATGAAGGTACGACTCGTACCCTAAGTCGTCTGGTGAGGCTTCAGTTATGGTATTTTCTGTAATTTTCCATGACTCGTGGTACGACCCGTAGGTCGATTCCATGAGTCGTAGGAAAGACTTTTCTGTGGAACCTTGTTCTGTTCTTTGGTACGAATGCTCAGTACGACTCGTAGTTACAAACTACGATCCGTACTGTGCTTCATACAAATTTCAGGCCTTAGTCGATTTTTTTGTTCAGTTTGCAGGGGTTCTCTTTTTCACAATTTGGGTACTCAGATTTCCCCCAGGTCTAGGCATGTTATTCATCACTTAAACACTACTCATCCCACCCCTTTTTAATTATAACCCGTAACCCAAAAATAAAAGTATTTAAATTTACAAGCTCAAACCCAACAATGAAAAAAATATGGTGTTGTCTAGTCATTTATGGCTTAGTTTCATCCCTTATCATTGCATTATTGAAATTTTTTCGAACAAATTCAATACTCCCAGGGGTTCCGACAGTGGAAGCTTCAAGTAAGCTAAAAATTTTCAATATGCAATGCACTACTTACTTGATACTTCTTCCTTTGAATGAAAAATCACAATTTTGGGTTAGAGGAACTTCGGTAGAGCAAGAAATTGCCCGATTCTTCTTTAGTTTTTGAGTTACGAGTTAGAGAGTCTGGGAGATAAAGCTTGTAGGTTTTTTTTGTTTTCATGGGAGGAGGGTCGGTTTTGGTATGAAGTTTACATAGGTAAGGGGGCAGATTTAAAAATCTGGGCCGAATAGGATAATGTTAGAGTTTTTGACTCGTCATGACTCGTACCATGAGTCATAAGAAGACCCCATGACTCATCCCCTGGACCCGTGCTTCAGAAAATTAAGAAACTTACCTGGGGACCTATGAGTGCATTCTACAACTCGTACAATGTGGGTATGATTCGTATGATGACTCATAGGTCGATGCTTTGAATAACTTCTCTGAACCTCACCATGAGTGCTGCTACGGCTCGTAGGATGCCATCACGAGTCATACTGAGAGCCATAGCAGCTGCTATTTTAGCAGTTTTTCAACCTCCTATTTTTGTTTTCCCTGCACATTGAGCATACATTAGTTCAATAACTTGGGTTGCCTCCAAAGAAGCGCTTGATTTAATGTCGCCGCACGATGCAAGTGTCTTGGTTAGTCAGTCTTCACCAAGCCACAACTTGGGTTGCCTCCCAAAAAGCACCTGATTTAACATCGTGGCACGACGCAAGTCTCTTGACTACTCAGAATTCGTCCAAGTGACTCATATCTATCCTCTAATGCTGAGACTATGTTGAATTCCTTTGGTTGCTACATTGACCGCAGATGTTAAAGGTGACCTCTTCTTTGTTTAGTATGAATTTCAACTGGCCTTCCTCCACATCTACTTGGGCCCTCCCAGTTGCAAGGAATGGTCACCCCAAAATGATGGGGACCTCATAATCCACTTCATAGTCCAGAATCTCGAAGTCCGCTGGGAATATGAATGTGTCCACCTTGACAAGCACATCGAATAGGATCCCCACCGGCTTTTTAACAGTTATGTCAGCCATCAGTAGATGCATAGTGGTTAGTGTGGGGGCTCCCAAGCCCAAATTCTTCAACATTGCCAAGGGCATCAAGTTGATGCTATCTCCCAAATCACAAAGTGCCCTTGCAAACTCGACATTCCCAATGGTGCAAGGTATAGTGAAAGCACCTAGGTCTTCCTTTTTTTGATCTAGAACCCTTGTATCTATGGCACTACAGTGATGTACATTGTCAGCCGGCTCATAGCTCATATATCTCTTCTTAGTCACCAAGTCCTTCATAAACTTTGCATATCCTGGCATTAGTTCCAATGCCTCAACCAATGGTATGTTCATAGATAACTATTTAAGCATTGAAAGGAATTTCTGGAACTTACCATTTTCTGCGTTTTTCTTCATCTTTGAGGGAATGGTGGCGGTGGGCGTGGGATAGCTTTGTAGATTTGTGGTGCTCCTTTGTCATTGTCAGGCTTTTCTTCACCTCTTGGGGCCTCAGTATGTGCAGCGCCCTTTGTCTCAACACTCTTCTCATTCTCATCCATTATGCTTTCTTTCATCCATTCAACTACAACTAGAAACGGGGGTCAATTGTGGTCTTACCACTCCTAGTCATCACCGTCATGCAATGGACATCGTTCTTAGGGTTTTGGATGGTGTTGCTAGGTAGTGTACCCTTTTGTCTAGGGTTCATTCATGCTGACAGTTTCCCAAGTTGATATTTGATCTGCTTGATGGTTGTAGCATGAGATTCCACTTTCTGAACCATACTTGATAAGTCGCTTCTGATCTCCTTTAGTTGCTTATCAGTGGAACTCACCTTCTACAACATCTCAGCCATCATGCTCTCTAGCTTTGATTGCCCAGCCTCCCCCTCTCGTGCATTGGGAGGCACATAAACTCCAGCCTGGTCATTGTGGTATTAATCATTTCTTCTCTATTCTCCTTCGCGCTCACAGCCACGTCTCCTGTATCTGAACCCATTTCTATTGTCGTTGTCTCTATATTTGTTCCGACCTTGATTTCCAGAACCTTGGCGCCAATTGTCTTGTCCAGACGCTTGGGCATTGGCTTGGAAACCCTCCACTTGGCTATCCAGAAAGTTTGCCTCTTCCTCAGAGTCAGAGTGATCAGTTTCTTGCTCCATTCCTTAAGTTCCCACTGCGTTAACCTTTTTGGCTCCAGATCCCATGATATGCTTTGTCAGCAAGTCCAATGATGTGTGCATATGAGCCAACTCCTGGTCGCATTCTTCTTCTTTCCTTCGTTGGTCTGCAGTCAAACCAATAACATATGTACCGACCACTGCATCAGCCTCCCTTGTATGTCAGGCCCTGTTCGTCTTAGTCACCCTGTCAAGAATAGTGGCAGCTTGCTCCCAAGTGTCACTTATCAAAGCTCCTCCCGCCACCGTGTCCACTACAGCTTTGGTGCTATTATTCAAAGATCTGTAAAAGATTTCTAACAAACTGTCATCTGGGATCTTGTGGTTCTGGCACTTTGTTAACTTTTCTTGAACCTCAACCAGGTTTTATGAAGTTCCTCTGTCTTAAAGTGTCGGAAGTTGTAGATCTCGTCTTTTAGCTGCAACATTTTGGAGGGGGAAAGAATCTCTCACCAAAAAGGCCTGTTTGAGCTCCCTCCAATTGGTTATGGAGTTGTTGGGCAACTCCGATAACCATAACTTGGCATCCCCTGATAGAGAGAAGGGGAAGAGTCTGAGTCGTATGCCATCCTGGCTTACTCCGAGCAACCTGTAAGCCTTGCATATTCCTACGAAGTTCATCAAGTGCAAGTTGGCGTCATCCGCTGCATGACCACTGAACATCCCTTTCATGTTTAGCAATTGAATCATGGTGTTGTGATATCAAATTTGGCCCCAGTGGGCAGTGGTGGTGGCACAATTGCTCCAGTAGACCCAACTTCATCAATGTCTGGGTCCTCATCATCGAAGAATTGAGGGGCAAGTCTATAACCTCTAATGTCCCTCCCATGTCGACCAGCATTCACTACTTCTTCTCTAACATCATCTGCATCCTGAAGTGCAGCTTGTCGAGCAATTTATG
The DNA here is from genome assembly GCA_035772735.1 of Datura wrightii. Classification (NCBI taxonomy): domain Eukaryota; kingdom Viridiplantae; phylum Streptophyta; class Magnoliopsida; order Solanales; family Solanaceae; genus Datura; species Datura wrightii. The sequence continues at coordinate 65,240,743 of JASDFA010000003.1, read as the reverse complement.
GTTCTCTTTGATCTTGGTTCTCCATTCTATGCAGTGCTCGTTCAATTTATGGATTTAATGTAATAAGGGGATCTTCGCTAGTCCGTGTGCTTGGAATTCACCGGAGAACAACCTGTGGTTATCAAGAAAAACAAAAAGAAAATGTAATTAAGGAAATAACTACCAAAAAGTCAAATACAAGCTTTAATCTAGTCTTAGTCGGATTCCCCGGCAATAGTGCCACTTTTTGATAACGCTCAAACCATACCTTCTACCGAAGTATGAAGTGGACGTTGTCAATAAAGAACCCAATAAAGAGGTTGGGGTCGAACCCACAAGGAATAGGTAAGAGCTAGACTAAAGTCGGTAAGTGAACTTGTAAGGTAGTTACTCCAAATTGGGCATGTACTAACGTTGTACACCATTAAAAAACATTTAATCATGAGGAGAATACAGTACAAGTGTTTTGCATTGGTTTTAAATCACTTACATGTAACCCTAGCTTGTTAATCCACCATAGTTCCCACAACCCTAGCTATGGAGGTTTTAGACTCTCATAGTTGCAAGGTTGTAATTTATTTGCATAATTAAATAAATCAGTACTTACAATTATGATTGAGAGAAAAACTTCCTTGAATTAATTAGAAAAATCCTTAAGAACAATATGAAGATCAAGAAAAGGTTGATCATAAGTTGAACAACTCTACTCTCATGTCTATATCTCCTTAATTTCGTTGCTAATCAGTTCTAATCACTCCTAATTACTTCTCTACTCCTCTCTTATGAAAATAAAACATAAGTATTTATACAGACATAAAAATCCCTTTCCTAAGATAACAGGGTAAACTTCCATATCTGTTGCCGCTCGTGCCACGATCATACCTATAACCCGTGACAGACTTGGACGAGTCGTACCTACCATCCGGAAGTTTGTTGCTTGTTGAAATCCGGCTAAGTGTTGGTGCTTTTGTACGACTTATACCATCTTCCTATGAGTCATACTGTGCTTCTGTGGTTTTAAATCTAAAGACTCTAAATTTTTCTGAAGTTTGTCACGAGTGCCTTGGTACGACTCATACCTTGTCATCACGACTCGTATTGTAATCATCCGTACCCAGATTCAGCCATTGTGCAGTTTTTCTTAATCTTTCCACAACTTGAAGTCACGATTCGTACAATGATCATATGGCCCGTACTGTGAGTCCTGAGTTGCTTCTTTCTAAACTCATTCTTCTGAACATTTCCATGAGTCTTGGTAGAATTTGTACCATCAGTGTACGACTCATACTTAGTCTATTAGTTTGCCTAATTTTCTGCTCTTTTAAGCTTCTTTTGCACAATCTTGTTCTAACACCTAAGTTTACCTGAAAAACACAATAAAAGTACCTCATATCCATATAAACACACCTTAGTCCATATTATTTTCTTTAGTTTTGAGCGTCGACAGTGCTGCAAATCCACAGCACATCAATCATGATGTGACTCGTGCTGAGGCTTAGGAGTTGGGTTGAAATTTGAGAGATGGAATCCCCACGGATAGGACCATGAGACGTGGTCATTCACCATGAATCGTGGGATGAGTCATGGTCAGCTGATGGAAGTTATTTGAAAATCATAGGCAGTGTACAGGACGAGCGGTGACCACAAGTCGTGGTCACCCAGTGATGAATCGTGAAGCCTCTTGTTGCGAGCCCAGGATGACTGCTAAACAGTGTACGTGACGGATGATGCCATGAGTCATGGCCAAGGGTGACGAGTCATTAGATCCCTCATGGGGACTAACTGGTAGTTATTTTCAGCGAATTTAGTAATGGCTTTTTCATAATTCCTAAGATCTAAGGTCTAAACTATGTCGTTTTAGATTATGAATGATGTCTTTTAAGAGGATTAAGTTCATTTTAGGCCTTTTGCGTTCATGCTTGCAGAGATAGAAGTTTAGAAGGGGTGATCAAGCTTGTTCGTCTTCGAATTCTCTTCAATTCCTCTTGGACAATCAGAGAAGTGCACGAATAAGCTGTAATCGGGTATGTAGGGTTATGAATGGGTAAATGCTTTCACACCCATGCCTAATCCCTTTCTAAATCATGAATTTCTATGTCTAATCTATGGGGTATTGTCACGCCCCGCCTTGGGAGGCATGACGGGCACCTGGTGCCCTACTAAGACCTGAACTGCTAGACTGCTGAGCCTAAGCACTTCTGGTGCCTGGCTGGATCTAACTCTGATTCATGAAACCAACGGGCTATATAACGGCTGTAAATACAGTCCCCGGCCGACTAGGCCTATAGCCACCTGTAAGAAAACAACAGCTACCCAGGACAACTGAATCAATAGGGAACCTATGCGGGCCGACAAGGCCACCATGTTGTCTAGTTATTTCTGAATCAAGAAAACAAGTGCTAAACTGCTATGTGACCAACAGGATCACCACTACCAAGTGAATAAGGCCCCACACGGCCATCATAAACAAACTAAAACATACACACGGCCTCACACGACTGGTACGACTAACCACAGGGAATATACAATATGCAAGCCTCTAAGAATACCGATAAGATGGTCGAGATAGGGCCCCGGCCTACCCGTACTATACAACAAAGAAAAGGAATAAACCTATAGCTGTCTAGCTCTGGATGATAGGAGCTGATGACTCTGTGTGCTGGCTAGAATTATAAGGGATCGGCTCCTCGTCTATGAGTACCTGCAGGCAAGTAATGCAGGGGCCCCAAACAGGTATCAGTACCACTGGTACTGAGTATGCAAAGAAAAACTGAACATAACTGAAGATAAACAGTATACTGGTAGTTACTGAAATGATAGAGGATAGCTAAAACTTTCTGGAATAGCAGAATTTGTACCGAGCTTAACTATACTGGAAAGAAGATAAGAACCATACCTGTCGATGCGGCGTCCTGCTATCTATCAATTTAATATGTAACATATATATATATATATAGCATACAAGAACCTATACCAGCCCCCATAAGCCGGAAGGTGCTAATCAACACGCAATCTATATACCCCTACCCGGGTCAAACCATCCAAAAATAAATTCACTCCACTCACCTAATAACTACGAGCACCACACCGGCCCCCTGGGTATGCAGCTTGGGATCTCTGGGCCCCTAACTATAACTGTATTTGAGTCCAGAGGACTCCTGTAACTGTAATCTGAGATCTGTATATGTAATCTGTAATCTATGCCCTAGGCGCAAGCGCACGACAGGGTATGCTATAATGCTGATCAACCTTCTATGGGGAATGCTGCATCCATCTTCGTCCTACTGCGGACGTCATGCCACTCCTTGGAGTGCGTATCCTCACCCTATGGTGGGCGAGTCGACACAGCTATTAACCCTGGGATGGCAAGGAATCTCTAAGGGTGCCCACATAAAACAACCAAGTCTCAACAAACGACGATAATCACATATAACATGTATAATAAATTTGATAATATTGTTTGTGTTCTGATATTCTATTCTGAATCTCTAGCTGAATTAAACTGAATCTGGTACTGGGTCTGAAATAATATCTCGCTGTTTAATACTAATTTACTGAATTTTATTCTGAATATGGCATAATAATACAAACATACTTAATACTCGACTTCTGGAACTTCCTTTTGGAATTTATTCTATTTTACTATACTAGAATTACTAACTTGCCGAAGAAACTGGCTTTACATACCTCAGTTACTGACTTCTTGACTAACTGGCGTAACTCAGCCAATATCCAACTATTTCTTCCAACTGCATTCATATTTATAGCAATTAGAACTAAATTCATCGATATTCTGGAAGAAAATACTACTTTGAATATATATATATATATATAGCCCAAACTTTGACTTATCGAAAAACAGTCGAAAACTCTCTATTTCTCGAAAGTCCAGAAGGGAGAAATACTCACTTTAGGGCTAGGAGTATATTGACACTAATTTGGAGCAATTCCACTTACCTTAGCTCGGTAGGATGACGGTTCGCCGGCCGAATTTCACGAAACTAACTCCGTAGGAATGCTCCCTGCAGCTTAATACTTCACTACCCAAGATTAATTCAAGTTAATAGCGTAAACGGAAGGAATTTCATTAAAACCTCTCGTGCCCTCTATTTTCTGGTTGTTCTCTGGAAATTTGATAATTATCATTTAAAAGCCGAAGTGGGGGCTTTATATACTTGGGGGTGAACCTCACCTCCGTGGCATGTTGGCCATCACGGAGGTGAGCCCTCCGTAACACGTTGGCCATCACGGAAGGGGTCTGCCCAGCCTCCTCTTGCGATTGTTCGATGTGGCGCTTGTCCGGTCTTTCCCCGGGACTTTTTCTAGCATGTGTGGCATTCTAAAACTCTTAACCAACATGCGAATAGACCGTCTAAATGTTAAGAATTTACGGGGTGTAACAGGTATTAACCCAATACATGAGATTTCTAATTTCTCTACATGGGTATGATTTAAATATGTTTCTACTATTGAATTATGAATCATGGGAAAGTTTTATACTATTTTCAATTAAAATCATGTTTCAAGCATTATGAATTAAAAAGCCCATTGATGACAAGTTCATGAAAGATGAGATTTGTGATGAGTGTATGATTCTGATGAGATATTATAATGAAAAGAATGTTTTCAAGATACCCATATTTATAATCATGTTTTCATCAAGATACCCATATTTATAATCATGTTTTCAATGTGAATTGAGCATTTTCAAGCATGATAAAGTATAGTGCAATGCCCACATGTTCAGATATGATTTACGATTTCCGAATTAAGCTTACCACATGATTTTGGAGCGAAGACTCCCAATTATCTTTCAGCTTGTGGTATGGTTTCAAATAAAGCTTCTCATTTGCATGATTTAATATTTGAGATGTATTTGATTATTGAGCTTCGTCAATAGATGATGTTGAGCTTCATTGAAAAATAATGGAAAGCATATGCATGTTTCTGTGAGTAGTGTCTAGTACCAAGTAGGCTAAGGGTTGATCACCCTATGCCTCAGAACTACGTGCCAATGTAGGTTATTCTTATATATTATTTCGGGACCTCCCTTGTGAGCTATCCCCTACCCCCAATTAGGCTACGAGCTTGATATTGATATCATGGTATCGTCCCTATCCCTGCCAAGCTTTGGACGGCTCTACCCAGTTGAGTGTGATAGTTTGGACCACGTAAGCTCTATCATAGTATGTCGGTTAATAGATGATTCTTGCATTGTTCCTCATGATTTCAGTTATGCATGTTTATCATTCATGAGATTACAATCTATATATGTTCTAAAACAGGTTTGACTCAATGTTCACTTTTACTTATGACTATTAAATTTCAGTTTTGAGTCAATCGATTCAGTTATGATGTTATGTTATGTTATGATGAGATCATGATTTTAGAAAGAATGCATACAAGCTCTACTCTCAAATTCTTATTGTTTATGTTTTATATTATGCATGTTTTAAAATAACTTTACTTATTTAAGCGGTTTTACTTATCTTGCATACTCGGTACATTCCACGTACTGACCGCATACTCTATGCTGTATCATTTCATGATACAAGACCTGGTTCTCAGGCTCAGCACCGTTCATAGTTAGTCTTCGGAGTTAGCATCTTACATTGTTGGTGAGTCCACATCTCTTGAGGACTAGACTTATTCGGATTTTCCTTTTTATGTATTTTCAGTTTCAACTTTATTGAGTTAATTGGGGTCTTGTCCCATCAACTCGTCATGTTTAGAGGCTTTTCAGACAACAGATGTAATTAGCATCAGATTGTGTATTCTGATGATATGTTTAATTTAGACTTCCACTATCATTATCTTAATGATTCTTCAGTTTTATCGGTTGAGTTAGATGTATGTTCATGTCATGGGTCGACTTGGAGTCTCCCATGGCTCCTTGTCTCATGTCTCAATCCGGGCCTCCGTTCGGGTCGTGATGGGCAACCGCCTCCTTCATCTTAAGCAGTATGGGATCTTCATCCTTCCTTGACTTAACTTCAACTACCAATGAGGAATCTGATCCACTCTGCACCACTACTCCGCCCTCAGCTGTATCAACCAACTGTACTCCCAACCAAGCTAACCTGTGGATATCCTTTGCTATTTCCTTTCTGCCCTCTTCAACATGAGCCACACTCCCCGTAGACATCCTGGTTAGGGCATCAGCCACGACATTTGCTTTGCTTGGGTGATACAGCACACTCATGTCATAGTTCTTCAGTAGCTCCAACCATCTTCTTTGACGAAGATTTAGATCTTTCTGACTGAACACATACTGAAGGCTCTTGTGATCGGTAAAAACATCCATATGAGCCCTTTAAAGGTAGTGCCTCTATATTTTCAACACAAGCACCATCACTGCCAACTCCAAGTCATGAGTCGGATAGTTCTTCTCATGAACCTTGAGCAGTCTGGAGGCTTAAGCTATCACCTTACCTTGCTGCATCAAAATGCAACCAAGTCCAACTATAGAAGCATCACAATACACCATAAACCCATCTAATCCTTCCGGCAAAGTTAACACTGGAGCGATAGTGAGTTGAGCCTTTAACTCTTGGAAACTCTTCTCACACGCATCTGACCACTGAAATTTCACCTTTTTCTGAGTCAACCTAGTTAGAGGGGATGTAATAGAGGAGAAACCTTTCACAAAATGTCGGTAATAACTGGCTAGACCCAAGAAACTTCTGATTTTGATTGGGGAAATAGGTCTTGTCCGATCTTTCACCACTGCTACTTTTGAGGATCTACCAGAATACCATCACTCAAGACCACGTGACTAATGAAAGTCACCGACTTCAACCAGAATTCGCATTTAATAAACTTAGCGAACAACTGGCGGTCTCTGAGCATCTGTAGCACTATCCTCATATGGTTAGCATGTTCTTCCTCGCTTCTAGAGTATACCAAAATGTTGTCAATAAATACAATGATGAACATGTCTAGATATGGCTTGAAAACCCTATTCACCATGTCCATGAAAGTTGCGGGGGCATTATTCAGTCTGAAGGACATAACCACGAATTCATAGTGACCATACTGAGTTCTGAAAGTTGTTTTCGGTATGTCACATTCCCTGACCCTTAGCTGATAATACCCCAGCTTGAGATCTACCTTGGAGAAAAAACTGGATCCCTGAAGCTGATTGAACAAGTTATCAATCCTGGGTAGGGGATACTTATTCTTAACTATGACCTTATTCAACTGAAAAATAGTCGATACACATTCTGAGGGTACCATCCTTCTTTCGCACGAATAATACTAGAGCACCCCATGGAGAGATGTTGGGCCTGATTAAACCCTTATCAACGAGGTCTTTTAACTGCTCCTTCAACTCCTTAAGCTAATCTGAAGCCATTCTGTAAGGAGGGATGGAGATGAGCTGAGTGTATGGAAGAAGGTCTATGTCGAAGTCTATTTCTGGCTTAGGAGGAACTCTGGGAAGATCTTTGAGAAACACATCAGGGAACTCACCGACAATTGGAACTGACTAAATAGTAGGGGTCTCGGAGCTAGAATATTTGACCCGAACTAGATGATAAATACACCCTTTTGAAATAAGCTTCATGGCCTTAAGATAGGAAATAAATCGACCCATAGGCGCTGAACTATTGCTCGTCCACTCTAAAACTGGCTCATTAGGAAATTGAAATCTGAAGACCCTAGTACTGTAGTCGACTGAGGCATAAATGGAATGTAACAAATCCATGCCAAGAATGAGGTCAAAGTCAACCATGTCTAAATCTACAAGATCAACTGGAATGACCTTATTCAAGATTGAGACTAGGCAGTTTCTATACATCCGACTGGCTCTAACTAACTCACAAGCTGGGGTGGAGACTGAGAATGGTTTTGAGAGGACTTCTGGACTGATATCAAACTGGAAAGATACATAGGGAGTCACGATTGATAGTGTGGCTTCTACATCTAGTAGGACATACACATCTAGATTGAAAAGGCTTAACATACACGTGAGCACGTCAAGTTAACTCTCTTGATCCTGACTAGAGGATAAAGCATAAAAATGGATTTGGCTGACCGCCATCCGTACCTGAAGTGTTGGCCTTCTGGAGCTGCTGAAGTGATGATTTGTGATCTCCCCCGTCCTACTGACGGGCATTCTCTAAGCCGATGACCAAGTTGTCCACACCCAAAGAAACCCTCTTGGCCCTGAAGGCATTCCCTTGGATGGTTCTTGCTACACTTAAGGCAAGCTGGGGAGCGGTTGCTGGCACTATGACTCTGAGACTGTGAGCCAGATGCTCTACCCCTCCAATCCTTGCGGGATCAGAACGTAGGGGCACTGGCTGAACTGGGTGCTGGAGCCCTCTACTGTTGCTGCTGTGGGTGGCTACTAACACCAAAACTCTGGTGGCCATACTCTGATTGGCCAGTCCTCGCCCACTTGTTCTCCCATTCCAAGTCTTTTAGTTTTTCTACCTTAATTTGTTGGACATGAACGATGAGGCTGTAGAGATCAATATCTTTGATAAGCATTGCAGTCCTGCACTCCTTGAGGACCAAGTTCGATACACCATTGACGAACTTCAGCATGCGAGCCCTTGGCTCGACTACCATCTCCAGAGTATATTTAGACAATCGTATGAACTCCAGTCCATACTTTTCCACCGTTCGATTGCCCTGTTTTAGATTCATAAATTCTGCTACCTTAGCCTCCCTGAGCTCCCGGGGGAAGAATCTATCTAGGAAGGTTGTAGTGAACTCCTCCCAGTCCACCGATTCTGCTCCCAGTGGTATTCCTTCCTTCCACTGGTCGTACCAGATCTGGGCTACCCTTTTCAACTGGTAGGCAACCAGGTCGGCACTCTCAGAGGAGCTAAAACCCATAATTTCGGTGATCTTTCTAATCTCATCCATGAACTCCTGTGGGTCCTTTCCCATCTTACATCCATGGAAAACTAGAGGGTTTATCCGGGTGAAGTCTCGAACTCGGGCAGTTGCTGCGGACACATTAGTATTGACCGAAGCCACCTACTAGTTCACCTGGTTCATGACTGTCATTGCGAGCAGTTGGATTGCCGCTCTAAACTCTGCAGAGGACACTGGGTCGTCCTGAGGGGCTGTTGGAGCTGGTGGGGCAGGTCGGTGAGCGTTACCAGCCCTTCTTCCATTACCACATCATGGAGGCATGATTTCACTGAAATGAAACATAGCACAAGTTAGGAGAATGTTTCTGGAATTGAACTTGCACGCACGATAAAGAATACGAACAAAAGGGAGTTTTCCTAATAACGTCTCGTAACCTCCCCTTCATAAGTGTGGCACGCTTCACACCCATGAAAAGGACTCTACTTGATGTGGCTTTCAGACATCCTAGGATACTCTAAACCTATTTCTCAGATATCAAGTTTGTCACAACCCAAGTCTATACCCTGGATGAGATATGGTACTTGAAATCACAAGTGACCCCAAGTCAACCCATGGCCTATCATAACACTGATAATCTGAGTAATATCATAGTGGAAGCTTTAAAAATAATTAAAAAACCATTTATAAAGAAGAAGTAAATCATAAATATTTATACAATTGAAAACAAAACTAAAAATCTGAATCTATGTCTGTATCTAAAAGCCATCTATCTGATGAGTTGTTTGGACAGGCCCCCAGCTAACTCTAAATTCTACTGAATGAAATATAACTGAAGAAAAATAACATTTTCGTCGAATGATGAGGACTCACCATTGGTGCAGCTGAACATTCCTGGATAAGATCTATTAACGGTGTTGAGACTGAGAACCTGCAGCTGTATCATAAAATGATACAACATAGAAGATATGCGTCAGTACTTTGAATGTACTGAGTAAGTAGGAGAAAACATAACACAGAGAATGAATAATTGAACTGTAATGACATGCAATGACCAACTAAAATGCTAAAACTGGATAAACTAAAATATACTGAGATGGTCAAAATGACCTAGTCTGATGGTCAAAGACATGACCTAAATCTGAGATACTGAATCTGAATTAACTGAACTGAACTGAATAATCTAAAACTGTTCAAAACTGAGCTAACTGAGACTGAACTGACTAGTGGGAGAGTCTATAACTGACATATAACCACGTGAGCTAGACGTGGAGTCCGATGTATACACCCCACAGGTAGGACCCAATATACCTTTCTAGGGTATAAAGGCATGAACTGGGTGATCACAAGTCTGGGGCCATAAGGCCAATAAAAATAACCTACGGTGGCAATATAATTCTGGGAACCTGGGTGTGCTGGAATCCTAGTCCACTTGGTGCTAGGTCCTACTAGTGTCATAACCTTTTAAAGAACCACTAAAATATGATAACTGAGTCTAATTATGATAACTGGGAAGCACCACTGACACCTCAAGAAATAACTGTAGTCAAACTGATCAACTGACATTTCTGGACAACACTGAGTGTAATAATCTGGTTGAGACTGGACTAATATGTATTTGGATAAAATTTCCACATACATTAACAATATGGGGATCTCAAAACTGATAAAATCAAGCTACAAGAAAACTAGTCCAACACGCAAGATTCTAAATTTTACCAAACTGAGAACTAGGACTAAATCATTTCACTAGATAAATTTTTCACAAATTTCTAGATATAGGGAATAATAAAGCAGTAAAAATCATGAGAAATATTCCACTTGAAATCTTAAATAAATTGATCTAAAATTTTTCTACATTTCGAATCCACAGGACTATAACTGATAGAGAAAATAGAGAAGATTTTGGAGACACAAGGGAAGAACTATTCCCTTTTTTAATTCCCACATATCTGGATAAGAAATCCCTGGAGAAAAAGACTTGAATTTCTGAAACTAACTAGGAGCCCTAGTTCTTGCTTGAGAGGAAAATTCTGGATTCTACTATTGATATTCTGAGAGCCTGTGTGGGGAATGAGGGGGAAAACCATTTGATCCCTCTAAATTCTATGAAATAATACTTAAAACGACATAGTTTAGGAACTAAATAGGTGGAAAATTACAAAAATATCCCTGAAATAAAAATCTAGAAACTGATCGATAGGGAACCAACGGGTCGCTCAATGAGTCATTGGTTGAGACCACGACTCATTGGGACCAGTCTTTGGTCCTACTTTTGGGGGGTTGGGATCACTGGATCTGGAAACAGGTGAAACAATGACTCGTTGGTGGACCAAACGGGTCGTTGTGTCCAGTCGTTACTTTCACTGGAAAATTTCTAATAAAAATCTCAAACTTGACCCGACAGGTGGTGACAACGACTCATTGTGGAACACAATGTATCGTTGTTTCCACTCGTCATGACTAGAAGGAGTTTCTGGGGTTCTCACCCAATGACTCACACAACGAGTCATTGTTTTTGACGACGACTCGTTGGTTGAGTCGTGGGGTCCTGGAAAAAGAAATTCTGAGGTAGGGATCAATGATTGACAGAACGACTCGTTGTTTCTCGCAATGGGTCGTTCCTTGTATCGTGGGTTCCCGAGAGACCAAACACTGTTGATCATGACAGACACAATGAGTCGTTGGAGCTGACCACGACTCGTTGTCTCAATCATTTTGAGGTAACTTTTCTGGTTTTCTTTTGGATATTTCTTGCAAGGTATGAATCTGGTCTAGGAAAGTTTTGGGGTGTTACAAAAGAATACTCAGAGAGATTCAATTTGATATATTGGATAACCCAAAAACACTTTAGAAAATGAGAGTTATTATCGTTTAAAGTTGACCCTTGTAAGAACTTACATGAAAAACTCAATCGGTAGGGAAGCTCACAACTCAACTTTATGCTAGAGGTTTCTTATGACCTTAACTTGCATCCAATGCTCTCCTTACACTTAAGAATTGATATTAACACCTTTTTCCATAGAATTCATCAGGTTTGGGTCTATCTACATACCTAGAACAGTTCCAAACTTAGCCCGAAAGTCTAAGGCGTACGATATCTCAACTCACGATTGAAATGACGATTTATACCATCACATTATGAATCGTAATGTGTCTTTCTAGCTTCTGATCCTTCCCTATGAATTCTATAAACCTCATACCTATGATCCTTCACTATGACTTGTACCACCCTGGTACGGATCATGGATCTAGTTGTGGTTTCCTTGCCACTTCCTACTAAACTCTCTGAATCTATGCCACGAACCCTTGTTATGACTCGTATTGACGTAGTATGAGTTTTCAGAACCTGTTGTGACATCTCAATCAGAATTTACTAAGTTTTCTAGACAACACACTATGAGTCATACCATGAACCTATGACTCGTACTGAGGTTCCTGTTGAGGCATTTTCCAGTTTTCTCTGACTGATCAAATTTCAAATCTAGAGTATAGTCTTAAAAAACTTTAGGGTATTACATAATCTCCCCCTTGGGAATATACATGCTCGAATGGAGGCTAAATAAGCTGAAAAGGTAGGGAAAGAGTTGTAATCCTGAAAATTGAAAGTTGCACACTAAATATGGATGGAGTGACTGACTCCAAACTGAGATACATGGCTGAACTGAATTCAATAATATTACATGCATGCTAAGACATGAGAAGAACTGAAGGACATGAAACTGGCATGAAAATGAACAGAGTACTAAGGAGGAACTATTTCCTCACTTTAGAACTGAGTTGTTAAGGACGGAGTTATAAATCCCAAAACTACTTTCTGATATCTGAATAGCTGACATGATAACTAATCTGACTGAGAGTAATAACGAGATCACTATTTGAAGCAGTTACCTATCATTCTAGAAATCTAAATATAGGCGTGAGTAAAATGCAATGTTGACTAAAACATAGGAGAAGACACATGTATAGGAATGGATCGACATCCCATAGATACTATTTCTAGAACTTCCCTACTAGAATACTCAAGACTTAACTTGGGACATTTAACTTATCATTTTCCCCTTATCTTAAAGTCCTCTATGGCTAGGCTAAAACCACTAACTCTTGACTTTTCATTCGCCTCTAAAGCTATCACTAAGGGCTTTATATTTATAACTTTTTTTATGCCATCCACGAGATAAATCTCATACTAGGATTCTTAAAGGAATCATATACCTTATGATATGGATCCCAGGCCTAGTAACATGTAAGAACCAACATGAGAAGCTCATAACATACCTGTGACTACTTCTGGTAGTTCTCCTAATCTTGGCGTGATGACAGGGCGTAGAAGTGGTTTTGACACTGTTCACAACCTGCACTAGATGATGTGCCCTACTGAGATGGGCGAGCTAATGAAGTTGTTGAAGAGGTGGCTGGGGCCCTACTTTCACCCCGCTTGGCTGCTGGGCAATCTCTAAGGTTATGGCTCGATTTGCAGCATCAGAAGCAAGCATCTGCATAGACCATGCACTCCTCTGGGTGGTTCTTCCGATAGTTCTTGATGGTTGGGTATGTAATCTCCTTTACCCTGGGTCTAGATGGAATACAAGTTGTCGATGGTGCTGGGATCAACGACCTCTAATGGGACTGGAACGACTCCACCACTCATCTTCTACTGAGAATACTCTGAGCCCCTCCCCCCCCCCCCCCCCGTCCTTGCTCTCTTGTTCTACCTTTCCAACTCCTTTAACTTTTCCTTCTAAATCTTTTGATCATGGATCACGAGTCTAGAAATGTCCATGTCACTAATAATCATCATGATTCTACACTCCTTGAAGACTAAGTTTGAGACTCCATTTAAAACTTGCTCATGTGAGCCCTCAGCTCAGCAACCATCTCCAAAGCATATTTTGAAAGCTGAGTGAACTTTAAGGCATATTCCTACACCATCATGTTATTATACTTCAAGTTGATGAACTCTACAGCCTTTGCATCCCTCAACTCCTAGGGAAAGAACCTATCTAGGAAGGCTACTACGAACTCATTCCAACTGATCGGAACTGCCTGCCCTACGACCTTTCTTCCACTGTTTAAACCATATATGGGTTATCCCCTTCAGCTAATAGGAGGCCAAATCTGCACTCTCCTCTCGGGAGATCCCATAATCTGGGTGAGAAGTGCATTAGATACAAATTAAGGTCATAAGGAACCTCTAGCAAAAAGTTGAGTTGAGAACCTTCTTATTGATTGAGTTTTCGTATAAGTTTTTGCAAGGGTCAACTTCAAATGACCATATCTCCCATTTTACAAAGAGTTTTTAGGTGATTCAATATAGCAAATTGAATCCCTTCTAGACTTCTTTTCAACACATCTAACCTTGCGTTAATTATAGTTTGAGTAAAAAGTTATGAGCAATTTTGTGAAATAGGGAAAAAAACTGCACCATATCACAGAACGATTCATCAGGTGAGTCGTTAAGTCACCTAACGAATCGTTAAGTGATCCGTTAAGTGGAAAAATTAGTGGAAAACTTGATTTTTAGATAGTATTGATGACTGGTTAAGTGACCCATTAAACGCCCAAATTACACCTTTATGATAAGAAGTATAACGCGGTCGATGTCAAATATAGAACCCAACAAGGTTGGGGTCGAATCCTACAGGGAATATGATGAAAACTAAGCCGTATTGAGTATTTTATTTTATTCAATTATTTTTGTAAGACTGGGAGTTTGGGAAAGGTGTTTTGATTTACTATCAGTTGGATTCAAGAAACACTAGCTATGATTTATAACTATTGAATTCCAGAAGAATTTAAACTAGGGTTATGGTTATCATATTTTCTTAACAATATTTTGAGAATGACTGCAGTGGACTCATTTAATGCTATGCATGTAGGTTGTTAACTCAATTATTTTATCCAAATGTTGCTCAACCTATTCAGACATGTATCACACTTATATTCTCAAACTAAGAGTGATTGTCAATGAGTTACAATAATTAACCTAGGTTGATTAGTCTTATAACATCATTAATCATTAGTCACGATTTAACACCTTGAATCCCTATTGCCAATTCTTTTCATCCAGATTTATAAATCTTACTCAAGCATGTCAAACCTAGGGTTTGTTCTAATGCTTGAAATAATTAGAAATCACTCAAAACAAAAGAATTGAAAATACATACAATTTCATTAAACTCATCCACACATCAACTACTATAATTATGTCATTCTACCATGAACCACACAACCCTAGTACTAGAACTTAGCCACACATGATCATTGAATTCATAACAGAAGTTATAGTCAACAAAGAAGATTTTACTTACAGAGAAGAGATGAAACCATGATTATGAATCTAATAACTCAACAATAATTTCATCAAGAACATTTCAAAAGTAACGTACAAGTCAATCTTTTTCTTTCTCAAAAGTTTGATTATGAAAATAAACCTAACAGCTGCTATTTACAGCCTAGATAATTCAAAACTGCACTGAAAATCGGAATCCTACTTCTCAAGTGACGCCCAAGTTGACGTCCCATCGGCAAGGTGATGGTCCGTCACTTGGGCCTTCACTCCTTATCCAGTGTATCCTTAAAACTTTATCTTGGTGGCGGTAAGCTTGACAGTACATTGAAGAGGTGACGGTCCGTCCCCTAAGCCGTCACTCCTTATCCAGTGAATCCTTCAAACAACATCTTGATGACGCTAAAGTTGATTGTCTGTCACTTGGGACTTCACCTTTACTTCTTATTTTTTAGCTACTGTTTAGGCCTGACAATGTCCATCACACTATTGACGGCCCATCAGATAGGTTACACAAAAAGCAATCAAATATAACCAAAATTTGCTCAAAAACTTGCATCAATTCATAGTTAAAGGCATCAAATGCGCCATCAAATGCTAGCGCATCATTGACATGATGAATCGTCAAGTGAGGCATCAAGAAAAGATCAAAAAGTTAGAAAATGTCTCCAGTGACAACGAGTGGTCTTAACAACCCATTAAGTGGACTAACGAGCCATTGGGTGATCCATTAGGTCATTTCATCTTAGTTATTAAGGGCATTTTGGTAATTTTTAAGTTCCTAACTCCTAAACTAAGTCATTTTAAACATCAAGAAGGGTATTTTAGAGGGTTTTATTCATTCCTAAACGCCATGGTACTCCTAACACCCCTAAGTGAAGTTCAAATCCCTTCAAGAGAAGATAGAGTTCTTCATCAACTTTCATCTCAATTCCCTTTGGGTCTCCAATCAAGTTGAAGATATTCAAGCTCAGGTATGTAGGGTTATGAACGGGGGAAATCCTTCCAGCCACATGCCCTTTTCAAACTAAATTCCATGATCTCTACTTCTCAACTTCTAAATTGTGAAATTCTAGGGCTTAACCCAATTCATTACAATCTTCCATGATATCTTTATGGGTTCAATTCTCTCATGTTCTATTTGATGAAATATTATTATTATGGAAGATTTGACTCTTAATTTTCCCAAGAATTAATGATTTCAAGCTTATGATGATTTTGCCGTATTATGCATGATTTATGAATTTCAAGCTTATGAGCCGATTATATCAAGTATGATGAACCATCAAAGTATGTAGGAATGTTTACGAAATCTTAGACTTATGATTTCATGATTTCAAATTATGAAGCATTATTCAAGTATGCATGGTTTCATGATTTGGGCAGGCCCATGTAAAGTCAAGTACATTTCACTAAGATTTTTAGCCAAGGCTTACAAGATCAGTTTTATAAAGATGTTTTGGAGTCAAGAGTCCCAAGAAATATATTTAAGCTATATTTTGAGAATATACTTATGAGAAATATGCATGTTTTGGGAGTAGTGTCTAGCACCGAGCAAGCCAGGGATTCTGAGGACCCAAGTCTCATAACTACACGCCAGTAGAGGTTGTATATTCATATTTGAGACCTCTCAAGAGAGTGTGTCCCCCCCCCCCACTTGAGAGCATACCAGTGATATCACACCTTAATCGTTATTTGCCTTGGCAAGGCTTAGGACGGCTCTGTCCACTTGAGCGAGATAGTTGGGCATCATGTAAGCTTTATCATCATGGTGTCAGTTATGATGAAGTCTCTCATTGTTCCTCATATTTTGCTTTACTCATATTCATGTCTTATGTTACTACATTTTATAGCACATTTGACCCATTGATCAGTTTATGAGTTTTCACTTATGATTTCAAATGTGGTACAGTATATGATTTATATTTCTAAACCTTGGGCCATTATGTTCAACTTATGATGAATATCTCATGAGTATATTTATTTCAGCAATATGGCTTTTAGCATATTGTCCTTACTCTCATATTCTTTCTTATTTTATATTCATGATTTCATACTATCATTGTACTAGCATGTTTTACTTTCTCTACATACTCAATACATTCAAAGTACTGAATGCATACTCTATGCTATATCGTCTCATGATATAGGTTTGGGTGCTCAGTCTCAGCCTCGTCATTAGCCCCGTTCCATGTATCTGACCGACTCAGTTCCCATCTAGGTGAGTCCTCATCTTCTGAGGACGTATATCAGTTTATGCTTTATGTCTATGCCTTTTAGTTTTAGACTTTTCTAGCTAGTTGGGGGTGTTGTCCCATCAGCTCATCTTATGTTTAGAGGCTTCCAGACAATTATATGGTAGATGATCAGCATTGTTGCCTTTTGTTCTTTCTCCTATTTTTATGTCATATATCCAGACTTCTGCTTTTGTTATTTTTATGTCTTACTTTTCGATTTATATATTCCCTTATTCATGCTATGGATGTACCATGAGTTAGTTTGGAGTCATTCATGGTTCTAGGTCCTATGTTGCGATCCGAGGTCCATACTCATCGTGACAAACTTGGTATTAGAATATTACGTTTAGGTGTATCCTAGGGTGTCTGAAAGCCACATTAAGTAGAGTCTTTTCCATGGGTGTGAAGCGCGTCACACTTATGGGGAAGAGACTACAATACATTTTAGGAAAATTCCCTTCTTTCATGATTCTATCTCGTGCTATGAAGTTCCACTCTCTATCCTTCTAACTCATGTTATATGCGATCGCAGAAAATTCCTCCTAGAAGGGCCAGTGGAAAAAGGATTGACAATGGACAATAACTAGCCCCATCAACCTAAATGGGCCCCTTGAGTGGGCAAGTTACGGATGTAGAGCTCGGGCTGCCTTTAGAGTGTTAATGCAGGTCATGACCACTCAGCTTAACGAGCGGGTAGTCGCACCTGTGAATACTATTAGAGGGACAATAGCTACTAGGGTTCAAGACTGCACCAAAAAGAGTCAATCTAGGTTGAAGGCAAGCGGGAGGTTTAAGGAAAGAACAAGGGAGAACAAGAGACCCAAAATTGGCAATCTTGAGTTTTCCCAGCAAAGGTTAGATGGTGGGAGTCACTCACAGCTCCAACAGAGATCATTGGATCCAGCACCTTTATCAGTCAGTGTCCCCCTACCCGAATCCAAAGGGGAGCAAAAGGCATAGGGTCTGACCCTAAGATTCAGGAGAGCAGGTCCAAGGTAAGGGAGATTACATATCCAACTTGGAATGGGTGCGGGAAAAACCACCTAGGAAAGTGCTTGAGGGGTTTAGATGCTTATTTCTGGTGTGATAAGCTCAGTCATAAGCTCAGAGATTGTCCCCCAGCCAAATGGGATGAAGGTAGAGCCCCAGCCACTTCTTTAGTAGCTTCGGTAGCTCACCCACCTTAGCAGGGTGCATCAGCTAGTGCAGGTAATGGACAGCGCCAGGATCGGGAGATCTTGCCAAATGTAGTCACAGATATGTTATGAGCTTTTCATGTTGAATATTGCATACTATGAGGCTCAGAGACAGTATAAGGCATATGATTCCTTTAAGTGTCTTGGTATGAGTTTTATTTCAGTGTACGGTATTGAATGGTTAGAGGATTGGGTGAATGGAGGGATACGATAGAAGAAGTATGAAACCTTTTGAGGTAACCTTAGAGTCAAATGAGTAGAAAAGAGTTAGTGATTCTGTCTAGCCTTAAGAAGATGTCTAGAGCCCAAGGGTGATGACTTCTAGGCTAAGGGGGAGCTGATAAGGTGAAGGACTAAGTCGAGTCTTGAGTTTCCAAGTATGGTGGTTCCAGGAATAGTAACTATGGGATGTCGATCCATTCTTATTCAAATGTTTCCCTTGTACATTAGTCAACATGACACTCTACTCATGTCCATATTCAGATTCCTAGAATGAGAAGTAACTGCTTCAGACAGTGATCCCAGTCTGACACTATGATTCCATAAATCCTAGCTTCGTGTCATGAAACTCGTTATGTATGTAAACTCATAACTCATAGTATGCTCATCTCTATGAACTCAGTCCTTAAGATTTTCCTTAAACGGCTCATAAGATCGGGTTGTATCAGATTTATGCCCAACTTAAATTTCTTGAACGATTTATGCTCACAATTTCCTTACTTTAAAACCCTATGTTCGCTCACCCATGATAAAGATGATGATTACACCGTGTACGTTTGGGATGACTTCCTTTATGCCTTAGATGCCCTGTAGATGGAAGTTCATGAAGTAAGGTTATTAGTCAAACTCGGGGATACAAGAAGGTTATTGGGTAGTATAAGCTTCAGAAAAGCCTCAAGATGATTATGGTGATAGGTTTGGATGAGGTGAGGGTGTATCGATGAACCATTGTGCTATGTGATCGGGGACTTCTAAATTAGAACTTAAGGTCAAGCGATTGTAGACAAGGGGAAGTAGTATTCTTGGGGAAATAACTTCAAATTGCAAGAGATCTAGCTAAGTTAGGCTTGAACATAGGAGTAGTATAGGCTGAGGAGGTTGAGCATCAGAGTTTGGGAGGTATGCGACAGCGTACCAGTATTCCTGTTTGGAAGTGAGAAGAGATAAATATGGGTGGCATCATAGGATTGCCTTGGACACGCCGACAACATGATTTTATATGGGTAATAGTGGACCAGATGACCAAGTCAGAACATATCTTATCGGTTAAGATTATGGGCTCAGTCGAGGATTAGGCTAGATTGTACATTCAGGAGTTAGTTTGATGGCATTGGGTTCCATTGTCTATCATCTCAGATAGGGGTACTCAATTCACCTCTCAGTTTTGGAGATCATTTTAGAAGGGCCTTGGTACCTAGGTGAAGCTTACTATAACTTTTCACCTACAGACATATGGTAAAGCTAAATGGACCATTCATATTCTAGAGGATATGTTGAGACCATGTGTGATTGATTTCAAAGGTAGTTGAGATGATCACTTACTTCTCATTGAGTTTTCTTATAATAACATTTATTGCACCAGCATTCAAATGGCTCTATTAGAGGCTCTTTATGAGTAGAGGTGTAGATTGCCTATTGGATGGTTTGATATAGGTAAGTCCACGATTGTAGGACTGGATTTGGTTCATGAATAAAGTTTAGCTTATTTAGGAAGGGTTGAAAACAGCTCAGAGTCATCAGAAATCTTATGCGGATGTTAGGAGAAGAGAGCTTGAATTTGAAGTCAATGATTGGGTGTTTCGGAAGGTATCTCCCATGAAAGGAGTTATGAGGTTTGATAAGAAAGGGAAGCTTAGTCCCCGATATATTGGTCCTTATAGGATTCTAAGGCGAGTTGGCAAGGTGGCATACGAGTTGGAGTCAATAGCGGAGTTAGCTTCAGTGCATCCAGTTTTCCATGTATCCTTGTTGAAAAGTGCATTGGGGATCCATCTTTAGTTTTGCCTGTAGAAAGAATCGATGTGAGAGATAGCCTTACCTATGAGGAGGAGGTTTTGTGGAGAAATCAGCTTGTTGAGGCTGTTATGTGGGAAGCCAAAGCAGATATGATGGCTAAATACCCACATCTTTCCCCTTCCGGCTTAGATCCAGCATGGTGCACTAGTTTCCGCCTTAGTAATCTATTCAGTTTCATGTCAAGTTCATGTTTCCCAGTTCCTTTCATGTCATAGCATACATGTATGTTACATGAATTCAGTTTAGTTATGTTCCAGAGTCAGTCACTTTGTCAATTTTCAGCCATATTTATTTGTTTTGGGTTTGCAATTCCTTCCCTAACCTTTCAATTTACTTAATCTACATTCGAGGATTCATGTTCCCGGGGGGAGATAATATAACACCCCAAAAGTCCCTAAAGCTAAACCCAAGACTCATGAGTTGAGATATTTCAATGCCTCGGATTTTTGGGTTAAGTTTTGAACCGTTCTAGGTATGTGGATGGACTTGAACCTAATGAATTATATAGAAACTAGGTGTTAATATCAATTCTTAAGTGTTAGAAGTGCATTGGATACAAATTAAGTTCATAAGGAACCTCTAGCATAAAGTTGAATTGAGAGTCTTCTTACCAATTGAGTTTTCGTATAAGTTCTTGCAAGGGTCAACTTCAAACGATCATAGCTCCCATTTTACAAAGTGTTTTTGTGCTATTCAATATATTAAATTTAATCTGTTTGAGTCTTCTTTCCAATGTATCTGACCTTATGTCAATCATAGTTCGGAGTAAAATGTTATGAGCAGTTTAGTGAAACAGGGAAAAACCTACACCAGATCATAGAATGATTCATTATGTGAGTTGATAAGTCACCTAACAAATCATTTAGTGACCATTTAAGTGGAAAATATTTGGTGGAAAACTTGAGTTTTAGAGAGTCTTGATGACTGGTTAAGTGACCCATTAAGTGACATGACGAATTGTCAAGTGAGGCGTCAAAAGAAGATCAGAAAGTTGAAAAATGTCTCCAGTGACAATGAGTGGTCTTAGCGACCCGTTAAGTGGACTAATGGGTCATTGGGTGATAGGTTAGGTCTGGAAGATTCCACATTTATGCCAAGTTATTAAGGGCATTTTCATAATTCCTAAGTTCCTAACCCTCATTCTACTCCTAACACCCCTAAGTGAAGATCAAATCCCTTTAAAAGAAGCTAGAGTTCTTCATCAACTTTCATCTCAATTCTCTTTGGGTCTTCAATCAAGTTGAAGATTCTTCAAACTCAGATATGTAGGATTATGAATGGGGAAAATCATTCTACCGTCATGCCCTTTTCAAGCTAAATTCCATGATCTCTACTTCTCAAGTTCTAAATTATGAAATTCTAGGTTTAACCCAATGCATTATAATCTTCCATGATATCTCTCTGGGTTGAAATCTCTCATGTTCTATTTGATGAAATATTGTTATTAGGGAAGATTTGACTCTCAATTTTTCCATGAATTGATGATTTCAAGCTTATGATGATTTTTCCCTATTATGCATGATTTATGAATTTGAAGCTTATGAGCCCATTATTTCAAGTATGATGAATCATCAAAGTACATAGGAATGTTTACAAATTCTTAAACTTATGATTTCATGATTTCGAATTATGAAGCATTATTCAAGTATGCATGGTTTAATGATTTGGGAAATCCTTGTAAAGTATAGTACGTTTCACCATGAGTTTTAGTCAAGGCTTACAAGATCGATTTTACAGAAATATTTTGGAGTCAAGACTCCCAAGAAACAGATTTAAGCTATTTTTTGAGAATATAGTTATCAGCAATATGTATGTTTTAGGAGTAGTGTCTAGCACCAAGTAGGTTAGGGATTTTCAGGACCTAGGTCTTATAACTACACGCCAACATAGATTATATATTCATATTCGAAACCTCTCAAGAGAGTGTTTCCCCCGTTCGAGGGCACACCAGTGATATCACACCTTAATCGTTCTTTTCCCTGGCAAGGCTTAGGACGGGTTTGCCCACTTGAGCGAGATAGTTGGGCATCATGTAAGCTCTATCATAATGGTGTCGGTTATGACAAAGTTTCCCATTATTCCTCATGTTTTAAGTTACTCATGTTCATGTCTTATGTTACTACGTTTTATAGCATATTTAACCCATTGATCAGTTTATGAGTTTTCACTTATGATTTCAAGTATGGTACACTATCCAATTTCTATTTCTAAACTTGGGTCATTATGTTCAGCTTATGATGAATATCTAATGATTATATTTATTTTAGGAATATGACTTTTAGCATGATTTCCTTACTCTCATGTTCTATCTTGTTTTATATTCATGATTTTAGACTATTTTTTTACTAGCATGTTTTACTTTATCTACATACTCAGTACATTTAAAGTACCGACCGCATACTCTATGTTATATCATCTCATGTTACAGGTTCGAATGGTTAGTCTCAACCTCGTCGTTAGCCCCATTCCCGTATCAAACCGGCTAGGTTCCCATCTGGGTGAGTCCTTATCTTCTGAGGACATTTATCAATTTATGCTTTATGTCTATGACTTTTAGTTTCAAATTTAGTGAGCTAGTTAGGGGTGTTGTCCCATCAGCTTATCTTATATTTAGAGGCTTTCAGACAGTTATGTGGTAGATGATCAGCGTTGTTGACTTTTGTTCTTTCTCCCGTTTCTATGTCAGATATCCCAGACTTCCAATTGTGTTATGTCTATGTCTTACTTTTCACTTTAAATACATCATTATTCATGCTACGTATGTACCATAGGTTAGCTTGGAGTCATTCATGGTTCTAGATCCCATGTTGTGATTCGAGCTCCATGCTCGGGTCGTGACAGTGGTTGACCTGTGCTATGACGTCCTGTGCCAACACCTGGAATGCAGCTCGAAACTCTGCAGAGGTAACCTGTTAATTCATCGGGTCTACTAGAGTTGGTGGGACTGGCTGATTCCTATTGTTGTTTCTCTTTCTATTTTCTCGTTTGGGAGGCATTATCTACGAACACGTAAAGCACGAGTTAGAAGAGGAAGTTTTAGTGTTTCACACTCTATGCAGGATAAGAATCATGAAAGAACGAAAATTTTCCTAAAAACGCCTCGTAGCCTTTTCCTCATAAGTGTGGCGCGCTTAACACTCATGAAAAAGACTCTAGTTGATGCGACTTTCAGACACCCTAGGACACTGAAAACTTAAAGCTCTAATACCAAGTTTGTCACGACCCGAGTCTACACCCTGGCCGTAACACGGGACATAGAACCATGAATGGCTCCAAGCTAAGCCATGGCATAGCATAATTCTAACAGAACAATAACTAAAAAAGCATATCTGAATGGAAGCTAACTAAAAAAATAACTGATCATCATGCGTAAGAACATAGTTGTTCAAAACACTGAATCATAAGCTGAAACTAAACTATACTATTTGAAAGCCTCTACTGGTCTAATGAGCTGCTAGGACAAGTCCCTAGCTAACTCCAAAGTATGTAACTAAAACAAGACAAAATAACTGAAATCAAGAAGATAACTCCAGTCCTCGGAAAATGTCACCACTGCTAGATGATCAAGTATGGAATATGTCTAACCAGGGGGCTGAGTCTGAATAACAGGATCTACATCATAATATAATATAGTACATAGAGTATGCGGTCATTACTTGAAATATACTAAGTATGTGGGAAACATTCTAAAACTAAGAATATGTTGTAAATTTGAGAAAAAGATTGTATATAAAACATGGATGATTACGTAAGCTGAGATAACATACACTAACCCTATAAGAGATGCATGAATACTAACATGGTATGCTAGTTTGAAAACATTTAATGAAATACAAGTAAAACCAGTTTTAAGGGTCATATGCATGTACTAAAGACTGAATCTGTAATCATAAACCAAAAGTTCTAATCAACATAATTGTACTGAACTAAAACTAAAACTATATTGTGGGAGAGCCTATTAACCGACAAACTCCATGTTATCCTCATGAAGCCCGACCTGTAACCCCGATTGGAAGGGTGTTCGTATCTTGACAAGGGTAAGAACTATGACTGCCATGATATCACTTGTGAACTCAAGGAGACAATCTCAACTAATTATTTTCCTTGCATGTGCCCAATGAGGCGAGGGAGACACTCTTACTAGCGAGGATCCCATATTCCTCGGACTAAGGGAAACATTCTCTACTATCGAGACTCACTTATCATATGGTGCCACGTAGTTCTAAGACCCGGATACACTGGTACCCTGGCCTACTCGGTGCGAAGTACTACTCCCAATTGAACTTAAGGATACATAAAAACTTATAATCTGAAGTTGATGTTTAAGACTACTCGGAACCACACTATCTAACGAGGATCCCGAGAGCCTAAAGGACCATGACCATGCTGATATTGAGGGATTAAAATTGATACTCTAAGACTAGTCAGGGATACTTTCTAACTAGAACGAGGCTTAAGAGTCTAAGAACCATAAACAGGCTGATCATACTGAATTCATAAAAATCATAGACCCAAATTACGGAGAAATCATTAATGTCAAACGGACCATATTTCGAAAACAGTGCTAAATCATGGTTGAGTCTTAGAAACTATAATACTACCATATTATGGAAATAAATCATGAATTTGAGAAGGTAATCATGAACATACATAGCTATTGATCATGAAAAACTCAAAAGACATGACTAACATAAGAGAATTCATACATAGAATTGAAACCCGAAGACATGCTTTTCTAGGAATCAAAATAGCTAGGGTTTTGGAAATAAATTAGGACACATGGATGAAAGGAAATCTTGTTTAAGTCTACCTCGTTGAAGAATACCCAACAATAACCTGAAGCTTGCAACACCTTGGAAGGAAACCCTAGATCTCGAGCCTTGAGAAAAGATGAGAGGAGAACTATACAATGATTGCGAGAAGAATGAGAGATTAGACTAGGAAAAACCCTCTAATATGACCCTTAGGAACCCAAAAACTACCTCATTTAGGAATTAAAAGCATAGGAAATTATAAAAATTCCCTAAAGAATTGCACTTAAAAATCTGTCTACCAATCGTCACGGGTCGAACCATGACTCTTGGTGACATACCATGAGTTGTGGTGTGCAATTCAGGGATTCTGGGGTGGATTAAAAACTCACTAAAACTCTTTCCGTGGGTGCTTGGTATGATTCGTACCTACATACCATGACCCGTGCTAACTGGGTTAGTCTTATCCGTCAAACTTGACAGTGCTTCACTAAACTGGTCATAAATTTTTACTCCGAACTCTGATTGATGTAAGGTTGAATGCATTGGAAAGAAGACTCAAAGGACTTCAACTTGATATTTTTATCACCCAAAAATACTTCATAAAATGGGATTTATGATCTTTTAAAATTAACCCTTGTAAGAACTTATATGAAAACCTCAAATGGTAGGGAAGCTCTCAACTCAACTTTATGATAGAGGTTCCTCATGACCTTAACATGCATCCAATGCTCTTCTTACACTTAATAAGTGATATTAACAACTTTTTTCCATAAAATTCATCGATTTCAGGTTAATTCACATACCTAGAAAGGTTCCAAACTTAGCCCAAAAATTTGAGGCGTACAATGTCTCAACTCACGATTGAAATGACGATTCATACCATCATATTACGACTTGTACTGAGTCTTTCTAGATATTTATCCTTTCCTAAAAATTCTCTGAACCTCCTACCTATGATCCTTCACTACGACTCATACCACCCTACTACGGATCATAGGATCTAGTTGTGGTTTCCTTTCCACTTCTTGCTAAACTCTCTAAATACATGCCACAGACCCTTGTTATGAATTGTATAGACCTAGTACGAGTCATGACTTCTTAATCAGAATCTACTGAGTTCTCTAGAGAAAACACTACGATTCTATACTACGAGTCATACTATGAAACTATGACTCGTACTGAGATTCGTGCTGAGGCATTTTCTAGTTTTCCCTACCTAATCAAATTCCAAATACTGAGTCTAATCTTAGAAAACTTTGGGGTGTTACACATTCCGAGAGTACATTTATAACCCGACTCATGTTATTTAGAAAGAGATAATACCGGTAAATGAAAATTTTGCTTTTAAGGAAGTCGTCATTTTGTATTTTAATATATGTCTTTGTTAGCTAAAGATAAGAATCATTTTACGATCAAAATATTATAGTAGAACTATCCGCTATAAAAATTACTTGAGGGTACAAACGAGCCATGCATAGGGAGTATTCACATATTGAGACTTTTGGAAAAGCTCTGGCCACATTTGAAGATGAACATCATTTTAAGTGGAGGAGAATATAATAACCCTAATTTAATTAAGGGTTAATCCATAATTTTAACCAAAGAATAGAAAAAAAAAGATAAAGGAAAATTTATGACAAGCCCTTAGTGTAAATTGTGTTTTGATATATTATATTATTGATAAAAAAATTATTTGAACCTTGTCAGAAATTATTTTTATGATATAATTCCCGTGCATAACATTTTGGTGCTCGTGGTGTGTTTGTATTTTCTAACACTTATTTCAGAGTATTTAAAGTGACAGGTAGGGGATCTTACTATGTTCTATTTACATATAAATCACCTCTTACCTACATATCCATGCAAATACTGTTGGTGATGATGAAGCTAGTTGTTATACCCCGGGAATACAAGGATCAGACCCGGGAGTCAAAACAGTGAAAAGTTGAAATTTTACACCAGATTATAGAACGATCCGTGAAGTGGCTTGTGAGGAGTGACCACGAGTCATGAAGTGACTCGTGGTCAAGAAGGTCTTGGCAAGGTGTTAGGTGAGGCCACGAGCATGACCACGAGTCATAGTCAAACCTCACGACTCATGAGGTCATCCGTGGCATGGATTAAGTGGTTGGCTAAAGTTTTGGGCAGTGGGGTCATGGGTGGTGACCATGAGTCATGGTCAGCCACCACGATTCGTGGGGTCCCCTAAGTGAAATTGGGCAGTAGACTCCACGACTCTAGGCCATGAGTCATTAGCCCTAGTCAAGAGTCGTCCAGTCTCTCGTGGGGACTAGCAGTTAGCAAAATTCTATGATTTTAGTAAGGGCTTTTAGGTAATTCCAAAGTCCTAGGTCCCTATACTACATCGTTTTAAGCTCTGAATAGTGAGTTTTAAGTAGGGTAAGTTCAGTCTACACCCACTCTAACTCATGCATGCAAGTTTAGAGTTTTTGGAGAGGTGATCAAACTTAGCCTTAAAGTTCTTCATCAATTCTTCCTTGGGCAATCTAAGGGATTGTAGAATCAACTTCTCTCAGGTATGTAGGGCCTTGAATGGGTGGTTTAATCTACACCCATGCCCGATTTCTCCCTAATCTATGAATTCTATCACTTAACTCTTATGGGGTTTTAACCCAATGCATGAATCTTCATGAAATCGATATGATTATGTTTTAGCATGTCTAAATTGATGGGTTTCCATTAATGGGCTGATTTTACATTGATTTAAGTAATTATCTTGCGCATCATTGTTTTTAAACTTAAGGTGCCCAATTATGAGAAATCCATGGGAGTTTGATTGTGATGGTTTATCAAATACGATGAGAACTTTTGATCTAGAATCACGTTTTCAATTACCCATGTCTTTATGATCATGATTTCCATAAATTCAAGTAGTTCAAATATGTTTAAATATTGGAAAATTCCCACAAGTATGATTCATGATTTATGACTTTGGCCGACTCACGGGCCTTATTTCATGGCTAGTTCACGTATCTCAAACATGTCTATGATTTTCACGATTTAACTTGCCCATGTATGTCATGTATGTCATGTATGTTACCTTATGAGCACGTTGCATTTTTTGTGAGTAGTATTTAACACCGAGTAGGATCGGGGTCCAGGTTACGCCTCGAATCTCCTAACCACGTGCCACCATAGGTTATGCTTGGGACCTCCTTTGTAACTGTCTCCTATTCCCTAAAGGGCCTTCATGAGTGATATCACGCCTCTCATGGTTCTACCCTTGGCAAGGTATGAATGGCCTCCCGACTAGGTTTACAGGTTGGGCTCCATGTGTGCTCGTATACGGTATGTCGGTTATAAGAATCTCCCTTTATTCCTCATTTTTTATGCATGTCATGGTTATGTTCTTTAGGATCAAGCATGAAATGTTTTCTCTCATGTTTATAATAACAACGAGTTATGATTGTGTTGAAAACCTTGAGCCTTACGATATATTTATGATTTCAGCATTTACCGTCATGTCGTCCTACTCTTATGAACTTTAAGTTTTTAAATGTTCATTTTACTTACCTTACATACTTGGTAAATTCCATCTACTGACCCGCATACTTTCTATGTTGTATCGTCCTATGATACAAGACCTGGCTCTCAGGCTCACCCTCCTCAGTAGCTCTTCATAGTTCGCTATCAGCTTATTTGGTGAATCCTCATGTTTCGAGGGCCATATGTTTAGACTCTATTGTAGGGTTAGTTGGGTATTGTCCCATCAACCCATCTTTCATGATTAGAGGCTTTTCAGACTATAAGTTGTTATCAACCATCATGTATGGATCATATATTGTCTTTTCTCCATTATTATGTCATAATTTCGTTTCCTTATGTTAAGTCTTCCACTTATGTGAATGAATTAGATGTATGCTCATGTCATGGGTCGACTTAGGGTATCTAGGGGCTCCTTGTCCCGTGTTTACGATCCGGGTGTATGTTCGGGTCGTGATAAACTCGGTATTAGAGCCATAGTTTCGAAGTGTCCTAGGGTGTCTAAAATCCGCGTTTACTAGAGTCTTTTTCATGGGTGTGAAGTGCATCACACCTATGACAAAGTGGCTACTAGACGTTTAGGAAATGTTCCCTTCTTTCATGATCTATGTCGTGCGATGAAAGGTCTTTCTATCCTTCTAATTCATGTTATTCATGTTTGCAGAATCATGCATCCATGCCGAGTGAACGTCCAAAGAAATGGCAATGCAATGGTCATGAGGGTACCAATGGTGATGGGCATTAGCCATCCCCACCCGTTCATGAGGATCACGCACCAAAGCCAGCTGCCCACTCTGAGTTTAGCACTACGATTCAAATGCTGGCACAGGCCATGGCTGCCCAGGTCCATAACCAGATAGTGGTGCATTACCCTCAGAATGGGGATGCAACCGCAGCTAGGGTGAGGGATTTCTTGAGTATGAACCCTCCTGAGTTTACGAGTTCAAAGGTGGACGAGGATCCACATGAGTTTATCAAGGAGATTGTGAAGGTCACCCAGGTCATGGGGGTGACAAATGGGGAGTGTGTTGATTTGGCCTCTTATCAGCTCAAGGGGGTCGTCCATATCTGGTACAAGCAGTGGAAGGACAGAAGGGAAGTGGGAGCGGGCCCTATTAGTTGGAATGAGTTCCACATGGCCTTCCTTGATTGGTTTTTCCCTTGGGAGATGAGGGAGTTGAAGGCAGAACAGTTCATAAATCTCAAGCAGGGAAAGATAACCGTGTTGGAGTATTCTCTTGAGTTCACTCACTTGTCAAAATACGCCCCAGAGTTGGTGGTAGACCAGAGGGTATGAATGAGCAGGTTCATGCATGGGGTGGCCGAGTATCTAGTCAAAGACTGCAGGACAGCTATGCTTCACCAAGACACGGATTACCCACGGATAGTCCTTTATGCCCAGCAGATGGAGGCAACTCATATGAGAGAGAGAGAGGCCAAGAGGGCCAGGACTGATAGCTACAGCTTCTCCCAGCCAAGGCTAGGAGGTAGGCATCACCAGCAGTCTCAGCACAGATCTATTGCACCAGCACCATCCTCAGCTAGCACCCCATCTAGACCACGAGATGACCAGAGGAGTAAGGCTTCAGGTTTGAGGGGTCAGGGTAGTACGCGGACAGAGTGTACCTTTCCAGCCTATGAAAGTTATGGAAAAAACCACCCAATTAGGTGTTTAGTGGGCTCGGGTGCTTTTTTTGGGTGTGGAAGACCCAGACAGACTCAGGGATTGTCCTTCAGCCAGGTCTGGGGGTGGTGGAGCCAATAACCTAGCAACTAGCTCAACATCTCCTGTGGCACGCCCTTCTCAGCAAGGCACTTTGGCTAGTTCAACTAGCGGTCAGCGCCAGAATAGGTTTTACGCACTTGCCTCTCGACAGGAGCAGGAGACTTCTCCCGATGTGGTTACGGGTATGTTGCGAGTCTTTCATATTGATGTTTATGACTTATTAGATCCAGGAGCTACCTTGTCTTTTGTTACCCCTTACATTGCTAGTAGCTTTGGAGTCAGTCCTGAAATTTTGTCAAAACCGTTCTCGATTTCTACTCCGATTGGTGATTCGATTGTAGCTAGGCGGGTATATAGAGGTTGCCCCGTCATAGTGTTGCATAAGGTCACCTCCACAGACTTAGTAAAGTTAGCTATGACTGACTTTGATGTTATTTTGGGTATGGTTGGTTGTTTGCATGTTATGCTTTTGTTAACTGTAGAACCCATGCGGTGGAGTTCCAGTTTTCAGGTGAGCTAGCCTTAGAATGGAAGGGTAGTTCCACCGTGCCTGTAGGTCGCTTCATCTCCTATCAAGTCCAAGAAAATGATCTCCAAGGGTTGTATTTACCATCGATTTAGGGTTAAGGATATTACGTCCAAGACCCTGACTATTCAGTCAGTTCCCGTGTTATGTGAGTATCCCGAGTTATTTCCGAATAATCTACCAGGTGTTCCTCTTGAGAGAGAGATCGATTTTGGGATTAACCTCCTACCTGACACTCAGCCCATATCTATTCCTCCCTACATAATGGCTCCACTCGAGCTAAAGGAGTTAAAGGATCAGTTAAAGGACTTGTTAGATAAGGGTTTCATTAAACCGAGTAAGTCTCCATGGGGTGAACCAGTCCTATTCGTCCGAAAGAAAGATGGTTCTCTTCGGATGTGTATTGATTATAGGCAGTTGAAAAAGGTTACCGTCAAGAACAGATACCCTTTACCCAGGATTTATAACTTATTTGATTAGCTTCAGGGTGTCAGCTGTTTCTCTAAGGTAGATCTCAAGTCCGGGTATCACCAGCTCAGGGTTCGGGAGAGCGACATCCTGAAAATTGCTTTTAGGAATTGGTATGGTCATTATGAATTTGTTGTTATGTCTTTTGTACTAACCAATTCCCCTGCATCATTTATTGACCTAATGAACAGGGTGTTCAAGGCATATCTGGACATGTTCGTGATCGTGTTCATCAATGACATCTTGATATACTCCAGGAGCGAGGAGGAGCATGTCGTTCATCTAAGAGTAGTACTTTAGACTTTCAAGGATAGTCGGCTATATGCTAAATTCAGTAAGTGTGAGTTCTGGTTGAATTCGGTAGCATTCTTGGGTCATGTGGTGTCAAGTGAAGGTATAAAGGTGGATTCTCAGAAGATAGAGGCGGTAAAGAATTGGCCCAGACCGGTGAACCCTTTAGACACCATGAGATTTTGGGGATTAACGGGCTACTACTGGAGATTTGTTGAGGGCTTTTCATCTATTGCAGCACCTTTGACAAAATTGACTCAAAAGAAGGTGAAATTTCAATGGTCGGAGTCTTGTGAAAGAAGCTTCTAAGAGCTGAAGGCTCGACTTACTTCAACACCGGTATCGACCCTACCCGAGGGCACGGATGGCTTCATGGTGTATTGTGATGCGTCAAGAATTGAACTTGGGTGTGTGTTGATGTAGCATGGTAAAGTTATATCATATGCCTCTAGATAGCTGAAAGCTCATGAGAAGAATTACTCGACCCATGATCTCAAATTGGTCGCGACGGTTTTTACTTTGAAGATATGGCGGCATTATTTGTATGGGGTCCATGTGGATGTGTTCACGGACCACAAGAGCTTACAATATGTGTTCACGCAAAAAGATCTCAATCTTCGACAAAGGAGGTGGTTGAAGCTACTTAAGGACTACGGCATGAGTGTCTTATACCACCCAGGTAAAGCCAACGTGGTAGCAGATGCACTTAGTAGACTCTCTATGGAGAGTGTGTCGCATGTGGATGAAGGGAAGAAGGAGTTAGTGAAGGAGGTGCATCAACTTGCAAAGTTGAGAACTAGGTTGGTCGACTCAATCGATGGCGATGTTGTTGTTCATAACAGATCAGAATTGTCCTTGGTGACTTGTGTGAAGGCTAGACAAGATGAGGATCCAACATTGGTAAAGTTGAAAGAAGTCGTTCAAAATCAAAAAGAAGAGGTTTTCTCCAAAAGGGGAGATGGTGTGCTTTGGTACTAGGGGCGCTTATATGTTCCGAATGTGGATGATTTGAGGAGCCGGATGTTGCATGAGGCTTATGGATCCAGATATTCCATCCATCTAGGTGCCACCAAGATGTATCATGATTTATGGGATATCTATTGGTGGAATGGCATGAAGAGGGATATTACAGAATTTATAGCCAAGTACTCAAACTGTCAACAAGTAAAGGTTGAGACACAGAGATCGAGAGGTGTACTTCAGGATATCAGCATTCCTAGTTGGAATTGGGAAGAAACCAACGTGGACTTTATAACAGGTTTGCCTCGCACCCATAGACAATATGACTCCATTTGGGTTGTGATGAACGGGTTGACCAAGGCTTCTCATATTTTACCAGTCAAAACTACCGATTCGGCAGAGGATTATGCCAGGTTATACATTCGAGAGTTGGTTCGGTTGCATGGAGTGCCCTTGTCCATTATATCGGATAGAGGTACTCAATTTACCTCTCAGTAATGGAGATTTTTCCAAAAGGGACTTGGTACTCAGGTCAAGCTTAGCACGGCGTTTTAGGCGGAGCGCACAATTCAGAATCTTAAGGGTATGTTGAGATCCTGTGTTATCGATTTCAAAGGTAGTTGGGATGATCACTTGTCTCTTATTGAGTTTGCCTACAACAACAGAATTCCAATTTCCAAATGGCTTAAGGCTCTCTATGGGCGAAGATGTAGGTTTCTCATTGGTTGGTTTGAGGTTGGTGAAGCTGCATTGATGGGTCCAGATTCGGTTCATGAGGGCATGGAGAAAGTTCAGTTGATAAGAGAAATGCTAAAACGGCTATAAATCACCAAAAGTCTTATGCAGATGTGAGAAAAAGAGAGCTTGAGTTCAAAATCGATGATTGGGTGTTTTTGAAGGTGTCTCCTATGAAGGGAGTGATGAGGTTTGGGAAGAAGGGGGAACTCAGTCCCCGCTATGTTGTCCCATACCGGATTGTGAGGTATGTGGGTAAAGTGGCTTATGAGTTAGAGTTACCTTTAGAGTTATCTTCAGTTCATCCCGTCTTTCATGTATCGCTCTTGAAAAAGTTCTTGGGTGATCCAGCTTTAGTTGTACTGGTGGAAAGTGTTGCTGTGGGAGATAGCCTCAGTTATGAGGAAAATTCCAGTTCCAATCTTGTATCGTTAGGCTCGGAGGCTAAGGAACAAAGGAGTATCTTAAGTAAAAGTGTTATGGAGAAATCAGCATGTTGAGGGAGCTACGTAGGAAGCCAAAGCGGATATGATGGCTAAATACCCTCACCTGTTTCCTACCAGCTTAGTTTTAGTTTGAGGTATCTGTTTTTGCCCTAATTCTCTAATCAGTTTCCATGTTCAGTTCATGTGCGCAAGTTTGTTTTATGTTGTGATAGATGTATGTGATGTCTGAATTCTGTTCAGCTATGTAGTTCTTTTTGGAGGTAGTCATTCCGTCAGTTTTTGGCTCAAATGATCAGTATATTCATATGATGATTGCATGTTTTTGAGTTTTCTGTGTGTTTCTAACATTCGAGGATGAATGTTCCCAAGGTGTAGATATTGTTATACCCCAGGAACCCAAGGATCAGACCCGGGAGTTAAAATGGTGAAAAGTTGAAATTTCGCACCAGATCACAGAACGATCCATGAAGTGGCTCGTGAGGGGTGACCACGAGTCGTGAAGTGACTCGTGGTCAAGTAGGGCTTGGCAAGGTGTTGGGTGAGGCCGCGATCATGACCACGAGTCGTGGTCAGACCTCACGACTCGTGAGGTCATCCGTGGGATGGATTGAATGGTTGGCTGAAGTTTTGGGCAGTGGGGATCATGGGTGGTGACCACGAGTCATGGTCAGACACCACGATTCATGGGGTCCCCTGAGTGAAATTGGTCAGGAGACTCCACGACTCCATGCCACGAGTCGTTAGCCCTGGTCACGAGTCGTCCAGTCCCTCGTGGGGACTGGCAATCAGCAAAATTCTGCGATTTTAGTAAGGGCTTTTCCATAATTCCTAAGTCCTAGGGCTCTATACTACGACATTTTAAGCTCTGAATAGTGAGTTTTAAGTAGGGTAAGTTCATTCTGAACCCACTCTAACTCATGCATGCAAGTTTAGAGTTTTTGGAGAGGTGATCAAGCTTAGCCTTAAAGTTCTTCATCAATTCTTCCTTGGGCAATCTAGGGGATTGTAGAATCAACTTCTCTTAGGTATGTAGGGCCTTGAATTGGTGGTTTAATCTACACCCATGCCCAATTTCTCCCTAATCTATGAATTCTATCACTTAACTCTTATGGGGTTTTAACCCAATGCATGAATCTTCATGAAATCGATATGATTATGTTTTAGCATGTCTAAATAGATGGGTTTCCATTAATGGGCTGATTTTATATTGATTTAAATCCTTATCTTGCGTATCATTGTAAACTTAAGGTGCCCAATTATGAGAAATCCATGGGAGTTTGATTGTGATGGTTTATCAAATACGATGAGAACTTTTAATCTAGAATCACGTTTTCAATTACCCATGTCTTTATGATCATGATTTCCATAAATTCAAGTAGTTCAAATATGTTTAAATATTGGACAATGCCCACATGTCAAGTATGATTCATGATTTATGACTTTGGCCGACTCACGGGCCTTATTTTATGGCTAGTTCACGTATCTCAAACATGTCTATGATTTTCACGATTTAACTGGCCCATGTATGTCATGTATGTTACCTTATGAGCACGTTGCATGTTTTAGGAGGAGTATTTAACACCGAGTAGGTTCGGGACCAAGGTTACGCCTCGAATCTCAGAACCACGTGCCACCGTAGGTTATGTTTGGGACCTCCTTTGTGATTATCCCCTATGCCCTAAAGCGCCTTCATGAGTGATATCACTCCTTTCATGGTTCTATCGTTGGTAAGGTATGAACGGCCTCCCGACTAAGTTTACAGGTCGGGCTCCATGTGTGCTCATATGGAGTATGCCGATTATAAGAATCTCCCACTGTTCCTCATTATTTTTGCATGTCATGGTTATGTTCTTTAGGCTCAAGCATGAAATGTTTTCTCTCATGTTTATAATTACAACAAGTTATGCTTGTGTTGAAAACCTTGAGCCTTACGATATATTTATGATTTCAGCATTTATGGTCATGTCATCCTACTCTTATGAACTTTAAGTTTTTAAATGTTCTTTTTACTTAACTTGCATACTTGGTACATTCCACGTACTGACCCGCATACTTTCTATGTTGTATCATCTCATGATACAGGACCCGGCTCTTAGGTTCACCCTCCTTAGTAGCTCATCAGAGTTCGCTATCAGCTTATTTGGTGAATCCTCATGTTCCGAAGGCCATATGTTCAGACTCTATTGCTCTCTTTTTGTTTCAATATTGTAGGGTTAGTTGGGGTGTTGTCCCATTAACCCGTCTTTCATGATTAAAGGCTTTTCAGGCTATAAGTATTAATCAGTTGTCATGTATGGATCATATATTGTCTTTTCTCCGTTATTATGTCATAATTTCATTTCCTTATGTTAAGTCTTCCGATTATGTGAATGAATTAGATGTATGCTCATGCCATGGGTCAACTTGGGGTCTCCAAGGGCTCCTTGTCCCGTGTTTACGATCCGGATGTATGTCCGGGTCGTGACACTAGTAGCTGCCAAGTGTGTTGAGTTGATCCAGTTGTTAAGGTGAGCAACCACATTGTTCGTGGAGGCTTCCAAAAGAGTGTATTTTTTCTATCAATGTTTCTTTATTGGATTTAGACACCTGAGTCTTTTGTAGTTTACTTAGATACTCCATGGTCTAGTGTGGGGTTTAGGCAAGTGTTTCAAATTACTATTTGGAGATTCTAATTATTTGTAATTAATTATCATATTATTTGAATTGGTATCTAATTTATTAAGTGTTGTGAATCAATGGTTAAAGTTTGAAAATTGGGTTCGCCTAGCTGGTGGTGTATGCTAGGTGTCAAGCATGTCTATGGGATGATTTAGGACGTGACAGTAAAAGAAAATGTGTAGATGTTTTATCACTTGGCAAAGAAGAGAGTAATATTCTACCCTACTAAAAGCCCATGAAGAGAGAGTGTCAGGTGCATAAAAGAATTGAAGAATTTCATACCCAAGTGATAAAAACGAGAAGACCAACAGATGAAGAGTACCTCAGGTATATAATGGAAGAAGAAGATTCTAAGATAATGCAACATTAAGGAACCAAGTTTTTTGGTGACTTAGGCACAAACAAACAAGAGATAATACCAGTTTGTTTCTAGAATGGTAAGATCCAGATTAATTGAATATAAGAAAAATTAATGGGTTGAAGATAATGAACATATGATCATTCATAATTTGTGAATAGAAAGAAGAGCTTGCAGAAGATAATAGTCCAAAAAGATCCACACGGATACATGGCTATAAAGTTGAATCAAGAACTTCTTGAAAATCCAAATAAAAGAACTGATTCTCTAAAAAGATGAAAATAATGTGTAGACAAGAGCACAACTGATCAAGAAGAAAAATAGTTGAAGAGGTTGAATTGAGGAAGTTAAATTTACACAACAAATTTCTTTACAACTTTGGCTATGGTTAATAAGGATATGAGGCAGATCAAAACAGAAAAATATTTAACTCATTTTTGTACCTTAATTGGTTGCATTCATGTCATCTTCAAGTCAGCTTAAATGAAAATATGAGGTTCTTGAAGCAATCCTAGTTACAGAGAAAAAATCAATCAAAGAACTTGGTTCTTCTGACAATAATATATGCATCTCCTTCCAGATGTACACTTGATTTTTATTGTTCAATGCTTTCCTCAATCATTAGCCATTTTTTAAATTATTACTTTGCCAATTTTTTCTTCTGAACCAATTTTGAGAACCTAGAATAATCTCTCATTTGAGTTTGAATATTCTGTAGATTTGCTCTAGCAATTTCAATTCTAGTCTCCACCCAATTATATCCCTTTCTTTTTCTAGATTTTCAAGCTATTTTAGATTTGCTTGACTTGGTTTCCCACTCTTATCATAACATTCCCCTTATGATATCCCTTCCCATATTTTTAATAGCCCGTATAAAATTTTGATGACCAACAACTGATAAAGGGCGTATTTACGCATTTATTAACCATATTTTGCCCATACTTAACTATGTTTTGAGAACAAATGGCATGTGTTTTCTTTGGTTTTATGTTATATTTGTGAAAAAGAGTTATAGCATATGATTAGATGATTTTTAGGGCTTAAAGTGATAGACTTGGGCTTAAATGTGGCTTAAAAGCACAAGTATTGCAAAACAAGGCTGATGAAACAAGTATAAAAGAAGTTAGCACCGCACTAACACGCCAAGGCAGGGGCCTGCGTGTTGCACAAGCCTTACCTGCACCTTGAACAGCGTGACACACAGGATATGCCAATGCACCAAGAGGGGCGGCGTGCCACAAATGCCCAGACGGACAAAAAGTCAAATCCCAGTTCGACTAGGAATAGAAGCTGCACAACCCAATTCCAATCCTAGAAGGAACAATGAAGGTTTAATCTACTATTATGAACACCCTCTCGTAACATGTTTTAGGTGTCAATTTTGGTAACACACTGAAACATTTATAGACCAGGCTCAGACCTTGCAAGAAAAATCCAGAAGAAAAATAAGAAAAATGCCTCAGAACGACTAAGACAATGAGTCGTGGTCAGCACCAACGACTCGTTGTGTCAGTCGTGGTTAGCCCTTCTTGATATGCCAAGAACCCATGGGACAAGGAATCACCTGTTGTGAGAAACAACGAGGCATCTTGTCACTCGTTGGTTACACTGCTCAGGACATCTTTCTAGGACCCCATGACTCAATGAACGAGTCATTGTCAGAAACAATGACCCATTGTGTGAGTTGTTAGGTGAGACCCAGAAACCTATCCCAGTGACTACAAGTGGAAACAATGACTCATTGTGTCCCACAATGAGTCGTGTCACCACCCTTCGTGTCAAGTTTGAGGTTTTTAGGAATTCTTCCATGAACATAAGGACTAGACACAACGACCTGTTGGGTCCACCAATGAGTCATTGTGTCACCCGTCATCAGCGCCTCCAAGTTTCCTCTTGCAGTGGCCACGGGAGGAACCAATGACCCGTTGGTTAATCCAACGAGTTGTGGTGACCCCCATTTCCCATTTCCAGTGTGTTCTAGTCCCAGGTAGTGGGACCAATGAGAGGTCCCAACGAGTCGTGGTCACAACCAACAACTCGTTGTGACCCGTTCGGACCCTATCGGCCAGTTTTCATATTTAATTTCCAAGGTTATTTTTATAATTTCCCACACATTTAGCACCTAAACAATGTCGTTTAAGTTTGCATTAAAGGGATTTAGAGGGATTAAATGGTTCTTCTCCCTCATTTCCCACTCGAACCTTCAGAAAACATCATCAAGTTTCTCTCAGGAGCTCTCAGAGAAAGAACTAGGGAAGTCCACTTCTCCTCGGTATCTTAATGAAATTCTTCAGATTTCTTCACTGGGTATGTGGGAATTCAACAAGGGAATAGTTTTTCCCTTGTGTCCCCAAAATATTCTCTATCAGTTCTAGCCCTAAAACTTTCGAATGTGAAGAAATTATATGTCAGACTTTGTTTAATTTATGTGGAATATTATTTATGTTAATTATAGAGGTTTTCTCCACCAGTTTGTGACTATATTGATGTTTGTCCCTGTAAAGTGAATTCTAGCCCTGGCTCTTGAATGCAGAAAAACTAGAGTCTTGCATAATTAATTAATTATTGAAATTACTTGATTCTATCAGTGTTGGGGATTCCCATGTTGTTAGTATGTATTTAAATCTTAGTCAGATGTATGTCAGTTCAGTTTCAGTCAGAATGTTAGAATACCAAATGTTATTCAGAAATATCAACTAATCAGTTTGACTATAGATAATTCTTGAGGTGTCTGTGATACCTCCCAATTATCAATATTGAACTTAGTATCAGATTTTAATGGTTCTTTAGGAGGTCATGACACTTTCAGATAAGCAGCTCTGACCAATCTTAGGACCCTAGTCTCAGATTACAATTTGTTCTTTAGACGGTTATGACGCTTCCAGATAAGCAGCTCTGACCAGTCTTAGAACACCAGTTATAGTATCCAGTCCATTAAGACTCTCAGGGTACTTCTAGATAGGTATTCCTGACTTAGTCTTGCACCCTAGTTTCAAGCTATCAGCTTAGCAGTCAGTCTAGTACTGTCCCGTGGGAGTAGGACTTAGCACCGAGTGGACCGGGGTTCCAGCTCACCCAGGTTCCCAAAACTACGTTGCCACCGTAGGTTATCTTATTGGCCTTCACAGCCCCAGACTTGTGATCACCCAGTTCATGCCTTTATACCCTAGAAAGGTATATTGGGTCCTACCGATGGGGTGTATACATCAGACTCCACGTCTAGCTCATGTGGTTGTATGTCGGTTATAGACTCTTCCACTAGTCAGCTCAGTTAAGTCTTAGATTAGTCTGTTCAAATCTGTTCAGTATAGTATTTCAGATTAGTATCTCAAATTTTGGGCATGTCCTTAACCATCAGACAGGGTCATTTAGACCATCTCAATTTATTATAGTTATTCAGTTTCAGCATTTTCAGTTGGTCATTGCATGTCTTTTTAGTTCAGTTATTTTATTCCTTGTATATGTTTTCTCTCACTTACTCAGTACATTCAAAGTACTGATGCATACCTTTTATGTTGTATCATTTTATGATGCAGTTGTTGGTTCTTCAACACAGCACCATTAGCCAACCTCGCTCAGTCTTTCCCAACTGCATTGTTGGTGAGTCCTCATCTTTCGAGTACGAGGATTATTTCTTTCAGTTCTATTTCTTTTAGTTAGACTTGAAGTTAGCTGGGAGCTTTTCCCAACAACTCATCAGTTGTAGTTGGCTTTCAAACACAGACATAGTTTTAGACCTTCAGCTTTGTTTCAATTGTTTTTAAACTTTATGATTTAACTTTATTTTTGTAAATGTCTTATATTATTACTTTAAAGCTTCCTCTATGTTTTATTCAGAATGCCAGTGTTATGATAGACCATGGGTTGACTTAGGGTTACTTGTGACTCTAAGTACCATGTCCCGTCTAGGGTATAGACTCGGGGCGTGACAAACTTGGTATCAGAGCACTAGGTTTAGAGTATCCTAGGATGTCTGAAAGACGCGTCGAGTAGAGTCCTTTTCATGGGTGTGTAGTGGACGACACTTATGACGGGAGTCTACGAGATGTTATTAGGAAAACTCTCTTTTCTTCATACGCTTTATCTTGCGTTGAAATTCAATTCCAGAAACGCTCTCCTAACTCGTGCTCTATTTCATTTCAGTGAAATCATGCCTCCGCGATGTGGTAATGGAAGAAGAGCTGGTAACGCTTACCGACCTGCCCCACCAGCTCCAGCAGCCCCTCAAGACAACTCAGTGTCCACCGCAGAGTTCAGGGCGGCTATCCAGCTGCTCGTGCAGACAGTTACCAATCAAGCGAAACAGCAGGTGGTTTCGATCAACAACAATGGGTCCGCAGCAGCTGCCCGCCAACTAAAAGAGGTAGTCCATATCTGGGTGTCAGTTCCTCGTAGAGTGCCGACTTGGCTGCCTACCAGTTAAAAGAGGTAGTCCAGATTTGGTACGAACAGTGGAAAGAGGGGAGACCAGCGGGAGAAGGATCGGTGAAATGGGAGGGGTTCACAACAGCCTTCCTAGACAAATTCTTACCCCGAGAGCTCAGTGAGGCTAAGGTGGTGGAATTCATGAACCTAAAATAGGGAAATAGGACAGTAGAAGAATATGCACTGGAGTTCATACGATTATCTAAGTATGCTCTAGAGATGGCAGCTGAGCCAAGGGTTCGTATGTTGAAATTTATTAATAGAGTGTCGAACTTGGTCCTCAAGGAGTGCAGGACTGCAATGCTTATCAAGGACATCGATCTCTCCAACCTCATAGCTCATGCTCAGCAAATTCAAATAGAAAAATTAAAAGATTTGGAGCAAGAGAACAAGCGGTCAAGAACCGACCAGTTAGATTATGGACATTAGAGATCTGGCGGAAGTAGCCACCTACAGCAACAGCAGCAACAACTACAGAGGTCTCCAACACCCACTTCAGCCAGTTCCCCTACTTTTCGATCCTACAAGGATCGGAAAGGTGGAGCATCTGGATCACAATCCCAGAGTCATAGTGCCAGCAATCGCTACAGCTACCCAGCTTGCACTAAGTGTGGCAAGAACCATCCAGGGGAGTTTCTTCAAGGGAGAAAAGGTTGTTTTGGTTGTGGACAGCTAGGTCACTGGCTCAGAGAATGCCTGTCAGCAAGATGGGAAAGATCACAATCCACTACTTCAACAGCTCCAGCAGGCCAACACCTCAGGTACGGATGGCGGCCAGCGCCAAAACCATTTTTATGCTTTGTCCTCCTATCAGGATCAGGAGAGCTCATTTGACGTGGTCATGGGTATGTTACGCCTTTTTCATCTAGACATGTATGCATTACTCGATCCAAGAGCCACACTTTTGTTCATGACTCCCTATGTAGAATTCTAGTTCGATATCAGTCCAGAGGTCCTCTCAGAACCATTCTCAGTCTGCACCCTAGTTGGCGAGTCAGTTAGAGACAGTCGGGTGTATAGAAATTGCCAAGTCACAATCTTCAATAAGGTCATTCCAGCTAATCTGGTAGAGTTATACATGGTTGATTTTTACCTCCTTCTTTTCATGGATTGGATACACTCCGGTTATGCCTCAGTCGACTGCAGAACTAGGGTCATCAGGTTTAAGTTCCCTAATGAGCCAGCTTTAAAGTGGACGGGCAATAGTTCAGCGCCTAAGGGTCGATTTATTTCCTATCTTAAGGCCAAAAAACTTATTTCCAAAGGGTGTATTTATCATCTAGTTCGGGTCAAAGATTTCAGCTCTGAGACCCCAATTATCTAGTTAGTCCCAGTGGTCAGCGAGTTCCCTGACGTGTTTCCCAAAGATCTTCCCAGAGTCCCTCCTAAGCGGTAAATAGACTTCAATATAGACCTTCTCCCAAATACTCTACCCATCTCCATCCCTCCTTATAGAATGGCTCCAGCTGAGCTTAAGGAGTTGAAGGAGTAACTAAAAGACCTTCTTGATAAAGGTTTTATCAGACCAGCATCTTTCCCGGGATTGCTCCAGTACTATTCGTGCAAAAGAAAGATGGTACCCTCAGAATGTGCATCAATTATCATCAGTTGAACAAGGTTACAATCAAGAACAGGTATCCAGGATTGACGACTTGTTTGATCAACTTTAGGGAGCTAGTTGTTTCTCCAAAATAGATCTAAGGTCGGGGTACCATCAGCTAAGAGTCAGAGTGTGACATACCGAGAACAGCTTTCAAAACTCAGTATGGTCAATACGAATTTGTGATTATGTCCTTTGGACTGACTAATGCCCCTGTAGCTTTTATGGACCTGATGAACAGAGTCTTCAAGTAGTATCTAGATATGTTCGTCATTATATTTATCAGTGACATTCTGGTAAACTCCAGGAACGAGGAAGAACATGCTAATCACCTAAGGATAGTGCTTCAGACACTCAGAGACCACCAATTGTTCGCCAAGTTCAGCAAATGCTAATTCTGGTTGAAGTCTGTGACTTTCCTTGGTGACGTGGTCTTGGGTGAGGGTATTCAGGTAGATCCTCAAAAGATAGCAACGGTGAAAGACTGGCCCAGACGTACCTCTCCAACCAAAATCAGGAGTTTCTTGGGTCTAGCTAGTTATTACCGACATTTTGTGGAAGGCTTTTCCTCTATAGCATCTCCTCTGACTAGGCCAACTCAAAAGAAGCTGAAATTTCAATGGTCAAATGTGTGTAAGAAAGTTTTCAGGAGTTAAAAGCTCGACTCACTACCGCTCCTATGTTGACCCTGTCGGAAGGATCAGATGGGTTTGTAGTGTATTGCTACACTTCCAGATTTGGACTCGATTGCGTTCTGATGTAGCAGAGCAAGGTGATAGCCTACGCCTCCAAACAACTCAAGGTTCATGAAAAGAATTATCCAACTCATGACCTGGAGTTAGCGGCGGTAGTGTTTGCATTGAAAATATAGAGGCACTACCTTTATGGGGCTCACATGGATGTTTTCACCGATCACAAGAGCCTTCAGTATGTGTTTAGTCAGAAAGACCTAAATCTTCATTAGAGAAGGTGGTTGGAGGTACTAAAGGACTATGACATGAGCGTGTTGTATCACTCGGGCAAAGCTAATGGGGTGGATGATGCCCTAAGAAAAGTGTCTATGGGAAGCGTGGCTCATGTTCGAGAGAGCAAAAAGGAACTGGCAAAGGATATCCACAAATTAGCTCGGTTGGGGGTACAATTGGTTGATACCGCTGAGGGCAGAGTAGTGATGCAGAGTGGATCAGATTCCTCATTGGTAGTTGAAGTTAAGTCAAGGTAGGATGAAGATCCCTTATTGCTTA
This sequence comes from Datura wrightii, assembly GCA_035772735.1. Taxonomy (NCBI): domain Eukaryota; kingdom Viridiplantae; phylum Streptophyta; class Magnoliopsida; order Solanales; family Solanaceae; genus Datura; species Datura wrightii. The sequence goes on along the minus strand of JASDFA010000003.1, from coordinate 65,196,508 downwards.
AACTGAAGGAGGCGGTTCTCAGAAAGGAAGTGGAGGTTTTCTTCCAAGGGGGAGATGGTATACTCTGTTACCAGGATAGATTGTGCGTACTAGATGTGGGTGAGTTGAGACAGTAGATACTGGTTGAAGCACACAGTTTGAGATATTCGATCCACCCAGGTGCTACTAAGATGTACTGTGATTTGGGGGATATTTACTGGTGGAACAGCATGAAGAGAGACATCGCAGAATTTGTAGCTAAGTGCCCGAACTGCCAGCAAGTCAAAGTAGAACACCGGAGACAGGGAGGTATGACTTAAGATATCAGCATACCCACATGGAAGTGGGAAGAAGTAAATATGAATTTTATTATGGGTCTATCTCAGACTCATCGGCAACATGATTCAATCTGGTTGATAGTAGACTAGATGACAAAGTCAGCACATTTCCTCCCAGTTAAAACTACAAATTCAGCTGAGGACTATGCTAGGCTTTATATCCGAGAGTTGGTCAGACTTCATGGGATGCCCTTGTCTATTATCTTAGATAGAGGTACCCAGTTCACCTCTCACCTCTAGACGTCCTTTCAAAAGGGACTTGGTACCCTGGTCAAACTCAACACGGCTTTTCACCCACAAATAGATGGACAAGCTGAGCATACTATTCAGACCTTAGAAGATATGTTGAGGGCATGTGTTACCGATTTCAAGGGCAGTTAGGATGATCACTTGCCTCTCATCGATTTTGCGTACAATGACATCTACCACTCCAGTTTCCAAATGGCCCCGTTTGAGGCATTGTATAGTATGAGGTGAAGATCTCCTATCGGGTGGTTTGAGGTCAGTAAAGATACTCTAATCGGGCCAGAATCAGTCCTTGAAGCTATGCAGAAAGTACAACTCACTTGAGAAAGTTTTAAAATAGCTCAGAGCCGTCAAAACTCTTATGCTAATGTGAGGAGAATAGAATTAGATTTTGTAATGGATGACTGGGTTTATCTTAAAATTTCACCCATGAAAGGGGTGATGAGATTTGGGAAGGAAGGAAAACTCAGTCCGAGATATGTGGGACCCTACAGAATTTTGAAGTGAATTGGCAGTGTGGCATATAGTTAGAACTACCTCCAGAGTTAGAATCGGTGCACCCAGTCTTCCATGTGTCACTATTAAAGAAGTGCATCGGTGATCCAGCCTCGGTTGTGCTACTAGACAGCGTGGGAATAAAAGATAGTCTATCTTACGAAGAGGTCCCAGTTCAAATCCTTAACCGTCAGGTTCGTAAGTTGAGAAACAAGGAAGTTGCTTCAGTGAAAGTTTTGTGGTGGAACCAGTTAGTTGAGGGAGCCACATGGGAAGCAGTAGCAGACATGATGGCCAGATACCCTCACTTATACCCTTCAAGTTCAGTTCCGGCCTCAGGTACTAAATTCCTCCTCAGTACTCTATTCAGTTCCATATTCATCAGCTCTATTTAGATTTTCTAAGTGCATTCTAGTTGCATCAACTTTGTTAGTATGGTTAAGTTAGTTCGGAGTCAGTTACTCCTTTAGAAACCAGCTCATAGTCTCAGTCTAAGAATTTCATCTCTTTTCCTAGTTTTCCTACAGCCTTAGTCTTCATTCGAGGACAAATAATCCCAAGGGGAAGATATTGTAACACCCTAAAACTTTTCTAGACCAGTCTCAGACCTTGAAAGAAAAATTCAGAAGAAAAACCAGAAAAATGTCTCAGAACGACTGAAACAATGAGTCCTAGTTAGCACCAACGACTTGTTGTGTCAGTCGTGGTTAGCCCTTCTTGATCAGCCAATAACCCATGGGACAAGGAATGACCCGTTGTGAGAAACAACGAGTCATCCTGTCACTCGTTGGTTCCCCAGCTTAAGACATCTCTCCAAGACCCCACGACTCAACCAACGAGTCATTGTAAGAAACAAGGACCCGTTGTGTGAGTCGTTAGGTGAGACCCCAGAAACCTATCCCAGTGACGAAGAGTGGAAACAATGACTCTTCGTTTCCTAAAATGATTCTTGGTCACCACCCGTCATGTCAAGTTTGAGCTTTTTAGAAATTCTTCCAGTGAACATAACGACTGGACACAATGACCCGTTGGGTCCATCAACTAGTCGCTGTGTCACCCATCATTAGCACCTCCAGGTTTCCTCTTGCAGTGGCCACAGGAGGAACCAATGACCCGTTGCTTCATCCAACTAGTCGTGGTGACCCTCATTGCCCAATTCCAGTGTATTTTAGTCCCAGGCAGTGGAACCAATGAGAGGTCCCAACGAGCCGTTCTCACAACCAAGGACTCATTGAGTGACCCATTGGGACCATGTCAACCAGTTTTCAAATTTAATTTCTAGGGTTATTTTTATAATTTTCCACCTATTTAGTCCCTAAACTACGTCGTTTAAGTTTGAATTAAGGGGATTTATAGGGATTAAATGGTTCTTCTCCCTCATTCCCTACTCATACCTTCAGAAAACATCGTAAAGTTTCTCTCAGGAGCTCTCAAAGCAAGAACTAGGGAAGTCCACTTTTCCTAGATATCTCAAGGAAATTCTTCGTATTTCTTCACCAGATATGTGGGAATTCAACAAGGGAATAGTTCTTCCCTTGTGTCCCCAAAATCTTCTCTATTAATTCTAGCCCTGAAACTTTCAAATGTGAAGAAATTATATGTCAGACTTCGTTTAATTCATGTGGAATATTATTTATGTTAATTTTAGATGTTTTCTCCACCAGTATGTGACTATATTGATGCTTGTCCCTGTAAAGTGAGTTCTAGCCCTAGCTCTTGAATGTAGAAAAACTAGAGTCTTGCATAATTTATTAATTATCAAAATTGCTTGATTCTATCAGTGTTAGGGATTCCCATATTGTTAGTATGTATTGAAATATCAGCCAGATGTATGTCAGTTCAGTTTCAATCAGACTGTTAGAATACCCAGTGTTATTCAAAAATGTAAGCTGATCAGTTTGACTATAGATAATCCTTGAGGTGTCTGTGATACCTCTTAGTTATCAGTATTGGACTCAGTATTAGATTTTAGTGGTTCATTAGGTGGTCATGAAACTTTCAGATAAGAAGATTTGACCAACCTTAGGACCCCAGTCTTAGATTATAATTTGTTCTTTAGACGGTTACAAAGCTTCCAGATAAGCAGCTCTGACCAGTCTTAGAACACCAGTTACGATGTTCGGTCTGATAAGATTCTCAGGGTATTTCCAGATAGGTATTTCTGACTTAGTCTTGGACCCCAATTTCGAGCTATCATCTTAGTAGTTAGTCTAGGACTATTCAGTGAGAGTAGGACTTAGCATCGAGCGGACCGGGGTTCCAGCACACCCAGGTTCCAAGAACTACGTTGCCACCGTAGGTTATCTTATTGGCCTTCATGTCCCAAGACTTGTGATCACCCAGTTCATGCCTTTATACCCTGGCAAGGTATATGGCATCCTACCGATGGGGTGCATACATCGGACTCCACGTCTAGCTCACGTGGTTATATGTCGGTTATAGACTCTCCCACTAGTCAGCTCAGTTTAGTCTCAGATTAGTCAGTTCAGATTTTTTCAGTACAGTATTTCAGATTGGTATCTCAGATTTTTGGTATGTCCTTGACCATTAGATAGGTTCATTTAGACCATCTCAGTTTATTGCAGTTATTCAGTTTCAGCATTTTCAGTTGGTCATTGCATGTCTTTTCAGTTCAGTTATTTTATTCCTTGTGTATGGCTTCTCTCACTTACTCAGTACATTCAAAGTACTAACGCATACCTTTTATGTTGTATCATTTTTTGATACAGCTACAGGTTCTCAAACACAGCACCATTAGCCGACCTCGCTCAGACTTTCTGTTACACCCCATAAATTTTAAATGAATAAATATCCTAATGGCATGTTGGTTAAGGGATTTAGAAGGCAAGCGGAAAAAAAAAAGGAGTCAAAGTCGGTTTTCCTCTTGATATAGCATAATTTCCAGCAAACAAAGGGGGTAAGCCATGTTAAAGCAAACCCACAACAATTATATATAATTTCCTCCCGATTACGCTACAAAACGCGGTCTAAACTCCGTTCTGGCTTAGATACAGAGGTATAAAGCTGCAGAGAGCAATCCTACGGAGTTGGTTTCGTGAAATTTGGCCGGCGAAACGTCGTGCTACCGAGGTAAAGTAAATAGAATTGCTTTAAATTAGTACCAATGTGTTCCTAGCATTGCAGTGAGCATTTATCCCTTTTGGACTATCGAGAAATAACGAGTTTTCGACTGTTTTCCGAAAGGTTGAAGTTTGGGATAAATATATATCAAAAGTGATAATTTCTCCTGGATATTAATGTATTTAGTTCTAATTGACATGTATATGAATGTAGCTGGGAGAAACAGCAGAAGTACCGACGGAAATCACATTGGTCAGTCGGGTACTCAGAAACCAGGTATGTAAAGTTATTCTTTCGGCAAGCCAGGAAGTACAGTCTAGAAAATAAATAGAATAAAGGCTATTAATAGACACCCAGCGTACAGGAACGATTTTAGTATAATTTCCAGCAAGCATGCTAGTATATCATTACATATCATGCGATAATCAAATTAACAGATAGTCAGATGATTTTAGATAGTAATGTGGTATCAGCTAGTAGCTCTGCATGTTGTTACATAGTACCCAGAATGGAAGTTGTAAAAGCAGTATAATGAATTAGCAAGATTACAGATAGTATGTATTACATTTGTTAAGACTGTATCCGGTAATAGATGGCACATCTTATGTTATTGAGCTATATCCAGTTATAAATGGCATGTTCTATGTTATCGAGTTATATCCAAATATAATCAGATCAGTAATCAGATATAGAAATAGCTCCAGATACAGATGTAGCTCCAGAAACAGATATGGCTCTAGAAACTGACATAGCTTCAGATCGCGGATAACAATAATCAGATAAACAGATAAAGGCCAGGTAGCAGTTAGCCCAGCAATCAGAAATAGTGTAAAACAGAATATAGCATCAGTTGTTTAGTACGGACTGGCCTTGAAATAAAAGAAGAGAATATGATTAGTATTTTTCATTTGAGCATGCTTGCTGTGTATGTGTTTTGCATGTTGAGACTTGTTATGGCGTGTGGGCACCCTTTAGCATCCCCACCACCCCTGGGTTATAGCTGTGTCGATACCAGATTTAGATACCGCCACCAGCTGGATGATGTCATCCGCCTAGAGGACGATGATGGCCGACCACCATAATAATACGGTCCAGATTACCCTACTTGCAGGGGCAGTTCAGTTTACTCTGTGTAGAGCCAGATTACCCTGTTTACAGGGGCAAATTACTCTGTGTGCGCTTGTGGCCGGGGGTAGTTTCAGATACAGATTTTTATAAAATTACCCTGTTGCGTGCTTGCACCCAGGGGCAGTTTCAGTCACAGATACAACAGCAGATTACCCCGTTGCGCACTTGCACCCAGAGGCAAGAGTCTTCGGACTCAGACACAGTTTATTGTCAGAGGCCAAGGCCTGAGCTACATACCCAAGGGGGCCGGTAGGAGGAGCTCACAGTTATGAGATGAGTGGAGTGACTTATTTTTGGTTGGTTTAGACCCGGGTAGGGGTAAATAGATTGTTCTGTTGGTTGGCACCTTCCGGCTTATGGGGGTCGGTCAGGTATTGTGTGTATTTATATGTATATCTATATGTGTTGTTAGATACTGATAGACAATAGGACGACACGTCGTCAGGTACGCCCAGTTTAGTTTCAGAATAGGTAAACTCTCCCCAGTTAGCCTCAGCCAGATAGACTCAGCTACTTCCTACTTATATGTTATGTTATTGTTGCTATCCATTTCAGTTGTATATTTCAGTTTGCTTTACATGCTCAGTACCTGTGGTACTGATGCCCGTAGGGCGCTGCATTGCTTGCCTGCAGGTACTCACAGACGAGGAGCCGATCCCTCGTGATCCTAGCCAGTGCAGAGTTATCAACTCCTGTCATCCGGAGCTTCATATTCAGAGGTGTATTTCATTTTCTTTTGTTGTATAGTACGGGTAGGTCGGGGCCCTGTCTCGACCATTCTATTATTACTTCCTAGAGGCTTGCGGTCTGATGTTTCTTGTGGTGGTGGAGCCGGTCGTGTGGGGCCGTGCATGTATATATGTGTTTAGTTGTTGATGTTGGCCGTGTGGGGCCTTCTTCTGGTTACTGTTAGTGACCTTGTCGGTCACAAATGTGAATAGTAGATGCTTCAGATTATAGTGTCATTGTTCTAATTAGCTGTTGTGCTTTGTAGGTGGCTATAGGCCTAATCGGCTGGGGGTTGTATTTACAGCCTCTATATAGCCGGTTTGTTTCTTGAAATAGAGCCAGAGTCTAGCAGGCACCAGGTGCCCGTCATACCCCCCAAGGTGGGGTGTGACACTTTCCCAACTACATCATTGGTGAGTCCTCATCTTTCGGGGATGAGGATTATTTATTTCAATTCTATTTCTTTTATTTAGACTTGAAGTTATTTGGGGCCTTGTCCCAACAACTCATCAGTTGTAGTTGGCTTTCAGACACAGACATAGTTTCAGACCTTCAACTTTGTTTTAGTTTTTTTTAAACTGTATGATTCAGCTTTATTTTCATAAATGTCTTATATTATTACTTTAAAGCTTCCGCTATGTTTTATTCAGAATGCCAATGTTATTATAGACCATGGATTAACTTAGGGTTACTTGTGACTCCAAGTACTATGTCCCATCCAGGGTATAGACTCGGGGCATGACAATTTTTCATTCAACATTGTTCACTTTGGAGTTTATAGTCATAGTGTTGCGCAATTCATACTTTATGAATTTGTGTAATAGCTTAGTTAAGCTTTTGTTAGAGAATTCATCAAGTTCTTGTGATTCAATTTAGCTTTGAGATTTTGTTGAACAAGTTTATATTAAAGTAACTATTTCATTATGATTTCTTCTACATCTTTTATTTGTCTTCTCATAAACATGAGCAATTAAATCTCTTAATCTAGGGTTGTGGGAACCATGATTGATTACCGAATGTAGGTAAAATAAAATAGTGATTCTTGAATGGTGAATTGGGTGGATTGTTATTCTCTTTATCTTAACGCTTAATGGCCTATATCTTCAACTTGCCCGATCAAGGAGGTTAAAGTTAGGAAAAGAGAATAACAATGACAATTTGAGGCTACTAACCCTCATCTAAATTAACCTGAGTTCTAATCAAGGATAGTTGAGTCAAGACTTATGGCGAGAGCAAAATATACAAACTTTGACTCCAAGGGGAGATAAGTGAAATTTATCTATGTAGGTCGAGAGACGTTAGATGAACTTAATCGTCAGTCTTACACAAAATTCAACAGGATAGTTTACTAGTAAAAACCTACTAAGTTATGAAATCATGGAAACACAATCCTAGTTTTGTCTTGATAAATTTGATACACAACTCAATCATTGTGAGCATTACTTTCTTCTTTTTATTTGCAAACCCCCTTTTCTGAAATATTGATTCTTAGTTAGTTTATTCATCATTAACATATTATTTCTTTCCTATTCCCAGCGGATCGACCCCAATCTAGTTGGATTACTATATTTGACAATGACCGCTTTATACTTCAATTGTAAGGTGTAATTTGCGCATGATCAAATTTTGGTTCCATTGCTGAGGAATATGGTTCAAAACTAGTTAATTAGTGTTTAAATTCTTCTTGTAGCCTTTATATCCTACTTGTATCACTTTGTTTTGTTTTGTGTTTTTTAGTTAGTTTTTATTTATACTGTGGAATTATGAAAGAAAAAGGGTTTGGCATTGATGATCCATGTCCATACTGTGGAGGACCCCATTTTTGGCAAGATTGTAAATATGCCGCGGAAGAGAGACGTGTGCACCTTCTCACTTCTATGATGAGTATAATTTACTCATTGCACTTTATGTGGTGGTTAAGGTGGACATTGGGGTGATTGTCCCAATTATTTCTCTTATCGATCCAGTTGCTATAACAAAAATTCTAGTTCTGCTTTTGAGTTTTTCAAGGATGATGACATGGCATGTGTAGGACAAAGCACTGCATACGGACGTATAAAAGCCATGCTCCAAGCTTTTTTGGAGCGGGAGTCTAACTTGGAGAAGGATGTTGACTCCTCAATGCCTATGAAACTGTCTACTCCTCAAAAAAAATGGTTGAAGAAGAGATTTTCAGCCCGAAGGATGAGCCAAAATATCTTTATAACCACAATGAAAATTGTGGAATTGAAGAAGCGCAAAAATTTGAAGAAGAAATCCCTAGCTCTCAAAAAGAAGAAGTGGAGGAGATATTGAGAAGCATAATAGGGAAGAGTGAACAATGGGTCGAGACCTGACTAACTGGTGGGAAAAAGTGCAACATGATGATGAGGAAGTTATCCAAAACATGAATTTTTTTCATGGGAGGACTTTTACTAGAATTAAAAAGTTCCCATTAGGAAGTAAGACTTGACAAAGTTGAAATTGTAAGCAACAATTGCCAACCAACCTAATAATAATGCAAGATGCCGAAATTAAAGAAGTGATACTAGAGTTGCAAAGAAAAGTTCAAATTATTTTTGAAGACTCTAATGCATTTGAGAGGGAGGAAGTCAAGAAGAAAGCATGCTTGAAAATGGAACAACTTAGACCGCATTTCAATCATTTTTCAATATTGTACTTGGCTGACAATATGAAAATTGAGGCAACGGAGTCTATGGAGAATTTTGGAGAGGAAGGTCAAAGTTGCTTCATTCTAAAGTTTGTCATGCCAATAGGGAAAAATCACATCCCTCCTTTAAGGGCCAAGAAGTGAAAGATGCGACATATATTACTTGGTGCTTCTATTTTTACACCACCACCCCTCAAGCAGAGTAGCAATTGGAAAAAAAATTAGGGATGCAATTCATAAGTTCAAAGTGGAAAGGAAAGTGATAAAATTCATGAGGTCATGTGGCGACGTTAAATCAAGCGTTGCTTTGGAGGCATCCCAATATAACTTAGGTTTTGTTTTTGTTTTCTAAAGTATGCAGGAAATAAGTCACAAGTACATAATAGAGTTGTAGGAACAAAGATAAGGCTAGAAATTCACACCGGAACAACTTCGCATGGAGCTGCACGGCGCATCGGGCAAGCTCCACACTGGAGATGCGCGACACGACAAGATTGACACCGCAGTGAGAAGCGCGACGCTCCTAGCCTGTAGCAAAGTAAGAAGACCTCACATATGATGAGGACTAGAGGCCTAGGGAGTTTTTCTTTCATTCTTTTACTTATTCTTTATTGTTTTAACACTGAGAACGGTGCTACTAATTAAGTATGGGGTGGGAGAAGTAAACTTCATTATACCATGTATGTTTTCATTGCTAAATTTATTCGTGGTGGGCCTAGATTTTTTTTGTGATTCTTGACTTTTCGTGCTAGCTTATAATATTTTTGTGATATTTTTTATTTTGTTTTTATTTGGGTTTCTTCACTTTTTTTCGGTACATTTTCAGAGGATAGTCCCATAGAACCGATTAGAGGGTCTAGATTTTTTTTAAAAAAAATTTAGTCATAGAGTTATGACTTTTCCAGATGATGGATAGATGACGACCGTCTTAAGGGAAAATTAGTCATTAGGAGAACAAGAACTTGAACCTTACGAATGCTAGGTGCTTCACTTAGGTATTATTGAGACTTTGTAAAATTCACTCAAAAATGCATGAAAAAGGTAGAAACACTTAGTCTTTTGGAACTTGACTCCTATACTTGAAAAAAGTGGGCTTAATTATGTTATGCATGCAATATGGAATATGAGTTTATGTAGTCTTTTGATATCATTATTTAGCCATCCGTGCCATTATGTGAGTGAGTTTTTTTTTTAATACTCCGTGATTGCAAATGATGTCTAGAACTTTCTCAGTGTGTGTGCAAAGAGAAATGAGAATGTTGAATCTAGGAAGTGATATAGGCGTTTCTTTGGTAACCTATTCGTATTCGAGTTTTACCTACCTTGATTGTAATTATCCTAGTTAGCTATTTTGAGGCTTAGCTTATTCTTTTGATAGCCATATTACAAGCTTAATCCCTTTTTGTTCTATTGACTTTTATTTGATATAAATGACTCCTAGAGAAAACTTTAATTAAAAAATTTGCATGAAAGGAGCATAAATTGAGAAAAGAGGAGAAAAGCCAAAGTGTGGTAAATTAAAAAAAAGAAAAGGGTGAAAAAAATTGCTATGTAGTGGAAGAAAAAGAAGAAAAAGTTTGAAAAAGTGATGATGAATGAAAAAAATTGAGCTTAATTTTGAAAATTCCCTACTAATCACCTAAGTGCAAAAAGAGAAAATAAAAGGAGGTATAACAAAAAAAAAGAGATTGAAGAAGGTGCTAAAAAGTAAAGTATTGTGAAGTATTAAAGTGCTTAGGGAGCTTAGTCACTATCTTAGCCAGATAGTTCCTACACATCCCTTAGCCTACATTACGACCATTTTAAGTCATAATTGATCTTAGATTCAATGTTCTATATTAGTGGAGTATTACACTAAGGGCAAGCCTATGGGTCATCTTTTGCATGCATGTAGAGTTCTTTGGGAGAGTGACTGATAATATTGTATCCATGCCCAAGTTAAAATTGATATATATATTGTGAGTGCAAGGGTGTCACAACCCGAACTTAGGCCTAGATCGACACAAGAACCTAGAACCATAAATGCCTCGAAATCGACCCATGGCATGAACATGATAGCTAAAGATCAACACAAGCAAAGTTGATAACTGAATTATGAAATAGCGGAAGTCTGAATAGTTAAACGTTTATCCAATGGAAATATCACAACACTGAATCCGAAGTTGAGAATACAAACTATGTCTGAAAAGCCTCTACATACTAACAAACTGATGGGACAAGACCTCTAACTAGCTCACTGACAGTCTGAAATTGAAAATAGAAAAAGTAAAACTAACTGAAGGTCCTCGAAGGATGAGGATTCACCAGCAATTGGTTGAACTGAACTTTGATGACCGGCTAACGGAGAGACTGACCCTGAACATCTGAGCCTGTATCATGAAATGATACAGCATAGATTATGCGGTCAATACTTGGAATGTACTGAGTATGAGAGGTAAGTAAAACTGATTAATCATAATAGATAAGAGTTTATAAGAGTAGGACAGTACAAAACATGCAATGATAGTCATAACATAAACATGAGGCTCAAGGTTTTCTAAAACCATTCATAAACTAGTCATAATCGTAATAATCATAAGAGAAACCTTATAAAACATAACATGAGATAAAGTATCGTAACATGACAATGTATAAGTCATGAGGAACAATGGGAAGACTCGTCTTAACTGACACCATCATGATAGAGCTTACATGATGCCCCAACTATCTCGCTCAAGTGGGCAGAGCCGTCCCAGGCTTGCCAAGCAAGGGACGTGCCTGACGTGATATCACTAACAAGGATCCACCTAGAGTCCATACACATAAATCTATGTTGGCGCGTAGTGCTGAGACCACTGGGTTTACCTGAATGCCGGGACTACTCGGTGCTAGACGCTGCTCCCAAAAACATGCACATGAAGGCTCATATAGTAATCGTGAAGTCGTACATGAAGATCATGGCTAGATAAATCATAATATACTTAATCATACTAAAAATACATAATTATCCACGAATAAGGACCCGTGAGTCAACCAAAATCATAAACTCATAAATCATGAAGAACATACTTTCTTAAGAAAAATCATTATACTTGAAATTCATAAATTCATGAAGAGTAATTGAAGGAATTCATATCATAAATTATAATTTAGGGCTTAGGAGAATCAAAATCATAATAGAATCATAAACTTGACTTTTCATGAAACTAGCATAAATGGGCATAAATTGATTAAAATTTGAAACCATGAATTAATAATCAAAATAGGTATAAAATCTGCCCATAGATCTTAAAACATGATTAGAAACATGAAGGAAATTGACCCATAGATATATCATAGAGAATTTCATAGAATTAGGAATAAGCCCTATAAGATCATGAACTTGATCTAGAACTTAAATTCATGGAATTGAAGAGAATTTGAGCATGAGAGTGAAAAGAACTCTTATGCATAGCTCTACATACTTGGTAAATCTTTTTCCACGCTCTTCTTTGAAAGCCCAAGGGAATTGGAGGATTTCAATCTTGATCTTCAAAGAGAAACCTCTACTTTTGCATGCATGGGAGTTGAATGAATTAGGATAGGTTTAACCCTCTTAAAGTCCTCCTAACAGAGCTTAAAATGACGTAGTTTAGGACTTAGGAGCTTAGGCATTACAAAAATTCCCTGAATAAATAGTCTAGAAAATGGGGACTGCGAGTCTTCACGACTTGCACCATGAGTCGTACCATGAAGTAATGACTCGTGGTTACCTCTCGTGGTCACCACTACTCTTCCCTACAGCGCCTCTGAACCGCACCATGATTCCATATCATGACTCACGGTGTCCTACCATGAGTCGTACTGTCAGTCGTGGCATCATCCCCATCACCTGCCAAATCTTAACCACGACTCCCATCACGACTCGTTGTTACATACTATGAGTTGTACCATATTCCCTGACATTTTACCCTGGAACCACAAGGAAACTCACCACAACTCCTAACCACGAGTCATACCTACACCTCACAACTCGTGGTGTGAATCGTGGTTTGGACACCATCTTCAGAACTCCACCACGACCCATCACTTCCTATCATGACTCATACCACGAGTCGTTCTGGTGCAAAATTCTAGATTTTTCTACAGAACTCATTTCTAATTCCACCATCTATTTATTAGGAACTTTGGGGGTATTACAATATCTCCCCCTTGGGAACATTCATCGGTAGAATATGGGTAAACATATTGAATAACTGAGGAAAGGGTCTGCCACCCCAAATGCTGAACACTTGAAGATAAAAATTGGCAGAGTAATTGACTCCGGAATGAAACATTTGACTGAACTGCATTCGTGAATCATACATATATGCATTGACATAAAGGAAATTTAGAGGAATGAACTAGACATGAAATTATATGTAAGTACCAAGGAGGAAACTGGTACCTCAAGCTGAAACTGAGTCGGAAGAGAAAAGGTGCGGGTATTTAGCCATCATATCTTCTTCGGCTTCCCTCATAGCTCCCTCAACATGCTGATTCCTCAACAAAACCTTTACTGAAGCTACCTCTTTGTTTCTCAGCTTCCGAACCTGACGATCAAGAACTTTAACTGGTACCTCCTCATAGCTAAGGCTATCTTTTACACCTACACTCTCCACCAGAATAACTAAGGTCGGGTCACCAATGCACTTCTTCAAGAGCGAAACATGGAAAACTGGAAGTACTAAAGCCAACTCTGAGGGCAACTCTAACTCATCAGCCACCTTGCCAACACGTCTCACAATCTTTTATGGGCCAACATATCGAGGACTAAGCTTCCCTTTCTTCCCGAATCTCATTACTTCCTTCATTGGAGACACCTTCAGAAACACCCAATCATCAACTTAAAACTCAAGTTCCCTTCTTCTCACATCCGCATAGGACTTTTGATGACTTTGACCTGTTTTTAACCTTTCCCTTATAAGCTGGACTTTCTCCATAGCCTCATGAACGAATATGGCACTACCAATGTAGCTTCTCCTACTTCAAACCAACCAATAGATGATCTACATCTCCACCCATACAGAGCCTCAAATAGAGCAATCTGGAAGCTGGAATAGTAGATGTTGTTATATGCAAACTTGATGAAAGGTAAATGATCATCCCAACAACCCTTAAAGTCAATCACACATGCTCTCAACATATCCTCAAGAGTCTTAATGGTCCGTTCGGTTACACCCCGTAAAATGTTATCGATTAGTAGGCGTATGCATGGATTTTTTATGAGTAAGGAGAGCTCGAAGCATCGGGAAATAGCCTCAGAAGAAGGGTCAAGCAAAGCGAGGGACTAGCGCAACGCACCAGCCGGCAGTGCACTGGCCAGCATGGCACGGTAGGCCCACTGGCGTACTGAGGGATATGGCGTGGCAGCATGTGTGGCACTTTGGGCGACGCGAGGCGCCACCCCTGCCATCGCCAAAGTATATATATATATATATATATATATATGCCCTTCGCTTATTTCACATCATTTGCAAGAACCCATGACTTAAACTAAAAAGAGCACGCACTATTTATCGGTTTTTCATCCGATTACGCTACCAAACACTGTCCAAATTTAAATTAACTTCGGGTAATGAGTTCTAGGCCTACGGGAAGCATTACTACAGAGTCATTTCTTTAAAATTTGCTTGGTATACTGGAACTCCACTGAGTAAAAGTTGTCAGAATTGCTCCAAATTGAATCCTAAACAGCCACAGGCATTAGGTAAGCACTTCTCCCTTCTAAACTCTCAGAAAATTATAGGTTTTTGGCCAAATTATTCGAAGTTGAATTATAGTTGATATGACTATTGAAAGTCATCACTTTTTGTCAAATTTAGTATTGAAATTAGCCCTGTTCTCTCAGCATTTGGATTTCAGTTGGGTAGAACTATTACACCCCATAAATTCTTGACATTTAAATGGCCTGTTCGCATGTTGGTTAAGAGTTTTAGAATGCCATACATGCTAGAAAAAGGCCCGGGGGAAAACCGGACAAGAGCCACGTCGAACCATCACAAGAGGAGGCTGGGCAGACCCCCTCCCCGATGGACAACGTGTCATAGAGGGCTCACCTCCGCGATGGCCAATGTGCCACAGAGGTGAGGTTCAGCCTCAACTATATAAAGCCCCAACTTCGATTTTCAATGATAATTATCAAAACTTTCCAGAGAACAACCCAAAAAACAGAGGGAACGAGAGGTTTAGTGAAATTTCCTTCCGTTTACGCTATTAAATGCGGTCCAAACTCGAATTAATCTTGGGTAGTGAAGTATTAAGCTGCCGAGAGCATTCCTGCGGAGTTAGTTTCGTGAAATTCAACCGGCGAACCGTCGTCCTACCGAGCTAAGGTAAGTGGAATTGCTCCAAATTAGTGTCAATATACTCCTAACCCTAAAGTGAGCGTTTCTCCCTTCTGGACTTTCGAGAAATAGAGAGTTTTCCGCTATTTTTCGATAAGTCAAAGTTTGGGCTATATATATATATTCAAAGTAGTGTTTTCTTTGGGAATGTTGATGAATTTACTTCTAATTGCTGTGTATATGAATGCAGTTGGAAGAAATAGCTGGATATTGGCCGAGTTATGTCAGTTAGTCCAGAAGTCAGAAACTGAGGTATGTAAAGTCAGTTCCTTCGACAAGTTAGTAATTCTAGTATAGTAAAATAGAATAGATTCCAAAAGGAAGTTCCAGAAGCCGAGTATTAAGTATGTTTGCATTATTATGTCATATCCAGAATAAAAGTCAGTAAATCAGTATCAGACAGCAAGATCTTATCCCAGACTCAGTTTAACTCGGTATTAGATTCAGTTTAATTCAGCAAGAGATTCAGAATTGAATATCATAACAGGGATAGTATTTTCTGACTTAATATACATGTTATATGTGATTACTATTGCTTGTTGAGACTTGTTTGTGATATGTGGGCACCCTTAGAGCTTCCTTGCTGCCCCAGGGTTAATAGTTGTGTCGACTCGCCCACTAGAGGGTGAGGATACGCACTCCAAAGAGTGGCATGCCATCCGCAATAGGACGAAGATGGGATGCAGCATTCCCTATAGCAGGCTGATCAGCATTATAGCATACCCTGTCGAGCGCTTGCACCCAGGGCACAGATTATAGATTACAGATACAAATCTCATATTACAGTTACAAAAGTCCTCCGGACTTAGATACATTTATAGTAAGGGGCCCAGAGAGCCCAAGCTGCATACCTAGGGAGCCGGCGGGATGCTCGTAGTTATTAGGTGAGTAGGGTGAATTTATTTTTGGATGGTTTGACTCGGGTAGGGGTATATAGACTGCGTGTTGATTGGCACCTTCCAACTTATAGGGGTTGGTATATGTTCTTGTATGCTATATATCTATATATGTTACTTATTAAGTTGATAAATAGCAGGACGCCGCAACGACAGGTATGATTCTTATCTTCTTTCAGTATAGTTAAGCTCGGTATAGATTCTACTATTCCAGACAATTTTAGCTATCCTCTGTCATTTCAGTAACTACCAGTTTACTATTTATCTTCAGTTA
The DNA here is from genome assembly GCA_035772735.1 of Datura wrightii. Taxonomy (NCBI): domain Eukaryota; kingdom Viridiplantae; phylum Streptophyta; class Magnoliopsida; order Solanales; family Solanaceae; genus Datura; species Datura wrightii. The sequence goes on along the minus strand of JASDFA010000003.1, from coordinate 65,180,348 downwards.
TGTTCAGTTTTGCTTTGCATACTCGGTACCAGTGGTACTGACGCCCGTTTGGGGGCGGTGCATTACTTGCCTGCAGGTACTCATAGACGAGGAGCTGATCCCTCATAATTCTAGCCAGCACACAGAGTCATCAGCTCCTATCATCTGTAGCTAGACAGCTAGAGGTTTATTTCCTTTCTTTTGTTGTACAGTATGGGTAGGTCGGGGCCCTGTCCCGACCATCTTATTAGTGTTCTTAGAGGCTTGCAGATTGTATATTCCCTGTGGTTAGCTGTACCGGTCGTGTGAGGCCGTGTGTATGTTTTAGTTTGTTTATGATGGCCGTGTGGGGCCTTATTCAGTTGGTAGTGGTGATCTTGTTGGTCATGTAGCAGTTTAGCACTTGTTTTATGGATTCAAAAGTAACTAGACAGCATTGTGGCCTTGTCGGCCCGCATAGGTTCCTTATTGATTCAGTTGTTCTGGGTAGCTGTTGTTTTCTTACAGGTGGCTATAGGCCTAGTCGGCCGGAGGCTGTATTTACAGCCATTATATAGCCCGTCGTTTTCTTGAATCCAGATTTAGAGCCAGCCTAGCAGTAGAAGTGCTTAGGTTCAGCTAGTCCAGCAGTCCAGGTTCTAGTAGGGCACCAGGTGCCAGTCATGCCTCCCAAGGCGAAGCGTGACAAGAACCGCCATTTACAGGTTGAAACTCACTAGCTAAACGAAAGTCGACATTCGAGGTATGTAAGGTTTATCTCTTCGGCAAGTAATTCTCGTCGTATAATGATACGACTTATGTTCTTGAATGGAAATAACGGTCTCATATGTTGCAAATAGTTGCTATCAGTAGATTGTGATTAGATATTGTGGTTATCTGTCGTCTGTATACTACGAATATATATAGGTTGTGGTTAGCTTCTAGAAAGTGTATCAAGAGTATATTGCAGTACCCTTCATTGGGAAAGAGTATGTTAAGTGTAGCTCGCGGTAGGAGCGTCATACAGACTCCCCAGTCTGTTTGTCCACTGTATTAATAGAAGTTTGATGTCTTGCTGTCACGCCAAGTCCTCAGAAGTTTAGGTGTAGTTATTGGGCCTGATTTCATAGGTTAGATAGTATCGGGGGCAGCTAGGCGATATGACTTTCAGTTGGACTCCTGTATTGTCAGTGAAGCATGCCCATAGGCCATTGGTGTACCTTCACACCCCAGGGACAGAAATTAGGTAGGGTGGACATACTTTAGAATCAGCGGCACTAGGGTTGTCTAGTGAACTGAGTGACAGCCTGCCATCTAGTTAGCTACTGCCAGTGACTATCAGTTCCAATAGACTTAGTATCCGTCATACAGGCCGCTCAGGAAGCCATCCCAATCGTTCAGGTCAGATAGACCCTTGAGTACCCTAAGGAGGGGCCTTATTAGCATTTGGATTTGGGCCAACGCCCTAGCCTGCTCTCGTAAGATACTCAAGTAAAGTATGTCATGCGTGGCTAGGTCCAGATAGACTTACCTATAAGGTTAAGGATCATCCAGCAAAGACATAGGAAATCTAAACAGACCAAGTTAAGGTCCAAGGGACTAGAACCATGTTAGTACAGTATTACCTTCAGGGTAAGGATTATGGTAAAGTGCCTGTGGGAGTTTAAGGGTTGACTGCTCAGGAGCATGCCCGATCAGTAGTATCCTTATAGTTGTTCTAAGTAAGGGAACTAAGTAATTGGTCATATGTGACCCTATAGTTGTTTATCAGCTAGAGTTGTCCGAACATGACATTCAGAGTATCGCTTAGGCCACTCCAGACCTTGCCCTATTCGATCTAGACTATTAGAGATTATGATCACTATCAGGATCCTCTGATCAGACACAGGTACATAGGGTGTGCCTACTAGCAGCTATACAGATTATTCTAGGGGCGAAAAGAGGTCGCGCTAGGCCCATAAGGCCAGATACGCCTTTTGAGTGGCTAGATTGAGACTTCAGTATAGCACATCGGTTGGGATTACCCTCACCTAGGATAGCCTTCCACCTATAACTTCAGGGTTGTTATATGATGTTGCCTACGGGCTATATGATGTTGCTCTAAGGGGATATAAGCTGTCCCAAGAGGCGGTGTTGAGGCCCAAGGGCCATATCACAGTCCATTCCATGGCTGGACTATTATTTTATATCGTATCGGCATCACTGACCCTCGTCGAGCCTGGTGCCTAGGGTGCAGTTGCAGGAGCCCACCGAGCTCAAATGTAGTTACAAGAGTCCAACGGGCTCAGATGCGGACCCAGAAGCCAGGTAGGTTGGCTACAGCACCAGTAGAGTCATAGAACCTGGATAGGGGTATATAGATTGAATTGTACTTGCCAGGGCTTATGGGGGCCCTGGTAGCTTATTTCTGTATTGCTTGTACCTTCTAGGCTTATGGGGGCCTTGTTAGGTTCTTGTTTGTACTCTTGTCTGCTACTTGTCATTATGAATATGTAATTGTGCAGTCTTAGCTCATATGCTTGTAGTGTTTTACTAGATGCAAGTTTTGAATAAGCAAACTTCTAGGTTACTTTCTGCCTCTTCCCTATACTTACTTTCAGTTTTTAACATCTTTTATTCAGCTTATTTACTGCATTACAAATTCAGTACATATTGTACTAACACCCAACTATGGGGTGCTGCATTACTTGCTTGCAGGTTTAGACAAACAGGTTGTGAGATTTCCTGAGAGCTTTCAGAGTCATCACATTGGCCAGCTCCTTTCATTCGGAGTCTCCAGGGTGTAGAAGATTACCTGTCTTTCATTGTGTAGTATTTGGGGCCCCGACCACTATTTATATTCTAAGAGGCTTGCAGACTACAGTATTCAGTTAGTTAGTTGTTGTTGGCCATGTGGGGCCCATGCATGTCTTACTTTATGTGTTGTCCGTATGCGGCCTAGTATAGTTGCTTATTTCCTTTTTCATTATAACTAGATAGCATGGTGGTATTGTCGGCCCGCATAGGATCCCTATTGACATATGTTGGCTGGGTTAGCTGTTTTCTTTTACAGGTGTTGTGTGGCCTGGTCGGCCCGAGGCTATGTTTACATCTGAGATATAGAAATTTGTTTTCTTGAATTTGAATCAGTGGTAGGTACCAGAGGTGCCTGTACCCATGTCACGACTAGAATGGAGGCCCAGATTGCAACATGGGACAAGGAGCCCCGAGAGACCCCAAGTCGACCCATGGCATAAGTATACATCTAAATCAACCAACAAACTGAATAATCGACAATACAATCATAGCGGAAGTCTAGCTTGAATATAACATCATAATATAAAATCTGAAGAGGAATACATACATATGTTTGAATAGCCTCTAAACATGACGAGTTGATGGGACAAGACTCCAACTAACTAAACAAGCTGAAAACTGAAATACATAAAGAAAAGATAGATAGTCGGGTCCTCGAAAGATGAGGACTCACTAATAAGCAGATGCTAACTCCGATAAGCTATCTAAGAGCGAGGCTAAAGTTGAGAGTTGGGTCCTGTATCATGAAACGATAGCATAGAAGTATGCGGTCAGTCGTGGAATGCACCAAGTATGTAAGGTAAGTAAAACCGCTAAAGTAAGTAAAAATCCTTTTAAACACAATGCCTTAATTAAACATAAACATCAGTAAACTGAGAGTAAGGCTTGCATGCATTCTTTTTGAAATCATGATCTTTTCATAATATGACAATAAATATCTTTATGCGTCAAACTAACTCAAATGACTCAAAGCTGCAATATGATATTTATAGAAAAGCCGAACATTGAGTCAAACCTTGCTTTTAGAACATGCATGTGTATATAATAATCATGAGTAATGAATATGCATATCTGAATCATATAGAACAATGGGAGACTCATCACTTAACCGACATACCACGATAGATCTTATGTGGTTCCACCTATAAAACTCAAGTAGGCAGAGCCGTCCAAAACCTTGACAGGGCTAAGGACGCTATCATGATATCGATATCAAGCTATGGGCCATTAGGGCCGGGGATAGCTCACGTGGGAGATCCCAATAATATAATAGTATCAACCTATGTTGGCGCGTAGTTCTAGGGCATAGGGTGATCGACCCTTAGCCCGCTTGGTGCTAGACTCTTCTCCCAAAAACATTAAAATGCTCTACATCGTATGTAACGAAGATCAACATCGTCTATTGACGAAGCTCAATGATCAAATACATCTCAAATATGAAATCATGCATGTGATAAGCTTTAGTTCAAAATATACCACAAGCTGAAAACATACTTGGGAGCCTTTGGTCCAAAATCAAGTAGTAAGCTATGCATAGGAAGACTTAACTCAAAGCAAACCACAAGCTAGAATATAAAAATTTGGGAGTCTTCGCTCCAAAACAATGTGGTAAGCTTAGTTCGGAAAAAATCCTCATTTAAACTTAACATGTGGGCATTGCTCAAAACTTTATCATACTTAGAAATACTCAGTTCTCATTGAAAACATAATTATAAACATGGGTAGCTTGAAATCATGCTTTTCATCATAATATCTCATGATTATTACATTTACTTCACAAATCTCACTTTTCATGACCATATCATCAATGGGATTCAACATTCATAAGGCTAGAAATATAATTTTGATTGAAATCATTATAAAACTATCCCATGCTTCACAATTCGATAATAAAATCATAATCAATTCATACCCATGTGAAGAAATTGAAGATTCATGCATTTGGGTAAAAATCCCATAACTTGATCATAGGAAATTCTCATACTTAGATAGAAATTGGGAATGGGTGTGGAAGAAAACACCCACTCATAACCGTACATACCTAAAAGGGATTGATTCTACCACTTCTCTGATTGCCCAAGAAGGATTTGAATGAAAACCTTGAAGACTTGCTCTAGATCACCTCCTCAATCTCTCAAGCTTGCATGCATGGAAGAAAATAACTTAGAATAGGTTTTCCTCTACTAAAACCCACTAAACGAGCCTTAAATGACGTAGTTTAGGCTTTAGGAAATTAGGAATTACGAAAAGGCACTTACTAAATTCGCAGGAAATTTCTGCCAGGTGGTCCTAACGGACGACCTGACGGATCGTGGTCTAGGAAAACGACTGTCACCCTACTCGTCAAGTACACTGCCTTGTCTATCCTCCTGGGCTCGTAACGGGTCACTTCATGACTCGTCAGGGGTGACCACGACTCTTGGTCACCAGTCGTTGAGTACACTGCCTTACTTCTTCATTTTTCACTCACCTCTGCCCATGACTCGTTACTTCCTCCAATGAGTCGTGGTCAGCTTCCATTGGGTACACTACCAATCCAATTTCCCAACTATACTTCCTTCCCCCACGAGTCACCTGATGACTCGTGGGCTTTCCTCATGAGTCGTGAGATGACTTGTCCTGAGGCTGCAACAAAATTTCCCACTTTTCCCCGTTTCAACTCTCAGGTCCGATCTTTGAGCTCCCGGGGTATAACAATATCTCCCCCTTGGGAACATTCATCCTCGAATATTGGAAAGCACACAGAAAAGCAGAGATATGCAATTATCATTATCAAATTCTGATCTTTTAAACCAAAAATTGACGGAATAACTACCTCCAAAAAGAACTACATAGCTGAACTGAATTCATGCATCACATACATTTACCATATCATAAAACAAACTTGTACACATGAATTTTAACATGAAGCTAAATAGAGTATTAGGGGAAAAACTGATACCTCAAACTTAAATTAAGCCGGTAGGGAACAGGTGAGGGCATTTAGCCATATATCTACTTCGACTTCCAATGTAGCTCCCTCAACATGCTGATTCCTCCATAACACTTTACTGAAGCTACTTACTTGTTCCTCAACCTCCGAACCTAACAATCCAATATTTCAATTGGAACTTCCTCATAGCTAAGGTTATCCTTTACACCAATGCTGTCCACCGGGACTACTAGAGCTGGATCTCCCAAATATTTCTTCAAAAGCGACACATGAAACACAAGATACATGAAAGATAACTATGAGGGCAAGTCCAACTCATACGCTGCCTTACCAACTCTTCTCATAATCCGGTAGGGACCGACATAACGGGGATAAGGTTTTCCTTTCTTCTCGAACTGCATGACTCCTTTCATGGGAGATACCTTCAAAAATACCCAATCGTCCACCTCGAACTCCAACTCTCTCCTCCTCACATCAGCATATGACTTCTGACGACTCTGAGCGGTTTTCAGCCTGTCCCTTATCAAATGAACCTTCACCATAACCTCAGGAACCGAATCTGGCTACCGCGCCAACCTCAAACCATCCGATGGGAAATCTACATCTCTGCCCATAGAGAGCCTCGAACGGTGCCATTTGTATGCTGGAGTGATAGCTTTTATTGTAAGAGAATTCGATCAATGGCAAGTGATCATCCCAACTACCTCTAAACTCCATCACACATGCTCTCAACATGTCCTCGAGGGTCTGGATTATTCTCTCCGCTTGGCCATCCATTTGCGGATGAAAGGCTGTGCTGAGCTTAACCTGAGTCCTAAGCCCCGTCTGAAAAGACTGCCAAAACTGGGAGGTAAAATGAGTACCTTGGTCTGAAATAATGGACAAGGGCACTCCATGTAATCGAACCAACTCTCGAATATATAGCTCGACATAATCCTCCGCTGAGTCCATGGTTTTGACTGGTAGAAAATGTGCAGCCTTGGTCAACCTATCTATCACCACCTAAATAGAATCATAGTGTCCACAAGTATGAGGTAGGCCCATAATGAAATCCATATTAATCTCTTCCCAATTCCAAGTGGGAATGATAATATCCTGAAGTACGCCTCCCGGCCTTTGATGCTCAACCTTTACTTGTTGACAGTTGCGGCACTTGGCTATGAATTTTGCAATATCCCTCTTCATGCCATTCCACCAATATATTTCTTGCAAGTCATGATACATCTTGGTGGCACCCGGATGGATAGAATTGTTACACCCCGTAAGTTTCTAGCATTTAGTTGGCCTATTCGCATGTTGGTTGAGAGTTTTTGAATGCCATACGTACGAGAAAGGGCCCGGGGAAAGGCCGAACGACTGCCAAGTTGGGATTTCGCGAGAGGAGGCCGAACCAAGCTGCCCAGAAGGGCAAAGTGGCATGGAGCAGAATCAGCGCGTTAGCCAACATGGCACGGAGCAGAATCAGCGTGTTGGGCAACATGCCATGTTGCCTTGTCTGCTGCCTCAAGTATATAAGGGTCTCACACTTAGAAGTTAAGTTATAATTTATAAACCACGACCAGCAGAGGATAGAGAATAAGGAAAACATATAATTTTCATCCAATTACGATGCTAAACGTCGTCCAAATCCAAATTAGCTTCGGGTATCGAAGTATAAGGCTGCAGGGAGCATTTCTACGGAGTTAGTTTCATGAAAGTCGCCCGGTGAATCGTTGTCCCACCGAGCCAAGGTTGTTGGAATTGCTCCAAACTAGTGTCAATACGATCCCAGGCTTAAAGTAAGCATTTCTCCCTTTTAGATTCTCAAGAAAATAACGATGTTTTGACCGTGTTCCGTAAAATTGGAATATAGTTAATATTTATATATAAGAGTGATCCTTTTTGCCGAATTTAGTATTAAAACTAGTCCTATCTTTCCAGTAACACGATTTCAGTTGAGAAGGGCAGTTGAACATGAGCTGAAACTCACCAGTTAATCGTTAAACAGCGATCGAGGTATGTTAAGGCATTTTCTTTCGGCAAGTTAGTTTCCCCAACATAGTAATCCAGTATGAATCCTAGTAAAGTATGTCAGGAGTATGTTATCATGTGTAGTTGTCGTTGTTAGTTGAGACTCATTAATTGTATTGTTTTGGGCTGGATTATACCTGTTTAGCTTCCGTGACCACCCCAGGGTTAATAGCTGTGTCACCACCCGCCAGGGGCGAGGATACGTCGCTCTACGGAGTGGCATGCTGCCCGCAAGGGATGAAGATGGGAATCCAGATTCTCATATTTGTCGTGGTTGGCCTTATACACACCCCCGCCGAGCGCTTACGCCCGGGGTGTAGATATCAGGAGTCCTCCGGACTCAGGAACAACTATAGTCAGGGGCCGAGCGGGCCCTGTTGTAGACCCAGGGGATCGGCAGGATGCTTATAGCTGGTAGTTGACTCAGTATGACCTGGATAGGGGTATATAGATTGAGGTGTACTCACTAGGGCTAATGGGGACCCAGGTGGGTTATTTTGTGCTGATTGTACCTTCCAGCTTATGGGGGCCAGGTAAGGTTTATGTTGCTTTAGTTACTGACAGTTAGACAGTAGGACGCCTCGTTTGTCGGGTATGACCCCTACCCTCCTTATCACAGTTATGTTTAGTCCTGATTTCACTACTTCAGTCATTTTCAGTCCGTTCCCTTTACTTTAGTTATTGTCAATTCTATTTCCTTACTTTCAGTTATTTAAAGTTACTGTTTTACATACTCAGTACCTGTGATACTAACGCCCTCTTCTGGGCGCTGCATTACTTGCCTGCAGGTACACATAGACGAGGAGCAAGCCCCTCGTAGTTCCAATCAGTCGTACGGAGCCATCATCTCCTTTCTTCTGGAGCTTGTGTGATAGAGATTTACTTCTTTTGTTTTACAGTATGGGTAGGTCGGGGCCCTGTCCCGACCATCTTATTACTCCTAGTGACTTTCAGATTGCATTACTTCCCTGTGGTTAGTTGTTATCGGCAGTGTGGGGCCCATATATGTTTTAGATTATGTGTGCTGATTGTGTGGGGCCCTATTTTGCTATTGATTGGTGGCCTTGTCGGTCATAGCTCAGTTTAGCATCAACTTTTACCTTCCAGTTATAACTAGACATCATGGTGGCCTTATTGGTACGCATAGGGCTCCCTATGTTTGTTTGTCTCTGGTTAGCTGTTTATTTTCACAGGTGGCTATAGGCCTTGTCGGCCGGTGGTTGTATTTACAGCCGCTATATAGCCCGTTGTTTTCTCGATTCTAGAGTTAGAGTCAGCCCTGCACCAGAAGTGCTTAGGCTCAATTAGCTCAGCAGTCCAGGTCCTAGTAAAGCACCAGGTGCCAGTCATGCCTCCCAAGGTAGGGTGTAACAAACTTGGTGTCAAAGTAGGTCGTATCCCAGGGAGTCTGCAAGCCGTGCTAAGTAGAGTCTTGTCTATGGATGTGTTGTGCACCACATACTATAGGCAGGAGGCTGCAAGGCATGATAGGATGGTTACTCTTTCTTCTTATTCAGTCGTGCTATAGAGCGGTATAGTATAGGGTTGAGTCCCTAAGCTCATTATACTCTTTTGCTTACAGAGAAATGTCAAACCAGCGACACCCTACGACAGGCAGGAGGCTAGATGTAGCAGCGGGAGAGGGCACCAGCGGGGTGGCTCAGCCTCGATCAGAATCGGCCCTATCTGAAGACGATACGGAGGTATCATCTCGACCTCCCCAGCAGTCGCTGCCACGTCAGGAGCCGCTTGGGACAGCCGGTGTGACGGCACCACCTCCGGCAGTTTCTATACCCGTACCATCCGGCCAAGAGGTCAGGAGCGCGGTGGTTATGCTAGCATAGTGATGGCTGCTCAGCGCCAGTTAGTTCCATCTACAGTTGCAGAGTCATTAGGAGGGCCTGGTAGTTCGAGGGTCCGAGAGTTCCTAGCACTAAGTCCCCCGTAATTCACAGGGACTGATCGGACCGAGGACCCTTAGGACTTCTTAGACCAGATGCAGAGGATTTTCAGGGTGATGCATGCTACACCCATAGAGTCAGTGGAGTTGTCAATATTCCAGCTATGGGACATCGTCGTACTATGGTATGAGAGTTGGGAGAGGTCCCGAGGGAGAGATGTTTCTCCTCCAAACTGGTCTAGCTTTTCAGAGGTTTTCTTGGATCGACAGGCCCGGGTTGATCAGTTCCTACACTTGGAGCAGGGGTCGATGAGTGTTCGGGAATATGCCATGCGGTTTGATTTTCCTTGGCTCGATATGCGCCAGCCTTTGTGGACACAATGCCAACCAGGGTACACCGCTTTATTATGGGGCTGAACCCAGAATATGTTGAGACCTGCATCACAGCTACACTACAAAAGGATATGGATATCGCTCGTGTGCAGGCTTTTGCTCAGAATATTGAGGGTATCAGACAGCGGCAATGGGAGATTAGGAGGACAAGTCAGGAGCAATGCCGTAGGGACAGACTGGATAAATTACAGGAGGAGTCCCGAGGAGGATCTAGGCCACAGTTATTGGATAGGCCGCCTAGACCCCCGCCTCCACCACAACGGCAGAGAAGCAGGTCTAGTCGCGCAGGGCAGCCAGAGCTCGGTGGAGGTTCGCAAGCAGTAAGTTCACAGCAGCAAAGAAGGGTGGAGCAGAGTGGGTTTACAATACCATTTTGCCCTATTTGCAGTCGATGCCACTCTGGAGCATGCAGGTGTGGCTCCACAGCATGCTACATTTGTGGACAGGAGGGTCATCAGATGAGAAATTGTCCAGCTAGGGGTCAGGGTGACAAGGATCGATAGGATAGATCCTCGGCAGGATCACGAGCTCCAACATCCCCGGCAGGGCGTAAGCCCTCAGTTTCAGCTGGAAGAGGTCGAGGCAAATCAGGGGCCTCCAGTTCAGGTGCCGTCCCAGATCGTACTTATGCACTACCATGGCGACAGGAGTCAGAGTCGTCACCAGATGTTGTGACAAGTATGCTGAACATTTGCTCTCATCCTGCTTATGTGTTGATAGATCCGGGATCCACTTTTTCCTATGTTACATTGTTGGTGGCTCGGAAGTTTAGTATTATGCCAAAATTGCTTTGGCGACCTTTCTCAGTGTCTACACCCGTTGGTGACTCTATTATAGCCAGAAGGGTCTATCGGGGGTGTACAGTAGAGATTGCTGGTCGTCATACTACATCAGACTTGATAGAACTAGAAATGGTTGATTTTGATGCTATTATGGGTGTGGATTGGCTAGATCCATGCTATACTAATGTCGAATGTTGGACCAAGATTGTCCGATTCCACTTTCCAGGGGAGACAGTACAGGAGTGGAAAGGTAGTATAGACATGCCAAAAGGTAGGTTTATTTCCTATCTTCGGGCGAGAAAATTTATAGCAAAAGGGTGCTTTTATCATATTGTCAGAGTTCAGGATGTTCAGGTAGAGCCTCCAACTCTTCAGTCTATCACAGTGGTTAATGAATTTCCCAACGTACTTCCAAATGAGCTTCCTGGTATTCCCCCAGAAAGGGAAATTGATTTTGCAATTGATCTATTACCAGGCACTCAGTTTATATCTATTCCTCCATATCGGATGGCTCCTGTTGAACTTAGAGAACTAAAGGAACAATTGAAAGATTTGGTAGACAAGGGCTTTATCAGGCCAAGTACCTCACCATGGGGTGCGCCAGTTCTGTTCGTGAGGAAGAAGGACGGCCCCCTCCGTATGTGTATAGATTGTCGGCAACTGAATAAAGTCACTATCAAGAATAAGTACCCGCTTCCCAGATTAGACGACCTATTAGATCAGCTACAGGGGGCGAGGTATTTTCAAAGATTGACTTAAGGTCAGGATATCATCAGGTCCGGGTTCGTGAAAGAGATATTCCAAAGACTGCCTTCAGGACCAGATATGGCCACCATTTTGAATTTCTAGTCATGTCCTTCGGACTGAAAAATGCCCCAGCAGTGTTCATGGACCTGATGAAAAACGTTTTCAGACCATACCTGGACTTTTTCGTGATAGTATTTATTGATGATATTCTGGTGTATTCCCGCTCAGAGGCAGATCACCAGGATCATCTACGGACAGTGCTCCAGATTCTCAGCGATCGCCAGCTATATGCAAAATTTTCTAAATGTGAATTTTGGCTGAATTCAATCGCTTTCTTAGGCCATATTATGTCCGATGCTGGTATATAGGTAGATACGTAGAAGATAGAGGCGGTGAAAACATGGCCTAGACCTACCACTTCGACCGAGGCACGTAGTTTCCTAGGGTTAGCCGGGTATTACAGAAGGTTCGTGGAAGCATTTTCCACTTTAGCAGCACCTTTAACCAAACTGACGCAGAAGGCAGCAAAATTCCATTGGACTGAGGCATGTGAGCAGAGCTTTCAGGAATTGAAAGACAAATTGACATCAGCACTGGTGCTAGCGTTGCCAGAAGGAATAGAGGGCTATGCAGTCTATTGTGACGCTTCGGATGTTGGGTTAGGATGTATTTTGATGCAACATGGTAAGGTGATTGCCTATGCTTCCAGGCAGCTGAGGAAGCATGAGAAGAACTACCCTACCCATGACCTGGAGTTAGCCGCGGTGATTCATGCCTTGAAAATATGGAGACACTACCTGTATGGCATCCGCGTACATATTTTCATTGATCACAAAATCATGCAGTATATTTTCACCTAGAAAGAGTTGAATCTGTGACAGCATCGCTGGTTGGAGCTGTTAAAGGATTATGATGTGAATATTTTATATCACCCAGGAAGGGCCAATGTTTTAGCGGATGCCCTTAGCCGCAAATCCATGGGAAGCTTGGCATATTTACAGCCCGAGCAGTAGGAATTGGCCCGAGAATTGCATCAGCTAGCCAGTTTAGCCATTCATACAGTAGAATCAGGAGACAATGGAGCGGTAATCCAGAATACGGTAGTGTCATCATTGGTTGTGGAAGTGAAATAACGGCAGTATGAAGATCCTAGCCTGGTTCAGCTCAGAAATAGGTTCCAGCGAGGGGAAGTGACTGATTTCCAAGTAACTGAAGATGGATTTTTGAGATATAGGGATCGCCTCTGTGTTCCAGACGTGGCAGGGCTTCGCCAGAAAATTATGGGTGAAGTACTCTATGCCCGTTACTCTCTCCATACAGGTTCGACAAAGATGTACCATGATGTAAAAGAGATTTACTAGTGGCCGGGAATGGAAAAGGGGATAGCAGAATTTGTAACTCAATGTCCAATTGCCAACAGGTGAAAGCTGAACATCCGAAACCGGGCGGATTAACTCGGGATATAGTCGTGCCCTTATGGAAATGGGAGGCAGTTAACATGGATTTCATAGTAGGATTACCTCGTACTAGGCGTAAATATGATTCTATTTGGGTAATTGTCGACAGGTTGACAAAATCAGCTCACTTTCTGCCAGTAAGGGCTACCCTTTCAGCCGAAGATTATGCTGAGCTGTATATTAGAGAAATAGTCCGATTGCATGGTGTTCCGCTGTCAACTATCTCTAATAGAGGAGCGCATTTTACAGCTAAGTTTTGGCAATCTTTTAGAGGGGCCTGGGGACGCACGTTAACCTGAGCACAGCCTTCCATCCTCAGATAGACGGGCAGGTAGAACGTACAATCCAGACACTCGAGGATATGTTACAGGCGTGTGTGCTAGATTTTGGAGGCAGCTGGGATGAACATCTACTGCTTATTGAATTTGCCTATAATAACAGTTATCATTCAGCAATTCAAATGGCTCCTTATGAAGCGTTATATGGGTAGAAGTGCAGGTCGCCAGCTGGTTGGTTTGAGGTAGGAGAATCAGCATTGATTGGGCCAGATAGTATTCGTCAGTCAGAAGAGAAAGTAAAGCTTATCAGGGAACGTCTGCTGACTGCTCAGAGCCACCAGAAATCTTATGCTGATGTGTGGCGGAGAAACCTAGAATTTAATGTGGGTGACTGTGTATTCCTAAAGGTTTCACCGATGAAAGGTGTGATGAGATTTGGTAAGAAAGGCAAGCTCAGCCCGAGGTTATTGGGCCTTATCAGATTCGCCGAAGGATAGGCCAAGTGGCTTATGAATTTGATTTACCTCAAGAATTAGAATCTATTCACCCAGTTTTTCATGTATCAATGTTGAGAAAGTGTATAGGAGATCCTGTTCTTGGGCAGATTTATATACCCAAGTGATACTCAAACGTATCATTTTTACCTTGTTTGTTGTGCAATGTGTATATAATATCATGTATTTGGTAATAAAATGCGAATTTATACTAACCAACATGATTAGCATTTGTTTTGCAGGATAATGTGATTTTTAAGAGCTAAAATGCGTGTTGGAACTATGTCGGAGTTGGACTTGGATGCGAGCGTGGAAAAGACCTCGGATGGCATATTTTGCAGTGGCTCCGCGATGGTGCCGTGCCATGCTGCCATCGCAGTAGCACACTGTCTGGGCAGAAATAAAAGTGGAAATTTCCAGTGTGCCTGCGCGTCAGCTCCGTGGCACGGAGACAGGGCTCCGCGATGGCCTCCGTGCCACGTTGAGGCTAATTATCTGGACCATGCAATTTCCAGAAAGGGTCCGCGTCCACGCCGTGTCACGGAGGCAGTGCTCCGCGTTGGCCTCCGTGACACGTTGCTTGTTATTCCGGGAAAAATTTCCCACTAGTATAAATAGCACACTTAGGTTATTTTTAAGAAAAGTTTTTTTTTAGTTTAAGTTTTTTAGCCTGAGTTCAGAAGTGGGAGCAGGAACGTGGTTTTGTGGCAGTTGAAGAATAGAAAAGATAAGAGTTTTCTCCTCTTCCCTTCTTCTGTCCTTCAATTGTATGCATGATTCACACTCATTCTAGGATGATTAATCCAAGAATGAGTGGCTAATTCCTCTCTTGCTGAGGTTTTGAACTTGTGAAATGAATGTTGGTAATAATTGATATGGTTTCTTCTTCTTCTTGCACGTTGTTCTATTAATTCTTGTGCTTATTACATTCTTGATTGGCCACCATTAATGTATATCTAAAAAGTCCAATTTCACTCGAGAGAGCATGAAATTGGAAAGTTGTGAATTAATAGGGTATTGTTCTTAACTTGATTTGGGAAAATTGGGTTTTGATGTGCTTTCTTGATAGAAATATACTTGAAAGCCGTATTAGTCAATTTAGGAACCAGAATTGTAGTGTTAGGTCATAAATTGCATTTGATCACAGAAATGTAGACGAATGGTTTATGAAGCTAAAGTGAAATTAAATACGGAAGTTTTAATTTCTAGGCAAACGTTCTTGGCTAGCAATATGAAGAAGAAGATGACCAAATTATCATGATTATCAAGTTCATTACTCGTTCTTAACCTTGGCATGTGCATATCCATTGTCTAAACTCAACGTAAATAGTAGTTATTAATTTTAGTAGATAATTAGTTTAGAAACAAAACTTACTCAAATCTTGGTTGGATTGTTGTTAACATAGTTAGAAATAGAATAGAGATATAGTAAACTAGGCAGTTTTGCATATCTAGAGCAGCCTCCTTGGATGGATACTTGGCTACTTAGCCACTTTATTACTTGTTTGACCACGTACACTTGCGTGTCGGTGTATAATATATACCGAGCAGCAGAGCGCGAACAAGTTTTTGGCGCCGTTGCCGGGGAGGCTAGGCGATTTGTAAAATTTTGTTTAGTGTAAATTTACTGTATTTGTATTTTTATTCTCTTAAGTGTTAACAACTTGGTCTTAGCCTGTATTTTGCAGATTTTTATTTCTGTGAACACTGGCTAAGGACAAGGAGCTGGTGGAATCTTACTTAGAGCCAGAACGTGAATTGCATAGTCAACGTAGAGAAGCTCTTCGGAAGAAGTTGCAGTTGCTCAAACAGTCTATGATGGAGCAACCCAATCCACCAGTTGTGCGGGCAATGTTAGTGCCCGAGGAAGTAGCATCCAGGCCGGTTCGCGAGGTGGCAATCCCACACGCTAATAATGTACATTCCAGCATCCGCAAACCAGAGCCTGGGGGGAGATTTGAGTTAAAGCAAAATATGGTGCAACTTTTGCACACTAGCGGGCAGTTTACCGGTCTCCCTCACGAAGATCCGCAACAACATCTCCAGAACTTTTTGGAGATAAGTGACACTTACATCCCCGCTGGAGTGTCACCTGATTATGTTCGGCTCACCTTATTTCCATTTTCCTTACTTGGTGAAGCCAAGAGGTGGTTAAAATCTGAACCACCCAACTCTATATCAACGTGGGATGATCTTGCAAAGAAGTTCTTGATCAGATTTTTCCCTTCAGGTAAAACAGCTAAACTTAGAAGTCAGATTCTAAGTTTTAAACAGAGGGAAGGAGAAAATCTTTATCAAGCCTAGGAAAGATTCAAGTCCATGTTGCGGGACTGTCCTCATCATCATCAGTCAAATGAGGTGTTGGTCCACACTTTTATTGAGGGTTTGGAACCCCACACTAAAATTTTGTTAGACTCAGCAGCTGGAGGGCAAGCGCTGGAGAAGACTTATGAGGAGCTGTACACTTTGCTCAACCGAATTTCACAAGGCAATCCGGAATGGAATGCAGATTCTTCAAGAGGTGGAGCAAGGAAAGCAGCGGGAGTGCTTGAAGTGGATGGATTCACAGCTATCGCTGCACAGATAGCTGCTTTGCAAAATCAGTTAAACACTCACTTCAGCAATATGAATTTGAACCAGCCGTCAGCCTCAGTTAATGCAGTCCAACAGATGTGGTGTGAAGTGTGTGGTAGTAGTGAGCATTCAGCTGAATGTTGTGGTGCAAATCCTGATTCTGTCAACTTTGTGGGCAATGCACAGAGGAATCAACAGCAGTTTGGTGGTGGCTACAACTCGAATTGGAGGAATCATCCAAATTTTTCGTGGGGTAGCAACAATCAACAAGGCCAGGGTTCAGGTCAGGGTATGCACAGAAACCAAGGAGGGCAACAAGGCTATCAGAATCAATTTAGAAATCACAATGCCCCTCCTCCACCACCATCACCGACTATTGAGGAAATGTTCAAGACCATGATTGCCAATCAGGCACAATTGCAGGCTGACTATGTCAAACTGGCGGCCGAAGTAAAGAACAATCAATTGGCAACCAAGGCTCTTGAATATCAGTTTGGGAAATTTGCCAGTGTCCAAAATACTAGACCAAGGGGAGGACTACCTAGCGACACGGATCCCAATCCTAAGCAGGTAAATGCAGTGACCACGAGGAGTGGTTTACAATTAAAGGAGGTGGAACCGGAAAGACCGCCTCAGAAGTCAGGAGCAGCAGATGTTGAGGGAGAACAAACCTCAGATACGGGGAAGACCAAAGAAGCTGAACCAATAAGGCCTCCACCCCCGTTCCCTCAACGACTTAAGAACCACAAGGAGGAGGCGTGTTTCCAGAAATTCATGGAGGTACTTAAACAGGTACATGTTAACTTACCTCTTGTTGATGTCTTGCAGGGTGTGCCAAAATATGCAAAGTATATCAAAGACATCGTGGCCAACAAAAGTCGCTTGACCGAGTATGCCACGGTGGCTTTAACGGAGGAATGCACATCCCGTATTCAGAACAGGTTGCCCACTAAACTGAAGGATCCTGGAAGTTTTACTATCCAGCTGACGATTGGGCAAAGTATCCGAGCTCGTGGGTTATGCGACTTGGGGGCAAGTATAAATCTGATGCCATCTTCGGTATTCAGAAAGTTAGGGCTAGGGAGTCCTAGACCTATAACAGTGATCTTGCAGCTAGCAGACAGGTCTTTAGCTAAGCCGGATGGCATTGTGGAGGATGTGCTAGTGCAGGTAGGCTCCCTCATTTTTCTGGTAGATTTCATTGTTCTGGATTTTGAGCCAGATGCAGAAGTCCCATTTATTTTGGGACGACCATTTTTGGCAACCGGAAAGGCATTGATCGATGTAGCTGTGGGTCAACTCACGATGCGAGCACACGACAAGGTTGAGGTGTTCGACGTGTACAAGGCACCTAAGCTTCCGACTGTCTATAAGGAACTCTCGGTGATCAACGTGATTGATCATGGGAATGCAAATGGATTGAGTGATTCCCGAGAGTTACTAGGTAGGCCACCAGACAAGGTTGAGAACTACTGGGGAGATGACCATGATCGGGTCAAATCGTCCATCTCCCTAGTAGAAAATTGAGCGTAAAGGCTGTCGAGCCGCGACGTTAAACCAGGCGCTGCACGGGAGGCAACCCGTGAAAAATATTTTTCTTTCTTTTTCCTTAGTGTAAAGTTTTTCTTTTATTTTATTTTCTCTTCTTTTTCTTGACTAGGTTTAAATGTGCATTTTAATTAGTAATTTTTATTCTTTTAGTAGGGAATCTAGTCATTTAACCAATTTTTGTTTAGTGAGGTGATTTTCAGGTATACCAGAGGAAAAATACGTGGAATCGAGAAAACGAGGCGAGGTATGAAAAATAAAATTTGATAGTGAAACAGAGCACTGGCGCGTTGGCGCCGTGTCACGGAGGCAATGCTCCGCGTTGGCCTCCGTGACACGTTGAAGGCAAATCTGGAATTTTTTAAAATTCCAGTAAGCCAACGCGTTGGCTCCGTGTCACGGAGGAGGGCCTCCACGTTACCCTCCGTGACACGTTGCCCTTATCCCAGTGCCGGGTCACACCGGGTTTCCGGGTGACCCGCGTGTTTTCTTAATAAAAACCCCCGATTTCGCTCCTATTTTCCCCATTCCCTCTTCCCTCCGCGACCAAACACCCATTCCCCTACCCCCAAGCTCCGTGCCACGTTAAGAGGCAAGGAAAACGTCAAGTCTTTATCGATTCTTCAATTCCAAGGTATGTTTTCATCGTCTATCTCAAATTTTTGGCGATTTTTGTCGATTTTGAGCATGTGAGGTGAGATATATCACCCTAGGTAGAAATTAAACATGACGTGAATTATTTTGCGATTGATTGTGTTCGGATTGTTGTAGTTGACGGGTGAACTTATCGATTGATTGAATAATTCATTGTTGATTGTCGAATTGAGTTCTAGGGCTTGAGGTTGTTGAATTTTAACTTGGGTAACTTGATAGTTTGACGAAATTGATGCCGGGGTGTGTTTATTATTTGAGATAAGTCGTGGTAAATATTGTATAATTGGTGAAAGACGACTAATTCTCGATTTTTAGTGGGACATTGCGTAATATGTGAATTGGTTGAATTGCTTAGATTAGTGTATATAAAATGTTTGTATTGTTGTTTCTATTTGGTTGTTGTTATTGTTGCTAAGTGCCATGGGTGAATAGCTGTCGATGGTAGGATTGGGTTAGCTGTATGAAGTCTGAGTAGTTCGCTAGCCGTTATGCTGTCGAATTTTTGTGAACGCACTAAGCAATATGTTTATAGTGATTGTGTTTGGGGTGTAAATAGATCTATCCTTACTAACATGTTGTAAATATTGTTAAAGACTAAGTGTGGGGTAAATTTTGTTTAACCCGACCTTAGCCAAAACTAACAAGTTTTTAGCTTAACGTTGTGCTTGTCTGTGTAAATTGACAGGTACAATGGCCAGCCGACAAGATAAAGGCAAGGGTGCTTCAACCTCAGGCACCGGCAGAAAGAGAATGAGACTGGGCACTGCTGTCCCAGCTGCACCTGCTGTTCCACGCGGTCAACACCGCCGATACGGAACACGATGGGTTACCGATGAAGGGAAGAAGTGGTACGCAAAGCATAAGGAGAACAAGTACTTCCCGGAGGAACATATTGCAAGGAAACCACTTGCACAGGAGTTCCCTCGCATCGTACAGAGGATTGAAGCAGCTGGGCTCAGCTTTATTTTTCAGGAGCCCACGGAGTGCAACCTTCACTTGGTCCGGGAATTTTATGCCAACTGGAACCCGGCCATCAGAAGCCACACTATTAAAATCAGAGGGCAGATTGTCACTCTGGAACCCCAGCAGCTGAATGCCATCGTTGGAGCGCGGGACACAGACGCCCACATTCTCCGCCAGCTCAACATCACCCCACCGTACGCCGACATCAGACGTACGTTGTGCGGGGCTCGATCCACAGCCCGATGGAGTAGACACAAAGAGAGGGGTTACCACCAGACTCTGCCTTATTCGCAGATGAACTGGGAGGCCAGAATCTGGCTAAAAATTGTATGTTCGTGTTTGATCCCGGGAGTACATATGACAGACGTGACCCGGGACCGTGTCTGCCTGGTGTATGCCCTTATGAAAGGGCTTGAGATTAATGTGGGGGCGGTTATAATATCCGCCATGAAGAGAGCCAGACTACACCAGGGCCACAGATACGGGTTTGGCGGACTCATCACCACCTTCCTCCGAGGCCTCGACGTTGAGGAAGAAGCCTTGGATTACATTCCGCAGTTGGAGCGGCGGGCCCTTGATGAGGAAACACGTCGTGAGGACTCTGATGTGGAGTCTGATGACGGCGAGGGAGCTGATTCAGATATGGGCGACGAGGCCGTAGCACCGGATGAGGAAGTCGAATATTTCGACTGAGCAGGGAGTTTCACCACCCAAAATTTTGTGCTTTGTATTTTTGTGAACACTGAGGATAGTGTTCGATTTAAGTGTGGGGTGGGGAGTAGTTAGGTGCTGGGTCATAGGCTCTAAATCTGCTGTATATTCTTACTTGACGTTTGTGTATGTATGTGTTTTCCCTGTTGTTGTGAACTGATTTGTGAATGATGTGTATATATTTGTTTGTGGCTAATGATGTGTGTCTTTAAAAAGTTATGGTTGCCTTTGTAAATATTTTGTAAATTTTGTAAATATTTTTTTCTCTATCGATATGATCGATATTTTTCAAAATTTTTGCGAAAGGATGTTGCACTTATCAACATATTTTGTAAATATTTTTTTCATCGAAATGATCGATGTGTTGCAAAAATTTTGAAGTTTTATTTTTGGGTTTCTCGGAGTTTGTTTTCGGTTCTTTTACCGAGAATAGTCCCATTGAACCGATATCATAGTTAGTGAACATTCCCTATGATGGATGGATGACGACCATCTTAAGGGAAATGTAGTCGATAGGAGTAGATGATTTGTTTTTAGTTTCTTTGGTGGATTGCATCAATAAACTGTAGTTGCTTATGGTTGCTAAAATTTTGTTGCGTGTGTAATTGATGTTCGAAATGCGAAAGTGATTCGTTTGAAAGCATGCAATTCTGTAAATATGTTGAGTTACCTAGGCTATAGAATTTGATTCAGTATGATTGAGGCTTAATCTTGAATTCATGTGATTGACTAATTAAAGAGTCTATGAATGCATCTTGATTCGAGCATGTGCATGAAGTGTGAAGTGAGGTATTGCTATTCCATGTCATCTTGATTCTTGTCAAGTTCTACCTTTTTATATGTTGTACACCCTAGTCAGCCCGTTGAGCCTTTAGCCGATTTCTTTCTTTTGTCCAGAATTGTATGAACTAAGCTTTATTCCTTCTTTTCATTAGCCTTAAAGTCTATAAGAAGCTCTTAAGCGCTTACAAAGAACAAAAAAATTGTTTCCCAAAGTGTTAAAGAGTGAAAAGAGTGAAAAGAAAAGAAAAGCAAAGTGAGGAAAGAAAAGATGGTGTTGAAGAGGCACTAGTTGTAATTAAATGAAATTGAGGGTACATGAAAACCTTCCGTTTGGGGTCAAGTGTGCCTGATGAAATGGGCTGTATGAAAGTAAACCAGCATGAATGGGAGAAAAAGAGAAAAGAGAGGAACAATGTCCATGAGTCGATGGGAATGAGTGAAAAGGCGCTTAAGGATGCTAGCAACTATTATTGGCTAATCCAATATATATATACTAGATCCATAGCCCAGTTACAACCCATTAAAAGTCCTATTTGATCCTACACTGCATTTCTTTATATTAGTGGAGTAATACACTAAGGGCAAGCCTATGGGTCATGACATGATGCATGTGAATTCTTTTGGGAGAGAGAGTGAAATTAATTTCTATATGCCCCTATGTGCATGTTTGTGTGCTGCACGAGCATAAAAGGGGAAGTTTCTCTCGAGTTGTGAGGGTACATGCTTGATGAAAGATTGATTTTCGTGTCGGATTTCTTGATTAGTTGATTTGCATGAGTTTGCCGATATCAAGAATCAATTCTTAAAAGTCTAGGAAGCCTCGATGTATTAAGGTCATTGTCTTGTACGACCAAGCATGTTTTCTTGATGATTTGCAAAAATCGAATAATCGGTATGACCGTAACGTAAATGGTTGCACCATAGTGACAAAGGTTGAGATGTGATGTGCATGATTTGTGTATGTGTTGTTCGAGGACGAACAAGGATTTAAGTGTGGGGTAAGTGATCTTGGGCAGATTTATATGCCCAAGTGATACTCAAACGTATCATTTTTACCTTGTTTGTTGTGCAATGTGTATATAATATCATGTATTTGGTAATAAAATGCGAATTTATACTAACCAACATGATTAGCATTTGTTTTGCAGGATAATGTGATTTTTAAGAGCTAAAATGCGTGTTGGAACTATGTCGGAGTTGGACTTGGATGCGAGCGTGGAAAAGACCTCGGATGGCATATTTTGCAGTGGCTCCGCGATGGTGCCGTGCCATGCTGCCATCGCGGTAGCACACTGCCTGGGCAGAAATAAAAGTGGAAATTTCCAGTGTGCCTGCGCATCAGCTCCGTGGCACGGAGACAGGCCTCCGCGATGGCCTCCGTGCCACGTTGAGGCTAATTATCCGGACCATGCAATTTCCAGAAAGGGTCCGCGTCCACGCCGTGTCACGGAGGCAGTGCTCCGCGTTGGCCTCCGTGACACGTTGCTTGTTATTCCGGGAAAAATTTCCCACTAGTATAAATAGCACACTTAGGTTATTTTTAAGAAAAGTTTTTTTTTAGTTTAAGTTTTTTAGCCTGAGTTCAGAAGTGGGAGCAGGAACGTGGTTTTGTGGCAGTTGAAGAATAGAAAAGATAAGAGTTTTCTCCTCTTCCCTTCTTCTTTCCTTCAATTGTATGCATGATTCACACTCATTCTAGGATGATTAATCCAAGAATGAGTGGCTAATTCCTCTCTTGCTGAGGTTTTGAACTTGTGAAATGAATGTTGGTAATAATTGATATGGTTTCTTCTTCTTCTTGCATGTTGTTCTATTAATTGTTGTGCTTATTACATTCTTGATTGGCCACCATTAATGTATATCTAAAAAGTCCAATTTCACTCGAGAGAGCATGAAATTGGAAAGTTGTGAATTAATAGGGTATTGTTCTTAACTTGATTTGGGAAAATTGGGTTTTGATGTGCTTTCTTGATAGAAATATACTTGAAAGCCGTATTAGTCAATTTAGGAACCAGAATTGTAGTGTTAGGTCATAAATTGCATTTGATCACAGAAATGTAGACGAATGGTTTATGAAGCTAAAGTGAAATTAAATACGGAAGTTTTAATTTCTAGGCAAACGTTCTTGGCTAGCAATATGAAGAAGAAGATGACCAAATTATCATGATTATCAAGTTCATTACTCGTTCTTAACCTTGGCATGTGCATATCCATTGTCTAAACTCAACGTAAATAGTAGTTATTAATTTTAGTAGATAATTAGTTTAGAAACAAAACTTACTCAAATCTTGGTTGGATTGTTGTTAACATAGTTAGAAATAGAATAGAGATATAGTAAACTAGGCAGTTTTGCATATCTAGAGCAGCCTCCTTGGATGGATACTTGGCTACTTAGCCACTTTATTACTTGTTTGACCACGTACACTTGCGTGTCGGTGTATAATATATACCGAGCAGCAGAGCGCGAACAGATCCCTCCCGAATTGTCCCAGTCAAAGACGTCCAAATCACTGAGGAGTTGGCTTACAAAGAAGCTCCAGTAGCCATACTAGATCGGTAGATCCGCAAACTAAGAACTAAAAATATTGCTTCTGTTAAATTGTTATGGCGAAATAAGAACCGCGAGGAGATGACCTGGGAAGTAGAAGATGATATGAAAACCAGATATCCTCAGTTATTTCAGACTTAGTCAGATTGTGCAGCCAGAGGTATGTTGTTATTGTTGTTTCATAAGTTGCATTATATACATGTATATGTGGAGTAGTTGACTTCATTCTATTGTGAAATGAATGCCATAATCTTGTGTGTAGTACCTGTATTGGACTTTTCTGTGTTTTAGGGTTTTTAGATAGTCCATATTACAAGGGAGACTCTGCCGAACCTTCTCCAACAGAAGTAATTACAAGGTTAAGATTCTTGCAAGTAGAAGTTAACATTCGAGGACAAATATTCTTAAGGGAGGAAGGATGTTAAACCCCGTAAATTTATCGCGTTTAGTCGACCTATTTGCATGTTGGTTGAGAGTTTTAGAATGTCATACGTGTGAGGAAAGGGCCCGGGGAAAGGCCGAACGAGTGCCAAGTTGGGATTTCACGAGAGAAGGCCGAACCAAGCTGCCCAGAGGGGCAAAGTGGCACAGAGCAGTATCAGTGTGTTAGCCAACGTGGCATAGAGCAGAATCAGCGTGTTGGGCAACGTGCCACATTGCCTTGTCTGCTGCCTCAAGTATATAAGGTTCTCACACTTAGAAGTTTAGTTATAATTTATAAACCACGACCAGCAGAGGAAAGGGACGAAGGAAAACATATAATTTTCATCCAATTACGCTGCTAAATGTCGTCCAAATCCAAATTAGCTTCGGGTATCGAAGTATAAGGCTGCAGGGAGCATTTCTACGGAGTTAGTTTAGTGAAATTCACCCGGTGAATCATCTTCCCGCGGAGCCAAGGTTGTTGGAATTACTCCAAACTAGTGTCAATACGATCCCAGGCTTAAAGTAAGCATTTCTCCCTTTTAGATTCTCAAGAAATAACGAGGTTTCGACCGTGTTCCGTAAAATTGGAATATAGTTAATATTTATATATAAAAGTGTTCCTTTTGCCAAATTTAGTGTTAAAACTAGTCCTACCTTTCCAGTAACACGATTTCAGTTGAGAAGGGCAGTTGAACACGAGCCGAAACTCGCCAGTTAATCGGTAAACAGCGATCGAGGTATGTTAAGGCATTTTCTTTCGGCAAGTTAGTTTCCCCAGCATAGTAATCCAGTATGAATCCCAGTAAAGTATGTCAGGAGTATGTTATCATGTTTAGTTGTTGTTATTAGTTGAGACTCATTAATTGTATTATTTTGGGTTGGATTATACCTGTACAGCTTCCGTGACCGCCCCAGGGTTAATAGCTGTGTCGCCGCCCGCTAGGGGCGAGGATACGTCGCTCTACGGAGCGGTATGTCATCCGCAAGGGATGAAGATGGGGATTCAGATCCTCATATTTGTCGTGGTTAGCCTTATACACACCCCCGCCGAGCGCTTACGCCCGGGGTGTAGATATCAGGAGTCCTCCGGACTCAGGCACAACTATAGTCAGGGCCCAAGCGGGTCCTGTTGTAGACCCAGGGGATCGGCAGGATGCTTATAGCTGGTAGTTGACTCAGTATGACCTGGATAGGGGTATATAGATTGAGGTGTACTCACTAGGGCTAATGGGGGCCCAGGTGGGTTGTTCTGTGCTGATTGTACCTTCCGGCTTATGGGGGCCAGGTAAGGTTTATGTTGCTTTAGTTACTAACAGTTAGACAGTAGGAGGCCTCGTTTGTCAGGTATGACCCCTACCCTCCTTATCACAGTTATGTTTAGTCCTGATTTCACTACTTCAGTCATTTTCAGTCCGTTCCCTTTACTTCAGTTCTTGTCAGTTCTATTTCCTTACTTTCAGTTATTTAAAGTTACTGTTTTACATACTCAGTACCTGTGGTACTGACGCCCTCTTCTGGGGCACTGCATTATTTGCCTGCAGGTACACATAGACAAGGAGCAGGCCCCTCGTAGTTCCATTCAGCTGTACAGAGCCATCAGCTCCTTTCTTCCAGAGCTTGTGTGATAGAGGTTTACTTCTTTTGTTTTACAGTATGGGTAGGTCGGGGCCCTGTCCCGACCATCTTATTACTCCTAGAGGCTTGCAGATTGCATTACTTCCCTGTGGTTAGTTGTTATCGGCAGTGTGGGGCCCATATGTGTTTTAGATTATGTGTGTTGACCGTGTGGAGCCCTATTTTTTTGTTAATTGGTGGCCTTGTCGGTCATAGCTTAGTTTAGCATTGGCTTTTACCTTCCAGTTATAACTAGATATCATGGTGGTCTTTTCGGCCCGCATAGGACTCCCTATGTTTGTTTGTCTCTGGTTAGCTGTTTATTTTCACAGGTGGCTATAGGCCTTGTCGGCCAGTGGTTGTATTTACAGCCGCTATATAGCTCGTTGTTTTCTCGATTCTAGAATTAGAGTCAGCCCTGCACCAGAAGTGCCTAGGCTCAATCAGCTCAGTAGTCCAAGTCCTAGTAGGGCACCAGGTGTCAGTCATGCCTCCCAAGGTGGGGTGTGACAAGAATATCTAGATCCATGAGCCCCATGCAACATCCGACTCCTCAAATCATCGACATCCGGAACATATAAGCGACCCGGGTACCGCAGCACACCATCTGCCCCTTGGGAGAAGACTTCCACCTTCTGACTTCGAACGGCTTCCTTCAGCTTCACCAAAATCGAATCCTCATCTTGTATAGCTTTCACATTAGTCACCAAGGACGATTCTGACCCATTCTGGACAACAACACCGCCATCGGTCGAGTCGACCAACCTAACTCCCAACCTTGCGAGTCGATGTACATATTTCACCAACTCCTTCTTTCCTTCATCCAAATGGGACACCCTCTCCATAGAGAGCCTACTAAGTGTATCCGCTACCATGTTAGCCTTACCCGGATGGTAAAGGACGCTCATATCATAGTCCTTGAGTAGCTCCAACCATCTCCTTTGCCAAAGATTAATATCCTTCTGCATGAAAACCTATTGTAAACTCTTGTGATCTGTAAATACATCCACTTGGACCCGATACAAATAATGTCGCCATATCTTCAAGGAGAATACCACTGCACCCAATTCAAGGTCATGAGTCGGGTAATTCGTCTCATGGACTTTCAACTATCTTGAGGCATATGTTATCACTTTCCCATGTTGCATCAACACACACCTAAGTCCGATCCTTGAAGCATTGCAATACATAACAAAACCATCCGTACCCTCAAGTAGGGTCAACACCGGTGCAGTAGTGAGTCGAGTCTTCATTTCTTGGAAGCTCTTCTCACAAGCCTCTAACCATTGAAACTTCACCTTTTTCTGAGTCAACTTAGTCAAGGGTGCTGCAATTGATGATAAACCCTCAACAAATCTCCGATAGTAGCCTGCTAGGCCCAAGAAACTCCGAATATCTAAGGGACTCACCGGTCTAGGCCAGTTTTTCACCGCCTCAATTTTTTGAGAATCAATCTTTACGCCCTCACTCGATACAACATAGCCCAAAAATACCACAAAGTCCAACCAAAACTCACACTTGCTGAACTTAGCATACAATTGGCGATCCTTGAGTCTCAAGTGCGCGGATGCTCTTCCTCGCTCTGAGAGTATATAAGGATGTCATCAATGAACACGATCACGAACATATCTAGATATTGCTTATACACACTGTTCATCAAGTCCATGAAAGCTGCAGGAGAATTCGTTAGTCCAAAAGACATAACTACAAACTCATAATGACCATACCGCGTCCTGAAGGCTATCTTCAGGATATCACTCTCCCGAACTCTGAGCTGATGATACCCGGACTTGAGATCAATCTTGGAGAAACACTTGGTACCCTAAAGCTGGTCAAACAAATCATTAATTGTGGGTAAAGGATACTTGTTCTTAATGGTGACCTTGCTCAATTGCTGATAGTCAAGGCACATCCGAAGAAAACCATCCTTCTTCCGAACAAATAACACTGGTGCACCCCATGAATGCTTGGTCTAATGAAGCCCTTATCTAATAGGTCCTTCAACTGCTCTTTCAACTCTTTTAGCTCGGTTGGTGTCATTCTGTAGGGAGGAATAGATATAGGTTGCGCGTTGGGAAGAAGGTCAATACCGAAATCAATCTCCCACTCAGGGGGAACACCTAGTAAATCATCAGGAAAGACCTCCGGGTACTCACGTACTACTGGAACTAACTGGATAGTCAGGGTTTTAGACTTGACATCCTTAACCCTAACTAGATGGTACATGCAACCCTTAGAAATAATCTTCCTGGCCTTAAGGTAGGAAATGAATCGACCTACAGACACAGCTAAACTACCCTTCCATTCTAAGACTGGCTCACCCAGAAATCTAAACTCTACTGCCCGGGTTCTACAATTAACTGAAGAATAGCATGCAAATAGCCAATCCATGCCAAGAATAACATCAAAATCGGTCATGGCTAACTCTATAAAATCTGCTGAAGTGACCTTATGAAGGACTGAGACTGGGCAACCTCTATACACCCGTCTAGCTATAACGGAGTCACCTACTGGAGTAGAAACTGAGAAGGGTTCTAAAAGACTTCTGGACTGACTCCAAAGCTACTAGCTACATAAGGTGTCACAAAAGACAAGGTATCCCCCGGATCTAGCAAATCATAAACATCAATATGGAAAACTCGCAGCATACCAGTGACCACATATGGGGAGACCTCCTACTCCTGACGGGATGCTAAAGCATAGAATCTGTTTTGGCGTTGGCTGCCAGCTGTGCTAGTAGATGCCCCCTGATGTGTTGAGCGTATGGCAGGGGCTGCTGAGCTAGAAGTTGGGTCTCGTCCCCCAACCTGATACTGTCTTGCAGTTGGACAGTCTCTAAGCATGTGTCCGGGCTGCCCACACCCAAAACAAGCACCTGAACCTGCCAAACACTGGCCTTGTACCCCAGACCACATCTGCGACAAGTTGGGATGCTAGAATTTGCGGGTCTGCTGCTCTGACCCCTCGAGCCTGATGCTCGCCCTCTCCGGTCATTTCTAGGTTGGGATGGCACAATCAATGTTGAAGAAGCTGGGTCGGATGTTCTTTGGTGAATCTGCTAGCGGTGCACACCACTAGACCTTTGCTGAGAGAATCTGTGGTCCTTGGTCCTAGCCCTCTTGGCCTCCCTTTCTCTTGAATGTGTCGCCTCCATCTGCTGGGCGTACAACACTATCCGTGGGATATCTGTATCCTGATGGAGCATAGCAGTCCTACAATCCTTGTCTAAATAACCCCCTGCTCCATGGACAAATCTACTCACCTGCATCCTCTGATCGGCTACAAACTCTGGGGCATATTTCGATAGGCAAGTGAACTCAAGGGCATACTCTTGTAGAGTCATTCTCCCTTGCTTCAAATTCACGAACTCAGCTGCCTTCAGCTCCCTCATCTCCAGAGGGAAGAACCGGTCTAGAAATGTCCATGGAACTCTTCCCAAGTGACCAGACCTGCTCCGGCGACCCTGCTATCCTTCTATTAGCGAAACCAAATGTGCGCGACCCCATTTAGCTGATAAGAGGCCAACTCAGTGCACTCAACCCCATTCACCCCCATGACTTGGGTGATCTTTACAATCTTATCCACGAACTCATATGGGTCCTCATCTACCTTGGACCCAAGGAACTCTGGCGGGTTCATCCGCGAAGTCTCTAACTTGAGTCGTTGTTGCGTTGCCATTCTGGAGAACATGCGTAATGGCATGCTAATTGACCTAAGCGGTCAGGGCCTGCGCAAGCATCTGAATAGCGGCCCGGAACTCAGCATGAGCAACTGGCTCAAGTGCCTGGGGCTCCTGGACTGGTGGGGCTTGCTGATGCCCATGACCATTTCCATCCTCGTGGCCTTCACCATCTCTATTCCTCCTTCCGTTCACTCTTTGAGGAGCCATGATTCTAAAATCGCGAATAGCACGAGTTAGAAGAATAGAAAGACTTTTCATCGCACGACGTAGATCATGAAAAAAGGGAATATTTACTAGACGTCTCATAGCCCCTTCGTCATAAGTGTGGCGCGCTTCACACCCATAAAAAAAGTTCTACATAACACGGCTTTCGGATGCCCTAGGACACTTCAAATCTATGGCTCTGATACCAAGTTTGTCATGACCCGAACGGAGGCGCGGATTGCGACAACGGGACAAGGAGCCCCGAGAGACCCCAAGTTGAACTATGTCATAAGCATACATCTAAATCAACTAAGAGATTGAATAATTGACAATACAATCACAGCGGAAGTCTAGCTTGAATATAACATCAGAATATAAAATCCGAAGCTGAATACATACATATGTCTGAATAGCCTCTAAACATGACGAGTTGATGGGACAAGACCCTAACTAACTCAACAAGCTGAAAACTGAAATACATAAAGAAAAGATAGATAGTCAGGTCCTCGAAAGATGAGGACTCACCAATAAGCAGACGCTAACTCCGATAAGCTATCTAAGAGCGGGGCTGAAGTTGAGAGTCGGGTCCTGTATTATGAAACGATATAGCATAAAGGTATGCGGTCAGTACGTGGAATATATCGAGTACGTAAGCTAAGTAAAACCGCAAAAGTAAGTAAAAATCCTTTTAAACACAATGCGTTAAGTAAACATAAACATCAGTAAACTGAGAGTAAGGCTTGCATGCATTCTTTCTGAAATCATGATCTTTTCATAACATGAAAATACATATATTTAAATGTAAAACTAACTTTAATGACTCAAAGTTGCAATACGATATTTATAGAAAAGCAGAACATTAAGTCAAACCATGCTTTAGAACATGCATGTGTATATAATAATCATGAGTAATGAATATGCATATCCAAATCATATAAAACAATGGGAGACTCGTCACTTAACCGACATACCACGATAGAGCTTACGTGGTCCCAACTATTACACTCAAGTGGGCAAATCCGTCCAAAATCTTGCCAGGGCTAAGGACTCTACCATGATATCTATATCAAGCTCATGGGCCATTAGGGCCGGGGATAGCTCACGAGGGAGGTCCCAATAATATAATAGTATCATCCTACATTGGCACGTAGTTCAGGGGCATAGGGTGATTGACCCTTGGCCCGCTCGGTGCTAGACTCTTCTCCCAAAAACATGCAAATGCTCTACATCATATGTAACGAAGCTCAATGATAAAATACATCTCAAATACGAAATCATGCATGTGAGAAGCTTTACTTCAAAACATACCACAAGCTGAACATATTTGGGAGCCTTTGCTCCAAAACAATGTGGTAAGCTTAGTTCGGGAAAAATTCTCATTTAAACTTAACATGTGGTCATTGCCCAAAGCTTTATCATACTTAGAAATACTCAGTTCTCATTGAAAACATAATTATAAACATGGATATCTTCAATTCATGCTTTTCATCATAATATCTCATCATTATTACATTTACTTCGCAAATCTCACTTTTCAAGATCATATCATCAATGGGCTTCAACATTCACAGGGCTAGAAACATAATTTTGATTGAAATCGTTATAAAATTAGCCCATGCTTCACAATTCAATAATAAAATCATAATCAATTCATACCCATGCGAAGAAATTGAAGATTCATGCATTTGAGTAAAAACCCCATAACTTGATTATAGGAAATTCTCATACTTAGAAGTTGGGCATCGGTGTGGAGGAAACGCCCACTCATAACCCTACATACCTGGAAGGGATTGATTCTACCACTTCTCTGATTGCCCAAGAGGGATTTGGATGAAAACCTTGAAGACTTGCTCTAGATCACCTCCTCAACCTCTCAAGTTTGCATGCATGGAAGGAAATAACATAGAATAATTTTCCACTCCTAAAACCCACTAAACGAGCCTTAAACGACATAGTTTAGGCTTTAGAAAATTAAGAATTACGAAGAGGCCCTTACTAAATTCGCAGGAAATTACTGCCAGGTGGTTCTAACGGGCAACCTGATGACTCATGGTCCAGGAAAATGACTCGTCACCCTGTTCGTCAAGTACACTGCCTTGTCTATCCTCCTAGGCTCATAACGGGTCACTTCACAACTCGTTAGGGGTGACCACGAGTTTTCGAGTACACTGCCTTACTTCTTTATTTTTCACTCACCTCTTCCCATGACTCTCACCACAACTCGTTACTTCCTCCAATGAGTCGTGATCAGCTTCCGTCGGGTACACTGCCAATCCAATTTTCCAACTATACTTCCTTCCCCCATGAGTCACTTGACGACTCGTGGGCTGTCCTCACGAGTCGTGAGATGACTCATCTTGAGGCTACAACAAAATTTCCCACTTTTCCCCATTTCAACTCCCCTGTTCGATGTTTGAGCTCCGGGGGTATAACGACCTAGCAAGTCAGGCTAGATTCCAATGTGGCATTAGGTTCCAGTCATACCTCCCAAGTTGGGGCGTGACAAACTTGGTATCAGAGCAAGTCGTATCCTAGGGAGTCTGCAAGTTGTGTCTAGTAGAGTCTTATTTATAAATGTATTGTGCACCACATTCTATACGCAGGAGGCTACGATGCATAATTGTATGGTTACCCTTTCTTCTTCTCAGATCGTTCTATAGAGCCGAGTTGTAAAGGGTTGAGTCCCTAAGCTTTCATTTCTATGTCTGTCTAGAGTAATATGTGATATAAGACTGACTCCAGCCAGCCGCAAGATAACTACAGCAGTAGGAGGAAGTACCAAGGAGGTGCCAGGTTGGGGGACAGTCAGCCTAAGGGCAGAATCAGATGTCTTTTAAATTTCCCCCATCACCTTCCTGGGGCAGCAGAAACCTCATAAGATGATAGATATGCTAGTATTGTCCCCAGTACTTTCTGCAGCCTCGGAGTGGAAAGTCAGGAAGTACAGTATATATATGAGTTAGCTCCTTTAATAGACATTAAGAATTAGGCAGGGGCAGCAGTTAATGTTGGGTTACCTGAAATATGCGAAGGATTGTGCGAGGGTTTTACCTCCAGGTTTTAGAGTTTGTTGGATTTTGCGCCTTAGCCCTATTATAGAGCGATGGAGTCATTTTCCACCTTCCAGCTTGTTTTTTTCAAGTACAACAGAGAGTGTAATTATTAGTGCCACATTGCCCATAATAAATAGTAAAGGAAGGCTAGAATTGTCGACTTCGAGAGGAATTAGAAAGTGGTTGAGACCCTTAATGCTTACAAAGTTATCTAGACCCTTATAGTAGCGAACCAGGAGGGCGGATAAGATTTCCAATAGCACTCAAGTGCGTGTGAGAGATTCCATCAGTAATAAACCCGCAGCAATAGTAAAGTTCAAGTCAGAAATAGGCCGATTTCTCCCCAATGTGCTAATGACTGTAAGGCATACCTGCAAGATAATGGACATGGCCCTAGTTTGTTATGTCGAAGGACAGAAAGATCATATGAACGAAATAGGCCCGAGCGCGGGTCAAAAGGATATAGGTCAGTAGACTTGGCTAGTAATATCCTTAGCAATAGGAGGCAGAGGGTATGAACCCCAGATCTTAGCCTAAGGAAGCAAGGGGAAAGGCACGAGTATCTAATTCTGGAGGAAAACAAAATCACCTCCAAGTTGAAGTAGATTGACAGAGCATGGGATCACCATGGAATGTCAAGAAATAAGCATCAGGCTGAGATTTAAGAGATAGTGATGTTGTAACCTAGAAAGCTGCAATAGCACCACCAGTTGAGGAGGTAAAGGAGTGGCGACACAGAGACTCTAACCTAGTACAGCCTAGAGACAAGGCCCAGAAGGAGGTTATTGGCCTATAAGATAAGTAGGGGCGGAGTCATGAGACCTAGAGGTCGACTCTGTGTTTCAAAGGTGGCAGGACTTCGTTAGCAGACTATGCCAAGGTGCACCATGTCCATTACTCCCACCACCCAGAGTTTAATAAAAACACATAGGATCGTAAAGAGAGACCTACTGATGGCATGGGAAGAGGGAAGATATAATTGAGTCATAGCATAGAGCTCTAATGACCAGCCAGGGCAGGCTGGGTAGCAGGAACTGAGCAGGCCAATTCAGGAGATGGTCGTGCCTACAAGGAAGTGGAGAGTAATCGACATGAATACAGTTAAAGGGTTATTTCATGCCAGATGTACATTGACCTCATTTGAGTCAGTGTAGAAAGGCTAATGAGGTCAACTCATGTCTCGCCAGAGGGAATTATATTTCAGATAAAGGTTATGCCGAGTTAAATGTTTAAGAACTAGCTTGGTACATGGAGCCCAAGTATCTAATAAATTGTGACAGAGGTGCGACGCACAACAAGGTTCTAAGAAGTTGTTAGAATAGATTGGCTTGCACATTAATTTAAGTATAGCTTCTCGTCACCAAACAAATAGCCAAGCATAGCACACGGTTCAGACCCCCGGAGATCTGTTATGGGTGGAAATGTAAGCCCCTTATATGATGACCTGAATTAGGTAAATTAGGGGTAGTTGAACCAGGGCGTATCATATCAGGCAGACGGAACAAGTTAAACTTACCAGAAAATAGGTATCATCAGCCTAGGGTCGTCAGAAGTCTTACTCTAATGTATGGCGTGGGAAATTAAGGATTGCCGCAGCGACTGGGTATTCCTAAGAACTTCACCAACAAAAGGCGTTATGAGATTTGATAAGAGGGACAAGTCCATCCCTAGATTCATTAGGCCTTATCGGATCCTCCAAAAGATAGGCTGAATGGCATATGGGCTAGAATTGCCTCCAGAGCTGGAATTTGTCCATTCAGTCTTTCACGTGACAATATTGTGGAAATGCATAGGAGACCCGTCCTGAGTTTTGCCAGCTGAGGACGATTAGTTGCTGAGGAGTTAGCCTATGAAGAGGTTCCAGTTGCCATATTAGATCGGCAAGTTCGAAGGTTGAGAACTAAAGATGTGGCCTCTGTTAAAGTACTATGGAGGAACAGGAATAAAGAAGAGATGACCTGGGAAGCTGAGAACGACATGAGGTTTAGATATCCTCACTTATTCAAGGATTAATTCATATTATGCTGTCAAAGTGATGTTGTTTTCAGTTGTTATTCTACTGTTTATGTTATCAGTATTATTTAGCTGCCTACCTCCTTATAGTGAAATAGTTGTGTATAGCATCCTGTGAGGCGCCTCTTTTGGACTTTTCTGTGTTTTAGGTTTTTTGGATAGTCCATAATACAGGGGATACTCTGTCAAAATTTTTCTAAGTGTTGGTTAAATAGAGTTAACTCCTATAAGCCTAAAGATGACAGTCGAGGACAAATGTTCCTAAGGAGGGAGAATGTTACACCCCGTAAAATGTTATCAGTTAGTAGGCGTATGCATGGATTTGTGACGAGTAAGGAGAGCTCGACGCATAGGGAAAAAGCCTCAGAAGTAGGATCGAGCGAGGCGAGGCCGCGAGGGGCCAGCGCAACGCACCAGCCGGCAGTGCACTGGCCAGCGCGGCGCGGCAGGCCCACTGGCGCACTGAGGAGCGCGGTGCGGCAACATGTGTGGCAGTTTGGGTGGCGCCTACCACCGCCCAAGTGTGTATAAATATATGTCCCTCACTCATTTCACATCATTTACAAGAACCAATGACTTAAACTAAAGAGAGCATGCACTGTTTCGGTTTTTCATCTGATTACGCTACCAAATGCTATCCAAACGTAAATTAACTTCGGGTAATGAGTTCTAGGCCTACGGAAGCATTAATATAAAGTTATTTTTTGAAAATTCACTTGGCATACCAGAACTCCACCGAGTAAATGTTGCCGGAATTGCTCCAAATGGAATCCTAAATGGCCACAGGCATTAGGTAAGCACTTCTCCCTTCTGAACTCTCGGGAAATTATAGGTTTTAGGTCGAATTATTCGAAGTTGAATTATAGTTGATATGAATATTGAAAGTCATCACTTTTTGTCGAATTTAGCATTGAAATTGGCCCTGTTCTCTCAGCATTTGGATTTCAGTTGGGTGGAACCACCATTTACAAGTTGAAACTCGCCAGCTGAATGAATGTCGGCATTCGAGGTATGTAAGGCTTATCCCTTCGGCAAGTTATTCTTGTCGTATAATGATATGAATTATGTTCAAGAATGGAAATAACGGCCCCATATGTTGCAAATAGTTGCTATCAGTAGATTGTGATTAGATATGTTGTGGTCAGCTGTCGTCCATAGACTACGAATATATATAGGTTGTGGCTAGCTTCTAGAAAGCATATCAAGAGTATATTGCAGTACCCTTCGTCGGGAAAGAGTATGCTAAGTGTGGCTCGCACTAGGAGCGTCATAGAGACTCCCATGTCCGTCTATCCATGTATTAATAGAATTTTTGACGTCTTGCTGTCACGCCAAGGCCTCAGAAGTTTAGGTGTAGTTATTAGGCTTGATTTCATAGGTTAGACAGTATCAGGCGCAGCCAGGCAATATGAATTTTAGTTGGATGCCTGTATTGTTAGTGAAGCACGCCCATAGGCCATTGGTGTACCTTCACGCCCCAGGTCCAGATATTGGTAGGGTGGCCATACTTTAGAATCAGCAGCACTAGGGTTGTCTAGTGAACTGAGTGTAAGCCTGCCATCTACTTAGCTACTGCAGTGACTGTCAGTTCCACTTGACTTAGTATCCATCACACAGGCCGCTTAGAAAGCCATCCCAGTCTCTCAGGTCAGATAGACCCAGGGGTACCCTAAGGAGGGGACCTTATTAGCATTTGGATGCGGGGACAACTCCCTAGCCTGCTCTCATAAGATACTCAGGTACAGGATGTTGTGAGTGGCTAGGTCCTGATAGACTTACCTACGAGGTTAAGAATCGTCCAGCAAAGACATAGGAAATCTAAACAGACCAAGTTAAGGTCCAAGGGACTAGAACCATGTTAGTACAATATTACCTTCAGGCTAAGGATTATGCTAAACTGCCTGTGGGAGTTTAGGGGCTGACTTCTCAGGAGCATGCCCGATCAGTAGCAGCGTTACAGTTGTTCTAAGTAAGAGAACTAAGAAATTGGTCATCTGCGACCCTACAGTTGTTTATAAGCTAGAGTTGCTCGAACATGACATTCACAATACCGTTTAGGCAATTCTAGATCTCGCCCTATTTGGTCTAGACTATTAGAGATTATGATCACTATAAGGATGCTCTGATCAGATACAAGTACAAGGGGTGTGCTTGCTAGAAGCTATACAAATTATTTTAGGGGCGAGCAGCGGCCGTGTTAGGCCCAGAAGGCCAAATACGCCTTTTGAGTGGCTAGATTGAGACTTCAGTATAGCACATCAGTTGGTATTACCCTCACCTATGATAGCCTTCCTTCCACAACTTCAGGGTTGCTATATGATGTTGCCTACGCGGCTATATGATGTTGCCTACGGGGCTATATGATGTTGCCTACAGGGCTATATGATGTTTCTCCAAGGAGTTATATGTCGTCCCAAGGGATGATGTTGAGGCCCAAGGGCCATATCACAGTCCATTCCATGGCTGGACTTTATTTTATGTCGTATCGGCATCATTGACCCTCATCGAGCCTAGTGCCCAGGGTATAGTTACAGGAGCCCATCAGGCTCAGACATAGTTATAGGAGTCTAGCGGGCTCAGATGTGGACCTAAAATCTTGGTAGGTTGGCTACAGCACCAGTAGAGTCATAGAACCTGGATAGGGGAATATAGATTGAATTGTACTTGTCAGGGTTTATGGGGGCCCCGGTAGGTTATTTCTGTGTTGCTTGTACTTTCCAAGCTTATGGGGGCCAGGTTAGGTTCTTGTTTGTACTCTTGTCTGCTAGTTGTCATTATGAATATGTAATTGTGCAGTCTTAGCTCATATACGTGTAGTGGTTAACTAGATGCAGGTTTTGAATAAGCCAACTTTCAGGTTACTTTCTTCCCCCTTCCCTCTACTTACTTTCAGTCTTTAACAACTTTTATTTAGCTTATTTACTACCTTACATATTCAGTACATATTGTACTGACGCCCAACTATAGGGTGCTGCATCACTTGCCTGTAGGTTTAGACAAATAGATTGTGAGATTTCCAGAGAGGTTTTCAGAGTCAACATATTGGCCAGCTCCTTTCGTTCGGAGTCGCTAGGGTGTAGAAGATTACCTGTCTTTCGTTGTGTAGTATTTGGGTAGGCTGCGGCCCTGCCCCGACCACTATTTGTATTCTTAGAGGCTTGCAGACTGCAGTAATCAATTAGTAAGTTGTTGTTGATTGTGTAGCGCCTATGTATGTCTTATTTTATGTGTTGGCCATATGGGGCCTAGTATAGTTGCTTAATTCCTTTTCCGTTATAACTAGATAGCATGGTGGTCTTATCGGCCCGCATAGGATCTCTGTTGACGTATGTTGGCTTGGTTAGCTATTTTCTTTTACAGGTGTTGCGTGGCCTGGTCGGCCCGAGGTTGTGTTTACAGCCAAGATATAGCAGTTTGTTTTCTTGAATTTAAATTAGCAGTAGGCACCAGACCCATCCAGGTCAGGCCAAATTCCAATGTGGCAGTAGGTGCTAGTCATGCCTCCCAAGGTGGGGCATGAGACGTTCAACCTGACTATTAGTCTGCGGGTGAAAAGTTGTGCTAAGCTTGACCTGAGTACTATGTCCCTTCTAAAATGACTTCCAAAATTGCGAGGTAAATTGAGTACCTCAATCGGATATGATGGAAAAAGGAACTCTATGCAACTGAACCAATTCCTGAAAGTATAATTTGGCTTAGTCTTTTGCTGAGTCGGTAGTTTTGACTGGTAGAAAATTAGTTGTTTAGTCAACCTATCTACTACCACCCAAATAGAGTCATACTGTCGAAGAGTATGAGGCAACCCTGTGATGAAGTCCATATGGATCTCTTCCTACTTTCACATAGGGATATTGATGTCTTAAAGCACACCTCCAGGGCTTTAATTCTCAACCTTCACTTGCTGACAATTCAGACACTTAGCCACAAACTTCGCAATGCCTTCTTCATGTTGTTCCACCAATAGACTTCTCGTAGGTCACGGTACATTGTGGTGGCACCTGGATGTATAGAATATCGGGAACCACGAGCCTCATGTAGCATCCGATCTCTCAAGTCATCAATATTTGGGACACACAAACGACCCTGATATCGAAGCACAACATCTCCCTCTTGGGAGAAGACCTCTACTTTTTGATGTTGAACCGCTTCTTTTAAATTTACCAAGATTGGATCCTCATTTTTTCTAGATTTGACTTCACCCACCAAAGAGGACTCTGAACCATTCTGAACAATTACACCACCATCTGCCGAGTCGACAAGGTGAACCCCTAAGCGAGCAAGTCGATGCACAGCCTTCACCAATTCTTTCCTTTCCTCCTCCACATGAGACACACTCTTCATGGATTGCTAAGAGCGTCCGCCACTATATTGGCCTTGCCCGAATGATAAAGGACACTCATGTCATAGTCCTTGAGAAGCTCTAACCACCTCTTTTGTCACAAGTTCAGGTATTTATGGGTAAACACGCATTGTAGGCTCTTGTGGTACCTGAGCACATCTACAAGAACCCTATACAAGTAGTGTCTCCAAATCTTCAGTGCAAACACCACTGCTACCAATTCTAGGTCATGTATCGTGTAATTCTTCTCGTGAGTCTTGAGTTGTCTAGAGGCATACGGAATGACTTTGCCATGCTGCATCAACACACAACCAAGTCCAACCCTTGAGACATCACAATACACCACAAATCCATCTGTACCCTTGGGTAAGGTCAATATTGAGGCTAAAGTGAATCGAGTCTTTAACTCTTGAAAACTATTTCCTCTCACATGCATCCCACCACTGAAATTTAACTTTCTTCTGGGTCAACTTAGTCAATGGTGCTACAATGGATGAAAATCCCTTAAAAGATCTTCTGTAGTAGTAGCCAAACCCATAAAGTCCTGATGTCCGAAGGGCTACTGGTCTAGGCCGATTCTTTACCGCTTCTATCTTTTGAGAGTCCACCTGTACACCCTCACTTCATATTACATGACCTAAAAATGCTATCAAGTTCAACCAAAACTCACACTTGCTGAATTTAGCAAACAGCTGGCGATCCTTGAGAGTCTATAGCACAATCCTCAAATGAGCTGCATGTTTCTCCTCGCTCCTAGAGTATATGAGAATGTCATTTATGAACACAATCATGAACATATCCTAATATGGCTTGAACACCATGTTCATCAAATCCATACATGCTGTAGGAGCATTCGTTAGTCCAGAAGACATAACTACAAACTCATAGTGACTATACCGAGTCCTGAAGGATGTCTTCGGGATGTCACTCCTCTAACTCTGAGCTGGTGATAACCGAACCTGAGATCTATCTTTGAAAAGAACCTAGCACACTGAAGTTGTTCAAATAAATTAACAATCCTGGGAAGAGAATACTTGTTCTTGATGGTAACTTTTTTCAACTACCGGTAGTCAATGCACATACAAAGAGAACCATCCTTCTTTCGAATAAATAGAACTGGTGCACCCTGTAGGGATTTGCTAGGTCTGATGAAACCCTTGTCCAAGGGAACTTTCAACTGCTTTTTCAACTCCTTTATCTCAGTTGGAGCCATTCTGTAAGGAGGAATACATGTGGGCTGTGTATTGGGAAGAAGGTTAATGCCAAAGTCGATCTCTCACCCAGGAGGGACTCCGGGTAGATCATCTAGGAAAACCTCCGGATACTCACACACTACAGGAATTGACTGGAGGGTTGGGGTCTCAGATGTAGCATTCTTAACCCGTACTAGATGGGACACGTAAGCCTTAGAAACCATCTTCCTAGCCTTAAGGTAGGAAATGAAGTGACCTATAGGCACAACTAAACTACCTTTCCACTCTAGGACTGGCTCACTTAGAAACCAAAATTCTATCGCATGGATTCTACAATTTACTGAGGCATAACATGCCTGCAACCAATCCATGCCAAAGATAACATCAAAGTCTGTTATGGCTAACTCTACTAAATCTACTGAGTTGACTTTCTGAAGGACTGTGATAGGGCAATTTCTATATATCTATTGAGCTATAACCAAGACTAGAGTAGAGACTGAGAAAGGTTCTGATAGGATTTCGGGACTGACTCCGAAACTACTAGCAACATAGGATTTCATAAATGATAAAGTAGCCTCTGGATCTAACAATTCATAAATATCAAGATCGAGTACTCATAACATACTAGTGACTTTATTTGGGGAAACCTCTTGCTCCTGACGAGATACTAGGGCATAAAACCTATTCTGGCGCTGACCACCACCTACACCAGTGGATGCACCCTATAGAGGAAGATGTGCTGCTGGAGCTATTACTGAACTGGTAGCCTGAGTACGACCCCTACCATAGCCCTGCCTAACCAAAAGACACTCCCGGCGCATGTGCCCAGATTTTCCACACCCGAAGAAAATATATGATCTAATCAAGCACTCTCCTATGTGGTTCTTGCAACATTTTTCCACAGACTGGAAATGTGCGATCTACTGGTGAGTTCCTATGTCCCCTAGAGCCTAATGCACTGCTCCTCTGATCACCCCTAGATCTCGACGAAACACTGACTGATGATGATGTTGGGACTGATGACCTCTGGTGGGACTGCTGACGATGTCCACCACCCGACCTCTGCTGGGAGAACCTAAAACTATCTGTCATAGCCCTCTTGGCCTCTCTCTCCTTCTCCCTCATATGTACTGCCTTCATCTATTGGTTATAATGTCACGCCCCACCTTGGAAGACATGACTAGAATCTAGTGCCATACTGGCAACTAACTGACCTGGCTAGGCTTATGTTCATCTGGTGCCAGCCTGCGACTCAATTCAAGAAAACAACGGGCTATATCTCGGTTGTAAATACAGCCTCCGGCCGACAAGATCATATAGCCACCTGTAAATGAAAGCATCTAACCCACAACAGGCAACAGAAGGGATCCTATGCGGGCCGACAAGGCCACCATGCTTTCTAGTTATAATAGAAATGAAGATGGGCTACTATACTAGGCTCCACGCAGCCAACATACGAAGCATAACTGGTTAAGGCCCTACACGGTCAACATACAACTAACTGACTGATGACTGTAGTCTGCAACCCTCTAAGAATGCAAATAGTGGTCGAGACAGGGCCCTGGCCTACACAAAATGCTATACAACTAAAACACAGAAATCTCTACAACCTGGCAACTCCGAATGAAAGGAGTTGACCCAACTGCGGACTCTGGATAACTACTACTGAAGATCCTGGACCTGTTTGTCTAAACCTGCAAGCAAGTAATGCAGCAGCCCATAATTGGGCGTCAGTACAATTTATACCCAATATGTAAGGCAGTAAATAAGCTGAATGAAAGCTATGAAATACTGAAAGTAAGTAGCAAGGAGGGGCAGAAAGATTAACCTGTAAGTTGGCTTATTTGTAATCTGCATCTAGCAAACACTACACATACATGAGCTATGATGGAATAATCATATATTCATAAGCTATAGCTAGCAGACAAGAATACAAACAAGAACCTCACCTGACCCCCATAAGCCTGGAAGGTACAATCAACACAGAATAACTCGCCCGGGCCCCCATAAGCCCTGGCGAGCACACCTCAATCTACATACCCCTATCCATGTTTCTACGACTCTACTGGTACTATAGCCAACCTACCGGTCCCCTGGGTCTATAATTGAGCCCGCTCGGCTCCTGAACTGTAGTTGTGTCTGAGTCTGATGGACTCTTACTGTCTGTACCCCGGGTACCGAACTCGACGGGGTGTGCCGACATGGAATAAAAGTAGTCCAGCCATGGAATGGATTATATGAGGACCTTGAAACCCATCTTCGTCCCTCACGAATGGCATATCGCTCCTTGGAGCAATGTCATATAGCCCCTCGCGGGCGTTGCCATAGCTAGTAACCCTGGGGTGGTCGTGGAAGGCTCCTGAGTGAGGGAAACCCCAACCAAGGTGCTATACTGACATATTAATCTAGCCACTAAAAAGGGCGTATCTAGCCTTCTAGGCCTAATGCAACTACTGTTCGCTCCTGGAATAATCTGTATGGCTATTTGCAGGCACACGTCGTGCACCTGTGTCTGGACCAGATAGGGCGAGATATGGAGTGGCCTAACAATACTCTAAATGTCCTACTTGGACAATCATAACTCGTAGGCAACTATGGGTTTGCAGATGATTAATGTTCCTTTGCCTGGAATGACTGTAAGGTTGCCACTGGTCGGATATACTCCTGAGAAGTCAGCACCCAATTTTCCTCCCCGGGCAGCTGACGATGGTGCTTAGCCCGGAGGTGATACTGTACTAACATGGTTCTAGTCCCTTAGATTTTAACTTAATCTGTTCTGATCTTCTATGACTCTTTTGGGCAATTCCTAATCCTATAGACAAGTTTATTTAAGCTAGCCACTCATGACAATCTGTACCTGAATACTTATAGGGACAG
The DNA here is from genome assembly GCA_035772735.1 of Datura wrightii. NCBI lineage: Eukaryota > Viridiplantae > Streptophyta > Magnoliopsida > Solanales > Solanaceae > Datura > Datura wrightii. The sequence continues at coordinate 65,137,419 of JASDFA010000003.1, read as the reverse complement.
GTTGGGGTGTTGGCCCTGCCTCTAACTACTAACCAGGTCCCCTCCCTTAGGGTACCCACGGGTGTATCAAACCTGGACGACTGGGGATGGCTTCCTGGCGGTCTATGTGATGATTACTTTAATTAATTAGAACTGACATTCACTGGTGATGGCTAACTGGATGGAAGGCTGTCACTCAGTTTATTAGACAACCCTAGTGGCGCTGCTTCTAGAGTATAACTATCCTATCTAAATTTCTATCCCTAGGGCGTGCGGGTATGTCAATGGCTTCTGGGCGTGCTGTTCTGGCAATCCAGGTGCCAAACTGGTAGTCATTTCACCTAGCTGTGCCTATGCTATTCAACTTACTAACTCGGGTCCAATAACAATCCACAAGCTTCTAAGGTCTAGGCCTGACAACAAAACATACAATTCTACTAACACAATGGACTGGAGAATATAAAAGTGTTTTTATGACGCTTCTAGTGCGTTTCGCACTTATCATGTTCTTCCCTGAAGAGGGATATTGCGATATAATCTATATACCTTTCTAACAGCTAACCACAACATATATAACCGTAATCTACTAATAGCATCTACTCACAACATATCTAATCTTTATATACCAGCAACAACTGATTACAACATGTCTAATCACAATTTAATGGTAACAACTATCTGCAGTATTTGGGAACGTTATTTCTATTCAAGAACATAAGTCATAACACCGTACGACGAGAATACTTGATGAGGGTTAAGCCTTACATACCTTGACTGTCGTTTCCAGAATAACCGACGAGTTTCAAGTTGTATTCGCCAGCTCTCTTCAGCTGTAACCATTATACTGGAGAAAGAGATGAATTTCGATACCAAATTCAATGTAAAATGATAACTTTTAATACCAATATTAACTATACTTCAACTTAACAAAACACGACTGAAAACTTATTATTTCCCGAGAGTTCAGAAGGGAGAAATGCTTACTTGAAGCCTGTGATCGTATAGAAATCAGTTTGGAGCAATTCTGACAATTTTTTCTTGCTGGGCTTGCGATTCGCCGGGCGAATTTCACGAAAATAACTCTGTAGTAATGCTCCCTGCGGGCAGGGGGACTCATCCTGAGGAAGTCCCTGACCTTAGTCATTGTTGCGTTCTCGTTCTGGGGGACGTGAGCAACTGCCTGCTGATTGACCTGAGCGGTCAACGCCCATGCCAACATCTGGATGGATTCCCTAAACTCAGCATGGGAAATCTGCTTAGGTACATGATCCTCTGGGGCTGGTGGAGCTTGATGGTTCCCACCTCCGTTGCCATTCTCGTGGTCATTCCCGTTTCCGTTGTCGTTCCTTCTTTTGTTAACTCGACATGGAGGAATGATTTTGCAAATGCGTATAGCACGAGTTAAAAGGATAGAGAGGCCTTTCATCACATGACATAGATCATGAAAGAAAGAAAATTTCGTAAAACGCTTCGTAGCCTCTTCGTCATAAGTATGGCACGCTTCACACCTATGAAAAGACTCTACGTAATGCGGATTTAAGACATCCAAGGACATACTAAACCTTCGCTCTGATACCAAGTTTGTCATGACCCGAACTTAGGCTCGGATTGAGACACAGAACCTAGAACCATAAATGGCTCCAAGTCGACCCATGGCATGAGCACGATAGCTAAAGATTAACACAAGCAAAGCTGATAACTGAATTCTGAAATAACGGAAGTCTGAATAGCTAAACGTTTATCCAATGGAAATATCACAACACTGAATCCGAAGTTGAGAATACAAATTATGTCTTAAAAGCCTCTACATACTAACGAGCTGATGGGACAAGACCTCCAACTAGCTTACAAACAGTCTGAAACTGAAAATAGCAATAGTAAAATTAACTGAAGGTCCTCGAAGGATGAGGACTCACCAACAACTGGTTGAACTGAACTCTGATAACCGGCTAACAGAGAGACTGACCCTGAACGTCTGAGCCTCTATCATGAAATGATATAGCATAGAGTACGCGGTCAGTACTTGAAATATACTGAATATGCAAGGTAAGTAAAACAGATTAATCAGAATACATAAGAATTCGTAAGAGTAGGACAGTACTAAACATGCAATGATAGTCATAACATAAACATATGGCTCAAGGTTTTCCAAAACCATTCATAAACTAGTCATAATCGTAATAATCATAAGAGAAACCTTGTAAAACATAACTTGAGCCAAAGTATCATAACATGACAATGTATAAATCATAAGGAACAACGAGAGGACTCATTTTAATCGACAACATCATGATAGAGCTTACATGATGCCCCAACTATCTCGCTCAAGTGGACAGAGCCGTCCCAGGCTTGCGAGGCAAGGGACGTGCATGACGTGATATCACCAATAGGGACCCACCTAGAGTCCATAAACATAAATCTACATTGGCGTGTAGTTTTGAGACCACGTGGTTTACCTGAATGCTGGGCCTACTCGGTGCTAGACACTGCTCTCAAAAATATGCACATGAAGGCTCATATAGTAATCGTGAAGTCATACATGAAAATCATGGCTAGATAAATCATAACATAATTAATCATATTGGAAATACATGATTATCCATGAATTAGGGCCCGTGAGTCGGCCAAAATCATAAACTCATAAATCATGAAGAACATACTTGCTTAAGAAAAATCATTATATTTGAAATTCATAAATTCATGAAGAGTACTTGAAGGAATTCATATCTTAAATCATAAATCATAATTTAGTGCTTAGGAGAATCAAAATCATAATAGAATCATAAACTTGACTTTTCATGAATCTAGCATAAATGGGCATAAATTGATTAAAATTTGAAACCATGAATTAATAACCAAAATAGGTATAAAATCTATCCACAGATCTTAAAACATGATTTGAAACATGAAGGGAATTGACCCATAGATAAATCAGAGAGAATTTCATAGAAATAGGAATAAGCCCCATAAAATCATGAACTTGATCTAGAACTTAAATTCATGGAATTGAAGAGAATTTTGAGCATGAGAGTGAAAGGAACTCTCATGCATAGCCCTACATACCTGAAAAATCTGATTCCACACTCTTCCTTGAAAGCCCAAGGGAATTGAAGGGTTTTAAGCTTGATCTTCAAAGAGAAACCTCTACTTTTGCATGCATGTGAGTTGAATGAATTGGGATAGGCTTAACCCTCTTAAAATCCTCCTAATAGAGCTTAAAACGACGTAGTTTAGGACTTAGGAGTTTAGAAATTATGAAAATACCCTTAATGAAATGGCTAGTCATCACGATTCGCACCACGAGTCATAAAATGAAATAGCGACTCGTGGTTACCTCTCGTGGTCACCATTGCTCTTCCCTGCAGCACCTTTGAACCTCACCACGATTGCATATCACGGCTTGTGGTGTCCTATCACGAGTCGTACTGTCAGTCGTGGCATCATCCCCATCACCTGCCAAATCCTAACCACGACTCCCATCATGGGTCGTTGTTACATACTACGAGTCGTACCATGATCCGTGACATCATACCCTAGCACCACAAGAAAACTCATGACGACTCTTAACCACGAGTCGTACCTACACCTCACGACTCGTGGTGTGATTTGTGGTCTGGACACCAACTTCAGAACTGTTATACCCCGTAAGATTTCCGACACCTAGATTGCCTATTCGCACGGTGGTTAAGCATATTTGAAAGCCATACGTGCTAGAGAAAGGATCGAGCGGATAACTTGTTGAACCATCGCGGAAGGAGCCGAGGCAGAGCCCCTCCGCGATGGCAACGTGTCACGGAGGTGGAGCCTCCGCGTTGGCTCCGTGACATGTTGGGCCTGTCCAGGCCCAAGTATATAAAGCCCCACTTCGATTTTAAATCAATTATTCATTATAATTTTAAGAAAACTCGTGGAAAATAGAGAGAGAGATGAAGAGGGTTATATATTATTATCCGATTACGCTACTAAACTTTGTCCAAACTTAAATTAACTCCAGATACCGAGGTATTTAGCAGCAGGGAGCATTCCTACGGATTTTGTTTCACGAAATACGGCCGACGAATCGTCGAGCTACCGGACTAAGGTAAGTAGAATTGCTCCAAACTAGTGTCTATGTGTTCCTAGCTATGAAGTGAATACTCCTCCCTTCTGGACTTCTGGAAAATAGCAAGTTTTCGAACGTCTTTCGATAAGCCTAAGTTTAGGCTATAATTATATCGAAAGTGATGTCGTCCTTCAGAATAAAGTTGTATTTAGTACTGATTGACGTATATATGAATGCAGTTGGGAGAAATAGTTGGAATACTGACCGAGCTACACCGGTTAGTTAGGAAATCAGAAGCGAAGGTATGTAAAGCTAGTTTCCTCGGCAAGTTAGTAGTCTCGGCATAGTAAGGTAGTTTAAAGGCCAGTAGAATGTTCAGAAGTCATGTGTTATGTTTATTACAAATGTTGGTACGATATTGGAAGCATCATGTTATGTATAGCGTGAAACTTGCTAGCACGATATAAATTCTAATACAAGTGTTAGGAATTGTACAACATGCCCAGTATGTGATTTAGTAAAGAATGTTAGGATATTATTGTATTCAGTTGAAACCTAGTAAAGCAATGTAAGTATCTGTAAGGTATCTCAGAAGTAGAATTATAGATTAAAATGAAGTTTAGAAAGCATGTTAGAAGTAGTAAATCATGTTACTATAGAAACTCAGTTATACAGTATGGTTTCCAGCAGAAAAACTATATCTTGTTGGACATTAGACTCAGTACAGTATGGCAGAAGATTATATTTATATATATATATATACCATTATTAGTCTCAGCATGTATTAAATACATACATATCACTATCACGAGTCAGCATATAGTATGTACAGATACTTTATCATCACTAGCTTCAGTATGTGGTATATGCAGATAGTATTACTAGTTGAGACCACTGTATTGACTTAGGGTTGGATTACCTAGCATTCATGACCGCCCCAGGGTTAATAGCTGTATCGACTCGTCTGCCAGAGGGCGAGGATACGTCGCTCTACGGAGTGGCATGCCGTCCCACAGGGGATGAAGATGGGATGCCAGTTTCCCCATATTGTGCCTTGGTCGGCCCTTATACACCCCCGTCGAGCGGGTACGCCCGGGGTGTTGATTCAGGAGTCCTCCGGACTCAGGTACAGTTATAGTCAGGGGCTCAGCGAGCCCAAGTGCATACCCAGGGGATTGGCAGGATGCTTATAGTTATTATAGGAGATGGGACGACCAGGGTAGGGGTATAGATTGCGTGTTGATTGTACCTCCCGACTTATGGGGGCCGGGTAAGGTTTGTGTGTGCTATGCTATGTTATGTTGTGTTATGCCATGTTACACTAGTTACGAGTAGATCGACAGTAGAGCGATACATCTCCAGGTATGACTCCTACTCCTTCCAGCATAGTTAAGAGTAGGCATGGCTTTACATTTTCAGTCAGTTTAGTCTATTCCTTTCTGTTTCAGTTCCTTCAGTTGTATTGTTGTTTTCAGATATCTTTCAGCTGTTGCTTTACATACTCAGTACCAGCAGTACTGACGCCCGTTTGGGGCGCTGCATTACCTGCCTACAGGTACTCAGACGAGGGGTCGCTACCTCGTGATTCCAGTCAGCTCACAGGGTCATCAGCTCCAGTCATCCGGAGCTAGATAGCTAGAGGTTTATCCCTTTTCTTTTGTTGTACAGCATGGGTAGGCCGGGGCCCTGTCCCAACCATCTTATCAGTATACCTAGAGGCTTGCAGTCTGTATATATTTCCCTGTGGTCAGTTGAGCCGGTCGTGCGAGGCCGTGCAGTTTGTTATAGTTGTTTAGCATTTCAGTCTATGGTTGTCGTGTGAGGCCTTAGTTGATAGTAGTGGTGACCTTGCCGGTCACGTAGTTATTCTGCATTTTATTGTTGAGTCTCAGATGACTAGACAGCATGGTGGCCTTGTCGGCCCGCATAGGTTCCTTGTTACGAGTATGTTTCTGGTTAGCTGCTAATACAGGTACAGGTGGCTATAGGCCCAGTTGGCCGGAGGCTGTGTTTACAGCCGTTATATAGCCCTTTGTCCCCAGAAATCTGAGTTAGAGCCAGCCAGGCACCAGATGTGCTCTGGCTCAGTAGTGTAGTAGTTCAGGTCCTAGTAGGGCACCAGGTGCCAGTCATACCCCCCAAGGCGGGGCGTGACAAACTTGGTATTATAGCAGGTCGTGTCCCAGGGAGTCTGCAATCCGTGCTAATTAGAGTCTTGTCTATGGATGTGTTGTGCACCACATACTATAGGCAGGAGGCTGCGAGGCATAATAGGATGGTTACCCTTCTTTCATACTCAGTCGTGCCATAGCACAGTACAGTACAGGGTTGGTCCTTTTAAAACTTATCATATTCTTTGAATACAGATACAAGTCAGACCAGCGAAATCCTATCCCAGGCAGAAGATCAGATATAGCAACAGGGGAGAACATCAGCCAGTTACAAGGTAACTACAGCAGCAGGAGGAGGTAACAGGGACCTCCCAATGTTATCTTTTTATTGGTACCATCCCCGGTATATGTCGATAACTTCAGAATAGGAAGTCATAAGCATAACGTATAAATGAGTCGATTTATTTGTTAGATACATATATATATAAGACCTGATTAAGATAGTAGACAATATTAGATTATCAGATAAGTGTGAGAAAGAGAGGGAAATGTAGGATTCCCACCTCCATTCCTTCAGGTGTGGTACAGTTCCATGTCTTCATTTCGTTGCAGTAAGAGAAAGTCATTCCTACCCCTTAGTTTTGATCCCAGTGTAGCAAAGGGCATAAGGATTGAGGCGATGTTGCCTAAAGCAGGCAGTAAGTGAAAGGTGGATTGGTTGATTCCAGAAAGTGTTAGAAAGAGTAAGGAGCCCTTATAATTATGTAAGTTGTGCAGACCCTCACGGTAATAAGTCAGAAGAGCAAGTAAGACTACTAGCTTACTCGAAGTAGGTGTAGGAGATCCGTCAATGATGGACTCCCAGTAAGAGTCAAGTTCAAGTCAGGAAAGGATTGAATCCGTCGTGGCATGCTAACGACGGCAGGGTATGTCTGCAAGATAATAGTTATAATCTTAGTTGTGATATCAAAAGATAGGGAGATTATATGAATAAGATGGGTCCGATTGCAAGTCAGAAGAAGTATAGGTTGGAACTTGACTGGCAACCTTATGGACAGTGTAAGGTAGGTACCTTGAACCCCATAGCCCAGTTTAAGGAAGATGAAGGTGAAGAGCATGAATACTAGATTTTGAGGGGAAATCAGAACCACCTCTAGATTGATAAAACATAGTGTATTAAGGACTAAACCTAGATGAACAGCTAACGGACAGTAAGGTTGTAGTTTAGAATGTTGCGGTATGTCCGTCTAAGGAGAAGGTAAGAGGGTACCGAATCAGAGACTCCAATCTAGTGTGGCCCAGAGACAAGGTCCAACAGACAGTCACGGGCCTTAATATAATGCCAAGTAAGGCCACAAGGTTCGGATGTTCACCCCACATTGTAAGAGTGGCGAAATTTCAAATAGCAGATCATAGCTAAAGTGCATGTGTGTGTTGCTTCCAGAATGGGATGAAAAAAAATCCCATGAAATGATACGAGAAGATATGAGATATCATTAGACCGTAGAAGCGGTATATCATGTGCAGTATGAAATTCAGTAAAGCATGTTAGAGATTACGTATCACCATAAGATTCAGTATGTATTGTACATAGTTGTTGATATATATATATCTACAGATGATAGATGTGATGTAAGTAGTTGGCAATGGGGGTTACAGTCACACAGATTTTGGTTAGATGCTAGGAAATATATACAGATCGTACTGCAGGGCCCCTTACCAAAAGAGAGGGGGGCATGTTAAGTGGTCGTACATCGTTTTCCCAGCCTTGTAGGTGAGAGTCGACCTTAGTCAACCTAGCAGCTATTATGCGGAACACCCTGCAAGCCAGCCGACTGTCTCAGTCAGACAAACCTGTGGGTACCCCAAGAAAGAGTCCATATCAGTAGTCAGTGACGGACTAGTACTTCAGCTGGTTCTCGTAAGGTATTCAGATATAGAGCCCTAACAGAAGGCCAGTCTTTACAGAATGGCTCATAAGACCGGGAATTTCCAAGAACAGTAATATCAATCCAAGGGGGTACGAATAAGGCGTAAGAAATTGGTAGTGCTCTGCTAGCACAGTGTTTACTAAGACAAGGAGATCGGTAGGTTCCCTATGAAGATCCAGGGACGGATCGCCTGAGAGTAGGTTGGACTAAGCACAACACCACAATTGTTCAATCAGGAGGACGAAACAGTTAACTGTCCACAACCCCGCAGTTATGCATGAGCTACAGATTTCCGAGTAGGACATGTAGAGCATCGTTAGACTACTGCAGCATTCGGATCATTTAACCCAGCTATTTAGTTAGTTAAGGTTATTCAGCCAGACTATTAGAGATCATGATCATTGTCGGGACCCTCTGATCAGATACGGGCACATGGTGTGCAGATAGTCGTTCAGGTTATCTCAGCAACAAGTAGCCTTAGTATGCGGCTAGAAGGCCAGATAAGCTCTAGCTATACCGGTAGATTACTTGTCAGTTTCTCCGGTATAGTAAACCAGTATGACCGTCAGTTATATGTCAATTTTTTCTAAATGTGAATTTTGGCTGAGTTCTGTAGCCTTTTTGGTCACATTGTGTTGGAGGCTGGTGTACAGGTAGATACACAGAAAACCGAAGCAGTGAAGACATAGCCCAGACCTACCACTCCGATTGAAGTACGCAATCCCTGCGGTTAGCCGGATACTACAGAGGGTTTGTGGAATGATTTCCACCTTAGCAGCACCTCTGACTAAATTGACACAGAAGGCAGCAAAGTTCCAGCGGACTGAGGTGTGTGAGCAGGACTTCCAGGAGTTAAAAGACAGGTTAACATCAGCCCCAGTGTTAGTATCGCCAGAAGGTACAGAGGGTTGATACAGCATGGTAAAGTAATAGCTTATGCTTTCAGGCAGTTGAAGAAACATGAAAAGAATTATCTTACCCATGACCTGGAGTTAGCTGCAGTAGTTTATGCCTTAAAGAGTGAATATTTTATATCACCTAGGAAGGGCTAATGTGGTAGCAGATGCCCTTAGCCGTAAATCTATGGGGAGCTGGCATACTTGCAGCCTGAATAGCGAGAATTGGCCCGAGAATTACACCAGTTAGCTGGTTTAGCCGCTCACATATCAGAAATAAAAGACAACAGAGTGGTAATACAGAATGTCGCAGTGTTGTCTTTAGTGGTGGAAGTAAAGGAACGGCAGCATGAAGACCCTAGCCGGGTTCAACTTGAACACAAGGTTCAGCAAGGAGAGGTGACATATTTTTAGGTAACCTGGGATGAGGTGTTGTGATGTAAAGGCCACATTTGTGTTCCAAATATTCTGGGGCTTTGCCAGCAAATTATGAGCGAGGCGCATTACGCCCGCTATTCTCTCCACCCAGGTGCGACAAAAATGCACCACGATATCAAAGAAAACTACTGGTGGCCAGGTATGAAAAGAGAAATTGCTAAATTTGTAGCGCAGTGTCCTAACTGCCAACAGGTGAAAGCAGAACATCAGAAACCAGGCGGTTTGACTCAGGACATAGCTGTGCCTTTCTGGAAATGGGAAGCAGTGCATATGGATTTTGTGGCAGGATTACCTCGTACCAGACACAGATATGACTCTATATGGGTGATAGTTGATAGATTGACAAAATCATCTCATTTCCTGCCAGTAAGAGCTACTTTCTCGGCCGAAGATTATGCGAAGTTGTATATCCGGGAAATAGTCAGATTGCATGGAGTACCGGTATCTATTATTTCAGATAGAGGAGCACAGTTTACGGCTAGATTCTGGCAGTCATTTCAGAGAGGTTTGGGTACGCAGATTAAATTGAGCACTGCATTCCACCCTCAGACAGACGGACAGGCTGAATGCACTATTCAAACGCTCGAAGATATGTTGCGAGCGTGTGTGCTAGATTTTGGTGGTAACTGGGACGAGCATTTGCCGTTAATTGAATTTGCTTATAATAATAGATATCATTCGGCTATTCAGATGGCACCTTTCGAGGCTTTATACGGGCGAAAATGCAGATCGCTGGTTGGCTGGTTTGAAGTAGGAGAATCAGTATTGTTCGGGCCAGATATTGTTCAGCAGTCAGAGGAGAAGGTAAAGCTTATCAGAGAATGCCTACTGACTGCACAGAGCCGCCAGAAATCATATGCTGACGTACGGCGCAGAGACCTAGAATTTAATGTGAACGACTGGGTATTTCTGAAAGTATCTCTGATGAAAGGGGTGATGAGATTCGGCAAGAAAGGTAAGCTCAGTCCGAGATTTGTTGGGCCTTATCAGATTCGATGAAGGATAGGATGAGTAGCATATGAGTTAAACTTGCCCCCAGAGCTAGAATCTGTTCATCCGGTCTTCCATGTATCTATGCTAAGGAAATGCATAGGAGACCCATCCAGAGTAGTTCCAGTCCAGGATATCCAGGTTACAGAAGAGCTGGCTTATGAAGAGATTCTAGTAGCTATCCTAGACAGACAGATTCGCAGATTGAGAACTAAAGATATTGCGTCTGTCAAGGTATTGTGGCGTAACAGGAACCGAGAGGAGATGACTTAGGAGGCGGAGGAAGATATGAAGATTAGATATCCTCACTTATTCCCAGCCTAGTCAGGCGACAGGTATGTTCGTATTATTACTTATGCAATACCTTATAGTTGTGTAAGAATAAATGAGAAAGATTGATGCTTAGCTATCCAGTGAATCTTAAAGTATTGTGTGCAGTACCTGTATTGGACTTTTCTGCGTTTCATGTTTTTGGTATAGTCCATATTACAGGGGAAACTCTGCCAAAATTTTTCTAAATAAGTAAGTTGAGAAGTCTTCTGATAGCAGTTTCCATTCGAGGACGAATGTTCTTAAGGGGGGGAGAATCTTATACCCCGTAAGATTTCCGACACCTAGATGACCTATTCACACGGTGGTTAAGCATATTTAAAAGCCATACGTGCTAGAGGAAAGCCCGGGAAAGGATCGGGCGGATAACCTATCGAACCATCGCGGAAGGAGCCGAGGCAGAGCCCCTCCGCGATGGCAACGTGTCACGGAGGTGGAGCCTCCACGTTGGCTTCGTGACACGTTGGGCCTGTCCAGGCCCAAGTATATAAAGCCCCACTTCAGTTTTAAATCAATTATTCATTATAATTTCCAGAAAACTCGTGGAAAACAAAGAGAGACACGAAGAGGGTTATATATTATTATCCAATTACGCTGCTAAACTTACTCCGAACTTAAATTAACTCCAGATACCGAGGTATTTAGCAGCAGGGAGCATTCCTACGGATTTTGTTTCGCGAAATATGGCCGACGAATCATCGATCTACCGGACTAAGGTAAGTAGAATTGCTCCAAACTATTGTCTATGTGTTCCTAGCTATGAAGTGAATACTTCTCCCTTCTGGACTTCTGGAAAATAGCGAGTTTTCGACCGTCTTTCGATAAGCCTAAATTTAGGCTATAATTATATCGAAAGTGATGTCGTCCTTCAGAATAAAGTTGTATTTAGTACTGATTGATGTATATATGAATGCAGATGGGAGAAATAGCTGGAATACTGACCGAGCTACGCCAGTTAGTCGGGAAATCAGAAGCGAAGGTATGTAAAGCTAGTTTCCTCGGCAAGTTAGTAGTCTCGGCATAGTAAGGTACTTTAAAGGCCAGTAGAATGTTCAAAAGTCATGTGTTATGTTTATTACGAATGTTGGTACGATATTGGAAGCATCATGTTATGTATAGCGTGAAACTTGCTAGCACGATATAAATTCTAATACAAGTGTTAGAAACTGTACAACATGCCCAGTATGTGATTTAGTAAAGAATGTTAGGATATTATCGTATTCAGTTGAAACCTAGTAAAGCAATGTAAGTATCTGTAAGGTATCTCAAATGATAGGTTAAAATGAAGTTTAGAAAGCATGTTAGAAGTAGTAAATCATGTTACTATAGAAACTCAGTTATACAGTATGGTTTCCAGCAGAAAAACTATATCTTGTTGGACATTAGACTCAGTACAGTATGGCAGAAGATTATATTTATATATATATATATACCATTATTAGTCTCAGCATGTATTAAATACATATATATATCACTATCACGAGTCAGCATATAGTATGTACAGATACTTTATCATCACTAGCTTCAGCATGTGGTATATGCAGATAGTATTACTAGTTGAGACCACTGTATTGACTTGGGGTTGGATTACCTAGCATTCATGACCGCCCCAGGGTTAATAGCTGTATCGACTCGTCTGCCAGAGGGCGAGGATACGTCGCTCTACGGAGTGGCATGCCGTCCCACAGGGGATGAAGATGGGATGCCAGTTTCCCCATATTGTGCCTTGGTCGGCCCTTATACACCCCCGTCGAGTGGGTACGCTCGGGGTGTTGATTCAGGAGTCCTCCAGACTCAGGTACAGTTATAGTCAGGGGCTCAGCGAGCCCAATTGCATACCCAGGGGATTGGCAGGATGCTTATAGTTATTATAGGAGATGGGACGACCAGGGTAGGGGTATAGATTGCGTGTTGATTGTACCTCCCAACTTATGGGGGCCAGGTAAGGTTTGTGTGTGCTATGCTATGTTATGTTGTGTTATGCCATGTTACACTAGTTACGAGTAGATCGACAGTAGAGCGATACATCTCCAGGTATGACTCCTACTCCTTCCAGCATAGTTAAGAGTAGGCATGGCTTTACATTTTCAGTCAGTTTAGTCTATTCCTTTCTGTTTCAGTTCCTTCAGTTGTATTGTTGTTTTCAGATATCTTTCAGCTGTTGCTTTACATACTCAGTACCAGCGGTACTGACGCCCGTTTGGGGTGCTGCATTACTTGCCTGCAGGTACTCATAGACGAGGGGCCGCTACCTCATGATTCCAGTCAACTCGCAGGGTCATCAGCTCCAGTCATCCGGAGCTAGATAGCTAGAGGTTTATCCCTTTTCTTTTGTTGTACAGCATGGGTAGGCCGAGGCCCTGTCCCGACCATCTTATCAGTATACCTAGAGGCTTGCAGTCTGTATATATTTCCCTGTGGTCAGTTGAGCCGGTCGTGTGAGGCCGTGCAGTTTGTTATAGCTGTTTAGCATTTCAGTCTATGTTGGCCGTGTGAGGCCTTAGTTGATAGTAGTGGTGACCTTGCCGGTCACGTAGTTATTCTGTATTTTATTATTGAGTCTCAGATGACTAGACAGCATGGTGGCCTTGTTGGCCCGCATAGGTTCCTTGTTACGAGTATGTTTCTGGTTGGCTGCTATTACAGGTACAGGTGGCTATAGGCCCAGTTGGCCGGAGGCTGTGTTTACAGCCGTTATATAGCCCTTTGTCCCCAGAAATCTGAGTTAGAGCCAGCCAGGCACCAGATGTGCTCTGGCTCAGTAGTCTAGTAGTTCAGGTCCTAGTAGGGCACCAGGTGCCAGTCATACCCCCCAAGGCGGGGCATGACAAGAACTCCACCACAACTGAGACCACGATCCATCACTTCCTATCACGACTCATACCACGAGTCGTTCTGGTGCAAAAATTCAGATTTTTCTGTAGAACTCATTTCTAATTCCCCTATCTATTTCTTAGGAACTTTTGGGGTATTACAAAGGGCATCTCTCCAAATAGTGAGGGGCATAATTGCAAGATTTTGGTGCATCTTGATTGCTAAATTACATATGATTCATATTGGCCCGAATATATCTTGTTAAGTTAGTTCTAGAAGCTAACTGATTTCAAACTTTGGCATTTGATTGTTGATCCTATATGCATGTGAGTGAATTGTTGGAGTTTTCTTGATTTGTCTAATAATCCTAAAGTGCAAGTAGACCTATTCTTAGGGTGAATTTTGTGATTAAATTTGAGAAGGGAAATAGTAGATTGTTCAAGGACAAATAATAGTTTAAGTGTTGGGTGGTAATGAAGGGCGTATTTACGCATTTATTAGCCATATTTTGCCCATGCTTAACTATGTTTTGAGAATAAATGGTGTATGTTGTTTTTGGCTTTATGTTATATTTGTGAAAAAGAAGCTAACACACATTATTAGATGCTTTAAAGGTTTAAAGTGATGGACTTGGGCTTAAATGTGGATTAAAAGTGCAATTATGGCAAAACGGTATTGACGAAATAAGTATGATAGAAGTTAGCACTACTCTGACACGCCAAGGCAAGGGCCTGCGTGTCGCACAGGCCTTACCTGCGCCTTGAGCAGTGTGGTGCACAAGCCATGCCAACGTACCAAAAGGCACGGCGCACCACAAGTGTCTAGACGACCAAAAAGTCAAATCCCAATTCAACTAGGAACAGAAGTTGCAAAATCCAATTTCACTCCAAGAAGGAATAATGAAGACTTAATCTACTATTATAAATACCATCTCATAAAGAACAATGAAGACTTAATCTACTATTATAAATACCCTTTCATAACATAGTTTAGGTGTCAATTTTTCGTCCAACATTGTGCACTTTGGAGTTTATAGTCATAGTGTTGCACAATTCATACTTTACGAATTTGTACAATAGCTTAGTTGAGTTTTTGTTGGAGAATTCATCAAGTTCTTGTGATTCAATTTAGCTTGGAGATTTTGTTGAACAAGTTTATATTAAAGTAAGTATTTCATTATGATTTCTTCTACATCTTTTGTTTGTCTTCTTATAAACATGAGCGGCTAAATATCTTAAGCTAGGACTGGGGGAACCATGATGGATTACTAAATGTAGGCAAAATAAAATAGTGATTCTTTAATGGTGAATTGGATGGATTGTTATTCTCTTCATATTAACGCTTGATTGCCCGTATTTTCAACTTGCTTGGCGAAGGAGGTTAAAGTTAGGAAAAGAGAATAACAATGACAATTTAAGGCTACTAACCCTTATCTAAATTAACTTGAGCTCTAACCGAGGATAGTTAAGTCAAGACTTATGGCGAAGGCAAAATATACACACTTTGAGTCCAAGAGGAGATAAGTGAAATTTATCTATATAGGTCGAGAGACGTTAGATGAACTTAATCGTCAGTCTTACACAAAATTCACCAAGATAGATCACTAGTAAAAGCCTACTAAGTTATGAAATCATGGGAAATGCAATCCTAATTTTATCTTGATAATTTGATACACAACACAATCATTGTTAGTATTACTTTCTTCTCTTTATTTGCAAATTCTCCTTCCGAAATATTGATTGCAAGTTAGTTTATTCATTATTAACATATTGTTTCTTTCCTATTCCCTGTAAGATCGACCTCAACCTAGTTGGATTATTATATTTAACAACGACCACTTAGTATTTTAATTGTAAGGTGTAATATGAGTGTGATCAACACATAGTTATAAAATTTAAAAGATCTAGTCGTCTTTAGAGGTGCACTTTCAAAGTAGACACTTAATGAACAGTGCTGAGAAAAATAAGTACAGTTCCTTCTAGACAGAGCCACTTTTGTATCCACAAAGCATTAGTAATATTTTATCAGTTTTACTAAGAATTTAATTATTGGATCAAGTGAAATGTCAAATTTCTCCTTTTGATAGTGAAATGAATCTTGTTGCATAGAATGTTAAAAGGAATAATTAAGGTGTACAAGCACAAGAAATTTAGGAAATTCTGCAATAATAATAAAGTTATTCAAGAAATTTAGGAAATTTTGCAATAATAATAAAGTTATTTTAATTGCTTTTATACTATTTAATAAGTGAAGCCCTTGGTCGTACCAAGGGCATTCCCGTCATTTAGCTCATGCTGATTTTTAAAGATGATAAGCATTTTGAGAGGAGCCCACCAGTTGAAAATTTAGACATGCTGCGTATCCTCCACTTTCTTGCCGCCTCTGATTTCTGATCATTGAGCGCTATAACAATGTAAATGCTTTAATTCTTTAACTATTCTTAGGAATAAAAATTAGCTTGAACTACTTTAATATATTTCCTATGTCGCTAGAAAAAATTATTGGATTCAAACTTTAAAGTCAAAGAGCTAATGACATGCAATTTGGGAGCTTTCACATAAAGCAACACAATGAACACAGAAGTGCAAAGCAGACTAATTGCATGCAGGTACAGTACAGATCACTTTGTTACGCTCTATTTTTCGTGAATTTTAAGCTCACCTTCATACTCTAAGTGGTGCTAATATTGTTGTTTAAAGTTATTGTACTCATTTATTATATGTTTGTACTTTTTCTTTCTTGAACAGTAAAGGACATAGGTAACTTTGCTCAAAATGTGATTCGTTTAATGCATTTTCAAATGACTCATCAAAAAGTGGACCCCTTTTTAAACTTTTACTATGTGACAACTTTTTTTTTATCGCTCTCCTTTCGGGATTCGTTTAGTTATGCGAGATAAAATTATAATTTAAAATTATGATATAAAATTATATGAAATAAAATTATAATTTTAAAATTTTTAAATTGTATTCACCGTTTTCGTTTACTACTCAGTCATAAAATTTTTACTTTGTAAATTCTTTTACATTTCATTCATTATTGAAGTGATATAGTGAGACCCGGAGATAAAATCTCCACAATGTGCACCTCTAAATAACTACACACCTAATTTATGAAAAAATAAAAAATGAAAAATTAAGTAGGACCCACTCAGTAGGGCGGGTGAAAAAATGGTTTAAATAAGTATTTTTTTTGTTTCTTATAAATTTAAGTTAAAATAAAAATTCTATATCAAAAAAGTTAAATGAAAAAAATTATATAATTGGTTGAGTGACTTTATGAGTGAAATATCAATAGTTAAGTGACTTTATAAGTGAAACACCAATAGTTGAGTGGCTTTTGAGTTATAAAACAAAGAAAAGTGACTTTTTTAGTGAACTATCCATAATTGAGTGACCATCTGAGAACTCATATATAAAATAATAATTTTTTTTACAAAATATAAACTTGTGGGTCAAACTTTATATTTGAAAAAGTTTATCTCATGATTTGAAATTTCAAATCAAAATATTTTGAAAATTTGAAATTTGATCTTATAATTTAAAATTATGAGATAAAATCACATGTTCAAACTCTAATTTCATATCATATTATCAAATTATGAGATAAAATTATATGTCCAAATGCCTATTTAGTCTCTGTAGTTAATATGCTAAATAAATAAATCATTGGTAATGATTCTTTTCTTCAAAATTATTTTTTTAGTTTGAAATTCAATATTTTATTATCAAGCTTCATTTTTAAAAAGTTAATCGTGTGATAAATAAAAAATAATATCTTAAGATAAATATAGCTAATAACATTATTAACTGTAATTTTGAGATTAAATTAATTAAATATTCTTAAAATTGATGAGATAAATTATACTAATCATTATTATAATATTTTATATTCTACAAATAAAATTAAGATGAGTATTACATTATCAAAAGAAACATTTTTTTATGTAATTAAGTTTCTTGTTATAAAGCATTAAAATAGCCAATAATGATTCTATTTCAAGTAAAATAAGAATAGAAAAAGTATTTTGCACCATATTTATACTCATGTTATATGACACAATAGACACAATATAATTACCACAAATATGATATATCATGATTTATAATAAATATTTAGAATTTAAATTGCATATTTTAAATTTTATAAATATTTTTTGAAGTATGAACCATGTTAATACTAAATTTTAAAATCATTTTCTGGTATATATGTATTTCAAAATTATGTATATATGTGATGTTTTAAAGATTTTCACGTTTTTATCTAGGAGTATGATGTTTAAACGATGTTTTGAATTTAAAAATGTAATTAAAGTTCAATTAATTTTGCAATGTTAGTTAAGACTTGATTAGCAATTAAAAAAGGACTTAAACATATTATCTTTTTTACAAAAATAAAATTTAAGTTACATAAATCTGAAAAAAAAATAATAATAACACAAGTTATTGGGTCTCTGCTCCCAGAACATTTTGTCTTTTCAAACATAACTTTAAAAATGAGTCATAAAATATGTTTAAAAATTCTTATAATTACATAAAAATAAAATTATTAAAAATAATTAATTAGATCGAAGAATTGTAACTTAAACTTTATGTAAGAATTTAATAGAAATTAAATGAAAGAAAGTGAAAATGAGGAAATAAAATGTCTCCAAAGTCTTTTCATTTTTCACCAAGTAGAGACATTAGTAGATGAATATGGTCCATATATTGAATTTAGTGCAACATTTATTAAGTAATCCTTCAAATTTTTTATATTTTACATTTTTAACAATTAAGTGGTAGAACAGTTAATAATACCGGGAAAAGGAACCAAAAGTGCACATTTCAACTAATTGAAGATTAAATATATTTAATCAGATATTATAAGAACTGAAATAAAAATTTTGCAATAATTGAGAAACCAAAAATGATATTAACCCTGAATTTTTAGAGTAGCATTGGATCACTACATTAAAGTGAAATATCAGTATCTAATAGTACATTGACTTATGATGTTTTACCATTTATAGGAAATACTTTACCTTAGCTTTATTCATAAGACAAATTGTCCTTTAAGGTTCCCTTCATCAATATCCTATGCAAAATCATCTCACATTAGTCTTAATACAATGTACCCATTGATACTCTGGCAAAAAAGATCTTGCACATTTATTCCTCCTTCAGTTCCATTTTCTGTCAATTGTAGCCTAAATTAATGAAAAATGTACATTTTATTTTATTTATTATAAAGTATGTTTGCCCAAATTTTCATTTTAGTTTATTGATTTTAAGGAAATTAAATCTCAGGGAAAAGGGTTAAAATATTTCTGAACTATTCAAAATAGGTTGATTTTACCTTCTTGTTATATTTTTGGCATAAAATATCCTCGTGTTAGTTAGTTAGTTCAAAAATATCATTCAATTATTTAAGTAACTCAAAAATACCCTTCCCGCTAAGAAAATAAGATCAATTTTGTCTTAGAATTATTACAGTCAAACCTCGTTATAACAGTCATTTATTGTGCCAGCATTTCTGCCTTATTTTCTCTAGAATCAATTTTTCATGTTATATTTTACTTCTATATAACAAAATTCTACCTATAACAGCAATGACGTTCTATATTGCGGTTCACTCTTTGCAAAATTACCCCTCTATAACATCATACTCAAACATTTGTATAATAATATTCTGTAAGAAATATATTATGTATAAAAAATATTAAAATATTTATGGTAATCATGATCATTAATGTCATGCATATAGGTAAATTTCGATCACGAATATCTAAAAAAAAAATTATATTAAAATAGTGACCACCAGTTATGGTCGTAACTTTCCGATGAAAGGCTAACAATATTTGCTTTTTTTTGTTTTGCATTCACTTTTTTTTTAATTAAATTGGTTAGTAAATACATTCTTTCTTGGTAAACAAAATTATTAAACAAGATTTTTACATACTTTTATTTCAGCTAAATAAGATCTAAACGTCAAATGTCAGTATATATATATAATAGCATTTCACTATAGCAGTTGAAAATTTCAGACTAATATTGCCATTATAACGAGGTTTGACTGCATTTGAAATGGACAATCTTGCCATAGTTTTTTTTTTTTTTAAATTTGAATTTCTTATATTGTGGATGGGAGTATTCATGTTGGATCTTTAAGTAATTATGGCTCTTGTTATTTTAATAGATGGAAGAAAGAATGACATTATGCAACATGGTTGTGTCATCTGATAAAACAACATATGACTATCTTGAGGTTAGTGCAGAAGCTGGGGACTCAACTTCACCTCTTTGAACTTTTCCACCTCCCTTGTGAGCTTAATGTCATCTGAGACATGCTGACAAAAAGACCTTTTAACTTTGTATTCATGGATGACCGAATAAAGAACCGTTATTCAGCTAATAAATTTTTATTTTCTGCTGTCACAGGGCAGGACTTTTGTTCCCTATGAACCTGTATATAGTGATGAAGGAGCCAGGTATTTAACACCATAGACCATTGTAGTGACACCACCAATTGAATCCATACTGCTCTAATATGCATTTGTCTTAGTGTTGGATGTATCTAAATTTTAAACCTGATTCACGTAATTTCTAATAATTGAAATACTAGAACATGCAAAATATATTGCAAAAAGTGGATAGAAATGGCTATGCAACATGTCCAATAGTTGAAAAATTCTCGTGGTTGTTAGTTATCAAAGTGTCAATTTGTTATTCTTTCTCAGCTAAAATTTCATCTAAGTTCTGAGCTACATGCTAAGATGCATTCATGTCGTAATTTGTTTTACACATGCACAGAAAAGAAAATCTTCACACCAATGAGATTGAAATGCATTTTTCTGTAGAACTCAAATGTTATTAAAGAAAGCTAAATAAATTGACTCATTTCATAGATCTCTATCGTAGAAACTTACTGGTATGAGAAAAACCAAAAGTCAGAGAATATCCGGAATCATAAGCTTTCCTCTGGTGGGACTTTAGAAGTTAAATATCAGGTACTACCTCAACATACTTGTCATACTTATATATTTCACAAATAATTACAATAGGCTTATAAGGAAAAAGAAATAGCAATAGGAAAGCAAATGAATTTGCCAATACATTTGAGTGAGACCAGAGTAAATAATTTGTTATGCAATAATGCATATCAAGTTACTTTCTAAGAAGATTACAACTTGATTGTCAAATCTATCTATGTAGATAACGATGAATTAAGAAGTCATTTGGTAGCTGATTTGTAACAAAAAAAGAAAGAATTTTGTACTTTATAAGGCTAAGCTTGGCTACCACCCATTCTTGGTACTTAAAGATTTGCTTGCCTGTTTTGGTTGAATGACTGAAACTGTAATCATTCAATTGTTAAATATTTCGCCTTTGAGGGTTGAAACTTGAGCATATTTCTTGAAATGAACAAGTTCTAAGCTAAACATATCTTTATATAGATCTACTATGGAAACTAAGTCTATACTGCGACTCCTAAAAGAAATGAGAATCATGTACTTCTCTAGGATAACTACTAATGAACTTCTTACTTTTTATAACATTTGAAAATTGTCATTAGAGATGTATAGATATGAGAAATTGAACTCTTTGATGAAAACCCATTTGATTAGAAACTCTTTTCATCTTGTTATGAAATGCATATTTATTACTCTATTCACATATACACAGATTTCTTATTCAGCCATCTCAATTCATTTCTCGAAAAGGGAAATTGTAAAACATGAAAAAGTATGCAGGTTTCAGAAGAGAGATGCCTTTCTTTTATTTGCTTATTTTTTTTCAGTAAAATTGTTTTTTTCGGATATTGCATATTTGACGTGATGACTTACTACCTTTGCTTCTCTTCTAAAATCTTGAGATACTGAAACTGCGGTGGTCCGTGGAAGGCTCTAATGTTGATACTTAGAATAAAAGAATTTATCAAGACCACGAGATTCAGTTCTTTTTGTAGACCAATTATTTAGGTTATTGATAAGAATACCATCTTGAGAAAAATTTGTTGAATTCTTTCTGTAGGTTTTGTTGGTTAATATTTCAAATTTTCTTTCTTGTGATTTTTCCCTTTCTTCCTTAATAACATTATGTGAATAAGACTGCAACTTCACATGTTGCATTTAGAGTTTTACTATTTTCCAAACTTAAGTATAGAATACTGTTCATTTTCAAGCCAAGCGCCATGCAAATGAAGCAGAACAAGTGCACGCTTATTTATTTATTTGTTGAAAAAGTATAGGACACTGTCATTTCCTAGAATTTTTTTGATATGAGACATGGAGTTACAATTGGATTGCTACACTTGGAGAAAAGGAGCAACATTATGCTCCATCCCGGAGACACAATACAATTTACCACTTACCCAAGAATATTGGCTACACTATCCTTCTTGTAGACTTTAGAATAACAAACTAGATAGTAATAAGTTGATAGCTGAAGTTGGTGTTCTAGGATATCTTTTTTGTTGTTGCATGACTGCATCCATTTTCACTATTTGATTATCAGCATTCTATGGTAAGTGTTGTACTAAATGAAATGATTTATATGATCTGTTGGGATATCAAATGCAGTTTGATTATGGCTCATCCAGTGTATCTGTCATCGTTTTGACACGCTCTTACTAAGGAACTAATTGTATTGCAGGTGGACACCTTATGGAAATACAAAGTGCGCTATTTGCAAGCAACAAGTGCATCAAGATGGCAAGTATTGTCATACCTGCGCTTATAGTAAAGGTAACCAAAAGTACTTTGGAATTGTGTATGATTTTTTCAGTGGAACATTAGTTCCAGATGATTTAATATTAGGGTAACATTTCTATCTTATCTGAACTATTCTTCCTCTGCACGAGTAATTAATTTCTTGTTTCCTTTTCTAATTTCTCTTTTTTAACAAATCATATATTATCTAACATATTATCGTTCTTTTCTTTTGTCAGTTAACACTCATATCCAAACACAACATATACTGCACGCTTCACCTGTCCCGTTCAACAACTCTCGTAATAATTTAATAACTTTTGATCTGTATCTTATCAACGTAATACTTTCACTTTGTTCCACACAATAGAAAGCATGTATATTTATATCTTGTTGCTTAAAACTTTAATTGCTTTAATTCAACAATATTTGAAAAAAGGCCCGTGCACAGCACGGGCAGCCACCATCTAGTATTGAGAATAAAGGTTGGTTATACTAAATGTAAACGTCAAATAAAATAACTTATAATGACCTTTTTACCCTCACTCTACCTACAAAAACCAAAATGAGCTTAAATCATCCCTCTAAGTTTCACGGGCATCCATTTACTGTTTAAAAATTCAAGGGCACACCTGTCATTTAATTATAGGCAGTAAATAAGCGGTTTGGATTAAATTTGAACGGATCAAAATGAGCTGAGTTAATAAATGAACGGATTATTGGCTCTTTCAAAAGTTACTTGCTTAAGCTATTAGATTGAAATGAGCTACTATGCGGGTCATAACCCAACCCACCCAATCTTAACTAAGTTTTAATTATTTTATTTGTTCTTTTGTAATTGTTTAATAACTTATAAAATTATTCTTTTAATATGACTAAATATAACATATAAATAAGACAAAATATATTTTAAAAAATATTTTAACAAGATTTCTCATGAATCAATTTGGATTAAATATTAACCCAAACTTTGATTGACTGAGATGACCTGAACTAATAAATGAACGGGTCAATAATCAGCCCAAACATAAACGAATTGAACGGATTATGATTTCATAGGCTGCTTTGCCACCTCTATATTTAATCTCAATCTTCTTGTCTTCTTCGATAAGAAACACTTATTAATATCACTATCAAAATAGGATTTACAAATTTTTTTGATCAACTTATTTTCAAAATTGTTTTTAAAAAAGATATCTTTGATGAGAAACAATTTATGCTTGACTAATAAATTTTAAAAATATTTTTAAATAGTAATTAATATCTAATCAAGCTTTATAAAAATATTTATAAGTATATTTTTTTTAAAATATTTCTCAAAAAAATATATTTGAAAATTCTTTTTTATTACTCTCTAAATATACCTTTTTTTTTAATAATTCAATCAGAAACCTCACTTTTTAAAAATAAATATTTTAAAAAATATTTTTAACTTTTTAAAACTTTAGCTGAGCTGGCTATTAAATTTAGGATTTCCCCAACCCCCGAAAACTTTCTTGTTTCGAAACCTGGAACCTTCCCTCGAATAACCAATCAAGGGTATTTCAGCCAATTCATAATAATTAATGTCTTCACCTGAAATAGTCAGCTTACTTATTAAGATATTTATATTTCACTCTTATCCGTATTCCTTTACTTGCTAAACCGACTTTAGAATATTTTTTTTAATTTTTCTCTGGACATTTTGACGAAACCAAAACGGAATTGGAGAAAACAAAATAATATTAGAAGTACAGAAAAGCACCAGAAATTTACCAAACCCTAATCTCTCACTCCGAAACAAACGTTCCTCAAGACTTTCCCTCCTCTCCTCTTCTTCTTTTCCTCCTTTTCTCTCTCCAATACAACTACTCTTTCCCTCTTAGTCTCTGTATCCCCCTCTCTTTGTGGAACCTTGTTTTTCCGTGCTCCTTTTGTTGAGTTTGGGTCGTGGTATATTGTTTATTGACAGGATAGTAGCCGTCCGATCTGGGGTAGTGGTTTAGATCTGCGACGACGATCTAGATATTCCGACGCCACGCGCCGAGATCTGGGTGCCACGCGCCGAGATCAGTGTACAAGTAGTATGGTAGTGAATGGGAGGCCGATGAAGCGGTTGAAGAGGAGAGTAACGGCGGACCTCAACGACTTCCTCACGTTCCCCGACTGCAATATCGCCGGCAGTGGGCCATTCAGGACGACGGTGAAGGCGTTTTTATCGAAACACGCGCTCTTGCCGCCGCCTTCTTCGCTGTTTCCTCACCTTCTGACGTGGCAGATCCTCTTCCGCGTCGGCGACCTAACGGACGGCGATGACTCTTCTCCGTCCATCGTCTGCCTCGATGTCATCGAAGAAGACGTCGTCAGATGTAGATCCGTTTATTGCGACCAGTGCCGAGTCGTTGGTGAGTTTTCCCACCGAGTCAGGAAAACAATATTTCTATGTTATTATTTAATTTTTTATTGTTTTTAATACTAGCTAACTTCATTGACGATGCCGTTTTGTTTATGGTGTGGTTTTCTTGTGGATCAGCAAATGATTGGCATTTTTTGGTTCGATAAATTGGGATGAAAATTAAATCTAGTCATACTAATTTTGGAAGACCAGAGTTTGATGGACTCGCTAGATCTGAGCCGTCGATTTCCTGAAATCAGAACCGTGCTGTTGTCCCTCGTACTTTCTACTAAAATATTACTATTCTTGCAAATGTGAGCTAATACAACGCTGGTCACATTGAATCTTTTCTTAATTAATAAGTAAATCAATTGATTAAAAAAAAGAATTAAGAACGCGGGGTTCAAATAAGAG
Source organism: Datura wrightii (assembly GCA_035772735.1). Lineage (NCBI taxonomy): Eukaryota > Viridiplantae > Streptophyta > Magnoliopsida > Solanales > Solanaceae > Datura > Datura wrightii. Next base: position 65,112,411 of record JASDFA010000003.1, on the reverse strand, counting down.
TGGGTCCTTCTGAGTTGGTGGTAATTTTATACAAGAGAGCTCCCAAAGTATCTTCTGGATTGAAATTTACAGATATAACCTTCCCCGTTTAAGTGAATGAAAACGACTAGTAAGTGTCGCATGTACAGTGGACAAATATCTAATTTTCGTATTGTTAGGCACGTTCTGTTTTATTTTTCCTTTTTTTGTCGTAGTCCTTGACCAAATTGCCTTCACTTGAGTAACTGTATGATGATGTGGCATGAGCATGACGTTTGTGGAAATTAGAGTAGCATCCTTTAGGTGGTGCTTCAGTATGGAAGGAAAATGTTCCTTGTGAAAAAAAGGAAAAGTTTCTTATTTATTTTGTTGTGTTCTGCTTTTTTTATATAATCTAGGGTAACACAGGGGCGGGGTTGGGGTGGCAAGGCCGCTTGTATAGCTTGTTTTTCCTGTTCTCACTAGTAAAGTCAGTTTTTAAGAACTTACTTTTCTAGATAAAATGTGGTTCGAAAATTTTGACCAACTAAACATGAAAAAGTGAAAATGTTTGCATCCGTACCTAACTCACCCTATGTGTTAAATAAGTACTTTAATTCTGGTTATACTTTTGTATAGAGTAATCATCAAAATAATTAATCTCATTTCCTGTATGGACACCGGATATCCTCTCCAATTTCTATCCTGAGAGGCTGAGACCTCTTCTTTTGTCTTTAAAATTAAATAAAGTAAAAATTATTATATTTGATTTTATTCCAGAAACCAACTACTAACTATAATTCCTAAAAGAGAAGGAAATATCTTGGCATTTGAATGAATTTGGCGTCTGAAGAATAGAATTGTAAGAGCTCTGGATGTTGTTAAAATTGCTTGGTGAATGGTTCATCTTGTTTAAAATTGTATTCAGGATAGAGGAATCTTGGATATTCAGTAATATCTTTTTGTTGTTTGAAAGGGAATTGAAGAATGAATATTGGGTTGAATTGTGTTACTCTTTAGAAATTTTTTGGGGTGTGAATATATTGATTGTGTTCTTGTTGGTTTATAGGTTGGAGCAGTAATCCAGTTTGTGCAAAGCGTTTCCACTTTATTATTAAGGCAGATGGGAACTCAATTGGGGGTTATAACAAGTCCTGTGCTGGGTGTGGTGAAGCCCTTCATTTATCTGAGTCTAGGTAAGAGTTTATAAACTTCCCTTTGGATTTTCTTTGTTAAGTTGAAATTGTTCTTTTCTCCCTTTTGGCGTGGCTTCATATGTTGTGACATTCTATTCCGTATGTTCCCTTTTAATGTCCTTCATATGTTCCCATTGAATTTTGTACTGTTCCAGTATCTATGGTTGTGTCATTTTTGAAACATGTCAAGTTATTGAGTTGTCTTTATCTCTGCTCTATTGGAAAAATGTGAGAGTAAACACATTAATTTGTCTTGTTAGGTGCAAGTCATGCAATCATGTCACGACCACAGAAGATGTTGAAGATTGGATGTACCATCAGTTAGAGGATACCAGTCATCTACTGCATGGTGTGATCCATGCCAATGGCTATGGACATCTTCTAAGGGTAAATGGTAGAGAAGGTGGATCCAGGGTGCTTTCTGGGAGTCATATAATGGATTTCTGGGATAGGCTTTGTAAAGTTCTTGGAGCAAGGTAAGCATCATTTGTATTAGACATTATGTCCTAGGAATAATAAAATTTGACATGTTAGCCCAAGTACTGAAGGCAATCTTCTAAAGTTTGGTTCTCCAATGAGTTTTAGTTGATGATTTTAGTCTTGTCCTTCTGTATGGTCAGGAAAATCAGCGTGATGGATGTTTCAAAGAAGTATGGTTTGGAGTTACGTCTACTGCATGCCATCACAAAAGGTCATCCATGGTATGGTGAATGGGGTTACCAGTTTGGTGCTGGCAGTTTTGCTCTGACTCGAGATTCTTATAGACAAGCCGTGGAGAACCTTTCTTCTCTGCCCTTGACCTTCTTTCTATCTCAAGGACGGAAGCCTCGCACCCGTCTGCAGGACTTGGTTTCATTTTATCAGTCCTTGTCAGAGCGCGAGCTTGTAAATATTAGAGACCTTTTTCTTTTCTTAACTAATTCAATCCGTGATGCCCGCAAATCTGGCTTGGGAGCTGATGATGCCACTTGTAAGAAGCGGAAAACTTGCGACTCCAAGGTCTTATGTGCATGGACCAGTAGTGATATTTTACGTGTTGAAGAAGCAATGTTTAGAGTACTACGGGCTGTCTCTGGGTCCAATTGGGTGAGCTGGCGTGCTCTTAGAGGTGCTGTGTGTAAAGCAGGTTCTCCTGAACTCCTCGATTATTGCCTAAAGGAACTCCATGGAAAGCAGACAGCTGATGGAATGGTTGTCAATGCCCGCAGTGTTTCTGGTTCTGGTGCTATGGAGTACAAGTCAGTAAATCATTTCTTCTCTTCCATATTTCTTCTTGGGAGCTCAATATTTACAATTTTGTATGGATCACAATTTGTGTGCTCTATAGTTTATTCTGTTCTGTTTTTCTTTCTTACTGATTTTTCTGTTACCTGATGCAGACTTGAGCGTGGCAACCCCATGGTTAATGTGAATACAAATGAGAATAGATTGCCTTGCACACCGAACTTCCCATCTGAGGAGCATCTGTGTCGAGATCTCAAGTACTTGTACGAGTGCATGCTAACCCCACCGACAATGTCTAATCATGTTCCCTTAGCCAGAAGGGAAATTGCAGTTGACTCTGCTACTACTGTTCTTGATTGCAAGCAATTTATGAAGGTATATCAACCTGAAAGATTCTTGCCGATCCCAAAATCAGATGCAATCCAGGTGCTATGTGAGGTGGACATCACGGAACAATCTGATGTACATTCCAGAAATCCTCCTCCAGAATTATTGATTCTCCCCTCGGATGCTACCATTTCTGACTTGAAGGCGGAGGCATCAATGACATTTCAAGATGTGTACTTGATGTTCAGTAGATTCCAAGCTCATGAGCTAGTTGGATATGGGGGCTTGAAAGAATCTACTCAGGTCAAACTCCTTCTGGGATCTGCTGAATTTGTGACAGTCAGAGGAAAATTCCTGGGGAAAAACGGGCTTAGTAGGTATAGAATGGAAAGGGGAATTGAGAGATGGACTGTAGATTGCTACTGTGGAGCGAAGGATGATGATGGGGAGAGGATGTTAGCTTGTGATTTGTGCGGTGTTTGGCAGCACACCAGATGTGCTGGGATCCCTGACTTGGATGCTGTTCCTGCCAGGTTCACTTGTCTTAGGTGCAGATGTGTTGGTAAGACTATTACAAGCGGTAATTGCAAGGATGAGTCGGTTGCTGGTGTGGAATTAGGGAAGAGCCTGGCTCATGCCATCTGAGAAGTGCGTGAGATTTTTTAGTAGTGCTGTATATGGGTTTTTCCTTTGTTTTTAGGTCTGCTAGAATATGTACATACAGGCCAGGCCTCGAGAAGAAATATCATCAGCGCACTCTGGCCATTTCTCCCTAGTCCTTTACGAGTTTTAACAATTATCCTCGCTTATCGTTTTTGTACATATTCTTCAGACGGCTGACTCTTGATCTCTGACCATTATTTATAAAAAAAAAAAAGTGGGATGTTTGAGAGGAAAAGAAAAAAGACGTAGATCACCAGAGTACTGTTGATTAAATCTAATTCAAAATATATTGTCTACTTTCGAAATAATTTGCATTGGTCACAATAAATAAATGCAACACTCTCTTGGTTTTTATATTTTAGCAAAATAATGGATCCTTTGAAGGTCAATTTTTCACTTCAGAGAACGACGACTGATTGTTTGACAGTCTCAAGGTTGAAAACTGAAAGATCAAATTGTGATAGCTACGTCAGTGACTTGCTGAAGATTTTTCACTGTGGGAGTTATTACTCCGAAAGATAAAATTGCGTTAACTACGTCAGTGACTTGATGAAGATTTTTCACTAGGGGAATCAAAAATTTTTGTTAACGACAGATTAATGAAAACATTAAGGTTAAGTAAATTCACTCCAAGTAACATGTAAACAACATGCATAGGGACATTTAACTGTTTGAGTAGATGATAGTTGTGACAGGGTCAATTTTTGTTTTACGCAACTTGACACTGCACGGCAATCTCACACACACAGCCGCTATGACTCAGCCTACACGTTTGTTTTTTTGATTCGTTCGACACTTAGACTATTTCGCATACAAGTCACAATAGGCAGACACACATTTACAGGAAATCACTTCCCAACTTTGTATTAACTCGTGTACAAAGAAACACACAAGGCCTCAAAACTGTTTGCCAAAAGATAGACTAACGCTCTATCTTTTTTTTTCCTCTGCCTAGTGGCAGCCTAGACTTCTCCCTTTAAAGATAGCCCACGCCCATGCCACATGCTTGGCACATGCCTACAAAATCCCCTCTCAAAATTCAGTTGACATCCCCAACTGATAGGCAATTCAAATTCAAAATTCGAAAGCCACAACTGCCCTGCTGACTAGGCCACAGACGCCCAAATTTCTGGAAACTGCCCAACTGCCATCGCCTGCCTTGGCGCCATGTCTGTGCGCTCCATCGCCTGCCTTGGCGCCATGTCTGCGCGCCAAGTCTTTGTGCCATGCCAACGCGCGCCTGTCTCAGCTGCTCCGCACAGCCTGTCCATGGCCCAGTTTCCTTGCCAGCGCCTTGCCTAGCTCACATCTGCCCGTTATCTTTCCCAAGCCAAGGCAATGCCATGCCATTGCCCGTATCAGCCTTGCCTTCATCATCATAGACTTGGCATCTAAGCCACTAACCTAGTGCCACAGTCTGCCGACCCGTGCCTGCCCTTGCCGAATTGCACCTGCCCTTGTCCGGTTGTCTGCCACAATGCCATCACGGTTTCATCAGCCACATTGAGTCATGCCAAAGCCCATCATGTAAATGCCTTGTCATGCCCATCTTTCTGCAAGCCTTGTCTTGCACTCGACGCAAGGCCTCACAATCATGTCAAGGGGCTAACAATAGTATATCTTATATGTATTAAGTTTAAATGCAATTAGTTATTAGTTAGTTAAATAGTTAAGTACCTATAAATAGGACTTATTCATAGATGGGAAGTGGGGAGAATATCAGAATTCTCTTTTCAACTTTCTCTATCTGCATCTCTTTATACATGTATTCTCTTTTGATCTTGACAAAGAGTTCTTATTGATTGGATCTTGCATAATCACACGATATCATAGCATGACCGATGAAATCAAGTTGCATATGTGATTGAAAAAGCAATTGCTAAATTCAATTGTAGTAATCCAGTGATTGTTGCATGTTAGACCGATTGAGAGTTCATCAACAATTTAGGGCAAAAATCACTAGCCACAACAAATTGCAGTGACGCTTCATGGAAATACAGGCACTATCCCAGCCAATTGAAGCACTTCAACTGGTTCAATTAACAATCAGACTCGAGTAATTGATTATAGTTATCCGTTGTTTTTTCTATCCACTGATGTAAGTGAAATTGCTATAATTTCTTTTCAGTTGAAAGAAAACGAGAATTATACTGTCTGGATTAAGTCTATGAGAATCACACTATTAAGAAGATACAAGCTAGGATTCGTTGATGGAACTTGAATGAAGGAGTCATTCGTGAAATCTGGGATCAATGAGAGCATGTCAATGCAATTGTACTTTCCCGGGTTATGAACTCTGTTGCTAGCAATTTAATTGGTGGAGCATGTACATGCAACTAATGCACAAGTTGTGTGAGAAGATTTGAAAAACTTGATGGTGCAAGATCCTTCAATATTCATCAAAATGCCATATGCATTCAAGATACCCAATCGGTATCCGTGTATAACTCTAAACTAAAAGATCTAGGGGATGAGTCTGAGTCTATGGTTCCTGCACGTGGCTGCAGTTGTGATAGATCAAAAGATCTTGTTCTATATTTACAGAGACAAAAACTATATCAGTTTCTCATGGGACTAAATGGGTCTTACGCCCAAGCAAGGAGTTGCATCCTTCTGATGATTCCCGTACCAAGTGTTAATGAGTCCTATGTAACACCCTCATGTTCTAGGACATCCGCTTAAATTAGAATTTGAAAATAAAGTGTATTTTATGTCTCATTATTTATGAAAATTTTCAACTATGATATACTAGTGCATGTGTTAAACTTTACAAGATTATTATGTTTTATTAGTATGTTTTACAACATCTTTCATACAAAATAAGAGATGTGAGTCTTGTATCGTCCAAATCCATCTCCAATTAGGACTGTGTACACGGTCGACTGTAATATAGTTGTTCAATGAAGAGTCGGGATCATATCCATAAGAGCTTTGTATTGATCTAAGCTACAAAGTAAAACAAATATAATTGAAGCTTTAAGAATGACTCAAGTTAATGAGTAAAGAGAGGATTAAATGAAGATGCTAAATCTAGATTGCAAAGGGTTAAAATCAATAGGAGAAAATACTAGGGATGTGTTCCTGCATTGGATTGATCCTTCTAAATCACTCAATTAGGTTCATCAATAATGAGCTCTTTGTAAATATACAAACAATCACAAAATCAATCACAAGGTGTCTTTCAACAACCAAACAATGTTTATCTCAGTCAATTCTTTCAAATTGATGAGAATTCAAATCAAAACATGTTGTAATTTGCCAATTTGATTCATCAAATCTCTAAGTGAGTCTATTAAGTAAGGGTTATGCCTTGGTTCATGCCCAAACCCTAACTGGCTCTTTCAAGCGCAATTGGAGCAATTTGACATGAATTAGTGTTTGGAACCACCAATTACAACTTACAAATCAAAGATTAATTAAATATTTAAAAGCCCATTATTAATTCACCTAATTGAGATCAATAGGGTTCACTACCCTATTGAGTTCACTACCCTAAATAAGAATTTAGATACTTATGAGTAGAGAAGAAGAACAAAGCATTAAATTAAGCATGATCAACTTACAAATTAATTAAAGAGAGAGAAATCCAAAGTATGAAATAGATCTTCAATTTGTCTTCAAAATACAATGGGTACTCTCTGACTAATCTATTCTCTTCAGTAAAGTTCAGACTTTCATGAAAAATGACTAAAAAGACTATTTATATGAAGGATAAAACCCTAAATTCAACTTAAATTCGGCAGGCGCAGCTCACAATTACAGACCGTATCTTAAATTTACAGTCTGTACTTTGAACCGCATTTTGAATCTTCAACTTGTTCAGTTGGCTACTATCATTCAACTTACAAACAGTACTTTGGAATTACAGTCTATATCTAGCCCATATGGATTGCACTTCCAGATTTTGTCAGCTCACTGCTTTGAAAAAATAACTTCATTTATAGTTTGCATCTTGTATTTGCAGTTTTTATCTGCTCTTGTAAAATAGAGTCTCAAGATGCTAACTCACTGGATTGAACCATGGCTGAAAGTACAAGCTGCATTTTGGATTTGCGATCTGTTTGTTCCGTTTTCTGGTAGAAGTTCTGTGAGTGATGCCTTTTTGCTCAAACTCATAGGATTCCTACAATTTAGCAAAATAATATTAGTATTGACTTAAATTAGTACTTAAAGTCATGCAAAACTCACTGAAAAGAAGTACAAATGTGTTGTAAAACTCCAGCACATCAGAATACCAAAAATACGAGTTTGCAAAAGGACTTTAAAGGATAAGTCAAAACGCACAACAATTCATGAAACATGTCCACAAGTATATGAAGCTTCTAAAGGATTCTATCAATTGAAGAAATGACAGAACAGGGCCTCAACATGCCCAAAATATCTGTGAACATAATAAAATCTTTATACAAAACCTTATCTTGATAAGAGCGGGGGTCACCATAGCATCTAAATTGAGAATGACAACCTAGTGTGGATGCCTTCTGTTACACCTCGATTTTTTTTAATGATTATTGATAGTTATATATCATATTAATGGAATTATGGGTTATATGTTGCTGTAGGTGAGGAGAGAAACATGTGCAACGGAAAAAACAAAGAGTATGTGAAGTTTGTAAGTAAGGGTCAATTCTAAATGGATATATCTCCAAATATATAATAATTCAGAAGTCCTATAACCTATCAAATGAAAGGTATTCGAGTCTAGTTTACATTAAAAAAAATCACTCGCCAATCAGAGTTCGAAGTAAAAAGTTATGCTTGTTTAAAGACAGCACTATCGGCAGGGAAAGCACTGTGGCGCGCGAGGGCACGTCGCACGGGCACCGCCCGGCCCGCCTATATGAAGTAATTTTGAGCTAAAAAGCTCATTTATACTCCGTTTCACCTCTTTTTTTTTTTTCAAAATTCACAGAATTAAAAGTCCTATCACATGGTGAAAATATATCCCAGGTAAGAAACTTCACTCTTGTCTCTTTTGGGCTTTGGGAAGAGACCCTTGGAAGAAAGTCATGGCTTGTTGTTGTCTTGTTGTTGATTGTGGTGTTGCTTCAATTTTAGATGGATTTAGGTAGAGGAAAGAGTAGGAATCTACTTCTACTTTAGCTAATAACATCTCCCAGAAAGGGTAAGTAATTCTCTTTTTGATTTCTTTGAGTTTATGAGGTTAAAACTTGGAGAATGTTGTAGTATTCTATTGTTGTTTCTTTGTGTGTTTTTGTGGCATGTTGCTGCCCAATGTTTTCAGAACTTTGGTGAAGTGAAGTTTCTGCTTGTTGTGTTTGTAAATTGGACTTGGAAAGAGCCTTAAGGTGTAAGCTTGAAAGGAAGGTTTTCCGCAAAATTAGAGTTGATGTGGCAAGGGATGTAAAGGCATTCCTTTTCTTGTTTTTCAAGCACAAAACTAAGTCATTGAAAGGATTAATATTCCTATGTTTTTAAAATTATATTGAGGCATATATGATTCTATACAAAGGGTTGGAAGTACTTGGCATAAATCTTGAATGCTAAGAATGGTTGAAGCGAACAAATGTGAAGCGAAAGACGTAATTTTTATACGACTGTTGTCGTAGTTGTAAATCGAGTCTCAAGTCCCCTTAACGTGGGAACTAGGAGCTGGTCCTTCGCAGTATATTGTATATATGATATTGAATATATGTTAAGATCTGGTCACTTAGTGAAATTGGTAAGAAATTCTAAGACGACGACGTGTGATCGAACTTAAGCTAAGAAGATGACGCTAAGCCGATTGAGGGTAAACGAGTTTATTGAAATGACATTTTCATTATATGGTTATTCCTTCCTATAAGTTTATGTTTTAAAGTGCTTAAGGTAAAAAGGAGATTTTATGTTTCCCCTCCTTAAAGCTAAGCAAGCGCCGCGTAACGAATAAGCTAAGTCGATAGATGTTAACAAGGAAAGCGTGGCTAAGTTGTTAATCTTTTTGTGCCGTTATAAAAAGGGAAGATAAGAGTAAATGTTAGACCTTTTAAGGTAATATGTGAGTAATATGCTCTCTGCCCGTAATTACTTTCTAGAACCTTTGAACAACGTTAAAATATAAGCAAGACGAGGTTTAGCAGATAAAGTTGTCAATTAGATAAAGAGGTAAGTGCGGATAAGAATTGATGGAATAGTGAACACGAGAGTAAAGACTTGAGTGTAGGGCGAATAATGTTTGGAAAAGAAGTTAATATGAATAAGGAAAGTAGAGCCAAATGTTGTTAAATTAGACGAGGCGAGTTACAATTGTGAACAAGTTAGGCAAACAACTAGGAAGATTAACCCTGTTTTAAAGATGTTTAGTAAAAGAGTTATAAATAAAGTTATTTCTGTTCAGTATGTGTTAAGTTCACGAATGGCTAGTAAAGTATTAACTTCTTAAGAAATGATTAGAATCAAATGTTTTTGAGATAGTAACTCAAGTTAAAGAGAAGTTTTTCATTATGTTTGCAAACGATTATGTTAAGTTATCCATTCTATGTGTTGAAATTATTTTCCAAGTTGGAAAAGGGTAATCCTGGAGATTTTAAGCCACTTATAATTACGTAAGTTTTCTTAAGCTCCTCAAATAATTTCACATTTGTGTATGTTAATCCAGCATCCTTCGGATTACAATTATAAGTCTTTCTTTTGCCTATAAGGCAACACTTAGAGAGTTGCTTATGAGTTCCCAAGCTGAACAAATCCCAATCTCATATTCTTAAGTAATGTTGCTAATCTAAGAAGTTTTCAAGAAATCATATTTTGAGAATCATGCTAATGTCTCAGTCAAGTATTTGAAGTTGCATACAAGTCATTATAAGAATTTCTGGTAAGAAGTCTTAATGTATATGATTTTCATATTATAACATATAGTTGAATTCTCTCAGTTATGTTCAAGTCATACATCTATATATTCAGCTCTTGTTGAGTTATCATTTAAATTTCCCTAAATTCATAGGAGAGATTCTCCCATGTATTAATGTTTCTAATGTCTAAGTAAGTATAAGCACATGGTATGATAATGATCAGTTAAGCTCAGAACTTTGAATACCAGGAAGTCTCCTAGAGGTCACCCGATTAACTAAATACGGTTTATACGTTATACAGAAATCTCATATGTTGTACGTCTGTAGTTCAGCTCTCAACTCTATGTATATTCTAATCGTTATGACAAATAACTCTAAGTTCTAAGTTATAATTTTCATGTTTTCCTGCAAATAAGACAAATGAATTAAGAACTATATGTGCTCATCGACGTGATAAGTTTGATAATAGAATTCCAGTGTATAATTATAGATACATGTTAAGGAACCACCCTGTGGGAAGCATATATATATATATATGTATTTCCCAGATGTTAAAGGATTGTATAGAATTGAGAATCCATGTGCTTCTTCTCAAGCGATACGTTAAATTGGTAAGATTATTTGTAGGACATTGCTTGTGTTACACCCTGTAAAAGTTAACAATTAGTAAGCATGCATGGATTTGTGATGAATAAAGAGAGTACGACGCATGTAGAAAATCTTCGGAAGAGGGGTCGGACGGAACCAGCGCGCGCAGGGCCAGCGCGACGCGTCAGCCAGCAGTGCACTGGCCAGCGCGGCGCGCCAGGCTTGCTGGTGCCTTGAGAGGCGCGGCGTGGCACTGGGGTTGCCGCGATGTCTAGCACGAGGTACCCCCAGGACACCACCCTCAATGCATATGAAGGCCCTCCTTTTCATTTCAAATTATTTTCATCAAATTAGTTTCATCCAGAGAGAGTAATAAACAAAGAAATCAATCATTTTTCGTCCGATTATGCTATCAAACACCATCTAATCTCAAATTAACTTTAGGTATCGAGTTGTAAGCCTACAGGGAGCATTACTACAGAGTTATTTTCTTGAAATACGCCCAACAAATTGGAACCCTACCGAGCAAAAGTTGTCAGAACTACTCCAAACTGATTCCTAAATAATCACAGACGTTAGGTAAGCATTTATCCATTCTAAACTCTTGGAAAATTATAGGTTTTCATTCGTATTTGGTGAAATTGAAGTATTACTGTTATTAGTATCACAAGTATCATTTTAAGCCGAATTTGGTATTGAAATTGGTCTCTTTTTTCCCAATATTACGGTTATAGTTGAAAAGAGCTGACGAATACAAGTTGAAACTCTTCGGTTACTCGAGAAGCGACAATCGAGGTAAGTAAGGCGAATTTCCTTAGAAGGTTAGCTTCAATAACATTGTCATACAGTTTGAATCCCAGTAAAGGAGCCAGAAGTATTGTTATTGTGATTAGCTGTTGTTGTTAGCTGAGACCAGTACTTTATGTTTAATTTGGGATTGACTTTGCCCTGTATAGCCTTCCAAGACCAACCCCAGGGTTACTAGCTATGTCGTTGCCTATCAGGGGCTAATGACGTCGCTCCAAGGAGAGATATGCCATCACGAGGGATGATGATGAGGCCCAAGGGCCTTATACAGTCCATTCCATGGCTGGACTACCAGTTCTATGCCGTATCGGCATCACACCCCCCGTCGAGCCTGGTGACCTGGGTGCAGTTATCAGGAGTCCACAGGACTTAGACACAGCTACAGTTAAGGGGCCGAGTGGGCTCAGTTGCAGACCCAGGGATCGGTAGGTTGGCTATAGTTACTAGTTGACTCAGTTTGACCTTATTAGGGGTATATAGATTGAAGTATGCTCGCCAGGGCTTACAGGGGCCCCGAGTAGGTTATTCTGTGCTGTTTGTACCTTCCAGCTTATGGGAGCCAGGTAAGGTTCTTGTTTGCATTATTTACTGATAGACTAGATAATAGGAAGTTAAGTTATTCAGGTTATGTCCTTATCCCTTCTACTCAGTTACTTTTAGTTTCATTTCGAGTTTATTTAGCTATTTTCCATTACTACCTTACATATTTGGTACATATTGTACTGACGCCCATCCTTGGGGTGCTGCATTACTTGCCTGTAGGTGTGGATAGACACAGATAGCTTTAAGCCCGAGTCAGCAGTACAGTTAGCTCCTCTCCTCCGGAGCTGATTAGTTAGAAAGTTTTCTCTTTTGATTGTACAATATATGGGTAGGTCGGGGCCCTGTCTCGACCATTATTCCACTCCTAGAGGCTTGAAGATTTACAGTTTCCCTGTGGTTAGTTTGTTGTTGGCCGTGTGGTACCTATATATGTTTTATTTTGTGTGATGGCCGTGTGTGGCCTTGTTTAGCTATTAGATAGTGTCCTTGTAGGCTATAGTGTAGCTATAGTTGCCTGATTTTCATTTCAATTATAACTAGACAACATGGTGGTCTTGTTGACCCGCATAGATTTCCCTTTTGTTGCTTGTTGTTGGTTAGCTATTTTTGTTTATAAGTGGCTATATGTCCTTGTCAACGGGAGGCTATATTTACAGCCGAGATATAGCTCGTCGTTTTCTTAAATTGAGTTGTGGGCATGCACCAGACGTACATAAGCCTAGCCAGGTCAGTCAGATTTCAGTGTGGCACTAAGTGCTAGTCATGCGTCCTAAGGTGAGACGTGACAAACTTGGTATCAAAGGAAGTCATATCCCAGGGATTCTGCAAGCTGTGTCAAGTAAAATATTGTCTATGGATGTGTTGTGCACCACATTCTATGGATAGGAGGCCGCGAGGCATGATAGGGTGGTTACTCTTCTTTCTCTTCTAGTCGTGCTATAGGGTTGTGTTGTATAGGGTTGAGTCCCTAAGCTTACTATATTCTGTTTGTCTGTAGAGAAATGTCGGACACGCGATAGACTACGACCGACCGGAAGCTAGATACAACGTTTGGTGAAGGAACTAGCAGGGTGCCTCAGTCAGAGCCAGCCTAATCTGAGGGAGATAGGTAGACTTCATCTCGGTCTCCCCAGCATTCCCCGCCACTTCGGGAGCCGTCTAGAGCGGCAGAGGTGTCGGCACCACCTCCAACAACTCCTATACTGATACCATCAGACCAGGAGGTCAGGAGCGCTGTCTTCATGTTAGCTCAGATGATGGATGCGCAACGTCAGCCAGTGGCACCCGTGGTTGCTGAATCTTCAGGAGGACCTGGTAGTTTGAGGGCCCAAGAGTTTCTCGTGCTAAGTCCCTCGTAGTTCACAGGGACGGACCGAGATGAGGACCCTCAGGACTTTTTGGACCAGTTGCAGCAGATCTTCAGGGTAGTGCATGCCACGCCTACAGTGTCAATTGAGTTAGCGGTGTTTTTGTTGTGGGACATAGCGGTGTTATGGTACGAGAGTTGAGAGAGGTATCAAGGTAGAAATGTTCCCCCTCTGACTTGGTCTAGCTTTTTAGAGGCCTTCTTGGACCACTATTTACCGCGAGAAATCTGACAGGCCCGGGTAGACCAGTTTTGCATCTGGAGCAGGCTTCGATGAGTGTTCGGGAGTATGCTATAAGATTTGACTCCTTGGCTCGATATGCACCAACTTTTGTAGACATTATGCCAGCCAGGGTGCACCGGTTTATTATGGGGCTACTTCCAGAGTATGTGGAGACTTGTGTTACAGCTACCTTATGAGAGGATATGGATATCGTATTCAGGCATTTTCTAAGAGTATTGAGGGGATCAGGAAACGACAGCAGGAGATAGAGAGGGAAAATCAGGAGTAGCGCCATAGGGCTAGACTTAGTGACACTCAGGCAGAGTTTTAGGGTAGACCCAGGCCATGACTATCAGGCAGACCACCCAGAACCCCACTTCCACAGTAGCAGCAGGGTGGTAGACCAGGCCGTCGGGGATAATTAGGACCAGACGAGAGCTTACGACCATTGGGTTCATAGCAGCAGAGAGGGTTAGAGCAGAGTCAACTCACTGTGCCACCTTGCCCTATTTGCAGTCGACGTCATCTTGGGGAATGCAGGTATGGTTCTACTGCATGTTACACCTGTGGACAAGAGGGTCACATGATGAGAGACTGTCCAGCCAGGGGTTAGGGTGATCGGGACCGCCAAGACATATCTTCAGCAGGGTCATGTGCCCCAACATCTCCATCATGGTGTAGGCCCTCAGCTTCAGCCGGCAGAGGCCGGGTAGGTCAGGGGTATCGAGTTTAGGCACCGGTCCGGATCACACTTATGCTTTACCGGGGCGACAGGAGTCATAGTCATTGCCGGATGTTGTGATAGGTATGCTGGACATTTGTTCTCATTCCATGTATGTTTTGATAGACCCAGGTTTCACTTTGTCTATGTTACACCATTAGTGGCTTGGAAGTTCGATATAATGCCAGAATTGCTTCAACAACTTTTTTCAGTGTCCACGCCCATCGGTGATTCTATTATAGCTAAAAAGGATCTATCGGGGTTGCACAATAGAGGTTGTTGGTCGCCAAACTTCGGCAGATTTAGTGGAACTAGAAATGATTGATTTTGATGCAATTATGGGTATGGATTGGCTAGCACCATGTTACGCCAATGTAGAATGTTGTACCATGACTGTCCGGTTTCGCTTTCTAGGGGAGGTAGTGCGAGAGTGGAAAGGCAATGCAGCCACACCAAAAGGTAGGTTTATATCCTATTTTTGGGAGAGAATTGATAGCAAAGGGTTGAATTTATCATATTGTTAGGGTTCAGGATGTCCAAGAAGAGTCTCCGACTCTTCAGTCCATTCCAATAGTCAATGAATTTCCAGATGTGTTCCTAGATGAACTTCCTGGTATTCCCCCAGAATGGAAAATCGATTTTGCTATCGACCTATTACCAAGTACTCAGCCTATATCCATCCCTCCGGACGAATGGATCCTGCTGAGCTCACAGAGTTGAAAGAACAGCTGAAAGATCTGTTAGATAAGGGCTTTATCAGGCCGAGTACTTCACCGTGGGGTGCACCGGTTTTGTTTGTAAGAAAGAAAGATGGCTCCCTTTGCATGTGTATAGATTACCGATAGCTAAATAAAGTCACTGTCAAGAATAAATACTCGCTTCCCAGGATAGATGACTTGTTTGATTAGCTACAAGGGGTGAAGTAATTCTCTAAGATCAACTTAAGGTCTGGGTATCACCAGGTGCGGGTTTGGGAGAGAGATACCCCAAAAATAGCTTTCAGGACTAGGTATGGATTTGAATTCCTAGTCATGTCCTTCGGGTTGACGAATGCTCCTACAGTGTTCATGGATCTGATGAACAACATCTTTAGGCCGTATCAGGATTTGTTTGTGATAGTATTCATTGATGAAATTCTGGTGTATTTCTGCTCAGAAGAAGAACATCGAGACCATTGCGAACAGTGCTCCATATTCTCAGGGATCTCAAGTTATATGAGAAATTTTCTAAATGAGAGTGCTGGATGAATTCGGTATCCTTTTTGGGTCACATTGTGTCGGATGCTGGTATTCAGGTAGATTCACAGAAGATTGAGGCAGTAAAGATATGGCCAAGACCTACAACTCCAATTGAGGTACGCAGTTTTCTTGGGTTAGCTGGGTATTATAGAAGATTTGTAGAGGGGTTTTCTACTTATCAGCGCCTTTGACCAAGTTAACTTAGAAAACAACTAAATTTCACTGGACTGAAGTGTATGATAGAGTTTCCAGGAGTTGAAAAATCGATTGACATCAGCACCGGTGTTAGCTTTGCCAGAAGGTTCAGAGGGTCAGTGTACTGTGATGCTTCGGGCGTTAGGTTAGGGTGTGTGTTCTGATGCAACATGGTAAGGTAATTGCTTATGCTTCAAGGGTGTTGAGGAAGTAGGCAAAAAACTATACTCATGACCTGGAGTTAACGACAGTAGTTCACGCCTTAAAAATCTGGAGACATTACCTATATGGGGTGAACGTAGACATTTTTACTGATCATAGAGCCTCTAGTACATTTTTACACAGAAAGAGTTGAATCTGCAACAGTGTTGCTGGATAGAATTGTTGAAGGACTACGACGTGAACATTTTGTATTATCCAGGGAGGGCCAATATTGTAGTAGATACCCTTAGTCGTAGATCTATGGGAATTTTGGCATATTTGAGGCCCAAACAGCGGGAGCTAGCCCGAGAATTGCACCAGTTAACCAGTTTAACCGTCTGAATAGTAGACTCAGGAGACAGTGGGGGAGTGATTCAGAATACCACAGTATCATCCCTGGTTGTAGAGGTAAAAGAGCAGCAGTATGAAGATCCTAACCTGGTACAACTCAGAGATAAAGTTCAGCGAGGGGAAGTATCAGCTTTTTGAGGTAACCGAAGATGAGGTCTTGAGATGTAGGGGTCGCCTCGGTGTTCCAGATGTGGCAGGACTTTGCCAGCAGATCATGGTAGAGGTACATATTCCCGTTATTCTATTCACCCAGGTCAAAAATGATGTATCATGACATAAAAGAGATTTACTGGTGGTCGTGGATGAAAAAGGGTGTAGCAGAATTTGTAGCACAATGCCCTAACTATTAGCAAGTAAAGGCTAAACATCAAAAACCCGACAGATTGACACAGGAGATAACGGTACCTATATGGAAAATAGGAAGAAATCTGTTATACTCCGTAGGATTTCCAGCACCTAGATGACCTATTTGCACGTCGGTTAAGCATATTTGAAGGCCATACGTGCTAAAGAAAGGCTCGGGAAAAAGATCGGATGAGAAACCTGTCGAACCATCGCGGAAGGAGCCGAGGCAGAGCCCCTCCACGATGGCAACGTGTCACGGAGGTGGAGCCTCCGCATTGGCTCCGTGACACGTTGGCCTTGTCCAGGCCCAAGTATATAAAGCCCCACTTCGGTTTTAATTCATTTTAACTTATAAATTTCCAGTGAAACAGAGAGGAGAAACCAGAGGAGAGAAAAGAGCGAAGGGGGTAATATAATTTCGTCCGATTACGCTGCCAAACATTGTCCAAACTCAAATTAACCTCAGATACCGAGGTATTTAGCAGTAGAGAGCATTCCTACGGATTTAGTTTCGTCAAATACGGCCGACGAATCATCGAGCTACCGAGCTAAGGTAAGTAGAATTGCTCCAAACTAATGTCTATGTATTTCTAGCTGTGAAGTGAGTATTTCTCCCTTCTGGACTTCTGAAAATAGCGAGTTTTCGACCGTCTTTCGATAGGCCTAAGTTTAGGCTATAATTATATCGAAAGTAATGTCGTTCCTCAAAATAAAGATGTATTTAGTACTGATTGATATATATATGAATGCAGTTGGGAGGAATAGCTGAAGTACTGACCAAGCTACGCCAGTTAGTCGGGAAATCAGAAGCGAAGGTATGTAAAGTTAGTTTCCTCGGCAAGTTAGTAAGCTCGGTATAGTAAAGTAATTTAAAGGCCAGTAGAATATTCAGAAGTCATGTGTTATGTTTATTACGAATGTTGGTACGATATTAGAAGCATCATGTTATGAGTAGCGCGAGACTTGCTAGCACGATATAGATTCTAATATAAGTGTTAGGAACTGCACAGCATGCTCAGTATGTGATGTAAGATAGAATGTTAGGATATTATCGTATTCAGTTGAAACCCAGTAAAACAATGTAATATCTGTAAGGCATCTCAGAAGTAGAATGATAGGTTAAAATGAAGTTTAGAAAGCATGTCAGAAATAGTAAATCATGTTATTACAGAAACTCAGTATACAGCAAAGTATGGCAGAAGATTATATTTATACATATATACTATTATCAGTGTCAGCATGTATTAAGTACGTATACATTACCATTACTAGTTCAGTACACAGTATGTACGGATACTTTACTACTATTAGCTTCAGTATGTGGGAAATGCAGATAGTATTACTAGTTGAGACCGTTGTATTATTTTGGGGTTGGATTACCTAGCATCCATGACTGTCCCAGGGTTGATAGCTGTATCGACTCGTTCGCCAGAGGACGAGGATACGTCGCTCTACGGAGTGGCATGCCGTCCCACAGGGGACGAAGATGGGATGCCAATTTTCCCCATATTGTGCCTTGGTCGGCCCTTACACACCCCTGTCGAGCGGATACGCTTGGGTGTTGATTCAGGAGTCCTTCGGACTCAGGTACAGTTATAGTCAGGGGCTCAGCGAGCCCAAGTGCATACCCAGGGGACCGGCAGGATGCTTATAGCTATTATAGGAGATGGGATGACCGGGGTAGGGGTATAGATTTTGTGCTGGTTGTACCTCCCGGCTTATGGGGTCCGGGTAAGGTTTGTGTATTCCATGTTATGTTATGTTATGTTATGCCATGTTACGTTAGATACGAGTAGATCGATAGTAGAATGATACATCTGCAGGTATGGCTCCTACTCCTTCCAGTATAGTTAAGAGTAGGCATAGTTTTACATTATCAGACAGTTAATCTTTTCCTTCCTATTTCAGTTTCATCAGTTGTATTGTTGTTTTCAGATATTCCTTTCAGTTATTGCTTTACATACTCAGTACAAGTGGTACTGACGCCCGGTGGGGCGCTGCATTACTTGCCTGCAGGTACCCATATACGAGGAGGCGATCCCTCGTGATTCCTGTCAGCGATCGAGTATTCAGCTCCTGTCATCCGGAGACTGAATTCCAGAGGTGTATTTCGTTTTCTTTTGTTGTACAGTACGGGTAGGTCGGGGCCCTGTCCCAATCATTTCTATTGTTATTTCTAGAGGCTTGCAGTCTGTATATATATTTCCCTGTGGTCACTTGAGCCGGTCGTGTGAGGCCGTGCAGTTGAATAACTGTTAGTACTTTTACTTCTTTTATGTTGGCCGTGTGGGGCCATAGCTTGACAGTAGTGGTGACCTTGCCGGTCACGTAGCCTTCTAGTATTTCATTGTTGAGTTGTAGATAACTAGACAGCATGGTGGCCTTGTCGGCCCGCATAGGTTTCTCTATAGTAGTATGTTCCTGGTTAGCTGTCATTACAGGTACAGGTGGCTATAGGCCAATGGGCCGGGGGCTGTGTTTACAGCCGTTATATAGCCCTTTATTTCCAGAAATGTAAGTTAGAGCCAGCCAGGCACCAGATGTGCTTAGGCTCACCAGATAGCAGTCTAGGTCCTACTAGGGCACCAGGTGTCAGTCATACCCCCCAAGGCGGGGCGTGACAAACTTGGTATCAGAGCAGGTCGTATCCCAGGGAGTCTGCAAGTCGTGCTAAGTAGAGTCCTGCCCATGGATGTGTTGTGCACCACATACTATGGGTAGGGGGCTGTAAGGCATGATAGGATGGTTGTCTTTTATTCTTATTCAGTCGTGCTATAGAGCGGTACAATATAGGGTTGAGTCCCTAAAACTTACTGTATTCTTTGGTTACAGATAATGTCAGACCAGCGACATCCTATCATAGGCCGGAGTTTAGATATTGCAGCAAGGGAAGGCACCAACAGGATACCTCACCCTCGTTTAGAAACAGCCCGATCAGAGGGCACTACAGAGGCATCGTCCCAGCCATCTCAGCAGTCTCCACCACATCAGGAGCCACCTGGGGCGACACCACCTCCAGCAGTCCCTATATCGACACCTTCCGACCAGGAGGTTAGGAGTGCGGTAGTTATGTTAGCACAGATGATGGCTGCCCAGCATCAGCCGATGCCGTCTACAGTTGTGGAATCGTCAGGAGGGCCCGGTAGTTCAAGGGTCCGAGAGTTCTTGGCTCTGAATCCCCCACAGTTTACAGGTACGGACCGGACAGAGGACCCTCAGGATTTTCTGGATCAAATGCAGAGAATTTTCAGGGTTATGCATGCCACGCCTACAGAATCAGTTGAGTTGGCAGCATTCCGGTTACGGGACATCACCGTATTGTGGTATGAAAGCTGGGAAAGGTCTCGAGGGAGAGATGTTTCCCCTCCAACCTGGTCCAGCTTCTCAGGAGCTTTTCTAGATCACTATTTGCCGCGGGAGATTCGACAGGCCCGGGTAGACCAGTTCCTACATCTGGAGCAGGGGGCCATGAGTGTCCGGGAATATTCCTTGCGGTTTGATTCTTTGGCTCGGTATGCACCGGCCTTTGTTGATACCATTGCATCCAGAGTACACCGCTTTATCATGGGGTTGAATCCAGAATATGTTGAGACTTGTATTACAGCCACACTGCGAGAGGACATGGACATTGCTCGAGTTCAGGCATTTGCCCAGAATATTGAGGGCATCAGACAGCGGCATCGGGAGATCAGAAGGGCTAATCAGGAACAGCTCCGTCGGGACAGGCCAGTTGAGTTATAGAGGGAGGTTCGGGGAGGACCCAGGCCACGATTGTTAGATAGGTCGCCCAGGCCCCCACTTCCACCACAGTTGCAGAGGGGTAGATTTAGCCGCAGGGGGCAGTCAGAGGCCGGCAGAGGCTCGCAGATGGCAGATTCACCATTACAGAGAAGGGCGGAGCAGAGTAGGTATACCCTACCACTTTGCCCTATATGCAGTCGACGCCATCCTGGAGCATGCAGGTATGGCTCCACCAGATGTTATATTTGTGGCCAAGAAGGCCATTTGATGAAAGATTGCCCAGCCAGGGGTCAAGAGGATCGGGATAGATAGGACAGAGCATCCGCAGGGTCACGAGCTACAGCATCATCGGTAGGGCGCAGGCCCTCAGTTTCAGCAGGCAGGGGTCGGGGCAGATCAGAGGCCTCCAGTGCAGGTGCGGGTCTAGGCCGCACATATGCCTTACCAGGGAGGCAAGATTGAGAAGCGTCACTGGATGTTGTGACAGGTATGCTAACTATCTGCTCACACCCTGCTTATGTATTGATTGATCCAGGGTCTACTTTGTCCTACATTACTCCATTTGTGGCACGAAAGTTCAATATTGCACCAGAATTATTGCGGCAGCCCTTTTTAGTATCCACGCCCGTCGGTGACTCTATCATAGCTAGTAGAATCTACCGCGGGTGTACAGTAGAGGTTGCTGACCGTCAGACCACAGTAGATCTGGTCGAGTTAGAGATGATAGACTTCGATGCCATAATGGGTATGGATTGGTTAGTGCCGTGCTTTGCCAATGTTGAATGTTGGACCAAGACGGTCCAATTCCACTTCCCAAGAGAAGCAGTGCGGGAGTGGAAGGGCAGCACCGCTACGCCAAAAGGTAGGTTTATTTCCTACCTTGAGGCGAGAAAGTTGATATCTAAAGGATGTATTTACCATCTGGTCAGAGTTCAGGATGTCCAAGCAGGATCTCTGACACTCCAGTCTGTTCCGGTAGTGAATAAATTCCCTGATGTGTTTCCTGATGAGTTACCTGGTATTCCCCCAGAAAGGGAGATAGATTTTGCTATTGACTTGTTACCAGGCACTCAGCCGATATCAATTCCTCCCTATCGTATGGCTCCTGCAGAACTCAGAGAATTAAAGGAGCAGCTGAAAGACTTGTTGGATTAAGGTTTTATCAGGCCTAGTACTTCTCCATGGGGTGCGCCCGTTTTATTTGTGAGGAAGAAAGATGGCTCGCTCCGAATGTGCATAGATTATCGGCAATTGAACAAGGTTACAGTAAAGAACAAGTACCCGCTTCCCAGAATTGATGACTTATTTTATCAGTTGCAGGGAGCCAGATACTTTTCTAAGATTGACCTGCGGTCCGGATATCACCAGGTTCGAGTACGTGAGAGGGATATTCCTAAGACAGCGTTCAGGACTCGATATGGACATTTTGAATTTCTAGTCATGTCCTTCGGGTTAAGAATGCCCCGGCAATCTTCATGGACGTGATGAACAGTATTTTCAGACCCTTCCTGGACTTGTTCGTGATAGTATTCATTGATGACATTCTGTTGTATTCTCGCTCTGAAGCAGATCACCGGACTCATTTGCGGACAGTGCTCCAGATCCTTAGGGACCGCCAGTTATATGCTAAATTTTCTAAGTGTGAATTCTGGCTTAACTCAGTAGCCTTTTTAGGGCATGTTGTGTCGGATGCTGGTATACAAGTTGACAAGCAGAAAATAGAAGCAGTTAAATCATGGCCCAGGCCTACCACTCTAACTGAAGTCCGTAGCTTTTTGGGGTTAGCAGGATATTACAGGAGGTTCATTGAAGGGTTCTCGACTATTGCGGCACCTCTGACTAAATTGACACAGAAAGCAGCAAAGTTTCAGTGGATAGAGGCATGCGAGCAGAGCTTCCAGGAACTGAAAGACAAATTAACCTCCGCCCCAGTGTTAGCCCTGCCGGAAGGTACAGAAGGTTATTCGGTATATTGCGACGCATCAGGCGTTGGGTTGGGTTGTGTGCTGATGCAGCATGGTAAGGTGATTGCATATGCCTCCAGACAGCTGAGGAAACACGAAAAGAATTATCCTACCCACGACCTGGAATTAGCCGCAGTGATCCACGCCTTGAAGATGTGGAGGCATTACCTGTATGGTGTCCATGTTGATATTTTCACAGATCACAAGAGCCTATAGTACATCTTCACTCAGAGGGAGTTGAATCTACGACAACGTCGCTGGTTGGAACTGTTAAAAGATTATGATGTGAATATTCTATACCACCCCGGAAAAGCCAATGTTGTAGCAGATGCTCTCAGTCGTAAGTCCATGGGGAGTTTGGCACATTTGCAGCCCGAGCAGCGGGAATTGGTCAGGGAGATACATCAGTTAGCTAGCCTAGCCGTTCATGTAGCAGAAACAGAGGACGGTAGTGTAGTAATATAGAACACCGCCGTGTCATCATTAGTTGTGGAAGTTAAAGAACGGCAGTATGAGGATCCTGACCTAATCCAACTCAAAGACAGAATCCAGCAGGGTAAAGCGCCAGATTTTCAGGTAACTGAGGAAGAAGTGCTGTTATGTAAAGGTCGCCTATGTGTTCCAGATGTTTCAGGGCTCCGCCAGCAGATTATGAACGAGGTACATTACGCGCGTTATTCTCTTCACCCCGGTGCGACAAAAATGTACCATGACATCAAGGAAAACTACTGTTGGCCAGGTATGAAAAGAGAAATAGCTGAATTTGTATCTAGATGTCCTAACTGTCAGCAGGTGAAAGCAGAGCACCAGAAACCGGGCGGTTTAACGCAAGATATAATGGTGCCTACGTGGAAATGGGAAGCGATAAATATGGATTTTGTAATAGGGTTACCCCGTACCAGACGCAGAAATGATTCCATTTGGGTAATAGTTGATAGGTTGACAAAATCAGCTCATTTCCTGCCAGTGAAGGCTACCTTCTCGGCTGAGGATTATGCCGAATTATATATCAGAGAAATAGTTAGATTACATGGAGTGCCGGTATCCATCATTTCAGATAGGGGAGCACAGTTTACAGCTAGATTCTGGCAGTCGTTCCAGAGGGGTTTGGGAACGCAGGTCAATTTGAGCACAACATTCCATCCTCAGATAGATGGTCAGGCTGAGCGGACTATCCAAACGCTCGAAGATATGATACAAGCGTGTGTACTAGATTTTGGGGATAGCTGGGATGAGCATCTTTCGTTGATTGAATTTGGTTATAATAACAGTTATCATTCAGCTATCCAGATGGCGCCCTTTGAAGCATTATATGGGCGAAAATGTAGATTGCCGGTAGGCTGGTTTGAAGTGGGGGAATCAGCGTTGATTGGGCCAGACATCATTCAACAGTCAGAGGAGAAGATAAATCTTATCAGAGAATGCCTGCTGACTGCTCAGAGCCGCCAGAAGTCTTATGCAGATATACGACGCAGAAATCTAGAATTTGCGGTAAATGACTGGGTATACCTGAAAGTGTCTCCGATGAAAGGGGTGATGAGATTTGGCAAGAAAGGCAAGCTTAGCCCGAGATTCATTGGGCCATATCAGATTCGGCGAAGAATAGGCCGAGTTGCATACAAATTGAACTTGCCTCCAGAATTAGCATCTGTTCACCCAGTATTCCATGTATCCATGTTGAGGAAGTTTGTAGGAGACCCTTCCACGGTTGTTCCAGTTCAGGATGTCCAGGTCACAGAAGAGTTAGCATATGAAGAGGTTCCAGTAGCTATCTTAGACAGACAGATTCGCAGGTTGAGGACTAAAGATATTGCGTCTGTCAAAGTATTGTGGCATAACAGGAACCGTGAGGAGATGACGTGGGAAGCTGAAGTAGATATGAAAGCTAGATATCCTCACCTATTTCAGGCCTAGTCAGGCGACAGGTATGTCCGTATTATTACTTATGTAGTACCTTATGGTTGTATGTGTATAAATGAGAAAGATTGATACTTAGCTATCCAATGAATCTTAAAATATTGCGTGCAGTACCTGTGTTGGACTTTTCTGCATTTCAGGTTTTTGCTATAGTCCATATTACAGGGGAAACTCTGCCGAAATTTTTCTAGATAGTAGGTTGAGAAGTCCTCTAAATAAAAGTTTACATTCGAGGACGAATGTTCTTAAGGGGGGGAGAATGTTATACCCCGTAGGATTTCCAGCACCTAGATGACCTATTCGCACGTCGGTTAAGCGTATTTGAAGGCCATACGTGCTAAAGAAAGGCCCGGGAAAAAGATCGGATGAGAAACCTATCGAACCATCGCGGAAGGAGCTGAGGCAGAGCCCCTCTGCGATGGCAACGTGTCACGGAGGTGGAGCCTCCGCGTTGGCTCCGCGACACGTTGGCCTTGTCCAGGCCCAAGTATATAAAGCCCCACTTCAGTTTTAATTCATTTTAACTTATAAATTTCTAGTGAAACAGAGAGGAGAAACCAGAGGAGAGAAAAGAACGAAGGGGGTAATATAATTTCGTCCGATTACACTGCCAAACGTTGTCCAAACTCAAATTAACCTCAAATACCGAGGTATTTAGCAGCAGAGAGCATTCCTACGGATTTAGTTTCGTGAAATACGGCCGACGAATCGTCGAGCTACCGAGCTAAGGTAAGTAGAATTGCTCCAAACTAATGTCTATGTGTTTCTAGCTGTGAAGTGAGTATTTCTCCCTTCTGGACTTCTGAAAAATAGCGAGTTTTCGACCGTCTTTCGATAGGCCTAAGTTTAGGCCATAATTATATCGAAAGTAATGTCGTTCCTCAAAATAAAGTTGTATTTAGTACTGATTGATATATATATGAATGCAGTTGGGAGGAATAGCTGAAATACTGACCAAGCTACACCAGTTAGTCGGGAAATCAGAAGCGAAGGTATGTAAAGTTAGTTTCCTCGGCAAGTTAGTAAGCTCGGTATAGTAAAGTAATTTAAAGGCCAGTAGAATATTCAGAAGTCATGTGTTATGTTTATTATGAATGTTGGTACGATATTAGAAGCATCATGTTATGAGTAGCGCGAGACTTGCTAGCACGATATAGATTCTAATATAAGTGTTAGGAACTGCACAGCATGCTCAGTATGTGATGTAAGACAGAATGTTAGGATATTATCGTATTCAGTTGAAACCCAGTAAAACAATGTAATATCTGTAAGGCATATCAGAAGTAGAATGATAGGTTAAAATGAAGTTTAGAAAGCATGTCAGAAATAGTAAATCATGTTATTACAGAAACTCAGTATACAGCAAAGTATGACAGAAGATTATATTTATACATATATACTATTATCAGTGTCAGCATGTATTAAGTACGTATACATTACCATTACTAGTTCAGTACACAGTATGTACGGATACTTTACTACTATTAGCTTCAGTATGTGGGAAATGCAGATAGTATTACTAGTTGAGAATGTTGTATTGTTTTGGGGTTGGATTACCTAGCATCCATGACCGCCCCAGGGTTGATAGCTGTATCGACTCGTCCGCCAGAGGATGAGGATACGTCGCTCTACAGAGTGGCATGCTGTCCCACAGGGGACGAAGATGGGATGCCAGTTTTCCCCATATTGTGCCTTGGTCGGCCCTTACACACCCCTGTCGAGCGGATACGCCCGGGTGTTGATTCAGGAGTCCTCCGGACTCAGGTACAGTTATAGTCAGGGGCTCAGCGAGCCCAAGTGCATACCCAGGGGACCGGCAGGATGCTTATAGCTATTATAGGAGATGGGATGACCGGGGTAGGGGTATAGATTTTGTGCTGGTTGTACCTCCCGGCTTATGGGGTCCGGGTAAGGTTTGTGTATGCCATGTTATGTTATGTTATGTTATGCCATGTTACGTTAGATACGAGTAGATCGATAGTAGAACGATACATCTGCAGGTATGACTCCTACTCCTTCCAGTATAGTTAAGAGTAGGCATAGTTTTATATTATCAGACAGTTAAGCTTAATAAACTCAAAATGAAACTGAAAGTAACTGAGTAGAAGGGATAGGGACATAACCTGAATAACTTTAACTTCCTATTATCTAGTCTATCAGTAAATAGTGTAAACAGGAACATTACCTGGTTCCCATAAGCCAAAAGGTACAAACAACACAAAATAACCTACTCGGGGCTCCCATAAGCCCTGGCGAGCACTTCAATCTATATACCCCTAACAAGGTCAAACTGAGTCAACTAGTAACTATAGCCAACCTACCGATCCCCTGGGTCTGCAACTGAGACCACTCGACCCCTAAACTATAGTTGTGTCTGAGTCCTGTGGACTCCTGATAACTGCACCTTAGGCACCAGGCTCGACAGGGGTGTAATGCCGATACGGCATAGAACTGGTAGTCCAGCCATGGAATGGACTGTATAAGGCCCTTGGGCCTCATCATCATCCCTCAGGATGGAATATCGCTCCTTGGAGCAACGTCATATAGCCCTTGGTGGGCAATGACATGGATAATAACCCTGGGGTTAGTCATAGAAGGCTATACAGGGCAAAGTCAATCCCAAACTAAACATAGATTACTGGTCTCAGCTAACAACAACAGCTAATCACAATAACAATACTTCAGGCTCCTTTCCTGGGATTCAAACTGTATTACAATGCTATTTAAACTAACTTGCCAATGGAATTCACCTTACATACCTCAATTGTCGCTTCTCGAGTAACCGACAAGTTTCAACTTATATTCGTCAGCTCTTTTCAACTATAACTGTAATACTGGGAGAAAGAGACTAATTTCAATACCAAATTTTACTTAAAATGATAACTTTTAATACTAATAACAATAATACTTCAACTTCACAAAATACGCCAAAAACCTTTAATTTTCCAAGAATTCAGAAGGGAGAAATGCTTACCTAACATCTGTGATCGTTTAGGAATCAGTTCGAAGCAATTCTGACAATTTTTGCTCGGTGGAGTTCTGATTTGCCGAGCTTATTTCAAGAAAATAACTCCGTAGTAATGCTCCCTGTAGGCTTAGAACTCAATACCTATTTGAGATTGGATGGTGCTTGATGGCGTAATCTAACGAAAAACGGTTGATTTCTTTGTTTATTACTCTCTCTGGCTGAAACTAATTTGAGGAAAATGATTTGAAATTAAAAGGAGGGCCTTTATATACATTGAGGGGGGAGTCTTGGGGGCGCCTCACACCGACCATCGTGGAAACCCCAGTGCTGCACCACGCCTCTCAAGGCGCCAGTAGCTATTTTCCATTACTGCCTTATATATTCGGTATATATTGTACTAACGCCATCCTTGGGGTGCTGCATTACTTGCCTGCAAGTGCGGATAGACACAGATCAGGACCTTCTTAGATTTTAGTCTGAGTCAGCAGTATAGTTAGCTCCACTCCTCCGGAGCTGATTAGTTAGAAGGTTTTTTCTTTTGATTGTATAGTATATGGGTAGGTCGGGGCCCTGTCTCGACCATTATTCCACTCCTAGAGGCTTGCAGATTTATAGTTTCCTTGTGGTTAGTTTGTTGTTGGCTATGTGGGGCCTATATATGTTTTATTTCGTGTGATGGCTATAACGCTCAAATGAAACCTCTTACTGAAGTATGAAGCGCATGTTTCCAATAAAGAACCCAACTAGATGTTGGGGTCGAACCCATAGGGAATATGGGAGAACTAGATTACAGCCGGTAAGTGAACTTGTGAGGTAGTTACTCCAAAATTGGGGGGTTCTAAAGAAAATCAATAATAAAAACAAGTATTAAAAATCTGGTGTTGAGTCAATATCAAAGGATACTAGGGTTTGTGTTCCCCATGGGTTCATAACTGCTTTGGGTATACACTCGTGATTATCACCAATACTTACTTATAGAACTATAACTTTGGTTCATTCAAACGACTGACCAGTCCCTATTGAATGACTATACTCAATCACTTGACCAAGTCTCACAAGAAATTTTAAACTATTCGTTATCACTAAGTTCCAGATTTAACTATCCTGCGACGACAGCTCAAGTAAATACAATGATTATCAAAATCAAGACTCTATTGTAATTCTCTTTTCCTAATCTCTACCTCTTAGTCATAAGCATGTAAAGAATTCGGGCATGTACTAATGTTGCGCACCTGTTCTACCCCGTAGAATTCCCGGCACCTAAATGACCTATTCGCACGTTGGTTAAGCATATTTGAAGGCCATACGTGCTGGAGAAAGGCCCGGGAAAAGATCGGACGAGAAACCTGTCGAACCATCGCGGAAGGAGCCGAGGCAGAGCCCCTCCGCGATGGCAGCATGTCACGGAGGAGGGGCCTCCGCGTTGGCTCCGTGACACGTTGGCCTTGTCCAGGCCCAAGTATATAAAGACCCACTTCGGTTTTAAATGATAAAAACTTTTAAAATTTCTAGAGAACAGAGGGCAAACGCAGAGGGAGGAAAAAGAACGAAGAAATTATATAATTTTCGTCCGATTACGCTGCTAAACGTTGTTTAAATTCAAATTAACTCCAGATACGGAGGTATTTAGCAGCAGAGAGCATTCCTACGGATTCAGTTTCGTAAAATACGGCCGACGAATCGTCGAGCCACCAAGCTAAGGTAAGTGGAATTGCTCTAAATTAGTGTCTATGTGTTCCTAGCTGTGAAGTGAATATTTCTCCCTTCTGGACCGCTGAAAAATAGTGAGTTTTCGACCGTCTTTCGATATGCCTAAGTTTAGGCTATAAACTATATCGAAAGTAACGTTGCTCTTTACAATAAAGCTGTATTTAGTATTAATTGACGTATTTATGAATGCAGTTGGGAGAAAATAGTTGAAGTACCGGCCGAGCCTCGTCCGACGGACGAATAGTTCAAGAATAAGGTATGTAAAGCTAGTTCCCTCGGCAAGATAAGTAATATCGGTGCAGTATAGTAATTTACAGGCCAGTAGAATGTTCAGAAGTCAAGTGTTACGTTTGTTGTGAATGTTGATACGGTATTAGAAGCATCAGATTGTAACTTGCGTGAAACTTACTAATACGACATAGCTTCTAACACAAGTATTAGAAACTGCTCGGCATGCTCAGTATGTGATGCGATACGAAATGTTAAGATATTATTGTATTCAGTTGAAACCCCGTAAAGCGATGTAATATCCGTAAGCACCTCAGAAATAGAACGGCAGGCTAAAATAAAGTTTAGAACGCATGTTAGGAATAGTAAATCACGTTAATACAGAAACTCAGTATACAACATAGGTTGCAGCAGAAATACTATATTTCGTATAGCATTTGCCCCAGTACAGTTTGGCAGGAGACTATATTCATATATACATATTTACCAGTCTCAACACGTATTAAATACGTACAGATTACTTCCATTAGTTCTGTATGTAATATATACGATACTTTACCCCTATTAGCCTCAGCATGTGAGATACGCATACAACATTACTAGTTGAGACCGTTGTATTGTTTGGGGTTGGATTACCTAGCATCCATGACCGCCCCAGGGTTAATAGCTGTATTGACTCGTCCACCAGAGGACGAGGATACGTCGCTCTACGGAGTGGCATGCCGTCCCCCAGGGGACAAAGATGGGATGCCAGTTTTCCCTATATTGTGCCTTGGTCGGCCCTTATACACCCCCGTCGAGCGGATACGCCCGGGGTGTTGATTCAGGAGTCCTCCGGACTCAGGTACAGTTATAGTCAGGGGCTCAGCGAGCCCAAGTGCATACCCAGGGAACCGGCAGGATGCTTACAGGGTTATAGGAGATGGGATGACCGGGGTAGGGTTATAGATTCCGTGCTGGTTGTACCTCCCGACTTATGGGGGCCGGGTAAGGTTTGTGTGTACTATGTTATGTTATGTTATGTTATGCCATGTGACGTTAGATACAAGTAGATTAGTAGTAGAGTGATACGTCTCCAGGTACGACCCCTATTTCCTTTCCAGTATATATATGAGAGAAGGTATGACTCACGTTATTAGACAGTTAATCTATTTCTTCTTACTTCAGTTTCATCAGTTACATTGTTGTTTCCAGATTTTGCTTTCAGTTATTGCTTTACATACTCAGTACCAACGGTACTGACACTCGGTGGGGCGCTGCATTACTTGCCTGCAGGTACTCATAGACGAGCAGGCGATACCACGTGATTCCTGTCAGCGATCGAGTATTCAGCTCCTGTTATCCGGAGACTGAATTCCAGAGGTGTATTTCATTGTCTTTTGGTGGTATAGTACGGGTAGGTCGGGGCCCTGTCCCGATATCTATTACTATTCCTAGAGGCTTGCAGTCTGTTTATATTTCCCTGTGGTTAGATGAGCCGGTCGTGTGAGGCCGTGCAGTTGTATAGCTGTTAGTACTCTTTCTTTCTTTTATGTTGGTCGTGTGGGGCCATAGTTTGCCAGTAGTGGTGACCTTGCCGGTCACGTAGCTTTCTAGTACTTCATGATTGAGTTATAGATAACTAGACAGCATGGTGGCCTTGTCGGCCTGCATAGGTTTCTCTAAATTGATATGTTCTGGTCAGCTATTATTACAGGTACAAGAGGCTATAGGCCAATGAGCCGGGGGCTGTGTTTACAACCGTTATATAGCCCTTTGTTTCCAGAAATGTGAGTTAGAGCTAGCTAGGCACCAGATGTGCCTAGGCTTAGCAGTCCAGTAGTTCAGGTCCTAGTAGGGCAGCAGGTGCCAGTCATACCCCCCAAGGCGGGGCGTGACAAACTTGGTATCAGAGCAGGTCATGTCCCAGGGAGTCTGCAAGCCGTGCTAAGTAGAGTCCTGTCCATGGATGTGTTGTGCACCACATACTATGGATAGGAGGCTGCAAGGCATGATAGGATGGTTATCTTTTATTCTTATTCAGTCGTGCTGTAGAGCGGTGCAATATAGGGTTGAGTCTCTAAAAGCTTACTATATTCTTTGGTTACAGATAATGTCAGACCAGCAACATCCTATCACAGGTCGGAACTTAGATATTGCAGCAGGAGAAGGAATCAGCAGGATGCCTCCCCCTCGTTTAGAAATAGCCTTATCAGAGGGCACTACAGAGGCATCGTCTCAGCCTCCTCAGCAGTCTCCACCACGTCAGGAGCCACTTGGGGCGACATTACCTTCAGCAGTCCATATACTGACACCTTCCGACCAGGAGGTTAGGAGTGCTGTAGTTATGTTAGCACAGATGATGGCTGCTCAGCGTCAGCCAATGCCGTCTACTGTAGTCATCAGGAGGGCCCGGTAGTTCGAGGGTCCGAGAGTTCTTAGCTTTGAATCCCCCACAGTTTACAGGTACGGATCGGACAGAGGACCCTCAGGATTTTCTAGATCAAATGCAAAGAATCTTCAGGGTTATACATGCCACGCCTACCGAATCAGTTGAGTTGGCAGCATTCCGGTTACGGGATATCGCTGTGTTATGGTATGAAAGCTGGGAAAGGTCCCGAGGGAGAGATGTGTCCCCTCCCACCTGGTCTAGCTTTTCAGCAGCTTTTCTGGTTCACTATTTGCCGCGGGAGATTCGACAGGCCCGGGTAGACCAGTTCCTACATCTGGAGCAGGGGACCATGAGTGTCCGGGAATATTCCTTGCGGTTTGATTCTCTGGATCGATATGCACCGGCCTTTGTTGATACCATGGCATCCAGAGTGCACCGTTTTATTATGGGGTTGAATCCAGAATATGTTGAGACTTTTATTACGGCCACACTGCGAGAGGACATGGACATTGCTCGAATTCAAGCATTTGCCCAGAATATTGAGGGCATCAGACAGCGACATCGGGAGATCAGAAGGGTCAATCAGGAACAGCGTCGCCGGGACAGGCCAGTTGAGTTACAGAGGGAGGCCCGGGGAGGACCCAGGCCACGATTGTCAGACAGGCTGCCCAGGCCCCCGCCTCCGCCACAGTCGCAGGGGGGTAGATTTAGCCGCAGGGGGCAGTCAGAGACTGGTAGAGGCTCGCAGATGGTAGATTCACCATTACAGAGGAGGGCGGAGCAGAGTAGGTATACCCTACCACTTTGCCCTATATGCAGTCGACGCCATCCTGGAGCATGCAGATATGGCTCCACTGCATGTTATATTTGTGGCCAAGAAGGCCATTTGATGAAAGATTTCCCAGCCAGAGGTTGAGAGGACCGCGATAGACAGGATAGGGCATCAGCAGGGTCACGAGCCACAGCATCCTCGACTAGGCGCAGGCCCTCAGTTTCAGAAGGTAGGGGTCGGGGCAGATTAGGGGCCTCCAGTACAGGTGCGGGCCCAAGCCGCACATATGCCTTACCAGGGAGGCAAGACTCGGAAGCGTCGCCTGATGTTGTGACAGGTATGCTAACTATTTGCTCACACCCTGCTTATGTATTGATTGATCCAGGGTCTACTTTGTCCTACATTACTCCATTTGTGGCACGAAAGTTTAGTATTGTACCAGAATCATTGCAGCAGCCCTTCTTAGTATCTACGCCCGTCGGTGACTCTATCACTGCTAGCAGAATCTACTGCGGGTGTACAGTAGAGGTTGCTGACTGTCCGACCACAGTAGATCTGGTCGAGTTAGAAATGATAGAATTCGATGCCATAATGGGTATGGATTGGTTAGTACCGTGCTTTGCCAACGTTGAATGTTGGACCAAAACGGTCCGATTCCACTTCCCAGGAGAAGCTGTGCGGGAGTAGAAGGGCAGCACCGTTACGCCAAAAGGGAGGTTTATTTCCTACCTTCAGGCGAGAAAGTTGATATCTAAAGGATGTATTTACCATCTGGTCAGAGTTCAGGATGTCCAGGCAGAATCTCCGACACTCCAGTCTGTTCCAGTGGTGAATGAATTCCCTGATGTGTTTCCTGATGAGTTACCTGGTATTCCCCCAGAAAGGGAAATAGACTTTGCTATTGACTTGTTACCAGGCACTCAGCCGATATCAATTCCTCCCTATCGTATGGCTCCTGCAGAACTCAGAGAATTAAAGGAGCAGTTGAAAGATTTGTTAGATAAAGGTTTTATTAGGCCGAGTACTTCACCGTGGGGTGCGCCAGTTTTATTTGTGAGAAAGAAAGATGGCTCGCTCCGAATGTGCATAGATTATCGGCAGCTAAACAAAGTTACAGTAAAGAACAAGTGCCCTCTCCCCAGAATTGACGACTTATTTGATCAGTTGTAGGGAGCCATATACTTTTCTAAGATTGACTTGCGGTCCGGATATCACCAAGTCCGAGTGCGTGAGAGAGATATTCCTAAGACAGCGTTCAGGCCCCGATATGGACATTTTGAATTTCTAGTTATGTCCTTCGGGTTAACGAATGCCCCAGCAGTCTTTATGGACCCGATGAACAGTATTTTCAGACTTTTCCTGGACTTTTTCGTGATAGTATTCATTGATGACATTCTGGTGTATTCTCGCTCTAAAGCAGATCACCGAACTCATTTGCGGACAGTGCTCCAGATCCTCAGGGACCGCCAGTTGTATGCTAAATTTTCTAAGTGTGAATTCTGGCTTAACTCAGTGGCCTTCTTAGGGCATATCGTCTCAGACGCTGGTATACAGGTAGACAAGCAGAAAATAGAAGCAGTTAAGTCATGGCCTAGGCCTACCACTCCGACTGAAGTTCGTAGTTTTTTGGGGTTGGCAGGATATTACAGAAGGTTCGTTGAAGGGTTCTCGACCATTGCGGCACCTCTGACCAAATTGACACAGAAAGCAGCAAAGTTTCAATGGACAGAGGCATGCGAGCAGAGCTTCCAGGAACTGAAAGACAGATTAACCTCTGCCCCAGTATTAGCATTGCCGCAAGGCACAGAAGGTTATTCAGTCTATTGCGACGTGTCAGGCATCGGGTTAGGTTGTGTGTTGATACAGCACGGTAGAGTAATTGCATATGCTTCCAGACAGCTGAGGAAACACGAAAAGAATTACCCTACCCACGACCTGGAATTGGCCGCAGTAATACACGCCTTAAAGATGTGGAGACATTACCTGTACGACGTCCATGTTGATATTTACACAGAATATAAGAGCTTACAGTACATTTTTACTCAGAGGGAGTTGAATCTACGGCAACGCCGCTGGTTAGAATTGTTAAAAAATTATGATGTGAATATTCTATACCACCCCGGAAAAGCTAATGTCGTAGCAGATGCCCTGAGCCGTAAGTCAATGGGGAGTTTGGCGTATTTGCGACCTGAGAAGCGGGAGCTAGCCAAAGAAATTCATCAGTTAGTTGGTTTAGCCGTTCGAGTAATGGAAACAGAAAATAATGGAGCGGTAATTCAGAATTCTGCTATGTCATCATTAGTCACAGAGGTAAAGGAACGACAGTATGAGGATCCTGATTTAGTCCAGCTCAAAGATAGAATTCAGGCAGGTAAGGAGTCAGATTTTCAGATAACCGAGGATGATGTGCTATGTTGTAAGGGCCGCCTCTGTGTCCCGAATGTTTCAGGGCTTCGCGGGCGGATCATGCATGAGGTACATTACGCTTGCTATTCCCTTCATCCAGGAGTGATGAAAATGTACCACGACATCAGAGACATCTACTGGTGGCCAGGTATGAAAGCTGAGATAGCCGAATTTGTATCTAAATGTTCTAACTGTCAGCAGGTGAAAGCAGAGCACCAGAAACCGGGCGGTTTGATGCAAGACATAACGGTGCCTATGTGGAAATGGGAAGCGATAAACATGGACTTTGTAATAGGGTTACCCCGTACCAGACGCAGAAATGATTCCATTTGGGTAATAGTTGACAGGCTGACAAAATCAGCTCATTTCCTGCCAGTGAGGGCTACCTTCTCAGCTGAGGATTATGCCGAATTATATATCAGAGAAATAGTTAGATTGCATGGAGTGCCAGTATCTATCATTTCAGATAGAGGAGCACAATTCACAGCTAGATTCTGGCAGTCATTTCAGAAAGGTTTGGGAATGCAGATTAACTTGAGCACAACATTCCATCCTCAAACAGATGGGCAGGCTGAACGTACAATTCAGACGCTCGAAGATATGCTACGAGCATGCGTGCTAGATTTTGGGGGTAGCTGGGATGAGCATCTTTTGTTAATTGAATTTGCTTATAATAACAGTTATCATTCAGCCATCCAGATGGCGCCTTTCCAGGCATTATACGGGCGAAAATGTAGATCGCCGGTGGGCTGGTTTGAAATAGGAGAATCAGCATTGGTTGGCCCAGACATTGTTCGGCAGTCAGAGGAAAAGATAAAGCTTATCCGAGAACGTTTACTGACCGCTCAAAGCCGCCAAAAATCGTATGCAGATATGCGGCGCAGAGATCTAGAATTTGCGGTAAATGACTGGGTATATCTGAAGGTATCTCCAATGAAAGAGGTGATGAGATTCGGCAAGAAAGGCAAGCTTAGCCCGAGGTTCATTGGGCCATACCAGATTCGGCGAGTTAGCGTCTGTTCACCCAGTCTTGCATGTCTCTATGTTAAGGAAGTTCGTAGGGGACCCTTCTACAGTAGTTCCAGTTCAAGATGTCCAGGTCATAGAAGAGTTAGCATATGAAGAGGTTCCCGTAGCTATCTTAGACAGACAGATTCGCAGGTTGAGGACTAAAGATGTTGCATCTGTCAAAGTATTGTGGCGTAACAGGAACCGTGAGGAAATGACGTGGGAAGCTGAAGAAGATATGAAAGCCAGATACCCTCACCTATTTCAGGCCTAGTCAGGCGACAGGTATGTCCGTATTGTTACTTATGCAGTACCTTATAGTTGTATGTGTGTGAATGAGAAAGATTGATATTTAGTTATCTAGTGGATCCTAGAATATTACGTGCAGTGCCTGTGTTGGACTTTTTTGCATTTCAGGTTTTTGGCTATAGTCCCTATACGGGGGAAACTCTGCCGAAATTTTTCTAAAAAGTAAAGTAAGTAGTCCTCTAGATCACAGAGTACATTCGAGGACGAATGTTCTTAAGGGGGGGGGAGAATGTTATACCCCATAGAATTCCCAGCACCTAAATGACCTATTCGTACGTTGGTTAAGCATATTTGAAGGCCATACGTGCTGGAGAAAGTCCCGGGAAAAGATCGGACGAGAAACCTATCGAACCATCCCGGAAGGAGCTGAGGCAGAGCCCCTCCGCGATGGCAGCGTGTCACGGAGGAGGGGCCTCCGCGTTGGCTCCGTGACACGTTGGCCTTGTCCAGGCCCAAGTATATAAAGACCCACTTCGGTTTTAAATGATAAAAACATTTAAAATTTCCAGAGAACAATAGGAAAACGCAGAGGGAGGAAAAAGAGAAGAAATTATATAATTTTCGTCTGATTACACTGCTAAACGTTGTCGAAATTCAAATTAACTCCAGATACGGAGGTATTTAGCAGCAGAGAGCATTCCTACGGATTCAGTTTCGTAAAATACGGCCGACGAATCGTCGAGCCACCAAGCTAAGGTAAGTGGAATTGCTCTAAATTAGTGTCTATGTGTTCCTAGCTGTGAAGTGAATATTTCTCCCTTCTGGACCGCTGAAAAATAGCGAGTTTTCGACCGTCTTTCGATAAGCCTAAGTTTAGGCTATAAACTATATCGAAAGTAACATTGCTCTTTACAATAAAAGTTGTATTTAGTATTAATTGACGTATTTATGAATGCAGTTGGGAGAAAATAGTTGAAGTACCGGCCGAGCCTCGTCCGACAGACGAATAGTTCAAGAATAAGGTATGTAAAGCTAGTTCCCTCGGCAAGATAAGTAATATCGGTGCAATATAGTAATTTACAGGCCAGTAGAATGTTCAGAAGTCAAGTGTTACGTTTATTGTGAATGTTGATACGGTATTAGAAGCATCAGATTATAACTTGCGTGAAACTTACTAATACGACATAGCTTCTAACACAAGTATTAGAAACTGCTCAGCATGCTCAGTATGTGATGCGATACGAAATATTAAGATATTATTGTATTCAGTTCAAACCCCGTAAAGCAATGTAATATCCGTAAGCACCTCAGAAATAGAATGGCAGGCTAAAATAAAGTTTAGAACGCATGTTTGGAATAGTAAATCACGTTAATACAGAAACTCAGTATACAACATAGGTTGCAGCAGAAATACTATATTTCGTATAGCATTTGCCCCAGTACAGTCTGGCAGGAGACTATATTCATATATACATATTTACCAGTCTCAGCACGTATTAAATACGTACAGATTGCTACCATTAGTTCAGTATGTAATATATACGAGACTTTACCCCTATTAGCCTCAGCATGTGAGATACGCAGACAGTATTACTAGTTGAGACCGTTGTATTGTTTGGGGTTGGATTACCTAGCATCCATGACCGCCCCAGGGTTAATAGCTGTATCGACTCGTCCGCCAGAGGACGAGTATACGTTGCTCTACGGAGTGGCATGCCGTCCCCCAGGGGACGAAGATGGGATGCCAG
Organism: Datura wrightii; assembly: GCA_035772735.1. Taxonomy (NCBI): domain Eukaryota; kingdom Viridiplantae; phylum Streptophyta; class Magnoliopsida; order Solanales; family Solanaceae; genus Datura; species Datura wrightii. The sequence continues at coordinate 65,074,595 of JASDFA010000003.1, read as the reverse complement.
TTTTCCCTATATTGTGCCTTGGTCGGCCCTTATACACCCCCGTCTAGCGGATACGCCCGGGGTGTTGATTCAGGAGTCCTCCAGACTCAGGTACAGTTATAGTCAGGGGCTCAGCGAGCCCAAGTGCATACCTAGGGGACCGGCAGGATGCTTACAGGGTTATAGGAGATGGGATGACCGGGGTAGGGTTATAGATTCCGTGCTGGTTGTACCTCCCGGCTTATGGGGGCCGGGTAAGGTTTGTGTGTACTATGTTATGTTATGTTATGTTATGCCATGCGACGTTAGATACAAGTAGATCAGCAGTAGAGTGATACGTCTCCAGGTACGACCCCTATTTCCTTTCTAGTATATATATGAGAGAAGGTATGACTCACGTTATTAGACAGTTAATCTATTTCTTCTTACTTCAGTTTCATCAGTTACATTGTTGTTTCCAGATTTTGCTTTTAGTTATTGCTTTACATACTCAGTACCAGCGGTATTGACGCCCGGTGGGGCGCTGCATTACTTTCCTGCAGGTACTCATAGACGAGCAGGTGATACCACGTGATTCCTGTCAGCGATTGAGTATTCAGCTCCTGTTATCCGGAGACTAAATTCCAGAGGTGTATTTCATTGTCTTTTGGTTGTATAGTACGGGTAGGTCGGGGCCCTGTCCCGATCATTTCTATTACTATTCCTAGAGGCTTACAGTCTGTTTATATTTCCCTGTGGTCAGATGAGCCGGTCGTGTGAGGCCGTGCAGTTGTATAACTGTTATTACTCTTTCTTTCTTTTATGTTGGCCGTGTGGGGCCATAATTTGCCAGTAGTGGTGACCTTGCCGGTCACGTAGCTTTCTAGTACTTCATGATTGAGTTATAGATAACTAGACAGCATGGTAGCCTTGTCGGCCCGCATAGGTTTCCCTGAATTGATATGTTCTGGTCAGCTGTTATTACAGGTACAGGAGGCTATAGGCCAATGAGCCGGGGGCTGTGTTTACAGCTGTTATATAGCCCTTTGTTTCCAGAAATGTGAGTTAGAGCCAGCCAGGCACCAGATGTGCCTAGGCTTAGCAGTCCAGTAGTTCAGGTCCTAGTAGGGCACTAGGTGCCAGTCATACCCCCCAAGGCGGGGCGTAACAGCACCATTAAGAAACATTTAAGCATGAAGAGAATACAATATAAGTATTTGTATTGGTTTTAAAATCACTTTGTGCAACCCTACTTGTTAATCCATCATGGTTCCCACAACCCTAGCTATGGAGGTTTTAGCCTCTCATAGTTGTAAGGTTGTGAATTACATTCATGATTAAGAACGTAAATCAATACTTACAAGAACGAATGAGAAAAACACTTCCTTTAATTAATCAACAAAATCTTCAAGAAAAAATAGGAGGAACAAGAAGAATCAAGAAAAGATTGATCACAAGTCAAATCAACTCAATTCTCTCTTTCTCTCCTAAGAAAAATTTCTTCTCTGATTGCTCCTAAAAAAATAAAATCTAAAAATTATTTATACAAACACAAGAATCCTTTTCCTAGGCTAACAGGGTGAATTTCCATATCTGGTTCTGCCTTCGTCACGAGTCAACCTACGACCCGTAGTAGCATCCTACTGCCTATACCATCCTTCCGTACCTTGCATGATTGGCTGGATTTTGGCTAAGTTTTGGATCCTGGTACGACTCGTACCTCCATCCTACGATCCGTACTGATCTCCCATGGCTTGACTCTGAAACTTTTAAATTCTTCTGAAGTTTATCACGATTGCCATGGTACGACTCGTACCTTATTCTCACGGTTCATACATTATTTTCATAGCAGGAGTCAGCCTCTTATGCAAATTTTCTGATTCTTTTCATGACTTCATCACCACGACTCGTACAAGCTTGGTACGACTCGTACTAAGACTCGTACATTCATCTCTTCAACCTTAGCCTTCTGCAAGTTTTCACGGCCATCAGTACGACTCTTAGGACCTCCCTACGGCTTGTACTGTGGACTGTACTTTGAGCCTATTTTGCATACTTCAGGCTTTCTTTTTTCTTTTATTAGCTGCAACACCAATTTATCCTGCAACCAAAGCAAAAACGCCTTATATATCAACATAAACACACCTAAGTCCATGGTATTTTCTTAGTTTTGAGCGTTAAAAGTGCTGTAAATCCACAACACATCAACACCCTCAACTTAAGACTTTTGCATGTCCTTAGGCAAAGAAAAGAAAAACTAAACACTACACTCAACTAGAAAATAGAATTAAGATGCTACAGCCAATGCTCAAACAAAACTTGCACTTTCTATACAAACTCTATTGACCCTTTCTCATAGAACAACATCAGCTAATGCATTACAAGCAACCTCAAAACATCATAAACAGGGATCAAAACATGTCATCCATCTATCAACAGGCAATCAAGTCATCACCAATGTTGTCCCCACAGACTATTGGTAAAGCAAACATAATCCATGTACCCTTACACAAATGAAGTCCCCACTCAAATATGAGATGTCAAACATTGCATGAGACTAAACAAATAAGGCGCTCACTCTCACAAAGAAGTTACAAGTATTATGTGTCAGAAACCATTGGCTTGCCTTATTTTCTCTGCTTTGGTTTATCAGATGGTCAAGTTAGGGTCACTATAGGACTTGATATAGCTTGTAATGTAGGCTTAGGGATGGATATGATAAAGATTGGGGATTTTATAAGTGACTATCCCTTCCTTGGCACTTCATACATTGGCTACACTATTCACCTATTTCACCCTTTTACTCTTTCATTCCCTTTTCTTCCCTTTTCACCCCTTCTTTTATACACATTTGCATGGGTATTGTGAGCTTTCAACTTTTTTTAGCATTTTCTTTTTCCTATGATATTACTTTTTCAAGATTTTCAACATTTTTCATCCTTTTCTTTTTTCTCTTTTCACCATACCTCATTTTTCACCATTTATTTTCTCTTTTCTTTTTCTTTCTTCTGTTCCCAACATTTTTACACCTCTACTATAGCCATTGCTTATGTTGAAGTTCACAATATCCAAGGAAGGACCAGGGCCAAAACAGGTTCATTGTAAAAAAATATGATCACGGTTAACCGGTAAATCAAAGAAACATGGTCATTTAAGGCTCAAACTTGGGATCAAGGGATTCATGCAACTTTGGTAGGGTAATTTAGGATAAAAGTGAGCTAAAAAATGGCCTATGATCATATCCTAACCAACCATCCTTAGCCTATGCAAACACCAACCAGGCAAGTTCTAGATCTTCAACACAATACCAAACTGAATACTATACCTCACTCACACATGGTACATGAACTATTTTCACCTCACCTATCTGGTTTATACATGGCTTAACAAGACTACTCATGTTGATAAAGTAAATGTGATCAAAAGATCCACAACTATCATGCATGTCGTCACAAATACATAGCTAATGCATCAATTTTTTTTTAAACAGGGTCAATTTTTTTTCAAGAACCAAAACTAGTGCATTTTAATTGGATGAGTACTCCTAAGTTACTTTCTAATTAAACAAAAATCACAAACTAAAAAAAAATCCTACACATGCCGGTTCTACTAGATAGCATGCCTGAAGGAAAAGAAACACAGTAAGAAAAACCCTCAGATGAATCAAAAAACCCAAAAATCACAAGTACACCCCCTCCCTTTTTTGAAAAGTAAGCTTCATCCCTGAAGCATCAATATAAGAACATAGGGAAGAGAACATACCTGTGGCGCACTAGGCACTCTTGTCCTCTTGCAGAGGTGGTACCTCCGCTGTATTAGTGGTGCTAACGGTGCCGACGCTCTCAAATGTGTGTCAATAGGGGTAGTTGTCCCCCCTCAGTAATTGTGGCCACTTGGACGGCCTCTGTAATTATCGGGGATGAATGTGGCTCTCCTAAAGGGTCACGACTACTGGTAAGCTCGGGCTGAGGTATGGTGGAGCTGCCTGCTCCTCTAGCTCTCTCATGAAGCTCAGACATACGTGTGTCATGAGTCCGCATGCTCTCTGCTCTGGCCCTCTTATGCTCTTTTCTCTCCTTTTTCTTTCTCTTTCTTAGACTCTCCTCTCTATAATCCTCAGTAGCTCTTTTCTTACCCTTCTCAATAGCTGTGGCCTGCTCCTAATATACTACCAAATCAATATCATCTTAGGCTCAGCATCTAGGTATGGAAGAGTGGGGGCTGCTAAAATTGTTGGTTGTCGTGATGACAATTCAACTACTTGGCTCCGAAGAGCCCCCAACTCCGCACGGAGACTGCTGGTATTGGTCTGCTCTGCCATCCTCTCATTGAATCGACTCTCAAAACTATCTATGCGAGCATGCAGAACCTGAGCTGCTGCCTCTATCTCTGACTTGATCCATGGTTTTACATTGTCCATCATCGCTTGAATCTTTCGCTTCGCCATGGTCAATCATTTTGCTAGCTTTTGGAGGAAGTCCTGTGGTACCAAGGTATACCCTACTGGTGTTTGAGTCTACATGCTGGGCAGTAGTGCAGCTGAGGTGCTAGGAACTGACTCTGAATGACTGACATCTGTAGCCGGTGTCTCGCTTTGCTCTTGTGTAATGGGGACATTCACCTGTGTGTCCCTGCTGGCTGGGCTACTAGAATTGCTGCGGGAATCCTGGATCTACTCACTGGGTTCATGTCATCTCGGATAAGACCTATTTCTACAATTCTTTGGTCTCCAATCAACTGCTCGTCACCCCATGGAACTTCTTCCTCCATACATAATTTGAACACAAGACTCGAAAATGGGATAGTATTTCTCACTCCCACCGCTCGGTCTCATATCTCTTCTGCTATGATCTCGGGATATTGATTGGGTAACGAGACATAAGGTATGCCACCAAAGACACTCTATCAGCACTCAATGTGTTGTCGTTGACCGTAGGTGCTAACCGATGGTGCACTAGTATCCAGCAGGCTTTTTCTATGAAATTTACTGAGTTCTTGGTCACCCGCTTTCCACCTGTAACCCATTCAGCTTCATTCTTTTTCTTCCAGTAATCACCCCTACTAGCCATTGTAGTTGCCTCTGTCGCTCCAGCACAGTCAGGGATCTAATCTGCTTCATTGCCTCCACCCTGTAATCGTACTCTGGCATCATCCTTGTAGGTGTGAACTATGGTCCGTACAATATTCAAGCGATGGTTCTCTCAGATATATCAACCTCTCGACCTCAGACCATAACACTCTCTAGACGAGGCTGATCTTTTATCTTCTACCCTTCCTTTTCCTTTACCTCCATGGTGGCCAAATAGTTGACACAGAACTCCCGAACTATGTCTTATGTGTACTGTGCTGGAGTCTTTGCCATCCACTCAAAACCATAGAAGCTAAAAATATGCTTCATCTCCTCAACTTCATTTAGTAAGGTTGTGAGGATCCGCGGTTCTTCTTGGATGCTCCTCCTTGACTTATTCTTGGTGGTGAGAGAGATGCCTTGCTCATAGATTTCTTTAGCTCCCGGCACTCTCCACCGAATTGTACGACTTTCACTGGGTGGGGTCTGTTCTTGTGCAACATTAGGAACCTCCTCCTCTGATTCTTCACTACCGCTCTCTTCTCCACTTTGGGTCTCCCCTGACCCTTCTTCAGCATTTGAGTCATTTCCTGACTTTTGTTGTTCCTCTTTAACTCCCTCCTCAGACTGGAGAGCTCGAGCGAATGTGGCAGTGGTTGCTTCAGCTTGGGCCTTTGCTTTTGCCCTAGTAGTTCTGGTTTCATCAGTGTCTGAAGTTTCTACTTGATACTCTTCAATTGAACCACTAGGTGAGTCTCCTGCCTTATCAGACTCCGACTCAGTTGTTTCATCAATTAGTGTCCTTCAGGCTTTTGTTTTGTCTGCCCGGCATTTGTATGTCATTGTACCTGTAGAGAAAGAAGTTAGCATTCCATTTTTGAAAAAGAAGATTTAGAAAGGAGATATTCAAATTCTCATCACGGATCATCACTACGGGTCGTACCATGAAGGTACGACTCGTGAGAAGACCCAGAATTACAGTCAACTTTTTATACAACTCGCAGGTATGAATCATACCACAAAGGTATGATTCGTAACATGAGTCATCTGATGAAGCCCTTGTGTTGGTATTCTTCTATATTTTTCCACGACTCATGGTATGACCTGTACGTCAATTCCAAAAGTCGTAGGAAAGACTTTTTCTGCAACTTTGTTCAGCTTGGTGGCACGAGTGCTCAGTACGACTCGTAGTAGCAACCTACGATCCGAACTGTGCCTCATACCACTTCTAGATTTTCTTTTCTCAGTTTGTAAGGGTTCTCTTTTCACGTTTTAAGGTACTCAGATTCCCCCCTAGGTCTAGGCTCATCATTAACTCAATTTAACCCATTCTCATTCCTCCCCTTTTCGACCTACTACCTGTAACTCATTGTTTTTCAAGACCTAAGTTTATGAAAATGTTAGCATCTCTCCAGTCGAAAAAGAACATTACACAACACCCTGATCATTGTCTCTTTTTACAAAATCAATTTTCGAGCCTAGTGACTGACTCACAGGGGTTTTGACACCATCACTCTTAGTATATGAATATTGAAATGTTTAATACAACATACTTACTTGATTGGTGCTTCATCAACAGAATATCACCGTATAGGCTTTTCAGAACTTGGGTGGAGCAAGAATTTTGCTTGATTTTTCGGTGATTTTGAGTTACGGGTGTGGGGGAGGTGAGTTTGAGTCATGCTTTTGAGTGTTTTTTAGCGTGGGAGAGGGTGTTTGTGGGGTTTAAATAGGTAAGGGTAAATTTAAAAAACATTTGGGTCGAGTCGGGTATTATTGCCATTTTGACCCATCACGACTCGTAGGAAGTACCTACGACTCGTCCCTTGGATTCGTAAGTGACCCTGTTGAAGAAAACTTACCCGGCGACCTACGAATAAATCCTACAACTCGTACCACCGAGGTACGATCCGTAGGATGAATCGTAGGTCAGAGCTTGGAGTCATTTTTTTTGAACCTCTCTACGACTACTTCTATGGCCGTAGGATCTCATCACGGGTCATATTGAGGGCCGAAGTAGCTGATGTTTCGGCCTCGTATTTTTAAATTTCCCTGCACACTGAGCATAGATTAATTCAATAACTTGGGTTGCCTCCCAAGAAGCGCTTGATTTAATGTCGCGGCATGACGTAGGTAGCCTGGTTACTTCACCAAACTACCACTTGGGTTTCCCCCAAGAAGCGGCTGATTTAATGTCGGGGCACGATGCAAATCTCTTGACTACTCAGAATTCGTCAAATGATTCATACTTATCCTCCAGTGCTAAGATCACACTAAATTCCTTGGGTTGATTCATTGTCCTGCAGATGTTGAATGTGACCTCTTCTTGATGTAATATAAACTTCAGCAGGCCAGCCTCCACATCTACTAGAGCTCTCTCGATTGCAAGGAATGGTTGCCCCAAAATGATGGGGACCTCATAATCAACCTCGCAATCCAAGATCATGAAGTCTGCTGGGAATATAAATTTGTCTACCTTGACAAGCATATCGATAGGAAGTTCTCCGGCTTCTTAACTGTTCTGTCGGCCATCAGTAGCGGCATGTGGGTTAATGTGGGGGCTCCCAGTTCTAATTTCTTGAACATGGCCAAAAGGGCATCAAATTAATGCTAGATCCCAGATCACAAAGTGCCCTTGCAAACTCGACATTGCAAGTCATTCATGGTATAGTGAAGGCAGCTGGGTCTTCCTTTTTATGCGCTAGGACCCTTGTAGCTATGGAACTATAGTGATGCACACCGTCAATAGACTCATAGATCACAAATATCTTCTTAGTCACTAGGTTCTTCATAAACTTTGCATATCCTGACATCTGCTCTAATTCTTTGACCAATGGTATGTTCACAGATAGTTGCTTAAGCATTGAAAGGAATTTTTGGAACTTACCATTCTCCGCCTTCTTCTTCATCCTTTGAAGGAATGGTGGCGGTGGTCATGGGAAAACTTTATGACACTTGGGTTGCCCGTTGATCCATGTATGGTTCCTTCTCACCTCTCGGGGCCTCTTGCAACTCACCATTCTCTCTTTCAGCACTTGTATCATCTTCCTCAATTATGCTCTCTTTCTTCCACTCAACTTCAACTGGAAAAGGAGGGTCAACTGTGGTTTTACCATCCTAGTCATCACCGCCATACAATGTGCATCGTTCTTTGGATTTTGGACAGTGTTGCTAGGTGGTGTACCCTTTTGTCTAGGATTCATTGATGCTGACAGTTGCCCAAGTTGGTGTTCGATCTGCTTGATGGTGGTAGCATGAGATTCCACTTTCTGACCCATACTTGATAAGTCACCTCGGATCTCCTTCAGCTAATCATCAGTGGACCTCACCTTCTTCAACATCTCAGCCATCATACTCTCTAACTTTGATTGCCCAACCTCCCTTTCTCGTGCGTTGGGAGGCATATAGACTCCAGCTCGGTCACTGCGGTATCTATCATTTCATCTCCAATCTCCTTCGTGCTCACGACCTCGGCTCCTGTCTTTGAACCCGTTTCTATTATAGTTGTCTCTATACTAGTTCCGACCTTGATTTTCATAACCTTGGTGCCAATTGTCTTGTCCAGACACTTGGGCGTTGGTTCGGAAACCCGCCACCTGGCTATCTAGGAATTTTGCCTCTTCCTCAGAATCAGAGTGATCAGCTCCTTGCTCCCTACCTTGAGTTCCCACTGCATTGATCTGTTTGGCTCTAGCTCCCGTAATGTGCTTTGTCAGCAAGTCCGATGATGTGCCCATATGAGCCAACTCATGGTCGCGCTCTTCTTCTTTTCTTCTTTGGTCTACAGTCAAACCAACAACATATGTGCCTGCCACTACATCATCCTCCCTCGTATGCCAGGACCTGTTTGTCTTAGTCACCCTGTCAAGAATGGTCACAACTTGCTCCCAGGTGTGATACATCAATGCTCCTCCAGCCACCGTGTCTGCTACATCTTTGGTGCTATTGTTCAGAAACTTGTTAAAAATTTCCAACAAACTATCATCTGGGATTTTGTGGTTAGGGCACTTTGTCAACTTCTTTTTGAATCTCAACCAAGTTTCATGAAGTGATTCAGTCTTAATTTGTCGAAAATTATAGATCTCATACTTTAGCTGCAACATCCTGGATGGGGGAAAGAATCTCTCCAAAAAGGTCTTTTTGAGCTCCCTCCAGTTGGTTATGGAGTCTATGGGCAACTTCGATAACCATAAGGTAGCTTTCCCTGATAGAGAGAAAGGGAAGAGTCTGAGCCGTATTGCATCCTGGCTTACTCCGGGAAACCTGTACGCCTTGCATATTACTACAAAGTTCATTAAGTACAGGTTGGCGTCATCCACTGCGTGACCACTGAACACCCCTTTCGTGTTTAGCAATTGAATCATGGTGCTCGTAATGTCAAATTTGGCCCCAGCGGGCAGTGGTGGTGGCACAATTGCTCCAGTCGACCCAACATCATCAATGTCTATGTCATCATCATCATTGAAGAACCAAGGGGAAAATCTATGAGCTCTGTTGCCCCTCCCGTATCGACCAACATTTACTACCTCATCTCTGTCATCTTTCACATTCTATAGTGCAGCTTTCCGAGCTAGCTCGGCTTGCCTAGCTTCTTCAGCTATGCGGGCTTCTCTTTGCTCGTGGTTCTCCATTCTATGTAGTGCTCTATCAGTCTCTGGATTTAGTGGAACAAGGGGATCTCCTCTACTATGAGTGCTTGACATTCACCGGAGAACAGCCTGGGGGTATCAAAAACACAAAAATAAACGTAATTAAGGAAATAACTATCAAAAAGTCAAATACAAGCTAATAACCTAGTTTCAGCCGTATTCCTCGGCAACCACGCCACTTTTTGATAACGCTCAAAACACACCTCTTACTGAAGTATGAAGCGGACGTTGTCAATAAAGAACCCAACTAGAGGTTGGGGTCGAACCCACAGGGAATATGGGAGAACTAGATTATAGCCAGTAAGTGAACTTGTGAGGTAGTTACTCCAAAATTGGGGGGTTATAAAGAAAATCAATAATAAAAACAAGTATTAAAAATCTGGTGTTGAGTCAATATCAAAGGATAACTAGGCTTTGTGTTCCCCATGGGTTCATAACTGCTTTGGGTATACACTCGTGATTATCACCAATACTTACTTATAGAACTGATAACTTTGGTTCATTCAAACGACCGACCAGTCCCTATTGAATGACTATACTCAATCACTCGACCAAGTCTCATAAGCGGTTTTAAACTATTCATTATCACTAAGTTCCAGATTTAACTATCCTACAACGACAGCTCAAGTTAATACAATGATTATCAAAATCAAGGCTCTGTTGTAATTCTCTTTTCCTAATCTCTACCTATTAGTCCTAAGCAAGTAAAGAATTCGGGCATGACTAATGTTGCGCACCATTAAGAAACATTTAAGCATGAAGAGAATACAATATAAGTATTTGTTATTGGTTTTAAAATCACTTTGTGCAACCCTAGCTTGTTAATCCACCATGGTTCCCACAACCCTATCTATGGAGTTTTTAACCTCTCATAGTTGTAAGATTGTGAATAACATTCATGATTAAGAACATAAATCAATATTTACAAGAATGAATGAGAAAAACACTTCCTTTAATTAATCAACAAAATCTTCAAGAAAAAATAGCAGGAACAAGAAGAATTTTTCAAGAAAAGATTGATCACAAGTCAAATCAACTCAATTATCTCTTTCTCTCCTAAGAAAAATCTCTTCTCTAATCGCTCCTTAAAAAATAAAACCTAAAAAGTGTTTATACAGACACAAGAATCCTTTTCCTAGGCTGACATGGTGAACTTCCATATGTGGTTCTGCCTTCGTCACGAGTCAACCTACGACCCATAGCAGCATCCTACGACTTGTACCATCATTTCATACCTTGCATGACTGGCTAGATTTTGGCTAAGTTTTGGATCCTGGTACGACTTGTACCTCCATCCTATGATCCGTACTGAGCACCCATGGCTTGACTTTGAAACTTTGAAATTCTTTTGAAGTTTATCACGACTGCCATGGTACGACTCGTACCTTCTTCCGACAGTTCGTACTTTCTTTCCATAGTAGGAGTCAGCCTCTTATGAAAATTTTCTGATTCTTTTCACGACTTCATCACCACGACTCGTACAAGCTTGGTACGACTCGTACATTGCATCTCTTCAACCTTAGCCTTCTGCAACTTTTCACGGCCATCAGTACGACTCGTAGGACCTTCCTACGACTCATACTGTGGACTGCACTTTGACCCTACTTTGCATACTTCAGGCTTTCTTTTTGCATTTTTTAGCTCCAACACCAATTTTTCCTGCAACCAAAGGAAAAGTGCCTCATATCCACATAAACACACCCAAGTCCATGCTATTTTATTAGTTTTGAGAATAAAAAGTGTTGTAAATCCACAACACATCAGATGGCCGTGTGGGGCCCTATTTAGCTGTTAGATAGTGGCCTTATCGGCTATAGTATAGCTATAGTTGCCTGATTTTCATTTCAATTATAACTAGACAACATGGTGGTCTTGTCGGCCCGCATAGGTTTTCCTTTTGTTGCTTGTTGTTGGTTAGCTGTTTTCGTTTATAGGTGGCTATATGGCCTTGTCGGCCGGAGGCTGTATTTACAACTGAGATATAGCTCGTCATTTTCTTGAATTGAGTTGCAGGCATGCATCATACGTGCATAAGCCTAGCCAGGTCAGTCAGATTCTAGTGTGGCACTAGGTGCTAGTCATGCCTCCCAAGGTGGGGCGTGATAGCTTGTAAGCCTACTATAGTTCTTACATTGTCTAAACCTCCTGAAGGTCCATTGATTCACTCAGTCGACATGTTTGTATATAATTTGATAGCATTACGTGAAATAAGTGCATATTTGCTAATTTTGCATGGTATATGTGCTCACTTGCATTATATGTTACGAAAGAGTCCTATTATGTCCACAGATTTAGCATTTGTCATTTCAATGCCATATGTGTTAAATTGACTCAGTGTAAGCTCTATCGGCCCCATTCATGATTATGATGGAGATATTTTTATTTTACCCCGATATGGTACACTGGCTAGAGATATTTTTATTTTACTCTGGTATGGTTGACCAGCTGGATATATTTTTATTTTACCTTGGTGTGGCACACCGACTGAAGATATTTTTATTTTACCCCAGTGTGGTACATCAGTTGGAGGCATTTTTACATGCATTTTATGGTCGTCTGGCCGCCGACATTACAGCTATAACTTTGCTTGTGCATTACTTGGTTGCATTTGCACTTCAATATTGAGTTATTGTCAGGTTTCATTTTCCAGGATTCCAGGTTGTTACTATTCCTTATTTCTGGCTCAGTTTTCATTTCTACTTATATGTTTATAGTTTTCAGCCTTACATACCAGTACATTTCATTCGTATTGACATCCCTTTGCTTGGGGACCTGCGTTCTTGCCGCAGGTGCAGGTAGAGGCTGTGATTGCCAGTTGTAGTAGTAGTTCGTGAGATCAACGAATGTATTGGTATGCACCTTTCTTCCTGGAGCTAGGGCTTAGTTATTTCAGCTTGAGTTTTAAATTATAGTTTTGGGTAGGTCAGAGCCCTGCTCCGACCATCAGTCAGTTTACTCGTTAGAGTCTTTGTGGACTTAGTATGTATAGTATTATTTAGTTTGTGGCCTTTTCGGCTTTCTGTTGCTTGGTTTAGCGTAGTCATGGGCTTATCGATATTTCAGTTATTTATTTGTGGTAGTTGAGACCTTATGGGTCTATATGTTTACCCTAGTTGATTGTGACAGGTGGTCTGGAAGGCCTAGGTGTTATAGTTATAGATGCTATATACTCGGCTTCTCGGTCAGTTAGGTATCTAGAGCCAGTTGCGCCATCCCCCAGTTTTGGGACGTGACACCTTCTAACCAAAGTGTGTACACCTGCATTGTGAATGTAGTGTCCCTACGAAAATAGAGGCGTGACTACTTGTGGAATAGTACTCGTATGATAAGGCAGAAAGAAATAATATGTGGTAATAATAAGCATAAGGAGATCTATGAAACAAAGAACATAATTATAAAGATTACAAGGTACCTTTTTGGATTCATTATGCATAACGTATACCTTTACATATGTTTCTTAGTCCTTTGGAAATATTATCACATCTTATATTTCTTTAGCAATTGATATACTATCTACCATATCCACGACCTTCATGCTTGGCACGATCATATCATTATCTTAGGATGTCATCTACCACATTCGGGCCTTCGCACAATCATGATATCGTTATGGGTCGTATTTTTCCACGCCCCGAACATTTGTGCTAGGAATAGTCTTATCATGCTCCAAATTCGATCGTAGTGCGATAAGCATCTAATGTTGCAGAACTACATCAGAAGCACCTTATAGAGATATGAATCACTACAATTGTGCTCTTTTATTATTTATTCCAGTTATGTCATTTTGAAAGTTGTGACAATATTTAATAAAAATATGCAATAGATGTGAACAATAATAATCTGGAAACTGTCATTAAACATGAACAAAAATACAAATTCGAGTCAACAATAACTCTAATAATCTCTAACCATATCACCACACTTGTCTATGGAGATTTTAAGATTATATAAGCTAACTTAGGACATATCCTGAAACTAACAAGAAATAACAAATGAATTGATGGAATCTTACGAACAGGAATGTGGGCTCACCAACAACTCGAAAGCAGCAAAAACTCCAGTCTGAATAATTTTTTTGGACCTGCTCTTCTCTACTACCTAACATACCATAAAAATAAATAATGGTATGTCTGAGTACAAGGTACGCAGTGTGTGACTTGGGGAAAGGGATCATATAATAAAATAATCATCATTATAATATATATTAGTATAAAATAATTATAATGAAATAGTTCAAATTCAATAATAGAGTAAATCAGGGAAACTCGGGGAAACAATCATCAAATAAGAATATTGAATTATAGAGTAAATCAGGAAAACTCGAGGAGACAATCATCAAATAAGAATAGTCAATTTCAAATTACCACATTCAACAATTATGTAAGGAAGATCAAAATCCATATCAAATCAATTAAAATCATCATGCCACTCAAGGGAGAATACACAACATAAATTTCATCCGACTCATGGGGATAATCCAAACTGGCATTCCAAAATAGGAGTAATCTAAATAGTTAATCTGAAAATAAGGGTAATTCAAATTAGTCATCCTGAAATAGGGGTAATTCAAATAAGTCATCCCAAAGTAGGGGTAATCCAAACAGATATTACTAATGAAAATAATAGTGGAAGGATATTACAACAGATATTATACACCTATGGTAGATACAGGAGCAGGAGCAAATATGTGTAAACATAATTGCCTACCAGAAGAAAAATGGGAAAAATTAAAAACACCACTTATAGTAACTGGATTTAATAACGAAGGAAGTATGATAACACACAAAACCAAAAATACAAAAATACAAATATGGGATAAAATACTAACAATTGAAGAAATGTATAGTTACGAGTTTACTAATAGAGATATATTATTAGGAATGCCATTTTTAGAAAAGCTATACCCACATACTATAACAAAAACACATTGGTGGTTTACCACCCCATGTAATAAAAAAGTAGGAGCAAAAAGAGTAAATAACAAAATAAGAAAAAATACACCATGGATTAAAGGAAGTGAAAAAATTACACAAAAGTTAGAAAATATAACAACTAACGACCAGAAAATTGAAATGATAATATTCACAATTGATAAAATGCAAATATTACAAGATAAGCTAAAATTGCCTAAAGGAGATTAGAGGGAATATTATGTTTAGAAAAATTCATAAAATGAGTTCAAACCTATCACATAGAAATCATAGATATGAGTTACTTGTCTTATGTATAATGAAATTATTGTCCTCCCATAGTAGGGATAATTAAAGTGTCCTCCCAAGGTGTAACCCAAAGAAAAATTTCAATCATGGCATGTCAACCGAAAAATAAAAAAAATCACAAGTCATGGCATAGTAGTCGAAAAGTTATTTCAAAATTGTCATTCCATTATAGGGGTAGTCAAAGTCATCAATTGATTTTAAAATACTATGCTATAAAATCAAAGTCAAGTTTCTCATAGTGACTCATTCATAGGTAATACGTATAAAGAATATATTTCACTATATAATAAGTGAAGCCATTTGTGGATGACGAAGGACATACTTGGAAATTCACATTAGTTTACACCTTGCATGTTACTCTTTTAAGTTCTCACGTGTCCTTATTGAAATCTGTCTTCCCCTTTCATTTCTTTCATTTCCTTCCTTGGACATTCATCACTGGTCTCTCCGTTTGATTTCTCCATTTTTCTAAAGCCCCAATTCTCTATTTCATGACAATAATGTTTACCTTTTCCACTGTTCTTGATAATCTTTTCTTCTATTTTAGGTTGTTCTAATCACGTTTTGGTTGGATTACTTTTCATGTTGTTGCATCAACTATTCTACAGTTGTGATTAGTTTCTTCCTCATTTGTTCGCAACAACTATTCTACAGTTGTGATTAGTTTCTTCCTCATTTGTTCATTCTCATGCTTGTAGTATTGATTTGTTCATCTTCTGGAGTTTCTAATTATTCATTCTCTTTGTTTTTGCATCTTAATTTAGTTTTGGTAGCTTCATATGAGTTGTATATAAATTTTTTCTATTTTTCTCAACGTTTTCTTTGCGGAATGTGTACATGCATTGATTTTTTGTAACATGTTTTTTTTTAATCTTTAATTTCCTATAAGCTTCTTTATATTTCTCTTCTACATTCAGATGATGGTAGAATAGGAGTAATACTAATTCCCATAAGGTGTTTGATAAAATCTCTTCTAGGAAATAAGATTCTCGCCCCGCATATTTTTTTTACTACTACACTACTGTTTCTTTTAATTCTAAGTGTTCAACACATATCAAGTTTAAAATGTAAATTACCTGGGACAATTAGGGGTATTGATGGCATGGATCAACATCTAGATTAATCTGTTGTCTCAAAGTTGCCTTATGGAGTCCCACTTGAAGCAATGTTCACTAAGTTTGGCAGATGACATGAGCATGTTTTCCATACTTCATAAAAGTTGATTAAGCTAAATTTGTTCAAGAGCCTTTTCTTATTTGCTTGTTTATGCATTTTCATGTGTGTTTCACTTTATCTATGTCATTGTAGAGCTAAAGAATTTCTGAAATTCCAGATTAATGGTTATGCACTTATTAAAAGCATCTTAAGATAATAAGAGGTCTGTTGCTAATCAATGGCGCAATATTGAATGTGCTAACTAAATGAACTTGATCAATCCTTATGTTGGAGATATAACACTAATGCTTTAAAATCCTTATCATTACCTAAGAAGGATATATAAATATTTTTTCCTCTCCTTGAGATAGATAAGGACTTGCAACCTTTAAGAGTGTCGTCGTTCTTGATATTTTTCCCTTGGTTTTACATGGTGTGAAAAAAAGTAGAGTACAGAAACTCTTGGCTGAGTTTGACTAGATTTAGACCTTGTGACACTATACACTCCAAATTATATACTCTCTCCCAATGAGTTGATAAGTAGAAATTGGCTATGTATGTGTGTCTCTCTTACCTGGTTCTTTTGTTTAGAAAGTTGCTTCAATTGTGGTAAAGAGCAACTTGAATCTAGTTTAAGATCAGGGAACTAATGCTTTTAGTTCTCTGAGATTATGAGGCTTTAAAGTTGGTGATCATTTCACTTCACCTTTCTTGGGAAATTTTGAGTTACTTTTTTCTCTTTTTTAATTTTTCGTATCTCTCGAAACACTTTATTTTGTCTATGTAACTCTTCAATGATTTACTTTAATGATGTTTTATATGCAGTTGGTTGAGGATTAAAGAAGGACAATTTAAAGTTCATAGAGGCTGATATCCAAGAGGTTCAGAAAAGGCAAAAAAATTATAATTTTTGGCATCAATAATCGTAAAATTGTCTATTGCTTCTAGAAATTTTACCAACTATTGGAATTTCCTGATAATGTTCCTCCAAGTAATAATGAAGTCACCTCAAAATTTAGTTGTAATGAATGTACTAAATCAATTTGTTTACACATATTTTGTGCAGGGACAATTATAGATAACAAAGTTTGTTATCCAAGAAACTATAACTTCTGGCGGTCATGATTGTGAGTTTTCTGTTCTATTTTTATATATGCTTGAAATAGTAGTTGTAATTAATGCTTGATTTCTCATTTGGTATATGTTAGTTTATTTTTTCTATTTCTTCAAGTTTTGTCCTTCTCTCTTTTAAGGTGTTCTTTTTATACAATCAATTAATCCAGTATCTTTTGAATTAGTACAACTCATATGTAACAGGTGAAATCAAATTGAGTTTTCACAACGTTTCATGTGTGTTTTGAAGGTAAATCCAAGTCTAAAGTAAGAAAATGAGAATGAGTGGGAGAATGTAATTCATAATACTGATACTACATTTTGCCTTCTTAGGTGTTAGTGTAATATCATCATAGACAAGGTTCATCTTTCATATATGAATTTATGTATCTTCTGCACCATTTAGTTTCATCGTATGAAATGTCCTCTGCCTGAGCTAGTGTGATGTCCAACTTACTATACTTTTTAATGACTGAAAAAATTTAATCATTCAAGCAGGATATTTATATCTTTTAGTACATGTGGAAGATGAAGAAGCTGGGACATGTTCCATGACCTCCATAGTCATAGAACAAAGGTAAGAAAAATTACAGCTTTACCTAATTTAACTGCAGTTTTTGCAAGTTCAAGTAACGCTTCTTTGACAGCAAAATTTCTTCTTCAACTGGATTGTTGTTATTCTATGTTGCTCTGGTTACTAATTAATCAACTATGCTTGAACTGTATTAACCAGTAACCTTGCATATGCAATTTAGTTTCATCCGTATTCCTTTTGTCCTTCTTTAGTAGTAAGATATATTGAGTTTGTGACGACAAGTTTAATGACATGCTTGACTCAAAAAACAATTCTTAGTTACTCATCAAGATGTAATATTGTGTGAGAAATGAAGATATTGTATAAGTGTCTCTTTTTTGAATTAGTTGGGTAGCTAAAAAGAAATTTTGGTACCCAATTAGTTACCTAATTAGTTGTTGTACTCACAAAATCTTTGAATCCAGTTTTCTACATAGATGCTTTGTGTATCTTAATTACTTTCTGATCATTTTACTTATTTATTTGTTTTACACTTATTATTCCTTTTTGGTTTTCTTTTTATCCTTTATAGAACTTGCGAAACAAGCAATGTAGGATCGTGCTAAGATTTTGACAAGTAACTTAAATTAAGGGGATGGTTTGGAGTTTCATAGCATCATGAGCTTAAAGTGTTGTTTTTCATTTCTCAAACAATAGTCATGGCTTAAATCTGCTTTGCTCTCAGAGCTTTCTTTTCTTTTTAATTAACCTTCTGTCACTGAACATTTTGGTAGGCAGCAAAAGAAAGGACGAAGATTTTGGGTACATTCAATGAAGAAACAGAACTACCAACTAAAGGAGGATCATTGTAGAAGAAACAAAAATTAGACCCAATTTGTCACATATTTTATTTAATGCAACGGGTAACTCTTGCCCTTTTTATTTATCATGTTTTTAATGTTCCGCTACTCTATTTGTCTCATAATAGTAAAAAGGATCCAAGAGAAACAAGTAAATGTTTCCCTCAAAGAACTCTTATGTACTATAAACTTGCAGACTCTGATTTTGTCTTCTCAAATATTATTCAATTACCTAGCATTTTAACTTGACTACAATGTAGTTTAATTACTAAGATAAGTTTTGATTGAGAAGGAACATTTGAATGAAGTACATAATTTAGAAGAAGTATATTTCCTATAGTATTAAATATGTAGAACAAAATAAAAAGCTCTAGTGTACTAAAGAAATTAGGTCTTGTTTTTTGAACTAACATTTAACAATTTAAAATATTTTTTTTACTATAAATGTCAGGAATGTTAACGTAGCCTCAAAGATGAAAGGACTTATTCTGTTTAGAAGGACATATGCCAGGTTTCTCCCGTGGGCCTTACTTTCTTTGATGTTAAGAGTGAGAATATGGATAAACTCTATAAGGTAAGGCTTTATGCTTGAACTGTTGGAGTTGCTTGTTGAGAGTCTGCTCTTTCCCATGTCTTTCTTTGTTAGTGATCGAACCATCTCGAAAGCACTAGAATTCAAATTTGTCTTATTGACCGACATTACACTTTGAACTGGCAAGTGGCAAGGTACGACTTTTCCTAATGTTAATCTTTCAATGTTGATGCCATTATATATTGGTCTCTATTGAAGATGACATGATTATTCTACTACAAGGACCTTAATTTCTTCCCAAGTTCTTACATATTTCTAATAAAGAGTTGGAGGAATAGGAAGTAGGTTATTTTGGTGGCCATGTGTAACAACACTGGCCCTACACTATGAAGTATTGTCTTCTCTTGGGCCAAAGCCCATCACGGATTTGTCCCTTTGCGTTTTAAACCCAAAAGGCGCCTCACAATATTAGGTCCAGTTCCTTTACTAAATAGCCCGACTCTCCCTCTCTTTTCCTGATGTGGGATTTGCCTAAGTGAGCCAGGTTTCTCTACTAGCGCTATCCCTGCACCCACCCCCCGTAGGGACTCAGCATCCTGATTGAGGTTTGCCCCACCATCGTACTACTCGAAAGTCGGCTCTGATACTACTGTAACGACGTTGGCCCAACACTGTAAAGTATTGTCTGCTCTTGAGATGAAGCCCATCACAGATTTGTCCCTTCGGGTTTTCGACCTAAAAGGCGCCTCACAGTATTAGGTCCAGTTTCTTTACTAAATAGCCCAGGACTCTCCCTCTCTTTTTTCGATGTGGGATTTGCCTAAGTGAGCCAGGTTTCTCTACTAGCACTGTCCCTGCACTCACCCCCGTAGGGACTCAGCGTCCTCGTTGAGGTTTGCCCCACCACCGTACTAGTCAAGAGTCGGCTCTGGTACCACTGTAACGACCCTGGCCCAACATTGTGAAGTATTGTCCTCTCTTGGGCCGAAGTCCATCATGGATTTGTCCCTTCGGGATTTCAACCCAAAAGGCACCTCATAGTATTAGGTCCAGTTCCTTTACTAAATAGTCGAGGACTCTCCCTCTCTTTTTCCGATGTGGCATTTGCCTAAGTGAGCCAGGTTTCTCTATTAGCATTGTCCCTGCACTGAGAGTTTTTCATGCCCCGGCCTACACCCTGGATGTAACACAGTACTTGAAGTCACGAGTGACCCCAAGTTAACCCCTAGTCTATCATGCACTGGTATTCTGAGTAAACATGCATAGTGGAAATTTGAAATAATACATAAAAGCATTAATGAAAAACTAAATACTGAACATAGAGATTCTAAATAGTTGAAAGTCTGAAATCAAGTCTGGTCTGAAAGCCATCTAACTGAGGAGTTGCTGGGACAAGTCCTCAACTAACTCTAAGTCTAGCTGAAAACAATAAAGAAAATTGAAATGAATAAAATGTGCCCTCGGAGTATGAGGACTCACACTGGTACTGTTGATAGAGAGACCCGAACGTAATCGGCTAACGGTGTTGGGTCTGAGAACCTGTGGCTGTATCATGACACGATACAACATAAAGTATGCGTTAGTACTTTGAATGTACTAATTAAGTGAGAGAAAAATAAATAACATGAAAATATTAGTAACTGAACTGAAATGACATGAAATGACCAAGTGAAAATACTAAAAACTGATATAACTGGAATATAACTGATATGGTCAAAAATGACCCTGGCTGATGGTCATAAACATGCCCTAAGTCTGAAATATTGAGTCTAAGATACTGTACTAAGCTGATATGAACTGGACTGAACTGAGAATTTTGAGAATGAGCTAAACTGACTAGTGGGAGAGTCTATAACCGACATATAACCACGTGAGCTTGACGTGGAGTCCTATGTATACACCCCACCAGTAGGACCCAATATACCTTGCTAGGGTATAAAGGCATGAACTGGGTGATCACAACTGTCTGGGGCCATTCAGGCTAATAATCTATAACTTAACCTACACTGGCAACGTAGTTTTGGGAACCTGGGTGCGCTGGAACCCCGGTCCGCTCGGTGCTAAGTTCTACTCCCACTGGAAAACCTATACTGAACTGCTAGGTTGATAGCTTGAAACTAGGGTCGAAGACTAGTCAGGGACATATAACTGCAAGTACCCTGAGAGTCTTATCGGACTAGATTCTGAAACTGGGTTCTAGACTGGTTAGAGCTGCTTATCTAGAAGCGTCATAACCATCTAAGAACAACTGAAATCTGAACTGGGGTCCTGGGGCAAGTCTGAGCTATATATCTGAAATTTCATGAATTCCTAGTGGACTAATAACTGATTTCTGATTCTGATATCTAGGACGTACTACTGGAACCTTGAGAAATTCTATAGTCAAACTGATCAATTGACATTATTCTGGTTAACTCGGCAGTTTGCTAAAATTTGATTGAGGTTGGACCGACAATTCTGAGTAATACAAAGTATACAAACTTTCTGACTGAATCTGAATAACATACATGTAACTGAGTTTTTAACATATACAATCATTATAGAAGCCCCTAACTCTGAAAGATGCAAACGATTCTAGAGAATTCAAAGCTTCAATAGGATTCTAGTTTCTGACTTTTCAAAAGTTAGGGTTGATTTTCTAATTTGATGGAACAAGCATCATTTTAGTTACAAACCAAAGGAAAATAGCTACACTTAACATAGGATAAGATTCCACATGAAATAATCCAAGAACAATGACAATATCTTTAAATTCGTAACCTTAGCGCTAGAACTAATAGTGAACAAAGAGAGGGTTTTAGGGGACGCAAGGGGGAACAATCTCCTTTCTGAATTTCCACATACCTGCAGAAGAAATTCTGGTGAGAATCCCTGAGAAAAACTGAGAAGAATATCCAACCCTTGCTCCTGCTCAAAGCTTTCAAAGAAGTACTTACATTCTGTTCTTGAGGGAGTTGAGAGGAATGAATGGAAAGGGTCGCTCTAACCCCTTTAATTCCCTCATGTATGAACCCAAAACGATGGGGT